>OZ010791.1:315336032-317929782 GCA_963932465.1 Maratus speciosus | reverse complement strand
AAAAAATAACCAATAAACTTTTAGCATTATTTTGTTTTTTCAAAACTCCCTCTTGCATGTTTTATAATCTGGATTATTATTGACACCCTTAATCAAATCAATCATTAAACAGAAAATAATGTTTCAAAGTTTATGCAGTTTTTCAGGGAAAATCTTAATGAAGATTCTATGAGCTGGCTTCATTTAATAAATTTATATATTCTTCAATTTTTTTGAAATATTTGAATATTTTTGATGGAGTAGTAATAGAAAATAGATAAGCTAAAACCTTTTAAAATCTCCAAATGCACAAACACAGCGGTAGAAATGATTAAAAAATGTCACTGGTCCCAAGGACCAGTAAACATCAGAGTTTACTGGTCCGCAGACATCGTCACTGGCCCTCTACATAAAATTATATTAAGTACCTTTAACACTTTGAGTGACCCCCCCCCCCCCCTCTCCTCCTCCGAGAATATAAACCAAACTTCCTTTCAGTTACCCAAAATTTTCGGCATAATAAAATGTAAAATTATAATTTGCTAAAATTTAAATAGTAGTACATTAACAAAAACTGAAATTATTAATTATGTATTTTATTTCCGTTTATTTATTTTAACTGACTAAGTTTTTATGCTTATTGTAATGTTTGGTTGCGGTTTTTGTCAGGGATGGGAAAATTTAAGTTTACCTGTCAGAGAGGGAAAAAAGTTACTTGCTTCAGCGGAATGTTAAAAGACATATTGAATAGATTTTTTTTTTTTTTTTAACCGAAATTTTTCTAATTTACCAATGTTTTTGAAGACAAAATAATATTTTGTATTTATCGCTAATGCTGCTTGGGGACAAGCATTAACAAATGTTATTAAATACAAGAATATTTTGAATTTTTGCTTTATGGGCATGCAGTGCTCATACATGCAGTATTTTTTACTTACTGCCACATGCATGCACAATTTTTTTTTTTTTTTTTTTTACTATTTCATATTCACTATCTATATTACAAATTCCCTTTCCCCTCTCTTTTTTTAGAAATAACGTTTGGAAAATGTTGGTATTTTGTTTTGAAAACATCATTGTTTTTTATTGGACTTAGATCAATTTTAATATTTATATGAATCTCAGAATCATTATCATTACAAAATTTTATACTATTTGCTTTTTACAAATTTCTCTTCCCCCTCCCCCATCTCTCTCGCTCTCTCTTTTTTCATAAAATAACATTTGGAGAACTTTGGTATTTTGTTTGTAAAAGCATGTTAAAAGATAGATTGAATACATCTTTTTTTTTTATTTTTTTTTTAACCAAAATTTTTCTAATTTACCGATGCTTTTGAAGACAAAATAATATTTTGTATTTATCGCTAATGCTGCTTGGGGACAAGTATTATAACAAATGTTATTAAATACAAGAATATTGTTTTGAATTTTTAATATTATCTGTTAACCTTATATTAATTTTTATAATGAAATTGAATGAGTTTTTGTATATCCCTTGCATATTCTCCCTTGATGGTCTGTCATCTTTTTTGTTATGACCGACATTTTTTTTAGCGATTTTGCAACCCTGACTATTTTCAGCGGTAGAATTGATTAAAAAAAAATCACTGATCCCAAGGACCAGTAAACATCAGAGTTTACTGGTCTGCAGACATCGTTACTGGACTGCTACATAAAATTATATAAGTACCTTAACCCTTTGAGTGACACCCCCCCCCCCCTCTCCTCCGCCGAGAATATAAACCAAACTTCCTTTCAGTTACCCAAAATTTTCGGCATAATAAAATGTAAAATTATAATTTGCTAAAAATTAAATAAATAGTACATAAACAAAAACTGAAATTGTTATGTTTTTTATTTCCGTCTATTTATTTTAACTGACTAAGTGTTTATGCAAATTTTATGCTTATTGTAATGTTTGGTTGCAGTTTTCTCAGGGATGGGAAAATTTACGTTTACCTGTCAAAGAGGGGAAAAAGTTACTGTTAGTTACTGGTCCTTCGGACCACTAAATTTTTTAAATTTGTGGTCCGATTGAATTTTTAGTGATCTCGGACCAGCGGACCACCAAGGATTTCGAACGCTGAAACACATACAGTACCATGACACAAAAAACTACATACGGCCGTTTCAAGGATTCTTGGATCTCCTTCTTCAGTGCGAGGGGCGCGGGGGTGAATCACAAAAATAGCCAGGGTCTATAACCGAGGGATTCTTTGACCCCATTTTAATCTTTTAATATTTTTTTTATCACACTGAGAAAGGGGATCCAAGAATACTCTTTGAAACGGCCGTATGTGGTTTTTTGTGTCATGGTATTGTACGTATTTGTGCATTTGAACATTGTAAAAGGTTTTAGCTTATGCATTAAAACTCGCACAAGATGGTTGATTTATAGTAATAGATAACTTATAGTAATAGAAAACTTTAAATTTTATGAATATACTAATGGCCATTTACAAAATTTCATTTATTTTTTAGGTTTATTATCATTTATTTTTTAGGTCCATTACTGGAACACGTAATTAGTCAATTTCCAGTAATGGACACCCCATGTAGACATTGCTAAAAAATGCAATTTCAGTAATGTTCATACAGTATCTGTTATCTTATTAACTTAAACATATAAACGGATCATTGTATATACCCTGTATTATAAGATGCAAACATTACACGACACTTTATTGTACAGTAAGTAAATTAGTAGGGATAGGGATGCACCGAATATTCGGTATTCGGACATCTCACCGAATATTGGCGCACCGAATACTGAAAAAACCTTGCACAACTTCTAATGTTAACTGTCGACTTATAATGATATCCAGAACAATTAAATAAATAGAATTATATTTAAATAAAAAAAATAATAATTTTACATTATTTGCTGTTTGTAAAATTAAAGTTAAGAAAATTAGTAAATTAATGTTTAAAAAAAAAGATTTTCTTGACCACATTATCTCCATTAAAAGTTTGTTGAAAGATTTTAGGATCGCAAATTTCAGAGACTAATCTAGGATGCCATTTAAAATTTTCCTTGCTGAGTTGCCATCATTTGTATAGATTGTATTATTTATTTTTACTTTAGTCGCTTCCGGACAAATAAAGAGTATATATGACCCTGTGAAGTTTTTCTTCCAATTTTTTTCACAATTTCTCTTTGATTTTAAAATGTTTGTTTTAGAATTTAAGAAAATATTCATTTGCTTTAATTCACAGATGAAGTCATGAAATTTAAAATTTTATTAATTAAAAAAGTTTATAACTATCCTATTCTTAAGTAACTCAAAGTAGATTTTTTTTTTCAGTATAAAGTTTACTTATAAAAAGCTCCTGTTTATCCAAATGTTATTTTCTGTATTAAGTATTATGTATTTTTTAATTAATATTTTAATGCCTTTGAAATAAAAAATTATTTGTCCAGCCGAATATTCGGTAATTCGGTTCGCCTGTAGGCCGAATATTCGACATTCGGCCAAAATCACTATTCGGTGCATCCCTATAAATTAGCAAAATAAAATAAATAAATAAAAATAAAAACATACAATCACGGGTGATTCTGTTCTAAATTTTTCGAAAATTTAAATCTTCGGTTATGAAAGTTTTAAAATATCGGCCATCCGTCTGAAAATTCAGACATAAAAAAATCATAAATTTTGACAAATGGGCACCAAAAAAATCCATTTAATCAATACATCATGGGGAAAGTGCGAATTTTGTCAAAGCATCGCAGTGAAAAATGAAAATTCCGTCAAAGGATCACAGGGGAAAACGTGAATTTCGTCAAAGGATCGCGTGGAAAAAACGTGCTTTTCATCAAGAGATCGCTGAAAAAGAACTCAAATTTTGTAAAAGGATCACACAAAAATGCTAATATCATCAAAGGATTTCAAAAAAACACTAATTTTGTCAAAGGACTGTATAAAATACCTGAATTTCATCAGAGGATGATGGATAAAAGCCTGAAGTTCATCAAATGATGATGGAAAAAAGCTTGAATTTCATCAATGGATGATGGAAGAAAGCCTGAATTTCATCAATGGATGATGGAAGAAAGCCTGAATTTCATCAAAGCGTGACAAAAAAAAGCCTGAATTTAGTCAAAGGATTGCGAAAAAAATCGAATTTAAGCAAAAGATTGCGGGAGAAAATGCGAATTTTATCAAAAAATCGCATGTAAAATGCAAATTTTGTCAAAGAATTGCATATAACATGCGATTTTCGTCAATGGATCGCATAATTAGCCCCAGAGTAGGATCCCCCGCCCTCTATTGTAACCATTGAGATAATTTGCTGTGAATTTCAAAAGATTTATTTTTACTCAGAATCACCCGTGCATACAAGTTACAGTTTACCTAGATCTCTCAAGGTTAACATTAGTTTTGCACAAGTTAGCAATTCATAAAGGTAGGATGCTTTTAAAGTTCCTAACATTTTGAAAATGCTTTGAAATTTAGGAGATTTGGTTTATCCTTACATGTAGTGTGACAATCATAATGAAAAGCTTAAAATTTTTGCTTTATCTTTTTATTATCATAGCTATTAATATAATTGTATTTAATATTATAATGCATCTCTTATTGTATATTAATTTTTTTATAGATTGATTCTGAATTCAAATTAATTTTTGATGAAAGGAAAGGCGACAGCTTTTGTTCAGAATTTGGAATAGTTTCAAATTCCATTATCTTACAAGGTAGGCATTGCGGAAGGTCCGCAGCTGAGGAATTTGCAAATTGGCTTGAATTAGATATGAGTACAGCTGAACCCTGCAATGAAAGTATGCAGTAAATATTTATGTGCATGTATAGTAAATTTCTAAATGTATATTCTATAGTAAATTCATTACTTTTACTAAAATAAATTTAACTGTTCTATTAACATTTTTGACAGGGTGTTTTTGTGAAATTTTGCGATTTTTTGTCCCCTAATACTTGTGAAAATAAAAGTAGCATAATAAAAAAATTATCCTTTTTTGGGGGGGGGGGGATGCATTTTCTACCTACGGACTCATTTACATTTCTATATATGAATCTTCCACAAAAAGTATGAATGTCTCGTTCAACATACACAGTTAAAAATTTAAATACATGTGAAAGGACTGTTTTAATAGAATAGAAAATAAAGCAAATTTTATGATGTTGTCCTTGTGTAAAAAATACAATTCTGTGAATGGTTCTTTTTGTGAAATATAATTCTGTGAAGGATTCATTTTAGGAAATGGAATTCTGTGAAGGGTCCTAAAATCAGGGGTGGCAAAAATCTGTTTTGTAAAAAACCCAGATTAATATATAATTTGCTATTGCATACAACTACATATCTGTTGATAAAATAAACATTGTTGGATATTGTATCTATAAGAAATATAACTTCACTTGAAAATATTAAAAGTAAATAGTAGTCAATTAAGTAGAAAATTGAAATCAATTTCTAATTTAAACATTATCTATTAGTAACGCTATGTTGTATATTCAAAGAGTAAACTGTTCTACATAGTGAAACATTGATACCTTGAAAATCGCATGAAGAAACTTTTGATTAATAATATAATAATCCATAAATATTTGATGCCTTTTCATGAAAATATAATGTTCTGTAGTTATTATTATTTGTTTTAAATATACAAATACTTCTGGTTATTTTGTTTTCTGATGATACTCCAAGTGTCCAAGTTAAAAATTTTTACCGTTAGATTCAGCAAGTAACAAAAAAGATTGGTTGGCATTATTGAAATACTGTAACTAGCACTCAATTTTTGCAATCTGTATTATTCAACTTCATATCTTAAGTTAGTTTTTAAAATTCTTTAAGAATAATCTCCCCCAATCAAGAAAATGTTCTTTCACAACTTGACAAAATCTTAAAGATCATTGTATTTTGTTATTAACAGCTCTTAATAATCTGCATTTTTTAAATGAAAATATTTTATGCTAAATATTGAAAATTATTTATCTATTTTATCTTTTCTAATTTTGTATGTTTTAAGATACTGGGGGGCTCTGCCCCCTATGAGCTACGCCCGGCAACCCCCCCTTCCCAAATTTTGGTAAAATGCCCCTCAAAAAAGGTTTTTATTAAAAAAATTGTTTTAGGGAAAAAGTATCTAGAAATTCAGAAAGTAGACAAAATTTGCAACAAATTAGATATATGACATTATGACTTAGGATGAAGGGGAAGGGGGGATCTGCCTCGGAACATACGCGCGGTGTTGCGTGGGCTAAGTTGCGCAATTCCACTTAACCACTCACACGTTTACATTTGCCCTCCCATTTCCCCTCCGAACTTTCTCTAAAAGGTTTACTTAAAAATAAGTTTTTTGGGTTGTTGAATCCGAATTTTTAACTTCCACCCAAAATCCCCCCCCCCCCCAAATAGTTGTTTTTAACTTTAATTTCTTATTTTTTTAGTGGAAAAGCATTACGAAATTCAGAAACTAGACAAAATTTGCAACAAAAAGGATATATGACATTATGACGTAGGATGAACGGGGAGAAGGAGTGCTGCCTCTGAACATGCACTGCGGCGCTACATGCACTAAGTTATTACGTCCAGGCAATAGGGGATTTTACCTGGCAAAATTAATACTAGTTATGGATTTCGACTCAACTTATGGTTTTTGGGTCGCTGAATCCGAATTTGTAACTTTCCACCAAAATTTCACCCGGCAACCCCCCAAAAAATTGTTTTTTTTGAAAAAATTTGGTTTTTGAGAAAAGCGCGCGGGGAATGTTCCGAGGCAGCCCCCTCTCTCCTGTTTTATCCTACGTCATAATGTCATATATCCTATTTGTTGCAAATTTTGTCTAGTTTCTGAATTTCGTAATGCTTTTCCACTAAAAAAATAAGAAATTAAAGTTAAAAACAACTATTTTGGGGGGTTTTCGGTGGGGGATTTTGGGGGTTTAGTTAAAAATTCGGATTCAGCGACCCAACAAACTTAAAGTAAACCTTATAGAGAAAGTTCGTAGGGGACATGGGAGGGCGAATGTAAACGTGTGAGTGGTTAAGTGGAATTGTGCAACTTAGTCCACGCAGCACCGCGGCGCATGTTCCAAGGCAGATCCCCCCTTCCCCTTCATCCTAAGTCATAATGTCATATATCTAATTTGTTGCAAATTTTGTCTACTTTCTGAATTTCTAGATACTTTTTCTCTAAAACAAAAAAAAAAATTGATTTTTTAATAAACTTTTTTGGGGGGCTTTTTACCAAAATTTGGGGGTGTTGCCGGGGGAAATTTTGGTGGGTAGTTACAAATTCGGATTCAGCGACCCAAAAAACATAAGTAAGCCTATTTCCAGAACTACCATTAATTTTGCTAGGTAAAATTCCCTATTGCCTGGACTATTATCTATTTTATCTTTTCTAATTTTGTATGTTTTAAGATAAACTTTTAGAGTACCAGACAAGACATGTTCATCAGCACATGCTATTTTTCCTTTTACATGCATGGAAACATGATCTAGACTCGTTATGTCTCATGTTGTCTGCTGAAATGAAGTGTTAAAAGTAGAAATTACTTTTATTAATAATTAAAAGCACTTAAATTACAAAAAAGAAAAAATGTTATATTAAATTTGTTCTAAAAATACCAAATGATTTTTTTTGACAAAAAAAAAAAAAAAAAAAAAAAAAAAAACGGTTTCAACCGTGCCAACCCCTCCTAAAATGAACCATTTTTTTTCTTATTGACCCATATCTTATTCTAATGAAACAAAGTTTTGCTCTGTGCGCTATGACTAGAAAAAAATTACGAACTGTACATCAAGGCTGAAAATTTGAGTGAGGGTAGTCCAAGGCTCATGGGTGCAAGTCTTCCGTCGGCTGTCACCAGGACATGACATATTTGTCTTTTAAAAATTCCCTAGAGCAGTATCAAGATTAATTTTTTTTAATATTACGTATTTGCACACATTCTTAAATTTTATATACTTTAGCCTTTCAACTTCAGCTGGGGGAAAGGGGGAATCAAAAATATTTTCAGTCCTGGCACATTTTGTAACTTGGAACCATGCCAAGACCTTTTCTAATGCACCAGATAATTTTCAATTTTTTGTTAATTAGTCAAGATATTAATTAAAAATGATAATGAACTCTCATCAAAACCTCATCTCTTATTCTGCGTCAACCAGTAATGCATGCCTAGTATCAGATTGTGCATTAGGATGAAAGGAAGATCCAAACATGCATTTTACTTTGTGTTTTTTCACAGTTTTGTACGGATGGAGCTGATGTGAAAAAAAAAAAAAAAACACACAGTTCTTTATCAACTAGATATCAGTATTTTTGTTTTCGAATTTTTGTTATGGGATCTATAACTCTCATATTTATATTATAACTACAGAATATCTTAAAAAATTCAGACAAGAACTAGTGAAATAAACCAAGTGAAAAAATGTCTTCTTAAAAGCAGTTTTATCACTAAAAATAAATATTTTTTCAAGAAGTTTTTCATTTAAAAATATAAATTCAGACAAAATAGAGTCAAATATATAAAATCATAATTTTGAGGTTTATTTAATGTTATTATCATATGCCTGGGCAATGGCGGTTCAGCTAGTAGGTGTTATTTTTAAGATTATGATTTCAGAGAAATCTAAAATTTGGTATTTACAAAGTTTTTTCCTCTTTCAGAAATTTTTTGTGCATTAATTTTACTCCCAATGTTACTTTACCAAGGAGTATTTAGAAAATCTGGTTCCAAAAATTCTAAGCACATAATAATAAAACCCACTGGGACCCAGTCTCTTGATCATTTCATCAAATTTCTGTCTGTATGTATCCTTCTATTGTTTAATTTACACAATCACATAGCCAGAGAGATGGCTGAAGCACCCCCGGAAGTTTAAAAAATCTTTCTTTAATTATGATAGAGATAATGATGATAGATCTCTATTGATAATAAAATATCCGCTGGTAACTAATTTTTAATTCTGTCTTGCACCACTTTCTCAAACCAAAATATTTTCACATATACACTACCTGACATTGAAAATGCAACACCAGGAAAGAGTGGCCAGAAAATGATGAAACTCGACAAACAGAGAGAGACAGCAACGGACAGTAGTTGAATTGAACAATATTTCGAAAATATAGCCATAATACAAAGCGAGAATACCATCAGCTCAGTAGGATGTAGGACCACCGTGGATAACGATACACGAAGCAACACGTCTAGGTACAGAGTCAATGAGAGTACTACAATGGTTCTGGTCGATATGGGAACATTCAGGGTGTCTTGAACACACTGCAAAGTGGAGGTAGAAGTGGCTTGCGGGTTCACTACTGCTTTTCGGGGGAAGCGTCTATCCACATGTGCTGACGTCACTCTGGCTGCACTAGCACCCTTCAAACTTTCCACATTTCCTCGTTCCAACCACCTTCGCCACAGCGGTGCACTGTGGATGCATACAGATGTGTCTCAGCTGCGAATATGACATATGGACCAACCTGTCCGTCTCAGTCCAATCACCATGCCCTTCGTAAAATCGTCTGTCTGCTGTAAATGTCTTCGTTGACAGTGGCCTGGCATTCTCTGCTATTACACGCGTCCTGGGAGACAAGAACAAAATTTCTACGATGCTTTCCCTAGCAGAAGTAAAGCTACGAATACTGCCCATTTTGCAGGTTCCTTCCGTTATATCTTATTCAACATGCACTGGAGAGCTGCGCATTTCATATCGTTTAAATAACTCTATGACATGCATCTATCCTGAAATTTGAATAAATATCTGTCCTCTCCTACTTCTTGGTGTTGCATGTTCAATGTCACATAGTGTACTTTGACAATGTGTGCAAGTGAAATGTACTAAAAAGTTTTATCTTTTAAAATAGTGATACGAATAGAATATAAAAATAGTCACCAGTACGTTTTCTGTCTTTTTGATCATAAAATAAAATTTCACTTAAAATAGAATTTTTGACATGGGTATCAAGTATACTATAAGGAGGAATACACCTTAGTTTAAGCCTTGTTTATTTTTTTATTCATACTTTAAAGTGTGCAAATTATTGCTATCATATCAGAAAAAATTCCAAGATTGAGCCCCCTCCGAAGGAAAATCCTGGTTATGGGTCTGCCAATAACTCTTGTGATTGTTGATTTACATTAAAATATTAGTTGTATTATTATAAATATCAAGTATTGTATTTTTGTGAGGTTTATATGATAACAACAGTAGGATAATTATCACGTTTTTGTTTTTAAAACTATTCAATTAAAAAAATATTTTGTAATGAATTCTAAAATTACTACATAAATGTTACCCCACAAAAATGTAACACTTTTCATTATTTATTTATTTTTGAATTTAGTTTGTAAGTGCTGATAATTCTGTATTTACATCCAAATCTTGTGAAAGATATATGCTATTGGATTATTGCAGCAAGATTGCTATTGAAAATTAAGTGTGTAGTATTTATGCATGGGATACAGTACTTACAGGAGCTCACAAAAAGAGTTCATTACACGACACAAAGTTCTTACAATCTGTATATATTTCTGAAGTGCCCTAAATCATGCTGCTTTTGTAAATTGTTCACAGGGTGACAACAATCAAGAAATTATTGCACTTATTTTTAAAATGTTTTTCTTTTGTTTATAGGTAGTGCCAAGGCATCGAAAAGTTTATGAAAGAAGACAGACTATTGGGTGGAGACTGTAAACAACCGCTTGTATTAGCTATTGGGACGTTAAACCCTGTACAAACATTAATTTTTGAAAACCATTGTATAAAAACAAGTAGTATGTTAAAAGTAGTTGATTTATGCTTTAAGATAACATATTTTAAACTTGGAATTTTCTCCTTACTATAGTAATGTATGGAATTTTCTAAATGTCTGTTTTTATAAATGTGATGCACAAAATGAAATGGCATCTTGTATCAGAGAACTGAAAGAACGGATTTTTTTAAGTGTGTAAATATCATATTTTTACTTTGCATTGTACCAGTATGAAACTTTTCATCCTAGTTATCCTTTTTTTATTATTATAGATATTAACTGAATGTCATAATATTTTAATCTAATGTAAATTTTATTTCATTTGAGATAGTCATTTGTTTGGGGCTGGTGTAGGAAAGCCTTTCATCTCCTTACTGTAGTAATGTATGAAACTTTCTCAATGCCTGTTTTATACTAAATGTGATGCACAAAAAACAAAATGAAGTGACATCCTATATCAGTGAACTAAAAAGGACTATTAATATAATATTTTAATCTTAATGTAAATTGTCATTTGAGAAATAAATATTCTCATAGGGAGTTGGGAGAGGGACTTTAATATTTCTGCACTTGTTTTTAGACTGAATTAAAAGAACATTTAAATTCTGTTTTTTTCTTATATTTTATCAGCTACAACTTGTATTTAAAAATTTGCAGCCATGTTTTGTTCACTTTGCAAAAAAAAAAAATTCAAAATCCACATGATCTTTGCCGTCACATTCGAAATTATCATAAGACATGTATACTTAAGCCGTATGTGTGTTATGATGAAAGCTGTAGACAAGCATTTATGAAGTTGTTTAACTATGAGAGACATCTGAAAAGATTTCATGCTAGTGACGTAGAAATAGACATTTCAGAAAGTCGTAATTTTTCAAATCAGCCGATAAATAGTAAAGATGGTGATTTGTCTTCTGATGATTTACCCTCAAATTGATATTTTCAAATCAATTTTTTGGGTGATTCAGAAATATGTAAACATGAACAATTTCAAAAGGATATTTTGCAATATTGCAGTGAAACATGTAGCAAAAGCAGTGTACTACTGTTCTAGTATTATCTCATCTATCAATAGTACTTCATCTTTTCTGTACAATACTGTAAATTATTTAAAATCAGAAACAGTAAATTTTTTAACTGAAAATGGAATGAAATGTGAAAAAAACACAAAATCACTGATGGCAACATTTGATTTTGCTGCTTCTTCATTGTCTACATTTGATTCAAAACATAAAATAGTCAATGCCATTAAAGCAAGTGGTCGCTATGTTGAGCCAAAGGAGATTGCTTTGGGTACACAATATGAACAAAAGTTTATAGATGGCTACCTCACCAAATTCTTAAAAATGACACATGCCAATACATAAGTATAGTAGACACAATGAAAAAAATTATTTCTATTGATGGATTTTTGCATATTTTCAAAACATACAAACAAAACAAAAGTCTTAGAAATGCAACCCTTTGTAGTATCCAAGATGAATTTTATTATTATTCCAATGCAATTTTAAGCTCTGTGGATACAATAGTAATCGAGTTGTATATAGATGATGTGGAGCTTACAAAATCCATTGGGGTCACATACCGGTGTACATAAATTGGGATTCGTATATTTTAAAATTAAAGATTTGCCTGTGCACCTTCAATCTTTATTAGATTCAATATTTATAACTAACATACACTATTCTCTTGATGTCGAAAAATATGGTTATCGGACAATACTAGATAGACTTGTTCATGATTTGAAAAAGCTTTCAGATGAAGGTATAGAATTTCAGGGAAATATATACAAAGTTGTAATTTGGCAAGTGGTAGGTGATAATTTAGGGTTGAATAAACTGCTGGGGTTTGTTGAGAGCTTTACTGCTAATTTTTGTTGTAGATTTTGTCTAGCAAAAAAATATATTTTGTATAAAAAGATAAAGGAAGATATTAGTTTACTACGTAATAAAACTGAGCATGACATGCATGTTAATAAAGTGTCTTCTGGTGACACAACAGTATCAGAATGTGGTGTTAAAACTCCTTGCTGCCTAAATGATTTAAGTTATTGGCATGTGACAAATAATTTGATTGTAGATGTAATGCACGATCTTTTTTAAGGTTGGTGTGCTAGTGAAACCTTCTTAATAGTACATCAGTTTGTTTTTAAAGCCAAAATTTTCACTTAGTCTTTTAAATGATAAGATAATAAATTTTAATTATGGTAAATATGAATCAAGTTCTAAACCAGTGTCAATAAACAGAGAAAAACTTTTAAATCTTGATGGTTCTAATGGGCAAAGTGCATCTCAAATGTGGACCTTGATTCGAAACATACCCTTATTAATTGGTGACAAAATTTCTGAAGATAACGAATTTTGGGAGTTATTTAATCTTATGTTGAAATTAATTGATACTATTATGGCTCCAGACATTACCTGAAACTTTTGAATTAGCAGAAAATATAGCAGATCATCACAAACTTTTTTTAGAGCTTTTTCCAGATAAACATTTATCACCAAAAATGCATTTTGCAGTACACTATCCTAGGATCATAAGGCAGCTAGGGCCTCCAGTTATGTATTGGAGCATGCGATATGTAAGCAAACATTATCCTTCAAAAAGATGTGCATCAGCTAGCAAAAATTTTGTAAATGTTGCTAAAACAGTAGCCATACGCCATCAGTTATAAATTGCACATACTTTACATGAGAAATATTTTAAATGCAATGCAATATCAAATGTGTTGGAAACAACATATGGAAAAATGCATAGTTAAAAGGAACATAATTTGAAACTTGAAGTAAACGGTTTGAGTGACAATTCGGAAGTAATGCAGTGTAATGGTTTTCGTTATAATGGCACAACATATTCAAAAAATATGGTTATGTTTGTTTCTTGCATTGATGAGTTACCTATTTTTGGTAAAATAAAAAAAAATGTTTGTCCTTAATAATAATGCATTTTTAATTTGTGATTTGTTTGAGTTTTTAGGTTTTGACAGCCATTTTCACTGATATGTTGTAAGTTCTACTGGTGCTGTTAATCTAATAAACATAAACGATTTATTTAACTATGTTCCATTGCATATAAGAAACTCATATGATTTAAATGACAAATCAGTGTATGTTACACTGCGGTATAATCCATTCTGTACAAATGAAAAATTTGAAATAATTTAAAAGATTGCTTGTTTTTTAAATAAATTTATATTTAGTTTTGTTCTTTTTGTTAAAATTATGAATATCAGGAAACTATTGTTGTAAATCTTCAGTATTCAATTGAAATAGTTTTATGGATCAGTGGTGAGGTAAAATTTAGTACTAATTGTTTTCTTTATATTTGTAGTACAGTCAGTTTTATGTTTCTAGTTGGCCAAAAATTTGTTAATTTGTATGGGGTTGTATCATATGTTTTGTGGTAAGGGATTTTTTATATTGTACAATACAAAGCAGCAGTAAAACACCTATTTTAATAGCTGATTGGCTTTCATTATTTTTCATAATTTGAAATAATAACCATAGAATGTATTGTCCAAAGTTGTTAAATTTGGCAAAAAAATCTAACTTAAACTGTTGTGTAATTAAAATATAACATTTAAAAGGAAAATTTTGAAAAGACTTTTGCATTTTATGTAAATATTATTATGGTTGCATCCAGCTGTTTTTTCTATGGGCAGCAAACTCTAATCTTGTCCATTTTATTTATCTATTTGCCATACTTCATATACTTTTCTTAATGTCTCTGCTTTCACAGTCTTTTCTCAACTCTCTTGCATCAATGCACTTTTTTAGGTAAAGGAATCAACAAAGAAAGTTTTACATTGTTGAAAGGTTCAACAATAGCAATAACATTATAATAAAATTCCAACATCTTTTCGTTTCAATGACCATCTTGGTCTATTTGAAAATTTTCTGGTTTAGACATAAATTTTGACGCCATTTCAAATCCCAAAAGCGTTCTTTCTGGTTTGGAAATAGAAACATGTGATGTTTTACCATAGCTAATAATGTATCTGATATTATACCTGTCCAGATAATGCTGAATGTGTCTGCTCTTTTACTGCAAATACATCTGAACCACTTCCTTCACTTAGGTGTTCTGCTTATCTCTCTACGTATAACTTTATAAAAAAGATTTATATTAAGGAGATTAGGTTAAGAAGTTAGCAGACATTTATCTAAAACTAATTGAAGGGGATCCAGCTATATATTAGGTAAATACAAAGTTTTGGCAGCTTTGTAACAGTTTCGTATTCAAAAGTATGATTGTATGCCAATGTGCATGTATATTTGTCTGAATTTTTACCTGCATCTGTGTTTTAATAGGTTATTATTGAACAAAAGATCCATATAAAAAAGGACTAGCTGGCTTCGCTGGCTAGTGGGCCCCAGAACCTCTAGCGAAAAACTAACCTCAAACCAAACAAAACTGTCTCGTCTCCCTGCTGCGGTAAGCCCCTCATTACATAAAAAAATTTCCTAAAATCTGACCTGGGGCCGAATGAATCTCTGACTCGTTTCCCTTTTGCCGATGGAACCATATTTAATCATAAATTGTTTATGATAATTAACGGTTTTAATTTCCACACGAGTTTATGCATATATAATCATATTACATTGCCTGTAAGCCAGATTTTTATGTTGATGGATCTCCCTCCCAACTCCAAAGTCAAGTTTAATGTTTTTTTAATTAAGATTCTTTAATTTACTTTCAAAATTTTGAATGTTATCTTGCAACTTTTATCTCCTGAAACAATTTAGTAGCTTTTTGCTAGAATCCACATTAGTCAGAGATAATGGTAGCATATGAGACTAATACAAAACTACTCTGCAATAAATTGTTTACTTTTTATGTTTATCATTTTATTTAAACTTGAATTGTTATTCAGCCTCAAACTTTCAATCACTATTCCCACTCTTCTTGAGGGCTGATATATCTCTCCCCGGGATGAATGTATCTTCTTTCCCTCATTTCTGGCTTATGTGCTTCTCTCTCTAGTGGACATACAGTACCGCCTTCCGTTCCACTGTAATTTTGGAAATACAGTAAATGAAACCGAACATTACAGATTGGACGGAAGGTGGTACTGCATGCTTACCGGACAGAGAAGCCCACAAACGAGAAAGGGGGGAAAGCAGACATACGCCACGCCTGCAAGGAATATAAGAGCCCCCAAGAAGACAGGGAATAGCCATCGAAAGCACCTGACTGAATAAGAACAAAAGTAAAAAATCAAATAATAATAGATTTGAATTTGACCTGTAATGAATAAATGTCATAACAAATAATTTGGTTTCAATACTTTCTGCTATATTTTGAGTTTTGTAGTATTTAAAGCACTTGGCAATTTTGTACTAACTGTTTTACATATATATAGAGAGAGAGATTAAGTTTCTATTTTTGTACTGATGCTTTGTGTTTTATCGATTGTAAAAATACTTGTTAGATTTTAAATAAACAATTTTGATATTACTTTAGTTTTATTTTTATGTTTATTAATTATAATGGGCATAATGAGTTTCTAGTAACTTTAAGGTATAGCAGAAGAACGTGTAGTAATCTTTTTGAAAAAAGAAAGGCTCTTTTCATGTATAAAAGTCAGAGCCTCGTGTAATTTTAAGTTTACAATTGAGTGATTTTTAAGCAAATATCATAAACTGCTCAATTAGAAAATTTATAAAAAATATGTATAGTCAGTAGCAGAAGCTTTGCTTAAAAATTATTTAAGACTGTTCTCAAATCCAAAGGGCCAACTTTCTGACATAAGTTTTAATTCATTTTTGTTCGCAAACGCATGAAACTAGCAGGTGTTGTTATTCAGAAACTATGTGATCAAACTGTTTTTTTCCGTTTTCTTGTAAACGCAATAGATCTTTCAGAAAATACTGTCAAAGTTGGCATTTAGAACTGAACTTCCGAACGAAAGAAGAAAATCCAGTCAGTAAATGGAGAAAAATGCCGTATCACGTGATCAAAATCTCTTATAACTCAATAGGTAACTGATTGATCAAAAAATGGAAAACACAGTTCGATTCCAAATCGCTTCCATGGTGAGGCTTTCCAATTTTATATCTTTCCGTTAAAAAATGAATTTGTAAATGTGTCAAAACGTTTTGTGCTCGTTGAGCAGAGCAGTTGAGAATAGCCTTAACTTCCCATTGCTTTTAGCTGTGACTATTTATTAAAAAAACACAGAAGCAATAAACAAGAATTGGCTTTGGCACATACCATAAAAATGTTTGAAATCAAACATATTACATAAGAAAGCAATGATTTCATAGTACAGTAGACTCATTCAAATTCGCACATAATCGCAGATGTACACAATAAAACTTTTTCAGATGGAGGGTCAAAATGACAAAAAATTTTAGTTTTATATCATTCCGTATGTATTTTAATATGTAATTCTCGATATGACTGAACTCATGGTTTTTCATGAAGGAAGCATAAATTTATTTCTGAAAAAAAAATCAAGATTTTGCTTATATCAATGGTAATCACAATCTTTTTAGCAAATATGTTTATGTAATAATCGAGCTTTTCTGTTATTAAGTCTTCCTTTTTTCATGATTTTGATATAAATTAATTGGGTACCTTTAAGAGGAAAGTTTCTTTGAATAATTCAAGGAAAATGTACCTCATCTTGATTATGGATATTTAATTGTACATCATTTACTTGACCTTTACTTTTAATAATTTAATCATTTTAAAAATTATCTTGATTTTTATTATTTTAGTTTATTACTTTGCTTAATTATTTTACTATATTGCAAGCATTCATTATAATTTTGATTGCATTATTACATTCAAATTACATTTAAAAAAATGTAAACAAATCAATGACCAGAAATCCACACAACCTCTGGTCCCAAGCTGTGCGGATTTGAGAGAGTCTACTGTATTTGGTTTCTTTTTTTTTCAGTTTAGTAATTGAGAAGTGTCAATTCAAAAGGATTGATGATTGTATTTGAGGAAATATTCACTTTGAATTTTTCTGACAAGTTATAATAATGGGTGCTGGTCCATTTTCAGTCAATATATGTAAAATGCAGAAGTGCATTTTCAAATTAATCTCTAGGGTGAAAGTGATATTAAAGACAATTATGATATAATTTAATGAGGACATTTCTTCTGAAATATAAAATTTTGAACATGTTACATGAAATCATTAGCGGATTTGGATAAATCCTACATTATATGAAAGACTGTCAAAATGAATAGACTGCAAGGACAGTGATGTGAATGGACTCTTTGAATGTCCCAGGGACCCAACCATTTTTTAAATGTGGGTGTAATTTCAAATAAAAACTAAATATTTATTTATATAAATATAATAAACATTTCTAAAATTAAGACTCAGAGGGACTTCTTTGAAACTTAAATGATTTGAATTTACAACTGGTTTTTAAATTATTTTTCAAAAGCATTTTTGTTATGCAAATCAGTCATTCACATCATATGTATACAAAAAAAAAAAAAAAAAAAACATTAGATTTTAGAAATCTGCAAAATAAATATATTTTAATAAAAATTTTCAGAGCATATATATTTTTTTTTTTTTTTGGAGAAAAAAGATGAGATTGCTCTTATGAAAACTTTTAAAATTAACACATCCCGTCAGATGCGTTTTTGTGTTCTGTTTGTACTCCATCATCAACTTATAAGTGTTTGATTTAGTGTAGTGTATTTCTGACATCTGCACTGATGAAGTAAACCACAAATGAAAGAAACCATAGTACTAAAGATACGATACATAATTGATAAAACTCATTACTAAATTATTCTTGCTGGACCAATAAAACTGTATCACACATCACATTTTTTTCAACTTTCACATATAAACTGATGGACGACCAATGTGTATGCTGAGGTATAGAGAAATTGCTAATTTTCTAAACAACTTGCTATAGAAAAACTGGCGCTTTTATTAAAACAAGCATGCATTTGAAGCTTTATGTACAGTTGGTCAAAAAAAAAAAAATTCTAATTTGAATAAAAAGTATCATAGAGAAATGAAACTGGTATCAATCAACATGGATTGTCTATTTCAATTTAACCTATTAAAACTTTCCTTAGGGTTTCATCTACATGATAAGGTGAACACAAATTTTTAATTTTTTCAATGTAAACCTCCAAATTTGACCACAAATTTTTAATTTTTTCAATGTAAACCTCCAAATTTGACAATGTAGTTAGAAAGAACACACTCAACTACCCGAAGTACTATTTTAAGAGACGTTTCTACAATTGAAGATTTATTAGAGGTAGGAATTATAAGTAACACGAATTTTATAAACACTTTTTTTAAGAGAAAAATCTTTCACTCTGAGAACTCATTAGTCCTATGTCTACTAACTCTTGGACTAATTGTGAAATGTCTTAAAAATTTGTAATTGGGCTAAATTGAGTTGTTTTCTTTCCGATTGTTATCAAATTGGGGGGTTTATATTGAAAATATAAAGTTACTGTTCATTTTAATATGTAGATGACCCCTTGATTAAAAATTTTAAAGTCTTAAAATTGAAGTAGACGGCAATTTTATTTCACTTCTATAATTTGTATTAGAGTTAATACGGTTTATTTATTTATTTTTTTTTGACCGACTGATACATTTTTTATAAAATAGTTTCAATATATTTACAGGCTTCAAATATATGCTCATTTTATTAAGTGAACCAGTTTTCTCTTAGGAGGCGTGCAGGATTGGTAATTATTTTATATCTCGCCAATGCACCTTAAACCTAAAAATACATGTAAATTTTGAGTATTTTCATGCTCAAAAATGAGCATATAGAGGTCAGTTCATACTCATTTTTGAAACATAGACATGCTCAAAAATGAGCACATAGAGGTCAGTTCGTACTCATTTTTGAAACATGGGCGTGCTCAAACATGAGCACATGGAGGTCAGTTCATACTCATTTTTGAAACATGGACGTACTCAAACATGAGCACATGGAGGTCAGTTCATACTCATTTTTGAAACATAGACATGCTCAAAAATGAGCACATACAGATAAGTTCATACTCATTTTTGAAACATGGACGTACTCAAAAATGAGCACATGGAGGTCAGTTCATACTCATTTTTGAAACATGGACGTACTCAAAAATGAGCACATGGAGGTCAGTTCATACTCATTTTTGAAACATGGACGTACTCAAAAATGAGCACATACAGATCAGTTCATACTCATTTTTGAAACATGGACATACTCAAAAATGAGCACATACAGATCAGTTCATACTCATTTTTGAAACATGGACATACTCAAAAATGAGCACATAGAGGTCAGTTCATACTCATTTTTGAAACATGGACATACTCAAAAATGAGCACATAGAGGTCAGTTCATACTCATTTTTGAAACATGGACATACTCAAAAATGAGCACATAGTGGTCAGTTCATACTCATTTTTGAAACATTGGCATACTCAAAAATGAGCACATGATGTTTCATTATTAAGTGTGTGCATGTTTTCAGAAATGAGTATATACATGTTTCAAACTTGAGTAATTTTGTTTCGGAGCCATTTTGACGATGCGACATACTCAGATTTGAGTATTTTTTACTCATTTTTGAAAACGTCGTTTTTAGAGTGTATGCTAAAAGTTACTTCAGTGAAACGCATAGCACAGTTAAAAATTTCCATTCAGCCATTTCCATGAATAAACGGAATTGTATTTGAGAACTTTGTGCAACCCTGTGTATGAGCTATAGAATTTATCCACATCAAGTAATATTTTAAAAAAAATAGCATATCACAACTACAAATGCAATTCCAGCAATTCCAGTTCATAGGCCTCAATAGTTAAATTTATTGTTTAGCCAAATTTTTGTGTATCCCTGTAAATGAACGACATATTCTATGAATATCCTATTATACAGTAAATGCCGTAGTACACCTCAGTTATGTATATAAATTTCAGTACGTTTAAATTAGTGTGATATCACTAAAATACAGAGCAAACGACCTTTTCCCATAGACCGTAATATAACGGAATTCTTTTGGGTGTCTCTGTAAATAAACCATAAATGCTATAGACTTCATTTACAATACCAAACATGCAATAGTGATACCCAATATCATCTATGAATTTTAAGGAAATCAGACTATAGTTACGCGAGTTAGAGCACGGAAGGACAGACAGACAGATTGATACACAAACCGTATTCATAACCACTTTTCAACTTGTTGGAAAGTGTTAAAAAATTGAGTTAAAAATATTAATTTACCGACGAGATATTTTAAATATACAAATGCATCACATGCCCATAGACTTAACATTAGAGAAGGGTTTCGGAAATTGAGTGACAAGCAGCCTTAAGTAAACTGTGTATAATGTATTTATTTTTTAAATAAATGAACGCATTTATGACAACATAACATTAATTAAGGGTATTTAGTAAGAGTAAATCAGCAGCAATGGTTTTAACTTAATAACACTTGAAAAAATATTTTCGGCCGGGATTTTGGGTCAAATACTCCACTGTGCGCCGGTCGGCCGACTGAGTCCAGCTGAATCACCAAGATAAGTTCTTAAGCGGTCTCTTTTGATACGTTACGACATCAGTGAATACACGAAGCTGTTGCAAAAAACTTATAACCAGTATTAGTTATTGGTATGCTTAGTATACGTTCTTTGAGTGTAGTTGGAACAGAGGAGACGAGAGAAATTTTTGCTGATAAAATAATTCAAGGTACAATCGGCCAGCGTAGGTGATTTTTCTCAAAATTTAATCGTTATTCTTGTATATATTTGTAATAGTACAGTCGTGGGAAAAAAAGTAAACACCCCCAACTAACTCCTCACCAAATAATCGTAGAAGAAAGTTATTGGTACCGAACGATTGGAAATAAAGTGTACTTTTAAATTATGTATATAAAATTTGCTTAGGGGTTCATCTACATATTAAAACGAACCATAACTTTAATTTTTCAATAGTAGTACACAATTCTGACAGCATAAATGAGCTCTACATCCTTCAATTAGCCTAAAAACAAATTTTTATGAAATTCGTACGATAAGTTTCTGAGAAATTAATTATTTTAAAACAAGTGTATTTTGAGGGCTGTATCCAAATTGAAGTTCGGTACTCGATTGTTAACCGAGAGAGCCTCCTTCTTGATCAAGGCACCTTAAGCGACACTCAAGCAGTTATTCAAGCCTGTTAGATTACAGGACAGCCTAAGAAATTTCAAAATATCTAATCACTTCTATCATAGACGGCCCCTTAAACCATCATTTTGCCGTTTTTTAAACATAATTTGAAAACTACTTGGAAGAAAAATGTGAAATTTTGGATTTCCATAAAGCAGGACTTAATAAATCTAAATCCATCAAAAAAATTGTAGGTTGCAATTCATAATTTTTTCGAATATTAATTTCATAATTCATATCATAAAATTATAAAAATTACAAATTCAACGTAATTATGTTTGGGTATATTAGTAATATTGCTGCACAAAAAATTAGCATATTAGGAGCCTAATTTTAGGAGTTATAAATAAAAATATGAAAATGTAATTTAACATTAGAAGCACTAAATTTTGAATGTCTATAATTCAAACACTTATCATTCAAATGACTTAAAATTTGGTTTCTAGGCATAGTTTGAACCGAAGATTTGAAATATCGCGTTAAATTTGGGTATTGTTATTGAAAAAAATGAAGTTTGGATTTGTTTTAATATGTAGATGGCCCCTTAAGCAAATTTTATATACATCATTTAAAAGTAGAATTTATTTCCAATCGTCTGGTACCAGTAACGTTCGTCTACGATAATTTGTTGAGGAGTTAGTAGGGGTGTTTTTTTCCACGACTGTACATAATTTATCTTTCAATATATTATTTAACTAAGCTGAGTGAAGTATTCTGTTTGTTGTCGAGTATTCGATAAAGATAATTCTCATTTAATACTTTAATATTTTTTTCTTAAAATTCCTTTATATGAAAATTAAATTATATATATTTTTTAAATTATGTTTGAAATTACAGTTACAAGCATTTCTTCTAATCCTTCTTTACTATACAATTATGTTCAAAAGTTTCAAAATTAGAGTATCATCTGTTTGTCACCTAATAAAAATATTCAGAGGCAGGAGGCAACCCTATTAAATTTCAGTTATCAGCTGTGAAAAGGTCAGACTGTCGTTCGTCATTAAGTTTGAAGTATTCTGAACCAAATAGATTTTGTCGGGAACTTTGTGCCCCACGTTCTTGATTTAGAAGGTAAGCTTTATTTATGAAATAAAAATAAGCTTTATTCATAAATGTAAATGATATTCACCGCAAGTTTCACAACCTACATAAATAAACCTAACGTTATGAAGAAAAATATTGTGTATTTGTGTCCTTAATTAGAGTAATAGTAAGGAAATGAACGCCTATATCTTTATAAAATAAATAAGGCAGTAGATAATGAAAAGACTATACCACCACCTACTCATCATAAAAGGTGCGAAATATGAACTATGAATATAAATATTTCTGTGTTAAATTTATTTATTAAAATTTTCATGCCCTAAAAGTGACGATTTTTATAGACTGATCGAAATACATTTAACGAATAAGTAGCTATGAGGTTTCCTTTTGTGTTTTTAGTCGCAGAGAAGCTTTTTCATGTCAGACTGACAATGTGGGATTTACAAGTCTCTAAGAAAATTAATTAATCTTATCTAAAACACCTTAGCTTTATTTATCCAACCATTAATTATTTTTATTATTTTTTTTTTTTACTTTGTAATAAGCTTTTCATGTACTATTTATCGAGACTTCATTTTTTGTCGGGAGAAAATTAATTATCACTGTGCCAGAAAATAGAGATCTTTTTTATGGAATAATTATTTTATCAAAGCAAGAATTACGGATTTCCCTAACAACTTTAATAAGGCTGTTATATATTTATTTAATACGTGGGACGAATTTAATATTTTATCCTTAGAATATTTTTTTTTACGAGATGATTTTTTTTTTCATGTTATTTTATTCTCTGATTTGAAATGAAGAATTACGTTTGACCTATACATGTTTTTTCATTTAGATAGATGTTCATTACAGTTTCGATTTTATATTGTCATAATTTACGTTTTCCCACAGACTTTTGAGTTTTTATTAAGACATTCAAGAAGTATATCTGTAATTTCTGCTAATATTTCATTTTGAAAGGTTTATGTATAAGCCTTTGAATTTGTGAAACGTTCCTAGCATTTTCTTTTCTCCTTAAAGACCCAGAAGATCCAAATAGCATAAAATGATCAAATCCTATTACATCGCAATGTTATTTACAAATTATCTCAATCCTGTTATTCATAAATGGAACGGCATCCACCTAGTTTATATAATTATATAAGGTAAAGAATTGTTTCATTTCAGAGTTTTATTAGTAACTTTTTCCTAAAAATATTAAGTAAACTATTAAATAAGTTAGTCTATCAAGTAAAAAATAAATCATTCTATCA
This sequence comes from Maratus speciosus, assembly GCA_963932465.1. Lineage (NCBI taxonomy): Eukaryota > Metazoa > Arthropoda > Arachnida > Araneae > Salticidae > Maratus > Maratus speciosus. The sequence continues at coordinate 317,905,636 of OZ010791.1, read as the reverse complement.
AGTAGTCAGTTGTCTAAATCAGTCTGTCTCATATAGAAGAAAATTTATTTAACATAGTAAATTCTTTACTGTTTTACTTCGTTCTTGTTTTCTTATTTAATGAAAATAAATAATTAAATAAACAATTACTCGTCTAAGTCATGTAGGGAAATATAGTACAACCTTACAGTAAAACTGGAGTTTTCAGTGGTTGCATCGTTGCAAACTGGTGTGTCATGAATTGATCTCTGAAAACTATGAATACTAAACTGTACATATTAAACTAATCTTTTATTTTGCCATGAAATTTAATGTAATAAACTTGCATTTCATGCAGATTTATATCAGTGTTTGAATACTTTAAATTAGAATATGCGGTGAAATCTGCAAAATGTTCTCTCATCTTCAAATAATGTTAGTACTTTATAAGAAATTATTGTTTTCTATGATCGCACTAGAAGGTTTGAAAAGGTAATAATAAGGAGAAATATCTGAGGATAGAAAAGAGAAATTGCAACAATGTATCTCTATAATAAGAGCCTAAATCATGCGACTGCCATCAACAGTTCCGGGCTGAACGTTTCGCTTTTCATATGCATGGCGGCCATTTTGGTACTTGGCGCAGGTGATTAATCGCCAAATATTGTTCAATCGCCATTATTTCATGACAGTTGAAGTCATGCGACAGTCATAAATAATTACGATTTTGATATGCGCAGCCATTTTCAATCAAAACTATTTTTTAGAATAAAACTAACATAAAAGTTGCCAAGATCGCAAAGAATTCTTGGCATTGTTATGTTAGCCGGTTAAAAATCTCGCCAATAGCATTTTTTAACTCGCCAGTTAGAATTTTTTATTTCTTGAGTGGCAAATTAAAACAGTGCTTTGATGTTTAAATTATATGTCATGGTTTAAGGTATCATTTATTTTTTTATTTTTTTTATTTTTTTTTTCTTAAGAAATGACTAAGAGTCTTGAATTTAAAATGTTTCAGTTTTAAATTTAAGTTGTGTATTTGAAATAAAATGAGTGAAAGGATTATATTTTAAATGTAATTAATAAAATACGAAAAAATGCGATAGGAACAATGTTTGGCGGTTTATACCCTTCGTCCAGCTAATATAAATATACAGATTTCTTGGTTTTTCTATTAGAATCTTCCGATTTGGCGAGGGAATGAACAAGTAAATTAAATTATGAATAAAAGTAACATGATAAAATTCTTAGCATTACATTTAAGGGAGATGAAACTGTTCGCCAAGGGCGGCTAGTATTACAATAGCTGTTTTTCTTGTGAAGTCATAAGTTTAACAAATGAGTTATTTTGTTCAAAACACCTAATTTGCGCGAAATGTTTTCAATGAATGACATTTAATATAAACTTTGATGACTGGAAGGGCATTGCATCTAGAATTTTTAACGTTGTAATTTGAACACTGTAAAAAAATGGTCATAACGTTACTCCATAAAATTGGTGCCAGTAGGCTGTCACTAATTTTATCGTTAGTAACCAAGTAGTGTTATGAAATGTTTTCTTATAGTGAATGGAATGGGTATTGTAACATATCGCTACAAAGATCGCATTCAAACAAATAAGGAGACGTTTTTACTAACACGTTTCATAAGGTAGTTATCACAAATCAAACTTTAACTCTTAATTTCACAAAAAAATATAGAATTTTTTCAATCTAAGCCATATGAACCAAAAAGTTGGGAAGGCTGTTTTTGTTTAATTAAATATTATTTATGAAATAAATAAAAAACATTACTTTAATGTAAACAAAGTGAGATTTTATTTGTATGAAGTATATATTTATTACCAAATGAAATATAAGTAAAACAGTTAAATTTTGGTAAATGAATAATATTATTCGCAATAAGTTTTTTCCCTTTGATTCATTCTTATAAAAGAGAAATCGAGAATTCATTTCGTAAAGTTATTCTTGTCATTGACGATTTTCAGCGTTTCCACATTTATTTATAATCACAAAGAAGTTTTGAATGTCAGGCACACAGTATGGGAATTTCAGATAAGACAGAAAAACTAATTAGTCTTATACATTATACTTTCGACTTTTTTATGTGCCGATAAATTAATTATCTTTCCTTTTCAATTTAGATTTTTCATTTATTTTTTATTAGAACTTTCTTTTTTATTGCAAGTACATTAATTATCATCTTGCAATAAATAGCGTTAAGATACAGAAGACATTTTTTTAAATGGAAAAATAATGTTTTTTCAAAGCTAGAATTACTGATTTCAATAAGGATCTTTAATTAAGTTGTTGAACGCAGATATTTATTTAAGAAGTAAAGTTAAATTCCGTAATGTATGACGTCTTATGAGTGTGGTTTTCCAAAATAGGGTTTTGAAACTAGTATGGCAATCTGTGTAAGATACAGCTTCATAATGTTTTTTTTTTGCCTTCAATATGCGCGCGCGTCCCCACAATACCAAAATACAACGTTGCGAGAACTGTAAGGCTCTTAGTTCCGTAAAAGAATTTTTCAATTTTTTTAATAACTAGGAGATAGCTATTGACATTTTTCAATAGGATTATATATAGCACAAATATAAAGAAAACAAAAGAAAGAAAATACTCCTTATATTGAATGTTTTCAATTATATTGAATGAAAAAGGGGATTTTGTATTTCTGCGGTGCCCACACCGTTAGACATGTGTGTAAAAGCGCAGAAAAAAATTATACTCTCTGTAAATTTACACTAGTTCTTAGTTAAAGCATTCGATTGAGTTGATCTTGGTCATCATATTACAGACATGTCCCTTTTCTATAATATTCTCTGCAGGGATTTCCATGCTTTTATTTAAATATATTTTTATCTTTGTCATAACCTGAATTTCAAAATACACATTTTAGAATTCCTTTACAATTTTATTAGAAATATTAAATAAGAAAATTTGGTTTCAAAATTGTTTTATTAAAAATTAGAGTATTCTAGAAATGGAAAATTCGTCTCTGCGGAGTTAGCAGGGATTTTTATGGGCACATCATGTGCATGTACATTGGTGATATTAAATGTAGATTAAAAGTATTTCCCGATGAATCATAAATGACATCCTTTGGTTGCAGCAGTAACAGTCCTTGTAGCACACTCATTAACATCTTCGTCACCAACCTAGAAGGCTCGGGATCAAATCGTGGACCTGCTAGAAACAAATATTGTAAAAACTAAATGAAAATGGTACAACAGTTTGAATACATTCGCAAAATTCTAATTCTTGGAAATTAAAAAATTCACTAATTTCGAGGAACAAGTTAATTATGATTAAAAATAAATAAATTTACAAAGTGTACTCTAAATTACCGAGTAATTTCTTTTTTATGTAACAGAATCTCTGTTTTGCTAATCTGTGTAAATTTTATATAAGACTTAAGGTAATGAACTACAAGTAGCTTCTCTGTAATTTCACAGAAAAAAAATGTTAACAGTGTACACAAAATGCACAACTAGTTTTATAAATGTTATTACTTGTTTGTTTTCCCTTAACCTATTAAGGAAGAGTTTCTTTTACACTTCTTTTAATTCTTCGACACCAGTTTTTTCCAAATTGTAATTTTGAATTATTTAAACGCTGAAAATTTGAGATTAGATAATGTGAAAATTTATAAACGAAAATACTTGTATCCAAATTTAAAAGTTTTGTTCACCTTACATGGCAAGTTTTCTTTCAACCGACTTTAATGAGTTAATTATACACGAAGGCAGATTTTCACCTGCGAGACCTCTATAAATTGATACGAATAAACAGTAGCGTAGCAATTTAAAAATGGGGGCGGGGGGGGGGAGATGTGCCCAAATAGTTTCTAACTCAGTATTCGCAAAATAAATGCGAAACTGAGAAAATCAATTCCTGATAAAACGTCTCATTAATAAGTAATTATGTAGATTAATTAATAAATAATGTTATTCATAATTAAAAATGTGTATTCGCGTTATTTCAATGTAAACATTAAGAAATAAATTAAATTTGACAATTTTGTGAAATATGACTGCGAATGAAATTTTTATTAAATAAGTACTTAAAACAAGGAGCAAATGCACTTACAAATTTTGGCATCATAACACAGGTAAGTGTGCTTTGTTGATATTGCGTTCAAAATGAATCCACCATCTGCTTATATTTCTCTGTGGAGTTCATCAATGCAAGTCCAGAAAGCCGAGAACTAAGCACAGTATTCTTACGTTTATTGCATACGTTTTCAATCGTCTCAATGTAGGAAATTTTCTTTCCAAAGTGGCTATTGAGACTGGAAGCGTTGATAGAATTTTCAACTTTAAAGAAGCTTCTCCCATCTTCTTTAAAAAAGACACTGTAATACGACGGAAAAAAAAAAGACTTAATTCCCAATGGGAGGGACGCTTTATTCCCCCCATTCTTACGCTCCAGAGGAGGAATACATGTTCTGCACTCATGAATTGTAAGTATTCTTCTAATTGATGAAAATAATTAGAAGATCTTGATCTGTACGGCTTTTTATTAAAATGGGATCTTCAGGGAAAGAAAATTTGAAAAATCCACTCGCAAAATGATGTCGCATTTCAAAAGGGCACGAGGTAGTTTAAAAAGTTTTAAAAAGCATATGGTTATAATAGCAAATGTTGATTAGATATCAACGTTTTTATTAGTTTTCCAAAAAAGGCAATAGATAGGCTTAAATTTGATTGTAGTTATTTATTTATTTCCATTTCTTTAAAATCACTGATTAAAAATCAGCTTCGATAAAAATTTCAACTTAGGTAATGTATCCGGAAATATAGAGCAAAAGAAAATAGTGTTTGTATAGGTACTTCAGTTTTATAATTAACAAGAAAACAAGGGCTTAAGAAGACAATTTATTTATTTTATATTTTTTTATCCATGTTTCTTTTATTACTTGAATGTTTAAATATTTTCTACATTTCTTTTCTTTTATATCTAATACACAGAAAAAAAAAATACGGAAAGATTTACATTAAGAGGCCTGGTCACTCAGATTCGGAATTCTCCTCCGTAATGTTAAGTCTATGGGCATTTGATGCATTCGTATATTTAAAATATCTCCTATGGAAATTAATTTTTTTAACTTATAATTTTTGTGTTCACTTCCTAAAAGATGTCTCTTTTTTTCTTAGTTCTCAAAATATTTCTAAAGTATAAATTTAATTTTATATGAAGTGTTAAAATTTTACTCACAGTTTGCCCGCTTTTAACACATAAAATATTAAATTCAGCATAGATTTTAGAAATATTTTGAAAACTAAGAAAAAAAGAGACATCCTTTAGGAAGAGTACACAGAAAAAATATGTCAAAAATATGAATTTCCCAAGAAGTTATTTTAAATATACGAATGCATCAAAAGTCTATAGACTTAACATTATGGAGGAGAATTCCAAAGCTGAGTAATCAGCCCCCTTAAGGAAAATTTTCGAATACTCATTAAAAGTACAGAGAATCAGAGTCGAAAATCTTAACCTTTCTAGTTTAGGCGTGGTAGCAGTGATAACACAGCTTATTGTATCTGGAGCAGTGTGATAAAATCATTCGGTGCTCTTTGAGTTCGCTTTCTCTTTTACATTGAACTGAAGTACTTCTTTGTTTTTGCTTTTTGTCGATGAACATTTTTTTTTTTTTTTAGCACGCCACCATATAAATAAATATGCTTGTAAATTAAATAATTCTACTTTTTTCTGCACAACGTACATGTTTACTGCTCAATTTGTATAAAAATATCATGTAAAAGAAATGTTTAAATTTTGCATTAAAATACATTTAAAATAAAAAATACAAATATTTCAAATAGTCCAAAATAGATATCAATAACACTCAAAATTCGTTCGATATGTAACGCAATCTGTAATGACTCTAAAAAGAATAAAATAATCTAATTGCTAAATATAGAATATAAATGTGCAGTTCTTTAGAACAAAAATCAAATAATGAGATATTTGATTCTGCTTTTCGATATAATTATCATCTAAACTAAATTTATATATAAAATAAAGTATCGGTTTAAAAATAGGTTACAAAACAACATTACTCCGTTATGAAAAACAATCTCCATTATCAGAAATAAATGCAGACGTTTGTTAAAAATAAAAAAATCCTTAAAACTCCATCATTTGATTTGCATTTTAATTCTAATTAAATATTTCTATTCGTAACATCTTCCAGATACACATACCTAAATCCTCTTTTAAATTGAAACGGTTGTAAGCCGCAGGGGTAGTAATTAGTTTTCCGTTTACATTCGAGCATTAACAGGATTTTTTCCTCTCAGCAATTTAATAGCAATTATCAATGTAAGCAAATTTCCTGCTTCAAAAAGGAAATATTAAACAGAGGGTTCTTTTTCAATTACATAATGAATAATTGAAATTTGATTTCAATATCTTTAATCACGATTTTACTTTTAAATTACCCTCATAGCATGCATGGTCACAGTGACGTCATTGTGACGTCACTGTAAGTCACTGTGGTCACGTCACATCTGTGACCAAAATGCCACCACTCAGTGATGTCACATTGTGACTGAGATGTGAACTTCTTAGAAAACTTTAAAAAATTATGAAAATTCTTTAAAACATGTTATTTACTGTAAAATTATATTTTTCTGGCAATTAAGAAAAAATGTGACGTCACTGTTATGTCACTGCTATGTAACGTACGTCACGTCACATATGTGACAAAAAAACCACTATATATGAAGTCACAGTGTGACAAAAATATGAACTTCAAAAATCTTTGAAAATGAAGAGAAATATTTTAAGCAGTCACGAGTTATAGCGGCATAAGGAATGAAAATATATTAGTGGATAGCAAATGGTAAATTCTGTCACTAAAGGGGAGAGGGGGGGGCATAATAAATAAAGTGCACGATACAAGCATTAATAAACTAAATTTTCAGGCTATATTTTATCCATTTGATATCTAAGACAGTGAATGTATACTTTTTCATGATTTCAATTTTATCTAGCATTTGGATAATATATTTAGAATTAGGATTATTAAATTTATACACTTTACATATTTAGTTTGCTGGGAGGAAATTTCTTTCTTTCTTTCTTTTTTTACCGACCAGGATTATTCGAAACACTTCTGTGGTTTCAAACTAAAAATTTTCTATTACAGTTAAATCTGCACCTTTTAATGAGCACGTAGAAAGAGTCTTCAGAGTTTAGTCATCTATGCATTTCTTGCTTTAGAATATTTTTATAATTTGTATTCAAGTCATAAATTCTACTTCTTTCAGACTTTTTAAATAAAATTAGCATTTTCCGAAAATAAAAGAAATATACAAAATTTGTGCAAAACAAACTTTACTTTAAAAAAAAAGAAGAAGAAAAAGGGGGGGGGGTCGTTAATACCATTAAATTTATTTTTACACCTTTTAAAAATTTAAACAATGTTTTATCTAATAAACTCTAATTAAGAATATTATTATTATGATTATTTAGAAAAAAGGAACTTTACAATACATTTAACTTGAATTATTTGGTACGGATAAAAAGAAAAGGTTAAATATATAGGACATGTCTTCAAATACAAAATTTTAATTAACGATACTTTCATAAAATTACTGCGCATTCAAGTTCAATATTTCTTGTATACAAAAACAAATAATCTGTAACAGAACACCTGCTTGAAAATCGTCTGCTCACAGAAAAATAAATATGAGAAGACGCGGGAAATTGTTCACTGTTTTTAGAACATCACCAAGTCTACAACACTTTAAGATAAGGAAATGACCATTTTAGGATACACGGATATTAATGGAACGTATATGTAAGTGTTATTTAATTTAAATATTTTGTTCCTGATTTGTATATTATGAGTTAAATAGTTTTATGTTATATTTGTAAGAGACTGATCTTTATGTCAGAAGCGATATTTTTCAATTCGATAACTGTAAAGAAAAATATCTTAATCTGCCATCGCTTGAAAAAAAAAAAAAAAATCTGCGCAGAGACTGATCCAGGCTTAAGTTCATACTGGAATTAATATAAACATTAATTTACTCTTACTTGAGATTGAAAATGTATGGAACGACAATGATTTGGAATTATTTTATCGGCTTCTTACTATTTTTTTATTACTAACACTTATAGTTATTATTATTTTGGGGTTAAATATGATGTTCGATTATCATGAGATTACGAAACTGTTTCAGATTAGAAATTAACATTATACTGGGAAAATATATTTTTACATATTACAGTAGTGAAACATTTGAAAGAATTTTCTTTTAGTGCTAATAATATTTTAAATTATCTTTTTAAATCCTAAATCTTCAAACCAATGTTTTCAGATTTAACATTTGCCAAAATTATGAAATAATAGTAATTCCTTATACCATACGGAAATACAGGGGCGTAGCCACAGATATTTTTTCGGGGGGGAGAATTCGAAAATTTCCCAACTTGAAACTAATTGCTCCAATTTTCAACTAAAATGAAATGCACAACGTGTGTAATAATTATAATGATACTTTTGAATAAAATATTCCTTTCCAAAGAAAAATTCTGAAACTGAAAACATAAAAATTCTAATTATGGGTTTGTTTACTAAAAAAATAAATACGCTTTTTACTTTCTTCTATCTTTACAAGAAGAAAGTATTGGATTCGTGAAAAAATTCGACATCCAGTTTTAGACTGATTTATACGCTTTAGTAAGTCCTGAACACGATTCGACTGTTTTTAGAAAATATCTGTCTGTCTATACGTGATAAAAATTTTGTGGGCACTCTAACACAAGAACTAATGCACGAAATTTAATAAAACTTTAGAGATTCACTTATACAGTCAAACCTCGTTAACGCGAACACTCAAGGGAAAACTATTTTTCTTCGTATTAAAAGTAGTTCATGTTATCGGAACTTAACTACATTACATACAACTGGACAAGGCAATCGGAAACAGGGTGTGTTAACGAGGTTTGACTGTACCTTGATAAAAATTGGTGCTGATTTGTTTTTGGTGTAAATCGTCCAACAGGTGGCACTGCTATGCGGCATTTTTCACGATTTACATGATTTTAGCGATAATTATATCTCAAAAACTATTGCACGGAATTTTATCAAATGTCATATTTTGTTAAACCTTGACATAATTTGATGCAGATTAGCGTTTTATGTATATCATATAGCAGGTGGCGCTTCTATGCAGCATTTTTCACGATTTTGCGATAGCTGTATCTCAAAAATTAATGCACGGAATTTAGTCAAACTTCATATTCCACATAAGTAGCACTTCCACATAAATAGATCCTTATTAGGCTTGGGTCTATATGTCCAAAGCTATCGCTTTTGTGTACTTTGAGTAAGGAATTTTCGTTGCAGACATCTAAGAGGCTGGGTGCCAAAATTCAATGATTTGTTTGAAAAATGCTATGCTTATATCTCCTTTTTAAATGCACACAATTCAACAAATCTATACCTTTAGAGTTTGTTATTATAGGCAAAGAATTGTCGTTTAATTTTGGCACTGTGATTGCAAATTTTGAGGCATTAACATGTATGGAGTAGAACATTTTGGGATTGGCACATGTGACTAGTTTTCACATAATATTAATTCTTGTGGTCTTCAAAGAAGCCCACTTGTTAATAACATCGCTTAGTTTAATAAAATTCCCTATTTCACTTTCATATTTTAAAAGCTGTCTAAAAGACTGGCTATTTTAAATTAAAAAAAGCTATTTTAAAAGACTGGCTGTCAAGTCTGTCATCCCTCATTGTAGCTTGCAATATATATTTTTTAAATTTTTATTTGACTAAAGATTCTTTCATTAGATGCAAGCCATAAAGATAAGCTACTGTGAATGTTAAGGTACGAGTATATAGTTTGACAGCGTGACCCAAATAGTCTTTGAATTTCATGGCATGAGTAAAAGGTTTGTTAAGTGAGTTGGGATTTGGTTTATTTCTATTTGACTGTGCAAGTCATGTACATCAGGTTTCTCATATCCGGGTGGAAACATTATTAACATTTCCCTTGCAAAATTGTAATTTAAATATGGAATTCATTGCTGCAATATTCTCTTGATATAGGGAACAATGTCATTTAAGCCCATTACTAAATTCCCGAAATTTTCTTGTATTTCTTATAATTCTTCACTGTAAAACTTGTGTGTATCAATGTCCATTGCTGTGCTATTATTTTTATCTATTGCCTTTGGTGAAACCGTTTTCCTACGGTGCTTTCGGAACTCAGCTTCTCCAGTCACATCCTAATATTCATAATTGTTTGTGAGCTTGTCTTTAAGGAAATCTTTATTTCTTCAAAATTTTATTCAAGTGCAACGTGTCAGTGTTACAGTGCATGTCGATTTTTTCTTCAGTTGATAGACTACTTTCATGGTCATATTTCTGTTCCAAATTAAAATCGTCCATTTTTTACCTTTTTCATCCTCGAATGGATTTTTAGATGCTCCGAAATCTTGCATGAAAACTCTTTTTCTATTATGAAGGGTTTCTTCGTGCTGAAATTTATAGTAACTTTTTAGAACAGCTTTAAACACAGAACACTGGACTTTTGGTTTAAAATTTTATAAACACATGTGAATATAAACGAACAGGACTGATATATATTTCCTCACACAAATAAAAGTAAAATGTAACAAATTTATCTAAACTAACGACTTCTTATATCCGCATTTGCTCATATAACGCTTTTTACTTGACAGCGAAGGGTTAACTAATTTTTGCGGCAAAAAAAATCACGAGAATGAGTAAAATATTGTCCAAAAATCGCAAAATTAGTCAAAAAAGTTGTGAAAACTCATCAAATCTTCTTGCCCATAGCTGTGTTTCAAGTAGGTTACTACATTCCTTTCTGTTGTGCTACAAGTGATCTCCAATTTTCAAAAGAAGCTGCAACCCCTTTGGATTAAAATAGCTGGATTCTCTTTTGGGAGGAGAAGGGGAGGTAGGGTGAAATTTTTCAGAAAGAAACAAAGTTTTGGAGGAAATAAAGGAACTGGTTAGTCAGTTATTGATGGACAGGAGTAGAGAAATTTAGGTCTGGTAGATGTACAATATTTTTGTAGAACTGAAAAATACAATGATAGATTGAGTGTGGCTGATTTCTTTTTGTATTTCTTTTGATAATTTAACTTGTTTACTGTTGCAGTACTCAAAATAATCACCAAAACAATAAAAGTTTCGTAATTTTTTTACTATTACTTTTAAAAAAGAAAATGTCTCAAAAATCTAGAGTTTCCCAACTCCAAGCTCAAATTTCCCAACTTCACATATATTGGGGGGGGAGGCTCCCCCCCCATACCCCCCCATGGCGACGCCCCTGCGGAAATATTTTTGAGATATTGTTAAATCTAATAGTGCATTTAATTTATTTATTGTATTTTGCTGTTGTTTAATAGTACAATTATAAATACTAATTATTATTTTTAGTGTTTTTCAAATTGGTATATTTATTTTTTTAAATTGTATGTAAGAATTTTTGTGCTTGTGATTTTAATCAAACATTTAATTATAGACATTCTGAATCGGTTATTAAATTTTCTTCTATTGTAAATTCATTTTCTACGTTTATGATACACGTAATTATTGGCACTAAAAAGTAAAATATGATATTTAAGCATTGAAATAAAGTGTTTTTCATGCCTGATAGGAAGTTATAGATTAAACTGCTTTAGTATATATTTTTTAAAAGTTCATATAATACAGGATACATAAGGACATAAGTTGAAAAGTGCTTATGACTTAGGTTTGTCTCTGCGTCTAGCAGTCTGTCCGCACTCTAACTCCCGAAAATATACTCGGATTGCCCTGAAATTTTTGGATGTTATTGACGTTTACTATAGCACGGTACCAATTTGTAATGAAGTTTGTAGCATGCTTTGTTCATTTACAGGGCCAGCCAAAAGTTTTCCGTTACATTACGGCCTATGGAAAAAAATCGTTTCAAATGATTTTTAATGATTTTACGCACGCTTTCAAACATAATAAAATTTATATGCATTTATGAAGGGCACTAAAATATGCATTCTGTTGACTATGCGATGCACAGAATAGCTATTGTTCATTTACAGGGCTAAAAAAGGAATTCAAATACATAATGATATAGGGGTGGAGGGAATTGTTTGCAGCATACTTTAATTATGTTAATTTATTTCATATATAATGAAATTGATGTATGTCGCTTAGGTTTACATACTATAAATTATTTCATTTATAATACGAATAATACGTATATAGCATTTACAGGGACATCCAAAATATTTCAGATACTATATTGTATCCGAAGTACTGTTCATTAGCGATGTTTGCTGGAAATGTATTTTTAATTATGATATGCGCTTTTATGATTCACTATATTTATGCATAGTATCGTGTATATAAATGCTATAATTCCTATACAAGGCTACACAAAAGTATTCGTAAGGATTACTGGGTATGGGCGCAAATTGCTTAAAGGTGGTTTTTAAATGAGTTATGTTTTTTTTTCGCTGAACTGCATTTAATTTACCAATAAATGTTTGTAGAATATGGATAAAATGATACACAGGGTCACGCAAGGAAATGGATACAAGGCCGTCTATAAATGATAATTTCTGGAAATGTGATTTCAGCAGTTTTAAGAGTGTCTTAGTTTGAATTAAATTTTAACTAAATAGTAGCGTGTAATAAAGATTCTAGGTAAACTACAGGGTTGTACAAAAGTATTCAAGTATCTTTCCTTACATTAGTATAAATTGCTGAAAAAGAATTTCAACCTGTTAGGCGTTTTCTTGCTAAACTAAATTTTCCCATTATATAGTATATATACACTTAAAAAATGGGTACTCAAAATTGAGAAAGAAGTACCCAATTTTAAATGCGTCACATACTCAAAATAGCTCCGATCCAAATGTACTCAAAGTTGAGAAACACATGTATTCATTTTTTATTCCATGGTTGTGATGAAATATGAATCGTTATGCACTCCCCCCCTCCCAAAAAAAAAACAACCTAAAATTTAAAGTAAAAATGTACTGACATTTATTTCCCGTTCAAAGTTCTTAACAAGAAATGTTTAATTGATTATTTATTAAGAAAAATAGCAAAATTCTTAGCAAGATACTCAAATCGAATATTTTTATGACAAGAGCATTATTGCCAAGTACTTTTAAATTATTTTTAAAATGCTGTGCATAATTTAATATTTACATTAATAAACATCATTTATGCCGCTATGCCGCTATAAATGAAATGAACCATTACAGGGTACAAAACTATTCGTTTGTTTGGGTTTTATAACATGTGATGTTTCAAAATAGAGAAAGCATAGGTTCATTTTTGATCCAAAAATATTCAATTCGATATGAGTACGTCGGATTACTCATTTTTGAGTACTTCATTTTTTTTTCAGTGTATCAACCTACAGATCAAATACAGGGCTGTTCAAAAGAATTGGAAAACATATTTGGCTATGGACGGTAACTGTTGAAATCAGTTTTTCAAATGTTTTATGCGTTTTCTGAAATGTTTACTTAGTTATCTTATTTACGTCATTTCCCTAAATTACGATGTCTTGTTAAAGCATTCAGAAAGTGTTGGAAAGTATTTTATAATCTATGCTTAACGCATGATTTTTCTTAATCGTTTTTTTTTTTCTATTTCCTAGATCAGTCTTTTCCTATAAAACATACCAAATCTATTTAGCTCATATTCACAAAATACAATATACACGGGAATAAAAAATTTAAATAAATATCGCTTATCATGCCGCTCTATAAATAATAGTTGTATTAATATCCGTTAGTCTCCATGTTCATATTTAATAAAGCAATGACAAATAACAACAAATTAAAAAAACTTACACATTCTAAATATCAAGCTTGAACTCAATATCAAGCATAGAACTTAATAAAAAAATATGGCAGTTGATAAGCATTGTTTTTTAAGTGAAAAAATTTAAAATGTTTTAGAAGAATAGGACTCCAAAATAGCGATATTTTGCTAAAAAGTACGGTAAAAAGATAAGATTTTATATTTACAGCAAAAGTTTATTTTAAAATTCATCGCTGTATTAATACTTAGAAATTTTTCCAGTGAGAATCATTCGCCTTATATACAATATTTCAAATGAAAATCAAATATCAAATTAATTGCTTAAAAGGCGCAAAGGAGTGAAAAAGATTCCATGCCGGGACTCGAACCCGGGCCATCAGTATAGCACACTGACATTCTACCGACTAAACCACATGGAACGACGCCCAGCCTGTAAAATTTCTCACTATTACATGTTGGCAAGGCTACAAACGCAGCACAAGATGGAATATTTATCGTGAGCCACCGACATGGGGTAAACACGAAACTTAATTAAATCCAGCATCGATTGAAACTATATTAATAATTGGAAATTTTTCCAGGGAGAAACATTCGCCTTGCATACAACATTTCAAATTAAAATTGACTTTTAAGCAATTAATTTGAAATTTGATTTTCATTTGAAATATTGTATGCAAAGCGAATGGTTTTCGCTGGAAAAATTTCCAAGTATTAATATAATTTCAATCGATGCTGGATTTAATTAAGTTTCGTGTTTGCATCATGTTGGTGGCTCACGCTAAATATTCCATCTTTTGCTGGGTTTGTAGCCTTGCCAACATGTAATAGTGAGAAATTTTTCAGCCTGGGTATCGTTCCATGTGATTTAGTCGGTAGAATGTCAGTGCACTGTACTGATGGCCCGGGTTCGAGTCCCAGCATGGAATCATTTTCACTATTTGCGTCTTTTAAGCAATTAATTTGAAATTTGATTTTCATTTGAAATCACAGTGTTTATGACAAGTTCGTCACAAATGACACATATTTCACAAATTGGTCACAGTGTGACTTCAAAGCATTGTCGCTTTCGTCACAGGTTCGTCACAAAGTTAATGCCAAAATAGTCACAAATGACACGCTTTTCACAAATTTGTCACACCGTGACTTCACAGAGTGGTCACAATGTGACGTCACAAACGACCTCTAAAACGGCCATAACGACCTCGCATTCTAGTCACTATGACGTCACATCGACGTCACGTGACGTCACATCGACGGTCACAAAGTCACAGTGTGACTTCACAACGACGTCGCCGTGACGTCACCATGCCTTACGGGTACTAATTTAAATTATATTTTTCGTCGTAGATTACGAGTTAAAATGAAGGAAAACGTGATTTCATGAAGACATACTCGTATTTCTATGAAAATAATAACGATATAAAAAATATAAGCAATTTTTTTTAAATAATTTTTAATCCAATAAATTGAAAAATTAATTTTTTCCCTTGAAATATTACTATGAAGAATTTATATAAAATATATAAATAAATTGTAATTCAGATAATATACATATAGTATCTCATTATATATACTACTATGTATATACTAATAAGAGAAAGCTCCACTGTGTCTGTGATGGCTAACAAAATTTACCGTATACATACAAGTCTGAAAATATTTGTGGGGTTCGTCCAAGGCAGGTTTCGTTGCACTTGATTATCAGCTTTTTATTTTTTTTTATAATTAGACGAGCTAATTATTAAAGACTCATCAAAATCACTAATTTTTTCACAATATGGCAAAAGAGCGCGCAGATATAGACCTGATTTTGCAGTCGAAATGAAAGAAATAAAATATTTTTATTAATCCACTAAAATTAAAATATCGATTAAAAAATTTCAGAGCGAAGGAATTTTCGATCCTGAATAAAAATTTTGTGAACATAGGTCGATAAATTTTCTTATTTTTTGAAAAAAATGGTCGGCGTGATGAAAGGACAAAAATTCGGATAAAGAACCAGGCAGGCACGAACATTCATTAAAAACTAAACTAAAAAGAGATTTTTTTCGGTCAACTTCATCTAATTTCCGAAGATCTTTGGATCAGAGATTATATAACATGCAGACAGTCGACTTAATGTTTAAACGTTGCAAAATGCTAAAAAGGTAATTTAAGAGAATTTTATTAACTTAATCGAAAATTATTAGTGAGTTCTGTGTCAAGAATCCCTTGATATGAGTTAAGAGTTTATCCACAAGGATTTCTCCAGATTTAATTACATGTAAAAGTATGTTTTCCTAAATATAAACTCCAGTTGTCAACATTTTCGAACATTAACGGCTCTTTCTTTTCTCGAGTTATATTATCCCGATTTCAAAGGGAATTGGTTCATTCAAATTAGATTTATCGTTATCGTTACCACCATTTTTTAAATTAACAGCACTTTCTTTTATTGGGTTCTATGGGTCCGATTTCAACCAGAATTCATTCATTTAATTTAGCTTACGATTCTCTTAGAGTTTTTTGTTCCACCTTCCACCGCCGGGAGGGGCATTCTTATCTCGGATTCTATGGGCTAAATTTTACCAGAGTTTGGCTTATTCAAATAGGATTTCGATTGTCTTATATTTTTTAGTTCAACCTTCACCACCAGTGGGCGTATTCTTATATAGGGTTCAATAGGAACAATTTCAAATGGGTTTGGCTCATTCAACTTAGTTCCGATTATTTGCACTTTTTAGTTCAACTTTCCACGGTCAAGGGGGATTCTGATATCAGGTTTTATAATGACATTCAACGGAATTCATTTCTTTCAACCCAGCTTACGATTCTCTTCAGATTTTCCGGCGCTTACGTAGAACGCCTGCTATATGGTACCGTAGGTAGCGTAGACCCACGACGGAGGTTCGTTTGGAACACACTGCATAGCACGCCCGCTGAACACTGCTGAATCCAGCGAAAAACCATCTCATATGTTCACGTTGAGAGGTTCGTTTTTCTTTTTTATCTACCCTATATGTATGAAATCCTAATGAAACGGATTTATAAAATGATTTTATAAAACGGCTGACTAAACAACTGATTAAGTTTCACGGCTATTTCTTCTAGAATATAAAAGTTTTGGCAGAGAAATTAGCACCAATTATCTGTATTCATCCAGAGATGTCAAAACTGGTAATAGTATTTTAAAATTTGAATTAGTTTTCGAAATATTAATTTTAAAAAAAATCTGTAGTCACAATCTGCAATGGCAATAAAAGTACTCAATTTTCTTTAAAAAAAAGGGGGGGGGCGGCAGTGAAAAAGTATAAGGAATATTAGATTTCTTCTTTTTCGTCGTATTGAAATTATATTTTATTTCCTTTGAGACTGAAACAACATTGTGATATAATTATGTTTTTCAAGGGGAAAAAAAAAACATTTCTTCACATTTCGATCATTCGGAATCAATTTCTTTTAGAAAACAAAAATCGTCTGTCAATTTTAAATTCCAAAAACGGATAAAATGTTTTCTTTTCAATTTGAAGAGAAAATGACATCAATAATCTTAAAAACAGAAATAAATTTTTTAAATAACAAATTAATAGCCACATGTTAAAAGCAGAAAATAAGAAAAGTTACGTCAAAATCTTAACACATAAATATTGAAAAAGTACGAAAATATTAAAATAATAAAATTATCACCCGCGAAATGTATTTAAATGCGATGATTACGTTATATGTAAAAGGCACAAGCATTAAACATCGTAATATTAAAGTGCCTAAAATAATTAAGATATTACACGGGAAAAACTTTTAATGGTGAATATAAGGTCATAAAAAGCTCAAATAATATTATATAATAAAACAAGTGTCAGCTAGGTGGGGAGGCCTACCAAATGGCTTAAGCACTCACAAGCCCCACCCAGCAGTTTCCATCTACTACCGCCGTCACCACACACACACACACATAAAAAAAAATAAAAAGTAATAATAATAATAATAATAATAATAAAAGGCCTGAAGGGACCTACAGGAAAGCCAATTGAGAATATTAAGATTAAATACAATATAAGTACAATATATACACGATGGAAAGCTCAATTTTTACTGGGCATTTACGAGAGAAATTTAGATATTTGTAATTAATAAGATCATGAGATAATAGATAATAGGATTTTTAAACTTGTTGGAGCGGCAAAAGCTCAATTACTCTGCAAAGCTGGGCGTTCTGCAAAAATACAATAAAAGCTACGTATATGTATACTAAATTAGAAAGAGATTCATAATTTTAAAAATAATGTAGGATATAAAAAATAGGTAAAATAGTGAATAATTATGATGAATATTATATAATTATATACACACACAAAAGTTCAAAAGTCTATTGTTCTTGCAACAGTTCAATTATAGTTCAATCGTGTTGTTTGTGGCTAAGAGTTTATTTTGAATTGGTGGTATCTGTCTATTTGTTAAGATACGTTCTCATCATCATCTATAAATGGCAAAACATTTTGAAACAAATAATGGTTGTTTTCTAAAACTTTCATACATTCAATTATCTTTTGACAAAATGATGGATTTGACATAACCACTGAGAACCACTGAGACAAAGAAATTTTTGGAGATTTTCTTATATGGTAATATGATGTAAGGGTACAGTTAAAGATGTAATGCAATGATGTAGCTCGCTGACCGCATACACATAATGGAGAAGGAACCCTGTCAAATTTATAAAGATATGATGAAAATGGGCCGTGGTTAGTGGCAAACAGAAAAAGATTTCTATGCAGCAGGATTCTCTTTTCCGAGACTTTTGGGGCTAAAGCGTATGTGTACCGTCCTGTGGTACCATAGTCCCAGCGAGTCTGCCATTGTTCGTGTAGAGATGATTTTAGAAGCTTCTTCAAGTAAGAAGGAGGGTTGGGAAAGAATTTGTATTTGGCATGTGATGTGGCTTTGGTTGCTTCTTTTGCCAAAGAATCTGCATGCTCATTCCCCACATTACCCACATGTCCACGGACCCATTTAAAGAAGATCTTTTTTCTTGTTTCTTGGAGTAGTTTGATAATTTGTACTGCGATGAGATTTTTTGAAAAAACATCTTCTATTGCTAAGAGACTTGAGAGACTGTCCGAGTGTATTAATACTTCTTTATGAGGGGAGTTCCTAAACCACAGCACAGCCTTTTCTATGGCCAGGAGTTCTGCCTGAAAAACAGTATTTTCTTTACTTAACTTAGTTTGATCCTCGTGGATTACCTCTCATCTCTGATACACACAGAAGGCATATGCCGTTTCATCTTCCATCTTGGAACCATCCGTATAAATGTTTATTTCTACATGTGGAGTATTTTCTGGATCTATTTGAAAGAAATATTCTTTAAATGGTTCAACTTGATCTGACTTCATTTTTGGTCGGTAAAATATTGGTTCTTGATTTCCTGTCGGGATTCCAAGACGTAAGACTCTTTCTGTTGTTGCTATATATTCAAGTTGAAGTGCCAAGGGCGGAATACCTGTTAAAACACAAAGGGCCGAAGTTTTTCTGTAGGCACGTGAAACTAATCACAGGCATTGGTATTGTATTGATGAGATCAGACGAAGCCCATGGGCTTTGCTTATCCGGTGAAACCAAGTTGCTGCAGCATACGTGATTTTCTTCTCCAAGATACTATTGTACCAAATCTTCAGAATTAATTTGTTTACCCCTCCGTAAGCTGAGGCAAACTTCAATAGGTCTTGCGAAAGTTGTGTAATTTCCTGCCTTTTCTTTAGTAAATGGGGGAGAAACGCCAACGTACTATCCAGAACGATACCTAAGTATTCTAAAGTTGGCTCACTTTTTAATGAATGGTTGTCAATTTTGAGTGTTGGAGCTCTTTTCAAAAATTTTGGTCTTCTAAGGTGGAGAACTTTACATTTATTGTAAGATATTTTCATGTTGTGATTTGACATCCACCTACTAATATAATCTAAGATGTCCTTTCCTAATTTTTCTAATTCTCGCCTTGTTTTACCATTTAATATAATTAAAATGTCATCTGCATAAGCTATTATTATGTAACCTAACGATTTTAAATGGCGTAAGAGAGCGTTTAGGAAGATTCTCCATAGGAAGGGCCCAAAGCATGAACCTTGTGGGCACCCCTTCCTAAACCAATGAATTTCTTGTGCTAGCCAATTTGGTTTCGCTCCTCTGTGAGATAAAAAGGATTTCAGGATATTAACATATGGCTCCTCCAACCCCAAAAATTCCAGTTCTTGGATTGTTGCGTCCCAAGGTAAGTTGTCAAAAGCATTTTGGATGTCTAATGATATTAATGAAATGTAGTTGTTTTCTTGTTGAAGTAAGTCAATTGTTGAGAGAACTTCTTGTATCGCTGATTCAGCCGATTTACCCTCTAAGATTCCGTGTTGAGAACTCTGTAGAACTGTCGAATTTCGAAAATGATAATTTATTCGTTTTAATAATAATTTTTCAAAAATTTTCCCCAGAATTGGGAGTAGAGTTATTGGTCTATATGACTGAGCAGATTGTGGGTCCTTACCTGCCTTTAGAAAAAAGACTAGTTCTCCAATTTTCCAACTTTTTGGGAAGTAATTTAAGTTTAATAGAGTATTGTAAAGATTCAGTAATAGAGATGAATGTGAGTGGTAAATATTTCGTACAATCAGATGGTCAACATTATCAGGACCTGGTGCTTTATTCCGATTGAACGAGAAGATGGCAGCTTTTAGTTCTTGGAGTATAAATGGATTAACTGGCTGGGTTGAGCGCGGATGAATTTGATGCGGTTGCAAGTCCGAAGGACCAAATATTGAATTGGCAATTTCTGCATAAAAAGATTGTCTTGAGTTGGTTGCTGTAGTGGAATCAGAAAGAGCGTAGACTTCCTGTCTGTAAAAATCTCTAAATGCCGTCATTTTTAGTTTCCCAAAGGGGTCTTTGGTATTTGAGCAAAAAGAACTCCACGCTGTTTTCTTTGCTTCCAGAATTTTCTTTTTATAGAGTGCTCTATACATTTTTAATTTGATCATGTCTTCCTCTGATGCAGACAAAAGTTTTGTTTTCCTATAAAGTGCTTTAACAAAGCTTCTCATTTTCCTAAGTTCCGCTGTCCACCAAGAAACTGTTGGTTTAAATGTGGAGTTTTTTTTCTTTAAAGTATGGTCACAGGTTTGTGTTATTATATTTATAAAGTTGTCGTACTCTTTTTCAAATGCCCCCGTCGTTTTTATATCCTGGAAAGTTATATTATTTTCTTGCAATGATTTAGATAATTTTCTATTGAATTTTTTCAATGAGACATTCTTTGTCCGATATCTACGCTTTGGAAGCTTCGGGGTTTGGATATCCATATACAAGGTTATCAGCCTGTGGTCACCGTAGTGCATATCATCCTCAACAGTCCATAAGGAAACTTTTGGGAAGAGTGGGAAGGATGCTAGTGATACATCTGGCCAACCTTTCAAATGCGTGGTTTCAAATGTTGGTTTTGAGAAAGGATCATTTAGGACTAATAAGTGCATCATATTGAGATGATTGATGAGGTGTTGTCCTTTTTCGTTATCATTCTCATACCCCCACAGGACACTATGAGCATTCAAATCACCCAGCAACAGAAGTTTTGAACTCATACCCGACGTGTTCGCCCAATCTTGTAGATCTTCTTTTAAAATAGCCGATGGTGCGGAATACTGACTGCCTATAGTTATTTGTCCTTCTGTTGAGGAGATATTCACGAAGACTGAGTTATCATTTTGTTGAACTCTTATATGTTGTAACGATGTATCTATGATTATTATTTGGCAATTCTCTTTTTTTTTTTTTTAAGAGTAGCAAGGAAGTCCTGAGGGAAGGCCATGTGGTCTTTCTTTGACTATATTGGAGTCCTGTATGCATGCTATTTTGTAGTCTTCTTGAATTAAGAATTGAAGGAGTGAAGCTGTTGCACTTTTATTCTTTTGAAGATTAATCTGTGCTATTTTAAAGGATGATGATATTTGATTAGTTGTTGAAGGTACTTGCATGTTTTGATGTTGTCCTTGCGGAGAAGAGTTTGAGTCCGAGAGATGAGAAATTTGAGTAGAATTTGGAATTGAAGGTGAGTTTGAGTTTTATATAATAAAACAAAATAGCTCAAAGTGTTTAAAAAGCTCAAATAATATCTCCGAAAGCTTTTAAGTTAAATAATGTTCTTGAATCTTAAAATAGAAATGCCCATGATTCTTAAATGCAATTGAAATACCCATGAATCTTAAAATAGAAAAAAAAAATAAAATAAATAAATTATTACATGAGACATGCAGTTAATAGGCAAAATTACGTCATACATAAAAAGATACATTTAAAACGTATTTTTTATTCCGGAGACATTTAATCCGACACCACATGGCATAAAAGTAGTGCGGTAAACATGTTTATCTATATTTTACATCACTTGATGCAGCATAAATACAGGTAAATGTATGCGCAAAATATTTTCAATTTATTTTCCACGAATTACTATTCAATAAATACATATGAAAAAATTCAGATAGTCTTATTAATTAACACAAACGGTAATACTTTAAAAAGCACTTGATGACGTAACAAACACGTGTATCGTGATTAATGACAAGTGAATGTGACCTTTACGATCATCCACTATTGGAAATTAAACTCATAGTTTAGAGATAGATGTTTAGTTGGCGAGGTAATCAAGTAGTACCATACAAACAATATAAATTGTAAAAATAACTTGGAAATATGCATGATAGCATATTGAAGTATAGAAATTAATTCATGAGTAAGCTATACATGTTGTTGAAATATCTAAAACTCGATCAAGACCTAAAATACAGTCGTAAAATTTAAAAATACACTGCTTTTCAGTACGTGGATTTGAAAGCTAATTCCAAGCAGACGGAGTTTTTTAACATCAAACCTGAAGGAAGAATATTACCCATAGCGTCGTTGTAAAACTTAGAAAGATAGCGTCATTTATAACTTAATCATTTTATTCGAGCTAATTTTCAAATGTGTAATTGATCTTACTTGTCAATCCCGAAAACAGACGTCATTGAATACGACAGCGATGAATGAAGCCATGGTAACCGAAAAATGCCCATTCAGACGGAAAAGCATGGCAACGCGAAGATAGCTGCTGTTATATTAATAATATCATTCAATCTTCCGGAACCTGGTAATATTTTGTAAACAGGGAACATTAGTATATTTTCAGAGGGAGCGAAGCCTGAATGGGGGATGGCGGGCGTGGATCACAGGGGCTGAGCCCCCTAGTTTTAATATAAATTCAAGATTTAACCATGCAAGTTTCGATGGAAAATTCTAAGACATACGCGTATAGAAATCTGGGATTATTATAAAGAGCCCGAGCAATCAATCCCGGGTGTGTAAACGAGTATATATATATATATATATATATATATATATATATATACAAAATTCTAACGAAACGAATTTATGAAACGAATCTATGAAACGACTTTATGAAACAATTTTATGAAACGGCTGATTTAACGACTCGTTTAGTTTCACAGCTATTTCTTCTAAAATATGGAACGCTTCGCAATGAAATTAACAGCAATAATTCGAATTGCTCCGCAGCTATCAAAAGTGGTAATATAATTCTAAAATTTGCATTAGTTTTCGAGATATTAATTTATTTCTAATTTTCATGACATTTCTCTAATCTTGGCAACTAAATTTATCAATTATTGTAGAAAAGGGAAAAGGGGTGAAAGATAGGGATGATTAGATTTTATCATTTGCAAATTCAAATCGAAATTAACTTTTATTTCAATTGATAGGGGTGACAATATTGTTATTATATTATGTTTTCATGAAAATTTGAAGAAATAAAAACTTATTTTCTTATATTCAATCTTCAGGAATAACTTCATTTTAGAAAACCAAAATACGTCTGTTATTTTCATAACTGACAGAAACTCCATTGACATAAAAATATAATTCCATCGTTGCTTTTTTAGTTATCTCACAAAGGCACTTAAAGCCGTCATCGTTTAGAGAGAAAATACATTTTTTTAAGCATTTATTTTGAATTACAGACTGGAAATATTTTGAACAAATTTGTCCAAATGACGTCATTTATATAAACGCTTGAGAAGAGGGAAAAAGAAATTAATAGGGATTATTTTTCATTGATATCATATTGTCATTTTTAAAAATCTTAATGAAACGAATTTATAAAAACACTAATTCGGATATGTGGAAAGACTATGTGACATAATAATAGTTCAACTGAATGCGAGCTCGATAAAATTTCCTGTTTATTTTTCTATTCAGTGTTATTATGAGACCTTTGGAACCATCTGGATATCTGAAACGAGTATTTGAAATAATAATTGAAAAACAGAATACAAAGGAATAAAATTTCTCCACTTGGTTTTCTTTTCAATTTTAATAAGGAAATGACATCAATAATGCGAAATGATATTATTTACTCTTTTTCTCTCTTTCATTCGCAGCAAGAACAGAAAATGTTGCGTACTATTAGAGAAATACTATTAAAACTAAAATCAAACTAATATTTCTATAGCATTACTATTGAATTATAATATTTATTTACATGTAATGAATTAAATATTTACACGTAAATCTCAAATAGAAAAAAAAAAACCTTAACAATTAAATTATTACACGTGAAACAAATCTGAGGTGAAAATTACGTCAAATATTAAAACTATACATTTTAAATGATTTTCATAAGGACAATGTTCATGTCACATTGGGAATCACATAGTATAAAAGTAATGCGGCTAACAAATTTGTTTAAATATTTCATTCCTTGATGCAGCATGAATGCGGGTAAATTATCGGGTATATCGGGTCCAATTATACTAACTTTTATAACATAATATATACAGGTTGCAATAGTTTATCTATCGCCGACCTTTAATTTTTCAACCGTTGGTCATAGACATATACAGAGTGTCCGAAAAGTCTGGGAACGGTCGAATAACTCGAGAAATACAAAGCAGATTGAAAAAAGAAAATATACGAGTTAAATATTTTTAAAAAAGCTACTCATTGATACCAAATTTGATCCCCGCAACCTACCCCCCGGGGGTCAGAGGGGGTCCAACTTTGAAATCTTGAATGATAACCCCCCATTTTTTATTGCAGATTCGGATTCTACAGACAAAAATACGTAACTTTTGTATTTAACATTTTTTTCTAATCCTTATTGATCACGGTGTAATTGAGCAAATAAAACACATACATATTTTGGTTTTCCCAACCACGTTTTGACATCTCGAAATATGATTGGCCAGAACTTTTAACGTCAAAGTTGCCGTCTTTTGCGGAAATAGTGTTTCTCAAAAACCATCAGTGGAGATTTTTTTCATGGCACTTTATATGCCTTTTCCATAAAAAATAATAGAAATATATTAAATTAGTTTTCTATTTGCATGTCTTTTTATCAAGTCGATCATTTTTAAATAATAAACTGCGTATTTTGATATTTTAACAAGTAAATAAGCACCCCCCCCCCTTCCGAACAGAAAAATGATAGTATTCATTATTTGCGAGCGGAGTGTGTTGATATTCTGTGTTTCGGTGTCTTCTGCTATCAAAAAAATCACTTAATTCGGGAGTTTATAAGTTTTTTTTTTAATTATAACTATAGAATAACATAAAGGAGCAAAAAACAAACAAACATATAAAATCTTTTTGTGCTGGCTGATGAAAGGACGGGAAGTAGCGTAAATTTCAGGCGGAAGAGGGTGGATTATAGGTTTTGATGATTGATTAGTTACTGCAACTACTGACTAGCAAGTAGGGCAGAAAACATTCAAAAATTCTAATAAATGTAATACTTTTTTGTAAATTAATATATTTTTCCATTTTAACATTTTTTTTTCAAATTTTAAATTTATACTGGGTTGTTCGGGAAGTCGTGTCCGTTTAGGAATTTCCTGCCCGGTAATTACACAGGCCTGCGATGAAAAAAATACAAGGGTATTGATGGCTGAACTTTATGTATTTTTTGATGCTAATTAAAAAACAAATAATGAAAAATTTCTATCACGTCACATTTTCTTGAAAAATATTGGGTCGATTGGAAAGGTTGTCGTGTTGGAAAAATCAATTCGTACCGGTAAATTCTGCCAGGTAATTATAAGACATTAGATATCGGAATCAATGGCTTATAATTAAATGATAGAATTTTCCGATACGAACTGATTTTCTCAACATGACACAGCATTCCGATAGACCCAGTTGTTTTAAACCGTTTAAACCTATAACAAAATAATCGATTACTGAAAAATCAATCTGCCTCACCGAGAATCGATTTTTTTTACATAGATTTACAATGGAGTTATAAATAAAGAGGAGGAGACATTTAGTGTACTGTCTACCAGTTGCGAGTGAAGTAACTGAGGAGGTTGTCACAAGATAGCGGCTGCTTTTTTTTAAATTGGATCTTCTGTTTCTGATTACCGCAAAGGGAAACCTCCCACCAAAAAAATTGAATAGAAAATTTCCTCTTATTTAAGCGTCTTATTCATGGAATTTTTACTCAATATGACGTGAAAAATTCTATTTGTGTTTACTGGTGTCAGTATGCCTTGTAAAACTGTCAGTTTGTTTTCCTGGTTGTCACAATATGGCGGAAACACAGGGCCTAACTACCGCCAAAGTAAACTCCTACCAGTAAAAATGAAAATCTGATTCTAAGATTATTTATGACTGAAATTTTGCGCTAATAAGGCGTTTAAATATCTTGAAATTTTCTGTATAAATCTACTGGTGGGAGTTTCTATTAGTGGTAAGCAACGCATGCGATAGCGGTTACAGTTTAAGCTTCACTCTTTTAAGGATATGTCAGTTCCTCTGTATTAATAGTTCCATGAGATTTACATGGATAAAATCACTGTTGCCAGATAACACATGTAAAATTGTCCAAAATTGTCCTTTTCATTTTAGAAAAAATATCGATATCGATCTTCCAAAAAAAATCTGACGTGATGGGGGTAAATGGAGGTCATTTTCGAAATCAGCCCACCAAATAACATAAAAATCAGCGAAAACTTCTCTTGTATTTTTCAAAAACTTCAATTTCGCAGGCCTGTGTTATTAGACATTAGATATAGGAATCAGTGTCTAATTATTAAATGATAGAATTTTCCGGTACGAATTGATTTTTCCAAACGGATATAACTTTCCGAACGACCCAATAATTTTAAACAATTGAAAATTTTTGATATTTTAAACATTTGAATTTAAAATATAATTTAAGTCTTTAAGCACTGTTGATTATTTCCTGGGGTAGAAGACGTTTTAATTTCCATGGGAGGGGGGGGATAATGCAGAAATGTATTAAAAACAAATCAGTTTTTTCCTACACTTTTTAACCCCGAGAAGGGGCATTTATTCATATATTTCATTCAGTTACTTCGATGTTTAAGGTTAAAGTTTTGTAACAATTAAGTTAGAGCTTTTGCGGACAGTGTCCTTAAAAAAGGACTCATATTTTTTATTTTACTGGCCCTCAGAATATTTAATTAAAATTTTCCATTTATAACGTACTTGAAAATAAGAAAGTTTATATTTTCCAATAAACTCGTTTATAAATTCTGATGTCAGTCTATCATTTCATCAGTTTATAAACAGAATTACTCCGCGTCAGTAAGGGTTAAACCAAATGAACATTAAAAAATAAAAACAAAATTTAAACAATACGATAATTTAAATACCTTAAAAATCCCTAAAATTTCCCTTCAAATTATATCGAAATAAATCTTAGACTTATTTTTTTTTTTCATGTGCCTTATCATTTTGTACACACTCATCATAAGCATAATACAAAATCTGCAATACAAATATTTGCAACTTAAAGAGGAAAAAAGTTTAAAATTTATTTAGTTCTTTTAACGGAACCTAGGTTTTTAATGGGTTTTATGTATCATATTGTTTGATTTTTTTTTTAAATTGTTCAATTGGTTTAACTTATTTGTTATAAAAATTTAAGAAAGTAGAACTAACTGAATGAAATACATTAATAAATTCCCCTTCTAGGGCTTAAAAAATGAAGAAAATAAACTGATCTGTTTTTAATTTGTTCTGCCAATTATGTTTTAGATTATATTTTTTGTCACATAAGTTATTTTATTGTAATAATACACAAACAATTTTCTACATTATCCTTCTGTTATGAAAATTAATACGTCGTCTACCCCAGCAAATAATCATTACATTTTAACCCTTTCGAGACCGCATCGCGTACACAAATTTTATTTGGAATACACCGTGTTTTTTCAACTATCCCCTTTACTTGTGAAATACCAAAAAATCCTTTAATTAAAAAATTAAATAATGTTATTCATTTATTAATGGTGCCCAAAATAAATTCCACATGCACCTTTTGACGATGAATATAGTGTCTCATAAATCCCGACAGAGTTAAAGAGTTAAATTATTTTTTTAATTAAAAATTTTCATATATCAAAATTTTTCTATTGTTTAAATTTATGAAAAAAAAATGTTAAATTGAAAAAATGTTAAATTGGAAAAATATATTAATTTACAAAAAATTATTACATTTATTAGAATTATGGAAAATAATTTTGCCGTACTTTTTATTTTCTGGTTGCAGTAACTAACCAATGATCTAAATCTCCAGTCCGATCACCACCTGAATTTTACACTACTTCCCCATTCTTTGCTCCGCCCGCACACAAAAAAAATTATATGTACTTCTTTTTATTTTGTTCTATATGTTACTCTATAGTAATAGTAAAAAAATCCTATACACCCACCTCCTGACCACGATTTAGAGTATATATATAAAAAAAAAAAACAGCAGAAGCCATCGAAAAGCCGAATATCCACGCCTACCTCTACGAAATAACGAATCTTAACTTTTTTTTCTGTTCGGAAGAGGCGGGGCATGTTTACACATCAAAATATTTAAAAAACGCAGGTTAATTGATTAGAATAGACTGATTGGATAAATTAAAAACACAAATAAAAATCTAATTCAATATATTTCTGTTAATTTGCATGGCAAAAGCATATAAAGCACTTTTGTCATCGAAACAACCTCCATTGACAGTTTTCAACAAACACAATTCCAGGTAAGGCGACCCACTTTGGCAACGAAACCCATCACATTTCGTGATTGCAAAACATGGTTGAGAAAACAAAATATGTATCTGACACATTTTGCTGGATTACACCGTCATCTACAAAGATTCGAAAAAAATGTTAAAAGCAAAAGTTGCGCATTTTTCCCCGTAGAATCCGAATCTCAAATAAAAAATGGGGATTATCATTTACAATTTCAAAGTTGGGACGCCTCTGAACCCCAGGTGGTCGGGGTGGGGTGTCAACTTTGGTATCACGGAATTGCTTTTAAAAAAATATTTAAAACGTATTTTTTTATTTTTCAATCTTATATGAATTTCTTGAGTTATTCGACCGTTTCCAAACATTTCGGACACCCTGTATTTTGTCACATTTGATATTTTATTGTAATAATTTATAAATAATTAAACAATTTTCTACATCATTCTTCCCCTATGAAAATTAAAGGGTCGTCTTCCTCAGAAATAATCAAGAGAGCTTAAAGAGTTTAATTATTTTTAAAATGAAAAAGTTTAAAACATCAAAAATTTTCAATTGTTTAAAATTATTAATTTAAAAATTATAAAAAAAATGTTAAATTGAAAAATATTTTATATTGCAATAAATTATTACGTTTATAAGAATTATTGAAGAAGTGTCTGCCCGACTTGATATTTTGAAGTTACAGTAACTAATCAATCATCAAAATATCTCCACCTCTATTTACGCTACTTCCCCATACAGCATAAAAAGTTTTTATACCTTTTTTATTAAATATTTTGTCCTATATTTTGTTCTATAGTAATAATTTTTAAAAACTGTACACCAGCATCAGCCTCCTGAATTAGACGATATTAAAAAAAAAAAACAGCACAATCCATCGAAACGCAGAATATCTGCACACTCAGCCCCAAATAATGAAGTTTATCATTTTTCTGTCCGGGAGAGAAGGTGTATATTTACACGTTAAAAAATCAAAATATGCAGGTTACTATTTTGAAATGATTGACTGAATAAAAAAATATGCAAATACAGTAGTAATTTAATATATCTCTGTTCATTTTTATGGAAAAAGAATATAAAGAGTCATCGAAACAACCACCACTGATGTTTTTCGAGAAACACTATTCCCGCAAAAGACGGCTACTTTGACGATGAAAGTTTTGTCCAATCAGATTTCGAGATGTCAGAACGTGGTTGGGAAAACCAAAATATGCATATGTTTTAATATCTCGATTACACAGTGATCAACGAATATTAGAAAAAAATGTTAAGTACAAAAGTTACGTATTTTTCTCCGTAGAATCCGAATCTGCAATAAAAAATGGGGGTTATCATTCAAGATTTCAAAGTTGGACCCCCTCTGAACCTCGGGGGGGTCGGTTGAGAGGGTGAAATTTGGTATCACTGACTAGCTTTTTTTTAAATATTTAACACGTATACTTTCGTTTTACAATCTGCTTTGTATTTCTCGAGTTATTCGACCGTTTCCAGACTTTTCGGACACCCTGTAATTCCAATTACAAAGACGTTTCAAATGAGGTAAATATTCATGTTGTGGATTATTTAAAGTAAAAAATCAATTTTATAAAAATTACGAAATTTAACTTTTTATACGGTCCCCCAGTCCTTATAGTTATATTCAGTGAAAGTTTACGCATATCATAACAGATATAATACAAAAAGTTTCACAACCGTGCTACAAAATTTGAGGCTGTTATTAAATTTCAAAGTTTGATATTTTTGCACATGATTTTGTTTTTCACTGAGGGATCAGTTAAAAGAGGAATTGAAGTAATTGGAGATCAAAATCAGTATTCAATGTACTTTATGCGGCAGAACCACCTTTAGCTGGTATCGCCAAATCGGGGTATCACCAAAGAGGGTTATTTCATCTAAAAATTTGAGCTGACTTTTAGGGATCGTATACAAAGCGAAGAGTGAAATATTGAAATTAAACAGAAAAATAAATATCAATTTATATAATATCAAAAAACGGTGTACTATAAAAAATACATCAAACGCCACTATCTACTACAGATACTGCCCAAAATGTTCTCCATTGGTGGCAATTCGCAATTGAATGCGTGACAGTACTGAGTTCTGGACACGTTAGAGCATACCAGGTGTGCAAACTGTGCGACTATCAAGGATGATACAGTGCTTCAGATAATCCAGAGAAGTGTAGTCTCTGTCACATAGACCTATGCCTTTATGTAACCCCAGAGGTAGAAGTCTATCTGAGTCAAGTCCGGCGAACGCGGTGGCCACTCTATCGGACCACCACATGCAAAGATCTGTTGACCGAATTTGGTGGCCAGATACGCCCGGACGTTAGATATTTTATGCGGATAGGCCCCCATCATGTTGAAACCACACGCGGCATGCATGTCGGAGAGACAGCTTTTCATACCAGCCACGTACCGTGTTTTGTAGCAGATGCAGGTGACGATCGCCCGTTAATGGCCTATCGTAGAAGATGGGTCCAACCATCTGGGTTCCCCATACGCCGCACCACACGTTCCGTACTCTGGGGCGATGTGGAGATTTTCCAGAGGCCAGTAATGCACATTGTGCACGTTCACAATGCCACCCCGTGTAAAAATTGACTCATCTGCGCACAGAATGTCACAAAGTAACAACGGATTTTTCTCTAATGTGTTGAGCATGAAATTACAATAATCAAATCGTCGTGCGTGGTCACTTAGCGTCAATGCTTGCATCAGTGTTGGATGGTATGGACGCGCATCATGTGCATGTAACAAATGACAGACATGCTGACCATATGCCTCGCTTGTTTCCGCCGTGCTCAGTTGTGGAATTAAAAGGGCTGATGCCAGCAACTCCATTGGTGTCAATCGAACATTATACCTTGTCTGTCTACTTGTTCTGGGTCGTGTTGAACAGAGCCGGTCTGTCTAAGATGGTGCAATGCATGAGTTATAGTTTCATGCGTTTGATGTAGATCTTTAGGGAAACGTTCTGAATAAACACTCGCAGCCTCTCTGGCATTCCTTCGACATTCACCATAAATACGTATCATTTCGGCATATTGCATGTATGCGTAGCTTGCCATCACGATCTCAGCACTGGCTAGCATGTCCACTGCTAGATGGCTCGCGTTTTCTCCTGAACGTGTGGCGCTGTAGTACTATTGTAATTTGCAGGATCCCAATTTTCATGCTCGTTATAGTTCGGTTGGTCGTTTCCATTCCGCTGCCAATTATTTAGCCGTTAGTGAGTATGTTTTCTTTCCGGGTTGTCGATTCTACCTGATTTGACGTTTGAATGTTGTTCGACCCAAAAAAGTTAGCTCAAACTTGTAGATGAATCTTTTTGGTGATTTTCCGATTTGACGATATCGGCTAAAGGTGGTTTCGCCGTAAAAAGTACATTGCACCCTGATTTTGATCTTGAATTACTTTAATTCACCTTTTAACTGATCCCTCAATGAAAGACAAAATCATTTGCAAAAATCTCAAACTTTGAAATTTAATAACTGTCTCAAATTCTGTAGTACGAAAAATCAAACTTTTTGTGTTATATCTGTTATGATATGTGTAAACTTTTACAAACTGTAGCTATAGGGACTGGGGGACCGTATAAAGTTAGATTTTTGTAATTTTTATAAAATTATTCTTTTGCTTTAAATAATGCTGCAACATTAATATTTACCTCATTTGAAACGTTTTTGTAACCTTTTGAATATCTACGACCAACGGTTGAGAAATTAAAGGTCGGCGATAGATAAAATATTGCACCCTGTATAATTAATATAACTGATATATCATATATCAGTTTTCTCTTAGTTTGTACTCGCAGTTTCAATTGTAAGATTTCTAAATGATTTCTTGTCTAAATTTGAAGTTGAAGTGTATCAGCTACAGTGCGAGAAAGACAAATGTTTTTCGATCAAGTGACAGCTTACTAAAATATAATATAGCCTTTCGGAGTTATCAACGATTTCGTAAACTATTCCTTTTTCGTCCGAAATCTCAGAAATCAATACATATTGCAAGTTTCAAGAAGCAACTCTGGCACAAAAGGTTCTTTTTCTGTTCTTTAAAAAAATCGTTTTTTTTTATTATATCAATTCTGAAGAAATTAGTCTTATGTTTAAGAGAAAAATATTCTAAATTACATGAACATTTCATTAACATTAATAACAAAATTAGCATTATATTGTTATTCTTGCATGCATAAATTCTGTTACGCAACTGAGAATGTGTACTTAAGAATTGGTAGTAAAAAACATTTTGTGCAGTGAAACTGGTTAATACATTGTAAAACAACTATAAAACTTTTTTTTTTTTTTTTTTTTTTTTTTTTTTTTTTACGGACTGCAAAAGAATCTTTTGATTACAAAATTCTTCTTTAAATCTGGGACATTTATTGTTTTTTAATGTTTCTGAAGATAAAGGAACGGCATTTGAAATCGAAAATAACTCATAAGAGGTTCTATTATATTTTCCCAAAGTTTTGTTAAATCCAGAAACTTTTCATTTTTTTTTTTTGTACAGGGTCACTGGCGTGCTCACCGAGAAGTAATTTAAAAAGTAAGTTCTAAAATATTTTGAAATCCTCATATTAGCAGAATTCTATTGAAACTTCGTCTTTCGTTGTTGTGTGTAAATCTACTTTTACGGTGTCAACAAAATATTCATCCGCAATTTAGTTTTTATTTATGCTAGAAGCAATACCTATAAGGAGAAACTATCTGGCACATATATTATTTTACCAACAATAAGTAAGGAAATTAATTCCGGTGAAAATTTAACTAAAATTTCCGTTCAAAGCGAAAATGTCTATATTTGCTGTCTGAATTTCTAGATATGAATTATACAATGTCTAGATATACTTTCAAACTCCCTATATAGAGAATTGTTTTAATATTCAGTGACCATAGGTTTATAAATTTTACAGAAACACTGAAATTCATTAATTTTTATAAAATAATAACATTTGCATCCCACACTGCTTTAGTTATTCTGGGATTGTCGTAGTGCTCAAAACTTTCTTATGAAAGCTGAAATTAATCGAAACTGCCTACTTAAAACTTCTTTAACTCCAAATCGTAATTTTAAAATATGTCCGTACATTCTTCGATATCCTGTGTTTATTATTAAGGATTATTTTATAACCAAGACTTTAATTTAAAAATAAACGTATTTTAGCTATAAAATACAGGGTTCGTACCGGTACTTGAATTTACAGACTAAGAAATTCTTCGGTACCAGTATTTTCTTATGGAAAATCTCATCTTAAATAAGTTGAAATTTCGTCCGTTTAAACTAGATTTACTTTTCTATAAAAAAAATTCTGATATTTGGTCTTGAAAGTAACGGTGCTCGTACGAAATATATATTTAAAGGAGTAAAATAGGCGGAAAATATATTTTCTTAGATGTAGACTGTGTTAGATGTGTACTGTGGATCAAGAGGTGGGGGGAGGAGATTTCAATATTTTTGTGATTTTAGTGTTATTGAAATTTTAGAAAATGAAAACAATTTTTCATATATTCTTACATAGCACAAATTCGGTTCTTTTTTTTCCATACAGGTATGAAGATACGCATCTTTTCATTTCTTTTCACAAATTACAGTAGAATTCAAATTTTTTCCAGGATGTAAATTAAGAACATTATTAACATTTTATAATTACTCTTTCTCTGTTTGTTTTTTGTTTGAAATTTTTGAAAATGTACTGTTATGAACACTGCAAATAGAAGCGTCTTAAATTTAGACACATATGTGACTGAAAAAGAATTTTAGACACTTAAGTGTCTTAATCTGAAAATTCAGACATTATAGATGTCTTAATTTAAGATACATAAGTGTCTTACTATGACCATGGTGTAAACGAACTGAGAATAATGTCTAAAATATCCGCAAACGTCTTATTTTAAGACACTTCATTGCTTTAAACGTGTCTTAATTTAAGACGTTTTGATACTTCCGACGCAATAACCACCAGGGGGCACTAGCACTCCCAGTTGCGCATGCGTTTTAGATGTCTTCGTTCGAAGTGGTATGCGTTGTAATTCAAACAAAGTTTGTTTTTATGTACGCGTGTATTTTAATTCGTTTTTTGCGAAATGTGAAGTACTGTGATTTTAATTCGTATTGACTTGGATTATTTATTTATTGAATACATACATCTGACGTGTGTGCTCGACATCAAATGTCTCTTAGAAGCTGTCGTCGATACAAGGGCGGGATAGACACAGAACAGAAGTAGACGACGGTTGAAGATTACACCCGGAAATTCTACAAAGCGTGTGCAATGGGCTTACTGTTAACTCGTATCAATTTATATCAATAATATTGTGTTATTCATCTTCGTCCTGTCGAAGCTGGCAAAAAAAGAAACTTTTGTCTGGCGGGTCCTGTTTTTAGGATGAAACATCTCATTCTTTAAATATGGCTAGTCGGATGTATTATGGGATTACCTTTTAAACTGATGAAAGTCTTTCTCCCTCACTGTGGTTGTGGTAGTTTTTAAAATTTCAAATCGAGGAATATTTCTTACCTCTTGCAAACAGCGATTAAAGTAAGTGTTATAATTTCTTTATAGTACTAAAATTATTGTCTTTTATGATTTTATTTATTGTACTAAACAAAATCTTACATGAAATTTAATTAGTTTTGAATCTTTTTGCAAAAAAAAACACTAATTCTAGAAGTATATATTTTTAAATTTATGACGTTGTCTTTTATTACAAATTATGTATTATTTATTCTTATCTTTTTTCTCAAATTTAAAGTAATAACATCACTAAAAAACAGACATATTTAAAAGTTAAGTTCATTCTCTTGTTTTGTTTTGTTTTCAATATGGCAGTTCTTAGTTTCAATTTCAATGGCTAATGCTTATCTCATACTCGACCACAAGGAAATAGAAAAAAAAAACTTTGAAAGATCTCCTAAAGTTTTCTTACTTCCTAGCTAGGGATTACAATCCCGGATTGAGATCCCGGGATCCCGCTTTAATTTTAACCCCGAAAGTCCCGGAATTTTTACTGGAAAATTCCGGGATTTTCGGGATTGCCTTTTTTTTTCCATTGAACAATATTCAGCTGAAATTAAAAAATATATTTATAAACTTTCGCTTTTGGAAAAAAAAAAATCAATTGATTTTCATGAAATTTATATATAATTGAAAATGAATGTTTATCTCAAGTATTTCTTAGATATATTTCTAAAGCTATTAAATATTTTAATGTGTGAAAACTTTTGATTTTGAAACATAGAAGTAAGCCAGATAGGAAAAAGGAAATCATTTGTTTATTTAGATTTCGCTGCATGCGTGAACTCGAAGGTCATTTTCCAATTAGACTTTACTGATAAGCATCGCAAGTTTGTATCATAGTGATATCATGTGCTAACTTTTTTTTTTTTTTTGGCTTTATTTTGCTTTAAAGATGTCTTGTTTAGTACCTCATAGGAATGATAACAATAAGCCATGTGGCAATATAAATTTTTTAAAAATCTAATTTTTAAATGATAAGGATTTTTATTTTTTTTCGGGGAGGGGGGGGGGGAGGGATTTGTATGAAATTTTCGTAAAGTTGATACATTAAATCTTGCACTGATTATAATGAAAGTTTTGAACTTTTAGAGTAGGAAAAGATTAAAAAACACAAAATATAAATAAACAAAATACCGAAGTAATTTGTTTCTCAATATTAACTCTTTGCACTCGAGGACTCCGGAGCGGAGCCATTTAAAATTTGTCTTCAAACTCGAGGTCTCCGTTACGGAGACAATGCAAATAATTTTGTGATACCATGTAATCTTAGCTTTTCTAGACAGGTATCACAAAATTATTTGCATTGTCTCCGTAGCGGAGCCCTCGAGTTTGAAGACAAATTTTAAATGGCTCCGCTCCGGAGCCCTCGAGTGCAAAGTGTAAAGTAGAATATTTATTTATTTATTCATAGTTAAATAGCTGTTGTGATTATCATCTGATATATATGTAAAATTGCCTATGTGGCAAAATAAATTTTTAAAAAATCTATTTTAAATTATATGAAGTAGAGTAGGACAAGATTGTAAGAAATATATATATTTATCCATGTACTTTAAAAGCCCTCAATAGCCCTTGCCGCTGAATTTGTCCGATAATCGGAGATGTCTGCTTTTGTGAGGTAAAAATATACAAATATGTATGCCATGCGGATTAAAAAGTATTCGCTAAATAGATGTTTCAGAATAGCTATTCGGGAATGTCCATTAACCTCCACAACGGATACTCCCGAATACCGGACATCTCAATTAAGATAACAATAATGCAGGGTTGTATTTTTTGCAAAAGAACTTCTTGATTAAAGAATGGGCATACTGGGCCGTGCCCCGCCCCCCTACGATTTTAGTGCCCACAAATTTGATGTGCAATATTTGTAAAGTTTATATTTTAAATCTGTTTCGAAATTCCACTGATTATAATCAATATTTTGAACTTTTAAAGTAAAATAAGATTAAAAATAAAACAAATTAAAAAAATCTAATATTTAGATAAATATTTTTTGTTTTAAACTTGTTCTACTCCTGAAGTTCAAAATATTGATTATAATCAGTAAAATGTCGTAAAAGATTTAAATTATCAGCTTAACAAAAATTGCGTACCAAAATTGGGAGCACCAGAAAAATCAGGTTGTAGGGGCGGGGGGGGGGGAAGGACCCCAGCCAAATATTTTTCCAGGATTCAACGTGGTCAAACATGGCTACGTATGATGCTTACAAAAAAAATGGATGCTATTAAGACGTTTGAAGTGTCTGAAATTCAGACACGAAAAGTGTCTGAAAAAATTCAGACATTTTAAAATGTCTGAAAACTGAACACTCCGTTTCAGACACTTAAGTGTTTGAATTTCAGACATTTTAATTTACAGTGAAGTACTCTTTATAGCATTCAATTGATGAATTGTTCATTGTACTTTTACTTCCGAATAGATTTTGCTTTCCATTCGAAGAGGTCTTCAAAAAAATGTATATGTATTTGTCCGTAATTTTGATTCTATAAAAGTTTTGCAAAAGAAGTACGCACTGTATGTTTTATACGCTCCTCTTAAAATAGTAAGTTGTGAGATAAGTTTTTGTCTTTTGAACTTCTACATGTGAATTCAAAACTATATACTTTTTGTTATTTACGCAGGATTTTAAATTGTTTCCTAAATAAATCTACGATTCTGGAGATCAATTTGTGATGAAATAATTTCACAAACATTTCTTAGCACTTTTTATTTAAAAATAAGCCCGCAATGCATACTAAGAATGACTCTTGTCGTTAATGTTATGAAGTAACAATGACTTAAGTATCTTAAAATAAGCAAATATATAAATGAAATGCGACATTCCCCTTAAATCCTTATGCTTACATATTTTGAAAATATTGCAATAATCCAATGTGACAAATATAGCATCATTTATAATAAATCACAGAAAAGAAGAGTTGTCCTTCACAGAGTTTACTGCGCATCCCAAATTTCAGAGATAATTGTGCATAAATACTTCTTAAATTTTCTGGATTTTATTTCGCACTAAGAATGAAGCTTACGTAAACTTAAAATTTTGCAATGTCTAGCAGAAACAAGCGAACAGTCAAAAAACACCCACAACAAGTGGCAATTTAAATCCCATAAAATGAAAATGTTATGTTGTCATCATAAGAAAAAAAATAGCTACCACTGAATTAGATTGTCCGTCAAATTTCTGATTAGATTTCCATTCTATTTTCATTTATATTTCTTATTTCTTATTGTCGTTCATTTTTTAAAGCATTTTTAACACTACACTTACAGGAAGCGTAAACAGTAGAAACATCCTGAAATTTCAGATACATGAAATTTTACAAGCCTGTTTTAATTAAATAAAGAATTTTTTAAATAAAATTTTCTGTTTCCTTACTGAACTGTTAAATATCTTTTTTGTAAACACATTATCTTTAAAAAATGGAAAATGTATAATTTTAGAAGAATGCCTTTCACATCGGATATGCTTTAGAGCAGTGGTTTTCAACCTTTTTTAGGCCGCGCCCCACCTAAGCCTCTCTAAAATGATGATGCCCCCCTTCCTCCCTTCTATATCAAATGTATATAAAATCTATATATATATAAAT
This sequence comes from Maratus speciosus, assembly GCA_963932465.1. NCBI lineage: Eukaryota > Metazoa > Arthropoda > Arachnida > Araneae > Salticidae > Maratus > Maratus speciosus. The sequence continues at coordinate 317,866,687 of OZ010791.1, read as the reverse complement.
CGTATTACATAAAAAATAAACTTCTATTTTCACGAAAGGATCCGAAAATAGCATTAACTTTAATAAATGATTTCACATTCTTTAATTTATCAAAATCATATTTCTTTCAATTACAAGTATGTTTTTAACAAAACTTTATGAATGCAATAAAGCCATGGATCACCGCACTTACATCTACAAAAGTTTTATTATTTCTGTGTTAACTTACCTTAGATTTAAAAGTGCTAAATAGCCTACATTTTTATCTACATAAAATTTCTTGACATCTCTCTCACGTTTTGTATTACACATGTGATAGAATTGATACATTTTATAATGAATTTTAGTATGTACTTAATTAAGAACAAGTGATTTTTGTTTATTACCGAGACTGTATGGATAACATAATTCACAAGTAACATTTCCGGATTCGCGCTTTTATCCATTTTAAGTAACTATTTTTCTTTCCCCTCATGACATACATACTTCTTTGATAGCGGACTTTCTTTTTCCCATTATTATTACTTGACCACTATGTTTTGTTTGATTTCAAATATTAAAATTTATATGTCATGAAGTATGTTTATATACTGCGCATATAGTCTGCAGAAGAGCCATAAGAAGTTTATTTTCTACCCATTTCCTTCCGCGATGCGCAAGGGGGTTTATTAATATCCTAAATGTAGTACCTCATTTAAATAATTCAAAACAATTTTTTTAGATTAGCCATGTCAAAATAGTCAATTTTAGATATATCCTACAAAATTTCGCATGTAAAAGCTCCTTCATGAGGCATATTGCACTATGAATACACTTTAAAAAAAATAAATAAATAGTGCAAAAAAGATGTGTTTTACTAAAATATTAAAACCAGAAAAAATAACATGCTTTTCCAATATATAAAAGAAATCCATATATGTAAAAGAAATTCAGGTAATTATCCTGGTATAAGTGTATTTTGAACTTTGAAATGGAAAGGTTTTGAAAATTAATTTTTATTCAGTTATTTTTAAGTTTTGTCATATATTATTTCTATTTTTGGACTACAACACTACTTTCATTAAGAAGAAAAAAAAAAAGAAAATTTGCTAATAAGAAATCAGAAATTGCCCCCCTGAAAAGTCATATTGCCCCCCTGTGGGGTGTACGCCCCACGCTGTTAACCACTGCTTTAGAGTATTCATAGATTTATTCTATATTCATTCCGCAACAAATGGCAGTCCTTTGTACCGGAATGCCTGTTAAAAATTTTGAGAAACTATTTCTAAGAATTTTTTTTTTGAGTTCTCTACGTTAATAAAACTTATTTTTTTTTTCTTAAAATGTCTGGAAAACATTTGGGGGAAAATTAATAAAATAAGAAAATCTACGGAACTCAAAGACTGTAATAAACCACTGCGTATATAATTTTTTTTTCTTAAATATAATAATGTGTTAAAAGCTTTTCACTTTAAAATAATTTTGAAAAAAAAAGTTCTATCTACTATTATAAGCTCTTTAGAGAACATTAAACAAAATAATAATCATAGTCTGATTCACTAACCTGAATCGCTGTATAGAAAATAAACTATCTGCACTGTACTTAAAAGATTAGGAGTACCTAAACGTCTAGTCTTATCCAACATCTCTTTCGATGTGATAGTCAGTTATGAATTTGACTCTTAAAATACTAGATCATAACTGCGTACTGAATTTTGCTTTTAAAAGTAAATTTTCAGTACGTGTTTGGTAGATTCTTCAAGAAAAATATCCAAATTGCAGATGTTGAAGTTTAAATCTTAAAATTATATAATTATTCACAAAAGTTTAAATGAATAATATACATAATTTTGAAAATATTCCATCCAAATGCATTACCTATCTATCCTCTTTTGTCTTTCCAGTTATCCTTTATTGTTACTATGGTTTAACTGCCTATCTACCTAAGTACTTTCGTATCAGAGAACTTATATTTATATAACTGTGTGTAAAACAAATCATAAATACTGCAGTAAAATGGTCTGCCAAATTAATTTCAATATACGTGAAATATTAGTGGATACATTTTCGATCATTATGAAAAATATATATCAATAAATAATTGATATTATTATAAATATTCATATTTAGCGTATCATTAAAATACAGTAACACTAATTAAAAGTTTCAGTTTCTACTTTATTTTCGGTAATCAATAGAACATTATTAATTTCCTCTAATTTAAATGCTCATTTTCAGATCGGGCAGATTATTCAACTATATCCAAATTTGTATGTTCAAGTATTATTATCACTCATTTAGAAATTTTTCCTGGTTTATCTCGTTAACCTAATTATCTTTTCATTACCGTGTATTAAATGAGAGTAATGGGAAATTTTAAAGTATTAACGACACTAAGCTGTTGGGGAAAACTAATGCTTATTATAATAAATTGAGGTTTCGTATAATTTCTATTAAGGATCCGTTAAGCTCTTTTTCTGTATTATATAAATTACTTGGTTAGCCTTTTGTTAATTAAATTCAAAATGATGATATTTTAATCAAAATAGTTTCAATAAAATTTTGTTTAAGCTTGAAATTATTTTCATCTGTAATCTATTAAAATTATAATTAACTGTAAATAATATTTTATTACTTCTGTTTAACTACAAAACTAATGAAACATCAACGTTGGTACCATATTTTAACTATAATAAATATATGATACTGTGATTTCTCAATACAAAATTTAAATTGCAATACAAAATAAGAAAATTTCCTTTTTAGAATCCGTATTATATACATTATTTAAATCGTTCTTAATATTATTTTTCATAATAAATTTCAATTAATAAATTAAAGAAAGAAACATAGTTGCTAAATAATTTAACATAAATTAATATTAGTAGCAGTAGTAGTAAATATTATCACTACGTATTAATTTATATTTCATTTATCTTTGAAACTTTAAGAGAATGTTGAAAACGAATCTTAAACACAAAAAATCCCGCCCCCTCTTTTTTTTTTAAATTACCAAATGAAAGTTCCACTTAATTTCAAAAAAGCCATATGTGTATGCCGGTGAAATATGAAATCTTTTGGGACTTAAAAGATTGTTTAATTAGAAAAATTGCATCTTTCCAAGTATAGTATAACGACGGTAAGAACAGAAATTCATTATTGATACAAGGGGATAAACGCGGGTTTCGAGGGATACTAAATATACGTGAAAACCGTCATATACATTAACTCTTACGTTAAAATCCTTTTTTCTCTTCATATACTAAAGGCACAGCGATGAATGAGGTATTTTTAGAAAGATTGTAGAAGCAGCTTTTCACATAGTATCTTTTCACTTATATATAGTAAAAACAAAATATTTGATAAAAATAATTTAAATTAAACAAAAATATTTAAAAAAAAGTATCAACAAATAATCTTAAAGATTTCTGTAGACACACGGGTCTATAGTTTTTTTTATAACTCTAATGGATTTTTTTCATTTAATATATCTGTTGAAATGCCAAATAACAATACTAAAAATCATAGTTATATGAAAAATAACAATAATGCGTTTAGATAAGTTTTTCAAACGTATTAAATGTGATGTTTTCCTATTGGCCTCACGTGAGGAGTTAACAGCTTAAGGAATCTCCAAAGATCACTATTTACAATCAGCTTTGTTGTTCATTTTAGTCAAATAAGCAAGAAATTTGATTACATGTCTTAAATATGTGTTTTATTGATATTTTATTCTTTTACTTATTGATTGATCAATGTTTTAATCTCGTTATGGAATATGATGTGGAATCAAATGTTGAGATATGTAAATTGATTCAAGCCCAAACGGATTTATCTTTTGCAATCGTCTACACGCTATAGAGACAGGTATGAAAAATAATCATGCTTGAAAATTCATTTAAAAAGTATAAAAAGTTAATAAATTGCGGTATAGTTTTCAAATAAATTGCGATACAGTTTTCAGACATATTTCATTTCGAAGAACATTTATTCCCTATTCGAGGGTGTAAAAATTTATAATATGCAGTATTTAGAACTTTAAAACATTGTAATAAAAGTTAGTAAAAGTTAAATTTAATCATCTGCTGTTAAAATCGTCGGAATGTCGTCAGCGTAACGCACGGACACGTTTGTCTTTGATAATATAGTTAGATAGATAGATGTATTTTGTATTAAAAAAGTTTTTGCCATTTTAAAAATTACATCACATTGAAAAAATTCTTTTCAATCTAATATTTGGATATATGAATCGTACTGGTAACACCCTCGATGTAAAATTTAATATTTAGCAAAATATATAAGATTATACCAAAAAATATTTCTTTTTAGAATGATAAAATATATTTTATTGTTTAATGACAAAGGTATTAAATATCGATCTGGGCTGTAATTCACAAATGTTATATCTTCAATATATAAAAACTATTTTTTTTTTTAACTTGGAACATTTTTAAAAAGTTCATAGAATGAGCTATGGGAAATAAAAGAGACAGCAATTAAAAACTTTATAGTAAAAAAACCTTGAAAATTTTTATATACATCGAAGATTTAGACGTATGACTGTGATATCTTGAATGATGGATTTGGCGTATTAGACATTATGTGAGTATAAAATTCGACAATTCAAAATCTAAGGAAAATTTTGTTGCATTTTTTTTAAATTTCCATCTTTATCACACATAGAGGTATAATTGATTGGAATATTAATTCCCAATTACCACATTAGTGGCCAGTATTTACAATAAGTATGCTCTGGCAATGAAAAAACTTTTCTTTTTTATCAACCTAATATCTTAGTTTAAATTTAATAGTTAACCACCAGCAATTATCAATATGATGTATAGTGCATTTGATTGAATTCGTCAGGTAGCTACAGATATCTGTGATAAAAAAAATCTCAGCACAAAAGTGTCCCCTGTTCGCTATGCACATACAAAATTAAATCACCTTGTTAGTTTTCCGCAATAATACAAATATAAACTTTTATGCATTTCGCGCAATAGAACCTGCAAAATGTTATTACGTTTCTTGCAAAAAGCATAAGGTTAATGTTCCATAACAGTCTCAGTGGCCAAGATTAGCCTCAAATGCAAGCGATTATGCCAACAATGTGGTCGTAAGTTTATGAGAGTTAGAACAATCATAAGCTGTGCAACAAGTAATAAGCTGTGGAACAGATTATGAAAATTTTAAACGATAAAAAAGAATTTGTTCTCCATATAATACTAAAAGACCCCATTTACTCAAAGTTCAGTGTTAGTGACACCTAAATTACTGAATATCGGAATGATGTTATTGGATTCTCTGGAGTGAAAATCACAAGTTTTAGAAAGTTTGATGTTTTTCGAAAATCGTTTCCTTTCTATATATAATTTTAAAATGTAGATTGTACTGTTAATATTATTTACCATTAAATATAATTCAAATTATTGAAGGTTTTGATTATATCTCCCAATTAACCACCTACAACAAATGGGGGTACGGCAAATTTTATTTTATGAGGCCGAAATTTAAGAAGCAATACAAATAAAATATGGTTTTTAATTGACAAACTCTGTACAAAAATTTTCATTTTTAATAAAAAGACCAGTTATTTCAAAATTTATTAAACATTCAAATTTTCTCACACTTTTTGTTGTTGTTGTTGTTGTTATTTACTTAAAATAAAACGATCTATTTCACATGCATGCTATTTCTTAAATTAAGAGTAGTATAATGAAAACTTTACAAATAATAAAGTTTTAATTAAATTAAGAATGGTATTATAAAGACTGGTTATTAGGTTTAAATTGTGAACTAGGTATTTATTATATCACAGGTAATACCAGGTTCACTGAAATGAAAGACTAATGCAAAATTAGACTGGATTACATAACTATTAGCATATATTAGTATTAGTAACTGTTTATACCTTAACCTCATTCAAAAGATCATAATAATTTGCTTAATGAAAGGTAATTAAGGTCAATTCAATTATACTTTTACGTCCAAATGATAGTTTCAAATTGAAATTGAGAAGAAGTAAAAATGGATATTTCCAAGGAATAGATAAAATTGAAAATTTAAAATAGAGGAGCATAGTAGTCACGTTTTTAGAATTTTTATAAAAACTGTACTTTCGAATTATAATATGTAACGTTATGCAGTTCATAGAGCAAAGGAAAATAATTATAAAAATTGCAAGAAAGATGGAAGATCTTTTTAGTGCTCCATAGATTAGTATTCTTCAACGTTTCACGCTTGAGGGTTACATCAATGCTTTTTTTTTCTTTTTTTTTTACGGCAACAAGAAATCTGCTAACAGGCATAGGCAGGAATTGCAAACATACTTAGGTTACGCGACCAGGATTATCCTACTCTCCGATATTTTTTCTCGTATCTCATATATGATATAGAATCTGCGGAATTGTATTCTCATTTTTTATTATTTATAAAGAGCGTTTATCTATACCTATTTACTAGCTAAAGTGCTCGGCGCTTCCCGGAATTTGAAGAATGTTTGTTTTGAAAAATCAATTTCAAAATTTAACATACAACATAAAACAAACAACAAAAAGAAGGCAGTCTAAAAAGGTAGTTCATGTACACATGAACCAAATGAAAACTCAATATAAAAATGTATAAATTTATATAACAGATGCAAAAGAATCCAGCTATAAATGAACTTATTTCATTTCATCATTGGAGCAATAATGTTAATATTATTACAACGCCGATATTTCCATAATTGGATTTTTATCATGCTTCAGTACGTTTTTTCACACTCATATGACGTTATACTATATTCAGCACGACGTTTATATTTCCAATATCACGTAATATTTCCCTTTTTTTTTTTTATTCGTCTAACTATTTATTTCATTTTTATATTTCACGTAGAAATCTTGAAATAGAAAAGTTATGACGCAATATTATTTTTTATTTAAATTTTTCAAAGTATTTATTTCATTTTCATTTTTCACTTGGAAATCTTAAAATAGAAAAGCTATGACGTAATATTCTCTTTTTTTTAATTCGTGAAACTAGTTATTTTATTTCCATTTTTCACGTGGAAATATTTCAATAAAAATGTAATTTTATAGTAATGATTTCATTGTGGATTTTTAATTGTTGGCAACCTCTTTACCAAAAATTGTTTAAATTGGATTGGCAATTGCTGTTAAATTGGTGATTTTTATTAAATAAAAACTAACTAATAATTATTTCGATTCCGGATTACTTTAGTTGCCTTGGCCGTGTTTTAATACACATGACGTAATATTTCATAATTCTGGCTTCCAATCTGTGGTTCGTATAGAATTACGGATAGACAGATACTCAAATTTTCATTTTTATATATTAGATATTTACATGTAATACTTATTTTCATCGCCAGAAATTCTATACATTTACTTCAATTACTACTAATCAGGCTTCACATTTCCGAATATAAAAATATTAAAAGATATTTTGATAAAAATCAGGTATTTTCTCTCTCTCTATGTGTATATATATATATATATATATATATATATTGATTTATCGATATGTGATTCCTATCGAAAATAGCTTAGCGGTGAGGTTATTCACGGACTTCATTTGACGGCTTTTGGGTTACTTTGTGATTTTCATTTTTTCAATCTCTATTTGTTTGGTCTTGGCAAGTGAGGGGGAATGTTGTGCACGTAAAACATGTTTAACCCCGCAGTACAAGTCATAAGCCTTGGCCACTTGTCTCCATATTTGGTTTTTTCTTAGTTACTCTTGGTTTTGTTAATTATTGTTTTAGTTACAGTTTGTTAGATGTTTTTTCGTATACTAAATTATATGAATTTGGATTTTTCACTATATATATCCATTAATTAAACATTACCGACCATCATCAAAAACCGCAATATTATGAATGATTGACAACAAAGCGCCACAAACCAACAATATAGAACTGTATGTATAAAATAAAGTACCTCATACCTAATTACAAGAATTAACATGGAAGAAAAAAAAGAAGAATATGGATTCCGAAAAAAATTGAAAAACTTATAGAATGATCAATGTATAGTTCCAATTTAGAATTTTCAGCCATGTTACAAATTTAATTTGGTACATTTTAAAACTGTTATTTTGGTAATAAAACAATATTCTAAACCGAATTTTGCTTTTAATAACAAAAACAATAAACTCAAAGCAGAAATAGAAAATTTTAAAGCAAATAAATAATTTATTCTTTGAACTTATTCACAACGTACAAAATTCGATTTTCAGTGTCAAAGCAATTTAAAAAAAAACAATATTCTAAACCCATTTTTGCTTTTAATAACAAAAACAATAAACTCAAATCAGAAATGGAAAATTTTAAAACAAATAAATAATTTATTCTTTGAACTTATTCACAACATATAAAATTCGATTTTCAGTGTCAAAGCAATTTAAATAGGAAGGTTTTGAAATGTATGCTATTTTAAACAGATTTTTGTTAACTGCTAACTATATAATTCGATTTTCTAAAGGATAGAATATTTTGAGCAAGAAATTTCCTTCCTTTAGCAAAAAATATAATATTCAGAGCAATCGGTTTTCTAAATAAAATAGCAATTTCCTTTTCACAAAAGTTATGCAAAAATGATGACGCCACTGTTATTTACAAAAGGGATTAATTAAAAAGTTTCATCTAAAGCAGAATGCATATGCTTAACAGGGACTTTTTGATAATCCGTCTCGTAATATCTATGTTTCTCAAAGCGGTTAAATTTTTAATTGAAAATAAGAAAATCTTACAAATAAGAATAAGGCATTTATGAGATTGTAGATAATTGCGTCGTTATTCTTGATCGTTCAGAATAATGTGTACGAAGATTTTAAGAATAAATGTTGAATAAATCGAATTTTAGTTAGCGAAAAAAAATACGAATAATAATGCAAAAGAATAGGATTTAATTTTAAAGGGAATGCGAACTCCATCTCCCGTAAACAAATCAGACAGAAACGAAAAGAACACCAGATGAATTAAACTGCACATTTTGTTTTTCACAGATGACAATACTAAACACTGGAGAATATAATGTTGAATAAAGACCGTTCATCAATAACATTTTAATTGAATTCTGCTTGCTAGACACTAATACAACGACTTTTATTGATTGAACTATAACAATGCAGGGTCTGCCTGGGTCAAGGCAAAGGGCGCAGACCTTGGTTTTTTAGAGGGGGTAAAACATTTAATGAAATCACGTCAATTTTACTTGCTTCCGTTTTATCTGTCTTATCAAGGTTTAAAGCATTCGCATACTACCAAGTATGAAAATGTTTTAACAATATATCTATATGTCTAGATAGAAGACTTCGCTATATATCCGTACATTTTTTTTAAGTTCCATGAAATCTACACAATAATAGGCAATTTTCTGAAACAAATCATGCAATAATTTAAAGTTCCATCAAGTTTAACACGGATTAGTTTGTAGTAAATGACTGATATCAAAGCTAATGGGTTTCTTATTTTATTCTTTTGTCAAGAGACACCTTATAAGACTTATGGAAAAAAAGTGATCACTCCTTACCAAATCTCCTCCAAATTACCGTATAAAAAAGACATAGGTACCAATTGATTGATACTAATGTCTACTATAAATTCTATTCATAAATTTTGCTTTAAAGGATGCATTGAAAATGCACGCTCATTGATTTTCTAAATGGTAACATCCATTTTTGATACCCTATTAGTGCTCTTTGTCAGCCAGGAAAGAGATTGTTTATATAATTTTCTTATATCTTAATACAGTTTTAAAACAAAAAGTGTTACTGATTTATCCATAAATTTCGGAAAAGAAAATGAAAATCTTGCAAGAAAAATATTTAAAACATTAATTATTCACCAGTAAAATTATACAGAAATTTTAAATTTATAATAAACTTAATTTACATTTAAAGTAAATCGCATAAAATGTTTCGGGTAAGTTTATACGAGTTTTTTTTTCTTCTGTGGCTCTTCCGATAGAAGAAGACATTCGCTTAAGAGTCTACACTAGGCACTCAAAAAGACCCGGATGATAATGTTAATCCTATGGGGAAGTTATTTTCAAATATCTCTCTTGAATTTTGATATTTTCGAATGAATTTTTTTGCATAGGATAGCTGAGTGCGATCTACAACCGGGCTAGTTTTTACTTTTTTGATTTTGGTTTCATATTTTTTTTTAATTACTTTTCGGAACCGGTTTAAACCTTGTCTGAAATTGAAACTATCCTATTATAAAATAATTATAACCAAAATGGGAAAAGTACAAACTAACCCGGTTGTAGATCGTCCTCAGCTATCCTATGCAAAAAAATAAAATAAAATAAAAATAAAAACTTTCGAAAATATCAAAATTTAAGGGAGATATTTGAAAATAACTTCCCCATAGGATTAACATTATCATCCGGGTCTTTTTGAGTGACAAGTGTAGGCTCTTAAATTATGGAAACTAAACAATCTTCTATCTATGGAAAACTAATTATTCAAATGAAGTGTAAACTTACACATCGAAGTTTTTAACGATTGTTGTTTGTTGTATACGAAAGTTAATGCAGGTCCTGCTTCATAATTTTTTAATATGAATTTATTAATAGTTTTCTTAATTTAAAAAAAAAAGGTTTTTGAATAGAGAAGTCTGTAATATGTTTGGGTCTATTCATCTCTTTAATACATTAATAAAAAGTAAATCAAATCACACCTTTATGAAGATATAAATTAATGTTTCTCAAATGGGTTAAACTTTAGCATCCTCATATTTAAACCCTTCTAACTCTACCAAAATTTAAGATATAAGTAAAAAGGTATAAACTATGCCTTTTGCCTGACTGTTACGATCCAAAAAACTCAAATATGGGGTCCAAAATGGGTGTTATTGATTGACAAAACAAAGCTGGTATCATTTTCTAAATGTAGACGACTTCGGGAACATAATTTATACGTAACAAAATTAGTAGGCGTTATTTCCATTCGATTGGTTCCTATATAATGTTTTAATGATTATTTTCAGCGGAATTAGTAAGTGATACCCACTTTTTCCCACTATCACCATCGATGCACTGAAATTTGGTAGAAAAACTAACAAGGTTTTTTGCCCAAGGCGTCAAATAGAGTTGCTGCAGTGCTGCTAAGGGCTTCAACCGTTTTTTCCCTTTTAAGTATACTTCTTTAAGGTACTATGAATTAGCTATTAGTGAGTTGAAAATGATATAAATTACTTAAGAATGACTTTAGGTATCCATAATAATGCTTAATTAATATTTCTCTCTTAAAAATTATCTACAGAAAAAGTACACCAGAAAAGTCGCTTTGTTAGTCTAAAAGCACTAAAATAATTGACAATTGAGTGAATTTACTCTTCTCCCCACAATCTTCCAATGATTTGCAAAATTCTTATCATAATAAGAGATCAACGGAAATATTGATAGTTCCACGATTAAGAGAAATACCCCAGCGTTTGTATTCAAGAAAGTTGCAGGATCCCACGGCGAGCGTTTTTTTATTGAAAAAAATATCATAATTTCTAAATAGTACTACCCCGCTTTATTTAATGTATTAGTTAAAGTGTAATTAGTAATTAGTTAAATTGGTATTCGTCATATCCCAATCCAACAATAGTTGAGATCTGCGTTAATAGATGGTAGCACTACTAAGAAATGACTTGTCCTGAGAGCTGCGTTTAGCAGCCGTTTGTAAATATGTAAAATAAACTATAAGTAATCTTATAGTTATGCCTTCTTCCTTAGTTAAGAGTAATTTGTTAAGAGTTATAATAAGAGTGTGGCGATATAAAAGTATTAGCTATATTATCAGTAGCGACACCGCTTTATTTAATGATAGATTTTTCCGTAATTAAATTAAACAATTTGTTATTTTAAATACATACTAGAATTTCTTAATGGCTATTTAACCATGGAAAGTTTGTCATTGAATAAAGCAAAGATTACTAACCGAAAATTATGGTGTAGATTTTCTGATTGAAAAGACGTTGGACGCTGGTTCCACAGCTTGCAGGATTGTAACACAGAAGTGTCATCAAATTAGTATTACTCGAAAAGAAAGACCATGTTTTCCAATCAACAACAAATCCCCACAAAAAGTTTTGGCCTTCTGATATTTATCTCTATCTTTTCTGAAGTTTTTTTCAAAAAGAGCGGTTTCAATTATACACTGCTCAAAACAATTAAAGGATATTGCAGTTTTAGGTGGATTTTGTATCTGGTAAACTGTTTAGCTGATTGATACATGGTCGACAGACATAGTAGGTTATATGAGAATAAATTACACATGTTTGGCAGAAAAAAATGCATTTTATTGCACATTTGTGTACTAAAGGAAAAAAACACAATTTGTGCATATGAGAAAAAAAGAATAAGAAAAGGTGTTTTCTTCAAAGAAAATCATTTTCAGTAGGGGGTATGGTTTCCACGGGCGGCCAGCAACGTTGAACACCTTTGAGGCATGGACTCAATGAGGCTATTAATGACGAGTTGGGGTATTCTGCCCCACTCTTCCAGAAGAGCTCTTTCCAGTTCTTGGAGAGTTTGTGGGGGTTGTTGGCGGCCAGAAACTCGTCTTCCTAGAGCGTCCCAAACGTGCTCGATTGGATTCATGTCTGGAGAACACGCTGGCCATTCCATTCGAACGATTCCTTCCTCGAAAAGGAAATCCTCTACCAGGTTTGCACGATGTGGCCTGCAGTTATCGTCCATTAAAATGAAGTTATCTCCGATTGCTGCAGCGTAAGGGACTACAATAGGTCTGAGGATCTCATCCCTATATCGGCGACCAGTCAGAGCTCCATCTCGAATGATGTAGAGGTCAATGCGCCCGTCAATGGAGATGCCACCATACACCAACACTCCTCCACCGCCAAATCTGACACTTTCGTGCACGAAAGCAGGATTATTCCTACTGCCACGGTCCCTCCAGATGAAAATACGCCTATTATCCGGATGCACAGAAAAACGGGACTCGTCAGAAAACAGAATATTGCTCCATTCATTTCTCCTCCAGTTGACATGCTCGGTTGCCCACTCCCTGCGGTCGCGACGATGCCTTGATGTTAATCTAACACATACCATCGGTCGGCGAGCATACAGACTTACAGCATGGAGCCGGTTTCGGACAGTCTGAGTTGAAATCGTGGTGCCTGTAGCCGAGCGAAGGTGTTGATGGAGAAGAGTAGCGTTCATGGTTCGGTGTCTCCGAGCTGTTAACGCTAAATACCGATCTTCATTGGGCGTTGTTGCCCGTGTACGACCTTGCCCTGGTCTTCGACCTGCACATCCACTCTCCAAAAAACGGTTCCAGATCCTGGAAATGACACTTTGTGACACTCCAATGGCTTGCGCTACTTCGGCTTGAGTTTGGCCCCCTTCTAACCTACCAACAATTCTCAATGCTTCTGAATCTGTCAAATGACTTCGCTGAGACATCGTACTCATCGAAACAAAGCAATCACTGAATGCCGATCATCCTTGTCTTCATTCTCTTTTATCCAGTTGAAAGTCAAATTTCATTCGCTGCCACTGAAGCGACGTTTTTGACGTCGAACTCAAAATTTGCATACTCCACAGTTTGAAAACCAGAAAAATTTGCATTTGTGATTCTCTTCTTCCATTTTCAGCAAAAAAAATTTCGTTTATATCTTTATTTTATATAAAACTTCAAATATCCTTTAATTGTTTTGAGCAGTGTATGTGCATTCAGGTTGGATTTAAAGGGTGAGGGTAGGGGCAAGGTACTAAAATCTAAAGGACTGAAATTGGGAAAAATATTTAAAAAAATCTAAAATCTACATTAAAATCTAAAAAAATATATTCAAAGAAGCGATGAAAAAAATCTAGTCCAGGACGCCTTGCCGTGGCTACTTAAGCTTGTTTTCTTTCTCAATCGCATGCAAAGATGGCCAATTCGGTTTCCGATCCTAAAATTGTTTCGGTGCATCTTTAATTTCTTTGTCATAATAAAAAATACCTCTCTTGTGCTGGTTATCTATTGATTGGTGATTATTGATTGGTGAATGTATGTGTACAACGAGAGGGAAATATTGAAGCGGCATAGGGGCGCGAAGTTTACACTAGACGAGGGCACACCGGGGCTGGCGGGCCAGTCCGCGCCCGTATCAATGATAATGTAGTACATCAGCTTGAATAAATGTCGGGAATGACAATCCTACTATTGAACACATCCGAATCGACTTATTTTGCACACACAAAAAAATGAATTGGGGTTTCGACTTTTAGAGTATTGAGACTACATGTTTCCACCTTTCGAATTCGACTGTTTTTGTTCCTACCTATCGTACGTTATGATTCTGAAGTAACACTTTCACGTCACTCGGTCGTTGTAAAGGTAACGAAATTTTCATTTTCCCTGCTCTCGTCCATAAATAATTACTTGTTTTCTAGCATGTGCAGAAAATAAAATGTACAGTCATAGAAAGAAAATAATACAGATAACACGGTTCTAACTCAAACAAATTATCGTAGAAAAAAGTTATTGTACCAAACGATTAGAAATAAAGCCTACTTCTAAAGAATGCATACAAAATTTGCTTAGGGGCCAACTACATATCAAAACCAGCCTAAACGTTGGTTTTTCAACGGCAACACCCAATTTTGACTATTTATTTTAAATCTTAGGTTTAAACTACATGTAGTTACAAAATTTCAAGTCATTTGTATTTAGTTTTTTTATTATAAACTTTCAAAATTTACTGATTCTGACATTAAATTAATTTTTTATATTATTCTTAATATCTCCTGAAATTATAATCCTAAGGCGCAATTTATCGTATGGATATAATACTAAAAAACCCAAACATAAATACATTGAATTTGCATTGAATTTTGTAATATGAATTATAAAATTAATAATCGGAAAAATTATGAAATGCAACTTACAGTTTTTTTAATGGATTTTTATTTATTATGCTTGCTTTATACGCATGCGAAAATACAAAATTTTCTTCAAGTAGTTTCCAAATTATGTTTAAAAAACGTCAGTATGCTGGTTTAAGGGGCGATCAAATATGTGCAGAAAAGTATAATTTGAAATATATATATATATATTACTCATTTTATTGAAACATTAGGGCTGGGAATATGGAGCGCAGCTCAAGATCAGCTTTACAGCATAAGTCTTTCTTATGATACAAACAAAGCGTAAACCGTATTTCAGTGTCTCGCAATCTTACACTAACCTGAAAGCTACACTGTTAAAAATTTTGCTGCATTCTGGCAGGTAATTTGACCGTTTTTTGAAAAAACGGTTTCATAACCATAATTTAACTATATTCTGACCATAAAATGGCCAATAATAAGGTCAGAATAGTGTTAAAATTATGGTTGTGTAACCGTTTTCCGAAAAAAATGGTCAAATGACCCGCCAGAATGCTGCAGATTTTTAACAATGTAGCTTGGTCTTGTACCTTTTAAACGCGTCGAAAGTTAATGAAAAACTTCAAAGTTTGAATTAGTTTATCTTCAAAGCCTTTTTATGTATAAACATGAAATTTTGGATATTGATTAAACAGAATTGTGCTTTGTAATATGCTAACCATTAGAAATTTATTAACCCTTTACAGAATTTGTGTATTGTTGAAATCAAAATAGCTCTTTTTTTTACCCCATAACTCATTGCGTGCATGACATCTTGAGAAAGTATGTATGGATTGGTATGAAATTCGGTAAATATACTAAACATATATGTGTGTTTAAAATGATCTACTCTTAGGCTAGAATTATTTCATTAACTATATAAAAAAATATTTTCGTAAAAAAAAAAATTGTAGTTTTAATGAATAAAAATAGTCATAACTAAAAATATTACCATTGTAAATACTTAAAAGTAGATCATTTTAAACACACATATTTGTTTAGAATATTTACCAAATTTTATGACAATCCATACATACTGTCTCAAGATATCATGCGCGCAATGACTTATGGGGTAAAAAAAAGAGCTATTTTGATTTCAACAATACACAAATTCTGTAAAGGATTAATAAATTTCTGTTGGTAGTATATTACAAAGCATAATCTGTTTAATCAATATCCAAAATTTCATGTTTATACATAAAAAGGTTTTGAAGATAGACTAATTCAAACTTTGAAGTTTTTCGTTAAATTCTGTCGCGTTTAAAAGGTACAAGACCCCTTAAGATGAAAGGTAAGTGAATCCGCGCGCAAATTGTTTGCAATATTACACTGAATGTCTGTTAAGTAAAATTTTCCCTCAAAGGTATTTGATTGTTATTTAGAAATGCTAATTTAATCTTTTACTAACTTTTGCATATCAATCAAAAATTGTTATCTTTACAAATAAACACAGATGTTCAGTTTTAACCCACTAATAACGAGCTTTAAATATAAAACTTTTTCTCCTATAACTTACTTATTTAGATTTATTCGAGTACGCAAGATAATTAAAAAAATCACAAGTTATTTTTATGATTTTCCGATATACACGTTTCCTTGCCAAACGCAGTAGCGTGCAAAAAAAATAGTAATAACAAAATAAAAACGTTTAATGGCAAGTTTTTGCCAACCGTCATTAATGAGCTAATTGTAAAATTTCAAATGCAATAGCAGAATAAGTTTAATCGTATAATTATTAATCATATTTCAAAGAAGAATAACGAATACAAGATTATTCTGATGTCTTTTTTATCATATATTTAGTTTTAGTTCTTCAAATTAATCGGAATATAAATCCTGCGAAAATATCTGAAAAGATCAAACAAGACACAATCCCCTCACCCCTCCAAAAATAGCAATGGCGAACAAAAAAGTTTTTAAAATATTCCTTTAGCAATCTGCTTGGGATTTATTTTCCGACTAAAAAGTCTCAAAATGTTTGTCTGGGTTTTTCCTACATTGTTTCCTTACACAGCATAATACTATTTTTACTCTAAACTTTGTATTCGTCGATATTCTTCACATATCTGACAATAAATTTAGAAAAGAGCTAACTAAATAAATTCAAAATCTGAGAAAAGGTATAAAAACGCCTATAAAATTCCAATCATATTCACGTACACGAAAACTATTTTAATTACGGATGCCTTATATATATATATTTTTTAATGGGATCATTCAACTCTTGTAAACATTATAAAATAAATATTGAAGAGGATTTTACTGTACAATAACAATAGCCAAAACATATTATGTGAGTAAGATGGTCATATTGGCAATAAAAAATACATTAATAGATGTGACCTAGTTATTCTGTTGCATTTTAACAATCGAGTACCGAACTTCCATTTGGATATAGCTCCTAAAATATGCTCATTTTTTAAAATATATATATTAATTGAAACTAATAGTCACATTTTTTTTTTTTTTTTTTTTGAAAATTCGTACATAGGTTAAGAGAACGGTGTATAATATTTTTATGGTGTCAAAATTGGAAGTTGATAATGAAAAAAAAAGCAAAGTTTAGGTTTGTTTTTATATGTAGATGGCCTCTTGATCAATTTTTATATATCATACACCATTTAAAAGTAGACTTTTTTTACAACCGTTTAGTACTAGTAACTTTTTTATACGATAATTCGTTGCAGAGTTAGTAAGGGGTGATTTTATTTTTTTCATGACCGTACACAAGAATATGCTCTAAAACAACTTAGTTTATCTTTTTTGTTATCGCTGTAGTGTTTGGCACTGTTGAAGATCAGAAAAACTAACATTTTGTATGTTTAATGTTATGAATAAAAATGCTGTGATTTAAGATTGTATTGATTTTATAAATAATGTCACCTACAACTAATTATTTGAAAAGGACTAATGCTACATATGGCTGACATTCAGCAGTTTTCAGCCAGAATTTTATTTGAATCAGTATTTTAATTTTATTGGTGAAATTTAAACGTTGGTGATAAAGTTTAAACTTTCTTGTGATGCCTTCGTTAAAGGAATTTTTCGACTTCGAAAATACTGGTGGATTATTTTCTTTTAGTACTGTAACTTACTAATAAGATATCTTTAATTCAGTTCCATAGCTTTTTGATGAATTAAAGAGAACAAAATTATTTAATAAAAAGCTTAAATTATATTGATATATTTTAAATCACAGTAAACAGTAATAATCCCAGTATAAATTTGTTCATTTTATATGTATTTCAGAAAGCTTAGATGCAGCTACATTTTTTCTTGTTAAAAAAATTATATATATATATATATATATATTTAAAGAATAATAAGACGTTAAGAGCTTTAAAAATAACAATTACTTTCCTATTATGTTGTAAACATGAACTCATAAGTCACGACTAATTACGCTTCTAATAGGAAAATAACGTGGTCTAATGAAAGTTTTATTGACGAGAAGAATTTAACACTCCAATTATTTTCTCTTTTAAGCAAAATCTGTTTAAAGAATTTTTTTTGGTTATAAACACACAGAAAATATATTAACAAAAATACTTGTTATTTCGCAAATTATTAAGTCTTTTCTTAATTAAACACTAGCACATTTTTTTTCAAAAAAACTAAAGTAATTTGTTAAACAAACAAAACAAAATCAATGCATATAATTTCAATAAATAGCAAAGGTAATTTATATTTTGTACAAATAAATTTATTCTCCTATATTTTAAAAATGACTAATTCTCTTTTAAGTGAATTTTAAAAATATGTATGCATGTTTTGTGATTTTTTAACATCTATGCATGTATTTGTTTTAAATAAAAACTTCTCTATCAAACATAGAATGAACTGTAATTTTAAAGTTGAAATTGTATTTAAGTTATTAATGAAAAAATTCATTAAGTTAATTGTATTTAAGTTAGTTAATATTTTTTAATTACAGGTGTTCGAGTTATTGTTTGAGTTAATTAAATTATGAAAAGTAATCGCGCTTATTTTTCTAGAGAACACGGGATTTATCATTCCAGAATAATTTATATAATTTTTTTAAGTTTGAAAGTGGCTAGGTGTAGATAAAAACATGTAATACAGTTTCATTATTTTTCATGTGTTTTTTTCATCTCTGGCAAATTATGGTACTCTGGTCATATTTCTTTATAAATTAAAATGGAAAAAATGTATTAAAAGCTCTAATGTGATCGGAACTCTAAACATAATTTCAGTATGCAAAAGTCAATGAAATATGATTTTAGGTATTTATATAAAAGCATTTTAGATATTTATGTTAAATCTATCATAAAACCTCTAAATTAAATGTGCAGCCAATATAATATGCTGATTTTGAAGCATAACGAAACTTTCACAGAGATTATTTTCAGGTTCAAATAAGAAAATTTAAAATAACATAAAATAATGCATTGCCAGAATTTATGAAAAATTGTATTCATGTTCTAATAGTGCTCTGGTGATTCATTTTTTTCATAAACAAGTATATTACAAGCTAACTCTCAAAAGTTATGGAATCGTTCACCCACGAAATGTATTATGAAAATTTCTGTGATTTGATATTTTTGTATCATTTTTTATGTGCTTGATGATGTAGAAAAGAACATGCAGAAACATAATTAATAACAGGCTCAAAGTAGCCTTTCTACATCTGGTACAGGTTTATGATGCTCTGTTCATTAAAATATCTGGATTTTCTTGTGAATTCAAGGGAAAAAGTCAAAACAATTGTCCGCAGCAAATTGAATTATATTGTTCGTAAAGATTTTCTAACTCTGGGCAAGCAGTATATAACAAATTATGCAAAAGTGATAACAATATGTATATTAATGCATAATTTTTTTTTAATTCCATAAAGCATTTGAGAATGTCATCTTAAATTTTAGAATGAATGTTGTTTACTGCCCAAGTTATTTCTTTGAATAGCATTTCTGTAGCCACCTATAACGAATAAAACATGCCTGCTAAAGGAACAATTACGATAAGTCTTATACAGAAATAAACATACAAAAAATCTTCATAGTCATTTATGTAGAAAAGCAAACGTGTGCACTAGAATCGATAAAAGAAAGAAAATCGGAATAAAATCAAAGATATAATACTATTTTAGGAATTGTTGTTGTTTTTTTATAACAACTTGGGTATCGTTGAGCTCTAAATATTTTCTGAAAATTCAACATGAAACGGAAACAAAAGCGATGCACTGAAAAATATTCAGATCTAATATTAGTTTTGAAATATCCTTTATATAACAAGCTGCTTTAATTATTTCTCCAAATATATATTATTGCATAATACTTTTCTATCGTAGATTATTGCAGATACAGTAAATACTCCGTTAATCCGAACTAATTGGGGCCATTTCCTTGTCAGACTTATAAATTCCTTTTAAAAAAAGAAGAAACAACTCGATTATAATAGAGTAGAATATGGAGAAATTGTTTTCTTATGCATTAATTTCACTGCAGTCTGTAGACTAATAAATGAAACAAACCGTAAAACACGGTTACAGAAAATATCCTGCGAAACATTATTTGGAATGATAACACGTCTCTTCTCTACTTCAGCTGATTAAGAATTTCATAATTAAAAATATTAATTAATGAATATTGAAATTATAGAATAGTATATTTTAAGAATATCACATCTTTTAAGGGTATCAATGAAGAAATTATGTTCATGTTTATAGGTAGAATTAATGAACAAGAAAAACAAACAAAAGCGAAATTTATCCGCAAAAACGAGCAGATTATTTAGGTCTAGGGTTTAAAATATGGAGATTTTGAAACCTATTATTTAGTAAGTTACATTTGGATACATTGGATATTGTGTCGGTATAGATTATATTTGAATACATTTCATAAATGAAATGTATTTCAATCTGTGAAGAAGCAAATAAAAATACCGCTATTGAGTAGTTGCCATCTGAAACTGAAACTCATTAGGCCTAAAGTAACGTAGAAATTATTTATTTTCTCCACTAAAAATTAAATATAACTCTTATCTCAGAGGAATTTAAAAAGCTTGTAGTTTTAGGTATTACATGCTGTGTTTCTAATAAATTACAAATATCATTTTATTTTGTTGAACAGCATTCAGACTCAGCATCGTCATATTCATGATACGTTGGCGTAATATTGCCTTTCCATTTATATTCTTACTTTGTCAGGCAAACCTAACAAATCCCTACCTCTCACATTTATTGAACGTATGCTTTTGGTGTTGAATTCCGACTTTTTCTTACTTCATACATTTTTTCCTGTCTGTATGGGAATTTTATAGTGTCGGTGAAAGTTGGATTTGACTATATGACTATTAATAAATAGGAAATTAGAAAACTTGTCGATGGTAACATTTTCATTCTCTCTGAATTTACTGCTGTACCTTTTAATGGGTTCATTAAAAATGTCCAATACGTTAACAATGATGCTGTTGATTTTTTAAAAAGTGATACATAAAAACGCATGCTTAAAATAATTTTAGATTTTGTAACCTATTATTTTTTTCTCGTTAAGCAGAATTATTTAATCTGTTTTCCCCCCTATCAAATTTCCTTTAGAATTAACCACACGTTCGAACTAACGAGCTTTGAATTAATGATGTTCCACTTTACTCATTTATTGCCGAATACGAAAGAAAATTTATAACTTCAAACAGAGGTTATAAATTTAATATGAGTTAAAAACCACGAAATAACAAAATACTTTTTAATGTAGAAAAGTTGAATAGTTGAAACAAGCAAACGTTTCAAAAATCATATTTTAAACGCATTAGAATTTTTGTGTAAAAAATCATTTAAAATGAAGAGTCTTCTTTTATTTAACATTACTTTTCAACTAATAAAATATTTCAACGCCATTGAGATTCTCTTCCGTATTCCCCTATATTGTTGTAGGACCTTCCCGAAATGCGTAATTTTGTTATTTTTTTAAGAATTCATTGCAACATCGAAAGGAGAGAGCTTTTATGATTAAAACTGGCAGAGTTATTTTCTTTCACTCTGGACTGATGAAGCATCTTTCAACATGGAAAATTAAATATTGATAAAGGAAAAATCGGTTTGAAATCTGGGAAATAAAACTAAGTTTTTTCTATTCATTAAAAATGAATTGGACTTTTTAGGAAGCATATATTAAATAATTCCTGTAATTTGCCTTATTTTTTTAAAAATCTGAATCAAATATTTCCATTAAAATATCGGATTAAGCATATCTTTAAGCGTGGGTATTTTTTTTAAGTACTAAATTGTTTTACTGATAAACAATTTTAATATTTTCCAGTTTTGCACTTACTTTAAATATATATTGTGATTAAATGGTTTTATAATGTTTCAATCTCGCTACTACATTCTTAGTTAAAAGAAAAATTGTCGACCTACTGGTTCCTAACACCAACATTAACTGACTCCACAGAATTCATTTTCAAATAACTATAAAACAGTTTAGAATATATTTCAGTGTATAAAACAAGTCTTATAATATTATGCCTTCTATTGACAACATCTTGAAGTGATTTTGAGAAATTTCAAGCCATTTTATAATCTGAACAGCATTAGGGGAGACTAGGGATAGTTTACCATACGGAACGCTTGACCGACTCATCAATTTTCATATTTAAGACATCAATTTTTCATTTCAGAGTTTTATCAATAGGTGTCAACTAAATCTACTGGAATGCTCAAACAACAGTCTTCGTTTCATAGAGATGATGGAAATAGGTGAGGAAAAAATCAATTGTGAGGCGTTTTCAACTTAAAAGTTGTGTTTTTTTGAAATATTTTGTAAGCTTTTTTCAAATAAATTATATCATAGAAATTTAAGTAAGTAGGTTTAAAGTAATGTAGAAATACCGAGCTTTCATTCCAGGCAGAAAGATTGCACAGTAAGTTAGGCTTAACATAACAATGTGGTATTCTTTAGAAAAGGTCTACGTAGGGAGCCTTGACTCTGTCAATGTGAGGGAGGGTTGACCAGATGCTCGAGGCTCCCTTAATTAAATGGTTTTTGAAATATTTTTATTATATACACTATGCATAATGAAAAGTTAATGGTATATGCATAAAAAAAATGTAAATTTATTCTGTAAAGTTTTAGTAAAATAGTGTGATGGAAAAGAAAATGTTTAAAACTGACTATAGAAAAATGTGGAAAATTGCTAGAAAATGAGAAAGTTGATAGGAACATTTTTCCATTTAAATATTGCTTACAATAGGTAAATAGAAATAGTGGGAAAGATTAGAAAGGACTAGAAAGGATGAAAGCAGCAGTCTTAACCCTTTGAGGGGCAGTGGTATACTTATAAAAAGACTTAATTTTAATTCCGAAACATCACAGTGGCACCAGAATTTTGCTAAAATCGTTTCATTTAATATGTATGTGAAATATAGCCTTTTTCTTATTTCCAAATAATCTTTTTCGTAAATTGTGGTGTCAGTTATTTATTTCAACAATTTAGTACTGAAAGTACTTTGACCCTTAAAGATTTAAATCATGTTAGGTTATTTTCATGAAAACTTGCCATGTCTGTCACACAGCTGAAAATCGCTATGCTTGTTGGTCACCATTATTTTCGAAAAGTTTGCTTCGCCTGATTCAATTGATGAGATCTCTGACAAAATAAGTCACATTTTTACGTTCTAAAATAATGGTAGCCAACAAGCATAGCGATTTTCAGCTGTGTCACAGATATGACAAGTTTTCATGGAATTAGCCGTTAATGATAAGTTAAGTACCCATGCGATACCAAAAGAACATAGCATCGAACAAAAAACTTTAGGAAGATATGTAGAAAATTTTCACCTGAGTGAATACAGTGAGATGAAGCCAAACTATGTGACAGCTAGAGTTGTCAGATTGAGTGTCACAGAAAATAGAACAAGGACATAAAGTAAGCGGGTCAGTGGCTCCTAAATCCGGACATAATAACATGAAACACTATGAAAACGGAACCTGTCTCTAAAAGAATAATGCCTTAAATGTTAAAATTTCATTTTCTCTGCTGTACAATTATGCCTGCTCTGACAAAATCCTGTTTAAAACAAAAAATTTCTCCTCTGACTTGCGACTGCGTCTTAACAGGCTTGTTTAAGCATCATATTTTAAAAAAATATTTTTTTATAATAATTAAAGCATGTAGAATAAAGTTATTTTACTTTTTTTAAACTCATTTCATTTCTCTTCACAAATCGTGCAATATAAAACAAAGTGGGTCAACCCTCCCATATGTAGGGAACCTTGTCTCATTATTTTTCATGATTAAAATCAATCATTTTTCAAATTTCTTATATGTTACACTTATGTAGCAATTTTATTTTGAAAACTGATTGTATAACGAATAAAATGATATATAAAACTTTATTCTACGATCAATATTTAAAAAAGAAAGTATCATTTTGTAAAAAGTGGGTCAACCTGTTTTCTACTCATCAAATGTCTGACAGTTTGGAGCACCGTATAAATGCTAATTCTGCATCTTGCAATTTTTTTAAATGCATGGAATGGAAGAACATACTCATATATTTCATCCCAATAAAAATTGTGTTTTAAAATCATATACATTTTAAGATATTAAATGTTGAAAATGGTATTTTTTATTCAATTTTAAGAGTCCTGAGACCCCTTAATAATCTATTATTTTCTTAGGAAATAAGTATCGGAAAATTTCAATATAGCAATTGAGCGATGTGTAGAGATTTTTCGAGTAGAGTAACAACTAAATTTTACATTTTCAGTGTAAAATACAGTCAGAACACTCTACTATAGTTAGAGATATGTTTATCGAAGAATCTGATCTGTAATTAGACACGAAAGAATATCACATAGCCGTCCCTCAAAAATTTCAAACTAAGGTGTATACTTGGTAAGGAGTGTAACAATGTCCTTAAATACCTGTTTATGTGCATAATAAATAGTAGTTCTCCATTATTTGATAATTATGTATTCTTAAATATTTCACAGTTCCTTTTTTGTTTGTTCTGTAGAAACAAAATACATTTTTAAAGTAAAAGTAGTGAAAACAAAGAAAAATTTAAAAATGAGACTTAATGTATGAATTGAGAAATTACCTTATGCTGTCGATACTATCGTCCTTTTATTAACTATTAGCAGCCTTATCTATTTTCAAAATATTTAATAAAAAATCAGTAATAGTTGCCTGATTCCTATAATTTAGCATTATCCAGTTCAAAACCCATATTGAAGACAAAATAGCTAAAATAGCTCTAAAGTCATTGACGTACAGTCGTGGAAAAAAAAAGTAAACACCCCCAACTAACTCCTCAACAAATTATCGTAGACGAAAATTACTGGTACCGAACGATTGAAAATAAAGTATACTTTTAAATGATGTATATAAAATTTGCTTAGGGGGGCATCTACATATTAAAACTAATCCAAATTTCTTTTTTTTTCAATGGCAATACCTAATTTAGCCAGATATTTCAAATCTTCGGTTAAAACTATGCCTAGACACCAAATTTCAAGTCATTTTAATTATAAAATTTTGAATTATAAACATTCAAAATTTAGTGCTTCTGATGTTAAATTACATTTTCATATTTTTAATTATATCTCCTGAAATTATGCTCTTAAAGTTCCAATTTTTTGTGTAGCAATAATACTAACATACTCAAACATAAATACGTTGAATTTGCAATTTTTATAATTTTATGATATGAATTATAAATTATGAAATTAATATTCGAAAAAATTATGAATTGCAACCTACTGTTTTTTGATGGATTTAGTTTTATTAAGTCCTGCTTTATGGAAATCCAAAATTTCACACTTTTCTTCCAAGTAGCTTTCAAATTATGCTTAAAAAATGGCAACAGTATGTTTTAAGTGGCCGTCTGTGATAGAAGTGACTAGATATTTTGAAATTTCTTCTGCTGTTGTGTAATCTAGCAGGATTCATTGACTGCTTGAGAGGTGCTTAAAGAGCCTTGATCAAGAAGAGGGCTCTCTCGGTTAACAATCGAGTACGGAACTTCAATTTGGATACAGCCCTTAAAATACGCTCGTTTTAAAATAATTAATTTCTCGGAAACTTACTGTACGACATAAAAATTTGTTTCTAGGCTAATTAAAGGGTGTAGAGTTTATTTATGCTGTCAGAATTGTGTACTGCCATTGACAAAAACAAAGTTATGGTTCGTTCGGTAATCGTTCGGTACCAGTAACTTTCTTGTACGATAATTTTTTGAGGAGTTAGAAGGGTGTGTTTACTTTTTTTTCCGCGACTCTACATGCCTTTAACTATTTTCTTAGTCGATTTCTTATCCTGAATTTCATGCTCCCAATTAAAACGACTGCTGAAAAATGGCAAAATGACCTAAAGCTTTCGACCATCTTCGCTTTTAACCTTCACAGGGTAAAATTTCTTAAATCGGTTAAATACGTGCTTAACTTTTATTCACTATATATTTTATCTTGAATTTCACGCTCCTACCTAAAACTATTGCTCATATAAGACTAATTGTCCTAAAACTTTCGACCTCCCATTTAAACCCTGGGGGTGAATTTCTAAAATAGCTTAAATATGTATTATTATTATTATTATTATTATTATTATTTTGTAGATGTGGTTTTGCTGCATTTCACGCTTTTGCCTAAAACTGCTGCTGAGACAGGGAGAAATGATCTAAATCTTTCAACACACCGACCCTTTTAACAGCTTTAAGGCTGAAATTTCTAAAATAGCTGAAAAGCATATTTAACATTTTTTTAAGTAGATTTCTTATCCTAAATTTCACGCTCTTATCTAAAATAGTAAAACTGCTGCTGAGATATGGCGAAATGACATAAAACTTTTGATCAAACCATTTAATCTCCTTACCGGGGGCGGAGTGATTTTTAAACTTGCTGAAATACGTATTTAATTTTTTTTGGTAGATTTTACCTTATTAGTCATGCCCCTACCTATACCTGCTGCCGAGATATACCAAAATGACCTAAAACTTTCGTTTCCCCTTTAACCAGCTTAGGGGGTGGGAATTTCTAAAATATCTAAAATACCTGTCCTTTTTTTCTTATATTTATTATCTTGAATTCACGCTCCTACCTAAAATTGCTGCACAGATTTGGCGAAATGACTTAAAATTTCACACCCTCCCACTTTAACCTCTTTAGAGTGTAAATTTTAAAATCGCTGAAAAATGTGTTTTACTAATTTTTTAGTAGATTTTATATCCTGAATTTCAGGATCCTGCTTAAATCTGCTGCTGAGATACGAAAAATGACCTAAAACTTTCGTTTCTCCATTTAACCCCCGTAGGGGTGATTTCTAAAATGGCTGAAATACATGTGTTTAATTATATTTTTTACTATATTTCGTACCTTGAATTTAAAGTTTCTACCTAAAACTGTTGCTTAGATATGGAGAAATGACATACATTTTTTGACCACCGCATTTAACCTCATTAGGGGGGGGGGGGGTCTAAGACGACTGAAATGCATGCTTAGTTATTTATAGTAGATTTCTTACCTTGGCTTTCCCGCTGATACCTGAAACCACTGCTGAGATATCACGAAATGACACAAAATTTCTGACCACCACATTTAATCCTTTCGGGGATACGGAGAAATTCAAAAATAGCTGAAATAATTGTTAATTACTATTATTATTATTATCTGTTGATTTCTGATCCAGAATGTCACGCTCGTAAGTAAAACAGCTGCTAAGATATGGCGAAATGATCTAAAAGTTCGACTCCTCCTTTAACAGCCTTATGAGAGAATTTCTAAAATGCCTGAAATGTGTAATTATATTTTTAGCAGAATTCTAATCGTGAATTTCACGCTCCTATCTAAAACCGTAACACTCCCCTTAATCCCCCCTTTTCGGTGTTCGGGGCTTTCTAAACTTTCTGTGTTTTATTAATTTTTATTATATTTGTTATTTTTAATTAAAGGCTCCTATTTAAAACTGCTGCTGAGATATGACGAAATGACCTAAAATTTCTGACCACACTATTTAACCCACTTAGGTGGGAGGATTTCTAAAATCGATAAAGTACGTGTTTAATTATATTTTTAGCAGATTTCTTATCTCTAATTTCACGCTCCTATACTAAAACTGCTGCATAGATTTGGAAAAATCACCTAAAACTTTCGAACTCCTTTAACATTCTTAGGGGGAGAATTTCTAAAATCAATGAAATACGTGTTTAATTATGTATTTAGTAGATTTGGTTACTAGAAGTTCACACTCCTACTTAAAACGGCTACTGTGATATGACGAAATGACCTAAAACATTCAACCCTATTTTTACCCACCTATTGGGTGGATTTCTAAAATCACTGAAATACGTGTTCAATTATTTATTTAATAGATTTGTTTCCTGATTTTCATGCTCTTACTTAAAACGGCTGCTGAGATATGACAAATTAACCTAAAACTTTCAACCCTTTTTTTACCTCCTTAGGAGGGGAATTTTTAAAATTTCTTTGTTATTGCTTACCTAGTTCATAACTTTATTTGGGCTAGTTTTACCTAGCCCAAATTTTGTGCTCCTGACTTAAGTCGTTTCAATTCTGCGTTGATGCGTCAGTCAGAAATTTCTCTTTATTATATTAGTATATATATATATATATCTCCTTGATAAAATTTAACCCTTAAATGCCTGATTTTTCAAAAATGATTGTAATAATGTTTTTCGGCTTTCATTTTTTAAATAAATCATGGGAAAAATACTTTAAAAATTCATATTTTGTTTTAAGTATAGTTTACGGCTAAAAAACAGTCTGTTACTAATAAGCAATGCTAGTGTTTAATTTAAAAATAATTTCCCTTGATATAATTCTATAATATTAAACACACAAGAATTTTAGGAACTATAATAAGAAATAAATTTTACTTGCTCACTGCAGGTCAAAATATGGTATTTCGCAAGCTTCCAAACAAAACAAAAATAACAAGTAGCAACAATTGAAAAAAAAAATCTATCTTTATTCGTAAACGGCACAAGTGTTGCCATCTACATGTTGAAAATCGATTTAATAATATTTTCAGAATGTATTTTATTGTCAACATTAGGTATTATAGCTTCAATATTATCCTAATAGTATTTTAGAGACTAAATTGGGTATGTTGTCGAAAAGCAACAACAGGCATTTAAGGGTTAAAACTCTGCTTTAAAATTTACATTTTAAAAGTTTTCTGATAAAAAAAAAAAAGATTGAGAGCCTTTGATCTGGAAAATACATACATTTGCTTATCTTTTTACATAAAAAATCACGAAATATCAGGCGTGACTATGAAAAAAATCTCCTTTAGATTACTTTAGAGTTATGGTTTCGGATAAGAATATACTTTTTCTTTCGAATAAACTAAGTAACATTACATAATTAAATAATTGTGTTCATCAATATCTGATTTCTTTAAAAACGCTTTAAATCGGGTAAAGCAACTGAAAGCCTAATTAAATCTTAACTTTGGCTTATCAACCTTGATAAATAATAGACCTAACGTTAAAGAAAAAAAGCCATGAAAATGTGAAAAAAAAAGAGATTTATGTGAGAAAATCATTAAATCGGAGATACATTAAGTGACTGCCCGGAAAGTGATAACACAATGTAATATTATAAATTCACAAACTGAAATTGAAATTGTTACGTTGCGAGACATATCATAAATAATTCTTCTAATCGTTGATTCTGTTATTTGCGTGCAACAAGTTTTAAACATTTCATAAATTAGAGGTATATCCAATAAAAGGCAATTCCACAGAAAAATTTCATTTTGGGGGAAAAATAAAACTAATAATATATTTTATTTAAGGGTATGATTAAAAAGCTTCAGACTTATATTTTTATGCTCTATAAAACTTCATATTAATATCAAAAGTGCTGCCCTCCATACATCATGCAGATTACATAAAGTTATCTGGCAACACAAGTGCACGTGTTTACAGGTGCAAGCAGCAACTCCAAGAAAACGCTTTGATGATTTTTTTTTTGTTTTGCAAGAAAATAAGTAGGTAAGAGATTATTTCAAATCATTTTTGTAACTTTATATTTTTATTGTTACATCAGTTAAAAGTTTTAGTGAAAGGTTAAGCCTTCTCAGAATATTTTATTTTAAGAAAATTTTTATTCCATAAATCTTTAGGAGCATTAAAAATCCTTTCAAATGATGTACTAATTCTTAATTTCACTTGAAAAAAAAGACTGCTTAAAATATGTAACTGTCATAACAAAACAATTGTTACATCAGTTACACACTTTCTTCTTGCTTATATAAATTAAATATAGATGAACGTGCCAGTTGACACAAATGCGTTAGTTGCCAAATCAGTATGTAAATTGGAAAAAAAATCTTTATTTGTGATGCGTGAAGTTTGCAGCGATAACAGTAGTTTTTTGATGATCTAATTCCAACATCACATGAAGAAATATCAGTAAACCTATCAATGGCATGCTGGTATTAAAAAAGTTTTAATTGAAATCACACTTTCAAATGCAAAACAAGAAATTTTAAGTCAGGTGCCAATGATAAGGACAGACTGTTTTGTTTCAAAAACTCAACTTCAGAAAATCAGGTTTTTGAAAGAAAATCTTTCAGAGGATGAAGCTATTCTACATTCTCTGAAAATTGTAATGTTCCGCATCAAAATGAAATCATGTCAGTTCACTGGATTTCCGAAGGTGTTACCCTTTTTACAGCAATGGTGTATCGCAAATATCTTAATGTCTCTTATGTAGTTGTCAGTGACAAGTTGGAATACAACAATTTTACAGCTCTCTGTTTTAAATGATATAAAATCATAACATGAATACAGATGGACCTTTTGGAAACTTACATTTTATTTCGAATGGAGCTGAAAGTCGGTTTAAAAATAGATTCAGGCTTTCTTAAATTTTGAAACCATACGAGATCCACCCATCTCTTAAATTTCCAGATTAGCTTCTTTGGTAAAGCCCACGGGAAAGGTGCGATTGGCGGTATCGAGGAATGGTCAAGAGAACAGTTTGGAAATTAATTTGAAGAATCGTATTGTTATAAACACTGCTCATTAATTCTTTGAAGTAGCCAAAGAGATTTTCCCTAAGATAAGTTTTAATTACATTTCAAAATATAAAGTTTAAAAAGAAACATATTAGGGAAAGAATTTAAGTCATATTATTCTAAAAAATTCCTGTTACTCATATAAATTATTATGCGAAACCAATCAGTTGTCATGAAGTCGAAATTTTCTTTTAGCCCTTTTCAAAACGATTTTAAGAAGGTTAGCTAATAAAGAATATAATTCTCAGAATACAAGTATTAATCATTTCAAAATTGAAGATTATCTGTTTGTGAATTAATATACTAAACAATTTCCAGATTTCGTAAAAGAAATTCAAATGGGTGAAATTAAAATAAACATGATGCATCCTTGCCGCCGTGGTTGGCATTGACCATCTTGTCCAGAGTGTATATGGTACAGCTCTTGATCACATTGAGAATAAAACTTTCAGTTCCACAGCCAATTAATGCTACGGGTACATTTAAGTTTTCAAAAGGCGTTATGTAAAGTACTGTTCACAAACTAAGTTAAGTGATATGTCTTTGTAAAACGATAGTGTTACGTAAATTGTACAGCAAAAGTTAATTCAGCTACCTATGTGCATTCCATTTTACATTTTCTTGTTACAAAAATTATTTAAAAATTTATAATTATAATTTGTCATTATTTATTAATGTTAAGAACACAAAATCATTTTTTTAATCGGATAGTTTTCATAATTTTCACACTTCAAAGAAGGCAGAATATACGTTTGTTTGTTTTATGTTACATCAGTTACATAATTTTTAAATGCAGTTTTAAAGACTTAAATAGAGATTGAAAAAATCTGTCGGTACTTGAGTATTAAGTAATTATTAAGAAAAATTTCAAATTATAAAAATTTGTTCTTGCATTATTGGTAAATTTTCTGTACACTTTAGAAAACAATAATCGATCATCAACTGTTATGTCAGTTACTGTGGAATTGACCATAAGTTCTGTCTTGCATATCGTGTGTTACAATGTTTCTTTTATCATGTTAGCATTTTACTTAGAAACAGTACACGAATGTTCTTTGTTAGCAAACTATCAGAAAAATGATGAATTCTGGCTGCCATCCGAGACATATTAACAGATGTGAAGAAAGGCCAAAAATAAATTAAAACAATAATTGTTGTATATCTCAAAAGCTTCCAAACGTTGCAATACGTTTTTTGAAAGTAAACATACCATCAGAATTTTAACCCGTTCCGCATCATTTACAAGAATTTTATTCGTTTGTTACCACTTTTTTGTTAATTATTTTACTTAACTTCATAAATCACGAAAATGTCGTAATTAAATAAAATCAATTTTACTGTTCCTTTTTACTGTTATCAAACACAAGCGTTTTAAGCACTTTTTGAGGATGCATATATGCACCCATGGTCCCGAACGCATTAATGAAAGTTTTAACTTCATTACAAATTAAAATAATAACTTTTAACATTATTCATTTTTCTAAATTAAATTCATGAATTTTACATTTGTAATTTTGTTACAGAAATGTTACATGATTGGTTTTAACAAAATCTTTAAAATAATAATAGATTCATAAGAATATTCCATAGCCAAATTTTCAGGTTAAAAAAAATACTAAAACGTAATATAGAAAAATAATTTCTACATAATTTAAAAAGTATAACATTTTATTTTCCTTTATTTCTGTTTCTATCAATTATGTTGCATTTCAATCTGATTTAATGAATTTTTATTTTCAAACAGTGATTTTTATTTTGATATATACGCAAAAAAAATTCATTACATACAAGCTGATAAAAAATTAACTGAAAATGCCTAAACTTATCACATCGAACCACAACTAGATTCTGTTGAAATAATTTTCTGAGTAGGTGGTTAAGATTTGTGTAGAAATCAAACAGTCCACCATTCTGTCAGTAGGGGAGAAAACGATTCAATTTGAGCAATACTAAAAATATGAAATATTTCCTACAATATAAGAAGTTCTGAATGATATTTTTTTCAAACGATGATTGTAACTAGCATAAATGATCTTTCTCCAGATCACGCATTAGTAGTTCCTCAATTTTAATAATTAACCTTTTGGACTCCGGAGTCTCTTACACAAATTTTATTTGGTCGGCACCACTTTTTTAAAAGAAGTCTAGTTCAAGTACACAATTTCAAAAATGCTCTGATTAAATAAGGAAAATTTTATTTTTCTTTGTTACTGGTGCCAAAACCAAGTTTTGCAAAGAAAGATAATGTCTCCGCAGCGGCGACAATGGAGCGCAAAGTGTTAAAACACAATACTTTATACAAACGTAATAAATTTTGACATGTACAGAAATTTCTCAAATGCTGTCTAGCAATTACAAATGTTCAACAAACAATCTTGCATTATCAAGAGACAGAAACATTTGTAATAAACATGGAAGAGGCAGCAAACCGTGGCGACGTCTTAATATTTTATCCTTTGGAGGCATCCCACACTCAGCAAATGTTTTCCGATGAGAAAATATTCGATTAAATTTTCATATGACATATCGATTTCGCAGATTATGTGAACGGATTGTGAACATTAGGGGATCATTTCGGGCGAATTGGTGCTGTATTTATGTTTATTTTTTAACTTAGTGTAAAAGAATATACCTCATTTATATTATAACCAGTAGTCATGTGTGAGGCTTTTGCAGTACTAAATTTGAAATTTTTTGCTGATACTTTTTCATTAATTTTTAATTGTAAGCAGCTTTTCATCAATCAATGTGTTTTAACAAAATTTGAGTTTACTGTGTTAAAAAGGTGTTGAAACACTTATTTATCGCTAAAAACCTTATTTATTGCGTCAACTTCGGGTCAAATTCGCACTTAAGTCAAATGTTTTTTTTTGTTTTTTTTATAAAAATCTAATATTTCTAGAGGCATGCTTAAATTTTAAATAAAAATAAAGGATAAATATATGTGCAAACAGCATTAGTAAACCCAGATTGTCGTCGTATTTATTTCATGAAAATTACAGTAAAAAATGTTCCAAAATAATAAAAGGCGTGAACAAAATAAAAACAAAAATCATGTTTCAACTGAATTAAAGGATGATATATATATATGAAGACGTTTTCGTTAGATACAGAGATAGCCGTTTTTGTTGACAACGTACTGAAATTTAGAACACCAGGTCTTATTAAAAAAAAGCTCCAATTTGTTAAACGAACTGTTTCTTTATTTCATGATGAAAGGCGAAGGGAGAGGTACAAGGGGAAGCGATCAGAGCTTCTTGTTAAAAAAATGACATCACGAGGCAAGAGACAGCGCAAGAGTGCCTTGAATATACAGTTACAACTTTCTTGCTTGGCGGACTACAATATCGCCAATCTGCAAATATTTTGCGCCATGCACAGGAGTGGAGAAAAACACTAGCTGGTATGGATTCGCCAAATACATACGGTAGGCTTCTACCATATATTAATTGTGTAGGGGCGGCAGATTGTGGGCTGATAACATTCCTGAGTCATGATAGGCGCAGACTAATCTGTACATTGATACAGCTGCGGTTAAAAAAAATAAAAAATGTTTCTGGATAAGGCATAGTAACAGACCGAATTCGTTAGGCGAAAAGGGCATGAGAAATGTAACGTGCATTACCACAAAAATGCAGAATTGCCATACATCTGAACAAAAGGGTGTGAAGCGAAGATAATTCTAATGAATAGATTGCATGTTAAGTGATTTCAAATGATGAGTTATATTCATGCCCAAATAAGGAAATGCCTGAAGCTAAAATGCTTTTGTTTTTAATAGACAGCAGTAACGTTTTTCTACAAGGTTAAATCGTATGTGTGAGAAACTCCACAGTAAGAATGAAGGTTGAATCACTGGTTTTATTTTATTAAAAAGAGATGAGTAACTAGAGTAATTTAATTTAAATGTGAAGGGTTCATAATACAATCGCTTTAGTTTTTACATGTTGAATTTAATTTAGGGGCTGCACTGTTTGACTATGGTGCACTAAAATAAATAAGTTATTAAACAGAATTTAATTGAAACTGCTGGGGGGGGGGATGGAATGCAAACATATATCACGAGATAGTCGTTATAGTCATCACCACTGAAAAAAATGTGCGAAGAAAAAAAATCCATAATACAATACATACCGGGTGTCCGAAAAATGACTGACTGATTTTAAAATTCAATAACTTGGAAACGGTGTAGATATTTAAAATATTCTTGCAGTAAGCTTATGCATGAGGTGAAAAGTTTTTTTTTCAGTGAGTTTCGATTTTAGTTTGAATTAGAATCAATAGATAACGCTGTAAGCAATAAGCGCTAAATACAGGGTCGTTTTTTTTAGCCTTTCTCTTCTTCCATGCGGAAAAAGGAGATTAAAATGTATTGAGTAGGTCCCGAAGTGCCAAAAATCGAGTCTGAATTTAGCATCTATTGATCGCAGCGCCATCTATTGTTTGTAATTCGAACTAAAATCGAAAATCACTGAAAAAAACATTTGACCTCATGCATAACCAAGAATTTTTTAAATATCTGCAAGTTGTTGAATTGCAATTCGTTTGAAAGTTATTGAATTTTTAAATCAGTCAGTCCTTTTTAGGACACCCGGTATAATATACAATTTAATATAATATAATAAAGCATAGCTTTTAGGCTACCAGTGACATATCACTGCATAGGTCGATCGATGTCCTCCATTCTTCTAAACATTTCTGTTTTGCAACCATAACTATAAAACAAAGCATTACGGAGAGGTAAGACTTTATCTTTTTTGTACTATTTATTCTTTTATAATTACTGCTGAACATGATGTAATGCGGTATTTATTTTTATGGCAAGAAAAATCTTTCATTTCAGCTTTAAGAACAATGATTATTTAATCTTAATTAACTGCAATCTTTAATCAAAAACAAGTATTAACGAAATGTAAGTGTACTATGTGAGAAACTGGTACAAAAACCTTTCAAATTATACCTCACTTATTGTTCGGAGTTTTGCAGATGCATAAAAAAGGATGTGTTGTGGCT
Organism: Maratus speciosus; assembly: GCA_963932465.1. Classification (NCBI taxonomy): domain Eukaryota; kingdom Metazoa; phylum Arthropoda; class Arachnida; order Araneae; family Salticidae; genus Maratus; species Maratus speciosus. The sequence continues at coordinate 317,830,841 of OZ010791.1, read as the reverse complement.
GAAATATAACGATTCGGTGTGACTTGACATCGTTCCCTAACACTAAAACCACTTTTCTTCCTTAAAAGTATGGATTCACAACCAGTAGAATGTTCTTATTATGGTGTACAGAATGTAGAGATGCTTCAGAATGTTTCACTTATATCATTTTAATGTCCGACACACTTATTTAATATAAAAGATTTACTGTTACAAAGTTTTGTGGAAGACGCAGTGATTAGTTTATCTTTTAGGTAGATTTCGTATGAAATACTACCTATTGGGATCGTTCCTATGTTGGAATTTCTGAAAAATTTTTGCAGATCTACACCGATCATGACTCCTAGAACCCAAAACCACCCTCAGTAAAAAACTTTATATATATATATATATATGTATATATATATATATATATCACTTTCTTCTGGACACGATAACTTTCGTAATTCTGCACCAATCTCTTCCAAACTGATACATAAAATCAAAGGGCATAAAATCTCGGTCAAGTTCGTTAATGGGCAAAATCGGACCAAGGGGATGGAAATAGGGAGGGGTTTTGTGAAAACAGCAAACCCCCCATAACTTCTTAATTTTTGTACATATCAAATCAGTTTAAAGTTTTTATTACTTCTAACAATAGGGCCAAAATTTTATGTATAACAGATTTTTGATAAAGTTAAAAATGGTCTCAAGGGGCGCAAAAAATAGGGTTTTTGGGAGAAAAAAATTCATACCTTCGTCAATTCTCAAGATATCAATTCCAATTAATTTTATTATAAATCTTCATAATATTATCTACAACTTTTATATTCACAAGGTTTTGATAAGACCAATTCGTATCGCAAAACAAAATTAAAAACGAAAACAAAAAGGCGGTTTGAAGAAGTAAAAAATCCATAACTCCGTCAATTCAAAAGATATAAAATCCCCATGAATTTATCATACATCTTCTTAATATTGTCTACAACATCTATATAGACAAGTTATGGATAGGACCAATTTTTACAGCAAAAACAAATTAAAAATACTCAGCGGTTGAAGAAAAAAATCATCTAAATAAGGGTGTAGTCAAATCCAAAGTGCGTATTTTCTGTCTCATTTTACAATTCATTTTTGCTCTCAAAGGCTTCCAATTGGTACGTTTTCTTACTCAGAAACTATATAATGCACCGTAAGTGTCGATGTTTTGATAGAGGCAGAATATATTTTTAAAAATGCTGTTAAAGTGGGCGTTTTGAACCGAATTTCCCGAAGCGGATTGTGTTGGAAAAATCATTGCATTAAGGATGCACTCAAATCCAAACTGCTTATTTTCTGACTCATTTTTAAATTCATTTTTGCTCTCAAACGCATTTAATTGGTAGATTCGTTTATTCAGAAACTATATAATGTACCGCAATGATAGATTTTTTGATAGAGGCAGAATATATTTAAAAAAATTGTGTCAAAGTGGGCATTTTGAACGGAATTTCCCGAAGCAATTGTGTTATCACTTTCTTCTGGACACGATAACTTCCGCAATTCTGCACAAATCTCTTCCAAACTGATACATAAAATCAAGGGACATAAAATCTCGGACAAGTTCGTTAATGGTCAAAATCGGACAAAGGGGATGGAAATAGGGAGGGGTTTTGTGAAATCCGAAAAAACCCCATAACTTCTTAATTTTTGTACATATCAAACAAGTTTAAAGTTTTTATTACTTCTAAAAATAGCGCCAAAAATTCATGCATCACAGATTTTTGATAAAATTTAAAATAGGCTCAAGGGGCGCAAAAAATAGGGGTTTTGGGAGAAAAAAATGCCTTACTTCGTCAATTATCAAGATATCAATTCCAATTAATTTTATTATAAATCTCCTTAATATTATCTACAACTTTTATATTCACAAGTTTTTGATAGGACCAATTCGTACCGCAAAAAAATTTAAAACGAAAACAAAAAGAGGGATTGAAGAAGTAAAAAATTCATAACTCCGTCAATTCAAAAGATATAAAATCAACATAAATTTATCATATATCTTCTTAATATTGTCTACAACATCTAGATAGACAAGTTTTGGATAGGATCCATTCTTACAGAAAAAACAAATTAAAAATACATAGCGGTTGAAAAAAGAAATCATCTAAGTAAGGGTGTATTCAAATCCAAACTGTCTATTTTCTTACTCATTTTTAAATCCATTTTTGCTCTCAAACGCATCCAATTGCTAGATTCTCTTATTCAGAAACTATATAATGTACAGTAATGATCGATTTTTTGATAGAGGTAGAATATATTTCAAAAAATGATGTCAAAGTGGGCATTTTGAACAGAATTTCCCGAACCGATTGTGTTAGAAACGAAAAATATTGCCCTACTGAGAAAATAATTGTTTATTAATCAAGTTTTAATTAATTGAAAGAAAAATAAAAACACAGGTCGCTTATAAATCTTTTCAAAAATCACGTCAGCATGTTTCATATATATATATATATATATATTTTATTAAAAATTAATCTGAAAATGTGCCAGAAAATTTCGAGTTGTTGAGTATGGAAAAATATTTTTTTAATATCGCCTTAACATGATTCTGATAAAACCATCTATTTTATAAAAAGGAAATAAAAACTCGTCAAAAGCAGACGGATAAAACTGTTAAAGTGGATTTATATCTAATAATGATTTAGTTTTTGTTAGTGAAATTAGTATACTTAACTTCGAAATCTACCTCTGCCTGTATGCCAGGCCGGCAGGGATTTTTTTATTTTCTCGTCATAATTCAAACATCCTGTGTAATCCCGAGAATTTTCTAGATTGCTTTATTTGTGTTTTGAAAATCAATCTATAATTTGCTATCATTATTTCAGTTGTTTTAAGTACAAGTTATTTATTTATTTTTATTTATTTGTTTTGCATTTTCAGACTCTTGTGAGAATAAAAATATTAGAATTTGGCTTTAATTTAGAGTTGATTCTAATTTAAAATACGTTATTTTCCTATTCTTCGTGTTAGATAAATAAATAATCAATCAATTCTGAAATAACTGCTATATTATTTTTTATTTTTTTATAAAAGAAAATCAAAACTTAATTTTTTTCTTATTTTACTTTCAATTATTTTTTAACTCATTCAAACACAGGTTTTCTAATAAGCGCAAAAAACTTATTATTTATGCAATATAGGAACTAAAAAAAAAACAAGTTTTACGAACAGAAAATTCAAAGCTAATTACAACTTATCATATCCAGAATTCGTTGAAAATAAATAGTACAGCGCATATAATTCACAAATCTGTATTTGACAAACAAGTGCAACGGAAAGAAATAATTAAAAATATTGAAACATAAACTTTATTGTGGGAAATAATTATACAATTTATAGCAATAACAATGTTAATAGAAAGGCACGAGAACTCAAAAACTATCGTATTCAATCAGAATGTCATTTTAAAAACTCTAAGATTAGCTTAATGAAGGGTAATTAAGGCCAAATAAATTGGCTTTTCTCGTCTTGATTAGCAGTTTCCATTAGCCATTAGTAAAAGCAAAAATAAATAATTTCTTGTAATGACGTTTGGATGAGTGTTTGTTGTATTTTTTCAGTATCATTAAATGCAAAGTGCTATAAAGATATTTTCAGGCTGTTTGTCATTTGCGGTAAATTAGAAACATACAAATTGGACCCTTTTTTGTAGAAAAAGATCAAAATTGTATTGCAATATGGTAAATAATTATTTAACTTTAAAATTAATTCCATTATATATAAATAACACAAAAACATATATTTAAATAGCGCTTTGTTTTGTTTTTAATAACTGTAAAACTGTTTACATTAATGCTTTAGCATCAATGTAAATTTCAATAGTGTCTTAAATATTTAAAAATGATTACTGAAACATAAAATAATGATAAATGTGAAATAATTTGAGAAGATTAATGTCACTCTATACTTCATGCAGAGAACAAAAATTATAGTAGTAGCATTATAGCATTGTAATATTTGCCCTTACATATGAAAGGGAAAAAACAAACATACATTGTGGTCTTTTACAAGAAGCGCTTAACGAAAATACCCTTTTTTAGGTACGTTCGTAATTATATAAATACGTAGCTCCTTTAGTCGTCCCTCGGACCGTCCGTCCGCATATAACAGAGCAAAAACTACCCAATCGAATGGTCTGAAATTTTAAATATATAATCGTTGCAAAATGTTGCCGAGTCATTTCAAATTTTATGAAAATCGGATGAATAGTTTAATTACAGGGACAGTCAAATTTTTCCATTACATTACGGCCAATGGGAAACAATATTTCAAGTGCATTTTAATGATTTTACAGCCTTTCGATCAGAATGAAATTGATATGCACTTATTAATGCACTAAAATATACATTCAGTACAATATGTGGTGCAAAAAGTATTTACAAAACTAGTTATAGTACTAACGCACCACATTTGCCACGTTTGACGTGCAATTTACAACTTATTTTAAATTAGAATTATCATATAAATATATACAAAAAGAGGATATTTCTTCTCACTTTACAATAATATTGGAGTTGTCATATTTTAAATTTAATAAAATGTGTACCTTTTTTATCTACAATATCCATCATTCTCTAGCCGTAATCTCGCCATGAATAACTGTGGGATGTTAAGGAAAAAAGACAAATGATTTTATTTTTAAAAGTTTTTTGAAGAAAGATTTGTACTATTTAGAGCGTTCTTTACAATATAAAAAAAAAAAAAGTTTAAGAGCAAAGATCAGGATTAATTGTTGGATGCAACAAAATTTACAATTAACGATCTCTCAGTTTTTGACGGATCTTATAATTATATCAGGGATAATGCTAACAAAACGACATTTTTGTGTCAAAAAAATTCCAGCCTTTTTTTAGTTGCTTGCCTCTATTTGTTAAAACGAGATAGTCTCTCTTTTTTTTCCTTAAACGATATCCTTCTAAAGATGAATAAATCACCGCATGTGGACGATTTCTTTCAAATGCCACAATATCAACATTACCGTAAAATAGAGTGAGTGCAACATATGGAATGACCCAACATAAGAATGTGCCAATGTGATTTGTTGCACTGTGATTTGTTACACAGTTGTTGGTTATCAGCGATTCGTTTAACCGTGTGACGCTCTTCATTATTTCCCAGCCGTTACCTAGCAGATATAGAAGGAAACCACTAATTTGTACAGGTTGGTTGCGCATTAATGAAACGAAGTGCGCTGATCCATGTTCATCCTAAATGGCACAGTCTCACCTCATTTTACATCATCACTTTATTGTAAATAATGAAGAATGGTTTCTTTTTATAACGCTTTCTTTGGTGATTTAGATGAGAATCCTTTAAAACACTCTCGCCGCATGAGAACCCCTTTTTATCCCAAAATGACATACTTTTAAAAGTCCATTTATTTTGTTTCCTTTCAATAAAGTATATATTTATACATCTGATCCACTAATTGTTTCATTAATGAATTATATTACGCAAACATGAAGTTTCTACTCGATTAAATATAAATGGGTTAAAAATTCTGGACATCATGCGTTGTGAAAATAAGCTAACACTACGATGGGATGAGAAACTATCAAAGTGGGTGGTTGCATAGTTGTTGTTTATCTATGATTCATTTAACTACAAACTAACACATCATATGAACATTTTATTGATACAAAGAAAATCCGAATATTTCATTAGAGTAAAATTGCTCGAAATATTTGACTTAAACCATAATACACCCAAATGTGAGTGTATCAATTGAAAAATATATTAAAATTTCTTTAGTAATATCTATTAAATTTTATAATCTATGTTTGCATAAAAGCTAAAGGTAAACTATTAAGAAAGTTTGTGTACAGATAATAATAATAATAATAATAATAATAATACACAAATTAAACACTTTTTTAATCAGTTATATCAAATAACAAGTCGGAAATTATACGCAAAACGTGGCAAATGAGGTGCGTTCGTACTATAATTCGTTTTATAAATATTCAGATCTTTGTGCAAGAGCAATTGCACTCATATGCAAAAATGCGTTAATAAAAACTGTATTACAACTATACATATTAAATTAAGTAATACGTAAATAATATAACTCCATCTTAAATAGGACGTAATCACAATGGCAACCAATAATCATTAACTATCATAGGTTATCACTGAATTAATTACGTACGATAGGATTTACCAGAATCAAGAAAACTTTTATTAATATATTTTTAAGTTTTGATTCGATTTTCGTAAAAATTGAAATGACTCCACAAAATTCTGCAACGATTATTTATATTAAATTTCAAAGCATTCGGTTGGGTAGTTTTTGCGCTGTTGTGTACAGAATGGTGAAAAGACTGCTGGGAGGATGTAGGCTCACACATAAACCTAACCTAACCGTTTAATGTCCAACCCAGCGATACGGAGTTGGGGGGAGGGGATAAACCCACTGGAGTGAGTGTGGGGAAGTAGTTTAATGGGGAAAAGATACCCACTTTCAAATGTGGAAATTAATTAAAGCTCATAAATTAATCTCTCGAATACCTGATGTTCATATTAGTAAGTGAAAATAATAATTAAATTATAAATATGTGATCGCCGTGACCCTTGTCAGTCTTTGGAGATAATACCCAATCCCATTATCTCGGAGCCAGTGACCAGGCCCCTACCTCCCGTAATTACACCCAGGTTAACGGGTTTGGTTGCGCTGGAAAGTGGGGCGATGTAATCGCCAGATCGCCGCATGGCGGTGATCCACGCCTGCAAGCACCCGGACCGGCTATGAGAGCTGAGCCGATGTTTCTAATTTGTTTATTTCTCTTTGTAATACTAGGACTTCCCTCAGAGGGATTAGTCTGAGCGATATTGCTGAGAACATAGATTTAATAATAACATGTGGAAGCAAAGAAAAGGAGATGTTATCTTTAATTGTATATATACTGCGATAAATTGAAATGATGAAAATAAACGAATCGTAGAATTACAAAATTTTATATATAAATTCGTATACACTGTTTAAAAAAATGGGAAATCGAACCATGCAAGACAGCCATGCACGGATATAAAATTGAAAGTACGCAATATATTAAAAGTAAAATAGAAAATGAAACACTAAATTATCTTATATCGGAATTTTAACTGTATAAAATGATGCCAAGAGCATAATCAGACACTCCGCACCAATTTGAGTAACGTTAAATGACAAATATATGATGTTTATAAAGAATGGACTATACTTTATACGGTGTGTGCTCCCCCGGAATAGTTAATATTGTACAATATCTGTTTCCCACGGATGCAATGAGGTTGTCGATAACAGTTAAGAAATTCTCTCCTCAAAATCTGATATAGTATCAAAGTAGCGAATACATCAACAGTGGCATGCAATGCTTCGTTAGAGTGTGTTTTAGATATGCTCGATAGGATTTTAATGATGAGTGTATGCTGGCCACTACATACGCTGTATTGTTTTGTTTTCAAACATATTCTGCACAAGTTGAGCTCTATTTAGCATGTATTAAATAAAAGGAATCGGCAATGATTGTAACATAAAGTATGACACAAAATCTGAATATATCATCTGTCAAAGTGTCATTTGAAGTAATTTTCAAATCCATACATATTTATTCAGCAAATCATGCAAGCTAGCATACGCCAATATGAACCCGATTATGAAATTTCACCAGAATAAGTTAATATATAAAAAATCTACTAATGACATTTGAGAATATGAACATATGATAAAATGTCTAGAAAAATGAATCAGATAAAAAATTCATATCACATTTAAAACGGCACTTCCCTCTGTTAGTGGCCTTGGCGAGAGAGAGAAAAGCCTAGAGAAAGAACACTTTAACACGTACTTTCGGGCAACCTACTCACTGTTTCATACACGTCTTTATTCAATATTTACACAATTTATTTAATGCTAGGTAGGTATCTATCAGTTTTGTTGAATTTAAATTGGATGTTTTGCGGAGGAAATGCAGCATTATGAAATATTTAAAGTTGCTATACCTAATAATTCCAAATTAATAGTAATTGAGATCGCTTTCGGTTAATTTCATCTTTTTAAATTTTAAATTTTTTAGAAACCATTCATTGGGACAATTGTATATTTTAAAACTAACCCGAAGCAAAATTTCAAGATTTTGGGCTCAGCAGTAACACAGAAATAAAAAAATTTCGAAAGTTTTTTGTTTCTGCACTGATTTATATAGCGACATTTTTAGAAAATGTTCTATTGCGAGAATTTACGTCATGATAAATACAGCCATGTCAATTTTCCTGTTTACATTCCTAACAATTCCGTGTACTTCGTTACTTAGATCATCTTTAGTTCTTTTTCAGCTTTGTTTAGTCTTTCGATTTTTTTAGGATTCGTTCTACAACGAGCATTTACATCTTATAAATTACTACTATGCCAAAGTTCTAGTTTTTAACCCCAACAGTATCCCAAAAATTTCAGTATTCCAAATAAATCATAGTTTAGAAACTTTCTAGAAATTTTTACGTTTATCCGTCAAATTGAAACTTTTAGAGAGCGTTCATTACGAGTATTTACATCTTAAAAGTATCTACCACACCAAATTTTAAAGTTTCTAACCCAATCAATATCGCAGAAATCGCAATTTTAGAACTTTTTTGCTCCTGCAGCGATGTAGGTTCTTGCACTGACATAAAATACAATCTTTTTTTCGGAGCAGAGGTGGCCACCAACATTTTTTTTAAGTTGGCTATGTAGTTTCAGAGATAACACCTCGCAAACGTACAAGCATTAATAATATTATACACTTTATAATATTATAACGCTTTATAATATTAGCATTAGATGTACAGATAAAAAGCCATTTATCTGTTACAAACTAAAGTGCCCAGCGTTGCCCAGAATTTGAAGGATGTTTGTTCTGATAAATCAATTTCAAAATTTAACATACAACACAAAACAAACATTAAAAAAAAAACAGTCGAAATGTTCTATGAATGAATCATATGAAAACGCTACAAAAAAATGTATAAATGTATATAAGGGACGCAAAAGAATACAGCTATAAATGAACTTATTTCTATTTATAATTGGAGCAATAATGTTAAAATACGCCAGTATTTCCCTAATCGGGTTTTTATCATGCTTCAATACATTTTCACACTCATATGACGTTATACTATATCCACCACGTCCTTTATATTTCAAATATGACGTAATATTTTCCTCTTTCACGTGGAAACCTTGAAATAGAAAAGTTATAAAGTTATATTCACTTTCATTTAAATTCGTCAAACTATTTATTTCATTTTCAATTTTCACGTGAATATCTTGCAATAGAAAAGTTATGATGTAATATTCACTTTTTTTTTTAATTCGGCAAACCATTTGTTACATTTTCATTTTTCACGTGGAAATCTCGCAGTAGAAAATTAATTGTTGTAGTAATAATTTTATTGTGTATTTTAATTGTTGGCAACTGCTAAAACGAGAAATGTTTAAATTTGATAAGAAATTGTTGTTAAATCGGTGATTTTTTATTAATTAAAAATTAACTATAAATTATTTCGATTCCGGATTACTTTAGTTGCCTCGGCTATGTTTTAATACACATGTACGTATCTTTTCACAATTTTGGCTTCCAAATTGTGGATTTTTATAGAATTACAAACAGACAGATAGACAAGTTTTCATTTTTATATATCTCTCTAATCTAAAAAAAGTAACTAACGCTGTCACCGCCGCCGCCGGTTTTGAATTTTTTGTGACGTGAGGTCTTTCTTCGTTAATATTAAGAAAACTATTGCATACAAAAGTATGAAAATCTGTGGTATTATAGAGAAATGTTTGATCAACACGCTGATGCATACAGCTTTCAAATGGAAGAATTATTTTAAGAAATATTTAATGCTAAAATTTGACAAAATCGTTCCATTAAAAAAGTTTTATAGGAGCAAAAACTATACATGGGAATTTAATTATTTTTATATCAATTTATTCAATAGAAGATCCCGGTGTGCAGATTCCATTAATTAATTTTTAATTTGACTCATTTTTTTGAGGTTTTATTTTTATTTTAAATTCAAATATTCAGCATTTCGACAGATATTTTTTACATATTTTAGAAAATGGTATTTATTTAAACTGTTGCAAACTGTATAAACAGCGCAAACAATAATGTTTGCTTCAAATAAAACAATTATTTACACGTTACTATTATAAACAGAAAAAAGCCTTCAAATTAGAATTAAATAATTAGGTATACAAACCAGGCACTTATTGGAAATTACGCCATAAAAACTATATTTACATGTTAATTTTAAAAGAGAAAGTATATTGTAAAATAAATTCATTAACATGCGTTAGAAGTCTTAAATAGAAGAAATTACGTCACATTACACTTATTATGCAAAATGAACAAAAAATAATATTGCAAAACAGTTTAAATTTAAAAATTGCGCGAGACAAAATATTAAAGGTTAAATATTAGACTTTTTCAAAGTTTTATTATTTGTTGTTTGATCTGAGGTGTTCAGCTATAAGTATGCAAAATTTCATGTCTCGATCTTAATTAGGGGCTGAGTTAGAAATATTGTTTAAGATACACAAGTTAGAGCCCAGAGGGTTAAATATTAGACCTTTTTCAAAATTTTATTATTTGTCGTTTGATGTTAGGGGTTCAGCTATAAGTATGCAAAATTTCATGTCTTGAACTTAATTAGGGGCTGAGTTAGAAATATTGTTTAAGATACACAAGTTAGAGCCCAGAGGGTTAAATATTAGACCTTTTTCAGAATTTTATTATTTGTCGTTTGATGCGAGGTCTTCAGCTATAAGTATGCAAAATTTCATGTCTCCAACTTAATTAGGGGTTGAGTTAGAAAAATAGCTTAAAATACAGAAGTTAGAGACCGGAGGGTTAAATTTGACTTTTTCAAAATTTTATGATTTATCGTGTTATCGCAAGTGTTCAGCTATAAGTATTGGAACTTTCATGTCTCCAACTTATTTAGGGACTGAGTTAGAAAAATTTCTTAAATTACACAAGTTAGAGCCCAGAGGGTTAAATATTAGACCTTTTTCAAAATTTTATTATTTGTCGTTTGATGTTAGGTGTTCAGCGATAAGTATGCAAAACTTCATGTCTCGAACTTAATTAGGGGCTGAGTTAGAAAAATTGTTTAAAATACACAAGTTAGAGCCCAGATGGTTAAATAGTAGACCTTTTTCAAAATTTTATTATTTCTCGTTTGATGTGAGGTGTTCAGCTATAAGTATGCAAAATTTCATGTCTCCAACTTAATTAGGGGCTGAGTTAGAAAAATTGCTTAAAATACACAAGTTAGAGCCCAGAGGGTTAAATATTAGACCTTGAACTAATGAGCTATGAACTATAATGAGCTATGAGCTAATGAACTAATGAACTTAGAACTAATGAGCTATACATTTTGTGAACTCTAACATTTTTCTTAACGGTTCGGATGTAGCGAACTACCGGATATAGCGAACAAAACCTTTGGTCCCTTGGAGTTCGTTATAACGGGGTTCGACTGTATTTGCCGTTTGATGTGTGGTGTTCAGCTATAAGTATGCAAATTTTCAAGTCTCCGACATATATAGTTTCTGAGAACGGGCTCTGTGACATACGGACAGACAGACAAAGGAGTGAGACAGGTAGTGTTTCGTTAGATGAACGAAACTCTGAAAACATGCTGCGGATGACTGTAACAACATCCTAAAATTACATTACCATCAGTGATCTACCAATCCCTAATTTAGTTTATATTCGTTTCATATATTCTTATTCTTTTGTGCGGCCCTGTAAAATAACTATCAATAATATATACATACAGTAAAATCTCTGAATAGCGGACACCTCGAGAATGCAGAATTTGTCCTCTATTTGGAGATGTCCGCTACTGAGAGTAAAACATGCACAGTTATTTAAGTATTGGTAATCGAAAAAATGTCCGCTAAATAGAGGTATCCGTTAATCGGGTGTGTCCGTTATGGAGGTTTTACCAGTAAAACTTCTGAATAGCCAACACCTCGGGAGGGCAGAATTTGTCCTCTATTTGGAGGTGTCCGCTACTGAGAGTAAAAAATGTACAGTTATTTAAGGGTTGGTAATCAAAAAAGTGCCCGCTAAATAGAGGTATCCGTTAATCGGGTGTGTCCGTTATGGAGGTTTTACCAGTAAAACCTCTGAATAGCAAACACCTCGGGAGGGCAGAATTTGTCCTCTATTTGGAGGTGTCCGCTACTGAGAGTAAAAAATGTACAGTTATTTAAGGGTTGGTAATCGAAAAAATGCCCGCTAAATAGAGGTGTCCACTAATCGGATGTGTCCGATATGGAGGTTTTACTGCATAATAATATCATCCTTTACAAGAAAATTGCATGCTGTATGATAAACAGACAGACATCCAGAGAAAGATAACCTCCCGGAACAATAAACACTCATGTCATTTGTTTTAATCATCCACAATCGTTTCTAAATTTCGTTATACGAGTATTAAAAAAATCTGTTAATTTCCAGTCGATAGACTGACTATCTTTTAACCTAAGTTTTTAGCCGGATTTAACCTGTTGTATGTCATACAACTGGCCAGATTTTATACAACAGGCTAAAAACGGTCACCGTGGTACGGAGTACTGTATTATTATTTGTTTGCCTACCAAAACTGGTTGCCACGTTTTGTTGCAAGGTTTGTGATCACGTGGTTGAAACTGATCTATTTAATATTACTGTGTGCGTATTTTTTTTTATTTGCTCCATGTGTTCAAACCAGTTGTCTACGAAAACATCCACCGGTGAAAGTGACGCACACCAAATTTCTGTGACGTATGCAGATAAATTGTGCTTTTTTATCAGTTTTTTTAATATAATTTTTAAACGGTTTTGAACTTATTTTTCATAGTAGGTGCATTCAGTAGGTGGCACTCATAGGTACCTTCTGGTGCAATCAGAAAAGAAATCCGACAAATATTTTTTGAGTTATGCTTGACGAAAGGTTTTTATTAGGCATTTTTTAAGTAGGACATGGCGTTAATATCCATCGTAGCTGTAATGTGTCCGGACAGTAATATTTCACTGAGTAAAAGCCTTCGCTTCGCTCAGACAACTATGTAAGGTGCCGCACTCTACGTACTCGTCATGCCAGTTGGAATGGGTCTGGATAATTTAGTGCCTAAATGGTGGTAACATCTTAGCTGAATGAGGAGGCAATTTTGAGGGAAGGAATAACTGCAACTATGACACAATGTTGGAAGTGACTAAATTAGTCTGAACTGTATTAGAAGTGGCCGAGAAGCTAAGATTTACCGCAGAAGTTATAACTTTGGGCCGAGATGCAAGGAAGACGAATTGCTGTAAGGGGAGACGGGAATTCACCTTTCTACCCTACCCCACCGGGGAGAAACTGGCTCCGTGGGCTGTCCCATTGGAGAGGGTCTGGTAGCTTGTGCGGACAAAGTCCTATTGCACCTAATAAACAGACGAACTGCCAAAAGAAAAAAATAATAAAAACAGTGAGGGAAAAGATGCTCCCCCGAGTGGCAGATCAAGCCTTCCGCCCAGGGGGGGGGGGGGCAGAGGGAATCCCATTATCTCAAAAATAAGGTGGAAGCCATGCTTCAACATTTCGTTGCGTTGTGTGATTTTACGTAAAAGACAGACATTTAGGTCCCACAACAACGCGTGCATTATTAATCAAAAATGCACCGCTCTCAATACTCTAAGTACTCTAGTTTAAAATCGCTAAAGTTATCAATATTTAAAATTATATTTATATCTGAAAGAAAAGCATATTCATTAATAAAGAGAAGATACTCATGACGAAAAGGAGGACTAAAATTATCATTACTAAAATATTTATTTACATTACCTATTTACAATCTAAAATTACAAGTCACTGCTATTCTCGCACACCTGCGAGATATAGTTAAATTATCTTTACTAAATTTAATCATAATTACTTTTAACATAATCAGTTGACCATTCATTACTTATCTTAAAATTGGACATACAAACCCTATATGCTTCGGTACACTTTCAATTTAAAAAAAAATATGGAACAATAATAGTAAAAAGAAAAAAAATACCTGTTAATCATCGCACAAATAAAGAAAAAAAAGACATCATTATCGCGTGGTCTGGAGGTCTATAAGCACAAAGTCGCTATTAAATACTTGCTGCACACTAGGGTGATGCGAAAAAAGTCAAGTTGATATTTCCGAGTCGCTATAGAGCGGAAAAGTTGCAATTGATAAATATAAGAAAAACAAAAAGAAAATTCTTCAAATCGGACTTTATCTTCCGATCCCGCAAACCGCCTAAAAATTAAAAAAAACAAATGAAAATTTCCGATTTTTCCAGATTTTTTTTTTTTTTTTTTTTTTTTTTTTTTTTATCGCTATAGTGAAAAATATTTCAGATTGTACTGTTTAATAATAATGATAATAAAAATTGTATTTACAGAATATCTTCCGATCTTGCTAACTCAATAAAAATCGGCAAAATTTCAATTTTGAGTGATTTTCATGCATTAAGAATATAATCAACTGAGGTCAGTTTGCGGTCTCAGGTTAAGAGTTAAATGTTAATTGATACTATCGAGCATATTAGGTTATTTTTAAAAAACCTAGAACTTACCACGAAGAGTTCGTTCCAGGTCTGAAAAGTTTAGTAGTTCACCCAACTGTCGCTACCCACGTTGCAAAACAGCGCTGAAGTCAGCGTACGCGCTCCGACCTAGTCTCACCTAACTCCATAAAATTTGCAGCAAAGTCAACTGGATTCAGATGAACCACATGGCATATATTTTGACGGAAGAAAATTCACTAGTTAAAGAAATGATTGGATCTAAACGGGTTCGTCGAACTATTAAAGAGGAACGCTATTCTATCATAAAAGAACGTAGCTCAGTTTATTTTGGCCATGTGTCTCCAAACTCCAGATCTGCTAAGGACATTGTAGCTTTCATAGTATCATGTCTTACTGAACGAGAGGCTTCACTAGTACACTTAGATTTGGTAGGCTATGATGGTACAAATACCAATACTGGATAGAAAGATGGTGTTATCAGAGAGCCTGAAGTGCATCTCGGACAACCACTGCAGTGGTTTTTTTTTGTTTATTCCATTTTGTTGAATTACCTTTCCGCCATCTTTTTCAACATCTGGATGGTGAAACAACTGGCCCAAGATCATTTAGTAGACCAATTGGGCAGAATCTCATTGTTGTGTAAAGTTCTCGGTGGTAAATTTTCAATTGACTGATTGTGAAATTCCAGAATTGGACAGACAACTGTTGAGCAAGGACCAAAGATATCTTCTTGACGTAAGTCAAGCAATTAAAAGTGGCAACTTTCGAAATGACTTATCAAAGTGTGACCCCGGCCCAATTTCACATGCCAGATGGCTCACTTGTACAAGTAGAGGTCCGACTTTACGCGAATGTGGAAAACCCATCGGATGCCTTAAAAGCCATATTGACATTAATTTTAAAATCTCACATGCCAGTTTGGTTTGAAATAAAATGCAGTAAGTACATTACAGGCAGTCCTATTCATCTGTACAGAGCAATAGAAACATCTCAATACTTGAATCAATTACAATCCTGAAAAAGTTTAGTCTCTGAAATTGAACGAAACTGGTTCTTTGCTCACTCGGAAAACCTGCTGATGGCAATGGTCTTTGGTAAGAGAAGGCGCATAAGAGAGCTAGGGCTAAGAAGAGTGTTAAAAGCCAGGCAGAATGTTTCAAAGGGTAAATGCATCTGAATCTTTATCACTCCTACTTTAAACTTCGATGCGGCAGACTATACAGAATTAATTGATTGGAAGGTAGCAAAATTATCATCCCTACCTCTTTTATAAAGAATAACCAATGAAGAAATGCATTTCTTCGTTCAATCAGTTGATATCTCAGGCTGGTAGGTTACAAAATCTTCCTGTCACAGGCAAGCTGTCAAGCGGTGCTCCAAATTGGTAACGGAAGCATCGTTTAAGGTATGTGGGCCCCAATTAAGAGATGGCTTTATCAGGGCCACACTGAAATCAATGTCCATGATACCAGACATTACCACCAATTTGCAGTACAAAGTTGCGTCTAAAAGTCAGACTTAAACAGATGAAATAACAAATTGTATATCTTATACTGTCACAACACTAGTTATATATAGTTACTAGTTATATAGTTACTAGTATAACTACTATAAGTAGTATAACTATAGAGTAACTTCACTACTAGTATAACTATACTAGTAGTTACTAGTATAGTTAACTAGTATATAGTTACTAGTTAGACTCTATTATAACAAATTATGTAATTAAGTAATGTAAATAGCAAACACTCTCATTGGTTGGATGAAATAAAGGGTGTGGGTTGAACTCGAAGTGCAGCTACCTTCCCGTGGTCAGTTCTGGTGTGTTTAAATATTATCAAATATCTGAATAAGCAAAGAGCTGTACAATTTATATGCAAATGTTAACATTGGAACGCAAACTCATCTCAGGTAATTATTTTCTTTATTCATCAAAATCACTGAAAATTGAATTTTTTCCGACTTTTATTGAGCTTGCGCGATCAGAAGATATTCTTTAAACACAAATGTTTATTATTATTATTATTAAACATTACAATCTGCAAATATTTTTCACTATAGCAATAATATATATATATACGTAAAAAAAATAATAAATTCTGAAAAAAATCGGAAATTTTCAATTTTTTTGAATATTTAGGCGGTTTGCGGGATCGGAAGATAAAGTCCGATTAAAAAAAATTTTGGGTGTTTTTCTTGTATTGACCAATCGCAACTTTTCCGCACTATAGTGACTCGGAAAGATCAACTTGACTTTTTTCGCACCACCCTACTGCACACGCTCACCATTTTTTACATCTCATTCCACTTAGTCAATATAATTAATAGGCACCGAAGTACCTTTATGTAGCATTAAAAGGCATTAAGGCATAAGATCAAAAGCTAAGGGTCAAGCCCGATCTATTAGCCTGTTGCTTCGGACTATAAGCAAAGTCCGAGCTGAATAAATTAGTCGTTATCCTCTACTTCGGAATATCAGGGTTTAAACTATCTTCCGTAGGTAAAGTTAAAAAATGCTATAAAAAGTGATAGAAAATCTTTATTAAGATTTCTTTTTATAGCATTTTTTAACTTTATCTATTTATAAGTGATTATTATACATGTGTTTATTTCTATCTTCCGTAGTTACACGTGCAACTTCTTCTTACTTCTGCTAACTTCAGAGAGTCTTCATACAATTCACATCTCTCTATATTTCTTTTTTGTTTTGTAAACAGAATGGGGGTTCCGACCCTCAACCCCTATGTTAGTTCTTTAGCCACTTGTGCGCGTAACATTGCCTTCTCTGATTCCATAATCGGCCCTCCTCTCGATACAATATTGGCTCCTCTTCAGACGCGGGGGCAGCCCCGCGCCCTTGGTCCTCTCCTCGTGAATTCACCACCTACTTACCATAAATTCGGTCTTAAATACAGACTGACTTAAAATGTGCATCGTATTGTGTTAGGTGTGCCACTCAGACTGGACCTGCAATCATAACGGTTCGTAGAGATCGATAAGGATAGCCTCCGCCAGATCACCATGCTTGGTGATGACTTATTTACTAAAACAACTACCTTAATTCTAACTTATATTACAACAGATATATTTATTAAATACACATTTTATATCAAACCATAATAATAATAAAAACAATAATAATAATAATAATGATAATAATAATACGAAGAAGAAGAATATTGAAACAGAATTTAATTGCATAAAACTTCATTAGAAGTTGGTGTAAGATTATCCACGATAACTCTACAGCACAGACACACAGGCTGACGGACTATACGACGACTGTAAGTGCTACGTTTTTGTATAACTAAGATAAATAGATAGATCTATAATAAATATAAAAAGTTTTAAATTTCCAATTTTTTAAAAGTATTTTTGAACTAATTCAAACATTTTTACATGTAACATGGTTTAAAAATAAACAACTCTAACTGAAAACAAATCATGTCAAAAATCTTATATGTTTATATATATGTATATATATATATACATAGAAAGAGAGAGGGTAGCTTCCGAATGCGTTAAACTTATTCTTCTATAATGAACTATAATGAACTGAAAATATTTTTCTTACGTAAATAATATATATGAAATAATTAAGATTCTTGCTTTAAAAGTCACCGAACACTTTGAACGTATAATTAGCAAATCCTTAATTAAATATTCGATTCTTTAAATTAGCTAAATCAGCATAAAATAACGGAGTAATTTAATGCAATTATATAATTTTCTTAACATGAAGTTAATTTTTTGTGTAAGAGATTAACATAACCAATAGCAAGCATTTTATTAGATTTATCTTAGCCTAAGAAAAATTAATATGCTGTCATCGAAAATTATATTTTTACATATGCATAAACTCATTTGATTTAAATGTTTTTCTAAATAGTTTGTGAAATTACAGCAAATTTTTAAAAATAAGCTGCATCTTTAATTAATTAATTATTATCATACAAAAAAACAGAATTTTTAATAAACTGCAACACTTTTGTAACTGAAATAAATGTTTTGAGGCAATTTAACGTAATTTAATTCCAAATAAAGTAATTAGTTGAAAGAAAAATTAAATCTAGACGTTATAGAAAAAATAAAAATTTCCTTTTCAAAGAAAGCAATTTGTGAAAAATGTAAAATTAAGTAAAACGAAGCTCGATATTTAAAATATTTCTCTCTTCTAACATTTCGTAACAAAATAATAATGCACATAAAAACTGTAATATGAATTTTCATTATAGATTGAAATATATGTGTCTTGTGATGGGAAAAAGCATTAATTTAAATATTAATAAAAATATTTTTTTTATTGTAGGGAAACAACTTTATGTATAGTATATGTATAACTATATATAACTATATATGGACTATATGCATACATAGTAAAAATTTTATTATTCGTCTCTGGGGTCTCAAGACATATAAAGCTTCAAATTTCCAAAATTTTAATTATTTTAAATGTTAAACTACTATCATTTCTGAGCCTCTTAATATATTTTTTTCTTGAAATTCCCATTAGAACAGAAGTTATGACTTATAGAATTATAACCGCTCAATACCTACGGCGTTTCCAACACGTTGAAGTTATTTTTCTCCAAATCACGATTTTAGGCAAAACGCGCACGAAATCTCAAAAACTCCAGAATATTTTTTTCTGAAATTTTCAAAACTTATGTTTCATGTTAGTCTGTATGCATTGAATTAAAATTTCCTTTTTATTGTTCAAACAAATATTTTTTAGGTGAATAAACTGTTGAAATCTTAAAAATTTTGCATTAGCTAAATACAACTTTGTTTTAAAAATATAAAAATACCTTAAATACAAATTTAATTAGGTTCAGGGTAATTACTACAATCTGAAGTATGAATAGACACCAAAATTTTCATTCTAGTTTCAAAATTTATTTTGCACTCCTGCGCGTAATCTGTCAGATAGTTTGAAGCCCACCGTAAATGCTAATTCCGCATTTAAAAATTTTTTAAACACATGAAATGAAAGAACATACTTTTATCTTTCATCCCAATAAAAATTTTGTTTTAAAATCTTATACATTTTAAGATATTAAATGCTTAAAATAGTCCTTTTTTTCAGTTTTAACCCCTTACTTCTCGCTCCCGTCAATATCACGGGCTGAGGTGTCGTTCGTTATTTCTCGCTCCCGTCATATTTCCGGGCTGGAGATTTATTACTGGAAAAATCTTCTGAAACCAGAAAAATTTAACTGGCATTTCGGTGTGAAGTCTTTGAATAGTTTCGTTTGAATTTGGCTCTTGCGCTGACTCTAATGTTGGGCTTTGTATGGCATGTTTCGAAATATGTAACACTCAAAAAATTATTAATAATCAGAATTTAACGTATATATATTATTTCAAATATTATTTGTAAAAATGTGTGTGATGACGATAAATAAAGATCTAAGATGTGAAAAATAAAGGTTTTATTCGCATTAATTTGTACGGTGTAAAACAAACATTAAGACACAGAATTCTCGCATGATGGCTTTTCTACAAATATGAATTTGTTCTATAACATCTTTTTTTCCCTCTTAAAAAAAACTAATTGCATATTTGATTTAGAAACCTTATAATTATTCATTTTCTGTAATAAAATAAATAGGTACTTTTTTGATGGTTTTTCCAAATATTAAGCGACCGTGAAGGGGTTAAGAGTCCTGAGACTCCTTAATAGTTACTACGGTGGATAAGAAAATAGGCGGTTAATAGACGCTCCCAAACCACCTTGTATTTTATAGCCAATGTCTACGATTGAAAACCAAGATTAAATTTTATAGCGGAACTTCGTATCGTAACATACGATACAAACCAACATCGTAACTAAAAATTGAAGATAATATTATATCTCTTCATCTCAAAAACTAGTTCAGTCGTAAAAAAGCGATATCCCGTACTAGCTCTGCCGTAAATTCTCGTTAAAAAAGTGACTGATACTAGTCGATTCATAATAAAGAATACTAATTTATTGTATACTTAAAACTAGAACTACGTAAGCTGTGATTTTGACGGCTATCATATGAGTATGTTTCGGTTCAAATCAGAAATTTGATTATGAAATACGTTTAAAATATGCAAAGAAGAAAAACGACAAATAATAAAGTTAAACTGTTGTAAATCAAAATTCTGGTGTGAAATATTTTTATAACACTTGACTCAAATTTCCGGTAGTTCTAGTGTTAAATTTTTGATTCGATCTCGAAATGGTTTATTTCATCTTTTAATGATTGCAAAAGGCGTTGTAAAGCGGGTAGTTTTTTAAGCATAACTCTGAAACTACTTAGTGGAATTAGTTTATTTTTCGATTCCCATTATATGAAGCTTCTAGAAATAGATTTTTGTTTAAAAAAATGGTCAAGTCATGTATCTTTTGAAATTTAATTTCGTATATATATATAATTTCAATCTGTTTTGCAACAATTACAAATGAATTTCACATAATTAATATCAATTTTGAAAGCTGCGTAATTCCTGAACTATTTCACCGAAAGTCTACCCGTTTGGTGAAAGAGGAAAATTTTTCTGATAATCTAAATGTAATGTCAAAATTAGCTTTTAGTATTGAAAATGTTAAAATTGGGGTAATTTTTATATGCAGACGATTCTTTAAGCCAATTTTAAGTACAAAATTCATTATGATACATTATTTGTACTTGATTGGTACTAATCACGTTTTTATACGATGATTTGTGACAAAGATAACATAGAATATTCTTTCTTTGCTTCACGACTGTATATTTTACATCACTGTAAAAAATTTAAACAAAAAATCATTAAGCCACAGCTTTAGTAAAACATTTTGTTTGACAATGATCTTTTTGTTTTTAACGTTTATTTAACGTAAAAAGCGAAAACTATTTTATGAAATTACAGCGCCTAGAAGATACAGTGTGGAAAACGGCTACAAAATAGTGCTAAAAATTTAATCCCATAAATGTACAACGATGCTGAATAACAAGATGTCGATCGTAGCGCCATCGTAGTGATTTAAAAACGATAGTCATTCTAAAAGAGACTCTTTAACCTATTTCACGTCATTCCTTAACTAAATCAGCTTATAACAGACTAAAATATCTTATATTTATAGTTTCCGATATTTAACATTCTATAATTTTTGAAAACACAGGGTTTATATTGAAAAGAGTTACGAGATGGCGCTCGTATCATCATATTGCCGCTGAGCATTGTTGGAGATTTATGGGATACAAGTTTTTAGCACTTTTTAAAGCATTGTAGGAATAGCCGTTTTCCACACTGTATCTTCTAGGCGCAGTAATGAAATAGTACTATTTGATTATGATCTGGAAATACTCTCATTTATTTTCACCATGGCAATTTCCAATTCTGTGTTTCTAATGCTATGTAGAACCAATATCTGCGTAGAGCTTTTCCTTCGTGACGCTTCAACCATGAAAAAGAAATCAAGACTTTTCCTGATCTACTTGTAAAGAACGCAATTTTATAAGTGTTCAAACATTATGTTTAAAACAACAAACAATGTAGAAAAAACATGTAATCGGTTCTTGTGCGTGTACTGTATCTAGGCACTGACAGAGAAAAAAAATGGCTATTAAAAAGATGATTTAAATTAGACGTTTTACTGTATATAAAACACATTTTCTCAAACTACATATAAAGGATTCAAACTATATATAAATGACTAAAGCTATAAAAATAATAAAACTTTGTAAAAATAATAATTAAAATGATTAAAATAATAAAACGTTGTTTAAATCAATATATAATCAAAACAATACACAAGACACGTTACGAGCATGAAATTATAACATACCGTCATCAGCCATTGTATAGACGTGTCCGTAAGGGGACTAGGTTATTTGTTACCTTGTCTCTTTTTGGACCAAAATTGCCAAAATTCAAAAACCAAAATTGGCTGCTCATAGAATGTTTCTTTCAGAGAAAGTTGTGCGCAAAGCGGTAACCAATGGCGGAATGTTTTAGCGGCATTGTACCGCTGAAAGCTAATGTCAGTTGTCATTCTTATGGACACTCTCTCTTGCGCTCTCTCCTGCTATATTCAGATACTTTCTGCCCACAGTCCCCTCATCTCGTAGTTCGAATGAATTCTTTTAAAAAATGAAATCGAAACTGGTCTTCTTTAAATCATGGCAATTTTTAAACAGTTTTTAAGTTACAGCTCAAATACCAAGAATCTAAAGTTCCTTTACACATTTCCATTTTGGCCGCTCTAACACATTCATTTATAATAATAAAAAATCAGATACATAGCTAAACATTTAAACTTTTACAATGCGCACATACGAATATCTGTACACAGATATATATGCGATTTCCAAAAAAGTTATTTAAAACATTAATTTTTAAAAATTTCCCTTTGTGGAATACTGCAGTATTTTAAAATCTTCTCATTAATATTGTGAATCTACAGTAGTAAATGTAAACACATTCTTATGAATTAAGCTAAATAAAATACTAACGCCAAGACAGCGATTTCCATTTGTAAGGTGTAATGTGTGATGCATTGTTCATATAGTACACTAATGTATGTCTGATGTATGATACCTCATCTTAAATATAATTACAGGAATCGTTGTACTAAATGCGTTGTTAATGCGGATCTGTGAATGCTTGCAGACATTCGTCGGCCAATGCGACTTCAATGTTTAGCCTACGTTATTACCCAAGTCCAAAGTTTCGAATAATTTTTGTGGTACAGTAAAATTTTATTTGCATGCAAAGACCTGTTAAAATCATATCTTGGACTTCTGTATACCTAATAAGGATTTTTCATCCAGCATTGTGATTACTTAAGTCTCTGTTTTTGTCATGATGTATCACATTTTATTACATTTGCGACACCATTTTCCTGTGCTATTCCTTCCCGACTTTGTGTTAATAACTTCTCTGCAGGTTAATTGTCACTTATTCTGAATTACACCGGATATTCCTTTCACAAAACAAATAATAAAAAATAAGAATTTTTAAAATACGTCATCGTGTTTCTAAATGTTCTGTAACCCGTGCAACTCGGGTTGGATGTCTTAACATATTATAACAAAGCATGCTTACATAATAATAAATTTTGTTTTTATAATTTCAAAATAATAAATTTTATTTTAATAATTCCAAAATAATGAATCGCATTATCACTTATCTCTGAAAAAATATAACATGAATTACACAGTTATAATTACAACTAATATTACATCTTTTTTCAAAAAAATTGGCATGTGGATGTGAAAAAATTTAACCGTCCGTGGTATAGGATCTACACAATTTCAATATTAATCATATTTTCCATTAACCGTGCAGGAAGGTTAAACGTATACTTTAATTATGAGATTTGGTAAATTAATGTTTAGATTTTAAAATACAAATGAAACAAATGTGTATATGTGAAAGTCTAAAAATCATGTAGAATTAAATCTTGTATTTCTGTAGAAGGTTAGCATTACCTTGCGATCGCTCTTATTACATAAATATACTACAGTTGAATTTCTCAAAAATTCTTTAGTATTTTATAAATTAGTATAACTACTTACCGACTATTAATTTTATGGCCATAACAATCGGTGAAAATTACTCGTGAACTTGTGTTTTTATCCATACTAAATTTTAATTCAAATCTATGTGAAATACTACGACTGATTGAAATAACAACCGAAGAAATTCTTTGTAAAAATGATTTTTTATCTTTAATAAAAATATTGTAAAAGATTCTCTCTCTTAAAAGTTCTTTTTTCTTTTTTTTTTTTTTTTTTTTTTTTTTTTTTTTTTTTTTAGCTTTCCTTTTTTCGTAGGTATGCTCTCATGAAGAAAGATACAATTTCTAATATACCATGCAGTATCAACAATTGAAGCATTACGGATCTGTTGAACTGAAAATACTTACTGGTCTGTAAAAAATAATAATTCGTGGAAAAGTGGGATTTGTATTTCTTCCGGAAGAACTATTTTTCGTAACTAATTCTTCAACACAAGCTGATAAGAAATATTTGTTTCAACATCTTACTTTTAAATTTAAACTAATTTTCAAAAGAAGCAATTGTCAATTTTCGCCATTAGAAAAAATCTAAAAAATGATGATTATTGTTGTTTTTAAAATACTTAATCATTTAGAAGAATTTGGATGAATAAAAAGGATAGCGAATCTAAGTATTAATCATTTTAGATGTCATAATATGATTAAAATTTTGAATAAATTAATTAAAGAACCTTAATGCAAAGTTGCAAAGTACGATATTCATTACTGTTGCTAATAAAATGTGTTGATTAGTATGTCATGTGTAATGTCTCTACTCTATCGTTGACCGTCAATGCTCTTTATACTTGCACAGGTCCTTTCAAGCGATATTTTCTTTAAACATTACATCGTACTGTATAGTATGAAAACTGTGAAACTATGGACTTATCGACAGTCAGCTGAGATACAGTTTTGGACGTTAGCAATTAGGACGTTTTGGACAATTATTTGATATTACTTTCATCTATAAAGCTATCCAGAAAAACTTTTGTCCAAAAAAGTACTTTAAAAAGTTTTGTCCAAAATTCCGAAATCAAGTTGAATGCCGAAAACGGATTTTTGAAGTATTTCATAAAAGGCTGATTTTATGGAAAACGACAAATTTGAAATATTGTAGGGGTATTTATTAAATGTAAGTTAAGTTCAGTTGTTTTAGTTAGTATTATCCTCTTCTAGACCCCTTAATTTGTCTACATATAAGTGTCTCACCGAGAGAGTCTTTGACTGCCAGTACAATAGAAATGTTTAGAGGAATTTCCCCAATTGATATGTCGTATATAAGACACGTGTAATTACAATTTAGGCATGTATTAAATGTTTCAGAAGTCTGCTATCGATTTCTGAGCTAGTTTGTTGAGATAAATTTAGTTTAAGTCTTTCAATAAAAGTACTATTGAAGAGCATTTATCTTCCAGTGATTTTTGATAGTTGTAGAAAAGAATATATTTTACAAACTTTTGGTGCAGTTGATGTATTCTTGTTAATTAAAGGGTTTCGCTGTTACTTATTGATTTCGTAATAGAATTAAGTATTAAAGATATTATTCATTGAGACTTAATGGTTTATTTAGCATTAGCTTCTTGCTTTTTTAAGAAATACTGATTTACAACAGTTTTTGTTCAAACCCAAGAAATTTTACATTAATTAACTTTAGTAATCAACTGATTTATTTCTTACCTTTATCATGGTGCGTACTTTACTAGCATGCCGGAGGGAACTATATGCTATAATTATTTCGGTTATAAAAGATTATGTTCATGCATGAACGGATTATCTTATGTGAGGTGACACATATTTAAGAAAATTCTTTTAAACAAATTACTTATCATTATTTATCTGAAATATTATGCAATGAAATTAGACACACAAATTGTACGCAGTTTGTGGTGACGTACAGATATACCGAATTTTATTAATGAGGAATTTGGGCATGAAATAACTTGATAAATAATACCCATGTAACAGCGAAATACCACATAAATGTTTCATCTCCAGATATTTATATTACCGCAATGTTAAAATCTGTTGCAGTGTAAAACTGCAATTATTTTTTGGCTGAAGTGACCAACATTACAGATAGTCAAGATTAAAAATTGTTTAAAGTGTAAGCTAAAAATATAAAACCACATTCAGTGTTATTAAAAAAAAATAGATCACGAAAATAAAAATCACATAATGAAAAAAAAACCGCCAGTTCCTTTTATACTGAGAAAATGTACTAATTTAAATAAACTTTTAATGCAGTTTCCCCCCAGATACTGAATTTCCTATTTGTACTGTGACTTCATGTAATTTCTATGACTATACCTTTAATTTCGAAAGACTACATGTCTAACCACAACTTTTCGAAAGACTACAGGTCTGACCACAACTTTTGAAAAAAATATGCTGCAATATTTTTTATCTCTCTGACTTTAATTATTTCTCTTACAAGATCTGATGAGTTGACATTTCAGTGTCTCTTTAATATTGACAGAAAACCACATAATTATGTGTTTGATATATGAGGGTTTCTAAAAAAGTTACTGTTTGGAAATTTTATTAAATTTAAAATTAATTTTTAGTTTAAGTTATTTTTAAATTATTTTTTAAAAATTATAAGATTTTTATTTTAAAATTGTTTAATTAAAATTAATTTGTTCTTAACCCATATCTCTATTTAATACTCTATGAAAATGGAAAGAAAAGTATTATTATCACGAGCATGAGTTTGTAATAATGTTTCAGATTTGGAAAAAAAATCTACATTTCAGCATGTTTATATTTAAAATTATTATTTAAAGAACCGACGAAAGATTTAAGCTTTTACCATTAAATTTCTTTGTAAATATACTGATCCTGAGATGAAAACTCTTTAAAGAATTTTTAAGGGATTTTTTTTTTTTTTTTTAGTTAAATAAATTTTTACATAAGGGTTAGAAATGAATGTCTCTGCTTACTTTAATTATATAATAGTTCTATCGATATTTCAACACAAAAATAAAAAATGACGTATAATGCATAGACCATGTATATCCTTTAGGCACAATTTTTACACATAAGAAAATTAACTAGTTATTTCGAAAAATACATTTAAAACGCATTTAAACTAAATGTATATACTTTATTTAGATATATGTATATCTATTATTTAAAAAAGGTTGTTATTTAATAACGGTATATACCTTAAACGCAAAAAATGTTCATTTTTACTACATTCAAAGCAAGTAAAACGTAAATTTAAAACAAATATTTTCTTACCTGGATTATTGTACGTGTATAAAGCTATTTTTTAGACGTTATTTTACAAAAAATGTATGAATTAAAACAACTAATTTAATTTTTTTGCAACTTTCTATAAAAAACAAAGGATCCTACAGAAAATGTGGTTTCAAAAGGGATTTTTTAAGGCACTTTTCTAGATCCACCGTCCGAAAAATTTCACCATAGAGGATAAATTTATTATAAACCAAGATGTAAAACACATATAGAAAAATGAAAACTTTATCTAAACAGGATATTCTATTCTAAGTAGCATCACAGCCAAACCAGTGAATTTCAGGTTTTAATGCACTCAAACAATACCATTAATGTGTCATGTTTCGCGTTTTTAAGCGGGAAAATTTATTTTTTAGAAAGGTCTTAAATAACATAGTTTCAAATAAATAAAATACGAAAAGATAATTTAAAGTCAGAAAAATTCATTATCAGGATTCAAATACTACGGATTAAAAGCATAAGGAGCATGAATCTTTGAATAGATTTTTCCATAAATCAAAGTTTAATTAACCCGTTTCTTTTTCAAAAGCCAGGAGAATTATCTTGAAAAAAAAAGAAACAGATGAAAAAATGGAGATTTAAAAAAAAAAACTAATCACCCTTTTGACAGGTTTTTTTTAATATTTAATAGATTTTTTTATGAATAAACTAATGATACTCCTGTATTTCTTAAAGTCTGTTAAAGATATATGAAATATCTGCAAGTGTCTTTTATATTTAAGAATAATTTTTATTTTTAAAAATATACGTTTATTGAAATTATATTGTTTGCTTTATCAGTTAGTTGTTCAGCAGAATTAAAAATTTCAATTCAAAGTTAAATACTTTCACGGTGTAAAAAATTAGAAAAATCTTTATATCATTCTTTGTTTTCTAAAGTAAATATTCACCCTGCTTCAGTAGAGAAATAATTTTCAATTTTTACTAAAAAAAAGTTATTTTACAGCCAAGCAGAGAAAATAATCCCACGCACTCCCTATAATTTTCTTTACATGCGAAAATGTACACATATTTGCATAGTAATTAAAACGCTGGCTATTAGTGAATAATTATTAAGTTCGAAACATAACTTAGAATTGTACATTCGTAGTGAACTGGAAGACGGAGTACCCAATGTGCTTAATATACGGTTGGGCAACTATGACTATAGAGAGTCAAGTTAACCAACAGCATGCCGTTTGGGAAACAATAATAACAATGTGTAATGTAGATATTATAACGTGTTGGTTCCTCCTGATATTTCCCTGATGATGAGCAAGTTATTTATTGTTCGAAACTGTTGGGATATATTTGTATTTTATTACTGTGAGTAGTATGTTATTTTAATTGAAGATTTTTTAATATATTGTATACAATGATTAGCCGTTCTTATTTTTACCTATGTTTATTTATAATAACAATACTTTTTAAAATAACACAATTCCCATTAATGTTAACTTATTTAAAAATTGGAATTTACTAACTACTATTATTAAAATGTTTATATTGAGCTGTCACGATATTCTCTCTCTATATATATATATATCTTTAACGAATTATCTGTTAAAAATAACAGTTAACAAATCTCTAATGAAATTCCAGTTCAGAAAAATAACAACCATGATTCAATTTAAATTCAAATTTGAGTTTAAATCGAACGCAAATTACGGTTCATTTCGTGGTTTACATATATCAAAAAATCGAGATAAGAACTGTTTCCCTTTTTTTGGATGTAGCTACTTGAAAACTAAAATTAGGTTTAAACTAGTATAAAAAAAAAATTTCTAGCAGGATGTAGAAATATTGTTTTTCAAATATCATCATAGGAGAATGTAAGAGGTAACTTTCATTTAAAAGTAAAATATACCTTTCATTGAACATACAAATTGCTGATTCTAAATGAACGGAAGGAAAATGTCCACATTATGTGCTAGAGAGATTTTCATTCATTAACTGTTTATCGTCAGTCTGCGCTCTTATATTTAAGTCCTTTTCTATTTAGTAAAATTTTCAGGAATAACATGTATAATATCAATGAGCATAAATCTGATGACCTATAATGCAACAGAGTTTTTTTTTTTTTTAATACTAACGCAGGAATCGTATGCAAATTTAACGTAAACAAACGTCTGCATTTCTGGAACAAAACGCAAAATGTGTTATAGCATTTAAAGCATTTTATCTAAGAGAAATTCTCATTGCTGTCTACATTGTAAGTTATGAAATTCTGGCAACAGTTCCCATATACACGTGGGGATTAAACCTAAAAATCGACAATTGTTTGTAAATCAAATAACTCGATTGACGTCACGGCATTGAAAGTCCATTTCATTTCATGTAATAAAATGTGAAAAGACGACACATTTTAAACTGCAGCTTCATCAGACTTCCATTGCTTAATGGTTTTTGATATTTTGATTGACCTCCTACCGCCGAATCGTGTCGTCTAAATGCGGAGAGATTTTCAGCAGCTTTACTAAGGTAAATACATGTAGTATTTTGAAGTATTAAATTAAAAAGATTTTTAAAAGCAGAAATTGGGAATAATTGAACTTTCTTGAATTAATACATTTTCAATATTTACATATTGACATATGAGAGTTATTTTTATTGGCTAAGCAAATAATTACTTACTTCAAATGATCAAAAGTAGAAAAAAATATATACCTTCAAATAAATTTAATCAAAAGTCAGACTTAATCAAAAGTGACGTAATAATAGCTGTGGAGATATGGAAAGAATAAACAAATATGTTCAATGGATAAAGATTGTGTCCGAGGATGTGAGGTGAATCGAAATGTGTACATTTCCAATTTTTTTAGAAGAATAGGATCAATGTAAATGGTCGAAATTATTGTATTTATTTATAATTCATTATTTTTTAATATATTTTCATTGTGGAATGTAAATGATTAGTTTATTGAAAATTCTTAAGGGGACGAGGGACTTTAAAAACTTTAAAAATCTTTATTTTATTTTTTGTAAATTTCACTTTAAATATTATTCAAAAGTACATTATATGCATTATGGCATGTATTTATCACAAAAAAAAATATATTTTTGAGGGAAAAAAATATTGGTTTTTTACGCGTCTTCTTAGAAATCTTCGAAATGCCCCCTGCGCGTTCCATATGAATGAAAATCCCCAATATTTTTTTATAAAAGTTTGGTTTATATATATAAATAAAACTGTGCATCGAATTTTATGTATTTGAATATAAAGGTAAAAATAAAATAAAATTGAAAATTTTTGCTTTTTTTTTTTTTTTTTTGCAAATTTTGGAAAAAAAACTGAAATTTCATGCTGAAATTTCATCAATAAGGATTTACATTCAGAAACTACTCTATTGCCAGATTTTTAGCCAATTTTATTCTATATAAATTACTTTAAACCGCACTTGAATCGGAGAAATAAACGATGAAATATTTACAATTCCGTAAAACCTTCATGTGAAAAAATTGCTGCAGACGACGAAACAAAGAAAGCCTCCATGCACAAAAAAATATTAATAAAATTAAAATAATAGACATTTTGAACTTCCATAATGTTAGGGTTGTTGTACAAAACACTTTGGATTTTTTAAAAACGTTCAAGTAACCAGTGCTGGACCACTTGAAATGGATTGACCCACCTTTGATTGATAAATCTGCTGCTTTTCCCATTATGTCTCTAATCACGATATGTTTTGAAATACAAGGTATGGGCGCTTTAGAAACTCCAACAAGAGCCGCGCACGCGCCGTGGTTTTATTTCTTGTCGAGCTTATTATATATATATAATAGCGCTAAGTGTATAACGCCTCCGGAGTAAACTCATCCGGATCCCACTTCACTTTATCGTATTCCATTCGGCCATTTTATTCAAAATTATTTTTTCGAATAAAATTTCATAAAAGTTACATTTTTAAAAAGATTATTCAAAATAAATTAACATTTGAGGGATGACTTACATTCAATTATGTATATATTCTGAGATAACTTCAGTTGAAATTAGTTTGGCAGCTCAATATCTCCCTCCATAAGTAAACATTCGTTTGTATCGCATTCAATGTGAACTTTTGTGCTTTGTTGCCGCCATCAATCGGCAGTTAAAATAAAAAAGAAGTTTCTTTTGAAATTCTTTGAACTCTGAATATATTGGGGGAAAAATGAATAGTATTTATTATAAAATATAATTAGACTATCACTATCAGGAATACTTAATGACGTGTAGTATTTATATATATATATATCAATCAATGCAAATAAAATTTAGTATTTTGTAGGGAAAATAAATTTGTAACTTAATAAAAGAAATTGAGAAAAAAATCTGTTAATGCAATTAATAGTTGCAATTTACTTAAGTGATAAAGGATCATTTTTAATGATCCAAATTTATTACAGGTTTCTTTATGCATGTTTTAAAAAAATCAGGATTTAATCTGAGTTGAACTTTTTTAAAATTTAAGTTATATAATTATTATTTTGGCGTCAGCTATCGGCAATTAATCAGTGAAGGACTCTTTTTTTCTGATTTATAAGAAATTGAAGGTCATTCATTTTTTTAAAGCAATGAACGAAGACGAAAGTTAATTGACAATATATTTTAAAATAGTATTATTAGTTCAAATTTGTGAAGTAGTTCTTGAAATTTTGTGAGTGAAGTTCTTTCTTGCAAATTAAGTTTCAATGATAATTGGGCTGTTTTTATAACTATTTTGCCACCACCTGATCCTATTAGTCAGATAAGATAAAATTTATTACTTCATAATTCTTTTTATAAGGTAATGCTATATCATTCTTTTGAAAACACGTCATTCTGACGGGCTATCTTCTAGTTGTTATAGATGGGGGGTAGTCATAATATAATGGCTCTTCGGTGCATATTCAATGCATCAAAAATGAGAAAGCCAAAGACAGGGGCAAAATGTAGAGTGTAATTTAAAAACTAACAGCAATCCAATAACGTTCCGTTCCCCAAAAGCATATCTACTGCATTCTTAATTATTTAAAATAAATCCGTGTTTTAATAAATATCTAATACGATGGGATATGAAAGCTATTTAAGCACTAAAACACAAAACAAATGTAAGTTACCCTATCTTTTATCAGCATTTCGGTAGAAACTCATAATAAAGCTATTTGGTTCTCAGACACTTAAAATAAAAACTAGTATGTTGTGGCCATCACAAAATTTTCTTATGTATATATCACGTAAATTAAATCATTTAAATAGTACAAGAAATTACATCAATTTAGCACTAATTGATATCAAGGTATACCTGAATCAGAAATTCGTTGAAAATTCGTGCATTAGTTATTGAGATAGAGTTATGATGGAAATTCTGAACAATGCAGCATAGTAGCGCCACCTGTTGAGCGATTTGTACCAAAATATAAAGAGCACTAATTTATATCGAGGTATACCTGAATCTGAAGTTTGTTGAAAACACAAGTTCTTGCGATAGATCTTGAGATAGATTGCATAAATCGCAAAAAAATGCAGCATAGCAATGCCACCTGTTGAGCGATTTACAACAAAATGTACAAAACGTATATTCATGTCAAGAACTAACTGACTCTGAAGTTTGATTAAAATCCGTGCATCATTTCTTGAGATAGAGCTATTGCAAAAATCATGTAAATCCGGCAAAATACAGCACAGCTGCGCCATCTGTTGGGCAATTTTCACCAAAATGTTACCAGCACTAATTCATAGCAAGGAATAACTAAATCTTTAAGTTTGATGAGAATCCGTGCATTAGTTCTTGAGATAGAGCTATTACAGAAATCGCGAAAAATGCAGCATAGTAGCGACACCTGTTGGGCGATTTACACCAAAACTAATCAGCACCAATTTATATTAGGAACTACTAGAATATAAATTTTTATTAAATTCCGTGCATTAGTTCTTGAAATATAGCGCCCACAAAATTTGTGGCGCATACAGACAGACACTCAGAACCACAGACTGACCGACAGACATTTTGTATAAACATGTTTTTCGGAATCTCTGACCCCTAAAACGTGTAAATGCGTAGAAAACCGGAAGTCGAAAATTTTCATGAATCCAATACTTTCTTCTTACAAAGACAGAAGAAAGTAAAAAAATATTTTCAGAAATAATAGTGTATCCGAGATAGCAACGACAAGTATGGAAGAGAGTACGCCGTTATGAAGCTCGTACAAAAGTTGTGACTTTCGAAAATATGAAGTCCATGTGTCAGTGGCAGAGTACTAATGATAAATAGGCTACGAATCATACGAAAGGCGAATCTGGATCAAAGCAATGTTTGTAAAAGCTAATTAGAAAATCGATTGTAAGACCGATGTTGGCGAAAGAATTTGACTTCTGAGACCCAAAGGTTTTAGCAAGAAATGCGAATCCAAACATTTTGCATTCTACCAACGAAAAGAAAATTGATTTATAGAAGAAATTAAAAAAAATATATGGGAAATTACATTAAAACATGCTCACTTTTCTGGTATTTTTTAATGAAAAAATATATATAAATAAATGAGAACATTAAAAATTAAACTTGTTTAATTTATGCATAAATCAAGAAACTCAGCTTAATCTATTCAAGCTGCATAGCCGTGCGTTTAAGCTAATTAGAGAACAGAGTTATCTTGTTGATTCTGATCTATTTGCTCCCACGTGTAATAAAATTTAAAGAATCAAATATTAAAACAAACCATCTATTTATTTTTTAGAAATGTTATTTCTAACATGGAGCGTCAAATGTTGTGAAAATTCATGACCTGTATCGAGAAAGAAGAGTAAGAAGATGGTGATTGGGATAGTGATTGGCGTCTACAAGAATGTTTGTGAATTTTAATCAGATTGCACCTCATGAGAGAAAACTGGTCAAATGAGGATGATACTGACAGAAAATGTAATTTAGAAGGAATATGGTTGCTACTAAATTTCTTCATTTTTTTTTCCTTTGCATCAAGTCATATCTTCTAAAATACATCAGTTAGTGAGCAGACCAGTTGTGAAAGATAGGTAAGGACAAAGATAGGTAAGAACAAAAAAAAAATTCTAATATTCCATTATAGGTTTCACAGACAAACTTGAAAGATTCTAGAAACAATATGGTTTAATGTGAATGCGGATACTCTTAAAGTATTATCAAATAAATCACTCAATTGCGCCCAAACCATATTCTCTAAAATTTTCTAATTGTCGGTGGACCTAATAGTAAAAGTTTATTTAATAGGATAACTCTTCGTATAAGTAAACATATTGGAACTGAAACGCAAGTGAATATGCAGCATAAATGCCGAAGTGAATAAGTTAAACAGTTACAGTCAAGATATATAACAGACAGTTGAAGCACACAACAACAAAAAATATACAAAATGCTTCCTGGTCACAAATATTTCCCCCTATCTCTATATGAAACTCCTCATTAGACGAAGGAACATGCACATTGCAAATTAACTGAAAGTTATCAATGGGATCACGGGATAAATACTCCACTATGTTTTTTTTTAATCCCCTTTTCATACATTTATAAAAATAATAAAAAGTGTTTTTTTTTTTTTAACTGTGACTTCAATGATAATTTAGGTATGTAAAACATGTTAATTAAAAAACTAAAATAAAAATTTGCATTTTAAACATAGTTTATCTAACATTTGAAAACTCTATGTGTTACATAAGGCAAAGAATTAATACATATATCTTTTTAGTCTTTTCCTTAAACAGCTGTAAAATCAAAGTAATTTTTTCAAGATCATATTTTTAGCATTTCTTAAAAATAGTCATTTATTTTCAATATTTCGAAAAATATTTCATATGCTTTATACGATTTCTATCTGGAAATCTGTTGCATTTTCCAAATGTTAGTTAGTATAAGGTAAAATAATAACAAAAGATATTCTATTTAAAAAAATTACAAATCATTTTTTTATTGTATTAGTCTCTTGTATTCAAAATATTATATTTCACTTACTAAAAAAATATGTTTCTAAACGTACCAGTATTTACAACTGAATTACTACTGGAAAAAAATACATCGAACTGGAACTATTTTCTCATCGTGAAAATAATAGCTGTGTGGAAATCTGTAGTAAAATTTTCTAACAAAAAATTATTTAATTTTTTCAATATTAATTTTTTACAGTACTTAAAACATAACAGGCGCTTCAAAATTTATTTCATAAACTCAATTATTAACAATATTCTATTAATAGTAAAATGCGAAAATGATAAGATTTATTTGTACACGGAAATGAAAGGCTTAAAATATAATAAGTGTTTGAAACACATATAATTATGTTTCTAGGGAAGTAAAGGCCAACGCAAACTTTTAGAAGTAAGAGTTAAAAAACTATATACGGAGCAGTTTGTAATTGAGAAACGTAATTAAAAATCATATGTTATGAAACTAATGCAGAACATATCCTAACAGTCATTGAAATACATTTTAAATGTTTTCCATGTCAGTGTAATTGGAATTTTTGACGAATGCTTGTAAATTTTAAATCTTTAACAAAAGTAAGGAAAATCCTCACAAGCTTCTGTTTTAGCATTTCAGGTATCGCACTTAAACAATCGTCTTTTCATTAAATGTATACATTTTTAATTTTGAAACTGTATTCAAGTTAGCTTCGGATAATTTTTATAAACCTTTTATTAACTACTCGTTAAGTTTACATTCATTAGTGCGATTATATCTAAAAAGTGTAACGAAATATAAATTATTTTAAAAATGAAGTGAAATAAGACACTTTTCCGATTGACTAAAATATATTCATACACTGTATATCCAATTACCTTTCGCAAGTTTTGCTTCAATTTTCTTAAAACTAAATAGTTCATCCATATAAAAATATTTTGCTACGATAATAGAAGCCTATCAGAAAGTAGCCTTCATCTTAAAATACAGAAACACTTAAAAAATATAGATTTTTTCCCCCGAGTTTTCAAAATAACATCGAAGTAGCTAAAAGGTAAAAAAATAATTAGTAGCAGGCTTCTCGCTATCGATCGCCATTGCCCCTAATGATGACAAAATGATTCATTTGGCGTGAAAAGGTACAATCATAATAGCCAACTTGTGATAGGTAAATTCTATTTTTTTCTTTGTGTGTAGCCGACATTGTCATTCACGTTGCTGCTTATCGCGTTCGATTGTACCATATTATTTACATCACTCGTTTTTGTTGAGAATATTTCGCTTTTAGATAGATTGTAGCTTTCTTAAAATTTTCATAGAAATTCCCGCTCTTCTCCTCCAGCCTGTGAAATCTCCATTTGTCCGCCTGCAGTACATAAATTTTAATTTTTAAAACTTTTCCTGCCCTATATTTTTACTTTATTGCAAAAATGAATAATCAACCATCTAAATCTCCGAATGAAATTACCACTGCCTTTTTTGCCATTTCTTTCTCCAGCACTGAGCAAAGTTTAAAATAAATTATACTGTTTAATTTTCATTTTTGTCTGCCTTGTTACTCCATACTAAAAAAAATAAATAACAGTTATCTAAATAACATTCTATTACTAAAGTTTCCACTTCTCTCAATTTTTTCTCAATTCTTAAATTTTTAAAACTGTTTACTTTTTTTTCTATATTTGATGTGTTTTTCAAAAGTAAATAATTAATCCTCTAAATTTTCTGCGGTGCGCACTCAAAATTTCTGCCTTTTTCCCTGTGCCCGCTTGAGCAAACAAAGACTTAAATTATTCAAAATCGTTAATTGTTCCATTTTTTATGCTCCTTTTTACGTTCTAGGCAAAACTAAATAATCAATCACCTCGATCGCTCCCAAAAATACTTCCTACCCTTAAAAAAAAAGAGCAAATTAGTAAAATTGCTAATGTTGGACTTGAACTAGCAGTTTAAAAATAATCTGTAATACGGGTTTTAAATAATAAAATATTTTTATATTTCTTTTTTTAATGTTTTAAAAATTTTACGTCACGTTTTATTATTTTCAATAGATATTGTAAATAACGGTGAAGATTTTTTTTCTTCAAAAATAAATAATCTAAATGATATACTCGTATGTAGATATTAAATTACCTAATTTTAAATTAATATGTACATGAGTTTAAAGTCTAAAAGCAAAAAATATTGTTTAGAAGAGGAAATATATAGAAAGAAAACATTAATGTTATAAAAACATCATATATATTTTTTAATTAGTTTATATCAACTTAATTCGCTTCATAAAATTATCAGTAATAATTAAAAAAAAATTCATTTATTAAGAGATATT
Source organism: Maratus speciosus (assembly GCA_963932465.1). Lineage (NCBI taxonomy): Eukaryota > Metazoa > Arthropoda > Arachnida > Araneae > Salticidae > Maratus > Maratus speciosus. The sequence continues at coordinate 317,793,323 of OZ010791.1, read as the reverse complement.
AAAATTTTAAATGTAGCTATACTTGAAGTCTGTGTTGTAATGAAATATAATACTGATTTAAAAATCTATTATGGTTTACTAAATACTCCTTTATTTAAATTTTTTAAGATTATTTTTTCAAGAATGTCTTTGTTGTCAGTAAATCTTTTCTCTTTAATTATTCAAAATGTTAAGTTTACAGCAATATTCATACTAACAGAAACAGTTAGATTTCTGTTTGAATGCATATTTCAAAGTATTTACGATTATAATTTATCCATTGCATTTATGCATACTTCACTATTATGTTGTTTTTCATAAATGAAATATTATTATTTTTTCGAAAATTTAAAATTATTTTTTTCGTACCATCTATATAGTTTAGAACTATATTCAGAAATTTTCCATGGGAACAAAAAATATTAACCAAATATTAGGAAGATTTATCATTAAGGCTGTCTTTAAATACAAATTGGAAACTTTCTGACACGCTTTTTAATTCACCTTTTGCAATTACATCAAATTGGCAAGTGCATTCATTCAGAAACTATGTTATCGAACTGTGGTTTTTTCTTTCGTTTTTCGTTAAAAGCAGAGGATTTTATGAAAATGCTGTCAAAGATGAAGTTTTGAACAGAATAATCCGGACGTGACAGTGCAGAAAAGAATAAAACTGACGTCCTGCGACAATAATCGTCTATAACTCAAGTAATTCGTTTATCGAAAATAACTGTTTGATTACAAATCAGATCAATGAATATGCCTGAAAATAATCATTTTTATATTTAAAAATTATTCAGAAAATCCGTCAGAACGCTTTGAGTAGTTGAGCGTAAAAAAAAAAAAAATATATATATATATTCTTTTTTTCTTTAGAACTGCCTTAACTCCTTCATGAGGAGTGTTGCTTACAGAAATTTTAATCTTTTATCACCAGTTTTTTTTTTTAAATAAATAAATAAAATGCCTTATTTAATTACAGAAATGCTTTAACTGAATATAAACTAATATTCAATGAAAAATTACTAGTAGAAAAAATCAAAATTTCTCTGTACCTTACGGGTCGTGTTATACATTGCGCTCATCAAGAAGGCATTAAACTTTAATTAGTTGTTCCTGGTCTTGCCGGTAAATAAAAATCCAGTTAAAAACAGTTATAAATACGAGTGTTAGATATTGACGTGCAGAGATCCATTCCTTTACAACTTAAAAATCTAGCTATATAGAATTTTGCCCTTATGCCAATATATAAATGACTATCGCACGATACTTTGCACTTTTGTGGGTGTTCCGTTCAGCAATGCCTCGTAACAAAATCTCGTTATGTTCCAGAAGTTTTATTATCGAAATTACAGCACATTCTTTGGTGATTTTTATTCCTGCTAAATGAATTATGTGTGATTTTTCTTGAGAATTACCGTGATTTGGGAAAAAATTATATGCTTAAATATATTTTGTAGTACCTTATAAAATACAGTGTCATCGAAAAATAATGCCTAGATTTTAAATAACCGTCACAAAAAAAACTATGAAAGGTAATTTATTGGTTTTAGTCTTATAATGTGCGGCAAAAAATATATTTTTTTCCTACCTTAGTATGTTTCAATGTGAGCATCGTTCGGTGTGCACCAGGAGCAAATGTGTGCAATGTGAGCACCAGGAGCAGTTTGACCTTGATAAGTTCTCCGAAAATGCCGCTGTACGCCGACTATTGATTTTGACTCCACATACCAAATCACGCACAGTGCTTTTTGTTGCACGGTCAACTCGTACTGTGCTTTTTGTTGCACGGTCAACATCGTACTGTGCTTTTTGTTGCACGGTATTATCGTGCTGAGCAGCTACAGTCTGGCGCGTCGGCTGAGCTTGATGACTGTGCAACTAATTCGTGCATAACACAGACATGCAAACGAATTCTGGTGAACTAAAGTCAAACTTGCGTTCACCAGTTATCGTGTAGTGAAATAATTACTCATTTAACATAAAAGGTTTCGATGTTATGATTTTTTTAAATCTAGGCATTATTTTTCTATGACCCTGTATAACAGAACGAGGTTCAGAAATAAATTTCAGGATAAGTCATAAGTATTTTACTGCTGTTAAAAGCTGTAAAAACAATTCATAACAAATAATTTATTTTAAATGCTATAACGTCTGAATAAAATTATTCTGATTTCGTCAGACGTAGCAAGATTTATAATTCAGCTGTCATTAAACACATGAAGAAAATGTTAACATTTTAATTTTAAAAATAACCAAATAACTCAAATAATTGAGGCGGGAGTAAAAGAGATGGAGAGGAAACTAGTGTTAAATTTTTGCTATGCGGTTTTTTCCCCATTAGGTGGCAACACCGTAGATGGTAGGCTATCGATCGATAGTTCAACAATGCTTTTCAATTGGAAAAACACTGATTTTATTATTATTATTATTATTATTATTATTATTATTATAGAAAATCTGAATTTTAAGAAAGTCGTACAAGTTCAAATATGATTAATTACAGTTTTCTCCATAAGATACATATTTTTTTAAACACACTTGGAGTTTAGATTGCTTCTTAAGGCACTTAAAATCAGAGATCATTCTGACAAAAAACTGAAGGCAGGTCATTTAAAAACATTGAATATCGCGGATTATTCTACAGCGAAGAAATATATGGACTTATGACCTTTTAGAAATTAAAAGTATTATTCAATATTTTCTGGAGTAAATTTTAATCTCGCGTACATTTTATAAACTTTGAATAATTTAATAATTCATAACTTTTGATATCTACGCAATTAATAAGTGTAGAATTAAAACAATTTTTTTATCATAATTATTTGAAAAAGGAAACTTTTGGAAATTATAGGTCATTGTCCAGGAACTAATTTTTGAAAAAGTCGTAAGATATGATTTTAATATAATCTTACTTATGTGTGTGTGTGTGTGGGGGGGGGGGGGGGGGGGTAGAGGACCTTAATTTCCAGACCCGGGTCTGACCCGTCCCGAAAGAGGAAAAATTAGGCTCGGGCCGGACCGGGCGTGTGGAAAAAATAAAAGTTCGGCCCCTCACATTTGTATTTTCGCGGTTCATGGCCGGCCTGGCCCCTGGGAAAGAAAAAAAATCAGGCCCGACTTAATTTCTACAAAAAATTCAGATTTTTCTTAACATACTGTTAAAATTATTTTCTAGAATACACCATAAATATTTATGGGAAAATTTAACAGTATAATTTAAATTACTATATGTTTTCAAGCCAGAGCATACAGAATAGCAACATTAACAATCACTTACACTCACTCTTATGCAAAAATGCATGAATACGAAATTTATTACGATTATATAGATAAAATTCAATAATGCGGAAATAATAAGATTCCGTCTTAAATAGGACATCATCACCAAGGCAACACAGAATCATTACCTATCATGGGATATCAATAAATTAATTACGTATGATAGGATTTAATAGAATAATTGTCATGGCAACCTAAAATCATTACACATCATGGGGTATCATTGAATTTATTACGTATGATACGTTTTATTACAATGAAGTAAACTTTTATTAATGTCTTTTTAAGTTTTGATTCTATTTTCATAAAATTTTGAAATGACATAATTCTGTAACGATTATATTTATTAAATTTGAAACCATTTGGTTGGGTATTTTTTTCACTGTTATATGCTGACAGACGGACGAACCAGACGACGGCTATAGGTGCTTTGTAATTACGAACGCACCTACAAAGGATATTTTTAAAAGTATTTCTGTGTAATTTATTAAGTTATATTTCCAAATTTTACGTTATCATTAATTATACCATTATTTACACAAAACAAATTGCTTACAAGACGAGGCCAATTCAGTCAGGAGAAAAGACCTGCTCGCTAATGTAAATCCAATGGCATAATTTTTTAAAGATATCTCGTTTGCATTTCAATAATATTTATTTTATTTTATTTTTTGCATTGCATTGCATAGCTGATTTTTTAAAAATAAATTTATTTAAATGAGTTATTTTTCCTATTATTTTCATAACTTAAATGGTATTAATACTTTGATTAATGATTAAAAATCTAAAAAAATAATAAAAATTCTTTTTGTTGCTTTTTGGTAATATTAAATCATCTAAGTCATACCCCCCTCCCCACATACACACACACACCTTTACCTCCTCCAGAATACACATTAGGAAAGGGGAGGGGGAGCTCGGAACAAGCTCAATATATTTTTTCCCTCGTTTTTCCTTTGTTTGACGTCACAAGCATAACCTGTTTTGCATCCAGGAACAAAGCATTTATACCTGATCTTAATTTCTGTTGTATAATCACAATAATAAAAAATTAACGAATAAAATAACATGCACGTCATACAATCCAATGATATTCTGCTAAAAGAACGACCAACCACGAAATTCAGCTCCAAAATATCATTTGCGTTTTCGGCGAGGCATGCGTATTAAGTTTCCCCTCAATAGTTCATACAATGTAAAAAAAAAAAAAAAAAAAAACACTCTACATTTGCCAGCACAATGTGTTGGCAATTCGGACGCCAGCAGTTTGTGCTGTTAATTTTACGCAACTACTGTTATTTTTCATGTTTATATAGTCAAGAAATCAAAGAAAGCTACAGCACATTCGACGGTGATCGAGTTTCAGCGCGAGATGACGCTTTGTGCTGTAAAAATGTCGTTATTTTTTTACAGTGTACTCCGTGAAATCAGGTAATACAAAAAGAATAAATCTTTTTCTAGCTTTCTTAATTACTAGGGAATGAATGTGTACGGTTAGGTGTTGTACTATCCTCTTTAATAAAAATCTACGGGTTGCTGACAACTGGCTTTTTCGCTGATCGTTGTCACAGATTAATCTTGGAAAATGAAACATTTGAAATTACTGAAAAATTAATAGCTCGAAAAGTATTTTTCAAAAAATTGTTAAACAAACTGCGTTAGAAAGGTAAGAAATTGTATTTTTCTTGATATGAATTTCACATCTAATGATTATGTTGCTTTTACAAATATTGAATTTCAAAAATTACCAAATTTCACAATGCAGTACCAAAGCAAAACATACACGCGTAAAAAGATAATGATGACAGCAATGTCACTCCTGACGTGTATACTGACTATAGCACGAGTCACGCATTATAGTAGCCTAATTATTTTGTCAAAATATAAAAGTGAATTAAGATATCACGAGCGAATGATTTTCGTTTAATTCTCGACAAATACTAAATGCGCCATTTCTTTTTAATTGTGAATAATATAGTTTAATTCACGTATGACCTCATACTAAAAACGAATATATGTGGTTAATGCATGGCTTTTACAATAGTAACTGATATCATGAAGGACTTTTCATGAATTTAAATTTCTTTTTCAATTTTTTTTTTCAAGAATCAAGATTATATTTATTTTGGCTTAGGAAACTTTTTTTTAATACTGGTATAAAAGCAAATTTTCTCAAGGCTTTCAATATATTAAAAAAGAGAGCATATTTGCGCGAGTTTTGTAGATCGTAAGGTATTTAACCCACTACCTGCTAATAGTGCGTTTTCGCACCGCTAAAAAATAAATTTAAATTAACTATCAAGGCACCACTATTTTTTTATTTAATAAATTTTCTTAATTAATTACAGAAAGTTTGAACATTAAATAAAGCAAAGATTATCTTTTAATATTTGTGGTGGCAAATGTGAAAAAGTTAAAGGCTTCTATCTAACAGTTTTGCCAGTTAATGGGTTAATTTTAAAATCGATTTTTATAATCAAACATGTTTAAAAACTCGGTCAATGAGAGATATTTCAGCTAGTTTAGCAATAAAACATAATTATTTTACAAAAGCACTCAAAGCTGTCATAATCGCCCCATAGAGGTAAATGAGAATTCACATATTTTGTGCATATTTTTTGAAAATTGCTATAGTATTTAATTTATTGCGTTATTCCTTAATTGTCGTAATTTTTAAAGTGATGTTAATCCAAGTGACACACTCTAATATTATCATAACATTTACAGTTACACTTACTTATTACAAAATTCTAACAAACTATTATTTTAACACAACCAAACTGATTGTTAAAGATATCATACGAATTGAAAATTTCCAACTGACCTAAAAAATGACCATTTTTATTTCAATCCGTAAAAATTCTAACAGCCTAAGATCACGGATCCCCTAAGACAATATTGCTAATTCCTTATAAGCCGAAAGTAAGAGGTTTAAGGAATTATTCGTTTGGATGCTTAAATGTACACACTGAATATCTGATCATTGAAATTGAACTTGATAAACTTTACTCACAAAATTGAGACTCTTTTTGCTAGACCATCTTTTATGGAGCTTTCGGTTATTTTGAAATTTTTTGATTTGTTAAACTTTGCATTTTTAAAGAGCCGAAAAATACTTTACGACGCATTTGCTACAATTCATAACAGATTTTTATTTCAATTTAACTTTGCATCTTTGAATTGCTGAAAAATACTTTAAGAAACATTTTGTTACAATTAATAACAGATTTTTATTTCAATTTCATACGAAATCAGTCAATTTCAATTATTTTATGAATAAGCGATACGACGATTTCTCTTTTTGGGGGGAAGTATAGAGGTAAAGGTATATTATATAAACAAAGTAATGAAGTTCATCAACAGAAAACAATTAAAGAAAGCTGTTTGTGATCATATCATGGTTGTGGGCGTGCAAATCGCTTTTTTTGGCGAATAATCGGCATTTGTTGAATATGGCCTGTTTCGTTATTCACAAATTTCCCCTTCTCATACATGTCTAGAAAAATTAGTAACAATATTCCCTAACACTGAAGCTTTTTTAATAATATTTGCGTAATGTAGGTTTTGTTTTACTGTTTAAAATTTATCTAATAATAATTCTTCATAATTCATTTGTTTTCAAATATATTGATTGCTTTGAAATTAAATGTTCTCCAATTTTTTGCACAAGACAAATTAAATTTGTACAATTTTCTTCGGGCCATTTCTGATTATAGCCTCTTTATTAAATTAAAAAATAAAATCTTTCTCTAAATTACAAAGTCAAACCTAGTAACTAAACATCCCTCGGAATAAATAAAAAGAATTCCATCTTTAATTTCAAAGTATATAATTATGCAAATATTTCATATAAAGTATAGTTTTTGTATACGAGGTAGAATATGAATTAATCTCATTACTAAAGAATCGCCTGTTAAACAAACTAATTTTTTTTTATACAACAGTTAATTTGGTTTGAATTGATTTTGTTACACATGCATATTTTTTTCTTTTACAGAATATAATCAACATTGTTTCAGAGGATAATAATAATTTAATTAGGAAATGTACATAATATTCTTTTATTAGAACTATATCTGCTCAACTTCATAGAGACTAAGTAAAAACTGATTTTTATTGTAAGTATTACAGATAAGATTTGGCAATTTAATTAGTCCTGATGTTAAATATATTGCTATTTTTGTAAAACTGAAATTAACTTTTGCCATTAAATATAATTTTATTAATGTAAATAATAGTAACAGAATATGAAAATGCAATTTATGCGAAATATTTAAACTATCTATATAATAATATTCTAAATAAGATTTGACAATTTAAGTTCTCTTGATCTGAGTTAAATCGCAATAAAAAAAAAAAGAAGTAAGCTTTTGGCATTAAATATGAATTCATTTACGTAAACAAGAGTAACGGTACATAAAAATGAACTTTAACCAAAATGTTTGAAGCATTTTTAACATAATATTCTAAATACGTTTTTAACGTAAAAATTTAAATAAGGTAAGATAGGAGAGTCTGTGCACATTTCAAAATAATAATAATAATAATAAATCTAAATATAATTTTTTTGCTAAACTATGCATGAATAATTTTGACATTTGTTTTTTATGCATTTCCATTGTTATTTTGTGGTTATGCTGTAATTAATAGAACAGCATTAAAAAAGACAAGAAAACTATTTTGCGAAATCTCTCCTTATAGAAGAGATTGCGCACTTGGGTAGGAGAGACTGCGCACATGGGTAGAAGAGATTGTTATTAAAAATAACTACAATTAAATTGTTATAATTGCACATAAGTGACATTGTTTTAAGGTTTTTGTGAGTAAATAGTATTGGATTGGGAGTGTATATTTAAACCTAATGTTTAAATAATAAGAAAAGAAAGAATTTTTATTTAAGAAGAAGATCGAAATATCAGTAAAAGCAAGCCCTATTAAGATTACAAAATAAGATTAATCTACTTGATAACATGTTTAACTTGAAAATTACATCATTTTCATTTCCACAGTTTCAATGTATTTTGTTTGGTAACCGAAGTTGTCATTGTCCACAATCGATGCACTTATTTTTGTAAATCATTTTGATGTATGCTTGTATTCGATGCATTAATTCATGTATGCTTTCGTATAATCACCTGCCACAAGTAATACATTGAATCCAGTCAGCGGTCGAGGTTGTCTCCTGGTACAGTTCCAGACATTCTCATTGACCTTCGCTTTTTCCGTCAGTTTTTCTATCCCACTTTTTCTGGAAGCAAGCATCTTATTTTCAGATTTTTTTTGCAGCGCCATCCTTCTTAAGTCTTTTTTTCATGTATATTTTGTGGATCAGTAATATTAGTTGCACTCTGTTTCCTTTTTATTTCGACGACATTAAACTACTTTGAATGGGTGAAAGTTTTTCCAAAACATTGTAGGTGCTATTAATTTATTAACAAATTAATTGTGCATAAATTAAAAAATATATATAAAAATATTTTATTTATTTATTTATTTACAAATATATTATTAATTTATTAACATAAATAATTACATAACATTAATTTAATAACAGCTGTATTATTAATTTATTAATAAAATTTGTATCTACAAAAGGTTTTTTTTTTTTTCTGCAAATTAATTTGTTGCCAAATTTAGTTTCAGTGATTATGTGTTTTTCCGAAATTATTTCAAAATTGATTGATTCATATGTTTTGAACGTAATTTGCAATTCATGAAAATTTATCAATAAGCTGCGTAATCTCTTCTGGCACTGAAACTTATGGGGAAATGCGCTATCTCTCCTAAGTAGCAGATGCGCAAACTCTCCTATTTTGGTAGGAGAGATTGCGCGGCCTTTTATTTCAAAATGGCCACTTCTAAAATAAATTATTGGTGTTCGCATCCTTAGTCCAGGTTAGTAGTTTATATGAAATCGTTTAACTTCAAAATATTTTTACTACTGGCATTCTATAAAAATTTTGACGAATGGTTATGAAAATCCAAGCACTTACTTTGAAAAAAACAAAACAAAATAGCAATGCTTTATCAAAGACGCTTGGAACAATCAATGTGCACATTCATGTAGACACTATACTAATGCTGCTGTACAACTACCTGGAGTCGCTCCTACTTCTTCCCGTCGAATCTCTTTGTGCGCGATATCTCCTAGCTTTACCTTACACAACGGAAAAAATTAGAATTACTAATTCGGTAAAATTTTACTTGTCTATTTACACGCATATGTAAGCAATAATTCTATGTGATTGGGTGTTCTAATACACATTTTATTAAATTTTACTAAAGATTTCATTTTGCGACAAAAAATCAGCAAATAATGAAAAGAACCAATTAATTTCTCAATGAAATTGATTAACTTATATTAAGTACTAGCTTTGAAAAAGGCAAATGTTTCTTATACTACTAAAATACAATATAACCATGTACGAAAATATATACAATAACTTCTTCAATGTCACCCACGTTTCCGAAAGGTGTTCTTTATCTTTCAAAACCTCTTAAATTTAAAAAAGATTTTATAAGTTTCATTTACTGCATCAATTTTCGGAAACGTATCCAAATTATTTTTCTACTGTATGAATCAGTTTTTCAGACCGGAATATCTGTGTTTAGGATCCTATTCATCTTCAATTAAACATTTCAAACTGTATATCAGAATTTATACCGCGCAAGCGTAACAGAATAAAATTATTTTAATAGTAATATTGTTAATTTATCCTGTTCGTCTGTAAACCATGTTTGTTGAACATCACAATGTTTAATTCAAAATGGATAGCATCCGAAAACTTATATTCCTTGTTGAGAAAATTCTCAGACCGGAATATCTCTTTTTAGGATGCTATTCATCATCAATTAAACATTTTCAACTGTATATCAGAATTTATACAACGCAAGCGTGACAGAATAATATTATTTTAATATTAATATTGTTAATTTATCCTGTTCGTCTGTAAACCATGTTTGTTGAACATCACAATGTTTAATTCAAAATGGATAGCATCCGAAAACTTATATTCCTTGCTGAGAAAATTCTCAGACCGGAATATCTCTTTTTAGGATGCTATTCATCATCAATTAAACATTTTCAACTGTATATCAGAATTTATACAACGCAAGCGTAACAGAATAATATTATTTTAATATTAATATTGTTAATTTATCCTGTTCGTCTGTAAACCATGTTTGTTGAACATCACAATGTTTAATTCAAAATGGATAGCATCCGAAAACTTATATTCCTCGCTGAGAAAATTCTCAGACCGGAATATCTCTTTTTAGGATGCTATTCATCATCAATTAAACATTTTCAACTGTATATCAGAATTTATACAACGCAAGCGTAACAGAATAATATTATTTTAATATTAATATTGTTAATTTATCCTGTTCGTCTGTAAACCATGTTTGTTGAACATCACAATGTTTAATTCAAAATGGATAGCATCCGAAAACTTATATTCCTTTCTGAGAAAATTCTCAGACCGGAATATCTCTTTTTAGGATGCTATTCATCATCAATTAAACATTTTCAACTGTATATCAGAATTTATACAACGCAAGCGTAACAGAATAATATTATTTTAATATTAATATTGTTAATTTATCCTGTTCGTCTGTAAACCATGTTTGTTGAACATCACAATGTTTAATTCAAAATGGATAGCATCCGAAAACTTATATTCCTTGCTGAGAAAATTCTCAGACCGGAATATCTCTTTTTAGGATGCTATTCATCATCAATTAAACATTTTCAACTGTATATCAGAATTTATACAACGCAAGCGTAACAGAATAATATTATTTTAATATTAATATTGTTAATTTATCCTGTTCGTCTGTAAACCATGTTTGTTGAACATCACAATGTTTAATTCAAAATGGATAGCATCCGAAAACTTATATTCCTTGCTTAGAAAATTCTCAGACCGGAATATCTCTTTTTAGGATGCTATTCATCATCAATTAAACATTTTCAACTGTATATCAGAATTTATACAACTTAAGCGTAACGGAATAATATCAATTTTAACCCAGGAGAACTCGCTAGTGAGAATGCCCAATTGTTTTTCTTTTACTTTACATTCATATAATATCAACTTTTTTGGTTGGCTTAGTTCTTTTATTCACAAAATAGGTAAAATAATTGAAAAACATTTTGAAATTTTAATTAAAATGGAAAATGATTTAAATAAGAGTCTTTAAAAAGTACGACTGTGAGAGAAAATCTCATGCAGCGAGTTCTCCCGAGTTAATGTTGTTATTTTATCATGTTTGTCTGTAAAACATGTTTGTTGAACATCCCAATGTTTAATTGAGAACGAATAGCATCCTAAAAACTTATATTTCAGGTTGAGAAAACTCCCAGTCCGGAATATCTCTTTTTAGGATGCTATTCATCTTCAATTAATATTTTCAGATGCGCTGCGAATCAGTATTTATACAACGCAAGCATTATATTAATTTTAATATTAATATTAATGTTGTTAATTTATCATGTTTGTCTCAACAACATGTTTATTGAACATTACAATGTTTAATTGAGAATGAATAATATCCGAAAAACACATATTATAGGTGGAGAAAACCGATTAATACATTATAAAAACTATTCGGAAACGTTTCCGAAAATCCATGCCAGAAAAATAAACAATGTTTTCATAAAGGCTAATTACATTTCACAAAAAAATTAATTTTTGAGGGTCCCGAAAATGAAGATAACTTTTCGTGAGTAACTCCGAAAAAATGTTTGCATATTTTCGTCTGAGGTTATATTTTGCTCGATTAAGAAACATTTGTCTTTTCTAAAGTGCGTCTTTTATTACATTGTTCATTTAAACAGCGATACAGAAAATTCCATCGAACATTATTCGAAGTACGAACAAAAGTGTTAAGGGTTTTTCAGCTTACGTACGTGCATATGTCAAATTTTTATGCCTTTTAATTCATGTATTTCAAGAGAGGCGAAGTCGTTGTTCTGGTATAAATATTTCCGTGGTTGACAGACTTGATTTCGTAATAAATCCAATATGGCGCATAACAGATTTGTTGGGATCTCCGACAATTTTTTTAACCTATCCGAAATGAAATCTTATCTAAAATGGTACAAAAGTTTATAATTTATATATTTAACCACATATAAATCTAAACTAGATATAATAGATTGTAATTTGGTCATATACCTTTACTGTAAAAACATACAAATATTTCTTAATCTAGCGACTTTTTTAATTCAAACATGAACACAAATGAAATAAATTTTGCTACGTATGTAATGAAGTTAAAATTTATTAGAAATATTTTCATTGAAAAAAATTAAATGTTTTTACATTACATAAAAGGTAATTACTGATGTAGTAGATGTCAGATTGGGGAATCTGGAGTTCGTGATTCATTGCTTTCGTGAAGAAACATTTTCATTCATTAAATTCTCGCTTATTGATAAAGTTAAGTTACAAAACTGGTATTATTTTTTTATTTATATTGTAGTAATTTTTTAATATATAACGTGAAGTGGATATAATAAATTATTTAAAATTCACAATATGGCTTGTACATAAAATGAGAAAATTATTTACTGAAATCATCGAAATATAATAAATAATGAAAACATAGATCAAGTTGTAAAGCCATAAACAGTTATATTTCAACATTGAAAGCAATGAGCAATATATGTTTTATAAAACCTAAAAATAATCACTAATAAAAATAAGCTTTTAACATAAAATATACAGATAATATTACCCACTAATGTAATTTTTAAGTAAACATAAATAATTAAAAAACTACTAATTTTATAATTAACATAAAATTGAAACACATTTCATATATTTTGTAACAGAATTGTCATTTTTTTCTTCGGAAAATAGATGATATACCAAATTCTCATTTAAATTTCCTTATTGAATAAATTAAATTTAACTCGACTTTTTAATTTTCATTTTATAGTAAAATTTATAAAATAGTATAATGAATAAATTACTTTTAAACATTGTCTTCATCATAATAAAGTGCTTTCAACAAGATATGAAAGAAAGCTAATTAAATCACCAGGAAAAATCTTGGAAATAAAATTTTGTAAATTCTTTTGATAATATAAAATCTCATTCCTTTTCAAAAGTTTCTAATCCTTTTCTAATACATAAAGAATTTTTTTTTTTCAAAAGACAAATTTCATTATATGGTCGTTAAAAAAAATCTCAAACTTGACTTAAAACTTGATTGAAAGTTATAACAATTGCTTGCAAACAGACGTTAATACACTCTAAAAAAAATTAAACTTTCGAATCGACTAAATTATGTGCCATCTTCTTCTTGTCTTCTATGAAACGTTCCTAAAAAAATCTTATGTTTCTGTATTCAGCTTAGTCAACAAATATTTTCAGAATGAATGAAAAATATCGCAGAATTTAAGAAATGGATATTTATGGATTTCTTGCAGAAAGATAGTGATTTGGAAGATTTTTTAAAATCATTTTCTATTACAAAATTTTTATTTTCATTTGCTTAAAAATGTAAGGATCTTTATATTTGTTCGGCAATGTAATTTTTTTCAAGAACCTCAAAATCATTTATTTACACACTAGTTAGACAAATTTTACCAGTGATATACATTTAAAAGTAATATAGGTTGAATGCTTGTAATTTATCATTTAAAATATCATTAAATTATCATTATATATCAACATCATTTAATAATTTGTTCAAATAATTGATCTTTTTAATATTACACAAACCGAGAGCATACTTTAATGTTTCTCATCAGCGGGCGCGCTTTAATTTTTCTCATAAGCGGGAGCATTTTATTGTTTCTCATGAGCGTGCGTGTGTTGTACTTTTACAAGAGTTTTACTACAAATGCAAGATTTTTTTTATGATATTAATAAAATAGGTAAGTTAAGAAAGCAACTACATATACCAGTAGAGAAAATTAAATTTTAATGGTAATTGCAATTTAAGACAAATATCTAATACACATTTAAAGAAAACAAACAACATTTATTAAAAATGAAACCGTCGCATTATTTCGTAAAATATTTTTTTTTAATCAAGCGTGATTTAAAATAAGAATACATAGGTATCAAAACTAAAGAAAAAAGTAATAATTATTATTTTCAAAAATGATCACCTTTCAACTTCTATGTTTTAGCAAAATTTTAATGCTAGAAAGACCTTCCACGATGTACAACTTTTTCGTTCTCGAGTTTCTGACTCATTCCATTTAACACCATTTTGTTGTTTTAATTTTACCGGCACAAAAATTATTAACTTATATCGTCTCATTTTTGAAGTTTTTTGTTTTTAATTGCAAAAACTGAATACTATTTATTTTTCGTTTGACTGTGTAAAACAAAGTACAACTTAATTCGGGTAACAGATATCAATCACATTATTAGAAAAATAAATCCTTAAAACATGAAATAATTAATTATCTACTGCCAAGAGCATCCGTCCTATGCAAAAAAAAAAAAAAAAATGTAGAATCATGCTTTGAAAATCGGAAAACCCGTTTTATCCCAAATAGAATTCATGTATATTCAGAAACTGAAATTATTTTTAGGCTGTACCTGTGGCACATTTAAGAAAAATATTAAAAATCAAACTTTTGTCTTCAAAATTACGTAAATTTATCCGCGAAAAGGTTAATTTAAGACTGGCGAAGTCAAACCAACCATGGAATATGTAGTGTGCCGAACGTTATCGGTCCATACTATAATTTGTAACCACCGTCGATTGAGACGCATCCATTTTGCTTCACTTTGTTAACCAGTTGATAGAAGACAAATACTAATACAACTTTTTAGGTGCGTTCGTAATTATGTAAATGCGTAGAACCTATAGTCGTCGTTCGGCCTGCCCATCTGTCCGAAATTTAAAATATATAATTGTTGCATAACTTTGTCGAGGCATTTCAAATTTTATGAAAATCGGATGTATAGTTTAATTACAGGGACAGTCAAAAGTTTTCCATTACATTACGGCCAATAGGAAAAAATTATTGCAAGTGCATTTTAATAATGTTAGAGCCTTCCGAATGTCAGAAATTTTAAATATACAATTTTTGCAAAATTTTGTCGAGTCATTTCAAATTTTATGAAAATCGGATGCATAGTTACAGGGACAGTCAAAAGTTTTCCGTTACATTACGGCCAATGTAAATAAATTACTGCAAGTGCATTTTAATGATGTTACAGCCTTTCGAACACAATGAAATTGATATGCACTTATGAAGGGCACTAAAATATACATTCAGTACCATATGTGGCCCAAAATATATTTATAAAACTAGTTACAGTACGAACGCACCTCATTTGCCACGTTTGACGAGCAATTTCCAAACTGTTGTTTTAAAGGATGGGGCGACCTATCAGACACACCGAAGATAACTTGCTCATGATTATAAGCTGTTTACTCTAAGGAGACAGTGAACACCTGATTATCGTCGTCACGGCCATCGGACTAGTTGATTTTTATTTATCGTAATGTTAAAAAGATAAGTGTATGCACGATATCCAGACACTAGGTCTGGGCGATATATCAATTTCAATATTGTGATAAATCGTCATCTAAAAGTGCGGAATCACGAAAAATCGTGATATTGAAATTAAGTACAGCTAAATAAATAAAATAATTGAATAATTTTCTAGATAAATATTATCACAAGTGTTATTAACCTAATTTAATTTAAGTTTACATAATATGCCTCTATATATAGTATATCATATTGCATGGATTTCGATTTTCAGAAATTCAATAAAATATGCCTTAAACAAGATATGTATATGGTCTGTGTGCTGGCCTGAAACCCGAGAGCAGCACGGCCAGCTGTCCGCGCTTGGGTCTATTTTCATTCACGGCACTCGCGTGAGGCCAGGCTCGGACCATACTTTTTCCTAAAGGATTCGACGGGTCGGTCATACCTTTTGTTTTACTAGCAAGACGGGACTGGTTTCATTTTTCCTAGTCTTTATGGGTCAACATTTTCAATCCTGGTTTGGACGCAACCCGTATAGAAATTATATTGTCTCGGCATGGTCTTGTCCTTTCAAAGATTATGAAGATTTGGCTAGGCCCAAAAATTTTGCAAGAAAATGCATATATTTTTTAATTGCCATTTTTCTTTAATTAAACATTAAAATTTGTTCTTTTTTAAAGAATAGCAGATTTCTAGAATTATTAAAATATAGCTAAATTAAAATATAGTGAAACGTGTGAAAAGAACCTGCCTATGACGAATCCTGTCTTAATCTGAAAAAATGTTTACCCCATGCAAAATGAATATAATAATACGTGAGAAAAGAATATATAATACATTTAAACCTGCTAAGAAGGGAACTTGTCCGAAACTGATTTTAATTCCTAGGCGATTCAGTCAAAGAAGATTTTACTGAACAGCATTTTTCAGATTATTAAGTCTCCAAATGTATGGAATATGGATAACCGATATTAATGACAACTCAAATTTTTACACATAATAAATAGAGATTAATTAAAAAAATATATATCGCAGCCTACGGCTTTTCTATAAAAATGAAGATTATAAACATTAAAAAAAAAAAAAAAGCTAAGATAAGTATTTTTGGCCAAAACTCCTCATACCAGACAGATTTTTAACGACGTAAAAATCAATGTTTTGTGGATATTAATTTTTACCTGTGTGCTATGTGTGGATATCCGAACTTTTATCCGAGCGGGGCCGGATCTTAAGCTATTCTACCGGGCCGGCCTCGGACCGAACTTTTAACTTTTATGCCAGACCGGCCGATATTTTTTCTGTACGGGCCAAGCTTTTAATTTTTATACCTAGCTGAACAGAATTATTTTTCTATGAGTCGAGACGGGCCCGGGCCTGGATATTTCAGCCTTCTAGAGATGCGTTATGCGTTTGCTACATTATTCTGAATGTGTTGGAAAGTGTTTCAGAAGTTATGCTGGAAGCATTATTTTAAAATTTTGCTTAGTTTAGCTGCATTTTTTATTTAAATTTTTGGTGAGAGTTCTAACAAAACCATTCATATACAGAGCTACATTAAAATATAGGGATATATTGTTGCTTATAGAGGGTAATTACCACATTTAAAAAACTGATTTTAGTGTTTTCCATATGAAATAAATTTAATTTCACAATGTGGCATACAAAATTCTACAGATCACATATATGGCTTCTACAAAGTATTACATATACTACGGCCTAATGACGGTAATTGTTGAAAATGATTTGTGTTGTCAAATTGCTTATTTAGATGCCTCCTTTTATTATATTAAAAAATAAAATTTTGTTACAACAGACTTGTCTAAATTATTTTCTTAGATACCTCCTTTTATTGTGTTAAAAAATGAAATTATATTGCAATAGTAGCTTATAGTATTAGAAAATATTTCATTATCTACGATGATTCCATACTCGATTGATATTGTATAATTAATTACATTTTTCGCTCTTGATTTGCTTCCATCCAGTAATTTCAAATTTTAAAAAAAGTTAAATATATTTATCTTCTTATAGCATTTTAATTCTAAAATAATAGAAATACTAAAATTTCTCGCAAGAAATTCCTCACAAAATTAAAAATTTGTTTAAAACGTATATATTTTGAAAACTACACTTTGTATTTGTAATCTTTGAAAAATATTTTACAAAATAAAATCCATGAATCATAGAAATTCCCACAATTATGCATTCTTTAATAAGCAAATGTATATATTTTTTATTTATTTATTTATTTTTTAAGAAAGGGGGGAACATAAATAAATAATTATACTAGATATAATATGAAGTAAAACATATAGAAAAACTAGCATTTAATAAAAATCCGTAAAATTATTGAATAATTATTTTGTTAGATTAAATATTCGAAAATTTCATATTTCTATTCAAATAGCTCTGTAGATTTTTACATTACATTCGCTTAAAAATCTTTATTTTATTAATAATATTTTAAAATAACATTAGTAAAATGGTGTTTCGTACGAATATATAATAAAATATGTTAAATTATTTCTTGTAATTAATTGTTGTATTTTTTGACAATTAACGTGAGCGCAGACGTTTGGCTAAAAAATAAAGTGATTTTACTAAGTCAAAATTAGCCTGCACTTTTAATTTATAAAACATACTTTCTTAAAATTTTTAACGAGAAAAATCCAGTTGACGTACCTTTTATCATGAAATTATTTCTGTACATTTTTTCATTCTAAATATGGAAAACAGCTCTTATTGAAAACAGATGTATGTATAGATAAAATTAGTTTTGAATCTCCACCAGATCCTTCTGCTGCACAATTCTTCATAAGATGTCCTCTGAAATTAAAAAAGTCCTAAAATTAGGAACAATTAGATCAAGTATTAGTAGATTGATTGATACCAACGGATTAAGACATTAGTCATAACTATATACGGTTGTGTACATTATAGCAGAAAACAATTTCTTCTCTAGCATCGTTACCAACATCTACTAATAAATGAAACTATAATAATTAGAAACTTCAACTGACTTCCTAGAAAGAACTTAATAACTATAGTTCCTTGTAGAAGTAGTGATTAAAATTCCTTAAAAGTGGGTTTATTTACCTTTTAAGTATTTAATTGATTGTTTGTATTTTAACAAAACTATTGCGTAAAGAAATATTACTTTTATCACTAAGATGATGCAAGAATAGCAATGCAAAATGCAAACAGCTCCAACTTCTTTATCTCTATATAATAAAACACTGAGTAACGAATCCGGGTGGCGCTCATCTTTGGGAGAAAAAAAAAAAAAAAAAAAAAAGATCGGGGCTATGTTAGGCTTAAGCATCGCGATACCTTATTATAAATCGAACAATTCCTTTGTTTAATCTACGTTGTGTCATATCTTTCCTGCTTCATTTTTCCTAAAACCTTCTAAAACTATACAATTACAATGTTTTAAGTTCTAAATTAAAAATTGCGAGCTACCAACTGCAGATTACAGATCTAAACAAATGAATACTCTTGCCATTCAGAAACACAAAAATCCAAATCTAGAAACAAATGAATGGTTCTTTGAGAGGTTCATTAAAGAATATGGTTATTATCCGATTCTTGTCTTAAAACTTTGTAAAAGCAGCATATTAAAGCCTTTAAATATTTTTAATGCATTTTTCACGTTTGTTTGCGTTTATAAGAAGTATGGCAAAAGAGGAAGGAGGATTATAAGTTCAATTGAGTGTATTTCTGTGAAATAAATTTGTACTGGATAACGTTTTGTTGTTACATATTCTTTTGGTGCCATCTTCCAGAATTTAATATAAACAAAGAAGATTTTTGTTGAAATCGTACCTTTTTATGCATTTTATCAGCTTTGCATTGCAAATAAAATTATTACTTCTTATCAGTTCTTATTGTAATTAAAATATAAGGGATATACAATACCGTTATAACATAGAAAGTTTCCAGAAAAAGAAAATCATATTATTGTAATTAATAGTTGCAATTTTGCATTATTTTTACAGTTCACATTACTTATTAAGCAATTTACTTTGAAAAATGACGAAGATTAAAATCATTAGAAATTTGCTGTTTAGTGCGCTTACAGAACAATTCAAAATTAGTTTCTGAGTAGTAAAGTAATTTATAAATCACAAAATTAATATCAGGTAAAGAATAATATATAAAATTATTCTCTTACTTGGTAATATGAATTTGTAAATATACTTTATAACAAGTTTTATAGAATTAAACATATTTTCCCCTATAACACACACACACACACAAACATATATATATATATAAATATACATATATTGATTACAAAAGCAATGAAATTTTTATGCTGTAATATTTAAAATTTGGGATGTAATTCTAATATTTTCAAAGGAGGCATTTTTCAGTTCAAATTCCTGTATTTTCAATTGTAGTTTAAATAATATCTTTGTTCTTTTCATAAGAAATCATAGGGTGATATTTTTTTAATAACAAAATGCAAAAATCATAAAATAATACATCGTGGGTTTTTTCCGTTAGATTTTTTTTTTTCTAATATACAATTTTCATGATTAAATTTCGGAAAATGTAGATATTTTGATCGAAGTTTGTCTTTTACTATGAACTTAAACTTAAAAAAAAGACCTATGCCTTTGTCAACGAGCAGTTTTTCTTATTTCCATTCATATTTATTAATCCTATGGAACTTTTTGAAACTGAGAAAGAAAATAATAAAATACTTACTGGCATTTGATGCTGTCATCTATAATTAAAACTTGAAACTACACCCAAATCAAGTGATGATTAATCTGGGAGCATCAGCGCCGCGAACCGAATATTATTTTTCGGTACAAATCCTGTCATTGAAAACCCGTCTTCATTGTTCTCTATATTTTATCTTCATAATCTAAACTTCTAAATGTTGTTTTGAAGATCCTTCGTTAACAAAAACAGTTTTTTTTTTATAGCACCTTTAATCCTTAATTGGTGCTGTGATGCCATTTAGGCACGACGTATATTTCTACTCGTGTAATTTTTTAATTTTTTGATCAATCAGTAAAATCCGGATTAAAATAATGAAGTATATTAGTGATATACTTACTGATTTATTCAACTCACAAAAACAGTCATGTAAAAATACCATTGTTTCATGCAAAATTCCTTTTATTTGTTTTAATTTTACAGGTTATTAGTAGAAATCACGCTTAAAAAAATTATCTACCTTAAGCATCAATAGACGCAATGCTTATATCGATACATATGGTATATATAAAAGTATATCGACAATTTCATACTTAAAAATTAATCATATTAGGATGGTTGTTTAAAGGAGATAACGCTTCACATTAATTTTCACCTTAGTCAAAGAATAAAGTTCTAAAGGAAAATTGTTTAATTTTTACAGACAAAGCAAGTAGTGGGACTATTGAAGGGCTAAATGGCAAAAATCAGTAATTGAAACTGAACCATTTTAAACAGAAAACGCGAATATTCATATATGGATATGAACCATTTTATTTACGAATGCTCGAAAATGAGACATTTTCCCTTAAGTCTGAGAATTGTTATTATAATATGCAAATTTAAAGGAGCTTTTTCCCCAATGCTCTCTTTGTGTTTGGTGAAAATCATTTTGCTATATTTCATAAAATTCCAAACCTGTAATAGAAATTACATTTTTTTAAACTATACAATTTAACCGGTTAAAATGCCTAATAAGTCCATCCTGATTTTGGTGTATATGATATATTAGATAGTATAGATAACGAACCATCTGTCAGCTGTTGCACCAGGGGGAGGGGGTAGAGTGTTAGGAAAAAGTCAAATTAATTTTATTAATATATCTATTATGCTTTTAAGAAAAAAAGAGTATCTGTGTTAAGTGAATTTAGCTGAAAAGGAATAAGATATTTATTTTTTTATAACGGTTAACTAAAATTTTTAAAGAATTTAATTTAGGGACTGCTTAATCTGTAACGTTAATTTAAAAAAATACTTCATGTAATCATAGAAATATTTAAGTAAATTCGTCAATATACGTAATTTAGAACCGCATGTAGGAAATAATATAAGCATGCATGGATCCCATAATTGCAATATCTTGCCAATCCAATTTCACTAATTTAAAACTATCTGAAAATGTATAAAAATAGCAAATAAAGACTTTGTGCAAGAATAGAAACTGGCAGAAAACCAACGTTTAAATTGTGCATTTAGAAACATTGGTTTTCTCTCTTTTAATATCTGAAAATGACTGAGGAATATAAAGACTGATTGGCAGATTTCTTTCAGGCAAGGAGTCAAACGAAACAATTCAAAAAAAGAAAGTAAAGTCAGAAGTGACGTATTTGAATGAAATAAATTACAAATATGAATGAAAAAATCCGGAATTTATTCATTTTAACTATGCTATGTTGTCAAATTCGACTGATAAATTCAGAGAGGTGATAGTAGGTATCAATAGAATAAAAAATTGCCATAGAACATGGCATTGCAAAACACTTATTTACTAGGCACAAATACAGGGTTTTCACTACTCTAACTGAAGTCTGCTTGACGGTAATAATTTTGCAAATATATATATATATATATATATATATATATATATATATATATTTGACTTAAAATGTAACGATATGTACAGTCGTCGAAAAAAAAAGTAAACACCCCCTACTAACTCCTCAACAAATTATTGTAGAAGAAAGTTACTGGTACCGAACGATTGGAAATAAAGTGTACTTTTATATGATGTATATAAAATTTGCTTAGGGGGCCCCTCTACACATTAAAACGAACCATAACTTTGTTTTTTTCAATAGAAGTATACAATTCTGACAGCATAAATGTACTCTACCCCCTGCAATTAGCCTAAAAACAAATTTTTATGCAATTCGTACCATACGTTTCCGAGAAATTATTTACTTTAAAACGAGCGTATTTTAAGGGCTGTATCCAAATTGAAGTTCCGTACTTAATTGTTAACCGAGTGAGCACTCTTCTTGATCAAGGCACCTGAAGCGCCACTCAAGGAGTCAATGAAGCCTGTTAGATTACAGGATAGCAGAATAAATTTCAAAATATCTACTCACTTCTACCATAGACGGCCCTTAAACCCTCATTTTGCCGTTGTTTAAGCATAATATGAAAACTACTTGGAAGAAAAATGTGAAAATTTGGATTTCTATAAAGCAGGACTTAATAAATCTAAATCCATCAAAAAAATTGTAGGTTGTAATTCATAATTTTTTCGAATATTAATTTCGTAATTCATAATTCATATCATAAAATTATAAAAATTGCAAATTCAGCGTATTTATGTTTGTTATTATTGCTACAAAAAAATTAGCACATTATGAGCATAATTTCAGGAGATATAAATAAAAATATGAAAATGCAATTTAACATTACAAGCACTAAATTTTGAATGCTTATAATTCAAAAACTTATCATTCATATGACTTGAAATTTGGTGTCTAGGTATAGTTTGGAACGAAGATTTGAAATATCTCGTTAAAATTAGGTATTGCTATTGAAAAAAATGAAGTTTGGATTCGTTTTAATATGTAGATGGCCCCCTAAGAAAATTTTATATACATCATTTAAAAGTAGACTCTATTTCCAATCGTTCAGTACCGGTAACTTTCGTCTACGATAATTTGTTGAGGAGTTAGTAGGAGGTGTTTACTTTTTTTTCCACGACTGTACCTTGTTTTGTAGGAAACGCGTGAACATCCTCAAAATTTTTGAAAAAGTGCTCACGCACTCAATGATACCGTATGATCTGATAATCTAAGTCCAAAATGAGAAGTGTTCTGTGCATACTGCTGGCGCGTATAATGGAAACTTCTACCACGTTTTTTGGTGTTATCCTATTTACAAAAAAGGTGAGCATATCTATTAAAAGTTTCATTATAATAAACTTCAATTTTCTGAAAGTTAGTACCTTCAACCAAAGTTAGATTAAGGTAGAAAACCCTGCATTAAATGGGTGGTTTGCGTCCCCGTATTCTATTGTAATTTTTCATCCTCCTAATGCCTCCTATCACCCCTCTGAATTTGTCGGTCAAATTCCGCAACACCATGCATATTTATATATGTGTGTGTGTCCGTATATGGTATAAATATATATGTATATGTATTATTAATCATGTAAAGCTGTTAATAGAATGTACACATATACTTGTAGAAATTTTATTTTGAAGCTTAATAAGTTATGGGGTGTTTTTAACCTACAAAGTCGATTTAATCTGTATGTTATCCTGAAGAACGTGAATTTACTATATAATCTCTGATGTAGAAGAGACATTGAATTTTGTAATTCAAAATCCTATATGTATCCTATATGCATCTATATGTTATGTATGTATCCTGAAGAACATGAGTTTACCATATAGTCGCTGATGTAGAAGATAGATTGAATTTTGACATTCAAAATCCTATATGTATCTATATGCACCTATATATTCTATATGTATCCTGAAGAACGTGAATTCACTATAGAATCAATGATGTAGAAGTGACATTGAATGTTGTAATTAGAAATCTCGGCAACTCTGATCTTTTCTGGAAGCACTTAAAAATAAAGATGACATTTTCTCTGTCATATGACCCACTAAATAGGTATTTTAAGCCTCTTGTATATTTATTATAATACTATTTATCTCCGATTTTCCGCTGGCTATATACAGTTCTTTTTATGATTATAAACCGAAAATTAAAACTGCTTCTTATGCGTGCATAAAAATCCCCCAAAATAACGCGCTGTAAACTTAATTCCCTTGCAACTATTGTGTGCAAACAATTTTATAATACTGTTATAAGAAGAAGATTTAACATTAATAAACATGAGAATAATAAGCACATCTGACACATATTTAATGCTAACGTATTATTAACATTAGTTGATATTATTATAAAGTGAATGTTACAATGTGTGTACAGTGGCTGTCAATAGTGTCCGGCCATCATAAAAATTTTGGTTAATTTGTAAGTATACCCATATTGAAGTGGAACCTCAGAGTGATACTTATACACTTTACTGACAGAACAGTTAAGAACTTATTTATGGAATAAAAATAAATATTAATAAATTTAATTGTCAAAACTAATTGCAAAAGAAAACGCATGTTCTCAAAAGTGTCCAGCCACCTTGGCAAGTTTGGAAAAAAGTGGTGTTATAACAGAAAATAACAGTGATCAACAACTTTTACAATTAGTATTTTGTATTCATACATTTCGTAATGGGTACTGCGGTGCAGCAACGTGGTATCGATTCAATGAATGGTTGTATATCGTCAATGTTAAGTTTTTTCCACGGTTCTTGGAATTTTTGTGGAAATGCTGCTGAATTGGAATATTTATAATTCCACGCACGCTTTCAAGTTAGTTTCAAAGATTTCTATGGATTCAGATCGGGTGATTGGGCTGCCATTTCAAAAGCGGATTTTTTTTTGTGCGAAAGCCACTGCTTGACGAGCTTGCATGTATGCTTTAGGTAGTTATCATGATGAAACAAATAGTTGCGACCACAATTTTTCCTGCAATAAGGCAGCAAATGATCGTGTAAGATATCCTTATGCATTGCACAACTCATCTTGCCGCGGATTTCAAATAACGAACAGGCACATTTTCCAGAAAATGCTCCCCACAGCATAACGTGTCCTCCGTAATGTTTCATTGTAGGAATAACGTATCTCGAATCTTATATTTTGTTTTTAGGTCGTCGGTTGCAGTGTCTGTTATCACTCCCAAAAAGACTGTACGTCGATTCATCGGAAAATATTACTTCTTTCCAGTTTTCACTTGACCAGTCTTTGTATTCCTTGGCAAACGCCACTCGGGCCGTCTGATTTTTTTTTTTTTTTTTTTTTTTTTTTTTTTACTTATGAAAGGTTGTTTAACACCGAGTGTTCCATAAAGTCCTATGTCACGTAAGAGTTTTGACACGGTAAACGAACTTATTTCAGCAATATTTTAACACCATAAATCGTGCCGAATCGCAGCGGCATTTTTATGCGGGTCATCAACTGCTTTTCTCCTGATAATTCTGCTTACAAGAATAGTCTTTAATCCAGGGTCCCCCAGACCATGTCAAGTTCCGAAGGCCATGACCATCTTTACATTTTTGATTAATCTTTATATTTTTGATTATTTTTTGGTTTTTAAATATCGTTCACAGCAAATTTTCCGATCGAAAACTTTGCCGCAATCTCACGAGAGCATTGTCCCTTTAGCGACAAACAAATCACTCGTTTATGACAATAAATTGTTCAACTTTTCATTTTTGAATTTCAAATACGTTATTCACGCTGATTAATTAACAAACACGGCCAAAAAAACAGTTTAGCGATAGCAAAAACTAACGGATGACGAATGGCCGGAATCTTTTTCACATGCAAATTTCGAATTCCTCCACTTTGCATAAAGTATCTTCAGTATCCAATCAAAATGATCACGTGTCAGAGGTAATTTACTTATTCCTAAATTTTGGAGCAATTGTGCTTCGTCTTCGCTGAAACGTTCTGTCATACAAATAAAAAAAAAAAAAAAAAAAAAAAAACTAAGTGGCCGGAAACTTTTGACCGCCAATGTATATATTTCTCTAGTCATGAGTAAAAAATGAAAATTAAAAATTACTACTTAATATGCATAAAATTTCATGAAATACGTGCTTTTAACGTATTTCCCTTACAACAAATGAGTGAAAAATGAATAAATAAATAAAATAAGAAAGCTACCGTAAGATTTAATATTAATAAGACATGTGAATAATCAGTACGCTGTGTTTGTAAAATATTTTCTTCTAGCAAGTTACTAACATTAATAAATATTCTTACAAAGGAATCCTTTTGAACCTGAATCTTACAAGAATGCGATTAAAAGTCCTCGTTTCTACAAATTTAGCTACTACACCTTGATCTAGGATTTACTAATTTAGTTAATCTCGTGGGGCTAACATTTTCTGTTTCAATCTTTAAAATTCTTGGTTGCCGTTTGATTATTTCACAACTAATCAGAGAATATCGTTAATCAAGCATACTCTTCTCATTAATATCAGGTTAAAATAAGAAGTAATGCTTAATATTTTATAAATTTCGCTATGCATTTTTGTTTTTATTAAATATTAAAGTAAAAGTAACTTTATGTTTATTAAAGGAGTAATGTACACAATCCAAAACATTTTAAAATTCGGACTCCTAATTAAATTGGAATAAACTGTAACAAATTTTATATAGTTGTTGAGAAGTATTTACTATAGGTTAAAAGAATTTCTTTAAAACTAGTTTCACAAATGCTTTAAACTGACTTGAATGTAACAGAAATATTTTCATTTAGATATACTTTTACAAGTTTGTCAGGTTGTTAAACAGTAAAATGCTGAAGAAATGTCAGTTAGCCGTTCTTCTTGTGTCAGAACAGACAATGTATCAAATATGTATGGTATATTAAAAATAAATTGTTGTTCACAAGTTTAGTTTCGCATGTTTTATTTGATAGGATGGATAAAAGTGAATTAGATAAATAAAGTAGATATTCTTTAAAGGCACATTGATCACTATTTTTCTTAACAAACTTTGCAGGAAGTTTTAAAATCTTAATTTCTTTAGTATGACACCAAATAAATACAATTTCTCCCATCAGTTTTGTTTTAGATCTAATAAGCTTCGAAATTTTACTTTTTAAAATTTTCTTTTTATAATTTATTTCATGATTTGTAATACATTACAAATTTATTTTACTTTTCTTATATATATATACTTTCTTTGCAGCTCACACTTGGAAATAAAATAAGTAGTTAATTTTAGGCAGATAGTTTGATATTCTCATTATATGCGAATGCAAATGTAACATGATTCTTACGTGCTATTTCTTCTATTATTTCGTTTTTACTGATATATTCTTACTGAAATACACCTTAGGATTTATAAAAATTAAGATAAAACTTTTTTCAAAAATAAAAAAAAATATGATTCATTGAAGATGAATGTCAAGGATTTCAAGGTAAAAGCGCTTTACAAAAACTTTTATATTTAAGGGAAAACTTTTAAAAAAATTATTTGATAGGTAGAAATACGATTAGAATTTGCAAAGAATACAACATTAAGAAACGCTATTTATCAAGTATAAAGAAAACGCACAAATATCTAGTCAAATTGCTATCTATACAGTTAAATTCGAATTGTTTCCCATTATTTGGTCTACATTATTTCTATATATCATATACAGAGGTGCACAAAAAATTTAACCACAATTCTGTTTATTGACGATAAGGTCGAAATAGATTTTTAGGCTTTGTTAGGCGTTTTCAAAGTAAACTAGATTTAGTATATTATGAGGTACAAATACAAGTCTATAGGTCTACAGAGCTACAGAAGAGAATTGAAATATTTTTTTCAACTATAGAATATAATGGCTTAAACTGGGTTTCCAAATGTGTTATACGATTTCCGAATTGTTTACTTAGATATCATCTTTCAACTCACTAAACAGTGACATTTTCTTAATGTAATTTCACTGTGTTGGAAAGTGCTTGATAATCTACGCTTGAAGCATGTATTTTCTTTTTTTATTTAAAGCTTTCATTCGTTCTAAAACAAAACAAATTTATATTTGTTTGTTGAAAATTGATACATTAAATTAGAAGTCTAGCATTTTCTTTTTTTTAAACTCGAAATTTAAAAGGGTCATCGCTGTAAATTTATATTTAAAGAGATTTTTGTTTCATTTTTTTAAGGTGATTTTGCTGAGATGAATAATCTGCTACCAAGAAACGCCATTTGCCGAGCAACATTGAGGAAAACAAGTGAAAAAAGGCACATTTTTTATTATAAAAAGTCGGTTTTAAATTCAATTTTATTTATGAAGAATTTATATAGTGTTACCTCGTTTCTAAACATACAAAAATCTTCATAAAATATACTTGTTTCTCAAGTCGACTAATTTACATGCTAAAGAAATGTAAATTAGTCGTTTTTCTTACATCAAAACGAATATATCACATCACACATCGGATCACATCCTGACATCGAATACCAAGCTTCACTCTCAAGCAAAAAATATTGTTTTCATCATGGAAATAGCAATCTAATACAAGTTAATAGCTCTTCATTTTATGTTTTTTACCAATGAAGCATTTCCCATTTGACCACAGACTGACATGATACATTCTAAAATTGATTATCTTTGACTGTTCATAAGCACAGCAACTTCAGTTTGTAGTTCTGATTCTTTTGTTAAAGAACTATTTAATAGATGATGTGGAAAAGGAAACGTGTGTACAGTATCTCAATTAGTTATTGGAATTTTCATAGTTTATGTCTATGAATAAATTACGTTTTTCTTGCTTTAATTTATCTCTATTAGACAGGTTATTTGTTTTACTATAGCTTTGGCTTGAATTTTTCATTATTCATATTTTCTTAGTACAGTGATTGTCTCCTGCTCCTACTAATGCATTTGTATCGCTTGTTTTAAATAATTTTACATGAAAATTTTTATAACATTGTATAAAATATGGCTTTTATTCAATAAATGTTACAGAAGTGTAGTAATGTTTTATAAATACATAGAGGAAGAAACCAGACAAAATGGGCTCATGAAGGGAAGGATAAGTTTCCAAAAGGATTCATGATTGCTACTAATTTTTGTTAAGTTGGTAAAAAAAAAGCATCCAAGCTGGTGTAAAATCATTCTTTTATCAGCAAATTATTTGAGAACCAATTTTATAGAAGAAATTACAGCTTTATATAGAAAAGACATCAACCAAGTTTAACTTCAATCGCACATACAAGTTAACTACCACATATTTAGAGAATAAAGAAAAAAGTTGGTAATAATTATGCTCCATTTTAAGACATACATGTAAAGATCACATGAGGCTTCATTCATGGATTTTGTCAGTTTAACCTTTTAAAAGAAAATTTAAGAATATGCCCTACCTGAATACTGCAAGGATTTCGGAGAGCCACATTAGAGAAGTGAGAGAATAGTGACATTGCCATTCTAAGAAAAAGCCTGTTATCGCGACAGAGCTAAAACTAAAAATCTAGGCTATTGAAAAAAGTTACACCGTCGGACGACAATGGACATCTATGCACAGATATTAACTAAGAAAATTATTTTCATAAATTCTGAATGACTTTGTACTTCTTTAAATTATAGGATTAGTCAAAATTATATTGACACAAAGGATAAAACGTTAATCAAAAGTATGTTAACACTTAAAAGGTATAAATGTATGAGCTATATATAAGCATGTTTCTTTGGAATGCCGCTCTGTGTTTGTTGATACCAATGAACAGCAGGTAGTTACCATATAGTATTAATTGCGTTTAAATAAATTAAATGAATGTTTTCTAATTTAAATGGTAACATAATTTTAACCAAACCTTTTCCCATTTAAGTTTTAAAATAATTTTCACTAGCCTGTGTTATGTGGTGTACTTCATTTTATTAAGCTCTTGAAATCAAAGGTGATTTTTACACTTTTGAACCTTGCCTAAGAGACATATGAGACATTATCCATGTATTTTTGCACATCCCTATAACGACTTTCCATTTTATTGTCTCCTGGATACATGTAGTTCCCTTTAATAGTATTATGGTATAATGTGAAATTTTCTGTAACTTACGTGTGTGTCAGAAAATCATTAATATAAATTTTTAATTTAATTGACATACAACTAACACATGGAAATAAAAATGAAAATTTTATCTAGATGTCCTATAATGAACATTAATTATTAATACGAAATACACATAAAGAGGTCAACTGTATATGTCACATATTAGCCGTAGAATATTCGTTGATATTTTAATCAGGCGAATTGTTTTTATTCAGACCCTTCAAGTAATATGATTAAACATGTATTTTCTAAAAATTCTTATACCTTCTACTGGAAGTTGCTAATTGAGTTTGTTTCAGGGGTTTAATTTTTTTTTTTTTTTTTTTTTTTTTTTATCTAACTCAGTTTGGTATTTTTCTATTTGGTAGAAGTTTGATTATTTCACGACTAAGGAGAGAATTTCGCTTGCCAAGTTCAGTCTTCTTATTAATATCATGTCGTTATTTGTAGAAATGCTTATTAATTTCTAAATCTCATAATTTGCTTCTGATCTTTAATAAAGATTAAATTAAAATTACGTGAATAATTTATAGGTTTTAAAGTAATTTAAAATCTGAGAGAACTAATAAGTTGGAATAAATATCATTTTTATAGTGTAGCCTAAAGTTATAGGACATGGATTTAAGGTATTCATTTAAAAATAGTTTTCAAAATCTTTAGTAAAATCTCTTGAATAAACAAAAATATTACTAAATTATTACAAATTTTACAGTTTCGTAATTTTCCAATCAGTACTAGGGAATAAATAAGAATAATTAAAACAATTTAATTTAAATATTAAATTAAAAATATTAAATTAATATAATTTAATAATTAATATAAGAATAAGAATAAATGTAAAAATTCGTCTTTTTTCTATTTAATTTTTTGAAATTGCATTAAAATATATTTCTTATACATTTATGCATTAGTTATTTCAAGTATTCAATTCATTTCGTAGTAAAGTTTTGTAATAACCTCCATAACACTGAATTATAAAAGCGAATACGCTCTTGTTATACTTTCTAACCACATTGATGGTGCACTATGTTTATTGAAGGAATAATAAGGGTGCAAGAAGAAGATGACAGGTCCGGCCATCACTTGTAGCTGTCGACCTGAAAAAAATGTTCAATAAAATTCTCTTTAATCTTAAAAAAAAAATAGGAGGATTTTATTAAGAAATCAATTCAAAAGGATGAAGATATCAAAGTAAAAGCAGTTTCATGGCTAAATTCTTTGGCGGTATTTGTGTACAACAATAACCTTGAGAAATTCGTCAATACACATAATAAATGCTTCAGTGACATTGGACAATATGTCGATAAGAAGGATTAGATCCAGTGTTACTCTGTTAAATATTTTGTGGAAAGTTGAACGAACTTTTCGTGCTGAAATAGCTGAAGAGTAACAAAATTTTCATTTTTTATCTAGCCAAGTAAAATGCTTTTTGTTATAAAATTGTATATGGTTTATGAAAGTAGAGTACATGTATTTTTAGGAAGTTGCATCAAATTTCTCTTAAATATATTTTGTAATAAAAGAATTGGAAATATATATGGAAATTTGCTCTGGTGGTTATAAGAGTAACAGTGGACGTTCCCTGCTATTAATTTGAATTTATTTCTAGAAAAAAAGCGTAAAAATTGAAATAACACATGTAAATCTTATAAACTGCTAAGATATTTCGATGAACATTCCGTAAATAAGAAATTTAGTAAAAAATATCTTAAATTTAGCTTATAACAGATTGTTTGGAGAGAAAATGTGTATTTAATCGAAATGCTTCAAACTAAAGTAAATCCGTCTAAGGTGTCCTGAAACAAGAAATAATCCCCCTTCCAACCAACCATCCTCATTAAATTTGCTACAAATCATCCAATAACATTCATATCGGTACGAATCGAAATAGGATAATGTTTGCTATGAAATGCCATGAATGGATTGCGGTTTCAAGGCATATACATTTTAAAAATGTTAAATGTTTTTTAAACTTTTATTTATGGTTTTTAAACGCCGCAAAACATTTTATGGTATTATATATATTTATATTTAAAAATATAGATTATTTAGTAATAAGATCTCTTATGTAGATATCACAAGGATTAAAAGTGAAGGAGGTAATTATAAAAGGGGAAAAATTGAATTCCATTTTAAAATGAGTTCTAAAAGTATATGTCGCTTATTACGCATATTTCCAATAAAATTCAATAAAATAATAATGATCCAATAAAATAATAATAAACATTTCATTCACTATTGCTTCCTCAAAAGCATTTTAAACAGATAATCTTTTCATAGTGAACTCATATTGAAATAAAAAGTGTACATGAATATTCTCAAATTTGAAACAATCTCAAAAATGTAAAAAAAAATATGCATTATGGGATTTGGGGCTAGCTTAAAAATAAATAATATGTACATGAAATACTTAAAATGTCAGCTTGAGTAGTAATTTCAAAATAAGAATTTTAACTACGCCCTTGGGATCTTAGAAATTTATGTAAAACAGAGAAAGGTGGCCGCGAAACCCCTTATCCACATTTTTTTTTTCAGAAACGTGTTTTTGTGTATTTAGAACAAGAGAAATGCATTTCTGTCAACATATCATACGTAGGCGCTTGACGTAGATATGGTAATCAAATTTTTAGAAAAATAAGTTTGAAATTTGATTACCCCATCATTTTTCAGACACAAAACTTTTGGCTTGTTTTCAAAAAGAAAACTTACTCTTTCCTTTTTAAAAGTTTTTTTAGATTACAGTAACGTGTACTAGGTTTTCTTTGAAATCCAGCCATGCGTTTTTATATAACCATTAACTCGAATTAAACATATTTAAATATGTTTAAATAATGCTTTTCTTGTTTGATTAATTACCATAATTTTAATTAACACATCTACAAGTTAAAATTTAACTTAATTTTGACTGACCCTGTAAACTGTATGAAAAACCCTGTATTATCTTTCCCTCTAGCACATGAAAGCAAATTCGGATTTTACAAATCTGAATGCTTGAAAGTCATATGACACTCGACTCATGTATTTTTTTAATATTTCTCATTCTCTTACTTTCTGTCTGATTGTAGCTTTACTAAATGCAATTCCTCTTAGAAGCAATATCATGCAAAAATTTATATTACTTGTACTTGCGTCAAAAAAAAAAAAAAACTAATTTGTAAATTTTTCACCTTACAAATAGCACGTACAAAATAAACAACATGATAATTTTGCGTAGATAACGTAAGATGAACTTTAATTGTTAATAAGAAATACTAAGAAAAAGCAATTTATAAGTCACATAATTACTACTAACACATTACTAACATTCCATGATACTCTTAAAACATGATTTGCTTTTATCCCGATGCTTAAAGTAATATGATTAAACGTCTATTTTCTAAAAATTCGCTCTTATACGTTGTTTCGGAACTCGCTAATTGAATTTATCTCACAGGGTTGAAATTTTCTGTTTTAATCATTGAAATCCTTGGTCTCCGTTTGATTATTTCACGACTAATGAGAGAATTTCGTTTACTAAGTTTAGCTGTCTAATTAACATCAAGTCGAAAGACGAAGAAGAGCTTAATAATTTTTAAATATTATTTTGTGTTTCTTATTTCGATTAAAGATTAAATGTAACTTAGCATTTATTAGGTGAATAATTTATAGTTCGGAAAGCATTTGCAAATACGAGATAATTAAGTTAGGATATCTATAAAAATTGTATACAGTAGTATGGAGTGGTGTTCCATGCTTTTAAGGTATTTGTTTCAAACTGGTTTTCCATATGCTTTGTCTTGTATACAGTGTTGCCAGTGGGTTGCTTTTTTTAAATTCATATTTCTTAATTGGCAACACTTTTTTGAAATAGTAAAATTCCCTTTCTTTTTAACTTGCTTAATGTGTCATTAAGTAAGGCGAATTTTACCATTTCAAAAAAGTGGTGCTAATCAAGAAATCTTAATTTTAAAAAGGTAGTCCTCTGGCAATGCTGCCTGAATATACAAGAGATACTGGGATTTAGATAAGTTGTTAAACACTTTTTAGTATCTTCATCATCCGCTGAGGGCTAGGTAAATGTAAAATATTACGAGCACAAATTTTTCGAACTGGGTGGAATTTTGTCAACACCTGGAATCGACCAGAACCTTTGGCATTGAAGGACTTTGTTCCACTAATTCAGCGACGATATCCAAGTTAACACAATTCAGTCAAAAAAGCATTTTATAATGACATCTGATCTCTTATTTCAAACAGTTCGACGGAATAAACTGCATGTAAAGGAGCTGCTGAGGGGTTCGGTTACAAAAAAGAGATATCAACTTCGGATTTTTTGCATTATATTTATTAACATTTTACATTTAATTTTTGGTGTAAAAGATTTGAATATTATGTCTTGTGCGATTGCATATGCGCCGCATGGACTTCCAATCGAGCTATCGTTTTTCTCCTAGCACAAGCATCTCAAGCAAATTTGGTCAACATATTATGAAAGGCATTACTTTATCAGGGCTTATATGAACAATATGTTTAAAAAGTTATTTTTAACGAAATGTAAGCCATTTCAACAAAAAAGTTCACTTTCTCGCCCACTTTCTTTACATTTTGCGAGCTCTAAAAAATATGTAATCAATAAAAAATATACTTTTCGTTGGTATAAGCTCCAAAAAATAGATTAGCTTTCTTTTAAATAAAAAATGAAGCTATTCTGTCCAAACATTCTCGAGAAATATAGTTGCCCAGTTTCAAAAATAGGGATTGGAGAAAAACAAGTTTTAAATTTTAGAATAGCATTACATTCAACGAGCAGTATTACATTCGACGAGCAAAAAATACTGTAAGGAAAATCACAAAGTCGCTTTGGCCAACAATCTACAAATTTGAGGAATACAAAAAATGTAAAATAAAACAAAGCGAAAGTTCTGATTCATCGAAGTTAAGCTCCGCTCCTTTATCTATTTTATCTGAAATATTAAGAAAAACATACAAAATCTAATGATTTTTGGAAATGGAAAATCATGTAATATACAGGGTGTCCGGTTTCAACGGTGTCCAATGGCTAATTCCTAAACCGTTAGTCATAGACTGATAGTTCCAATTACAAAAATGTTTTAAATCAGGTAAAGAAATATTTTAAAAGCGATTTGGGTCAATATCAGCATTTCTTAAAAAATTACGAAATTAAAATTTTTTCCCCCGGTCCCGTAAGTTATATTTTGTAAAATTTTCCTTTTACACTGGCAAGTAATACAAAAAAGTCCCGTTGTTCTACGATTAAAATTGACCGAGTAATACCTGTTTAAATTTGAAGCATATATTTTGCTACAAATTGGGGGTCATTCACAAATTTAGTCGAAATATAATTTCGTCAGATATATTAAAAAATGGTTGAGAGTGAAATTAACATTGCAATATAAATTTGAAACCTTTAGTCATTCTGACATATTAATGCAAAATATACAATTTGTAATAAACATTTAAGAAGAAAGAAAAAAAAACAGAATTTTAGCTAAATAGAATGATGCTAAATTAACAGCCTCAATTCTTTACAAAATGATACGTATTTTAAAATATTATTAGATTACACTAGTCTGCAAAAGTTGGGTTATTTCATGCTTTTTAGCTTTTGATAATTGATTCTTATGTATTCTGTACCGCTGAATCCGGAATTGACCTTCATTTTTAGCCATCAAATCAGGATTTTTCGCAAATTGTAAATTTCAAAGTTAAAATTTAATCTCTTCCCCCATCTCATCACACCACCCAGCTGTAATAATCCCAAGATAAGCAAAAATATCGAATAAATTATTGAATAAAATAAAATAAAATAAAGTTTTACATATGTTTTATAGTATGAAATTTTTGCTATATTTTAACTTACACATTTGCAGGTCATTTCGGTCAAAGGTCATCAAAGGTCATTTTCGGATTTAGTGCTAAAAATGACGTAAAAATGAATTATGAAAATTTAAAAAAAATACAACCATCTCCTCTACTTCATAATATCCTATTTTTGTTATTCTTTAAATTTGACAATTTATGATTTGCGAAATATCCTGACATGATGGTTAAAAATTTAGGCAATTTTCGGATTCAGTGATAAAAAATACATAAAAGTTGAAAAACCCAACAATCTCCGTCTTGTATTATCTAATCTAAAACTTTTTCTTAAACTTCTTGGCGATAATCTATCCGAAATTTTTTGTGTTATCCTGTAAAATAAGTATAAATGGTAACCACCGAAAATAATAATACAGTCGAACCTCTATTTAACGAAGTTGCTAAATCCCGGAAAAAAGTTCGTTATGTGGAAAATTCGTTAAATAGAGATTCACCTTTTAAAATACTTCAAACTACATAAAACAGATTTTAAATTAATAAACACTAAATATTTTTACTAAAAGTAATTAATCACATTTTTTTAAATAAATTATATCGATTTGTTTTATTTATTTTATCCACCAATATCCATCATCAATTCCTTTTTTCTATGTATTTAAATCTTTGAAATCTGCAAGGAAAACAAAACGTTGTCCGGGAATGCAGTGTACTTTCTGTTTAAAGTAAATAGTTTTACATTAAAATTAACGAATTTTAATGACATTATCGTATTTATTATTATTATAAGAAATAATTTTAACCATACATTAACATATGCGTCCTTAAATTTAATTTCTGAAAAACTCTGTTAATTCTGCCGGAGTTTTTTTCTTTAAAAAGTACTTTCTCTCATAATACGTCTCGCATCTTTGCAATACACCAAAAACCCCTTCATGCGTATTTTCTTCTAACTATAAACCGCGTCGGATTGTTTCATGTAATTTTAGTATTTCATCATACGAAGTTTTGTTAATTTCTGCATCATAATCATTTTCATCATCATCATATTCGTCTTCATCGCAATGCATTGCTGTATTGTTTATATTTTTCACACTGTCGAAAATATCCAATTCGGATAGTGTTTCCGAGGTCTCAATTTCAGAATTAAGTGAAATACAGTCATCAATCAGCACATCATGGTTAATTTCTTCTTTTTTTCTCATCTATAGCCACATTTTTAAAAGTTACTCTAAGGGATTATCATCTACGTCCTCCGTACTTACCGAATTCTGACTGCTGACAAAGAAGGTGCCTTGTAAAAGCAGTTCAAGGCCATTGAACATCATAAAATGTGTTTAAAGAAAGAATAAGTTTGAAATGTCCAGAAATATTTTGAGAAATGGGAAAAAAAAATTTAGATCACAAGAAAAAGTTCGTTAAATAGAGAATGCACTTCGCTATTTGGAGGTTATTTTACGAAGAAATTCGCAAAATGTTCTTGGTTCCGAGGAAAAGTTCGCAAAATAGAGAAATTCGCAAAATAGAGGTTCGTTAAATAGAGGTCCGACTGTAATATTATATTGTTATCGGATTTGCGCCAGTATGTAAAATGTAACCTCAGACGGATATTTGAATGTGGGTTAAAGTTCGAATACAAATTTTGAACTGGAGAAACATATACATAAGATCGTTGAAGTAACATAAAAACTTATAAAAATAACATAATTTTATTAAAAGAAATCATAAAAGAAACAGTCTCAAATCCTGACAAAATAAAACATATGTTATTTCAGCCAATCTGAATCTTAATAAATGTTAAATGAATCGTAATACTTGTACGGTTTTTTTCAAAGCGCAGATACACATGAAATAAGATCTTCGAATACTTTAAGTTCTTTGTATGTGGCTAAGGTAAGCCGAGCTCATTTGTTTTCAGAGCAGAAAAGTGGCATAAGTCATGCATTTTTAAAGTTTCATAACTCCCTCAATTTTAGTGTTATGTGGATGGGACTTTTTTTTGTCTTACTTGTGAGTGTAATTGGAAAGTTTTACTAATATAACTTATACGACCGAGGGACCGTATAAAATTTTAAATTTCGTAATTTTTTAAGAAATGTTTTTATTGACCCAAATCGCTTTTAAAATATTTCCTTACCTGATTTAAAGGATTTTCTTAATTGGAACTATATGTCTATGACTAACGGTTTAGGAATTAGCCATTGAACACCGTTGAGACCGGACACCCTGTATATTAAAAACACATGTAAATTAAAAAGCAACTTAAATGTTTTCAAAGAATTTCTCGTTCTTAATCCATTCTATTTTTTTTAGATTTCTGTAAAGTAAAAACGCTGGATACAATTGTAATTTTGAAACAGAAAACTGCGAGGCTTACCATAACAGCAAACTGAAGTTCTGTAATAATAGGGGTAATTTAACGAAAACTAAATAAAAGAAAATTTGCTAAATTTATACACATTTTTAAAACTCGATCAAAACAACAGTTAAATCCTGAAACATTGTGCACACCTTTGCACATGTTTAAAATATTTATAGTGATCTTATCTGCTGGATGTCGTTTTACAAATAGTTAATTCGTTTTACCAAATAAAGACTATATCATATTCATAAACGTTCTTTGGTTGTCGTTTAAAAACACAAACGGAATTTGATTATTTTCTAACTATAATTAATTAGGATATATTTTGAGTCATCTCTCTTGCCTTCCTATAGAAATTGTCTCTTAAAAGTTTCCTCATTACGAATTACTTTTCCAAAAATTCTTTAGGGAAAGTTGAAATTGTAATTCTTTATTTAATATCCCAAGGTTGCTTTTGTTAATGAAGTTTTCAAATTAACTTCATTAAATGTTTCAGAAAAGCAAAGTATTTTGATGTTCACATTATCACTGCAGATATTCTTTTTTGAGTCTATAAAGGAAAGGAAAGTTTCTAATAATCTTTTCTGAATGACATTTTTCGTAAAAATAAAATATAAACCATTGTAGTTAAGTTTACCACAATTATTATTTTCATGAAAAATATTAGATATTAGGTAATGTAAAATTAAATACGTTTGAATTATTTTATTGGTCTTTAAATTAAAAATAGTAATACAGTAAATATTATGTAAACGAAATCCCTCTTTACCTGTATTACGCCTTAAACGGTAGCATTTCATCTCATCATCCCGGAGGAAAGGAATACCATGCAATTATACCTACTTTTAAACATGTCGAAATTGACAATTTTCTTTGACCATTGCTGTGTCTTACTTGATTTTATTGTATATAATGAATACATTTTAAATTACGATATACGTTTACTTTTGTAGAGATATTTTCTGATTATTATAAATAGGCGCTAAAAAAATACAATTTTTTCTTAATCCAGGAAAATATAATATAACTAAAAACGCAATTATTTCCCAGTCGCAGAAGCATTCCGAAAAGTGTTCTTTATCTTTAAAAACATCATAAACCAATATAGGGTAAATCCGGGTTAGGTGTCCCATCGGTTTAGTTGCCCAGTCACTGCATTTCAGCTTTTTGACATGTGAAAGGGCTAGTGACGTTCTTCTACTCTCAAAAGCGTTGTAGACGAAGTTACAGTAATTAATTTCTTCAAATAAAAGTTTTATTCGTTAAAAAAGGTAAGTTTGGTTTGTGCTGTACGTTCTGATAAGATATAGTATCAGATGAAATATAATGTATTTATTAGAGATTTTTCATGAATTATTTAGTGAATGTTGTTGAAACAGGTTTCAAATAATGTGTTAGTTTATAGGCTGCAGCCCTATTTCTTCCTGCTTCCAGATCTACTGGCCGGAGCATCTGTTCCAATCAAGTGGGGCGTCTAAACCTGAGGTCAGGGATAGATGACCTAAATCATTGATTATGCTTTTTGACAAAAAACAATTTTACTTACCCTAATTTCGAGATTTAAAGTAGCATTTACAACAGAATAGTTTCTTTTGCTCCACTGATTTTCGAAACGTTTCTGAGTAGTTTTTATACTGTATTAAGAGATTTTCTCGAACCGGAATATCGATATTTAGAATGGTATCAATTTTCAGTTAAATATTTTCAGCTGTGTAATGCATGCAAGAGTAACAAAATAATAGTACAGTTAATGTTAATGCAGTTAATTTATTATGTTTGTCTGTATCGAATATGAAAATGTTTTCTTTAGAATAGATAGCAGACGAAAAATTGATATTTCGTGTGGAAAAAACTGATTAATGCATTGTAAAAACTATTCAGAAAGGTTTCCGAAATTCAAGGTCAGCAAAAGAATTTTCTTTTAATGCTTCTATAAATTTGTAAGATATATTATTACTTTTTGACGTTTTAAGAGATTAAAAAAAACTATTTGGAATCGTGGTTATGTCAGAGGAGGTTATTTTATATTTACATTTATAATGATATTATATTTTCTTAGAGTAAAAAATATTTCTTCCTTTGTGTATTGTGATTTCAAAATCAGCATGCATGTGTTGTTTTTTAAAATCATTATTATTGTTAAAATAATATTAATAATTGAGTTTAAAGTTTGTGCTTTATTTCTCATGGACGAAATACGCTAAATTTAATTCAATTATTTATTTCATAATGTAATGTTAATAATATTATGCATATAATGCGTTTGGACTTGTAATGCTTCAATACACATCGTGATTATTTAAATACCATTGAACCAAGTTAATACGCGAAAGAAGGGACCTATCAAAATTCGCGTATTAAATGAGTCCGCGTACTAACCAGAGTTCGCGAATTTTCGTCCAGTGGTCCATCTAATAACAATCTATGAAGATAAAACACATCTTTTGACAATGTTTAGTGATATTAAGACATAAAATTACATTTTATGTGTTTTAATCATTATGTGCTTATTAAGCAGGAACGTTCGAAAGCTAAAAATTCAAATAAGTGTTATTGTCTTGAGTAAAAATCATATAACTCTTTTCAAATTTAGATTTATTATTTACGACACATAAAATTGAATAAAACGAACACAAAAATTTCTTCTAACTGTCTTATATAAAACTAATATTAAAATATATATATATATATATATATATATTAACAACAATGAAAGATAAATATATACATATATGAATAATCATATATTGTTGGGAATGTCACATTCAATGAAAGGTTAATCTAAAAAAAGAAATTTAAAATTTAATAAAGTCAATAAAGACATAAAAATTACTTTTTGGCAAAGTAGCTATCGATTTTGGCCTGTTTGACATGCGTTCTCGCCATCCGTATGATGTTTTCAGCCCTATCCTGGTAATGGTAAAGCTCGCCCATCAAGGACCCTTCGTCCAGTGACGATGCATTATGTTTGAGAAAACTGAACGCCTCCGTAACTTTGGAGAACGGGGATGAGGACAGTTTCATTATCTTCTTTCTCCTGAAACGATTTATTAGTCGCAGTTACACCAGCGATGATGTCATCCAGACTTTTGAGATCGGAGGTCATTAGATCTTTCTCAATATTAATGAACGTTTCTAAATCGACATAATCTTACCCTACAGTTTCTTGTGCGAACAGCCAGCTTTTTTTCAGCATCAGGCTGCAAGGTTGACTCTTCATACATGATATCCTTGTTATTTGCGAAACCCGCTTTGCGAAAACAATTTACAATCGTAGTTGTTGTGATACTCTTGTGGTAAGCATATACATAGCACCGAGCACTGTAATAGGACGACACTATTTTCATTTGGTGCAGGTATCGCCGTACTACGCGGGTCTTGTAATTTACTTTCACGCTGTTAATTATTTTTTGGTCCATTGGCTGAGTGGCACTCGTCGAAGTTGGTAGAACGTGGACGATGTTCATGCCAACGTTATCTTTTGGAAGCACAGGCCAGTTGTCCACAAACAATAAACCATGGCGCAATTCTTTACCCATACGCCGGTCAAAATTATGTACCCATGTAGATAAAAGGTTGCCCGTTATCCACGCTCTACGCTGACTATCGAATAGGCAGGGAAGATTCTTGAAATTTTTAAAGCATCGCGGGTTGCGTGATTTCTCTATTATAGTAGCTGTAAATTGTTTGATCCATCAGAGTTAGCACCGAACAGAACAGTAAGACGGTCTTTGCTTATTTTACCGTCGTGGGATGTTTCTCTTTTCACAGCCATTTTTTTGTTGGGTGGCATTTTGTAAAAAAGCGAAAATTCGTCCACATTCTAAATATCGCGCCTTGAGTAGTTTTTACAAGCTTCGGAAGCACATTTTCTTCCAACACTCAACGTCTTCATTATTGCCAGCAGATAGCTCATCGCACACTTGCTTGAATTTTATTCCATGGCAAGTTTTAAATCGATTCAGTCATCAATTTGAGGCATTGAAATCTAGAAATCCCATTTTTGCGGCGACTTCAAAAGTTTTTCGTGGATTAGCAGAGCGCTTACTGGGATATTCGTAGAGCGCGCTTGAACAAACCACTCGTAAACGGCCTTCTCCATGTCCTCCAACTTGGCTGTTTTTATTTTCTTGCTCTTTGTTCTCCCAACAACAGATTGGTTAACGATGGAATCTCTTTCCTTTAACAAAGTCCTTAAAGTTGGCTCCGTTAAGCATTTTTCTTTGGTGAACGCAGACTTAGTCGAGACAACCTGGCATGGTACTTATTTATAATTTGTAGCTCCTCAGTGACGAAAGGATCATTTCTTCGAATATGTTTTGCTCCATCCGCCATGGTGCAGACTAGATTATAATTGCAAAAGGACATGTCGTAGAATAGATCCTACCGGGAGCGACAAGCGACCCTCTTTCTCTGGAAATATCACACCACTGACCAGACAGTGAATGAGAAAACTACCGTATTTAAAGTGCAATTGCAGCTCAATCTATGAGTTCGGTACCTTTCTAAGTTAGGAGGGGAGGTCATTTTCCATCTCATCGGAAGAGACATGTTCAAGCTCTTTCTTTACAGGGGAAAACAACATTTTTGCTTATTTCATAATGCGATTTTTCGCAGTATAATTGTCTCTTCTTTCTAGCCTGCCTGTTTGACTAGTTTGACTAGTTATGAAGTAATCGGGTACGGGAATGAATTCTCCTGTAAACGGGAGAGGTTGCAATTGATATTTTTAGAAAGCTATTCATGGTTGTATTAAATTTTGACAGAAAAAGCATTCACAGTTTAAAGAAATGTCGTATAAAACGCTTGGGAAAATATTCCCTCTAAAACCTCGTCTGTTTCGAATCAAGCTCATTCCCGTATTAAACGCTGATTTTACTTATCTAGGACTAATAAAATTTCGCGTATTAAACGGGCTGTCGTTAAGATGAGTTTTTTATATGCATAAGATAAGCGTATTTCAAGGAACTAAAGAAAATTCGCGTATTAAGCGGTTTCGGGTATTACGCAGGGCGCGTATTAACCGGGTTCAACTTAAATTGTAATATAATCTATGCAAATTTATACATAAATCGAGTGATTTCGTATGTTCAACTAAATCTCCCAAGTCGAAAACGCGCAACATCGAAGAAAACTTCTGATGTCCCATGATTGCATTGTGTTGTTTTCGCCGTAATAATTAAAATTTTCATTAAGTGTAGCATTCCGTTACTGATAGGTTTTGCTTACGCAAGTTTTTATTATTAATTTGTTTGTATGCTTTATTATAAGAACAATGATATTTACCTAGGATGTAGAACAGGAAATATTCTGCTTTGGGTTTTAAAATATGCGAAATCTAAGTATAAGGCAATTTTTTCGGCCCTAAGAAATCCTAAACATCTCGTAATTTGGCTATTTGGATGTCCTAAGGACATCCTGCTTTTGTCTACTGACAACCTGAACTCTTTTCAGATAATGAAAATGTCCCACTTGTTGACATGTAACGAAATTCAGAAATAAAACTCTTTGAGGTTCTATTAGAACATACACAAAACAATCATAGATACTTTTTTAATTATGTGACATATTAAGGGAAATATATTAAAGCATCCACAAAACAATTGAACCACCAATTGGAAGAATGGAATAAATCCAAAAATTAAGAATGGAGATAATGAAAAAAAAGCTTTATAAATTTTTACTTTGAACTTATAGGTTCATGTGATATCAATGATAATGAAGAAAATATCAATTCTGATTTATTTACTAATAGAGCTGGCTGAAATATATAATATTCATTTATATATGTATATGTAAATGTGTTGGATTTATTCCCTTCTTCCAATTTATACTATACTATACACAAAATAATTTGAAATAATAAAAAATATAATTACAAAAACTATTTATTTATTAGAAAAAACGTAAGGACACTGTATTTTTCATCTATTTCTTCACTTTTGGATCTTGTAGTTGGCCAGGTCAGAATAATATGGTAAATATATTTGAATTCGTCAGGAATATATGGTATTATTTTTTGTATGTCGTTCATTTTTTTCTCATTTATCGGTATTGTAGTAACATATGTAGGAGTTTCTGGCACTTTCGGGTTTGTAGAACGTTTTTGGAGCAAAAATGCAGCTTTAATAAAACCATCTCTAAATTCGGAACATGTCAAGAAACCTTTATGACTTGAACTATACTCAAAGCTTCTATATTGCGAAATCTTGAATGTTGTTGCCTTGTCTAATGACTTACAGCTTTTCTTGAGACATCTCTGAAATGAGTTTTTAAAATCAAGTATGTCGTTAAAAGTACTGGGTTTAACTGATAAACCCCATATTTTCTTACAAAATAAAATTATT
This sequence comes from Maratus speciosus, assembly GCA_963932465.1. NCBI lineage: Eukaryota > Metazoa > Arthropoda > Arachnida > Araneae > Salticidae > Maratus > Maratus speciosus. Next base: position 317,748,470 of record OZ010791.1, on the reverse strand, counting down.
ATATTCATTTGGAACGTAAATTCTGTCCTTTCTCCTAATGAGTCTTTTAGCGGTCTCGAAATTTCTGTCACACTGTAAAAACGAATGGATACGTACAGGAAAGTATTGATATATTTTCTCAAAACGATTCGTTACAACAAGAGTGAGAAAGAATCTTATAAGTGTGTTATTTCTATTTTGTCCCCCGCAAGCATCGCTAAAAACGTGTAGTTCTTTGACAGACGGATCCATGTTGTGTATAGTTTTCCATAATAAACTGCATACTTCATCCGGGCCCTGTTTAGTTTCACCCTTATGGTAAGTGTAGAAATCAGCTGATTTCGTCTTTAAGTCGTGAACACAAAACACATACAGCCATAGTTTTCTTAAATAAAACATCTCTTGAACTGGGATCTTAGGAATGGGCAGATTTTGCATGCAATCAAATACTATGACTCCTACATCTTCTCTTTCCTGACACAAGGCCAAAATTTCTTTGTGTTTATTATAAAACTTTTTAGCACGTTTAAGATGTATCATTTTTTCCTCAACCGCCAATCTCTTCGCATTCTCATTGAGAGATAAACTTTTTATTTTTGCATTGAGTTCTTTGCAAGTCGAGCAAACGTCTACTTGTGGCCGACCGAATTTGTAGTCATGATTATCATTAAAATATTTTCTGTAATAATCGTAAAAGTTCATGCATTATTTTGACGTTTAGGTTGGCTTCTAAATATTGTATATTTTTGCTGCTGTAATGAGATTGTTTAAGGAGGAAAGACCGGATATCTTCATCAATAGCCGTAATTGTTTCGTTTGTTAAGACATTACCTCGATTACGATGCCGCCCTTGTTTATCTTAAGGTAGTTTTCCCACCGATTTAAGGGAGATGAGGCGAAAAATGGCCTTTTTTTATAGTGTATAAAATGGAAAAAACTTGACGGCATACTTGATTTTTTTTCATTTCCTTTCATAGCAAAATACGTGAATCAATTGTCACGTTTTTTCGGATTTTCGTGTTTTGAACGGCGGCGATTAACTTTTGCATATTCAACGAGAGTTATCATATATGTGTTATGTTCATTTTTCGGTCGTCCATTGTAAAAGAATTCAAGCACCTGCTGTTTTTCTTCACTGCTAAACTGCTGAGTGCGGTTTTTTTTTTACAGACACAGTCACGCAGTCACTATTACTGTTAGATTTAGCTGACACTAATCTCCCTGTACTTGTACTCACATAAGACTGACCAAGTAGACGCTGTGACTTCTGTTTTTCTTTTTATACAGATGGACATTTCTAATACCTCTTCTCTTCTTTTTCGGAGTCTCTCAGCTTCTGACTCATTATCAGGTGAATCGTTACAGCTACTTTCACTGGTCATATTCAAACATTAATTATGAAAATATCAAATTTATATTTTAACAATCTACACGACGCGATGCTATACGAATGCAGTCTCAAACACAACAAAGAGCGCGTTCAGCAGACCTCACCAAAGTTACCAAAGTTACAGACCAATTGTAACGCAATATGAAATAAATATCAAGGCGAATTGTGACGTCAGCTACAGTTCAACAGGATAGCTTTCGTTGATGCCATTGTTGAATTGTAGCTGACGTCACAATTCGCCTTGATTTTTATTTCATACTGCCCTACAATTGGTCGGTAACTTTGGTAGCTTTGGTAAGGTCTGCTGAACGCGCTCTAAAATGGCGGCTATTAGATCGTTAGTATCACGTCCCCCACCAATAGCGATGTGTTTTTGTTTATCGGAAAAAAACAGGGAAAAAGAAACATCATTTCTATACTCGTACAGTTGATAGTTGGAAGAAGGGAATAAAGGAAGGATTTGTTTCCTTCTTCCAACTAACTATTTTTATGGCCGCATGAATATATACGAAGCGAAGGGTTTTTCTTCTTTTCTTCGAACTCACAATTAAGCGCTACGTCTAAAGAATGTAAAAGTGTAAAAAAATGAATGTGTCAAAAAGTGGCGTTTAATCCCTTCTTCCAATTGGTGGTTCAATTACAGATACCTTTAGGAATCATGTGACATGTTAAGGACGAAAGTATGATGTTTTCTGTAATTGGTAGGATAATTTTGAAAGCCTTCAGTTTGCACTTCTAATCTCACTAGATTACATAGAAGATTCTACTTAGACATTAACGGTCAAAATAGGATGTTTCCTGGAATTTGTAGGATTGTTTCAGACGCTCCTTGGATTTTTGTTAGCAAGAATTCTTAGATAGTTTCTTGTAGTCAGGTAATACTTCGCAATTTATTAATTCTGTTTACGTTCAAAATGTCTCTTTTAAATCACTCTTTTAAATTTGCGTTTAATCCATCTAAATGTTACTTGTATGAAATATTAAAAAAATTAAGAAGAGAAAAGACTATTAAGCAACTAAATAAAACAGTTTATGAGAAGTGATTTATCATTCCTAATATGTCTATATTAACCATTGTTATTCACACAAGCCTCTCCTACTTTTATATGTCCCAGCTTTAATTTCAAATTCTTAAAAATACTACTTAACAACGTTTTCTCCAGGATTTAAAAATGTTTTATCAACCCTTATGCGAAGCACTTTATATATAGGGTAAAGTGCCCATATTTCGTCCCTTCTCCTAATTACGTCCCCCTTAACTTTTACGCTTCTGCGAAAGTAGTGCCACTTATGACGCAAGGCACATTGGGCAGAAGGTAAAAAGGGGTCAGTGTTGAAAGTTTCGTTCGCCAAGACACATACATAAATTAAAGACGGCGAATTTCTTATTTTTAGAAGACCTGAGTTCTTATTACGTCGTTTGTAGAACGTTATTTACTGTACTGTAAGTATTTATTTCTTATTCATTGTATGTATTTTACGTAGGTAAGATGCTGACAGTAGCATATAGTGAGTTTTAGGGAGCTCAGTTCATCTTACAGGAACTGAAGCTCCGTCCTATTGGGAAGTAGCGTGGTCCCAATTTCGCCCCCCTTGCTGTTCTTATTTTCTTCCCGGGGACGAACTTAGGAATGCTTTTTCATGACATTTTTTCCATTTTTTTCCCTCATGCTTGGATGGCTAATGTTTCATTATTTTATTCTTCCACTGATAATTAGTACACTTCTTTGTGCCTTACTTTAATGCAAAATAAATTACTCACTCATTTAGAAATAAATTTTGATTTAGTTATAAATTAAGCCTCGGCGTATTGGATTTTTTGGGGGGACGAAATTGGAATCATTTTTTTTTTCTTTTGCCTTTTTTAGATACTTTTGAAAAAACAATTTTTCGCATTGTTAAAACTTTTTTGTACGATATTTGCCTATGTTTCTATGTGCGTGGGTAGTTAGTCTATGTATAATCCAAATTTGGTAGATTTTCACTGAAAATTACAACTTCCAAGGGCCTAAAAGTGACTGGGGGACGCTAATAGGGCACCTTCCCCTATATATGAGATACAAAAAGTGCTCAGGTCCATGCTTATTTGTATCATTAATTTTTAATTGAAATTTGAAATTTGCTAAATTTTTAATTGAAATGTATTTTATATTTACAATCAAACTATTTCTCCGATTCAATTAGGCAAAAATTTCTATTTTTGAAACCCGGTGACAAAAGATAAAGAATTCTGTAAACGACGCTCGTTGCGACAGACTTTAACTTCAAAATTACGTTTTTAACTCCAATATTTTTTAGAAACAAAGTTTTCATCAAGCAATGCGAATGGATTTCAGAAAATGTATTGCACATAAATATTTTAAAGAGCATTCTGGCAAAATTATTCGTTAAATTTTTAATAATAACTGCAACTTCCTAAAATATGTTTTACAGTGCATTCAAGGGAACATGTAAATTAAGGAAAAAATTTATTATGAACAATAAAAGTAGCAAATTTTATCTGTTAAATATATAAATAAATACATTTTATTAAATATATTTACTATCCAAATCTTAACTCCAAATGTTACAAGCATCTAATTCATTTTAAATATTTTTATTTTAACTTTCAGACGTAATGAAGATGGTTGTTCCCAAAATAATTCTTAAATTTAGGATAGATACACTCAATTCTAAATACCTTTAAATTGATATTAAACAGCATTCCTACGATTTTGAAATATTTTTTATATTTACCGCAGAGTTCATTCATAAAAAAAACTCCATAGATTCATAAAAGTCTATTTGCTATAACTAAAGTACACTTCTTTTATTTAAAAAAAAATAGACGTCTGGGAATGCCATGCATTTTGTTATAATGGAAAATTTGTTCAATTAGATTTCACTCAAATAGAATTTGTGCTGTATTTTTTTTTTGTACTTATCTTTATCAATTCTTTACTCATTTAGTTTTTAAAAAGACTGCAAGTTCTAAATGCAAAAAATGTCATGCAGCATCATGTGTGAAAATTAGAAATTTTCACAAACTGAAATCCAGTAATATGTTACTTTAAAACCCTTATAAATATGTAGATCATGTATAACCTGTCTCTATTCAAAGATGAATATTTTTTATACTCCCCAAAACATAAGACAGATGGACTTTCCTCACATGATGGAAAATTTTCACCTATGCGCAGAATTATTTTTTTTTTATTATCAATATTCATAGCATGTATAACTTAAGTGCAAAATAAACTTCTTACGATCGTATATGCATGCAAACTACCAAACTTTATCATTAATGGTTTTAAAAAATGTCTTTTTTTATATTAGCATCATTTTATGAATTTTAAGATAAGCAAATTTTATCTTTACCAAAGTACTCAAAAAACTGTACTTTCTCTACAAATAATTGATTACACAAAAGTGGCATTTCAAGATAATTAAGTATAAATTCCGTTGTTAAAACTGTAGAAATTTATTTTCATTTGTTGCTTAAACAAAAATATTCCAGCCTAAAAGAAAAATATACAATTCGTGCTTTATTTTTATTTTAGTTGCAATTTTTTCACACATAGTACTTCTTAACTCGTTCTTTATGATTTCACTAGCTAATTACATTTTATGAATTGTAAATGAGAAAAAAAATAATAAAGAAATATTTTAGAAATATTACAAACATTATTACCCTGCAAACAAAATTTTCAAAAAGAGTTTATTACCTTGCTTAATTTTTAATTTACCTTTTTCACATTTCTTAATGTTTTAAAATCACAATCATTTCTTTTGCAAAAATTAAAATTTCATTAAATACAGCATACTTGTTTAATTAAATGCAGCATACATAATATCAAGCATATTTTCTTAACAGCACTAACATATTCTAAGATTTATTTTTTACGGCTATTTTAGTTTTAAACATTTATTTTGATAAAGCGTACAGTTTATTAAATAAAGTATAAAGTTCTTTAATATAACAAAGCATAACTGGTATCTGAAAAATATTTAAATGTTTTTTAATGATCTTGAGGTAATGCCTGATATACTTTATTATATTGAATTCTTTAAACATATTTAAAAATATATATATCAAAACATATAAATTGTATTAATAGGCAAGGACAAAAGCAGGTAAAATAATCTTGAGTACTATATTACCAGTAATACTTTCGGGAGGGGGGGGGGGGCAAAAAAATAACGTCACACATATTTTTTTAACATTGCGTAAAACATACAAGTGATGAAAAAAACGAATAAATCTACGAAAAAAAAAAAAAAAAACCAAATATCTTTATTAGTTTGCACAGTACCAACTTTATAATGCAATAGGGGCTGGGCTGTATTTGCGTAGAAATTTTGTTATAATAATTATTGTCAGATATAAGCGTTTCCGTAAACATATTTGTAGACGATGTTATTTGACGATATTCTTCAAAACTGATCACAAAGCTTAATCATATTGAAGTTAGAGGCACTCTTGAAACCATGACTTGGTTGACTATAATGAGTTTGTCTGTGATGGTCTTTTTTGATAACATAACGCACTTCAACACCCAAACAGCCTCTCTTGTTGAATACGGGATCTCTATGTCCGTGCTTGGCTGAGGATGTTTCTCCTCCGTCCTTCGTCTCAATATGCCATCATGATTTTACAGAATGTAGCTCCACAAACATCTAAAACACAGAAAAAAACACTTCATTTCATTAATTCTAATCAATGAAAATTTTTATTTTGTATGAATATCAAATTTAATATAAAATCTTTATACAAAGTTACAACAATCTAGAGAAATAATATCAGATATTTATCTAACTATTTTTTTATAATTATACTTTTACTATTTCATTAATTACAGTAAGCATTACAAACCAATTGCAACACCGTAAATTCCAAACTGAATATTTGAATATAAAACTATAGTTAACTTTCTATAGCTCTAATACAAGTTAATAAAACAACCTGGGAAACTGTCAAAATAAATTCAGAAATTGCACTTTTTTTTTTTTTTTTTTTTTTTTTTTTTTTTGCACTTTTTGTTTTTCATATTCGAATGTCACGTAAATAGTTTTTTTGATAAAATGGTAATTGCTAGATTACATCAAAGATTTTAATGTCTTTAAATATTTATATGTATATTTAAGTAGCTGAATAAATTATGAATCTATTGAAAAAATGATAAATTACATGCTCAGACTTGATGATATCTGTTTAAAAGATTAAAAAAATGTTTTTGAATTCTAAAATATGAAGATATCTTTTATAGTTCTGTTTTTTGTGTATAATATGAAATACGGGAAAAACTTTCTATTTTAGGCAAAAAATCGGTAAAGAAATTTTGTGAAAATTCAAGAAATATTATATATATATATATATACTTCGCTATATCCATTTAACTTATTCTAAGCTTCCTGCATATTCATTATTTCCCCATTTCTTATTAATATCTATTATTTATTCGTATTTAATTTCCCTTTAATTATCAAACGTTATTAGTAATTATCTTATTAAAAATCTTAAAGTTTTTAGTAACTTCATAAAATTTTATCAGCTATCCAATCTGCAATATTCTGAGAGAAACTAGTCTTTATCTTCGAATATTTTGAAGAACCATTTTGTTATTTTTATTTCCAATCTTAATTCCGCGAATCTAGTTTTCCCGCGCCTTTTCGACGCTAGAATTTATACTTCGAAAATACTACGCTACAAGGTATGGGATTCATTCTCCTTAAACCATCTCGCGTTATTATCTTAGTTGTTCATTTCTTGAAACGCGCTTTTAACCTATTGATTCGTTTCTGTACTACGTCGATATTTGTCGCCTTCCGAGAGTCTAACAAAAAGCATATGCAATGACTCCGGAGCTGAGATTTCTGTCTTCCTTCAAGTAATTCAAAATATGTTATCTTGTGTCTGCAAGTCTTGTAGTGTTCTAGATTTGCTTTTTTAAGATCATATGGCATGATGTAGGGATTCATTCCCAAGGCTGGAGACTTTACTTATTTTTTCATAATGTGGGACTTGTTTTTAAATTGTCATGTTTGATGAATAAGCACCTTAGAACGACAACTGGCTTCGTTTTTATGGAGAAATCACCGGATTGGTAAATCCATTGCCTTGCTACACTTTGCATTTCGATTAATAGTACGGCTTCAAAACAACCACCTTGTGTTCTCAATTGCAATTATCCGATATCAGCTATTACCAACAATTTCAGGCAAGTTTACTGGATTTGTCGACTGCAAAATAACACAGGACTTTCACAAAGCGCCCTTATTCCATGAATTTAATGCATTCATACATAACCTTTCACACACACATATATATATATATATATATATATATATTATGTGCGAAAAACCATTGATAATTATATTTTTGTTGTTGGTTTCTTAATGTTTTTATGCTATTTCGAATAAGTACAGCCCACGCCCTTTTGTGAGATTTAAGTATATCAGAAACAAAACAAAAATGTCGTATTTTTTATATTGCGTTTAACATAAGAAGATTATACTCTAGATTTAAGATAATGATACACAAAGAAAGTGTCTGGAAATTTTAATTCATTAACAGCGAATAAAGGGTATTACTTTTACAGGAAGCTTTATCCAAAACATTTTATAAATTAAACTCTGTTCTCATATGGTATTTCGAATGGAGTTTTATATCTTTGCCGTTTTTAAGAAACAAGATCAAGTATTATTCGCTCAGGGAGCCTTATTTAACAACATATTGGGAAAATATTTACTTAAATGATTAAATAAATGCAATTAAGATATCTAATAACTAACGATTTATGAGATTAATCTATTTTCTATTGTTCATACTGTTGAAAACAAAATTTCTTTTTCTGTGAGACAAATAAATTAATGAAAATCACCAAAATCAATTCAATAAATACTCTGTATCTTTTTCACCTGCGTGCGGAAAATCATTAATCACATTTCCATTTCCCTTTGTTCATGATTTTTTTTTTATCTTTTGAACAAATGAACCCTGTTTTCGAGATCTGCAAATGCGTTTAAATGTATTACAAAATAGATATGGCAATTGCGTGTTTAAAATAGAATGTTCGCAATCCCAAAAAAGACTAATTCAAAGGTACTAGAAAAATAAGATGTTATATAAAAATACTAACACCCGGAGATAATAAACTTAATTAATTTCTAAAATTTGTTAAATAAAGACCATAAAAAACAGTAAATAGGTTTTATAAATAAACTATCTACATGCTTTAGCTTCACCATAGTTTCTTTTCAAAAAAAATATAAATGCTAATTTTCGCCTTGAAAAAGGCTTTTCGGAACAAGCTGAAGCACGTGGACACTTTATCTATAAAAAATTTTTACTATTTTATGATTTTTATTTAACAATCTTCAAGAAGTATTGAAGTGTATTATTTCAAGAACTTAAATTAAAAAGACATTTCCTTTATTTTAATTTCTTCTGTTTTCTCAAAAATGATAAATACTAATTTTTGTCTTCAAAAAGGCTTTTGTGAAGCAGCTCAAACGCGTTCACACTTTATATATAAAATTTTTTAACCTTTTCATGATTTTTACATAACACCTTTTAACATGTAATGAAATGCATTATTTCAAGAACTTAAATGAAACAGACATTTCTTATATTTTAAGTTGTTCTGTTTTCTCAACAATGATAAATACTTATTTTTGTCTTGAAAAAGGCTTTTGTGAAGCAGCTGAAGCACGTGGACACTTTATATATAAAAATGTTTACTTTTTATGATTTTTATTCAACACCTTTTAACAACTAATGGAGTATATTATTTCAAGAACCTCAATGATAAAGATATTTCCTTTATTTAAATTTATTCAATTTTGTCAAAAGTGATAAATACTAATTTTTGTATTCAAAAAGGCTTTTATAAAGCAGCTCAAACACGTGCACACTTAATATAAAAAAATGTTTAACTTTTTTATGATTTTTAAGAACACCCTTTAACATGTAATAAAATACATTATTTCAAGAACATAAATGAAGAAGACATTTCCTTTATTTTAAGCTCTTCTGTTTTCTCAACAATGATAAATACTGATTTTTGTCTTGAAAAAGGTTTTTGTGAAGTAGCTGAAACACGTGGACACTTTATATATAAAAATGTTTTACTTTTAATGAATTTTATTCAACACCTTTTAACAAGTAATGGAGTATATTATTTCAAGAACCTAAATGAAAAAGACATTTCCTTTATTTTAAGTTCTTTTGTTTTCTCAACAATGATAAATACTGACTTTTGTCTTGAAAAAGGCTTTTGTGAAGCAGCTGAAGCATGTGGACACTTTATGTATAAAAATGTTTGACTTTTTTAAGGTTTTATGCAATAAACAAGTAATGGAGTATATTATTTCAGGAACTTAAAGGATAAATACATTTCCTTTGTTTTATGTTCTTCTGTTTTCTCAAAAATGCTTTACTAATAAAATAATAATCTATAGAAAGTTTACATTTTGATCATTGTTTATACATTTGCATTATTTAAGGGTAGTGAGAGATGCTGGTGTCCCCCTGATAAAATAATACGATATTTGCAGATTAAAAAATAAATAAAATTGTAAAATATTTTTCAAATGAATATCATCATTAAATTAGACAGTATGTTAAACAACAAATTACAAAAAAAATAAAAAATAAAAAATAAAAAATAATAAAATAAACTTTCATTACCCCAAGAAAAAGACACTCGAAACAAGAAAATGATTTATTTTTATCACCACATGAAGCTTGCAGACGGATGAGCATTATTACCATGAAACTAATAAAGAAAACCTTAATCTTTTTTTTTCGATAAAGAAATCTATTAAAAATTTCATTGTCAAACAAAATTAGATTACTGTTTTTAATTTATTTTTAAAGTAAAATTTGAGAAAAATGGCACAGTTGTTTATTAGAAGCTACATTGTAAAAAAAAAAAAAAAAAAAAAAAAAAAAATGGGATTTATAACGACGAACTTAATGCTTCAACAGAAATGTACATGTATTATGAAGATACTTCGCTCTATATTTCTATACAATAGCTTATTCACTATATTTATCACATTTGAAAGACATCATTTTGAGAAAAATGCATTCTTAAGTTTCTGAAGAGGTATTGATTCTCCGGCAGACGACGCAAACAAAAATCTGCACAAACATATTTTTTTTTTAATGAAAACTGAATAAGGTGGTGTTAGAAATAGATAGAAAGATATTTTTTTTTTAGGATATAAAATTTTTTTATTATTTTAAGGTTTTACACTTCCATGAGGCAAAATAATGCATAGAGAAATTGTTTATCAAGGAGCTTTAATAAATATTACACAGAAAAATCCCTTGCTTAAAAAAAATAAAAATTATTGTTAAGAGATCTGACAAAAGTTATTTTTCTGATTAATTTGGATTTCAGAAAAAAATGTGTCGCATATGTACACTCTATTCCAATTACGTTTTATGTCATACTTTCATTGATTTCATTTAAATTTCCAAGATTTTATTTAATTCACCTTAGATGAACCTGACATTCTTTTTTTTAAATATTTTCATCAAATAAATTAACATTAAATTTATTTCATTTCAAGCAATTAATCACAAACTTACTAGATTAAATATTTATCTAATTAAAAAAAAATCTTTCGTATAAATTAATAAAAAATAGTTGCATTCGTTAACTTGTATCAATTTTGGAATATTTCCTCGTAGAATTAGCTCGTTTACTTAAAATAGTTAATATTAATGACAGTTAGAAATTTACTTATATAAAATATTTTATTATATCAATAAAAGTTTTTCTCTAGTTTAGATCGAAATTGCCAGTCGAAAACTAAGTCGTGTTTTTCTTTGAATTTCTTGTAAACTTCGTAAAAACTCATCTTAGTACGATTCTCAAATATGTAGAGAAAATTTATGTAACTGTAATACGTAGGAGTGTACTACACTGTAAAAAAAAATCTGTAATCCTACAAAACTAGTTTTTGTAAAACTACAGAAATCTGCATGTTTACTAGAATTTTATCTGTAACCGGGTATAATATTTACCACTCGCATAGTAAAAATACATGAAATATCTTAGTGTCAACTGTCAGCCAATGAGAAAGGACTTCAATGATGACGTAATGACTATTCACGCAGCCACAGAGATGTTCAAGGCATCCATCTTGATTATGATTTCAAATTAGGACGCAAGTAAATATTTCTACTTTATGAATTAAATTTTGTTATATTTCCATTCTTATATTTCCATTCCTTTAATTATAAAATTGTTTCTGAAAATTATGTTTCTACATTGTTCAAGGACAATAGAAAGTATTTCATTTTGTATTCTATAAATTGCAGTATTGTTTTTGTGTCAAAGTTCTTTTTCTTATTTTTGTAAAAGGTGTCCCATTCCTCCATACTCTCTCCTATGCTTTTACCTCTGAATATTGGGCATTTCTCTATCTATACACACGTATTATGGGTATTTGTTTTAAAACTATCAGAAATATTATACATGTGTTTGCGTGTATATGAAAAATGAAATGTTGGTAATATTTTTCCTATTCCTAGAGAAGAAAAAATCGTTCTTAACTGTGCTTTAAATAAAAATAATTTATCACATTATTTATATACTTTTTATTTCTTAACCTTTAACTGATGTTACCGGTCTCTCAGACCGCACCTTTTTTTTTAATTTTTATAGTTTTGCAATTTTTTATATACTTGCAATTTTCAGTTTAACTACAAACACTACCGAAATTTTGTTCCGTTGTGAACTTAGTACCATCACCAGACACTTTTGAATAGGTGAATTTTAATTATAACAGTCCTGTACAAAAAGTTTAGTACAAAAACACCATCCTATGAGTTAATCGTGCCTTTTATTCATCTTTCAATAAAGCGGTCTCACAGACAACTTCACACTAGTTGTCTTCACACTAGTTGTGACAATTTCTGTGACATCAGTTAAAGGTTAAGGAGTAAATTTAATAACTCATTCATATTGAAATATGTATTTATTTTATCTGAAAAATTGTTCTGCTCAAATTTTTTGTGAAAATCTTAGACTTGGAAAAAACCTAAATATAAACATTTGCATTTTACGTGAGTTTCTGAGCGATAAAATGCCGAGTTTTTACTTTCTCATGCAAAGAGAGATACAGGGTATGTAGGGGTAAAGATACGAGTGGAGCAAAAATACGCACCGGCTGATTTCATATGAAGTAACATTTCTGCTCTCTTGGCCAATAGGTGGCAGTTTTGTTTCAAGTGTACTAGTCATTTGTTTAAACCTTTGATAAAAGTAGCAATTTGTGCTAAGAAAATGAGGAGTTCAAATTTTCGAATTTTGATCTAATATTTTTAAAATTTCACTTTATTCTTTAGCTAACAGTACCTGGAATTTTTACAAATCCAAAATTTTAGTGGAGATCGAAAGATTTTTAGCTTCTAAATGCCGCAGTTTACCTCGATCACATTTGTTTATACTTATGCGTAGCCGGTTAAGCAAAATACTGCAGAATAGGATAAAAGTACGCATCATCCTTGGGATAAAGATACGCACATGTTTAAGATACGGGACTTTGCCCTATCGTTTTAGCTAGATGCAAAGCTTTCCACAATTTCTAAATTTGTATTATATAAAATATAATAGCTACTTAACTAATATAAGTTAGTAAACTACATTTCCCTTTTTCTAGAAGTTTTTAAATATAGAACGTATGTACCTACCTACCTCCTTTTAAAAATCAATATTCTTATTTCATGAATCGCTTTTGTTTTAAACCTTAATCCTTAACTCCTGTTAACGGTCTCACCGACCGCTGTAATATTCAGTTTTCACAGTTTAACTTGTAACTTTCAATTTAAGTAGTTATGTTAGTTTAATTTTGATTCGTTTGGTAAATTAGAAGTATAGCTGAAGACTTCTGAATGCGGGAAATTTTACTATAATAGCCCTTTGCATAAAGTTTAGCGCAGAAACCGCCTCTTATGAGTCAGTCAACCATTTTATTCAATCAACGATTAAGCGGTCTCGGAAACCGTTTACAGTATTTATGAAACAATTTTTATCACAACAGTTAGAGGTTAACTGCTATTTGCGATCTCGCAGACCGCTATTTTTTTCATGGTCTAGTTTAGAATTTTCAGTTTAAATACTATCGAAATTTACTAATGCTTTTACATTACTCATTCATTTTAGTGAAAATGGGGCAAAATCCGGCCGTAATGGGGCAAAAATGCGCACTGTGTATCTTTGCCTCATCACTGCGTACTTTTAGCCCAACCATTGGGGCAAAGATGCTCAGAGCAATGTTTTTTTAAAAATTACAATTTCTCACGGAATTATAACTTGACAGAATGTCGTTAGATAGTGGAACGTGCCTAAGGTTTTAATACAACATTTTAATCAGTCGTCACATAAGTTTAGATCAATGTGTTCATTATAAATCAAAATTAATGATAAGTGCGTAACTTTAGCCCCCACCTATCGTACATCACTTAGGTGTGTCATGTGATTGTGTGCCATGTGGACAACTTGTCACCAAGCGCCATTGAAATCAACCATGATGGTGAATATCGATGGCGCTTTTTAACAAGCTGTCCTCACTTCAAATACTTGTGGGCATGATACCCACATATGTTTGAATATTAAAGTATTTACATTTGTCCATTTTCCTACATAAAACATAAATTGTTATTAGAGATGTAATTGTATATTACATTTCATAATATCAATAAAACACGATTTCCTTTCCTTTTATTTCGGGTTCTGGTTGAAATAAGTCTGGGTTGAGTTGCAGGTTGCCGAAAATTATTTTGGCTGATTCTGGTCAGGTTGCGGATCGAGGAAATATTTTTGGAGTGTTCGTGTCGAGTTGCGGGTTGACTTAAGTATAATATTCGGTTTTGTGTCTTTTGCAACTTGACCCGTGCAGGACTACTCTGTAGTCGGGAAATTTTCCATATATCAGGATTCGTACGGTCCTTAAAAGTACTTGCATTTTTCAAAAAGGATTTTTTTTGTGCTTGAAAGTGCTTATTTTCATACAAATTTTTTTTTAAGTCCTTAAAAGTGCTTTACTGTCATATTATTTCTTAATCTGTGGTGGAACTCTTCTGCATTTCTTTTCATTTCTTATTTAAAAAATAAAGATAAAACCTCCATAGCTAACCTTTCTTCTGAAATTTCACCTCCCCTTTTTACTCCCTTCTCCACAATACCAAAGTTTAAACTGTTTAAAACTTTTTTTTATCCTTTAACTGATGTTACCGGTCTCACAAACCACTGCTTTTTTCAATTTTCATAGTTTAACTTGCAAATTTCAGTTTATCTACAAACACTACTGAAATTTTGTTTCGTTTGAAACTTTAGTACTAACACCAGAGACTTTTGAATAGGTGAATTTTAATTATAACACTCCTGTGCAAAAAGTTTAGTACAAAAACAACATCCTATGAGTTTATCGCGGCTTTTATCCATCTTTCGTTGGAGCGGTCTCACAGACCGCTTCACACTAGTTATGTGATAATTTCTTTGACATCAGTTACAGGTTAAAAAAAATTGCTCTACTGTATTTGTTACTTTAAGTGAATAAATAATCAGTCCTGAATTTCATTAACTATTCATTCCATCATATCCATTTCATTAAAATTTTATCTGAATTTCACCTTCATAATTTCGTTTCCCCGTTTTCTTCACCTGTCACAGTAATAATACTTAAAGATTCAAAACTCTTTAAAACTGCTTAAATTAAAATATATATATATATATATATATATATATATGTTCTGTGTCATTTTATTGTCACAATAAATAATCAAGATTTTTCTTCCCACTCGAAATTGGCATCCCCCCCCCTTAAAAAAAAACTTAGAGCGCATAGAATTTTAAAGTCTTTAAAACTCTTTATAGACCAATGGTAGGGGAGGAAAAAAGGGCCGCATTCGGAATTAATTAGGGGAAAGCTGGAAATTGTTTTAATCCCTTTACTTTAAGTCTAGAATGAATGTACTAAGTTTTCCCCCTCTTACTAGGTGAGTGGTTGAAGAAATGTACAGATTTATAGTCAAAAAACACATTTTTATTAATTACCATAACAATATCTAAAAAACAACTAACTCTATTAAAAACATTGTCAATACAGATGTTGTAGAGGTTAAAATTCTGATTGAAATGTGTACTTAATATTTTTGTTGAATTTTTACAATTATATTGCAAAGTTTTGCCTAATTCGTTAATCAAGTGATTGAAGCCAGAACAGACGTGGTTATCAGTTTACCCTGTTTCTAATTTATAGGGGAGATGGGGCACATGTGAACAGGGGGCAGATGTGAACATCGCTATTTTTCAATGGTTATTGTAAGTTTTTTTATTTGAAAAAAACTACTAAAGATGACAACACCTGTAGACATACGGTAAAAATTTTTTGAAGCTTTTTGACCTTTTGTTTGTCCTCTGTAGCCAAAACATTGTTTTTAGATCTCAAAAGTCAAATCTTTGTTCCGAGTTCATAAGCGTTTAAATTTATTTATTTATTCATTTATTTGAATTTGAGTGTTTTAACATGCACTATGAATATTAATAAATATTTTTAATACAGTTCTTTTTCTTCTAAATTTGAGAAATGTTAATAATTTATCAATTTAACAGAAGCAGCAATGTGGGGCACTTGTGAACAGACAAGTTGGGGCAGATATGAACAGTAGGGGAGACCGGGGGAATGTCGCCAACCCGGGTTATGCCGCCACCCCACCTAGTTTAAAAACTAAAGGCAGTTTGATACAGTAAATGTGCCTGCACTATAGCGGCCAACAATATAAACAGTGCCTAAAGTGGGAGTGACTTTGATGTACGTCGTTCGTCTGTTCTGGTGAAAAATGTAGTTTTCATCTAGTTGCTTATTATTTTGGAGCTTCAAATGAGTAGAGATAAGCACCTTTTATTGTAACATTAGGTATTTAAGATAATATGACCCGTAATCTACATGCATTCGCCGACATTTTGATGCAATGTGTTGAACAAGTTCGGTTCTTGTTTCGGCTTTGCTTGGGGATTTCCGCCATATTGTCCTCTCGGGGTAATGCCGCCGCCATGCAAATCGGGTGAGAAATGGCCTCATTTCAATGTAGTGGAGCCGATTCAGCAGAGTGACTTTTGCAATAGGAAGTAA
Organism: Maratus speciosus; assembly: GCA_963932465.1. Taxonomy (NCBI): domain Eukaryota; kingdom Metazoa; phylum Arthropoda; class Arachnida; order Araneae; family Salticidae; genus Maratus; species Maratus speciosus. The sequence continues at coordinate 317,731,972 of OZ010791.1, read as the reverse complement.
ATTGTAAGCTTAACCATTATTCTGCTCAATTACATTACTTTCTAACTATTTTCAGTAGGTTGTGTGTTTCCTAGTATCCATTTGATGCATGTACTAGGTCATTAAAGAGTGGCGGCATTACCCCGGTACAGTGGCGGAATTACCCCAGTGTCCTGGGTAATCCCGCCACTGTGCAGAGGTTTAAAAAATATTTTTTTATATATGCTTACTTTACAGTTATGATTACGGTTAAATTTATACAGGTACTAAAGATCATGATTCAGCTTTAGAATTTTTACTATTAAAAAATAAACATTTTTTCGAGGTGAAAAAATTTAAATTCCCTTAAGGTGTCGCCATTCCCCCGGTCTCCCCTACTTAAGTGCCCCAATAATCATTCTGTGATTCTGTTCTTTTCAGTTAACTTAATGATAAATAATGTCCGTTCCATTACCTATAATTTTCCTGAAATAGAAGACATTTTCCTCACACAAAGTTGATTTTGCATTGAAACTTCATCAAACACATCTTTCAGCAAATACATAAAGAGCAACAAGCTCGTTTACATTCAATTGTACTTTAAATATATTCAATGTTTTCTAAAATCCAGTAAGTGTAATATATTATTTTACTAAACAGTTTACAACAATATTTTTTATGCATTGTTAATACAAAAGTATTACCCTGAACAACTTTGCAAATTTTTGTATTACATTTATTCTAAACTTGCAATGATGGCTTACTTCCATATCTAAAACAGTTATGTATATGACGCTTTGAATGGAGATACATATGAGTAATATTTTAAGAAAGTAAAATTTTTAAACTGATAACTACCGTAAAATCCCTATTGTAACCCCTCTCTCTTTCAAAAGGAAAAGAAGTTAGGGGAGGGGGGGGGGGTTATAGTCGAGATTTTTTTAAAATCATTAAAAACCCCTTCTTTATCTATAATTTACAAGTAAATAAGGCAAATACAGCAGTGGGAATCTTTCGTATTTCGGCAGATTTGAGATAAATAGTATGTAAACGCCCCCTCCCCAAAAATTTTCCCAAACAAAAACCCCTAAGCAAAATTTGTTTTAATTTATTTTTTAAAATTGCTTCTGTATTTTTTTATTTTATTTCAGCAATACTTAATGAATCATCTAAGCTTCCACCCCCAAAATCTACTTATTTTCATTTTATAATCTTTTGCTTAAACATATCACCCAGAAACTAGAGAAATGTGTGTATATATATATATATATACTTTTTTATGGCGAATTTCACAGGTAATTAACTAATCATTACGATGACAAATGAATAACAGAATAAAAAGCATGTCAAAGGATATTTTTCCTTGTGTTCACATGTACCCCACGTGTGTTCACAACTACCCCGCTGATGGGGCACATGTGAACAATTTTTCGAATTTTTAAAACTATTAAAAAATGTAAGAACTATACAGGTTATTTTTTAAAAAATACCATGTATAAAAGAAAGTTCTATTTACTGTATTGAGTAGGTTTGGTTTATAGAAATTAGTCCTGTCATGAGAAAAAGCTATATTTATGCGAACTGTTCACATGTGCCCCCAACTCCCCTATATACATTTTAATTTATTGAGGTACTATTTGAGGATTTTAATTATTTTAGGGTTTATTTTGGATATTTTCAGAGTTATGGCTTAAACTCTTGATTACGGATTATAGCCCAGTGGTAGGAAATGAAAAAAAAAGGCCGAATTCGGAATTAAATACGGGAAAGCTGGAAATTGTTTTAATCCCTTCGACATAGGTCAAAAATAAACGTACTAAGTTTTCCCGCCCTACTAGGTGCGACTTTGTCGCTACAAACAAATAGATAACTTAAAGTGCATTATTTCAAGATTTTTAGCATATTTCAAAAATGATTTGTAAATGATGGGAAATATTGTCTATGATCTCTGATTGTATTTCAATTATGCGTCGTATTTAATTTGACATATATAGCGAATAACAGTGCGTATGCATCACATTTAAGGAGGTCGAAAATAGTGGGGAGGAGCGAGGGAACAAATGAGTGTGCAGGATTATTGTCGCTAGAGGAATTATAGGTCAACCAATAGCACGATTTTAAACTGCGATATTTAACGAAAAGGACTAAGATGGTTTTAATAAAAATTATTTTCGACTAGTATACGAGCATCTTAAGTTAAATTCATAAAATTTTAAAACCTAAAGAATATTGAAAAAAAGTATTATAAGCTTTACTTTTTTTTTATTTATTTTTTTTTAAACTAAGGTTTAAGGTTGACGATATCAGTTGAGAAATGGCATGTAAAACGGCTGTCAATTATGTACCTCTTTCCTGATAACTACTAAATTATAATCCTCAAAATATACAAAATAAAGCATTAATATAATTACAGAAACATCGCGAGGGCCTCAACAACTTAAAGAAAATGCATGTATGTAATAAACGGAGGCAGGGCGGATTGATAACTCTGTCTCCCTCTTGATTAGCGCGGTTAAGACAAAATTTAGAAATAGAATTGCGACCCTAATGTTCAGCAAAATTATTAATATGGCTACTCATTTTATTCAGAATTTCAAATTCAACGACATTTGTATTAACAATGTTTTTCAAAAGAATTGTTCTGAGATATTGTTAAGATATTTTTAAAAAAGTGTTTTTTGACTATAAATATGTACATATTTTCTAATGTTCGCCTAGTACGTGGGATAAAACTTAGTACTTTCATTTTAGACCTAAACGGAAGGGATTAAAACAATTTCCAGTTTCCCACCCACTTAATTGCGAGTTACATCCCCGATCACGGGTCTTTGAAATAGAATTGTGACAATGTTCAATAAAATTGTTAAATGTAGTTCTCATTTTACTCGGAATTTTAAGCTGACGACGAGCTGAACACGGAAATTGCAAAACCTAAATTTCATTCCAGATTTCAAAGTGCTGCCATTTGCAAAATGACGTCAGCGTTACGCACAGATATATTTGTTTTTTATAATATAGATATAGATTTTATTTTCATATCAAAATCTTGGTGGGGTTTTTTTCTTTTCAAACTAATTTTTTTCACCCTTAAATCCATTTATATCTGAATCAAATGAATACTCGATCATTTCAAAGCTACTGTATAACATCGTGTATTTTAAAATAATATATACGTAATGTGAGTCGTACAGTAAAATGCGCAGAAAAACAGAAAAGTGACTTCGGACAATGATTTTTTTTTAAAGATTATTTTTGTATTTTTTTTTAAATGTATTGCAGTATTTCAAACAGAATTGAATGTATATGCTTTTTGTTATTGTTATTATTTGGTATTAATATTTTGCATAATTTGATTTTTGGAGTCTTAGGTGTAATTTTGAAATATGCTTGGAAAGGGAGGTGGGGGAGGGACAAGGTTCTTCCAGAATTTTAAATTCTTAAAGTTTGCCGTTATCATCCAAACTCTTTGAAATTTTTAGATGTTAAAAACATAATGTTTTCGTAGCCCGAGGGAAAAAATATTAATATTTAGTGGGGAAAAGGCTGGTAAGATTTTTACCACGATGTAACTGAGGTTTTTGCTAATTTTGACGAAGTTTTTGCACATTTTATTTAGTAAAAAATATTTATATTTGTCCGAATGTTTCGAAGTTTTCGTAAGTAAATGTAAATGTGGCCTGGTGAGTTGCTCTAAAAAAGATTGTGTTAAAATACGGACGTTTAGTTAGTTTTATGGTAGAAAAATATAGTCTTTGTGAGGCGCGAAGTGACCTACGCTCACCAATGTATTTGAAAGAGTTAAAACTCTCAGTTAGAAGATTTTAACTTTTAGAGCATATATATATATATATATATATATATATATATATATATTTGCCGATACTTCTAAAATATCATCCTGCAATAAATTGCTACAAGTTTTCGGAAAACCTTTTTTCATCTTTTTTTTCAAAAGTTTAACTGCTAGGTGGGGAGAATATCGTAAATTTAATATCGGAATGTATCAACGTGTTAATATTGGTGATATATCGCGATAACTACCGTAATGTGTATGCGAATAGAAAAATTGCTTATTTTAAAAGATAAAAGGCATGTTACCAAAAATTTTAGTAGAAACAGATGTAGAAAAGACCTAATAAATGTTTCATGCTATTTTCTTCTACAGCATCCTTTAAATAAATAAATATATATAGGGGAAGGTGGGGCAAAATTGGGTACCATATAAGTTTGTTAGTCTCAAATGCTGTGAAATGGGAAAACAAACTTTGAACACTGTTTTTAATGTAAAATGAATCCTTGGCTATAATAAAACATTCTTTTCAAACAATATATATATATAATTGTTTATATAAAAAAATAGCTTTTTTCAAACGTATGCAAAAATCCGATTTTACCTCGCTGGTTGGGTAAAACTGGGTATCCATTTAAAACTACTGGAACACTCATTTTGGTCAAAAAGGTCTTGCTTAATATAGTAAAAAATACATTTTTATTATTTTTAACAAAACGAAATTGCACATGTGTTCTTCCACGTGTAAAAAAAAATAATTCGTTGGAAAATTTTCTACGTTGTATAGGCCTGCTTACTTTACACTGTACGTTTAAGAGTTCTTTTAGCTTCAAAAATCACAGATGAATTTATCATATTCTTCTGATATACTACATGCTTCGTGTGCCTATCCGTGGTATTTCAAACATCGTATTTGGATTTAGAATTTGAGTAAAGTTCATAGCAAAACATACAGGTTTCATTGTCCTCTTCTTCTGAAGATGTTTCCGCAATCTTTTTTTTTTAAAGAAACTTCTTTTTCCGTCTTGCAGTTTGTTTGGCTTTTTTCTCCTTAATATCTGTTTCGACCTGTAATTTATAGGGAGAAGAAATCAAAATAAGTTTTTCCCTTTCTTTGCTCAATTCTAAAGCCTTCCTTAGAAGGGGATAATAACTTTTTAGGCGAAATTGGAAATACAGATTGCTAGGCTATATAGTCTGAAGATGTCGAGTGGATAATTTTACTAATGTATTCTGTAGATGTAAAATTTTGAATGAGTGATGACGTCTGTGACTGTGATGTTAACTGCTGCATCTGGAAGCAGCTCGACGTGAAAGACGCTGGATGTTGTCAACTCGTTTATGTTCGGAAGGTTGAGCTCCATTATCCTGTGATGTTTCAGAAATATTTATTTCTGCAGCTATGCAAACCTGGGGTTGCATAGACCTAGGTGTGTTATCATGACTTTCATGGGTTTCTCTCTCACTTCCGAAGGAGCAAAAAGATGGTCTGGAAAACATTGTTGTAGGGAAAACTCCCTGTTTTCTCGAACCTTCTGATTGCAGTATTTACAATTGCTGCTCTCGAAAATGCAGTTTTAAATAATTTTCTAATTTGGTAAATTGTTACAGATCGCGCAGAGTTGAAAAATAACCACTTCTTCACCTCTTGTTCTTAGTATGAGCTTAGAGATGCATGAATGACACATCAAGGGGTTGAAATCGATGCGTTGCGTAAGGAAAGAATCATATATAAATACATTGCTTTCTCTTACTAGATTAACAGGATTCTTTTATATGAATTGAACACCTGTTAAGGATTTAAAGAACGGGCTTTTCAGGACAAGGATTGGAAAAATCTTTTAACCAAATAAAATAAAGACCTAATTTCGTAATCCATCCACTCCTGTTATATACAGCAAATGAGTCTGGGAAAGTTTCATTCATCAAGAGGTTTTTTTCTTGCCTGTTTAATATTTGATAAAAAAAAATCCTGTTATAGATTATATAGCCTAGTTATATAGGATTGAGATTTTATGGATTATTTGTCAATTTGGGCAGATTATTTTATTTAGACAAACAAGTCACGAAATATTTTTGCATTTTAAGTGGACCTATAACGCAAGTTATTACACCTCAGATTAGAAAGTTATTTATTAAAATGTAATAGGCATAATATAAAATTATGCTTAATTAGTACCATTATTTTGTTCATTAATAATTGCAAATTATTTAATTTCATAAATGTAAGTTAAAAATTAGACCCACTTTTTAATATAAAACAAAATCAAAATTAGTTTTTTTCATTATAACTAGATATATTTAGAATTGTATTATAACTTTACAGCATTAAGAATGCAATTTAAAATTCCATGCTAATTTATTAACTATACTAAAAAACATTCTATGAGTGTCGGACAAAATCGGGAATACCCAGTTTTGACCCACTCTTAAGTACCCGGTTTTACCCCAACATGACAGAGTTTAAAATATGGCGTCACTACTCTTAATTCTATAAGCAAAAGATCAGTAAAAATTTTTAAATATTATCAGGAAAGGAAAGAATTAGATGTAGTACTCAGGAATATTAATTATGCTGAAAAATAGTGGTTATACGCGTAAAATCTAGAATCAAATAAAACAATTTTTTAAGAGTAATTGAATCTAATTACAGTACTATAAGCGAATCCTTTTGTCCCCCCCCCCCCCCACACATAAATAAACGATTAAATTAATGCTATGCTCATCATGTTCTATAGTAAGCATCTTTTTGTACATTTCAGTGATGTGTATCAATTTCCATATGTTTGAAATAGTGCAATATCATTCCAATATACTACAAATGATTTTTCCCTACAGGCCATTGAAATAGACCATAAAAATCATCGATGAAAATCACAAATTTTCTAAAAAAAAATCAGTTGATTAAAATCATGATTTAATCGTTGATTAAAATCGTTAACACCCTATTGCAGCCAAATGGCAAGCATTAGTTTTTGTTAATCACGATTGATTGACGATTTTTTTCCCTCAACAACCAATTGACGCTTTTTGAAATATTTTTCCACATTTGATTTAAGAATTTCACAATATTTTCCTTCTACCTAACAAATGGAGAATTTTGCAGCTTTTTCTTACAAACTTTCTTTGCAGTTATCCAAAATTTTCAGCCTAATAAAATATAAAATTATAACTAAAAATTAAATAAACAGCACATAAAGAAAAACTATAAAATTATTAATTTAGATATTTTAATTCCAATATTTCAATTGACTAAAGTTCAATGCAGTTTTATTTATTTTTTAAAATAAATAAAATTCTGTGATTTATGTTTGGTTGTCGTTTTCTCTGAGACGGGAAAATTTAAGTTTACCTGTGACCCTGTAAGAGAGGGGTAGGGGGGAGTTACTGTTCCTGCTGACCACTAAAATTTTCAAATTAGTGGTCCGAATGAATTTTTGTTGTTCTCGGACCAGCGGACCACCAATGATTTCGAACACTGATTTTTTAAATGCTGAAGATTTCCTTGTAAAAGAGATTTGAATTGATATACTGTTTAATTTTTTGATTAATTCCCCTGTGTGAAATTTGATTATTGTTATGTCTGCACAAGAAATATTTTATGTCTTAAAATATTTACTCTTTCATTTAAAATAGGTGGATAAATTAACCTGATGCTTGGATCTATTCCTGACTTGAAATCCTGATTCAGAACATGCTAAGCTTCAAGAATTCTTTATATTTGATGACCTGAATAGTCAGAGAGGGTGCAGCACCCTCCTAAAACTGTCTGAGAGAAACTCTATGTGAAATGATATTATATTACAGTAAATATTAGTCTGACATACTATACATATAATTTAATGATTATATAATTTGTATTTTCAATAAATGGAGCGGCATACCGCAAACCAACTTAAATGTGTTGCTATTTAATAGTGTCTGTAACCATTTCTTTTTCAGCTATTGCAAGGCTGCTGCTGGTGAATATTTTCCTTTTTTACGAGTACTGTTAAAAAATAAATAAATCGTCGTCATAGATTATCAATTAGGAATAATGAAAAAATACTTATATGTAAGAATAATTAGTCGCTTGGTGGGGACACTGCTGTTATTAAATTAACCTTTCAAAGTAAGTATTTAATATACTATAGAAATACATTGTGTATTTTAAAAAAGCTTTGAAGTTTAAAGTAATATTTTGTATTAGCTGATATTAGAGGTTAAATGGATTCTGCTACTTATAGCTGCCTTTTTAATGCTGATTATTTCAGTATTTACGCATATACTTTGATTATGTATTCGTTATGTTTGTGCTTTATTTATTCAAATGTGTTATATTTATTATTGAATGATAAACAGAAACAAATACTAAACTTTTTTTGTTGTTGATTTATATTCAAATCAATTAATTTTGCATAATTGAGCTGTGTTGCAATATAAATTTTAAAAATATTTCTATTTTATTTTTTGTTTTGTGAAAAGAAGGTAAAAATTTGAAAACTGTATAATATGAAAATTTCAGCATCTATAGATTCACAAGAATTAAAGAAAAAAAAACAGATCATGAAAGTAGCAGCTAAGTGCATTATGCAAAAAACCTTTTCAAACTCGTGCAAAAATTAATACTGGTTGAAGAAATTTATTCAGCCATTGTTTAAATTAAAACAATAATAAAAACAGGGTATATATTTAAATCTAAAGAAATTTTTTTTTATATTTTCTTTGTGAATAAGCAAACACTAAATGGACTATAAGTGTAACTGAGTGCGAAGAAATATTCCAAAATGTAAAAGGACAGAAAGGTAATATTTGTGGTGAAAATAATGCAATTATTTTGTGAAATTGGATCAAATTGGTTTACATTTGTTTTTTAAATATATTTCAAAGACAATAGAATCAATAATTAAAACTTAAATAATTTTCGGTTTAATGAAAAAAAAAAAAAAGTAAGCTTTCCTACTGCAAGATAATCTCGCATAATCTGAAATTTGGTTTATTACACCATAAAATGATAAATTGAAAACCCAAAGTGAGGGGGGGGGGGAATAAAGCTACAATCCGGTGTAACCATTCCACATAAAGATGAGAGAAAATCCTGAATCGTGATTCAAACTTTTAGCAAAAAATTGGAATAGAGAAAACCTTGAATTATGATTTAACCTTTCACCAGAAAATTGGATTTAAAAACAATCCTGTTTCGTGGTTCAACCTTTTACCAGAAAAATTGATTAAAAAAAACTAAATTATGGTTCAAACTGTTACCAGAAATTTGGATTTAAAAAGAAAAACTTGATTTATAGTTAAACCTTTTATCAGAAAATTGGATTTAAAAAAAATCCTGATTTATGGTTCAACCTTTCACCAGAAAATTGGATTTATAAAAAACCTGAATCATTGTTTAACATTTCACTAATATAATGGTATTTGAGAAAGCACCAATAAACTGGTAAAACTTATCGCCAATATCTTGGTTGCAGCTAAATTTCAGCGACTTTTCACCATTTTCTTGGTGAAACATCACACTTTATTTTTAACAGTGTATCGATAACATTTAAAAAAAAAAATTAGGCATACTTTATAAACTTAGTAATGATACTTTACATTCATTATTGTTTCTATTCGCTTTTTTAATTTAACTAATAACCGTAAGATCTGATTCTGCTTATCTGCTTATTTACTGCTGTTGTTATAATGCTAATTTAATATGGAACTTATGTAATTTAATATTTTGTACCTATTTGAATATCTACAGTGAAGCTTCAGTCAGTTTTTTAATGCATAACATACAAATATTTCTGGCAATTGCTGTGGTAATACTGAAAACCACGTCAGGTCATATTACTTATTTTGATCGAAGAATTTTGACTTTACTGCAAATCTCTTGCACGATTACAAAAAACTTTCTGGCGAGAATACAAAAACTGTTTTAGATACAACACTAAAAAATCATTGGTAATTTTTCTGACATTACTTTAATAAAGTTACCAAACATTTTTTGCTGAAGTATATGTAAAGTTTTGGGTGCAATACTAAAAAAATTCATAGTAAATGTACTATGAAATCCTTCGCAAATTTACAAAAAAATTTCATAGTCAATGTACTAAAAATTCCTTTGTAAGTGTACTAAAAAATCATTAGAAAATTCACAAAGTATTCTTTAGGAAACTACCGAAAAAAGTCGTTAGTACCTTGACTAAATAATCCTAAGTAAATTTACGAAAAATTCTTTAGTAAACTCCCTAAAAAATCGTTAGTAAGTTTACTGAACAATATTTAGTAAACTTACAAGGAATTCTTTGGAAAACTCTCTAAAATATCCTTAGTACGTTTACTAAACTATCTTTGGAAAAATTACCACAAATTCTTTAGTAAACTCCCTAAAACATCGCTAGTAAGTTTACTAAGAAACATTTAGTAAATTTACAAAAACTAATTGGAGAAACTCCCTTGAAAAACCGTTAGAAATTTACAGAACAATATTTAGTAAATTTACAAAAAAAATTTTAGTAAACTCCCTAAAACATCGCTAGTAAGTTTACTGAGAAACATTTAGTAAATTTACAAAAACTAATTAGAGAAACTCCCTTGAAAAACCGTTAGAAATTTACAGAACAATATTTAGTAAATTTACAAAAAAATTTTTAGAAAACGCCCTAAAAATGGATAGTACGTTTACAACATATTCGCCGATAAATTTACTAAAACTTATTTAGTAAATTCCCTAAACAAGCATTAGTAACCTCACTAAACAATATTTGGTAAATTTACAAGAGTGTTTTGGGGAAACTCCCTAAAAAATCACTAGTACGTTTACTAAGCAATATTTAGTAACAGTTACTGAAGACACTTCTGTAATTTTACATGATTATCTTATGTTGTGATTACATAAAAAGTTCTAGGAATCCCAGTTTCCTACAAAATTCTTAGTAACCATACAATTTTTTTTTTACAGTGTAGACGATATATATGTATATATATTTGCCCCCGGTATGCTTTTTCTTTCTCCCAGCTATTAAAGTGTCGTCTTCAAAAAATAACGTTCCGTTGTACAAGCCAGCCGTAAAACAAAGCAGATGTGTCATTGTACTGTTAAATACTCTACTGTAATTTTTTTAACTTCTAAGCATCGCACGTTTTCAATTTTTATACCGTCGTATAGGGGAAAAAAGTACTTTTTAATGCAATTTATTTGAAAACGGCATATGAAAAAAATTTTTAGATATTATTATTATTTTTATTTTTATTTTTTATTTTTTAGCGCTATTTGTTTAATTTTGGCAAATCTTGTTCTCCATTTCTGTAGAATGTAAAGAAAAAAATAGTTGGAAAATAGTAATTATATCTTTATGTTGCCATTTTCTCATAACTACCGAAAACAAATGTAATTAAAATACGTGCTATTTTGAAAAATTATAAATGAATGATTTCTGATAAGACATGGAGCTATTATAAACTATATGCAAATTATTTATCTATATTACAAACAAATGAATACATGTATATCATTAGATAGCCGATATTTTTTTCGTCGTCTTTCTTGAGTGAGGACATCTGTTTTAGCTATCAGTTTTGAGTGAGGTATCTGTTTGAGGACATAGTGATGTCATATGAATACCTTATGTAGATGATGTTTAAGACTGAATCGTAAATGAGGAATTCTTCAGAGGATGCGAATGACATCATTTTATATAAAATAAAAGTGTGTGTTTTAAGTTTTAAAACTGAAATACATTTCGTATTATCTATATTTATATACATATATATATATATATATATATATATTCGGGGGCGGCATTAAATTCTGAAAAAATAAGAATTCCTGTTTTCTATTATTTTTTTTTTCTTTTTTTTTTTTCAACTGAGTATCTCACTAATACATAAGAGATCTAAAATATTCCGATATTTAAAATATTTTGCTTCTGTATTAAAAATTTGAAAAATATGCAATGACGTATAATGCATACCTAAAATATGAGACTATACTTTTATACTTAATATATTTGTCATGTTATTCTACTTTTCGAAAAAAGATTCATATAATACGCATGCAAAATGACATAAAATTAAGGAAATTAAAAATTATAAATAGTACGAACAGAAAAGAAAAATTTCATAAAACGGGACATATGACCTACCTGAAACATTTATTAAGGTGGCATACTTGATGTAAAAAAATCATGGAATGGGATAATGGCGAGATAATACAAGAGTTTTTAAAACAAATATTCGTATATCCAGCAATCTATATATGACGTCTAGAAGATGACATTTTATGTAGAATGTTAGTAACAACGACGGAAAGGATTATATATAAATTGATAAAACGTCTGAAAATATAATTGCAAGCGAAAGGTATTAAGCTCACAATGTATATCTTTTTTTTTTTTTTTTTTTTTTTTTGCAAATAAGTAGTGTGAATTCTTTTTTACACATGACTTGTAACGCGCACCTGTAAGTTTCAAAGAATTTTTTGGTTTAACAAAAATGCGTGATATATTCCAGAATATTGGTTTATATAATTGGTCAGTAATTGGTTTTCTCTTTATATCGTGATAAAAAAAAGAACTGAAAGCAATAGCTTAAACGTATTTTTGAAACTGTAAGAATTATTATTAAAATATTTTAAGAATTATACATAGAAGAATATATTACTGCATCGTAAAGATTATTTAAAAACGACTAAAAAATATCACAAATCACGCAACTGAAAATCAGGTTTCACATTCTATACAACTGACAAATCCAAATCATATTTAAAATTCTTTCACTTTATTTCTACATACAATTTCATTAATTATCTTTCTCTGTATTAGCCTTTCAATTACACTCCATATCAGTCCCTACTTTTCAAATCCTCTTTTTTGGGATAAAAGCAGTGTAGTTGTTATCTGCAGGGATCTTAATTAGTTTTGAACTCGCAGAAGAGAATTATCGGGGATATTTTTTTTTTTTGTTATTACGTCTACTAATTGAAAGCTAATAAATGAAATAAGCAGTCTCTTGTAATAATAAGGAAAAATTAAATAATTCTCAGCTGAATTTTTATCTTCTGTACATAAAGGAAAGCAATGCTCCAAATCCTTTTTCAATATTTTTTTGCTAGTACTCTATAACAGCATAATAAAAAAAAAACACTGGATTATAATTACTTTTTAAAGTTCTGTTACTTTAAAAGTAATCTATATTGCAAAGTATAAACATGCACGATGGTTTACAGCCTTAGACCGGAAGAGGTCGTCTTTAATTTTTCCGTTATGGATCGCTGTGCCAATAATCGTTTCGGTTTCTGGTCGTTTTCGACATGAAATTGGTTTATCGCGGGTCGGGGTGAGGTTAACCTGATTTTTGAAAAGAAAGTCAAGTTTTCTTTTAATAAGAAAACGTTTAATTAATTATAGATTTGTATATATAACCTAAGTTTTAAAAAATGATATGAGAGATTAATCAGTATACACATGTTCGACAATTTGTTTACATTTCTTTCTGAGGAAAACACAGAAAATTCATAAAGTTCAAAGTATCATAACACTGTATAATTTGATCGTACGAATCTAGATTATTTTTTTATTATTTTACTTGTTGAAGCGCGGAGAAAGCTCTTAGGTAGATTTCGCATGAAAACTCCTATACCGTCCCGTGTCCCTGATGCTGATTTTTAAATTTGGAGCTGTCTGGATAAAATTGTTTCAATAAAAATAATTCAATGTAATTTTTTTCTGAAACTGCACTGTAAAAAAAATCACTGTATCTTTACAGCAAAAAATGCTGGCAATATGGGTGCCAGCAAATTTTGCTGTCAATTTACAGCAGTTTTATTTTTCGCGGGTAAACAGCAAACTTGTAAATTTACAGCACTTTTACAATTAATTTTACAGTAATTTTGTTTTTTAGATTTTACAAAAAATTGTATTTTTTCTGCATATTTTGCTGGTAATTTTACAGCACTTTTAACAAGATAACAGTAATTTTTTAGCCTTTATTATTATTTATTTTATATCGAAATAAAATTAAAATTTGCTAAAAAGGTGCATTTAATGTCACAAATATAAAAAGATGTTAATAAGATGTTGTTACATAATAAAACAGTTTTTAAAAACTTAAAAATCTCCAAGATTTCGTGCCGAGCGCTTTCGATCACTATCGCTATTCGATCAGTAGGTGATCGAAAGCGCTGGCATGAAATATTGGAAGTTTAACATCTTTTTATATTTATGACATTAAATGCACCTTTTTAGCAAGTTTTAATTTTATTTCGATATAGTTTTCAAGGTGAATGCAACATTCTAACGGTATATGTTTCTGTTTTCATATATATATTTTTTGTATTTATTTTATTTTATTTATTATTATTATTATTATTTGTAGATGTACGTTAACATCCTCCCCCCCCCCCCCGCTCGCCCTGCAATGTTTATTTACTTTGATTTTTTTTTTTTTTTATACCATGATACATCTTTTAAAAACTAAGAGCTCTATAAGTGTTATCTTTATGTCTACTTATATCATTGTTTTAATAACATTATTATATAATAAATTCTGTTATACATGTGTAAGATACAAATTTAGTACCATAAAGCAAAATAATAAATAAAATAGGAAAATACACCGAAAAAAGCAATAAATCGTAAATTTTAAATTATTGTAACTCATTGTAAAGAATTTTCCTTATGTGAATTTCAAATGTACTGCGTAATATAACATACATTGAGAACATTCAAAATACCTAATTTCAGCATCTAGTGCTAATTGCTTCTTATTGTTCGATAATTATCAAAAGCAAAATTCGATTTGATGCTTTTGAATGCTGCGACAATAGTAAGCAAACTCTTGGAATATTTTATGGACCAATAAAGAAGTGTATCCAGCTTACACACAATAAATGATTTCAAAATTACATATAAAAAATGAAAAGAAATGCGCGTAAAAAACTAGCATCTATAAAATGTGAATAACTCCGACGGTAAATCGGACCATAAGTCGTAAAATTGTTTTTGAAATTTTAATAAACTATAATTATACATTAAATAAATAAAAACATTTAAATTAGTACAAAAAGCGCACTTAAATCTTTTAGACAATTAAAAAATATTGTATAATTTAGATTAGTAAGGTATGTTGAAATACAAATAACGGAAAAAATGAAATTGCGAAAAATATATAATAGCAAAGCAAAACATATCTCAAAAATATTGATTTTTTTTTTTTTTTTAATCTGGATACTTTGACACATAAGTAAATAATAACTAAGTCCTATGATGGAAAAAAGAAGAGAAAAATAATAATTTTTTCAAATCTAAATTGGAAATATTCTCTTTTGTTATAATTTAAGACAAAATATTTAATTCTTATACAAATGATTCAAAGCTACTGTCAGTCAACGTTTATATATATGTACTCAAATACAAAATTTGTATCTTACATTATATAAGAGAACTGCCTAATTGATACAGTTATTAAATCAATGATACGAATAAACACAAAAATAAAACTTACTCTGATTTTTTAAAATATGTAATCCAGAATTGTATTTAAGTATCCAAAATCGCTATTTTGAATTCATAATAGGCACATATTCACACCGACGCTAACACTCGTACGACACTACTTAACGCTAATAATAACCTGCTTTGGCTTGACAGTGTGCCTGTAGGGTAGGTATCTCATCTGGAATGTAGTCCAGGCGGTTTTGCCATTGTTGAAATAACAGCAGTTTACTGTAAATCGATACGGAAGTTAATAAAACGCTGTATTTTAGCGATTCACAGCCAAATCAGCTGTAATTTTTCCAGTTTTTTTTTTTTTTTTTTTTACTGTGTGGAACTATTGTTTTATATAAATATGTAGCTAAAAATTAACCTGCACATATTTTTAGGGTTGTTGTTATTTTTTAAACTCTGTCCCTGGGCTTTAGATTCCTTACCATCCCTTTTCTAAGATTATACAGAAAATCATTTCAGATGCAGCCACAGAATTTTTTTCAAGTTTTTTCTCATGCAGAAGTATGCTAGAGAAATAATGTCTAAAATTCTCTGGCAGGAAATTTACTGTAAAATTTAAATCAGCATTTAAATATCAATTTCAAGCATAATGGCTTTATTGGTAGTCTCACCGTTCCCAGGGTTTATTCCTGCACTTTTCGAGGTAAATTTAAAAAAAAATTAATTTAATCTAATGTTAACAACTGTTTCTAAAAATCAATGAACATTGTGGCTATCACTTTGTCTTAACATGATTTTTCTAAAAATAGGTTGTAATTTTTCTTACCGTTCCTTTTTTTACCATTTCGTCCCATTTTTCCAATACCATCCCCTTTTTTTACCTTACCTTCCTTTTTTAACACACCTTTAAGTCAATTTTACATAAAATTTCTGTATTAAAAGTTATACATTGTTATTATTTCTTATTTGAATGTCCTGTGGGTACTATGCAAATTCATTATAAGTAAAAATTTAGAAGAAAATAAAAAGTTTTAGGGTAAAATGGTAAGGAAAATAAAACTCGCAAGTTTAACTTAAACCTCAGTTAAATAAAATAAAAAAAATTCGCTGCTGACCATTTTTTTCTTTATTTTGAATCATTAAGACATTCGTCTATCAGATTAAAATGTTATTTTAGCAAGTTTACTTTTGTCAGATTTTGTAATTTAGTCAAAATATTGTGAGAATGTCTCATATATGCATAATTATATCACTCTTATATGGTCACGTCATACGGTATACGGTAAGTGTGCACAAATCTCTTCCAAGCTGATACATAAAATCAAGGGGTAGAAAATCTCGGTCAAGATCGTGAATGGGCAAGATCAGACCAAGGGGGTAGAAATAGAGAGGAGTTTTGTGAAAACCGAAAAACCCCCATAACTTCTTAATTGTATTACATATCAAATCAGTTTAAAGTTATTATTACTTCTAGGAAAAGGGCCAAAATTTATGTATCACATACTTTTGATAAAATTAACAATGGGCTTAAGGGGCGCAAAAATAGGGTTTTAGGGAGAAAAAAATTCATAACTTCGTGAATTCTTAAGGTATCAAATTCACTTAATCTTATTATAAATCTTCTTAATATTATCTACAACTTTTATATTGACAAGTTTTTGATAGGACCAACTCTTACTTCAAAAAATAAAATAAAAATAAAAACGAAAAAAATGGGGGGAGGGGTGTTGAAGAATAAAAAAACTCATAACGTCAAATCACAAGATATCCAATCCGTTTAAATTTATTATACATATGTTCCCAATATTACCTACAACTTTCATACTGACAAGATTTTGATAGGATTAATTCTTACAGAAAAAAAAATAAACAAAAAATATACAAAAATAGGGGTTGACGAAAAAATTATCGTATTAAGGGTGTACTCAAAGCCAAACGGCTTATTTTCTGACTCATTTTTAAATTCAGTTTCGGTATCAAACGCATCCAATTAGCAGGTTCTCTTATTCTGAAACTATATTATGTGCTGTATTGCTCAATTTTCTGATAAAGGCAGAATATATTTCAAAAAATGCTGTCAAAGTGTGCATTTTGAACCATTTCCCGAAGCGATAGTACTGGAAACGAAAAAAATGGTCGTACTGAGAAAATAATTTTAAATCAATTTCCAATTAATCGAACGAAAAATAAAAACACTTGTCGCTTATAAATCTCTTCAAAAAATCACGTAAGCAAGTTTCTTGTTTTTACTTTTTGAAATGGGTCAGAAAATTTCGAGTTGTTGGGCGTGGAAAAATACATTTTTGAATACCGCCTAAATATGATTCTGATAAAACGAGCTCTTACAGAAAAATGAAATTAAAATTCGTCAAAAGTTTGAAAAGTTCGTCAAAAGCTAGATAAAATTGTTATAAAATTGTTAGAGTGAAACTGAGTTTTCTCTAATCTTGATTTAGTTTTTGTTGGTGAAATTAGTACTTAACTTCGAAATCTACCTCCGCATCTAGGCCCATACGGGAGGGATTTTATTTTTTTAAATATAACTTACAAACCCGAGATACCGTACAAAATTGTGAATTTCGTAACTTTTAAAAAAAGTACTGTTTTTACGTAAATAGATTTTCAAATTATAAGGAACAACATTTAAAAAATTCTGCATTTTTAATTATAACTATATAAGGAACGGTTCAGGAAATAGCTATTGATCTAAAATAATAAGAAGTACCCTGTATATGAAAGGATGACCGATTTTAAAAGTCAAAATACTTTTCCTTGATTTGTAAAATACATTCAGATTTTTCACTTTCAGGTTCCCTATGATTATCATAGTTATAAACAATAATATTATCCCAATAAATTCCGAAAGTATTTTAAATCCTGCATTGTAATTCATTAACAATTTTATGTGTCCCTATAAAAATTTTCCTCATACACCAATAACGTTATGAAAGTAAATACGGTTAGTCATCCAACAATATACCCGAATTTTGTGGCAATCAAAATGTTTTACGGATCGATGTGTTACGACCCTAGAGGAATATGTAGTATAAGGAATATCGTTACACTGTTCTTGGATTACATAAAATATTTGCTTGGAACTGCAAGAAAACAAAAGCTCCCAATTAAAAATATATACCCGATTTGGATAACTTCTATTTTTCCATAGTCGATTAAGAATTAATCAAACAAGAATTTCATGTAATTTTCAATCTTTAATTTAAAAATTCATTTGATTTTCCTTTTTAAAGAATTGTGCATCCATCCGCGAAATTACATTATATCTGGATAGCTCACTAGTTTAATGAATCTGACGAGAACTCTTACACATCAGTAAGTGAACAATAATCTGTAAGATAATTCCTAGGATAGATATCTCAGATAAGATACTTAAGTTAGTTCAAGCGAGAAGTTTCCTTAATTGCCTTTTCATCTCTGTTATTTCTATTATTGAAGTAATAACTTCTTGTACGATTGTAGCAAGTCAAAATCAAAAACATTCCGGGTGAAAATAAAAGGATATTAAATGTTAAAGGAAACTGTAGAATAAGGAGTTTTTCAGCCATTTTGCCGCCCGAAACTGGCATGTTGGGAAATGATTTCGGGTGAGTTTCGAATATAATCAGTCATATGCCTATCAGTAAATGTATTTATTATGACCTTGTCTTTTTCCGGCTCATATTTTAAAAAATCTAATTAATATAAAAATGAAAAAACTAGTAGTTTTAATAAAGGAATGTACGATAAACCTGCCGAAAATGGCAATTTTCAAATTGAAGAACTATTTTAAGCGCTATTTAATTTTGAAATCACACAAAACCCTTCTTTTAAAAAAAAGTTTTATAGGATAAAAAAAATATCCATACCAATTTAACCATGTTTTGCAGACACATAAGATACTAGATTGATGTGTGTAGTGTCCAATATATATATATATATATATATATATATATATATATATATATATATATATATATATATATATATATATATATATTAGATTTTTTTTATTCAATTTTTTATACAAAATTTCATTATGTGAACAAATCTATTTCATATTTCGAAACAGTCATTTATTTTCCATTTATTGATAGATTTAAAGAAATCCCAAATAATAATATTTTATTTCAGTTAAAAAATATATTTATATGAACATATTAAAAAAGGAAGGAAAACTTTAAAAATAATTAAATTATTAAGTGCAAAATGATTTAAATGGAGAAAATTGCGTCATATTTAAAAAATTCCAAATAGTCATAATGCCAAATACTTTTAGTTGAAAAATACATTTACACGTGAATCTTGAAGGAGAAAGAAAACTAAAATACTTGAATTATTACGCACTAAAAACGATAAATGTGGGAAATTATATCATATTTTAAACGATAGATTGAATATGTCAAATTAAAAAAGGTTTTCCTACAGCGACTAAAATGAAAACATTTCTTCCTGACGCCAGTTGTCAGTCCAGGTAGCTTAAACGGTAGAGCTAAGGATTTGGATTCGATTCCCGGCTTGTGCATTTTTTCGCTCAGGTGTAAATATTCAATTCGTATTATTCGAAAATTTCAGGAAGCAACGAAATTTTTAATTAACCATTTTATACAAGCGTGATTTTCAAATGTGTCATAGATTTTACGTAATCAATCAAAAAATAAGGCGTCAGCTGTTCTGAGATCGGTGAAGACCGAAAGTCTGCAGTCAAAGAGAAATGAATGGCAACCTGATTACAGAAGATCGCCATTGGTTGTTATTATTTATTTCAATTTTTAATAATAGGGATTTTTTAAACAGAGCACATTGTCTACTTTTAAAACCTGTGGTGTCTAAATGGTTGTGCGATAGCATAACTTGCAGAGGGAAGTGCCCCTAGTATCAGAAAGAAAAGTAACAATCTTAAATACGTTCTAAATTATTTTAAAAATCTTTACAAAAAATTGCTAATGAAACTACTCATGTAAGTTCCAAAGCATCTGTCACATTTACCTGCAGTATTCAAGTAGTAAATCTGTGACAAATATAATACTTTCGAGTATTTGTCGCTCAAAAACGCGATTTGACCAGCAACGTCTTTACTCGCCAAATGCAAGTGATTTTAATGCATTTGATAATTGCTTCTTAAATAAGTGTTTAAATATGCGCAGTATTTTATGAATTGAAACTTAAACGATTAAATATTTTATTATAAGTTCTATAAGCTTATATAATATATATAAATTGCGTGTTGCTGCAGTTATTTAATTTTATAAGTTTTAATCACCTGGATCAGTTTTAAACGCATTTTAAAAATAACTGCCTGATTAAATAAGCTCACTTTATGCATTTCAATATTGAATAAGTTGTTATTACTGTTGCCATGGAAAATGCCTCTAGCCGTTTCCTGCACTAACAGTACTAAGGTTGAATTAACAGTGATCAGAATCGGACAATAATTTTGAGCTTGAACTAATTTAATCATTTTTTTTACAGCATAATACGATCGTTCAATTTCATTATATGTACATATAAATGCAAATATATTTCACCCGAAGAACAAAAACTTTTGTATGATCCTGTAAATGAATGATACATACTTTGCATCCCATATTCTACAAGAAATATGTTTTAGTGCATATGAACAATTTATATTCATTTTTTGTGTTTCTAAAAGTGTAACATCATTCAAATATTGCAAATCAGATAAGTAAATATGCTACTTTTCTGAAAACGCTTAACTCGAATTTAAATGCACTTCATAAACAATAATATAAATAAATTTTATGCGTATTTCTAAGTTGCACTTCATGAACTTTCATTTAGAACATACGAGGATCACTCTGAAATTTTTGAGATACAATTTGGTTTGCAAAGATATACTTACAAAATTTTAGGTGTGTTCAAAGTAGTCTCCTCCAGCATCAATGCACTTTTGTAGACGAATTTTCCACAGATTAAATGCCTCAAGCCATTCATTTCTTGGAAAAGATGAAAAAATGCATTTATAGCCCCATCAATCTCTCTTTCTGAATGAACACGACGTCCACGTAAGTTCTTTTTTGGATTAAAGAATAACCAAAAGTCACACATAGCTAGATCAGGTGAATACGGCGGATATTCTATCACTTTAATTCGTTTTTGTTTAAGAAACTCAACTGTTAATGTGGTTGTATGTGAAGATGCATAGTCATGGTGAAGCATTAGTACTCTAACATTCACTTCTTGTAGAATTTCTGGAAGACATTTAGTGGTATACCAGTTTGCTGTTACTGTCTTCTGTCCTTCCAACTTGATGGCTTTGACCAATCCCGTACTTCTGAAGAAGACGGCATGCATCACTTTTTTCAGTGCGCATTGTCTTTTCACCATTGTCGGCGTGGCATCATCTTCAAGGACCCATACTTTGCTTTCTTGACGTGTGTTGGAGCGTCAAAAAACGGTATGTACGTTTCATCACCCGTTACAATTTTAGAAATAATGCGGTGGCCACCATCATTTAGCAATTTAAGCGTTTCTTTACTGATTCTGACACGCTCCTCTTTTTGGTGCTCAGTTAGATTATGAGGAACCCAAAGGCAAACTACTTTTTTCATATGCAATTCTTCATGAAGAATTTTGTGTATGGCTGCGGATCCAACGTTAAGTTCCTTTTGTATCATTTGACAGATACAGCGATTATCATCCATTAACATTTTTCGTATGGCAGACACCTTCATCCTGAAGAAAATTGCGACCTCTGCTAAATTCTTTAAACCATCTGAATACAGTAGCCCGAGCTGGAGATTCATCACCAAATGCTAATTTTAAGCGTTGAACGCTTTCTTCTTGATTTAATCCTGCTTTAAAATCGTAGAAAATCATAGCGCGAAAATGTTCTCGCATCATCTCCATTTTCTCTTCTGTTTAAAATTTATTCTACGCTAAACAAGTTGAAGTAAGTTAGTAAGAAATCGTCTGCTGTGTTAAAATACCTTGTATTTTAAAATTAAACCGTTATTTTTATTTTGTAAATTCTCGTCTGCGCGTATCTCAGTAAACCCTCGTATATATTTCTGTTCACTTTAAATTTTTCTCCGCAAATTGTATGAAAGAATATATACATTTTTCTGAAATCTATTTGTATATTTTCCTATTATGCTTCCATCCGATACCTTATTAAGAAAGAGATTCCATCTTAAATATCTATTTTGAAACAATTGGCACAATTATTCCTGAAAAAAATGATAAATTATAAATACGCATATGTTTGTGCATGTGCTCCGCGTTCGCATGTGTTCGTATAATTAAATAATTCGCTTTTAAAATTGGCTGCCCCAGAACTGCAGGGAATTCTTATTTTATTTAATTTATCTGTATGTTTTTTTTTTAATATTTGTAAAATTAAAGTTTAAAAATACTAGTGTTTATGGAAAATACCATAAAAATGTGACATAAAGATACATTTTATTTTTATTTGTTTATTTGTCTTTCATTTTAAAAAATAGTATAATACTACACGTAAAAATGCTTACTTTCATAAAACTATTTACTTTTAAATTATTAAATATAAATACATTTTAGGAATGCCATAATAAATAATATCGTTATACAGACTATTAAACTGTTGTTATACAGTTAAGTAGACTATTTTTAAAACTATGTATACTATTGTTTAACAGTTAAGTAGACTATTTTTATAACTTTGTACACTATTGTTAGGCAGTTAAGTAGACTATTTTTATGACAATAAGATTAATATTTTAAAAGTTATATGTATAAAAGACAAACAACGTTGAAAATTACTGAAAAAAATGAATAATCGATAAATTAAAACCGAGTAACCCTAAACATTCCAACAAACGATCATAAGAATAGTCTATTTCCTTTGAATCTATATTTAAAACATAATTTTAAAATGTTGTGGTAATTGAACTATTATTTATTGAGTTGGGATAATTTTTTCAACACAATTTCAGAAAAATCATTAAACATCTTTCAACTTAGATTTTTAAAGTTTATAGAAAATACAAATGTTTAAAAACTCAAAAATCCAAAGAAAATATTGAGATTTTATATTATTGAAGAAAAAGAAAAGTCCAATTTTGATTAAATTGATGTTTTAAAGTAATATTGATTCCTTAAGGAGACTATAAACCTTCAGTTTGACAAAAATTGACTAAAAATTCGTTTTTTCTTTTTTCGTTTATTAATATATTTCAATCTTAACTTCATCATTTTCAGAAAACCGCAAGCAATTTAGAATGATTCCTAGTGACGTTACAAGCAATTAAAATTTGTACAACTTAATTCAGTTACACTAAAAATGAAACTTTAAATTGTGTTTCCTCTAAATGAGAATTTTCATAGAGTTAGTACATTCAAAATGTTGCATGCGTCTTATTTTTTGTCTAATTTTCATAATATTAAATATTATTGTTTGCAATATAATATATTTCAAAACTTAGTATTAATATGCATACATTAGTGTACATAAAAGACAAATTTAGTAGTTGTATAGCATTTTTTAGTGAAAAAAAAATGTGTAAATATTGGAAGTTTTTTATTATGTTTTCTCAATATTTTAGTCTAATTTTAAAACACATACCAATTTTTGTTGCAATATTATAAATCTACTATTTAACAAAACAACATGTCCCTAAAGCCAAATTTAATGCGCATGGAGCATTTTTAATTGTAGTGAATAATTAATATATTTTAATAAATAACTTAATTAATTACACACATTTTTGTATGAAATTGATTAATTAACTTAGAAAAAGTGATATTTATAATTTGTGCAAAATTTCATTAAAGTTGAGTGAAAAATGAAAAAAAAAATAGTTTTGAACATCCGCTGTTCCTTTAAAGCGAAAAAAGCTTTTCATGAATTTTGTATGCTAATTTCGTAGAAAATTCTTTAAAAATTCCATCACGTATAGTTGTATACAAATCGTAAATTTATCTCTTGTTTTTTAATTATATATTTAGTCATAATATTTCCAATTGTTAAGTTATGCATTTAGTTGTAAAAGTTCCAGACAGCAATAAACATGATAATAGACTATTGCTGGGGGCTTCATTAGAGGCTGTATAGTAGTTCTAAATGCCAAAGAATGTGGTAATAATATGATAATGAATGAATGCGGTAAACGAATACGATGAAAGTTGGTATTAAGGTTTTTTGAATTCTCCGATTTTAGATTGCAGATATCAGAAAGTGAAAATTCCAAATAGCAAATCCAAGTTGAAAGACCAAAAGTGCAAAATCTAATCCAATAAAATAATAATATAGTAGTTGGCTTTGAAAGAGAATACATTTTCTGATATTCTACCATAATGATTAGACATCTGATATAGAAAACAAAAATATGCAAACAATATTATTTTGTTTGTTTATTGATCATTAGAGTCTGGCAAATAGTTTGGTGACAATTTGTCTTGCTTTTGAAACGGTTTGACAGAATAATGAAGAAGTACCAAAAATACATTATGACTGCATTTCTATATTTATATATATATATCCGCTTGATTTTTTTTTATCATTACTATTTGTATCATTGATGCTTTCTGGTCTCTTCTTCAAATATTATGATTTGTATCACTATGGCACAAACTTTTTGTTCCTAATCTAAATTGTTTCTGATTCTGGATTATTTATTAGGCTGATAGTGTAGTGTTAAAAATATGTGGCACAACTCATAACGAGTATAAATGAAAACTTAAACTATACTCATGCCCAAAATTACGGTCGCAAACATAAAATCTGTGAAAACTGATGAACTATTCACTGTGTTGCCATGAAATTTGGCACAGAGGTAGATTACAATAAGAAAAAGAATATAGTAACATAACAATATGGAAAAGATTTTAATTGTGGTATAACATGGTATATCAAAAAGTGTTAAATCATGAATAAGAGATAAAGCATTTATCTTGGGAAAAGTCTGTCTAATATGGATTGTGACCACCGTGCATTGCTATACAAGCCTCACAATCAGCTCTCATATTGTTTATGAGAGTGTGAATACATATTTGTGTCAACAAAGCTCATTCTTCCAAAAGCGCGGCTTTTAACTCCTGGCGGTTTCTGGGAGGGGGGGGGGGGGTGTTAAAATGTGAAATGGCTCTTCTTAGACCATTCTAAACATGTTTAATAGGATTAAGGTCCGGAGACCTCGAGGGCCAATTCATACGACGAATATCTTCTTCGTCAAGAGAATCATCAACAATGTGTGCTCTGTGTAGCTTGGCATTATCGTCCATAAGCATGAAGTCCGGGCCTGCAGCACTCCGGAAGAACCTCACATAGGCTTCACGGACCTCATCCTTAATGCCCGGTGTCCCGTCGGTGTGTCCCTTTCACTGCATCCAACTGGAGAGCCCGGTTTTTGTGCAGCTAAAGACATCTGTCTTGGACACAACAAGAATCGGGGCGTGTTCTTTTCAGTGATGAGTCGAGATACACCACGCACAGTGATTCTCGTTGAATCTTCATTGGGAGAGAACGTGGAGCTCGCTATCATCCTTCCTATGTAAAAGAAATCGACAGATTTGGTGGCACATCGCTATAGGGAAAAGATCCTTGAAACCTATGTGAAGCTGCTCCGGGTTTCTGTAGGCCTGGACTTCATGTTTAGGGAAGATAATGCGAAGCCAAAGAGAGCACACACTGGTGATGATTATCTTGAAGAAGAGGACATTTAACATATGAATCGGTCCTTGAGGTCTCCAGACCTCAATCCTATTGAACGTGTTTGGGATTGTCTAGGAAGAGACATTGCACAGCATAACTCCCCTCCCACGACCCGCCAGGAGTTAATAGCCGGACTTTTGGAAGAATGGAGCATGTTGTCACAAACATTTATTGACACCTTCATAAACAGTATGAGAGTTCGTTGTGAGGCTTGTATAGCAGTGCACGGTGGTCACACTCCATATTAGACACACTTTTCTCGAGATAAATGCTTTATCTCTGATTCATGGTTTAACACATTTTGATATACCCTGTATCTTAAGTCACAAGTATAATCTTTTCCATATTGTTATCTTGCTATATTCGTCCTCTCATTGCAATATATCTCTGTGTCACATTTCGTGGCAACACAATGAATATTTCATCAGTTTTCACAGATTTTATGTTTGTGACTTTAATTTTGGACATAAGTGTACGTAAAACTTTATTTCTGTATTCGAACAGCGAAATTAAGTGTAAAAATTCCTACATAGAAAGAACTCCGTCAATTATTTTTCTATCTAATAAATCCCAAAATAATATTTTCCGTACTCCCTGGCTCTCCGAAACAAATTTCTAAAGAAAATTCCGGCATAGTCAGAACTTTCACAAACACTACTTAGTAAAACATACAAAAATAAGTATAGAAATAGGAACTAATTTTTAATACCCATCAGATGCATTTTATGATGCCGTTTTTAGAATTTATTTCACTAGTAGTATACAGAAGAGTAGCTGAATTTGGACCACTTCACTTATTTGCAGGTGTAACTTATTTCATTTTTCGAATATCTGCAAAATATCACTACAAATGCAATCTATTCATCCACTTACTAAATAAATCTTTAGAACAATTACTTTTTGAAAATCTTAAATTTTATATTACTTTGAAAAATTTGGCAAAAGTGGTCCAAACTCCGCAACTGGTCGCCTAAGTTGGCCTCTCAGTCGCCTAAATTGGGCTAAACAATATTAGGCTGCTTTAAGGAGAAGAGAATATAACTAATTTTATTAAAAGCAAAGTCCGCAATTAATGAAGCAATTAAACAAAACATCAGCAATGAAGTATGATGAAATCAAATGTCTCAAAGTAAGAGAAATTGTTTTAAATGAAAATGTATTCAAAAAAATAAATCAATGTTATAAGCATATAAGAATAGAAATTGTATAACTAATTGCCAGTTACTTGAATATCATGTAAGAAGTGATGCAAGGCTTACACATGAATTTCTTTTGATCTTGTTTTACTTCAAATCACACAACGTGGAAGCATAATTGGCAATCTGAACACTGAATCATTTCTGCTATTTTATTTTTCTTAAAAATTGGGCAAAACCAATCATTGTTGTCTTGTTTTTTATTAGAATATGAATCATTAGACCTTTTTTTTGCAACTAAAGTTTTCTTTAATTTAAGTCTGTAGTTTTTCCTTTCCATCATTTTATTTCAATTTGATGTCCCTATCTTTCAAAAACTGATGTCCCAATTGTTTTCATACTTTGAGAGCTTCCTTTTTCTGATTTTTGGTTCTTTTATTTTCAAAATTTACTTTATATGGCGAAAATGTTAACACACCTGTTTTTGGCTCCCTCTACATTTACTTTGATTTACCCGATTTTGGAAAGGGAGATAATATTTTTAATGATTCATTGCTCTTAGGTGGTGGTGTGTGTGTGTGGGGGGGGGGAGGGGTTCTTGCTGCAGCCTTCTTGTGGGCAATATCTTCACAACTTACTCTTTATATTTGTTTCCTAAATATTTGCTAACTTTTGCTATCACTGAATTGAGTGCATACACATGGAAAAGATATTTTTTACGTTTATATTAGCCTAAACTGCATAAAAAATTGATCCAGATATACAAAAAAAAAACAAACCATATATATACTCAAAAACTTGCGTGGAGATAGTAATCCATTATAAATATTAGGAAATAAAGAAATAGTGTCCAAAGCGTACAGTAATAGATATTCACTGCTTACTTTTATAATTTATGATTGTATATCTGGTCAATTTACGTAGCTCAAATTCGTCCAATTAAGGCAACAGTGCCATTAAAAAAAAAAAAAATCTAAAAACTAAAAACAAAAAACAAAAACGAAAGCAAATAAATCAGCCTGAAAAATATGCGCAGTAAAAACATAAATTTAGATATGTATATGAAAACATAACAACTTAGCTTAGTATTAAAATATTCTTTTACGTTGAGTAGGAAAAAATTACATAAAACAGTTAATTTTATGTTTTTTAAAACTGTCTGAAAGCAGCACGTGGTAGGCGGGTCTAATTATAAATGACGTCATTCTGATGAGTAGGATTTCAGCGCTATATGACATCTCATTCTGTAATTAACGGCAGAATTGCAGTGGTGTATTTAAAGCAGCGATCCAAATATGGCTACTCGCCCCTATTATTTCTATACAGAAAAGAGAATCATTTAAACTTTTAAATAATTATGCCAAAAGATTTTGCTTTTCTATTAATAAAGGTAAAATAAGTGTTTAATGTTATCGTAGAGAAATGTTAATCGATGTATATGTCATTAATAGTTATTTTAATGGTTAAAACATATATGTTAAATTACGGTATCCTCCTCCTGTTTAGAGTTTCATTGTAATGAAATTTTTACGACAATTTTTGTACTGTAGATCTTATGCATCATCATTCGAATTTTAAAATGTTTTTATGATAAATGTCATAATCATCTTGTTATTTTCTTATATGTCATTGCTGACTCTCTAAATTTCTTTTTTACATATATTATTTCATCTTAAAAATATATTATAACACATTAAAATACAAAATTATATCTTTTTTAATCATTTACAAATAACAGCGTGCACAGCTATCCACTAATATTTATAATTACAAAAAAAAATTGTACTAACTCCAGCAAAGTTTTGCTAAAGATATTTTTCTTTTGTACAGTTAATACAGAAAAATTAAAGAAAAATAAATCTCCAAATAAAGATAATGGAGTTAATTATTTTCCTTTCTGATGAATCCCCAGTGCATATTTTGCATATTACCTGCTTCTTCAAAACAATCTTTGAACATAAAAATTCCAGTATGGTAATTACTTTCACATATACCTTTTTTAAATTCAAAGGAAAAAATAGGAGAAGAAGAAGAAAACAATTTTTAATATCCAGCGGCTGCATTTGATGATGATGTCTTTAAAATTACCTCGCTTACGTACTTCAGAAAGGTAAAGCATTTAAACTTTTAAGCCATTTCGTGAATAGCGTTTACTTTGTACCTGAGATCCATTTTTAATAATGTCATTAAGTAGTTCATGTTTAATATTATCATAGTGAGATGTTTAATGGTTGAATTCCATAGAAAGTAGTTTTATTGTTAAGAATGTATGTTAATGTTAGCATATGGAGATAACCATTTCGATACAAAATTATTGTTATTATCAACATTAATCATTTTTCGGCATTTTTCTTATTTAGATGAAGTATTGTACCTTAATTATATTACTCGTATTGTAATTAAGTACCTCGTACTGTACTCATCTTCCAGATGCATAGGTATATGTACTCTAACAAATATCGTGAAATAAAATATGTATACAGGGTGAGCAAAATAAAATTGGCTTAAAAACGGGGTTATAACTCTGACACTATATTTACCCTTGTAAATAAAAAGCAGAATTGGTATGCATAGAAGATGTTGGAAATGTTCACTGTTGAAGTCGATGCAGTGTTGTGCGCGATTTATCAAGCCGCATAACACGCA
Source organism: Maratus speciosus (assembly GCA_963932465.1). Classification (NCBI taxonomy): domain Eukaryota; kingdom Metazoa; phylum Arthropoda; class Arachnida; order Araneae; family Salticidae; genus Maratus; species Maratus speciosus. The sequence goes on along the minus strand of OZ010791.1, from coordinate 317,702,377 downwards.
TAGAATCTTAGCCGGAGGGATGTCACGATAGCGTATTCAATGTTCTTATGTAGCTCTGCCGCTATATGGGGCTTATGTCAATAGAAGCGACCTTTCAACTTGCCGCACTGGTAAAAATCACCAAGTGCGATAGATAAGGCGATCGTGGTTTCTAGAATGTCTCACTGCCTTTGCTGACTGTACTTACATCACCCAACATACAGGGTGATTATAATTAAAGTTCCACTTTCAAAAGGCTGTAAAAAAAGAACCATTGGTCAGAATGACCTGATATTTCATATGAATATACGTGAATCATTCGGAATTTGTTTTACTAAAGGAAAAAAAAATTCAAATGTTGGTCGATAGATGGCGCTGTACCAGTCATATAATGCTAATTAAAAGACGTGGCATGTTGCTGTGGCACTCTTTGTTCATAGCCTGATCACAAATGTTGTTGTATTTATGACGGCCAGTTATCTGCAGGAGGGATATAGGCCCAGGAGGGAGTGCCCTTCGTGGGTGTCTTTCTAAGGGAACCTAACCCGTATTTACGCATGGAAATCCATGACTCGAAGAAAACCACGAAAACTCCGAACGATTAGGCTGACGGGCGCGATTGGGTTTGAACCCAGCACCTCCTGTCTACCAGCTTCGAGAGCAGAACCTCTCAGCCACTGGTGGGGCTCCTGATCACAAAATACTGTATGATTCAAAATTCAAAAAGCAATAACGTATAAAACTTAATACGAAGCGTTTTCACCGAATTTATAGAAAGCTTAGATTTTTGTTTATAGTTTTGGTCATATTTTCTGGTTAGTGTAGTTTTTGGATAGCAAATAAATTATTGACGTTATGGCCACAGAAAGTGGTCCCATAGCTACTGGGCATTAATTAAACTATTATGTGAGAGGAATATTGTTGAAATCCTTTTCAAAATATCATACCAGTTCTGAGAGCTATACTCACTAATGACATTGGTCAAATTGAACATTCATAATTCTATTTGCATTGTGAACTGAGTTGCGCCGCTGAACATACAGACGACAAAAAATTGTATTTATAGATGACAAATGTAATCATTTTGGCAACATAATTTGCGTCTTTAAAAAAAATCTCGTGTCTTTTTAAGATTTTCCAACATAGTTCAAAAGTGTTTATGAATTCGGTTTGCTTTTCCTTCTGTCCGTATGTCTGTCAGTTGTGTGTCTGTCAAACTGTCCGAACTCTAACTCGCGTAAATATAGTCCGATTTCCATGAAGGGGATATATGTCATCGAGGTTTGCTATAGCATTTTCGATATTGAAAATGAAGTGTGTAGCATTTTCGGTTTATTTACAGAGCCACTCAAAAGAAGTCCGTTACATTACGATCTAAATCGTTGCCGTTTAATTTAATGATATTCCATATTTTAAACATACAGAAATTGATATACATCACTGAGGAATACTATAATGTTTTTACTATAGAATATGGTGAGCATAGAACTTATCGTTTGTATACGGCAAACACAAAATAATTTTATTATAGACAAAAATGAGCAATAATTGAACTATTGAAGCCTACGAAAAACAATTGCTGGAAGTGCGTTTTCAGGTGTGGTAAGCGTTTAGAAATTTAACTATTTATTAAATATTATTTGGTGTGTACAAATTCTGTAGATCATATACAGGGTCGCACAAAAGTTCTCAACAACATCCGTTTATTGCCGGAAATTGCTGAGTGGAAATTTTGAACTGTGTTCCGTGTTTAACTGAACTAATTTTTAACAGGTTATGTAGTATTCATACATATCTTTAGATAATATACAGGGCTGCAAAATAATCGTATATTATAACGACTATTCATAGTAATAGCAGAAATCGGGTTTTAAAATGGGTTATGCATTTACCAAATTGTTCATTTATATATCATCTTTCACCATCGTAAACTGTAATGCTTTGTTATAGTATTCCGAATGTGTTGAAAAGTGTTTCATAATCTATGCTGTACACATGATTTTTCATTCTTGTTTATATTTCTGTGAAATCCGCATCGTGCTACCATTTATGATTATTGAATTTTTATTTATATTACGACTTTTGAAAACAAATACATCACCCAATTTATAAAGAAATAAGTATATTGGAGATAGAACTGCCAAATAAATCTATTGGAGCAAATAAAATAAAATAGAATGGAATCAGTTAAGTATTCTGCTAACGAATGAAACTATAAAACAAACTTCTAAAATAAAAGTTCCGGTATGAGTATTGTTTGCTTATGCAACGTTTTTTTTTTCTTTTTTTTTCTTTTTCATAGAAAAGAAAAAAGAAATTAATTTTTAATTTCTAGCAGTAATTGATGTTTTAAAAATTAACTCCATTGTGTAATTTAAAAAGATAAAACTTTTAAACTTTCGTGTTATTACATGGATAGAATTATCCTTTCGATTGATAACATCAATGTTAATGTTTAATAATGTCTTAGTCAGATGTTTAATGGATGCATTTTAATCGATGCGTTTAATGGATTTTTTTAAGTTCGATTAATTCTTTTGATTATGTATTAACTTGGGTTATATTAAATAAGTATTTGCTGAAAAGCATTTCTTTACGAAATCCTTTTTATAAAGTTGTTACATTTTAATTTTTTTTTGTTATTTTTTTTTCATTTATATGGTTATATGTGTTATATGTGTTATGGTATTAATGTATTTATATATATATTTTTTTTTTTTTCCTCACTTAAAAATTTTGTTATCGTCATTATTATAGCTCCTGTGTGCACCACACACATTGTACAATAAGTGAGCGGACATCAAGAGGTTACCCTCCTTAGTCACAATGTTAAATTTTAATTCTCATAAACTATCTCATTATAGATGTAACAAAGTTACATAATATTATACGTAGAAATTACATTTAAGCAAAAAAATATTTTAAAATTTTATTGTTAATTTTGCAGAAACTAAGTTCATCAAATTAAATTTTTTTAAATAATAATATCAGAATAATTTGATTTACTTTAAAAGGAAATTAGACAAAAAATAGCTTTACTGCTTCACTATTTCATCGATGCCTCCAACATGGGGTATATATTTTGAAGCACCAATCAATTCGGACAGATGAAGCATTGGAAAATCAGAATTTTTCAGATATATACTATATAATTTGATAAGTTTCATTCGAAAACTAGTTTATAATACCTTCTAAATATGTAATTTTAAACTAATTAATAATTCTAAACTATGCTTGTTATTATTTTTTCCTTTCCGTGCATATTCTAAATATAAAAAATACAATTTTTGTTTAAAGATTTTCTTTCAGATGACATGTTTTACCTGATATTAAGCTAAGTATAACGCTCAAATTTCTTTTTAAAATAATGCAAAGGTCGAGCTGAAATACTTAATATTGTAAAATAATCCATGTTAAACTTCCAGTATTCATTCTTAAAATTGAGTCAAATTTTGACAAACGCCAAATAAACACATTTTAACCAGAAAATTAGTTGGAAGTGCTAGTCCCAAAACTTCCTTCTATCTCATTTTAATATTTCAAAAAGTAATTACACATGTTAATGCTTCAATATGGTTATTTAAATATTGTACCAATTTTGACTTTCATTTCACATTTCTACTTAAGTCAAATAATCGAAGTAAAAAAAGAGTTAATCTCGATCATGATATTTAATAAAATCAATAATTTTCGATATTCTGTTCTACGGCAACGGCTTGAGAATCGCCAGCTTAGCAGGGTGTGAAGTTGCCGTGGATGCTCCAGCCGCCGATGTACAACAGAACTACGAGAAAAGTACATAGAAATTGCTGTCACAGCGTACTTTTTCGGGGGAATATCCCCAAATTCAACTTTGATCTTCTGGCCATAGCTATGAACATATATCGGGTATTTCAAAAATTCGGTGCGAAAGTAAAATGCGATTAAAAAAAAGATATATGGGTCGAGGAGACATGCGATTTGCAGATTATTCAGCGTGGTACGGGATTTTGTATGACACCAAAAAAAAAAAAAAAGTAAAATAAAACAAAATAAATAAAAAAAAGCAATTTAACAAATTACAACGACCATTTGGAAAATGATTTTTTCAAAGACTAAAATTTAAGATATAAATCGCACGGAGTTGATCATACATTACGTACGGCATGAATTAAGCATTAATAGTGTTATTACACGTAAAAATTGCAAGCGACAAAAATCGCCTGCAACTCGTCAGATTTCCTGAAACTTGCGTATTATCCACCTGAAACTTACGTATTATCCAAGCATTTCACTGGCTGTTCGGGATTCTTTTCCATCGTCAGATTTCATCTGACGACCAGTTTTAAATGAAATTTCATTCTTAAACTTCTAAAAATCCCACAATATTACATTTTACACCGTCGTATAGAGAAAAAAATGTACTTTTAAATGCAATTTGTTTGAAAGCTGTATCGCAATTTGTTTCTGAGTTATAGTTTTCTTTTTTTGTAGTTTTTATTACTTTTTTGTCATAGTGGCAACAGAAGTATCTAACTCTGTTGAAAGTAAAGGGAAATACAGATTACTGTATAGACCAATCAGAAAACGAATAAAAGCGGATTAAACCAATAAAAAGCTTCAGATATGCTTTTGATTTCCTACCCTGACGAGGACAATAACCCTTTTTCCAAATGGTTAATAAAATAAGAAAAAAGATCAATATCTCAAAAATAAAGAGCGTTACCGAAGATAAATCCATGGAATAATTATATGTGGCTTGCACAACGCAAAATTTGGGCACAAAAACATTAGAGAATACTGCATGTACACATTTAGGTAGCTTTCATTACAAAAAGCTACCAATTGCAGCCGTTCGGGGGAAAGCGATTTCAAAAAATTTTGGTATATTTTCATCGATCATGACCCCCAGACCCCGAAACCACCCTCCGTTCAAAATTGATATATATATATATATATATATATATATATATATATATATATATATATATATATATATATATATATATATATATCTGATCTATGTCACACTGTAACTCTCGTATTTATGAACCGATTTGGATGTAATTCGGTGTGTACATAGGACATACCAATGTCTCGACCGAGTTCGTTGGCCAGCTTCATCCGCCATTTTGTTTCAGAATGGCGGCTATTTAAAATTTTTTAAAAAATTTAAAATTTGAAATGTGGTACTAAAAAATTACAAATGGAAAAATATTTTTTTCTTATGTATTTGACCTTTATACAAAGATTCCGGAGCAGTTTTTGTTTCGTCTATATCTTAAAAAATGGCTGAGTTATAGCATTTTGAATTTCTAGCGTGGCTGGCATTTTGAAACGTCCTGAATTTTGTCACGCGATAAAAGGCGTATTTATGAACCGATTTCGATGTAATTTCGTTTATACATAGTACATACCAATGTCTCGACCGAGTTCGTTGGCCAGCTTCATCCGCCATCTTGTTTAAAAATGGCGGCCATTTAAATTTTTAAGAAAAATTTAAATTTAAAATGTGGTACTAAAAAATTGAAAACTGAAAAAATATTTTTTTCTTATGTATTTGACCTTGATAAAAAGATTCGGGAGCAGTTTTTGTTTCGTCTATATCTTAAAATATGGCTGATTTATAGCATTTTCAATTTCTAGCGTGTCTGACATTTTGAAACGTCCTGATTTTTGTCACGTGATAACAGACGTATTTATGAACCGATTTGGATGTACCTTGGTGTGTACATAGTACATACAAATATCTCGACCGAGTTCGTTGGCCAGCTTCCTCCGCCATCTTGTTTCAAAATGGCGGCCATTAAAAAAAATTTTAAAAATTTTAAATTTAAAATGAGATACCAAAAAATTGGAAAATGAAAAAGATTTTTTTCATATGTGTTTGACCTTAATACAAAGATTCCGGAACAGGTTTTGTTTTGTCTATATCTAAAAAAATGGCTCAGTTATAGCATTTTGAATTTCTATTATGGCTGACATTTTAAAACGAACTGATTTTTGTCACGCGATAACAGGCGTATTTATGAACCGATTTGGATGTAACTTGGTCTGTACATAGTACATACCAATGTCTCGACCGAGTTCGTTGGCCAGCTTCATTCGCCATCTTGTTTCAAAAGGGTTGCCATTTAAACAAAAATGTAATTTAAAATTTAAAATGAGGTAATAAAAAATTGGAAAATGAAAAAGATTTTTTTTATGTGTTTGGCCTTGATACAAAGATTCTGGAGCAGTTTTTGTTTCTGAAAATTTGTTCTTGTGTTTATATCTTAAAAAATGGTTGAATTATAGCACTTTGAATTTCTAGCATGGCTAACACTTTGAAACGATCTTGTATTTGTCACGCGATAACACACGTATTCGCCTATTTCGATGGAAGAAGGCATGTGGATAGTATACATCAATATCTTGACCAAGTTCGCTGGCCAGCTTCATCAGCCATCTTGCTTCAAAATGGCGACCATTAAATTAAAAAAAATTATATTTAAAGTGACGTGCAAAAAAATTAGAAATTGAAAAAGGTTTTTTTTCTTAAGTATTTGACCTTGATATAAGGATTCAGGAGCATTTTTTGTTTGTCTTTATCTAAAAAATGGCTCAGATATAGCAGTTTCAATTTCTAATGTGGGTGACATTTTGAAAAATCTGATTTTTTGCCTGCGACAGCACTCGTATATATCAACAGATTCCGATGTGATTGAGCATGTGCACAGCAATTACTAAGATCTCGACCAAGTTCACTGGTTAGCCTCATCAACCATTTTGTCTTAAAATGGCCGGAAATTTAAGAAATCGCCGAATTTGGCAGCCAAATATAAGTTACTTTAAATAAAAGCAGCTTGGATAAAGCTGACTAATTTCGCGAAATTCTTATTCATAATGATTTAGTATTGATAAAAATTAGTATTGAATCTCCTATATTCGGTTTCCACTAAATTGAGCTTCGTGTGTTTGAATAATATAAGTTGGCTTTTTTAAAATAAGGAATATGAAAGCTACCTCTTCCTCCCGGCACTGGCCGGAAGGACTTTTTTGTATCCAAATCTTGCGTTATATGAGCAATATGGAATTATTTCATGGAATTCTCTGCAATAACGCCTTTTATTGTCAAGAATTTGAACTTTATTTATTATTTTATTTTCTTTTCTTTTATTTGTTGATGTCACCACGCTGAATATTTATTTGCAAACTGCATGTCTCTCTGACCCATAGATCTTTTGTTATCGTGTTTTACTTTCGCACCGAATTTTTGAAACACCCGGTATATGAAATTTGGTCCAATTCTATGCATAACTTTATACACTTTTTAATCAAAATGACACAAAAATTGCTATTACACAGCCCCCTCATTGTGGAATCTTCCCAAATTCAACTGGGACCTGCTGCCCCTAGCCAAAATCATCAATATTATATTTGGTTCAATTCTATGAATAGCTTCATACACTTTTCGATGATACAATAAGGACACACAGACATACAATCATTTTATATAAACATACTTTTCAGGGTAACTAAAACCTCCTGACCCCTAAGACGCCCCGTCGGTAACATGGAGTCGAAAGAAATTTCGATTACAATACTTTCTTCTATTAAAGATAGAAGAAAGTAAAAATATTCGTAAAATACTTGTGGCTTGTACATGTACCATACTGCAAAATATCGTCTCATATTAACTCCGTTGTAAATCTTTGTGTAAAAATATCAGTTGTATCAACCGATGAGTAATAATGTCCGGGATCCAGATAATTTTTTCGCTGTTAGCGAAACGAGATTTACCAATAAAAAGCTTGCATCTTTGCAAACAGGGAGAAGTTCCCAAAAATGCAGGATTCTGATTGGTCAATCTCGTTTCGCTAACAGCGAAAAATCTATCTGGATCACGGTCATTGTCTGCTAATAAACGCTAAACTTAAATTTTCTTAAGAAGGCAATCTACGTATAGAAACTTTAAAAACCTTCAAAATTTTCAATACTAACGCATAATTTTGAGATCATATTTTGTTCTTTCGGTACCAAAGGCGATATCTTCCATTCAAATACTTTAGGAATTATGCATGTGTAAAATATGGAACTCTCAATATTAAATCCAACTTTAATCCTTTTTAACACTTCACTGCACATTTTTCTTTCTATTTTTATGAAAAAAATTATTTTAGATCTGTATATAGATCTAATAAAGGTGAAAATAGTAAAAAAATTAAATTTCAAATTTTCATCTAAAATTTCATATTTTATAGTGTGTACCATATATACGCAATTAGGATTTTAAAATATTGTATTGCTATATTTTGCAACTAAATGAGCTTAAATTAATTAATTTTATCTGCTTAACACTGTACAACTTTTTTTATATTATAATTTTTAAGTATTCGGTAAAAATAATGAAAGTAAATATTACCTTGATAGCTTGATCGATTGTTTTTTTATACAAAGAACAAATCCTATTTCTTCTTAATGCAGCCCTCTGACATGGACAAAATAAGCGTTCTTCCATTCTTTGGATTGTTCTTGATCAGTTATAGTGATCATATTAGCGAAATTCGTGGCACATAATAAAAATTAATTATGTGCCACGTGCTAGATATGGCACGTGATGCAGTGAAAGGTTAGAACAAATTGCAATGCGGGTTAATTTTTAAGCATAATTCAAAAGTAATCGCGGAAAGTAATTGCAAATTTGCATATTTGAAGTTTGTGGGAATATATTTCTGTTTTAAAAAATCTTCAGGTTACAATATTTATAATATTTTCTTCAAAGATGTGTTTGAAAATGTTTCCAACATTATTTTTCGAAATAATTAATCATCCAAACCTAAATATACTAGATAAAATGTAGCCAGTATTATTCTTCACACAATAAATTACTTTATACAAAAGTTCGAAATTAGAGCTGCTTAATTTATTTGAGAAAATAAAAGTTCTGAAAATCACCAATAGCTTTAAATGAAATAAAATCCAATACCAGTCCAAATAACTTAAAAATCATTTTTCGAAACTCGACACAATTCCTTTTTTTCTCAAGGACAATTTCATTATTTGAAACATTCGACAACTTTTTTTAAGTTTCTGTTAAACTTTAAGCTAAATTTAAACAATAGCCGGCGAACAAAAGTTGGGATTTCTCTTTTAAAAATTAAACTTTTACTAAATTGAATAATATGTTATCTTGACTATCGATCAAATAGTGATGAAAAGGAAATTGTATTTTTAAAATGGAGCAACACAGCTTATTTCGCTTTTGTTTCCTGAAGCGCAGCATAGTAATGTTTAAGGAATATTTAATCTTTTTTAAAAGAAAAATTCCATTTCGCTGTATTTCGCAAAGCTAAATTAACATTCTTGGAAATGTGTTTTCATATTTCAAAAATGTTTAGCAAACAATCATTCCTAAAATTCTTTTATGTTGCCTGAAAAACGAAAAAAGAAAGAGAAAGCCAATGAAATTGTCAAATAAAAAGTAAAAAGAATAAGACGAGCCAATCTTTATAAACACTATTTTAAGCATTTTCTGGAAATGTATGAACAAGCATGTAAATACATATTCTTAAAAAATAATATAAACTTTTCATTTAAAAAATAATTCATGAAATTCTTCTACATAAAATCATTTCTATCTTGCTGAAATATTTTAGGATATGCTAGACATATGTTACAGAAATTTAAGGATAATTGTTTTTTATTTATCACGTTAGAACGGAAATTTAAAAATATTTCAAATATTGAACGCTTTACTATGCATTCTTTTTCATTGAGTTTTTAAAACTCTGAGTAATATTATGCTTGTCAAATAACACTATATATAATCTTATTTTTAAATCAGGACATTAAAAATCTTAGGTGCCTTTTCCATCATCATATTTAGTAAATTAAACAAAAACTCACGTAGTTTGTAATTTATTGAATAAATGAAGTTTCAGTATATATGTTGCATATAATATTATAATATTAATTACAATTTAATGTTCTTTATTAATTTATGTCGCGAACATCGCATATATTTCATAATCCGATTGCTTTACTTAAATATTCATTCTTTCAGTAATTGTGATTTGTACTTTAGTTACCTAAAATAATAAGAGCATACAGCCGTCAATTAAGCAAACGCAAATATTTTTTTAGTGTAATGAACTATTAAGAAAAGATAATAAAACATATTGTGATTTATAACCTTAATTAAAAGACATTAATGAATATAGACATTAATAAATTATAAAAATTAATGAATTTATAACTAATAAAATATTTACTCACTCATTTTTATAGAAAAACAATAATAGTTACAGTGCTAATTTACTTTAACAATATTAATTATTTTATAACTCTTATAACTTTTTAACTCTTATTACTTTTTAACTCTTATAACTCTAACTTATTAACTCTTATAACTTTTATAAATTAATGAATTTATAACTAATAAAATATTTACTCAATCATTTTTATAGAAAAACAATAATAGTTACAGTGCTAATTTACTTTAACAATATTAATTAGATACGCAGTGTAATTATGTACGCTAAACATCCAAGAAAATGCTTTCGGGTATATATTTTTTTTTTAAACTGAGATCTTAAAAAAAATTGCGTAATTTTCTAATTGCAATATTGGACAAAGATTGATTCAAATGTAATTAATAAGTGATACAACAGATTACAATTTTTTATAAATAAGTATTAAGTATATTTTAAAATATTTTCAATAAAACGACTCATAAAGGATCTTTGGCGTAAAATACATATAGACAGTCTGTCATATTTCAGATCATTATGTGGCCTTAGTAAATTATATACGACAGCTATATTATCAAAAAACTTATTTAGTTTACTAAAAACATTTTAGAAGAAAATTACCAAAAGAGTTATAGAAATATCGCATTTTTTTAATTTTTAAGTTAAGCAAAATTAAATATTTCAGCAAAAAATTTAAAATGCATTTAATAAATATAATTATGTATGAACATATAAAGATCAACTTCTCCAAAAATGATTCATAAAGTATTCTTTCAATCCGTTGTTCATCAGTAAATAAATATAAGTATCATTGAAGAATGTCATAAAACATATCGCTGAATTCGATTAAATATGGATTGTATTTTTTAAATGGATTCGGTTGATTGTAACTGAAACATAACGCATATCACAATAAAAACAATAAAAACGTTAAAGTTAAACGTTTGACTAAATGACGGTGTAACGTGAATGTTAAAATAGTAATGTTGGCGGTGCAATAATCTGAATTAACCAAATACGAGGAAGATAATCTTTTGTTGCGATACCTTGTTCCTTTGAGGGAAAAATATAAAGCTGTCTATAAAATTAATTTTTTTCTTGCGTTCTTCCTCTCTTTTTTTAAACATATAAAACTAAGTCATTTTATTTATTCGCTACAAATTTTCTTAAAACATTAAAAAATAAACAAATTTAACCACCTGTAATTCTTTTTTGATGTTAAAGATTTTGATACACATGAAGCTATCATGCTTTAGAACAAGCTTGTTCTTTTCAGGTTTTTGAATACCTTAAAAATATTTTATTTCTTCATGACTTAAACATAATTTTTATATATAAACACGAGAAATAATATCTCCAAAAGAATGGTAAATGACGTTCGCATCTATTTATGTCTCTTTCTAGTTTTTAGTAAATGAAGTAATTAAATTAAATGTTACTAAAATAAGAAACTATCAGGTTAGTTAAATTATTGTAGTATTTTTATAATAAAAGTAATTTTAATCAATTAGTGTATTTATATTAAAAAAAAAACTCACATAAACTTACATATTACGCAAAGTTAGATAAGCAATTTAATTTTGGAAATGCTGATGGTTTAGCAAGCATAAGACTTAGAAGCAGACATATTATAAATTGATTTAAGTGAAATAACATATCCTAATAATAAATAAAGAGAAATGGAAAGCACAGATTTGTTGTGTTAATTTTTTTTTAAATATACTTCTTTATTTAAAGAATTCCTTTTTCAAAACAGAACTTGTTAACAAAAAATAACACATGGTGTAGATTAAAATCATAAAAAGTATTTAGATCCCTTCTTACTACATTTCTTTATAAATCTATATAGATAGTATCCAGTATCAAAGAAATCACTCTTTAAAATTCATTTTAACTTTTCAGTTATCAACAATAAAGTAAGATAATATGTGAATAGACATTTATCTCTCCTTTTTTATCAGATTATTCATAGATAAATAAAACATAAAAGATCTGCTACAAAGAATTGTATAATTGAAGTTATATTCAAATTATCTCACGCTCATTCACAGACTAAATGTTACATAATCCTTCTAATTGTTTTTGAATACATAAAGGAGTTTTACATGCGAATCAAACAGCGGAAAACTAATTATATCTTTTCCCCAAAAAAAGAATATATTTCTTAAATCAATTCATATATCTTGCTTTTTTTTCTTTCCCTGTAGTTTTTTTTTTATTCAGCATTCAATTTTATTATCGGTTAATGGAAATTGTTTTAATTCAGAAAAATACAAGGGACGCGATTATGTTATGAAGCAGATGTTTCTTTTATGTATGTTTAGTGCAATATTTAAAGCAAAAAGGGAACTGAAATTTGAAAAGGCAGAAAATGGATTAGGTGTTTCAATAGAAAAAAATCCAATATAGTCGAAAATTTAATTTTTAACAATTCCTTAACTTGAATATGTATGCAATGTACTTTAAGAACAATGTAAAACACATTATATATATCAACATCAAACCTATTTTAAAGTCTAAATTTATGTCTAGAGAGGCACATATTTTATGTCAATACGCTGTGGATAGAAACAAGACGAAATTCAGTGTCCACGCTTCACAATACTAGCCTGAATTATAATTACATCTAAATGCCGCACAGAAAATTGATGAGCAATTGAAATAAAAAGCAACAAAGGTGAATAAAAATAAAACAAATTACAAACCGGACACTATTTTAAGATATTTTTTATTTATATAAGCAAAATGATAGTAAAATTACGTTTCAGGACTAAAATCCAAGTTTTGTACCATCATACTGATAATTAGAACATATTACTATATAATTTTTATCTACAGAATAAAAATTAAATCGGTCCAAAATGACAATTTATGGGTGTCTTATTTAATCGTTTTCTAAAATATGGGAATTTTATTTAGTTTATATTCAGTTCATATTGGTATAAGTTTGTACTTGGAAAAAAAAAAATTCCAGCTTATTTACAAAAGTGAATATATTTTTAACTTGAGTAAAAAAATGTATAATGTTATTACTTTAAATTATGAAATACTTTTACTCATAATATTTCTTATTCAAAATTTTAGAAGATATTAATTCCTACTTTAAGTTGTATTTATTTTTTTATTCGCTCATCTGAAATTTTTCAATGAAAATTTTTACCATTAGAAGCCATCTTATAAACAAGATTTAATTTGCATTGCGAAATACTTTCCGCAATGCAAATTAAATCTTGTTTATAAGGTGTTACATAAAGAACTTCAAGTTAAGCAAGTTCAAACTCAATGACAGATATAATTAACGACAGTTCATCTTGACGTTCAAAACAAGACAATCAAATTACGTAAGAATATTAAATTTTGTAAATATTTTCATTTAATGTGGAGAAAACAATCTTTTGTCGGTTGAAAACAGTAGATGTCTAAAGTCGAATACTTATTAAATAACACATCATAGTATTTTCCTTTATTCATGAAATCACTGCTTAATGAAACATATAACAATACTTCAAACTATAAGCACAATAGCTCTGAACTTAATAACTAAATTGTAATATGACATTGTAAAATTTCGTGTTGCACTAAGGTCAAAATGTATAATTAAGTCTTATGATACATTTGCAATTGCTGCAATTACAGTAAAATCTCTCTAAAAAAACTCTGTAGAAAACGAAATTTCGCTCAACGTGGAAAGATTTTCAAGTCCCGGCGACCCATGCGTACGATGAAAATTATTACCCGACTGCCAAGAAGGGTTATGTGTTTCACGCATATCTGGGTATGTGGATTTCTTTATGCCCTCGAAACATCTCAACGGCTGAATGGATTTTAATGAATGAGGTCTCTATCGATTTGTCTTAACCATCCGATGGTAATAGGCTAGGTTTTGTTTTCATAAATTCAAAATGGCGGCCGTAAAATACAAAATGACGATAGAGAGTGAAAAAAATTTTACGCACCCTATTGAGTGGCATATCATTGGATAAATCTTTCAAAATGAAGACGATGTTTCACTGACTGTTTTACAGTCAGAAGCTCCGTTTAAATATTGTACAACCTGGAAGTTGTGTAGGAAGGATCTCTAGCTTTACTGCAACTCTAATCATCATAAACATCTATAAGCCTCATCAAAACAGTGTTTATAGATAGGAACTAACAACTAAACACAACTTAAAAGTCATCAATGAAAAAAAATAGGTAAATAAAAAAAATAGGTAAGTAATATAAAAAATAGTTTCAGATTGATAAGAAATAATTAATTAGTTCGCTTTTTACACAGTCGGGTTTTTTGATTTTTTAAATTTAATTTTTACTTGTTTCCATACTGATCAATTCCGTCTTAGACATAGTTTACTGTTCTTTTAGTATTCTTTTCTGAAGTTCTTTTACTTCTTTTATTAGTATATTGAACAAAAATTTAATAGTAGTCCTAACAACTATAAACTTGATTTCGCCTAAGTAGAAACCATCTAATAGTATAATATAATACTTTGTACATGTATTTCTTGGAGGACACCATTCAATAGCACATGAAAAAGTGGTACACTGCTATAATCGAACGTCAAGGTGTAGGGTATCCATGGCACAGGGCGTGCAATGAAATATAAACCTGCGTTAGAATACATATATCCTCCAATCCTGTTTGAAGCACATTATGTATTCTTTCGCAGTTCAACTTATATCAATGAAAAGCTTCTTTCTTCGATCTTCAATAAAAGAAAGTGTTGTAATCGAAATTTGTTACGACTTCCGGTTTTCCACGGATTTACACGTTTTGAAGGTCAGACATCCCAAAAAACATGTTTACAAAATGTCTGTCTGTCCGCGTGGAAGGTTTTGGGATTGGCACATCCAACTAGTTTAAAGTTTTATTCATTATTAGAATATAGTCCCCGAAAAAAAAATCAAAATCGAAAAGAAAGAAAGGGACAACAAATTTTATAAAATATTTTTTGTCTAACGGTTAAAATTTTTTTATAAACTAAGAAAATGCTAAAATGCTCAAACCTGTTAATCGTTAACCGAATTAATTAATAGATAAATCTGCCAGAAAAATTTGCCAGATATTACTAATTATAAAAAGAGATTATACTTATGTGCAGGACATTCCACCAGTTTTTTGGTGTTAATAAAATCATTCATACAATTAATATTACAACGTCTTAAACATTTTATAGTTTTAAACCCCGTATACTTATTTATTTTGATGTGGACTAGATAAATGCGTTGTTTTCACATAACAATTTTGTGATATTTTAGAAAATATTTCCAGTATATAGATAATGTTAAAACTACTTTTTATTTAAATACGTATAATATTTCTAATAAAAACGGATTTTAAACAGGATCTTTGATATTGAAGCCAGAAACATGTTGACGGCAAAATATTTCTACGACATTTTTCTTAAAATACCTAAATGGGAGGAATATATCTCATACTGGAAAATTCATTGAATATATCTATGTAAAAGAAACATATTTACCCAATAAGATAATTTATTTTAAATCAAAACACATGGGCTTTACATAAAAGATGGTATTACAGTTAGTAGCAACATTTTATAATATTTGTATTCTGAAAAGTGCAAATATAATTCACAAATAACTTTCTGAGGCCTCTGTTTTCCACCACCCGTAAATCTTTAAGAATCCCATTCTACTTATTTCGGAAGCACTTCCTAATTTTTACAAAACACAATCAACCACCTATAAATTACTGTTTAGCTAACAGACTTTAATGATGTATGGTAAAAATTTATAAATATTGAAATTTAGAACTTTAAAAGAATATAAATTTCTGGAAAATTTATTAATTTAATGAATTAATTTATTTAATCGATTTGTGTACTATTATGAAAATCAAGTATTTATTGACTGCGTGATGCAACAGGTTTTTGCGAATATTTAGAAAAATACCTAACAAATTCTTCAGCGATTTAAAGACCATGTTTAAATTCATACTTTGTATTAAAAGTTCTGTCATGAAGTCAATGATAGAGTCAACAAAAAATTGAAATAGAACAGTACTTGCAACCATCCTGTAAAAAAGAATGCTCGGAATGACTTATAGTTGTATCAGATGACTACTGGTCTTACACGACATCTGTGGCCATTTGTGTAATAATAGAATGTTTATTCAGGAAAATATAAAAGTTTCTTTAAAATCATTTTAAAGAATTTCTGTGAGTTTTTCGCTTATAGTAAGAGAAGTTCTGATCCATATTTAACGCCACTTTCAGAAAACTTTAAATAGTGCAGTTGAAACAATACTGAAGTTAAAATCTGAATATATTACGCGTTCGATGAAGTATGAGCATTTAAAAGAAATAATTTAAAAGGTACATTAGCGAAACAATTTTTTTATATACACTGGTAGTCACTATATACGGCAACTTTTTTAAAACGCCAGTCGAAAATCGAAAAAAATATCACAATGATATCGGAGATATCATGAACGCAATTTCTGTTGCTTTCTTAAATAATGGATGAGAAAGTATGGTACTGTAAGTGTCACCTTTCATTTAAAATTTTTATTGCAAATTGTATTGATATTTTGGCCCACCTTAGCAGTACCATCCGAACGAGCTCATCCCAACTAAAAAAGAATTATCAAAATCGAAGCACTTATTCAAAAGATAAACGTATTCAAACTCCTTTTTAGGGCGTCTATTAATAAAGTATATTAATTTTCGGAAAATCGCTTATCGTACAGACTCGATATGACTCGAAGTCACTGAAATTCAATTCACAATATCTTCGATATCTTTCTGAATTTTGACGATACTCTACTGACTTATTATTTTCTCTTTTTACACGATATATGAGTTACTCTATATACTTGGCTATTAAATTATAAACCAACAGTTTTGTTTTTGTGCATGCCCAGTTAAAATTATTTCATACAAATGCTCACATTTCATCAGATATTTAACATATTTATTTTCCAATTGCATTATATTGTTTCTACTATACTTTGTCAAGTTCTCCAGAAGTTACGTAAAATTTTATATGTGCCATTCTTACACAAATGAAAAAAAAATGTTGTACAGACCGAAATAATTATTTGCTACAGTTACAGATCATTTCAAGCATTTTATTTTTACAGAGTGATCGCAAATATTATTTTTCTTATAAAATTTGTTGATAAATCACCTAATATCTATCGTGACTTAACCTTGCTTCAAAATTATAATGTCGAACGTATTCTTTACATTCCCGAAGTTCCAGACGAACTTGTTACGAATATTTTAGATATTCAACAAGACATAAAATTGAACGTGCCATGTGACATTTTGGTATCATTGTGTAATTTTACAGTAACTAGGGGGCACTGTCTTCTGCTCGCTAAACGCTCGCCAACCCCCCGTGAATTGCGACACATTTCATATTGGGACCGCTGCGCTTCCCCAGCTCGCTTCGCTTGCTCGCCTGTTTTGGCAGCAACTCTAACCATAATGAGTATTATCATAAATCCTTTTAACTTATGAAATTAAAAAAAAAATAAGGTAAAAAAACCAGTAATTAAAAACTTCGTTGCAATTACAAAAACATTTAATTGGTGCTATCAAAAGGCATAAATCATTTTAATATTATGAAATTTAAAAATGTATAATATTTGAAATTTAAAAAAACATTACATTTTATAAAAACCATTGAAATTTTTCTTTTAAATATGAGGCAAGTTTCAGTCCTGAAATCACGCTTCTGATTGGTGGAATGTAAAAAGGCAAATTAATTATGTTACTCCGGTTGGTGCCAAACATCAAGCAACAAATCCAGCCTTATTTTAGCGCTACGTAAGAGAAATATATATATACTAGATTTTTTTATTTTTATTTTTTCCTATGTATGATTATGTTCAGTATGCAAGGTGTTCCCAATAAGCATATTAGGTGTGGCTAACATTTCTTTATTTCATTACATTACAAATCTCTTAATTATTCTTTTTATGAAAATCTGTTTTCTTGTATAGGACTCTCGCCTATATAACAAAATTTTTTTGAACTTCAAATACAATTTATATTTTCCAAAGAACTTAAAGAATCTACTGTGTTTTACTTTATTTTTTTTTTATCTAGACTAATTCACAATGCAGCTTTTTAAACCGGGAAAACTTCTGTTAGAAAAAAGCTAATAATCCTCGGTTTTAAATTTTAATTTATATATTAGATTGTGTTATAGTGTTTATAATTTAAACTACAAATCTGAATTAGCTTTCCACTTAATTGAGAGAAATATTAGTGTCATTTCTGAATAACATGTCATTTTCTGGTGAACAAACATTCATTTTCTTCTAAATGCCAATTAAAGTAATTTAAATTAAGTCAAAGAATTACAATCACATTCGGAATGACAATATACTATTTTAGTTCAGCTCTGCTCAATTCTGCATGTCTAAATATGTATTGTAAGATGTTCTGGGAAGAATAAATGCGCACTCTTCTTTACATTGGAGAGGGGCTTTTTAACTGTTTGGGAAACATATACATGAAAACATGAGTTTTATTTTTATTTTACAATTACAAAATACTTTGCTTTTTTTTTTTTTTTTTTTTTTTTTTTTTTTTTTTTTTTTCATCTTTGAAACTAAATTCTCATGCAGCAATTTTCTAACACTTAATTTAGTCAAGTTTCTTCCTCATGTTTGATTTCAATTCAAACAAGACCTGTTTTATAAAAAAAATATTTTTAAATGTAAACATTTACGTTTAACAATTTCAGTACAAAAACGATAGTTTGTCGTATGTAAAAGCATAGGTATACAGGGGGATTTTAAAAAAAGTTTACAAAATGACATGCCAAATCAGGCATACAACAAGGATAAAAAATCACATAGGAACATTGGGTCGCAAACCACTTATTTAGTCACAAATACAGCGTGTTTTATCCTAACTGAAGACGGGTCGACGGTAATAATTTTGAGAAAAATAAAAACGTGTAATGAAAATGCAACGATATGTACCTTGTTTTGTGTGAAATGTGATAACATCACGAAAAGATCTGGAAAAACATGTTGCTCAAGGAATCGGTGATACAATATGAATTGATAATCACAGTCCAAAATGTAGTGCGTCAAGTGTACTGCTGGCGCGTATAATGCAAATTTCTACCACTTTTCTTTGGTGTTATCACATTTACAACAAAGGTGATAAAATCTGTTAAATATTTTTTTCCCAATACATATAAGTTTCCTGAAAGTTATTATTGTGAACCCTAATTGAGTTGGAATGAAACACCCTGTATTTGTGACTAAATAAGTGGTTTGCGACAATATGTTCCTATATGATTTTTTATCCTTGTCGTATGCCTGATTTGCCATGTAATTTTGTAAACTCGTTTTTTAAATCACCATGTATACATAAATGAAAATCAGCACAAAATTATCATTCCTTTACCAAATTTGACAAATTAAGTGTAATTTTCTTACTATGTACAACTAACTACACTATGACGCAAAAGTTTAGACAATGACGTCATTCAGCTTTAAAATGTAGAATTATGACGTCAGAATTACAAAAACCTGTAAATATATTCAAAAACTGATTTAAAATGCTATGTACAAAAGACAGTCGTTTTATTTGCTATAATACTAATTTTTTTCATAAAAATTCAAATGTGCTTGTCGCAAAAGTTTAGACACTATTCTAAATTTCTTTGAATATTCGCTGGCATATGCAAATTTAGAATCGATGATGTCACAAATTTGGAGTACTTAAGTTCTGCAAACGATTGCGCTTCATAGTCGACATGCCGAGAGCTAAAGAAATTCAAGTGAATGAGGTTTCAAGGATTTGGCAGTTGAAAGGTGAAGGGAAGAGCGTTTCTGAAATTTCTGCTATTATTAATAGGTCAAAAAATCTATTTATCGAGTTTTATCGAGTGGTTCCGAATATAAAGCAAAATGTCGGTCTGAGAGGCCACGTGTGACAAATGTACGAGAGGATCGCCTGATACAAAGACTAGCGAGTACTCAACAAATGAGCGTACGTGGAGTTCAAAGCTCATCGGGACTCTCTGTATCAAAGGATACGATTCGTAGACGAATTTTGGAAAAAGGAACAATCGTTTATAGCAAAATGCAGAAGAAACCAGCTCTGAAACCACATCATAAGTTACAAAGACTTATGTGGGCTCGAAAGCATGTGTCATATGGAGAGAAATGGCAGTCAGTCATATTTAGCGATGAAAAAAAGTGGAATCTGGATGGTCCGGATGGTTGTTTATCGTACTGGCATGACTTGCGGAAGGAACCTCGACGTTTTTTTAGTCGCAGACAAGGAGGGCGCTTGGTGATGGTTTGGGCAGCCTTTTGCTATAATGGACAAGTATCTCTGACCTTCACCAGTGGTCGTCAAACTTCACAGCATTATATACAGACATTAGAAGAAAACCTACTGCCATTTGCTGAGCTACTAGGGGGTCCTCAGTGGGAATTTCAGCAAGACAATGCTTCAATTCACACTGCAAAACATTCAAAATCTTGGTTTAATTCCCATAATATAAGAGTTCTCGACTGGCCAGCATGTAGCCCAGATCTTAACCCTATAGAAAACCTTTGGAGCATCATGTGTCGCAAAGTTTATAGCAACGCTAGACAATACTCTTCTGAAAAGGAACTTAAGACATCTATTGAGAATGCATGGTACGATATCGATCCACAAACTATGCAAGATTTAGTTTCTTCCATGCAATCTCGTGTATATGACGTAATACGCATGGATGCGCAAACAGGTTTTAAAAATTGTTTATTTCGATTTTATTTAATTTGTGTCTAAACTTTTGAGACAGCAGTTTATTTTTGTTACCATTTAATTTATTGCAATATGCACAATTCTACTTTTCTTTGTTATAAATATTGTTTATATGTACAGCACATTAATTTCAAGCAGTGATTTGAAAATTGAATAAATATTTTTCAAAGTATGTAAGAATTTCTTCATTGTCTAAACTTTTGCGTCATAGTGTATATGCAATATATCGTTGTTCTATTTTGCATTTTATACAAATAGTTTTATGGATTTTTTGTCGTGCATTTATTTTTCATCTATTTTAATGACAAATAGATATTCCATATCCTTTGTTTTCGTTTTTTCTTATTACAAAAGTATCAAATACACGGTATAAGATAAAACACGTAGTTTATTTATCCATTATTACAATTAAATCCCTTTTGGGGAAATAATATTTTATAATAACAATGTAATTATTTAGATTCATTTCAAGATCTTTTGAAAAATAAGCTTCTAAAATTTTACAAATTATATCTTGTACACAACAAAAAAAAGGTTGTATTTTTAAAATTCAAATTAATTTAAATCACTTAGTTTTACACTAATGTATATTTTTCTGCGTCCTATCTCAGATGCTTGTTCTTTGTTCCATTAATATAAGTTTTATCTTAAGTAGGAAGTGAAATTACATGTGCACAGAATTTGGTAGAAAATGATAATATAAGGTCCCGTGAGACAATGTAATTTATCTTCTTTATAGATTATATGTCATTCTAGAGACGAACGAAAGCACATTTTGCGCAGTTTTTCTAATAACTAAACACGCTAAAACATCAGGAAGTAATGCAAGTCTTCAACGCGATTTCGAAACTCTTCGACATTTTATATGCAAATCGGATGAAAAATACATTAGTTGTCCTTTTTCTTATAAAAAAGACAGTATAAAAAGGACTGCATTCCAAGCATACTGCATGGTTCAGTGATTAAGTCTTTATATATATATATATATATATATATATATCAGATCTTTCCTTGACACTATATCTAAATTTTGCTTTTCATTTCTAATCATATTTTTATAGTAAAAAATTTCAATTAATAAAAGTATGATCAAAAGGCATGAAATTTCATTAACCGACTTCAGAAAAAGAAACTAAAGAAGGAAGTAAATTACTCACCTTTACAATAAATATCTATAAACCGTAATAGGAATTAATAGATGTTCTTGAGATTATTTTATGAACTAATATCAATAATTGACTATTTTATTCTTTATATATTCGATATTTGAAAATTCTAGTTTTCCAGTGGTCCCATGTAACGTATAATTGGATAAAAGAGTAAGTTATCTGTAGATTTCTTTTCTTGTAACCATTCTGTAAGTTTCATTTAAATACTAAGGTAATTTGTTCATATTTTTTTTAAATAAACTAGAGTATGTCTCCTTTTAAATATAACAGTCGTTATATAGTATACAGTTTTAGGTTAGCCATACTCAAATTTTTTTCTCTCTTGCCACAAAACAAAGGTTTGCGACATTAGGCAGAATGCAACACATGTATAAAAAGATTAAAAAAAAGAGTAATGCATACATGCGACCCGCGTGCTGAGTATGGCTGGATTGTACCATAATGGCATCGTGACCAATGTTTTTATTATAAATAGGAGCGAAATAAACAGAGAGGGATGAGAAGTAATTTAAATCATTTCATCTTTTTTCAATAATTACTTGTTTTCGTATCCTTTGTAATTTGCCAAAGAATAGAAAATTTGAAAGATAACGCTGATGTATTTCAGGGCGTGGTACCATGAAACCCGCCACTAAAATCAAAATAAAATAAAAAATAAAAAAACACAAAAAAAGCAATTTAACAAATTACAACGACCATTTGGAGAATGATTTTTTTCAAAGACTGAAATTTAAGACATAAAAAATCGCACGGAGTTGATCATATATTACGTACACCATGAATTAATCATTAATAGTGTTATTACACATAAAAACTGCAAGCGACAAAAATCGCCAGCAACTCGTCAGATTTCTTGAAAATTACTTATTATCCACCTGAAACTTACGTATTATCCAAGCATTTCACTGGCTGTTCGGGATTCTTTTCCATCGTCAGATTTCATCTGACGACCAATTTTAAATGAAATTTCATTCTTAAACTTCTAAAAATACCACAATATTACTTTTTACACCGTCGTATAGAGAAAAAAATTTACTTTTAAATGCAATTTGTTTGAAAGCTGTATCTCAATTTGTTTCTGAGTTATTAATTTTTTTGTAGTTTTTATTACTTTTTTGTCATAGTGGCAACAGAACCATCTCTGTTGAAAGTAAAAGGAAAATATCGGTTACTGTATAAACTAATCAGAAAACGAATAAAATGCGGATTAAACCAATAAAAAGCTTCAGATATGCTTTTGATTTCCTACCCTGACGAGGATAATAACCATTTTTCCAAAGGGTTAATAAAAGTATAACATAAATTTCACTTGTATCCCTACTAGGAACTCGAGTAATGAAATCTTATGCATCCTGATGCACATACAATTTTATAAAAATTTTGCACTAGATATAAGCGTAACAAAAATAAAAATTGAAGAATAAAGTTAAAGAGTCATGCAAAGGGGAAAAAATGGTCGTTAGATATGCCCTATTCTTTAAATCTGAACTCACTGTCGATGATGTTTTTAAAAATCTGTTAAAATAAGACTTATAGGTTCCACTGATTTTTCCTGAAAACAAATTGTATATAAAATAGTTAATTTTTTTTTAATTGTGTAAAAAAAATGTTAATTGTATTTAATTAGCTCTATAATATAGTTAATAACCGAAAAATATTTCCAACTAATGAAAATGCCTAAGGCTAGAATTAATATGAAATACTATAAAGAAATAGAATTAGACGGTTTTGAATGTATCCAACATGTTCACATGGCAGAGGAAAAAATCAAAAATATAATCCATTAATTCATAAACTTAGATTTGATCTGTTGAATAGCATTTCAAAAACACAAGATTAATATTTAATTTTTAACAATTGTATAATACCTTTTAGATACATTCAAAATGCATAAAATCCTCATTTTCGATTAATATCCCTGCTTTCATTTTTCTTCTTTCTCAATCCTATCATTTTATTTGTTTATGATAGATTAGGCTATTCTAAATTATTAACAAATTTCTTTATTATTAAAACAAAAGTTCTTGTTTACTCTCTGTTGCTACTCTACTTCCATTTCCTTCTGAAAAAAAAAAAAAAAAAAAACACATAACAAGTCAAATTTAAAATTCTGTAACTAGGATTAAACTTCTTTTATCTCCATAGACAGTTTGCAAAGTCAAGTCAAGATATCAAAATATTATCTAATTTAATATTGGATAGCCAAAGCATACAATACAAAAATTAAGATTACAAAATCTAAAAGATCGAAATATGGAATATAAATAATTTCAAAGTACTATTTAATTTAAATGAGAACAAATTAAGACGTACAGTGTTATAGTTTTATTAATTATAAATCTTGGTAATATAAATGCATGCTTAGGCCTAAACTGGTATACACATGACTTGTATATCTCTGCCAATTCTGTATATTCAGTAACGTTTACATATTATAATTATTTAATTACAATAAGTTAATAATATGCTAGAGATTTTTCAAATTGCCATATGTTTTTTTTATAAAATAACTGACAGTTGTTCATACCTTATGAACACTACCTATTTAAACTTTCATAGTTTAAATCTAAGAAACACCTTTTAAATTGAACAATGGCATACACTATAGATTAGGGTGGCCCAAAAAGTCAACTTTTAAAATTGTGAACTCTTATCCTCCAAAAATGTTCTTCCTGTGAATATAAAACACCTTGAATTGTTTCAGAATTAAAAAAAAAATATTTAGAGGTCTCCCAAGGTCATTGAATTTACATAAAAATGGCCAAAATAATGTGAAATGCGGCATTTTTTTTTATTAGCTAAATTAAAAACTATTAATATTCAAATGACATTTTTTTTCATTTATGAGAGCTTCTTATACATTGTTTCAAACAAATTTTGTATAAATTATGTTTTTGATCTGGCAGGAAGAGATATAATATAATATTGAAATCAAGGAAAACGTGATTTTGCAGACATTTACACCTTCTGTATAATTATGCACAAAAAGTGAACTTAGGAAAACAATTTTCTTACAATTGGAAAAAATCCAATTAAGAAGAATGTTTTAAAGCTATCACATATTTATTTACACATTTTTTTCATCAACTACATTTCAAAATGATTTTGACGATTACACTTTATAAATTTCTATCTGTGCATTCCTATCTCTACATCTTGTAATAAAAACTGTTCTTGCTGTTCGTTCTTTGTTGAACAACTAAAGTCATGCATGAATACAACAGTTTGTTCAACAACATCATTTACACTAGGAAAGTTTTTAGCAATTATTGCAGCTTTTTTTATAGGATGGCGTTTTCGGCCAATCTTTAACTGGTACACTGAGGAAGAAATCTTCAATTTTAATCATTTCAAAGAAACTATTAGAAATACACAAATTATCTAATTTGAGAGAAAGTATTTCTAATAGATGTGAATTAGAACTCCTCTCTTTTTCCAAGTTCACAACTATCTTTGATTTTTTTTTCTCATCAGAAAGAAGATCTGAAAACAAGCTAAGTGTTGTAGTTCTCCACTCACATACCATGCATGACATTACATCGTTTTTGATCCAATATTGCTTAGTTGTTTGTCATCAAATTCTTTCAACCTTTGAATCGGTGAAACATCGGAAGCGCATCAAGAGCAAATTGGAAGTAAACGTAGACTGCAAATATACACACACAACAAACCGATTAAATTGCTGTATACCTTGAAAATGTCTTGCAGTTAATACCATTATACTTTCATTCTCATTAAACAATAACTTCATTTTCAAGGAATAAATGGTTTTTGCCATCCAGCGAGCTCGGTGAAGAGTACTTGGTTTCCGAATGGTAACGTGAATGTCTAATTCAGTAATTAATAATGCAATATTTAAAATTTCTTTGTTATCATCCCCAGGAAGTTTTGTAGCAATTTTTATCTGATTAGAAGTAAAAGTTTTTAAACTATCTGATTTTGTTATGTTTGGTACTGATTGCTTTTTTGGCTCATGGTTGTTGAGCTTAGAACAGTTTTCTCGGAATCTCTTAAATAAAAATATTTCAGTCCCAGTAGATTGTCCAAAACACACACTAAATGCATCAGAATGTAGAACATCAAACAGGTGATGCCGACATGCTATCCACAAAATGTTTCTGCCTAATTTTTGCTAAAGGTTGTACATGCTCCTTTGAATGTTCCACTATGGGATGTATCGAAACAGATGTCAATTACTTGAGATTCACATTGCCACGATTTTAAGTGCTCGTAAACAGCATCAGCTGCTGCTTTGCCTGGTCCATACCATAACTTAGAAACTCCAAGAAGCTTAATACTTTCATCTTGCAAAGAAAGAACTCGTACTGCTAAACGATCAACCTTTCCAGTGACTTACAGTTTTCACACCAATGAACAACTGACTTTGATGCTTCAAACTGTGTTTTTAATTGTTGAATGGTTTCTTGGAAGAGATATTGGACTCCACGATGAAGAGTACTTTTTGAAAGCACTATGGATTTTTACAAGCGGGTCATACATCATGGTAGAGGAAGAGCAACCTTCATTGTTAATTACAGATGCTATTATTATTGTGAATCTTCTAATGCTGGTGTTAGTTAAATCTAAAACAGCAGCAACTATCGGAGTAATAATAGATCTGCGACTGCAGAGCTTAGATTTTTACCTTTGGGTTTTGTATTATCATCTGGAGGTATTTTTACTACAAATTCTTCATCAGAGGTTTCTTTAGAAGATCTATTGGCTTCACCGATATCCAAAACCATAGACTTATACATAACCAATGAAACTTTCCTTTAACACCGCTGGAGCTGCCATGCATTATTAATATTAGAAATTAGAAACATTGTAGTACATTATATTAATTTAATGAAATCCAACACATTAATAAATATTAAAGGGCATTAGAAGAATAATGAT
Organism: Maratus speciosus; assembly: GCA_963932465.1. Classification (NCBI taxonomy): domain Eukaryota; kingdom Metazoa; phylum Arthropoda; class Arachnida; order Araneae; family Salticidae; genus Maratus; species Maratus speciosus. Next base: position 317,675,371 of record OZ010791.1, on the reverse strand, counting down.
AAGAAAAATGAAATATGGTCTTCGGATAGATTTGTATAGTTATACGTTTTTATTAAAAAAATTAATAAAAATATAACATCAAATGAAGTCATCAAGTTAAACATGATAAAGTGTTCTTTAACAAATTCAAGGATAAAAATTTTGTAAGAGAAGTGTGGTATAATTCTGTAATCCTGCATATTACTTAAAAATTCAAAATTTCCATAAATACCCTATTTTCTATTAGCTTGGGGGACCCCTAAACCTTTGTGAAATAACTTGAATTTTTATGTAAAATCATATTATGAGAGAAAGAGCATTTTTAAAAGGTGAGACTTGGCATTTTTAAACTTTTTATTTTTTTGGCCTCTCCTGGGACACCCTACTATAGATACAATGTATTTTTATCTATTTACATTTGTTTATTTGTTTGTGTCAGGTTATATTAATGTGTATAATATATATTTTTTAACTAAAATAATTTCCCATAAATTTCCCTCACTTCAATTTATGAAAATTTACATTTTCTGCGAAATTCAATAATATACTGGACATTTTTGGAAATGTCATATCTTTGTTAGAAATTAACCGACAGTTCTTCATACTTTGTGAAAAACATATTTTTATAACTATAATAAACATAAATTTCTGCAAAGCTGAAATTGGACTTTTTCATCAAACTCCAGTAGCTTTAGTAGTTAAAATCTGAAAAAAAAAATATATTGAGCAATGGTATACACTATCGATAAAATGTATTTTTTTTTAATTTTGTTTATTTTGTTGTGTTAGATTATATTATTGTGTATAATACAGAGGGCGTTAACACATATTTGGAACGATTTTGATAACAAAAATAAAATACATAAATTAAAACAACTATTTTTTTAACATGTTTTATCTGGTAGTTCTTGTTATGGACTGTCATATTGCAACTGGATGTCCAAGATAGTAGAACTTTTTGTAAAACTGGAACTGAGAATTTGTTCCATTCCTCCACCACACATTTCCAGAGTCCACTTAACGTAGTTGTTCGGCGTTTCGCAAGAGTTTGTTTTAAAGGTCCAAAGGCACAGTAATCCATTGGTGAAACATCTGGGGATTTGGTTGAATATGATTAAACAGTATGCATTTGATTCAAGTTTCTCAGTCAATTTTTGGATAAATGCGACTGTACTTTTGGATGTATGGCTGCTCGCTTTATGCTGTTGGAACTCAACAATTTTAACGCCCGTGAGATATAGTTTTGGAATTTCTTCTTTAAAAATAGGAATTAGAACATTGCTTTGATAATAAATAGAGTTAATTTTAACATTTTTCTCAACCTTTCTGATGAATAATTTTCCGTTGTAAGAGATTTCAGGATCTGGACGCATCCATGTATAGTTCGACTTTACTTTCAATCAATTTCCTCTACCGCGAAGCGGTTTCACTGTTGAAGGACGTATGCGGGACACATCTACTAAGGCCCGTTATATCCCTGTTCGCACGCGTCCACTTTTCATTTGGGCAAACCTTATAAAAAAATAAGGCTTCGAAATTATATACAATTTGACAACTGAAAAAAAAAAAAACAACAACAAAGTAATTTGGTCCGTTCGTCATAAACGATGTCGATTTAAGCTTAAAAGATTTATTATTATGGATTTTTTTTTCATATAATTTTCCATATTCCGTATACATAGTATTATCAGGTTTTTCTTGTTTTGTAATTTACAAAAATACATATATATGAATTTACTAATGTTAATGAAAGTCAAAAAAGGTTGTTTCTACCATCTGTAATTCTATTGGCTTCGAAGCTAATTTATTTTTATTTTTTTGGTGATGGTGGTGGGGGGGGGGGGGGTCAATGTAAATGTCTACTATTTATTATTTTTAATGGGAGAAATATAAAATTATACAGCTACCCTAAATATTAACCTACGTAAATGACTGCTACTAATCATCCCCACTATTTCCAAACAAAATTCATTGCATCATATGTCTGCTACCATTGAGATAGATTGAGTCTGGTAGCCACTCAGCTTCCCAATTCTCCTCGGTAATGCTAAATCTATGGTCTTAGAATGCATTCGTACATTTAAAATATCTCCTCTGGAAATTAATAGTTTTAACTTCTCTTTTTTGTGTACTCTTCTTAAAGGATGTCTCTTTTTTCTCAATTCTCAAAATATTTCTAAAATCTACGCGTAATTTAATTTTTTATGTGTTAGAATCTGACGAACTCTGAGAAAGATTTAAACAATTCATATAAAATTAAGCGTATAGTTTAGAAATATTTTGAGAACTAAGTAAAAAAGAGGCGTCCTTTAAGAAGTGTACACAGTAAAAGGAGTTAAAAATATTAATTTACCGCACTGTAAAAAAAATAATGAGATTACTAAGAATTTTCTAGGAAACCGGGATTCCTACAACTTTTCATGTAACTGCCAGAAAAAAAATCATGTAACAGATTCAGATTATACTATAAAAAAATCTGCAATGTTACTAAGAAATGTTACTAAAATTATTAATGTTACTGAAATTTCATGTAATTATCCCGGGTTACAAAATTTTAGTAAGCATACCTATTTCTGTAGCTTTACAATAAACTAGTTTTGTAGATTTACATCTTTACTTTTTTACAGTGTACAGAAAAATTTTTAGTAAGTATAAAAAATTCTGTAGCTTTACAAAAACTAGTTTTGTTGATTTACTCTTTTTTTTACAATGCGAGGAGATACTTTAAATATATAAGAATGCATCAAATGCCCATAGGCTTAACATTAGTGAGGGGGAATTCAAAAGTTGAGCAACTTGCAGCATTAAGTCTTTATCGAAATAGTGGTGGGAAAAGTAATAATAATAATAATAATAATAATAATAATAATAATAATAATAATAATAATAAAACAATCGCCAGTGGAACCCTGTACAGTCAACGAAAGAAAAATGAGAACACGAATTGTCCATTCAAAAAAAGCCATTCGCCTGGAAATTACGTCAGTTTTCTATTAAATTATATTTTTAAAAAAGCCTAAGGTGTTGTTTGCATGCTGAAATTCTACCAAACTATTAAATTTTCAATACGGATAATGACCATTTGACAACATATTCGGCTTTTTCTATAACTTTTAATGTTGGATACTAAATGGAAAGTAATTTGGTAAAACAGTTTAGGAAATATGGGGATTTAAATTTTGGAATTATTAATGCTAAATACATATGTAATCGTTACAAATGGTAGTATGTGCTTTACTTTTATATCCAAATATTTGAAGGTTCCAGAAATCGATTTTTAGTAAAAAATTGCATAGTTATAAATCATACTTTCTTCGAAAATTAGTTTCTACAGTTTTTGGAATTTTCCTTTTAACCAACTGTACGACATTCTTAAATGTTTAAAAATTATAAAACAATAATTCTAATAATAAATACATTTTTTCGTTCTTTTAAAGCTTTCTTGTCTCTTTTAAGCTAAGTTATTACACAAAAAAATTTCTTCATTAAAAATATCAAATTTTAAGACAAAAACTACGTTTTCCTCTTAAGTTTAAATTAATAGTCTTAAAACCAAATAGTATTTGTAACCTCTAAGAAAAAAAAAAAAAAAAAAAAAAAAGAACTCCCTTTTTAAGAAACGTACATGACTGATTATTCCACTGATTGATTCATTTACGTAAATAATATAATAATAATTCCGCCATCAGCTTTTTTATCCAGATTACCACGCATTGGAATTTTTATATTAAAGATTATGAATTTTATTTGAAATATTTTTACATTATTCAGGAATTATTAATTTTTTATGAATATTTGAGCTATTATTGGCAATATCTTTCGACGAATTTATTTGTTGAAATTAAAACCCTTAACCGAAAACGAGTTTTTCGTTCTGTAAACTGATTATATGACTTCATAAAAAGAATTCCTAATTGAAATTATCTCACAGCTGTAAATTTATTTATTTTACCTTTAGAACTGGTCTTTGAACATTATTTTCTTTTGAAAGAAAAGTTAATTTTGACCTCAAATAATACGTTGAGAAATGCTTAAGCAGTGATCCAATTCTTGATCTCGTATGATGTATCTGATATTTTGATTATGAATTAAAGCTACAATAAAAATTGAATTTTTTAGATAAACTATTTGTCCGATGACGAAGTATTTAAATATCAGAAAAAGTATCACTGCTAATTTCAAGTTACAGTAGAATCCAGCTAATTGTGACAATGTTTAATAAAGGGAGTCTTTTAATCGACAACATTTTAAAATCGGAGCAAGTCAGACAGATATCATTACTACTATTTTGAAAAACTAGTTAATACGTATTAGTATTCGTAATTAGTTAATAACTATTAACCTTATTAATTATCTTTTAATAAAGTTATTAGTTATTAACTAATAATTTTAACTAGTAGTTAAAGTTAATTAACGTTCACTCATTAACTACTAGTTAATAATTAATTTTTTGAAAAGGTAGTTAATAAATAATAGTAATAGTATTTGTAATGGTATATGTAATAGTAAATACGAAAAGTTACTATCGCTTTTTAATAACACCTTGAGAAATGCTGAAGCAACGAGTAAATTCTTGATCCCGCGTGATGTATCTCATTTGTTAATTAAATATTATAGCTAATATAAAAATTTAATTTTTTAGGTAAACTATTTGTTTGATTATAAAGTATTTAAATATCAGAAAAGTATTCGTACTAATTTTAATTTATAGTAGAATCCAGCTAATTGTGACACCGTTTAAAAAAGGAGGCTTTTAATTGGGACAACATTTTGAAACGCGACCAAGATAGCGAGATATCATTACTACTTTTTTTGGAAAAATGAGACAGTTCAATGGAGTCAAATTACACGACCAGTTTAGAAAATATTTTGTCAAAAGTGTTTAAAGAAGAAGGAAGGGAATAAAGGAATAAAATTATGAACTAGTTAAGTTATTTTGACATATCTTTTGCTCGCTTAATGAAAATTTTAGAAAAGAGAAGAAACCATACTTTAGAATGGCAGTCTAGATGATCTTTTAAGTCTTTTAATGAGGCAATTAGACTGTAAACACTAATGGAACAGTCAGATTTTTAAATTTTTCAGTATTTGCTTAACTTACGAGTTTGTGATAAATATATTTTGATTTAAAATTTTAATTATCAGACTAGCGAAACTGAAAATTTGTTATTTTATCAAAAAAATATATTTCTGTAATAAAATAGGAAAAAATGCAACCCTACCCCATCCTACCTAAGTCTTCGAAATATTATCATATACTAAGGAGTTAATTCAAACTAACACTTACTATTAAAAATATTATGCTTAGATTAGGACTTGGCGAACTTTTAAATATATTAAATTGGAACAAACTTTTAAATTAACTATGATAACACCCTAGTTTTAAAAACTATTTTTATTCTACGTTTAAATCTATATCCATATGCTAAACTTCAAACCTTAAAAATATTTTGAAATTAAATTTATTCGAAGTTTTGATCCTCTGTTGATAAATCAATTTTATATGTTTTATATATATATATATATATGTATAGAGAGAGAGATAGCAACAAAATAAATTTATTATGTTTCTTTTTTTCTACGAATATATCAGACATCATTTGAAACTGGTTTCTTAATTACTGTAATTGTCTAATGAGTCAAATTATGAAATTAATATTTGAAAAAACCTTATGAGCATTACCTATAAAAATTTTACTGATATCGATTTCTAAACATCCTCATATGCGCAAGCAAAATTTCAGCTCAAATAGTTTTTTAATTATGCTTAAAAAACACGCAATAAATGCAATATAGTTTGCGATGCAGTGCATTTTTTGAAAAAAATGCTTAATCACATAAAATCTCTTGACATTACATCGGGAATTACAATTACTTGAAGGAATGTTCGCTTGATTTATTAAGAGGCTTTCTGTCACTAATAATATTTCCCATAGAATATCATTAATAAAATTTGCTTTGACCTTTGATTATGAAATTCCCATATATTACCACTCTCGAAACTAGCTAAATTCTCATTGTGAATATATCTGTAGTTATTCAGAGAAATTTCGTGATATTTTATATTTAAGTTTATTTGAGGGTTTATAGCAGAGGTCGCCAACGAGGGGTCCATGGACCACCTGTTGTCCGCGATAAAATTTTGGTGATCCGAAGAAAAACTGAACAATAGTTACGATTTTTTATGGTTCGCTAATAACTATACCCTATTAATTGTAAAACTGATTATAATCGTGGAATTGTGTACAGCAATAATTTCTTTTCATAAATATTTGTACTAAGAAATCGGTAAAACTTGTCAACTATTTCATTAATGAGTGAAAATGTAAGAAAATTTTTAACTCGGTTTCAAAAAAATGGTCAGCAGCAAAAAATTTTTCATTTAACTGAGGTTTATGTTAAACTTGCGCATTTAATTTTCCTTACCATTTTACCACAGAAACTTTTTATTTTCTTCTAAACTTTTACTTATAATGAATTTGCAAAGTACCCACAGAACATTCAAATAATAAATAATAACAATGTAGTATTTTTAGTACAAAATTTTGGTATAACATTGTCTTATAGGGGTGTTAAAGATGGGACGGTAAGGTAAAAAAAGGGGGATGGTATAGGAAAAAAAGGGGTGAAATGGGAAAAAAAAGGGACGGTAAGGATGGAACGGTAAGGAAAATTACCACCTATTTTAGGCAAATCATGTTAAGACTAAGTGGTAGCCACAATATTCATTGATTTTTAGGAACAGTTATTTACATTGGACTAAATTTAAATAATAATAATAATATTTTACCTTGAAAAGAGCAGGAATAAACCTTGGGGATGGTAAGACTATGAATAAAGCCACGATCTTGGAATTGATATTTAAATGCTGATTTAAATTCTGCAGTAAATTTCCTGTCAAAGAATTTTAGACATTCTTTCTCTAGCGTACTTCCGCATGAGAAAAAACTTGCAAAAAGCTCTGTGGCTTAATCTGAAGGTAGTTTCTGTATAAGTTTAGGAAGAGGGACGGTAAGAATTAAAAACCCTGGGACAGAGTTTACTAAATAATATGAACCGTAAAAGCGTGTGCAAGTAAATTTTTTTCTACATAATATAAAACAATTGTCCCAGTTTCGGGAAAAAATTACATCGCGTTACTTTTATTGAAACAATTTTATACAGACAGCTCCAAACTTAAAAATCTGCATCAGGGACATGGGACGGTATAGGAGTTTTCTTGGTATTTGGACCCCCAACATCATCCAAAACTTATTTATCTCTTTAATATTGTTATGCAATCATGAAATTGAATGTTCCCCAGTATAGGAAATAAAAAAATACAAGAAAATGTACTAAAATAAAAAGTATTATTCAGGGGCATAAAAGTCAAAAGATTGTGAGAATGCCCCATAAACGAGAAACACATGAACGTTCACATTTATTGGACTTATAAACTTACTTAGAAAAAGCGGGAAAAAATATCATACTAAACATGTGAAATACACAAATATGCTTCTATTATTCTTTAAAAATTAAAATAATAATAAGTTATTAAAATTAAAGAACCTTTAAATATTTTGGTTACTGTGAAATAAACTCTTTCTGGAAATTAAATAAGGCAAAGTTTAAAAAATAATTGTATTCCACGGACCACACTTTGATGCCCCTCATTTATAATTTTATTATATGAAAGAGGAAGCCTAGAAGCGTAGTGGTCAGCTCGCTATAGGTCGCGAGTTCGATTCCCGGATGTGCAAGTTTCCCTCTACCTTTCATCCCTTCGGGGTCAATAAAATGAGTACCAGGCTTTCTTAGGAACAAACACTTAGGGTCCCGCGTTACGATGACCACTTGACTGGACGTATGCTGTATCGCACCTCAGGTCTTAGGGTCAAGTAAACAGGGTTAGTCACTGCAGGCCCAGATGCTTCATGGATCGTATAGCCACAGGTTAAGTTTTTTTTTTTTTTTTTTTTTTTTTTATGAAATGGCCCTCGTTTTATATAAATAAAATTGTAATTCTCTAAACATTATTCTACATTTTTTTACATATTTTTGAAAAATTCATGAATTTTCAAGTTAGTGGTCCGTAAAGTCCGATAGTTTGAGAACCACTCGTCTAGATTCACATTATGATATCGAAACTAGGAGATCTTAGATATAAAAAAAGTAGGAAAATATAATATAACAATGAAAGATAATATACAATAACCTCTTTCGAGTTTCTAACGATTTCGAAAAACGTTCTTCATCTTTAGAAACAACATAAACTGGTAGATTTTCGAGAGTTACAGAAAAAACAAAGTTTGTAAAAAACAAAGTTTCTATTCCTGCCACTTATTTTCGGAAACGTTTTCGAGTAGTTTTTACAGTATGTTAATTAATTTTCTCAACCCAGAATACGGATAACGCGGATACTATAAATACTCATGTAAACACTTTCATGCTCAAAAAACATGTTTTCGAGACAAATATGATGAATCACCCGCAATTAACATTAAAATTAATATTATTTTGCGTTAAAATATTAATACATCCTTTTATGTATAAATTTAATTACGTATCTTATATTTCAGATATTTGATTAGGAATTAATAGCACCCCAAACAACCGGTATTTAGGCTTTAGAAAAATGGTTAATAAGCTATAAAAACTATTCGGAAACGTCATAGAATTCTTAATAATAAAAAAAAAAATTCTTATCCTGCACCTCATTCTCGAAAACGTTTTCGAGTAGCTTTTATATTATGTTAAATACTTCTCTAAACCCAGAATGTGTTTAACGGATACTATAAATACTCCTGTAAACACTTTCACATTCAACAAACATGTTTTCCAGACAAGTATATTGAATTAACAGTTATAACATTAACAGGGCTCGCAGCGTTCCTAAAATTTTCGCGTTTTGCTACCACTAAATTAAAACGATAATCTTAGTTGTATAATTCTATTATAGATGTCAAAAGGATATACCACAAAGAATTATTAATTAAAATACTGGTAGCAAAGTGCGAAAATTTTAGGAACGGTGCGAGCCCTGCATTAAAATTAATATTAATTTGTGTCAAGAATATATTAATTAAAAAATATTAATGTATTCATCCATGTATAAATTTAATTGCGTGTCTTATATTGTTTAATGAGGAAATAAATATCATTAAGAAACCGGTATTTAGGCATTCAAAAATTATTAATAAACTATAAAAACTACTCGGAGACGTTTCCGAAAATTAGTGGCAGTAAAAGAAACTTTATTTTTTTAAATGATTTTTTTAATATTGAAAATATATTAGTTTCTATTGTTTCTAATGATAAAGAATGTTTTTTGGAATTATATGTATTGTAGGAAAGGGTTATTGTATATTTTGGTTCATAGTTATACTATATTGTCATAGTTTAAGAAACGTTTGTCTTTTTTAGAATGTAGTTAAAAAAAAATGAAGTTTCTGTTCACTTTAATATGCAAGTAGCCGCTAGGAAAACCTTTGAAGTTCCGAATAAATTTATATTTTATTCCTTATTGAATGGTACTAGTTTAATTTTTTTACTAATATTTCAGACTAAATTATTTAAGGTGATTACTTTTTTCCCCACCGATTGGAGATATGCATGGTATTTCTCACTGTTCTCTTGTAGCGCTATTATTTTCACATTAATTCAATTCATTTACCTATTCATGTATACTTTTTCTCGTTTATGCCTTTGCACTACACTCTCTTATAGCATATCTCTCAATATATGTTTTTCATTAATATTGGAATTATCAAACAATTTTTATATTGTGTTATGTACTTCCTTTGATAGAAACATAGCAATAATTGATTGAGAAACGATCATATGTTTCATAATACATGTAATAAAATTTTAAATTGAATAAAATTTCATAAAATAATGTTATCAATTTACTGTAGAGAGATTTTTGTAATTGTAATATGTACCTACCAAAATTTATCTAAAACAATCATCTAAATATCAATGTCCATTTTTAAAACTATATGGCATATTAATAAAAAGGCAAAATTACAGTTTAGATGTTTTCTCGAAAAGTAATTTTAAATTTTATAATTTAGCAAAGATATTTTCAAGATAAACTTTCCGTGTGAGTTAAGGTGAAATATTCATTGTTATAACTTTTGGTATAATGAAAAATACTCAGGGTTATATTTGAACTTACTTTTTGCATACATTAATAAGACTTCCACTACACACTATAATAAATAAAGAAATCCTTAAGATTACTAAAAATTTCATTTTAAAAGAAATACATCAAAGGCAGGTACTTTAAAGAAAAAATTGTGGACAATGAATTTGGAGAGTCTTTTTCATGTCAGCATTGAAAAAAAACCTCGCATTTCATGAAAGGAAAATAGTTAAGTATGTTTTTTTCTTAATTCTGAGGTTTAACTTTTTTTTTTTTTTACAGGATACACAACCGCACGGAAAAACTGGCATATTATAGTAAAAAGTGGGGAAGGATTGTACTTTGTGCCAATATATTAAGAAAAAGAAACAACGTATAAGGTCGCAAATAAAATGTGTTTAAAAGCATACAGCTGTTTCAAAACCTCTAAGGTTTCCTCATCAGTGCTTAAAATAAAAGTTAAATTAAAACTAAAACATTGTGTAGAAAAAGGGGGGGGGGGGAGGTGGACAGAGTGTCAGAAAAGCGTACCTTTCAGCTCTACCGCATTTCACCGTTGGCAGTAGAGCTGAAAGGTACGCTTTTCTGACTCTCTGTCCACCTCCCCCCCCCCTTTTTTTACACAATGTTTTAGTTTTAATTTAACTTTTATTTTAAGCACTGATGAGGAAACCTTAGAGGTTTTGAAACAGCTGTATGCTTTTAAACACATTTTATTTGTGCCCTTATACGTTGTTTCTTTTTCTTAATATTATATTAAGTTTGAAATAATTGTATGTATTTTATTTTGGCACAGATTCTTCAAAAAGGTACTTTTCACAATGATCGTAAAAATATTATGCTGCAAGGGAAAAGTACTCTATTTTAGATTGTATTTACATAAATTAAAGCTTTCAGATTCAGCGTTTTTTGTATGCCCGAACGAATTATAAGAAATTCTTCATTGCATAAAGTGCCCTATTTCTGCAATATAAATACTTTTATAACTCAAATAAATACTAATTTTTAAAATGTTGATTATTTTTCGTAATATTCGATTGAAAAGTATTTTTTAATTTAATTAAAATTAAAAGTTTCTCTTAAAATAGTACTTAAAAAATTTCTTTTAAAGATACATTCGAAATGTCATCTTCTATAAACTAATCTTTTTTGGATGGAAATTGATGGATCATTTGAATTATATTATATTTAATACCATTAGAATTACTTAACTTCTTTTTGAACTCGCTTTTTTATGGTTAAAGGAAGTCCACTAAATAGAATGAAAAGAAAAAGCATTTCCTGGATATACACTGCAAAATTCATTTCAATCTGTAAAGAAATTTATCTTTAAAGAAATTTTATTAAAGGAAGGAAATTCAAAGAACAATTCTAAACTTTTACTTTTCCCATGCTATGAAAATAAATAACTAATTTTTTTATATATATTTAATTTCTTTAATATAAAACGCAACAAACAGGAAAAAATTGGCATGTTAGAGTAGGATTGGAGTAGTTTTTAGGGTTCCGTACTTGAAAAGTAAAAACGGAACCATTATAAGATCACTCCTGTGTCTGTCTGTCTGTCTGTCACAGCCATTTTACTCGCAAACTATGGAACATGGAGAGTTCAAATTCGGGGAAGTAATAAAGACTATTAACCCACATAGTTTCAGATTAATAAACATAAATATAATAAACATGAATCATAAATATATTTAGTAAAAATGTAGAAGGACTAATTATGCTACATGAAAAAAAAAAAACTCTTTTCTTTGTATATCGTTTGGAGTATCGTGTGAAAGGTTTCGTAGCACTGATCTCAAAAATAAATTCTTTTTAATTTTAGGCATTATATTTTCAAACATATTGTCGAAAATATAGCGCAAAAATATGCCCCCCTCCATCTAATTCCGAATCTACTGAAACTAAAATTATGAAAAAAATAGAGATAGTAGACGTTAATTTTAACCTTGCAGGAAAATTATAGCGATTACCCTGGGTCACATAGTTTTTGAGAAAATCGCATTTTTCTGTTACACATCGATATCGATTTACGGGCATTCAGCAAAAGTGTTGAGCAGCGCTGAAGGTACCTATCGTAGCAGAAGTACAAAAGAATTTTTGATAATGATTTTTGAAAAAAATCATCATTAATTAGCGGAAATATTAACCCTTAAAGATACGGACAGTTTGGACATACATAATGACAGGGACGGCGTCCTCTATGCCTATTTAACAACTTTTAATGATATATATGTGTAATGTAATGTCCAGCAGCAGTATAAAAGAAATAAATGTCACACTGTTAAAAAACAGACTAATTTAAGGGGTCTCAGAACTCTTAAAATTGGAAAAAAAGAAAAAAAAGACCATTTTCAACATTTAATGTCTTTAAATGTATATGATTTTAAAACACAATTAGGTAGCTTTCTTTACAAAAAGCTACCTATTGCAGCCGTTCGGAGGAAAGCGATTTCAAAATATTTTGGTATATTTTCATCGATCATGACCCCCAGACCCCGAAACCACCCTCCGTTCAAAATTGATATATATACATATATATATATATATCTGACCTATGCCACACTGTAACTCTCGTATTTATGAACCGATGTGGATGTAATTCGGTGTGTACATAGTACATACCAATGTCTCGACCGAGTTCGTTGGCCAGCTTCATCCGCCATTTTGTTTCAAAATGGCGGCCATTTAAATTTTTTTTTTAATTTAAAATTTGAAATGTGGTACGAAAAAATTGAAAATGGAGAAATATTTTTTTCTTATGTATTTGACCTTTATACAAAGACTCCGTAGCAGTTTTTGTTTCGTCTATATCTTAAAAAATGGCTGCGTTATAGCATTTTGAATTTCTAGCGAAGCTGACATTTTGAAACGTCCTGAATTTTGTCACGCGATAAAAGGCGTATTTATGAACCGATTTGGATGTAACTTCGTTTATCCATAGCACAGACCAATGTCTCGAACGAGTTCGTTGGCCAGCTTCATCCGCCATCTTGTTTAAAAATGGCGGCCATTTAAAATTTTAAGAAAAATTTAAATTTGAAATGTGGTAGCAAAAAATTGAAAATTGAAAAAATATTTTTTTCTTATGTGTTTGACCTTGATAAAAAGATTCGGGAGCAGTTTTTGTTTCGTCTATATCTTAAAAAATGGCTGAGTTATAGCATTTTGAATTTCTAGCGTGGCTGACATTTTGAAACGTCCTGATTTTTGCCACGTGATAACAGACGTATTTATGAACCGATTTGGATGTACCTCGGTGTGTGCATAGTACATACAAATAACTCAACCGAGTTCGTTGACCAGCTTCATTCGCCATCTTGTTTCAAAATGGTGGCCATGTAAAAAAAATTAAAAAAAAAATAAATTTAAAATGAGATACCAAAAAATTGGAAAATGAAAAAGATTTTTTTTTGTTTGTGTTTGACCTCAATACAAAGATTCCGGAACAGGTTTTGTTTCGTCTACATCTAAAAAAATGGCTGAGTTATAACATTTTGAATTTCTATTGTGGCTGACATTTTAAAACGACCTGATTTTGTTACGCGATAACAGACGTATTTATGAACCGATTTGAATGTAACTTGGTCTGTACATAGTACATACCAATGTCTCGACCGAGTTCGTTGACCAGCTTCATTCGCCATCTTGTTTCAAAAGGGTTGCCATTTTTAAAAAAAAATGTAATTTAAAATTTAAAATGAGGTATTAAAAAATTGGAAAATGAAAAAGATTTTTTTTATGTGTTTGGCCTTGATACAAAGATTCTGGAGCAGTTTTTGTTTCAGAAAATTTGTTCTTTTGTTTATATCTTAAAAAGTGGTTGAATTATAGCACTTTGAATTTCTATCATGGCTAACACTTTAAAACTATCTTGTATTTGTCACGCGATACCACACTTATTCGCCTATTTCGATGGAAGAAGGCATGTGGATAGTATACATCAATATCTCGACCAAGTTTGCTGGCCAGCTTCATCAGCCATCTTGTTTCAAAATGGCGGCCATTAAATTAAAAATAAAAATTATATTTAAAGTAAGGTGCAAAAAAATTAAAAATAGAAAAAGGTTTCTTTCTTAAGTATTTGATCTTGATATAAGGATTCAGGAGCATTTTTTGTTTGTCTTTATCTTAAAAAATGGCTCAGATATAGCAGTTTCAATTTCTAAAGTGGGTGACATTTTGAAAAATCTGATTTTTTGCCTGCGACAGCACTCGTATATATCAACCGATTCCGATATTAGTGAGCATGTGCACAGCAATTACTAAGGTCCCGACAAAGTTCACTGGTTAGCCTCATCTACCATGTTGTCTTAAAATGGCAGGCACTTTAAGAAATCGCCGAATTTGGCAGCCAAATATAAGTGACTTTAAAAAAAAGCAGCTTGGATAAAGCTGACTAATTTCGCGAAATTCTCATTCATAATGATTTAGTATTGATAAAAATTAGTATTGAATCTCCTACATTCGGTTTCCACTTAATTGAGCTTCGTGTGTTTGAATAATATAAGTTGGCTTTTTAAAAATAAGGAATATGAAAGCTACCTCTTCCTCCCGGCACTGGCCGGAAGGACTTTTTTGTATCCAAATCTTGCGTTATATGAGCAATATGGAATTATTTCATGGAATTCTCTGCAATAACGCCTTTTATTGTCAAGAATTTGAACTTTATTTATTATTTTATTTTCTTTTCTTTTATTTGTTGATGTCACCACGCTGAATATTTATTTGCAAACTGCATGTCTCTCTGACCCATAGATCTTTTCTTCAAATATTCAAGTAGCTGAGGTTATTTACATCTCATATAAATATAATTCTTATGAGCAGTTTTACATAGTAACATATTATACAGTTTGTGTTTGCAATCAAATAATTGATGCAGTCGGTCCCGCTTAATTGCATACAATTTGTTCCACTGACTTGTATGTAATTAAGCGGGGTATGCATTTAAGCGAGGGCAGAAATGAGTGTTATCAGTATAGGTTATAATTTGATTATATACCACAGATATGGTAAATATTAATAAACCATTACAATTTATACAATAATTTAAAAATTAATTATTTTAATAATAATTTTAATCAATAATTTATTATTACTCTGCATATAATAATATATATTCTGAAGTTATAATGTATTAAAACACTATTTACGTTACGTTGTTTAATGTTTTAGTATAATTTATGTGATTTAAGTGAAAATTGAAGTAAAATATATTTTTTAATCATACCTTTGAAAATAAATAAATTTCTGCATAAATTCATTTTATTTTTCATTATTTTTCATTTTATCCTTTGTTTGTTGCCTACAAAATATCTTTTATAGAAATTTATATTTTCCTCCTTCTGACACTGCATTTCTCCTCTTCCGGTGCTAAATATTATTATTTTATTCTCTTGACCGTCCTTATTGTATTTTCAATTCCAAGATTTTCAACAAAGAAGTACACCAGCATATTGAGTCGCTATATATATGGCAAGCATAAAAGAAAATCACACCTATTCAATATTAACTTTCCCGTGCACTTCTAAGAATTTAGAGAATAAAGTCTATTCTTTCACAAACGATTTATGTTCTTCGATTTTAGAGATAACATACCACTATTACAAAAGAAAATATTCCCGTTCTTAATTTTTGCCCATTCATTGCCTTCACACGAATTTACAAAATCCGGATTACTAGATATTTTATGCGATTAACCGGGGATTGTTATGCGATAAAACGAGTATATTTAACATTTACCTTATGGGGACCGTTTCTGTTCCACGACATTCTATGCATATAACCGGGGTATGCAATTATCCGTTACCCGATTAAGTGGGGCTGACTGTATATTATTCTCAACAGGGACAACTTATGCCGAAAAACTAGTGGAGTATTATACTCTGGCAAGCGTTGATTCATTATAATCAACAATCACCAATCACTAGTTTAATGAATCACTGATTTGCAGTCGAGAAAAGCAAGTCGCAGTGGAAAGCAATGTTGAAATTACATTGGGCATTTTCCCGTAGACAATAAAGAAGCTGCGTTTATCATCAATAGGTTTATTAGACGTCAAGTAACAGAGAACAATTCCACTAAGTTTTGGACTTATATCTGTGTCTCGTTAATTCTTTTAGCATATAATTAAGGTGTTAATTTATTAGAGACACATATCGAATATTAAAGACAAACTCCTCCCGGTGTCATAGATTAAGTAAGCAAGTCAAAAAACGTATAAATTCTGATCTCAGAGTCCATGTAACCTGTATAAATATCAGCAAAAGGTACGCTGACGTGCTCTACGTCAGAGAAAACGAAAATCAAGTTAGGGGAAGCTAGGCGGAATCGCGCCTAGTGACTGATTGAAAACGATGAGCAAGGCGGGTAATACATGACGTATTGTCGGTACTCTTTATCGACAGCGGAGAAAGAAAAAATGAATACATTGACGCGGGAATTCCTTGCAAAGGATGCTGGGATATCGAAAAATAATTTTAATAAAATATAAAAATGACATTAATAAACATTCGAAAGAAATAAAAATTTAACTTCTCAAAACATGAAGAAATAAAATAGATCAGGAGGTTTTTACAGAGAGGTGTCGCTTTTAACAGATTAAGGTTTTTAGAATAAGAAATAAAAGAATGCGCTGATTTAAAGGCATGGGGTTAAAATAAAATTTATATATAAGATATTATTAAAAAACAAGGAAAAAAGTAGATATTGTAAGAAATTGGAATAATTTAATTAAGGTGATTTTGGAAATTTAGTGATGAAAATATTTATTATTACATGTATCTGTGAATTAATCTATTAATAAAGAGATTTGTTTACAACGTGTTAATAAACGTATCAAATTAATCAATAGCAGAAATAATACTGGTATGGAGGCTCAATTTTATGAACCTCTTTTTTACAAATTCTTCGTTTTTACGAACTAGTGTACTGGTTCCCACCAACATCCCATTGAACTAATATTATTCCCATTTACGAACACATTATATGAGCCCACTCGAGTTCTTAAAATCGAGCGTCTACTGTATTATGATAAGATTAGAAAAAAACTCAGTTTTCTTCCATATTTTCTCTGTTTAATGTTTTTTCACTTTAATTCCAAAAGATTGCTTAACATTTATAGGGTGATTTTTTAAAATATATTTTCCATGTAATATGAACACAAGATCAGTCGTTAATTTTTTTCTTGTTATAATGTTTTGAGAAAATTTAAGTATATAATGTTCTAGGTACCTAGTTGCGTGGCCCCTGGACTTACATACTTACTAAAGCATACAGAACAAAAAAATAATGAAAAATTTCAGTCGAAATTTTGCGTTAGTACAGGATAACACATTTACCCAAATAGATCAGTACCAAACTTTTCCATACAAAATGACTTTTGCACTTAAGTGTATAAATGGTTACGTAATTAGTTTTGAAATTCAAATAAATACCAGCTTTTAAAAGCTTTTACGCTTCGATGTACTAGAGGTTTAACTATCCTATATTTCAGTGAATTATAAAAAAAGAATTAAAAATACTTACTCCTAGAAAAAATATTCGAGCTTGAAGTTTGAAAAATGTTTCTTTAAACTGGAATTTTAGCGAGGAGCTTCTGAACGGTTCTATTTTATCTTTCCGTTATTACGAAAATATTTAACTGTTTAAAGAATCTTTGATTTCTTAAATAAAAATATTTCCATAAGCTGAACTTTTAGAGACAAAATTCTGAACGCTTCAGTTAAACCTTTCAGATATTATGAAACTTTTTTTACTTTATTTTTAATTTACACTTTTACATAAAAAAAAATCACATCATCGCAGAAAAACGAAATTTATTTTTGCAAAATATTCCCCCAAACTACAAAGGGTTAATAATATTTCGTCTTAAAAGAAGACGTACCAAAGGCAGCAATTTCAAAGACGATTTCTGGACAATGACTTATGAGATGCTTTTTGTAGCATTTCATTAAAAAAAATAAGTTTTTTGTAAATGTTTTAATATTTAACTTTTTTTAACCTAATACGAAGCAGCAGAAATAATACTGGTATAGACGCTCGATTTTATGAACCTCTTTTTTACGAATTCTTCGTTTTTACGAACTGGTATACTAGTCCCGACCAGCATCCCATTGAACTAATGTTATTCCCATTTACGAACTTTCAATTTTACGAACACGTTATATGAGTCCACTCGAGTTCTTAAAATCGAGGGTCTACTGTATTATGATAAGATTAGAATTGTTCTATATATTTTTTATAGATGCGAAAACTTCTCTCTATATATTTTTTTTAATATAGAGAAGATGATTTTGCTAATACATGTCGCAAAGGAAAATTAGTGTATTTTTGGTTATATATCTATCTATATTATAAAGGACAAATGTGTCTATAAGTAACGCTGACGTCATTTTTTGAATGGCAACAGAAGACGATCAAATTTCGCTTTTACTGTAGTTTTTTTTTTTTTTTTCTTTTTGACTTCAAAGCATCCCACATTATCAATTTTTACACCCTCGAATAGGAAAAAAGTACTTTCAAATTCAATTTGTTTGAAACTATCTTGCAGTTCGTTTGAAAACTATATCCACATTAACTCAATTTTTATTGCTTTAAAAATGATTTTCAACCTTTTGTTTTGTTGTTGTTGTTGTTTAATACATTAAAAGTAGGGTCGGAGATGAAAGACTGAATACTATTAGTCAACATGAAGCTAAAGTTTCAATAGTTTCAGCAGGCTTTTTTATTTACGCAGTTTTATTTTATATTTGTTAATTTTTGGTTTATTAAGAAATCTTAATTTTGTTACGGTATATTAGCACAAAGTCTGGTTTACCCAGAAGTATTGTAAATGCTAATGGTCTGTTTATTAAAACATAAACTAACCGAACTTTACTCAACTAAACGCTTACATACTGTCAATTATTTTTGTCAGTTTTTGTCAAATTTTAAGTGAAAAACACAACTTTTACCCACCGTCCACTTTTACACTCGTCCAGGACGGGCATTTACACTAGTATATAAATATACTGCATCAAAAGCCTCTTGCAGAGCCTTTCGAAAAATATCTCATACATGGCTGTATTTTTAATATTTGCAGAGAAAAAGGTATATTGATATCAGAAATAATATATATGATAGTTTTCCCATATTCTAGCTCGGGTTCATACCCTAGTATAAATAATTAAAAAAAAAATATTCAAATTCAGCTTCTTGTGCAATAGATTACATAATAAATCAGCTGCAATATTTTACAATACCTAACCTATGTGCTCTAACATTCCGTGGGAAAATGGCTGCATTATTGCTTTATTTTTCAACTAAATGAGCTTAAATTAATTAATTTTATCTGCTTAATACTGTGCAACTCTGTTATATTAATATTTTTAAGTATTCGGTAAAAATAATGAAAGTAAATTTTACCTTGATAGCTTGATCGATTTTTTTTTTTTTTTCGTTTCTGAAGAACGAATTCTAATGTTTTGTTTAATGCAGCCCTCTGACATGGACAAAATAAGTGTTATTTCATTCTTTTGATTGTTTTTGGTCAGTTACAGTGATCACATTAGCAAAATTCATGGCACACAATTAAAATTATGATATCTTTAGATATGTGCCAGATATGGCACGTGATGCAGTGAAGAGTTAAAATACTTACTTCGGGAATTAATTTCCAAGTTTTAAGTTGGAAAAATCTTTTCTTTAAACAACTTTCAGCATGGAAATATTTAACACTTAAAATATATACCTTTTTCAATTACAACAAAACTTTTAGATTGCTTCTAAACTTACGCTTTTACATGCACTAAAATAATTGCAAGCATGAAAAGGAAATTCAATTATCCGATACACATTGAAAATACTTCTCCAAGGTACGAAGGATTAATATTTCGCCTTAAAAGAAAATACAACAAAAGAAAATGCAACAATTTTCAAAGAAAATTCTGAAAAAGACTTTCGAGTGTTTTTCCTTGCATTTCATTCAAAAATGAATTAATTATTTTAAAACAAATTAAAATGTAACTTTTTATCTTGAAACGCATCAGTAATGAAAAAGGGACATAAAATAGTGAGATAGATATAAGAATAAGATAGATAAAGATATAGAATACAGAGATAGATAATATATAGAGAGATATGTTTCAACTAATAATATTTTTTACATAAAACCTTTCCTAAAGCATACGATAAAAATCTGATCCAAAAGATAATTAATATATTTTAGGTTATACGATACAAAAATGTTCTGATATAACATACCCTCACCACCCTCACACCAAAAAACTGTCAGCATCAGTAATTTATGATATGCAATTCTTACCCCCTTGAGTTCAAAACTGGCTGTATAATTACTACTTTTGTAATTCAAATAAACAGTACTTAAAAAAAAAAGTCATTTAAGTTTCAACTACTAGATTCCAAAGTATCTTATACTTCAATGAAAATTTTAAAACTTACAGCTATTTTTTTTTCATTAAATTGTCTTTTTTTTCATGTAAATCCTGAACACTTATCTGTTTTGATTTTGCAAAAAATGCTATAAGTTGTTTTGGAACAATCTTTTACAGACGTTAAAAAAATTTCACTGTTTAATATAAAAAGTAAATTCATTTTTTAAGATATGCGTTGCAAAATATTCCTCCAAACAACAAAGGATTAGTAGCATTTCTTAAAATAACTTAAAAGAAATTGCATCAAAGGCAGGGACTTCAAAGAAGCATTTTGGTTAAGGATTTTTAAAATGTTTTTAGTAGTATTTCACGAAAAAAGAATAGTTTTGCCGTTTAATTTTTTTAATATAAAACCCAGCAGCACAGGTGGAATATATTTCTGCAAACTACAACGGATTAGTAATATTTCGTCTTAAAAGAAAATGCATCTAATGCAGGATTTTCAAATAAAGATTGAGAACAATGACTTCCTGGATGCATTTCATAAAAAAAAATAGTTGAGTACTAAGTAAAAGTATCGTATTAACACGGATAAAATTGGCATGGTATGGCAAAATTTGAATATTCATAAATATATATATTATTCGATGCAGTTCTTGAATTATTATTCTTTTTTACACGGTAAGGCTGATTTCAGATCGTTGCAGATAGATATCATTGTACGATATAATTAATCTATATTTTATTGTATATTAGAAGTTCTCTATTGTATATTAGACATTCCCTAAAAACCGTAGCAGTGACTTATTGAAGAATGTTACCTATTAATTCAATATGCAGACATCTGTTTAACCACTTTTATAATTCAAATAAATATACGTTTCAAAAAGATCCTTTATGCCCCTATTACTAGATTCAAAAATGTCTTATATTTTAACGGAAAATTAAAGGCTGCATTTAGAATTCTTATTTCAAGAATTAATTTTTAAATTTATAGTTGGGAAAATCTTTGTTTTTAGCTGATCTGTTCTCATAAAAATACTGAAAGCTTCAATGATATTTCTTATGTTGTTACGAAAAATACTTAATGCTGTTTTTTAACTTACTGTTTTGCACGCATCAATACAATCCCCACTACTTAGCGTAAAAGGGAAATTCCTTTCTGAGATATACGGTGCAAAATATTTCTCAAAACTCCAATAGATTAGTAACATTTCATCTTAAAAAATTCATCAAAGGCAGAAACTTCAAAGAAAAAATCGGGTTCAATGGCTGTTCAGACGATATATCTTGTATTTTATGTAAAAATACTTAACTGTTTTTATGTAAGTTTCTAGTTTTAAAAGTTTCAACTTGATATGCATCACCACGTAAGAACTGTCTTATTATTTTTAAAATGTTACCATATAACAAAATGATTTTTCTACAAAATCTGCAGTTTTATGAAATTATTTTCATATTACAAATGCGTAATAACTAGAGTCTCTACCATATTCAATTGGTAATGTGATTTGCATTTGACGCAACTGCAGAAAAGCTGACACAACTTAAAATTACTACATTTCGTAGGATAAGCAAAAGGAGTTTACATTTAAGTACTTTGACATAAAATTACAACATTTAGTTCTGCATGCAGCTGTAAAAGCACTCATAAAAGCGTTCAGCTTTGGCGGGTGTCAAGGAAATTTCTTTGATCCATAATCCTCTTTTATTCGAAGAAAATTTAATATTACTCCTGGAGATCTTTTCAATTTTTTTCTGAAAGCTGTGACCGAAGGGCCTTGATCCTTAAAAACCACTATTTTCCCTTTCTCAAAACCACTTAAAGCGCTTTTACGACTCATACTTCTAGAACTCACTTTGCGATCAGGTTTGGAAATTTCCTAGTCTACGAAGTATCTTTATATGGTAAACTAATTTGCATATTTTGGTTTCTTCTTCTTGGAGTGGCATTCAATATTCCTGTACACTTTCCATGCTCGTTTAGTAATAATTTCGATCAATGATTATATCATTTTGCAACATGATTCTTTTACATAATTCATATTTTTAATGAATTTGAAGTTTTATATTTCTTTTACAGCTATGTATTATGTAAAATAACTGTGTCTCGGTAATCAAATTTTCTGATAATTATTTATGAATTTTTGTCAGAACATCACAAAATTACTAGGTATTCTTATCATTATGAGACCCAGTGTATAATTCATTTACCAGCACAAAAAAATAATCAAACTGAAAGAAAGCTCATTTTTCATAACTATAATGCTAAGAGAGAGGTTTTTTTAAGAACCTTATTAAATTTAGAATAGAGAGAAAAAATTGTAACATCTCATTATAGATTTTTTGATTTCAATCCTCTGCCTTTCGTTCTCTTTCTTTTGTTAAAGCTACTTCTTCAATCTAAAAATTTTATTACATACTTGCAGATGTATTAAAAATAAAAATTTTACAATCCTAATCCTGAAATGCTGTGTCGTGGGTATAATTTTCAAATTATACGCAAGCGAGTATTAGGCGAGTATAGTTTTCAAAATTTATGTACCATAAATCTAAATTTTAAAAAACTTGTTAGTAAAGTAGCTTGTTGTAGTAGTTTTATCGAGATTAAACCTTAACATTTTCCCAAGATTTTAGTGCATTTAAAATTCCGGAAAAATAATTTTTCTATAAATATACTAAACTTATATAGAGACAAACTATCATTTACATAATTTCTCCACATACTCTTATAATGAGTAAAAACAATTACAGTATAATCTCGTTTCAATGAATGTCACTTTAAAGAATTTTACAGTATAGCGAATTTAATGAATGCTTCCCAGAGATTCATTTTAACAAAATTTTATTGTATTAAGCTTCCATGAAATACAATTTTCTGACATTAAACCACATCAGAAAATAAATCATGTAATGTGAAATGTTTAAAATAACGATACTTACATTAAATTATAAATCTTTGATATAAATGGACTACAGTCCGTCTGAAATCTCTCACGGCACTCTAGTATGCCATCCACACCGTTTGTGAAATACTAAAATAGAAGACCGGCTTTTCTTAAAATCATTTATTATGTACAAGGCTGCATGCCCCCCCCCCCCCCCCCGCAGTTCGAATTTAAACTGCGAGCTGGGCAAGGTTCACTAAACCTTTCATCCTTTCGGGGTCAAAAGAATGAGTACAAAACTTGCTTGGAAAGTAGAAAAAGTGCGAATGGACGCATCATTCTACTGTTATCAGTATCGGCGTCTTTTCATTTGGTCACGCGGTGTTTGTAATCTTTAATGGCTTTAGGGGGAAACTCACTAATGTTCTGAAACATGGGAACTTTTCCGTCAAGTAGAGCTAAACTCCTTAGCTCCTGATCAATTGTTGATTCCCCACATCCCTTTGTTTTATAAACTGCAGAAGTTTCCAGAAGAAATGATATCCTAGAAAAATGGAGATGAATGGCAAATTCCCTTTCTGCACGCAGCTTTAATCTTCAGGTAGACAACCATTCTACTCACTGTCTTTTTTTCTGGGCCAGCCTGTGCTTTTTCGGAGGTATCCTGCAAGAGGGGAGAGCTTCCTTCGATTATACCTTATCTCTTGACCCATTGTCGAATGAAATGCTGCTTCAAAGACAGAAAAATAAGGAATTTTTGCATCGGATTGTTACTGGTGATGAAAAATGGATTTAACCTGCCGTCCTTTTATTAAAAACCACAAATGGGGTTAGAAAAGAATGGCTTTATTGGTTTAGCATGACAGTCAGAAACTTTTGCTTTCTAAACGTAGCCTTAGGGTGACCACCTGGACGGGATATATCGTGCCTAGAACCTCAGGGTAAATCAGGAAAGAGCACTGTGTGGCAGAATTTTTAATGAATTTTAACTTCTCAGATATAGATTTTTTAGTATGTATAAAAGGAAAACTGTGAATATTTTTAAGCTACAACCGAAATCCTCCTGCATACGTTGTGGCGGAACCTTCAAACCCGTCACTTAAAATATTAGCCATGACACTGAAATAACAATAAAAACTGCTTATTTTCAATCACTGATAGGTGAGTTTGAGGGTGTATCAGGGCATAAAGTTGTCCCTGATCAAATTAAATTCAAAAGGACTAAATAACCAAAGGGAAAGAAGCTGACTCTAGCATATGTCCTAGATTCTATCACAAATTTTAATTTAAAAGTCTATATAAATTGACACGCGTAACACTGGAAATATCTCTTGTATACAATATCAATGAAACCACTAAATATATATATAACTATAGAAATAATACAGGGGTTGGACAAAAATATGGAAACACTTCTTTGTGAAATGCATGCTTGTACATAAATGTCGATTTTACCCCAATCCTGTGGGTGGCTCTGTCTATATTCCCACTAGCGCCACCTAAACAATTGCCTCAATACGTTGCAAGTATCAATCGTTGTCAGAACAGTTCTGTGTTCTGTGTAGTTGAGAGAGTGCTAAAGCCAATTGGTAGCCCCCCCCCCCACACACACACACACACCCGGCCGACTCTGTGTAGTTGTGAGCGATTTGAGTCTCAGCTAAGTGAATTCGAACTTGGGAAAATTGTTAGGGCTCGTATGGTAGGTGCTTCCGTTACCAAGGTAGCCGAAGTTGTTCATGTTTCAAAAGGCACCGTATCGATGATTTATACCGTATACAGGAAAAACGAAAAACATCATCCGTTAAGTCACAATGCGGACAAATGTGTGTATTGGATGATCGTGACAGACGGTCATTAAAGTTGATTGCGACGGAAAATAAGAAGACGACAGCTGCAAAAGTCAATGAAATGTCTGAACTAAATGTCGAGCTCATAAAGCCTGTCAGCACCAAAAAAATTAGAAGGGGGCTCCGTAAGAAGGGAATTTTAGGGCATAATAATATGTTTTTTTACGTGTTTCCACATTTTTTGTCCAACCCCTGTACCTCTTACATAAAAGTTATTTCGGGTATTCCAAAACCCCTTTATTGAAATGCGTAGGTGTAACGCCTTATTACTATGCAAAACACTTCAGTTGGAGTCTCTGTTCCGCACTAAGGCAACATCCAACGTCCCTAACTGTCAACATGTGACAAAATCCAATTGTAAGGCCCAAAGTGATGAAGCTCTAGCAGAAGATTCCATAGGTGGCATGCTACGACCAAATCCAACGATACTCGCTTTCACCAGTGTATATTTGTCAGCTGATCCCTTAGACCTTATTAGCATATTACCACGTAAAATAACCGCGACATTCTGATTTAGAGATCCAACAATACTTTGAAAAAGTGAAAGAAAATTCAGAATAGGTGATTTTTTCACGCAAGTGTTAGAATCATGAGATCATGATCACATTGAAAACTCAAAAATCCATTTACTCTTAGACTACATTAATAAAGAGAGTAGATAGACACTACGCTAAAAAATATAGTAGATTCTATGAGATTTTATATACTTTTTACTTTCTTCTATCTTCAATAGAAGAAAGTATTGTAATCGAAATTTTTTTCGACTTCCGGTTTTCGACGGATTTACATGTTTTAGGGGTCAGAGATTCCAAAAAACATGTTTATAGAAAATGTCTGTCTGTCTGTGTGTCCGTCTGTCCGTCTGTCCGTCTGTCCGTCCGTCCGTCTGTCCGTCTGTCCGTCTGTCCGTCTGTCTGTCGCCATTGTACCATCAAAAAGTGTATGAAGTTATGCATAGAATTAAACCAAAATTTTATTTTAAGTTTTTGACTATGGCAAGCAGGTCCTCCTGGAATTTGGAAAAAATTCGCCGGTAGGGGGCGCTGATATAGCAATTTTTGTGCGATTTTGAATATTGTACCATCCAAAAGTGTATGGAGTTATGCATGGAATTGAACCAAATTTTTATTTTAAGTTTTTGGATATGGCAAGCAGGTCCTCCCTGAATTTGGAAAAAATTCGCCGGTAGGGGGCGCTGTAAATGCGATTTTTGTGCGATTTTGAATATTGTACCATATAAAAGTGTATGAAGTTATACATAGAATTGAACCAAATTTTTATTTTAAGTTTTTGGATATGACAAGCTGGTCCTCCCTGAATTTGGAAAAAATTCACCGGTAGGGGGCGCTGTAATAGCGATTTTTGTGCGATTTTGAATGTTGTAACGTCCAAAAGCGTATGAAATTATGCATAGAATTAAACCAAATTTTTATTTTAAGTTTTTGGATATGGCAAGCAGGTCCTCCCTGAATTTGCAAAAAAAATCGCCGTTAGGGGGCGCTGTAATAGCGATTTTGTATATTGTACCATCGAAAAGTGTATGAAGTTATGCATAGAATTGAACCAAAAAAATTTTTTAACTTCTTGGCTATGGAAAGGAGGTCCTCTCTTAATTCGTAAAAAAACTGCCCGCAGAGGGCGCTGTAATAGCGATTTTTGTGCAATTTTTGTGCCATTATGAATATTGTACGTCAAAAAGTGTATGAAGTTATGCATAGAATTGAACCAAATTTTATGTGTTTGTTTTTGGTCATGTCACGAAGGTCCTCCCTGAATTTGGAAAAATTCTGCCGGTAGGGGGCACTATAATTGCGATGTCTGTACCATTTTCATTATTGTACCATCGAAAAGTGTATGAAGTTATCCATATAATTGAACCAAATTTTGTGTGCATGTTTCTGGCTATGGCAAACAAGTCCTCCCTGAACTTGAAAAAATTCCGCCCGAAGGGGGCGCTATAATTCCGATCTCTGTGCCATTTTCATTATTGTACCATCGAACAATGTATAAAATTATGCATACAATTGAGCCAAAATTTTTGTGCTTGTTTTTGGCTTTGGCTAACAGGTCCTCCTAGAATTTGGAAATATTGCGCGGTAAAGGGGCTCTGTGCTAGCGATTTTTGTATACTTTTCTTGATTTTTCGTACTTCTATTGTGCATCGGCGGCTCATGCAGCGGCGGGAACTCGCTTCCTGCTAAGCCGGCTATTCGCAAACAGCTGATAACAACAAAATAAGGAAAAATTAATAATTAAAAAAAAATATCGATTTAGATTAACTCGTTTTTAGTCCGTTTAATTGACTTGAGCAGAAATTTAAGATGAAAATCAAAGTTGGTATAGTATTGAACTAATAATATTGAAGTATTAACATGTGTAACTAGGTTTTGAAATATTAAGATGTATAAGATAGAAGAAAGTTTTGGGATTGGCACATCCAACTAGTTTCTTTTCGAAAGGAAATTGCTAAAATGTTTAGTTTAAAAAAATCATAAGATTCATACCCGACAACTTTTCTTAATATACTCGTATTTGTAATTCAATGCATATGTTTGTAGATTGAATATTTAAACTAAGATAGCTGTTACAGATTGCCATAAAAGTTTCCTGCTTCTAGAAAGCATACAGTTTTGTAGGTATTCTTTTTATTACGTTCGACATATTCCGTTAAAACTAAAGATGTGGAATGTCTACTTTTCTAATACCATCAACTTTCAGCCACTTTTTCCTGGTTCCTCTCACATTTCCATTATTAAAAATTATTATGTGTGATTTCTAACGTCGAAATGGAGTTGTAAGCAATTAACATGAAACAATGAAGCAAACTCTATGGTTTTAAAGAGGAATTTTTTTATGTTTTTATATTTTAACTATTTTTAACCCTTTCACCGTCCGAGGGTTTTGCAGTATTTTTATAAGAATGCTTGTAAATCCCAGGATATATATTTTTTAAATTCCAGTTTGATGCTATAATATCTTTAATATCACTACTTTCTATATAAGGTTAAAAATAGAATTCTGTTTAAAATATTTTGGCCTACAGCCATTTTAACATGATTTCTAGGAACGGAAAAATCCGGGCCAAACGCTTAAAGGGTTAAAGTTTTGGAACAAAGTACTGTGGGCTTCTCTGGCCCATTCACTTAGTTTCATATAAAATGAATACATTTCATAAGTAAATGAATACATTTTTATTAAAAGCATCTTGCATTTGCTAATAAATTAACACTGCAAACTCGGTAAACATTTTTTTAAAACATTTAAACACCATAAACCAATTGTTAATATTAAAGAAACGAGAAAAAGTTTTCGTTGTGGTATCTTCAGCAACTGTAACAGAAACAATTTATGTAACATTTTGCTACAGTAACATTTGAAAATAAAATGTTACTTAAAAACGTGTTTTAAGAGATTTGGTTATTAAAAGGCATTTCTAAGTAACTGGGTCTATTTTCGAACCAAAAATGGCCTGGCACAAAGTAGCCCCAAAATACTAGTTTTCATGTTAGCTTTATGAAAATGTAAAAATTTTCTGACAAAATAAAAAATTAAAGGAATAACTATGATCACACATGGGTTACAGGTTAATAAAGGTAATATTTTGACGCTTATCTTATTTGTAGCTCTTATCCAGATTGTTTCACAATAGAAAGTTTGGAGAGTTAAAATTTACACACGAAAACAGTTGTTTACAAACACATCCAGTGTTGCCTCTAAAAAATTAAATTGCATCCAAACTATTCAAATATCCTATAGTAGGGTGTAAAATACTTTTCAAGGGCAAAAACTCCAAATTATCTTGTATTGTTTGTTCAATACAAAGAATTTTTTTTCTGGGATGGGCCAATGTAACCCCACCCCCCAAGGACCAAAGTAGCCCCGGTTGACGATAACTATCTTTGTTTTACACCTGAATCTAAATTATAGATTATCACATCAGAATCATTATTTTAAATTTTAATTGGTGTATATGCTGGGTTGGTATTGCAGCTTTTCTACATTAATAGATATATTTAAATATACACAATTAATTATTATTCATTTGTTTCTCAAGTGATTCACACACAAAAAAAAAAAAAACAGTGCAAAGTACTTTCTGAAATTTTTTGGTAGAGAATAAAAATTCATAATACGGAAACCAATGGACATACGATTTCATTCAAATGATAATTTTAAAAAACGTGTAATGTTATCTAAAAATTTCTAAAATTATTTTAGCAGAAATGCTGGAAAGAATTTTTACTTGAAGATAAATAAATTAAATATATATAACATTTTTTTTTTTAATTGAAAGACTGCTTCTTATATCAAGTGATTTTACTTTTTTTGCAGTAAAAAAAGAAAACTAATCATATGGCTTTTTTTTCTATGTTTAGATAACAGAAACTATATTTGGACGTAGTTCATAGCATTTATTTAATATGTAAAAAGAAAAGAAATAGAATAAAGAACATTAAATTTGTAAAAAATCATATACAGTGATACAAAAATTAAATTTGATTTCGTGCCAGATTTTTTTATGATCTACATTTTCTTTTTTAGTTTAAATGCTCTCCTTATAGTTTTGAAAGATTAAGTACGTGTTCAACATTTTAGTGAAATTACTCTTTTGAATAAAAGAAGAAAACGAGAGTTAAACTACATTATTAATGTATCCAAATAAATTTAATGTACTTTTTCCATAAAATATACTACAGTCAGATAAAATCTTTTCTTTTTGATGCATTTTGTAATAATTCTTGGATAGCAATACTTACTTAAATATGTTAGATATTTTTAGAGGTTTTTAAAGCACTGGATTTTAAAGAAGATATTAAAAAACATATAAATACATACTGAATAGCTACTTCATATGTATGTCTATATAAAACTTATATACATATGTGCGTGTATTTTGCCCATTTTACATATTTCCGTTATTGATCTACAAGTGAAAACTTCATTTAAATAAACGAAATCTTTGAGAAATGTTTCGGTACATACAACAAGAAAAATAAAACATAAAAATCGCTGCAACATTTCCCGGTTATTTAGACGCTAACATTATTTGCAGCAAATTAACCAATAATTTTATTTTATGTTAAAGGTAAATAACAAACTTGCTTGGAACCACGCAAATTTTTATAGTATTAAAAAGTTATCACCCAAGTAGCCCAGTCAATCTGGGACTTTGACTGGAAAGTTTTGGAAAAGTTTATTAGCTTTCTTTCTTTATGTTTTTGGGGGGGTTCTGAATACGATTTAAGATTTTTCCACCTCATATCTGGTCTGCTTAAAAAGTTAGGAGCAAAAAACGATTAAAAAATTGGATTTTTTATGTTTTTCCTTTGTAATCGGTAGAATGTTAAACTTTATTGAAAACATTATTGCACCAAATTAAACTACAGAAAATTTACTACCTCCTTCGTATACAATTTTTTTTCTAAGATTAATAATTTTTGGCAATATGAGTAAAAATAATTTTAGTGATATATTCAAATTCTATCATCGGAGGGCAAAAACACTATGCATTCATTTCAATCAACAATTTGAAGCTTTTAACTTATTTGTAGTTGCATTTTGAATATGTTAACATTTGCTTACCAATTTTTAAACATTTTGCGTATTCATTTACAAAATAAAGTGAAATCAGATAATTAGCAAAGATATAAAACACAAACACTCCGAATAGATGAGAGCACCAATTTTTACTTTTTTACTAAACTGATTATAACAATTACATGATTGTAACTGTACAATTATAACTATTATATGTTTAATATAATGATAATTGTGTGGAAGATTGTAAAAAGGAACAAAAATAATAGTCAGCATTTTTCACAAATTAATGTCACGTTTTGGTAACTTTAAAGAGCCTGTCTGATGTTTTTCGAAAGGAGGTTCACTGTTATCTTGATGGCTCTGGTTGTATCTCCACTTGATTTAAAACATCTTGGAGTATTGGTCGACAATCTCTACTTCAAGTGATCTTCGACGATGAAGGAGCTGACTGACATTGTCACATTGGCCATCGCAGTTCAAGCGGAGAAGTGAACAAAACAAGCTTGCTTTCCTACAGAAATACTTTCCACTACAGTTTGTTTTGGCATTTGACGGTTTTTCGCAGAATAACGTCTGGTGCGGGGAGGTTTGACAGTTGTTATAGGTGTGATACTTCTCTTGATTTTATCCCAGCACTATTACTTACATTTTTTATAGTTACCTAACCATAGATGCTCTGGTGGTAAACTCTCATACATGGTTATAAAGCCGCATCTTCTGTTTGAGTAAGCGATGCAATATTTGCGTCTTAGAAGAACTTTCGGTCTCACTGCAGTAATAATGCTTTAAGATAGTGCAGTACTCCTTAGCATCACGGTCTTCTTTTCTTTTTCTTAAAAGCAGTGTTTCTATGTAAAGCATTATAGTTTCTAGAATGAGAGACTCATTTTCTTTCGGAAACTCGTCTGGAGGATGATATTGATTAGATTTTTAAACCTGAGGCCGAATATCATCCGCCACTATCGTCGCCGCAATCTGGAATATAAGGCATCGTTCTTCCTACGCAGATTAACCTCGTTGTTAATACTAAACATCAGACAAAATCTCATGACCTCTGTGTTCTTGAAACAAAGAACAGGTACCTTATTTTCAGTGGTTGATATAACATCTTCTTCATAGTTGTTTAGAAGGAGTGCTTTAACTACTTTCACTGAACGACAGTATTCATCTTCTTTAATGTGGTTTATTAATTCTTCTATAGAAAATTGTCATTGTTCTTCATTTTCCTCCTGATAAAAAAACGACGTACGTCTGGCGGTCTGTATGTCAGAGGCAAATGTACATCTTCTCTGTTTCTCTATGGGTTTTGCGAGCTGATACAGTTTTTTCATACATTTCATATGATACTGCCATCAGCAGTAACCAACTCAGTCGCATGATCTAGTCCGTAGATTATGCCGCACCCCCACTCATCATCGAGATTTTCAGATAAAATTTTTTAATGATTATCAGTGAATGAACTCTGTACGCTATATTTCGTTTTGCTATTGCTTTATGAATTTCATTTTAAAAGCCATAATCTGTAGTTAATTGCACACTGCACATACATTAAGACAAATGCACAACCAATCAACCAAACTTCTGAAAACAAACTGAGAGCTGATCTTTCAATTTTAACAAGTGTCGAAAAGCCCTGAGAGAAGGGGAAGAGATGTGATGTGAGGTGGATTCTTGACATTTGAAGTGCATGGCGCCATGGGGGTATTTCAAGTACACAATCCCACTAGTTTTGTAATCGCACAAATATTACATTAAACGTTTTCGACCTCCAATGATGGAATATGAATATATCACTAAAATTATTTTTACTCTTATTGCCGAAACTATTTATCGTCGGAAAAAACATTGCTACTCTTTGAAGCTACCAAAACGACATTGTTTGATGAAAAACACGACCTTTCTCTTTTTTCACTGTTTACAATCTTCCACATATGTTATTGTTATATTAAACGCAGTTATAATTGTGCAGTTGTAATCATGTGATAGTGACAATCAGATTACTAGAAAAATATAAATTTGTGCTCTCATCTATTCGGAATGATTGTGTTTTATATCTTTTCTAATTACCTTAATTCAATTTATTTTGTAAATAAATAAACAAAATCTTTAAAACTTGGTAATCAAACGTCAACATATTCGAAATGCAACTACAAATAACTAAAAAGCTTCAAATTGGTGATTGAAATGGACCATTTTCGTCCTCCGATAAGTGAATTTGAATATATCGCTAAAATCCCTTTTACTAGTATTGCCAAAACTATTCGTCTTAGAAAAAACATTGTGTATGAAAAATGTAGTAAATTTTCTCTAGTTTAATTTGGTGCAATGATTTTTTTCAAAAACATTTAACTCTCTAACAGATACAAGGGAAGAACGGAAGAAATCCGATTTTTTCATGATTTTTTACTTATAACTTTTTAAGCAGACCAGACACGAGGTGACAAACTTGAAAATTGTGTTCAGCACCCCAAAAAACCTAAAGGAAGAAAGAGAAAAAACTTCTACAAAACTTTCCAGACAAAACCTTTTTTGGTCTAATTTTACTGGACTAAGGCAAAATTTATTGTTATTTTTTTTTCTATTTTAATACACTATAGACCTGTCTCAGTCCCCCCAAAAATTAATATACGTTTCAATAATATTTTATAAAGACTTTTGAATAATTTTTATTTAAATAATTTTATTTTCCTCTTTGCTATGACAAAATCATGCCTCACTTCAATATTAAATAGTTATGAGCTATACATATTAATGTGGTGATGTAGATAATAAAATGCTCGCTATTTTCCAAAATTTCAGATATAGAATGTGGTGTGCATTATGCACAGATTATTTCCGACATCTGTACGAAATTACGCATGTTTCCACTAAACCACAGAATACAAAATCTAAAAATTGTGGTAAAAGTGTACGAAAATAGAAATGATAAGTACACTAAATTAAATAAATATGTTTTTATGTGGCGTAGTTTATATGTTATAAACAAATGTAAGGTATCCATTTGCGGCGTTGGTAAATATTTTCAAACAAAATTCCTCAAAAGAAAAAAATGTATACATTTCAGGAATCTTAATTTTATAGTATTTTAAGAAGAATGAAAATATAGATGAGTAAATGCTGTAATTTAGGGGTCCATATGTATACCATACTCAATAGTTACCGGACACGCAAAATTTTAGACATTTTGTCAAATATTTTGAGAATTATTTTACTAATTTCTCTGGCATTTCAAAAGCGTACAGATCATGTTTGACATTTTATTTATCTTCAGGGGTTTTATCACGCGGGTAGCAATGAGACCAACAACAAACTGAATAAATAAAATTAAATTTGCTATCGCCCTACTATATAAAATGCTAGAAACGATCTGTACCTGTAGCAAATGGTTTTATTTACCCCATACAACACTTGTGTTCATTTTGAGTAAGACTAGCATGTATATTCATAGGAATGTAAGCGTTTTCTTTAATGTCACGAAATTTCCTATTTTTTCTGTTTATATCATTATAACTATATTAAATATTTGATGCATTTTTGTGAAATAATTTTTAACTTTACATGCGCGATAGTTCTTTGTTTTTACATAATTTTTAAGTCAATTATGTAAGACAAGTCGTATAAAAATACCAGTCGAATATCGTGAATTCGAAAAAATGTAGGCGATAGAGTGAACTGAATTTCAGTTACTTAAAAATATCTAAGTGATAAAGAATTTTCCAGAATATGTCCTTTTTCTTTTTTTTAATAGTTAAATGTTATTGATGTTTTAGTTCCTGGTGAAAATACTACCAGAACCAGAAAATTCCGACAAAAGAATTATTTAAAAAAAACAGAGTATACATTAAAAAGAAAAACCTTAAAATACATTAAATACGTAATTCTTTGTTAGAAGTCAGTTAATATGAAAATGCAGTTTGTGGAAAATTTCTATCATCCAGCTGATTTTCCAAAGCAACTGAAATTCATTTCACTATATCGCTAACATCTTTCCGAATTTTCACGATATTCGACTAGTATTTTTACATAAGTTTATCTATATCATAGTTCACTATTAAATTACCTAAAAAAAAGTTTTTCACTTGCACAATTAAAAATTATTTCATACAGATGCTCATATTTCAGCAAATATTTAATATATTTATATTCTAATTGCAGTATATTGTTGCTATTACACTTTGCCAAGACTCCTAAAAGTGATGTTAAAATTGGTTGAAAACTCTTCAGTCTGTAAACAAAAAACCCATGGAAATATCTTGAATTTTTATAGAAATCTTTATATCTTTATGAATATGCATGCTATTGTTACACAAATAAACGTAACTTATTACAGGAAACAATAACTGTACATAAATATACAGGATATACATACTCATGTTTTGCAGCAAGAGATCATTTGGGGCATTTTAATTTATACTCTGATATCAAATATTACTTTTTATTCAATTTTTGTTGATTCCTTTAATGTTCCCGTGACTAAACAGTCATTGAAATTTTTTCGATGAAACATTCATTTATATCCTTCAAGTCTCAAAATAATCCGTCAAGTATTTCACTAAATTTTCGACAAAAAAGAATCAAATCGAAAAAGTCGTTAATTTTTGGCCATATAGTGTATATATACGAGTGATTCTGGTAATTCAGATTCGAAAACAAAATGTGAGTAGGATTTCTAATTTTTCACATTCCCAGATTTTATATTGTTAAGACAGCATGATGCCCATTACCAATTATACCTATATGAATAGTTTGGTTTTTCACGTTTCAAATCAGGATGCGTGTTATACGCGCATGAGCATTATAAATAGGTAAATATTGTATATACTCAAAACATTGAGGGCGTTTGCTTAGTCAAAACTGAGTCTTAAATACTCGAAATTATTATAAAAAGGGAAAATACTAGAAAATGATTACATTTTGCTACCTGCTTTTATAATATAATAATCTAAATAGCCATCGTTTAAAAACATATGTCTATTAACTGTTCAAAATCAAATCTTAGTCAATTGGTATTATTATTTCTTATAATTATAACCATATAGAAGGACAGAACAGTTTTAATTCCTTGTATAAATTTACTTTAGCAATATTTATCACTTAAATGATAGTTAAAAAATCGGGATTTAATCCTTTTTATCCTTGAATCTGTAAACGAATTTTATAGATGTGCAAATAAAGTATCTCATGTCCTTTCTTTAGTTAGAATTAAAAAGAAAATTTAAATCCACTATCAAAATTAGTCAGAATGATTTTTTAATTCCTCGTTAGAAAGTTCATTAATGATCTGAGGAGACATCTTAATCGGCCATAATTACCCCTCATTAACAAACGGTTATCTCATTTTTTTATATAATAGAGATGTCGATCATATCTGACATTTAGATAGACATTTAAACCTATATACTTTTAAAATGTAATAAATATATTTTTACAAATAATTTGGCGACTGATATTCTTTAAAGTAAGCACAAAATTTCCACTTTTTAATTATATTTGTGGATAGTTTTTTCATGTATGTACGATATGATTTTGTGTGCTACTTTTATGTAATAGAAAATTGTTCGCCATAATTAACTGGAAATGCAATTAAAAAGATACGGACAGATATTTTTTATCTGTATGGTTTTCTTAATCCAACATATATTTCTATCATTTTGTTTTCCTTATTAACCCTCTAACTGTGTAATTTTAAAATCACAATCGTTTTGATTATTCTTTACTTTTCTATTCCATATTTCAAACCTCTAGTATTAAAATATGTAGTATATTATCATTGAAATACATTCTAATTTGTGTTTTAACCCTCTGGTTGTGCAAATTTTGAAACAAAATATCTTCAAAAATTTGCTATTATTTAAATTTTGTTAGTTTAGAGTTGCTGGGGAATTCTCCAGATACACAGTTACAGAGTTAATAACTTCGTTAATACCGTGTTTACTCGCGTAATAGTCGCAGTTTTTTTGCCAATTCTTCATTGTGAAAGTCTAGGTGCGACTATTATGCGAGGAAATGTACCACATTGGTCACTCTAGTCCTAAAAGATTACTTGTACGAAAAAGTTGAATTCAGACACTTTTCTCCGAGAGGGATTTATATGGCACCGGATGGCACTATGGAGTTCTGGCGAGAAATTTCACTTTTTGACCATTGAAAATACAAAATCTCAAATCTTCTCGGGGGGGGCGGAAAGTCTCCTCGGGCCACTCCCTGAATTCAACACTGTAAAAAACACATTATAATAAAAGTAGTAACTTACCAAATGTTTCCAGATTTAGTGCTGTTTATTAAATACCATTTTTCTTTTTATGGTAACATTTTTATAGACATAAAATTTACAAATAGTCTTTGTGAAAATTTGGACAAAAAATTCTTATAATAAATCACTTTCACTGAATGTATCAGTATTACTATTGTAATGTGAATCGGTGTCTGAAGAATGAAGCGACCATTGGGTATGTCAATGGGAGTGACAGAACACATTAATCCATTATCAATACTAGTTCCGAGAAGAGTACAGCTGATAATTTTCTAGATGAAAGTCAAAAACGCGACTGCGACTTTTATACGGAAAAAATATTTTGACTATTTTTTCTGCTTCAAAACGGGGGTGCGACTATTGCGTGAGGGCGACTATTACGCGAGTAAACACGGTAGTACAAAAATAATATTTATTCGTCACTAATGATAGATAAGTTAGAAAACATCTTTTTTCTAGAACGTTTTGAAGTACTTTACAAAATCTCAATACAACTGATGTTTTTTTTTTAAATCTCTAACGGGCAAGTCCGTATTAATACATTCGATAAGCTCCAGGTTTCATTGCATTATAAGCATTATTTAAAGTAATGTAATTATAGCGATTCAATGGATTTTAATGCATTGAACAATGACTAATACACTCAAGGATAACATTCATATTCGTAATTAAGTTGTTTTACATAATGTTGAAAGAATAATCTTTTTTTAGCATTTAAATACAGAGAAAACAACAGTAGAATTTTGCCCTTTTGCGAGAGTGTCAGAGGGTACAAAGGAAAAAAAACATTTATAGTGAGTAAGACAACGGCAAGGCTTATTTCATTTGATAAAGAGTAGTCTTTCTTAGACTTAATTGAGGAATGTCTCGTTTTCTTACAATTTCGCATTTGCTTTATTAGTAAGCAAACTAAAAAAAACTGTTCACTGTGTCTCGATAGTTCTTAAAAAAGGAAGATTAGCCGATTTTATTTTTTAAAAATACATCGTTTATCTTTAAAACTTTTAAAGCATGGATACATTAAGTTGTCATTGGTGGACATTTATGAGCAGTTAAGGAAAAGGGGTATGTTGCTAAAAAAATACAAATAATATTGCACTCTTGTTACAAATTAACTTATCAACTTTTAAGTATATTAAAAGTTTTCTTACTTCTTGATGGTATTTTACCAAAAATAAAGCTGCTACAAATACTTCAAATGAAACTGATAAGAAACTAAAGAATTCTTTGGAAGTGGAAGAACAACTATGTAACGACTTGGCTGTATTAAAATATCCCAAAGACTATTATATTAATACTATATTCTACTATTATATTCTATTATATAACATACAAATATTAAGGTTATGGAATAATGCCACGTGATAAAAAATACTTTTGTTTCTATTTTTAAAATGCATTATTTCTTTTAAATTACTCTTATTATGGAATATTTCATTTCTAAAATTGATTTTTATTCATAAATAATCCAGATTGTGCAAGTAAATGATTTGTGTTTATTTAGGTTATTCTCTATACCTATATTTCTTTTTTGTTAAAAGTCGACTGACCTGTTTACTTATCAATAAGTTATTGATAGCAAGGAATTTCAGCGATGACACTTTCAAATTTTAAAAGTTTAAAGTTTCATTTCCGTGAAAATTTCAATTAGCTAAATTTATCTTGGTAAATCATTTTAAAATATTTTCTTATTGCACTAAATCTATAAGTTCATTGGAGCAAACACTTTCTCCTGTCATAGCTTACAATAATTCTTCAATAACTGTTTCCATTATATCCTCAAATTTTTTTTAATTAGTTAGTCTGACAATTTCCTTGTAATAAAAATGTATGCTTCATTTTCAACTTATGTGCACAGTTCAAGCAATGCAGTCTTCCATATTTATAAGACTTTATCTACAATTTAGATTACAGCAATGTGTAAAAACAACAGATAATATTCAAGAGCGTTTGATGTTTAATTATTTCCAAAATCATGCTACAATGAACAACAAATGGATAATGACCATAAAATATTAAAGTAACGTGCTATGCAAAAATATTCTTACACGGATCACGTTAAAAGATTTTATTACACGTCTTGAGATATCCAACCAGTTTTTTTATGATGTTCATATTATAGTCATGATAAAAATTCAAATCGTTTCAGAGCATTTTGAGTAATCCACTTTGTGTGTTTCTTGAAGTTCATCCGATTCAAGAAGTTTTTGTTTTAAGTTATACAATTTAATAGTTATCTCAAAATGGCTGATATGTTTACACTCTAAATTCAAATTCTTACTAGCTATTTTCTGTGGTTATAGTAAGTGGAAATGCATTCAAATTACTTTGTGAAGTCATGTATAAAATGTTTAAGTGATGTAAATATCACATAGCGTAACAAAATTTAGTTCAACAATAAAGAGCCTTTTCTTTCCAAATTTTGCTTCATGAAATCTCTACTTAAATGTAAATATCACATAACGTAGTAAAATTTAGTTCAACAATAAAGAGCCTTTTCTTTCCAAATTCTTCTTGATAAAATCTCCACTGAAATGTAAATATCACATAACGTAGTAAAATTTTGTTCAACAATAAAGAGCCTTTTCTTTCCAAATTCTTCTTGATAAAATATCCACTTAAATGTAAATATCACATAACGTAGTAACATTTAGTTCAACAATAAAGAAAAAATTGTCGGACTTTTTTCAGTATTTTGCAAATAACTCAAAAACCCTTCTCTATACAGAAAAACTCCTTAGTTATAAATTGTAGAACACACCATTATGCGTGGAATGCGTACCCCAGAATAGAAATTACAATAATAATAAGTGAGATATTATACGTCCAAAAAAGCCGTTTTTCCAATTTTTTTAACGTATAAAATTGCTTTTTGCATTCCCACTATCGGTTAAATGAATCATTTCACTTACAAAACAGTAGAAATGCTTAAATTTCCAAATTGTACTTTTTAATTAGCAACTTCAAAATTTAATTACATGAATATGGAAATTTAGCCAACCTTTTCAACAGATGACTGCACTTGAAATGCAACCGATGTTCCCGAATTAATTTTAATTCTGTCTTCTATAATCAAGTTATTTTTTGAGGTGCATAAATGATTATATTTTGAAAATTGAATGAGATGATTAATATAATGGATAGGTAATAGAAAAATGAAATAATTGTATGTAAACTTAAAATTAGGTATTTTATAAACTGTTGGAGAACAATATAATAATAACAGAAAAGCAAGAAAAAATATTATTTGAACAAAAAGTATAAAAGCATTGGTAATGAAATCAACTCAAGTTACTTGAGAGAAATAGAGAGAAATCGAGCTTAGAGCGTTTTTCGATTGACCTTAGCTGTGCATTCGCCTTCCTCCTCCTCTACACGGAATGCCTTCTCGTCCATATTTACTTTTTGATCGTATCTGGTTTGTGGGTCTTCTAACTCAACGGTATTTGTGCTTGACGAACCTTTATAGTAGTAACATATAGTTGAGCTTTTACCACGTTCTTCCTACAAGAACTTAAACTATCTTTGCACCCCTTTGCACATTTTCATGACAGAGTGTTTACCTGAACGGCTTCTAACCCCAGTCAGTGGGATTCATCACTCTTCCTTTTCAATGTTTATCTGAAGAAAACCTCTGTATGAATGTTGTTTGACTGCATCTTCAGTTCTCAGCTGAGAAGAGAGGTTAAATTGGATTTTCATTAAATTGGATTTCTGCCCCGAAGCACTTACTTCCTGCGGCTGAGAGGTTCTGATCTCGAAGCTGGTAGACGGGAGGTGCTTGGCTCGATCCCAATCGCGACCGTCGGCCTAATCGTTCGGAGTTTTCGTGGTTTTCTTCGAGCCATGGATTTCCATGCGTAAATACGGGTTAGGATCCCTTAGAAAGATCCCCAAGAAGGGCACTCCTCATCGGGTCTATATCCCTTGTGTAGATAATCGGCCGTCAAAAATCAACCAACCAACCAACTACTCACTTCCTGAGGTATGTTGGTTATTAAAAACAGTTGGAATTTCCTGCAGGTGAGCAAGATTTTTCAAAAGCTTGACAAATTTCAGTTTGCTCTACTTGAAGAAGGCAGATGTAGAATCACAGCCACTCAAATTATGCCGAAATAGGATGTTATTCTTCACAATCGGTGAGTACTTGATACTTAATGGTGAATACAAAACATTGCCGCCCCAACAGTGGCCGAGAGGTTCTGCTCTCGAAGTTGGTAGACGGGAGGTGCTGGGTTCAATCCCCATCGTGCCCGTCGGTTTAATCGTTCGGAGTTTTCGTGGTTTTCTTCGAACCTTGGTTCTCCAATCGTTAATACGGGTAAGGTTCCCTTAGAAAGACCCCCACGAAGGGCACTCCTCCACCTTAGGGCCTATATCCCTAGTGTTGATAATTGACCGTCAAAAACACAAACAAACAAACGAAACATTGCCTGACTGGGTTTCAAAAAGTGCATCGTGGAGGAGTTGAGAACAAATACCGTCAAAAGTACAAGTAGATCAATATCTTCCCCAAGTATGATGACACGTTCTGACTGCTGATCAAGTTGAATGGCTTCCATCAGGATGGTAAGTATCTGCTTCCTCGGCAGCTTGCTTTACAGTAGAATTGTCTTGCCCCAGTTTTTCAATCATTATTTTTATTAAACGGCGTTTATTGCCTTCAATTGCTTTCTCCTCCCCACCTCACTTTCTAAAACTTATCACCCTCTATATGCCAACATACATGCTCCAAACATACGAGGGTAAGTCAAAATTTATCCGCAATTTTGACATAACTCTTCTTACATTGTTCATATTGACCTCTGTCCACGTTTATTTTATTGTTATGCTATTGTGGTCATGCTGGGAAAGTTTGATCGTTATTCCTCCATTTGTGTTCCTTTTGTTGCAGATAGATCATGGGCGCTCCATTAGGGGTTTGCACGAAAGAGTAGCAACGAGCAATGATCCAGTTTTTGTGGTCGGAATGTGTAACGGGGGCCGCAATCCATTTAAAACTTTTGGCACAATACACGGATAGAGTCTTGCTGCAACGAAGTGTCTACGAATGGGTTGCAAAATTCAAAAAAACCTTCCGGCCCGGCCTACAGGCGGAGATAGATTTCGAAGTTAAGTATACTAATTTCACCACCAACAACAAAAAAACATGATTAGAGATAAACCCACTTTAACAATTTTATCTGGCCGCTTTTGACGAGTTTTTATTTCATTTTTAAATAAGGGGTCATCCGCTTGAAGGGGGGGAGAGGGGTTCGTGAAATTATGACAGTTTGTGACAAGGGGTTGGGAGGGGTTAAGAAGAAATGTGACATCACACATTTTGGTTAAAATAAAAGCATTAAAAATCATCATATTAAATTTTGAAATTATTTTGAAATTAAAGTATTTTTATCGATAAAGTAAAGATACGATTTAAAGCCAAATATATAAAATTCCATTTCAAATTCCAAAATACTATTGTTTTCAATTGCTCTTTCGTATTAATATTTTATTGCTATTGTATATAAATTCTGTTTTTTTTTTTTTGTTGTTGTTGCAAACCTTAGTCTTATTTCATACAAAATAAGTGCACGAATCATTTTTATTGTTATGCTCAAAAATGTCATTAAAACACATAGTTAAAGTTTAAAAAAAAAACTTTTAAATATAATCTACAACGTAGTTCTTTGTTTCTGAACTGTAAGTATATGTTTATGTAATATAGCGTAACATGTGACAAGCGGGGGTGGGAGGGGGTATGGTGAAGTGTGACACTTTGTGACAAAGGGGGGGGGGGGTGTCAAAAATCTTGAAAAAAAGTGTGACATCTTTTATGGACCGCCCCTAAGAGCTGGTTTTATCAGAATCATGTTAAGGCGGTATTAAAAAATACTTTTCCATGCTCAACAACTCGAAATTTTCTAGAACATTTGCAGATTAATTTTTAATAGAAAAATATTAAACTTGCTGACGTGATTTTTGAAGAGATTTATAAGCGACCTGTGTTTTTATTTTTCGTTCAATTAATTAAAACTTGATTTATAAACAATTATTTTTTTAGTAGGACAATATTTTTCGTTTCTAACACAATCGCTGCCGGAAATTCGGTTCAAAATGCCCACTTTGACATGATTTTTTGAAATATATTCTATCTCTGTCAAAAGATCGAACATTAAGGTACATTATATAGTTTATGAATAAGAGAATCTACCAATTGAATGCGTTTGAGAGCAAAAATGAATTTAAAAAGGAGTCAGAAAATAAGCAGTTTGGATTTGAATACATCCTTAACACGATGATTTTTTTTTTCTTCAACCGCGATATATTTTTAATTTGTTTTTGCTGTAAGAATTGCTCCTATCAAAAACTTGTCAAAGTAAATGTTGTAGATAATATTAAGGAGATATATAATAAATTCATGCTGATTTTATATCTTGTGAATTGACGGAGTTATGGATTCTTCTTCAATCCACCTTTTTGTTTTCGTTTTAAATATTTTTTCGCGGTACAAATTGATCCTATTAAAAATGTGTCAATGTAAAAGTTGTAGATAATATTAAGAAAATTTATAATAATTTTAATTGGATTTGATATCTTGAGATTTGACGAAGTTGGGAATTTTTTTCTCCCAAAAACCCTATTTTTGCGCCCCTTGAGCCCATTTTTAATTTTATCAAAAATTTGTGATACATAAATTTTTGGCCCA
The DNA here is from genome assembly GCA_963932465.1 of Maratus speciosus. Taxonomy (NCBI): domain Eukaryota; kingdom Metazoa; phylum Arthropoda; class Arachnida; order Araneae; family Salticidae; genus Maratus; species Maratus speciosus. Next base: position 317,631,673 of record OZ010791.1, on the reverse strand, counting down.
ATTTTTGGAAGTAATAAAAACTTTAAACTGATTTGATATGTACAAAAATTAAGAAGTTATGGAGGTTTTTCGTTTTCACAAAACCCCTCCCTATTTCAATCCCCTTGATCCGATTTTCCCCATTAACGAACTTATATATATATATAGATAGATAGATAGATAAAGTTTTTTACTGATGGTGGTTTTGGGTTCTAGGGGTCATGAGCGGTGTAGATCTGCAAAAATTTTTCAGAAATTCCAACATAGGAGAGAATGTAATAGGTAGTATTTCATACGAAATCTACCTAAAATGGTCCCACAAGTGTTACGCACGAGGAAGGAGACGGATGACCGACTACGACCCCTAATGATGACAACATTGAGCATTCACGTGAAATGGTTCTGTTAGACAGACGAGTGACTATTGATGAAGTGGCACGTCGTCTGCAAATTAGTCATTGTTCTGCCAACGAAATCATCCACATCAGACTTGAGTTTCATAAAGTTGGTGTATGCGTGGCTCGCTGCTCAGCCGAAAACCTAGATTTCTGAGAGCAACAGGACACCTGACTTTTGGCTTCTTTGCATGATCACATTTTGAGTTGAGGAAAAAAATTGGGAAAATGCACTTTTTTGACTTATTATATCTCGCTTATTATTGATGTAACTTTTAGTCTGTCGTACTCAATCGACGCAGAATTCTATGTTCTACAATTTATGTATGTACATTTTTTCTGTAGATTGAACGGGTTTTAAGTTATTTGCGAAATACTGAAAAAGTGCGAAATGTTTTAGCTTTTTGTGTTTGCCACGTCTAAAGCGCACCAGGAAAAATGGGACAAACGTCAAATACTTTCATTTGGATGTAAAACAAGGTGATTAACACGAGTTACATCTTTTCGAGAATTATTGGTTAGCAAAGCTCTGTTTTGAATTAATTTTATTCGCCTATGATAGATGAATTTAACTTCGTTTTGAGTTATTGTAGAGTGAAATACTACAAAAAATATTCATTTAGTTATTACCGTCAATTTGTTAATGGGTTCCACAAAACATAATTTTAATTTCGAAAATGTATTTTATTCTTATAATACTACTATTTTATTTTGTTATTTGAGCATTCTGTAAAGAAAAATTAATTTCTAAAAACGATATTATTTGATCACTAGTATGGAGATATCTGTGATTCTGTGTACAAAAGAATTTCCGAAGAATTACAAACGATTTTTTTTCCTAGCTAATTTTGATAGAACTTTAAATACAAGCTTTGTCAGTTGTATCTCTTTTTAAAAATAAATATAGAAAAAAGTTCAATTAATTTTTAATGTTCGTAATAGTTGTAAATGTTATTTTTTAATTCAAAAATAACTTATAATCTTCGTATTTAATTAGTATGATTGCAGAAAAAACAAACACAATATTTATAAAATTGCATAATTTTAATTATAACCTGTTGTGTTTAGACTAGTGAGAAAACAGCTATTTGAATAAACTGAAAACAATTTAAGTCAATATTACAAAACATATTTGGCAGTAATATAGCACATACAGTAATAATAATACGTACAATAATTATCCCATTCTACACTTTCATAAAAAGATAACACTCATAACTCAAAATGTAAAAAAAAAAACCTTGAATACACTTCAGTGATGTTTTCTTGGTTGAACTTAAAGATAAAGTTAAAATTTAAGATATTCAGCTCTTTAGAATAGTTACAAAATCAAATTTAAAAAAATCTATATAAATACTATTTCACCTTGTATTTTGCAATTTAAATATAATTTTAAATATATTATAAGTATATTTAAACGAAAAATACTTTCAAAAGAACTATTTCCTGCTTTGAATGTTTGGTTGTTCTATAAAACTGTAAAAGATCCAGAAAAGAAAGAAGGAAAAAATTTCAGAATCATCAGTACGTCACGCTTTTTTCAATTGAAATTTTGTTTTAATTATCTGCAAATAAGTTTGTTTCAATAGCTATACTTAATCATTTTTTTTTCTTTACACCAACATCCTGAAATTGAATTTTTCGATTATTTACTGTCGTATGATCATTAGGAATAAATTCTACTTCTTTGGATCACAATTTTAGATTTTCATTTTATTTTTCGCATTTATTGCAACCCTCAATTTCGTAAATTGCTGTCCTAAAGCGGTTTTGTGATATCCCAATACTTGTAATTTTTTTGCTCGTTGAACATAACGCCACAAGCAGTTATAAAACTGCTTTCTTAATCTTTAAATTTGTTTTTCTCAAAACAAGCTTTTTCAAATTGGACGTCTCTTTTTTTCGAGAACTATTCGAACGATTTCATTTATTTGTTTAAAAAAAAGAATGTAAATCATTTTTGCTGGAGCTTATATCACCAAAATGTACAATTTTAATTGCATAATTATTTTTTCAAGTTCACTAAAAAGAAACAACATTTTTTTTTATTAAATGAGCGCAATTTTATCAAATATAAAATTTTTAAACTAAATGTTGGTGGAAGCTCCATGGAATATATTGTCTTTATATAATTTGGTCACCAAATCTCTTTTAAATGCATGTGACCGGATAAAAACTTGCCCTATTGGAAGTTCACGGCGTGCAGCTGCAGGTTTCGTCGCACAAGGCGTATTATTGTTATTATTATTATTATTATTTTAACCGACAAAAGATTTGAATATATAAGCATGTCAATACATATAATGTAAAAAGTCCGAAAGTATTATTTTTTAATTTTTGTAACAAAAAAAATCGCAAAAATCAAGTAAATTTTAGACGAAAGAAGTAGAGCCTTCCCTTAATGTATTATACCCATCATAAATTTAGAAAAAATATAATTTTTTATTTTTACATAACAAAGCAAAATTTAACTTTTTTTCCTCTCTTTTTGAGCTCACTATTAGTCCAGGCAATAGAGACCGTATAGGGGCTCTACCTAGCAAAATTCATGGTAGTTTTGGGAAAAGGCTTAATATATGTTTTTGGAGTTTTAGGAGAAAATCGAAGAAAGCGATATTTGGCATATAGCCCAGGCAATAGGGGATTTTACCAGGCAAAATTAACGGTAGTTCTAGAAATCGACTTACCTTATGTTTTTTGGGTCGCAAAATCCGAATTTTTAACTTCCCACCAAAATTTCCTCCGGCAGTCCCCCCCCACCCTGATTTATAAAAAAAATCAATTTTTTTTTTGTTGTTTTAGGGAAAAAGTATCTAGAAATTCAGAAAGTAGATAAAATTTGCAACAAATGAGATACATGACATAATGACGTAGGATGAATGGGGAGGCGGGGACCTGCCGCGGAACATGCGCCGCGGTGCTGCGTGTAAGTTGTGCAATTCCACTTAACCACTCAAATCGTTTACGTTCGCTCTCCCGTCTCCCCTCCGAACTTTCCCTATAAGGTTTACTTTAACTTTTTTGGGTCGCTGAACCGAATTTTTAACTTTCCACTAAAATTTCCCCCGTCAACCCCCCCCCCTCCCAAATTTTGGTAAAATGCCCCCAAAAAAGGTTTTTATTAAAAAAATCAATTTTTTATTGTTTTAGGAAGAACGTTTCAAGAAATTCAGAAAGTAGACAAAATTTGCAACAAATATGATACATGACATTATGACGTAGGATGAACGGGGAAGGGGAGGGCTGCCTCGGAACATGCGCTGCGTGCACTAAGTTATGCAAGTCCAGGCAATAGGGGATTTTACCTGGCAAAATTAATGCGAGTTCTGGATTTCGTCTCACTTTATGTTTTTGGAGTCGCTGAATGCGAAATTGTAATTTCCCACCAAAATTTCCACCGGCAATCCCCAACCTCCCAAATTTTGATAAACCCACAGAAAAAATTGATTTTTTGAAAAAATTTGGTTTTTGAAAACAGCGCGCGGAGAATGTTCCGAGGCTTCCCCCCTCTCCCCGTTTATCCTACGTCACAATGTCATATATCCGTTTTGTTGCAAATTTTGTCTACTTTCTGATTTTCTAGATACTTTTCCCTAAAACAATTTAAAAACAACTATTTTAGGAGGGGTTGCGGGGGGGGGGATTTTTTGACGGGAAAATAAAATTTCGGATTCAGTGACCTAAAAAACTTAAATTAAACCTTATAGGGAAAGTTCGGAGGGGAGATGGGAGGACGAATGTAAACGATGTGTGTGGTTAAGTGGAATTGTGCAAATTAGTCCACGCCACAGTGCATGTTGCGAGGCAGATCCCCCTCCCCATTCCTCCTACGTCATAATGTCATACATTTGTGGCAAATTTTGTCTACTTTCTGAATTTCTAGATTCTTTTATCCCTAAAACAATAAAAAAATTGATTTTTTAAAATAAAAACCTTTTTGGGGGGCATTTTACCAAAATTTGGGGCGGGGGGTTGCCGGGAAAAATTTGGTGGGAAGTTACAAATTTCTGTTACAAATTCGGATTCAGTGACCCAAGAAACATAAGGTAAGTCGATTACTAGAACTACCGTTAATTTTGCCTAGTAAAATCCCCTATTGCCTGGACTATATACCAAATATCGTTTTCTTCCATTTTCTCCATTTATCGTTCATAGAAGTTGTTAAAAATATTAATCTCACCTTGTTAAAAATATTTCAAATATAGCTACATAGTGCTATATTTGAAAAATCAAAACGCAAAAATCACGTGAATTTTAGGCCAAAGAAGTAGAATTTCCCCTTAATCTATTATGGCCATCATAAAATTAGAAAAAAATATATATTTTTTATTTTTCTATAAAAAAGCAAAATTTAACTTTCTTCCTCTCTTTTTGAGCTTATTATGCCAAATATCCTTTTCTTCCATTTTCTCCACATGTCGTTCGTTGAAGTCGTTAAAAATATTAATCTCGCCTTATTAAAAATATTTCAAATATAGCTACATAGTGCTATATTTGAATAATCAAAACGAAAAAATCATATGAATTTTAGACCAAAGAAGTAGAACCTCCCCTTAATGTGTTAGGGGAGACCGAGGCTAGTTGGCTACAGGGGTAGGCAGGCGCAGTCCTCATAAATCGCCTGTTTGTGGACGGGTTGCGCAACCAGTCACAGAGTACTTTCTTCTTGCTTTTTAGAATCCTCATTGTAGTTTTGCAGCGTTACCTACGTGCAGTGGACATTTATTATAATTTATCTGTTTTTTGCACTCATAAGTAATTTTTTGTTGCTTCATTCTTTTTCTAATTTCTAATACTTATCTTAATAATTGCGATTTAACTTGTGCAGTTTTTCTTAGTGTATGATTCACTGTACCTACTCCATATGTGATTTACATGGATTATTTATGCTTAGATGATTACGTGTCCCTCTTGTGAAGAAATTTATTATGGAGCTTGTAGGCGCATTGAACACGGGGCAAGTTGGCTCGGTGTTTGGTGTGTGCTGGTAGCTTGAAAAACAGCAAACAACCAGAAAAGTGGTTGCAATGCAAGATTTTGGGCACACCAGACTTGCCTAAACGAAGACACTCGATTTTTTATTTGTGACAACCGTAACTCTGATGATGATATAGAATAGGATGGAAGTTACTCAATGTTAATGTTCTATTCATTATTTTTATGTCTGTATAATTTAGAATTTACATTGTACGGCTATAACGCCTTTGTTTAAAGTTACTGGTAATAATGAAATTGATTTCGCTTAACTGCGTATCTTATTTGAATTTTTATAAAGCGTGTGCCAACTTACCCCATAGACATAGGCAACTTGCCCCGTGACGGGGTAGTTCGGCGCACAATTTTCCTTTTACTTTGGGTATCCGCTAAACATAAACTACAAAAGCTACAAACTCAAAACTCCGGATATTTATAGTCCAATGCCTGTTCTTTAAAAGTACAGTTAAAATTTCATAAAAAACTTAAAGAAAAAATTAATAAAAATCAATAACTAAAAACTGCGCCTACTAGCCCCGTCTCACCTATGCCCATCATAAATTTAGAAAAAATATATGTTTTTATTTTTCTATAAAAAAGCAAAATTTAACTTTTCTTCCTCTTTTTTGAGCTCAATATGCCAAATATCACATTCTTCCATTTTTCTCCACTTATCGTTCATAGAAGCCGTTAAAAATATTAATCTCAAGTTAAAAATATTTCAAATATTTTGGTGGTATATTTGAAATATCAAACCACAAAAACCATGTGAATTTTAGGCCAAACAAGTAGAACATCCTCTTAATGTATTATGTCCATCATAAATTTAGAAAATATATAATTTTTTATTTTCCTATAAAAAAAGCAAAATTTTACTTTTCTACCTATCTTTCTGAGCTCACTGTGAAGGTGTCTACCTTCACATATTAATATTAATAGTTTCCCCTTTCCCCCCTTTAAATGCATGCCTTTTTAAATTCTTAAATTCAATTATCTGTCTGCACTCGGATTCAATTTATTTTTATCGATCTTTCCCTTTCATAATTTAAGCAGTCTATTCTCTGTCTCTTTAATATTTTGACCGCAGCGCACTGCATTTAAAAGAAAAGAAATAATATCTTTTTCCGCCTAGCAACCGCTTTCTATTTTTTCCTTGTGCCTTACTTTTGATGATATGCAGAAATTAGTCAGACATATTACTTCTACATTTCGCGACCGTTAGTACAGATGCAATATATTAATCATTTCATTTATTGGAGCTCTATCTTTAATTTGTTTTATTTTATTAACGTTCGCTTGCTGGTGTTTCAGTCCCGTGATATTTTTGGCAACAGCCCTATAGAATGTTACTTCGTGGATTCTGAACCATAATTCCTATGCAATCAGTTGGCGGTGAATAACTCATATTACCCTTTTACGCCCCCATTTAAATACAATTAGCGATCTCTGACCGCATCTCTCCTCTCATGATATTCTCGCCATATAGCATGCATAATTGGCGAAAAATGTATATGTACTCTTGCCAGTACTCGATCATTTTGAAAAAATATAATTGTGAACACTTCCTTCTTGACTCTCATTCTGTGAGCATAAAAAATGTAACAACTACACTCTCTCTCCAACTTTCGGCTCCTGCCGAGTGCTCGCCTTGCGAATAATACTCCGATCCTGGTGTCCAATTGGTCAATAAAGAATATTCGCAGTTTTCGGCTGGTCTCTCTCTGGAATATGGACTAATTCGTTCTTTTAATATTGTTTCACATTATTTTCAACTCCAACAACCATCCGGATAACTGAACACATCTGTACAAAATCTGGGATTCACCTGTACGCTCACTACACCAAATTTCGTTTTCTTCCATTTTCTCCACTTATCGTTTATAGAAGCCGTTAAAAATATAAATCTCACGTTGTTAAAAATATTTCAAAGATACCAAGTGTCCGAAAAAGGACTGACTGATTTTAAAATTCAATAACTTGCAAACGGTTACAGATATTTAAAAAATTCTTACAGGAGGGTTATGCATAAGGTCAAAAGTTTTTTCACAGTGATTTACGATTTTAATTCGAATTTCAAACAATAGATAAGGCTGCGATCAATAGACGCTAAATTCAGGATCTAATTTTGGTACTTCGGAACCCACTCAATACATTTTAACCTCCTTTTTCCGCATGGGAGAAGAGAAAGGACAAAAATTCGAGCCTGTATTTAGCGCCTATTGCTTACAGCACCATCTATTGTTTGTAATTCGAACTAAAATCGAAAATCACTGTAAAAAAATTTGACCTTATGCATAACCCTCCTGCAAAATTTTTTTAAATATCTGTCACCGTTTGCAAGTTATTGAATTTTAAAATCAGTCAATCCTTTTTAGGACACCCGGCAGCTACATGGTGCTATATTTGAAAAATCAAAGCGGAAAAATCATTTGAATTTTAGGCCAAAGAAGTAGAACCTTCCCTTAATGTATTATGCCCATCATAAATTTAGAAAAAATATATGTTTTTCTATTTTCTATAAAAAAGCAAACTTTAAGTTTTCTTCCTCTTTTTTTGAGCCAACTATGCCAAATATCGTTTTCATCCATTTTTCTCCAATTATCGTTCATAGAAGCCGTTAAAAGTATGAATCTCACGTTGTTAAAAATACTTTAAATATAGCTACATTGTGGTATATTTGAAAAATCAAAACGCAAAAATCATGTGAGTTTTAGACCAAAGAAGTAGAACCTACCCTTAATGTATTATGCCCATCATAAAATTAGAAAAAAATATATTTTTTTATGTTTCTATAAAAAAGCAAAATTTAACTTTTCTTCCTCTCTTTTTGAACTCACTATGCGAAATATCGTTTTTTTTTTTTTTACCTTTTCTCCACTTACCGTTCATAGAAGCCCTTAAAAATATGAATCTCACGTTGTTAAAAATATTTCAAATATACCTACATGGTGCTATATTTGAAAAATCAAAACGCAAAAATCATGTGAATTTTAGGCCAAAGAAATAGAACCTTCCCTTAATGTGTTATGCCCATCACAAAATTGGAAAAAATATAACTTTCTATTTTTCGATAAAAAAGCAAAATTTAACTTTTTTCCCTCTATTTTTGAGCTCACTATGCCAAATATATTTTTTTTTCCTTATCTCCACTTACTGTTTATAGAAGCCGTTAAAAATATGAATATCACGCTGTTAAAAATATTCCAAATACAGCTACATAGTGCTATATTTGAAAAATCAAAACGCAAAAATTATGTGCATTTTAGGCCAAAGAAGTAGAACCTCACCTTAATGTATTATGCCCATCATAAAATTAGAAAAAAATATAATTTGTTTTTCTATAAAAAAGCAAAATTTAACATTTCTCCCTCTATTTTTGAGCTCACTATGCCAAATATCGTTTTCTTCCATTTTCTCCACGTTCATAGAAGTCGTTAAAAATATGGATCTCACGTTATTAAAAATATTTCAAATATAGCTACATAGTGCTTTTGAATAAAGCATTTTAACGAAATCTCTTGCATAATTGATAAAGAAATGTAAGAAATGAGACTTCATTTACGATGAAACATCAAAAGAAAATACAGTCATTTCATCATTCATGCTTCTACGAATATTCATTGCAGAAATTATTGTTTTATTATTCATGTTAGCACATATCTGTGCTCTTCAAAGATTTCTCTTTATGAATATGTAAATTACATAAATTGCTTCTCTGGAGAAATGAGATTCTTCAACATTAATAAACAAAAAATTTAACCCATCAATAAACCACTAGGGAAATTCTAAAAAAACATTGTCAAATATTATGTGGCAGTAATACAAAAGAAGTATTAAATTATGCAAAAACAGTAGAACATTGTTATTTATTTATCGTTTTTAGTGGTGTTACATTATAGAATATATATAATTATATTATTATTATAGATATTTTTTTTTACTATACAATATTGAAAAAGTAAGTGGAAGGTGCTATAGGGGAGCATAGGAAGGTTGACCATACGGGAGGCTTGACACTCCCATCAGTTTTCATATTTAAAAGAATTTCAGAGTTTTTTCAATAGGTGTCAACCAAAGCTATTGGAATGCTCAAACAACAGTCTTCGTTTCATAGCGATAATCAAAATAGGCGTGGAAAAAATCAATTGTGAGGCGTTTTCAACCTAAAAGTTATGTTTTTTAGAAATATTTTATAAGCTTTTTTCAGATAAATTATATCATAGAAATTTAAGTAAGTAGGTTTTAAGTAATGCAGAAATATCGAGCTTTCATTCCAGGCATAAAGTTTATACAATAAGTTAGGCGTAACATGACAATGTGCTATTCTTTAGAAAAGGACTATGTGGGTAGGCTTGACCCAGTCAATGTGAGGGAGATTGACCAGATGTCCAAGGCTCCCGTAACACATTCACGACATTCAAAAAACATCATTGACTAAGGGCGTGGCTTCTACCTTACAGAAAATGCATTTGTATCGTGTTGTCCATATTTTTTTAGATTGTAAGTCATTTTATATTAAATTCGTACATTGAAAGATATTTACCGATGCATAAACTTGGGAAACCTATTGAGATCACTAATTTACAAAAAAAAAAAAAAAAAAAAAAAAATCAGAACAGGGCGGAGCTTCTACTGTTTTAAAATTCAGATTGATTTGTTAAAAATTGCCCGTGGGCAATGTGTTAATTAAGGGGTTTTGGAAATCTTTTTATTATACACTGTGCATAATGAAAGATTAATGGTTATATATAAAAATGAATGTAAATTTATTCTGTAAACCTACAGAAAAATGGGGGGATGGAAAAGAAAACGTTTAAAACTGATTAAAGAATGATGTGAAAAATTGCTACAGTATCCACTGCACGAAAAACAATTAATGAAATATAAATGGGAAAGTTGATAGGAACTTTTTTTCCTTTAAATATTTCTTCCAATAGGTAACTAGAAACAGTAGAAAAGACGAGAATGTATGAAATCGGCAGTCTTAACTGTTTCAAGGGCAATGGTATGTTTATGGAACCACTTAATTCTAATTCCCAAACGCCACAATGGCACCAGAATTTTCTAAAATCTTTTGCGTTTAATATGTATGGGAAACATAGCCTTTTTCATATTTGCAAATAAATTTGTTCGTATATTCCGGTGCCAGTCATTTATTTCAACATTTTAGTACTGAAAGTACTTTGCCCCTGAAAGGGTTAAAAGATGTTAATGATAAGTTAAGTACTCATACGGCTGGAAAAGAACATAGCATTGATCGAAAAACTTTAGGAAGGTATGTAGACAAATTTCAACATGATGAAGAGAGTGAGATGAAGCCGAACTATGTGACAACTAGATTTGTCAGATCAAATGTCACAAAAAGAAGGACAAGGAGACAAAATAAAGTGGGAGTGTGGCTACTAAATCAGGACATAATAATGCAGGAAACCCTAAGAAAACTGAACTTGTCTCTAGTGGAATACTGTCTTAAATGTTAAAGTTTCATTTTCCCTGCTGCACAATTATACCTGCTCAGACAAAATCCTGTTTAAAACAAACATTTTCTCCTCTGACTTGCGATTGCGTCTAAACAGGTTTGTTTAAGCTTCATATTTTCAAAAATATTTTTTATAATAATTAAAGCATGTAGCATACAGTTATTTAGCTTTTTTAAACTGATTTTATTTCTCTTCACAATATTTCAATATATAAAACAAAGTGGGTCAACCCTCCCATATGTGGGGAGCCTTGACCCATTATTTTCTCATGATTAAAATCAATAATTTTTCAAATTCCTGATATATTACACTTATGTAGCAATTTTATTTTGATAACTGGTTATATAAATAATAAAATTATATATAAAACTTTATTCTACGTTCGATATTTAAAAAATAAAAAATAATTTTGTAAAAAGTGTCAACCCTCCCTAGTCTCCCCTATATCAAAAATTATAATTCGAGGAAATATTGAAATGAAATACTTTTATTCTACTTTTTTTTCGTGTTGTTAGCATTTTAAAAATGTTAATGCAGGTGGTCAATGCAACATTCTCAAGAAAACTTATTAACCTTTAAATATTAAATAATAAAAATTTGAATATAAAAATAATAAAACGTAAAAAGATCATTCATATATTCAGGAGTAATTTGAATCTTAGTATTTTATATTTACAAAATGGTAGATTACAATATAACACCTGCACACATAAACCAAATGAGTTTTTATGAAACTGTTATTCAACACCTTCTTCCGGGCGCTATAATAGTCTGAAAATAAGGTTTATAGAAAGCATGTAAATTAATTTCGAAACGCTCAAAGTTAAAATATATATATATAGAGAGATTGAATTAAATTCATATTCACTGCATGTTCAATGTTTTGAATCAAACTTTAATTTTCAAAAAAGTGATTGAGGGTATTTTATATCATTTTTATTTCATTATTTTATTTGAGGCTATTTTATTTCTTTTCTATCTTGCATATTATGTACCGTATTTACTCGTGTATAACGCTCACTTTATTTTCAAAAATTTAGGACAAAAAACCCGGCTGCGCGTTATACATGGAATAATTTTTCACTGCTGTATGTAATTACACAATTTTCATTACAAACTGGGAAAATACTACTTAATAGAAGTATTGCTGCATCTTTATTTCACTCCTTGCAGTTTTTTATACTACAGGACTAGTAACATTATTTAAATGCTAATTAACAATTCTCATTCTTACTACCGCTGTTATCCTCGTCTTTACTGGCACAGTCAATATCCTCGTAAATTACATCGTCTTCAGTTCCATCCATCTCAGTGGAAATTCCAGTCACTTTGAAGCTCTTTATTATCATCTCGGCTGAGATGGATTTTCAAGCTTCACAAATCCACTCACATACAGTTGAGAAAGAGGCACACTTCATTCTTTCACTTGGAGTGAAGTTGTGATCTGTTGTTGTCATCCACCGATTGTAGGCATGTTGAAAAGCAACCTTAAATGCTGGGGCGATAGCAACATCTAAGGGCTGCAGCTCTTTCGTCATCCCAGCTAGTATAACAACCAAATCACTTGAGCGACGAATTTTTGCTTTTACTTGAGGTGTCGTGTGTCCACGGAAGCTTTCCAGAACCAGCATCGATGGCGGACATAAAGCACCTAGCCGACGTTCCCACACAATGTTAATCCAATCTTTCATGGTGCGCGTTATATACGAGTTAAAAAAAATTCTCCATTTTTTCTTGTAAAGTACAGGGTGCGCGTTATACACTTATGCGCGGTACACACGAGTAAATACGGTATATATTTATTTACTCTTGCTAACTTATTCTTGTTTATACCTCCTTAAAAAAGCATTAGATATTAGATTGAAAGTCTTCTAGAGCAGTTGTTTTTATTTTCATCTCGTATGTTTATCTTCTTATAGTGTAATTACTGAAACGGAAAATTGTAATACACTAATCAATGCGTTAGGTTTTTTATAATTTTTAAATGATATGTGATAATTTTTTTAACACCATTTTCGATTCGTGCAGGAATCACAAGAACTCTCAGAAACCTAGCTTCAGAGAAAAATGACCAGCATGTACGAATCAATACAAAACTATTTATTTACGCTAAAATTGCAAATGTGAACAGCCATTTTACTTGTGAGTCGCTTTTCTTGGTAATTCTTGAGTTAGTTTCAAATCTTTTGATCATTCGAATTTTTTGTCACCATTTTTGTAACATTTAATTGAAGTTTTGTTTTCTTTTTTCCATGTAATTCCTTTCAAACATAAATAAAGTTATAATAAAACACTCATACTACAATATATATTAAAACACACATCGAACTGTGGTCCCGGGTTCGATTCCTGGCTCTGGCTAATTTTTCACTCCAGTTGGGTTTATTGTATTTATTGTATGTATGTCTGTATAATATTTATATATACCTTTATAAATAAAGTTGTATATTTTCTTCATTGCCCTTTTTGTTTAAGTGAAATTACAATTAGTAGAAATGAATTTATTGAGAAAAAAATGATCAAATTGCATTCACTGGCCATAATAGTAACAAAACAAGTTGGAAATTGCTCGTCAAACGTGGCAAATGAGGTGCGTTCGTACTATAACTAGTTTTATAATTATTTTTTGCACCCCATATTGTACTGAATGTATACTTTTTTGCACTTCATAAAGCGCATAGTCTGATACATCATTAAAATGCACTTCCAATAATTTTTTCCCATTCCCCGTAATGTAACGGAACACTTTTGACTGTCCCTGTAATTAAACTATACATCCGAATTTCCTAAAATTTGAAATAGCTCAACAAAACTTTGCAACAATTATATCTTTAAAATTTCAGACCATTCGGAAGGCTGTAATATCATTAAAATGCACTTGCAATAATTTTTCCCATTGGCCGTAATGTAAAGAAAAACTTTTGACTGTCCCTGTAATTAAACTATGCATCCGATTTTCCTAAAATTTGAAATGGCTCGACAAAATTTTGCAACAGTTATATCTTTAAAATTTCAGATCATTCGGAAGGCTCTAATATCATTAAACTGCACTTTCAATAATTTTTCCCATTGGCCGTAATGTAAAGAAAAACTTTTGACTGTCCCTGTAATTAAACTATACATCCGATTTTCCTAAAATTTGAAATGGCTCGACAAAATTTTGCAACAGTTATATCTTTAAAATTTCAGATCATTCGGAAGGCTGTAATATCATTAAAATGCACTTGCTATAATTTTTCCCATTGGCCGTAATGTAAAGAAAAAATTTTGACTGTCCCTGTAATTAAACTATACATCCGATTTTCCTAAAATTTGAAATGGCTCGACAAAATTTTGCAACAGTTATATCTTTAAAATTTCAGATCATTCGGAAGGCTCTAATATCATTAAAATGCACTTTCAATAATTTTTCCCATTGACCGTAATGTAAAGAAAAACTTTTGACTGTCCCTGTAATTAAACTATACATCCGATTTTCATAAAATTTGAAATGGCTCGACAAAATTTTGCAACAATCATATATTTGAAATTTCAGACCATTCGGTTGGGTAGTTTTAGCTCTGTTACATGCGGACAGACGGACGGACAGACGGACGGACGGACTGAACGACGACTATAGGTGCTACGTATTTATATAATTACGAACGCACCTAAAAAAGGCTGTTTTACGAAATTTAAAAGTTAATATCAAATGTAACAAAAAAATATTTACAAAATTTAATGAGAAAATGTAGCACTAATCCGCCTGTATTTAATTATTTTACCTGATGAAAACCATCACAATTTTAGTCTAAAATAAGTGTGTTGTATTATCGTCAATTATCTTTTAGTAATATTAATGTAATAACATTTTGTTAATTAATCAGCGCTGTAGGCATAAGCACAACACCTACTCGGTTCACGCTGGACATAAGTACTTTTCGGCATTTTCTTCTGGCATAAAATTTTTAATATTCTGAAACACTAATGAAGGTAATCGTTATTTCATAGAAGCATGGAATTATTCAAACCGTTCAGGGTCTAGCATCCTATTAAGAGAATATACGCGTCTTTTCATTGAGTGTTATTTTGTCTTAACTATTAGTTTTGTTATTATCTCCATGTAGTAATGATAGTTTTTTAATCTTATTAAGATTACAAATGTGAACATGGGAAAATGTTTGGCTATACTCAGCGTTAAAACGGATGATTAAATGTCTATGTATTCATTATCTATTATAATCATTTTTTTCCAGCAGCGCAAAATTTTCACTTAAGTTAAGAAACTTTACATATTTTATTTATTTGTAATACTTTCAATCAAATGTAATAATGGAATCGTCTATTTCTTTTTGCAATTTGATTGAAATTTGATCAATTTTGATTAAAATAGATTTGACATTGCTGTAATAAAGTTACAGCATTGTTAATCTTACTAAAAATATACCTCAGCTATTATAAAAATCCAAAAAGAGAATTACAAGGAAACACAGTATCAGTTGTGTTGGTTACTTTGCACCAATATTTGCATTCATCATAAACAGTTTTAATAATTTAACATAATTCTGAATTCAAAATTCCTACCAGACTTTTCAAATAGCAATTTTCATTTTATTCAATCTACGTAAATCTGCCATTAAATAAACCAAAAATTATTAATAAAAAACTCTGGCATATATTTTGAATACATACACTGTAAAACAAATTACCGTTAAAATACAGAAATTGTATTGGCAATCGAGTCTCCAGCACTATTTACGCAATATTTGAAGGACGCGCTTACACCCAGCAAAGAAAGAAATAGTGGGCCATCAGCTGAAAAAAAGATGGCAGCCAGCAGTGCCATCAGCGGTAAAGTGACAGGTTTCCATTACTTAAACCTGCCGAAAAGTGTCCGAGCCGAATGCAGCTGGCCTATCAGTGATGGCCAACAGCAGGCCAGCATTGGTATGCCATCACATTACTTCAATCTGGCACTTTTCCTGCAGTTCAAGCACCTATCCAACTGCTATTCCTTTGCTGGCCCAGCACTTTCCCTTACAAAAATTTCTTATAGAATTCTATAAAAAAAATAAAGTATTATATAACTATGGCTCTTTTTTCGATAAGCTAGTTTCACCAAGAGCTATAGAAATATCTGTAGAAGTGTCTATAGAACTATTTGATCTTTCAGCGGTTTCCATGTGGCCAACCTCCCAAGTACTAACCGCGCTCGATGTTGTTTGGTTTTCGTGATCGGACATGAACAAGTGACTTCAGCGTACGCTACGACTGCTCGTAGTTTCCAAGCCCTCATTACACTATTTCAAGTTTGTTTCTTTTGTGATTTACGTTCCCAATCATTAAACTGGTATAGAAATTATTCTATTGTATAAAAATTCTATGTATTTTATACGCTTTTTTTTATTATTGATTCTGAAGTGCGTAAATTATGAAAACCGAAATCCTTGGTAACCTAGTAAAACCAGATTTAAGGAGAAAAAAAAGTTGCAATAAAGAATTTATTTATATATTCATTTACTTATTTATTTGGTTGGTGGCAGTGGTGCTATATTTTTTACAGTTTCAAAAAAATTAGCTTCATAGCTTAATTTGTGTTAAGATATTCATTTCAGATTTGTGTTCAAATACTCAATGTCTTCGATATTCGCAGCGCCACCTAGCGTAAGGGTTCCCAGGAATAATACTGCAAAAGTTCGTGCACTTCCATGTAGTGGTGGGCCAGCGTATGAGATAAAATGCATGATAACCAGAATTTTATCTGATGATTTCCAACAGCAAAGTTGACTGAAGCTGTCCAGCAGTGGTCATGCAGTGGCAAACCATCAGCCAGCACTTCTCCATCATTGCCAGCACCTATCTTGCTGCTGGCCAGCAATTTCCTCTTTGCTGTGATCTTTATGAATTTCACTCTTCACGGACACGCTAACATCAAAATCAGAATATCTCTACTTTTTTCAAATAACAGTAAAGAAATAACATTTACCCGCCACGGGATTCGAACTAGAGAACTGTCCTCTTACAGCTTAGTGCTCTTGACCATTAAGCCACGTTTACACAAGCTTTCAAATATCGTTATTTATTCTAGATGTCTTTTTTGAAGAAAGGGCAAGATGTGAAACAAGGAACATATAACATCACCGTTCTCTTATTAGTAGTATTTACTGAGCAAGTAGGCATAACTATAAGAATTCTTATAGTTTATTTACAATATATACAAAGCTGCCAACGCAGCTACTCAGCACAAGTCATTTCTTACAACAATGCGCCTATTTTACAGTATTTAAAGTTTCTTTTTTAATACTTTCCAACAAAGTTGAAAAGTGTTTATGACTTCGGTTTGTCTGTCCGTCTGACCACGCTCTAACACTCGTAAATATGATCGGATCGTTCTGAAATTTTTGGATCTTAGTGACCTCTACCATAGCACGTTCCCTATTTCAAATGAAGTTTATAGCATGTTTAGTTCATTTACAGGGCAGTCAAATTCATCGAGTGGCCGTTACATGACGGCCAATGGGAAAAAATCGTTTCGTTTCAAATGAAATTTAATGGTGTTACACGCTTTCAAACATAGTAAAATTGATATTCATTTATGAAGTCCACTAAAACACGCATTCTGTTGAATATGCGGTGCAAAGAATAGTTATTGTTCATTTACAGGGCCACACAAATGAATTCCGTTCATAATGGTATATGGGGAAATTTTTGCGGTGTATTTGAAAAGATTTCAGAAATTTCGAAATATTCGGCCGGAAGAGGTGCTTTAATAGCGATTTTTGTATAATTTTCTCAATTTTGCTTTGTTGTATTGTCCATCGTCAGCACGTACACAGACAGTAACATCGCATCCTGCTAAGCAGGCTATTCGCAAACAGCTGATGTACAACAGAATAACGAAAAACTATTGATTTTAATAAATATCATGATCTGGATTAACTCGTTTTTACTCCGATTAATTGACTGAAGCAGAAATTTAAGATGAAAACCAAAGTTAGTATTGTATTGAACTAATAATATTGAAGTATTAACATTTGCAACTACTCTTTAAATATTAAGATGTGTGAGATAGAAGAAAAATTTAGGATTGGCACATCCAACTAGTTTATTATTGTTTATTAGAATGGGTATTTAGAGCAATTCCTTGTAAAATACTTAATTAAATCGCAGTGAGTTTCATGATCAGAAATGTCGTAACGATCGCTAAGAAAAGCAGTATATTTTAACTTCCCTTGTACAAATTGAAGGGAACTTGATGGCTCGCCGAAAAATCATTCTCACTGTCTTAATCTTTATCAAGGACATTCGTCTTTAGTTTCGAAATAATTAGCCATTGACTCTAAGCACCATGCATAGTTATTTTGAGCTTAAGAGTTTTCGTATCAAATTTGTCAGTCAGTTTTATATTGTTTATTCTTTTGATTGTTTATTCCTCAGAATTTTCGTTGCAAACAAATAAACTTTATTACAATGCTAGAAAGGTTCATTTATATATAGTCATAAATTATACCAATAACATACCAATGGACATCTAGGTTTTGTACATGCCACAAGAATCAGGATAATTTAACCTCTTCATCTTCCCGTCCGGTACATTCACGGGCAAATTGCACATGAAATGAAAACCGCGACAATTAAGGGGTTAAGGACGTTAAGTCAAAAACTAAAATACATAATTGCTTCAACTCTTTAAATTTTGTTCAAAAGACGCTATATTTGATCCTCGGATATATGACTTTCCGTATACGATTCTGTAATCGGAACCGTCGAGATGGATACTTTCTCAAAACCTTTTTCTTTTGAAAATCTCACCAAAGTATGATTTTCTTTAAAACTATCTCTCTTGCCCATCTAGAAATGAATTAAACTTTTCTTGAAATAACACCAAATCACTCCTTAATGCTTAGCAAGTTATTCAAGTTAAAGTTTTTTGGAGTATAAAATGCATTAAAATACATGTTATGTGATTCTTTTCTTCGATGCGGTCACAATATATCACAAAAGCGTCACAACATCACTATAGCAAATGGTCTGCCGACTGCCGACAGAACAAAGCAACAGATAGAGGAATGTCAGGAATAAGGTACGAAGTAAATGGAGAGCGACAGCTTCAGTCCACATAATATTTTGCATAAATTTGTTGCTGATGTGCGATTAGAAGTCATTATCTGACTTTAATGATTTTTACCCTGTTGTTCTCAATGATTTCAGCACTTAACAATTTGAAATATAGTGTTCGAGTCTTATAAAGTGTAATAATTATAAACATTATCGTAAAATAGTGAATTTTTGCTTATTTCATGAAAGTTAAGGTCTATGTGCAATCCGAAAATATTAATAAATTTCTTAGATATTTTAAAATTTTGAATATAAAAGTCACAACTTTTCCGCCGTATAGAAATAAACTAATTAATTTTCATTTTTTTTTTTTTTTTTTTTTTTTTTTTTTTTTTTTTGCCCCGACGTATTATACATAAAATTTGGAAAAGAAATTTGGGCAAATGGTAAATTTACCTTAGATCTGCTCACTATGTATGATCTTTTCCGAACAGAAAAGAAAAATCGGAATAGATTCAGCGTCAACTTTAATAAAACGTGTGGTACCTCCACACAGACGCCAGAAAGATGCAGTTGTGGAAAACACATTCCTATTGTTTGATAGTTATAATAACAGGTAATATATCCAAAATGAATATGTTATTAAAAAGCAAAATGGGCGAATGATAATGTTGTCATAAATCTGCTCAACATATGATCTTTTCCGAAAAGAAAAGTAAAATGGGGATAGGTTCTCGATCGTTTGTTTTCTACACTTTTGCGTACTGTCATCACCGTAGATATAGAAATGTGCTTCTTCCTATTTACTAAAAGGTTTCATGGTCGCCCATTGTCTACATCTATTCGGGAAACAAATCGTACCTCAAAGTCTTCTCGTTTTTATAGACCATCAGGAAGCAATATTTGAAAAGCTTAATTTTGCGATGCTTAATTTTGGGATGATTGTCTCTTCCACACAACTCATTGTATCTGGTTGTAATTCTATAATCACATCTCTAACTGAAGTCGCAAACGTTGCTTTGCGCTTTTTTGCCAAGGTTCACGCCCAGTGAATTTGTCTCTTCCATTTTTAATCATGTTCCATATGCTATATGCAGACAATGAATAAAATCTTAAGCCCATAACTGTCCGGAACTTCCTCATACCAGTATAGCATTACATAGAATAAAACATAGAGTCATCACTTTTCTAAAATTATTCATGAACATGTAAGGCTATCGTGTATCATATTCAGATCTATTGGTTACAAGATCATGGCGGGTATTTCTCGTTTTAAAATATGCACGTGCTTCAAATTTTTATGACAGATATAACAAGATTCGTCTGAAAAATAAATGTGTTTCTGTTCCACGAGTGATCAAATAGCTAATTCTTTCCACTGCAGTTCCCAAATTTATTGTTTTTGACGCCATCCAGCAGTACATTTGAAGCATTTCTCTTTCTTCGCCAAACACAATTCCGTTTATTTTAGACATATTAAAGCCAAATGTTCGGTCATTCTGACCAGTAATTCTTAAGCTACAGCATTTTGAAGAAATGACTTTAAATAAAGAGAAAATAATAAATTATTTTGAATGTATTTTCAGGCATCAAATTTTAAATAACATGAAAAATGACGTGACTATTTTTATATTAGAGACATTTACGCTTTTGAATAGAAAATGCAGCTTCTGATTTAATTCGTTTTAATTTAACAGTATCACTAATTTCTTAATAATTTATATTTGTATTTCTTTGATTCAATCAAACTATTTTGGAATGTTTTACATGACCATACTTAAAATAAGTATAGTACTTAAAGTAAGTACTAAAAATATTTCATGAGTACATTTTTAATAGATTTCTTAAAATCTGTTAAGATTCTGTGATTTGTCATATAGTAAGTCAAGCTTTCGAAATGATTTGCTAAACAAATTTACTAACTCAGTGCATTTCATATGCACTTTTGATTGAGCAAATTCTGTAAGAGCCTCTCGAGCACATTTCATCTGAAATAAAATAAGGATTTGTTGACAATCTTGTGAAATATTTCAATTAAGATGTATTACTAGTTTGTAAGCTTTCGTGCTTTTTTCTTATATTAAGTATTTGTTTGATTCCGAAATTTCTTTGCCATCAGGTTTATACAGGGTGTCTCTCATATCATTCATCAATTGATAATTCCTAAACTGTTATTTTTATAAGCATTTTTAATCACAAAAATGATTTAAATGTTGTTTTCCATCATATAAAAATCTAATTCCACCAAAACAATCATTTTTTTTAAATTGCAAAATTTCAATTTTTTTACAGTTCTCTCGCTCTAAGAGTTATATTTAAAAAAATCTTTCTTGACGGTCTAAGGAGTAAAAAAGTAAAAATAAATATTTTTGAGCGCAACAACAAACTTATAGAGTTCTGATACTTTGCATTTTATGCATTTTTAGCTTTTTCCGACATTAAAAGTGTGGAAACGCGTTTGGAGCGCCAGAAAACATGTAGGTTTTGGTCGAAAAAGAATGGGATTTTTACAGTTTTACTTGTTTCAGCATATTCTAAATGTACCTTATATTAGGTAGAGCCAGTATAGAAATGTAAATTAAAAAAAACTAATAATAACTCTTTAAAAAAAATAACCATTTTGACGTAAATGAATTTTCATATAATGAATAACTGTAACCAAACTTCTGGTTATACGATCCATCAAGGATCAGCGCCTACAGTGTTCAACACTTTTTACATGATCCTGGCCACCGGCATGTTCACAATACCTACTCGGTTCAGATCCCCAACCGTTTTGATTCTGCTCGCCACATTCAGATATCCAGATTTGACAGACTTTGAGTGGTTTGGAAGCGGTGATCGTGATTTAAAATCTTGTTCTAAGCTTTTTGGAGCCAGTATGAAATAGCTGTGTTGTTTGTCGTCTGTACTGCAATGGAAAGCTTTAAAAAATAAAAAATTATATATTTTAATGTTTAATTAAGCTATAAAAAATAATTTGAATGAACAAATGGAAAGTTTCTATTTTTTAATATTTATTTAAGTTACAAAGATAATTTTAGTGAAAAAATGTAAAATTTATATTTTATTCAATGCTTAAGTTATAGAAAATAACTTTAAACTATATTAGTAATTTATAAAATGAAAGTATTTTTAATATTCGTTATAGTGATTGCGGTTTTAACGAATTTCATGAATTTTTTGTTGTTATTGTTGCTGCTTCTATTTACAGAGGGTGATGCATACCGTGTTTTTTTTTTTTTTTAATGGTTGCGAAGCGCTTAGGTATGGTTTAAAAATACAAACCCTCCCACAAACAATATTAAACAGGGTTCGTACGGGTACCGTTATTTTCAAGGCCAAATACCAGTATTTTTTTATACAAAAATAAATCTAGTTACAACGCGTGAAATTTCCTCTTATTTGAGGCTGTATTTTCTATAAGAAAATACTGGTACTGAAGAATTTCTTAGTCTGGAAATTCAAGGACCCGTACGAGCCCTGTTAAAATAATTAAAAGCTCACGAGGTGCACAGTTTCCTTCCTTACATTTTTAGAAATTATAAAAATATATTAGATAATTGTACTTAACTTATTTATGTACACTGTAAACTGAAACGTCTGAAATTCAGACACATAAGTGTCTCGAACGGAGTGTTCAGTTTTCAGACATTTTAAAGTGTCTATATTTTTAAGACGCTTGTATGTGCCTAAATTTAAGACATTTCAAACATCTGAATTGCATCCATGTTTGACCACCTTTAATTTCTCTGCAAAAGCAGCCATTTCCTTACTCATTTTTCGCTAAGCCTATACACAGAAAAAAAAATCCTTTAATATATAAAAATTGTACAACCAATCAAAATGCCAGTATACAATTTACTTCAATTTACGTATTTTAATGGAAATTTTCTTCAATTTCCAGAAAAATTTATTTTATTATTATTATTTTTTTTTTTTTTTTTTTTTTTTTTTTTTTTTTTTTTTTTTTTTTTTTTGGAAATTTCTGTATTTAAAAAAATAAAAATTATGCTTTCAAGGAAGGGTAAACACACACATATTTCAATACAAGGCCTCGCACATTTTACATGATTTACTCATTTTACTCGATTTACAACATTAACAATATTGCGCTCACCCGTCGTGCAGCGTCTTCGCAGCTGGGAACTTCAAATATTGTTACTTATTTATGACTCACAATTTATTTTACGTTAATAGTAAATATTTTGTCAATCTACTTATAATTCTGAACGATTTTACACATCTTCTCTCTAGAATTTTGAATATTTTGCTTTTTTATTTCATGCGATGTAGAAACAGCAGAAAGTATTTTTACTTCTACCGAAGAAATTTTCAGAACGAAAATATTATTGCTTACAGATGACACGTTATTTTTGAAATATTAAAATATTTAAAATGTATTAACAGTGCGTATGTATATATATTATATAAATATTTAATTAATATATATATATATATATATATATATAATTCAGGATTGTTCCGTCTCAGTTGTGTGGGGAGGGCGGTAATTCAACGCCCTTTAAAAATAAAATCAATTTTTAATTTTTAAAAAATGCATTTCTTATTGCTCAAATCCTGTGTTTAATTTTAATGCGAAGTTATATGTAAATGAAAGTGTGTGAAGTAATATAGTGTTCTGGTTTCTTTGATTTTTTTTTCCTTTTTTTTATTTCTGATCGGTTGAAGATATGGCAAAATGTTTGAAATTGGACTCATTAATTCCTTCATATATGCTATATATTCTGAACAAAATTTCCCAGTTTTAAATATTGTGTATAATTTTTCTGCAAAAATAACAGAAAAAAATAGTAATTTTTTTACAGAAAAAATAGTAAAAATCATTGTCGTACGCACACAATTTATTTTCTTCCTTTTTTTCCGATCGAAATACAGGGTAAAATTTTTTGATGAAACTAATTTTCTCACAGTGAAAATCGATCATACCTGAACTAAATCAATACTCAATCATTGGCCAAAAATTTATATAGTAAAACTTTTCAGAAATATTCCATATAATTCCAAAAAATATAATAATAAGTTCGACTTCTCTTATTCAAACTAGATGGATTCAAATTATTTTTCTTTTTCGAAACTTTCGTAATTAAACTTGACATTTTCTATACCTTTCAGAGGGGACTGTAGCATTAGCACACCCTTTGTATACGCCACAGATTCAGTGGCGCATCCAGGATTGCGATATGGAGGGGACTAGCATATTTTAGGGGCAGTGTTGAAGTCGTAAAAAAATGCAGAGAGAATACGCTATAGGCAGAGGGTATGCGCTAGAGTCCTAAATGTTCATGGTTAGGGTATACGTTATAGCTTTATTTGAAAAACAGAGGGTATACGGAGCTTCTTTAAAAAATTCAGAAGGTATACGGGCGATACCTGCGTATATCCTCCACTACATCCCTGTTTAGAGGCCTATATGTGCTTAGATCTGGCACGTCCCGGCCGAAGCTCTGTCTTTCTTTCATTTGATTTGATAGGACGTGCCTCATCAGGTCCTGACTTTTATTTTTTCTGCTGACTTGAGCAGAGTCGTAACAAGCCAGAGAAGCCAGAGGAAGCTCTGGAAAGTTTTGATGGGTGTAATTCTGAATGCTTTTAAGATGTTAAATAATGAAATACTGTACTAAAATAGTACTATCTTAGTTTTTGCTATTTTTTTGGTGTGTTTCTGTATTTGGATAATTTTAAAGTGTGTTTGCAATCAAACAATTTAAAGTTATATTATTAAATTATCAAAATATTATGAAAGTTAAATTGTGCAAGAGGTTGCACTAGGTCATACATTTATTTGAGTAAATTTTAAACATGCTATAATTTCGAACTTCATAATAAAATTTAAAAAAGAGAAAAAAATTGTGTGACAAAATTCAGTAATTACATTTAGACAAAATTCAAATTCAGACAAAACAATTCATAAATACAATTACAATTCAGACAAAATTCAAATTAATATCTTTTCAAAAATTCCGATTTTTTAAGGACATATTAAAAAATAATAATATTCTTTCATAATTAAAAAAAATTAATGTCTAGTCTATTCTAGGAGGGGCTTCAACCCCTTTAGCTCCCCCCGTGGGTGCGCCAATGCACTCGTTTGAATATAAATAAATAAATCATGTCTAATATACGTGAGTTTAGAAAGTGCTGATTGCAAAATATGTGGATTTGTCCTTGAAAGATTATATTTTACCTTTTAAATGAAAATTTTTAAATACAAAAATAAGCAAAAAATGGAAAATTTTCTGGAATTTCCGGAAGAAAATTTACATTAAAATACGTAAATTGGCGTCTCAATTGGCAGTATAATTTCCATATTTTAACGGATATTTTTTTACAGTGTATAAAGCTTACAAAAAACAGTGAAAAATTGACTGCCTATTGCCGAGCTTACAGGTTGGTCGAAAATGGATGTGATTCAGACGTTTAAATTGTCTTAAATTCAGACGCTTACACGTGTCTTAAAAATTAAGACACTTTAAAATGTCTGAAAATTAAATACTCCAGTTTCAAACACTTATGGGTCTGAATTTGAGACATTTTAGCTTACAGTGTTTATACCTTGATCCTATAGTAAGACACGTAAGTGTCTTAATTTCAGACACCTATGATGTCTGAAATTCCATATTCAGACATTTAAGTGTCTGAATTACTTTTTCAGTCACATATGTGTCTGAATTTAAGACTCTCTTATTTGCAGTGTACATATTTAAAAAATTATCCATAATCTTTATTAAGTTGTGTTATAATTAAATTGCGCGTATCAAAAATACGCGTCGCATGATGCAGTCAATCCCCACTTCCAAGACATTAAAAAAACAGTATGTTCTTAATCTAGCGAGCCAATCAGAATGGCTTGGAATCTGAACTGAGTAAGTATTATGGATATCCTGACCACCGAGGTGCTACGAGCATTTGTCCCGGTCAGGTGGTCAGCCTACCTCGAGACACTCGGCGATTAGTTCCCAAGCAAGCTAATGATGAATAACAGCATTTTAAATATTTTTGCGAACATACATATTTTTGAACATCTTCTAGTTATGACACGAATATTCATACATGTTTTAATGCGACTTAATTTCTCTTTTAGATTAACTTTATTGGCTTATGTTTTTTAAGCTTAGAAGTCAAAAATTTAATGCAAAACACAGAAATCATACTTTTTAACATTTCGTAATTGCTTCTAATTGTACCTTCTTAAAAGAAAAAAATAGTTTGAAGTGAGTTTCTCTCCTTTAGTTTATGCAAGAACCAACAACCAAACTAAAATTTGATCTTCCAAAACTAAATAAATAACATAAAAAAAACTAGCTGTTCAATTTTAAAAATTAAATATAAAATAATCCGAATTAACAACTGTTTTCGAAACGGATTCAAAGCAGCAAAAAAATTAATAATACAAGATTGAATATGATTTCACTGGAAATAAAGTGACAAATGTTTTAGAAAACAATAACTAAAGCGTAAAAATGCTATTAAATATTAAAACATATATTTTTAAATAATTCTAGATCTTCCAACGAAATGATGTGAATCACGTTAAATTAAATATCTTGGTTAAACTTATGCAAACTTAATACATTATATTCACGGCACTTACAAATATAATTTAATGAAGCTTGTTATAAAATCCATTTAACACATCGATTGACAATAATAAAAAAATGTAGATATAATATAGATACTTTACTTTATCAAGTCCGAAAAAAATTATTAGTTGAACAAAATAATTATTATAAAATTATTTATAAAAGAAAAATTCCCTTCAGCTACGTTAAACTATCTTGATACTAGGAGCGAAAATTTTCAGTTCTAAAAAATTTCGATATTTTTATTTTGTAAGTTCAATATATTTATATATTTTCTATTCAATAGAATACTAAAACCACTATTTCAAAGTATCGCTTTTAGTAGAGTTTTAAGTAATCCAACACATCTCTTTAAATACCGATTTAGTTTTTTAATTTTAATAGACAAAATAATTTTTAAAATTATTTATTGATTACACACATCTTGTAATTTACTTTTTAAATTTAATAAAGATGCTTTTGAAGGGGACCTTATCATTAATTTGTATATTAAGACATAAGAGGTTATATTTAACTTCTCCTCTAAAATATGTATTACGAATTTGAAAGTTTCTGTTATATTTAATCCATCATGAAAACATTTTCTACAGCAAAATTTTACTTATTAATTTATGCAAAACAAACTTCACAATATATTACTTCAATCACTGTCTTTCAATAATACATTATGATGGCTATACAGGTGTGTTATATATATTTTTTCAAAGACGATATTATTCACATAATAGCACTCCCCAAAACTCTCTCTTTAATATTCATTAATGAAAAGTGAATTTAACATATGGCTAAAGATTTTGCTTCTTTATTTTACAGTTTATTGAAAAAGGTTTTATAATAGAAAGTAATGAGGTTTCCTACTTAAGTATGGTGTTTTCAGGGTGATGTGAAAGTTTAATGCATTTATGAAAAAAGACATCGCATCATTTTTTTTTTTGCCAAACTTTATGGCATATTTAATTAAAATTTATCAAACGCGCAAGTGAGATTTTCCTCATCACTTTTCATAATTTTATTAAATAAAGTTTATGAAATAAAGTTATTTTTTTAAATCTTGGTTCATGTTGAGAAAAAAAAAATATTTTTTATATTTTGCTCAAATTACTTATGAATTATATTGTATGTAATAATATATGTTATACTGTATTTGATAAAATAAACGTTCGCGCAATGCAAACGTTTTAAATAAATGATTGGTTTGTTTTACTCCCTAAAAATAGCTTAAATTGCATAAATGTAGCCATGTCTCATAGGTTTTTTCACTTTCTAGTGACGAATGAATGTAACGGCACATAGTTGCGGATTTTTCAAAAACCCGAAAGTTAGAATGGAAGCAGGGCAGATACTGACAAGGAACTATAAAGACTTAAAAATAGTCAAAATCTTCATGTCAAGAATTTTAAAACGATTTAAAGATACTGGTAATATGCACAGGCAAACAGATGAAGATCGAAAACGTGCAACAACAGAATCTCATATCCGTTATTTGGCAACGATTGCTAAAAGAAACAGAAAACTGAGATCAGTTCAGATTGCAAGGGAGTTCGCTGCAGAACAGGAACTCAACTATCCACATTTACTGTGAGTGAAAGGTTTCATAAAAGAGGGCTCTATGCAAGGAAACGCGTGGTTTGTATTTCACTACACTGCCAGAAAAACCCATCAATATACACTATATTATTCCTCATGTTTAAACAAATAATTCCCGTACTCCTAGAAAACATATTTTATCCGTGAATTCTCCCCGAACGTCAAAAAAAAGGGAGTGTAATTCCGTTCATTCCAAGCACGCATGCGTATTGGGTAGATTAAAAATAAATCTGAATTTATCTTTTAAATGAAAAACTAAAAAATCTATAAATTAAGATTTTTAATTTGATTTAAAATGACAAAAGTTTTCGAATTTCAAAATAAATAACAATTACTTTTCTCATTCATTCAAAAGTACTCACAATTTATTTTTAAAGTTGAATAAGTTGAATAAAGTTAAATAAAGTTGAATTTATAAAGTTGTTTCTAAATAAATGTTCGCATTTAAAATATATTTTAAATGAACACATTTAAAAGATATTTTAATTAGGAAAATATGGGAAAAAATCGATATTACTAAAACACTTAACGAATAAAAATGTAATATTCGTGTTTTACCTCTAGCAATCTACGTAAAATACTTAAAATTCATATTTTTTTACTATATTAATACTAAAGTATAAATACCCCAGCCATAATCTCATTAAAGACGAAATCTTCCCGAAATGAACTTCAAAATTAAACGCTTTTAAAGAAATTGATCAAACCTTGCACATCTGAACCAAACATATTTACTTCAAAGCACTTCGCTGCTTTGCAACAGACGCTCAGTGCTAGCGTGTTCGTCTCGTAACGCTGAGATGGCTGGTTCGGATCCAGCGCCTGCCGCTTCTGTTTTTTCCTAACTTCTTTCAGTTTACAGATATTTTACCTCCTGTAACGGAGGAAAAGAAACAGATATTCGTCAATTCACGGAAATATGTCGGTAGTACTGTTGCCAGTAGAATTTCCCTGAAATGAAGAAAGTTTTTTTGAGAGTATAACTCCGGCAGCGAAATGCGATGTATTGGAGTACTACGTACTGGAGCCAAGTTCTACTTACCGATGAAACCCAATTTTGTTTGGAGAGTGATTCCAGACGTATTACCATACGGAGAGAGAAAAACACACGCAATAAGGCTGCAAACATTCGTGAAAGGCATCGATACAAATGTCGTGGAATCATGTTATGGGAAATCATTATGAATAAGCGCAGTGACCTACACGTTTTTACCAGTGAAACTGCGAATGCTGAACTATATACAAATGAGGTTCTTGATCGTCATGTCCAGGCGTACAATCGATACTAACTTCCTCCTAATTCATGATAATGCGCGTCGTCATCATTGTTCACTAAGGATTGATTATCTTGATGGCGAAGGAATCCAGCGAATGAAGTGGCCTGCATATTATCCGGATTTAAATCCGATAGAATATGTTGACTCACTAGGACGCCGACTTGCACCTCGGTCTCCACGGACTTCTAAGTGCTATTTATATTAAATACACTTTGTTACCTCAAGCATTTTTATGTAAGTCTCATCCACAGTATGGAAAATCGCTGTAAAGCTTGCGTTTCAGTTAGGGGTGACCACATACATTATTGATTTTCCCCTATGTGTTTCTAAAATGTGGTAACAGTATAATTTCTTTATCCCTTCTTATATCACACTTTCCTATGTTTTTATGTTAATTTACTTTTTACACAGATAGGCATTTCTACATTTTGAATATATGTCAGACATGACAAAATCTTGTGCAAGTTTCATGTTCTTATCTGCAAAATTATTCACGTTCAATGGATTGTTTTAGTTTATCTTTTAATTTTTCTCGACAGTGTATATATATATTTTAAAAATATATATATTTAGTTATAAGATTTCTTGTCGAGATATCACAAGGATAAAAAGACGAGGGAATAATTATAGAAGGGGAAAATTCGAATGACATTTTAAAATAACTTTCAAAAGTACATATTTTTCTTATAAACATATATATACAGATCTAATAAAATAAATACAGTTATAATTCACTACTGCTTTTTCAATAGTATTTTAAACAGATAAACTTTTCATAATTAACTCATATTGAAATAACCAGTAAAGAGGAATGTTCTCAAATTTGATAATGCATGATGGTCTTTGAAGTTAGCTTAAAAATAAAAAATATATACATAAAATATGCAAAATATTAGCTTGAGTAATAATTTCGAACTAAGGATATTAATTACATACTTGGGTACTTTGAAATTTATGTAAAACAAGAATTTGATATCGCATCATTTTTCAGACACAACTTGTGTCTTGTTTTCTTTTTTTGTATGGTTTTTGTTATTTTTAAAGTTTATAGATATATATACACGTACAAGGTAAAGAAAATTCTTTGAAACGCAACTATGCGTTTGTGTATAACCAATTAACATAAATTAAATATATTTAAATATGTTCAACGAATGTTTTTCCTGTTCGATATTTATCATAATTTTCACTAACACATTTCAAATTTAAACGTTAACTTAATTTTAACTAACCCCGTATACTGCTGTATAATTCTTTTCCTTGTAGCACTTGAAAGCAAATTCGTATTTTAGAATTTTGAATTCTGCTTGAGAGTCATATGATACACGAGTCGTGTATTTTTCATTATTTCTCATTCTCTAACTTTCTATTGGATTGTCGGATGTAATTCCTCTTAGAAGAAATATCATGGAAAAATATATATTACTTGCACATGCATCAGAAAATCACTAATACATGTTTGTAAACATTTTACTTTTGAACTAGCGCATACAAAATAGATAAGGTGACATTTTTTTCTAGATAATGTAAGATGACCTTTAATTGTTAATAAGAAATACTAATAGAAAATATTTTATAAGTCATATAATACCCATTAATACATTACTAATATTCCATGATACTTTTTTAACATGAACCACTTTTATCCTGATGCTTAACTCTTTGTGGTTCAGTGTTTCATTATATGGAACACCCAACTTGATTTCCGAATGAAACAATGGCACCAGAATTTTGGTACAAGTATTTTTAGTTCATTATGTATGTGAAATAAAGCTTTTCTTATTTCCAAATAAATTGTTCATAAATTCTGGTGTTATTCATTATTGTAATCCTTTTAGCAATGAAAATTCTATGCGACGAAAGGGGTTAAAGTATTATGAATAAACGTCTCTTTTCTAAACATTCGTCCTTATACCTTGTTTCAGAACTTGCTAATTGAGTTTGTCTCACGCAGTTGAAATTTTCTATTTTAATCTTTGAAATGCTTAGTCTCCGTTTCATTATTTCGCGACTAATCAGAGAATTTCGTTTAACAAATTTAGCTGTCTCATTAATATCAAGTCGAAATACGAAGAAGAGCTTAGTAATTTATAAATCTTACTATGCATTTCTTATTTTGTTTAAAGATTAAATTAAATATAACTTAGTATTTATTATGCGAATAATTTACAGTTTGAAAAGCGGTCACAAATACGAGATACGTAATTAAGTTAGAATAACTATAAAATATTTATACTGTAATTTGGAGTGACATTCCCTGGTTTTAATGTTTTTGTTTGAAAGTAGTTTTCCAAATGCTTTGTCCTGAATATACAAGAAATTCTTCTATTTATATAAGTTGTTAAACATTTATCAGTCTGCTAACTATCTGCTGAGTGCTAGGTAAATATAAAATACTACGGTCACTAATTTTTCGAACTGAACTGAGTGAAATTTTGTTACACTGGGACTCAAACCCAGAACCTTTGGAATTAATTCGCTTTTCTGTTCCAATTAAGTTATGTAGATGATATAAAAATCGACACAATTCGCCCAAACAAACATTTTACAATGACATCTGATCTCTTATTTTAAACAGTTCGACAGAATAAACTGCATGTAAAGGAACTCTATAAACGTCCTATACGTAATTACACTTATATTATTTTAACACAATAATACTGATTGCCAAATATATCATACGGGTATGTCGTACGGTTAGCTCAATTGACAATTATAGCCAATGTACGAAGCCTCATCCGACACAAACCACCAAGACAATAATTTACTAATTATATTTGGTCTGTTATTTCACACAACTTTACAGAATAAACTACAGGTTAAGGAACTACAATTCAAGCAATTGGAAGAGCACATTTGCAATTAAAGTTAACGAATCTGAGTTCGAGACCTTGCCTGAACGCATCGTTACTCTGTTGGAAACATTAGCTCATATATTTACCAATCAATATGATTGTGTTAAAATAATGAAGTGTAATTACGTATTCGTCGTTTATTGGAGTTCCTTTATATAAGGTATATTTTGTGTAGCTATTTTAAATAACAAACTAGATGTACTTAACAAATCGTTGGCTGAGTGAATTGTGTTATATGAACATGTGATTTTTCAATTTTATCTTTGCAATTTAAGAATTGCACGGGATTCCTTCCAAAATTTTATTTACACTTAAGTTTTATTATTTCAGCTTTAATTTTTAAACTTTTTTGTAACAATTTCTCTTTTTATAGAAATGTCTTTTGTATATCGTATTTAAATGGTTAAAATTTTCCCGAAAGGTTGTTTTTATTAATAATGTAATTTATTTATTTTTATTAACGCCACGTTTTTGTATGTAAACTAAACACATTAAAATTATGCACATTTATTCTTTGTGAATGATAGCACCTGTACCTTTTCGTATATAATTGGTTTATTACGTTATTATGTGAGACAATTATGACCGATATAAAACGAACTATAAATTCGTTTGTTATAATAATCATTTAAAGGGGAAGTTCTACTTCTTTTTCTTAAAATTTATGTGCGTTTTGCAGATTTTAGGGGCTTTTTCTTTTACAAAGGAAGAAATATAACGTTCGGACTTTTTGCATTTTATATATTGACATTTTTGTTAGTTGTTTCAATTTTGTGCGTAAGAGAATTGCATATTCTTGTGCGACTGCAGATGCGCGGCAGGGACTCCCAATCCGGTGACAGTTTTTTTCTTCGCACAAACATCTCAATGAAATTTGGCCACCATATTATGAAGGGTTCTTAAATTATCTAGAGCTTATAAAAACACTAAGTTTAAAAGTTATTTTTTAAAAAATTGCTCACCATTTTAAAAAAAAGTCACTTTTTCGGGAGTTTTTTTTAAGCTTTGGCGAGCTCTAAAAAATATTTAATGAATCAAAAATAGGATTTTAGTTGGTATAAGTTTCGGAAAAAACGATTAGCTTACTTTTAAAGAAAAAATGAAAGTATTCGGTCCAATAGTTCTCGAGAAATATTGTTGCCCAGTTTGAAAAACAGGGTTTCGAGCAAAAGCAAAATAATTCTTTGAGGTATATATAATTGTAAATTTCTTTCAAAGACGCAAAAATTATATATCCTTCAAAGATTTATCCTGATTTAATTATCCGCGAATCAATAGAAATTATTACTAAAGAAAATACCGTTTTTAATGATGTTTTATCCTACAATATACCCAGAATTTGGCTCAGTTTTCTTAAAGTATCATAAAACGAGTAATAATTCACTTTCCTACATCCATGTTTTATTTTCCCATTGTTTCTAGGATCTAAAAAATTGACTTCCACTTTTACTCCTTTCGTCACCATCCACGTGGATTTTGAAAATTAGACGTTAATAACAATAGTATTTCTTCTATTCCTCTGACGAAGACCATGTTTTATGGTTGAAAGTACTAAGGTATTAAAGTAATTTAGCATCTTTTTGAATATTGTCATCTTTTAAGTAGTTTTGCACATAGTGTAAATTTAAGTTTAACTCCATAAATATATTTGTTTTTTTTGTTAATCATTAATATTTTTACAAATAATATTATTAATTGAGTTTAAATTATATGCCATATTTCTCATGGGCGAAATGCACTAAATTTTACTTCAATACTCATCTTAATTATTTAAAGTAATCCTAAAGTAATTTACTTAATTTTATGCATAAATCGACTCTATTCGCTAGCTAGCTACATCTTCCAAGACGAAAACGCTCAAAATCAAAGAAAAGTTCGTTATCCTACGATTGCACTATGCTGTGTTCGCAGTAATAAGAAAAATTTTCGCCAAGTGCAGGATTCCGTTACTGACAGGTTTCGCTTACGCACGTTTTAATTATTAACTTGTTTGTCTTCTTTATAATAAGAGCAGCGAGACTTAGCTAGGTTATAGAACAGCAAGTATTCTGTTTTAGGTTTTAAAACATGCGTAATCCAAGTATGTCAATTTTTGCACACAACAAAATGACGTCCTCAAGAAATCCTAAAAATCTCAATTTGGCTGTTTTTCCCTACCGATATCCTGAAGACTTCTTCAGATAAGCAAAATGTCCCACTTCTTAACATGGTCGGAAATTCAGTAATACAACACTCTGAGCTTCTATTAGGGAATCCACAAAACAATCGTAGATACGTTCGGGAATCATATGACATATTAAAAACAAAGTATGATGTTTTCTGTAATTAATAGGATAATTTTTAGAACCTTCAGTGTCTCACTAGATTAGATAGAATATTCTATTTAGACATGTTAAGAGGCTACTTCAGTCAAACGAAAAGACCCGTTCGCCAATGCTAATCCTATGGAAGAAATTTATAAAGATTTCTCGGTCGCATTTCAATATTTTAAAACGATTTCTTTTGCATTGAATAGTTGAGATTGATCTGTACAAAGGCCGTTGTTTACTTTTTCGATTTTGTTTACATATATTTCTTATGAGGACACTTTCGTTTTCGGAACCGGTTTCGAAAGTAAAAGCATCCTCATAAAAAATATCTGCACTCAAAATCGAAAAAGTAAAAAACGGCCTGCATACAGATCGATCTCAACTGTTCAATGCAAAAGAAATCATTTAAATATATTGAAATGCGACTGAGATATCTTTATAAATTTCTTCCATGGGATTAGCATTAGCGAATGCGTCTTTTCCTTTGAATGAAGTAGCCTCTTAAGGTTAAAAATAGGATGTTTCCTGGAATTTGTAGAAATGTTTCAGACACTTTTTGGATCTCTATAGGGAAGCAAGAATTTTTGGTTGTTTCATGTAGTCACATAATTATTCTCAATTTATTAAAACTAAGTATGTACGTTCACGTTGCAAAGCATTCTCTTTTATATCACACTTTTCAATTCGCTTTTAATCCATCAATAATATATTAAATTTAAAAAATCAAAAAACCCAACTGCGTAAAAAGCGACATAATTAATTATTTCTCATCAATGCGAAACTATTTTTTATATTACGTACCTATTTTTTTATTTACTTGTATTGATGAGTTTTAAGTTGTGTTTAATTGTTAGTTCCTATCTATAAACAGTCTTTTGATGAGGTCTATATAGATGTCGATGATGGTTAGAGTTGCAGTATAGCTAGAGATCCTTCCTACACAACTTCCATGTGGTGTAATATTTAAACGGAGCATCAGACTGTAAAATAGCCAATGAAACATTGTCTTCATTTTGACCTATCCAATGATATGCCATACAATTGGGCGCGTAAAAAAAATTTTCGGCTGTACCGCCATTTTGAATTTATAAAAACAAAACCTAGGCTATAACCATTGGGCGGTTAAGACAAATCGATAGAGACCTCATTCATTAAAATCTATCCAGCCGTTGGGATGTTTCGAGGGTACAAAAAAAAATCCACATACCCAGATACGCGTGAAACACATAACCCTTCTTGGCAGTCGGGCAAAAAGTCATTTTTATTGAAAATAAAGAAACTTACACATTTTTTTCAAAAGAGAAAAGAATATTAAGCAACAAAATAAAACAGTTAACGAAAAATGATTTGTGTTTACTTATACTTTTATATTAACCACTCTTATTTGTACAAACCTCTTCTACTTTTATATGTCCCATCTTTAATTTCAAATTCTAGAAAAATCCTACTTAATAAAGGTTTTTCTAGTAATTAAAAATGTTTTATCAAGCCCTTTGCGAAGAACTTTATATGTATCTGATGCAAAAAGCGCTGAGGATCCATGCTTATTTGTATCAGTAATTTTTAATTGAAATTTGAAGTGTGCTAAATTCTTAATTGAAATTTGTTTTATACACAATCAAACTATTTCTGCGATTCAATTAGGCAAAACATTCTATTTTAAAAAACTGGTGACAAAAGATAAGAAATTCTATAAAAAAGGCTCGTTGCGAAAGAATTAACTTCAAAAATATATTTTTAATTCAAATATTTTTCATAAACACAGTTGACATCAAAGAGTGCGAATGGATTTCATAAAATATACTGTACATAATTATTTTAAAGAGCATTCTCGCAAAATTATTCTTTAAATTTTAAATAATAAGTGAAATTTCCTAAAATATGTTTTACAGTGGATTTCAAGAAAACATGTAAATTAAGGAAAGAATTATTATAAACAATAGAAGTAGCAAATTTTATTTGTTACATATTTAAATAAATACATTTATTAAATATATTTACTATATAGACAATGCAAATGTTGCATGCATCTGTTTCATTTTAAATCTTTTTATTTTTGCTTTCAGACGTGATAAAGATGATTATAGCAGCATAAACTTTAAATTTAGGATGGATGAACTCCATTTCATACACCGTTAAAATAATATTAAACAACATTCCTGCTATTTTGTAATATTTTTTACATTTACAGTAGAGTTCAACAGAAAAACCTCATAGAATCATGAAAATGTATTTGCTATAACTAAATTACACTTCATTTATTAAAAAAATATATCTGGTAATGCCAAACATTTTGATATAATATAAATTTTGTTTCATTAAATTTCACTCTAATAGAATTTGTTTGTTTGTTTTGTTGTTGCTGTTTTGAGTACATATCTTTATTAATTATTTACTCATACAGTTTATACAAATACTGAATTTTATAAATGCAAAAAATGTCATGCAGCATCAGGAGTGAAGGCTAGAAATTTTCACGGGATTAAAATATAGTAAAATGTTTTTTTTAATACTTTAATAAAATACAGAGTGCGTCATAAGTTCGTGCAAATTTTAAAAAAATCATAATAAAAAAATAATACTGTGAAAAAAATTCGGTTTGTGCGATTATGATCAGAAGGACATTAATTTTTTTTTTTTCCAGTAATAAAAAAATGGTTCTAAAAGAAACCGAAAGAGGCTCTCACACGTCATACTGAGACGTTTTATGCAAATTAGGGAAACACAAACAGATAATGAAACAAATCGAAATAACTTGACATTGTGCTTTTATTTTAAATGATAAAATTTTTAACATGATCACCACCACCACCGGGTATTATGGAAGTGAGACGCGCCAATACGCGTATTACAGCTGAGTGTAGCATGTTGTGAAACCGACGGTCCATCGAGTGCCATCTTTCAGTTCCACCAAACTGGCTTGGGAGGTCCGGTACGCTTTTTCAAGAAGGCTCACGTTTTGAGCACCTTATCGCCAGAGTAACGGTTGGCGCGGGGATGAATTCAACACTACGCATCCTTTCTTGTTCCTGATGTCATACGCGTAGCGAACAGCAGCCCCATTCCTTTGCTGAGAGAAAGAGATAGTGTTTTTATTTTCATTTGTTTTTTAGCAAATGTAAAAAGCTGTAAAGCAGAGAATAAAGTATGACGAAATGTTATTTCACCGTGGTTTACAGTTAAAACCTTGCTTAAAAGAAAGAGATTTTTCGGATTAAAATGCTTTTAATTTCACAATATATATAATTCAAACATAAGGTTTTTTTTCCCCCAGTTCAATAACATTCATTTAGTATTTCATTAATTCGCTATGTTCGAAGAAATTGAGAACGTATTTTATTTTTTAGGGAAAATAAAATCAAACGTAAAGATTTTCTTGTAATAAATATAATTTTATTGATCATGTTTTTATGACACAATTGAACTTAGTTTTATTAGCATTATTACGGAATTAATATTTTTATGTATTATTATTATTATTATTATTATTATTATTATTATTAAGCGGTATAATTGTGTGACGACCTGATTGCATTAATAAAACATATTTTCACTGAAATAATTCATTAAAAATTAATTATTCTTAATTTAATTGCGATTAGAAGTTAATAAGAAGTTGCAACTAAAATCAAATTGATTATAATTAGATTGAACGATAAATCATAAAATATTTAGCTGTATCCTGCAATTAAATCCATCAGCTAAAGTAATTTCAAGTTGATACATGCAATTAAATTAATTACTGTTACATTTTAATACTGTTAAATCTTTATCATTATTTAAGTTTTTATGAAAAAAACATTGGTCTGCCCCTAGTGCGTAAAATTAAAAATCTTTAAAATTCTTCAGTTTTTTATTTTAAAATTTTTGCCATATTTTTAAATATTACTTGTCCAAGTTATTTTATTTGTTATTTTAAAATAGTAATTCGTCATATTTGAATAAATCATCCAAATTCCTCTCTCGAATGAAATTCCTCCCCCCACCCCCACTCCATTTTTCGTCATTCTGCACACATATTGTACTATTTATTAAGTTGAAGTGGCAATAAAATAATGATCAATCGACTGAGGTAAACTCCCATTTCTAATTTTCTCTCCTCCTCCAGCACACTACTTTTTGACCATTTAAAAATAATTGTTGCTTTGCAGAAAATATAAGTTAAAATTGTGTCTGAAATGTTAACTATCCCTTCGCTTATCCATAACAGTGCATAAAGTTTACTGTTTTGCTCTATCTGTTGATTTTTAAATAACAAATAAATAATGTACCATAAAAAAGAAAAGGAAAGAAATGGGATGAAAGATAAGGAAAAAAAGGGATTAACCTTTTGTGCACACGCTGTCTTTTTTTTTTTTAATTCTACGCATTTTTTAAAATTTTCTGTCCTATTTATTACTTTGAAGTAACTATAAGTAAAGGATCAATTATTCAAATTCTGCCCCCCCCCTTATACAAAGCTTCAACAGCGTAGAGAAAAAGTAATCTGATATTTATCTAATTTTTATAATTGTACTTTTACTCCTTCACGAATTACAGTAAGTTGGACAAACCATTTGTAACACCAAACGCACATATTTAGATACAAACACAAATTGTAGCTATAAGATAAATTAATTCAACCATCTGAGAAAACCGTCAAAATAACTTCAGAAACCGTGTACTTTTTTTTTGCACTCTAAACCACTTTGCGAAGAACCGTATTTATACTTGCTGTTTAGGCTCCGCGACATCCTCGAATTTAAATGCCAGTATTTTCATACAGAAAACTTATCCTTATCTAATCGCAGATTTTCAGCAATTAAATATTGCAAAATGAAAAAATTTATAAACGACACATTCAAAAATATGATATAAATCAATTTTAGGGGAATATATGTCAGGCATTTATAGAGGAAACGTCGCTCTTTCAAGGCATAGTTTTCATATTCAAACAGCACGTGGATAGTTTTTTAATAAAAGCCTAATTGCAGGATTATTTCAGAAAATTTAATTCGTTTAAATGTTTATATATATATATATATTTAAGTAACCGAATAAATTATATATCTATAAAAAATCTGTTATAAATTAAATGCTCAGAAATAATGGCATCTGTTTAAAAGATTGAAAATATGTGCATAAGAATTCTATTTTGCGAGATTTAGTGAGATTAAAGTATATCAGAAAGGGGAAAAAATGGCGTATTTTTTATATTGTATTTAATATGGTAATTTTTTAACTCAAGATTACAGATTTCAAGGTCGATATACAAATGAAGAGTCTGGAAATTTTTATTCATTAGCATCGAATAAGGGTATCAATTTTATAGGGAGTTTTTTCCAAAATACTTTGTAAATGAAGTATTGTTCTCATATGATATTACGAATGCTTTTTTGTATGTTTTCTTTAGAAACAAGATCAAGTATTATTCGCCCAGGGAGCCTTAATTAACTACATACTGGGGAAATATTTACTTAAATGATTAAATAAATGTAATTAAGACATCTGATAACTAACGATCTATCATATTAATCAGTTTTCTGTTGTTCATATTGTTGGAAGCGAAATTTCATTTTCAGTGAGACAAAGAAATTAATGAAAATCATCAAAAGAAATTGAATAAATACTCTGTTTCTTTTTCATCTACGTGAGGAAATTTTTTTATCACATTTATTTTCCTCTTTATTAATTATTTTTTTAATCTTGTGAGCAAATTATCTCTGTTTTCGAGAAATGCAAAGGAGTTTATATGTATTACAAAATAGAAATGGTAATTTTGCGTGTTTAAAATAATATATTTGCAATCCCAGAAAATACTAATCCAAAGGTTCTAAGCAAACAAGATGTTAAAAATATTTCGAGTAATTTTTTTAAAATACTAACACCTAGAGGTAATATAATTCAGTAGTTTCTAAAATGTGTTAAATAAGGACCATAAAAACAGTAAAAATGTTTTATAAATAAACTAATCTACATGTTTAAGCTTCACCTTTGTTTCTTTTCAGAAAAATGATAATACTAATTTTTATCTTGAAAAAGGATTTTGTGAAGCAGTTGAAACACGTGGACACTTTATATATAAAAATGTTTCTTTTTTATGGTATTTATTTAACATTTTTTAATAATTAATGGAGTATATTATTTCAAAAAATTAAAATAAAAAGATGCTTACTTTAAGTTCTTCTGTTTCCTCAAGAAGGCTTTCCTAATAAAATAGTAATCTGTACAAAGATTAAATTTAGAGCATTCTCTATAGATTTGCATTAGTTAAGGGATGTAAGGGATGCTGGTGCGCCTGTTAAAATAATTTATTTATTTATTTTATTTTATTTTATTTTATTTGGAAAATGAAAATACTAATTATTTTTTTAACGAATATTATCATTAAATTAGAAAAATTTAAAAAAAAAACCATTGCAAAAAAAAAAAGAAAAAAACATTACTATGATTATCAAAAAACTCTAAACACTAAAATGATTCATTATTTGCACCGCAGGAAGTTGCAGACGGGTGACCATAGTTATTCTGAAACGAATAAAGAAGAGCTTAATTTTTTTTTTTCGAAACAAAAATCTATTAAACCATTTATTGACATATAAATTTAGATTTCTGTTTTAATTTAGTTATAAAGTAAAATTTTGAAAAAATAGCAAAGATTTTTTAGAAGCTACATTTGTCAAAAAATAAGATTCATAAAGACGAATTTAATAATGCAACAGAAATGCACATGTATCATGAAATTTCGCTCCATATTTCTATACAATAGCTTACTTGCTACACTAATCACAATGCTCATTAATGGAAAAAAAAAAACATCATTTTGAGGAAAATGCATTTCTAAGTTATTGTAGAGGTACTCGTATTGTTTTTTTGGCAGACGGCGAAAACAAAAACCTGTACGAACATTTTTATTTTTTTTTAATACGAACAAGGTGGCATTGGATTTAGATAGAAACACGAAGGGTTTTAGGCTACAAAATAACTTTTTAAAAAAGATTTTACACTCGCATTCCTTAAAGATATCGCATAGAGTAGTTGTTTAACAAGACGCTATAATAAATATTTCACAGAAGGAACATTTGCTTAAAATTTTTGAATAAATCTCACTAAGAGATCTCACAAAAGTGATTTTACTAAACTAATTGTATGGGCTCTGCTTCTATTTTTTCAGAGTTAGCAGACTATATGGTTTCCGACCACATTTATTTCTTTCTACCCTTGCTATACTGTTTTTAAATATCTTCTTACTTTGAATTCTCCTCAACTAATCTTTTCTTAATCTCTATTTGTCTGTTTTCTTTGTTTTAAATTTAAGATTTAAATATTTTAAATTTCTTTAAAAATTAAAATTATTTATTTAGGTTATTCTGCATTTTGAGCATTTTATACATTTTTCAAAAATTTAAAGCATGGTCTCTGAAAAGAGTCTTTTTTGCTGATTGGGCATACCCAAGGTAGCTTTTTCGCCTGTTTTGGAATGTTTGGATCTAATGAATTTTTTTTCATACTATTAAACGTTTATAACTTTTTTTTTCTCTTTCTCTCTTTAGTTATGTTAAATTACTATACTGATTTCGTCTGTGGCTACCAACTACGTCTAAACAATCTTTTCTTTTACAGCTCCCATTTGCTTTGAAAGTCAAATTACATTTCTGCTGGATGTAAAGTTCCCCCGTAATTAGGGAATCCATAAGATGCATACATTGTTCCGTTGTTCCACAAGTGATTTGTCTGATTAATACAGGTTTAAGAAATAATTTGATTTTAATTATTTTACAAAACATCATTATTTGCTCATATGTCTTTTATTTTTCTGCATGTTTCATATTCTATTTTATGGCCTCATGCAAAATTTTGATAAACTTTGGCTCAACATTTGTAGTTTCTTTTTTTATGCACTCCTTTTACAAAGATTTCTATATCATAGCTCATTTTTATATCATACCGCCGCGGAAAGCGGCCTCTCTTCGTCCGCAGCCTTTTTTTCTTCCACTCTATCCCGACTCTTTTTCGGAAGCAAGGTGCTTAGGTCCCCATCCACGTCCGGAGTGAAAGACACTTTAGCGAGAGCGAGGTTGAAAAAAAAAATCTGATTCAAATTTCCAAGATTTTATTTAATTTATCTTTGATGTCATCGGCATTCAATTGTTTTAATTTCTTCGTCAGATAAATGAATATTAAATTTTATTTCAAGCAATTAATCGCAAAACTTAGAAAATATATTTATCTAACTAATTAAAATATTCCGTATAAATAAACAATATATAGCTGTATCCATTAGGTTGCATCCGTTTTGGAATTCTTTCTGATATATTTAGCTCGTTTAGTAAAAATAGTTAATATTAATGCCAGTTAGACATTTACTTATATAAAATATTTTATTATCTTAATAAATATTTTTCTCTAGTTTAGATGGAAATCGCCAGTCGAAAACTAAAAGCCATGCTTTTCTTTGAATTTCTTATAAACTTCGTTCAATTTTGATTGCGAGTTCCAATTTTCTCAAATATGTAGACAAATTTTATGTAACTGTAATACATAGGAGTATATTATACGATGATAAAAATTAGGTTTCCCGTAATTCCTTCTCCTGCGAATCATGCTTGCTACATATTTTTTAAACCGAGTATCTCACTAATTCATAATAGGTCTAAAATATTCCGATACTTTAAAATATTTTGCATCGGTATATATATATATAAATACATTCAATGATGTATAACGCGCACCTGAAATATAAGACTATAGTTTTTACTTTAGTATATATTTACCATATTATTCTACTTTTCAAAAGAAAATTCGAATAATATGTACACAAAAGGAAATAACAATAAAGAACATGCAAAAGTGTAACTAGTGCGAAAACAACAGGAAAGATTCATAAAAATTTTAAACGGGACATATGACCTACCTGAAACATTTATTAAGGGTACAGACTTGTTATTTACGTCTGGAAATAAAATGTATGTAAATAATAACGGCATAAAATGAAACAAACGCCGGGAGAATTCAGGAGTTACTTAAAACAAAAGTGCATTTCCAAAAATCTAGACATAACACCTAGAAGATGAAATTTTGTGTAGGATGTTAGTAATACCAGCGGAAAGGATTATATATAAATCGATAAAGCGTCTGAAAATATAATTTCGGATGAATGCAACGAACTTTTAAAGTTATCCGATAGCGAAATGTATTAAGCTCACAATGTATATCATTTTTTTTTGCAAATAAGTAGTGTGAAAAAGAGTCCTGAATTCTTATGCTCATCTTATCTCAATTTTTAATCTTTCTTTTTTACACATGACTTGTAACGCGCACCTGTAACCTTTTTTTGGTGTAACAAAAATGCGTGATATAGGCCAGAATATACCGTAATTGGTTTTATCTTTATATCGTGATAAAAGAAAATGAAAACAATAGCTTAAACTTCTTTTTGAAACTGTAAGAACTATTATTAAAATATTTTAAGAATTATACATAGAAGAATATATTACTGCATCGTACAGATTAATTAAAAACAACTTTTTAAAAAATATCACTAATCTCTCTGCTACAAATCACATTTCAATGGCCAAAAAATTGACAAATCCAAATCACATTTAAAATTATTTCACTTTATTTCACATTACAATTTAATTAATTATCTTTCTCTCTATTAGCCTTTCAATTACACTCCATATCTGTCCATCCTTTTCAAATCCTCTTTTTTGGGAAAAAAACAGTGTAGTTGCTATCTACGGGGATCTTAATTAGTTTTGAACTCGCAGAAGAGAATTATCAGGGATATTGTTTTTATTACATCTACTAATTGAAAGCTAATCAGTGAAATAAGCATGCTCTTGTAATAAGAAAGAAAAATTAATTAAATCTTATCTTATTTTTTATTCCCAATACATAAAGGAAAGCAATGCTCCAAAACATTTTTTTTTCAATAATGTACTATGACAATGTAATAAAACACGGGACCATAAATCAATTTTTGAGTTTAGGTACTTTAAAAGTACAAACGTGTATGATTGTTTACAGTCCTATATTGGAAAAGGTCAACATTATTTTTTCAGTTGTGGATCGCTTTGCATCTAATCGTTTTGAGTTCTGGTCGTTTTCG
This sequence comes from Maratus speciosus, assembly GCA_963932465.1. Lineage (NCBI taxonomy): Eukaryota > Metazoa > Arthropoda > Arachnida > Araneae > Salticidae > Maratus > Maratus speciosus. Next base: position 317,587,086 of record OZ010791.1, on the reverse strand, counting down.
ACATGTGTTTTGTCGCTGGTGTGTCGGGGTCGAGTTAACCTGATTTTTCAACAGAAACTCAAGGTTTTTTTTTTTTGTTTGTTTAAAATGAAAATCAAATTTCAAAGTAATTGCTTAAAAGGCGCAAAGGCCGACATAGTGAAAAAGATTCCAAGCTGGGACTCGAACCCGGGCCATCAGTATAGCGCACTGACGTTCTACCGACTAAACCACTTGGAACGATACCCAGCTCGGAAAATTTCTCACTATTCTATGTTGGCAAGGCTACAAACGCGGCACAAGATGGAATATTTATCGTGAGCCACTGACCTAGGGCAAGCACGAAGCTTAATTAAATCCAGCAGTTACTGAATCCATTAAGTTACGTGCTTGCCCTAGTGCCTTGCTAAATATTCCATCTTGTGCTGCGTTTGTAGCCTTGCCAACATAGAATAATGAGAAATTTTCCGATCTGGGTGTCGTTTCAAGTGGTTTAGTCTGTAGAACGTCAGTTCGCTATACTGATGACCCGTTTTCGAGTCCCGGCTTGGAATCTTTTTCACTATGTTGGCCTTTGCCTCTTTTAAGCAATTACTTTGAAATTTGATTTTCATTTGAAATATTGTATGCAAGGTGAATGTTTTCTCTCTCGAATAATTTCCATGTATTAATAAAGTTTTTTAGTTATTTTATGACAAAATATGTAATTAATAATTGATTTTTATATATAATGTAATTTTTAAAAAATGATATCAGAGATTAAATGGTATATAAATTTTAGATAACTTTTTTACAACTTTTTCAGCGTAAAACACTGAACTTCATAACATTAAAAGTATCATAACTCTGTATACTTTGATGACACAAAAATGGATTTTTTATTATTTTACATGTTGAAGGGTGGAAAAGTTTTTCAAAAGATAACTTAAAGAACCGAGATACCGTACAAAAATGCAAATTTCGTGACTTTAAAAAAGAAATTACTATTTTGATGTATATAGATTTTCAAACTATGAACATCAACGTTTAAACATTCCTGCATTTTTAATCATACTTTTAAAAGTAATAGTTTAGAAATTAGTTACTGATCTAAATTAAGTAGAAACACTCTGTATACGAAAGGTTGAATAATTTTAAAAGCCAAAATATTTTTCCTTGATTTGTAAAACACATTCAGATTTTTCAATTTCAGCTTCTCTAAGAATATCATAGGTATAAACATTATCCTTAAGGAATTCAGAAAGTATTTTAAACCCTTTAAATTTCTCATTGTAATCCATTAACAATTTTATCTGTCCCTATAAAAATATTCATCATTCCTGATTAATTTTGTGAAAGTAAACACTTTAACAATCCAACAATGTATCCAAATTTCGCGGCAATCGAGATGTTTTACGAAATCTAGGCCACAGAAGAATATGCTAATATAAAAGAGTATCATTATACCGACCTTGTATTACAAAAAATATTCGCTTGTAACTTCAAGAAAACGAAACCAAACAAAACTTACATGTTTCTATAATCGATTGATAATTAAACAAACCAGAATTATATCGAATTTTCAATACTTAATTTTACAATTGATTTGTTTTTCCTTTTTAAAGAATTGTGCATCCATCCGCGAAATTACATTATATCTGGATGGATCACTAGTTTAATGAAACTGGTGAAAACTCTTACACGTCAGTAAGTCAACAATAATCCGTAAGATAATTCCTAGAAAAGATATCTCAGATAAGATACTTAAGTTACTTCAAGCGAGAAGTTTCCTTAATTGTCTTTTCATCTCCTGTTATTTCTATTATTGAAGTAATAACTTCTCGTACGATTGTAGCAAGTCAAATGCAAAAACATTTCGAGTGAAATTAAAGGATATTAAATGTTAAGGGAAACTGTAAAGCAGGGATGCTTTCAGCCTTTGTACGACCCCAAAATAGCATGCCGAAATATGATTTCAGGTGGGTCTCGAAAATAGTCAGTCATATGCGTATCAGTAAATTAATTATTATGACCGGGACTTTTTAATGGCTTATATTAAAAACCTATTGCATATAAAAATTAAAAGAACCGGTAGTTTTAATCAAGAAATGTATGATAAAAGCACTAAGAAGGCAGTTTTAAAATTGAAGAATTATTTTAAGCGCTATTTAATGTTGAAATCGGCCAAAATACTTCAGTCACAAAAGCGTTCTATAGCATCAAAAGTTATGCATAGCAAAGTTAACCATGTTTGAATGCACTTGAGGGATTAGATCGTGATGTGAAGTGTCAATCATATTTTATATGTTTGTCTATCTTTTAGATTTTGCTATTCATTTTTTCACACAAAATTTCATTTTCTGAACAGATTTATTTCACATTTCGAAAAAGACATTTATTTGCCAATTCTTAATAGGTTTTAAAAAAGAAATAATAATAATATTTCCTTTCAATTAAAAAGTATATTTATACGGACACATTAAAAAAAATTAAAACTTTAAAAATACATTATTTTGTGCAAAAAGCACTAAATGTAGAAAATTACGTCATATTTAAAACTCGCAAACCATAATAGTGCTAAGCACTTTCAGTTGAAAAATATATTTACACGTGGCTATTGAAAGAGAAAGGAAACTAAAATAACTGAATTATTACGCTCGAAAAACATTAAATGGGAGGAAACTAAGACATATTTCAAACGATAGATTTAATATGTCATAATTAAAACTGTTTTCTTATATCGTCTGAAATTGAAAATATTTCTTCCAGACATAATTATAAAAATCCAGGAAGCAACGACATTTTTAATTAAAAATTTTATACAAGCATTATTTTCAAATGTGCCATAGCTCTTACGTAATCAGTCAGAAAATAGGGCGTCAGCTGTCCCGAAAGCGCTGGAGACCGAAAAGTTCCAGTTAAAAAGAAATGAATAGCAACCTGATTGCAGAAGATCGCCATTGGTCGTTATAATTTAAATTAAATTTGCCGTAATCGTGTAAACTTTATACAACAGAGCACATTAGCCTACTTTTAAAGACTGTAGCTTCTAAATGGGTATTGGAGAGCATGACAAATAGAGGGAAGTGCCCCTAGTATCATAAAGAAATCTAACGATCATAAATATGTTACCGAAGATTTTTAAAAGTTGAAAAGGTACAGCGTTCAAAATTCTGAAGCGTCATGAAAAAGATAATTCATGATTCAAAAACGGAAATAAATGCTCCTATTTTCATAGTGAAAATGTAGTACTATTAGTAACACTTACAAGGAATGTCTCTTTAAAGCGCATACTCAAAACCTTTTTTAAAAAATTGCTAATGAAACTTATGCAATTTATAAATGATCTGTCAAATTTAGCTGCATAATTCCAGTAGAAAATATGAAAAAAATAAAACGCTTTCGGGTATTTTTCACAAAAAGATGCAATTTGCCGAGCAACCTCTTTTCCTCGCCGAATGCAAGCGATTTTAATGTATTTGGAAATTGATTCATAAATTATTATTTAAATATGCGCAGTGCTTGAGGAATTTAAACTTAAAAGATATAGGTAAGGTGCCCTATTTTCCTACCCCAGTCACTTTTAGGCTCATGTGATTTTTTAATTGTCAGTGAAAACCTACCAAATTTGGATTTTACATTGACTAACTACCGGCGCACATACAAACATAGGCAAATCTTGAACAAAAAAAGTTTAACAATGCGAAAAATTATTTTTCAAAAGTATCTACGTATGGCAAAAAAAAACAAAAAAAAAATGTTTTTTAAATGTTCCAATTTCGTTTCCATGAAAAAAAATTCAAAAAACTGAGGCTTAACTTACAACTAAATCAAAATTTATTTCAAAATATGTAAGTAATTTAATTTACCTATAATTAAGGCACAAAGAAATGCACTATTAATCAGCGGAAGAATACCAAAAGAAACATTAGCCATCCAAATGTATTATTTCTGGCCCCTGAGCACGTTTCGTGTAACCAAGTGCAGCATTGAAGGCACTGAACCCATTGCTCTCCATTTTATCATTAGGTAAAACGTTTGAAGCAAATAGGGTACTCTGCATCATCGTCGCCATTATTATAGTTTGTATTATAATCATAATTTATTATCATCATAGCTTGTGTTGTTGTTTGCGAGCATAAACATAAATTAAAAGTCGATAGCTTTAAACTTTAATATAATGGACTGTTTATTTAGATTATAAATGCGTGCTCTTTGAGCTGCTACTGCCTTGGCGGCGTACAAACTACTACTGAAGGAATTATGAAACATCTGTGGGAGGGTAAATACTGTGACGTCATAACAACATACAGTGGCGCCAACATACCGCCCCACGTTGAAATAACATTTCAATATTCAATATATAATATCTAAATTTACAATGAATAACATACAATACAATGAAATGCAGAATAGAATAATAATGAATATAACAATGAATAATTAAATGTGCTTCAAACATTTGTTTACATAAAGTTTACAATTGAATGGTTATACGGTGTCAAATTTAATGATAATATGTCAGTTTACTGACAAGGCAGCAAGCATAATTTCGATATGCCTCTATTGAAAATACCATGAGGCGTTTTCACAAGAACCACTCTAACCTTACCATCTGGTCATTTAACTACTTCCTGAACTCTACCCATTGTCCATCTGCAGGGTGGAAGATTATCCTCTTTTAAAAGGACCATTGAATTTGGAATAATATTATCCTTCTCAAATTGCCATTTATGTCTGGCTTGTAAGTTGTTAAGATAGTCCAATTTCCACTTTCGCCAAATAAATTGAACCATTTTATTTAATCTTTGCCATTGGGACAAATGATTATCACGTTCGCCAGTCAGGTCCGGTTCAGACACACTGTTCAGAGGTCTGCCTATGAGAAAATGGCCTGGAGTTAGAATTTCAAAATCATTGGGGTCAGAAGACATGGGTGTGAGAGGCCGACTGTTTAAAATGCCATCAATTTGCGTCGTAACTGTTAAAAATTTCTCAAAAGTTAATCGCGAATTTCCTACAGTTCTTTTTAGGTGGTACTTAAACGACTTCACCCCAGCTTCCCACAAACCACCGAAATTGGGTGAGCTGGGTGGAATGAAATTCCAGGCGATTTCCTCACTTGTTAAATAATGAGCCAAAACATCTGGGGGGTTTCTAATCATGTTCGCCAAACGTTTTAACTCTGCACTGGCTCCAACAAAATTTTTGGCATTGTCAGTACAAATAGAAAAACTTTTACCTCTCCTACTGAAAAATCTTTTTAAGGTTGCTATCATTGCTTCTGAAGTTAAGTCGGTGACCACTTCTAAATGAATCGCTTTTGTTACGAAACAAATAAAAATGGCAACATAACATTTATGGTAAATACCCTTCCTTTGACCCTTATATTTTATATAAAACGGGCCACAAAAATCAATCCCTACATTAGTGAATGGCGAACTAGGAGTAATTCTCGCAGAAGGAGGATTTCCCATAATCTGCTCAGTACATTTAGGCTTGTTTTTGAAACAAACTATGCAATCATGAACAATTTTTCTAGCAGTATTTCTACCACCCAATGGCCAAAATTCTTGCCTTACAAGATAAAGTAATGTTTGGGCTCCAACGTGCAAGTATTTAAGATGAAAATATGTCATTATCAATAAAGTCAATTTATGATCTTTAGGGAGCAATATTGGAAATTTCTTATCAAAAGATAAATCAGCGTTATTTAATCTACCGCCTACCCTTAACAAATTCTGTTTATCAAGAAAGGGATGCAAACAACTCACCTGTCCCTTTTTGGGAATTTCTCCCTGTTCAAGGATTTTTATCTCATAATCGAATGCTTTTACCTGTACCATTTTGACTAAAAAACTCTTTGCGATTCGAAGTTCCTCTGTTGTGATTGGGCCACGACGTCGAATGGCATTTTTGGCATTAAATAGGAATCTGAAAATAAAACTTAGAATACGTATTAATTTTAAATAATTGTTACTTAAATTAAGAAAATCATCCATAAAGGAATTTTCAGAAGTGGAAATTAAATTGATATCGTCCATTTTTTTAAGTTCTTGCGCATTAAGTTCGTGCGATAAAATGTCAGTATTGTCACTAGATTCATCAGAAAGTTTATGAAAGTTCAGGGGGCCATCCCACCAAAGATTCATTTTGGAAAGTTCTTGAGGACCTAATCCACGTGATATAATATCTGCTGGATTTAAATGCGATGGGACATGTTTCCAATGATAGTTCTCAGTCAAAGTTTGTATCTTGGATACTCTGTTGGCAATGAAGGTTTTTAGTTTGTTTGTCGATGTATTGATCCAAGCAATTGCTATTTTTGAATCGGTGTGCAAATAGATATCACTCACTATCATTTTTAGAGATAGACGAACTTTTTCTATAAGTTGAGAGAGAAGAAGGCAAGCTGACAGTTCGAGGCGGGGAATGGAAATTGTCTTTAAAGGAGCTACACGCGATTTACTAGCGATCAATTCAGTTGATACAGTACTTGTTTTACTTGGGCAATGCATATAAACTACAGTTCCATAAGCTAATTCCAAACACTGTAAACTGAAATGTCTGAAATTCAGACACATAAGTGTCTGAAACAGAGTGTTCAATTTTCAGACATTTTAAAGTGTCTAAATTTTTAAGACGTTTGTATGTGTCTAAATTTAAGACACTTCAAACATCTGAATTGCATCCATGTTTGACCACGTTTAATTTCTCTGCAAAAGCAGCCTTTTTTCACATTTTTTCGGTAAGCCTTATACAGAAAAAAAAAATCCTTTAAAATACAAAAATTGTACTGCCAATCAAAACGCCAGTACAATTTACGTCAATTTACTTATTTTAATGGAAATTTTCTTCAATTTCCAGAAATTTTTTTTTTTTTTTTTTTTTTTGGAAATTTCTGCATTTAAAAAATAAAAAAATATATGCTTTCAAGAAATGACACACACGTATTTCAATACAAGGTCCCGCACATTTCACATGATTTACTCAATTGTACTTACCCGTCGCAGGATACGAACTCAGGACCTCTTGGTTCATAGACTATGCGTCCTAGCCTCTCGGCCACGCCTAGACAGCTAGTTAATTCAAATATTGTTACTTATTTATGACTCAGAATTTATTTTACGGTAATGAATGTCAATCTACTTGTAATTTTGAACGATTTTATAGATTTTCTCTCTAGAATTTTGAATATTTTGCTTTTTAATTTCATGCGATGTAGGACAGCAGAAAGTTTTTTTTTTCTTCTGCCGAAGAAATTTTCAGAACACAAATATTATGCTTTACAGAACACGTTATTTCTGTATTAAAATATTTTAACAGTGTGTATATATATATGTGTGTATCTAATTCGGGGCCTGTCCCGTTTCAGTTATGTGTGTGCGTGTATGTGTGTGGGGGGTAATAATTCAACGCCTTTTAAAAATAAAATCAATTTTTCATTAAAAAAAATTGCATTTCTTATTGTTCAAATATTGTATATAATTTTAATGCGAAGGTATTGATATAGTTTTCTGTTTTCTTTAATTTTTTTTCTTCTGATTAATGGAATATATGGCATTTTTTTTTAATTGGACTGATTAACTCCTTCCTATATGCTATATATTGTGAAGAAAATTTCTCACTTATAAATATTGTGTATAATTTTTCTGGAAAAATAATAAAAAATCATCACTGTTTTACGCACAAATTTTTTTGTCGTTATTTGTTTTTTTTTTTTCGATCGAAATACAGGGTAAAATTTTTTCATGAAACTAATTTTCTCACTGTGAAATCCGAACTAAATCGATAGTCAATCGTTAGCTAAAAGGTTAGCATAGTAAAAAATTTCAGACCTATTCCATATACAGTGAAATACGTTTAACACGATACTCAGGGGACCAAATTTTTTTTTCGCATTAAAAGATTCGTAAAAGAAAAGAAAACTCACCAATATTTTCATGTCGTTAAATTTTATTTCGATTTCGTGTAGGTTGCATCCATTGGGATAAAAAGCAAGTAAAAAACTATTGTTTTTTGGGGGGAAAATTAGATATATTTTTTGAAGTGTCTTTTTCAGCACCATATTGCCCATAAATTGTTTGAGATCATCTATTGTTTTATTCATCTCTCCATTCGAAAACGCATCTTATTAACTGCGCACACTTTTAATTATTTTCTGCATTTAAGAAGTAGAGGGGGCAATATCTACATTGTTGATTGCGTTGTCAGGTCGTCGGAAATTACATTTCACACGAAATTTTTTGTGTTAAACTATTTTTGTTTCGTGTTCGACAGAGAACGTTTCGAAAGAGAGTTCGAAAGAGAAGTTAGACTTCTCTTAGTCAAACAGATGGCGCCACTGCTTTCCGTTAATTTCAAATAATTTTTCATTGCAGTTATTTCAATTTTCATTTCGTTTGATTATTTTTATATCCTAAGACACTTTCTTTTTGAGACAACTATATGCAGAAATTTTAATTTATTTTTGTTCTAAAACGCAGGGCTCTGAGTTACAGTAAAAATTTTTAAATTAGAATACAAGATACCGAAAACATTCCTCTTTAAACAGGTTTAAAGAGGACTTTAAACAGGTTTAACCCTTTATGTACTGAATTATGAATTCATGAAAATTTTATCTTCTAAAGCATTTTTCGTGAATTTTTGAAACTACGTTAGAAGATTTACATAATCATTTAACAAATTTTAGAAGAATTTTAGAAGGATTGAAGGATTTAGGAGGATTAATTAAATTTGAATTTATAGGGATTTTGTGCAATATTTATAACCCCACTCAATCGTTTTATTGTAAATATTTTTCTTAGTATTTTGTAGAATTAGGAAATATACAAATATAATGTTCTTACAATAGAAATATTTCCGAATTGAAAAATCCCCCCCCCTCCCCCAACGCCGAGAAAGCTGAAAAGATGCAAAGGCAAAATAAATCATTTATTTATTTTTTTTTTATTATTTATTTTTTTTTTGTGTGTGTAACCAATAATGCTTTTGGAACAAGATAAAGTAATACATCTATAACTCATTCTAAACTGTATTACTACTAATCGATGTATTAAATGAATTTTATAATAAGTTATTTTAATGGTACTTATAAGTACCGTCAGTAGATAAAGGGTTAAAGAGGAACAGTAAATAAAACTTCTGTAAAACTCTGCATAACGGAAACTTGGCTGAAACGAAATTTTTCATGGTTTCTGCGAAATAACACACTTTTTAAGATTAAAACCTGCCTTTTGCTAAACTTTCGTAATTAAACTTGACATTTTCCATAAATTTCAGAGGAGAGTGTATCCCCATTAGCCCACCCTTTAGATACGCCACTGATACTGGTTAGAATACAAAATAAATAAATCATGTCTAATATTTTTAGAAAATTTTAGATTTTAAAAAGTGGTGATTTAAATATGTGGATAAGTCCATGAAAGATTATATTGTACTTTAAATGAAAATTTTTAAATACAGAAATATGCAAAAAATAGAAAATTTTTTGGAATTTACGAAAGAAAAATTGCATTAAAATACGTAAACTGGCGTCTCAACTGGCAATATAATTTAAATATTTTAACGAATATTTTTTACGATGTATAAAGCTTACAAAAAACAGGGAAAAATTGGCTGCTTATTGCCAAAGTTGCAGGTTGGTCAAAAATGGATGCGATTCAGACGTTTGAAATGTCTTAAATTCAGACGCATACACGTGTCTTAAAAATTAAGACACTTTAAAATGTCTGAAAATTGAACACTCCAGTTTAAGACATTTATGTGTCTGAATTTCAGACATGTCAGTTTACAGTGTTTATACCATGATCATATAGTAAGACACTTAAGTGTCTTAATTTCAGACACCTGTGATGTCTGAAATTCCATATTCAGACACTTAAGTGTCTGAATTACTTTTTCAGTCACATATATGTCTGAATTTAAGACGCCTTTATTTGCAGTGAAGCGTCTGCAAATCCTAGCAACACTAATTCCTGAAAAGAATCGGTTAGAATGTATCTGTCGATTCTGATCTCTTCGATTTGTTTCAGGGACGGCACAAAATTTATCCATTCACTTGCAACTGGATTTGGGATTTCATCTTTCCAACCTAATTTCATGAGCCACAATTTCTGAAGAAATATCTTTGCTCGTGTAATAATTGGTCCTAGAATACCTAAAGGGTCCTATAGCCTTGCAATGGTGCTTAGCACATCTCGTTTCGTGTATGATGATTTCTCCGTTATTGAAATCTTGAACATAAACTGATCTTCAACGGGTTTCCAGATAACCCCTAGAGTTTTACTTGTTGATTCTTCATTTATGGAAAAGTTATAATCTTGAACTTCCAATGGCTTACTGTTCATTAATTCCCTTGAATTGGAATTCCATTTATGGAGGGACATACCGCATGTTTCTAACATGTTGCATAACTGATGTTGGAGTTCTATAGCTGTATCTAGATCATGTGCGCCTGTCACTATGTCATCCATATACAAATCTTCCTTTATTACTTCCGCAGCTAAAGGGAATTGCGATGCTTCATCTATGGCTAACTGTTTCAGAGTCCTTATTGCGAGAAATGGTGCGCTAGATGTACCATATGTGACAGTATTCAATCTGTAAATAACAGTTTCTTCATTCTCGTCGGTCTTCCACACAATTCTCAGAAGGTCGCGTTGAGGTGGATCTATTAAAATTTGTCTGAACATTTTTTGAACGTCCGTCGTAAAGGCATACCTATAAACACGAAATCTTGTCATAATTTCAAATATGTCTTCTTTTACTTCTCCTTTCAGCAGACAATCATTGAGACTGAAGCCAGATGTAGTGGCAGCTGATGCATTGAATACCACACGTAATTTAGTTGTGGTTTTGTCTGGCCTGAGAACACCATGATGCGGCAAATAGTAACATGAGTGATTTTCTGGATGTTCGGAATGAGGGTCTGCAACCTTCTCCATGTGACCTAATTCTAAGTATTCTTGCATGAACTGCTGATACAATGCTTTCATAGTTTTATCCTTAGCTAAGCTTTCCCATAACTGATTCAGACTTTTTTCGCAAGCTCTTTAGAATCACCTAAATTTTCCAAATCATTGGTTGGCATCTGTACGATGTACCAACCTGCGTCATTTCGTTTATGCGCAGTTTTGTAATGCTCTTCACAGTATTCTTCTTCTTTACTAAGGTTTTTCGAAGTTTCATCAATGGTTTCTAACTTCCAAAACTTTTCTAAACATTCATCAATGCTTTGCGACTGCGAAACAAAACCACAATATTGCATTTGGCTGACAGATTCTATGCTTCCTGTTGCAATGTATCGGAATACTGAATTGCGAAACACTAAATTACTGTTTGGAATGCGAATTTCTCCATCTTTTATTATATGAAAGAAGGATTCAGCGCCGAGCAGCATATCAATTTTGCCAGGAACGCTAAATTTCGGATCTGCTAACTGATGAGGAATTTTTAAGTTATCAATGTTTAAGTTTGTAACTGGGAGTGAGTCCGTTATTTTTGAGACAACAAGAAAATCCAATGACGTTTCAAAAGATCCATTTCCGTTTATAATTTTAGCATGAATTTTGTGTTTAACGTTCATTTCCTTTCCCCCTAAGCCTGAGATGGCGATGTTCAATCGCTTTAGTGGAATTCCCAATCGATTAGCGAATTCTGAAGTCACAATATTGGACATACTTCCAGAGTCCATTATTACACGTGCTTCTAAATAACTTCCAGAACAAGGGTTAAAGACCCAAACTAATGCAGTGGATAGAATGACAGATTTATTTCTGTTAATAACGCAAGATAAAGAACATGATACAGGTGATTTAGTTTCTGGCTGTCCGTAAAACTCATCTGCGTTCGGATTCAATTTATGACCTTGCGCGGTGGGCTTAACTTCATCAACTTTGCTCGGAAAAGAATTGTTTATATTTTTATGGAGTAATGTGTTGTGTCTTGCCTGACAAATGTTGCAGGAACTTTTAGACTTGCAATTAGCAATCGCGTGTTGACTACTTAAGCAGTTGAAACAAAGCTTATTTTTCATTGCTACATCTTTTCTCTGAAAAGCATTTAATTTCAAAAAAGCGTCACATTTATATATTGCATGATTTTGCTTACACATTACACAGAAATTAATGGAATTTGTTGACTTAACAAAGAGAGATTTTTGCTTAAAATTACGATCTTGAATTGATTTGGGTTTTACTGCAATGGTTTTACTTATGTTTTCCAAAATTTGAGAACGTTTTTCTAAAAATAAAATTAAATCATCTAACTTTGGAACTTCATTTGAACTTATTGTCATTTCATAATTTTTCCGTGTATCTTTATCCAACTTTTCAAGAATGATATTTAAAATTAAAACGTCGGAGAGATTGTTTATGTTGTAATCTAAAACCTTTAATGCGCGAATGCTTTTTTTAACGCTGTCTACTAGATTTCTTAGATCTTTTGCGGAAGGCTGTGTAATTTTATCTGCATCTAAAAGTGAGTTTATGTGTATTTGTACTATAACTCTTTCATTTTCGTACCTGTCTTTTAACGCTTGAAATAAAAAAGAAAAAGTATCTTCGGTTGTTTGCAAAGCTCTTGCGTCACTTACTAATGCAGCTGATAAATAATGTAGTTTTTGTGCTTCTGACAACTGCTCGTTTGATGTTATAATATTATCAAACTGTAGTTTAAATGTGCTCCATTCTTCAGGTTTTCCGGAAAATTTAGGAAGTGGTATTTCCGGTAACTTAATGTTTAGCGCATTGTTTGTAAGAGTAGGTTTTAATTGATTTTCATTGAGAACCTTACCCACTTCTAAATGCTTAATTTGTTTCTTTAGTTTGAATTTAGTTTTTATAATATTTTCACTGTATTCTTCACTAGTGTTAATATCATTTTCACAATCCTTAGGAATGCTTATGGCAGCTTCTATTTCGCTATTTAAGTTTTTTAGCAAGTCTTCCTTATCATTTAATTGTTCCAGAATTTCTAAATAGTCATCGGTTTCTTTATTGTCATCATTTATTAACGTTTCAAATTTAGTGATCAATTTGTTCTTAAATATGCACGTTTCTTTTTTAATTTCTCAAGCGGTTCCATTTTATAAAAAACTTATCATGCAATAATCAAAAAGAATAATCAAATATTTCCTACCTTGTTTCACGCAGACGATTTCGTTTTGGCTTTAATCCATTACGGAAGCTTGCGCAATCACTGTTATAAAACTGCAAGTATAAAACTCGATGTCGAAACTTCAAATGAAAGAAGGGGAACTTTTCCTTTCAACTGCGATGTTTTTTTCACTATTTCAGACTAAATTCTTTTTTTAAAATAAATACTTGAGGCTCGACTTAACCAAATGTTGTTGTTTGCGAGCATAAACATAAATTAAAAGTCGATAGCTTTAAACTTTAATATAATGGACTGTTTATTTAGATTATAAATGCGTGCTTTTTGAGCTGCGACTGCCTTGGTGGCGTACAAACTACTACTGAAGGAATTATGAAACATCTGTGGGAGGGTAAATACTGTGACGTCATAACAACATACAGTGGCGCCAACAGCTTGTATTATCATCATGTCAACAGAAAAGTCTTTTTCGTCATCAGGGTTGCAGGGTAAGTCACGTATGGATTTTTTACATGGTGAATTCTCCCCTATCTCTTGAGAGTGGTGGGTAAGTTTTTGTTTTCAGCTGAGCATTTCTTCTTCGCCAGGGAATCTTTCACTTTGTTCTTATCCTGAAATCGAGCGATCAATGTTGCTGAACCTCTTTGGGTAGAAGTTGCAGGTGTGATCACTGGCACTTTCCTGATTTCCTTAAGGCAGCAGCAGTTTGATGAATCGAATCTGGCCACTTGATGATAGTTTATCTGCTACCATGAAATTTTTGCTAAATGAAGAGGGATGAGGTTTCACCAAAAAGTTTTCAGGAAACGTGTTGGGGTTACATGTCATGATGACCATCTTTTTGAAACCATTGACAGCATATTTAACAACAGCAGCATGCTCGTAGGCTTTATTGAGCGATTTGTAGGTTCCCATCTTTTGTACCATTTTAGTTTTACAGTCAATTTTCTATTGCTTCAGCAAAAAAGTTTTAAAGGGGAACATAAACGCGACACCCAGAGGCTGCAGTTTTGCTGTTGAAGGAGGGGGGGGGGGTGTAAACACACGAATATAACACCATTCTCCCGTGTAAAGTCAATGATAATCAAATTATGAAAATGTGAGTAATGCCCATCCAATATCCATATAATGGGATCGTCTTTTAATGGCTTTATATTGGACAAAATATGGCAAAACCATCTCTCTAAAAGCTCTGCTGTAATCCACCCTGACTCATGCACAGCTCTGATTGATAATGGAGATGTACCATACATTAACTCTTTCTTCGTGAGCTTCCTCGGAAATATCATGAGAGTGGGCACAAACACCCTTGCGGCTGACATGCACATCACTACAGTAACTAAGGAACCCCTCTCCGAAGACTATACAGATGTTTTTCTTTCCTTTCATGGCTACGATGTTTTTGGGCTTTGTGTTGGACAATAGGCAATCTAGTTTCGTCTGCATTGTACGCTTTCGCTTAGTCGAATTTTATTTTCTCTAATTCTGCCTTCAGTATTGAGAAAAATAGTTGAACACTTTGTTTTGTGAACCCCTGAATGCGGGCGAGCGATAATGATTGAACTTTTCGTACTCAGTTCCGAGTGTCGCTTCAAAAAACAGCACAACCACTTAGTTCCTGCCATTTTTTTGTCTCAGATACTAATGGGTGTGATAAATTATTGCGAAAAGCTAGTTGGAATGACATTCGTCTCCGATTTTTCAGAGTTAGTTCATAGAAACTTCGCTCCATTTCTTCATAGTATTAAACGAACTCGTTCTCTAGTTCATATGGGAAAACTATTTTCAGGTCGATTCTCATTTCAATCAAGTCTTCTGCACTCTTACCTAAACGTTTTTTTATATAATCTGTCAATGTTGATCTTGGGATACAGAACTGTTTACTCGCTTTATATCACATTTCCTTTCAACAGCCAACTTCATCTCGGCTTTAGCCCACTTTTCCCGTGGTCTTTATTTGCAACGATCAAAAGAGGCAATATTTGTTTCTTTTAATAAAAATAAAGGTATTTTACAAAGTATTTTAAATTTGTTTTTGTTTTTAAATAAAAAGATTATTTTTATTTTGAATGTTATTTTAAACATTTTTATTTTATTAATCTTATTATTTTATTTTATATTAAACTTTCTTTTCATTTTGAAAAAAATATCTTGAAAAAGCTTTCCTAATTTTGTCCATGGTAAGAAAATAAGAACTCCAAGGTGGTTGAAATTGGAACCACGCTACTTCCCAATATGGCGGAGCTTCAGTTCTTGTAAGATGAACTGAACATCCTAAAACTCACTGTATGCTACTGTTAGCATCTGATATAATAGATGCAATAAATAGGAAATAAATGCTTACAGCACAGTAAATAACGTAATAAGAACTTGGATCTTCTAAAAATAGGAAATCCTGTGTGTATAATATATGTATGCATCTTGGCGAACGAAATTTGCACTACTGACGCCTTTTACATTCCGTTCCTTGTGCCTTGCGTGATAAGTGGAGCCATTTTTGAAGAATCAGAGATTTAAAGAGAGAGAAACTTGGGAAAGAGGACGAAATTAGGACACTTTTCCTTAAATAGTTCATTATTACTTCTTTAAACTTATATAATATTTATAAGTTGCATGTTGCTAAAGTTATTTATTTTACACGGTTTCACCAGCTGGATAAGTTTTAAATTATCTTAAAAATATCCGATTAAGGACGCTCTTTTTATGCATTTTTATATTGAATCAGTCTTTTTTTCCTGTCAACTACACTGTTCTCTTGTTGTTTTCTACACTAACAATATCAAGGTTGAATCAGTGTTGCCAGTTTGGCCTCCACTTTTATTTAAAAAAAAAACTCGTATTCGCACCAGAAAATGCAGGAAGTATTTCCAGATTAATTTAATGTCAAGCTTTTCTTGATTACTTAAAGTAAAAAATATTTTTCAAAAATTTCCAGTCTGAAGTCGAAAATTCAGAATGAAAATGGAGACCAAACTGGTGTGATAACCCTGAGATGAATTAACGGTGATCAGAATCGGGTCTTAATTTCGAGTTTAAAACAATTTAAAGATCTTAAATATTGTTCTAAACGGTATAATATGATAATTCAATTTCATTATAAATACACATAAATGCCTATAGCAAATCTGTACTTATAAAATTGTATTTATTTAAGTCAAAATTACTTAAACTGGTTCTATTTGAAGAGTAGAAAAAGTTTTACCTTAAAAAGTGTTTATCATTAAATTTTATTGTGTCGCTAATCGACGACAAATCGTGAAAAAAACGATTTTTTCTTTTTCTTTTTTTTTTTTTTTTTTTTTAGAAGCTATATAGAGGTTAATCAGAAAATGCTTTATAGACACATATATCCTCATGAATAGAATATTCTATAATTTTTTTTTCAAATTTTTCTGAGTATGCGCTTATAAAGACGTTCCTTGTTAGTTAATTAAATGTTAATTGTCCATTAATATAAATATTTTTAATTTTGACTAAAACACAATTTTCTTTGAAAAATGCAAATTTAATTTTGAAAGTTTTATGAAACCATATATTTTGTAAAAATTGATCAATGCAAAAACCCTTGACGGGTTAAAAGTTTCTGACGCAGCACTTTATCTTATGCTCTAAGAATTTTAAATATGGAACTTAAAAATACTGATATCAAATTTTGAGTGACGTTATGCTATTTCTTAAAAAATATATTTGTATTTATTTCATCATTTTATTTTTGTTTTATTTATAATCGCATGTGCAAAAGTTATGTTCAACATGAAAAGCTGCATAAAATTTTATTCGCTGTTGCTTTATCATTTACATCTCTCATAAATTCAAAATATGAGTTTTAAAAGATATGATATAAAATTTAAGTGACGCCTTATTGTGACTTTAAAAGGTTTGTTTTAAAATTCAATTTAAATTATTTTTGACTTGGTTAAAATATTTTTTTACATCTACACAATACTTTTAATTTTCCAATTCACTGTTAAATATATCACTTTCATTGAATCTATACTATGCATTGAAATGTATTTATTTCAATAAATTGATTTATCTTTTGTGTCACGCTATTCAAAATTGTGAGTAAGATTTATGTAAATGGTTTCTTTGCGTCATTGTGTCCAAACTACATGAAATGTATGAAAAAGGATAGTTTGACGCAAAGAAACCATTTACATAAATCTTACTCACAATTTTGAATAGCGTGACACAAAAGATAAATCAATTTATTGAAATAAATACATTTCAATGCATAGTATAGATTCAATGAAAGTGATATATTTAACAGTGAATTGGAAAATTAAAAGTATTGTGTAGATGTAAAAAAATATTTTAACCAAGTCAAAAATAATTTAAATTGAATTTTAAAACAAACCTTTTAAAGTCACAATAAGGCGTCACTTAAATTTTATATCATATCTTTTAAAACTCATATTTTGAATTTATGAGAGATGTAAATGATAAAGCAACAGCGAATAAAATTTTATGCAGCTTTTCATGTTGAACATAACTTTTGCACATGCGATTATAAATAAAACAAAAATAAAATGATGAAATAAATACAAATATATTTTTTAAGAAATAGCATAACGTCACTCAAAATTTGATATCAGTATTTTTAAGTTCCATATTTAAAATTCTTAGAGCATAAGATAAAGTGCTGCGTCAGAAACTTTTAACCCGTCAAGGGTTTTTGCATTGATATCATTACTTTTTTGAGGTTAGTGATAAAATGATTAAAAAAAAGATACTTATGGAATTTAATGCAGATTTAATTTTTACTATTTTATTACAATTTTCCTTATAGCAGTTTGTATATAAAAACAACTGGGTAAGTATAATCGCAGATCGCACAGAGGGTTTCATTTGATATTCCTTTAAAAACACTTTATCCTTAAATTAATAAATCCAAAATGTTAATTTATAATTATTAAATCCTTACATAGATGGTGTTTCATAGATGGATAGTTACATAAATGGATAGACGTTTTTATCAAACATTTCTCTATAATACTACGCAATTGCGTCAAAAGATGGCGACACCAGAAGTCTGATATGCTTATTATGTAAACTGTAATCAAACTTCATTGATATTTATAAATAAAATATTTCAACTAAATTATTTATTATAAAAGATATTATTACATCACAATAGCTTTTATGCAAGGAAAATAATAATTATAATAATAATAATAATATTATGGATGTCAGTGATTATATATTGATTGACCGTCATAATAATAAAAAATGATATTATAAAAAGAAGAGCTGAAATGAATTATTTTTTTACGTTTCTGATCGTGTGATTTATATTCAAATAATAATTACAGTAAACTCTCTGTAAGGCGGACTCTGTGTAAGACGGAAATCTGTCTAACTCGGAAAGAATTTCAAGTCCCTACGAATCCATAGACATAGAGTAAAATTTGTCTATTGCGGAAAATTTTCTTGGTCCCGATCGATTCCGCCTTACACAGAGTTTACTGTATTAATGTATATTTTTTGTAAAGTGATTGAAATTAAATATATTTATAAAATTTATGGTAATATTTTTATTGTTGAAAAATTGCCAAGAAATAATTATCATCAAATTGGCGTCATTATAATTGTAATTTTATTTAACTTAATAGCAATTAAAAAATTACAAAGGAACTGAGAATAATGGTCAACTAACAGACTTTAAAAAAAAAAAAAAACTTCACACGCACTAGCGAGTATCGAACTGCCTATGTTAAGATCAGTAGACAATGGCCCTCAACCACTCAGCCGTGGGAAGACAAAATTTTTCTCCCCAAAAGTGGTTAAAAAGAAAGCATGTGTATGAATACAGTGTCATGCATTTTCGGTGAAATTTCCATAGAATGGCGAAGAAATATAGTCCGATTTTTCATGCGCATTATAAAACGAACAAGAGTCTTGCTGGAAACAAGTAAATTGTTATTTGGTTCATCTGAAACATATTTATTTGATTTTTAAAAAATCGCCCGTGTCATTTTCGAGAGAAAAAAAAATCGAATTATTTAACGAACGAGAGTTTTCCCAGAAAAAAGAAAAGTGTTATTCACCTCGCCTTAATCACATTTATATTATGTATCAATTTAAAAATAATCGTTAGAACCGTTTTCAAGATTTTCAAATTAGGAACTTCCTCGATATTATACCAACGTTTTCACTTTAAAAATGACTATTTAGATCTCAAAATATACTGCACGTAGAAATGTAAAAATTTCAGTATACGATTAGACTGCAGATATAAGACTGTTCTAGAAAATTCAGAACAATAAGACGTATATCTGCTGAGTTATTAAAAGGCGGCTTTTCGCATTTTCTTTGATGTCGAGTTAGCTGTATATATGAGTTCCGCCATCTACGAATTCTATGATACGATACGATACGATTTTAACGATACGATACGATACGATTTTAGGCTTAAGGCTGCGTCACTCGAAATACTACCGTCTTTCATGATAGAATGACTGTTACAACTTATAGTAGTATTATAGCGTTACACATTCAATGCATTTATCTGATATTACTCAAAAAACTCCTTAAACATAATTTCTCCAAAACGTAAATACAATAATAATATATATAAACTTCAAATTTTATCCAATATTCAATATATAAAATTTGACTTTTTTTTCATAGTTATATTTACTTTAATTAAACATTACTATATTAAAATTTTCAAATAGTACGTCGAAACCTTGAAAAGAATATATTTTTCTCTTTTTTTCATTAAAGTATTGGAAAACTGATAAATAAGTATGCTTCTTTTCAGAAAATGCTTAAATCTAATTTAAATGCGCTTCGCAATCAAAATCATAAATAAATTTTATAGGTATTTCTAAATTTCAAATCTTCACGGAGTTTCATTCAGGGTATAAATCTTTCTCTTCACTTTTAATCTTTCTCTACAAATTGCGTAAAAACTTATTGTATGAGAAAAGTACAAGTTGGCCTTAAGTGCACGTGCTTGAAGGATACTACAAGTTAAACTATTTGGTATATTTTAAAATGCGTTGGTATTTATTCTGTTTAAAGTTTGAGGAAACGAATTATGCAATAAGGATGATTCGTTTTATATTTTACCGATAGATGGCGCCTAAATGTTAGAGATGTTTTATTAGCAAATACAGTAGACTCCCTCAAATCCGCACAACTTGGGAACCGAGATTGTGCAGATTTTAGAATTTTGCGGATTTTTGGTCGTTGATTTGTTTACATTTTTGAAACATTAATTTGATTGGAAGTTAAGCAAGGGAAATTATAATGAAAGCTTACAATAAAGTAAAACATTAAAATAAGTAAAATATTAAAATAATTTATTAGTTTAAAAGTAAGTAATTATTAAAATAATTATGTAAAATAAAAAGTTAGAAAAATATTAAATTATTACCGATGAAATCAATTCAGTTCGACTCCAAAAGTCCTATGCTGCCATCTAGTGGTAAAGCGATCCTAAGATCGATACGTCATTATTCGTTCTTAGCACTACGTGGACGGGTTTACAAAAAAGATAACTAAGTTACATATTTAAATAAATAAAGATGAATACAAGTAAACTATTAATGTAACTATAGTTAAATATAATACGTATAAAGTAAACAAAAGACCGGTATTTCAATCTAGTGATGACACAAGAAATAGGGAAAGAAGCAAGGAGAACAGTGTTAATGCTATTATCAGTAATATCGCTTATTGTGCCCTCTGTAACTTTTTTCATTGTTATTTAGAGTCTTGAATACTTTTCATATACTGCTTTGTATGTTTAGAAACAAATTTGTCTATAATAAAAAATAAAAAATAAATAAAAATAAATAAATAAATAAAAATCCGCGAACAATAATTTTAAAATAGCGTTCCGGTTCGTGGATTTTTCCATTTCGAACCCTGGAATTTTTGATATAGATAAACAAATTTATATCAAAATCAAAAGTAATATAAATTTATTTAGTTATAAATCAACTGTAATAGCCAAAAGAGAATGATTAACAAAAAATTTAGTAAAAAAAAAAAACATTGCGGTAGTCGCTGATTTCGGCGCCATCTTGAATTTTGTTCCCGCAACTTAATTGTAAATTTCATTGTTTACATCTGAAAAAAATACGCGGATTTTAGGGTCGCGTATTTAAGGGAGTCTACTGTATTAACAAAAGTAATTCATTTTAAATCAATATCTTTTGAGACGTCGATATTCTTTCATAGAAGTGCTGTAATTACTATTATCTTGTTTAAAACACTATATTATGTAAAAGTTTTCGGAAAACAGTTTGAAAATTGATCTGGTAGGAAATTCTCTATTTTTCTATTCCACCTGGTTCCACTATACTTACATTTTTCTGGTTTCCATCTGCATATTTCTCCATTAGCCTGCCATCCAAGAATGTCTATACTTCATTATGAAATAGATTTCTTCTTAAACATCGATTTCGAAACAATTTCAAGAATTCTTCCTAATAAAATTGGTAAATATAAATAGCATATGTATCTGTGTGCGTTCCGCGTTTGCACGCGGAAGTATAATTAAATAATGCGCTTTTTAAAATTGACTACCCATACCTGCGGTGAACTTTTATTTTGTTAAGATATCTGTATGCCTACGGAACATTTTTTAAGTATTTGTATCATTAAATTTTATACTTGCTAATTATTATTGAAATTTCATAAAAGTGTGACATAATCAGCAAAATAAAAATTCTATTTATTTATTGATTTATCTTTAGATTAAAAAAAAATGATTATACAATTAAACGAAAAAATTTTATTTTTTTAAAACTATTCACATTTCAAATTATTAAATATAAATACATTTTATGATTTTCATATTAAATATAATAACGTTATAAAGAACGTAGGGCAGGGTAGTACACAGTGATACAAAAATTATTATTACCTAACGAATGGCAACGATTTTTATTCTTTTGAAAATATTTTTGCTACATCTTTAAGCTACACAAATACGCTACACATTAATGTATAAATGGTTTTAAAAAGTTATTTATAAAAGCACAGAAGCAGAATAACGGAGTATCGAAAATTGTCTCACTGTGTACCACAAGTGGTACACGGTGTATATATTTTCATATATCATACATTTTTACTCTCTATCAATAAATTTCTGCAGTTTATGACTTCTAATTAATATTTCTAGATTATAAAATTTTTTAAAAATATGAGACTCGGGTGAACAATGGCAGACATTGGGCTACCTTCATGCAAATTTTCAGCCTCTTACGTTTAGTAGATTTCATTAGCCATCGCCCCCCCACACACACACACGCACACACAGACAGAGAGAGCGAAAAAAAAACCTTCTTTCAGTAATAAATAACTTTTTTTATATCACAACAGCATAGTAGATACACAATGAGGCACGTCTCACTGTATACCACAACTGTATGTCTCACTGTGTACTTTCGTTACGTTGTAACAAAATGGATGCCATATCTGTTTCATCATCAATTTCACAGCTTTGAATGCTTGTGTCGCTTTGTCGACATAGTCTATCATTAGATATAACTAGGTTTGGTTAAGTAAATATATGCTATAATGAAAGAAATAAACTATAAAATGGACGTTTATGTAACTTTAACCCCTGCAAAATAAATAATTACTTACTATTTTGTTGGACGAGTAACCGAAGTGCCGAAACTACATCCACGTGTTGCATAAGATGAGGTGGTTCAGTGTGTGTTCCAGCTAAGAGAAAAAATTATAACTATACGTCAAAATGGCTGCTGTCTCACTGTATACCATGTCTCATGGTGTACTCCCCTACCCTACACTATTTTTATGACAATAACATGATTTTTTTTTCTTTCTACGTATAAAAAGACAAACACGCTAAACGTTACTGAAAAAAATAAATAATTTATAGATTCAAATTGTGTAACTCGTAATCTTTTCAATAAATCAGCACAAGAATAGGCTACTTCCTTTGAATATACATTTAAAACATAATTTTTAATTTTTTGGTAAATAAACTATTATTTATTGAGTTGTGGCAATTTTTCCAACACAATTTTACAAAAAAAAATCACTTTTGAGATGAATCATAAACAACTTTCAACTTACTTTTTTTAAAGTTTGTAAAAAAATATATAGATGTTTAAAAAATACCTAAATCGAAAGGAAAGTATTGGATATTTACATAAATTTAAAAAACAGAAATTTGAAATTTTGTTCGAGTTGGTGTTTAAAATTCATACGCGAGGGTGCAAGGCAAGGCGAAGGAGGTTTCACATGTGGTTTGTATGTGGATTTCGTACAAATCTCTTTAAAAATTCCATCAAGTATAGGTATCCATCAAGTATCCCATCAAGTAATCAGAAATTTATCTGTGGTTGTTAAATTACATATTTATAATAATATTTCCAATTGGCAAATTATAAATTTAGTTACAGAGGTGCCAGATAGCAATAAACGTGATAATAGCCTGTTGCGGGATGCTTCATAAGAAGAGGCTATATGGTAGTTCCAAAGGCCAAAAAAATGATCGTAATATGATAATGAATGAATGCGGTATACGAATGCGATCGAAGTTGGTATTTAGGATTTTTTGCGTTTTCCGAATGCAGATTTCGGATTACAGATATCAGAAAGCGAAAATTCAAAATGTCAGATCCAATATGACGGCCAAAATTTAAAAAATCAATCAATAAAATAATATTAGAATAGGTGACTTTGAAAGAGAATAAAATTTATGCTCTTTTCGCATAATGATTACACATCTGATATAGGAAAACAAAAATATATAAACAATATAATTCTATTTGTCTATTGGCCTGGTGAAAAGTTTTGCAACAGATTTTTTTTATAATTATTATTGAACGTAGTCGAAAGAATAAAGTTGTAGCACCAAAATACATCATGACTGCATTTCCGGATTTATTTATATACTCGTCTGACTGTTGTTTTTATTATTATTATTATTATTATTATTTGTATCATTGTTGCTTTCTAGTCTCTTCATTTAATATTACGATTTGTAACACTATCACCTAAATTTTTGGTTCATAACCTAAATTGCTTCTATTTCTACATTATTTATTAAGCTTAGCGTGTAGTGCTATAAATATGTGGAATAAAGCTCATAACGAGTAAAAATGAAAACTTAAACCACGTAAAACATTATTTCTGTATTTGAACGGCGAAATTAAATGTAAAGAAAACACCCGTATAAAAGGAAATTCCTTAATTATTTACCTAGCTGAATGAACACAAAAGCACATTTTTCATATTCTTTGCTTCTCGGAAACAATCTTCTAACGAAAATTCCGGTATGTTCATAACTTTCAGAGACACTATTCTTAAATCCAAAAGAAAAACATAGAAGTACAGAGATAGGAACCGATTTTTAATGTCCCACAAATGCATTTAATGATGATTTTTAGAATTTATTCAACGAGCAGTATTATTTCTATATAGAAAGAAAAAACGGTTAAACTTTAAATAATTATGCCAAGAGAATTTATTTTTGTATTAATAAAGGTAAAATAAGTGTTTAATGTTATCTTAGAGAAATATTAATCGATGTACATGTCATTAATAGTTATTTTAATGTTAAGACATATGTTAAATTAACGTATCCCCCTTCTGTTTAGCATTTACACTTATATATTGCAAATATTTAATTATAATGCAATGATTACTATAATTTTTTGTACTTTAGATCTTTTTCCTTATCATTTTCATTTTAAATTGTATTCTTATCATTATCATTTTTAAATGCATTTATGAAAAGTGTTATCATTATCATCTTGTTATTTTCTTACGTGCCATAGTTCATTTTCAATATTTCTTTTTTACAAATTTTATTTTTTCTTAAAAATATGTAGTAAAACATCAAATTACAACATTATATCTTTTTTATCATTTACATACGCACACAGCTAGCCATTAATATTTATAATTACAAAAAAAATTGAACGAACTCTATTAAAGTTTTCCTGCAGATATTTTTCTTTGGACAGAAAATATAGAAAAATTAAATAAAAATAAATCTCCAAATAGAGATAATGGAGTTAACTATTTTCCTTTGTGATGAATCCCATGTGCATATTTTGCTTATTACCTGCTTCTTCAAAACAATCTTCGAACATAAAAATTCCAGTATGATAATTACTTTCACATATACCGTTTTTTGAATTCAGAGGGAAAAATAGAAGAAGAAGAAGCCGATTTTTAATATCTTACGCTGCATTTGATGATGATGTCTTTAAAATTACCTTGCTTACGTACTTCAGAAATGTAAAGCATTTAAACTTTTAAGCCATTACGTGAATAATGTTTACTTTGCAGCTGAGAACATGTTTAATAATATCATTAAGTAGTTCATGTTTAATATTATCTTAGGGAGAAGTTTAATGGTTGAATTAAATAGAAAGTAGTTTTATTGTTAAGAATATATGTTAATGTTAGCATAAAGATAACCACGGTGTACAAAATTATTGCTATTATATACATTATTAATTTTTCGGCATTCTTATTACTTTAAATTAAATTAGTTACAGTAGTATAAACATCTTACATAATCATACGTGCATATTCTCTAATACATATTGCTAAATAAAATATAGGGGAGAGTGGTAATGAATGGGCCAATTTTTGGTGTTTAAATTTTGTAATTTTTTCTAATACTTTTTTTTTGGCTCAGAATTGGCTCTTCAATTACTTTACTTATTTGGTTATATAAAAAAGTCATAAAAATTGGATTAGAAAATGTCTATAATGAATGATAATAGAAAATTAAAATATAGAAATTTAGCCCATTCATCCCCACCCATGGGGCTGAATGGGCCATTAAAGGTAATGAATGGGCCACTAAATGTATTCAATGAAAAAATGTGGAATTAATCTTTTATTCACCAAATATGACAAAATGAATAGTACTTGACATGATATTATCAAAGCATACAGAAATAGTAAGTAATACACAATGCTTATCAAAATTTATGAACATCAAAAGTGATATTAAGTGATCACATAACTGTAGCAGAAAAATGACAAAATAATGAGATTATAAGAAAGAAAGAACATAAAATATACACAAAAATAAAGATAATACACATTATGATTTAACGAAATTTATATTTTTCAAAATATTACTGTATTAAAATTATTGTATTAAAATTATTGTATTAAATATAATTCTATTAAACGACATGATTGTAACAGGGTTGGAACTGCCTATTAATTGACTATTTATTGTAAATTTCTGGTATTATTTATTCTACCCCTCAGATTCAGAATATAAGCAATTATTCTAGTTTTATATCAAATGGAAAATACTGGTACGTGTGGTCAACAACTGGACAGTTCAGCTTAATCGTTTATACAATTTAACTTATGTTTCTAATAAATAACTGATATTTCTTAGGGATAATTATTTTTTAGACATCACTAGAAACCTATTCTAACTAGACAGTAATTTAATCTAAATCCATTACAGCCAGTTATGTTTCATATTAAAGATAAATCAGAAAAAAAGAAAGAAAAACCATATTTTCATGATCAGGGCAAACGTGGCCCATTCATGACCATGATATAGTGGCCCATTTAGCCCCACCTATACTTCTGGAATATATTCAGGTTTTTTTTAATACATTAAATTCAAATAACATCTAAATACATCCTAATATTAGTTTACAGGTATGCAAAGACTTGCTAATACACATATCTGCAATGAAATAATAGATAGTTTTTAGCTTATTTATTTTACTGAAAAGGGAAAAAAATTACTTTTCAATCAGATTCTTCACCATGCTACTCTAGTGGGAAAATGCCTTCTCCCAAACATTGGAAAATTTTATGAGTTTGGTAGAACAAATAGCTTCATCTATTGGTGGCATTTAAAATAATTTTATGAAAATACATTTTCATATTTTGTTAATGGCCCATTTATCCCCATGGCCCCATTCATTACCACTCTCCCATACATAGAGAGTGAACAAAAAAAAATTTCTGAAATATAGTTATAATTCTGGCACTAGATTTACTCTTTTTAATAAATAGGAGAATTGCCATGTGTAGGAGATGTTGGGAATACCCACTGTTGACGTTGATACAGCGTAGTGCGCAATTTATCAAACTGTGAAACACGCGTGGCAGCTCTACCTGAGAGATGGCAGCAATAGCGCTTTCACCGTTCTTATATAGCTTTGCCAATATATGGGGATTAATTGAATAGAACTGACCTTTGAACTTGCCGCACAGAGCAGTTCATCAGGTGATCGTGGTTGTTAGAAAATTTTACTGCCTCTGTTGACTATCCTCACCTCACCTATCATACATAAAAGTGTATTGCTTATCAATATCTCCCGCATGCTCAAGTGTCTGCGCATGTACCTCTCGCACCCAACTGTGTCTTTCCCAATTTCTAATGATTTTTTTTATTTTTATTTATTTTTATTATTTATTTATTTATTTATTTCTTGCTGTTTAGATTCCTTTTTCTCGAAATTCCACAAACGGGCTAATTTTCCTTTGGCCACTCTGTATATATTTGCATATATCAAACACAAAACACTAGAAACTTGTGTGTTTTAGGTATTAATAGAAGGAATATTACCAAAATTTCTAAGGTAGAGAGGAGAAAAAACTTAAATTTCAGAAAAGATTAAAAAATTTTGTAGATCCTTCGGGGTTTTTTTTTTAAGGCTTTTAATTCGTTCTTCTGCAAATACTTTTTGAAAATAAATGAAAATTTCCAAAAAAAATGGAATGCACACAAATAATTGAAAATAACTTAATAAATTTTAAAATGACACAAATGAAAAATAATAAAAGGTTTTAAAATACATACACAAAATACTGTATATTTCAAAACTCACAAAAGCAATAAAAATGCAATAATTCAAAACGTATAAACCGTAACAAGATGCGGTTTTTACCGAATTCATAGACATACAGGCGGTTTTTGGATAGCAAATAAATTATTGGCAGAATGGTCACAGAAAGTTATCACTGTTGTGGTACCAAATCTCCTGGTCATTATTTAAGCCATTATGTGAGAAGAATATTGTAGAAAACTTTTTCGATGCTCTGCAAAATACCATTTCAGTTCATACAGCTATACTCACTAATGACATCGGTCAAGTTGAACATTCATAATACTATTTGCATTGTGAACTGAGTTGCGCCGCTGAACCTACTGACGACAAAAATGTTTATTTATGGATCGCAAAAGCAACCATTCTGGAAACGTAATTTTTGACATTAAAAACGATCTAATGCCTTTTAAAACTTTCCAACAACTTTGAAAACTTTGAAAAGTGTTTATGAATTCGATTTGTTTGTCCGTCCGTCTGTCTATCTGTCTGTACGTGTTCTAATTCGCGCAAATATAGTCCGGTTGCCATAAAGTGAATATATGTTATTGGGGTTCACAATGGCATGTTCGGTGTTGAAAAAGAAGTGTGTAGCATTTTCGGTTCATTTACAGGGCCACTCAAAAGAATTCCTTTACATTATTTTATAACGCCGATCCTCTCTTATTATAACTAATTACTCTTAACTAAGGAAGAAAACATAACTATAAGATTACTTATAGTTTATTATATACATTATATACAACAGCTGCTCAACACAGCTTTCCGAACAAGTCACATTTTACAACTGCGCAGAATAATCTGGTAACATGCGATACCTTACAATTCCAGACTGTCCGTGTATGGTGCTGCCATCTATTAATACAGATCGCTACTATTATTGAGATATGACACATTACAATCTGAGAAATCGTTTGTCATGCAATTTAATGATATTACAGTGTTTTAAACATATTGAAAAATTAATATAGTTCACTTAGGTATACTACAAGGTTCTTACTATGGAATATGGTGTGCATAGAACTTATCGTTTGTTTACAGGAACACACAAAAGAATTTTACTGTAGAAGAAAATCAGCAATAATTGATCTGTTGAAGCCTACGAACAATAATTGCTGGAAGTGCGCTTTTAGTTGTGGTATGCGTTTTTAAATTTAACTATTTTTAAATATTACTTGGTGTGTATAAATTCTATAGATCATATATAGGGTTCCACAAAACTACTGAGCAACATCCGTTTATTGTCGGAAATTGCTGGGTGAAAATTTCCAACTGCGATATGCGTTGAACTGAACTAATTTTTAGCATACTATGTAGTATGCATACATATCTGAAGATCATGTACATGGCTGCAAAAAGAGTCGTATATTTTAACGACTATTAATGGTAATAGCAGAAATTGGGTTTTAAAAATGCGTTATACGTTTACTAAATTGTTCATTTAGACGTCATCTGTAAAGTTTTATTATAGTATTCCGAAAGTGTTGAAAACAGTTTAATAATCGATGTTGTACGCATGATTTTTTGTTCTTGTTTATATTTCTGTGAAAATCGCATCGTGCTAACATTTATGATTATTGAATTTTTATTTCTATTACGGCTTTTGGAAACCAGTATATCACCCAATTCATAAAAAAATAAATATATTGGAGATACAACTGGCAAATAAAACGACTAGAATGAATAAATTAAAATAGAAGGAAATCAGTCAAGTATTCTGCTAACTAATGAAACTACAAAACAAACTTCTAAAATAAAAGTTCTGGTATGCACATTGCTTTCTCATCCAATGTTTTAAAGTTCTTTTTTTACTTTTGTTTCATAGTAAAGAGAAAGGAAATTAATTTTTAATCTCCAGCAGTTATTGATGTTTTTAAAATTACCTTCATTATGCAATTTAAAACGATAAAACTTTTAAACTTTGTGTCATTAATGGGTAGAATTTTCCCTTCGATTGATAACATTAATGTTAATGTTTAATAATGTCATATTAAATAAGGGATTACTGAAAAGCATTTCTTTACAAAATCCTTACTATAAAGTATTTATATCTTTTTTTTTTTTTTTTGCTATTTTTATTTAATTTTAAAATAATAAATATTAAATTTAATGTATATATATAACGTGTCATAACTGATTTCCAAAATTTTCTGTTATTTGAAAGTGCTTATTCACAAAGAAGACTTGACAAATGCGGTGAACTGGTGGAAACTGGTAACCAATTTTTTTTATTCTCGTGTGCGAAAGCAGTAATCTTACTCTTTTCTCGTACTTTTAATGGAAGAAACAAGTTTAAAAGGTATTTTCCATCTCATGCTCAAAAATCTCCATTCTTTTCTGATCAAATGAGCTAGAGATACAAATATGGAGGAGGAAGGGAGGACTTTTTAATAAAACAGTAAGAAAGGGAGTCAATCCAACCTCTGCGTCATCTAAAATTAGGTGCAATGCTAAAACATTTTCAAATACTTTTCTGTAAGTTGAAATCAAAGTTTTTGTAGACTTAATACTGATCATATTGACTTTATACAACAATAACATATAAGTGAGAATAATTAATTTTAATAAAATTAAAGAATGGCATGTATTTTTATATACATTTCTTCCGCGCTTAAAATAATTTTTGTCGTTATTATCATGGCACTTGTGTGCACCCCACACACCTATACTAATAAAATTAAATTTTGCTCTGTCTGTGTGTGTGTGTCTGCGATTGCTATCAAAATCTACGACACGTACAAGGCACAAACTTTGTGAGAATAGCCCAAAGTCTCTCCTGGTATAGATGAGATTCAGAATTTTACAATTCTAATTATTAGCTGAACAATTAATAAAAAATCGCAACACACTCTCGTAAAGAAACGGCTATTTCATCCCCGGCCGTCGAAGCGCATGCCCAGTACGCATCGCATAGAAACAGAATTTTAATTTCAGTAAATTTCCTGCATTCATCTTGGTTCAGTGGTGAGAGCGCAGGACTTCTGAACCGTAGGTCAACTGGTTCGATACTCGAAGGACCAAAGTTGCAATTTTTTGTTTATAAATAAAAAAAATTTCGTTTTATTTTTCCTGAAATTTTAAGGATGACTTTTATATGTATCCATAAGAGAATAAATAAATAAAAGTAAATCTTCAATTTCTAAAAATATGCAGACAAATTGGGTCCTTTATTTTTATCAAATTAGTGAAAGAAATAATATTATTCCTGTGCGATTATCTTCAAATTCAATTTAGACCTGCTGGTCATAGCCAAAAATATATACACGAACTTTGGTCCAATTGTATGCATAACTTTATACAGTAATAAAAATGGCACAAACATCTCTAGTGCAGCTGCCCCTCCTGGTGAAATATCCCAAAACCCAACTAGGACATGTTTGACATAGTCAAAAATATATGAAAATGTCACGAACTTCGGTATTACACCTCCCCCTACAGGTGGAATATTTCTAATTTCAAATGGGACCATCATGTCATAGCCAAAAACATATATATGATATTTGGTTCAATTCTATGCATAACTTCATACACTTTTCGATGATACAATGAGGACACACAGATAGACAGACATTTTGAATAACGATCTTTTTCAGGGTCTCTGAACTCTAAAAGAAAGCTAGAAGTCGAAAATTTTTCTATTACAATATTTTATTCTATAATAGCTAGAAGCAAGTAAAAATTTTTCTAAAATTCTTGTTGTTTATAATGTACCAACCTGAAAAAAGAAGTCGCCTCATTCTAACTTCATCGCAAATCATTGTGTAAAAATGTCACTTGTACCATTCGATTAGTAATAATGTCTATAATAAACGCAACACTGAAATTTAGTTAAGGAGGTCGTAAACATAAGGGAAGTTTTATCAACCTTTAAAATTTTCAATACTAACACACATAATTTTGACATCATATTTTGAATCTTCGGTAAATTGTTCTTTCCATACTAAAGGCGATATCATTCGATCAAATAGTTTAGGAATTAGGCATGTGTAAAATGTAGAACTCTTAATGTTAAATTCAATTTTAATCGTTTAAAAACAAATTACAATGCGGGTTAATTTTTAAGCAGAACTCAAAAGTAATCGCGGAAAGTAATTGCAGATTTGCATATTTGAAGCTCCTAAGAATCCATTTCTGTTTTACAAAATCTCCAGGTTACAATATTTATAATATTTCATTCAAAATTTGAATTGAAAATATTTTCGACATTAATTTTCGAAATAATTATTAATCATCTAAAACTAAATATACTAGATAAAATGTAGCTAGTATTATTCTTCACAAAATAAATTACTTTGTACAAAAGTTAAAAATCAGAGCTGCTTAATTTATTTGTGAAATATAAGTTCTGAAATTCACGAATAGTTTAAAATTCAATAAAATTCAATACCATTCAAATAACTTAAAAAACATTTTTTGAAACTCGAAACAATCCCTTTTTTTCTGAAGGGCAATTTCATTATTTGAAACTTTCGAAAACTTTTTTTAAATTTCTCTTAAATTTTAAGCTAAATTTAAACAATAGCCGGCGAACAAAAGTTGGGATTTCTCTTTTAAAAATTAAACTTTTACTAAATTGAATATTATCTTGACTATCGACCAAATAGTAATGAAAAGGAATTTGTATTTTTAAAACGAAGCAAAACAGCTTATTTCGCTTTTTTCCCTGAAGCTCAACATAGTAATGTTTAAAAAATATTTAATGTTTTTGAAAAGAAAAAATATTCCTTGTTTTAAATAAAAACACATGTGTTTGATAAAAATTTTATATTTTTCAAAAAAAAAAATTGCCCCGAAGGTAGGCACATACCTTAATGAGCTTCTTCTCATACAAAAACAATAATAGTTACACTGCTAATTTACTTCAACAATATAATTAGGAACGCAGTCTTAACATGCATGGTAAACATGCAAGAAAATGCTTTTGGGAGTATTTTTTTTTTTTTTTTTTTTTTTTTTTTTTTTACACTGAATGCTTCAAATATTTTTTTGTGTAATTTTCTTATCACAATATTGGACTAAGATTGTTTCAAATGCAATTAATAAATGTTATAACAGATGGGTTTTTTTTATAAGTAAGTATTAAATTTATTTAAGAATATTTTCAATAAAGCGACTCATAAAGGGTTTTTGGCGTAGCATACATAAAGACAGTCTGTCATATTTCAGATCTTTATGTGGCCTTAGTAAATTAAATATGACAGCTTTGCTATCATAAAACTTATTTAGTTTATTAAAGACATTTTAGAAGAAAATCACCAATAGAGTGTTAAAATATCGCTTTATTTTTCAAAATTAAAAAGTTAAGCAAAATTAAATATTGTTGCCAAAAATCTAAAAATACATTTAATAAATAGAATTATCTGTGAACTTAGAAAGAGCTTCTTCTCCAAAAATGAATCATAAAATATCCTTTCAATCCGTTATTCATCAGTAAATAAATATAAGTATTCTTGAAGTACGCTGTAACATATCAGTGAATTCGAATAAATGGGGATTGTATTTTTATAATGGATTCGAATGAGTGGAATTGAAACATAACCCATAACACAATAAAAACAATAAAAATTTTAAATTAAAGATAAATATAATAATAATATGTAGTTTAATAATAAATTTAAAATATAAATGACTATTATACATGTGTTATAAAGTTAAACGTTTGACTAAATGGGGAGTGTGACGTGAATGATTACGCTGTATTGTTGGCGATGCAATCTGAATGCACACAATACGAGGAAGATTAATTTTTGGCGATACGTTGTTCCCTTGAGGGGAAATATAAGCCTTCTAGAAAATGAAGTTTTTACTTCTGTTCTTTATTTATTTATTTTTAGCACATAACATCAAGTCATTAAGGTTATTCGCCCCAAATTTCTTAAAATATTAAAAATAAACAAATTTAAACACCCTAAAGTGCATTTTTGATGTTACAGATTTTGATACTTTTGTAGTTATCACATTTTAGAAAATGTTTGTTTTTTGTAGTTTTTGAATACCTTAAAAATATTTTATTTCATTTATGACATAAATATAATTTTTACGTCTATAAACGAGAAATTATATCTTCCAAAGAATGGTAAATAACGTTCACATATATTTACCGGGTGTCCTAAAAAGGAATGACTGAATTTAAATTTCAATAACTCGCAAACGGTGACAAATATCTTATAATTTCATTCAGGAGGTTTATGTATGATGTCAGGAGTATTTTTACCGTGATTCTCGAATTTAGTTTGAATTTCAAACAATAGATGGCGCTGCAAGCAATAGGCGCTAAATTGAAGCTAGATTTTTTGGCCTTTCTCTTCTCCCTTGCCAAAAAATTAGATTAAAATGTATTGAGTGGGTCTCGAAGTACAAAACAACGAGTATGGATTTAGCGCATATTGCTCACAGCGCCATCTATTGTTTGTAATTCGAATATAATTCGAGAATCACAGTAAAAAAATTCCTGACATCATACATAAGGCTCCTGCAAGATTTTTTAAATATCTGTCACCGTTTGAAAGTTATTGAATTTTAAAATCAGCCAGTCCGTTTTAGGACACCCGTTATTTCTCTTTCCAGTTTCTAATACATGAAGGAATTACATTAAATTAATAAATTATGATGTTAATTAAAATATTGTGGTATTTTTTTAATAAAAGTAATTTTAATGAATTAGTGTATTTATATTCCAAAAAAAAAAAAAAAAAAAAAAAAAACTCCCATTATCTTACACATTAGGAAAGTTATATAAACCGTTTAATTTTGGGAATGATGATGGTTTAGCAAACTTGGGACTTTGAAAAAGATATATTATAATTGATTGAAGTGAAATAACATATTCTATTAACTAAAGAGAGATGAAAAGCACGGATATGTTATGTTATTTTTTTAAAATATACTTTATTTAAAGAATTAAATTTTGAAAACGGAATTTTTCAACAAAAGAAAAGTAATGGTGTAGATTAAAATCATAAATTTATTTACATCCCTTCTTACTACATATCTTTATAAATCTATTTAAATTATATCCATTATCAAAGAAATTACTTTTTAAAATTCATTTTAACTTTGCCAATTTTCAAAAATTAAGTAAAAGAATATGTGAATGGGTATTTGTCGCTTCCTTTTTATCATATTATGCATAGATAATGAAAATGAAAAAGATCTTTTACAAATAATCGTACAATTGAAGTTATATTCAAATTATCTCATGCTCATTCACAGACTAAATGTTACAATGTCTTTCTAATTGTTTTTGAATACATAAGGGAGTTAAACATGCTATTCAAACAGCGAAACACTAATTATGTCTTTCCGAAAAAAAAGTTCTGAATTTCTTAAATCAATTCAGATATCTTGCTCATTTATTTTTTATTTCTTTTCCTGGAAATTCTTTATTCAGCATTCATTTTTATTAACAGTTAATGTAAATTGTTTTAATTCAGAAAAATATAAAGAACATGAATATGTTATGAAGCACATGTTTCTTTTATCTATATTTAGTGCAATATTTAAAGCAAAGGGGAATTGAAATTTAAAAAGCAGATTCGAAAATGCAGAAAAGGGATTAGATATTTAAATAGAAAAAAAGCTAATATAGCAGAAAATTTAATTTTTAGCAGTGCAGCAATCTGCATAAACTTGAATATGTATGCAATATACTTTAAGAACAATGGAGAACACACTACATATGTCAACATTTATCATATTTAAAGGGAAATTTCTGTTCACAGAGCCCCATATTTTATGTAAAAACGCTGTGGATAAAAACAGGATTAACTTTTCATCTTTTTATAATTAAAAAATCCCTGCCGGC
Source organism: Maratus speciosus (assembly GCA_963932465.1). NCBI lineage: Eukaryota > Metazoa > Arthropoda > Arachnida > Araneae > Salticidae > Maratus > Maratus speciosus. The sequence continues at coordinate 317,551,395 of OZ010791.1, read as the reverse complement.
CCGGCCTACAGGCGGAGGTAGATTTTCAAGTTAAGTATACTAATTCCACAAACAAAAACCAAATCATGATTAGAGATAAACCCACTTTAACTATTTTATCTGGCCGCTTTTGACGAGTTTTTTTTCCATTTTTATATAATAACTGGTTTTATCACAATCATGTTAGAGCGGTATTCAAAATAATACTTTTCCATGCTCAACAACTCTAAATTTTCTGGCATAACTCCAGATTCATTTTTAATAGGAAAAACATGAAACATGTTGACGTGATTTTTGAAGAGATTTATAAGCGACCTGTGTTTTTAATTTTCGTTCAATTAATTAAAACTTGATATATAAACAATTATTTTCTCAGTAAGACAATATTTTTCGTTTCTAACACAATCTCTTCGAGAAATTCCGTTCAAAATGCCCACTTTGACATCATTTTTTGAAATATATTCTGCCTCTGTCAAAAAATCGATCAATACGGTACATTATAAAGTTTCTGAATAAGCGAATCTACCAATTGGATGCGTTTGAGAGCAAAAATCAATTTAAAAATGAGTCAGAAAATAAGCAGTTTGGATTTGAATACTCCCTTAATACGATGATTTTTGCAACACAATCCGCTTCGGGAAATTCGGTTCAAAAGGCCCACTTTGACAGCATGTTTTAAAATATATTCTGCCTCTATCAAAAATTTGACCATTACAGTACATTATATAGTTTTTGAGTAAGAAAAGGTACCAATTGGAAGCCTTTGAGAGTAAAAATGGATTGTAAAATGAGTCAGAAAATAAGCAGTTTCGATTTGAATACACCCTTACGATGATTTTTTTCTTCAACCGCTATGTATTTTTAATTTGTTTTTGCTGTAAGAATTGGTCCTATCCAAAACTTGTCTCTATAGTTGTTGTAGATAATATTAAGAAGATATATGATAAATTCATGGGGATTTTATATCTTTTGAATTGACGGAGTTATGGATTTTTTTCTTCTTCAAACGCCCTTTTGTTTTCGTTTTTATTTTTTTTTTTTTTTGCGGTACGAATTGGTCCTGTCAAAAACTTGTGAATATAAAAGTTGTAGATAATGTTAAGGAGATTCATGATAAAATTAATTGGATTTGATATCTTGAGAATTGACGAAATTATGAATTTGTTTCTCCCAAAAACCCTATTTTTGCGCCCCTTGAGCCCATTTTTAACTTTATCAAAAATCTGTGATACATAAATTTTTGGCCCTATTTTTAGAAGTAATAAAAACTTTAAACTGATTCGATATATACAAAATTTAAAAGGTTATGGGTTTTTTTCTGTTTTCGCAAAACCCCTCCCTATTTCCATCCTCTTGGTCCGATTTTGCCCATTAACGAACTTGACCAAGATTTTATGCCCCTTGATTTTATGTATGAGTTTGGAAGAGATTGGTGCAGAATTGTGGAAGTTATCGTGTCCAGAAGAAAGTGATATATATATATATTGATACATAGATAGATAGATAGATAAAGTTTTTTACTGAGTGTGGTTTTGGGCTCTAGGGGTCATGATCGGTGTAGATCTGCAAAAAATTTTCAGAAATTCCAACATAGGAACGACGCCAATAGGTAGTATTTCATACGAAATCTACCTAACAACAAATGCCGCATAGAAAATTTGAATACGAGTACATCCTCTATGATTTCTCCAATCGATGAAATACGAGTGTGAAAAGCAGCAAAGGTGCACAAAAAGTAAAACAATTACAAACCGGTTGCTATTTTATTTTTAAATATTTTTTATTTTTATAAGCAAAATGATAGTAAAAGAACGTTTAAGGACTAAAATCTCAGTTTTGTACCAACATACTGACAATTTGAATATACAGTGGAACCTGTTAAAGTGACCACCTTGGTAAAGTAGCCACCTGGTTAAAGTGACTGCTTTTTCAAAATTTTACTCGTGTTCATATAAAATAATACATGAATTGTCCGGCAATGTGACCAACTGTCTATAGTGTAAAGTGACCAGATAGCCTGTCATTGTCAATGTTATTTGAACCTGTAAAATGTGACCATCCATTTTTCTGCATGTCGATCATCTTCAAACTAAAAATCTAAAGTGACCATTTTCTAAAAGTTTTATTTTTATCCACAAAAAAGTACAGGAATTTATCTCCTATAGTAACCACCTGCTTAATGTACAAAGTGACCACTTTGTACTATATATATGCATATTTAGGATCGTAGGATATGAATGCTTTCACCTGCTAGCAGAAAATTTCTGAATCAGTAAAACTTGTTTGAGCAATATTTAAAAAAGAAAATCGAAATATCTATAAAGATTTGAAGAAAATGAAAATGAGTTTTGGAGTCAGAAAATTCGAAAAAATGATTATTTTGAAGTAAATTAAGCAACTGTTTAATGGTTTAAAAAATGTGTGGAATGCTCTGGACCTTTGCTAGAAGAAGCAGCTTTAGAGTTTAAAAAAAAAAAAAAAAAAAAAAAAAAAAAAAAAAAAAAACTCAATGAAGAAAATTTTACTGCTTCTAACGGTTGGTTGGAATCTTTAAAGAAAAGAAATAACTTTTCTCAGAAAATTTTGTGTGGAGAATCTCATGACGTTGATATGGAAACAGTAGATTCCTTTAAAAGATGGATTTCTGATTTGTTGGAGAATTACAAGAAAGAAGACATTTTCAACGCTGATGAACGTGGTTTGTTTTATCGGAAAATGCCAAACAAAACAATGGCAATGCTCCATAATGTCCTCGATGCCATAATGTGGGTTAATGTTTCATAGAATTTGGTACGTCAAAGTACAATTTCAAAATGCTTTGAAAAATCTGGCTGTTCGCAACAAATTTCTGTCACAGCTGCAAATGATAACAATAGCCTTTCGAATATTCAAAATCTTATAAATCAATTGCCTTTTAAACACGAACCATTGAATGCTGAATTATTCGAGAATTTTGACAGTGCTATTCCAATGCGCAATGCTTCCGTTGATCAAGAAAGTTTGAAGCAAGATATTTGTGATATATTTAAAAATGAAAAAGAAAATGAAGAAGACTGTGTTAGTGAAGATGAAGATGAAATTGAAGAAAATGATGAAATTTCCTACTCGAAAATGTTAAAGATGTGCCAAAAAAAAAAAAAATGAAAACGTATGCCCTAATTAACTGTCCACCAATGCTGGATTTATTAATAAAACTTGAAGTGATGATTAAAAACATAATTGTTGGAAAGAAGTGTTTTAAGCAACAAAAAATTTCTGACTTTTTGCTGCAAATGACACTTCAAAGTTTGAACATATTTTTTTAATGAAGAGCTTATTACTGCCAGTTATAGAAACGTTATTATGCAATTACAATCAAAATAAAAATGTACATTAATTACAGTGTACCTTGTCGTTCTGTGTTATCTAAATCAATCACCACAGAAGTTATTCAACTGAATTCAAAAGAAATAAGGAGTGTTTTAAGTTAATTATCTTCTATGTAGTATATTTTAAATTAGTAATTCAGTTATTATAATTGTTAATTAATCAATTCATTACTTGATATAGTGCATTTTTCCGTATGTATATTTTAATTTGTTTGATTTTTTACGATCACAAAAAAATGTAATGTGCCATTTTTAAAGACACTTCATAAAATGACCACCTCTATATAGTGACCATTTTAGCTGGTCCCGAGGGTGGTCACTTTAGGCAGGTTCCACTGTATTACTATATTTTTTATCTACAGAATAAAATTTAATACGGGCCAAAATGGCATTTTTGTGTGTCTTATTTTTTTTTATTTCTACATTAAGAACTTTCTTCCAAAATTTGGAAATTATATCTGTTTTATATTCAGTTCATATTGATATAAGTTTGTATTTTAAAGATTTTTTTTTCAAAATCATTTACAAACCTACCTATATTTTTAACTTCTAAAAAATGATTAATAGTACTATTTTAAATTATTAAATGAATTTACTCATAACATTTCCTATTTAAAATGCTAGAAGATATTAATTGTTACTTTAAGCTGTATGCTCTTAATTAGCCGTGCATTTGAAATTTTTAAAAGAAATTTTTACCATCAGAAAACCTCATATAAACAAGATTTTATTTCCCTTGCGGAAAGTTTTGCATAAATATCTACTTCAATTTAAGCAAGTTCACACTCAATGACGGATATAAGTAATGAAAGTTACACCTTGCTGTCAAAACATTCAAGTTACCTAACAGTATTATATTTTGTATGTTTTCCTTTAAAGATGAGTAAACAAACATTTTGTCCATTGACAACAGTAGCTGTCTAAATCCGAATAATTGTTAAAATAACACATCATGGTATTTTCTTTTTTTTTTTTTATGAAAGCATTACTTAATTAATTAATTGCCATTACTATATCTATATATATTAATTCTATTTCTATTGCACAATAGCTCTGAATTAAAAAACTAAATCATAATATGACAACATAAAATATGAAACCATTCACAAAAATGCTTCACTAAAACACATTACTAAATAGATGTGATAAAATATACAAATGGTTTTCAAAATTAAATAATATTAATTAACATTATATTAATCAATAATAATAATTATTAAAATTATATATAAAAAAGCACTACAAGCGCTTTCAGCTAATCCTAAGCCATTGTCAAAGAGAAAAACTGATGGAGAAAAAACAAGGTGTTGACTGATACACAATAACAGAAAACACCTTTCAGAATGCCCCCAGAGGCGATCGAAACCATTAATAATGAAGGAGGAGGAGAGGTAGATAAAGCTCAATCCTCTGAGAGAACAAACTTTCCTGTAATAGGAAGCAAATTAAACCAAATATGCAGAATTTGGTATGATAATATGTCATTGCCTGCTTGCGTTAAATTTTCCAAAGACTTTAAAATTGCACAACTATTAAAATCAGAAGCCCTCATAATGATTCTGGCTCTATTGAAAAGGATGTCTATATCTTTAGTTTGGAACAGTCTTGAAAAGGCGGTAGAAGGTCTATTTTTATTAATATCCTGTATTTACTCTTTAACTCTTGTTTGGAATTTTCAAGTGATCATATCAGTGTAATTTATTTACTTTTATTTTTTTGTTTAAACAAGTAAAATATTTTTTGACGACTAGAAAATTTCCCCCACTAGAAAAATAGTTTCTCGTAATATTCTGTACTAACACACATTTCTGCATAATATTCAAAATACAGGTTTGTATAATATTAAAATGCAAACATTTTTATGTAGTATTCCAAATAAACAGAATTTTTGCGTACATAGCTTTATTACCCGACTGAAAAGAAGGGTTATGTGTTTCACGCGTATCTTTGTAAGTGGATTTCTTTATACCCTCGAAACACCCCAACGGCTGAATGGATTTTAATGAATGAGGTCTCTATCAATTCGTCTTAACGGCCGATGGTTATAGGCTAGGTTTTGTTTTTATAAATTCAAAATGGCGGCCGTAAAATACAAAATGGCGGTAGAGACGAAAAAAATTTTTACGCACCCTATTGAGTGGCATAACATTGGATAGGTCTTTCAAAATGAAGACGATGTTTCATTGACTATTTTACAGTCAGAAGCTCCGTTAAAATATTATACAACCTGGAAGTAGTATAGGTAGGATCTCTAGCTTTACTGCAACTCTAACCATCATAGACATCGATAGACCTCATCAAAACAGTGTTTATAGATAGGAACCAACAATTAAACACAACTTAAAAGTCATCAATACAAGTAAATAAAAAAATAGGTAAGTAATATAAACAAGTAATATGAAAAAAAAATATTTTAAGTCAATTCCTACTTAGGTCAATAAGAGAATTTTTTTTTCTCCCATTCTTCTTTCCTTTTGAGTGGCGCTAAATATGCCTCGATCAAGAAGAGGGCTCTCTCGGTCTTAAAATACCTTCATGAAGAAGGAGGATCTCTCGATTATTGAAAATTAATTAATTAAATTTAATTAATGAATCAATATTTGAAAAAAACTGGATTAACATCAAGTGTCATCCACCACAAGTTTTTAAAAATGTATTTGACCTTGATTGAAATAATATTAAATATTTTATTAACGATTAAAAATTTGAACAAGATATATACAGGGTGTCCGGTCTCAACGGTGTCCAATGGCTAATTCCTAAACCGTTTGTCATAGACATATAGTTCCAATTGCAAAAATGTCTTAAATGAGGTAAAGAAGTATTTTTAAAGTGATTTGGGTCAAGAAAAACATTTATTGAAAAATTACGAAATTTAAATTTTTATACGGTCCCCAGGTCCTATAAGTGATATTTAGTAAAAATATTCTATTGCACTGACAAGTAAGACACAAAAAGTCCCATTCCTCTACGATTAAAACTGACCAAGTAATAGATGTTTAATGTTGGGGTATCTTTTTTGCTGCAAAATAGGGGTCAGCCACAAATTTACTAAAAATAAAAATAATCGTCATATATAAAATTTAACATTAAACATTAAGAGTAAATTAACATTACAATTATATTTTGAGATTTTTGTTCATTCTGACATATTAAAACAAAATATGCAACTTGTACTAAAAATATAATAAAAAAATAACAGAAATTTTGTTAAATGGTTATAAAAGCAACAGTCACAACTCTTTAGAAAGTGATACATAGTTAGATTACCTAATCTAAAACTTAATTAATAAAAATTAAGGTTATCTTAAAAGGTGCTCGAAGTGACTCCCTTCGGCTGCAATGCAGAAATGTACACGTGAAATAATTTCTTCTTCTACTTTTTTCAACATTGTAGGTGTTACAGATCTGCACGCCATAGCAATACGATTCCACAAATCTGCTCGACTAGTTGATTCGCTTTCATATACCTTATTTTTCAGAAAACCCCAAAGAAAAAAAAATCGAAAGGATTCAAATCTGGCGACCTGGGAGGCCACTCAATACGACCTCCATATCCGATAATATTATTTTCAAAAGTAATGATTAAGACAGTGCGTGGCTTTAGCGATCTATGTACTGGCGCGCCATTATGCTGAAACCACATATTAGACAAATCTTGTAATGAAACGTACTCTTCTAAAAAATCGGATACTGGTCCAGGTAAAATATCCGCGTATTTTGATGTTAAAGTGTCATCGAAGAGAAATGGCCCAGTTAAGGACGTTTTCCAGATACCACACCAAATATTTATGGACCAACGTATTTGATGTTTGTTAGGAAGAATAATGTGTGGATTTTCCAGGGACTAATAGTGAAAGTTTTGAGTATTTACGACCCGTTGTCTTGTAAACTGACATTCATCAGTCCACATAATTTCATTCACAAAAAATGGACTTTCATCTTGTTTGTTTAAAATAAAATTACAAAAATTGACTAATTGTATAATTACTTGTTTAGCAAGTAGAATTTGCATTTTGATTTTGGTCTTTAAAATATACATATATTTTTTTTTTCAAACAAGTTTTTATAAAAAACTAAAAAGTTGAATTTGAAAAAAGCATAATATCATCAAAATGTATATTAAGCAATCCCTGTTCATACATCGTAATGTATTTGACTTATTTTGTGCGGCACTAAATAAAAAGTATAAACGCAACGCACTTTCATTTGGAAAAATTACATTGTGAATCTCAATGCCTTACATAAATGTTACTGACTTTGATTTTAAAATTTCTGTTTGTAGATAATAATCTACTAAAAAACAACTTTTCAAAAGTAAAAAAAAAGCCAAGCAAAAAAAAAAAAAAAGATAAAATTAGAAAAGAAAAAAGGTGAAAGTTGTGGCTAAAAAATAGTGTGATATCAAATTTCCAAGCTTATATTACGGTACTTATTTAACATTTTTTGATAAAAATTTACCATATGTAAGTCGAGTACCTAAGTGTGCGTTGATAGAAAGCCTTTTCTCCTTTACTAAATACATCATAACGTGTTTCTGAAAATTAAATTTTTTAAATTATGCATGATGGGCTTGGCGGCCATCTTTCCATATTTTACACAAATTTCTAAGCACACAAGTTCATTGTTAAGATTGGAAGTTCAAAATTGTTACTAAAGCAAACATTTTATTCTTTTAATTTATGGAAATGAGTGCCTAAAAATTTGTGTCTAAAAATAAAATTGAAGTAACTTCAGGTTTCATCTTATGATTCTCTTTTTTCGGAGGGGGTTAATTAATTAGTTAAAGCAGTAAAAATCAATTTGTTTTTCAAAATAAAAAACTTTCTTAATTTATCTGTCTGTATCTAAAACTAGAAGTTCGACATTCTTAATAATGCAAATATGTTACGAGCTTGAGTGCTTAGAAATTTGTGTAAAATATGGAAAGATGGCCGCCAAGCCCATCATGCATAATTTAAAAAATTTAATTTTCAGAAACACGTTATGATGTATTTAGTAAAGGAGAAAAGGCTTTCTATCAACGCACACTTAGGTACTCGACTTACATATGGTAAATTTTTATCAAAAAATGTTAAATAAGTACCGTAATATAAGCTTGGAAATTTGATATCACACTATTTTTTAGCCACAACTTTCACCTTTTTTCTTTTCTAATTTTATCTTTTTTTTTTTTTTTTGCTTGGCTTTTTTTTTACTTTTGAAAAGTTGTTTTTTAGTAGATATCAGTTCTTTTTTCAAAACAAATGATATATAATTGAAATAATTATACTAGCTCAAATTAAAATTAGACCTTGTATAGCCTTTATAAGCAGGGAGCAAACACAATATTATACACTTTGTTTACCTATCATTCACTTTTTATAGTGATTAATAATTTAAAAGTAAGGAAAGTCAATTTCTTCTTTCAAAGTATCAGTCTTTCTCAATTTATATCTCCTTAAAATTTTCTACGAAAGATGAAAATTTAGTAAAAAATAGAGAGTCGAAATAAAATATATATTTACAGTTAGTCTGTCAGTTAATTGTTTTTTCGAACTTTTTTTTGCTGACGGTTTTGCAAAATAAATTTACCTTTACAAATACCTACGGTTAATCCGAGAATGAAACCCCGCAGGCATCTAAAGAATCGAAGATCTGTAAATCTAGCAATTCTAGACATAATAAAGGAACATTTTTGATAAAAAAAAAATCTAAAAATTTAAAGATATAAACTGTACATATAACTTCATCTTCATTTAGATCGTGTTATAGAGAAGAAAGAATAAATATGTAATTTTACTCAAGTCTGTTTATCCATACCTATTTGCATAAATGTGAGGATATTAATTTACTATAAAATTTCCCCTAAATTGATTATCTTTAATAGTCTATTATTAAAGCCGCATATACATTAAAATTAAATATTTTTCGGTTAAAAATTGCCTGAAATGTATAGTCTTATCGTTCGTGAAATTTGTTTTTTTTATGCCCAGACTCTTTTTCTGAACTCTGACAAAAGATAACAGACATATTGAAGCTATTCAAATTCTTATATCTTTCTATCGCATTTCCTTTTTTGAGGAGGGTGTGAAAAAGAGCCCTTGAGAACTTCGTTTTGTTCTCAGAATTCTAATATATTCATTCAAAAGATCTACCTACATAAGTCTTGTTGCAGAATTTTCATTAGCTAAGAGTTGCATCAAGTTATACATCATGTGAATCTATTAAATTAATTTTGTGAAATACTAGATGGGAGCCATTGATATTTCCAGACCATTTGCCTACATTTTATACTTGAGTCATTTACTACTATTCATTAATTTTCTATACGAATTAAAGAAGTCGTTGTTTCCATGCCAACTGTAGCTTTCACTATTACTTGCTTGCTTGTTTGTTTGATTTATTGAACACATACATCATATCACATGCGGATCATGGCGGGATTCGAATCTGCTTCCACCTACGCTCTCAAGCAATTAGCGGCATTGTGTCTTATCCACTCAGCCACGGTGGGCCACTATTGCTTTCTCTAATGCCCAGATACTCAAATTTAACCAACTGCACTTAGAATAGTGGTCATAACAGAGAACATTTAAATGTTAGAGCAGTGTTGCCAGTGGGCTACTTTTTTTAAAATTCAGATTTCTTGATTGCCAGCACTTATTATAAACGGTAAAATTCCCTTTGTTTTCGCCTTCCTTTGTTTTCGCCTTCCTTTGTTTTCGCCTTAATTAATATGTCATTAAATAAGGCGCATTTTACAAACTCAAAAAAGTGGTGCCAATCAAGTATCTGAGTTTAAAAAAGTAGCCCATCTGACAACACTGTGTTAGAGTGGTGACATATACACAAGTCGTGTACTCATATTCAACTTTTTGTCCAAAGTACGGTAACTCAGTTTTCAGTAATAGACGAGAAAGATTTCAATTAAACTAACCAGAAAAGTTAACAAACATTGGCTTCTGATTGGATTTTTTTGAAAATTGTTTTAACCAACCAAAGTTAATGTCCGGGATCCAGATAAATTTTTCTCTGTTAGTAAAATTACATTGACCAATCAGTAGCCTCCATCCTTGCAGGTTTTTCGGTGTTTACTGCAAGCATCAAAAAGTTCGGAAAAATGCAGGCGTCTGATTGATCAATCTCATCCTGCTAATAGCGAAAAAATCTATATTGATCCCGACCTATTCAACGCCCTTTAAATATTGGAGAAAGCTTTGACACGTGTCAGGAAAACGTCACACAAAGCAGGCAAAACAAAGAAGAAAAATCATTCATTGGCTCGTTCATATTCACGAGCCAATGAATGATTTTGTTTCTTTGCTTTGCCTGCTTTATGTGATGTTTTCGTGACGCGAGTCAAGACTTTCTCAAATATTTAGGCGGCTTTGGCTTATTTCACAACCATGAAGTTATGAAAGGAAAGGAACAGACATGTCAATCTTCCCGTGTGAAAAACTAGTTACCAAAAAAACGAGTTCTTTCCCTCTCTTCTGCCCTTTTCTCTCTTGATTTTGAATGATAGCATCCCATTTAGCAGTCTCCAGTACAAGATGCTGCTATATACGGTGGACGCAAGAGGGAAGGTGTTAGCGCGACCAATGACATAATAGGCCAGTTCATGATGTTTAAAAGTCACACGGAGTTGGATCGAGGCTAAGGAAAAAGACAGGCTAGCACGGTGGGTCCGATTCTTCTTTTTTTACAAACCGCTGGAGTCACATGGTGCTCTTTTCACGCACCTTCTTTGGTGCATTCGAGCATCACGTGACTCCAGCGGTCTGTAAAAAAAGAAGAATCGGACCCACCGTGGTAGCCTGTCTTTTTCGTTAACCTCAGAGTTGGATCACCTTTACACGAGGATTTACAAAGCCGTGTGCCGATTTTTTTAGTGTCCATTGCCGTGTACAGATAATCAACTCCGTGTGACGTTATGAACTGACCTTATATGTTGTTGGCCACAGTTTAGGAACAGCTACAAATGACTTCATCTATATCTACTCCGAGGTAAACGAAAAAGACAGGCTACCGCGGTGCTACAGCGCCTAGAATATATAGTGTGGAAATCGGCTATCCCAGTAATACTTTAAAAAGTGCTAAAATATTGGATCTCTTAAATTTCAAATGATGCTAAAATCCAATGAGTTGATCACAACGATATCTGTAGAATATTTCCTAAAACTTCATGACGATTTGGTAACAACGTCGATATATAGAATACCTAGTGTGGAAATATTTTATTAAACAACGCTAAAAATTTGTATCCCATAAATGATCGACGATACTGCTAAAATCCCAAGTGTCGATCGCAGCAAATTCTGCGGGATTTTCGTATTACATTGTATAGACTAGCAATATCTTGCAGTTATAGAAAATATCCTGCAGATGGTGCTGCGATCTGTATATTTCAGCAGCATCGTTGCACATTTAAGGATACAATATTTTAGCACTTTTTTAAGTATTACAGGGATAGCCAATTTCCACACAATATATTCTAGGCGCTATAATTTGGTCTAGACGCTGTAGCATTTTTTTTTTACATTTTATTAACATACATCTGACCTGTGTGCTTGGCGTCAAGCCCGCTGTAATACGATGTTTATTTTGAAAGTATATCACAGATGTCGCTGCGATCAGCTCCCTGGATTTCAGTGTCAGTGCACATTTAAGGGATACAACTTTTTAGCGCTGCTTGGATAGCAAATTTCTACATTATGTATTCTAGACGCTATAGCGGTGCATTACACGTGTCTCTTTCTTTTTTAAAAAATATCCTGCAGATGGCGCTGCAAATGACTTTTTGGAATTCAACATCGTTGTACATTTAAGGGATTCACTATTTCCGCGCTTTTTTAAGTATTGCTGGGATAGTCGATTTCTACAACTTATAATCTAGGCCTATAACGGAGCTATAGTATCTAGAAGATATAGTTTAAAAATCGGCTTATTAAAAGGGTGCTAAAAAATTGTATCCCATAAATGTTGAACGAGGCTGAACGATAAATGTCGATCACAGCGACATATGGTAATTCCAACGTAACTATTTCAAAAGACATCAAATGAGAAAACGTTTCGCTCAGAGAAGATCTAGAAAATGTTGCTGCTATCGACATTTGTCATTCAATATTTTTTCAATATTTATGGGATTCAATTTTTAGCAATTTTTAAAGTGTTACTGGAATAGCCGGTTTCCAAACCATGACCATAATCTAGGTAGATTTTTCTTTGTTATCGCAACGAGATTGACCAATCAGAAGCCAGAATTATGGCTAACTTTTCACTGTTTGCAAAAATGTACCTGGATCCCGGTCTATATTTTTAGACGTTATAGCTCAGGAATAGTACAGAAAGCAAACTCCGTATTTTGATACATTAAGGCCGGGATCCAATTAGGAACAAGTGTGTCGCTATAACGAAGTAGCGGCATATGGCCAATAAAGGTTTATTGGTAGAAGTGATAAAAACAAATCGTTAAAGGTCTTTGCGAGCGTGTCATTATCGTCAGGCTAATGCATATTGAATTATTTCCCTAGTCTAATAAAACTCGTCCATGCGCGTATCGTCTAATAGAGGATATTCCAGATATGGGTTCAAGACTGAAAAAGTCACGTGGTACCCGAAATTTACCTAAAGAACTGCTAACTGATGAGAAGGGAAACATGAAACTACTACTGCTTTCTCCCGTGAACTGTTTTATTGGCTATCGGGGATTTATATTACGTCGACGGAGCCTTCCCTTCTTTACGTTAGACGTTTTCGCCTTGACCACGTAATCATAACGTAGATAGAATAGCCTCTATCCAAGAAAGTGGATTGCCGATTGCCGTACTATAGCACCTAGAATATATAGTGTGGAAAATGGCTATCCCTGTAATACTTAAAAAAGTGCTAAAATATTGTATCCCTTAACTGTGCAACGATGCTGCTGAAATATACAGATCACAGCGACATCTGCAGGATATTTTCTCAAATTGCAAGATATTGCTAGTCTATACAATGTAATACTAAATCCCGTAGATGTCGCTGTGATCGATACTAGGGATTTTAGCAGTATCGTCGCACATTTAAGGGATACAAATTTTTAGCGTTGTTTGGATAGCATATTTCCACACAAGGTATTCTAGACGCTGTAGCCATACTTTCGGCAAAAACTTGAAATGAGCATGCTTCCTGTGCATATATCACCACTCTTATGTATAAAGGCTCTCTGTTATGGTGTTGATTCTGAGCGCTCTTTGCTAAATTTCTATAGTTGTGTTTTAGAGAAAGCAATACAGAAAAGTACTGTTACTATGGACACAACAACTTCTTTAATATCGAAATGTATAGCAAAGGAGTTCAGAATCAGTGCCTTAAATAGTTTCGAATATGTATTGTTGTTATGACAATCAATACCCTTCCTGGATGTGGAAATGCAAAATTGTGTTCAACATAATGGAGGATATTCCATCTACATTTTGATCACGTGGTCAAGGTAAAAACTTCTATCGTAAAGAAGGGAAAGCTCCGTAGACGTGTAATGTAAATCCTCGCTAGCCAATGAAACGGTTCATGAGGCAAAGTGGTAGTATCTTCCCTTCTTATCAGTTAGAAGTTACTTGGATAAATTACCGGTATCACGTGACTTTTTTCAGCCTCGAACCCATATTTGGAATATCCTCCATTGGGCACAATCTAGATAGATTTTTGACTGTTAGAGAAACGAGATTCATCAATCAGAAGCCTGCATTTTTGTGAACTGTTCGATGTTTGCAGAAATGCAGACTATTGATTGGTGATTCTCGTTTCGCTAACAGCGAAAAATCTATCTGGATCCTAGCCTACATTTCTACAAACATTTCATCCACGGCACTAAAAAAATGACTCAAAACTTTCATGACATAGGTTGGGATCCAGAAACAGCAAATATTCTCAAACATGCAGGCTTCTGATTGGTCAAACTCATTTCGTTAACAGCGAAAAATCTATCTGAATCTCAACCATAGTTATCTTCGATGAAATCAATGCAAAAGGATAATATAAAATAAAAGTATAAGATTTCTAAAATATTTTGGCGGGTTTATCGCTATTTGGCATAATTTGTAAACTTTAGAACTAATTAACAGTTTTTCGCTAATTATGAATAGAAAATTAATGTTTTTAAAGCTGAATTTTATAAAAGCACGTAGATTGAGTCAATATCTATCCAAAAATTCAATCCTTACTTTTTTCTGTCCATTATTTAAGTCTCTACCTCGATTTAAACATACGTTGTGACGAAGAAAATAAATCTGTCATTTTCAGTATCTCGACGTTATTTTAAAAAATCTATATCTCTGTTTATAATTAATTTATGAGGATGCAATTGATCTCAAATTGAAGATCTTCTTTATTGGGTCCTTCTGGTGTTGGTTTTATTTTTCTGCGATGATTGCTTCTTTTGATATGGGAAATTTTACGCTGGCATATTTCGTCCATTTAACATGGAGAAGTTGTCGTCAGTATAATAAGCAGTTACGGTGTCTTGCCGTTATTCTTGGCGTTTGTTTGTTTGGCGGGGTTAGCATTTTTTTTCAGCTTGGCTTGGCAAAACGACCGTCCTGCTTGATGGAGGATATTCCAAATATGGGTTCGAGGCTGAAAAAGTCACGTGGTACCGGTAATTTACCCAAAGAATTTCTAACTGATAGAAGGGAAACAGGAAACTACACTGTTAAAAATATCGTGAAAAATTACCTCGGTTCTTACAGCTTCTCTATTTTCTGACCAATGAGAACGCTACATAAACGCCTATGAAGCGTTCTCATTGGTCAGAATACAGATAGCCTTTAAAAACAGAGGTAATTTTTCACGATATTTTTAACAGTGTACTACTGCTTTCTCCCATGAACTATTTCATTGGCTAGCGGGGATTTACATTACGTAGACGGAGACTTCCCTTCTTTACGCTAGACGTTCTTGCCTTGACCATGTGATCATAACGTAGATTGAATATCCTCTATTCAAGAAAGCGAATTGCCGTACTTTCGACAAAAGCTTGAAATGAGCATGTCTCCTGTGCATATATCACCACTCTTATGTATAAAGGCTCTCTGTTATGGTGTTGTTTCTGATACAGCGCCTAGAATACCTAGTGTGGAAATATGCTATCCAAAGAGTTCTAAAAATTTGTATCCCTTAAATGTGCGACGATACTGCTAAAATTTCAAGTGTCGATCGCAGCGACATCTGTGGGATTTTCGTATTACTATTATTACATTGTATAGACTAGCAATTTCTTGCAGTTGTAGAAAATATCCTGCAGATGCCGCTGCGATCTGCCTATTACAGCAGTATCATTGCACATTTAAGGGATACAATATTTTAGCGCTTTTTTAAGTATTACAGGGTTAGCCGATTTCAACACTATATATTCTAGGCGCTATAGTTTCTGAGCGCTGTTGGTTAAATTTCGATATTCGTGTTTTAGAGTGAGCAATAGAGAAAAGTACTAAAACTATTGAAACAACAACTTCTTTAATATTGAAATGTATAGCAAAGGAGTTCAGAATCAATGCCTTAAATAGTTTCGAATACGCACTGTTGTTATGACATCAATACCCTTCCTGGATGTGGAAATGCAAAATTGTGTTCAACATAATTGGCCGCAATCTAGATAGATTTTTCGCTGTTAGCGAAACGAGATTCATTAATCAGAAGCACTTTTGCGAACTTTTCGCTGTTTGCAGCAATGCAGGCTATTGATTGGTGAATCTCGTTTCGCTAACAGCGAAAAATCCATCTGGATCCCAGCCTAAATTTCTGCACTTCATCCATGGCACTAAGAAAATGACTCAAAACTTTTATGACATAGGCCGGGATCCAGAAGCAGCAAAAATTCTCAAACATTCTGGCTTCTGATTGGTCAAACTCATTTCGCTAACAGCGAAAAATCTATCTGGATCTCGGCCATAGTTTTCTTCGATGAAATCAATGCAAAAGGATAATATAAAAAATTTTAAAAGACTTCTAAAATGATTTGGCGGGTTTATCGCTGTTTGGCATAATTTATAAACTTTAAAATTAATTAACAGTTTTTCGCTAATTAAGAATAGAAAATTTGTGTTTTTAAAGCTGAATTTTACAAAAGCACGTAGATTGAGTAAATATCTGTCCAAAAATGCAATCCTTACTTTTTTATGTCCATTATTTAAGTCTCTACCTTGATTGAACCATAAATTGTGACGAAGAAAATAAATCGATCATTTTCAGTATCTCGACGTTATTTTAAAAAATCTATATCTCTGTTTATAATTAATTTATGAGGATGCATTTGGTCTCAAATTGAAGATATTTTCCATTAGGTCCTTCTGGTTTTGGTTTTATTTTTCTGCGATGATTGGTTCTTTTGATATGGGAAATTTTACGCTGGCATGTTTGGTTGATTTTACATGGAGAAGTTGTCATCAGTATAATAAGCAGTTACGGTGTCTTGCGTTTTATTCTTGGCGTTTGTTTGTTTGGCGAGGTTAGCATTTTTTTTCAGCTTGGCTTGGCAGAACGACCGTCCTGCTTGATATATACAAAATTTTTGGAGTGGTGCTGTAAAATAAATATAAATGGTACGTACCTAAAATCATATTAATATTACATTGTCAATGGATTTACATAATTATGTAAAATTTAATCTTGATTGGATATTTGGAAGTGAGTTAAAATTGGAATATAAATTTTGAATTAGGAAGACATACATAAGAACGTCGTAATTTAAAAGTTTATAAAAATAATACAACTTTTTAAAATAAAATCATCAAAAGAAACACACTCATTTCCTTACAAAAACAAAATGTCAAAATACATTTGAGGACGTCAGTTTAGAAACTCACCTTATCCGAAATTTAAAAAATCGTGTTTCTCTATCAATCTATTCTATTGGTATAACTGTACCAATCAAACATTACAGTCACCAAATTTTCAATGAATACCAATGGGCACATTTAAAAGTTTTACGCGATTGCCCAAAATTTGAGTTTCTCGATAAGACGAGTTTTGAAACTCACTTCTTCAATTATTTTAACCAATCTGAAAGTTAATTACTAAAAATTAACACTACCTTAATATTTATACAGGGGCAGCACTTTCAGTTAAACCGCTTTAAAAATACTTCTTTACATTATTTAAAACCTTTTTGTAATTGGAACTATATGTCTTTGACTAACGGTTTAGGAATTAGCTGTCGAACATATCGTTTGGAGTGGACGCCCTTTATAATACTTTAAGCACTTCGTGTACGACCCCTGAAAGCTTGGTCCAACTCATCTGTTTTCAGTTACAGAAGAGTGGTTTAAGTCATAAAATTGAAAATGTCATAACTCGGTCAATTTTAGTGTTAGATAAATGGGACTTTTTTTGCCGTACTTGTTAGAGAAACAGGAAAAGTTTACTAAATATCACTTATAGGACCGGGGGAACGTATAAAAATTTAAATTTCGTAATTTTTAAGCAAATTTTTTTCTTGAGCTAAATCGGTTTAAAAATACTTCTTTACCTCATGTAAAACATTTTTGTAATTGGAACTATATGTCTATGACTAACGGTTTAGGAATTAGCCATTGGACACCGTTGAGACCGGACACCCTGTATAGCGGAAATGTGAGCTAATAGTAGGAATTGAAAAAAAAAAAAATAGTTTCACATTGATGAGAAATAATTAATTAGTTCGCTTTTTATGCAGTCGGGTTTTTTGATTTTTTAAATTTAATTGTTTACTTACCTTTATACTTTTGTATTTTTAAATCGGGAACTAAATGTTTTTATAATCTAAAAAAAATTCACGAAGAGAAAAAATTTTCAAAGAGCAATCTCATATGCTGGATATGTTTGTTCTTTCTAGTAGATTTGTTTTACGGTCGCAAACCAGTGTTCCCACAATGTATTGTGGGGCTTTACTTTAAATAGACAGACAAATTATTTTTTTATGATCGATATACCTATTCTTACGTAAAATAGGATCAACTGAAATTATAGTTACTACAAACTATTTTTCTGCTGGAGCTGGTTTGGAATCCTAAAATCGTATAGAACGTTACTGGAACGTTACTAGAAAGAGCAAACATATCCAGCATATGAGATTGTTCTTCGTGCAATTTTTTTAGATCATAAAAACATTTAGTTCACGATTTAAACATACCAAAGTATTTAGGTAAATAAAGCTATGACATAATAACGATTTAAGAGCAGAACCTGTGTAATCTGAATTTCACATGCAGTATAAAGACTGTCTTATAAATTAAATTAAGAAAAAAAAAACATTTCCCTCTTTTAGCCTTACAACTGTTAAAGCTCATATTGTTTTTAATATTTTAAAGATTTCTTTTTAGAAAGTTTTATGCATTTGCGCCGTCCCACACTCACATACTTAAAATTTAATAGCTTTAACTGGCATTTATAACTGGCATAAAATACTGTTTAATCATAGACATTTTCTCAGAAGCATTTTTTAATTTTTACTGCATTTTATATAAATACTTCTGAAACTGAGATTAACTTTTTTATAACTTTTTTTATATAACAAATATATCTTAATCTGTAATATTTCTAAAACGATAATTCGAGTAAAAATTTTTTGTTTGCAGCGTACATAATTTATACTCTTATATAGGCAAAATATAGGCAAGCTGTTTACAAAGATTTTTATTATACTTAACTATCAGAGCGTGAAGTTAACTTTTTCCTAGGAGATTTAAGAATTTTTTTCGGAATTAATTTAATTAAAATATATTTTGTCTTTCATCTTAAATTAAATAAGTACTTATGTACAGTCGTGGGAAAAAAATTAAATACCCCGTACTAACTCCTCAACAAATTATCGCAGACGAAAGTTACTGGTACCGAACGACTGGAAATAAAGTCTACATTTAAATGACGTATATAAAAATTTTTTAGGGGGGCATCTACATATTAAAACGAATCCAAACTTCATTATTTCATTGGCAATACCCATTTTTAACGAGATATTTCGAATATTTGGTTCAAACTATGCCCAGACACAAAATTTCAAGTCATTTGAATGATAAGTTTTTGAATTACAAACATTCAAAATTTAGTCCTTCTAATGTTAAATTACATTTTCATATTTTTATTTATATCTCCTGAAATTATGCTCCTAATGTGCTATTTTTTTGTTTAGCAATAATACTAATGTGCCCAAACATAAATACGCTGAATTTGCAATTTTTATAAATTTATAATATGAATTATGAAATTAATATTCTAAAACATTAGAAATTGCAACCTATAATTTTTTGATGGGTTTAGATTTATTAAGTCCTGCTTTATGAAAATCCAAAATTTCACATTTTTCTTCCAAATAATTTTCAAATTATGCTTAAAAAACGGTAAAATGATGGTTTAAGGGGCCGTCTATGATAGAAGTGAGTAGATATTTTGAAATTTCTTCTACTGCCCTGTTATCTAACAAGCTTCATTGGCTGCTTGAGTGGTGCTTAAGGTGACTTAATCAAGAAGGGGTCTCTCTCGGTTAACAATCCAGTACCGAACTTCAATTTGGATACAGCCCTTAAAGTATGCTCGTTTTAAAATAATTAATTTCTCGGAAACTTATGGTACGAATTGGATAAAAATTTGTTTTTATGCTAATTTCAGGGTGTAGATTTCATTTATGCTGTCAGAATTGTGTATTGCTATTGAAAAGAAAACAAAGTTCTGGTTCGTTTAATTATGTAGATTGCCCCCTAAGCAAATTTTATATACAACATTTAAAAGTAGACTTTATTTTCAATCGTTCGGTACCAGTAACTTTCTTCTACGGTAATTTGTTGAGGAGTTAGTAGGGGGTGTTTACTTTTTTTTCCACGACTGTACAACTGTATGTAATGCATCGTTGTTCTATTATGCATTTTATACAAATAGTTGTGTGGATTTTTGTTGTGCGTTTCTTTTTTCATCTATTCGTCATAACAAACATATATTGCATATGCTTTGTTTTCAGTTTTTATATTATAAAAGTATTAAATAAACGGTATAAGATAAAGCACGTAGTTTATTTATTCATTATTACAATTAAATCCCTCTTTTTTGGAAATAATATCTTACAATAACAATGCAATTATTTAGATTCATTTCAGCACCATTAAAAAATAAACTTCTAAACTTTTACAAATTTTAACTTCTACACCAAAAAACGTTGAATTTTTAAAATTCAAATTAATTTAATACACTTAGTTTTACACCAACGGATATTTCTCTACTTCCTATCTCAGATAGTTGTTCTTGTCTCCATTATTATAAGTTTTATCTTAAGTAGGAAGTGAAATTACATGTGCACAGAACTTGGTAGAAAATGATAACATAAGTTCCCGTGTTACAATGTAATTTATCTTCTTTATAGATCATGTGTCATTCTAGAGACGAACAAAAGTACATTTTGCACAGTTTTTCTAATAATGAAACAAGCCAAAACATCAGACAGTAATGCAAGTCTTCAACGCGATTTCGAAACTATTCGATATTTTATATGCAAATCGGAGGAAAATGCATTAGTTGGTCTTTTTCTTATTTAAAAAAAAAAAAAAAAAAAAAAAAAAAAAAAAAAAAAACATATGTATAAATCAAGTCTTTCCGTGAAATGTTTTTAAAAATTTTTCTTTTCGTTTCCAAGCATAATTTTAATGCAATAATAATCAATTAAAAAAATATGATTAAAAGGTATGAAATTTTATTAACCGACTTCAGAAAAAAGAACAAAAAAGAAATTAAGTTACTCATCTTGCCTATAAATACCTGTAAACCGTAATAGGAATTAATGCGTTTTCTTTAAGATATTTTATAAACTAATACAGATAATTTAACATTTTTTTGTTAATATATTCGATATTTGAAAATTCTTGTTTTCCGGTGGTCTCATGTAACATGTAATTGGATAAAAGAATAATGCTGTAAATTCTAAAATAAAAAATCTAAATATTATAGTAATTCGCTCATATTTTTTAAATAAACAAGAGTACATCTCCTTTTAAATGTAACAGTCGTAATATTGTATATAGTTTTTACATATGGAAAAAAAAATTCGAGATATTTAAAAATATAAATGAGGTATATTTCAATATTTTATCTTTTGGAAATTATTATTATCTCATATGTAATTCATTAAAAGAAACAAATTCAAATTAGATATTTCATACATTTACTTCTTGAATACTTTTTATAGCATTTGATATTTCGCATGTACTACAATGGTATTTTGTAACATAATTATTTTCAATTTAATTTTCAGTACAGAACAGTAAAAATTAGGCACACTCAGCTTTTAGGTAGATTTCGTATGAAATACTACCTATTGGCGTCGTTCCTATGTTGGAATTTCTGAAAAATTTTTGCAGATCTACATCGATCATGACCCCTAGAGCCCAAAACCACCCTCAGTAATATATATATATATATATATATATTTCATAAACGAATCAATCATCATCGTTCAGACTCTAATAACAACAAAGCAAAAAATATACAATCTACAGCTGAAATTCAACATTTTCATAAACATCTATTTAAAAATACGACAATTGAAATCCTTCAAATTCTAAAAAATAAATCAGAACGTCTTTATATGGAATCATCATATATGAAATATTATAACACAATTTATCCTTATGGACTTAATAGTGAAGTATTTAACAGACCTGTCAAAGTCTTCACATCTATAAATAACAATATTGATTATTCTCCAATTTATCCTACTCTTAATCATAATTTAAATGCTAAAACAATACGTAATAAACGCGGAAAGGGTTCATCATCAGTTGTAGTTTCCAAAAAATCTATCACAAAACAAATTAATGATCTTCAACGAAATTACTTAGAGAATTATAACTGGTTGTTAATTCGAAAAAACATCTTTGCTATTAAAAAGAAACAGCTTGAACAACATTTAAATGTCTTTCTAAGTAAATCTTTCTCTAAACATTTCTCTGATATTTACTTTGACCTTATTATGAGTAGGGTTAATCTTTTAAATATTAATTTACAAAAAAAACACAAAATTCAGAACATGAATACTCAAATGATAATTACTTTTTTAAATCACATATTTAATAAAATTAATATCAATTCTATTATTAATGATAAAAATTGTTTTTTTCCTATCAATAATCTTCATATATCAAAAACCTTTAAATATCCGAATACAATTGGGAGAAAGATTTTTAACTACAATACATTTTCAAAAAATACATCTGCTGCAAGTAATTTTCCGTGTAACTGCAAAGACCCCACTCTAAAAAAATACATAAACAATGATCATGGACATATAATCACTGGAAATCTTGATATTGTTCATGATTTTAAATTGAAACAACTAATGGGTTATGGTACTAAATATAGACTTCCATCTAAATTTAATGTTAAATCTATTATCAAACAGTTTACATATGATATTGATATTTTTATTTATAAAATTTCTATCTCTTATAATAAGCCTATTGAATATTTTAATCAATGGAAGATATTAGTAATTGAAAAATTAACTATGGCTTTAAAAAATAATATTGCTGATTTGGTTTCTATTAATACAAAGCATTATTTCCAACAAATTACTAAATTACAAAAAAACTACGTTATTACATATGTAGACAAATCTCCTAACAATTATGCTATTATATGTAAATCATATTATCACCAACTTCTTACAAATTCTATTTCTTCTAATAAGTCATTTCAAAAAACTAATGAAATTGTAATTGTAAATAATCGTAAAATTCGAAGTTATTATAAACTATTAAATATTTTATCTACTAATTTTAATTATCCATATTTAGTTCTTATTCCCAAATTTCATAAAACTCCTATTAAATTTAGGACTGTTACTATTGTTTGTAATACATATAATAATAAAGCCAATAAACTTCTCTTAAAAATTCTTAATCAATTATATGTACTTACTACAAATAATGATAATACACATTGTATAAAAAATAGCTATCAACTTGTTAGTATTTTAAAAAATCTTCATTGTGTTTATAATATAACGACATATGACTTCAAAGATCTTTTTAATAATATAGACCTATTAGATTTACATAAAATTATAAATGCATTATTTAAAAAATATTATAAAAAACTGGAATTACCATCTAATATAGATATTGCATATTTTAAATCTTTAACTAACTTCATTATCTATAATAATTATATATTGCAAGATAATACTTTATATTTACAGCATGTCGGTAAACCACAAGGCGGTTGTACTTCCAGTTTACTCTCAGACTTATACTTATATCATTATGAACGTAATTTTACTAATAATAATCTACATTTATATCGTTATATTGATGACATCATTTTAATTGATACTGATCAATCTGCAATTACTCGATTTCCAGTTGATTATCCCACTAATTTGGAATTAACGGAAAACCTTTTATCTAACAATACAATTAACTTCTTAGATCTTAAAATTACAATCAAAGACAATAAAACAATCGCAGATTTATATGACAAACGTAAAGAATTTAAATTCAAAGTTAATACATTTACAAATTTTAAATCTTGTCTATATCATTCTGTATTTCGGAATATAATACTTAATCATTTATATAGAATAAAATGTTTATGTTCTTCTCCGATAATTAACAATAATATTAAAAAACTAATTTATGATGCATTAAATCATGGTTTTCCAAAAAAATTCATATATTCATTAATATACAATTAGTACTTTTCTTACATGATCTATTAAAACAAATTAACACATGCGTAAACAAAATTACAAAAAAATTATAAAATAAAAAAATATCTATAAAAAATTAAAAATTGTAAAATAATATAAAAAAATATTATAGGTTGGTTGGGTGGGTAGATGTTAGAGTACGGAGGAGGGTGGTGTTGTCTGGATAATACGCAATGGTTAATTATATATATATATAAAAAAATGGGGCTCTTGTATTATTACTATATTTTTGTTACGTATTTTATATGGATGTTGATTTGATATTTTATATGTAATTGGAGAATTTCATTAATATTATAATTAGCCTAATTATTGATTAATCTAATTTACAATTATTTGTTATTAAATTTTAAATTTACTAAGGACAATATCATATTAATTACTAATAGTATGCCATTCTTATAGTGAATAATATACATATAAGTATGTATAATATAAATATAGTTATACTGTATGCATTAAAATTGGGTAATTATTTTTATTATTATTACTCTATTCTTTTTAATATTTATTATCGGTTTAATGTTTTTGAATGTCCCACATTCATACTTTATGGTTTTTTATGGATGTCTGAAGATAATCCACACTCTATATTTGTGCTTATTAAGTAATGGGTATTTAAGTATCATTTAACCTTCTATTTACTTCTACATGTTTTTTATTTCCTGTTCATTTTATAAATATCTGATCTATAATTCATAAAAAATAATTTTTATATTTAATAATTATTTATATTAATTATTACTGATTTTTATTTTGTTTTATAGCATATAGCTATATGCTATATATTATCAATGTTCTAGAATTATTTATTTCTTAGTTTAGTTTAAATAAGTTAGCTAATAGAATATATTGTATGCTTTTAAATTTTATTTACAATAGTTTTTAAATACATTGTGTGGTTTATATTCGGTTTATAATTCTCTACATATAAGGATATGTTTGGTTTTGCTGTTTATACAGTTATTTACATTCAAATGCTTACAATTATTTATACAGTTATTTACATTCAAATGCTTACAAATATTTATCTTGCGTTAGTTGTTTAATAGAAGTAATACTAGATTGCAGCACTAAATCTGTCCCTTTAAGATAGCTCTAATTGTTAATTTTTCTAGCTCCATTTCAGTTATAATTTAATACACCAGGGGGTATTTTTAGCTAAATTTTGACGATATTGTTAAACTGTTATTAATTAATTTAATAGTGCATTTTAAATAATGTAATTAATATCTATTTATTTTATATTAGATTAAATGTGTTTAACAAGGTATTTCAAATTTTATTTCAAAATGTATTAACTGCATCCTTTGGTATCATTTACTGTGATTTCTTAACTGTTTTATTCACCTTAATCTTTTTGATATACTGGCAGCCATGTGCGCGTGGATTTTTTTAAAATACTGAAATATTAATCGGTATGGTGTTTATTATTTATATTTTATATCCTATAAATATTTAAATACATTTTATTGATTCTTCCATTTCATATTATTTGTTTCTATTCTGCTTTCATTTTTAATCAATTCACTTGATTTTATGGTTGTTTGGGCACAGGGGAAAACAACTTTTAGCTTTAGCTTATTTTTCCCACAGAAAACAACCATTTTGCTTATATCATTGAATTCTGTGCCCTTGATAACGTAATTCAATGTATAAGCTTTTCAATTTTTGTCGGTGTCCACTTTTTTCTTTTTCTTCCATAATAATTCTTATATTATTATTATTATTTTTTTTTAATACTTACAGCTTTAATTCATAATATTTGACGGTGGAAGGTTATGTTTAATTAATGGTTATATATATATATATGTGTGTGTATGTATCTATCTATCTATATATATCACTTTCTTCTGGGCACGATAACTTCCACAATTTTGCACCAATCTCTTCCAAACTGATACATAAAATGAAGGGGCATAAAATCTCGGTCGAGTTCGTTAATGGGCAAAATCGGACCAAGGGGGTGGAAATAGGGAGGGGTTTTGTGAAAACCGAAAAACCCCTATAACTTCTTAAATTTTCTACATGTCGAATCAGTTTAAAGTTTTTATTACTTGTAAAAATAGGGCCAAAAATTTATGTATCACAGATTTTTGATAAAGTTAAAAATGGGCTCAAGGGGCGCAAAAATAGGGTTTTTGGGAGAAAACAATTCATAACTTCGTCAATTCTGAAGATGTCAATTCCAATTAATTTTATCATGAATCTCCCTAACATTATCTACAACTTTTATATTCACAAGTTTTTGATAGGACCAATTCGTACCGCAAAAAAAAAAAAAAATTTAAAACAAAAAGGACGTTTGAAGAAGAAAAAAATCCATAACTCCGTCAATTCAAAAGATATAAAATCCCCATGAATTTATCATATATCTTCTTAATATTGTCTACAACATCTATAAAGACAAGTTTTGGATAGGACCAATTCTTACAGCAAAAACAAATTAAAAATACATAGCGGTTGAAGAAAAAAAAATATCTTAGTAAGGGTGTATTCAAATCAAAACTGCTTATTTTCTGACTCATTTTACAATTCATTTTTACTCTCAAAGGCTTCCAATTGGTACCTTTTCTTACTCAGAAACTATATAATGTACCGTAATGGTCAATTTTTTGATAGAGGCAGAATATATTTTAAAACATGCTGTCAAAGTGGGCCTTTTGAACCGAATTTCCCGAAGCGGATTGTGTTGGAAAAGGAAGTATTCAAATCCAAACTGCTTATTTTCTGACTCATTTTTGCTCTCAAACGCATCCAATTGGTAGATTCGCTTATTCAGAAATTATATAACGTACCGTAATGATCGATTTTTTGACAGAGGCAGAATATATTTCAAAAAATGATGTCAAAGTAGGCATTTTGAACGGAATTTCCCGAAGCTATTGTGTTAGAAACGAAAAATATTGTCTTACTGAGAAAACAATTGTTTATGTATCAAGTTTTAATTAATTAAACGGAAATTAAAAATACAAGTCGCTTATAAATCTCTTCAAAAATCACGTCAACGAGTTTCATGTTTTTCCTATTAAAAATGAATCTGGAGTTATGCCAGAAAATTTCGAATTGTTGAGCATGGAAAAGTATTTTTTTGAATACCGCCCTAACATGATTCTGATAAAACCAGTTATTATATAAAAATTAAATAAAAACACGTCAAAAGCGGCCAGATAAAATTGTTAAAGTGGGTTTATCTCTAATCATGATTTGATTTTTTTTTGTGAAATTAGTATACTTAACTTCGAAATCTACCTCCGCCTGTAGGCCGGGCCAGCAGGAATTTTTTTCCTTGCCTACTACAAACATGGGTTTGAGAAGTCAGGCGAGATGCAACAGATTTATAAAAGGATTAAAAAAATAACTAAAATAGTAATATAACATAAGTAATATAACAAAGTTAATATTGAACATTGTTGAAGAAACGTTACCAAAATTTCTAATACTATTATTTCAAACAATAAACTTCGTTGCAGATTTCAACGAAAAATGTTGTAGAAATTAGAGATCTACCGAAAATTTGGTTTCGTTTTCTTTATCGGCCAAAAATTAAGCCGAAAAAGAATCTCGTTGGAGAAACTCAGCCGATACTACCGCTATTCCAAAATTTTACTTTTCTTCTTTCGGGAATTTTCAACATAAAAATATTGAGCAATCATTTGAGCTGTGTTGTCTCAAATGAGACACTCATTATTTATTGCTGTAAACTTCGATGTTTCTAATTATCAGACATAACTGACTCAAGATGTGAGTGCAAATTATAAAGGAAGAAATGCATATATATCTAAACTTTATAGGATCTTTTCACGTGCTCAATAAAAGCTGCAAACTTAATATTAATAGAAAATATTTAGTTTGAATCCGTCGAAGTGTTTCGAATACTCTTTAAAAAAGTTCTAGTATAACAGATGACCTTTTACAAAAATCATCATAGAATATAATAAGTTGTATGTATTCCTAAAACATTTTTTTAATTAGATGAAATTTGTATAATTAGAAAATCATTCTGCGTCGTTGGCCTTAAAAAACATTGTTGGCCTTATGAAATGTATGGGAAGGCTTTTTGTTTGGAAATGGTGGTGTAACAAATTTTTAGTACCCATTTGTTTCTGCGATAAACATTATGCTCAATGCAGAAAAAAAATTATGTACATATATACATTTTTCACAGAAATATAGTGCACATTTAATTAATTTGGAATAATGTTTGATTAATGTTGGCGATTAAGAAATGTAACACAAATAGGACTACAAATACATGTGAAAAGATTTTTTTGACTAAGAAAACAGCATTCAAGATGTTTACCATTATTTTAAATTAGTTATAAATAACAAGAAAGATTTTACCATCCCATGAAAATATATAATACAACAACAAAGATCATAACTTTTTATGCACATCTTAATTAATTTTATAAATATTAATGATGGAAGTGATATTATAAGGATTAATGATGTTGTGTCTCGGTTCGCATACAAAAGGCCGCCGGGCTACATGCGGCTTGCGGTCCGCAGGTTGAGTATTGCGGGATTGTACCATAATGACATCAAAATCAAAGTGTATATTATAAATAGGAACGAGATAAAAAGAGTGTGATGAGAACTAATTTAAATCATTTCCTTCTCTAGCTCACAGGCTATCAAAGCCTGAGAGCTAATGTGTCCACCGGTTCTGTATGTATGTATGTATGTAACTTGATAACTCTTTATAGAAACATCCGATTTGCTTAATTTTTTTTTCTAGGTTCATTCCGATAAGGCGCTTCCCCGAATAATTCTTGGGGTTCATTGATTAAAAGTAAAGGGAAAACGGAGGGCTAATCCACCCACCTTAAATTAGATAAATGGGTTTTTTATGTAGAATTATCAGATTTTATTTTTTTTAATTTGGTACAGCGGTTAATTCTGATAAGGTGCTTTCCTGATTCGATTTGAAGGTTCATTGTTTAATTCTAAAAGGGGGATGGGGGTTAATAAATTCTTAATTTAGGTAAATGGGTTTTCTATCCGATTTGCTTCAAATTTGGTATACCGGTTTATTCTGATAATGCGCTTCCTTGATTAGATTTGGAAATTCATTGGTTAAATATAAAGGGGGAACGAGGGGCTAATCACCCCCTTAATTTAGATAAAAGGGTTTTTCTGTCCGATTTGCTTCAGATTTGGTATAACGGTTTATTCCGATAAGGCTCTTAGCTCATGACATTTAGAGGCTCATTGGTTAAGTATAAAGGGGGAAAACTGGAGGAGGAGGGCTAATCCCCTTAATTTATTTTTCGAGGGCCATTATTCTTTGAAATAAGAATATCATATATAATTTGTGTGAATAACCTGTGAGTTCAATGCCATCAGTTTAACTGAGCATTATTTTTTATTTTAATAATTACTTGTTTTCGTGCCCCTTGTTATTTTTTTAAGAATAGTGCATTTTAAAAGATAAAAGTATAATATACATTCCATTTGTTTCCATGCTAGGATTAAGTTAAATCTTAGGCATTCTCATGCACATACAATTTTATAATAGTTTTACACTACATAAAAGCATTAGAAAAATTAAAATTAGAGAATAAAATTGAAAATTTATGCAAAAAAAAAAATAGCCCGTTACATATGCTCAAGTGCCTAAATCTGAACGCATCATCAATGATGTTAAAAATCTACTAAAATAAAACTTCTAGGGTCCTTTAATTTTTCCAGAACATATTTAAAATGAGTTAATTTAATTTAAAAACGAAAATGTTAATTTTATTTAATTAGCTATATAAATTAGGTAACCGAAGTATTATTACTTTTGGGTAGATCGGAAAGTCGTGTCGTGTCGAAAATTCTACCCGGTAATTATTAGACATTATATATCGCAATCAATGTCTAATAATTAAATGATAGAATTTTCCGGTTCGAATTGATTTTCCCAACACGACACGACTCTCCGATCGACTTAATAACTAATGGAAATTCGTAAGGTTAAGAATTAATATGAAATACCATATAGAGGCAGATTTTTTTGAATAAAACCAACATGTTCACGTGGCAGGATAAATAATCAAAAATATAATCCACCAAACTATAAACTTAGATTTTTCCTGGGAAGAACATTTCAAAAACACAAGATTAATATTAAATTTTTAGTAACTGTATAACAACAAGTAGATACATTCAAAATGCATAAAATCCTCCTTTTCCGATTAATATTCTTGCTTTCGTTATTTTCCCAATCCTATCATTTTAATATTTTTGTGCTACATTACGCTATTCTAAATAATTAACAAATTCCTTTATTGTTACATTAAGTTCCTCTTAACTCTCTGTTGCTACTCTACTTCTAATTCTTTCTCGAATTAAAACAATAAGAAGTCGAATTTAGAATTTAGTTAAGAGATCACAATCTGGTCTAACTACCGCAATATTGGACAGTTAAAATATAAAATACTAAAATTCAGGTTATAAAATCTAAAGATCAAAATATGGAATACAAATCTTTTCAAAGTACTATTTAAATTTAATGAGAACAAATTTAGATGTACATAGTTATAATTTTATTAATTATAAATATTGTTAATATAAATGTATGCTTAGGTCTAAACTGGTATACACATGACTAGTACACCTCTGCTAATTCCTGTACATTTAGTAACGTTTATGTGTTATAATTATTTTATTACAGTAAGCTTATAATATACTAGACATTTTTCAAATTGTCGTATATTTTTTATAAATTAACCTACAGTTGTTCATACCTTATGAACACCACCTATTTAAACTTGCATAGATTAAATCTGAGAAAAACCTTTTAAATTAAACTTTGGCATAAGCTATCGATACAATGTATTTTTATCTATTTATATTTCTTTTTTTTGGTTGTGTTCGGTTATATTAATGTTTATAATGTATTTTTTTTAACTAAAATAATTTCCCATAAATTTCCATCACTTAAATTTATGACAATTTAAATTTTTTCTGAAATTTTCTAAGTCACATTGTAATTTATGGAAATACTTAATAACCGATGGATAGACTTTACTAACACGTATTATGACACTATTAACAGCCGCCAAATTAGTAGAAGAAATTGTTGTACAAAAGTACAAATTATTTCTCAACAAAATTTCCGCTTCAATTTCATTAAAATTTGTGAAGATAAATCAAACAAATAATTTACAATAAACTTCCTTCATTTAAATATATAAAAATAAAATTTTGTGAAATGTCTTATGTAAAATTATAATTTTTAGTAATATTTAATTTGAGAATGACAGACTTTACTGATACGTATTATGATCAGCTTCCAAATTAACATTAGAAATTGCTGTACAAAATTTCAAAGTACTTCTCAACCTAATTTCTGATTAGGTTTCTTTAACATTTATGAAGGTAATCCAAACTAATAATTTCACTTCAACTTTCATCATTTAAATCTATGAAGATTGTAATTTATGGAAATACTTAATAACAGAATGACAAACCTCACTGACACCACCTCATGACATTATTAAACCTTTTAATACGGGGCAGATATTTTTATATTCACTCGTACAAAATTTACAAGCATTTTTCTTTCTGGCACATATCCCTTGAAAATTTTCTATTATAAGCATATGGCTCACATTATTTTTCAAAAGGTAGCATGAACAGAATAAAAAAATACTCCATTGTGACGTATGTGTCCCAAGCCGTAATCTAAGGGTTAACAGCCGCCAAAATACTATAAAAAATTGCTGTAACAGTATTTTAAAGCCTAAATTATTCTTAAATTTGTTAAAATTCATGAATATTAAGTAGTAGTCATACATATTGAGCGTTGTATCTATAAATAATTTCTTATGCGCTGTAAATATAAGCTGTTTTAATTAAGAGTAGAAATTCTCCAAGATACCTTTCAGTGCTTCTCATCGGGAATACGGCTTTGTCAAAATCTTTCGAAAGTCTTCCTTATATAAATTAGGCACAAGATTTATATGACACGCCGCAGAAAACTTTAACTAAATTTTCAAAGGATGAGTCGGTATAACTTAATATTTAGAAATGCGTCTTATAGTAAATTACGTAATCTATCGTTATATGTATATCATTAATTGTAAAAGTTGAAAAAATTAATATTTGATGAAATATCTCTTTTTACAAATTTTAATTGCTAAAAGGTGTAAATTAAAACTCTAAAAACAGTAAAAATGGGTTTCTTCCGCTGTTTGCATGTTTAGACTCTACCCGAGTCATTTTCTAAACAAATAAATAAAAATAACAGGTAATTGCACGGTCTATGAAAAGCCATCATTCAATTTTTCACGTACTCTTTCATATTATGAACGTTATTATTTTCTTTTTACTTGGATGTTTATTTTTGTTTCCGTAACCATTGAATAACTTGAGCCGTAATTTTGGTAAGTTAAATGATGTCGCATCGTTACATATTGAATTTTTTCGTGTATGAAAGTGCGTACAAAAATTAACGATAGCGTTTCATAGACCGTGCAATTTCAGAATACATTTATTTATTTCTTTAAGATAACGACTTTAATAAAAGGACACACAAACATATATTAAAAGTTTTGAATAACTATACTTTGGCATTTAAGCCAAATATGTTTGTTTTTATAAGAATTTACAAAATGATTGTCATTTTATTTCGAAGGTTTTATAATTTTGAAAATGATCGTATTTCAAAAATTATCCTCAATCTGAAATCTGGTGCTCAAAGATTAGTATTGTTCGAAATGACAGTAATTGTTCCCATAAAATTTTATTTTTATAAGTAAGAAAAAACTAGTATGTTGTGGCCATCACAAAACTTTCTTCTATAAAAATTACGTCAATTAAATCATTTAAATATTACAAGAAATTACATCAATTTAGCACCAATTTATATCAAAGTATATTTGAATTTGAAGTTTGATGAAAATTCGTGCATTAGTTCTTGAGATAGAGCTATTGCGGAAATTCTGAAAAATGTAGCATAACAGCGCCACCTGTCGAGCGATTTACACCAAATTGTATAAAACGTCAATTCATGTCAAGAACTAACTTAAGCTGAAGTTTGATGAAAATTCATGCATTAGTTCTGGAGATTGAGCTATTGTGGAAATCTTGAAAACTTCTGCATAGCAGCGCCACCTACTGATCGATTTACTCCAAAACATAAACAGCATTAATTCATATCTAGGTATATCTGAATCTGCAGTTTGTTGAAAACCCAAGCATAAGATTTTGAGATAGATTGCGGAAATCGCAAAAAATGCAGCATAGCAACGCCACTTTTTGAGCGATTTACACCAAAATATACAAAACGTCCGTTCATGTCAAGGACTAACTGAATCTGGAGAATGATGAAAATCCGTGCATTATTTCTTGAGATGGAGCTATTGCGAAAATCGTGCTAATCCTTCAAAATGCAGCATAGCAGCGCCATCTGTTGGGCGATTTACACCAAAACGTTACCAGCACCAATTCATATCAAGGAATAACCACATCGGAAGTTTGATGGAAATCTGTGCATTAGTTGAGATAGAGCTATTGCAGAAATCGCGAAAAATGCAACATAGCAGCGCCACCTGCTGGGCGATTTACACCAAAAACTAATCAGCACCAATTTATATCAGGAACTAACTGAATATAAATTTTTATTAAATTCCTTGCAATAGTTCTTGAGATAGAGCGCCCACAAAATTTGTGTCACATACAGACAGACAGACAGAACCAGAGACTAACAGACTCACAGATAGACATTGTAAAAACATGTTTTTCGGGTTCTCTGACCCCTAAAACGTGTAAATCCGTCGAAAACTGGAATTCGAAAATTTTCATGAATCCAATACTTTCTAAAGATAGAAGAAAGCAAAAATGAAAAAGAAATCGCATATTTCAAATGACAAAAAAATCATTCAGCAGGACTGATTAGATTTAATCCATTGACTACCCGCGGTACATAAATGTGTACCGCGTTAAACATTGTTGCCAAATGTGACAATGTTTTTATTACCTGACATGTTTTTCCTATTAATTTTGATTTTTTATTGCTTACTATTTTTTACAAATTTGTATTGCATTTTTATAGTAGAATTTTACGAGAAATGTAATATAAAAATCGTTGTGTGAAAATGATTATAGACAAATCAGTTAAATACAGACATCTGGAACAATCATGTACCATTGTAATCATGTACTATCATAATCATTGTAAAAAGTTATATGGTCATGGTTAAGGTTTTCGAAACGATATACAGTTTCACACCCATCAAAAACCAAAGTATTAAAGTAAAGTGTTCCGTTTGTCATAAAAGATTTCCATTTAAGCATAAAAGATTTAATCTTACGTTTTTTTTTCCCTTTTGTTAACATTTTCCATATTCCGTATACATAGTATTATCAGTTTTCATGTCTTGTAATTGATAAAAATGCATATGTATAACTGTGCTAATAGAATTATAGAAGCCAGAGAAAGTTGTTTCTATCATCTATAATTCTATTGGCTTCGAAGCTAATTTTTATTGATTGTCTATATAAATGTCTACTATTAATTATTTTTAATGCTATAAATATAAAATTATACACTTACCCTAAATATTAACCCACGTAAATGGCTACTACTGTGACTATTTTGTACTAGTTTCATCTCCAGTATTTCCAAACAAAAATCATCGTAGCATATGTCTGCTTATCATTGAGATAGATTAAGTCTCTATCGAAATACCAATGAGCAAAATAAAAAAAAAGTAATCGGCTGTGGAAACCATGTAAGCACAGTCGACCAAAGAGAAATGAGAACATAGATGGGAACTCATTCGGTCAAACAGTTTACGAAGTATGAGGATTTAAATTTTGGAACATTTAATGTTAAATACATATGTAATCGTTGCAAATGACGAAATTAGCTTTACTTTTGGATCCACATATTTGAAGTTCTACAAATTGATTTCTAGTAACTATTGCATAGGTTACAAATATATTTTTTAAATTAGTTTCTAAATTAATTGTATATATTCAAAATTAATTATCGAAAAAAATTTTGAATTGTAACCTATGATTATTTTTATAAAAATGTATTTTTAAAAGCTTTCGGTATGTGAATACAAAATTAAAGATCCTTCAGCAAAGCATTGTTTGAGTTTAAAAGCTACATGCGTTGCAATCTGTTTTGCAGCAATTAAAAAGGAATTTAACATTAAGCATTCAAACTTTAAACCTTCATAGTTCCTGAACTATTTTATCCAATAACTTCCCTTTTGGTATCCTTAGTTATGTTTACCAACAAAAAAAAATATACTGTTAAAAGTCTGTATTCATATTGAGAACTTTAGAGTATGATACAATTTCATGAGTATAAAGGCTACCTTTATAGATTTTTTTTTTTTTTTTTTTTTTTTTTTTTTTTTTACAGAATTTGAAAGAAGACATAATTTCCAGCCGTATGGCTATTTTCTTTTTTTATTTATTTTTTTTTCCGACTTGTCCTTTGCCAACTGTAATTTATGCTACATACAGAACAAAAAATAAACAATTGCATTTCTAACAAATTAGGGAAAAGGTCTCTGAAAACAAACTCATATTCAGATTCGTAAAATGCATAGTCAAAATACGTACCAATATTAATATTGATTTATTGTCGAGCCTCTTTTGTGCTGGATAGTAATTCTCTTTCTGTGTCTGGCAAACGACAAGTATTTTTCTCTATGCGCATTTTCAACATGTAATTTTAGTAAATGTTTAAAGATTTCAAAATTAATAATAGTAATAATAAATACTTTTTTTTCCGTCATTTCAAACCTTCTTGTCTCTTTTAAGTTATATTATGTCACCAAAAGAATTTTCATTAAAAATATCTATTTTTAAGACAAAAACACTTTTCTTTTCTCGCATTTAATTAATATATTTAAAACCAAGCTATTTATCTAACCTTTAAGAAATAAAACAAGAAGTTTTTTTTTTTAAGAAACGGACATGACGGGTTATTCCGCTGATTAATTCATTTAAATAAATGATAATTCCGTCTTAATCCACTTTTATGATCCTGATTACCGCACGTTGGCATTTTTATATTAAGAATTATGAACTTTATTTAAAATATTTTTACAAATTTTCGACGTAAATTCGACCTATTCTTGGTAATTCTTTGTACAAATTTATCTGCCGAAAGTAGAATTCTTAACAAAAAACTAGTTTTTTGTTCCGTTAACTGATTCTACCATTTCATAAAAGGCATTCCTAATTTAAAATATCCCACAATTAAAAAAATAATAATAATTTTCGAACAGATATTCGTGCATTATTTAATTTTCCTTTGTAAGAGTATTTAATATAACTCATTAATAATACGTTGAGAAATGTTGAAGCAATGAGCAAATTCTTGATCCCTCATGGTGTATCTCAATTTTTGAATAAAAATTAAAGCTAAAATAAAAATTCCATTTTTTAGATAAATTATTTGTTCGAATGTGATGTAGTTAAATATCAAAAATGTATTAGTAAATTTCTTGAAAATTTCAATTTACAATAGAATCGAGCTAATTGAGACATCGTTTAATAAAGGAGCTGTTTAAATGGGACAAAATTTTGAAACCGGTTCAACTAAGAGGGATATTATTACTACTTTTCTCGGAAAAATGAGACAGAATGATGTTTAATTGAGTCAAATAATTGGAGCAATTTCAAAAATGTTTTTTCAAAAGAAATTTAAAAAGAAGGAAGGAAAAAAAGAAATATAATTACCAACTAGTTAAATTATTTTGTCGTATCCTTTGCTCGCTTACTGAAAATTGTAGAAAAGAGAAAAAATTATACTTTTAAATAAGACAATCTAGATGAACGTTTTATGAGTCTTAACGAGGCAATTAGTCTGCAAAAATTAATGAAAGTGAAAGATTTTTGAAATTCTTGGAATTCTTTAAATTAAGAGTGTGTGAGAAATATTTTTTGAGTGAAAATTTAAATTTTTCAAAACTAGCGAAAATGAAAATTCGTTATTTTATTCGGAAAAATTTGTTGTAATAAAATGGGAAAAAATGCTAACCTTTGCTCTACTAAATTCTTAAAAATTTTATCATATACAAAAAAGTCAATTGGGAATAACGTTACTATTAAATATTAGGCATATATTAGGGTTATGAGAACTTTTAAATATAAAATTGGAACTAACTTTAAATGAACAATAGCAACAACTTATGTTTAAAATAACTTAAATTTTACGCTTAATTCTGTATCCGTATGATAAAATCAGTTGGGAAAAAGTGTTTTGAAGTTAAATCTAATCTAAGTTTTCATCCTCTGTTCACAAAACAATTTTATATGTTTGTTTTTTATTTCCCTAGTCTTCAAATTTCTATAATTTTCACATGAATTACAAATTATGAAATTAATATTTGAAAAACCTTAGGAGTTATTACCTATAAATATTTTACAGAAATCGATTTCTAAATATTTCTAATATGCGCATTCCAAATTTCAGCTGAAATAGTTTTTGAATTGTGCTTAAAAAAGCATAAAATAATGCAATATATTTTAGAAGACAGTACATTTTTTTGAAAAAATGCTTAATTACATGAAATCGCTTAATGAATATAACTGAGATTACTGCTGTTAGACGGAATGTTTAATTGATTTATTTAGCGTCTTTCTGACAATAATAACATTTCCTATAGAAAAGTATTAATAAAATTTTGATTGATTCAGAACTTTAAATTACAAAATTCACACATGTCCCCACCCACGAAACTAGCTACATTTTGAAATTGAGTATCTCCTCAGTTATTCATAGAAATTTCGTGATAATTTATATTTAGGTTTATTTGAGGGTTTACAAACTGATATCGAAAAAGAAAATCGTATTTGTTTCATAAAATAGGAATATATAATATAATCACGAAATAAAATATGTATAAGCGTCTTTCGAGTTTCTCACGATTACGAAAAACGTTCTTTGTCTTTAAAAACTACAGAAACTTATACATTTTCGACAGCTATAGAATGCATTATATAAACCAAACATCCTTTTCCTGCCGCTCATTCTCTGAAACATTTCCGAGTAGTTTTTATAGTATATTAATTATTTAGCTCAACCCAAAATGCAAGTTTTACGGATGCTATAATATCTCAAGTAAACATTTTCATATTCAATAAGCGTGTTTTTCCGACAAATATGATGAATTACCAGCATTAACATTTACATTATTATTATTTTATGTTATTAATATTTATACATAATTTCATGGATAAATTCAATTACGTATCTTATGTTGCTTAATTAGGTATAATTAGCATCCAAAAAAATCGGTATTCAAGCTTTAGAAAAATGATTAATAAGTTATAAAAACTACACGGAGATGTTTCCGAAAGTCAGTGGAAGCAAAAGTACTTTTTATTTTTACAAATGATTTTTTAAATATTGAAAATATATTGGATTCTGCGGTTTCTAATGATAAAGAATTCTTTTCGGAACCATGCGTAACTTGGAAAAGGATATTGTATATTTTCGTTAATGGTTATATTATATTTTCATAAGTTAAGAAACTTGTGCCTTTTTTACAATGAAGGAAAAAATTAACATTTATTTTAATATGCAGATAGCCCCCTAGGAAAATCTTCAAAGTTCCCAGTAAATTTATATGTTTTATTCTTTATTGAATGGTACTAGTTTCATTTTCTTACTGTTATCTCTGACTGAATTATTTAAGGTGATTACTTTTTATTCTATGATTGAAGATATTCATGATATTTCCTACGCTACTCTTGTAGCGCTATTATTTAACCTTTATTCAATCCATTTATCTGTTAATCAATATTTTTTCTCATTTATGCCTTTGCACTACAGTCTTTTGTGACATATTTATCGATATATGTTACTCATTGATATTGGAATGACCAAGCGATTTCTATATTGTTTTGTGTACTTCATTTGATAAAATATAACAATAATTTATTGAGAAACTATCATATGTTTCACATTAGTATAAATAATAAAATTTGAGTTTGAGTAAAATATCATTATATGTTATAGATAAACACACTAAAACATTTAAAATTAGCTTCTCAAATGATATTTTCTGGATAGAAGTGTAGCATTGTATTATTGCATAAAATGGTGTTATCATTTTATCGCAGAGAGATTTTTGTAATTGTAATATGTACCAAAATTTATCAAAAACCCTCATTTAAATTCCAATGTCCTTCTTTAAAGCTAGTTTGCATATTAATAGAAAGACTACATTAGACTTTAGATATTTTTATCGAAAAGCAATTTTAAATCTTATAATTAGAAAAACTTTTTAAGGTTAACATTTCTCGTGGAAATACAGAAATATTCATTTATATGACTTTTAATACTATGAAAAATATTTAAAGTTGTATTTTAATTTACTTTTTGCATGCGTTAACAAAACTTCCACTACGCAGTATATTAAAAAAATAAATCTGTTTCTTTGATATGTGATGCA
This sequence comes from Maratus speciosus, assembly GCA_963932465.1. Taxonomy (NCBI): domain Eukaryota; kingdom Metazoa; phylum Arthropoda; class Arachnida; order Araneae; family Salticidae; genus Maratus; species Maratus speciosus. Next base: position 317,511,943 of record OZ010791.1, on the reverse strand, counting down.
AAATATTTCTCGAAACTACAAGGGATTAGTAAAATTTCACCTAAAAAGAAAATACATCAAAGGCAGGAACTTCAAAGAAAAAATTCGGGACAATAACTTTTGGAGAGGCTTTTTCTTGCATTTCACGAAAAAAAAAATAGTTAAGTATTTTTAAAGTTCTGATATTTAACTTTTTTTTTAATATGATATGTAGCCGTACGGAACTACTGGCATACTATAGCAAGTTTTAAATAATTGTATGTCTTTTATTTTGACAAATATATATATAGATAATATATTTTAAATGCTTTTCATAATGATTGTCAAAAGACTGTGTTGCAAGGGGAAAATTAATATCTTTTGAATTGTATTTAAAAAATGAAAGCTTTCAGATTCAGCATTTCGTGGATCCCCAAACGAATAAGTAAAAATGCTTCAATGTATAAAGTGTACTACTTCTTCAGTGTAAACACTTTTATAACTCAAATAAATACTAATTTTTAAAAAGCCGCTTATACTTCGTAATACTCGATTGAAAGTACGTTACATTTTAATTAAAAGCAAAAATTTCTTTTAAAATAATTAAATAATTAATTTTAAAGATACATTTGGAAAAATATTTTCTTTAAGCTAACCTTTTTGCACAGAAATTCTGATCACTTGAATCATATTACATTTAATACTATTAAAAACTACTTAAGTTGTTTTTGAACTTTCTTTTTTCAAACATTAAAAAAGTCAACTAAGTAGGATGAAAAGAAAATTCATTTCTCAGATATACGTTGCAAAATTTACTTTAAACATAAAGAAATTTATCTTAAAAGAAATATAATCAAAGGAAGGAAATTCAAAAGAAAATTCTAAACTTTGACTTTTCATATGCATTTATTTGCTTTAATGAAAAAATTAACTAATTTATATATATATATATATATATAATCTCTTTAATATAAAATGTAACAAACCGGAAAAAAAATTGGTATGTTAGAGCAGGATTGGAGTAGTCTTTTATACTACTTTTCAACTCAAGTATTTCAATTATTATTATATATTTTTTACATTGAAAAGTTACTTTTCATAATGTATATAATGAGATCTTGATCAAGAGAAATAATTCTATATTTGATTGTAAGTAAAAATATTAAAATGTTAAATTCCGCTTCTGGTGTGATCTATCTCCAATAAATGAGAAAGAGTTTTTTATTGTATAAAATTACCTAATACTAATTCAGTGTAAAACGGCAAAGTAACTAAATAATTTTGTAATTCAAATAAACACTATTTTTTAAAAGGCATTTATGGATCAATTCATTCCCTATCAAAGATATCTTACATTTTAATTAAAATTAAAAACTGCCTTTAAAGTATCTGTTTTTGATACTAATTTTAAAATTTACTATTCAGAAAAATATTTTCTTTAAGTTTCTCTCTTCGCATGAAAACGCTGAAGACTTCAATTATATCTTTATTGGTATTTCAAAAAGTACTAGAGGTTGTTTGTGAATTCACTCTTTTTACAAACGTTAAAATATTTTCACTCTGTAGCATGTAAAGGAAATTAATATCACAGATATTCATTCATATTTCTTAATTACTATGGGCCGTATTTAAGACGAGGCGTTACTAAAATTTTTCAAAATCGGGAAATTCAAAGAAATATTCTTGGTAATGAACTTTGATATGCTTTTCCTTGTCTTTGATGTTTAAAAAATGGTTTTTAAATTAAAACTTTATTTTAACACAATACGCAGCTGCCCGGAAATATTATATATTATAGTAAGACTAGGATGGTTCTAATTACATATTTAAATTACACAAGCATGCGATGGTTGTGTTACTTCTGATAATTGATTTTTATGTATTTTTTAGTGCTGAATCCGAAACTAACCATCGTTTTTAATCATCACGTCAGGACTTTTCGTAAAACGTAAATTTCAAAGTTAAAAGTAAATAGATAGCGAAAATCTGATACTAAAAAAAATAGATGAGATGGTTGTATTTTTTAACTTTTGATAATAATTTTTTTATGTATTTATTAAAGCTGAATCCGAAAATGACCTTTATTTTAAACCAACACGCCAGGACTTTTTTTCAAATCGTAAATTATAAAAGTAAAAAGTAAAAAAATTGCGAAAATCTAGTACTATAAAATAGATGTAAAACTTATTTTTTATAATAATTTATTCAATTTCTTGGCTTATACGCGGGATTGTTAGAGCTAAAAAGCTCAGAGTTCAGATGAGTGGGGGAGGTTGCTCATTGACCCTCTAGAGATATGTACTATTCCCCTTTAGAGACGATTGGGGAACCACCTCAGATGAACTAGTGTTTACGAGATTGTAGAGGTGATTCCATTAAATGGCTGACGATGATGGCTAACTACGGCTGGATATTACGCCGAAATGAACGCATAAACTAAAAACAAGTTGGAAAATGCACGTCAAGCATTGATAAATGATGTGCGTTCGTACTATAACTAGTTCCGTAAATATTTTTTGCACCGCATATTATACTGAATGTATATTTTAGTGCACTTCATAATTGCATATCAATTTCATTCTGTTCGAAAGGCTGTAACATCATTAAAATGCACTTGAAATATTTTTTTTTTCTATTAGCCGTAATGAAACGCAAAATCTTCGACTGTCCCTATAATTAAACTATACATCCGATTTTCATAAAATTTGAAATGACTCAACAAAATTTTGCTGCAATTATATGTTTAAAATTTCAGACCATTCGGTTTAGTAGTTTTAGCGGTGTTATATGCGGACGGACGGGCAGACGGGCCGGATGACGACTATGTGTGCTACGTATTTACTTATATAAATACGAACGCAACTAAAAAGGAAAAGCGCCATGCAGAGCATGAGATGTCCAAAGACACTTCCACACATCGAATAAAATTGTAAGGATTTTAAATACACAATATTTTACATGTTTAGCTGTAAAAATTCATAGTGTATGCTAAAAAATGAATAAATTATTATGAAAAATAAAAGCTTTAAGTCTATTTTATAGTATCAGACTTTCGCAAAATTTCGCCTTTATAAAAATTTAAAAATTTGGGATTTCCGAAAAAGCCTGATTTGATAGTAAAAATTTAAGATAATTTTCAGATACAGCGCTACAAAATTCACAAGAATCAATTATCAAAAGCTAAAAAATACAACCATCGCATCCATTTGATAATATCAGATTTTCGCTATTTTTCCTGACCTGATGGTTAAAAATGAAGGCCATTTTCGGATTCAGCGCTAAAAAATACATAAGAATCAATTATCAAAAGATAAAAATCATTTCACAACACAAATTTTGAAGACTAGTGTTATTAATAATTTTTTTAATAAAACAGATGTTTTTATAAAGTATGTCGTGGCTTTTTAGCAAGAGAAAAATAATCTAATTTTCGTCTCTTGCGAAAAAATTTTAAACTTTGAAATTGAGCTTAGCATTTCATAGGTGGGTCATTCTTCACTAACATAATTTTGCATGCCAAAGTTATTCTAAACTTGTGATGCGTGGATTTTTTTAATGTTTCTATATTGAAAGATAACTTTATGCTGTACTTCGTTCAAAATTAAACATTACATAACCTACTAAATTTCGGACCTGCTGATTAAAATTAGGAAAAATTCACCATAGAGTGAGAAGTACGCCATTAACAATTACTTTCTCCTCCGACCAAATTTTGACGAATTTGAATTTTATGAAAAGTAAGAAACTTCATTTTAGGTATGAAAATGATAGCAAGATAAAAGGATATGTTAAACTCGGTGGTTGGGGTTTGTGACGACGATAGGAGTGAGAAATTTGCACTCTGGGTGCGGCTTTATGGTTTTTTACCTTCGGATATCAAACGGACATCGTTCGATAGAGTAGGGCAATTCCACAGAAAATTATCATTTGGGTGGGGGGAGGGTAAATTAATAATATAGTTAATTTAAGGATATGATTTGAAAACATGGTATTTTTATGTTCTATAAAAAATTCATAGTAAGAAGGCATTCTAAATTGCTGTTCACTAACTAATTTCAGTACCATTATTGTCTTTGTAAAGTTATAATGTTAAATCAGCTACACAATAAAAGTTACGCCAGTTACATATGTAAACGCATTTTTTCCTTTTTATTGTTCAGAAATTAATTAAAAAACTATTATTACAATTTGTCACTACTTCGTGTTGTTAAAAACATAAAATCACTTTTGTTAACTGGATAGCTTGGATAATTTTTACACTTCAATGAAGGCAAAAAATATGTTTATCTGTTTGTTTTTTCATCAGTTACAAAATTTTGAAATGCAATTTTTAGGACTAAAATAGAGACTGAAATATGTATTAAGTAATAACGCATTAAGTCCTTAATAAGGAATATTTTAAATTATAAAAATTTGTTCTACCTTTATTAGTAAATTTTCTACACAGTATAGAAAACAATAATCAGTCATCAAATTTTACGTCAGGTACGATGGAATTGATAAGTAGTTTAGTAATTATGTAGCTTTAAAGTTTGTAATGACTAATGTTATATTATTTTTTAATCCTTACAAAACAGATTTCAGACAGTTTTTTTTTTTTTTTTTTTTTTTTTTTTTTTAGAACAACTTAATAACTACTTCGCGGAAAGATTTGCAATTTTCGTTTTGCACACTTTAGGCTTCCAGGATTTAAATTGATTTTAATGCAAATATTACAATTAAAATTTTTGTCAAAATTTAAATTTAAAATTTACAGCGTGTCCCAGAAAGATATAAAGGTACTTTAATTATTTACACGTTGGAGATACACAGTAAGTGTTCAAAATAAGAAAGGAATTAACATTACGTCGATGAAATAGTCCTGAAATTAATTTTCAAAAAGCTACAATTTGTAAATTTTCATACGAGTCCTGGATCTTACAAGTTATATTTAGCAACATTTTCTCCATGCTCTTACAAATACAACAGTAAATTCGATTATTTTACGACCAAAACTCACCGAGTTAAGATACTTCAAACAATAACAAAATACAGAGATTACCGACCCTGCAAATGGACAGATAATTTTATAGTGCAGATAACCCCTTTAATTTCATAAAGTTCAGAGCATCATAACTCGGCGAATTTTTGTCGTAAAAGAGTGGTCTTTTTACTGCCGTACTTCTCAAAACCTGGAGATATTTTTCTAAATATTACTGATAGGATCGATGGACTGTATAAAAATTTAAAAAGCAAAAATCTTTACAAATTAATGGCATATTTGTTTCATCAACATAACCTTTCTCCCAACATCTACCTGTAAATCTCATTCCAGTAGATCTCTCTCACTGCGGTTATTTCGCCACAGGAGCAGGTCAATATATCACATATAAAAATAATTATTACCAGAAATTTTATATAGTAACAAATTACATAGTTTGTGTTTGCCATTGGGAGAGGAGACCTTGCAAATGCCTAAATTGTTCAAATGTTCAACTGGGTGAGGTTATTATATCTCATGTAAATATGATTGTTATGGGCAATTTTACACAATAACATATTAGACAGTTTGTGTTTGCAATTGTTTAATTTATTTTCTCAAATAAAGTTATTGCTAGTAACAAAAATATTGGTTTACAGTGTGTTAATCTCAACGCAGTTTTTTGCATTTCCTTTCTTTTTACTCTTTTTTCACTTTAATTTCAGAGAACTACATGATATAATATACAGTAATTTTACTTAAAATATATTTCCTATGCAATAAGAGCACATGATCAGTCGTTTTCTTTTCTTCTGTTATAATATTTTGAGAAAATTTAAATATGAAATGTTTTACGTACCTGGTTGCGTGTCACTGGACTTACATACTTTGTAGAGCATACAGGAGAATCTAAAATTGTGAAATCATAAAACGTACATAAATAAATAATGCAATATTTCACTCGAAATTTGCACATTAGTACAGGATAACATATAGTGCAAATGAATCAGTACCAAGCTTTTCCATATAAACTGACTTACTCTCTTAAGTTTATAAATGGTTGCGTAATTACTTTTGAAATTCAAATAAATACCGGATTTTAAAGATTTTACGCTTCGATTTACTAAAATTTTAACTATGCTATATTTTAGTAAATTATAAAAACCACATTAAAAATACTTATCCCTACAATGTTCAAACTTAAAGTTTGAAAAATATTTCCTTTAAGCTAAAATTTTGGCGAGGAAATCCTGAACGGTTCTATTACATCTTTCCGTTTTCACGAAAATATTTAACTGTTTAAAGACAATTTTTATTATTGCAGTTATTTCCTTATGCATGATTTTTGTTTACCGTTTTTCAATTTAAAACTACTTCCAAAAATATTTGTTTCATCATAGATCTTGAGAATTTTGTCGTCAGAGCAATGAAACACGTCGATCTGAATAAATAGAGGTATTTATTTGCCTTTTAAATGCATTTATATCACTTTTAGCAATTATTAAGTTAGTATGATGCTTCAAGTGATTTCAATTTATAGTTTCATATGTTTAAAGAATCTTTTATTCTGAACTTTTAGCGTGGAAATTCTGAATGCCAGAAATATACCTTTCTGATATTATGAAAATATTTTTACTTTGTTTCTAGTTTACTCTTTTACATAAATTTAAAAAAATCAATATTATCGTAGGAAAACGATATTCGTTTTTGTAAACTATTCCTCCAAACTAAAAAGAATTAGTAATGTTTCGTCTTAAAATAAGAAGTATGAAAGGCAACAATTTCAAAAAAGATTTCTGGATAGTGATTTTTCAGATGCTTTTTCTAGCATTTCATGAAAAAAAAAAATGTTTTTGTAAGTGTTTTAATATTTAACTTTTTTAACATGATACGAAGCAGCAGAAATAATACTAGTATATTATAGTAAGATTAGAATTGTTCTATATATTATTTTCTAGATACAAAAAGTTCTTTAAAAAATAGAGAAGATGATTTTAAAAATGCATGTCGTAAGGGAAAATTAATTCAGTTTTGATTATATATATAAATAAAAACCTTTTCTTTTCAAATCCAGCTTCTTATTTAATAGATCACAAAAGAAATCAGCTTTAATATTGTACAATACCTATGTGCCTTAACCTTCAGTGGAAAAATGGCTGTATTGCATTTAAAAAATTATTCATTTTCTATGGGAATGTTTGGTACTGATTCATTTGGGAAAATGTGTATTCTGTACTCGCATACAACTTTCAAGTGTAATATTGCATTTTTTTTTGTAAATGTAACTACACCCTGTAATTAATATACAGCTATAATTAATAACTCCAATTGTAATGTAAATAAATACTATTTATAAAAAAGATTTTTTTTTTTTTTAATATGTAGAGTAAAAACTTCCTTTTGTTTTAGTGGGAAATTAAAAACTGTTCATAAAAAACTTACTTCGGTAACTAATTTTTAAATTTTCAGTTGGAAAAATCTTTTCTGAAGCATTATTTCGCACGGAAACCTTTGACTCTTCAATTATGTACCTTTTGCTATTACAATATAAACTTTTACCTTATTCAAATTCCTCTTTTACATGTACTAAAGTAATTACATTATATAGCATGAAAAGGAAATTCAATTATCAGATACACTTTGAAAATACTCCCCCAAACTCCGAAGAATTAATATTTCGTCTTAAAAGAAAATGCAATAAAGGTGGGATTTTCAAAGAAAATTCTGAGTAAGACTTTGAGTTGTTTTCCTTACATTCCTTACAAAAATGAATTAATTATTTTTGAAAAAAAAAATTAAATGTGACATTTGTAACTTGATACGCAGCACAAAAGGGACATGAAATAGTAAGATAGGAATTTTTATTTATTTTTTCTTTTTAATGCAAATGTTTCAACTATTAATATTTTTTACATAAAATCTTTCCTAATGCATATCATAAAAATTTTATTCGAAGGATAATTAACATATTTTAAGTTATATAAAAATTATTCTTATCTAATATAATCTACACCCCCAAAACAAAATAAGCACAGAATTAGTAATTTATTATATACAATTCCTACACACTTCAGCTCAAAACTGGCTGTGTAAATACTGATTTTGTCATTCAAATAAACACTGCTTTTAAAACGTCATTTAAGCTTCGACTACTACATTCCAAAGTATCTTATATTTCAATAAAATTTTAAAACTTATAGTTATTTTTTTTCTTTAAACTGTCTTTTTTTTATGTATGTACTCAACACGTATATCTTTTGATTTTGCAAAAAATACTGTAAGTTGTTTTTGAACACAGTTTTACAGATGTTAAAAAAATTTCATGGTATAATAAAAATGAAATTCTTTTTTGAGATATGCGTTACAAAATATTCCTCCAAACTACAAAGGATTACTAACATTTCTCAAAATAACATAAAAGAAAATGCATCAAAGGCAGGGACTTCAAAGTAGCATTTGGGTTAAGGACTTTTGAGATGTTTTTACTAGTATTTCACAAAAAAGATTAGTTTGACTTTTTAATTTTTTAATATTATACGCAGCAGCACAGATGAACTGAACTAGTAAGAATGAAATAGATTTAGTATATGTTTTTTAGGGTTCCGTACTTAAAAAGTGTAAACGGAACCAATATAAGATCACTCCTGTACATGTCTGTACATGTGTTACAGCCGAAAAGTTCAAATTGGCTGAAGTAATAAAGACTAATGACCAACATATTTATAGATTATTAACCATTCAAAAATATATTTAGGAAAAATGTAGAATGGCTACTTGATTTTTTTTTCTTGTATACTGTGTAGTGCATTGTGTGAAAGCTTTACTAACGCCCAACTCAAAAACACATTTCTTTTAATTTTAGGTATTATATTTTCAGAGATATAGTGGAAAATGTAATGCAAAAATATGCCCCCCCCCCCACCTCTTTTTCGGAACTTACTGAAACTAAACTTATAAAAAAATTAGTGACAGTAGAAGTTAATTTAAACCTTGCATGAAAACTATAGCGATTAACCCTAGGTCTCAAAGTTTTTGAGAAGATCGAATTTTTTCGTTGCGCACAAATTTCGACTTGCAAGCGTTCAGCAAAGGTATTGATGAGCACTGGAGGTACCTATCATCGCAGAAGTATAAAAGGATTGCTGATAATGAATTTCAAAAAAGATTATCGGTAATTAGCCGAGATATTAACCCTTAAAGACACGGACGATTTGGACATACCGAAAGAGAAGGGCAGCGTACTCTATGCGTCATGGGCTTTTAAAGCCTAGATAACAACTTTTAATGATTTATTTGTGTAATGCAATGCTCGGTTACTAATTCATATATTTATCGTACGGAACCCTCTGTGCGCGAGTATACTCGCACTTGGCCGATTTTCTTTTTTTTTTTTTCGAGATAATTTTTTTTCTAAAATAATCATCTTCACATAGAGAAGATTTTATTTCTAATGCATATTACAAGGAAAATTAATGTATTTTTGGTTCTATTAAAAAAGAATTATTATTTTTTTTTAGTTCAGCATCTGATAGATTGTATTTCCAATATAATCAGTAAAAATGCTTATATTCTATAAAATGATTTACTCTTTCAATGTAAATGCTTTTGTAATTCAAATAAATACTAACAAAAAAAAAACTTATGCTTTCATTTACAAAAATTCAAAGGTATGTTATATTTATCGAAAATAAAAACCACCCTTGAAATGTTTACGTTAAAAATTACCAATGAAAAGGTCTTTAGACTAAAATTATCATTATGTACGACAGAAGTGAATGATTTAATATCTCTTTTGGATATTTCGAGAAGTTACTTGGGTTGTTTGAGAACTTATTTTACATATATTAATTTTTTTCAAATAAATAAAATGAAAAACGAATTCATTTATCATCATGCGCTGGAAAATATTTCTGCAAACTATAACGGATTAATAATATTTCGTCTTAAAAGAAAATACATCCAGTACAGGAACTTCAAAAAAAGGTTCTGAACAATCACTTCTTCGCATTTCATAAAAAAATTTCAATCGCATTTCATAAAAAAATATATAGTTCAGTACTAAGTAAAAGTGTGTTCGGTAGTTAAAACCCTATAGTTAGTAATATTGAAAAACTAGCATGTTATGGCAAGATTGGAATATTCATATATATATTATTCAATACAGTTCCTTCAATTACGATTCTTTTTTACACGAAACAGTTCATTTCAGATTGCGAGCAGAAATATTTTCTTACACTATTTTTGATTGTATATTAGAAATCTAAAATTTCCGAAATCAACTTATGATACAATACATTCCTTAAAAATCCGGAACAATGTTTTATTGAAAAAAATTAACCTATTTATTCAATATAAAGACAGCTTTTAGATACAGGTTGACCAGAAATAAACGCCCCAATTTGAAAATTCAGTAATTCATTAATTAATATAAATATGAATTGGGATTTGAGTGGCATTTACATCTGGTGGGTTTTAAATTTCATGTATTGTAAATAAAAAAATAGCTCAAATTTTCGTCAGTAGATGGAGCTACACAATCTCAAACTACAATAATCCTAAAACTAGCATGTAAAACTGCAGAAAAAAAAACTTCAAGTTGTATATTTCTCTTATTTAATGATTGAAACACGAAAAGACAACTGAATTTTTTTAATTTATTTGAACATTCTTACTATTTGAGACGCTGCGGTGACATCTGTTGATGAAAAATTGAACTATTTTTAGATTCACAGTACTTGCAATTTAAGACCCGCCAGATGTGAATGTCAAAAATTTCATATTCCTATTTGTTATATTTCATGAATTATTGAATTTTCAAATTGGGGCGTTTATTTCTGGTCACCCTGTATAAGTTTTTAAAAAGTCATTTATTAATCCTTTACTGAATTCAAAACTGTCTATTTTACCGGAAAATTAAAGACTGCATTTAGAATTCTCATTTCAAGAATTACTTTTAAATTTATAGTTGAGAAAATCTTTGTTTTAAGCTGATATTTTCACATGAAAATACTAAAAGCTTCAATGATCTCTCTTTTGATGTTACGAAAATACTTTATGTTGTTTTTGAACTTACTATTTTACATGCACCAATACAATTCCCACTACATAGCGTAAAAGGGAAATTCTTTTCTTAAATATGCCTTGCAAAATATTCCTCAAACCTCCAAAGGATTTGTAACATTCCTCCTTAAAAAATGAATTCAAAGGCACAAGCTTCAAAGAAAAAGTCAGTTCTTGCATTTTTTGTAGAAATAGTTAAGTATTTTTATAAAAGTTTTTAGATTTGAAAGTTTTAACATGATATGCATCAGCACGTAAGAGCTGGTGTGTTATTTATAAATTATTAAGGAAATATGAAATGATTTTTCTAAAAAATCTTCAGTTTTATGAAATGTACATTAAATGCGTATTGAAACTTCAAATGTATTTAAAGATTAATTCACATATTATTTTCATATTACAAATGCGTAATAACTATTGTCTCTACTAAATGAAATTGTTTATATGCACTGCACATGGATTTGGTTCACCTGCAAAAACAGGTTAACACAACTCAAAAGTACTACATTTCACAGAAGAAGCAAAAGTAGATATTTATTTTTGTACTGTAACATAAAATTATAACGTTTAGTTCTGCATGTGGCTGCATCAAACGATGGATGCAAATGAGCTGCATCATCTCTGGTAAAAATCGTTCTGATGTTAGGAAACGTCCTGAAATCCTATTATGTTACCTATGTTACACGTACCTAATGTTCTTCAAGCAAATATATATGCTTTCCAACAGAAAACATGCAAGGATACAAGAAATAGCATCACAACATTACAAACAGCTTCTGCATCATGGCTTTTCAACGACACTCTCATACTTTGGAAATCTGTATTAATTTTAAAATCATTTAGAACATTCATTTTGCGATGGCTGTATATGGCACAAATGATATCATATCCATGGCATGTAGAAACCGGATGTTCTTGGCAGCTGCTCTATCGACTGCATTCATTGATTAAAAAATATAATCTTCTGTAATGTTTTTAGTTTTCCTGATTTCAAGAAAAATTTGGGAAAGTGTACAGGGCAATTATGGTCAGAAGAAAATCCACATCTTCACTAATCACTATCACGTTGTCGTAGTTAGGTGTGATATCGAGAGAAGTGTTAATAATGTGTGTGCTGCAGGTTACATTTGTCTTATTGCAAACCATAATTGCGGCACCAAATCTACACATCAACATTGTAATTAAATGTTTTTTTTTTCGCCTGCTGTTTAGAACTGTGCACAACGTAGTGTAATTAAATTCAAACACATTAGACACGGTTTTCCGAGTTTGCCTTCGCGCACAGCATGTTGAGCACTCACTTCTGTCAAGTGTTTTGGGAATACATCAAATCTAAATACAGCGCTAGCTATACATTTTGACTTAACAAAGGCTTCATAACTTCCACAAATTAATGATTGACCATCCTAGCACACAACGCTATCCGCTAAGTACCCGTCGACTGTCAGTACGTATAGCTATCAAGAGTGATGTCTGGTGAAAGTGATGTGACTATGTTTAACAAAGAGGATTTGATAGTTTTGCGCATGCCCGATAATTTGAGCATGACTCAGAACAGATAATCTTTTAGTTCCTATTTAGATTGTTTTGTTACACAACTTCTTTGAAAAAATTTTGCTGGATTGATATGGAGTTCATTTTGAGAAAATATATCAATATTCGTTTTCTTGCTATTCCAAGTGTGTCATAAACTCCAGTGTTCCCACACATATTATATCAAATTTTATCCTTGAACACGTTAGGTTTATGACATGTATGAAAATATGTGGACAATTTTCAGCATCATAAGTACCTGCAAGTAAAATTATGTATTACCTAATGAAATATCTCCTGTTTGCTCTAATGTGATTTGCAATTAATTCAATGCATGTTAATGAAAAAATATCATTGATGCCATAAATAAAAACCAAGAAAACCAATAAGAGTATTTATATTTGTTCATAAATGCAAGCTCGGAGGAAAAAAAAGAGTTTTTTCAATATGAAAAAATCATGTTATGAAACGCTAAAATATTACATAAAAAATGTGAAAAAATAAAAGGAAACACTATTTTAAGGTCTATTGCTTTTCTCAACATTAAATATGGTAAATAAATTTAAAATGCCTAATTAGGTGGGTTAATAATTATATAAATACATAGCACCTACGATCGTCGTTTGGTCGGTCTGTCTGCCTGTCAGTCAGTCCGCATATAACAGAGCAAAATTTTGTCGAGTCATTTCAAATTTTATGAAAATCGGATGTATAATTTAATTACAAGGACAGACAAAATTTTTCCGTTACATGAAGGCCAATGGGAAAAAATTATTTCAAGTGCATTTCAATGATGTTACAGATTTTCGAACAGAATGAAATAGATATGCACTTATGAAGAGCACTAAAATATACATTCAATACAATATGCGGTGCAAAAATATTTATAAAACTAGTTACAGTATGAACGCACCACATTCGCCAAGTATGACGTGCAATTTCAGCTTGTTTACTTTAATTTCATATTAATAATATATTATTTTTTTAAGAATTCAACCTCTGGGAAAAATAAAAAAAATAATAAGAATTTATTTTTTCTGCCTTGGATTTGCAGCTTTGCTACGGACAGCAACTACAGGTGTGCGCCGGGTAAAATTCCTCGTCGGCGGCGGCGCGAGACAGCGTGATTTTCAAATTTCTAAAACTCCTTATCACTATAGCTAATTAATATTAATAATTCAGTTTTTACATGCTATTAGATTTCTTGGTTGCCTTTCGGAAGTAATAGATTTCACTTCATATAGTTTTAACATATTCTATTTGATGAAATTCTCATACATTGTACAAAATTAAACTTTAGTGTTAGTTTTTAAATGTAACACTAGAATCAAGCTAAAAGCGCATTAATTCTTAATATATTATTTTTTATTTATCATCAGGTAACAAAATCGAAGCTGCACAACAAAAATATATTAATCGAAACTCGTGATTAAACATACAATAAAAAAAGTACCCATTTAAACTGATGGCATTGACCTCACAGGCTATTCGCACTAATTGTATATTATAATCTTATTTCAAAGAATAATGCTCCTCAAAAAATAAATTAAGGGGGATTAACGCCCCCCTCCCGTTTCACATCTTTATACTTAACAATTGAGCCTCCAAATCTCATCAGGGAAGTGCCTTATCAGAATAAAACGGTATACCAAATTTGAAGCAAATCGGATAGTAAAACACATTTATCTAAATTAAGGGAGCATTAGCCCCCCATTCCCCTGTTTATACTTAAACAATGAACATCCAAATCTAAGCAGGGAAGTACCTTATCAGAATTAACCGATATACCAATGTTGAAGCAAATCTGTTAATTCTGTATGAAAACCTTTTTATCTAAGTTAAGGGGAGATTAGCTCCCCTTACCCCAGCTTTATGCTTAACCAATGAACCCCCAAAACTAATCAGGGAAACACCTTATCAGAATGATCCTAGAAATAAAATTGAAGCAAATCTGATATTTCTACAAAGAGTTATGCGCTATGCACATACATATGTACATACAGAATCTGTGGGCACATTAGCTCTGCGGCTTTGATAGCCTGTGAGCTAAAAAGTATTTGCTAAAAATGAGTTTCGAGCTCGAACTTGAGCGAGTAAATTAAGTGTAAAACTGTTAATTATGAGAGTAAATAAATTGTGAAACATTAATTATATTTTTAATTGTTGTTAATTATATTTTTAAAAAATGCAAACATTACTTTTATTCCTATATTAAAATCATAAGTTTTTAGAATATATAAAATTTACTTTTAATCAAAATTTTTCTGGTTGAATAATTTACATCCTTGCTAGAAGATTCGATAAGCAATACAAAAGATAAGTGTAAAACGTGCAAAAACTACTTTTAAGTGTTAATTTTTCTTCCACATTTTACATAATAAAATGAGAGAAATAGTAAATTACCCTTATTTTACATATATCATATTTTATAAATAGGAAAGGCGCTACATTAAAAATTCAAAAATTATTTCAACTGCCCCTACGGCACAAATTTATTAAAATAATTTTGTTTATAGTTAATTAAACGAAAAAAAGGCAATATATGGTTCTATCAACGGATAAGATGTTAGAAAATATTTTACATATAACATATGCTTAATGATGTATTTAAAGGACATTTTATTTAATTTATAAATTAAATAAAGTACAAAAGCTGATTAATAAAATATTTAAATTTTTGAAAGATAACAAAAGATGAACATGGGCTTGATTTTATTACTCATTTAAAAAATACATAAATAAATAAAAACACTTGTAGCATTTGCTCTATAATTCCAAATGCATTAATCCTTAGAAGGGAAGTGATATATGTCAAAATTACGATGTTTTACAACCAGTATTTTAGAGTAAATTTTTGGTGTTTGCGCCGTGCAAAAGGCACCCGATAAAGGGTTAAAAAAGTATAAATTTCATGAAACAATACAAACATAACAGAAACCGTTTGCGGAATATTTAAATATGCTTTATTTCAAAAATTATTAAAAATATTCATTTTCAACAGCATAATTGAATTTTATTATACTCCATAAATTTTAAAATAGAATATGATGCTCATCTTAAAAAATGAATTTCGTAATGTTTCAAACTTATTATTGCATTACTCGTATTAAATATTAGGAAGCTTATTTCAAAAGAAAATTGAAAAATATTACTTATCTATATATTTTAATAAAAAACATTTTCTCATTTGGGAGATACATTCAGTTTTTATTACAAAGAATAATTATTTCATAATCAGACATTATAAAAAAATAATCAATATACTTCAAAAAGGTTTAAACTAGCTACTTACTTTATTGGTTGATATCCAAACAAAGAATAACATTTGTTCAGAATACATTTGTCTTTAAGTACCTAGGCAGCTATTTTTTATTTTTCTTTATTTATCAGAATAGCTAATGGAAGATAAAACATGAAGTACGCATTCTCTGAATGTAGTTTACGGAAAAATTTAAACCTCTCAAAAATATTACATGAATTATTGCCGTAATTGACGAGGGACATAAGGAAATTCGAAATTCCGGTAAAATATGCGAAATGTTTCAGGATAATTTCCTGAAACGGTCCGAAAATTTTTTACAGTGTTTGAGACTATTAATTTAGTATGTATAAGGTGAAAACTATTTATATTTTTAAGATAGAACCGAAATCCTCCTCCATATGGAGGAATACCTCCATTTGTGGCGGAAACTTTGGGCGCGCCACTTACATGTGTAGTCATGACAATGAAATAAGAATAAAAACGGTTTATTTAAAACACTGATATGTGAGGCAGGGCACAAAGTTATCCCTGATCAAATTAAAGTCAAAAGGACTAAATAACCAAAGGGAAAGAAGTTGACCCTACCATTTTACCAGTATTCTACCATAAATTTTAATTTAAAAGTCTACCTACACTGAAGAGCCAAAACATTATACCACCTATTTAATAATGCATTATCTCACCTTTGACCCGCAAAAAAGCTGCAATGAGTCTTGGCATGGATGAAACAAGTCTTTAATAGATAGCCGAAGACAGATTGTACCAGATTTTCAAGCAGCGGTTACTTAAATGAGGGATATTACAACAAGGCTGTTTTTAAGATCTGAGCTGCCGTTCGATGATACCACAAATCTACCCTTTCGAATTAAGATCCGTTGACTTAGGCTGCCAAAACGTTATCAGGAATTCAGTATTGTGTTCTTGGAACTACTCCATCATAATTCGAGCATTGTGACGTGGAGCTATGTCTTGCTCGAAGACTCTATTTCGATTTGGGAAGATAGATAACATGTAAGGATGCAACTGGTCCACAATGATGTCCACAGAGTCCGCGGTCTTCATGGTCTATTCTTCTGCGATCACAGGTCTCAGAGACGCCCATGAAAACGTTTCCCAACGTATAATACCGCCACCACGGACCTGTGTATGACCTGCTGCATAAGAGGGAGCAACAGCTCGCCTGGAAGGAGGCGTATCTTGACACAGCCATCGACGTGTTGAAGAATGAATCGTGATTCATGCGACCAAGCAACTATTTCCCAATGACTCATGGTCCAGTCACGATGTTCTCGGGCCTAGTTTAGGAGTATTAGGCGATGATGATTGGTCAACAATGGCACATGTGTAGGATGTTTGCTGCGTAGGCTCATATTCAACCGTGATAGCTGAACTGTGTGCTCCAAAACAATGCTGCTTGGATCTGTATTGTATTGGACTGTCAGATGAGCCGGTATCTGTCGCAAATTTTGCTTTCCAAGAGGCAGACTCTCCTACGTCCTTTTTTCTTGATAACGCGAGGATATCCAATGTCATGGCGTCTACTGATAGTTTCACCGTTATTCATCCCCTTTGCATAAGTACTGACAACGATATGTCGCAAGCACCCAAAAGTCGTGCAGTTTTGGCGATACTCGTGCTGAGTCGTCGGTTCTTTGAATTCTGTCCTCTATCAAAGTCACTTAGATCAGCAGCCTTTCCCTTTACAGGCAGAAGTAAGCACAAAATTGATTCCTCTGACTTCCGAGTAGTAATTAAATACCATCCCACCCAATTACGTGCCCTCCACGTCATCCGGGCGAGTTCATTGCAAAATGTAGGGAAGGTCATAATGTTTTGGCTCTTATATCTCTGAAAATTCCACTAGTATACAATAGCTCTGAAAACCCTAAATATATATATCATTATAGAAAAATACCTCCTACTTGAAAGGTATCCCCCGTGGATTCCAAAACTCCATTATTGAAATAGGTTAATCGTAGTTAATAGGTTGGATGTTTTATCACTTGGCCAAACTCCTCAACTGGAGTGTTCCGCGCTCAGACAACATCGAAGATATCTAACTGTCAACACGTGGGAAAATTCAAACCCCAAGTTCCAAAGTGATGAAGGTCTAGTATAATATTCTATAGATGACAGTACACAACGAAATCCAACGATACCAACGCCCCCTAGATATTTGAGAAAGCCTTGACACGTGTCACGAAAAGGTTACACGACGCAGGCAAAACAAACAAAATAATCTCAACTTCCATATTTCGAATTCATTGGCTCGTGGAATTATTAATCCTTGTGTGACGTTTCCGAGATGCGTGTCAAGGCTTTCTCCCTTATCTAGGGGGCGTTGACGATAATCGCTTCTGTCAGAGAATATTTGCCAGTTGACCAATTAAACCTCATTAGCATATTACCGTGTAAAATAACCGAGATAGTCTGATTCAGATAGATTCAACCATACTTTGCCAAAGTAAAAAAAGTGACATAATTGGTGGCTTTTTCACCCTCAAGTGTTAGAATCCACAGAGCGCGTTTATATTAAGAACTCAACAGTCCATTTAATCTTACATTACATAAATAACGATAGTAGCTCGACTGTACGCTGAAATGTAAAGTAGATTCTCTGAGATTTCATATAGATATTTTTTTACATAGCGAAATGGAATTACTGAAATGATTAGTTAAAAAAATCATAAGATTCCTGTCCAGCAATTTCTCTTAATATATTTGTAATTTAATGCATGTGTTTGTAGATTGAATTTAAACGCTAAGACAGCTGTTACAGATTGCTATAAAAGTTTTCTGCTTCTAGGAATCATATAATTTAGTAAGTAGTCTTTTTATTTCTTTAAAACCAACTTTAAAACTAAAGATGTAGAATATCTACTTTTTTTAAAGACCTTCTTTATTTTACACATAAATCAGAATTATAGATTATAATACCGCAATCATTATTGTAATCATTATTTGGTGTATATGTTCGGTTGGTGTTCAAAAGTTTTCTACATTAAAATATATATTTAAATGTACATATTTATTTTCATTTATTTCTCAAGTAACGCACAAAAGAAAAATAAAGCGAAACACTTTCTTAAAAATTTGCATAGAAAATAGGAAAACTTATAATGAGGAAACCAATAGACATGGTTTCTTTAAAATTATAATTTTTAAAAATTTGTAACGTTCCCTAAAAATTTCTAAAATTATTATAGTAAAAGACCTGATAAGAATTTTTATTTTAAGATAAATTATATTTATATAATATTAAAAAATTTGAAAGACTACTCCTATTATCAAGCGATTTTTTCCATTTTTTTTGTAATTTTGTAATAAAAAAGAAAACGAATCATACGGCTTTTTTCTATTTTAAGACAACACAAAGTGTATTTGGACGTAGCTCATATCATTTATCAAACATATATATCTATATAAAAGAAAATCAGAATGAAGTACATTAAATTTGTAAAAAATCATGTATAGTGATACAAGAATTAAATTTGATTTCATGCCAGATTTTTTATAATCTATCTTTTCATTCTTAGTTTAAATGGTCTTCTTATAGTTTTGTAAGATGAAGTACGTTTCCAACATTTTAGTGAAATTACTTTTTTTGGTAAAAAGGAAATGGTAGTTAAACTACATTATTAATGTATCTAGATAAATTCAAAGTACTTTTTCCTGAAAATATACTACATCCATATTAAATCTCTTCTTTTTCATGCATTTTGTAGATAATTCTTGGATAGCAGAACTTATTTAAATATGTTAGATTTTTTTAAAGATTTTTAAAGCACTGGATCTTAAAGAAGATGTTAAAGAAACATAAAAATACTAATTGATTAGCTTCTATCTATGAATATTCACTTAAAAGCATTGTTAAACAAACATACATGTATTTGTATTTTGTGCATCTTCCACAATTTTGCTATTAATCTACAAATGAAAAATTTATTTAAATATATGTAGACTTGGAGTAATATAGTGTTATATACAATAAGAAAAACAAAACATGAAAATCACTGCAACATTTTCCTGTTATTTAGGTTCTAACACTATTTGTAACAAACTAATAGAAAACTGTAATTTAAAAATTTTCTTTTCTTTTAAATGTATATGACAAATATGGTTGTAATCATACAAATTTTTGTAGCAATGAATAGCTTTTATTGTTTCTATTGCACTTTGCCAAGTTTCATAAAAGTAGCGTTAAAATTGGTTGAAAACTCTGCAGTCTATGAAGAAAAACATGTCGAAATATCTTGATTTTATTTTTCATTTGTTAGATTTTTTTAAAAAGATTCTTAACCCTTTAAGTCCTGATAATTTTTGGTACAAATTAAAAGTTTTGGTGGTTTCTGCAAATTAATAGGATCAAATTTCGTTGTAAAAATTTTTAAAAAATTTTTCCGATGTCAGGTTACATCAAAGTAGGATCCATACAATTGTGCCTGTGAAGGCTCGGCTTCAAATCACGCAAAAAGAGGAAATTGTTTTTTCTTTTTCCTTTGGATCACCTACACAATTATATAGGTCAGGTCTTAAAGGGTCATAGTACTGAATTATAAAGAGGATATTAAAAAACATAAAAAATCTATTTGAATAGCTTCTATGCATGAATGTACTTCTTAAAAGCATTGCTAAATTAATATACATTTATTTGTATTTTGTGCATCTTGCAATTTTTTTTTATTAATCTGTAAAGGATAAATTGATTTAAATATATGTAACCCTTGCGAAATATTTTGGTATATACAATAAAACAAAACATGAAAATCACTGCAACGTTTTCCGGTTATTTAGTTCGTAAACTTATTGGTAACAGATTAAGCAAAAACTCTAATTTTAAAATTTTCTTTTCTTTTAAACGTGTGTAATAAACATGTTTGCAATCTTGCAAATTTTTATAACAGTAAAAAGCTGTCACCTAAGCAGAATTTGCTGAGATTATTTTTTTTTCTCTCAGTCACAAAATAATTAAAATTATCTTTCTATAATATTTTAAATAGATTGCTGCCATTTGAAAATTTTTAATTTATATAATTACGACATTTTATTTAATTATATAATTATGACATTTTATTTTCCTCTTTGCTATGACGAAATTCCTGCCTCTTTTCAATATTAGATAGATAGGATATAGGATATAGATACATTTAACGTGGTGATGTAGATAATAACAAATGTAACTATCTATCGGGTATAATGTGCACTACTTTCCAAAATTTTTGGTATGAGTAGATGGCAGCGAACATTTCCGACAGCTGTATGAAATCACGCATGTTTCCACTAAACCACAGAATACAACACGTACAAATTATGAAAAAAAGTGTACGAATATACAAGTGATAAGAACAATAAATGAAATAAATATTTTTATGTGACGTAGTCTGTATGTTATAAGCGAATGTAAGGAGCAAATGTGTGTATAAGCAAATGTAAAAGCAAAGGTAAGCATTTTCGGGGTCAATAAATATTTTCAAACAAAATTTCACAAAAGAGAAATGTACAGCCTCCGGCTCTCTGCAAAGAGCCGGGCTAATTGGAGAATCCATCTCCCTTTTTCCAATTAGCCTGATATTTTTCAGGCTTATTGTAAAGAGCCTAGAAAGCGTTAGGCTAATTGAAAAATGACCACTTATTATCCGATCAGGGTGATATTTTTAGCTCGCAGGCTATCAAAGCCTGAGAGCTTATATCTCCGCCGATTCTGTATGTACGTGTGTACGTACGTACGTACGTATGTACGTAACGCGATAATTCATGATAGAAATATCCGATTTGCTTCAATTTTTTTTTTCTAGGTTCATTCTGATAAGGTGCTTCCCTGATTATTTTTTGGAGTTCATTGGTTAAGGATAAAGGGGGAAACGTGGGGCTAGTCCCCCAACCTTAATTTATATAAATGGGTTTTTAAAGCAGAAATATTCGATTTGCTCCAAATTTGGTATACCGGTTTTATTGTGTTAAGGAGCTTCCCTGATTAGATTTGGAAGCTCATTATTTAAGTATAAAGGAGGGGAAGGGGGCTACCCCCCTTAATTTAGATAAATCGGTTTTTCATGATGAATTATTCGATTTGCCCCAAATTTGGTATACCGGTTTATTAAGTTAAGGAGCTGCCTTGATTAGATTTGGAGGTTCCTTAGTTACATATAAAGGGAGGAAAGAGGGGTCTATCCCCCCCCCCCCCGTAATTTAGATAAATGGGTTTTTCATGCAGAAAAATGCGATTTGCTATAAATTTTGTATACCGGTTAATTATGTTAAGCAGCATCCCTGATTACATTTGGAAGATCATTATTATGTATAAAGGGGGGAAAGGGAGGCAATTGCATCTCCCCTTAATTTAGATAAATGCGTTTTTCATGTAGAATTATTCGATTAGCTCAGATTTGGTATACTGGTTTATTATGTTAAGGAGATGGCTTGATTATATTTGGAGGTTCATTAGTTAAGTATAAAGGGAAGAAAGGGGGGACTAGCCCCACTCCCCCTTAATTTAGGTAAATGGGTTTTTAATGCAAAATTATTCGATTTGTTCCAAATTTGGTATACCGGTTTATTATGTTAAGGAGCTTCCCTGATTAGATTTGGAGGTTCATTAGTTAAGTATAAAGGGAGGAAAGGGGGGCTAGACCACCACTTAAATTAGATAAATGGGTTTTTCATGCAGAGTTATTCGATTTGCTCCAAATTTCGTATACCGGTTTATTATGTTAAGGAGCTGCCTTGGTTAGATTTGGAGATTTATTTGTTAAGTATAAAGAAGGGACAGGGGCTAGTGTCCCCTTAATTTAGATAAATGGGGTTTTCATACAGAAATATTCGATTTGCTTCAAATTTGATATACCAGTTTATTACGATATGGCTTCCTTCATTTGATTTGGAGGTTCATTGGTTAAGTATAAAAGGAGGGAAATGGGGGCAATTGCCCCTCCCCTTAATTTAGATAAATGTGTTTTCATGCAGAATTATCTAATTTAGTTTAATTTTTTTTCTAGGTTCATTCTAATAAGGAGCTTTTCTGATTAGATTTGAAAGTTCATTGGTTCAGCATAAAGGGAGAAATGGGGGAGCTAATACCCCCCCCTTAATTTAGTGAAATGGTTTTTTCATGCAGATTTATCTGATTTGCTTCAAATTTAGTATACCAGTTTATTATGTGAAGTAGCTTCCCTGATTAGATTTGGAGGTTCTTTGGTTAAGTAGAAAGGAGGGCAACGGGGACTAATACCTTCATTTATTTTTCGAGGGTCATTATTCTTTGAAATAAGAGTATAATATACAATTAGTGTGAATAGCCTGTGAGCTCAATGCCATCAGTTTAACTGGGCAATTTTCGTTTTATTAAGTTTATTAACGCATAACCCTAACCAAACCCGAAAAATAAATTACAACAGGCCGTACCCCGATCCGAGCAAGACAAAATAATTTCAGTCTACATGCAACCCGACCCGAACCTGAGAGTTCCATTTGAAAAAACCCGAAATCCCGAACCAAATCTGAAAACCGACAAAAATATTCCAAAGATCCATAACCGGATCCGAACAAGACAAATTAGTTTCCGTAGACACGCAACGCTACCAGAACCTAAAAATTCCATACGAAGTCAACCCGAAACTCGTCCCGAACAAAATCTTAACCGACAAAAATATTCCAAAGAACTATAACCCGATGCATGTCAGACAAAATAATCTCCGTCCATTGGCAACCCGATCCGAACCTGAAACTTCTAATTGAACTCAATCCAAAACCTGGTTTGTCCGGTTTTCGGGTTGACTTCAAATGGAACCTTCAAGTTCGGATCCGGTTGAAAAAAAATTAAAATAAATCAGATAATTCTGCATGAAAACCCATTTATCTAAATTAAAGGGAGGGGCTATTGCCCCCCTTTTCCCCCTTTTATACTTAATCAATGAACCTCCAAATCAAATGAAGGAAGCCATATCGTAATAAACTGGTATATCAAATTTGAAGCAAATCGAATAATTCTGTATGAAAAACCCATTTATCTAAATTAAGGGGACACTAGCCCCTGTCCCTCCTTTATACTTAACCAATAAATCTCCAAATCTAATCAAGGCAGATCCTTAACATAATAAACCGGTATAAGAAATTTGGAGCAAATCGAATAACTCTGTATGAAAAATCCATTTATCTAAATAAAGGGGTGGTCTAGCCCCCCTTTCCTCCCTTTTTACTTAACTAATGAACCTCCAAATCTAATCAGAGAAGCTCCTTAACATAATAAACCGGTAAACGAAATTTGGAGCAGATCGAATAACTCTGCATGAAAAACCCATTTATCTAAATTAAGGGGGGGGGGGGGTCTAGCCCCACTTTCCTCCCTTTTTACTTAACTAATGAACCTCCAAATCTAATCAGAGAAGCTCCTTACCATAATAAACCGGTAAACGAAATTTGGAGCAGATCGAATAACTCTGCATGAAAAACCCATTTATCTAAATTAAGGGGGGGGGGGTCTAGCCCCACTTTCCTCCCTTTATACTAAACTAATGAACCTCCAAATCTAATCAGGGAAGCTCCAAAACATAATAAACCGGTATACGAAATTTGGAGCAAATCGAATAACTCTGCATGAAATACTTATTTATCTAAATTAAGGGGGGGGGGGTTCCAGAACCCTTTCCTCCCTTTATACTTAACTAATGAACTTCCAAATCTAATCAATGAAGCTCCTTAGCATAATAAACCGGTATACCAAATTTGGAGCAAATCGAATAATTTTGCATTAAAAACTCATTTACCTAAATTAAGGGGAGATAGCCCCCTTTTCTCCCTTTATATTTAATTAATGAACCTCCAAATCTAATCAAGTGATCTCCTTAACATAATAAACGAGTATACCAAATTTGAGCTAATCGAATTATTCTACATGAGAAACGCATTTATCTAAATTAAGGGGAGAGGCAATTGCCCCCCTTTCCCCCCTTTATACATAATAATGATCTTCCAAATGTAATCAGGGAAGCTGCTTAACATAATTAACCGGTATACGAAATTTATTGCAAATCGCATATTTCTGCATGAAAAACCTATTTATCTAAATTACGGGGGTTAGCCCCTCCTTTCTTCCCTTTATATGTAACTAATGAACCTCCAAATCTAATCAAGGCAGCTCCTTAACTTAATAAACCGGTATACCAAATTTGGAGCAAAACGAGTAATTCATCATGAAAAACCGATTTATCTAAATTAAGGGTATAGCCCCCCTTTCCCCCCTTTATACTTAAATAATGAGCTTCCAAATCTAATCGGGGAAGCTCCTTAACACAATAAACCGGTATACCAAATTTGGAGCAAATCTAATATTTCTGCGTGAAAAACCCATTTATATAAATTAAGGGGGGTGGGACTAGCCCCCTTTTCCCCCTTTATCCTTAACCAATGAACTCCAAAAACTAATCAGAGAAGCACCTTATCAGAATGAACCTAGAAAAAGAATTTGAAGCAAATCGGATAGTTCTATCAAGAGTTATCGTGTGCGTACATACGTACGTACGTACACACGTACATACAGAATCGGCGGGCCCATAAGCTCTCAGGCTTTGATAGCCTGTGAGCTAAAAATATCACCCTGATCGGATAATAAGTGGTCATTTTTCAATTAGCCTAACGCTTTCTAGTCTCTTTGCAATAAGCCTGAAAAATATCAGGCTAATTGGAAAAAGGGAGATGGATTCTCCAATTAGCCCGGCTCTTTGCAAAGAGCCTAGGCTGTTTGCAAAGAGCCGGATTTCTCAATTAGCCTACGACATATACATTGCAGAAATCTTAATTTTATGGTATTTTAAAAAGAATCGAAACATACATCAGTAAACTAAATAAATAAAATTAAATTTGCGATCATCCTATTACGTAAAATGCTCGAAAATTTCTGTACCTTTAGCAAATCATTTTATTGTCCGGTACAGCATTTGAACTCATTTGGAGTATGACTAGCATGTATACAGGGTGTATCTAAACTCTTGGGCAAAACTTTAAGGGTTGATAGTACACATCAAGACAAACAATATTAAATAGGAAACTAAGGGTCCCAAACATCTTCCGAAGGAGATAGGCGCCATTAAAGCCCAAAATTTCAAATGATTATAAAAAACGAAAAAATTGTCGATTCGTTTGCTGTTTTCACTAAAACTATACTTTATGTCAGTATTTTCTTGAAAATAAATTTTAAAGATAAAGTTCAAAAAATACCGATAGAAGGAGCTTTAGACTTTGGAGTAACGAACAACTATTTTTTACCTTCATTTTATGTATCTCATTAAATGCTTTCAAAAGCTAAACATTAATGGCGCCTATCTCCTTCGGAAGACGTTTGGGACCCTTACTTTCCTATTTAATATTGTTTGTCTTGATGTATACTATCACCCTTTAAAGTTTTGCCCAAGAGTTTAGATACACCCTGTATTTTTTAAAGCTATAAGCGCCTTTTTTTTTTAATTTCACGAAATTTCCTAAAGTTTTCTGTTTATATGCTGGGTTATTAATCAAATTTAATGTCACTTTCAAGAAATTTGGCAAAGTACCGTAAAACCAATATACTGCAACTAGAATATAAATATATTAAATATTTGATGCGATATGAGCATTTGTGTGGAATAATTTTTAACTGAGCATTCGCGATATTTCTTTCTTTCTCTTTTTGTACATAATTAGGTAGCTTTCATTATAAAAAGCTACCTATTGCAGCCGTTCGGAGGAAAGCGATTTCAAAAAATTTTGGTATATTTTCATCGATCATGACCCCCAGACCCCGAAACCACCCTCCGTTCAAAAGTTGATATATATATATATATATATCCATATATATCCATATATAAAAAAATCTCTATAAAAAATAAAAATTGTAAAATAACATAAAAAATCATTATAGGATGGATGGGTGGGTAGATGTTAGAGTACGGAGGAGGGTGGTGTTGTCTGGATAATACGCAATGGTTAATTTATATTTTTAAAAAATGGGGCTTTTGTATTATTACTATATTTTTAATACGTATTTTATAAGGATGTTGATTTGATATTTTATATGTAATTGGTGAATTTCATTAATTATTAGCTTTATTATTGTTTAATCTTATTTACAATCATTTGTTATAAATTTTAATTTAATAAGGACAATATCATATTAATTACTAATAGTATGCCATTTTTATAGTGATTAATATACATATAAGTATATTTAATATAAATAAAGTTATACTGTATGGATTAAAATTGGGTAATTATATTTATTATTATTCCTCTATTCTTATTAATATTTTAATATTTATTTATTTTCACCTAGTGTTATATAATTTATTATCGGTTTATTGTTTATGAATGTCCCACATTCATACTTTTAGGATTTTTATGGATGTATAAAATGATCCACACACTATATTTGTGCTTTTTAGGTAATTGGAATTTAAGTATCAGTTCACCTTCTTTATACTACCATATGTTTTTTATTTCCTGTTCATATTATAATTATCTTATATATAATAGTTTTTATTAAAGATTTTTATATTTTTAATAATTATTTATATTAATTATTAATGAATTAATTCTGTTTTATAGCATATAGCTATATGCTATATTTTATCGATGTTCTAGAATTATTTAAATTCTTAGTGTAGTTTAAATAAATTTGCTAATAGAATATTTTGTATGCTTTTTAAATTTTATTAACAATAGTTTTTTTTTTTTTTTAAATACATTGTGTGGTTTATATTCAGTTTATAATTATCTATATATAAGGATATTTTTGGTCTTTCTGTTAATAAAACAATTGTTACATTCAATTGCTTACAACTGAAGCAAGTCTTTTGACAATTAAATCATAAATGTAATACTAGATGGCAGCACCACAATTTGTGTTTTTCTTTTTCGATAAGTTCTAGATTTACTTCTTCCAGCTACATTTCAGTTATAATTTACTACACCAGGGGGAATTTTTAGCTAAATTTTGACGATATTGTTTAACGGTTTTTAATTAATTTAATAGTGCATTTTAATTATGTAATTACTTTCAATTTATATTATTTTATATTATATTAAAAGTTATTTAACATTTATTTCAATATGTATTAACTGCATCCTATGGTATCAATTACTGTGATTTCTTAACTGTTTTATTAACCTTAATCTTTACGATATGGGTGCCATGTGAGCGTGGTTTTATTCTAAAATATTAATCGGTATGGTGTTTATTATTTCATTTTATATCCTATAAATATTTAAATAGGTTTTATTGTTTTTTTCCAATTCATATTATTTGTTTCTATTCTGTTTTCATTTTTAATCAATTCACTTGATTTTAATGGTTGTTAGGGCACAGGGGAAAATAACTTTTAGCTTTAGCTTATTTTTCCCACAGAAAACAACCATATTGCTTATATCATTGAATTCTGTGCCCTTGAAAACGTAATTCAATATATAAGCATTTCCATTATTTGTCGGTGTCCACTTTCTTATTTTTCTTCCATAATAATTCTTATAAATAATTTAATCTTTTTTTATATATATACTTACAGCTTTAATTCATAATATTACGGTTTTTGATGGTGGTAGGTTATGTTTAATTATTGGTTATATATTAGCATTCAAATTACTATGATGCATTTGCGCAAGTAATTATGAATGTATGCTTTTTACGATGTTTTTAAATATCTTTTCATTTTGAATGTCAATAATTCATTTTGAAGTAATTTTTCCTTTTGGTATCTTATATATATATTCATATATATTCCCAGGTCGCTAAATGATTTAGCAATCTTTTAAATATTATACGCTTAGATAATTGCTGCAATAGCGTACTGTCTATGTGTATTATCAATATGATTTCTACTATGTAGTTATCTGATACCTTTTTTAAGGATTCCATTAATTTTTTCATTCCTATCATTGCATTGCTTTATTTAATGTTATTTAATTTTCTAGTTATGATTTTATCTGTATTTTCTTGTGGTTAGTATACGATATTGTCCTATATATTCTCTCCATATATTCTCTATTTATGCTATAGCTTTACATAATTCTGAAGAGAGATCATTTTATATCTTTACATCAATATGGTAGTAATAATTATTTCTGTTCATAGATTTAATGTTAATATGCTTTAGAAGTTTAAATTCATATTACTTTGATCTGAGAAATTAATTGGGAATGCGTTTTGGATGTCTTTGCAAGGTTAATGTTGTTCTGGGATTTGATGTTAGATGCGGATCTTTTTTTGCCTTACTTGTTATCAATGGGTCCAGTGGTATCTTGCTTTTTTAGTCTACGAAATAAGGGTTATCATTATTTGGTTATGGTAAATTTGAAGATTGTTTTTATGTTCTGCTTCTATTATTGTAAATATTGTATATATTATTCTTACTCAAGATTTATTATTTATTCAAGACTAATTTAATTAAATAATTAATTATTATATTATTAAATTTTCTTTTTTATGGCAATTATTGCATTTTCCAAACATTATTTTTATATGGCAGTTCTTAGTAAACATCTCGATCCTGGCAAGATACACTTAGCATCTATGCAGTGTAGTGCCCGGTACAGGAACAATAATTGGGTTGTTCCTGGATCGTCATCCAGCAACCATTTATACTCTCCCCCTCGTCCTTTATTTTTTCGTAAGTGTTATGATGCTCGGTGCAAGACATGTCCATACGCTTCTCAGACACAAATTATCTCAGATCCTAATTATTCTAGCTTTTGTAAAGCATTTAATGTGATTTATAGTATAAAGTGCAACTTATGTAACATGAAATATATTGGTGAAACATCAGGTCCAATTCATAAACGTATCAATCATCATCGTTCAGACTCTAATAATAACAAAGCAAAAAATATACAATCTACAGCTGAAATTCAACATTTTCATATACATCAATTTAAAAATACGACAATTGAAATTCTTCAAATTCTAAAAAATAAATCAGAACGTCTTTATATGGAATCATCATTTATGAAATATTACAACACAATTTATCCTTATGGACTTAACAGTGAAGTATTTAACAGACCTGTCAAAGTCTTCACATCTATAAATAACAATATTGATTATTCTCCAATTTATCCTACTCTTAATCATAATTTAAATAGTAAAACAACACGTAATAAACGAGGAAAAGGTTCATCATCAGTTGTAGTTTCCAAAAAATCTATCACTAAAAATATAAATGATCTTCAAAGAAAATATTTAGAGAATTATAACTGGTTGTTAATTCGAAAACACATCTATGCTATTAAAAAGAAACAGATTGTACAACATTTAAATGTATTTCTAAGTAAATCTTTCTCTAAACATTTCTCAGATATTTATTTTGACCTAATTATGTCTAGGGTTAATCTTTTAAATATTAATTTACAAAAAAAACATAAAATTCAAAACATGAATACTCAAATGTTAATTACTTTTTCAAATCACATATTTAATAAAATTAATATCAATTCTATAATTAATGATAAAAATTGTTTTTTTCCTATTAATAATCTTCATATCTCAAAAACCTTTAAATATCCTAATACAATTGGTAGAAAGATTTTTAACTACAATACATTTTCAAAAAATACATCTGCTGCAAGTAATTTTCCGTGTAAATGCAATGACCCCACTCTAAAAAAATACATAAACAATGATCATGGACATATAATCACTGGATATCTTGATATTGTTAATGATTTTAAATTGAAACAACTAATGGGTTATGGTACTAAATATAGACTTCCATCTAAATTTAATGTTAAATCTATTATCAAACAGTTTACACATGATATTGATATTTTTATTTATAAAATTTCTCTCTCTTATAATAAGCCTATTGAATATTTTAATCAGTGGAAAATATTAGTAATTGAAAAATTAACTATGGCTTTAAAAAATAATATGGCTGATTTGGTTTCTATTAATACACAGCATATTTTCCAACAAATTACTAAATTACAAAAAAACTACGCTATTACATATGTAGACAAATCTCCTAATAATTATGCTATTATTTGTAAATCTTATTATCACCAACTTCTTACAAATTGTATTTCTTCTAATAAGTCATTTAAAAAAACTAATGAAAATGTAATTGTAAATAATCGTAAAATTCGAAGTTATTATAAACTATTAAATATTTTATCTACTAACTTTAATTATCCATATTTAGTTCTTATTCCCAAATTTCATAAAACTCCAATTAAATTTAGGACTGTAACTATTGGTTGCAATACATATAATAATAAAGCCAATAAACTTCTCTTAAAAATTCTTAATCAATTATATGTACTTACTACAAGCAATGATAATACACATTGTATAAAATATAGCTATCAACTTGTCAATATTTTAAAAAATCTTCATTGTGTATATAATATAACAACATATGACTTCAAAGATCTTTTTAATAATATAGACCTATTAGATTTACATAAAATTATAAATGCATTATTTAAAAAGTATTATAAAAAACTGGAATTACCATCTAATATTGATATTGCATATTTTAAATCTTTAACTAACTTCATTATCTATAATAATTATATCTTGCAAGATAACACTTTATATTTACAGCAAGTCGGTATACCACAAGGCGGTTGTACATCCAGTTTACTCTCAGACTTATACTTATATCATTATGAACGTAATTTTACTAATAATAATCTACATTTATATCGTTATATTGATGACATAAATTTAATTGATACTGATCATTCTGCAATTACTCCATTTCCAGTAGATTATCCCACTAATTTGGAATTAACGGAAAACCTTTTATCTAACAATACAATTAACTTCTTAGATCTTAAAATTACAATAAAAGACAACAAAACAATCACAGATTTATATGACAAACGTAAAGAATTTAAATTCAAAGTTAATACATTTACAAATTTTAAATCTTGTCTACATCATTCTGTATTTCGAAATATAATACTTAATCATTTATATAGAATAAAATGTTTATGTTCTTCTCCTCTAATTAACAATAATATTAAAAAACTAATTTATGATGCATTAAATCATGGTTTTCCAAAAAAATTCATATATTCATTAATATACAATTAGTATTTTTTCTTACATGATCTTTTAAAACAAATTAACACATGCGAAAACAAAATTACAAAAAAATTATAAAATAAAAAAATCTCTATAAAAAATAAAAATTGTAAAATAAAAAATCATTATAGGATGGATGGGTGGGTAGATGTTAGAGTACGGAGGAGGGTGGTGTTGTCTGGATAATACGCAATGGTTAATTTATATATATATATATATATAAATTGGGGCTTTTGTATTATTACTATATTTTTAATACGTATTTTATAAGGATGTTGATTTGATATTTTATATGTAATTGGTGAATTTCATTAATTATTAGCTTTATTATTGTTTAATCTTATTTACAATCATTTGTTATAAATTTTAATTTAATAAGGACAATATCATATTAATTACTAATAGTATGCCATTTTTATAGTGATTAATATACATATAAGTATATTTAATATAAATAAAGTTATACTGTATGGATTAAAATTGGGTAATTATATTTATTATTATTCCTCTATTCTTATTAATATTTTAATATTTATTTATTTTCACCTAGTGTTATATAATTTATTATCGGTTTATTGTTTATGAATGTCCCACATTCATACTTTTAGGATTTTTATGGATGTATAAAATAATCCACACACTATATTTGTGCTTTTTAGGTAATTGGAATTTAAGTATCAGTTCACCTTCTTTATACTACTATATGTTTTTTATTTCCTGTTCATATTATAATTATCTTATATATAATAGTTTTTATTAAAGATTTTTATATTTTTAATAATTATTTATATTAATTATTAATGAATTAATTCTGTTTTATAGCATATAGCTATATGCTATATTTTATCGATGTTCTAGAATTATTTAAATTCTTAGTGTAGTTTAAATAAATTTGCTAATAGAATATTTTGTATGCTTTTTAAATTTTATTAACAATAGTTTTTTTTTTTTTTTTTTTTTTAATACATTGTGTGGTTTATATTCAGTTTATAATTATCTATATATAAGGATATTTTTGGTTTTGCTGTTAATAAAACAATTGTTACATTCAATTGCTTACAACTGAAGCAAGTCTTTTGACAATTAAATCATAAATGTAATACTAGATGGCAGCACCACAATTTGTGTTTTTCTTTTTCGATAAGTTCTAGATTTACTTCTTCCAGCTACATTTCAGTTATAATTTACTACACCAGGGGAAATTTTAGCTAAATTTTGACGATATTGTTTAACGGTTTTTAATTAATTTAATAGTGCATTTTAATTATGTAATTACTTTCTATTTATATTATTTTATATTATATTAAAAGTTATTTAACATTTATTTCAATATGTATTAACTGCATCCTATGGTATCAATTACTGTGATTTCTTAACTGTTTTATTAACCTTAATCTTTACGATATGGGTGCCATGTGAGCGTGGTTTTATTCTAAAATATTAATCGGTATGGTGTTTATTATTTCATTTTATATCCTATAAATATTTAAATAGGTTTTATTGTTTTTTTCCAATTCATATTATTTGTTTCTATTCTGTTTTCATTTTTAATCAATTCACTTGATTTTAATGGTTGTTAGGGCACAGGGGAAAATAACTTTTAGCTTTAGCTTATTTTTCCCACAGAAAACAACCATATTGCTTATATCATTGAATTCTGTGCCCTTGAAAACGTAATTCAATATATAAGCATTTCCATTATTTGTCGGTGTCCACTTTCTTATTTTTCTTCCATAATAATTCTTATAAATAATTTAATCTTTTTTTTATATATACTTACAGCTTTAATTCATAATATTACGGTTTTTGATGGTGGTAGGTTATGTTTAATTATTGGTTATATATATATATATATATATATATATATATATCTGACCTTTATCATACTGTAACTCTCGAATTTATGAACCGATTTGGATATAATTCGGTATGTACATAGTACATACCAATGTCTCGACCGAGATCGTTGGCCAGCTTCATCCGCCATTTTGTTTCAAAATGGCGGCCATTTAAAAAAATTTTAAAAATTTTAAATTTGAAATGTTGTACCAAAGAATTGAAAATGGAGAAATATTTTTTTCTTATGTATTTGACCTTTAAAAAAGCTTCTGGAGCAGTTTTTTTTCGTCTATATCTTAAAAAATGGCTGAGCATTTTGAATTTCTAGCGTGGCTGACATTTTGAAACGTCCTGAATTTTGTCAAGCGATAAAAGGCGTATTTATGAACCGATTTGGATGTAACTTCGTTTGTACATAGTACATACCAATGTCTCGACCGAGTTCGTTGGCCAGCTTCATCCGCCATTTTGTTTAAAAATGGCAGCCATTTAAACTTTTAAGAAAAATTTAAATTTGAAATGTGGTACCAAAAAAAATGAAAATTGAAAAAATATTTTTTCTTCTGTATTTGATCTTGATACAAAGATTCGGGAGCAGTTTTTGTTTCGTCTATATCTTAAAAAATGGCTGAGTTATAGCATTTTGAATTTCTAGCGTGGCTGACATTTTGAAACGTCCTGATATTTGTCACGTGATAACAGACGTATTTATGAACCGATTGCGATGTACCTTGGTGTGTACATAGTACATACAAATATCTCGACCGAGTTCGTTGGCCAGCTTTATCCGCCATTTTGTTTCAAAATGGCGGCCATTTAAAAAAATTTAAAAAATTTAAAATTTTAAATGAGATACCAAAAAATTGGAAAATGAAAAAGATTTTTTTGTATGTGTTTGACCTTAATACAAAGATTCTGGAACAGTTTTTTTTTCGTCTATATCTAAAAAAAATGGCTGAGTTATAGCATTTTGAATTTCTATTGTGGCTGACATTTTAAAACGACCTGATTTTTGTCACGCGATAACAAGCGTATTTATGAACCGATTTGGATGTTACTTGGTCTGTACATAGTACATACCAATGACTCGACCGAGTTCGTTGGCCAGCTTCATTCGCCATCTTGTTTCAAAACGGTTGCCATTTAAAAAAATTAAATTTAAAATTTAAAATGAGGTATTAAAAAATTGGAAAATGAAAAAGATTTTTTTATGTGTTTGTCCTTGATACAAAGATTCCGGAGCAGATTTTGTTTCTGAAAATTTGTTCTTTTGTTTATATCTTAAAAAATGGTTGAATTATAGCACTTCGAATTTCTAGTATGGCTAACATTTTGAAACGATCTTGTATTTGTCACGCGATAACACACGTATTCGCCTATTTCCATGTAAGAAGGCATGTGGATAGTATACATCAACATCTTAGCCAAATATAAGTTACTTTAAATAAAAGCAGCTTCGATAAAGCTGACTAATTTCGCGAAATTCTCATTCATAAGGATTTAGTATTGATAAAAATTAGTATTGAATCTCCTATATTCAGTTTCCACTAAATTGAGCTTCGTATGTTTGAACAATATAAGTTGGCTTTTTTAAAATAAGGAATTTGAAAGCTACCTCTTCCTCCCGGCACTGGCCGGAAGGACTTTTTTCTAGTCAACTATGTAGGACAACTCATATTAAAAAGCCAGTCAAATATCCTAAACATTCAGGAAGGTATCGGCGATAGAATGACCTGAATTTCAATTGCTTAGAAGTTAATAGGTGATAAGGTATTTTCAGAATTTGTCCTCTTTCTGTTTTATAGTCATATGTTATTGATGTTTTAGTTCTTCTTTGCAAAACCATTAGAACCAGAACATTCCGGCAAAAAAATAATTATCATAATCGGAGCATACTCTCAAAACATACCTCTTAAAATACGTTAAATAAGTAATTCTTTGTTAAAAGTCAGTTAATATAAAAATGCAATTTCTGGAAAATCTTTCATCATCTAGCAGCTTTTAGAAAGCAATTGAAGTTCAGGTTACTATATCGTCCACATTATTCAGAATTTTCACGATATTCTAATGATATTTTTATGTTAGTTTCTCTGTATAATTGACTACTAATTTATGCAAAAAAAGAGTTTTTTGCATGCACAATAAAAATTATTTCATACAAATGTTCATGTTTCATCAAATATTTAATATATTTGTATTCTAATTGCAGTATATTATTTCTATTTCACTTTTCCAAGTTTTCTGACCGTGATGTTAAAATTGGTTGAAAAATCTAAAGTCTGAAAACAAAACCCTGAGGAAATATCTTTAATTCTTTACAGAAATCTTTATATCTCTATGAATATGTATGTTATTCTTACATAAATGAACACAAATTTGTATAAGAAACAATAACAGTACATAAATGTACAGGACCTATATATCCATGTTTTGCAGCAAGAGATCATTTGGTGCATTTTAATTTATAATCTGTTCTCAAATATTATTCTTATTCAATTTGCTGTCAGGCCCTTTAATTCCCTCGTGACTAAACATTCATTGAAAATTTTCAGATCAAACATTTCCATTCTAAAAGTCTTAAAATAATTCGTCAAGTATTTTTCTATATGTTCAACAATGCGGATCAAATATTAAGCTCGTTATTTTTTACCCTATAGTGCATATATACGAGTGATAATTCAGATTTGAAAAAAAAAATGCAAATCAGGATTTCTATTTTTATTTTTTTTTTTTTACTTCCAGATTTTTATGCCGTTAAAAGAACATGGTGCGCAATTTACATTATATATGCATATTTTCGTTCATCTCGCTTTAAAACAGGATGCGTATTTTACATGCATGAGAATTATACATAAGTAAATATTGTATATACTCAAAAGATTGAGAGCGTATATTTTCGAAAATATGTCTTAAATATTCGAAATTATTATAAGTCGAAAAAATACTTGAAAATGATAACATTTTGTTATCCTTTGTTTAATATATAATAATCTAAATAGCCGGAGTTTAAAAATGTATGCATATTAACTGCTCTCAATAAAAAGAAACCAAATGTTCTTCATTTGGCATGATTATATCTTATATTAGTAACGATATATAAGAGAACAACAGTTTTAATTCCTTCCATGAATTTAAAGTAGCAAAACTTATCCAGTAAATGAAAATTTAAAGATCGGGATTAGTAATTTTTAACCGTGAATCTGTCAACAAATTGTATAAATGTACGAATAAAGTATCTCATGTCATTTCTTTGGTTAGAATTAAAAAGAAAATTTAAACCTTCTATCAAAGTTAGTTAGGAAGATTTTTTTCATGTTGATTCGTTAGAAAGTTCATTAATGACCCAAGAAGACATCTTAATCGGCCATAATTACGCTTCATTAACAAAGGCTTATCTCATTTTTTATATAATGGAGATGCCAATCATATCTGACATTAAGATAGTCATTTAAACCTATATATTTTTTTTTATTTAACAAATCCATTTTTACAAATAATTTGACATATGATATTCTTTAAAGTAAACATAAAATCTCCACTTTTTAATTATATTTGTGGATTTTTTTTCATGTACGTACGAAATGGTTTTTGATGCTACTGTTATGTAATAAAAAAAAATTTGACATAAATAACTGAAAATGTAATTGAAAATAGACAGACAGACATTTGCTACTTGTATGCTTTTCTTATTCCTATATACATTTATATCATTTTTGTTTTTTTTTTATAAAGCCACTAATTGACTAATTTTGAAATCTCAATCGTTTCGATTATTATTTACTTTTCTATTACATGTTTCTAACCTCTATTTATTAAAATATGTTGTATATTATCATTGAAACATATTACAATTTACATTTTAACTCTCTGACAGTGCAACATTTGTAGCAATATATCTTCGAAATTTGGTATAATTAAAACTTTGCTAGTGCTCTATTGCTGAGGACTTATACACAGTTAGAAAGTTAAGCACTTCGTTAATAGTACAAAAATAATATTTATTCGTCACTAATGATAAATTAGAAAACATATTTTTTTTAGGACGTTTTGAAATACTGCGCAAAAACTCAATACAACTCATGCTTTTTAAACAGAGAAAAAAATAACAATTTATCGAAATTAAGAAAATGACAAGGCTTCTACTTCATTTTATTGCATGTGATCTTCCTTAGTCTTAACTGTGGAATTTCTGGTTCTCTGCAAATTGGCTTTTTCTGTATTAGTAACCTAACTAAAGAAATTGTCCGCTGGGTCTCGACAGTCCTTGAAAAAAGGAAGATAAGCCAATTTTCTTTTTAAAAAATACGTCGTTTAGCTTTAAATCTTTCAAAACATGTTTAAATTAATTTGTCGTTGGTGGACATTTATGAGCAGTTACAAAAAAGGGGTCTGTTGCCCAAAAAACACAAATGATATCGCACCCTTTTTACAAATTAACTTATTAACGTCTTAGTATACTAAAAGTTTGTTTACTATTCGATGATATCTTACAAAAAATAAAACTGCTACAAATACTTCAAATGGAACTTGTAAGAAACTAAAGAATTCTTTGGAAGTACAATTATGTAATGAGTAGACTGTCTTAAAATATCCAAAAGACTAACTAAAACAGAATAAAGATCTCTCATTAACGTATAAATAATGGGGTTATGGAAATATGCCAGGTGATAAAAAATACTGTTGTTTCTATTTTGTTTTCAAATTGTATCATTACTTCTAAATTACTTTTATTGTGTATACAGGGTGGTCATAAAAAGACTTTGCCGATATGCGGAGCTCTAGAAGCTAGTCCGTTCAACCGATCGATGTGAGATTTCAGATATAGTTATTCAGAGGTAAGAGCTCGGGATTCTGCGATCGGCAGCAAAGTGGTATTCACGGTTACGGTTATATGTACAGAAACTAGACATTTTCCAATGGCAACGGGCATTTTTTTTCATTGCAAAATGCTCAGCGCATGCGAAAACTCTAAAGCGCGTTGGAACTGTACGTATATTGCAAGAAACGGACGCGTTATGCACGCACAAAAAACAGCTCTGCGAACGGGTAGAAAAAAATACCACGATCGGGGGCGCACATAGGAAAGTCGGTACACCTGTCAGTGATTACAACACAGATCGGAGAAAACTTTTATTTTGATTACACATTTTCCACATGGGTGCCACCACAGGCACATTGCATGCGGGCGACTGTGGACAATACCGCCGAACGTAACATCGCATGGGGGATGCTTGCAATATCACGTTTGATAGAATCTTGCAAATCCGGCTAAGTTTGCGGATTGCACATGTACATTGTAGATTTGATACATCCCCAGAACCAGAAATCCATAGGAGTGATGTCGAGGGATCGAAGAGGCCACGGAAATGGAAAATGGCGTGAGATGACACGGTCGCCAAAATGCTGTTCCAGGACCCTGCGAACAGACTTCGCTATAAGTGGAGGTGTACCATCTTGCGTCCAAACGATGTAGAATTTATAAATGAAAAATAATTCTATGAAAGAATGATAGTTTTAAAAAGCAGGCTCATTTATTTATTATTTGAAATAGATTTTTTTAGGTCTTCTTATTTAAAATTTTCTTTTCAATTGGCACAAAATGTGTTTCTCTTCTATTATAATGAGCTGACAAGGGAATGGTACTACAAATTGTTTGATTCTTTAGAAGAAGCTCAGTCATTTAGAAAACATGATTGTATAAAAATTAATATCGGCAAGATATTTAACTCTGTTCCATCAAAAGTATAGAAAATCTATGAATGGTCATATTTTACTTAGGAATAATAAAAAAAATCCGATAATAATTTTTCAGAGTTTACAAAATGTTGTCTCGTTCTATTTCAATTTCCCACATTACAATCAATTTTTCTACTATTCCTTTTTTATATTACAATACATTTTCCTTACTTTTTGCTCGATAAAACCAGGTCTAGTCAAATTTCAGCTCGCTATAAAGGAGTTAGACTGTAAATAACACAACATAATGTACCCAAAATAGAAAGTAATAATTATATTATAATGATTAGACACGTATTGTTATTATTTTCAATTTTTATCGAAACAAAAGTGAATACTGAAAAACAGGATTTCTGTTTTTTGAGAATTTAGTGTCGCCCCGACATTTCCATTACTTCATGTTCTTCTGGTGAAAAAAAAATGCCCATTTTATTATCCATTCTGACCAGAAAATCAGAGTTCTAACTTTTTGTGACTGCTCTTTCATCTTCACCTAACGCTTCATTTATAATGGCTGTTTCATAATGATAGAAGCCACCAGTTCACCAGAAGAAAATAACTCGGTTAAGCGGGACTCTACTGTAGTGCAAAACATATTTCAATTTTAAGACTTAAAGCACACGTTTTATTTTATGTAAAATGACGTCATTCGCATCCGCTTAAGAATTCCACATTTACGATCCACTCTTAAACATCTACAGTAAAGTATGCCTAGGACGTCGCTATCGCGAAATAATAGACAAATGCAGCAAAAAGATGCCACCATTAAAGAAAGTAGCCACTTTAAATTAAATATAGTTTATAATAGCTCCATCTTTTAACAGAAATCACTCATTTATATACTTTTTCAAAATAGCACGTATTTTAATTACATTTTCTTTCGGTTGTTACGAGAAAATGGCAACAAAAATATATAATTACTATTTTACAACTATTTCTCCTTTACTTTCTACAGAAATGGAGTACTCCCGTTGCCAATATTACGCAAATGGCTCTAAAAACTTCAAACAAATTAATATTTCAAAAATAAATGGAGATACAGTTTTCAAACAAATTGCATTTAAAAGAACATTTTTTTTCCAATACGATGGTATAAAAGTTGAAAATGTGCGATGCTTAGAAGTTAAAAAAAATACTATATTATATTTAATCGTACTGCTTTGTTTTACGGCTGGCTTCTGTAAGGTAGCGTTATTTTGGGGGGATGACACAAAATAAGCTGGGAGAAAGAAATAGCATACCGTACCGGGGGCTAAAAACTGCTTTTTTGTCCAACCGACTCGTTTTGTGAGTCAGAAGGTTATGTTCGGCGAATAGTGGGCCACTCTTAAGATACAAGAAAAGAATTCAGGGAGACAAAGGTATTACTTGAGCATACAACAATAATCCGCTTATTCAGTTCTTCGCGATAATTTAGCACACAATGATGTTAAAACATAAATCCTTTCAGACAACTTTTAATCACCTTGGACATGTATTTTTAAGTTATCCATCTTTTAAACAGTTAACGAAAGATGTTATGTTTGAGACTATGTTTGAGATTTGACTTAATATCCAAAGTAACTTGTTAGTAAGCCTTGACATCTTATCATTTCAGTGTTACTGATTTCTAAACACCTTAATGACAGATTCGAAAACACCTTAAAATTTGTGATAGGATAGCAATCGGTAGATTAAAATCCTTTAAAATGATTCCCATGTATAAAAAAGTAATGTTCACGGTATTTAAGTAGACTTCAGAAGCAGAACGCTTAAGTTTACTTTAGCAAAGAACTCCTTTTAAATTAGATTAATTCTTTCTCATTTAAAGTTATACATTCCCATTAAAAGACATCTTTTGTATTCCAACAGCTTTTTGTAAGACATTTTTCCTAAAATATTAAATACATGTTCACCTAAATACAAAACTTAAATGGAAAATGATGCACAACGCATAAGTAATAAAGTCCTTTTCAATGTTAGGAGATTATTTTTTAAAAAGTTTTAACTTTCTCAACTAGCAAAAAGATAGTTAAATAAATTCACAACTATCCGCACAAATCTGTTATAAGTTACTTCTAACAGAAATCTGACGAATGTCCCTGTTTAACCAAACAGATATTCCATGTTTCCTGTTTTGATGTTTGTTAATCTTAGCTGTAAGTGTAATTCAAAACCTAGTTTCTTCCTCAATTTTTTTATGTTAAAAAAAAAGAAAAATATTTTTCAAAACTATATATAATTTTTAAAACAAACTGGAATTATGGAGGTTTTTCAGAAATCAGAATATTTTCCATTAGTCTTTCCAATTTAACCACTATTTTTCTGTTCGAATTTCTGCTCGAAAATACATAGGTTAGTATAACAAAATATTTTTTCCTCTAACATAAAAAAGGATGCCATAGTATCTTCTACAGAGAAACGATTTCTGATTAAAAATTCCTACATAGAATTTCTTGAAAATCTAATATTTATTCCCCTCACTCATAAATTCAGGATTTTCTTTTATTGTTGTTCGCTTTTTTTTTCAGTCTTGAAACTAACCAAAATTAAGAACGATATCATTTTTCTAATTTAAGTACTTTTTAAAGGAGTAAATAGTTTTTACAAAGTTTTTTTTTCTTTGTTAGGAACTGAAAATAAAAGGTTTATGGAGCCTCTAAAATATCTTACATAGTTCATTCGAAATTCAAATAATACCTCCCGAATATGCCAATCGGTACAGGCATAGTTTTTGAAAGGAGGTGATTCTTTAAGTAAATGTCACCGAGTAAAATCAAAAATAATACAGTTTTACAATATTACATTAATGTGGTGTACCTTTATCACGTACTGTATAAAAAATTTTGCACTCTTAGCCACTTTTCCATACATAGTTTGGTAAATTCTATTTCCAAGGAAATTATATAGTTAAGCCATTCCGATGCGGAGTATGTCTGTTTGTAAAATGATGAAATGATGGACTGACACCAGAATTCACAAACGAATTTATTAGAAAGTAAAAACTTCCTTATTTTCCCATAGGGGAGGTAGGGGAGGTATGATACACTTTTTTTTTACTAATTTTTTACAACCCTTAGAAACCTATTTTTAAGGAAATTTTACGTGTTTTCTTATAAAGTGACCTTTTATTCATTTATTAAAAATATTGTGAGTTTAAAAAATAATCATTCAAAAAATATATTCCAATTATTGTGAATGGTTGCTACTGTATCAAATCTCCCCATTGCTGGGGAGGATTGATACACTAGCAAGGGAGGTTTGATACATTGTTATGTAAATTGAAAAAAAAATGCAGACAATTCAATTTATGTATCATACAATTTTTTGGGATAAATCTTGAAATAGTTAAGTAAAATTTAAAAAGAAATGACATTGACTTATTTTTGTTTCAGAAATGTTTTTTTACAAAAATATTTAAACAATTGCTATTATTTCAACAATTTTATTAACACACTTTTTAGAAAATAAATAAAGAAAAAAAAACCCTAGAGATCTTGCTCCAAGAAAACATGAAGTGAACATCGCTCATTTGCAAACAATTTAACATAAATTTAGCACATTTAAGATTTCTTTAACCCATTCAGGTCAAAGAATTTTCAATGCTAAAGTGTTGAATAAATGAATGACATCGGAATTTACCAGCAAATTTAATTGGAAATACGAAAAGGGCTATATTTCACTTTCATATTAAATGGAAAATATTTTACAAAATGCAGGTGCCAATGTGGCGTTTGGGAATTAAAATTAAGTGGTTTCATAAACATCCCACCACCCGTGAAATGGTTAAAAGAAAAACTAAAAACTCTATCATTTTGGTAAGTAAAATCGGGTGGATTTAATTTTTTTATAATTTGCCCTTCGTCAATTATAGAAACATCTTCCTTTTCTGGCCATTTAAACTTTTTTTCATTCTACATGATGAGCAAAACGAACTAACCATCTATCATCGCACTGCTTTTTTCTATGTAACCTACATAATGCCTCTTTGTTCTTCCTTACCAATTTCAGTAGCTCTTGCTGTGAAACAATAATGAATATTACAGTCCTATATTAGTTTGCAACTTAAAAAACTATTAAATTTCAAATATACAAGTGTATCATTTCTCCCCAGCACTAATGTATCATTTCTCCCTATCATGCCTTATTGGATTTTCAATCACTTTGTATAAATGCAGTTGCAAAATGCCAATCTGCTTTCTGGTAAAACTCACCCTAACAATGTGCGTTACAAATAAAAAAAATTACAAAATGTTATCTCCACAATAATAAGAGTTATGAAAGAAAATCAATATTTAAAAAAATTTACATTGACATTCCAAAAGTCTTCAAAATTAAAAGAAAAAAAACGTTGTCAGTTCTTCACTGCTAAATCCAGCTAATGATGACCTCTGCTAATAAAAGAAGACTTTACATTTGTTACAATGACTGTTAATGCCATTTGTTCAGAAAAATTGTCAATGTATCAACCCTCCCCTACTTTATAAACGGAAAATTTTAATTAAAGATTCTTGGTGCCGTTTGTCAGTTTTGGAATTAAAATTAGATATCATTTTTGTGGGCACCGCCCGTTAAAGGATTAAATACTAAAAATGGTTAAATTAATTATAACTATGTTTGTACATCATAATTATAATTTTCAGATAGAAAAAATATAAAACTTGCATCTTGTAAAATAAATATTTATTTTATTTCTCATTACAATATGTTCGGGAAAAAATACATTGATTACTCAAGTAACGCCAGAAAAAAAGATTAAAAATAAGAAATATTTTAAGATTAATATTTTTTCGTCGGAATACATTTTTTTGCGTTAAAAAATGAAAGCAAAGTCAAAGATTAATAATTCAAATATATTTTTTTTCCGTCATGAAAACACTTATATTTTTTATTTTGTGAAAATTCTCCTGGCTTCAGAATACATTTTAAATAAATAACATTTTTATACTTCTTTACAAAATCAA
This sequence comes from Maratus speciosus, assembly GCA_963932465.1. Taxonomy (NCBI): domain Eukaryota; kingdom Metazoa; phylum Arthropoda; class Arachnida; order Araneae; family Salticidae; genus Maratus; species Maratus speciosus. The sequence goes on along the minus strand of OZ010791.1, from coordinate 317,467,604 downwards.
AATATTATTTTTCCCAATTTAACACACTGAACTGTTTTTACATATTGCGACACAGTTTCATAAATATTTTATCTTCTACATAAATCAGATATGGAATATGCTATAGAAATATTGACTCACCTCTAAAAATATACGGCATATTTTTTTTTTTCTTTAAGGCACGAAAACCTTTAAAAACTATTGAAATTTAAAATTACTATTTATTTTATCGTGTGCAAATGAATAAACTATTCCTAAAAATGCCTTCCAGCGTTCAAAAGTAAACATAACTAAATTTGATAAATCTCGCATTTAATTCTTTGCGTAAAAGTATAGTTAAGCTTTAAAAATATTTGGATAACTTATAACATAATTTGAACATCAGAACATAATAACTAAATTAATCAAAAGAAAGATGCATGGAAACTACGTTTAAAAAAATAAAAAAATGTTGTTTTCCTTTTTATCGTAAATCTATACTTATATAGGAAATGATGTTCTGACATAACGCTAGAGGAAATGCGCAGAATTATAAGAAAGTTGAAAATGTACACAAGTACATATTTGTTTTCCTTCCAGAAACAGTGCTTACGTTAGAAAAAAAAGACAATAATACAAAAACACAATTTATTTTAATTTTTCAAATTTCACAGAATTTTTATAAGTTTAAATATATATGCTATATATATGGCATTAAATATATATACATACCTTTTAAAATATTTTTAAATAAGATTGTTGTTTATGTTTTTTAAAACACTACACTGATATGATTTTAATTATAAGTAATTACGGTTAATTTAAGTTATAGTAAGATATCATGTTTCATATGTGTAAGAAGGTCACCACATTTATGTATTAACTATGGATGGTAATAGGGTCATTCCACGTAAAATGAGCAAAAATTTTTAAAAAGTCGTGGCCGCATAGTAACCGATTTTAATAAAATTTGATACACAGGTTCAATTCATGTTAAAATAGAGCTACTCAAAATATCGTCACAAAAAAATAAATTATTTTAGCTGTTTTGAACATTTAAAAAACTTGTGATAAAGAATGACATGTGTGCAATCGTCAAAAGGTGCAAGTTTGGAGTTCTGTATCTTGAAAACTATTTAACAGAAATATTTTTTTTTTTTTTTGCAATATTGTAACCTCTGAAAAATTATCTTCCTATTTAATGAATAATAATAATCTGACAACACCATGATTAATCTTAAATTGGTTGTAAAAATTGAAAATTTGTGAATTTTGAATAAATTAAAAACGTTATAAAAATCAAAGGAATTCAAAAACATCTGTGAAATTGATATCTGATGTAATTATTACATATGAAGATCAAATTCCCCAAGTTTGATAGTTGCCATTTATTTCCCTCATCTTCAAAAAAAAACTTAGAAACTTCAAAAAAAAATTACAAAATCATAATTTTTCCTCTTATGTATGAGCAAAATATAAATAAAGGAAACGTCCGACATTAACAATATTGCACAGACATAAAGATCAATAAATCCATGATATGCTCAAAAAGGTTCAAGATTGCTTTTCATTCCTAACACAGCAAAAATGGGTACAAAAAGGTAATATCTGTTACATTCCATGAGCTCTTTGAATTCGCGCTTGTTTCTTAAAATATTGCACGATTTCAAGATGAAAAAAATGAGTGCTGCCATCTAGTTTTTGTATCTGGATTTAGGATTAATATGTAATTTTTTGTCCAAACTGAATCAATTTTTCTACTTTAATTAAATATATTCTTGAGGTAAAAATTAACCGAAAGCAAGAATAAAAGTTTCTATATTTAAAATATACAGTTTTATCTATAATAGCAAATAATTTAAACGATCTAAAAAGATTCCCTTTACTTTCAAAGAATTGATAGAAATATTGCATTTTACCCTCAACATTTTTTACTATTTATTTTTTTTCTCGTTAAGGAATAAAATGTCAAGAATGAAATTTTCGATATTTAAAATATATACTTTTAGCTATCACGTAAAAGAAAATGCAAACTTGTCAGAGCTGTCCTTCATGCTTAAACGAGCAATAGAAATGTTGCATTTTTCCTTCAAAATTTTTGAAAAATAATTTTTTTCTCATTACGGAATAAAAATACAATTACTAACTTACGTCAATCTTACCTATTATTCATTCCTAATTATAATTAGTTTTTAATATAGCTAGCCTTTCCATTCGTAAGGCTAATAATCAAAATTGAAATTTTAAGCATGTAGACAAAACCTCGATTTTGAATCCACTTTTAATGTAAATTTTAATACTTAAATAAACAATCCTGAAATCTATTATTTTACATTTACTCATAAATAGATATGATCTACTAATATACTGATTTTCATTAAAATCTCACACATGTCTACCACAGCTGATTTGCTCATTTTATATGGAATGACCCAATAGCCTGATTAATACATATAATCAATTTTCTATCAATAGAAAATTCCAAATTTTTTCTTCAACGCATAAATTACTCAAAATCTTTCAAAATCGTGAATAACACTGAATATGCGCTTTCTACTACTGTAAAAAGTTATAAATGAGAAATAAATCATTTGGTAGAAGATATTTGGAAAAATTTTATTAAATATGATTTGAGCATCATAACTACTGTTTTTAATAGGCAAACATATATTGCGTATATATTTTATAAAATGTTTTGGAGTCTTGGCTGGTGCAATTATTATTTAAAAAACACACGATACGTGTGTATAATACTTTACTTATTTATCTCAGGAATATCGTACAGCAGAGGCCGGAGTATCCTACTCGGTACTCCGGAATCATTACCCAGCAGTTTCCACACCAAGTCTGTTCACAAGGGCAGTTCGCTGAAGACTGCCTGTAAGTTTTATAGTTTACTACGCGAAACCCTCTTGAGAAAGTACTTTATTGCAATTTATATCATTATAGGGTTTTTATGTTAGACAGATACTCGGGAGTAAGTCTTGTATAATTGGCTTCAAGTTCAGTATAAGTTAAGTGCCTGTGCTCTTTTAGACTTAAAGGTAGTAAACAGGGCGATGTGTTGCTCGCTGCTTACGATTTTAATTGGGACTTGAAGCAGAGAGGCAAGTTTAGCATGCATTCGAGACATCGAACAGATATCTGCACTTAAGATTCTCAAACTAGGCTCAGACATATAGAAAACAGGCTGTACTTGGTAGTGACTATTTGGGCTGTCATTACCGTGACATATACAGGGTGTTTCAGCACAGCGATTACAAATTTTCAGAAGAAATAGAGTACACCTAGATGATGGAAAATCACATAGCAATGCATAGTTGGAAAAGGCTTTCTAGCGCGGTGGTGACGACTCAAAACACAAGGAAGAAAGGACACGAACAGGGTGAGGTGACATGTTTATGATTCTTAATACTGCAAAAAAGCAGGTACAATGCTGCAAAGTTCTGAGGAACTTGTTTCACGCATCGGGCAGCTGCTGGGGAAATCCGGGACACTCCCGGTATTTTCGATAACATTAGATCTTCCATGCTCCGGAGATGTGAGGCCTGCACCACGGCCCGGGGTCTTAATTTTGAACACCAACTTTGATGACGATCGTTGTCTCATTTTTTGTTCTTATTTCTGAGTTTTTTGCTGTGCTAAGAATAATAAACATGTTTTCTTACCCTGCTCGTTTCCTTACTTTCTTGTGCTTTCTGTCATAAAAACCGCTCCAGGAAAGCGTTTCCGACCATGCATTGCTATGTGATTTCTCACCGTCTAGGTGTATTCTATCTCTCCTGAAACTATGTAATCGCTATGATGAAACACCCTTTATCTTTTATGGATTCTAACTAGTTTAAGTGTTACTTGGGGAAGATATAGAAATTGTTTTAGCGACTAAAAAAAAAACATGGAACTTGAATGTTTTCAAGAAAGGTTTCAATAAATGTAATAGAGAATCTTATCAATGTTATAACATGTATCTATATTTAAATAACGTACGTTTTAGTTGTAGTCTGTGGAGAGAAACTAGATGTTTTCAAACAATCATGAACAATTCAATTAATTTAAGATGCATAACTTTGATAAAGTGCTATTCAAAATCAATATTCCTATTCAGGACTTAATTTACGCCATCCAAACTTTTGCATTCTTTTTTATCAAAACACTTATATATGACGTAATGTATTGCACACGTAGGAGATGGAGATGAAACGAACTCAATTTTTATATCAGTTTTTGGGCTTGAACTGGCTCAAGCTCAATCTCTCTTACAATCAAAATTTTATTTAGTTATTGGTGTATAGAAAAAAAACTTTTCCTCCTTCAAAATTACGTATTATATTCTATTTTGATCAGAATGAAAGGAAAATTGAGATCGTGTTTTTCTATTTCTAGTGATACAGTCGGACCTCTTTTTAACGAACCTCTATTTTGCTAATTTCTCTATTTTGCGAACTTTTGCTTAGAACCAAGAACATTTTGCAAATTTCTTCGTAAAATAACCTCCAAATAGCGAAGTGCATTCTCTATTTAACGAATTTTTCCTTGGGATCTAAATTTTTTTTCTCCCTATTTCTTAAAATATTACTGGACATTTCAAACTTATTCTTTTTTTAACACATTTTATGACGATCAATGACCATGAACAGGTCATACCAGGCACCCAACTCCCTTAAACTATGAGTTTCCCGTTTTGTAGATTGTTGATCATGATCAATCGTGTTGGTAATTTTGGCTCTTGTAGCTCAAAAATATCAAAGCCTGTGCTTGAGCATCAAAAAAGAAAAAAAATTCTTGATGAGGTGGATAAAGGCGTGAAGAAAAAGAATACTGCTTTAAAATTTGGTATTCTTCTAAACCCCTTATCAACCATAATAAAAAATCGTGATTTTAATGTAAAATTATTTTTTTAACTGAAAATACAATGTATTTCCAGACAATGTTTTGTTTCATTCTTATTTCCCTTGCAGATTTTTTTTTAATGGGTAAAATAAATAAAACAAATAGATATAATTTATAAAAAAAGGTGTGACTAATTACTTTTTAAAATTATATTTAGTGTTTATGGACTTAAAATATGTTTTATATAGTTTAAAGTATTTTAAAAGGTGACTCTCTGTTTAACGAATTTCCATACAACGAACTTTTTTTCGGGATTTAGCGACTTCGTTAAATAGAGGTCCGACTGTATTTTCAAATTTATGTCTGGCATTGATGGCGGTGACGTGTTGATACGACGGCCCTCAAGAGACTGAAAAATGTATTTTCTTTCAGTTCGATTTACTTTTGTGACAGAAGGATAACTTTTAAATGGCTGGTTTATAATGTATTTTTGTTTAGACATCTCACCTGAAAAGGATATTTTCTGTTTTTAGCCAACGAGCATCAGCTTGAATTGTTTTGTTTGTTTGAAGTTTTTTGCGTTCTATTGTGTACGAGTATAAAAATCACGTAAGTGATTTTTCTATTTGTTTTGTATCATGACCGCTTCGCATGCTAAGGCTCTGCTCTCTACATTTACGAAATCACTTTCATTTGTAAGTAGATATAATTGTCATGTATTGTTATTCTGATAGAAAGCAATCGAGCGTTGATTCCCCTTTTTCTGTAAAAGCATCGAATCTTTCCGATGACGGTGTGAATTTTTTAATTTAATCCGATTTTCAGGGACTCAATACAAAAGATTGTTATGCGGAAGGAATCGATTATTGTTTAAAATATACACATGTATAGTAAATTAAAAAACATTGTTCCATTCTTCTGCATATAAATATTAATTTCTGTAAATTTCATTCATTCTTTCATAAAAATACATAGCTGCGAACTATCCCTTTTTTTTGTGTGTTTACACTATTTCCGAATCGTAATCCTTACCATATTTAATCGCAGAATTCTGCAATTAATTATCATTAACATTAGGCAAATATTACTATTCGGAAGTAGTGATAACTGAAAAGTGGAATAGTAAGTCTAAGTATATGCTGATAGATATATTTAAAATTTTTATTTTGCTAAAGGAAAAAAAAAATACTGTAAATTTTGCAAATATTGTATGAAATATAAATATGCAGATTAGAGAGACAGGGGGGGGGGGGGACGGTACGGTTGTGAGTTCCGGTACAGCAGAATATTAAGGCTCCGGTACATTTTTTGTATTTATTTACTTATTTTCTTTTATTAAAATGTCATTAGTGTAATCAATAGTTTATTGGCTTCTTAATCAGACCAGCATCTTATAATTTACATTTGTTTCTGAATATTCCGTTTGCTGTTTGAATTATGCATTTTTTGACGGATTTACACGTTTTAGACACTGGAGACTCCGAAAAACATATTTTCAGAAAATAAATTGCCATCCGTTTGTCTGTATGTATGTCTGTAAACGCTCTATCGGCCAAACAAAATTAGATAGAGGCTTAAAATTTGGTGTGTAATTGGTATGTAATAATTCGAAGAAACCTATTGAATTTCAGTAACCTCGATTATCCTGAACTATTTTTTCGAACTCTCGAAATATTCGTTCTGATAAAATGTATAAAATTTTTTTTTAAATTGCGTATTTTAAGGAGTGAAGATAAAAGACAAAAAAATATATATAAATTTTACATAAAGAATGAAGTCGATTGCATATTTAGTTGCCGAGATATTTGTAATCCTATTTTTCATGACTCTGTATGCCATTCAAATTTCAATTCAAAGATATATTTCAAATGGAAATGAGAAACCTAATCCGACGCAGTAAACTGATAGTTAATATTATTATCATTTTTGAAGTTATAAGGATGTTTCTTTTACAATGCTCAGTAATAGAGCATTTAATGTTTATGACGTCATCAAACCACGATTTTAAACACTATCTATCGAACAAATTGACAAAAAATACGTTTAAATGTTATTTTTTGGAATTTCAATGCGTTTTATAAACAATTTACACATGTTTTATTTTCATATTTTATATTATGCATAGCAATGATGGGTAAGCATCATGGTGGCCCCCGTCGGCTAGTTTTACTTCGTGGTTATTACATACTTTTCCTAGATTAAGAAAAGTATTTGCCATTTTTTTACAGCGTATGACTTACATGAATTCTTTCTAAAATGAAAAACAAAGTCGTGGAAATGAAAATTTTAATTACACAAGCGTGCAAAATTTGGGTTGTGTCATATTGCTTAGCTTTTGATAATATAGTCTTAAGTATTTTGTAACGCTGAATCGGAAAATGGTCTTCCTTTTTTTACTATCAAGTCAGAATTTTGTACAAAATTTTTACTTTTTAACTTTGAAATTTACGATTTGCGAAAAATTCCGACTTGATGGTTAAAAATGAAGGTAATTTTCAGATTTAGTGCTAAACAGTACATAAAAACCAATTATCAAAATTTTAAAAACACAACCATAACATCTATTTTATAGTATCAAAATTTTGCTATTTTTTGATGTTGAAATTTTCGAGTGTCAAAAAATCCCCACTTGATGGTTAAAAATAAAGATCATTTTCGAAATGATCTCTAAAAATATATAGAAATAAGTTATCAAAAGTTAAGAAACACAATCATTTCCTGTAATTAAAACGGCACAAATATTTAATCAACTAAGAATACGAATACGCAGAAACATTTTCAGCCAGACATTAAATACTTTTGAAAATGTTAAAAATCTTCATTAATATTTAACTTATCAATCACAAACGTGCCTTAGTATTCACGTAAAGCCTCGGGGGGTAATCTGAATATATTGAGTTTTTCATATCTCTAGATATGTTTGTGATAAAGATATATAAAAACATTTTACGTTTTAGGGTTGATTTATAATTTGATTTGAGCGTTCTAACTATAAAAAGGAAAATGAGAAAAAAGTAAAAAAAAAAAATCCTTGTAAAACAAATATCGCTCTTCTTTTCTTTTGCTGATATATTATCTGAAGTGATGTTCTCAAATAACTCAAGAGAGAAAATAGAGAGAAAAAATGAAGAAAAAAATAACGACAAGAATAATATTTTTCGCTTAAATAAATTCCTTGCGGCAGTAATGCAAAGCATTTATTGAGGAATATATATATCTATAATTTTATCTTTAAGAAAATTTTGAAACTGGTCGTTATTTTATAAAGATACATTTTACTTTATAATTTCTTCTGTTAAACCTTAGCTTTTGGATCTAAAAAAAATAAAAACTTATTAAATGCATTACAGATTAATTTAAATATTATTGTAGGTTATTGTTGTCGAGTAAAATACTAAAAAATAGTTCATTTAGTTATTATCGTCTTTTTGTTAATGGGTTTCATAACACATAATTTTAATTACGAAAATATATTTTATTTTAATAAAAAAAATACTATTTTCTTTTTGTAATTTTAACATAGTGGTAAGCAAAATAATTTGAAAACCTTTTTGCATAATCACCAATATGCAGATATCTGTGTTTCGGTGAACAAAAGATTTTTCGAACGATGACAAAGATATTTTTAACAGGATAATGTGGAAAGCTGATTAGTTACAAGCTTTCTAATGTCAGATGGAACTTCTTTTATAATAAATAAATAACGTTCACTTCAATTAAATTTGAATATTCGTAATAGTTGTAAATGTTATAGCTTTCGTTTAAAAAATAACTAATAACTTTTGTCTAGAACTAGTATGATTATAAAAGAAATTAACACAACATTTATAAAATTGTATAATTTAAATTATAACCTGTTACTTTTAGACTTGTGTGACAAAAACATATTTAAATAAATTGAACTGCATTCAAATCAACACTACAATAATTCTTTAAGAAATAGAATAATAACAATACAATATCACATGCCATAGTAGACTTTCATAAAAAAAATCACTCATAACTAATTATGCAACAAAAATGCATTGACAAAATGTGGTGTTTCTAGGTTACATTTGTAATGGCAGATGGCAGCAACACGCAATTTCTATCCCGAATTGATGATAAATATCAGAGCAAATATTACCAGAAAAAATACAAGAGCAGTCTGTTTTGAGATGTCGTAAAGTGACGAGAGCTGTTTTGTTAAGTGTTAATTAAATGTTAAATAACTATTTGTGTTACCTCTTCATTTAGAATTGTGCTGATTATTAATTAATAAGTTTTAAAGACACATGAATGGCTATAAAAAGTTGTACTGTACCAAAAAAGTCTACCAAAAATAATGATTGTGCCGAGAAAAATGGCGCAACTTCTGATTTTATTTTTCTACAGTTGTTTGTAATGATATTATTACGTCATGATCTTCTATAGTATTTTCGGGGGTGTTAAGTGATAACTCACATTTACATTTACATTTTTCTATTTTGATGCATTTCATGAATAAAAATGTTTACGAGTTTTAAAGAATTTGATGATACAATCGAATCGTTCTCTACCTACGTAAAGAGGTTGGAACAAAATTTCGTTTTGCATGGTAAGAAGAGAAAGGGGTTCCGGCTATTTTATGTTGTAAGGGATCAAAAATATATCGTTTTTTATGTGACTTATGTGTACCTAGAGATGGCGAATCTTTAAAAAATACTGAGAATGTTGATATTTTGCTTAAGCACTTAAGCCCCGCCACCAACAAATTTATTGAGCGTGTTAAATTTAGAAAATGTGTTCAAAATAAAAAATGAATCAATTCAACATTTTGCTCCATTTTTAAAAAATAGTACGACCTTTTGTTCATTTACAGATGATGCTTTAAATGAAAACTTACTTGAGCAGTTTCTGCGCGGTCTACAAAATGAAAGCATTCAGAATAAATTGATTACTCAAATTGATAACTTATCTTTTGAAAACGCTGTTCAAAAAGCTTTGTATTATGCAATGTAGATAGTGAAATTTCTGAAATAAAGCATAAAAATGTCAATGTAAATGAAATTTCAAGTACTGAAAATGTAGAAAAAAAATATAAAATTATTCTCAAGAACAGAATATCTACAATCATGTAAATACTACGCATTCTGACGGAATAAAAATAAGTGAAAGTGTTACAGGTGTGGAAATTCCTCACAGTTAGCAAATATAATGTAGATTTATATATGTTATTTGCAACCTATGTAAAAAAGGGGGCTACTTAAGTAAAGTGTGTACAAGTTGAAATTTTCAAAAACCGATTAATACTTCAAATACTTTAATAAATGTGCTAACTGAAAAAAGGATCAAATCCTATTAAATTGTCTGTTTTAATTGAAAAGAAGGCTTCAGCTGATATGGAATTGTATACAGGATCTGTAATTTTAGCAATTCCTTTAAAGAGATTTCGCAGAATTTTTCCACCAGATGTTCAGTTAAAAACTGCAACTGGTGAAAATTTTTAAACCTATAGGTTATGTTGCAGTAAATGTTACTTATGAAAATAAAACTAAAAATGTAAAAGTTGTATCTGATAAAAGAAGATAATTTCCCATTATTATTTGGCAGAGATTGGGTATCTAAATTTGACATTTTTCCACATAATTTAAAATCTGTTAATGTAAATGAAATTGTAATGTATTCTGATAAATTACAAGCTTTTTACATGATTTTTAGGATTTGTTTTTGAGGAAATTAAATGATTGCAGGCAGAACTTTAACTTGAAAAAGATGCTACACCCATATTCTGTAAATCTAGAACTGTCACTTATACACTACGTGCAGCAGTCAATGAAGAATTACAAAAGTTACAAGACGAAGGTATTATTAAACCAGTTACAAATAGCAAATGGGCAACTGCTACAGTTCCAGTGGTTAAGCCTCATGGGAAAATTCGTTTATGTGGGGACTTTAAAGTAACATTAAACAAATTCTGAAAGTTAAAAACTATCCTTTACATAAGATAGAAGCTACATTAGGTGGTAGTGTACATTTTACAAAAATTGATTTAAATCGATCATATCTTTAGTATGAGACCTGTAGATGAAAAGTCACAAGAATTGCTGACCATTAATACACCAAAAAGATTATTCCAGTTCCTTAAATTACCCATGTGCCTTACTAGTTCTCCTGCTATATGCCAAAGAAAATTAGAGCATATTTTAAGTGGAATTGAGGAAGTTACAATTTTTATAGATGATATTGGGGTTACCGGTGAAACATGTAAAATTCATTTACAAAAATAAATCAAGTATTAGAAATATTAACGGACTATAATATTAGGATAAATAAAGAAAAACCATTCTTTATGGCAGATGGGATTATTTATTGTGGGTATAAAGTTGATAAAAATAGCATTAATAAAACACAAGCTAAAACTGAGGAAGTTTTAAATACTCCAAGACCAGTAAATGTATCTCAGGTTAAGGCTTTTCTAGGCCTAGTTACATATTATGCTAAGTTTGTACCAAACTTAGCTACAATTGCACATCCTTTAAATAATTTGCTTAAGAATAATGCGAAATTTAATTGGTGTTAAAAGTGTGAACAAGCATTTAAAAGCATAAAAAAAGAAATTACTTCTGGCAGGGTTCTTACTCACTTTAATACAAAATTACGTTTAATTTTAGATATTGATGCTTCTCCTTATGGTATCTCTGCAGTTCTTTTGCATGCGATGTTAGATAACACAGATTTTTTTTCAACATTTGCATTGTAACAGATTTACATTATTTACTAATAGTAAACCTTCAATGTCTATTTTTTCACCTCCTAAAAGTATTCCTGTTTTATCGTCTGCTAGAATGCAATGGTATGCAATTTATTTACAAACGTTTCAATATGATATCTGTCATAAGAAAACTACTGAACACGAAAATGTTGATGCTCTTTCACGTCTTCCTTTATGTAGTGAAGATTTAACTCAACAATTGAATTCAAATGATGTAATTGATGAATCTGAATTTCTTCAAATAATTTAACTCTCTATTTTGCCTTTAATTTCTAAATCTGTTGCTTCAGCTACAAAATCTGATCCCCTTTTACGTCAAATTTTTCAGCACTTCATTTCTGGTTCTGAAATTCCTAAAAATTTACTTTTGACGCTAAACAAGAAGAATTTACTCTTCAGCATAGTTGTATTTTAAAAGGATGTAGTGTAGTTACCCCAGAAATTCATACAATGTAAGTACTAAAAGAATTACACTTTGGTCATTTTGGTATAGTAAAAATGAAATTTTTAGCTGTAGTTTTGTATGGTGGTAAGGTATAGACCAATATATTGAAGATCTTGCACGAAATTGCTCTATTTGTGTAAATTTGAAAAATAATCCTCCCAAAGTAGATACACATAATTGGGAATAGCCTACAGCTCCATGGCAAAGAATTCATGTAGCTTATTTCGGTCCTGTTATGGGTGCTGGTGTTGGTGTTATTTATGATGGCCGAGATACTGATGGCCGATGATATCTGTACGAGGGATATAGGCCCGAGGGGAAGTGCCTCCGTGGGGGTCTTTATAAGGTAACCTATCCCGTATTTCGCAAGGTCCTGTTATGGGGAAAATGCTTCTCTTAGTGCTTGATGCCCATAGCAAATGGTCAGAAGTTTTTATTGTTCCTAGTACAATTACAGAAAATACAATTATTTGTCTTTCTTCACTTTTTGCACGATACAGTTTTCGTATTCCCTTAGTATCAGATAATGCTAAACAGTTTACATCTGCAGAATTTGAGATATTTTTGAAAAATCATTTCATAAAACATATGATCAGTGCTTCATACCATCCAGCTACAAATGGACAGGCTGAGAGATATGTGCAAACTCTCAAACGTGAATTTAAAGTTTTAGCTTCAGAATATGGTACTTTGCAAATGAAATTAAATAGGTTTCTTTTGCAATATAGAAAGATGTCTCATGTTAATCGGAGGAGAGTCTTGCATCTTTATTTCTAAAACGCTAATAAGAACAAAAATAGATTTGATAATGCCAGATGTTACAAATTTTGTTCATGATAAACAAGATGCATAAAAGATCCAAAGTTAAAATAAAAGAATTTGATATTAACCAGAAGATAGCTGTAAGAAATTACAGTCCAGAAGCCAAATGGAAAATTGGTCGACTAATAGCAAGAGAAAGAAAAATTTCTTATAAAGTTCAAGTTGGTTCGAATATTTGAAAAAGGCATGTTGATCAAATAACAAACGTAGGTTCAGAGATTTCTTTAATTAATGATCGGTATTCTGAAGAAAGTGATACTATAAATTTCAGAAGTGAAAATGCAATAGTGAAACAAGGGGATTTTCCATCAATACAGCCTAGTATCCCTGATCTGCAACCAGTTTTGACTCTCATGATCAAATACTCTAGGTCCTACACCAACTGACTTTCATGATCCTGATTCTTTAAGTCCTAAATCAACTTACTCTGATCCAATATTTCTAAAACATTCTGTTCCCACTAGTTCTATAGTTGATGCTGCAGAATTGTTAGAACAAGTTCTTCTTCTCCACAGGCACTGAGAAGATCCAATAGATACAGAAGAGTTTCTGATCGACTTAGATATTAAGCGGGGAAGAAATGTTGTGTTTCTAGTTTGAATTTGTAATGTCAGATGGTAGCACCACGCAATTTCTATCTTGAAATCTTGATAAATAAGTATCTGAGTAAGTATTCTAGACTGTTCTGTGATGTCATATGTAAAGTGGCGTGCGTTGTTTTGTTAAGTGTTAATTAAATGTTAAATATGTACTTGTGTTACCTCTTCATTTAGAATTGTTCTGATTATTAATTAATTAATTAGGACATAAAAAAGTTCTATTTTTTGCAGCAAAAGGTGCAGTCACCTCGGCTGCCAACACAGTTACTCTAAAATTCACATGTTGCTGTAAATATTGCAGTAAAATTTATCATGTCTGGATAAAGTTGCATTGCTATCGTCTGCGTGGTGCACGTGACAGAAAGAATTCGATTTTTACTTCACCTTTTGCTTGAATTCGATTTCACAGCATCGGTGCTTGAAAAATTGTACTAATAAGTGCAGAAAAAATCACAGCATTTTTTACAGTGTTAAAACTTTGAATAAACATGAGTGGTGTTTTCTGAGTTGAATTTAAAGATATCAATAAATTGAAAATTATTCAGCTCTTTAAATGATATGACAAAACTAAATTTAAAAATAAACTTAAATAAATTTAAATATTATATCACCTTGTATTTTCTAACTTCACTATAATATTAAGTAGATTATAGGTATATTTAAACGAAAAATACTTTCAAAATAGCTACTTCCTGCTTTGAATGGTTATTCTGTAAAACTAACTCAAAAGAATGAAAAAAAGAAGAAAAAATATGCATAATCATCGGTACATCAAGCTTTTTTCAATTGAAAGTTAAGTTTTAATTAGTTGAAAATCTGGAAAAATAAATTTGTTTCAATAGCCATAATTAATATTTTTTTCTTTTACATTCCATGCCAACATCCTACGAAATCGAAGCTAGTTTGAGAATCAAACGAACGCCAAAAATTAGCCTTTAACAGAAATGCTATGTGGAAATTAAAATTATTGGCGAGAAAATAGGATCAGGACTATATCACCAAATTAACATCTACACTGGTGTCCAAAATTAAGGGCCAGTCACAAAATGTTAATATTTAAGTAAGCGATTACTCAAAAGGAAATTAATTCGAATAATTACTACCCCTACTGCACAGCTAGTCCATATAGCATCGCATTCATATCACGCATGGTCACAAGTGTCACAGTCACTACGGTGAAACAAAAAACAGGAAATTCCACACGTTTCATTATGAGTCTCAAATGATCACTATATGTGACTCCACTTAGACGTCAATGTGACTGCTGCTTTGTGACGAATCACCAGGTGACTTTACAATGTAGTTACATTGTGACTATCATGTGACTGTCATGTTTAGACTCAATTTCAAAGTCATTATGAACGTTGCATTATGATAAGTCACCAAATAATATCACATTGTAGTCACACTGTGACTTTCCACAAAAGAGCACAATGGTGACATCACAATAGTCTCTCTGTCACCTGAAAGTCATCGTGTGACTTTAATGTGACATTATTTGGTAACTTATCACAATGCAGCGTTCACGATGACTTTGAAATTGAGTCTACAGATGACAGTCACATGAGAGTCACAATGTAACTACATTTTAAAGTCACATGGTGACTTGTCACAAAGCAGTAGTCACAGTGACGCTTCAGTGGAGTCACATATAGTGATCATTTGAGACTCATAATGAGATGTATGGAATTTCCTATTTTTTTGCTTCACCGTAGTGACGGTGACACTTGTGACCATGTGTGATATGAATGAGATGTTATATGGACTAGGTGTGCTGTAGAGACAGTAATTATTCGAATTATATAATTTTCTTTTGAGTATTCGCGTACTTGAAAATTAGCATTTTGTTATTGGTCCTTAATTTTGGACACCAGTGTAGTAACTCTAGAACGCATCTGAGAATCTACCAAGTTTGTTTACATTACGCATGAACTATCTGTGTTAGATTTATCGAATGAGATGGGAAATAACTATCATAAATCTTGTTAATTTTAAGTCCTTTAGAGGCATCTGTTAAATCGATACAAACGGAAATGATTCAATCTATTTAACTCTTTATTACTTATTTCTGCGGTAATAAAAAGAGAATTTAACGGCCGTTGAATAAACATGATAAAATGTATTTGGCCACGAGAAAGAAAGAGGTTTCTTTTAAAGGATATACTGTTATCAACTTTTTCAATACAAAAGTTGGTTGGTTGTATGGGGTTTTCTGGCGCAAAATCCCTCAAGGAACATGTTGCGCCAATTGAATACAAAGAAAAGAAAGGGAAAAATGTAATTGAATTATTACATTAAAAGAACAATATATGATGTTTCCTCATACACCAGCCTCCTGAAATTAAAATTTCTGATTATTTAATGCCTTACACATCATTAAGGGGAAATTCTACTTCTTTGGGCCACAATTTTAGATTTTTATTTTATTTTTTGCATGTTTTCATTTATCAAGTGTGTACATTGCTAATGCCCTTTCATAATCTGGTCACCAAATTTCTTTTATATGCTTGTGACCGTAGCAAAACCCGCCCAATTGGAAGATCACGGCGTGCACCTGCGTGCTTCGTCGCAAAATGCGTATTTATTTATTTATTTTATTTTTTTTTGGAAACAAAGATTTAAATATATATTATATAACCGAAATGTCAATAATTGTTATGCAGAAAGTTTGAAAGTAATATTTTTTATCTTTGTAACAAAAAAATGCAAAATTCATGTGGATTTTAAGCCAAAGATGTAGAACGTCCCTTTAATGTATAGTACCCGTCATAAGTTCAAAATAAATATAATTTTCTATTTTTCTATACAAAAGCAAAATTTAATTTTTCTTCCTCTCATTTTTAGCTTACTATACCAAATATCGTTTACTTCCTTCCATTTACTACACTTATCGTTCAAGTAAGTAGTTAAATATATGAATCTGGCATTATTAAAAGTACTTCAAATATAGCTGTATAGTGCTTTTGAATATTTTAACGAAACCTCTTGAATAATTGAGAAAGAAATGTACGAAATATGACTTAATTTACGATGTAACTTTAAAAGAAAATACAGCCCTTCCATCATTCATGCTGCTATGAATATTCATTGCAGAAATTATTCTTTTCTTGTTCATGTTAGCACATATCTAAGCTCTTCAAAGATTTCTCTTTATGAATATGTAAATTACATAAATTGCTCCTCTCAAAAGTAAGATTCTTCAAAATTAATAAATTACAAATTTAACCCATAAATATTCCATTAGAAAAATCCTTAAAAATAATCATGAAATATTATATTGCAATAATACGAAAGAAGTAAAAAATTATGCAAAAATATTACATCATTGTCATTTATTTATCGTTGTTAATAGTGTTACCTTATAATATACATTTACTTATATTATTAAAGCTTCATTTTTTCAATGCAATATTGAAGGAGTGATTGAGAGGTGTTGAAAGTGTCTTATAACAAAAATTGAAATTCCAGAAAACTGAAATGAAATACTTTTTATTCTTTTTCTTCTCGTGTTGGTAGCTTTTTAAAATGTTAATGCAGGTCGTCAGTGCAAAATTCTCAAGAAAACTGACTAATATTTAAATAGCAAATAATTAAAATAATTATTATTTAAATTAATATAAAAATAATGAAAATAAAAAAATCTTTCATATATTCAGGCATATTTATAATATGAGGGATCATGGAAGACGGTAGTATTCCGAGTGACGCAGCCTTAAGCCTAAAATCGAATCGTATCGTATCGTAGAATTCGTAGATGGCGGAACTCATATATACAGCTAACTCGACATCAAAGAAAATGCGAAAAGCCGCCTGTTAATAACTCATCAAATATAGGTCCTATTGTTCTGATTTTTTTAAAACAGTCTTATATCTGCAGTCTAATCCTATTCTGAATTTTTTACAATTCTACGTGCAGTATATTTTCAGATCTGTAAACCCATTTTGAAAGCAATTTCGATGGTGTAAGTTTGTCTTTTTTTTTTCTCCGAAACGGTCTAGATTTTTTTAAAGACATTAATATATAAAATGAATCTGTTTTTGACGAAGTGGATAAGACTAACCTAGTATCTAGGAAAACTCTTAATTTTTATATTATCCGCATGAAAAAATGGACTTCTTAGGATCGCGGATTACATGTTATTCTATGGGCTAGCAGACAGAACGTTGCACATCGGTTTTGCGCGGTTTAGGTCACAGTTAAAAATCTGAATATTGGCAATAAATCTTTTTTTAAACTACGAAAACAGTTTATTATGTGCTTTAAAATACTTAGACTGATTTTTTAAAATGGAGCAGTATTTTGTAATTATAGGTATTTTATTTCATTGTTATTCATAGTAAGTAAACATTTTTTAGGAGAAAATATTTCACATTAAAAAAAAAAATTCTCGTATCGAAATTCGATATTTATCGAAAATTCTCGTATCGAAATGAAAATTCATCGCGTTCGCCATAAGACTTCGCCATGTATCACTACGCGATACGCGAAGTTGACTGAAGAAATAAGAAATATCAAAGATCTTGAAATGGTATTTATTCCAAGGGTGACAATTCCAAGTGAGTACAATTTCTAATTATCCAGACAGCATTCTTTGCAACCGATCCTTTCTAATTAGTATAATGTTCTGAATTGTTTTTATTTTCAACGATACTTATAACTGTTTTCCGTACAAAATAACGTTCATGTGTGGCATAGGTATTTCTTGTGATATGTGAGTGTAATACAGATAGATTACTAATTTAATTTTGAGTTTTCTTTTAAAGAAATTAAACAAAATCTTTCATTTTTAAAGAACGCACAATTTAAATAAAAGGTATGACGAAATCAAAATTAAGATTTCCAATCCCGTTTATAAAATGATTCATTTGCGAATCGTTTCTAATAATATTATAAACGAAAATTGACTTAAATTGACATCTTTCGCTTATTTTTTTTTTTTTTTTAACTCTTTTCAGCTTCAAAAATTAAAGCATCGTAGTATTTTATTTTTATAAAATTTAACCTAAAGGGGAAGAAAATTCTTATTGCCGTTTATCTTTGTAACAAAAGAAAAACAGAAAAAAAAAAAAAAACACCTGAAGCATTTCTTTTAGGCTAATTGATTACAGCCATGGGTGCAAGACCTTCAGTCTCAGGACTGATTTCAGTCTTGGACATATTTTTGACTGATAGTAAATTCTACTTTATATACTTAAATTATCACGATTAGCTCAAAATGAACCATTTTATCCTGACTGGTTGTTTTGAGCTCCTAAAAGTAAAAATTTTCATCATGATACTTTTCCTTATTTAGTAATTAAAGTTTATAGATAAATAAGATAAAACAGCTTTTTTGCAAAAGTAAGATACTTGTTTTTATTTAATTTTAAAGTTAATATGCTTAAAAGAAAGCTTTAAATAATTTACTTTTAAAAAATATAAAAGTAGCCAGCTCCCTTATATGGTATTTGTGGTAATGAAGTATTATTGTAAATAAGAACAATTCAGAACATGTTACTATTTAGAAAAGATTGGTTTCACAAAATTTCATTAGCAGCTGCATTGTAGCTGTCATGATAATTAGACTTTGTATAAACTAATAAAGTGATTACTCAGTAACCATTTCAATTAATATATTAATCTGACTCGCATCTTAAATTAAATATTAAGTTTTTATTCTGCTTTCATTAAACCATTCACTATTCTGTAACATTCCGCATATTCCGACTACAAAAACTCTTTTTATCAATTCCACCTGTACACTGGAGGGTTGCCGTGCCACTTACAGAGTAGCGCGTTTATCGCCTTGTTGTGCAATAGCATTTGAAAGATCACCATACTAACATAAAAAAATAGCAATAAAAGAAAAACAAAATTAATCAGTTGATTGTAAAAAACGCGCTCCATTCTCGGTCGGGGAGGAACATCGCAAGAAAAAATAACCTCGCGAAATTTGACAGTATGTCATGGGGGGGGGGGGGATCCAAAACTTCATGAAAATAGTTGTAACTTTTCTAATAAATATGTTACATATAACATATGGTAGTAATAATCAGTATATCTGATGAAAATACAAGTATTTTTTTAAAATAAACTATTCAATGATTTTTTTTATCCCTATTACTGTATTTGATTAATAGTAGTTCAAGAGCCATAATTTTATATTGTAAAATCCTTAAAAGCACTCTGCAAGCAGTCCTTGTTCAATCACAAAAGCCTGCCACTAAAAAATTTTAATGCAGAAGATGTAATGTATTTCTCAGATATAAACAATGAATTTTTCAGTTAAGAAGCACATGTATTTTACAAATATTGCTATTTCTTGGAACACTAAATATGATACATTATCGCCTTTAACACATTATTTTGGAGTAATGAAAACATTGTTATTATATTAAAATTTTTTGTAAATGAGTGTTATAATCAGAGCAGCTCATGACAGGTTTTTCTTGCAGCACTAAAATGCATGCTTTCCAAAAGTTTTTTTTTTAATTTTTGCTTTATTTAATGGAAGAAAATTCTGCTAGAAATAAGGCAAAGATTTCATTATTAAAAATAGTGAAAAAGAATAAATTGGCCAGCCATGCATTTAGTGTTCCCAAAACTGTCAGTCATGAATTACCACTGTTTATAATGATTTTGCCCAGGCATATTTGGATGTTATATTTCAAGGTAATATCTTTAAGGTAACTTAATAATGTGTGATCTATACCTATTATATAAAATATCATAATTTGCACATTTTCTGGTTCCAAGGAATGTAGTTTAAAGCATGTATACGAAGTAAATTTAATGACGTATGAAATATGATCTATATAATGCAAAATTCTATAATACGCACAACTTCTCATACCAAGGTGTGCATTATAAAGATCTTCTACTGTATTCATATGTAGTTCACACATCAAAAACCTTAAAGATTTAGTATCTGTAACAAGAGGACATTATTACAACTTCATATTTTTTTCATTCTGTAGCACAAATTACTCAGCTTAGAATTTGCCAATCAAAACATTGCCATCTTGATTTTTTAGCACTGTCTTTATTTACCTCAGAAGTGATTAAGATTTTTTTCTATTGTAAATCCTAAAGGTTATAATAGCAAAAAAGCATCTTTAAGCCCTTGGGAATGAGCGACCGGTGTACTTGGCCACTTAAGGTGTTCAGAATCCTTCATTATTCTCACCACTTATTTTTAATTGTAAAGTTTACCTTCTTTAATGGGAGCATTTCTGTGATTCAATTACAGAAAATTTTCTGTTTTTAAAAACATGTAGTAAAAGGTTAAAAATTAACCAAAGGGCTCTTGTCGCGAAGGGGTTAAACATCTTGAATTACAGTGAACTTTAATAACCCTTGGCTTTAATTGCCAGTACTCTTCCAATTGAGCTATCTGTACGACAGCCCAGCCAACACAGTATTCGCTCAGAACAACTATTATCATGACATCAATTGATTGTGTGAAAAATAATTAAAAGTGTACATGATTATATATTTTATTATTAAGCAACAGACTTTGCAGATCCGATTTTCTAAAAAGCTTTAAAGATTGAAATCTTTAGGCTGGAGTGGGAAAGTGGTAATTTTGAGGAATAGGAGGATAATTTATATAGAAGAATTTTCTGTATAAAAATAAAGATTTAAATTTTTTTAATGTTGGGGAGTAGGGGGAGGGAGAAGAGGTGAAATGTACAGTCGTGGAAAAAAAAAAAAGTTAACACCCTCTACTAACTCCTTAACAAATTATTATCGTAGACAAAAGTGTAGACAAAAGTTATTGGTACCGAACGATTGGAAATAATGTCTATTTTTAAATGATGTATATAAAATTTGCTTAGGGGGCCATCTACATATTAAAACAAATCCAAACTTCACTTTTTTCAAAGGAAATACCCAATTTTAACGAGATATTTCAAATCTTCGGTTCAAACTATGCCTAGGCACCAAATTTCAAGTAATTTGAATAATAAGTTTTTGAATTATAAACATTCAAAATTTAGTGCTTCTAATGTTAAATTATATTTTCCTATTTTTATTCATATCTCCTGAAATTATGCTCCTAATGTGCTAATTTTTTGTGTAGCAGTAATACTAACATACCCAAATATAAATACGTTGAATTTGCAATTTTTATAATTTTATGATATGAATTATGAAATTAATATTCGAAAAAATTATGAATTGCAACCTACAATTTTTTTTATGGATTTAGATTTATTAAGTCCTGCTTTACGGAAATCCAAAATTCTTCATTTTTCTTCCAAGTAGTTTTCAAATTATGCTTAAAAAACGGCAAAATTATGGTTTAAGGGGCCGTCTATGATAGAAGTGACTAGATATTTTGAAATGTCTTGCGCTGTCCTGTAATCTAGCAGACTTCATTGACTGCTTGAGTGACGCTTAAGGTGCCTTGATCAAGAAGGGGGCTCTCTCGGTTAACAATCGAGTACCGAACTTCAATTTGAATACAGCCCTTAAAATAAGCTTGTTTTAAAATAATTAATTTCTCGGGAACTTATAGTACGAAATGCATAAAAATTTGTTTTTAGGCTAATTAAATGGTGTAGAATTCATTTATGCTATAAAAATTGTGTACTGCTATTGAAAAAAACAAAGTTATGGTTCGTTTTAATATGTAGATAACCCCTTAAGCAAATTTTATATACATTTAAAAGTAGACTTTATTTCCAATCGTTCGGTACCAGTAACTTTCTTCTACGGTAATTTGTTGAGGAGTTAGTAGGGGGTGTTTACTTTTTTTTTTTCCATGACTGTACATTAGGGAAGTTAGTGCTTATTTATTTATTTATGTTAGTGAGCAACAAATTTTGCAGATTTTTCTTTTTTTATTTCAAACTAGTTTTTGAAAGATTTTATTATTTAGGTAAGCTGAAGAGGTGGGTGCAAAAGCAGAAGTGGAATCTTCGGAGCTCAGGGGATTATTTTATATGATTTATTATTATTGTTAATAAAGAATTTTAAATAGGGATGGTGAAAGATTATTTTATATAAAATTAAAGAATGTTTAATTTTTTTGCACTAGGAATGAGAAAAGGGAGAAGCAGAAATTTGTAGTTTTGGATTTAATATAAATGTATGGAATTACTTTTATAAGTGAGCGATGATTGTTATATATATATATATAAAGGTTTAAAGAGTAATATTTCTTGCTATTTTTCTTAACAAAGTAATTTTTTTATATAGTAAAATTTAACATAGCTTTTTATATCTCTGAAGCAAACCAACAGAAATACCCTCTAAACATGCATGTTGTACATTACTTCCATATCTTACCAAAGAGTTCTTATAAAAATCTCATTGCACGGTGCTCTTTAAAATTGAAGTATGGTCATCCTTTTTTGCGGGAGGGAGGGGGGAGATATTGGAGGTGAATTGAAATCCTGACTATGAATTCTTTGTATTTAATTTTTTTGTGTGTGTTTATTGTTTTATTTATTTTTTTCAATAACCTCAAAAAAGTAATGATATCAATACAAAAACCCTTAACGGGTTAAAAGTTTGTGACGCAGCACTTTATCTTATGCTCTAAGAATTTGAAATATGGAACTTAAAAATAATATCAAATTTTGAGTGACGCTATGCTATTAATTATAATCTCTCTATATATTATTTATTTCATCTTTTTATTTTTTTATAATCGCATTTGCAAAAATTATGTTCAATTTAAAAAAATGTATAAAAGTTTATTCATTGATGCTTTAACATTTACACCTCTCATAAATTCCAAGTATGAGTTTTAAAAGATATGATATCAAAATTTTAGTGACGCTTTGATGTGGCTTTAAACGATTTGTTTTAAAATTAAATTTAAATTATTTTTGTTTTGGCTAAGGTACATTCACACATCTAAATAATAGTTTTAATTTTCCAATATACTTTAAATATGTCACTTTCACTGAATTTATATAATGCATTTAAATGTATTTATTTGAATAAATTGATTTATCCTTTGTCCAATGCTATTAAAAATTTAAAATAAGGTTTGCGTAAATAATTTTTTTGCGTCATTGTATCCAAACTAAGGGAAATGTATTCAAATGGATACTATGAGGCAAAAAAATTATTTACGCAAACCTTATTTTAAATTTTTAATAGCATTGGACAAAGGATAAATCAATTTATTCAAATAAATACATTTAAATGCATTATATAAATTCAGTGAAAGTGACATATTTAAAGTATATTGGAAAATTAAAACTATTATTTAGATGTGTGAATGTACCTTAGCCAAAACAAAAATAATTTAAATTTAATTTTAAAACAAATCGTTTAAAGCCACATCAAAGCGTCACTAAAATTTTGATATCATATCTTTTAAAACTCATACTTGGAATTTATGAGAGGTGTAAATGTTAAAGCATCAATGAATAAACTTTTATACATTTTTTTAAATTGAACATAATTTTTGCAAATGCGATTATAAAAAAATAAAAAGATGAAATAAATAATATATAGAGAGATTATAATTAATAGCATAGCGTCACTCAAAATTTGATATTATTTTTAAGTTCCATATTTCAAATTCTTAGAGCATAAGATAAAGTGCTGCGTCACAAACTTTTAACCCGTTAAGGGTTTTTGTATTGATTACTTTATAACAGCTTCAGACATAAAACAAAATAAATGTTAAGAAAAATGTGACGCAGCACCTTCTTTTTAATATTATAATAACTTGAAAATATGCTTTATAAAAAGCAAGTAAATCAATTTTGAAACACTCAAATTTTAAAATCAAATATGCGATTAAATTAAATTCAAATTGACTGCATGTTCGATATCGTGAGCCATGGCTTTAATGTTCTAAAATGGTAGAGGTTATTTTTATTACTCTTAAATCTATTATATTTTGTATATTATATTTCTCTTTACTCTTTATTGTTTTGCATCATCTTATATTAATTACAGATACTTTAATCATCATATTTCTTTAATCTTTGCAATGTTTATTTTGATTTGTTAATGCATTATTGTTTTTACTTGCATAAAAAACAATAGGTAACAAATTATTTTGGGGAGAAAAATCTTACATACAAAATAAAATTTAAATATCTTGCAATAACAAGGTAAAATAACTGAAGTTAATACAACCAACATTACTAATGTGGCTACTGAGCGGTTTCAGCGTTAATTTCAACATTTAACTGCAAGTTGTTTCACTATCTTGAAAATTATGCAAAATGAAGCTACAGCGATGTTCCGAGCGCAATTTATGGAATAACATATGATGTGGAAGAGATTACCTTTACTCGTGTCACTTCTAGAGCAGTATTTTTTTACATTGATCTTGTATGTTTGCCTTCTTATCGTGTAGCTACTGATTTGGGAAAATGCAATGCACTGTTTAATGCGTCAGATTTTCATTACTCTCAAATGAAATGTGATGATATCTGATGAATCATTTATGATTCGTGCAAGAATCACAAGAACATTCAGAAACATAGATGCAAAAAAAAATCACCACTACGAACGAATCAATATAAAACTATTTATTTATGCTAAACTTGCCAATTGGGAACAGCCAATTTACTTGTGTGTCACTTTTGTTGAGAATTCTTGAGTTAGTTTCAAAACTTTGATCGTTTGATTTTTTTTTGTCACCATTTTGGAATACTTAATTTATTTTTTTTCCCATATGATTCATTTCAATTCTAAATAAAGTTATATATTTTTTTCGACGCCCTTTTTGCTTAGGTGAAATTAGACTTAGTAGAAATAAATTTATTGAGAAACAAAAATGCTCAAATTACTTCCACTGGACATACAATAGTATCACACAAGAATGTAAAACCATGCATGCAGCATAGATTATAAAACGCTTTCCAACACATTCAGAATGCTGTAAAAAAAACTTTATAATTTATTAAGTCGAAAGATGTAGAAATAAACAATTTAAAAAATGCATAAAGCATTTGAAAACCCAATTTCTGTAATTACCATAGAATAGTCCGAAAAATATCCAATTTTTTGTGAAGCCCTGTATATGATCTATAGATTCATGTGTATATTACATAGTATGCTAAAAGTTAGTTCAATTAAACGCATAGTGTAGTTGAAATTTCCCATTCATCAATTTCCGTCAATAAACGGAACTGCATCTGAGATCTCTTATGTAGCCCTGCATCTGATCTATAGAACTTATACGCACTAAGTAATATTTAAAAAAAATAGTTAAATTTTAAAATGCCTATTACAACTGAAAACTCATTTCCAGCAATTTTTCTTCATGGGCAGTACTGTATCCAAATAATTTTGTTTATCCTTTTAAATGAACAAAAAATTATATGCACACCAGTTTCTACAGTAAGCGTTTTGTAGTTGACCTCATTTATACATACAAATTTCAATATATTTAAAATAATGCAATATCATTAAAATACATAGTAAAAGATTCCCCTCCCCCCTCCCCCCGACCCCTACTATAACGAAATTATTTTGAGTGTCCCTGTAACTGAACCGTAAATGCTACACATTTTATTTTTAATACCGAACATGCCACAGTAAACGCAAATAACATATCAATTTCATGTCCATCTAACTATATTTGCGCGAGCTAGAGCACGGACAGACAGGCAAAATGGATTCATAAGCGCTTTCCAACCATGGCTGAGGACTCGGAGTCAGACCTATTTCTCAGCAAAAGAGTCGTTAAAAAATAAGCCGACTCCGTTTCCAGCTTTTTTTGTTTTACAATTTGAAGTGAAATTAAACCTATTATATGTAATTTTAAATCTAGAAAATGGATTATTATTGCTATTTTTTTATTATACCAGACTACCCAAGTTAAAGATGCCTCGTTAAGTTAAAGATGTCCAGGTTAAAGATACGGTTTACATAGTAGATGAGATCCGTTTTTAATTGAAAACCATAGTGTATATTTTAGATTTAGTATATGAGTACTTTACCTCAGATTTGTTGCGTTTGCGGAATCCGAGGTAGAGAAGTAGTCTACAAGGACCAAATGCCCGCAAACTGAAGGCAATTTTTTAAACGGGCAGGGTCAACAAAATAAAGACAATTTTTGTTAATGGCCGGTAAAAAAAAAATAAGCAGGCTGAAACGATCCAATATAACAAATTTGAAAGAATCAAACTACGACGATAAAATAGGAATGGTTTCCAAAGGACATGGCTGGATTGGGGTGAGAATAAGTACAAATGCGCTGCATGAGCTGATGCTAGCTTGATAACCTCAATACAGAAATATAATATATCCAATTTAGAGATCGGCATTGGACAGTTAGATTGTGCCTAAGTCCGAGTTTAATTTTTTCAGCAGACTCGGGCCGAGCCATAACTGGACTTAATTATTCCAGAACACGTCGGACGCAATTTTTTTCCCTAAAAATAGTAATATAAAGAATTTGAATTAACGGAATCGTTGTTAAATTAACAAAGCAGAAAATATATTTTTTCTTCCTTCTTTCGAAACCCATAAGAACAGAATAATGCCGAAATGTGAAATTTTCGCTTTTTTTACTTGCGTTCCCTCATAATTTTAACCAACAGGCAACATTAGTATATTAGACAACCCGGAGTTGGAGTCAGAGTCGAAGTTGTAAAAATTTCCGGAGTCGGAGTCAAAGTTGTTAAATTTCCGGAGAGTCGGAGTCGAAGTTGTTAAATTTCCGGAGAGTCGGAGTCGAAGTTGTTAAATTTCCGGAGAGTCGGAGTTGTTAAATTTCCGGAGTCGGAATCGAAGTTGTTAAATTTCCGCAGTCGGAGTCAAAGTTGTTACTTTTCCGGAGTCTGAGTCGAAGTTGTTACATTTCCGGAGTCGGAGTCGACCATTTTTCCCACCGACTCCCGCAGCCCTGTTTCCAACTATGTTGGAAAGTGTTAAAAAGGGTGTTTTACAAAATTTAACGTTTGGAAGTTAATATCAAAAGTGACAAAAAATATTTTCAAAATCTAATGAGAAAATCTAGCACTAATTAGCGAGTATTTAATTATTTAGCCTTATCACAGCTGCATCTCAATTTTAGTTTGAAATAAGAGTGGCCGAATTATCATCAGTTATATTAGTAGTATTTATATAATATTTTTTTTTAATAAATCATTCCTGCATGCAAATTCGCAATACGTACATTGGACACTGGTATTTCGCAGACGCGTCTTTTCATTGTTATTTTGTCCTAACGATTAGTTTTGTTGTTATCTCCATGTAGTGGTGATAGTATCCTAATCCAAATTATAGTATAAAAGTGAAATTATGAATATGTTTGGCTGTATTCAGCCTCAAAACGGACGATTAAATCTCATTATATACCTTATCCATTATATTATTTTTTATCAGCTGCGTAATATTTTCATTTAATTTAAGAAAGTTTAAATATTTTATTTATTTGTAATACATAAAATAAAACCTACTTTCAACCAAATGTAACAATGGGCTACTCCATTAGGTTTGTAATACTGTGGCATTTCAAGGGGGGGGGGGGTGAAAATTGATTTGATGTTGCAGTAATAAAGTTACAGCAATGTTAACCTTACTAAAAATATACACGAGTTATTATAAAATTTAAAAAAAAAACGGATTAGACTAAAACCTTGAATCAGTTTTGTTGGTTATATTGCGGCAATATTTACATTCATAACTAACAGTGTTGGCAATTTAACGAAATTCTGAATTCAAAATATCTACCATACTATTGAAATAGTAATTTTGATTTTAAGAGGTTCTCGACAGCAAAAAATCGACATATTTTGGATTTTTTTTTTTTTTTAAGAAAGGTAGTAAAATTATTTGAAAAACTTCTATTTTTTGGTTGTTTTTTATTGCTTCAAACATTAAAAAAATAGTTTTGTTAAATTTGGTCACATATTACGTCGGAAACCTGCAGCCGCGTTGAACTGTACCAAAATATCCATGCTCGATGGGCAGCATCCTTACTTCCTGTAGAAACAAAAAAATATTAAAATATCAGTTTATTCTTGTAAAATAAAGCTGAAGCTAAGGACTAAAATTTTTGAACCTTTGAAAAATAAGGAAATTGCGCCATTTTTTAAAAATAATTTTTCGTCTGACATTTTGACATTTAAACTTTTTGAAAATATAAATATATTATTAATGGCTCTATGGTGCCTTAGACAATTTAATTATGCGTAGATAAACGCAATTTTTTTCCAAAAAAGATAAAAATTGTTCAAATTATCTTGTTACCCATGTTGAAAAATGTAATTTCCTTAAAATCGCGTTTAAAGTTTTAGAAGGAAAACAAATACTGCACTGATAGTTTTTTTTTAACTTACATTTAATTTGCAATTTTTGTGGCATACTGTGGACACCTGTGCGTAAATCTGCTCATTTAAGATGTTTTTATTACACCTACGAGCAGTACAAGCCTCTTTCGTCGCTTGAACCGCTTTGATTGTAGTCGCAGAAGATCCTCCTTTGCGTCACGTTTCTTGTAGTGTCTTCAAGTAAATCTCAAAACCATCCTTATATGCTGTATCTATAGTGGCATCGTGAACTGACGTCAAAACAATTGCTTTCCCCTTTCTGCCAAGGTTCGTGGTCATAAATTCGTCTCTTCAATTTTTGGTCATGTCCCATATGCCATACGCAATAAATTAACGATATCTTAAGCCAGTCATTTTCCGAAACTTCCTCATAGCAGTATTACATACAGTAAAACATAGAGTCATCAGCTTGATAAAATGCTTGATGAATATGGAACATAAGGTCCATCGTATATCATAGCAAGATCTAGTGGTGGTAAGGTCATGCCAATCCATTCTTCATTTTAAAAAAGGTGCTCCGAGTTTTTGGCCGAGATCCAGATAGATTTTTCGCTGTTAGCAAAACGAGATTAACCAATCAGAAGACTGCAGCTTTGGGAACTTTCGGTGTTTGCAAAAATGCAGGCTTCTGATTTGTCGATCTCGTTTCGCTAAGAGCGAAAAATCTATCTGAATACCGGCCTTTATCACAGATATTAAGTACGATTCTTCTGGAAAAGAAATGCATTTCTGTTCCATGTGCGATTAAGTGGCTAATTATATTCCCTGCAGTAACCAAATTTTGTGTTTTTTGACGAAATCTAGCAGTACATTTTTAAATATTTATTTTTCTTCGCCAAATACAATTCCGTTGATATACGAATATTTAAGTCAAATTTTAGGTCATTCTGACCAGTAGTTTTTAAACAGTGTTTCACAAAGTCCTTGAAAAAATAACTTTAATTTTTATCACTTTTATATATTATATACACAGAAAGAGAGAGACAGGCAAGATAATGAGTTTTGCATTATTCAAACAAGTGAATATTTCATTAAAAATTGTTAGAAAATAAATGTATTATGAGACGGACATTAATGTTCTTAGAAGCAATGACTATCCAGCTATGAAAGCCATTTTGCTTCAATACTAAAATTTGAAAGGGCATACAGATTTTGTTTTATCTTTAACGTAACGATAGTGATAATATAATTTTTTTTTTAATTATGGTCATTTGTCATATTATTTTAGTTCCACATAATAAAAGCTATTTTCTGTATCCTGAGATTATGTTATCTAAACGCATAAGTGAAACTATTCAATTACTTTGACTATATTTACTGGCATCAAATTTTAAATAACATGAATAATGACATGTACATTTTTTATTATATTACAGATATTTTATATTTTAGAATAGAAAACGCAACTTCTACAAGACTCGTTCGTTTTAATTTAACAAAACAACTAATTCCTTAATAATTTAAATTTTTATTCCTTGGACTCGATCAAAATGATTAGAATGGAATGTTTTACATGATCATATTTAGGATAATTTGAATTTCGAGAGAAGACATTTTCTAAAATATTTCATGATTTACATTTTTATTAGATTTCTTGAAATCCTTTAAGTTTTCGTGAATTGTCATGTATTATGTCAAGCTTTCCAAATGATTTGTTAAACAAATTTACAATCTCGGTGAATTTCGTATGCACTTTTGATTAAGCAATTTCTGTAAGAGCATCTCGAGAACTTTTCATCTGAAATGAAATAAGACAATCTCTTGAAATGTTGACAATCTCTTGAAATATTTTAATTAAGAAGTATCTTTACTTTGTGAGCCTTCATACCTTTTTTCTTATAATAAGTATTTGTTTGATTCTGAAATTGCTTTGCCATCAAGTTTATACAGGATGTCGCTCCATATCATTGCTCAATAGATAAATCGTAGATTGTTAGTTTTAGATGCATATTTCAAATTACAAATATTTTTCAAATGTTGTTTTTCATCTTATAAAAATACAATTACACCAAAATGGTAATTTTTTAAGAAAACAATTGCACAATTTCTATTTTTCTACTGTCCTCTTGTCCTAAATGTTATATTTAAAAAATTATTTCTTGACTCTCCCAGTAATACAAAAGTAACGAAAAGAATATCTGTATGCAGCAAAAAACTCAGAGTTTTGATACTTTGAATTTTATGCATTTTTAGCTTTTTCCGGCACTAAAAAATTAGAAACGCGTTTGTAGCGCCAGGAAACTTGGAAAATTCGTAAATTGCAAATAATCATAACTGAGTGGGTTTTGGTCGATGAAGAAAGAAATGTTTACAGTTTTACTTGTTTCAGCATGGAGAAAGTTTTTCCAAATACAGATTTTATTAAGTAGAAGCAAAAATGCAAATTAAAAGATAATAATAATAACTACCGTAGAATTCCGAAAACAAACCACCTTCACGAAATTCAACAAATTTCATTTTTTGAAAAAAATTTCTTTATAAGCCCCTTACAAATATCTTTCATTGAATTGTGTTTTCGTCTACCCCTTTTGACCGAAATTTGTTTACAGTATCGATATGTGTGCCAAGGTTAGTTTCTTTGTTTCCATGCTCCTGCTCCCTAGTGTGCTCGTTTGACGTTTTTCTAAGGGAGCCGCTCATTCTTTTTAGGTGCGTTCGTAATTATATAAATACGTAGCACCTATAGTCGTCGTTCAGTCCGTCTGTCTGTCCGTCTGTCTGTCCGTCCGCATATAACAGAGCAAAAACTACCCGACCGAATGATCTGAAATTTTTAATATATAATTGCTGCAAAATTTTGTCGAGCCATTTCCAATTTTATGAAAATCGAATGTATAGTTTAATTACAGGGACAATCAAAAGTTTTTCTTTACATTACGGCCAATGGGAAAAATTATTGCAAGTGAATTTTAATGATGTTACAGACTTCCGAATGGTCTGAAATTTTTAATATATAATTGCTGCAAAATTTTGTCGAGCCATTTCCAATTTTATGAAAATCGGATGTATAGTTTAATTACAGGGACACCCAAAAGTTTTCCGTTACATTACGGCCAATGGGAAAAAATTATAGCAAATGCATTTTAATGATTTTACAGAGAAATTTTTAATGTATAATTGCTGCAAAATTTTGTTGAGCCATTTCAAATTTTATGAAAATCGGATGTATAGTTTAATTACAGGGACACCCAAAAGTTTTCCGTTACATTATGGCCAATGGGAAAAAATTATTGAAAATGCATTTTAATGATTTTACAGCCTTCCGAATGGTCTGAAATTTTAAATATATAATTGCTGCAAAATTTTGTCGAGCCATTTCAAATTTTATGAAAATCGAATGTATAGTTTAATTACAGGGACAGTCAAAAGTTTTCCGTTACATTACGGGGAATGGGGAAAAATTATTGTAAGTGCATTTTAATGATGTTACAGGCTATGCACTTATGAAGCGCAAAAAATATATATTCAGTACAATATGGGGTGCAAAAAATAATTATAAAACTAGTTATAGTACGAACGCACCTCATTTGCCACGTTTGACGAGCAATTTCCAACTTGTTTTGTTTTAAGTGCCTATCCGCCTTGCTTTTTTTAGGCGTATAAAATACACCCTGCCTCTTTTTCACGTTTCTTCTTTGCACACTCCATTTTTTTAAGCTATTTTGCCTTTTTTGTGAAAATACACAATGCATAATTTTCTTTCATCAAATATATGTATATATGTGCAAGGTTTATTTCTGCCTAACGAAACATATTATCCATCCAAAGCTGATAATCTGACACAGATACCGTTCGACTACCGACTTCACGGAGTTGAATAAACAAAATTATCCGCAGGTAGTCCTCTCCTATTTATTTGCAGTTGCTCTATAGTGCGCTTTTTGTGGGGTGCTCAAATTTTCTCATAACTTATTATATTTTAATAAAAAAATGTTAAACAGTACTGTTATTGCATCTTGTTGAAAATCTGAATGAAGTCGGTCAATTATCAACAGATATATCACTTTTTTTAATAGTAAGGAAGATCGGGTTTTGCTCTTTGATATTTTTCTTTTAATAATTTTTTCTGTTTGCTTGCAGCTCAATATTTTCTTTATTCTGCACTCAAACAACGCGAACTTGGTCACATATTCATTGTGCTGTCAGAATTGTGTACTGCTATTGAAAAAAACAAAGTTATGGTTTGTTTTAATGTGTAGTTGCCTCCATAAGCAAATGTTATGTACATCATTTAAAAGTAGACTTTATTTCCAATCGTTCGGTACCAGTAACTTTCTTCTACGATAATTTGTTGAGGAGTTAGTAGGGGGTGTTTACTTTTTTTCCACAACTGTACTTTAGTGTAGGTAATAAGTATAAAAGTCACATGGGTATTTTAAGGAAAAAATAGCATGGGTAAATCTATGAACAAACGGCTGTGTAAGTACTTAAGTACTTTATCTGTATGTATCGTAAAATTTCAATGTTTGGCTATCACGCTTTCAGGGGCAAGGTATTTGCATTCGTAAAATGTTGAAATAATTTAATGACACTAGTATTTACAAGAGAATCTATTTGAAAACAAATGAAAGTATATTTTCGCGTACGTAATAAAAGGGAAAATTTCATTATAAAATTCCGGTGCCAATGTGGCAATTAGGAATTAAAATTATGTGATGCAATAACGGCATCATCGCCTCTCAAGGGTCAAGAAAGTTTGTTTGATATCACCCAATATGCTTTTTTTAAATTTTAGTATGTAATTTTAATAAGGTAATCTATAATTTTTTTTATTGTGAGCAAAAAACAATGGAGAAATTTACTTCTCGTTGTAAGAGAAACTCAAAAAATTATTTATAACTATTGGGGTAACTGGATCCAGCATGGTCCATTTACCCCGGATACATGACCCAGTTACCCCATTCTTGAATAAATTATGGGGTAACAGGGACACTCGGCTTACATTTGAACAATGAAGTAAATATGTATAGATACCTAATAATATTAATGTAGTTATATGCCTAATCTTTAAAAAAAAAAGATTGTTTATTAAAAGTACTTATAGTATTTTAATAAAGAGCCGAGGAAGTTAAACCAAAATGGACGTTGTTTTTAAAAAAAGAAACGTAAATTTTCGACAACTTATTACAGCAAAGAGAGAGTTATGATTGGGTTGACACACGTTGTTTTAGGAAGTAGAGGTTAAGGGGCATTGTTCACAAAAGCTAAAACTTAAAATACATCAATAGTTTTTTATAAAATAGCCTATAGCCCAATTACCCCAAGTAACCTTACTTTATTTTATCAAGTCCGAAAAGCATTATTTGTTAACAAAACAAATACATTTTTAAAAAATAATTTGTCCTTCAGTTATGTTAAACTATCTTGATACTGGGCGCGAAAAATTTAAATTCTAAAAAAATTCAATATTTCAGATTTGTAAGTTCAATATGTTTATATATTTTCTAATTCAATAAAATGCTAAAACAATTATTTCAAAGCATCTCTTTGAGTAGAGTTCTAATTATTCCAAAACACCTCTTTAAATATCGATTTTTTTTTCTTTTAACTTTAATAGACAAAATACTTTTTTTAATTATTTGCTCATTACGTAAATCTTCTAATTTGCTTTATAAAATTTAGTAAAGATGCTTTTGAAGGTGAAATTTTCCTTCATTTATAAGTCAAGACATAAAGGGTTATATTAAAGTTGTCCTCTAAAACCATATGTATTAAATTAGAAAGCTTTTGTTATGTTTAATCCATCATGAAAAAGTTTTCTAGAGAAAAATTTTACTTATTAATTTATGCAAAAAAAAAAACTTCACAATCTATCACTTCAATCACCTTCTTTAAACGATATATTATTATGGCTAGACAGGTGTGTTATATATTTTTTTCAAGGATGATATTATTCATATAATAGCAGCCCCCAAAAATCTCTCTTTAATATTCATTAATGAAAAATGAATTTAAAATATGGCTAAAGATTTTGCTGCTTCATTTTTAATTTTATTGAAAAAGGTTTTTAGAAAAGAAAGTGATGATGTTTTCTACTTAAGTATGATGATTTCAGGGTGATGTTAAAATTTTATGCAAACATAATGACAGCTCATCTTTTTTTATGCCCAACTTTATTGACATATTTAATTAAAATTTATCAAGTGTACAAGTAAGATTTTTCTTATCCCTTTCATAATTTTATCATTATAGGGATAAAGTTAAAAATTTTAAAAATCTTGGTTCATGTTTTTAAAAAGATCGCGCCTTATAAGTGGCTGGACTTAATGAAATGTAATGTATGCGGTAAAATGTAATGTATGTGGTGGTTTGCGCAATGCAGACGTTTTAAACGTAAGAATCGTGTGTTTTGTTTCCTAAAACATTCTTTAATTGCATGAAAAGTACTCTGTCCTGTAGGTTTTTTCACATTCTATTGACGGATGAATGTAACGGCACACAGTGCGGATTTTTCCAAAATCTTCCCACAATACAAATTGTTTTTTCTTTTCGAAATTTTCATTGAGATCAAGCTAATAAGTCAGAATATTAAATTGTGTTAATAATTCAATGGTGGTTCTGTAAAGTTGGGGCTAGAACTGAAGAAAGCTTAATGCCGTAGAGATCACATCTAGTTAATTACTTTTAAAGTCTGTGGAATCTCTGGGGTATATACTTTTATCTTAAACTTAAAATTACACTATGTGCAAATTACTTAAACGATGACAAAATATTTAAAAAAGTGTTAAATTACTTTGATACTTCTTAGTACTTTCAACTATATACGTAGCCTTCGTCAGAGAATACAAAAGTACTCTTATTAACACTTATTTTTAAATTTCACGTAATTGGTGTCGGAAGGAGTGAAAGTGAAAACAATTTTTAGATCCGGAAAACACTGGGAAAATAATAATGTGGATATAGAGGGAAGTGGAATATTACATGTTTTATGATTCTTTAAGCAAACGGAGCCAATTTCTCGGTATGTTGTGGGATAAAACGTCATTACAAGCAGTATTTTCTTTAGTAATAATTTCTATTGATTCACGGATAATTAAATCATGATTCTTTAAGGGGCATATAATTTTTTTATCTTCGTATATTCAGTATATTCGTATTTCGTATCTTCGTATATCTTGTATATTCAGCTTCTGGTTAAGTCTTGACAGGGCTGTTGTTAGCCGGCTGTACTTCAAATCTCTCAAATGTTCTTTAATACGACCTTTATGTTTACGAGAAGTCATTCCTATGTATTCGAGATAAATATTTTCCATTTTCAGTGGAATTAGTATACTCCAGAAACTTCATCTTTCATGATCGGGTCTACTTTGGCACTAACTAGATCTTTCAATTTTATTGGAGGAGTGGCGATTAAGTTCACACAAAAGCGAAAAAGTGCATGTCTGAGTTTTTCGAAAAGTCCGGGAATGTAATACATATTGCAATATCTCCTATTACTCAAGGCAGATTTTTGTATCATCTTGTGGTTTTTCTGTGAGTTGTTTAGTTTATCAATAACACGTTTTGAAAAACCGTTCTTAATTGCAATGTGTCTAATGGTAATTAATTCAGTTAGTACGTAATATTCCACTTCCCTCTATATCCATATTTTTATTTTCCAAATGTTTTCCGGATCTTGACTTTCACTTTCACTCCTTTCGACACCAACCACGTGAAATTTGTAAATAAGACGCTAATAACAGTATTTTTGTATTATCTGACGAAGGCTATGTATATAGTTGAAAGTACTAAGAAGTATTAAAGTAATTTAACACCTTTTTAAATATTTTCTCATATTTTAAGTAATTTGCAGTAATAAGTTTAAGTTTTTAAAGATGAATCTATCATTTTATTTACTTTTCTCTTTTCCTCATATTTTCTTAATATCAAAGATCTCGGCTTTATATTCTTTTATATGCACAGTTTAAAAAATAACGGAAAACGATCACCATGCCATGTCCTGAAGTTGCTTATGTTAACGATGTGTTATAAATTATCTCACTTAGATAATACGTACGATAATACAATAATAATCTTTAATTAATTATACACCTTTTTCCTCAGAATTCGCAATTAATTCTTATGATTTTCTCAAATACGTTTTGAAGCTACACTACTTTGTTTTATTTGTATGTATACAATAACGCACTAAACTAAATATTAATATTTAAATTATCCACTTAAAATAGAAATGAATCAAGTAAATTTCTCCTGAACTATTTTTATTTTAGATTTTAAAATATATAAACTCTCAGATTAAATGCCCTAAATAACATGTCTAAATAATTTCATTCATGGCATAAGAATCCCGAGGAAATATTTTCCCCTTATCTCATTCCTTATATGTTTTTTTCTTATTTCGAAAGTCACGGCATGGATGTTACATTAATAATGCACTGTTTTGGAAACTGCTGAAAAAGAACTTTATATCATATCCTTATGATAGAGATACCTTTGTTATTGAAATGTTGTAAATTTAGGTTGATTATACAATGTATACGAATGATACTATCTGTAAGTAATACACCTTATATCCTTATAAGTACGTCACACCTTATAGCTCATCTGAACTCCTGACTTTTTTTTTATATTTTATTATATGGTATTCATAAAAAAATGAGCACAACTGAATATTAACCCTTTGAGACTCAACAACTCAGATTTACAAAACATTTACTCAGACGCTAGATAACATCTTTTTAAGGATATAAAAAATAAAAAAACAAAATTTAGAACATAAAAAAATAAATCTTATTGACTAGAATGTACTTTTTTCATAGCTGTAATAAACAGAAAAATGCACAGGTGTATCTTATTCCCTCAGAATGATACTTTCATTCTTATAATTTTCGGAAATAAAATTTTAACCCTACATTATCTTATTTTATTTTATGCGTAAAAGTACGCCGAGAATAAACTATTAATTTTTAATTTATCTAGTAAAAGACGGAAATAATCAAATAAATTTTCCCTCAAATATCTTAAACTTGCTTTCGAAAACATAAGAAATCTTTGAATAAGCAACATTAAATGCTCACGTGAACACGTCTAGTTAATTATCTTTTTGAGTGGATGAATCCCAAAGGTGTATTTTGCATTTATCTCTTTCCTCACATATTTCTCATTTCCAAGGTCCTGGTAAGGTAGTTGCTTTTATATACACTGTTTTGGAAACTATTGAAAAAGAAGCTCATTGTGTCATATCCGGAAGCTGCTTTTGTTAACGATGTGTTACAAATTTAACTCAATTACAAAATTTATAAAATAAAATTTTTATTAGTAATTTTGCACCTTAAATCTCCAGAATGCTTCATTCATTCTCGTAATTTTCTGAAACAAACTTTTGATGCTACACTATTTAGTTTTATAGTAGGTATACAACTAAATAAAATAAGCAATTTATCAGATGAAAACTAAATTAATTCTACTAAATTTTCCCGCAATTACTTTAAACTTGAATTAAAAAATATTAGAACTCTCTGAATAAAATCCCCAGAGAGTACGTCTAGTTAATTATCTTTGTAGACGAACCAATCCCAAAAGTATATTTTGAATTTATCTCCTTCCCATATATTTTTCATCTCTAGAGTCAGCGTGATGGCTACAGTTAAATGCGCTGTTATTGAATCTACTGAAAAATAAGATCAATACGTCATATTCTGAGCCTGCTTTTGTTAATGATGTGTTAATAGATTAGCACATAATCTATTACGGGCAGATAGAGGGTAGTATATATGTTTAAGGCTTTACGTAAACTAGCTTCTTTTTATGAAATGTACATAGGAAATTTCTTTATTTATAATCCTTTATGAGTAACGAATAAGCTTTGAGTACATATTTTCAATTTTATACAAGAAAGAAAATTTGTACATCACGCATAGATTATCAAATAACTTCCAACATTACTAGAATATTGTAAATAATTTTCCTTTATTTATTTATTTATTTATTTATTTATTGGTATGTCACCATACCAAAGAGGATATAAAAATAAAAAATTTAGAAAACGTATAATACAGTTGAAAATTGGATTTCAGCATCTACTGGCAATAATCGATAAGTTATTCCGATTATTTTGTGTACTATATTATACTTGTGTGTATCTATAAATTTTTATACATAGCACAAAATATACTAGAATTTAATTCAGCTTGAAAAGAATAATACAGCTGACAATAGAGTTTCACCAATAGATGAAAATACATTCAAATTATTTTTTGAACCCCTACATTTAAAATACAGAATTTTATACGCACCACGTATTATGCTAAAGTTTGTTCAGCAGAAAAAAAAAGGATAACACAACTAAAACTGCATTTTAACCTATCACATATAGACGATAATCTATGCAATTTATTGAGTTCTAAACACTGCATCTAAATTTATTTATAATCTACAGATATCTCTTAGTATACTAATATACAGGGTGTCCACTAGCGCGTATCGAAAAAATCGAAATTTCTCAAATCTTTTAGCGGTAGTGCGGAAAATTTGTGAATTCCCTCCCTTAAAAAGTTTGCGGAATCTTAAAGCAGTGGGTTGATATCTTCTGTCGCCTCAGTGGGTCAAAACTTCTGAAAATTGGGCTAAAAATGATTAAAATACAAAAATTAATAAATGATCACATATTTCGTTGATCGGTTTGAGTTAGTGCTTAAAAGGTACTGTTTTTGAGCAACAACAACCAAAAATAGTTTTTAAATTATAGGTTAAAATCCTCTGCCGCCTCATTGGCATCGAATTTTGGAAATTTTGACGCGTTTTATTACTTTTCTGCATAACGGTTTACTGTTTGCTGAATGCACAATCCAGACAGACTCTGTTTGGCACTCTGCCAAAAAAGTAGAAGACTCCTATTTTTATGCCGAGAAACAATTCAGAGCTACCAGTAAATCCATTGACCACTCTCTATCGTCCAGCTAAGTGCAGTAGGCAGATGCTACCATGTTTTTCAGTTATTTCCGAAACTGTTGGTTTGAAGATGGAAAATTTATACATCGATACATCCATTGCTTCAGTTTTACATAAACGTATTAGTGATATGATACACGCATACCATGGAAAATGTTGACCAATCAGGAAAAATATAAAACGTCTTGGAAAAAGCAAGACTACTCTCGAAAATATTGAAATCTTTAAAATGGAAGCAAAAACATTTTTTGACATATCTGCCTGTAAATGAGCGATTTTTAAGGATTGTATCTGTTCGAAAGAAAGTAAAGTTTCTGAAAAAAACAGGTGTTCCTCATTGACAAAGAACGGAAACAAAAATGTTCGTTGGACGTGTTGATGTTCCAGAAACAATACGGCTCTAGAAACGTCAAATGTTAAAGGAACAAGATAATATTCGATCTGCAAAACAGGCGTCTCTTGCTTCTGCTTTAAGCTATTCAGTGGAGAATGAAAGTGGAAATGAAATAGAAAACATG
The DNA here is from genome assembly GCA_963932465.1 of Maratus speciosus. Taxonomy (NCBI): domain Eukaryota; kingdom Metazoa; phylum Arthropoda; class Arachnida; order Araneae; family Salticidae; genus Maratus; species Maratus speciosus. Next base: position 317,427,569 of record OZ010791.1, on the reverse strand, counting down.
ATGGAGGCGGCTATAGGGGGGAAAGTGGGCACATAGGTCCTACACAGCGTCTCTGCAGCAGTCAATTGGGAGCGTTCAAATGCGTTTAAAACTGGATAACTTGTCGGTTGATGGTTCTTGTCGGTAAAAGATATGGTGTATCCAACAGAGTCACGGCTGCTATTCATCGAGTTTTATGTAAGATTTGGACTTAATATCGGAATCATATACCAGCCTCGTCACAGACAGAAATAAAATATGAAGGGGGAAAATTGAGAATTTATAAAAAAATTGATCTCAAAATAAAATGAAAATCGTTCTACTCTATCTGGTCTTTATTTTGATGAACGGCATGACAAAACTTTAACATCAGAAACACTCGAGGGCGAACAGTTCCAAAGAACAATTGTACAAGCGCATTAATGTATTGTATCGGAACCTCGTTCTACGTACATGGGACATGTTACACCTGAAAGTGGATGTAGTCTTGATATATCTAATAGCACTTAGGAATACGCAACAAGTGCTTTATTGGATGATTTTAGCAACTTTATTGTTCTCGGGTGTAACGGCACTGTAGTGAATACAGGTGTGTCTAGTGGTGTAATTCGCAGGCTTGAATTCAAACTTCAGAGAGCAGTCCAGTAGATTATCTGTTTATTTCTGCTTATTATCTGCTTATTTCAAATTTTTACTAATATCTCATCTTAGAAAATGATGACGAAAAAAAAAAAAGACAAATTCCTTTTAAAACGATTGCAGTGCAGGCAACTATAAACACCGTACACTATTTAAAAGTATACTGCTTTAAACGAGTTAAAATCGGTTGCCACTCGCAGATGCTTGTAGGGCCTGCCTACTGCGCTTAGACGGACGAAAGAGAGTGGTCAAATGATTTCTAGGTCGCTCTGATTTGTTTCTCGGCTTGAAAATAGGGGTCTTCCACTTTTTTGGCAGAGTGCCAAACCCAGTCTGTCTGGATTGTGCATTGAGCAAGCAGTAAACCGTTATGCAGAAAAGTACCAAAATGCGACAAAATTTCCAAAATGTGATGCCAATGAGGCGGCAGAAGATATTAAACTATAATTCTAAAAAAATTTTTGGTTGTTGTTGTTCAAACATAGTACCTTTTAAGCACTACCTCAAACCGATCAACGAAATCTGTGATCGTTTATTAATTTTTGTATTTTAATCATTTTTAGTCCAATTTTTTGAACTTTCAGCCCATTGAGGCGACAGAAGATATCAACCCACTGCTTTAAGATTCCGCTAACTTTTTAATGAAGGGAGTTCACAAATTTTCCGCACTACCGCTAAAAGATTTGAGAAATTTCGATTTTTTCGATACGCCCTAGCTGTCCACGTGACCGCCACCTGACCGACCGTTATTTTCGCAACCGTTGGTCCTTGATGCATAATTCCAATTACAAAAATGGTTTAAATAAGGTAAAGAATATTTTTAAAGCGATTTGGGTCAAGAAAACCATTTCTTAAAAAATTATGAAATTTAAATTTTTATACGGTCCCCCAGTCCTATAAGTTATATTTAGTAAAATCTTTCTGTTACATTGACAAGTAAGACAAAAAAAAAATCCCGTTATTTACGATTAAAATTGACCAAGTAATAGCTGTTTGAAGTTGGAACAAATTTTTAGCTACAAATTAGGGGTCATTCACAAATTTAGTAGAAATATAATTTCGTCAGATATATTAAAAAAATGGTTCAGAGAAAAATTAACATTGTAATGTAAATTTGAAATCTTTAATCATTCTGACATATTAATGCAAAATATACAATTTGTAATAAACATGTAAGAAGAAAAAAAAATTTCTTAAATAAAATGATGAAAATTAACAGCCTCTGTTCTTTAGAAAATGATACACATTTTAAAATGTTATTAGATTACACAAGCCTACAAAAGTTAGGTTATGTCATATATTTTAGCTTTTGATAATTGATTCTTACGTATTCTGTACCACTGAATCCGAAATTGACATTTACTTTTTACCATCACGTAACGATTTTTTTTCAAATCGTAAATTTAAAAAAAAAAAGAAAAAATAGCGAAAACTTGATACTATAAAATAGATGTGATGATTGTGTTTTTAGTTATTGAAAATTGATTCTTATGTATTTTTTAGCGCTGAATCCGAAAATGATCTTCATTTTAAACCACCACGTCAGGATTTTTCTCAAATCGCAAACTTCAAAGTTAAAAAGCTCAAAGTTAAAACGGATACCCCTTCCCCTCCCAACCTCATCGGACCCCTGAGCTGTTTAGCTGTACGAAACTCAGTATAAGCCAAAGAATTTAATAAATTATTGAATTAAATAAAATTAAACTGAATAAAAAAAGCCTTACATCTATTTTATAGTATCAAATTTTTCGCTCTTTTTTAACCTTGAAATTCACGATTTGCGAAAAATCCTGACATGATGGTTGAAAGTGAAGGTAATTTTTTTATTCAGTGTTAAAAAATACATAAAATGTAATTATAAAAGTTAAAAGACACAACCATCACAGGTTTATGTTATCTAATCTAAAACTCTTTCTTAAACTTGTTGACGGTAATCTATTCATTTTTTTTTTGTTTTATCCTCTAATATAAGTATGTATAAAATGGTAAGCGTCGAAAATCGTAGTAATATTACATTATTATAGGATTTAAGTCAGTATGTAAAATTTAACTCCGATCGGACTTTTGAAAGTGAGTTAAAGTTCGAGTACAAATTTTAAACTGGAAAGACGATCGTTGCAAGTTAAATAAAACCTTATGAAAATAACATACTTTTTGTTAAAAGAAATCATACCCTAAAATCCTTACAAACTAAAACATATGTTAAAATACAATTATTTTAACTAATCTGAAACTTAACTAATAAAAATTAACTCAATCGTAATAGTTGTACGATTTCTTTCAAAGCACAAATACCTCGAAATAAGTTTAAGTACTTTATGTACGACACCTGAAAGCATGGCCGAAATCATCTGTTTTGATATGCAAAAAAGTGGTAAGTCATGCATTTCAAAGTTTCATAACTCAGTCAATTTTAATGGTAGATGAATGGGACTTTTCGTGGCTTACTTGTTAGTGTCACAGTAAATTTTTACTAAATATCACTTATAGAACCGGGGGACCATATAAAAATTTTAATTTCGTAATTTTTTTAATAAATGTTTTTTTTGACTCAATTCGCTTCAAAAATAATTCTTTACCTTATTTAAACCATTTTTGTAATTGGAAGTTTTTGTGTATAGGACCAACGGTTGCGAAAATAAAGATCGGTCAGGTTATACGTGGACACACTGTATATTTCAACTGGAAAATGCATAACATCGACAAAAGACACAATTTTCAGTACACACAAATATACTTTAATGCTAAGGTTTTATCAATCCTGTATAACACCTACAGATTTTATACTCACTGTGTAATAAAGTAAAATTTATGTAAGCTTAAAAACGTACTTTCAATAATTATCGTTCACAGATAGTACTATCATCGAATATTTTACGTGTCCCTATAAATAAACAATAAATGGTATGCGTTGCATATTCAATAGAAAGCATGCTTAGTGATTTATTAGCATATCAATTTCATTATCTTTAAGGAGTGTGACACATTATAATTACTGAAAATACTTTTCCCAAATAGTCCATAATGCAACAGAATTCTTTTGTGTATCTCGGTTAATAAGCTATAAATTCTGTACAATCCAATCCTACAAAATCATGTTGTAGTTCATTTAGTAAAACGTGCCAATTTCAATATGTTTAAGGAGTGTAATATCATGAAATACACTACAAACTATTTTCTCCTTCAACTGAGTTATTTTCTATGTCCCTGTAAACAAATTGAAAAAGATACGCATTCAATTTTCAATCATCATATGAGAAAATTACAGAGAAAACTGTTTAAACGGTGCTGCAATAGTAATGGAAAATCTGTAAGAAATTATGAAATTCACTTAAACAAACAGTTGTTAGTAACGCGATCTATTTAAGTTAAAGCATTCATAAAAAAAATTACAGTAAAATTTCTAGAGACCAGAAAAGACATTTTACAGATTTCCTTCTTAATAGCTACATCATTCCTTCTATTTTGTATTTTTTAATCCAAGCACTTTTTAATTTTTTCTCCCGAACTGATCAGGATTTCATTATATACAGACTCACTTGTTATTTACTAAAAAGTAAATCGTTTATAATTATCTTTAAAGAAAATTACAAAGAATACGATGTACACATTTCTGCAAGAATAAGAAATAAACTGTAAGAAATTGTAGAATTCGTCTAAACAAGACATTTGTCGCTAATGAAAAAAATTTGATCTATTTAAACGAAACTATACTGTAAAAAAATGTTCTTTTTCTTACCACAAGAGGTGCCAGCACAGTTGTTGCAAAATTTAGAATTTAACGGTGCTGTAAAATTTCTCAAGTCTGAGGACAGTCTCGTTGCTATTGGCTGCGTGGTGCGTGTGACAGAAGAAATCAATTTTTATTCCACTTGTTGCTTGAATTCGCTTTCACAGCATCGGTGCTTGGAAAATTGCAACATAAAGTGTAGAAAAAATCACACTTTTTTTTTTTTTTTTTTTTTTTTTTTTTACAGTGAGCATTGTTTACATTTAGAGATGAAAACACAGTGATAAAAAAAAATCATTGAACCGGCTGCTTTCTTAATATCTTTTCTTATAATTGCATTTGTTCCTTTTTGCACGGACTGAAAGAGGATTCCATTATCGACAGAAACATTAAAGATAATTACGGAGAAACGATGCACAATATTAAGGTAAAATCTGAAAGAAATTCTAAAACTCACTTAAACAAGCATTTAGCGTTAATGAAGAAAATGCAATCTATTTAGGCTACACCATTTATAGAAGAAAAACAGAAAATTATTCGATGAGAAAATCTCTTGGCTCTAGAGTAAATCGTTTTAACAGATTTTCATCTTAGCATATAGTACGTCATCCCTTATAATTGACGTTATCCCTTTCTTTTCAGATGGAGTGAAGCAGAGTTTCATTATATACAGGTCCCTTTAGTATTTTCAAAAAGAAATTTAGACTACTTAAATTTAAAACAAATCAATTTTTCTAATTCTTACAATGGAAACTTTCTTTGTTTTCTTGCGTTTGAACTCATACGTGGAATGATTGTGTGTATATTTTGAAAATTTACTCTAAGAAATGCGAATAAATTTGTTATTATTTATCTATGTATCGAAAAGCCTAAATCTATATTTCGATCAAGTTAAAGTGCATTATCTTAAGAAATGTATATCTAAAAAAAATTTAGAATTTAAAACATATGCATTTTGTAAAAATATACTTACAAGAAAGGTCTCCTTACTGGGCATACTCAGAATATTTTGAAAAAAATACCAATTAAACTTCTTATGTATGTAATAAAGCATCGGTCAAATTTAGCGGCGGAAGAACAGTAGAAAGTCTGTAAAAAAATAAATACTTTCGAGTATTTGGCGCGAAAAGATGAAAGCGTCACGCGATTTGGCGAGCAATACTTTTCCTTGCCAAAAGCAAACGACTTTAATGCACCTGAAAATTGTTTGTTAATTGATTTTTAGAATGCGTGTAAAAAGTATTTAATGAATCTAAACATAAACAATGAGAGAGTTTAATAAATACATTTTTTCGTGTTACATATTTATGTTGCTTGTTATTTAATTTTATTACTTTAAAAATAATTTCATATATAAAACATACTTTCATATATTTAAGCGTATCCCAAAATAAAGGCAAGATTCATTTACCAGTTATTCATTTCAATATCAATGAATTCGTCGTTTCCATAGCAACAAAACTGAATCGACAGTGCTCAATTGGACTTAATTTTGAGATAGTGAAACAATTATATATATATATAGGACAGAACTATAGTTAAATCAAATTAAAACTGACAAAACTAAAGTTATTTACATTAAAATTATTTAAACAAGTTCAATATGAAGCATTTATATCTTAAAGAGCATTCGACATAAAAAAGTATTTTTCGAAATTTCATTTCATCGCCAACCGATGATAAAACGCCAAATAAACGAAATTTTCATTATTTTTTTACGAATGTTCTATCGAGGTTCCGCCAAAAAAAAATTATAAACATATATATTTACATGGGAAGAACACCCTGTAATGTTTTCAGATTATTCTGAATATGCCCGTATGGAGACCTTCCTTGTTAGCTGGTAAATATCATCGGAGTTGATTTCAAGTGAGATCTTTCTATATTTTTCATTCTTTCATTCATTTGTGAAATGTTATCTTTCACTGTTACATACAATTCAGTAAGTTTACTTTTTTTTCTATCAAAGAAATAAAGTAAATACAAATTAAGCATCCGAATACCTAGATAATAAGTTAAATGGGTTCGCAACCATTTATTTTAAAAAAAATTGTATATAGCAATTATTCATTTTAAAATTTTGATTTTCTAAAATTGATATTTCAAACGCATTCTGATGAAATTTTACAAAGATGCAGCAACTATAATAAATTATGCTTAAAAGGATAATTCACAAAATGGAATTCCATAAAGTTAAAATATTTTTCTTAAAACAACAATAATTCCACAGTTGAAATATAAGTACATTTTAATTTCTATTAAGCTTCTGCACAAAAATATTGAATACATTTTGAATGCATTTCATATTTAAAAAAAACCATCAGTTCATTTAATCAAATTACTCAAAAAAATATTCAGTTATTCTGGATATGCTATTTTTTTGGTCGTCATATAGGCGTTGCTTCAAAGAAAAATAATAATTCAATTAAGAAATATAGTCTGCATTCTTGTACGAATGCTTTTTCCCAATTATTATTTTAAAGAGAAATGCCAATTTCCCGGGGAATGGGGAAGGGAACCTGTGGCACTCATGGAAAATGTGGCATACTCAAAACATTAATGGTACGTTGAGAAATAATTGTTTATATTATCTTTTAAACGAAATTCGATCCCCTTTTAGTTATCGTATTAAATAAAAGCAAATTTATAATGTGTTTGTAAAAACAAGAAGAAAAAAAAATTATTGTATTTACAAAGAATTTGAATTAGAAATATTTAGAATTTTAAACACCATTCTCGCATCATAGTGGCATATAAATTATTAGCTTTTGTCTATTAGCTTTTTCCTGTGTGTTTTGCGCAAATGTTGACGTGGTTTCATTTTTATCCACCACTATTTCTAAACATTAATCTTTGTGGAAGTTTTTTACCGTATTTGCAACAGAAATCTACCATTAAATTAGTTTCTACGAAGTTTACAAGAGAAATAAAAACCGAAAATTTTTGTTTAGAAATTGTTGTAGTCAAAAGGGGTATCACACTTCTACTTACTGGTATTTTCTGTTATAAAGTTTCAATGTGAATTTTGTAAAAAAAACAATTAAACAGAATGAGTAATGAAAATTATTCAAAAACTAAAAAATCAAAGAAATTAAATTTAAGCCCGATAAGTGTTTCGCATGGGCTAAATAGCAGTAAATCTTTCATTTCTAAATAAATAATATGAAATTTGTCTTAAAATTTGTTCTAAACAACGAGTTAAACATGTTTTTTAACCTTTTGAATAAGATTATGAAAAGTGAAAATATAGATAGTAAAAGTATAGTATTACTTCATAAAACTCCTCGACAGGGCAGAAAGTTAAAGAAAAATATCTTCGCATCTCAGGCAAACGAAAATAAAACAAATTCCCTATCAATGTCTGTCATTCTGCCAAATTCCCCAACAATGTGGGCCTATCAAAATATGAGCATTCTGTTTTACTATATTTGCCTCTGAACATCATAACCAGATGATTAGGTAGCTTCATTAAAGAGGTTTCTCTCGATCAGTACGGTTAAACAATCCTCCGATATTACTGCACTAATCGAAATATACATTCATGGGATAGACTAAATAGATTCTTAACCAACTTTTTTTAAGACTCGTAATATACAAGTAGACAATGTAGTAAAGTATTGTACTCCTGTTTTTATGCATTATTGTCAGAAAGTACGTACTGCAGCTTCAATTGAAAATTACAGAAAAGATCATTTTTATGAATTTTCTGACGTAAACGCGTGAGCTAATTTAATAAGTGACAATCAATAAATATTAAAAGGTCGATTTTAAGTACAATTCTGCGTTACTACATTTTCTACCTTAATTATCTTAACATTTTAATACTTTCTAATTACAAAAGTTTACATAGTAATTTAATTACAAACCTATTAACTTATTTAAACAAAATTATGATTGAACATTTCTTTCTACTTTTTAGAGTAGATCTTATGGTAACGCGAAATGTTCGCGAAGTTTAACTTATGAAAATTATATTTGACTTATTTTGCTGTTATATCAATTTCAACATTTTTAGTATTTTCCGTTTTCAACAATTCGACATCTGGCAAAAAGGGAATCACTTATTTCGTGCATAATGCATAAATCGAAATCACTCCCCACCTCTCTTCATACCATGTTAATTGACAGAGTATTTAAAAAACGTTTATCAAATAATTAAAAAGTGCATCACCTTAAACCGCATAGAACGAGAGAAACCTGTAATTTCAAATATTTCTTGCCTGCTTACTTAACCAATTGTTTTTTTTTATTTTTTTTTTTATCCTGCTATTATTTTTGGTTATATATTTCTGTCTTTTTCAGAATAAAATACGATCAAAATATTTCGTATTAATATCGTGCTTTTTAAATTTTTTGTGTTTCAGTTTCTCGATCGTTTCTGGCATCATAAACTCTGTCTTCCCCAGATATTTAATGCAATTCTAAGGATAGATGATATGAAAAAATTAATTAATTCAGTCACGTTTAATGCACAATATTCGCTTAGACCATATATACATAAACTTATAAAACGTATAACTCGCTTTAGCAGCTCAAAGTAAGGTAGAAATAATATGTCTATTTCTTAACATTTTTATTGCCGGGTTGCCAATTTGGCCTCCATTTTTAATCAAAAAATCCGAATTCCTGTAAGATATTAAAAATAGTGATTTTTTTTTTATTTAATGTCAGTAATTTTGTGATTATAAAAGTAAAGATTCTTGTTTCAAAATTTCCTGTGTGAATTTGAAATTTCGAAATAAAAATGGAGTCCAATCTGGCAACACTGTTTTATTTATGCTTATGTACACGTTAGTTTATTTTTCTGTTATTCATGTATTTTAACTCATTCTTTTTTATTTGTCTCTCTGTATTCTAAGATTTTGTAACCTTATAGAAATATTATTAGATAAAAATGTTCTAGAAAATTCATTTAAGCAAATGTATTTTCCTGATTACAATAATACTTCTGCATATCAAAAAGTTTTATTTAAATATGAAACATAACTGAGATCATTGGAACAAGGCCAGTATTCAGAAATATTTATTCATTTTATTTAATTTATAAAGAAACCATAATTGTACACATTTTTATCTGATATCAAGAAAGTTTTGTTAATAAAATGTTAATATTTGAAAGCATTTTATAGATTAGAATACGTTCACTCTCCATCAGTTTCCATCATTTTGTTTTTAGTAGAGATAAGAATACTTTTTCTTCACGTTTAACTATAACCTTCATTAATAAAAATAAAGGTAACGTTCAAAAGCATTTTCATGTAAGGGTACACTTTGAAAATAGAAACCTTTTTTATCAGCAATCTACGAAAAATGTTTTTAAGATTATTATTTTCATCAATATAAAAAAAACATACTAATTTTCCAGTCGAGTTTTATTTATTCAAAACTGCAGAAAGTTTTCTTTATATGCGTATTAGAGCACTTTTGGCATTAATATGAGTTTTTAATTGAAAAACTGAAGAAATTTCTTCTGTAATGTGAACATATATAAAAAAGCGTAAATGTACTTATAGTAAATCTGAAATTAATTAAGTGAATTTTTATTCACGCTGCTAATAAAGTGTAAAACCAACAGAGTGAAATGCATCCAGGCCAGGGTTTGAACCTCAATCTTTGGTTCAGCGCATCAAAGTTCTGCCAGCTGAGACCCAGGTTATTGTTAGCGAATCGTTAGCAGTATGAATAAAAATTCACGTAATTAAATTCAGATATACTATTTCTCGGGTGTATTTCATCGTTTCAACTATTATATAACTAAATATATATTTTATTTGTCATCAGGATTAGAAAGACGTTAAACATATCCTAAATACTACAAATATATTTTTTACATGTTTTTTTTTAAGTTCACTAGGGGGCAGAGCCCCCTAGTGATCTAGTTCCCCGTTCAGACACCGCAGACTGTAACAGCACGCTAATTTGATCGGCTTTAAAAAGCTTTGGGAAGATTGAATTATAATTTGAATCTGACAATTATAATCTTACGTAAATTTCATCAAACTTTTCTTTCTCTTTTTAATATTCACGTAAAAATACTTTTGTTAGAAATGAAATATTATGATCATCTTAAAATATCAAATAAATGTCTCGCGCAATTTTAAAATTTAAACTGTGTTGCGATATTATTTTTTGTTCATTTTACATAATAAGTGTAATGTGACGTAAATTCTCCTATTTAAGACTTCTAACGCATGTTAATGAATTTATTATTTTACAGTATTCTCTCTCTTTTAAAATTCACGTGTAAATATAGATTTTATGACGTAATTTTCAATGAGTTCCTGCTTTTTATATTTTCTGTTTATAATAGTCACGTGTGAAATAAATTTTTAATTAGAAGCAAACATTATTGTTTGCGCTGTTTATACAGTTGGCAACAGTTTAAATTAATGCAATTTTCTAAAATAAGTAAAACATATCTCTCGAAATGCTCAAAATGTGAATTTAAAATAGAAATAAAAACTCAAAAAATGAGTCAAATTAAAAAACTAAATGCAGTCTGCACACCGGGAAATTCTGACGCATAAAATGATCTAAAAATGATTAAATTCCTGTGTACAGTTTTTGCTCCTATAAAACTTTTTTAATGGAACGATTTTGTCCAACTTTGGTATTAAATATCTCGATTTGAAAAATGTCTGCATCAGCGTGTTTATTAAACATTTCTCTATAATACTACCGATTTTCATATTTTTGTATGCAACAGTTTTTTTAATATTAACGAAGAAAGGCCATGCTTAAGCATTCAAATTTGATGCCGATCTGCCGGGATTATCTACGCAGATTTTCATTGGTCTATTTCCAAATCAAAACTTTTTTTATATATAGAAGGATTTTTAATGTTTTAACATTCAGGAAATTACATTGGATAACTATTGTCACAATCGGCGACGAGTTGGATAAGCATAAACATCTCTTTTGTAGCCTCATTCAACAGAATACGTTGAATGATTCAATTATTTAAAATTATCTTCAAAAGTTTTCTCATTACCGGTTCTTTTCTGGCATAACTCTTGTGAATAAGGTCAAAATGTAAAAAATATATATGAGCGGTACAAAGCATCGGTACTTCGAAAAATTATCAAAAATGGATACAGCAATAAAAGCCGCATTTTATTTTACGAATATTTAGAAGCAGTTCACAAAAAAATTTATCTCTCATTTTGAAGATACATTGATAGAAAAAAATCTATGGACGATACACAAATAGCTGTGTTCTATATAAAGAACATAGAGTTTGCTGGCTTAGCTGTACAAACTAACGTTGCCTAGAATATTTAACATTATCGAGAAGAAAATTTATTTTATATCCAAATACAAAAACCGTTCAAATAGGCTGTTTGTGGAAAAGGTACCGACAAAATAACTAAAAAGGAATGCAAATTTCTGATATAAAAACTCCCGAAAGACATGTCCGATAATCTTCTGCTTGAATTTTATCTAAAAATCTACATTGAGTCAATGTTCGTAAAAGCGAATCGTCTAACACGAAGGTATATGTACAACCTAAAGTAATAGTTCATAGTCCTGGTTCAAAATCAAATTAAACAAACAAGTCAACAACACTAATATGTACGATTTTAGTAAACTACTTGGTACTATCAAGTTTACACTTTACACCCAAAGTCATTTATAAATTAGAAGAAAATACTCCATTTTACGGAACCAGATCTCCGCGATTTTTTTTATTTGTTTAATAAGTAAAAGTAGATATCTTGCCAAAGTAGCTCGGGAGATGGAAGTACATAGCTCCAAACGCCAAAACACCCTCTATCTACGATATCAAGTTTCATTTACACAGGGAATCCAAAGAACACTCATAAACGTTTTAATAAGCACAAAAAGTTAAAGTTCTCTTTCGAGGAAGAAAATTAAAAGATTTTAAAAATAAATAACTGTAACTAAGAATAAATTAAATCACTAAAATTTATAAAACCCACTCACAACACTTCAGTTACAATTTTGAAATCAGCAATTTATTAAACATTTCGTAAGCCTATTGTTGAAAATCAACCATACTTCACAATTTGAGAATAGTTAAATCAAAAACTTCGAGAGTTCCTTTATAAAAGAGGAAAATAAATCATTAAAAACTAAATTAGCCCACTGCCACCATAAACGTGTTGTATCTCACTGTCGATTAATCAAAAAATTTTGTAGCACAACTATCGATAACCTTGACCACAGATCTACTTCAATAATTCGTAACTAAACAAGAAAATTTCAGAATATCTCACAACTCTATAATCTTTTAAACATACGAGGTCATTTCGGAAACTAACCTCCGTTTCGCTGTGAATAAAAACACCCATACATTCAACACATTTCTTATTTACATCTGGAAGGTTATAGCTGTCCTCTCTTTCCCAACGTACCATGTACATTCAAGCACCATTTACATTCAAGCACTTGTTTTAGCGTTTTAACATCTTACCAATACCTTCTTCATAAAACTCAGCCTCCTGCGAATTCAACCAACTTGTCACAGCGGTTTGAAGTTCCTTGTCGTCAGCAAAGTGCTGTGCCCAAGCTATTTCTTTATTTCAGTGAACAGATGATAATCAGATGGAGCCACATCCAGGTGGGTTATAGGGGGGATGATTAAACGTGTTCCATTTAAATTGGCGCAAAAGATCTTATATTCTACGAGCACTACACTTTTACTCATTATGTTTTGGCCGTATACAACAGACAATTCACGATGAATGTCTGCTGCTAACAGTTTTTTTTTTCCCCGAAAAATTTATCACTTCTCTTACCTCGCTTTTTGCGGAATTTTCAATGGCAGCGCATTTTATATCGCCGCTCTCTTTTATTATAACTAATTACTTTTAACTAAGGAAGAATGCTAACTATAAGATTACTTATAGTTTATTATTTACATTATTTACAGCAGCTGCTAAACGCAGCTCTCAGAACAAAACACATCTTACAACTGCGTGGAATACTCTGGTAACATGCGATACCTTACAAACAGATTGTGTAGTGCTGCCATCTATTAACGCAGATCTCAACTATTCTTGGATTGAGATATGACACCCCTCCCCTCATAGTTCAAATGAACTACAGGCAATCTTGTTCTATGACTTCTTCGAACTGGAGCACTTTTCTTACAGTCCTCGTCATAAGTTTCAGTCAAATTGTCTTTCGCAGTTTTATTTATCGTAACATCATTTTAAATTACTCACAACTGTACCTGCCACAATATCATGCGAAGGCTGAGATTGGCTTGGTTCTATAGTATTATCATTATTAAGCTGTTCTTTTATTTTCCCATTAATTCCAGAAAAACGGTTTGGTTAACCCTTTCATACCTATCATAATTACTGTAATTTTTACCACTATGCCCCATATTTTCAACTTTGTCTGGCATCAGTTTATCATTTCGATTTATCTATATAACTCTCTCTGGTATTTCATAACTTATCTCTTTATTACGTCTCAACTGATCAACGTGACGCTTACACATTAATCCGTCGCATATATTTACTAAAACCCATCTACTAACCAATAATTTCATAATTTTTCCTTTTACCCATTTCTCCCCCTTTCCAAAATTTTTAACAAAAACTAAATCACGAAGCTTATATTTGTGAAGGGGTTGTTGTATTTTAGGTTTTGATGGTAATACCAAGTGAACGGCTGTTCGAACTGGCCTTCCAAACATTAATTCAGCAGGAGTTTTACCAGTCACCGAATGAGGAGTGGAATGATTTTCTGACAAAAATCGTGAAATCGACAATGTTATGTCACTTTTATCTAGCTTTTTAAGACAATTTTTCACAGCTTGCACATACCTTTCCGCTTGTCCGTTCGAAGACGGATGATAAGGTGGAACAGGCGTATGCTTAATTCCATTATTTTTAAGAAATTCCTCAAATTCATCCCTTATGAACGCGGGACTGTTATCACTGACCAATTCAACAAGTAATCCAAATGTGGCAAAAATTCTCCTTAATACCTTAATTGTAGTTTTACTATCAGACCTGGGTACTACTTCTACCTCCAACCATTTAGTATAAGAATCGACTACTATTAAAAACATTTTACTTTCAAAAGGACCGGCATGATCTATATGGATCCTTTCCCAGGGCAGTTCAGATTTCCATTTCAAGGGTTCCATTTTGGGACAATCCCTCGCAAACATCTGACATCTATTACAAGAATTTACCATTTCTTCAATTCTTTATCCATATTTGGCCACCAAACTACCCCCTAGCTTTCGCTTTCATGCTCGATATACCCTGATGAACGGAATGCAGTAATTTTAATATATATTCACGGCCTTCCTCTGGTATGATCACTCTATGCCCCCACAATAGACAATTTTCTAGACAGGAAATTTCCTCCCTTCTACGTAAATATGATTGATATTCTTCTGGTTTAACGTTTCGCGGCCACCCATATAACACCCACTCTAAAATTTGTTTAGTTACAGGATTTTCAGTTGTCCACTTTGCAATAGTTTTAGAAGTAATAGGCCAATTTTCTTTATTTGAAACAAACACAGCAGGGTTACTCACTATATTTACAGTTTCTGGGAGAGAGAATCTACTTAATGCATCCGCATTTTTATTATTTTTACCTTCGCGATACTCAATTTTATAATCATACCCAGCTAACATTAACGACCATCTCAGAATTCTAGGTGATAATGTATCAGGTACCTTTTTAACAGGATCAAATAATCTAATTAAAGGTTTATGATCTGTTATAATTTTAAAATGTTTTCCAGCTAAATTTTGGTGAAATTTAATGACACAAAACATTACAGATAAAGCTTCTTTATCAATCATTGCATAATTTCTTTCAGTTTTATTTAAAGTTCTCGAAGCATAAGCAATAGGTTTCTCTTTACCCTCAACAATGTGGCTTAAAACTGACCCTATACCATATTCAGAAGCATCACAGTTTAAAAGTATATCTTTGTTTACATCATATAATTCTAAAACAGGAGATGTACATAATAATTGTTTAACTTTTTGAAACGCTTTTTCATGCTTTTCTGACCATGTCCAGTTTACATTATTATCTAATAATCTGTGTAAGGGTTCTAAAACATCTGAAATATTAGGCAGGAAGTTTCTATAATAAGAAATTAAGCCTAAAAATGAACGCAATTGTGACACATTATTTGGAATGGGAGCATTCAAAATAGCATTAACTTTTTCTGGAATAGGTCTAATTCCTTCCTGAGATATTTTATGTCATAAATATGAAACTTCCGAAACCATAAATTTTAATTTTTCCTTATTTAATCTTATACCATGCTCAGAAAAGCATTTCAGAACATTTTCAACTCTTTCAGAATGTTCTGATTCATTACTAGCATTAATGATAACATCATCTAAAAATACACCAACATATTCAAAATTTTTTTTAATATGTTCAGTTTTACTTTGGAACATTCCAGGAGCACATTTTACCCCAAATGCTAATCGTAACACATTGAATAAACCTTTATGTGTATTTATAGTCAAAATTTTGCTACTCTCGTTATCTACAAGTTGTTGTAAATATGCATCTTTTAAATCAAAAACAGTAAAAAATTTACCACCTGATAATTTAGAAAATAATTCTTCCATTCTAGGAAGAGGATAATTATCATTTTCAGTATTAGCATTAACTGTTGCTCTGTAATCACCACATATTCTAACAGAACCATTTGGCTTAGGAACAATTACTATAGGACTAGCCCATTCTGAATGATCAACAGGTTTTAATATACCCTCATTATTTAATCGTTCCAATTCTACATCAGTCGCTTTTCTTAAAGCAAAAGGAACAGGTCGAGACTTAAGAAAAACTGGTTTTGCTTCTTTTTCAATTTTATTGACGCGGGAGGACCCTTGATTGTCCCGATCCCGTCAGCAAAAACATTAGGAAAATTTATAATTAAATCATCTTTCGAAATGCTTTTAATCATATTTACATTAGGCCAAAAAAATTCTGATGCTTTTAACCAAGTTTTTCCGATTAGACTCGGAACCTCCTCTTTAATTACTAACATTTTTGTATCAGGAATACAATATTCATTAACAACAGCATTTACTTTTAATTCCCCCAAAACAGTTAAGGAGTCTTTAGTATAAGACTTTGTTTAGTATAAGACTTAATAAGTTTGTAATTTAATATTAGATTTAATTAAAGGCAGCTTACCTGAGAACAATTTATGAGCAACACTTTTACTTTCAATAGTATGAGCTGCACCACTATCAATTTCAAATTGTATATTTACACCATTTATTTTAACCGATTTAATCCATGACACCTTATTGGTGTTGTCGTCCATAAAATTTAAACAATATTCTTCCTGCACAGTTTTAATTTTTCTGTTCTTAAAAGGTTTCTCACTTTTCATTCCAAAGTTTCTATTACGACAACAAATTTTTAAATGCCCCAATCGATGTCAGAAATGGCATTCTGCAGATTTAAAAAGGCAAAACTTGGGATTATGATTTTTAGAACAGCTGTAACACGGTTTCTCAGGCGCGAATTTATCTTCTTTAGGCTTAGGTGCATGAGCGAACTTCTCCACTTTCTATTTCTCTCCTTTAGAAACACGCACTTGATTGACAGTTGTACTATCTCCGATGTGTAGGGATTTCACTCCAGAATCACCTATCTCAAATGACTCAGTTATTTCTATCGCTGTTTGGAACGTTAAGTCTCTAGAATCCAGTAATTTTTTATGTATCTTCTCATCCTGAATCCCAAATACCAACTGATCACAGAGGCGGTCATTAAGCGTATTTCCGAAGTTACAATGTTCGGATAAACGACGTAACTCTCTTATGAAATCGGCTATATTATCTCCTTGCTTCCTTAGTCGTTTCTGGAACTTAAATCGTTCGACAATTTCACTAGGGCGTGGTGAAAAATTATCCTTAGCTTTCTTTAAAAGATCCTCGTAACTGATTTCTTTCAGCGTATTCGGAACAATAATATCTCGTAAAATAGCAAACGTAGATGTTCCAACAGAACTTAATAATATATTCTTTTTCATCTCATCATTTTTTATGATATTCGCTGAGAAATAAAAATCAATTTTCTCGACGTAAATAGTCCAAGGAACATTCGAATTATATTCTTCTAAGCGTTCCAGAGAAATTATTTCTTTATCGGTCATTTTTCCGTTCTCTTTTTCTTTTTCGAAAAAAATTTTTTTCACAACATTTCAGTTTGGGTTAAAATCCCATCCTCATCGCCACTTTTATATCGCCGCTATCTTATTATAACTAATTACTCTTAACTAAGGAAGAATGCATAACTATAACATTACTTATAGTTTATTATTTACAATATTTACAGCAGCTGCTAAACGCAACTCTCAGAACAAAACACATCTTACAACTGCGTGGAATACTCTGATAACATGCGATACCTTACAAACAGATTGTGTAGTGCTGCCATCTATTAACGCAGATCTCAACTATTGTTCGATTGAGATATGACAGCGCACATTTTGCAACGTTTTAACCAGATAATAGCCGAAAGTGCGACACTCTCACTAGAATAGCTGGAATCTTACTGAATCACATATTGCTGCTAATCACAGATGGTTGCGCTCCACCCACTACTACTAGTACCACGCCACAATGGAAATTATTTTCCGAATTACCTTCATATTTAATTATTTTCAACATATTAAACCCTTAACAGTTTTTGACGGGCACCGCTCGCGTAAAAAGAGTTTCATTACGTCGTTACTAAAAGCTTTTGAACACCATTAATTTTTAACTATAACTTTTTCCTTATTAATGAGCAATTAATCAGCTTATACAAGGCGGATATTTTAATATGGAAAAAGTGGTATTTTATTCTATTTTAAGTTTATTGTGTCAAAAAAAAAAAGAAATTGTTCAGGGTATAAACCGTTTCTCGCACCATTACATATAAATAACTAAAATTGCAAATTTAATTTAAATTCTTTAACTAGATGTTAAGTTAAAAGTTTCAGTCCATTTTTAATAAACGGAATTCAATACATATGAAAAGCTATAAAAACTTTTACTCCATCAAATTAAAATTTTAGTGATAAAAGATAAAATTTCCATGACCCTAATGCACATTATGAATATCGTTCCTTTCCAAAATTCTGGAGCTTTTATTACAAATGTCCTTTTAACCTTTATTCAAAGCAATCATCAATTCTGTCACATAAAATTTACGTACAATTTAAAATCATAAAATTTTTAACTTTTAAAATTCTTATAATTTTAGATTTGTATGATGTTTATAAAGATGCATTCCATTAAACTACTGTACAATAGATTGAACGATTTTCAAGACATCATTAGCAGGTGACGAATTTAAAAAGAAAATTGCTCTTAAAGTACTTCACATGTTAATTTACAATTATTAAAATCTTGAAGATATATTGTAAGTCCCATCTGTAAAGCATTTCAAATTATTTGTTAAATGAAGTTTCACAATCAATATATTCGTATTCAGTTTTAATTACACGTAGTTCTCTTAGACCTCTTGAAATATTTTTCAATTTCAATACATCATTGTTCCTGTCTCTTGAAAAGTCTTTGCTTAACAAATCCTTTCTGACGCAGCATAGGATTAAATTTATTACTTAACTTGGGTATTCATCAAATAATGTTCAAAGAATAAACTGAAAGGTAAATTAATGTGTAGAATTTCTTATTAAAACGAAAACATATAATTCGATTATTATATCCCTGTGCTTAGCAATACACAAACAAAGAAAGTTTATTTTCCTTACGAAACTGTTTAATCTATTTTTTTTTTCATTAAATCTTTGAAAGTACAATGACATAAATTAAAGAGAGCGACTGATAATAAAAATTCCAAGCAAATAGTATTTTGTTGTTTTGAAATTTAAAGATTTGCCAATAAAGTTGAAGAAAAGCGTCTAGTGCATTTCATCCCATTTATCATGTAATAACATTTTGAACTTGAAAATAAATACAAAATTCAAACATGATCAGTAAGTACGTAATAATATTTTGTCCTGCTTGATGCATATGAAATTTGATTGGAAATATTATTACACCATTTCAAATTATTTTTTTATTAGTATTAGTTATCGGTGATAGATTAAGCGCACAAGTGTGTATGAATATAGATGTTTACGATGTTCTTCATTTATTTCCAATAAAGTGACATCAGAACCGACTAATTTAGACAATTTACTTCATACAAATATTCTAAATTAGAAAAATTTAATGTCCTTCGGAAATACAATGAGAGTTGTACTAGAATTTGATTTTTTCACTAAACTTTAACATACAGTCGTAGAAAAAAAGTAAACACCCCCTACTAACTTTGCAGTTAATTACAATAGAAGAAAGTTACTGGCACCAAATGATTGGAAATAAAGTCTACTTTTAAATGGTGTATATAAAATTTGCTTAGGGGGCCGTCTACAATTGAAAACAAGACCAAACTTTGTTTTTTATGGCAACAACCAATTTTGGCAATGTATTTTAAATCTTCGGTTCAACCTATGCCTAAAAACGAAATTTTTAGTCATTTGAATGATACGTTTTTGAATTATAAACTTTCAAAATTTAGAGTTTCTCATGTTAACTTACATTTTCATATTTTTATTAATATCTCCTGAAATTATAATACTAACATGATATTTTTGTGTGTAGTTATAATATAAAAAAGCCAAAACATAAATACATTGAATTTCTAATTTCAAAAATTTTATAATATGAATTATGAAATTAATATTCGAAAAACAAATATGAATTGCAACCTACAATTTTTTTGGATATAGTTATATTTATCATATCCTGCTTTATGCTTTTTCTCAATTTCAAATTTTTCTTTCAAGTAGTTTTCGAATTATCATTAAAAAATGTAAAAATGATGGTTTAAGGGACCGCCTACAAAGTGCAGAAAAGCATAACTTCAAAAAATTTATTTTACTCATTTTATTGAAATATTTCTGCTGGCAATAGTCGTAATATATTAAGCGAGAGAAATTGTCATATTGGCAAGGAAAAATACATTAATAAAAGTGACACAGTCATCCTGTAGCATTTCAACAATCGAATACCGAGCTTCAATTTGGATACAGTCCCTAAAATTTGCTCATTTTAAAATAATTAATTTCTCGGAAACTAAACGCACGAATTTCATGCAAATTTGGATTTAGTCTAATTGAAGGATCTAGAATTTATTTATGGTGTCAAACTTAAGTATTGCTATTGAAAATAACAAAATTTGGGTTTGTTTTGATATGCAGATGGTCCCCTAAGCAAATTTTATACACACCATTTAAAAGTATACTTTATTTCAAATGTTTTGGTACCTATAACTTGCCTCTATGATAATTTGTTGCAAAGTTAGCAGGGGCTGTTTACATTTTTTTTTCCACGACTGTACGTCATTTACTGCGTATCGATAATTAACTCAGCAATGTTTTCGTTTTCCCTAAATAATGCTTAATCAAATGCCTTTATAAAATGTACATCAAAATAAAATTCAAAAGATTAAGAATGTGTACAATAATAATCTCGAAAAAAATAACCAGCATGCGTTTTGTAAATGAGTGTTTCTGCGACTGGCATAGTGATGATTCAAATCCTAGTTGTTTTTGTTTTTTTTTAAATTTCTGAATGATTACTTAAGCAAAAACACTTGTTGTTTTCTGAAATTTCTGACGAAAACTACTGCTACTCTCTTTTTAAAGTTTTATATCTAAGGATTTAATGCATTCTTAGGTTTTATTGGGCACGTTTCTTCATAAAATTTCGATATTGATCAACCGCACAAATTATAATTAGTTTCAATCGATAGCTAATCGTCATGGAGCCGATTTCACTAATTACAAAAATATATCTGAGTCATTCTCCGAAAAGCGTACATTTTCAGAGTTAAAATGATTGAAAACATATTTTTTAAAATCAGAATAAAAGATATGCTTGTGTATTGGTAATTGCTTTGGACATACCTAACATCATACCAGTAGATCCAAGTATTTTCGAAGATCGTGTAAAACATATTTTTTAAATACAAGAATTTTTTTCGTCTACCCAGAGCTTTCTACTGAACAAATTTTAATAATTATTTTTTATAATTGAAAATTTTTTACAAATGATTTCTTTTGTGAATAAGACCGCACTATCTATTTTTAAAATATTTCATTTTTTTTTTCATTATTATTATGTTTAATCTTTTGAATGATTTTTTTTAAACGGCGCCACGCGGATTACTGTCATTGTAGCAGATAAATCTATACTAATATTAAAAAGAAAAACTTTCCTTTATTTGTAAGAGGTAAACCATGAAAGTACAGAAAATTAATGGTGGAAAAAAAGCAAAGGCAGTCTCTGCTCCAATTTAAAATACATTTTATGTCGGTACTACTTCCCCAAAAGGCTAACTAGACTTGAGAATGTTCTAAAATAACTATTTCTTTAAAATTGTTAATGTTAAAAAGTTGAAAATAGATATATTCGTTACATTTAAAAGGCAAATGCTCACTTACAACAGTTTTTTAAAATATCGAAATAAAAAAAAATGAATTCAGAAGAAACATTCTAAAATCACAATTACTCTAAAACTACCAATCAGATTTCAAAATTCTTTCAGCATTTAACGGTGACTACATTTACTTGTTGATTACTAATGATGATTACATTGGGTTCTTCCACAGATCTCTTCCATCCAAAGTGTGCAATAGAGTCAAATAATCTAAAATTAGAATTTCTTATAAATTGTTAGGGATAGAAACTGGAAATATGATGGTCACTTTTAAGATATAAATGCTCGTTCAGAACTTTATTACTTACCCATCATACGTAGTATAGGGTAAGTCTTCTAATCGTTTTGAAAATTGAAAAAAAAAATTTTTGACGGATTTGCACGTTTCAGACACTGGAGATTCCGAAAAACATATTTAAAAAAAAAAAAAAATTGCCGTCCGTCTGGGTGTGTGTGTGTCTGTAAAAGCTCTCCGAACAAATTGAGATAGGGACTTAAAATTCGGTGTGTACTTAGGGAGTAATGATGGGAAGAAGCCTATTGTATATCAGTAACCTCGAAAATCCGGAACTATTTTTTTCGGACTCTCGAAATATTCGTTCAGATAAAAGATATACAAAAAATTCAAAATTGTTTATTTTAAGGAATGAATATAAAAGACAATAAAAAAACATAAATTTTGCATCATGACTGAAGTTTATCGGATAATTAGTTGCCGAGATATTTGTAATCCTATTTTTTCCACTCTTCGATTTTTCATGACCCTGTATTTCATTAAAATTTCAATTCAAAGACCTATTTTAATTGGAAATGCGACGCTTAATCCGATGCAGTAAACTGTTAGTTAATACGATTATAATTTTTTGAGTTATAAGGATGTTTCTTTTATGCAATTCGGTACTACCGGATTATCCCGCCGACTAAAAACTACCAGATTAAATGCCAATAATGGCTTATCGTAAATGCCAAGCATTTAATGCATCTTCATACTATAAGGGGGGTTACCACAGGGGAGACCATGTTCTGTCGCCAAATTCCGCCAAGTTTGTCTCCAACTTGGCGGTATATCTCCAAATTTGGCAACCAAAAGTAGTCGCAAAAAGTCACGCCAAATTGGGGGTATCTCTAATATTTCGCCAAATTCCCATAGACTTCCATTGTAAACGAATAGTGTTTATTTGCTTACAGAAAATAAACAAATTGAGACATTTTAATACAACAAAAAGTAATATTATCTTAAGGGATTATATTAATTATATTTAAGGGAGCCCAAGTAAATTAAATTATGAATAAAAGTAACGTGATACAATGCTTAGCATATATCACATGTTTTATTTTCATATTTTATATTATGTATATCCATGATGGGTAAGTATTACGGTGGCCCCCAAAGACTGGTTCTTCATTCGAAATTAAAAAAGATAAAATCAGCAGAAAATGTTCTAAAATTACATGTACTCTGAAACTAACAAACCGATATCAAAAAGTGTTTCAGCATTTTTAATAATGACCTGCTTAAGCATAGGCTGTTTTTTATCAGTCCATCACTGCACCTAAGAAGGTACACATACGAAAAATGCTGTAAAATTACGATTTGTTTAAAACTGTTAGGGATAAAAAGTTAATTTGAAATTGTGATTAGATTTAAGGCTAAAATTCTCACTAAGAACCGTTTTTTAAAAAATGGAAATTTGAGAGGATAAAATGAGCAAAAAAGTCTTAAAATCATGATTAATCTGAAATTACCGAACCAATTCTAAATATTCTTCCACTGTATATTAGATGGCGGGCGGATTCTTAAATAGACAACATGTTATCCGTTTTTCGTAAAGGAGAGGCTTTTACTTGTATTTTTATTAATTGTAGTTATGTCATTTTCACTTTATTTTAATCATCAAATTTTAACTATTTTCATCAATTGCGGGCCTTGCAGGTAGGGAATAATTTGGATTATTTAAACTTTATTTATTATATCTTTAATGATGTCATTTCCTTATTATAATTAAAAGTAAAAAACATTAATCGTTAAAGAGATATTGTTTAAGACAATAAGGAGTCTCAAAGGCTGCAAAAGTTAGTTGACATTATTTTTAAAAGAAAGTTTCCATTTAAAAACTTCAAAATAAAACATTATATCTTTATTAATGCCATTTCCTTATTACAATTAACAGTAAAATACTTCATTCATTTAAAGAGATGATGAGATAATGTTTAAGACAATAAAAAGGCTCAAAGGCTGCAAAACTTAAATGACATTGCTTTTAAAAGAAAGTGTCCATTTAAAAACTTTAAAATACAACATTATATCTTTATTGATGTCATTTCCTTATTACAATTAACAGTAAAATACTTCATTCATTTAGAGATAATGAGATAATGTTTAAGACAATAAAAAGGCTCAAAGGCTGCAAAAGTTAACTGACATTGTTTTTAAAAGAAAGTGTCCATTTAAAAACTTTAAAATACAACATTATATCTTTATTGATGTCATTTCCTTATTACAATTAACAGTAAAATACTTCATTCATTTAAAGAGATAATGAGATAATGTTTAAGAAAATAAAAAGGCTCAAAGGCTGCAAAAGTTAACTGACATTGTTTTTAAAAGAAAGTGTCCATTTAAAAACTTTAAAATACAACATTATATCTTTATTGATGTCATTTCCTTATTACAATTAACAGTAAAATACTTCATTCATTTAAAGAGATAATGAGATAATGTTTAAGACAATAAAAGGGCTCAAAGGCTGCAAAACTTAACTGACATTGTTTTTAAAAGAAAGTGTCCATTTAAAAACTTTAAAATACAACATTATATCTTTATTGATGTCATTTCCTTATTACAATTAACAGTAAAATACTTCATTCATTTGAAGAGATAATGAGATAATGTTTAAGACAATAAAAAGGCTCCAAGGTTTCAAAAGTTAACTGACATTATTTTTAAAAGAAATTTTCCATTTAAAAACTTCACAATACAACATTATATCTTTATTGATGTCATTTCTTTATTACAATTAAAAGTAAAGTACTTCATTCATTTAAAGAGATAGTATTTAAAACAATAAAGAGGCCCAAAGGCTGCAAAAGTTAACTGACATTGATTTTAAAAGAAAATGTTCGTTTAAAATCTCCAAAATACAACATTTTCCTATAATGGAATCAGAATGTAATCTTTTTGTGTGATTCTAAAAACACTGAAGTTAGAAGCAAAATTGACAAGAGGAAACCGCTCTCATCTGTGAAAATGGCTTCCTTTCAAAAGACATTCGAATGAAAAAATGCATTTTAATTCCAAAAATATCACGGTTTCTTATGGTCGCGTTTAAATAATGTAATTCAAATGGTCTGTTCATCTTTCCCATACTGAGATATGGCCATTAACTATGTGTTAACTATCTGCAACATTTTTTATTTGATAGATTTTGATGAACTCTCAGAATTTTAATAACTCTTTGCAGCTATATAAAATTTCTCTTTGATTATAATAGCATCTACTGAGTATTAAATAATCCTTGTATTTTTAAAAGGCTGGCAGGATTCCGTTAATTATTATCACATTAAAAATCAGAATTTTCTTTTAAAAATGTCAGTTAATATGTTTCATACCTAAAGCCAATATCATTTATTTTTATATCAAGGTTACCAGTTTGGCTTCCTTTTTTATCAGGAAATTCCGAATTCTCGCCAGAAATTAAATATAGTATTTTGTCCTTCATTTTATGACAGACTTTTTGGGATTACATAAAATTTAAATTCTACTTTCGGATTTTGCGGTATGAATTTGGAATGTCGAAATAAAAATTTAGATCAAACGGACGCATGATGCATATTCAACATTTTTTTTCTTGAATAAAGCCGTTTTTAAAGTACCTATGGTTCCCGCTAGATACATTTGTTTCAAAACACAAAATTAATATGCCGTATTTTTGAATTTAAAATATCGCGATTTTTTCTATTAATGATAATTTTTTTAATTAGGTCATTCTTTTTAAAAACGAGGACACACATAAATTACTGTCACCTCATTTTTCATTCAGATAAGTATATAAAATAAAACAAATATTTCTTTATTCATATCTACGCTCTTTACTTACGTTTGTATTTATTATAAACTTCTTGTGAAATGAATACTTTCATTCTAAGAGAAAATATAATTAAATATCACTTTTCTGCAGAGTTGATACTTAAATTTATCAAAGGATTTTCTAATTGCGTTTGTCTCGAGAGGTTACTATTTCCAATTGTAAATTTAGAACTCTCTTGTGACCTCGGTTTGACTATTAAAATTAATGGTTAAATTTGATTTGAGCAGGTAATTTCTCCTGTTAATAAAAGACATAGCATTTTCCACATTACGCACATTCATATTTGATAAAAAAAAAAAAAAAGATTAACGTCAAAATAAACTTTACATTTATTGTGTTTATTATTTGTCTGGTCCTTAAATATATAGGAAATGGAAATTCTGTGGTTTGTATGAGTTTTATTATACTGTTTTAGAGAATGGAGTGTTAAATAGAAAAAAATTATTTAAAATGAAAAACGTTTTTTTTTTATTATTATTGTAATATTCACAAATATTTCGACAATACTTATGAAATCCATATGTGAATTTTGTTTTTAAAAAATAATTATAAAATCTTTTAACTTTTCTTTTTAGTTTAAAACGACAGCAGTTTTATTTAATGAGATGCAAATTGTTGATAAGGCCAAAAGGACTTCTTAAAACACCATAAAATTTAGAAATGCGCAATGCATTTCTAAAGAATCTACAGTGGCAAAAAATTCATTTTTATACACTAAATTATCCGTCATTTTTAAACAAAAAATTTCCGTACTCGTAAAAAGCATACTTTTCAGTTAATTCTTCCCGGAAGTCTGAAATGAGGGGAAATTGCCGTTTATTCTTTGCACGCATGCGTATTGGCTGTATTAATACCAAATTTGAATTTATTTTTTAAACGAAAATACGAAAATCAATAAATTAATTTTTCTAATTTATTTTTTTAAAAAAACATAAATAATGCTTTCGAATTTAATAAATAAGCAATTTTCTCATTCATTTAAACTTATTCGCAATTTATTTTTTAGAGTATTAAAAAATATTCGCATGTAAAATATATTCTAAACGAACACATTAAAAAATATATGTAGTGGTTCAATCAAGTTAAAAAATCGATTTTATTCAAAAAAGCAAAAAC
The DNA here is from genome assembly GCA_963932465.1 of Maratus speciosus. NCBI lineage: Eukaryota > Metazoa > Arthropoda > Arachnida > Araneae > Salticidae > Maratus > Maratus speciosus. Next base: position 317,400,548 of record OZ010791.1, on the reverse strand, counting down.
TTATCTCGAATTTAAATAAAAATATAATATTCATATTTTACATCTAATAATCAAATTATGTCTTATTAAAAATATGTCTAATATGATATATTTCTTATCCTCTGTTATTCTATAAGTGTTAAAACGCCAAACATTATTTCATAACGACGAAATGTTCCTGCATTTAAGTTTAAATTTCCGAGCTTTCTCAACAAGAACTTTAACAAGCATTACCAATCCCTCTTTTAAAGAAACCCGTATCTTCATTTTAATTTCTCCTTGTGCCAAGTGCTCGCTGGCCGAGTGGTTTAAGGTGCTCCATTCGAGACGCGTAAACCCGGGTTCATACCCAATCGGATCTACAGAACAGCGAGAGGGGTATTTTTTAAAAAAACTCCTTTTTTTCAAATTACGAAAATTTTCTGTCCTAAAACGGAAAAAAAAGAACGGGAATTTCTTCAATACTGGGATATATACCGGAAGCAGTTCTGACATGAATATTTCCGTGAGTTGAAGAAAATATTTCCGAAAGTGTAAACTCCCTTCATCAGGCTCAAAAAAAAAAAAGGTGTCTCTAGTTTGAAAGCAGGAGTAACACATACTTGGGTTGGGCAGGAGCAACACATTAGTATGTTGCTCCTGCTTTCAAAGTAGAAACACCTATTTTTTGCGCCTGATGACGGAAGACGACGTTCTTTTGAAAGGCCTTGTGCATTTCTAAATTTAATTTGTTTTAAGAAGTTCTTTTTGATCTTATCGTATCACACCAACTTCTTTCATGATTTATTACAAATTGTTAGTTAGTATTTTTTTCTTTTTGCTATATAATATGAAAACAATAAGAATGTAGTACAGCATGAAACAAATAATTTACTATAATAATAAGACACTAAATAACAATACATATGGAATCGCCTATGTATGACAGACAAGATTGGACGGAATAATAACAATAAATATGTCGTCATCAATGCGAAACTGCATTTTTCCACTATCTAGTTCTTCATGACGTGATTTATTATTATTTTATATTGGCATATATTTCTTATATACTATTTACTGTAGTCACATTTTTTTCAGCGTTTATTTTACTTTGTAAAGCAATAGCTTTTGTAGTAAAATATATAGAAAAAAGTAAAATAAGTTCTGTTTTTCTAACTAGTGTGCACAACAAGCAAATATACACCTGTATAAGTACGATTATGTTATGAACTGTTATCTTCTGAGCTTTGCTGATATTTTCTTAGAAGGTTGATAATTTTAAGATGTGACCCACGAAAGCCAGTGACTCACGCAAACTTGTCTCAGTCAAGTACGCAAGAAAGCGCTTACGGAAGCATATCCTCTTGATGGGTAATAATGCATTAAATTAATTATACATTGATTTACATTAAAGACATCATAAATTTATAAAAAAAATTTAAATCGTTATTTGATTCGATACTCTTCCTATAGCAACAATGAAGTATAGATGCTGCATTATTTGCGTGCAGTGCGGTTTAAGCATAATTGCAAAGAAAAACAATGGAAGTTTTAATGACAAACGCATTGTATTCTCCACCGTAATTCCCCACAATAATTTTTATATTGGTTTTGTATCTCAAGCACAATTGCAGTAAATTTTAGGGTAGCCTTATTATTAGACGCGCTTAAGTTCCACGGTATAGTTTCTGTGTCTTGCACGCCATTCAGCATGTTCAGTAGCCAACTGTTACTTAACGGGCAAAGTCAGCCTCATGTTCTGCACCTACTGCTTTTAAACTTTTTAAAATTAATTAACTTTATGTATTGTATTCTCTTAAATTCCCTTTTTTGCAGAAAAATGTGCATTTAAAATTTGTATAATGATAACCAATGTGAAACTTTACAACCACTATAACGTATATTATAACACGTACAACAGCTTAAAAAAAAGTTTTGATATTGCTTATTGTACTAATTATTAACAATATGCAAATCAAAACTTGGAGGCTCCATTTTTCGTTGTTTTTTACTTAAATGATTGTTATTTATTATTTCTACTGTTAAATGTTAAAAATATGATTTAAAACAGCGTGTTTTGAACCGTAGAACTACTTTTAATAATTATTATTAAGTTTTTCTCTACATTATTTTGAAAATTTGCACAAATCCCATATTTCTTTACCCTATTCATCTGCGGATGGTTACATTATATTATATCACTCTGCACTGAAAAAAAATTCTGTCTCTGACATCTAAAAACTAAATTGTGGCTCTAGAAACAAATATTTCCGTGTCATTCTTATAAATTCTAGTTCCCTTTGCTAGAGAGTTCTAGTTTTCTCTATTAAAATTCAAGTATATTGTTTTGGTCAAACTTATTTAAAATTCTCTGAAAATAAATACGAAGAAAAGAAGTGAGTTTTAGTAACTATAATTCTAGTTTATGAATAATTCTATAGCAAGTTATAATTTCTCACAATTCAAACGATTCGTAATATAATGTCTAATTTCATCCCCTAGAAAACTATAGACTAAAACTTCGCGATCATTTCGTCTATCCAGTTTATTTGTTTACCTTATTTGCATAGCTCTGAAATCTATATTTATAGTTTAGGGATTTAGAAAATTATACCTATTCGTTCTAAATGAAGGCGGTATATTTTTTCTTTCAGTGTGCAATGTTCGCGGTATAACAAGTATAACAAGTGACCATTAAACTTCTTACCATATCCTTCAGGCTCTCTTTTATATGTTTCAAAATATTCATTCCTTCAGCGTGGGAAGACAGCTAGGATTCTTCAATCAGCTATAAGACATACATACCACCTTATTCTAAAAAGTTTCAATTGCACTGTGAATTAACAATAAATATTTGTACCTATTTTTTACAAATCATGGTCCATTTCAGTAGAATATCTATCAGATCAACATGATTCTTCCTTCTGCATATGTAAAAAATAATTTCATTATATTCTATTCTAGAACAGAGGTCGCCAATTATTTTTCTTGCAATTCCCTTTGAAAACATTTTCAAATTTTTGCGGTCTAGAAAACTTAAGGGGACTCTTCACTCACTTGAAAATACCCGTTCGCTAATGTTAAACCTATGGGCAGGTTGTTTTCGAATTTCTCGTTTAAATTTGAATATTTTTAAAAGATTTTTGCATAGAGTAGCTGAGCTCGATAGCTAGGGCCATTCCGTATTTTTTCGATTTTTGTTGCAGATTATTTTAGTAAAAGTACTTTTCCTTTAGAAACAGGTTCCGAAAGTAAAGGTGCCTTTATTAAAGAAATCTGCAAACGAAATCGAAAGAGTAAGAAATAGCCCTATTAAAGATCGACCTCAGCTATAACGACTTTCCTGTTATATATTCATTTAACCTCCACCCCCCCCCCTCGAAAAATCAACATTTAACTTTACTGATTCATTTTTGTATTTGTCATTATCCCCCCCCCCCCCCTCAAATAAAACATTTAGTTTAAATTTGACATTCTATACTTAATTCCATTTTTCTATATTCATTCCATTCCCCTCCCCTCACACTACTGTAAGTTTCATTTATTCTTTAAAATTTCGTGCTAAATGCAGGCATCATTTTTAACAACCATTTCCTTTTCTTTTAACTTCTCACAGACATGTGAATAGAAATGAATCTTAACCGCACTGATTTTACGTTGAGATAAAATAAAAGAATAAAATAGAAATTTATTTCCTTCGCCTTTCAGACGACGATATGTAATGCATATTTTATGAGTAACACTTGAGAGAACTACGCATCAGATTTTTCTCAGCCTCTTGGCTTGTGTTCCTATTAATTCCCACTCTTTAGTTTCTCAGATAATGACCATATGCCATCCTGACTAATACGGACAATTGTTAGACTCTAACGTACATGTAATATCACGTGTTTTGCTATTTCTTCGATTACCCCGCCTAGCTACAGGAATTCATTTACTAGTAACCTATAAGCCCGCCATGGCGTATATTTTAATTCAATGGAAAGCTTCGGGATTTTTTACTCATTGCTTTGTCCACGCCACCCATATCATCGCCAATATATTACATATGTTTGCCCTCAGCTCACCAATGTGTGAGTAATTGTAATGAGTACTTTGTCACTACTGCCTCTTATCTTGAGCGAGACAGACGTCAGCGTCTCCGCTTGTGGGGGCCGCCCCACCGGGCAATCCTGTTAACTTCTCCCCTTTGCTCTGTATGTCACGGCCATCCTCTTAAAAGTTTTCCATAAATAAAGCAAGTTAAGTACTCTAAAATATTGTGTTGGAGTTCTTTTTACGAGGATTGTGAAACTGGGTTCACGAAATCGCCTTCATATCAGCTATGCTATGCAAAAAAATCGTTTAAAAATATTCAAATTTAAACAAAAAATTTGAAAACAACCTGCCCATAGGTTTAACATTAGCGAACTGGTGTTTGCAAGTGAGTCCCTTTAAGTCTTCTCACCCCAACTCTCTCCACCACGCGCCGAAAACGAATTTTTGGCGAAAATGCTGCAAAAATTCGGGTGGATTGAAACACGACCAAAACTATCTGTATTCAAAAAATCTCTTTTCTTCCTTCGAAATTTTCAACATTACTCATTGATTTGAGCTGTATCGGCTCAGATGAGACACTCTTTATTTATTGCTATGAACTTCACTGTTTAAAATTATCAGTCATGACTAAGGCTTGAGTGAAAATTATAAAGCAAGCAATGCATATACGGCTAAACTTTGAAGACGCTTTTCACATGCTCGTTAAAAGCTGCAGACATAACAGTAATAGAAAAACTTTAGTTTGAAACCGCAAAAGTGTTCGGAATACTCTTTGAGAAAGATCTAGAATAACAGATGATAATTTACAAAAATCATTATAAAAAATAAATCGAGTCTTGTGTACCTAAAACATTTTTGAATTAGATGAAATTCTTATAGTTAGAAAATCATTCTGTGTCGTAGATGAATTAATTACATTTTATTGTATATGAAAATAAAAAGTTTTGGTCAGAGGCACAGAGAGCCAACTTAGGCCACATGTATAAGTACACGTACAATTAGTAGTTCTGTATGTTTATGTATTTATTAATTGCTTACATTTTTGGACATTTTCGTGTTCGTTTTCGGTCGAAAATAGGAAGATTACCGAAATTCGGTTTCGCTTTCAGTCTTTAAAATCTGTTTCGCCCAATCCTTAAAAATTGCATTATAAAATTAAAGTAAAACATATAATTGTCTTTAGATTTTATCAAATTTCTGTAGATTTTATCAAATGACGATATGATTAAAAAACGCATCAGAAAAAATTTGACCTATGAAAAGAATCTATAACGCTGCTCTCAAATTTGATTTCATGCCAGACTTTTTTTATTCTTTCAGTTTTTAGTTTACATACTTCCCTTCTAGTTCTGTAGATTAGTTACATGTGTCCTACATTTTAGCAAAATTACTTTTCCAAAATAAAGAAAAGAGAAATACATTATTAATATAGCCGGATGCATTAAAGTTTTGAAGGCATATGGTATCAATATTAGATTTTTTCTTACTTTAATTTTAGAACTGGATATCAAGCATGAAATCATTTTTTGTGATTTAAAGATAAGGTTAAAGAATTAGAATTTTAAAGATCATTTTATAACACAAAAAATATCATGAGCGTCTCATATGTGTGTGTGCTTACGCGCATATATATATATATGAGAATTTGCATAAAAAGTCTTTTCACTATACATATGATAATATATTTGTGTTTGCATGTATGTGCACTGTCAGAAAAATTCTTCTTTATAAAATAAATTATCCGCCATTTTTAAACAAATAATTTCTGTACTCCTAGAAAACACGCTTTTTCCGTTAATTCTTCCCCGAAGTCTGAAAAATAGGGGAAATTTCCGTTTAGTCCTTAAACACATGCGTATTATCTTCTGTATTAATACCAAAATTCCAATTTATTTTTAAAATGAAAAACCAAAAATTCAATAAATAAAAAAATCTAATTTACTTAAAAACAAAAACAGACAAAAATAATGCTTTTGAATTCAATAAAGAAGCAAATTTCTCATTCATTTAAATTTGTTCGCAATTTATTTTTTAGAGTATTAACAAAAATATTCTCATATAGAATATATTCTAAACGAACATATTTGAAAACTATATAGTAGTTCAATCAAGTTTCAATCAGGCAAAAAGAAAATAATAATCGATTTTATTCAAAAATCAAACATTTCTTCTCGAATTTAATTCAAGATATAATATTCTAAGAATCAAATTATGTCTTACTAAAATTTTGTCTACTATGTAACAATTTGTATCCGCTGTTATTCTATAAGTGTTAAAACACAAACCATTATTTCATAACAACGAAATGTCCCCGGTTAAAAACCAAGTGCATCCACGGAAGAAAGAGAGATGTGTTTTTTTTAAAAAGCTTCTTTTTAGGGTTCCGTACTTAAAAAGTAAACACGAAACCATTATAAGATCACTCCTGTGTCTGTCTCTCACAGCCATTTTACTCGTAAACTATGAAATGTGGAAAGTTCAAATTGGTCCAAGTAATAAATACTATTAACCCACATATTTTCAGATTATTAAACATTCATAAATATATTTAGTAAAAATGTAGAGGGGCTTATTAAGTTAGTTGAAAAAAAACTATTTTCTTTGTATATCGTGTGGGGATATCGCGTGAAAGCTTTCGTAACGCTGAACACAAAAATACGTTTCTTTTAATTTCAGGTATTATATTTTCAGAGACATCGTAGAAAATGTAGCAAAAAAATACGTCCCCCCCCCAAACCTAATTCCCAATCTACTGAAACGAAAATTATGAGAAAATTAGAGGTAATAGACGTTAACTTAAACCTTGCAGGAAAATTATAGCGATTACCCTGAATCACATAGTTTTTGAGAAAATCACATTTTTCCATTACACACAAATTTCGATTTACGGGCGTTCAGCAAAAATGTTGAGCAACGCTGGAAGTACCAATCGTAGCACAAGTATAAAAGCATTGCTGATAATGATTTTCGAAAAAAAATCGTCAGTAATTAGCCGAGATATTAACCCTTAAAGATACGGACAGTTTAGACATACATAACGACAGGGGAACGTACTCTATGTACAGTCGTGGAAAAAAAAGTAAACACCCCCTACTAACTCCTCAACAAATTACCGTAGAAGAAAGTTACTGGTACCGAACGATTGGAAATAAAGTCTACTTTTAAAGGATGTATATAAAATTTGCTTAGGGGGCCATCTACATATTAAAACGAATCCAAACTTTATTTTTTTCAATGACAATACCTAATTTTAACGTGATATTTCAAATCTTCGGTTCAAACTATGCCTAGATACCGAATTTCAAGTCATTTGAATGATAAGTTTTTGAATTATAAACATTCAAAATTTTGTGTTTCTAATGTTAAATTACATTTTCATATTTTTATTTATATCTCCAGAAATTATGCTCCTAATGTGCTAATTTTTTTGTGTAGCAATAATACTAATATACCCAAACATAAATACGTGAATTTGCAATTTTTATAATTTTATGGTATCAGTTATGAATTATTAAATTAATATTCGAAAAAATTATGAATTGCAACCTACAATTTTTTTGATGGATTTAGATTTATTAAGTCCTGCTTTATGGAAAACCAAAATTTCACATTTTTCTTCCAAATAGTTTTCAAATTATGCTTAAAAAACGGAAAAATGATGGTTTAAGGGGCCGTCTATAATAGAAGTGACTAGATATTTGAAATTTCTTCTGCTGTCCTGTATTCTAGCAGGCTTCATTCACTTCTTAAGATGCCTTGATTAAGATGGGGACTCTCTCGGTTAACAATCGAGTTCTGAACTTCAATTTGGATACAGCCCTTAAAATACGCTAGTTTTAACATAATTAATTTCTCAGGAACTTATAGTACAAATTGCATAAAAATTTGCTTTTAGGCTAATTGATGGGTGTAGAGTTCATTTATGCTGTCAGAATTGTGTACTGCTATTGAAAAAAAACAAAGTTATGGCTCGTTTTAATGTATAAATGGCCCCCTAAGCAAATTTTATCTGTATCATTTGAAATTAGACTTTATTTCCAATCGTTCGGTACCAGTAACTTTCTTCTACGATAATTTGTTGAGGAGTTAGTAGGGGGTGTTTACTTTTTTTTTCCACGACTGTACCATCAGCTTTTAAAACCTAGTAAATACCTTTTAATGACATACATGTATAATAGGGTAGAATTAAAAAACGAAGTTTCGAATTTATATTCTAATAGTAATTATTTTTTTCCTTTTTAACTCCATAAAAAGAAAACATTTTTCTTTTAATTTTAAAATGGTATTTTCCGGTTCCTCAAACCATCTGATTTTCCATAAAAAATGAATAAAAGCCAATAATTGCATGAAAAGTGTTTTAAGCGTATTGTTAAATTTATATTTTGCAAAATTAAATTAATGGAGCGTTAATGTCCTTTAAACCTCCGAGCGTCTTGCAAAAGGGTAAAATTGTAATGTTATATTCTTTGCATTTTGTTTTAAATGCTGAGAAAATATGATTGTTTCAACATTATAAAAAAATCTCAATTACAAATATGAATGTAATCTTTGAGAGTATTAATCATTCTTCAATGTATTTAAAATTCATTAAATATATAGAATTATATTACCTTAAATATTGCTTGTATTGCTGTGAAACCTGGAGCTTAGTGAACCGAATATTACGCCCCAAACACTTAGAGGGTTAATAAAGAAAATAATTTAGTTTTAGTGCCATGGAAAATATGGCTCCACTTTATTTGACTTCTGTAGAAGCCAGCGTATAGTGGGCGTCGGCTTTCATTGCCTCTGATTTATTTGTCTGCGACTCATAACAAGTTAGTCCGATTTAGCATGTGTTAACAGTTTCTTCGATTATTTTTCTATAAACATTTGGTGTCAAATGTGACAATGTCTGCTAACGTACCTAAATCTAGAAAATTGATGAAGTGTCTTCTATTTTGCGAACCAAAACAATTAACATTAGACTTTCATCTTTGGCGAACATATCAAGATGTTATGAAACATTATTTATGGATTCAATTTAACTTAAAATCTGCCATCTGGAATCTGGAACACACTGTTTCTGAAATATCTAAAGCTTTTGCTTATAGCGGAGAGTGGGGATGAAAGGGACATTTTGGCATTACAAGCTTATAAAATAATGGCATTAAAAGATATAACTTTCAAATTTGAGCCCAATTCTCGTCTGAAACCTTTGCTTTTATATTACCAAAACTTCTTATCCCAAGTACAGTAGTTTAAACCATATACGCATTTTTATAAATTAGGAGAAATGTCCCTTTTAACCCCATTGTAGGGGATGAAAGGGACACTGCGCAGGGTTGAAAGGGACACACAAAAATAAAACATTTTTATGATTTTTTTTCTTTTAATTTGCGATTACGTTATTCAAAAATAAAAGATAATTATACAGAAATGAAACTAAAATATATTGTAACATACGATAAAATAAAAACAAGAAAAATAACATGTTTAGGCCTACTTGACATTAAAAAACTTTAAATCAGTCAAAAATAATTAAGAAAGATTTAGCTCTAGCTGTCTTACCACCAGTTACGGGTTTAGGTAATCCCACCACAATATCATGACTATTCACGTCATTCGTGTCAATAGTATCAGTAAATATAAAATGGTTTTATTCTGTTTTTTTTCTGAAAAAATGTACCTTAAATTGATTACGAGCACTTTTCAGGAGTCTGTGGCTACAGTGCGATAAGAATATCACCATAATTATTCCATTACTTTTCGCAAATTTTATTGTTTTAATATTTATATTTTCATAATTATCGAATAAGATAAGCGCAAGATCAGTTTTGGAACATCTCAGAATATTTAGCTAATGCGCAATTGCTTTAAAAATTTCTGCGCCCATTGACCAACTTTGATGAACAAGTCCAAGTTTTGGGATGGAGCTCCTCCGAGCATGATCTTCTTAAAATTCTTCCATGGGAAAACGAATACTGTTGAACATAGTTACCTGATGCAGAACAAAACACAAAATTGTGACAATTTGACCATGTTTAGCTGATGTTACGTGACAAAATTGTTTTTCACATCGTTTTGCTACTATATTAGGTGGTTTGTACTCTGTCATTAAGCCTGTTTTATCACAGTTGTATATTATGTTCGTGTAAATTTATAGCGATCTATAGCTAACTAAAGGTTTCTAAAAAATATCAACATTATCTTTGTTGAAACGTGTACTTCTTGTTAAACTAATGGCTATAGGTTTCTTAAGAGAAAGTATGAATTTCTTTGCATAAAATCTTGGTACCATTCAATTCCATCTTTCTTCTTTGTTCGCCGAGATAGGGACATATTTGGAGGGTTCAAAGCAATTGAATACTCATAGTAAGCACACTTGTCAAACCATAGTTAATATTAGGTGCTTGGAGCAAATATGAAGTTAACTCATTTTATTGAGCTTCACTAAAGGAAGCTTGATAGAAACAACCTAAGGTTTTTAAAGTGAGATGTCCCTTTCAACCCCTCAGTTTCTCTTCCTTTCAACCTCATACAAACCTAGCGAAATTAAAAATCTATTCATGCATGAGAGTATTTTAGCTAACGAAATATACTGATATTCACATAAAGTGCATACTTTACAGTGCTAAATAATATAAGTATTATATTGCTAAACACAATATTACTTTTTTAGAGAAAAAAAGTAAAGCAACATCAAAATTTACTTTTTTACATCGAAAACAGGTTTTTCTTTCATCACCTACAACGCTACAATTGTTAATGTTAGTTATAAGGATTATTAAAACAGAACAAGTATCGTCATCGATTGAGCCAAAGTTGAAACTTTGTACGTTTTATTTTCTTCCTGAAATTTTGAGTGTCCCTTTCATCACCACTCTCCCCTACAATTAAAAGTGTATTGCTGAGACCTTCAATTCCAATTGTTTCTGATACACAAATCATAAAAAATGATTAGACTATCGTGAGAAATGTCAAAATTTGAAGAAAAATATTAAGATTGGAAAGAATAATCTCACATCCAATATAAAATTGAAAAATGTTAGGTAATCGCGCATAAAACATTTTTTTGTGTAAATATACTAAATATTATCGTATATCAAAACAACAACTTCACTTTCTAAAAGGCCAAAGAGAGATGGAGTGATGGCAATAGGACCAATAAACTGGAAAAAGAAATATCAGGGAAAGAAAAAGTTATTTTAAAACAAAAAAGTGATGTTTTGATTGAATGATCGTCAAGTGAAAAAAATAGTTCGGAAGGAAATAAGTATATCGGTTGTTCTTCTAAACTTGAATTTGATAATCAACAAGGTGAAAGAACCGGAGTATTAGACAGACTGGAAATATTATTATTGCAAATGGCACCCTAGAAGATATGGGTATTCCTGATGAAAATAAAGAAAAGGTAACTGAAAGAAGGACTTGAAGACGACAAAGAGAAAAGAAAAGGAAGAATTTAAAAGAACAAGAAAGACGAAATGATTTAATTTTAGAAGGTTTGTATTTTGATGGCAGAAAGGATAACGTTATGATAACTGAAGCAAAGGAAAAAAAGTACAACTAAGAATCATTAACAACGTAATGGTCGCCTTAAATTAAGGTTTAAAATTCAAATTGCTTATTGGCACCACTTTTTAAAAAAATAAATGTTCACCTTATTTAAAGACAGGTAAAATGATACCATAATAAAGCAAATTAAACTATTCTATAAAACTGTTGTGAATAAAAAAAATCTGAATAATCTAAATAAAAATCGTAGCCCGTGAATATGACAGGAGCGAGAATTAAGGGGTTAACCCTCTCGCTGCGTAATTGTTTTATCAAAATAGCTTCAACAATTGCGTATTTATAGAATTTTTATTCTTTTATCACCGGTTTTCCAAAACAAAAATTTTTATCTAATTTAATCGGGAAAATGCTCCGATTAAATAAAGCAAAATTTACATTAAAAAAATAACTGGTGGGAATAATCAAGGAGGGTTAATTAGGAGGAAAAAATGCATCTCCGATAAAATCCCGGGTTGTGCAGCGAGAGGGTTAAAGAAGAACACATAGTCTTAGGTCAAAAACAGGATCAAAATATATTGGTCATATTTCATTGCCCATCTTATTTTTATATTAATATAGCCACTGCAATTTTGGTGTAGTTTCAAAGTAATAATACAGCCATTTCAAGTTTGATATTTATTGAGTGAAACAGAAACGCGGTCAATGCAGCACAAAAATCTGGAGTTGTCAAAACATTGGAATCAATACTCTAAAAACTTTACAATGGATAATTTACTTATTACATGCAAATGAACTTTTTTTAGATACGTATTCCAACATCTTGCTGGAAAAACTACGGGTGCTAAAGTGTTTTCTGGACCAATAGGAAAGCAACTTGAAAAAAAGGCGAACATACTGAAATTATAGAATATAAAAACATGTATCCTGTCTTGACGGACTGATCGGATGAAGATCTTTAAAAAAAAGTACAAACAGGGGATACACCTGAATTTTAGATTTTCCTTGTCATACTCAAACAAAGAAAACATTTGTCAAAATTGCCCCGAGGGCTGTGTCAACCGTCTTTAGATATTAAGAAAGAGATGGCTTTATCTTGGGAAAGTTGAATTCCCGCAATGTAATGACAAAGTTTCCATAAGAAGCCAGTAGGTTGAATATCTAACTGACTTAATCCATAGCAATGGGAGGTAAGGAGGGTGGAAGTCGGTATTTTGGCATCTCCTAGTAGTGACTTCTGGGTAGTATTTGCTTAATATAAGCAAATATTAGCTAACAGCTACGTTATTTACTTTAAGTTACTTTATACTGAAATTTTAAAACTTTGACGTCCTTGAGGTACCGGAAAACAAATTAATTTTAAAAAACCTTTTCAACCAAAAGTTTAGACATGCGTAAAGGGAAAATTTTTTCACTATTACACATTAAAACAAAGTTTTTTTTTCACCCTATACTTAAGTTCCACCCTAATGTGTAATGCAATGCCCAGTAGCAATATAAAAGCAACAGACGTCAAATTGTTAAAAACGGATTATTTAATTAGAATGAATCATTTAAATACTATGGGATTGTGAGACTAGTTTGCATTGAGTGGATCTCTCAAAACGCCTCGAGAGACTTTAAAAGTTAATTAAAAATCTATCTGTAAAAACGCGGCACAGATCAAGGTGGCGTTACAACTTTGCGACCTCCTTTCGAAGCGCGCTTAGTACAATGCCAAATTTAAACTTTGAACAAAGGTTTTATTTTAGCTACACTGTGGAAAGAAAGGTTATTACTACGCTGAATTTAGTTTTATAAAATGCCAAATGATATTTAAAAATGCACTGCTATTATTGTCAGTACCAAATCAAGTTCATCATAAAAAGATTTTGGATAATATTAAAAAATGAGTTACACAGAATAACTATATTTGATGTTATTTGCTCCATATCTCTTTGAACTTTCATGGTATATGCATTTACACTTTTCAAGTATAAACCGTTATACCCTATCCTGCATTGTATAGTGTTTTACAAAGTCTTAGTATTTTTTAGCAACATCTTTATTAATAATACATTTACTAATTCATATATTTATTCTACGGAATCCTCTGTACGCGAGCAACACTCACACTTGGCCGTTTATTTTAGATTACGGAAATTTTCTGTCCTAGAATGGAAAAAAAGAGAACGAAAATTTCTTCAGTTTTCGGATATACTACATACCTGTAGCAGTGCTGCCAAGTATATTTCCGTGAATTAAAGAAAAAATTTCTGAGAGTGTGTACGCATAAATGTTTCCGCGCGGAAAAAAGACTAGCAAATAATAGGACTCATCTCACTGAAAATTGTATAAAATCTTTAAAATTAAATGTTTCAACACTTTAATGAAAACCAGTGATATTTGGCATACATTTAATATATGTAATATGAGAAAATTCTTATTTTTTTTTATTCTTTTGAGAAGCAATATATGACAGAAGTACCGCAATAGAGTTTGCAAAGGGATGTATAGGATATTTTTTAATTGTGTACTTTATACACTAAAATGTTTAGCGTATCATTATTTGACACAATTATAAAGGATGATAAAAAAAGTAACCTATACCTAAAAAATAAATGCGTAATTTTACATATTGAAACAGGCATACTGATGATACAAAATGATTTGTCAATATGTGCAAAAAGGCGTGTAAATTGCTAAATACACACGCTGGTGTATCAATTGCTTAATGCACATTTCCCTGTGTAGCACATTGTCTTAAGTGTGTAAAATGTTATCAGATAACTTAGAAATACACAGTTTAACATGTAAATTTCACACGGCTAGACATATATCGGCGTGATATACAAAAAAACATGGATTTTGTGTTCATAGTACATAAACTTATAGTTTAGGATATAAATTTTGAACTAAATGTTTTTATAGTCGCAAAAGATATTGCAGATTTATAGTGCATGAAGAACAAACACGTGTGCTTGGTGTGTTTGTTTTCTTTCGAGTAGATTTGTTTTAAGGCCGAAAAATAGTGTTACCTTAATTTACAGCAAACAGGATCGTCTGAAATTATATTTACCGGATGTCGTTCTCTGTGAAAGTTGTTTTGAAGCCCTGAAGTAGCTATGTCGTCATTTATTAATAGAATCTGTATAATCTGAATAAATACACTGAAAAATAAAATTTTTTAAATATTGAAATTGTGATGCTGGTATTATTTCCGTATTTTGTCAGATTTTTTCCCCTATCAATTTCAGTCACAAGTTTTGAAAGATACATCTACATCAAGAGGAGAAATTCTCTATTTAATTCAATATACAGGTTTCTCGAAAGGTCGTTTACAAACTTCACATGCTGATCTGGCATATCAAGATAAACAAGATTTACATAGGAACTAGTGTTCGAAAATGCAAACTGCGACCGTTAGAGGGCGATGAAAACGCAGGCGTAAGGGAGAGTAGGAAGCGTAATCATTTCAGGCGAGGACGTTGGACGTTGCAGGAGAAGGATTAATTGGTTTAATAACGCAGGATTCGCCCATATGTATTACGTATATGGCTCCGCGGATGGAAATGCACAAACTACGGTACGGATGTACCATGAGCACTTCCCAAGCAGACGTCAGCCAAGTCATGTTTTGTTTGGACAATTGCACCACAGATTGCGTGAAGTAGGAGCTTTCCAAGTACGTAGCCACATCGTTCGAGAACGCACTACACGCACGCCTGTCGTAGAGGAAACCGTCCTACGGGAATTTCACAGGAACCCGCAAACAAGTCTCCGAGCAAACGAACGCGTCTTGTGTGTGTACATTGTTCCAGCATTATGCGTATGCTGCATGAGGACGCGCAACACCCCTACCGCTAACAAATAGTACAGGCATTGTGCGTTGACGATTATCCCCAACGTGTTGCATTCGCACGTTGATATTTGCAACAACGGATCGTACAGCTGGATTTTCCATCGTGGATTTTATTTTCGGGTGAATCCTGTTTTACACAGGAAGGTGTCCTGAACTTGCACAACATGCGCATATGGGCACATGAAAACTCAAGTTCTACACGTGCCCATGCACGTCAACTACGTTCCGCCGTACACGTTTGGGCTGATATTATCGGCGGCATGTATATTGGCCATTAACTACTACACTGTAAAAAAAAATCTGTAAAGTTACTAACATATTTCTCGGAAACTGGGATTCCAGGAACTATTTATGTAACGGCAATAGCAAAAATTTCTGCAACAGCATCTGTTACAGGAATTTTTCTTGTTGCCGTTACATAAAAAGTTCCTGGAATCCCAGTTTCCGAGAAAAATTTTAGTAACTTTACAAATTTTTTTTTACAGTGTACTTCAGCACCTTTACGGGAATACCTATCGCATTTTCTTAGAAAGAGTCCTGCCGGATCTGATGGATGACGTTCCAGCCGCTACACGCCGAAACATCTGGTTTCAGCATGATGCGCCTGCTCATTTTAGCTACACTATGCAAGAATATCTCGGTAGGACATATCCTAATCGCTGAATTGGCAGAGAAAGACCAGTCGCATGGCCACCGTGATCCCCCGACCTGACTCCGCTGTATTTCTATCTGTGGAGACACATGAAGTCCATGGTGTACGAGACTCCCGTAACATCGGACATGGATCTCGACGCCAGGATTGTGGAAGTGGCAGCACATGTCCGTGACACACCTGCCCATTTTGAACGGGTCCGTAAATCCATGCTTCGACATTGTGAAGCATGTAGGGAAGGAATTTTGAACATCTTCTGTAAATTAACCCATCTTCTTTAATAAAAGTCATATTAATTCCTCTTTCAATATCCTTTCTTTCATCCCCTCCACACCTACGCTTATCATCCTCTAGCGATTGCAGTTTGCATTTTCGAACACAAGTTCCTATGTAAATCTTGTTCCTCTTGATATGACAGATCAGCATGTTAAGTTTGTAAACGACCTTTTGAGACACCCTGTATACAGTAAAAAAGCAATACTTACCAAAACGGGATTTGAACTCACAATCTGCGAATTTCTAATCCAATGAACCACTATTACACAAGCGAAGTTTTAAGTATCGTTGCTTATTGTATTCAGATACGTACACATATTTCTGTGTTATATTCTGTTCTTACACATATAGCTGTGTGTAATTTGTACACATACTTCTGTGTAATCTTCTGTTCTTACGCATATATATATGCAATATTCTTACACACATTTCGGTGTAATACGCAAAATACACAGATATTTGTGTAATATGCCAAATTTGTAAATTACGTTAACACACTAATTCGGGTAAATCCGTAAATTTTTTGCCATTGACGCACTTGCTTGAGTTTTTGAAGGGATAACAAATTACACCTTCCATTAAGCCAATAAACACACACATAGTAAAAAAAACTGTCGAATTGACAGGAAAAAAACTGTCAATTTTGACGCCAGTTTCCACTTCCGTTTAATTTACAGAAAAAAACTGTAATCTTTCATTAAAACAGTTTTTTTTCTGTAAAAAATACAGATTCTTTCTGCAAAAATTACGAAATTCAGTTTCTTTTAGAGAAAAAACTGTTTTTCTTCAAAACAGTTTTTTTTTCTGTAAAAAATGCAATTCTTTTCTGTAAAAATTACAGATTTTTTTTTTTTACAGTGCATAAATAAAGTTAAATTTTTACAAAAAGTGTGTAACTTTTGTGACAAATGTGTAACTTTACAAATTTACACATATACGTATGTAAAAAAACTAATTTACACATTTCTTTTTTAGAGTGTAGAGAAAATTTGAAAAATGCATTTTTAATTTGGAGCAGGATACAAAAATCACATTTTTGTATTTTTATCTTAAAAATATTCTCAAGTTTTTATGATAAAATAACTCGACCTCGTGTAAACACTATAATCAGTCAGTAATAATTTTCTTTTTATGTTTACTCTCTGTGATTGCCGCTTTACTTTCCAAGATTTAATTGGATTTTTCTGATAAAATCGAAATTTCTACTGAAGATAAATGCATGAAAAGGTTTTACAAAATATTGTAGTTATATATTATTTCAAGTACGTTGGATTTATTTTATTTATTATTATTTTATTGTGTCTATATCTTTAGTTTGGAACAGTCTTGAAAGGGCGGTAGCAGGTCTATTTTTATTAATATCTTGTATATGCTCTTTAAGACTTGTTTGGAACTTTCTTGTTGTCATATCAATGTAATTTAATTTTTTTCTTTTTTCTTTATTTCTAAAGGGTATGATATAAACTCCTGACATATTGTCCATGTACTAATAGGATCAACTTTTTAAATTATTTGGTATCATTTCTATATGTTAACATTATACTATATTTCTTAGGATGTATTTCAATTTTTCGTATAAGGGAGGGATGTAACTATTGCTATAAATTTAAATTCTTTTTTACTAATACTTTCTATTTTAGCTGGGTCCACGTGATTAAACTTATAAATCAATTTTTCAATAAATTTAGGGGGAAAAAAACATTACTATTAACAATTAACTTGATTCGTGTAGGTGGATATAAACCTTATATCAATCAAATCAACCGAATCAACCAAATCAACCATTATCAACCGTAGGTTGAAGTGAAGCATTTTTTGAATATTTTCATATTTTTGTATTGTAAAAAAAGGTGAATTTGGCGTTCCAAAATTGACTATTTATAATGTCAATTTATTAATCTTCTAAAGTAGCCTCAAGAAGCTCATGCTTCTCGCTTGTTTAGCAGGTTTTAGATTATCTAAGATTTTCGACTTAAGCAAATTGTAAATTGTTCAGTTTTTCCTGATGATTAAGGTAACATGCTTGAAAAAAATATCCATAAAATCTCAGAGATTTCTTTGAATGCTAAAGGATGATATGTTGATATCATTTTAAATAATTCCCAGTAGATTTAAATATTTTCACCCAATATATGTTTATAAAATTTGAATCTAAAGTAATACAGTTGCCAAAGAAATAAAATACCACGAAAGATACTTATCTCTGAATTCAGTTCCGCCCATTTCCTTTCAAATAATTAGGATGAGCGAAGCGAATCCTCTTCTAGGCTACATAAATTACATTTTGTCGTACACTTAACAAAAAAACTATTCAGTATTTTGACTTGAAATTAAACATAAAAATAAATTATGACCTGTGGATTTGCACAATATGTTTTTTTTTAACAGAATAACCTTAAAAAATGTATTATTTTAATTTATTTATTTTACATGCTTTTTCATTTCGGACGCATTTTTTTTAAATAAAAATGAAACACGTATATTTTCAGAAGAAAAAATAAATCGTGGAGTTAGTCATTATAGACAGAAACATGATTAATTAAATAATTTCACGATTTTTTTATGAAATTTTTAAAATACCTTTTTTATGAAAATTATAGCATATTTTTAATGAATTAAAATTTGTGAAAATTCAGTTATTTACATTCAATAATAAAAGTATTTTTCAGTGTTAAGAATTCCAATACACAATTTATTCTTATTTTGTGAAAACATTTACGCAGACGATACTTACGCATTTTAAAAAAATTATATTATGATTTTTTTTTGTAAAGTAACAACAAAAGAATTGTAAACAATTAAGATTAATTGTTTAATTCGTTATATCATAAACTAGCTGTTTAACCCGTTCTGTGCACGGGAGTTCATTAATTTAATTCTAAAACCATAATTAAAAATAACTATTCGATTTTATCAAATATTTAGCTACTACCGTGCCTATTTTTTAATGAAATTAAATTTATCATGTTACTAACAAGGAGAGGGCCAACCTTGTTAATCACAGATTTTGATTATTTTAATATATGTTGTAGGGTAGAGGCCCCTTAGTGTCAGATTCAACGGATTTTATCCAATGCTTCTTAGTTCTTGAGAAACCGGGGGGTCTAATATTAGTGCACAACTTAAATACTTACTTTGCTACATAACTGATAGGTCAGTCGTAGCTCACTTGGTATGGTGTTAACCGGCTGATTGGCGGGCCCGGGTTCGAAACCTGAATGCGCTACATTTGTTTTTCTCATTTTTTGTTTTATAAATTTACTTGTAAGTATAACTTAATAATCTCACTGTCAATTAAAATTTTTAATATTGTATATCAATTATAATTTTAACCTATTTAATTTTTTACTTTTAACTGAATAGTTGTAATAAAACATCATAAAACTGTTATTTTTTTTAAAAAAAATCACTTTTAAAATGTATTTCATATATTCTTTATCGTTGCAATGATATTGAGCAATTGTGTCAATTCGTGATTTTAAAGAAACATCATTTACGCATTGCTTTAACAAAGGAAGTCAATGAGATAATGCTATTATTCTGTTTTTAAAGTAACACGCATAATCATATTAAAAATTAGCATCAGAATTAAATTACAACCGATTTTTTGCATATTAAAGATTTTTAAATTTGTAATAAGTATGCTTGCGCTTTCAATTATTTTGCTTTCCCGTTTATCTTTTTTCTGCTTTTATTTTCTTTGAATATTCCTTTTTTTTATCAAAACTAGATGGCACCACAACAGAATTTGTCACGATTTTGGAATTTTTATTATTCAATAATAGATCCAATTTCTTTTTAAACCTCTTTAATGGATGAGAAATGATAGTTTACAAATAAGAAATGATAAATTTAAGTTTGTTAACATTATAATTAATGTTTGGTGTTAAAATTTTTAAATTAAATTATTAAATTATAATTATAACTATATTTATAAAACAAAAAATGATAAAAACAAATGTAGCGCATTCAGGTACCGAACTCGGGCCCTCGGATCAGCCGGCAAACGCCATGCCAACTGAGCTACGACTAACCTGTCATTTTTGCTGCGAAGTAAGTATTTAAGTTGTCTACTAATATTAGACCCCCTGGTTTTTCAAGAACTAAGGGGCATTGGATAAAACCCGTTGAACCTGACACTAAGGGGTGTCTACCCTACAACATATATTAAAATAATCAAAATCTGTGATTAACAAGGTTGGCCATCTCCTTGTAAACGATATCTTTGGAATAAAGGAATAAAAAAATTTATTGATGTTTGTGATGTATTGATGTGTGTGTTTCTTCATTAAAAAAAAATTTTAATAATAAAGCACAATTAAATAATCTCTAATTATTTGCATGTGAGGTAAAAGTATTATCGTAATACCCGCTAAAGCTTCTTATTATTGCAGCGTGGCTTACGTAATATGTATATCTCTAATTATTCGCATGTGAGGTAAAAGAATTATCGTAATACCCGCTACAGCCTTTTAATATTGCAGCGTGGCGTACGTAATATGTTGTGGTAAGAATTTTATTGTGAATTTTTAATTGTTGGCAACTGCTATAACGAAAAATGTTTAAATTTGATAGGAAATTACTGAAAATTTCGTAGTTTTTTTTTATTAATCAAAATTAAAATATAATTTATTTCGATTCCGAATTTCTTTAGTTGCCTCGGCCGTATTTCAATACACATGTACGTAACATTTCACATTTCTAGCTTCAAAAACTGTGAATTTGTATAGCATTACAGACAAACTTTCATTTTTATATATTAGATTAAAAAATTCCGAGGCAATTCTTAGTTAATTGGCTGAATTTACATTTCTAAAATTAAAATGCGCCAAAACATAAAATAACGGTTTTGCTTAATAAAGATGCAAAAATAATATAAAAAAATATTGTAATTTTTAAATATTTATCTTATTCTAAGGGGCTCTGTCCACTGTAAGCTACGTTCGCCAACCCCCGTTCAGACACCACATAATCTAAAAGCACGCTAATCTGATCGGTTTAAAAAGATTAGAGAAGATTGAATTATAATAAAAAAACCTGTAGCAATCTCCCTGTAAACTGGTTTCCATTCATTTCCCTTTGATTACGAACATTTAAGGCCAAATCAGTTGCTGTTAAGACATCCAATGGTTGTTTTCATGCTTGATTAAAGATCACTTAAACATTTGAAAAGAAGCTAAAATAAAGTGAATTAAATAAATAACGTTTTTGCCTCCAAATATTTTTTAACACCATTATAATACGAATGACATAATACAATTTACTGCTTTAACCCCTTCAAGGGTGGTGGTTGATTTTTGGACCGCTTAATTTTAATTCTTAAATGCCACATTGGCACCAGAATATTAAGATGAAAATTTTCTTTTTATTAAGTAAGTGAACAAATGTATTTTCGTATTTCGAGATAATTTGTTTGTAAATTCTGGTGCCTTCACTGATTTCAACATTTTACGAACATAAGTACCTTGCCCCTTAAAGGGATAAACGCATATTAATGTACTTATTATTTTAAAGTTACCTTTCTCTTTTAATATTCACGTGTAAATAATATTTTCAAGACATAATTTTCAATATTTTCCTGCTTTTAACACGTACTCATTTAATAGTAATTTTAAAGGGGTCTTTTTACTGTTTTTAATAGTCACGCGTGTAAATAAATTTTTAATTGTAAGGAAATATTATTCTTTGCGCTGTTTTTAGGTAGATTTCGTATGAAATACTACCTATTGGCGTCGTTCCTATGTTGGAATTTCTGAAACATTTTTGCAGATCTACACCGATCATGACCCCTAGAACCCAAAACCACCCTCAGTATACGCTTTATACCCATTTTTACCACCCTTTATATATATATATATATATATATATGTATCTATCTCTATATATATATATCACTTTCTTCTGGACACGTTTACTTCCACGATTCTTCACCAATCTCTTCCAAACTGATACATAAAATCAAGGGGCATAAAATCTCGGTCAAGTTCGTTAATGGGCAAAATCGGACCAAGGGGATGGAAATAGGGAGGGGTTTTGTGAAAACCGAAAAAAAAACCCATAACTTCTTAATTTTTGAACATATTAGATCAGTTTAAAGTTTTTATTACTTCTAAAAATAGGACGTAAAATGTATGTATCACAAATTTTTGATAAAATTAAAAATAGGCTCAAGGGGCGCAAAAAATATGGTGGTTTTTTGGAGAAAAAAATCATAACTTCGTCAATTCTCAGGATATCAAATCCAATTAATTTTATTATACATCTCCTTAATATTATTTACAACTTTTATATTTACAAGTTTTTGATAGGACCAATTCGTACAGCAAAAAAAAAAAAAATTAAAAACGAAAACAAAAAAAGGAGGGTGAAGAAGAAAAATTTTAATAACTCCGTCAATTCACAAGATATAAAATCCCCATGAATTTATCATATATCTTCTTAATATTGTCTTTTGATAGGACCAATTCTTACAGCAAAAACAAATTAAAAATACATAGCAGTTGAAGAAAAAAATCATCTTATTAAGCATGTATACAAATCCAAACTGCTTATTTTCTTACTCATTTATAAATTCATTTTTTATCTCAAACGCGTCCAATTGATAGATTCTCTTCTTCAGAAACTATATAATGTACCGTAATGATCAATTTTTTGATAGAGGCAGAATATATTTCAAAAAAATGATGTCAAAGTGGGCATTTTGAACAGAATTTCCCGAAGCGATTGTGTTATAAACGAAAAATATTGCCCGACAGAGAAAATAATTGTTTATTAATCAAGTTTCATTTAATTGAAAGAAAAATAAAAACACATGTCGCTTATAAATCATTTCAAAAATCACGTCAGCAATTTTCGTATTTTTTCTATTAAAAATTAATCTGAAAATGTGCCAGAAAATTTCGAGTTGTTGAGCATGGAAAAGTATTTTTTTTAATACCGCCTTAACATGATTCTGATAAAACCAGCTATTATATAAAAATGAAATGAGAACTCGTCAAAAGCGGTCAGATAAAACTGTTAAAGTGGATTTATATCTACTCATGATTTAGTTGTTGGTGGTGCAATTAATATACTTAACTTCGAAATCTACCTCCGCCTGTAGGCGGGGCCGGCAGGGATTTTTGGAATTGAAAACAATCTCTATAATAATAGCCTAAGTCATGTGACTATCATAAACAGTTCCGGGCGTATCCCTTAGCTTTTTATATTGCAGGCGGTCATTTTGGTACTTTAATGTTAGCCAGCCACGGGTGATAAGTCGCCAAATATTATTCTATTGCCATCATTTCATTTATATTATAATAGTCCAAGTCATGTAACTGCCATAAACAATTACGGGCGGATTCCTTCGCTTTTCATATGAAAAGTTTCCATTTTAATTAAAGAATCAAAATTATTTTTTCGAATAAAACTACATAAAAGTTGCCATGATCGCAAACAATTCTTGGTACTTTTACGTTAGCCGGGTACAAATCTCGCGAATAGCTTTTTTTTTTTTTAAACTCGCCAGTTAGCATTTTCTTTTCGAGTGGTAAATTAAAACGGTACTACTTGGTTATCCCGTCGACCAAAAATCTATCGCCAAACTATAAGATTAAATGCCGATAATGGTTGATCGTAAATGTCGCTTTCACTTGACTTTAAGGAAGTTACACGTGTTTACGCCATCAAGTGATTTTTATTTCGACTTTTTATTTGTATTTTTATTAGTGTTATACTAATTTATTTGTTCTTTCGTTATTTAAAATAAATAGTATGTCAATTTGTATAATTTGGCGAGTGGTTTGGCGATTTATATAATTTGGTGAAATTGGTCGACGGGATAACTAAGTAGTACCATTAAAATATTGCTTTGAGGTTTAAATTATATGTCATGATTTGTTGCATTATTTAATACTAACCGCCCTTGGCGACCAATTTGATCTCCCTTAAATGTATGCTAATCTTTCTATCATGTTGCTTTTATTCATATTTTAATTTACTGTCTGAGTCCTTTACCAAATCAGGAGATTCAGTTACAGAAATCGAGAACTGTATTTTTATGTTAGCTGAGCGCAGATGATAAATAGCCAAACAATGTTCTCGTCGCATTTTTTTGTATTTCATTAAAAATATAATCCTTTCACTCATTTTATTTGATACACTTTGAATTTAAACACTTAATTACACTTTAATTTTAAACTGAAACATTTAAAATTCATGACTTTCCATTACTTCATAAAAAATAAATAAAATAAAAAGAGAAAAATAACAGAAAAAGAAAAATAATGCCATAAACCATGACATTTAATTTCAACATCAAAGCATCGTTTTAATTTACCACGCGAGAAATAAAAAAGGCTAACTGGAGTCTTAAAAAATGCTATTGGTGAAATTTGCTCCCAGCTAACATAAAAGTACAGAGAATTCTTTGCGATCACAGCAAATTTTATGTAGTTTTACTCGAAAAAATAATTTTGATTAAAAATAGCCACCTTGCATATGACAGGCGAATGGTTCAACACGTAATTGTTTATGACTGGCACATGACTTCGACTATTATAATATAGATGAAATGACGGAGATGGGACAATATTTTGCGATTTATCACCTGCGCCCGGCTAACATTAAAGTACCAAAATGACCGATGGGCATATAAAAAACAAAGCGCTCAACGCGGAACTGTTGATGACAGTCACGTGATTTAGACTATTATTGTAGTGATTTGACACAGATGTCATATACGCACTGGGTTTTTACGACAATTTGGCGAAAACCTCGTTTTCGAAAGCCAATTACATATGTATTTTTAAATTATTTTCCATTATTTTTAAAATGAAATAACAATAAATAAAAAAAAAGTTTAATTAATAACTATAGAACAAAACAATTTATAACTTTTTTTTAAATATAAAGAAAGTAAATGTAAATAAACATTTGTTAATAAATAAGTAACAATAACCGGGCTTCAATGCCAGGCAAAATAGCGCCATTTTGGCACCAATTAGGTACCCCGGCGCGTATATGACATCTGTGCCTAATATTTTTCTTTTCATTTCATTAAAAAAAAAGTGAAAGCCATTATTTTTTAAATGTTTCAGTTTTAAATCAAAATTTTGTATTTTAAATAAATTGATAATGAAAAAAAAATAATAAGATAATAATAATAATAATAATAATAATAATAATAATAATAATAATAATAATAATAAAATCCGACGAGAGAAATGTTTGGCGATTAATTACCTCCGTTGCGCTAACATAAAAATTCCGAGTTCTAGATTTCTCAATCAGAATCTTCCGATTTAACGAAAGATTGTTCAAGTAAATTGAATTATGATTAAAAGTTACATGATACATTTCTTAGTAATCATTTAAAGGAGGCCAAACTGGTCGCCAAATTAGCTTAAAATAACAACCTTTTCTAAAATACGAAAAAAAAATATCTGTTATGATTTAAAATATGAGTTGCCATCATTAGAGAAAAAGTGTTTAAAATTAGCAAAAAATTAATATCTCGAAAACTAATTCGAATTTAAAAATTCTAATACCATTTTTGAGATCTGCAGTTCAATACGGATTTTTTGTGTTAATTTCATCGCATAATATTGCATATTTTAGGAGAAATCGCTGTGAAACATCATCAGTTGTTTATTCAGCCGTTTCAAAGAATCGTTTCATAAATTCGTTTCATTAGGATTTTATATATATTGGGTAGAAATAATGCTTCGCGAATCCAAACAAAGCAGTGTTTTTGCTAGTATTCTTTACATTTGAAAGTATAAGGTTTATTTTTTTTTTTAAGTTTCTGTTTTACAAAATATTGCTAAAAAATTAAAAATGGCCTTTCATCGGCTGAATCATTTTTTAAATCGCATACACTAATAGTAAAAAGAGATAATTATTATGACCAGACATTTGTCATACTTGTACCAAGGTGTGTGTAAGGGAAGAAACAGACTGACGCTCAAAACGGACCTCTAAAATATTCTATATGAAACAATGAGTCGTTTCTATATACGACAAAATTAAAGATGGAAGACAATAAGTTATCACGATAAAAGGATTTGCAGTTTTGTATTAAAAATATTCAAAACTGAACCCGGAAAAAGCATAGCAAAATATATATATTAAATGTGCTACTTTTATATATATATACATATATACAATAAATCTACCCTATCTATATTATAAAGGACAAACATATCTGTGCGTAACGCATACGTCATTTTGCAAATGGCAACACTTTGAAATTTGAAATAAAATTTTGGTTTTACAATTTTCTCTACTGCAAATTTTTAAACTTCTAAACATCGCACATTTTAAATTTTTACACCGTCGTATAAGGAAAAAAATGCTGCTTTAAATGAAATTTGTTTGAAAACTGTATCTCAATTTATTTTTGAGATATTAATTTTTTTGTAGCTTTTAATACCATTTTTCTTATCGTGGCAACAAAAGTACCCCATTTTTATTGAAAGTCATTGAAAGTAAACGTAAAATAGGAGATACTGTATCTTTTCACTGCCATTTTCTCATAATACCTGAAAAAAAATTGAAATTAAAATATGGGCTGTGTCAAGAATATTGTCTGTTATTCCGTGATAATGACGTCATATGCACACTTTTCTATACACAAATTTTAAGACTGGATTGTAAAAGTGGATTGCTTTAGCGAATGCAAATGACGTCATTTTATAAAAAAGCGTGTATTTTAATTCTTAAACTTGAATTATGTTTTGTAGAAGTGCGTCATTTTCACAGCCCAGCTCCTTTGAAATTCTTCGCAGGTGAAAATGCTTCACTTTTGAAAATATTGTAATCGAAATCACACACTGATAAAACGCAATGTTTTACAAAAATTTAGAGTGTCTTTATAAAAGAGAGGTGGCATGCAAATAATAGCGATTTATATTACAGAAATTGATGATTCTCGCCTGGATGGATTTGCTTCGCCGAGTTAGACAATCAAACAAATAATTCGTGTTTTAAAATAATATCGTGTTCCTGAAGTTTTGTCGAAAATTATCTCGAATAATAAAATTTTACTGCTATTCTTTAGGACATTCTACTATAATTTTTATCAAAAGAACACAATTTGCTTAATTTAATTTTTCCTAATTTTATATAATCTATATATTTAAAACACAAATGTGTTTTTTAGTCATTTGCCCTGATCTTTCTGCTGAACCAATTTTACTATTTTTTTTTTTTTTTTTTTTTTTTTAACTGAAAGCTCTTCCTTTGTAGATGTGATCGCACTATCTGTTTTTTTTTTTTTTTAATATCCCCACTTTTACATTTTAATTTTAAAAGCATTTTATGAAATTTCTTCAAAATGATGAAAATTAGATAGCTTTCATTATTGCAGACAAGCGAGAAATATGAGGTATTTTTAACTTTATTCATGCTATTTTCTGATAAAAATTGTTGTATAGGGTTTAGTGGCGCAAAATCCCATTAGGAGCAGAATATTATATTAGGGGCATAATAACGGAAAATGACATACTGCTTTTGAAAATACGCATTTTTCCTCATGAATTTTCTATATTGTTTTTCCTTTTGCATGTGTATAAGTTTCAGACACTAGGCTAAATGCTTATTTAAGTGAAAATGAAGTCATATTTAAAAGAAAACGATGATTTTCTTAGATAAAACTAAACATATTTTAACACAAATGCGTCTAATAAATATAAATTACGGATATTTTTACTCTCCGGAATTGAGATTAGAATCTCAAGTAAAGAGTGCGTCTGTTCACATAAAAACTGTTGCTGACAATCGTGACTTCCAGTTTTGAGTTACAATGATTTAAAAAAGATCAAACAAAGTACAATTTTTTTTTTAATTATGGAAATGGATATCAGAAGTGCGTATTCAAATTTTGAGAAGGTGAAAGTTGCTGTTTTCATTCCGGAAATCCAAGCATAAGAGGCTCAATTGATAACCACATCCTAATAACTGATATTTATTATATTTTACTGATTAAGTATCTATATTATAAAGAACAAACGTATCTGTTCGTAACGCTGACGTCATTTTGCGAATGGCAACACTTCACGATCAAATTTCGGTCTTGAAATTTTCGCTACTGCAATTTTTTTAATGTTTTGACCATCGTACATTTTCAATTTTCGTCGCATAGGGAAAAAAATTACTTTCAAATGCTATTTGTTTAAAAACTGTATTCATTGACTGATGTATTATATTTTTAAAATAATTTTTAAGAATGATTTTTTTTAAGTTTATCTTATCACGTGCCGGTTTTAATACATAATAATAATAAACATTTTGCACATAAAGCAACAAATATTTTTCAGCATTTGTTTCTGACTATTTTTGCATAACGAAATTAATACTTCCTTTATAAACAAATAAAAGAATAATATTGAAAAAATCACAAATCTAACGTATTTGTAATTGTACAATTTAAATTTTTAGATCACCAAATAGGATTTTTTTTTTCAAATGGATTTTGTTTGCAAAGTTCATCTCAGTGTACTGATTGTCTATCGTTTTAAAAACAATTTTAAAGCATGAAATATTTTTAAATTTATCTATATCGCGCGGAGCTCGATTACGAAAGATTAATCCGTTTAGCCTTAAAACAAAATAAAGAGTTCATAATTTTCTTACAGCTAATATCCATTAAAAAAACTTCCCTGTGAATAAATAAATAAAATAATATAAATAAAACACAAATTTACCAGACATGTATAAGCTTTGAAATTATCAGAATATAAAAGGATGCCATAAGTAGCAAAATCTTGGCAAATAACTCTTAGCATCCGACTAATAAGAAAATATTGCTTTTAAAAATTTCAAAAATTTATTTGATTGTATAATTCGTATTTTCCATATAAGAAATGCTTTTTTAATGTAAGTGGTCAATCTAAAAAATTTATTGCATATAAAAAAAACATTAATTTTCAATTAAAAAAATTGTTTCACCTATATTCTTTAACCCGGGAAGCCCGGGTACGATCCCCTAGTATATATAAAATCCTAATGAAACGAATTTATGAAACGATTCTTTGAAACGACTGAATAAACAAATGATCATGTTTCACGGTGATTTCTCCTAAAATGTAGAATATTTTGTGATTTAATTAACACCAAAAATCCGTATTTATCCGCAGATCTCAAAACTGGTATTAGAATTTTTAAATTCGGATTAGTTTTCGAAATATTAATTTTTTTCAAATTTTAAATACTTTTCTCTAACGATGGCATCTCAAATTTTATTCATAAGATATTTTTTTTTCATATTTTAGAAAAGGTTATTATTTTAAACTAATTTGGCGATCAGTTTGGCCTCCCTCAAATGTATGATAAGAAATGCCTCATGTTACTTTTATTCATAATTCAACTTGTATTTCATTATCATATTATTTAATACAAAACTTTCATTTAAAACTGAAACATTTAAAATAAATGGCTTTCACTTTTTTTTTTTTTTTAACGAAACGAAAAATATTAGGCACAAATGTCATACACACAACGGGGTACCTAATTGGCGCCAAAATAGTGTTATTTTGTCTGACATGGTAACCCGGCTATTGTTGCTTATTTATTAATAAATGTTTATTTGAATTTATTTTCTTTTTATTTACAATAAACGTTACAAATTGTTTTGTTCTATAGTTATTAATTGAACTTTTTTTTTATTTATTGTTATTTCATTTTAAAAATAACAGAAAATAATTTTTAAAAAACATATGTAACTGGTATTGGAAAACGACGTTTTTGCCAAATTGTCGTAAAAAAAATCACACCAAACCCGGTGCGTATATAACAATGCAACAAATCATGACATTTAATTTCCACTTCAAAGCACTGTTTTAATGGTACTACTTCTCCCGTCGACCAATTTCGCCAAATTATACAAATTGACATAATTTTTTTATTTTAAATAACGAAAGAACAAATAAATTAGTATAACGTTAATAAAAATACAAATAAAACGTCGAAATAAAAATAACTTGATGGCGTGAACACGTGTAACTTTCTTAAAGTCAAGTGAATGTGACATTTACGATCAACCATTATTGGTATTTAATCTTATAGTTTGGCAACAGATTTTGGTCGTTGGTATAACCAAGTACACCGTTTTAATTTACCACTCAAAAAAATAAGAAAAGGCTAACTGACGAGTTAAAAAAAAAAGCTATTGGCGAGATTTGCACCCGGCTAACAGAAAAGTACCAGGAATTCTTTACGATCATGGCAACTTTTATGTAGTTTTATTCGAAAAAATAATTTTGATTCTTTAATCAAAATGGAAACCTTTCTTGTGAAAAGCGAAGTGATCAGCCCGTTGTTTATGGCAGTTACATGACTTGGACTATTATAATATAAATGAGATAATGGCGATAGAATAATATTTGGCGACTTATCACACCTGTGACTGGTTAACATTAAAGTACCAAAATGGCCGCCTGGAATATAAAAAGCGAAGGGATCCTCTTTGAACTGTTGATGATAGTTACATGACTTAGGCTAGTATTATAGAGATTGTTTTCGATTCTAAAAACAGCGCAAAGAATAATATTTCCTAACGATTAAAAATTTATTTTCACGTGACTATTAAAAACAGAAAAAAAACTTTAAAATTACTTTTAAATGAGTACGTGTTAAAAGCAGGACAATATTGAAAATTATGTCTTGGAAATTGTATTTACACGTGAATATTAAAAGGGAAAGGAAACTTTAAAATAATTAATACATTAATATCCATTTAACCCTTTCACGGGCAAGTATTACACGGGCAAGTGCTATTCGTAAAATCTTAAAATCAGTGAATGGCACCAGAATTTACAAGCAAATTTCGAAATACAAAAATGCTTTTGTTCACTTTCTTAATAAAAGAAAAAATTTTCCGCCCAATATTCTGGTGCCAATGTGGCATTTAAGAATTAAAATTAAATGGTCCAAAAATGAAACACCGCCCTTGAAGGGGTTAAAGCAACAAATTTCAGTAATTGTAGTAAATTGTATTCGGTCAATCATTTTATAACGCTGTTTAAAAATACCGGGAGACAAAGACTCTGTTTACTTAATTCATTTTATTTTAGCTTCTTTTCAAATGTTTAATTGATCTTCTTTAACCAAACTCGAAAAAAACCATTGGATGTCTTAACAGCAACTGATTCTGCCTTAAATTTTTGCAATCAAAGGGAATTGAATGGAAACCCGTTTATAGAGAGATCACTACAGGTTTTTTCAGTATAGCTCAATTTTCTCTAATCTTTTTAAAACCGATCAGATTAGCGTGCTTTTAGATTCTGCAACGTCTGAACGGGGGTTGGCGAGCGTAGCTTGCAGGGGGCAGAGCCCCCTAGTATATATATTAAACTTCTGACTATATATCCAGATGCTTGCCCGAATTTACAAACTTATTAAAGATAAATCCCCCCCCCCCCCAAAAAAAAAAAAAACCTTATTAAATTAATTTTTTATTACTTGCTGGATAGAAATTTTCACGTCAGGGTAAAGGATCAACTTTCTAGAAAAAATTTTGCCCAATTCGACTTCCCTCAGGGAAGTAAGATTTCACCTATCCTGCTTATTTTATTTATTAACGAAATGTCTTCTTACCCTCGCACATCTTTAGCAAAATATGTAGATGATACTTGTGTTTTTTCGGTCAATAAAAATCGTAAATATGTTATACTTGCAATTACTCGCCACCTTCAAGTACTCTCCACTTGGTTTAACACGTGTCGAATTGCAATTAATATTAATAAAGCGTAAGTTATTATGTTCTGTAATCTTAAGCTGGAATCCCTGCACAATTTGAAAATTAAATTTAGCACCACCGAATTGCCTTGGCACTAAAGTTGTAAATATCTGGGCATTATTTTAGGCCAGAAATTGACATTCAAACAATACATCCACACTATGCGAAATACATTTAGAGTTGTTAAAAATAAATTGTATCCCATTCTTGCTCGAAACAGTGATCTTCCTATTAAGGGGTCTCAGGACTCTTAAAGCTTTAAAATCTTTGAAATTTTAGTTTTTTTAGAGGTTAACCTTATATCTTTTCGGAACATATTGATATAATTGTTTCCTTGAAATTCCTATTAGAACTGAAGTTATGGCTTTTACATTTATACACGTTCAATAGCTGAAGCGTCGTTTCGGAAACTTTGAAGCCATTTTTCTCCAAATGACGTTTTTGGGCATAACGCGCACGATATCTCAAAAACTTATGAATATTTTTTCATGAAATTTTCAAAACATATGTTTCATGTTAGTCTGTATAAACTGAACATAAATTTTCCCTTTTAGTGCTCAAAACAGTATTTTTTTAGGTGATTATACTATTGAAATTTTCTTAATTTTGCATTAGCTAAATACAACTTTCTATTAAAAATACAAAAAAGCTTTAATTACAAATTTATTTAGGTTCAGGTTAATTATTATAATCTGAAGTATAATAAGGCACCAAATTTTTCATTCTAGTTGCAATACTTATTTTGTAATCGTGCGCGTAAGCTGTTATGCCGATTTTTTGCTCGTAAAATGTCTAACAGTTTGGAGCCCCCTGTAAATGCTAATTCTGCATCTTATAATTTTTTAAAAATACGAAATGAGAGCAAATACTTATATCTTTCATTCCCAATTAAAATTGTGTCTTAAAATCAAAAACATTTTAAGATATTAAATGTTGAAAATGGTCTTTTTTTTCATTTTTTCCAATTTTAAGAGTCCTGAGACCCCTTAAAACTAACTTGCTCCAGGAGAGTTCCTATCTATGTCCCATTTTAACGTATGGGTCCAAAATTTGATCTTATGCTGCCAAGAGTCAAGTCAAACGCATCATCCAATCCCAAAATGCTACAACTGGATTAATTTATGATGTGCCTCATTAAATCCGAAATTTTGATTTATATAGGGTCAGGTGGGGTAATTATGACCAGGGGGGTAATTGTGACTGCCGTCATATTGGAGAAAACTGTGTATGGTAAAATTTTGTTTCAAGCTTATATAGTAACCTTATAATCATATCATTTTGGATATTATTTATTACTAGTCTGAAGCCTTTTTGAGATCCGAATAGCAATTTGAAACTAAGTCTATAAAATATTTGATAAACAGATTTGTCACTTTGGAGTTCAAAATGCTCTCAATTAACCCCAAACAAATATTTATGTTAAGTATATATAAGTATGTGGTATTGTTAAGTATAAAGAGAAAATATATAGTGGTCATAATTTCCCCACTAGTGGTCTTAATTACCCCAAACTTATGTGATTATGAGTTTTTGGTGGGGTAATTATAACCATCCTTTTAACCTAAAAAAACAGCTATGAGAATTAAAACTTTTAAAAGGTGTTCTTAAACTATCAAAATTACTTCCTCTGTGCTAAAAACATCACTTTTTCAAATAGAAATAAGCAAATAATAATAATAATAATAATAATAATAATAATAACGTTGAAAATGTAAAAAGTGGTCATAATTACCCCTCTTGACCCTAAAGAAATTAATTTTTCTAGGTTCAGTACATTTATCCAACATTTAAACATTGACTTCCATCTCTCTTTGTCACATTCTGAAAACAGTGCTTTAAATACTTTACCAACATACGACATTTTCGACACCCATAATCCCAAACGTAGATACTATACTTCAAATTATTCTTGTTTGAGCTATTTACCTTTTTTAATTATTTTTATGTATCTTCTACTAATTTCTGAACTCCCTAATCTTACTCTCTTCTCTCTCTGACTGCCATGGCGCATGCCAGACTTTTATTAGTACTAGGGGATCATACCCGGGCTTCCCGGGTTAAAGAATATAGGTGAAAACATTTTTTTTTTTAATTGAAAACTAATATTTTTTTATATGCAATAAATTTTTTAGATTGCCCGATTATATCAAAAAAGCATTTTTCATATGGAAAATACGAATTTTACAGTCAAATAAATTTTTGAAAATTATCAAAAGCGATATTTTCTTATTAGCC
Organism: Maratus speciosus; assembly: GCA_963932465.1. Classification (NCBI taxonomy): domain Eukaryota; kingdom Metazoa; phylum Arthropoda; class Arachnida; order Araneae; family Salticidae; genus Maratus; species Maratus speciosus. The sequence goes on along the minus strand of OZ010791.1, from coordinate 317,366,333 downwards.
ACATGCTAAGAGTTGTTTGACCAAGATTTTGCTACTTATGGCATCCTTTTATATTCTGATAATTTCAGAGCTTATTGTCTACTACAAATAATGTCTGTTAAATTTGTGTTTCATTTATATTATTTTAGTTATTTATTTATAGGTAAGTTTTTTAATAGATATTAGCCGTAAGAAAATGATGAAGTCTTTATTTAGTTTTCAGGGCAAACGGATTAATTTTTAGTAATCGAGCTCCACGCGATATAGATAAATTAAAAATATTTCATGCTTTAAAATTGTTTTTAAAACCATAGACAATCAGTAAACTGAGGTGAACTTTGCAAACAAATTCCATTTGAAAAAAAAAAATCCTATATGGTGATCTAAAAATTTAAATTGTACGATTACAAATATGTTAGATTTGTGTTTTTTCGATATTATTCTTTTATTTGTTTACTAGCTGAGTACCCGCGCTTCGCTACGGTAAATTCTCCCTCTTTCATAACTTCCTATTTTGATCGATTGCCTGTCTTTTTTACTATTTCCTAATCAGTAATTCTAATTTTGCACCCTTTTTTAGGTAGATTTCGTAAGAAATACTACCTATTGAAGTCGTTACAATGGTGCGACTTTTGAAAAATTCCTTCATAACTTTTCATTATAGGACCCCAGGAACCCAAAACCACCCCCCTCTAAAAAGTTTATATATATATATATATATATTATATATATGTATGTACTAAATTTTGTCCACACGATAAAAGTCGCAATTATGCACGGATCGTCTTCAAACTCGTCAACAACTTTGAGATGGCTAATATCTCGGCGGGGATTGAAAATGAGCAAAATCGGCCCAATGGAATGGTAATGGGGAGGGTTCAACATTTTGAATATCGTCTTAACATGATTCTGATAACACCAGTTCTTACACAACAATGACAGGAAAAAATAAATATTTTTCGTTAGAGCAGTTGCCAACAATTAAAAAAAAGCAATAAAAGTCTCACCACAACAATTGCTTTTCTATTGCAAGTTCACGTGAAAAATTAAATTAAATAAATAGTTTGACGAATTGAAAACAAATTTAATATTACGTCATAAGTTTTCTAGAGCAAGATTTCCGCATGAAAACTCACAATGAAATAAATAGCTTGACGAATTAAAAAAATAAATATATATCGCGTCATATTGGAAATAAAATGGACCTCAGCAGGTGAATATGTAACGTCATGTGAGTTTGAAAAAACGTATTAAAACATGATAAAAACCAGACTATGGAAATATTAATTATTTTAACACATTGAGCCCATTCTTAGTGAAGGTACTGGGTTTATCTCTAATCTTGATTTAAGTTTTGTTGGTGAATTTAGTACTTAACTTCGAAATCTACCTCCGCCTGTAGGCCCGAGCCGGCAGGGATTTTTTTTTTTATTTAAGTCAACCTAGTTTTTATATGTAAAGATGGAATTTTGCAATCACTAATTGATTTTTAACTCACTTCTTGGTATGTTAGAATTATAAACATTATGTTTACACGTGTGTTTATAGGTCAATAATGACAATGCAACTCTTTAATATTAGAAAAAAAATAATTATATATTAATACATTAATTTTAAGGCATTTTACTGTTAGCCTATCTCAGGTGATAACTCACCAAATATTTTTTGTACCTCGTACAATTTTATACGAGTTGAACAACAATAGATTTAATTATGCGCCAATGAACACTCGCCAAAATATGCCAAATCATTAAAACTGCAACAATGAAACATTTTAAAATAAAAAATACTGAAAATAAATTAAAAATGAAGAATGTACTATTTTTAAAAAAATATATTTTTATCAATTATTAATTAATTAATTTAGGATTATATGCTAAGTAATACATTTAGAAATCCTAAAAAAAAAAAAGATTACATAATGTTTCATTTTTTCTTTCCTGCTGTCCTAACTTTAAAAAGAAACAGAGTAAAAATTATATATCATTGAATAAATTCATTTGCTTGCGTTTTTTATCAAGCATCAGAAAAAGCAGTGAATTAGTCATAATCGTGTTCTAAGCCCACGCTAGATTAATGTACCGTAACGGAAAAAAAAAACCCCAAAAAAACATGAATTTTGGTCAAAAAATTGGGTCTGATTTTTAATATAAACATTGAATAGTTATAAAATAGTTTTAAAACAAACATTGTTTTCTTATTATTTTGACTTATATGTTTATCTCTTTTTGTATCTTAATTTTCTAGTCATTGAACAGCATTTAATGCATCTTCATACCTATAAGGGGGTTACCATAGGGGCCCCCTGTTCTGTCGCCAAATGACGCCAAGTTTGTCGCTAACTTGGAGATATATCGCCAAAAGTGACGTCAACTTATCGATATCTCTAATATTTCGCTAAATTTCCATAGACTTCCATTGTAAACCAATAGGGTTTACTTGTTTACAGAAAATCAACAAATTGAGATATTTTAATGCAACAAAAACTAATATTAGCTTAAAGGATTATATTAATTAGATTTAAGGGAGTTCAACTATCAAGTAAATTAAATTATGAATAAAAGTAACACGATACAATGCTTAGCATGCTTTCCCAAACATAAATTTTAAGGAGACCAAACTGGTTGCCAAGGGCGGCTAGTTTCTAAGATTGCAATTGCTAATTTCTTAAAATATATACGTTACTATACCAATGGACAGCCGTGCGGAAAAAACTGCTTGCGGGTGTACATTTCGTCACACTATATTATAACCATGGAAAAAAAAAAAAAAAAAAAAAAAAAACCTCTTGTTTTATCGACATCATACATGCCTTTTGCTCATTTCATTTAAAATACACACATTTAAAATATATGTCTAACTAATTTCATTTAAAATGATGAAAAGAAAAAATAATAAGAAAAAAAATGCCTTAAACCAAAAAAATTTATTTCAACATCAAAGAGTATTTTGTAATTTACTCAGGCGAAATATAAATAATGTCATTGTCTATAAAATGAAATGAAACATTAAAAAAAATAATTTTGTTGATAAAAAAATGAGCATTTAAAAAGTATAGCTTTTGAAAATTACATACTTCATCTACATCATCACACAAACCCACCAGTTTTTTAAATCAATAAAAATAAGTACTTAAAATAAAAGCATAAATAAATATTTTGCAAGTAATAAAATATAGTCAATTTAAACTGCAGTCTTCAAATTGTCAATGTCTTTTACTACTGCAGCGTGGCGTACGTAATACGTATTTCTCACACTACAGTAAACAGTTCATTCTTCGAATGAAGCCATTCGTGGTTTTTTGAACAAACATTTTTATAGGTGTAATTCCTAACTTCTAAAATAATTTTATTGTAGGTTCCTCCTCATCAGATAACTGCCAAATAGTAAAATCTATGTCAGTATCAGTAATAAATTGGTTATACTAATTAATAATAAATGCTTTCTATTCAAAAAATAACAAATTAAAAAGTTTTACGGGATTACGATGGAATAATACTCATAAAAAATATTCACGTTCAATAAATAGCAAGTATTAATATTTGGCACGGTTTGCAGTAAAAATCGTTTGCACAGTTAGGGTTGAAATAAATGGCGCGATATCATACATCTTGACATGTTGGTAGAACGAAAAAGTACAACAGTTTTTTTTTCCTTTTTTTAGTTTTAGTTATTGAGGCGTTTGTACTTTTTTTTCCTAACTGACACAGTTGTTTTAATTATTAAACCAAAAGAATTGATTAAAAAATATTCAATTGAATTTATTCCCTTGCTATAGTAACAGAATAAAGAGAATGAGTTTTTAGAAATTATAACTTGAAATTTGAGGTTTTGGCGCCAAAGATAGCGCCAAATTAGAAAAATATGGAATATCTCATGAACTATTAGACTTAAAAGAATTTGGTTAGTACCATTCGATTCAGCATACAAAAATACATTAAAATATGTTATCAGTTGAAAAATAACTATAAAATTAGATTTTTAAGGAATTTTTTTAAAGTTCGTTCTATTTTTTACCCTCCTTAGGGGTGGAGTTTTAGAAAATCCTTTCTTAGCGGCACTCTATGTCATAAGAAGTATTTTTACCCAAAATTTCAAGATTTTAGGTTCAGTAGTTTGGGCTGCGCGTTGATTAATACAAAATCCAGACTTTCTCTTATATATATAGATAAAAGAAGTATTAATTTCGCTAATTTGTCTTTCACAAATATGTTAGATTGGTGGTTTTTTTAATATTATTCTTTTATTTGTTTATAAAGGAAGTATTAATTTCGTTATGCAAAAATAGTAGAAACAAATGCTGAAAAATGTTTGTTGCTTTATGTGCAAAATGTTTATTATTATTATGTATTGAAATGGGCACGTGATAAGATAAACTTAAAATAAAATCATGCTTATAAATTATTTTAGAAAATATCAATCAATTCATGAGTTAGTTAAGATACAGTTTTTAAACAAATTGCATTTGAAAGTAATTTTTTTTCCCTATGCGACGAAAATTGAAAATGTACGATGGTCAGGAGATTAAAAAATTGCAGTAGCGAAAATTTCAAGACCGAAATTTGATCGTGAAGTGTTGCCATTCGCAAAATGACATCAGCGTTACGCACAGATACGTTTGTTTTTTATAATATAGATACTTAATCAGTAAAATATAATAAAGATCAGTTATTAGGACGTGGTTATCAATTGAGACTCTTATGCTTGGTATTCCGGAATGAAAAACAGCAATTTTCACCTTCTCAAAATTTGCATACGCACTTCTCATATCCATATTTATCATTTAAAAAAAAATTGTATGTTTTGTTTCATCATTTAAAAATCATTTTAACTCAAAACTTGAAGTCCCGATTGTCAGCAACATCTTTTATGTGAACAGACGCACTCTTTACTTAAGATTCTAATCTCAATTCCGGAGAGTAAAAATTTCCGTAATTTATGCTTTTTAGACGCATTTGTGTTAAAATGTTTAATTTTATCTAAGAAAATGATCGTTTTCTTTTAAATATGACTTCATTTTCACTTAAATAAGCATTTTGTCTAGTGTCTGAAACCTAGTATCAGTACACATGCAGAAGGAAAAACAATATAGAAAATGTATGAGGAAAAATGCGTGTTTTCAAAAGCAGTATGTCATTTTCCGTTATTATGCCCCTAATGTAATATTCTGCTCCTAATGGGATTTTGCGACACTAAACCCTATACAACAATTTTTATCAACAATTTTGAATTTTTATCAGAAAATAGCATGAATAAAGATAAAAAATACCTCATTATTTGTCTCTTGTCTGCAAAGAAATTTCATAACATGCTTTTAAAATTAAAAGTGGGGATATTTAAAAAACAGATAGTGCGATCACATCTACAAATGAAGAGCTTTCAGTTTAAAAAAAATATTAGTAAAATTGGTTCAGTAGAAAGATCATGGCAGATGACTAAAAACACACTTGTGTTTTAATTATATAGATTATATAAAATTAGGAAAAATTAAATTAAGCAAATTATCTTATTTTGATAAAATTATAGCAGAATGTCCTAAAGAATAGCATTAAAATTTTATTTTTCGAGAGAATTTTGGACAAAAACTTCAGGAACACAATATTATTTTAAACCACGAATTATTTGTTTGCTTGTCTAACTCGGCGAAGCCAATCCATCCAGGCGAGAATCACCAATTTCTGTAATATAAATCGCCATTATTTGCATGTCACCTCTCTTTTATAAAGACACTCTCAATTTTTGTAAAACATTGCGTTTTATCAGTGTGTAATTTCGGTTACATTATTTTCAAAAGTGAAGCATTTTCATCTGCGAAGAATTTCAAAGCAGCTGGGCTGTGAAAATTATGCACTTCTACAAAACATAATTCAGGTTTAAGAATTAAAATACACGCTTTTTTATAAAATGACGTTATTTGCATCCGCTAAAGCAATCCATTTTTACAATCCAGTCTTAAATTTAGTCTATAGAAAAGTATGCATATGACGTCATTATCACGGAATAACTGACAATATTCTTGACATAGCCCATATTTTAATTTCAACTTTTTTTTCAGGTTTTATGAGAAAATGGCAACAAAAAGATACAGTATCGCCTATTTTCGACTATTTTCCGTTTACTTTCAATGACTTTCAATAGAAATGGGGTACTTTTGTTGCCACGATAAGAAAAATGTTATTAAAAACTACAAAAAAATTAATATCTCAAAAATAAATTGAGATACAGCTTTCAAACAAATAGCATTTAAGAGAGCATTTTTTTCCTTATACGACGGTGTAAAAATTTAAAATGTGCAATGTTTAGAAGTTTAAAAGTTTGCAGTAGAGATAATTGCAAAACCAAAATTTTATTTCAAATTTCAAAGTGTTGCCATTCGCAAAATGACGTATGCGTTACGCACAGATATGTTTGTCCTTTATAATATAGATAGATAAATCTTTTATTTTATATTATTTATTTTATTCTTTTACCGATAAATCTCTTATAAGTATAGATAAAGATAAATATTTTTGTCGCAACTAATAGTAATATTAGCATGTAAGAGATGACGCAGCAAACATTTTCACTAAGTCAAATACATTACATGAGTGAGAGAGACGAAATTTATCTTCTTTAAATATTAAATGTCATTTGAAACATGGCAGAAAAAAAGTTTACACTTTATATTCTTGTTGTATAAATTTAACAAAAGAGATATCCTGTTACAATATGTTCTTTCTTCAATGCTAAATAATACAGTAGAACTCAAGGATCTTTCAAAATTGATGAAAACTTTTTGCATAAATCTGTCGAGGATTTGCATATAGCATTTGCCTTTATTATTCGGCGACAAATCTACGTGCCAGACCTATTTTTAAATTCCACATTTATTTAAATTTCTTTTTTTTTTTTTATTCAAAAAATCAAGATCTAAGAAAGAAGAGTTTTGTAAAGCCGATTCTTAAACTTCTTTTTTGTGTTTCAAGCCATTTTTGAAAATCATTGTCAGGTTTACTTTCTTTGCATTCTTCTACGAAAAAGTTATTTTAATCACAAAAAAGTTTGAAATTTTATTTTGGATATATACAAAACTTATTACGATTCAGTAATATATCATTATTGACATAAGAGAAAATTACATTTCATTTTTTAAAAAGATGAATTTGGTGCAACATCAAAGAAATGAAAAAACTTGTTTTTTCCTTTTTAGAAAAAACCATATAACATTTCATTCAAAAAGCATTCATAGTAAGAAAAAACTTATTGTATTTTATACATGTATCGCTATTATGCCAATACTCTTCTTAACACTATCCAGTATAGTTGAAAGATGTTTATGAATTCGGTTTGTCTGTCTAGCTGCCTGTCCATATTATTCCTGATCATATATTTGTGGTAAATATACTCGGATTGCAGTGTAATTTTTATATGTTAATGCCAGTAACTATAGAATGATGTTGAAAATGAAGTGTGTATCATTTTTAGCTTGGTTACAGGGACACACTAAAGATTTCTGGTAGCTTATGGTCTATGGGGGAAGGAAGATTTACTGTGTATTTTATTGATGTTACGCGACTTCAAACATAATGACATTTAAAAAGGTCATTACAGTGCATCTGCTTTCTCAGGAGAATAGAATAAATAGCATTTATACTTATTTTAAGCAAAAGCATTCCAGTACAATATGATGTATAGTGAAAATCGTTTGCAGTGCATTTTATTGATGTTATGATACTTGAAAATAAATGAAATATAAAAAGATAAATAAAGTGCGCTACAACATGTTTTCTATATATAATGGAGTGTTCGGCATCTATCCTTCATTTACAGAGAGGCACAAAAGAATTCGGTTGCTAGAATTGCGTTTTCCTTTGTGATATATATTTTTAAGCTTATCTAATTTTGGAGATCCTTATTAATTTTGGAGAAATAAATCAAATCTCTTTCATAATCCAAAAAGTGTCAAACTAAATATATACCGTAACAATTTTTTATACTTACATACGAGGGGCAGTCAAAAAATTCCCGGAATTTCGTTCTAACTCTTTATTTCCACAATATAGGTACACATTTACTTAATCGCCTTAAACGTAAGCTCCGTCAGATCAGTCACACTTTCTCCACCGCTCCTGCCATTGATGGAAAAAACGGTGAAAGTTCTCTTTTGTTATCTTTCCAAGTTCAGCCGTCGCGCTGGTTTTGATGTCTTTTACGATGCCAAAGCGATTACCTCTGAGGCCTATTTTGACCCTCGACAAGAGCTAAAAATCCGATGGCGCTAAATCCGGTATGTAAGGAGGCTGGTGGAGGAGTGGAATGTTCTTTTCTGCGAGCCATGTCTTCACAACAATTGACGTCTTGGAGAGGGCATTGCCGTGATTCAGTGACCATCCTCCTTGGCATTTGTCAGGACGTTTTCTGCAGATTGCCTCTCTCTGTCATTTCAAAATTTACACGTACAAAGGTCCGATAACAATTTGTCCAGCTGGCACAAATTCATGGTGCACTACACCTTCGTAGTCGAAAAACGCAATGAGCATCACTTTTGTTTTGGATTTGACATGACGTGATTTCTTTGGTCGAGGAGAAGATATTGTATACCTTTCTGTGTCCAAAATATAGTGGTAGTAAACAAATAAATTAATTATATTATGGAATTAAAAGAGTTGCAACAAAATTCCGGGAACTTTTTTACTGCCAGTTGTATTTTATGATAGTACATCTTGCACACTAAACATAAATTGGAACTGTTTCGAAATATTGATTTATTTGGCTTAGTTTGTATGATTAAATCCCAGATTCCACAAAATTATTTTTACATATGATCTCTGTATGTTAAATTATAAATTTAGTAAAAGTGAAAGCATTGGTTATTAAGTTATTTTTAAAAAAGTAAGTCATTGTATAATTTTGATATTAATTTAAGTAACATACAATTATTCAATGTGTAAAAGTGATAACTGATCTGTAAGACACGTATGCACTTTTCATAGTGTTAGAATAACAAAGTCATAGTAGAGTTGGCCAAGCCTATACCTTTGAACATTTGCACTACACGAGCCATAGCCGCATAAATTAAACCTGCATGAGCGAAAGTTGCCTCTCTGGTATAATTAATGAAAAATTACTCATAAGAAATTCTTCGTTTCTGTTTATTGTCAAAATTATGGATACCTCATAAAAACTTATTCCAATGCCAGCGGCGCAACTATTCAAAAATTATACAACGGGTTCAAGTAGTCATATTCAGTACATTTTATAATTTGGTTTAATAAGATAACTAGTAACTCATACTATTCAGCAATGAATTTATGAAGAAAGCAGCATTCTAACAGTATTGAGGCTACACTGACTCATTTATGCGTCATTTAAAACTATCTTTAAGAAATTCTAAATTCTCCCAAGAATTTTGAATAACTTTTGGCAATTATAATAAAAGATATTTCGTGAATAAAACAAAGGTAAATTAGAATTAAAATTTTTCGGATGCGAACTCTAAATTTCTAAATACAAAATCTGCCAGTTTTGGCAACACTGTTTGCGGCCTGTATAGTGTTCATAGTTTTATCTACACTGTAAAAAAACCACTGTAAATTGGCCAGAACAAACTCGATCACAGTGAATGTGCTGTATCTTTCTTTGGTTTACCGACTATATTAACATGGAAAATACAGTAGTTGCGTAAAATTAACAGCACAATGTACTAGCAATTTGGACGCATTTTTTTTACAGCACAAACTACTGGCGTCCAAATTGCCAGTACATTGTGCTGTTAATTTTACGCAACTACTGTATTTTCCATGTTAATATATTCAGGAAACAAAAGAAGATACAGCACATTCACTGTGATCGAGTTTGTGCGCGAGATGAACAGTACTTTGTACTGTAAAAATGTCGTTTTTTTACAGTGCAGAAGACTTAAGATACTGAGTTCTAAAGCGTTATGTTTTTTAAACTGATGACACAACGAGAAATTCAGGCGCTCAGGGATACACTCACTCTACGGCTAACATGGTGGATGCAAAACGAGGGACTTGTACTGATGTTCACAAATATGAATGAATCCAGCGCGGTCTTCGCATGATGATTTTTTTCTTATATCAGGGGTTTTCTTATACGAAAACGATAATTCGGTTCATTTTCCTTTCAAATTCCTTCTCTGAAGCCATTCTTTATATTACAATATGAGTAAAACTGACCGAATTCTGAACAAAATTCCTCAATCAGTGGACGCAGAGTTCGACCCATGTAATAAAAACCTTTTACACACAGTAAACAGGGATGTAACATAAATTACTATAATCATATTTCGGGTCACAATTTGCAAAAGTTAAATCTCCTAAGACTTATTAGTAATAATAATATAAAAAATGATTATCCAGGTTAAGAGTTTCTAAAATTAAATGAAATATGTTCAAACAAAAGTAGGACTTTTAGAGTTAAGACTGGGGCTTTTTAATTTCAGATTAACATATAAAAATTACAATGGATATTTATAGTCCTTTATTATGTACATAGCTAACTTTTTTTCATATATACAGTATCAAATATTAAATACAAAAAAATATATAGCCATTTGAACAGCTCATGTGAATTTAAAAATAATTTCATTTCAAAGGTAAAATCTTCAGCCCTGTCAGCTCTTCACTTTACAATGCTCCTTACCAATGCGATGCCTCCACAATTATATGAAAAAGTAGAGAATCGTAAATTTGAGATTTTAAAGCAAGTCTTGGTCATCCAAACTGCGCTTAAATACAATATGTGGGAAAATATTTTCCCTAGACGTTTCTAATCTTATACAGGAGTATGATGTAAGACTATCAAAACACTCTTTCTTTTAAAAATCCTTTATTATGTATCTCATAGAAATATCGAAAAATTCTCAAATGCGCTGACTGTTTAATATTTTGCATTCAGTTATACTTGGATCAACACTCACTTGGTGATATTCCGAATTTATATAAATATAGTAACTTTCCATGATAGTTTTCCTAATACTAATTTTAATGGAATGAATACTATTTTTATGTAAAATAAAAGTAATATGCTCTGTCTCAATAAAGCTACTATTTCATTATGTTGAACTTGTATTAAATTTAAAATTCCATGCAATTTATTTTTAAATAGGCTTTTACTGTTAATTAACTTAAACTGGGAATTTGTGTCTGCACATTTTTCCATAAAGTTGAATTTGAGCAGTAAATAATTCTTAAAAATTTTAATACAATTATTTATGTTTGGATTTCTTAAAATTTGTTAAAATTTCATGAACTGTCATAGACGTCAAGTCTTCCATATGATTTGTTAAACAAAGTTACAAATTCAGTAAATTCTGTAAACATTTCTGATTAAACAACTGGTATAAGATTCTCACGAATACTTCTCAAATGAAGTCAAACGACATTGTTGACAAACTCTTGAAAATCTGAACTAAGCTCTTGACGTTAAGTTAGATATTCAAACGTTAATTTTCTCTGTTGCAATTTAATTTAATATACTCGAAAAGTTTTAAAAGTAAAATGAATCAATTAATTTCTGTTCCTTTCAATAATAGCACAGGAAAAATCACTTACATTATTTCATTAAATTGTTTTATTTTAGATCATATATTACATTTTTAATTTAAAAACATAAGCAACTGACTAAGTTAGTTGATAAAATAAATATTTTTATTTAGGTGGTTTAAAATTTTTGTTAGAAAAACACTCTTCTATTGATTGCTATTAGTAAAAAAATATATAATAAATCTTCTCTAAGGTGAAGTTTAACTGTGCTGAAAAAATCAATTAAAATATTCCTCAGTCATTTCTTCCGTTTTCTACTAAATTAAATAACGTGGGGCTTTTTTTAGATCTATCAAACAAAACAAAAAATTAAGTTTTTTGTGTGCGATAAACCTTATTTGGGTCATTTTCAAAATCTGTCCATGTTTTGGAATAGCTAAATAAAATTTTTAGAAATCAGAAAGTTTTAACTTTTTGTAAATAATTTACCTTACCTCAAAAACATTAATATACAACCATCAGCAGAGAAAAAAATTACTAATTTAACATTTTAAAACTTGTTTTTAAATTTTAATTAGCTTGGTAATGAGGTGTGAACACGATAATAACAAATTAAGCAAGATACTTTTATTTTTCCCCAGGCATAAATGGCAGCCATTATATCTTCTGGCTCATACAATGATTTTCTATTTCCTATATAATAAAAGCAGATTAATAAATAAAAGTTCATTTAATTATCAATTAGAAGTGGGTACGGTAATGACGTACAAAAAAATACTCACCAAAACATTCAAAGTCTTTGCTTGTTTTATTGAAGCTATAAAACTATTTACTTTATTCACCTGATAACAAGTTGACTTTTAAGGAGTATTTTTGTCTTGATAAAAAAGGCATGTGCTGCCCTCTAAAAAATTCCAGATGAACATTTTGTCAGAAGTAAGGCGATGACACTCTTTCTTGGGACACGATTTAAAATAATTAAGAATTATAGATAAGTTTAATTAAAGAAAATAAATAATTTTTTAGTTAGTAGCATCTTAATAAATAAAAATGTATTAAACAAATTATAAACATCTGTTTTAAATAGAACTTAGTCAAATCTTTACCTATTAAATTGCTTGTTGGGACAACCTACGGTAATGACATTTTGACTACAAAACAACATATTTCTTATTTTAAATTTTTTTATAAATAATAATATAACTGTAAATATTATTAAAAACATTATAGCTAAAATGCAGTAATTAAAATTATGATATTTAACTATTTGCAAATGTGACAGGAGACTAAAACACGACACTTTTTGAAAATCGCCCATTAGCCCCCGGTATGCTATTTCATTCGGGTGACAATTAAAATGTCGTCCTTAAAAAATAACGCTTCGTTACATAAGCCAGCCACAAAACGAAGGAGATGTATCATTGTAAAGTTAATTACTGATAATATCTACTGAATTTTTTTTCTACTTCTAAGCTTCGCACGTTTTCAATTTTTAGACCTTCGTATAATAAAAAATAAATATTTTAAACTGCAATTTGTTTGAAAACTGCATTTCAATTTATTTCTGAGGCATTAATATTTTTGTAGTTTATAATGCGATTTCTGAAATGATAGCAATTGAAGTATTCGATTTCTGTAGACAGTAAAGGGAAAATAATTGGAAAATAGCAGATTGCTACATCTTTTTGTTGCCATTTTCTCCTAACAGAAAAATATTTAACTAAAATACGTGCTATTTTGAAAAAATATAAATGAATGAATTCTGATAAGACATGGAGCTATTATAAACTATATTTAATTTTCAGGTTACAAACAAATGAAGAATCATTAAATACCCGATATTTTTGTTGAACTTCTTAAATGACGACATCGCTTTTAGCTGGGTTTGTTTATTTTTCCGCGATAGTAACGTCATATGCATACTTTTCTATAGATGTTGTCTAAGACTGGATCGTAAATGTGGAATTCTTCAGCGAGTGCAAATGACGTCATTTTGTATAAAATGAAAGTGTGTTTTATAAGTCTTAAAACTGAAATATGTTTTGTACTATCTTTATTTACATATGTTTTTCATCGAGGGCGATACTCGCTTCTGAAAAAGAATTCCTGTTTTCTAGTTTGTTATTTTTTTCCTAGAGCACCGAAGAATAGCACTCCTCAAATATAATTTTATTATTTCCAACATGAAAATTTCGATTTACATTCCTTTACATGTATTTTTGTTTGAAAAAAAGTCGTTGAGAAATTTAGCGCCTGTTGAACAATGATTAAATGTTTAGAAATCTACTAAAAGAATAGTATGTAAATGTAAAATCAAAACACTGGCATAACCAAGATGAATCACAGAAATTATAAAAGCAACTTCTGAAAAAGAGGTTTTGTATATTGAAAAATTTCTATGTTAAATTTCTTGAAATATTCTAAAATAGTGTGTATATTTTCAAAAAAGGGCTAAAGCGATCGTTTAAAAAACCTTTCAAAGTGTTTTTTGGTCGATCAAAATATTTCATCTTAATTACAGTTTTTAAATAATGTAGTGCATCTTAATAAATCGCCCACATTCTATTGAAGAAAGTATTTATCTCTTCTATTTTTTTTTTCATTCTACTGCTGCAAATGAAAACTAATAATAATAAATGAAAGATAGTCAATATTCATCTGAATACAATTTATTTTTACCGTAAAATCAACCTTAATGTTAAAATAAAAATTTACAAAATCTAAAATAGAATCAAAATAAATTAAACCATTCCAATTCAATTAAAAGGAAAACCTTTCCTAGAATTCAACACATTTTTTTTCTAAAAAATACTTCATTGATTAAAAGTTTCTAAAACTTTTTTTTCATCTTTTCTATTAAATCTTTTCGGAAATTTAAAAACAAATAACCAAAAAAGCTGACGTTTCTCTTTTAACTATTTAATGTTCGAACAAATTGTATAACATTTTATATAACAGATTGATTAAACAATGCTTAAAAAGAAGTTTTATATTTTAATTTAAGCGTAACAACTTCTTTCTTATTTGTTTCCTCAGGCACAATAAGTAGCATTTTAAAAAATGAATCACATTGTTTACAAAACGAAAAATTCGTATTGCAGCTTATTGAATATTTTGCTTGACGTTCCTTATTTTTATTTGAGTGAAATAGTTCGGAAACTGAACGTTGATTGAACAATGAGATTATCTTTTTTTATATCCCTTTAAGATCGGGAATGCTTTCTTTTGATGGTCTCCCATAATTAATAGGATCATATTTGATTGAAAAAAATATTTAAAAATTACCCTATGTCAGAGGTTATACCAAGAGAGGATCCACGCAATTATGTGGGTGCAGGTTTGACTTTAATTCGCACAAAAAGAGGAAAATGTTTTATCCTTTTCTTTAAGATCACTTTCACAATTGTATAGGTCAGGTTTTAAAGGAATACATGCGGAAGGCGTTGTTTATAAATTCAAAATCAAAATACAAATACAAGGAGAATCAAAAGTAATTTTAAAATGGCATAAAAAAGATATCACATGTGACCATAAATTCCTCTCTGCGTTATCTCGGAATACTTGAAAATCATGGGCATATTTCGTAAAAAAAAAAAAAAAATTATGAATATGGAAAAAAAAAAAAGCAATTTAACAAATTACAACGACCATTTGGAAAATGATTTTTCAAAGACTAAAATTTAAGACATAAAAAATAGCACAGAGTTGATCATACATTACGTACGCCATGAATTAAACGTTAATAGTGTTATTACGCGTAAAAATTGCAAGCGACGGAAATCGCCTGCGACTCGTACGTATTACCTACCTGAAACTTACGTATTATCCAAGCATTTCATTGGCTGTTCGGGAAAAGGCTTTTCCATCGTCAGATTTAAAAAAAAATCTGACGACCAATTTTAAATGAAATTTATTTCTTAAACTTCTAAACATCCCACAATATTACTTTTTATATCGTCGCGAAAAAAATGTACTTTTAAATGCAATTTGTTTGAAAGCAATTTGTTTCTGAGTTATTATTTTTTTTGGTAGTTTTTGTTACTTTTTTGTCATAGTGGGAACACCCTGTTGTCCATCTCTGTTGAAAGTAAAGGGAAATGCAGATTACTGTGTAGACCAATCAGAAAACAAATAAAATGCGGATTAAACCAATAAAAACCTTCAGATACGCTTTTTATTTCCTACCCTGATGAGGACAATAACCATTTTTCCAAATGGTTAAAAAAAATTCTATGAATAGTAATGCTTCATCCAGATCACAATCTTAGAAGACTCTAACCTTAATACACATTACGTATATTATTAACGGAAATATTTATTCCTCTTCTACTAAAACAAATGAAAATAAAAGATATGAGAAGATCTAATTTTTTTTTTTTTTTTTTAACGGAGAGTGAAACATTTAAATGAATTTTTTTTAATTTTTAAATAGATATTGATGAAATAAATCCAACTCCATTCAAGTAACTTCAAAATCGTTTTCTGAAACTTGAAACAATTCAGTTTTGTTTTCTTCAAAAAAATCTTGTCTTTATTAAAAATCCTCTAAATTTTTTACCGAATTTTCTTTTAAAACTTTCTGGAAATTTAAACGTAGCTGGAACAAAAGCTCAAAAAATTATTCATTTTATTCTAAATTGAATGAAGTTATTTTAGAGATCGATCAAATACTCATAAAAGGAATGTTTTATTTTGGATTTTGTGCGTAACAGCTTAGTTCGAATTTGTTTTCTGAAGGACAGAAAAAAATGTTTAAAAAAAATATTTTTCGATTTTGGAAAGATTTTTTTTATTTGAGAACTTTATTTAACATCGTTGCAAATGTATTTCCTTTTAGAAAAAAAAATTGGAAAGAAAGTGTACCTTGAACATTGTGAAAATACTTAAAAGAAGACTAAAAGAATATTTTAGGAATGCAAATAAAATAGAACCTGTTATGAAGCTGGCTTTGCACACATTGTAATATCCGAAAACTCTTTCCCTACTTCATAAAAATTGCTGTAACAATCATTTTTAATAAAATTTGAAAAATATGCAGGCTGTTTCAAAACTATATGTCAGAAATATAAAGGCAGATAGAGTGGATCTAAGTAAGCAGATTTCATATAGGAATATGGTTGTGGGAATGCAGTGTTGAGGCAGTAGACGGCACTGTTTAGTTCAGTGGATAAAAGTACTTCGTTGCCTTGAATCGTCATTCTCCACATGGATTTTGAGCAAAATGCGTCGTTACACCAATTCGAAGCTTGCGAGCACGCATTTCATATATGGGGCTGCGCAAGGAAATGAAGCGGTTACTAAAGGATGTACATGGAACGATTACCGGATAGGAATCTGCCAGATTGGAGAACATTTTTGCGTCTTCATCGAGAGTTGTGCGCGAGTGGATTGTTTCATGTTTCGAGGCGTGAAACGGGCACCGGAAGATATCGCAGAATTCCCACAGTGTAAGAAGCAGTATTACGCACAGTAGAGTATAGTCCTTCAACAAGCTAGTGAACTGTAGCACGTGCGTTGGGTGTGAACCATTTCATTGGTGTATCGACGCATGTTGCACGAAATCCGTGCGGAGAATGACGATTCAAGCCAGCGAAGTGCTTTTATCCACTGAACTCAACAGCGCCATCTACTGCCTCAACGCTCCATATTCGCTCCTACATTCCTGTAAAAATCTGCTTATTTGGGTCCCCTCTATCTGCCTTTACATTTCTGAAATAGTTTTAAAACACTCTGTATGTGCATCAAAATGCTTCATCTTGATTGAATAAATTTAGAATAAATTAGAATATAAAATAAATACTCACTTTCAATTGTAAAAAATATATATGAACTTTGAGTTCTGTTTGAGAACACAGTGCGGTCATACAAAAAATTTTGCCGATATATGAATCCCTAGCAGCTGTTCCGTCTAACTATGCGAAAAGAAATTGGAGACACAGTTTTTTGAAGACATGCGCTCGAGTTTGTGATAATTAATGGGATTAAGGTTACAAGGGAGAAAATTTGAAATTTTCGAATAGTAATACCCACTTTTTCCCCATCACAAAATAATCAGTGCATTGAAAAACCATAAAAGAAGTCGGAACGGTACATGCAGCACAAAAAAATGGCTACGAAGGACGGATGAAAATAACATCATTGTAAACAACAAATAGCTGCAGAGAGACGAGGAGCTCAAGCACCAATCATTAGAGCACCATCCGCAAATCATCGTTTGTGGAAAACGTTTAAAAAATAGTGTGGAAATGTTATAATCTCACTATTTTTTCTCTCTAATCTCTCTTAGTATTGGTTGCTTACAATACTGTTCTTTGCATGCATCCTAAGTCGCCACTTTTCGTGCTACCTGTACCAGACCGAACGCCATCTATGTTTTTCAAAGCCATGATCATTTTGAGATGGGAAAAGTGGTTTATGTCACACATTTCCTTTCGATCAATTGAGCGGGGTGGCCGCTGGGTGTTTAAATATATAATTTCTTTATGACCACTTTGTATTTATTACAATGAGACAGATAGATTACATTTTTCTCAATAATGATTTTATTGTATGTTTTTAAACAGATTGAAAAAGCATACATGTAATCGACAATAATAATATTCGCTATTCTGTTATTTTTAAGGTTCGACCGAAACAACTTTTAAGAAACGAAACCGAACTTCGGTAATCTTCCCATTTTCGGCCAAAAAGGAATTTAAAACAAAAATGTCCAAAAATTTTTAAAGCAATTAATACATACATAATTATAGATAATTATTAATTAATTATATGTGTTTATTGAATATACATAATTATTAATTAATTGTATGTGTTTATTGAATATACATAATTATTAATTAATTATACGTGTGGCCCAAGTTTGCTGTCTGTGCCTCTGATAAAAAAATTTTATTGCCATATAAAGGAAAATGTAATTAATTCATCAACAAGATTGAATGGTTTTCTAATTATAAGAATTTCATTTAAGTAAAAAATATTTTTAGTATACAAACCTCGATTTATCTTTTATAATAATTTTTGTAAATGATCATATGTTATACTAAAAAGAGTATTCGAAACACTTCTGTGGTTTCAAACTAAAAAATTTTATTACTGTTGACTACAGCTTTTAATAAGCACGTGAAAATCGTCTTCAAAGTTTAGTCATATATGCATTACTTGCTTTATAATTTGCACTCGCATCCAGAATCAGTTATGAATGTTAATTATAAAAGTGAAGGTCATAGCAATAATAAAAGAGTGTTTCATGTGAGCCGATACAGCTCAAATCAATGATTAATGTTGAAAATTTCAGAAAAAAGAAACATGATTTTGGAATACAGGTAGTTTCGGTCGAGTTTCTGTCTTGCCGAATTTTCGACAGCATTTTCGCCAAAAACGAAAACAAAACCGAATTTTCTCTAGTCGATCTCTAGTAATTTTTACATCATAATTAGCAAATAAT
Organism: Maratus speciosus; assembly: GCA_963932465.1. Classification (NCBI taxonomy): domain Eukaryota; kingdom Metazoa; phylum Arthropoda; class Arachnida; order Araneae; family Salticidae; genus Maratus; species Maratus speciosus. Next base: position 317,347,424 of record OZ010791.1, on the reverse strand, counting down.
AGAATTCTCATTTTATCTATTTCTCATTTAATTTATTGGATCAAAATTTTTCATTTGCTGTATTTTGAAAATTTTGCATAACATTCTTACAAGAGCTTATTCCTTTAAGTAAAATAGTTACAAAATTTAATATTTTTTGAACAATGACAAAAAAAAAAGAATAAAATAGTTTAAAGCTATTTTATAAAGTCAAAAGAACAGAAAAATAAACTCAAATTTAATAAAAGGAACACAAAAGTATATATATATATAAAGAAAACATTACAGAATTAAGAGTCTCTCGTGTCATCTTTGTAAACCTTCTTAGAATAATTTAAAACGACTAAGAATATTTCGAAAAATTTTGTTTAATATTAATCTTAAAATCATTTCAAAAACATTTTTTTTTCATCAAAAGGTTTTATTTTATTTATATTTTTAGACAAGTCTAGTCTTATTCAAAAATTAGTGCATATTCTGTTGAAGAAAATTGTTCATTATTTACATATTTGCCTTTTTCTTCAGAAACAAATGGGGATAAAAAAGAAAGGTGGAATAGGGCCAATATTCTTGTGTAAACAATTTTAAAAGTTTACAAAATTTTAAATGATTTAAATTAAAAACAATTCTTACTCAAAAACTTCCAATAACCCTTTCGAGAACACAAATGAATTAATTCTTAGGGTTCCGGGTACTTAAAAAGTAAAAATGGAACCATTACAAGACCACTCCTGTGTCTGTCTGTCGATCTCTCACAGCCATTTTACTCTTAAATGATGGAACGTGAAAAGTTCAAATTGGTTCAATCTATTTATTGATTTGCGTATTTATAGATTACCAACTATTTACAAATATATTTTGAAAAATGTAGAGGAAATAAAGAAACTACTTGAAAAAACCTTATTTTTGCATATCGTGTGAAAGCTTTCGTAACTCCGAACTCAAAAATTCATTTTTTTATTAATTTTAGGCATTATATTTTCAGTGATATCGTCGAAAATGTAATGCAAAAATGTGTCTCTCCGCCTCCTTCTATTTCTGAAGCTACAGAAACTAAAATTGTGAAAAAATTAGGGTAGTAGGAGGTAATTTAAACCTTGAGGAAAATTATAGCGATTACCCTAGATCACATAGTTTTTAAGAAAATCGCATTTTTCTGCTACACACAAATTTCGATTCGCAAGTGTTCAGCAAAGAAGTTGAGAAGCGCTGAAGGTACTACCGTCTCAGAAGTATAATATGGTTGTTGATAATGATTTTAGGGAAAAAAAGGCCAGTAATTAGCTGATATATTAACCCTTAAAGACATGGACGGTTTGGACATACATAAAGACGCGGGCGGAGTATTCTATGCGCCATCGGCTTTTAAAGCATACATGACAACTTTTATTAATATATTAGTGTATTGCAATGCTCTGTAGTAGTATAAAAGTAATAAACTTCAAACTGTTGAAAACAGACTAATTTAATTAGAATTAATCTCATAATTACTATGGGATTCGCGACTAGTTTGCATTGAGTGGCTCTCTCAGTACGTCACACGTGTCTTTTAAAGGTTAATTAAAAACCTGTCTGAAAAATGACGACACGAACCAAGACGGCGTTGCAACTTTGCGACCTCCTATCCTGCCAAGTTTAAACTTTGAACAAGATTTTTCTTTCAGGTACATTGTAAAAAGAAAATATAATTTTTACGCTGAATTTGGGTTTATTAAATGCCAAATGAAGTTTAAATAAGCACTACTTCTATTGTCAGCACCGAATTAAGTTAATCATAAACAAAGTAAGACAAGACAAAATAAAAAAAATTATACAGAATAGTAATATTTGATGCTATTTAGGCTTCATATCTCTCTGAAGTTTCATGGTATATCCATTTATACTTTTCTATTATATACAATATACTTTTCTAGTATATATGCAACCCTACGTTGTATAGTTTTTTAGAAAGTCTTATTATTCTTTTAGCAATGATTTTTTGTAATCATACACTTACTAATTAATATAGTATATCTACGGAACCCTCTGTACGTGAGTAATACTCGCACTTGACCGTTTATTTTTAATCCAAAAACCTACTTTATTATTTTCAAATTCCTATCACTTTTTTTTTTCAAATTTCCTCTTAAACTTTAAGTAAATTAAAATGTTTGCTAGACAACAACGATGACATTTCCCTTGTAAAAAGTTATCTTTCTACAAAATGGAATAAAATGTTATTTTAAATATCAAGAAAAAGGTAATAAAAGCGTAGTTTTATTTTTAAATTCCAGATAAACAGCTTATTTCGCCTTTTCAAACACTTTCAGAATATTACTAAAATAAAACTTCAGCATTGAACAATGTGAAAGGGGATGTCCAAGTAAAGAGTTTAGATAACGCATAATACATTTAATAGACCAATTCCAGCAATTACGATCTATAATCTGAAAAGCATTCAAATTCTTTTGTTCCGAATCTGTATACATATAGATTTGTATAGTATGTACTCCATAGCACAACAAAATGTATTTATTTTAGGAAAGGCAGAACACTTTTGAAAATTTCCCTTCAGCAATTTCCATTAATAAACAAAAATGAACTCTAATTATTTTATGCAACCTTATAAATGATCTAAATAATTTATATACACCAAATAATATGAAAAAAATAGTTACATTTAAAAATGCAAATCACAATTAAAAAAACCTCTTCCACCTCATAAACAGTACTATAACAGTTATTTTGAGTATCCCTTTAGATGAACGATAAATATTTTTCGCACTATAGTAAGCATTTAATAGCACACCTGAAAGTTGTATATCAATTTCAATATGTTGTAAATGGTACAACATTATTAAAATACATTACAAACGATTTTTATCAATACACCATAATGAAACGGAATTATTTTAAGTGTCCTTGCAAACGATTTACAAATGCTATATACTTCTTTTTTTAATACCAATCATGTCTCAGGTGTGCTTCAATAACATATATTAATTATGTGGCTATCCGGGTGTAGTTACGCGAGAGTAGATATAACCGAAGGCATAAACACTAATCAACTATATTGGAGAGTATTACAAAGGGGGTTTAGAATATTCGAAAATTGTGTGCATACTTCGTAAAAAATACTATATAGCAATCTTTTGAAAAAAAATTCAAAAATGTTCATGGATTAAAATTTTCCGGCTAGATTATAATTTTAAAATTTCTTAGTCTTGCTTAATTAATAGTGCAAGTTGTATTAGAGGTAATAATTATTTCTTTTTATAATTCTACTTCAAAAAATAATTCTAAAACAGTAATAGATTAAGTATAGCCAATATAACTCTGCACATAATGGAATCCTTTGTCTGAAAGAAAAAAGGTGAATCATTAAAATAAAATTTTACACAGTCCCAAATATATTCAAATGAAATACAATCCAATCCCCAAAAAACTTAAAGATTATTTTTTAACCATTTGGAAAAATGGTTATTGTCCTCGGTCAGGGTAGGAAATCAAAAACATATCTGAAGCCTTTTATTAGTTGAATCCCGCATTTTATTCGTTTTCTGATTGGTCTATACAGTAATCTGTATTTTCCCTTTACTTTCAACAGAGATGGATACTTATGTTGCCAGTATTACAAAAAAGTAATAAAAACTACAAAAAAAAAATAACCCAGAAACAAATTGAGATACAGCTTTCAAACAAATTGCATTTAAAAGTACATTTTTTTTTCTCTATACGACGGTGTAAAAAGTAATATTGTGGGATGTTTAGAAGTTTAAAAATAAAATTTCATTTAAAATTGGTCCAGGAATATTAATGTTTAATCCATGGCGTACGTAATGTATGACCAGCTCCGTAGAAATTTAAAAATTTACAGTACCGAAAATTGTAAATCTGAAATTTCTTTCAAATTTGTTCATGATGGGTCCAGGAATGTTAATGTTTAATTCATGGCGTACGTAAAGTATGATCAACTCCGTGCGAATTTTTATGTCTTAAATTTTAGACTTTGAAAAAATCTTTTTCCAAATGGTCGTTGTACTTTGTTAAATTGCTTTTTTTTTTTTTCTTTCTTTTTTTTTTTCTTTTTTAATTCAAGCAATTCTGTTTTCTTTTCCAAACGCTGTTTCGTTATTTAAATTTTCATAAAACTTTTTACAAACTTACTTTTAAAAATTTGGCAAAATTCAAGCGTAGATACTGAACAAAAATTAAGATACCTTTTTTTTTTTAAAGTTTATCTTTCTAGTAAATTGAATAGCATGTTATCTTGGAGATCGATCAAAGAATGACTAAAGGCTTTTTAGCAGTTAAATGTTTAAAAAGTGTTATTTTTTGTTATCGTCGCGAAAAATTCTGACTACCAAATTTCATTTTCATTCTTTAAAATATATTTTCATATTAGGCAAAAAAAACATGAAATGTCGTGTATGTTGAAAAAAAATGAGAGAATGTTTTGAAATGGTCCTAAGGGGACTCAGTACCTCTCACAAGGAGAGGGCCAACCTTGTTAATCACAGATTTTGATTATTTTAATATATGTTGTAGGGTAGAGACCCCTTACTGTCAGGTTCAACGGATTTTATCCAACGCTCCTTAGTTCTTGAGATACCGGGGGGGGGGGGGGGTTCTAATAGTAGTACACAACTTAAATATTTACTTTGCAACCAAAATGATAGGTTGGTCGTAGTTCAGTTGGTACGGCGTTTGCTGGCTGATCTGCGGCCCGGGTTCAGTACCCGGGCGCGCGACATTTGTCTTTCTCATTTTTTCTTTTATAAATATACTTGTAATTATAATTTAATAATTTCAATTAAAACTTTTAATATCATACATTAATTATAATGTTAACAAGCTTAAATTTATCATTTTTTTATTTTTAAACTATTATTTCTCATCCTTTAAAGATGTTTAAAAAGAAATTGGATCTATTATTGAATGATAAAAATTACAAAATCGTGACAAAATCTATTGTGGCGCCACCTAGTTATGATAAAATTAAAGAATATTCAAATAAAATAAAAATAAAAGCAGAAAGAAGATAAAGGGGAAAGCAAAATAATTGAAAGAGCAAGCATACTTATTACAAATTTAAAAATCTTTAATATGCAAAAAAAGGTTGTAATTTAATTCTGATGATAATTTTTAATATAATTACTTGTTACTTTAAAACAGAATAATAGTATTATCGCATTGACTTCCTTTGTTAAAGCAATGCGTAAATGATGTTTCTTTAAAATCACGAATTGACACAATTGCTCAATATCATGGCATCGATAAAGAATATATGAAATACATTTTAAAAGTGATTTTAAAAAAATTAAAAGTTTTATGATGTTTTATTACAATTATTTAGTTAAAAGTAAGCAATTAAATAGGTTAAAATTATAATTGATATAGAATATTAAAATTTTAATTGCCAATGAGATTATTAAGTTATACTTACAAATATATTTATAAAACAAAAAATGAGAAAAACAAATGTAGCGCATACAGGTATCGAACTCGGGCCCTCACATCAGCCGGCAAACGCCATGCCAACTGAACTACGACCAACCTATCATTTTGGTTGCAAAGTTAGTATTTAAGTTGTGTACTACTATTAGACCCCCCCCCCCAGTTTCTCAAGAACTAAGGAGCGTTGGATAAAATCCGTTGAACCTGACACTAAAGGTCTCTACCCTACAACATACATTAAAATAATCAAAATCTGTGATTAACAAGGTTGGCCCTCTCCTTGTCAGTTTGATAAAAATTACAAAAATTTCGAATTTCAGATTTTTATTTTTAAATTAACCTTAGTATTCTTAAAACATTCTGTCAAAATTTTGGAACGATTCGATAAATAATAAAGGAGATATAATTAATTTCCCTGAGCCTTCCCGTTCAACGTGCCTGTAAGTGAAATGTTTAAACTCACTTTTCTCAGTTCTCAATTTTTTATATTTTCCTTTTAATCGAAATGCTAAGGCTTCTACAATAATTAAGCAAATTGTTTGAATTTTTTAAAAAGCATTTTTAGGCTCTGTGTAGGATAACTAAGTATTGGATTTTTTATATGTTTGTAACTTTTTTTTTTAATTATGAACTTAAAAACATGCTATTGCATGTTTTTCCATATACATACACTAATTATTTTTTTCTGCTCATCTAATGGACTAATCAAAAATCCGATACTTAGTTTTATAGAAAAAAGTACTCTGAATAAAGCATAAAGAAATCTATTTCTAAAGGTGAAAAATGAAAAAGAAGGAATTTTTAAATTGTTATTATTATTTTTTTTAATATTCAATTTTTTTACACTTTACATGAGAATTGAACACTTTAGTGATCTATTATGACTATGCTTTATTCAAACATGAACCGAAAAATATAATATAGATTATAGTTACAAAATAAATTTTTATGGTACTCAGTCCGAATACCGGTACCGATTTTGATACCAAACAGAAGTTTACAAATTAAAAGTAGCAGAGAAAGGGATCTTTAATAATGAAAAAATCCTTTTTACATTTTCTGTGTGTATTTAGAACCGTTTATATATTTTGAATAAATTTCTATAACTAGAAGTTCAAATGTATTTTCAATAACTTCTTTACCGTGAAATTTTTTTGCCGATTTTCTAGAATGTATTAGAAAGAAAAAGAATATTCTGGTCATGTTTTTTTATACATATATTTTTAATTTTATAAAAAGCCAAATTTTAAGAAAATGCATTTTGCGCCCTGCATGAAAATATTTATTATATTAAGAGATTTGAATTGTTTTATTCTATGATGATTTCAAACACATAATATTTTTTTTTCTTTTAAGAAACAATTGCTAAATATGGATACATTTAAATGAAGGATAAACAAAATTTGGCTTAATTGCCTCAAATTTAAATGAAAATTTTAAAATTAAGATTATTAATAATTAATCAAATAACTAAGAAAATAATTATTCACTAAAACTAATTGCTATTGGAATTATCACAAAAGCAGTATTATGATTATTTAATGAAAAATAGTTAAGACACTGGGTCCTGAAGATGTTTTTAAAATGAAGGGTTTGGACAATGTTCGCGAGGTGGACATTAACGCGGTCTGTGTAAGATCGCTGTGCAAGATCTCCAGGCTTTTTCTTGTTCGAAAATGATAATTCGGGCCCTTTAAAAGTCTGCCCTGAAAGCATCATTGCTATTGCAACGTGATCAAAACTAATAGATGCTCAAAAAATCTCTTAATCAGGCCACCAGAATTCTCCTGATGTAATAAAATGTCTTACACAATGTAAACAGTCCTGTATTATTGGTGAATTTAATTGTATCTGGCGTTATAACTCGCAAAATTCCAATCTGCTGGGACTTTTTCATTATAATACTATAAAAGAAAAGCAGCTGCTGGCTGTTTCAAACATTAAATGAATTGTGTTCAAAATAAGTATGCGACAGTAAAGAGTTAACTCTGGGGCCTCTGAATTTCAGATTTACAGACGCAAATTGTAATGAATACCAAAAGTGCTTTCATTATGTACAAAGTTTTTTTAGAGATGAAGTTTCTATTACGGAATACAGAAAAGAAATAGACTTTGGTACAGCCCATGGGACTTTTAAAAATAGTTTCTTTGGAAAGGGAAAAGTTTCAGCCTTATCAGACTTCCTGTTTCCTAATGTCCCTGACGGATGCGATGGCTCCGTAATACTATGTTGAACCAGAGACTAAACTCAAGATTCTAAACTAAAAGTCCTGGTCATCCAAAACACGTTTAAAAAAAATATGTGGGCAGGTTTTTCTCTGTTTGTTTCAAATCTAAAAGGAGGGTATGGTGTCAAAATACCAAAAAACTCCTTCTTTTATGAATCAGATAGCGCATCTCTTTAGAAAACTGGAAAATTTCACAAATGCGCAGACTCATTAATGTTTTGCATTTAGTGATGCATGAATAGCAATTTTTCTCATTTGCTAATATTACTACTTTAGCTAACAATATTGACTTCCATGACAGTTTTCCTAAGATTAATTCCCATTTAATTAACGCTATTTTTATGTAATTAAGAAAGTACTATATTCTGTTTCAATAATTTTAACATTGTATTACGTTGAGCTTGTGATAAATTTAAAATGCCATGCATTTTGTTTCCAAATATACTTATTCAGATAATTAACTTAAACTTTAAAGTTATGTATGCACAATTTTTACTAAAGTAAAATTTAAAAAGGAAATAATCCTTAAAATATTTAATATAGACATTCATGTTTATATTTCTTAAAATTCGTTAAGGTTTCATGAATTACCATGCTTATGATTTGTTCAACGAAGTTACAAATTCAGGGAATTCTGTAAGCACATAAGATTAAACTACTTCTATAAGGTTTTCTCTAGCGCTCCTCAAATGAAATGAAATGACATTGATGACAAACTCTTGGAAATCTGAACTAAGCTCTTGACGTTAATTTAGATATTCAAACATTAATTTTCTCTCCAATTTAATTTAGTATGCGCTTCAATTACAAAATCAATATGAACCCATTTTTTGCTATTTCTGTCAGTGATAGCACAAAACCAATCACTTAAAAGAGATTATTAAAAGGCGCACTTTTTTTTTATTTAAGACAGCATACATTTTTTTAAAACTAAATAATTGATTAAAAATGTTTCATAAAATAAAATTGTTTATTTAGGTTTTTTTCGATAGAAACACCGTTTTCTACTGATTTCTGATATATATAAAATAAATCTCGTCTAAGAAGAAATTTAACTGTGTTGCCAGTCTATTAAAATATTTCGCAGCCACTTCTTTAACTTCCAACTAAATTAAATAAGGTGTTACCTAGGTGATCTATCAAAATGTGAGGAACGAGATTTTTTTTTTTTTTTTTATGTGTTCGAGACTGGCTTATTTGGTACTTCTTTCCACGAGCACCAAACAGTACATTTAAAAATAATTAATTTCGAAGCTAAAATTTTTATTTGCAGCATGTTAATTTTATTTAAAATCCTTTAGATACATTTCCATTTCAGAAAATGGTTAGCAAGTTGAATGTAACTTGAACAATGATAAAATAATTTCAAATATGCTAAATGAATAGTATATTATTGCAAAATCAAAAATTCTAGCATAATTAAGGTAAATCAAAGAAAACGATAAAAGAAACTTCTTAGAAAGTGGTTGTATATAATGAAAAATTCCTTTGTTCCTATTTCTATTCCTATTTCTAATTCCTATTTCTAATATCCCAAGAAAACGCATGTTTTCTTGGAATATTAGAAATAGTGTGCATATTTTGTAAAAATTGCTATAACAATCATTTAAAAAAGTTTCATCAATTTTTGGTTCATAATTTTTTTTTTTATCTTGATTAAAATTTTAGAATATCCTATAATAATAAATTTTTACACATTCTCTTGAAGAAAATATGCATATCTTTTCATTCTAAATTGTACAAATTTTATTCTAAATTAACAAAAAAATATATGCTAATAATAACATATGTAAGGTAGTCAATATTCATTTGATTAGAATAAATTTATTTATGTTGTAAAATCAGCCCTTCTGTTAAAATAAATATTTCCAAAATCTAAAATGGAACTAAATTAAATTAAATTCATTCCCATTCACTTAACAGGAAAATTATTTTCCAGAACGTACAAAAAAATGTTTTCTCAAAAACTTGTTTTCGCTATTTCACTATTTAAAAGTTCCTAAAACTTATTTTTCACGTTTTCTCGTAAAAGTTTGAGCATTGATGGCCAGAAAAAACTTGTTTTCTTCTTTTAAAAAATTAAACTTTTCGCTAAATAGATTAACATGCCATATTAAAAATCGATCAAATAATGATAAATTTCTTTTATTATTAATTTGAGCAAAACAACCTATGTCTTATTCAATTTCCTAAGGCACAAAAAGTAAAGTCCTCGTGCCTAAATGAGACGCAATTCCTCATAGTTTTGTCGCATTTAGAGAATTTTTCACATTTTATTAAATATTTATATATATTATTAATTAGAGAATGACTTAATTTTGTGCCTTTAGTTCAAAACTAACTTGTTTTTGTAGAAATTCAATCATCTGTAATATAAGTACACAATATTCGATTGTCGCATTTAGGTCATTTTTGTCGCACTTGCAGGGGTTAAAAACTAAATGAGACATCCAAAACACTTAACTGTGAGAATCCATCGTATTCATCTTAGTTCATTTTAAAATATTTATTTAATTGCTATTAATTTTTTAAATATTTAATAAAGAGTTGAAATTCATACAATTGAAAGACGAAACAATTGTCATTGAGACCTATCAAATAGTTATAAATGGAAAGTTTTATTTTTAAATTTGTACAAAACAGCTAATTTATAATTTATTTCCTGTGTTACCGAATATTTAATTTTTAAAAATGATATTTATTATTTTCGAAAAGAAATTTCGATTTTAAAATTTTATTTAACATTCTTGCAAATTAAAATATTAAAAAAAAAAAAAATGGGAACTGGATGCACTGTGACCGATAAGAAAATGTTTAAAAATAGAGTAACAGAATAGTTTGAGAATGCAAAACAAAAGAGAAAGCGGTTGAGCAAATATTCCTTTGTACACTTTCTTGGAATATCCGGAAACTGTTTGCTATTTCGTAAAAATTGCTTCAGGCATCCATTCAAAACTAACTAGAAAATATCTGTTCCCAAAATGCCCCATCTTCATTGAAAAAAAGGACTAGAATATAAAAAAATACTCGTTTTATTTCCATTTTTTTATATATATACAGTGGGCCAGTTAAAGTCCGTTGTCACCCCAATAATTTCTGAACGGCAAGAGCTACTACAGTCATAAAAGTGGGGTCTAGGTATATTAAAGTAGCCATGCGCTACTGAATTAAACCGCGTACGACACCACCTGGTGGAAAACTGCGGAGTTAGAATTCCTGTGTCAAAAACGGAAAGAGATTGGGAAAAAGTGATTTACAAAGTTCTAGAGCATCATCGATTTAGTACAAAAAGACACCTTGTGGAAAATAATGCGAAGAATAGAACGATTAAAACGCGTATTTGTTTTTTCGTGATTTCCTACACTGTGAGGTGACAAAACGATCTTAGAAAGAAAAAACAACTAGTTATAACAATATACCTTTATTTGAGATGTTCAAACTTCTCACCATCAGTTGCAGTGCACATTTAGATGCACATTTGCCCGAAAGATAATCATTTCTCTTTTCGTTCAAGTTTCGAGACGTCGCGTCGCAGTGTAGGATATCACAAAAAAACAAATGCGCGTTTTAACCGTTCTATTCTTCGCATTAATTTCCACAAGGTGTCTGTTCGTACTACGTCGATGGTCTATACAACTTTGCAAATCCGTTTTTTCCCCTATCTCTTTCCGTATTCGATATAGGAATGCTAACCCCACAGTTTTCCACCTGGTGGGGAGGTAGGCGGTTTCATTTAGGGATCCTACATTAGAGAGAGATTGGCCATTGACGAAATTTCCACCATTTTCGTTACAAAGTAGATGGAACGCCGTATAACGCAATGCATTTCCGTCAGCGACTAACACTTTATTTTATTAAAATTACGAAAGTTTCATTTTATATGCTTTTTGGGAGTCTATCAGAACAAAATTACGAGCATCATTATAATGAGCAAGAATTCTTAGAGAAAATGCATTTTTTTTTTCATTCTGTTTAAATGTAGGTTTAGAATTTCGAGTCTGGTAAGAGAGCAGGCGAAATTTTTACAAGTGTTTGCTATATTTTGGAATTTTCATTTAAAATAAACATATTTTTGTTTACGTATAACACAAGAAATGCTAGAAATGTAATTTTATGTAGTGTGTGTATCTATTTTCTACCTTCCTCTGTCTAAATGACTATAGATAAATTAGGTATACTTTTTCTAATTAAATAAAATGTATTAGAGGAAACTCTTTTGAATTTTAAAAGAAAGTAAAAGATATATCATTTAATAGCAATAAAAAATTAAAAAAACAATTAGTGAAACGTTCAGAAAAGTATAGATTTTTGAAATAGATTCCGTAATATCGTCTGTATTATAGTATTAGATAGCTTTAAAAAAACTGATTAGTCGTATAAAATTAAAAAGTTTCAATTTTCCAGCTTTAATACATTGTATAATACTAAGTGTTGCTAAATATCTGAAAAAAAAAAACATTCCGAGATAAACTGAAAAAAATATTTACACACATATGCTTAGTAATGTTTATTTATGAACTTAAATGCTCTCTGTTTTAGTGTTTATATATTGAGAATTTATATATTTTTGCAAATGTCAGTCTGCGCTATTTTTTATGCGGAAAATTGAAACTTCAAACTGCTTATGTCTTCTGCCCTTAAATTCAGCGGACTTTAAAAAAAAAAGAAAATATTATTAAAAATGAATAGTTTAAGTATACATAATTTTTAAAAAATTTCGTATTTTAAATAGAGTGCACTGTATACAATTTTATTATAGGTTACGTTCTTAAAATTAATATTTCCAAATGTAAACAAAATTCATCGGCAACAACGGATGCCTGTTATCGCCAACTGTCAAATTTAGAAAGTCAAATTATTTACACATTTTGCTTGTTCACTACGCAAAGATTTAAATAAAAATAAATGTCGAACAACACACAGAAACGAAAATGGATTTACAGGAATATTAAATGAACATTTAAAATTACTGGAAGTCAAAATTTGTCATCTAGAAATAAGCGAATATATTAATATGTATATGTTAAAATGCTACTGTTTTGCGTTCCAGGGAAAAAGTGCGAAATAAGGTGTTTATCAGGAATTTAAAAATAAAACTATCCTTTTATCACTCCTTCCTTGATGTTCAAAATAACACGTTATTCAATTTAGCAGAAAGATAAGTTTTTAAACGGAAAATGCCATCTTTTGCTCGCTAGTGAATGTTTTAATTTCCTTGAAGTTTAAGATAAAGTTTGAAAAAAATGCTATAGGAATTTCTAAGTAATAATGTAGGTTTTGAGCATAGAAATATTGAATTGACGACACGAACACAGAACACGAAATTGCTTTTTTATGTTACTCGTTTCTCTGTTGTTATTATAATAAAACTGTTTAAAGTTGACCGCATACTCAGCAATTGGTCTCGGACAATTTAATATATGTTACAAAATAAATAAACAGTCCTAAATATTAAGTTACTCTAATAACAAAAACAACTTAGCTATAAACAGCATAGCAAGTCTTGATGAAATATTTAAATCGCTGTACCGAAGGCGCAAGTTAAATGGCGGATTTGTCAAATCTGCCGGTGCCGCAATGTTCAATCTCTCTCTAACGTAGGATTTCTAGTTTCACTCAGTAGCGCATGGTTACTTTACTATACCTAGACCCCCCTTTTATGACTATAACTTTTGCCGTTCAGAAATTATTGGTATGACAATGGACTTTTGCAGGCACACTGTATGTTCGAATAAAATGCACTTTGTGTTCTGTTTGAAAATATGTATTACAATGAGAGATTTTAATAATATTTTCCTCCAATATGATTTGAAAGTAAAAATTTTTTAACAGGCTGGAAAAACATACATCGAAATAACAATAATAATATTCGTTCATATTTTATTTTAATATGATATTTAGAAAATAATAGAATTTATATTTAATATATTCCTTTTTAATTTTTTTAACGGGATTTTCATATGCTTTATTTTGTAAATTTTTATAACGTTCTTGCAAATGTATTTTCATTTTAACGAAATATTTACGAAATTCAATAATCCTGAGGGAATGATAAAAAGTTTTAAAGTAGTCTAAAAGTAGATTATAAATTCAAAAGAAAATAGATTAAAACTCTTAGTAAATAAAATGAATGAAAGGAAATATGAAAAGAGAAAAATGGCCGAGATAAAGAACTCTTGAGTGATTTTTTTAAAATTCTCCTTAGAATATTTAAAAACGATGTGCATATTTTGTAAAACTTCGCATAACAATGATCTGAAAATCATTTTCAAAAACTTTCGATGAATTGAAGCATTTTATCTTGATTTTATTTTCAGAAAACTCTAGTCTCACTTAATTAATAGTTTTTAATCTGTTGAAGAAAATAGTTCATTATTTATATTCTTAATTTCTTTATTTTTATGCAACAAATGAGGGTTAAAACTAATATGTGAAATATAGTCGACATTATTCTGCAAACTTGTTTGTTTAAGTTCAAAATCTTTCAAGTGGTTTTTAAATCAATAAGAACCATTTTCAATCAAAATCTTTCAAAATCAATTTCTGGAATCCGAATCAATTCAATATTTCTATGATCAAAATGTACTTTATTACTTTGAAATTACTATAGCATTTTTTTCAAACTTTATCTTAAACTTCAAGGAAATTAAAACATTCACTAGCAAACAAAAGATGGCATTTTCCGTTTAAAAACTTATCCTTCTGCTAAATTAAATAACGTGTTATTTTGAACATCAAGAAAGGAGTGATAAAAGGGTAGTTTTATTTTTAAAAATTCCTGATAATCATCTTATTTCGAACTTTTTTCCTGGAACACAAAACAGTAGCATTTAATATATGCATATTAATACATTTGTTTATTTCTAGATGAAAATTTTTGATTTCCAGTATTTTTAAATATTCATTTAATATTCCTGCAAATCCATTTTCGTTTGAGAAAAGCAGTTAAGAAATTAAATGTTGTTTTAACAATGAGAAAGCGTTTTGAAATAGGCTAAAGTGATATTTTATAAATGAAAAATCAAAATACAATGAAAGCTATTCATAGAAATTAATAAAAGAAACTTCTGAGAAAGCGTTTGCGTATAAGAACGAGAAAGATAAATCATGAATGTAGCCTAAATTATGAAAGACTTTCCAACACTTGCAGAGTACTGTAACAAAACACTTTAATAGGTTGAAAAATGACGTCTAAATAAAAAATTGTGAAAAATACATAATGCATTTGAAAATCCAATTTCAGCAATTATTATCTATATGTGAATCCTATATATGACCTATGGGTTTGTATATATACTACAAAGTATGCTAAAATTTAGTTCAGTTAGAAAATGCATTAAACAGTTCCCCTTTTCTAAATTCCCTTTCTGCAATTTCTGTCAGTCAACGAGATGATCTAATTAGTTATATATGTCGTAGGCTAATTGAGAAATCCGGCTCTTTGCAAACAGACAAGGCTCTTTTCAAAGAGCCGGGCTAGTTGGAGAATCAATCTCCCTTTTTCCAATTAGCCTGATATTTTTCAGGCTTATTGCAAAGAGCCTAGAAAGCGTTAGGCTAATTGAAAAATGACCACTAATTATCCGATCAGGGTGATATTTTTAGCTCACAGGCTATCAAAGACTGAGAGCTTATGTGCCCGCCGATTCTATACGTACGTACGTATGTACGTAACGCGATAACTCTTGATAGAAAAATCCGATTTGCTTCAATTTTTTTTTCTAGGTTCATTCTGATAAGGTGCTTCCCTGATTAATTTTTGGGGTTCATTGGTTAAGGATAAAGGGAGGAAAGGGGGCTAGTCCCCCCCCCCCCTTAATTTATATAAATGGGTTTTTCATGCTGAAATATTCGATTTGCTCCAAATATGGTATACCGGTTTATTGTGTTAAGGAGCTTCCCTGATTAGATTTGGAAGCTCATTATTTAAGTATAAAGGGGGGAAAGGGGGGCTACCACCCTTAATTTAGATGAATCGGTTTTTCATGATGAATTATTCGATTGTCTCCAAATTTAGTATACCGGTTTATTAAGTTAAGGAGCTGCCTTGACTAGATTCGGAGGTTCATTAGTTACATATAAAGGGAGGAAAGGGGGGCTGTCCCCCCTGTAATTTAGATAAATGGGTTTTTCATGCAGAAATATGCGATTTGCTATAAATTTTGTATACCGGTTAATTATGTTAAGCAGTTTCCCTGATTACATTTGGAAGATCATTATTATGTATAAAGGGGGGTAAGGGGGGCAATTGCCTCTCCCCTTAATTTAGGTAAATGCGTTTTTCATGTAGAATTATTCGATTAGCTCAGATTTGGTATACTGGTTTATTATGTTAAGGAGATGGCTTGATCATATTTGGAGGTTCAATGGTTAAGTATAAAGGGAGGAAAGGCGGGCAAGACCCCCTCCACTTAATTTAGATAAATGGGTTTTTCTTGCAGAGTTATTCGATTTGCTCCAAATTTCGTATACCGGTTTATTATGTTAAGGAGCTGCCTTGATTAGATTTGGAGATTTATTGGTTAAGTATAAAGGAGGGACAGGAGCTAGTGTCCCCTTAATTTAGATAAATGTGTTTTTCATACAGAATTATTCGATTTGCTTCAAATTTGATATACCAGTTTATTACGATATGGCTTCCTTCATTTGTTGGGAGGTTCATTGGTTAAGTATAAAAAGGGGGAAAGGGGGCAATTGCACCTCCCCTTAACTTATATAAATGGGTTTTCATGCAGAATTATCTAATTTAGTTTATTTTTCTTCTAAGTTCATTCTAATAAGAAGCTTTTCTGATTAGATTTGAAAGTTCATTGGTTCAGCATAAAGTGAGAAATTGGGGAGCTAATACCCCCCCTTAATTTAGTGAAATGGTTTTTTTTCATGCAGAATTATCTGATTTGCTTCAAATTTGGTATACCAGTTTATTATGTTAAGTAGCTTCTCTGATTATATTTGGAGGTTCTTTTGTTAAGTAGAAAGGGGGGCAACGGGGACTAATCCCTTTTTTATTTTTCGAGGGGCATTATTCTTTGAAATAAGAGTATAATATACAATTAGTGTGAATAGCCTGTGAGCTCAATGCCATCAGTTTAACTGTGCAATTTTCTTTTTATTAGTTTTATTAACGCATAACCCTACCCAAACCCCAAAAATAAATTACAACAGACCGTACCCCGATCCGAGCAAGACAAAATAATTTCCGTCTACATGCAACCCGACCCGAACCTGTGAGTTTCATTTGAAAAAACCCGAAATCCCGAACCAAATCTGATAACCAACAAAAATATTCCAAAGACCCATAACCGGATCCGAACAAGACAAATTAGTTACCGTGGACACGCAACGCTACCAGAACCTGAAAATTCCATTCGAAATCAACCTGAAACCCGTCCCGAACCAAAACTTAAACCACAAAAATATTCCAAAGAACTAAAACCCGATGCAAGCTAGACAAAATAATCTCCGTCCACCGGCAAGCCGATCCGAACCTGAAAGTTCTAATTGAAATCAATCCGAAACCTGGTTGTGGTCGGTTTTTTGGGTTGACTTCAAATGGAACCTTCAAGCTCGGATCCGGTTGAAAAAAAATTAAACTAAATTAGATAATTCTGCATGAAAACCCATTTATCTAAATTAAGGGGAGAGGCAATTGCCCCCCTTTCCCCCCTTTTATACATAACCATTGAACCTCCAAATCAAATGAAAAAAGCCATATCGTAATAAACTGGTATATCAAATTTGAAGCAAATCGAATAATTCTGTATGAAAAACCCATTTATCTAAATTAATGGGACAGTAGCACCTGTCCCTCTGCTGGGCAACATATAACTATGATATGTTCCCGCACCATGTTGGTTAAATCAAAGTAAAATTGCGTAATTTGTTATTTCTGTTTGTATAAATATTTTTTATAAAATATAATTATGAGTGTAAAATTATAATGTTTATATATTTAAGTAAAATAAGAGTGTAAGTTCATACAAAAATTATTAAGTTGATTTTAAATAGTAAATATATATTTTAAAAAAATTGTTGTATTGTAAAATGAATGTATAACGTTGAATGGAGTTCGGATCTCAGACAACAACTAGCCAGACGCCATGGTGTCGTTTTATGACAAGCCAATGGAAAGTGGTGTATAATTAGAAGTCGTAAAATCATAAAAACGTTGGAATCAATTTATGGCCTCAATAAAAGTGTTGGGAAAAATTTATGACTTTTCAGACCACCCAAACTTTAAGGCAGATAATAATATTAAAGTATATGTAAGGGGCCATTTGCAGACTGCTAGCTAATAGGCCTATCGAAGTATAATAAAAAATCTTCTCACATCCAATAACAGTGGACTAGACAAAAATAGTTCCTCCCACTGCAGGAGCTGGTGTGCAAGAAGAATAAGTTTTGAAAAAGGATAGTCTGAAAAAAGATGTAGAGGACGCAGGAGCTCTCCTGAAAGCCCGTGCAATGAGTCCCGTAAGCCCTAGTAAAGCCCAGGCGAGATGGACATGTTGAAGCGAGCCTAATCCAGCCTAATCAAGCCTAATTGAGGTTGTCTTCCTGAGGTACCTATCGGAGTGAGCCTAATCAAGCCAAATTGAGGATGTCTTCCTGATGTACATATCGGAGTGATCCTAATCAAGCCAAATTGAGGATGCGTGCCTGATGACACATTGCCATGATCCTAAGCAACGCAACAACTCGGAATTTGACGAATAAAGGCCACCATCCCGTATATTAAAAGAAGGTACTATTTTAAACATTTTCTTTTACCACTTAAGATCATATGAAAAACCTTAAAAATACTTTTCTGATATTTTACGGTAGAGAGTTATCTGAGATCCGACCAAACCAATAATTAAATAAGATTAAGGTAATTTTAAAAATGAAAGAGAGTATTTCTTTTAGCAAAAAGAAACAATTATAATAATTAGAGTACGTGAAAATATTGTCTTTTTTTTTTAAAAAAGATTAAACATACTTAAAATAATGAGAAGCAAACAAAAGTGTTGCTTTCTTTTTTTTGAATTAATATTATGTTTTTCTGTATATAGATATGTTCAATGTAAATAAAATATTTAATCAAGTTTTAAAAAGTTTCTGTAATTATTTAATTAATAATATTTAAAGTGTGTCAATTCTTTTTTTACAGCTTAAATTTTAGTTTAATTCATAAGTGGAAGAGTTCGTCTAAATAATTCACAACGCAAACTCTTAATTTTATTCGTAATTATTCAAATTTAATAATTACTTTTTGACGCGAATTATAATTTAATTTTATTAATGCTTCGCGTTGCTCTTCTACTAGAATTTAGGTAAATACGATCACTTATATTATTTAAATTTATCTAAGGTATATAAAACTATATACCAATTTGCTATGAGGTTGCTTGGATGATTTGGACCAATTAACAATTTTGAATATATTTAATAAAAAAATAAAAAGGTGTAATTATCTGTCCAGCATCCCCCCTTCATTAAGTAAAATGGTGCTCTGACTCAGGAACGATCACCTGAGGTCATTAGATAGGTAAATGGTGCTATGACTCAGGAACGTTCATCTGATGTCATTAGAAATAATAATAATAATAATAATAATAATAATAATAATAAAGGAAAATAAATTTAAGTATTATTTTAATGTCACAATTTTAAAGATATTGTAGGTATGTAAGTTTAATTGATTAAAATTTTATTAAAATTAATTTTATTATTGTAACAATACTGACACACATATAATAATTTTATATAAATAAAATGAATAATATATGTTAGTAAAAAAACAAAAAGGAAATGAAAAAAATAATTCTGGGATTTATAATAGGTAAATTTAGGAATTACAATTTTGTTTTTTGTTTTTCTCTCTTTTCTCTTGTGGTTGGATCTCAGTTACCATTGAAAAATAATGGCATTCACATCACAGATGACACATTTGTAAAAATAATTTTTTTTTATATACTGTATAATAATAATAAGAAGAATAATAAGTAAAATTTTATAATATGTCTGGTATAAAAATGATTGAAATGTCAATAGATCATGATTTTTGAAATTGTATCACCTTGATACAAAAGAAAATTTATGAGTCGTACTACGAAGTAGTAGTACAATATTTACAAAAAAAAAAAAAAAAATAAGATTGTTTTTTCTGTAGAAAAAGACAGATATTTTTCTGTTAAATGAAATTATGTTGTTTTTTATATATACGTGTATTATAAATATTTTAGGTGTATTTATGTGTGTAAAAGAATAATCTACAAAACAACTTCATCTCCTAAGAAATTTTTTTAAATTTTAGTGTTGTTGTTTTTATGTATTTATGCAAATTAGAATATTTTCATACATATGTGGTAATATAAAAAAAAAAAAAAAAAAAAAAAGTATGATAAACAGAAACATTCTGTTAAAAGGTTATGCCCAACAATAAGCGAAAATTTAAAAGGAGAAGTGTAGATTTAAATACCTCTGGAGTTAAAACCAGAGGACAGAAAAATAAAATTATTTCTCTAAATTATTCGCTACAAAAAACTAAAAAGAATACAATGACTCAACCTAGTGTTGATACGCTGTTGAATTGTATCCCCGTCTTTGACGGAAAGAAAGAGTCGAATATTAAATTTTTTTTGAACGAATTCGATAATCTAATTAAACAAACGGAATTAGAGAATGTTTCGAAACTAGCGCTCTTGAAAACGAAATTAGTCGGTAGTGCTAGAGATAAATTAGCTAACGAAGAAAATCTTAATACAGAAAAGGACTATGGTCAATTTAAAGAAAAATTAATCGATACTTTTTCTACTAAAACAAGTTTTTCTGCGGCTCAAAGCAATTTTTTTTTCTCTTAGGCAAAAACCTGCGCAGGCTATCGCTGATTTTATCAGTGAATTCAATGCGGCTGCAAAACTTTACCTAGATAAAAGTGGCCAAAATATTGACAACGGTAATGGTAGTTTATTTGAAATGATAAAATTCACAAGATTTTTAGAATCAGTTAGGGCAGATTTAAGTTTGGACATTCGAAGAATGGCGCCGAAAAATTTCAACGACGCATGTAAATTTGCGAAACAAATGGAAGATGCATACAATCAAGTTGCATCAAAGGAAATTAATTCGATTACAAAAACCTCCACTGAGGAAAATTTGGACAAATTGTTAAAATTAAATATGGAAAGCGCGGAGCAAATTAAAATTTTGACTTCCGAAATAAACAATTTGAAAATTAAAACAAAAGACACTGCATCAAGCAGATGGTGCGAATTATGTAAAAAAAATTCGCATACTTTAGAAACGTGCTGGTACAAAAATGATAATAAAAATACATATAAGGATAGCAGAGATTTCGCAGGTCGGCATTTTAATAAAAGGTACTCTTATAATGGACAGTATCAACCGAGAGCGAATTTTAATCCTAGATTTGTTAACCCAAACCAGCAGTGGCATTTTCAATCTTATGCACCCACAGGTGGTTACTATGGATATTCTCCATATCCCCCACCCCCACCAAATTACTTCCCTCAGCATGTGCCATATAGGAATAGTCAACCTCAAAGTCATGCCAGTTATTATCCAAATGAGGATAAAAATGAGAATTTAAAAGACAATGCTCAAAAGTATCCAAAAAAGTATAAAAATAAGGGTAAAACTGATGATCAAAGGGACAAGTAAGGGATATGAATTGGTATTAAAAATAAATCAAAATGCATACTTAATCGAATTTCAAAATTTAAAAATTTTCAAAATTTAAAAATAATTTTTTTTTCTTTTAGGTAAAAAAAAAAAAAAAAATGAAACAAAATTAATAACTTGCCTTTTTAAAATTCAAAATAATAATAAGAAAGGATAGGAACATGGGAACGCCAATTTGTCTCAGGGTTACATATTGAGCAAATGTGCAGGGCGCACCCGAAAACATACTTATAAAATTATGTAATGTGCTTCACAAAACTTCAATGGAGCAGTGAAATATTTCTCTCCAGGCAAAAGTTATATATATATTTTTTTTCTTTTCGAATATGAATTAGAAAATATAAAATCTTAACAAAGCCAAATAACATTAAAACTTAATTAATTTCATAGTAAATAATGTTGGAGTAATTTTCAAAAAAAAAAAAAAAAAAAAAAAAAAAAAAAAAAAAAAGAGAATTTTTTCTGTCTTCTATAAGGGTAGCCTTTGCTAATAGCCTTACAATTTAGATGAAAAAATTTCAGAATTACTCTTTAAAATGAGTAGGTGTAAGCTATAGGTTCAGGGTAGTTAGAACAGCTTTATAGCATACTCATATATATATATTTTTTTTATATAAATATATGGTTGACAAGGAATAAATTATTAGTGCACTCTATATTAGGATAGCGGTCAGCTATAAGCCTAAACATAATAAAATATACAAAAAGTGCTAAGATTTATTCCGGTAGTTCAAGTACAACTTATATGCTAAAGTCTAGAATTTAGACAGCAGGGATAAGTTTTATGAACAAAAGTGTTATAAAAAAAAATTAAAAAAAAGGATTTTGGTGTAGCACATTGGTTTTAAAAAAAACATATATATGTATAACAATGGACAAGGCAAGTTATTTCAACATAATTGCACACAAAAATTATAAAAAAAAAAAAAAAAAAATACACAAATAAATAATTGAAGTAAAATTAAAATTTTCTCACCAAAGGCTTTCTGTATAGGGTGAATTTTGGCCTACGGCTGGGTATGCACCAACACCAACAAAATATTTGTAGAAAAATTATTCACAGATACATCAATATAGTCATCACCTAGGCATAAATTTCAGGATTCTTGGCTGAAAAAGGAATCGAAGAAAAAATTAAGTATGGTATAATTACTAGATGTTATGCTCAGAAACAATAAAATTAGTAATATTATATTGTAAAAAGCAGCATTTTGAGTTTTCTTTAGGAAAATTTTTGATTTTTAGGTTTTACACATTTATGGAGTGTCTAGCTCAGTGTATAGTTCCTAGATTTAATAAAAAAAAATAATAAATAAAAATATAAGTTCGTGTTGTTTTCAAAATAAATAACAAAAGGTATAGCAATTAGCATTTACAGTTAAAATTTATGGAATTTTCATCAAAATTAACATTACACAAACATAGTTTATATTATATTTAACTTGATAAGCTAATTTACTTTTATTAACGGTATTCAATTAGAATTAAAGTAGGCTTAAATTCAAGTTAAATTAATTAATAACATTGTTGTAGTGTAAAATTTTATGTAAGACTATTATATTTTTATTGTATATATAAAAATATGCAAATTTAACAATTAATAAAATGTATTAGCAAAATTATTTAATATAAATATTAAATGACATCTTGCTGAAATCAGCTAGAAATTAGATTTTTTTTTTTAAAATACAATACTTTATAAATTTATGTTAGTTTAGAATTTAAGCATTTTTTTTTTCTCTTTACTTTCCCTTAGAATTAAATGCAATTCTAAATTTAACACATATAAATATACATAGTATTGATAAATTTGAGTGTGTGAGTTCATAATTTTTTTTTTTATATAATTTGGCCAATTTAACATAAGAAAACAAAATAAATAAATAAATATATTTATATATATTGGCCTTAATTTTATTAAAATATGTAGTATGGCTTAATAAATTTATTTACTTAATTTTTTTTATAGTACGTACAGTAATTATTTTAAAAACTTGATCTATAAAAAAAATTGGATGTGGTTGTTTATGAGTATACAAAGATTTTTTCTGCTGGCAGAAGTTCTTTGGTCCGGCCGGGTACTCATAGATGGCTGCATACGATGTTACGTAGTAATTATCATTTACTTTTGTTTTTTTTTTTAATTATACAAGTGTATTAAGTACATTTTTTTTATAAGTAAATAATAATTATTAATGTTGGATTAATAATAATAATTTATTATCTTTTATTTTTAAACATATCATTAAATTTTAGACAGTAGAATTCACATACGGAATGTTAATGATAAATAAAATTTTGAATAAATAAATTTTTATTTCATTCAGTAAAAAAATAAATAAATATGAAAATTTAACAATCTTTTAAGGTAGAATTGTTGGCTAAATAAATAATAATTTAAGACAAAAAAATTGTTCTCTTCTTCGTCAATGGCATTTTCTGACAACACTATTTAATAGTATTAAATGAAGGTGCATTTTTAAGGTCAGCGTAATGCATATCTTGCATTTTTGAGAGGCCGTAGAAGTCATTTTTCCGTGTTGTTTACATTTTAATAGTAAACAATATCATGAATCAAAATTTGTGTTTGTTAAAAAGGTCTAAAAATATACAATGTAATCAGTTAAAGAAAATTATATGCATTTTTTTTTTAATCCTGAAAGGCAATTTGGGTTAGATTTAAACCTGAATGCATAAAAAGCCACCCTCGCTTCAGTTCCAGTATGAGGCAGGAGAATGCAGATACTAGAATCGCCATTTTTCCCCTGCAAAATAATAAAAAAAAAGCAGAAGGTTTACATTAGATACGATACAAATACATACACTGTTTATGCATAGATTATGTTTAAAATTACATACAGGCATGCACAGTGAGTTAAGAAGAAAGTATATCAAGAAATTATACTAATTAATAAGGTAATTACAAGCATGAAATGGTTTTAAATACATACCTTTGGGAAGTCGTAAAATTTTGTCACAGCACAATTCACCTCACAGAAAGCGATTAGTAGCTTGACCAACCCCTCGTTTCGAAAGAATCGGGGACGTTCAAAACTGGTTTTATTCAATCCTCCTTCTTTTTTTTTTTTTCTCTCTTTCTCGTATCGGGTAAAGTTGGAAAGCATTGCGTAATGATATATTAAAGGAGATGAATTAGCTTGTACATTTTGACAGATCATACATGTTAGAAGTAACAAATAAATAAAATAATGTAACAAGTTTGTATACAATATTTTTTCTGATTATAATTTGAATACATCAGATTAATTATGTGAAAATGTAACATGTCATATTACAAGCATTGTATTTACTTTTATTCAGTATAAAATGTGTTTTAGATAAAACACTGTGTCATAAGGTTGTATGTGATGAAAGAATATGTCAAATGCGTATGCCATTATTTTTCTTATAATGAGGTTTATTTCGGCATATTAATTTCAGACAAAATTATAGCTTTGAATGTATTTTGGGCACTTAAACTGTAAAGTTACAAAATTAGTAAACATGTGTGTGGTAAAGAAAAAAGGCTTCGAGAAAGACGTCTGATTGTCAGTACAGAGGTCTTCTATAAATGTGAATGTCAACAGACAACTATGCTATCATGTGTTGAACTTTCTGTTATGAAACAATAGAAGAACTTCTTATAAAATATACCAGAACCATTCATAATTGAACTTTACAGTCTTCGCTCAAAAACTGTGTAGATACACAGTCATATGGACATGTACATTCCTTCAAGCTTTACAAAAAAAATAAAACCAGCAATCAGTTTTTATTTTTT
Organism: Maratus speciosus; assembly: GCA_963932465.1. Classification (NCBI taxonomy): domain Eukaryota; kingdom Metazoa; phylum Arthropoda; class Arachnida; order Araneae; family Salticidae; genus Maratus; species Maratus speciosus. The sequence continues at coordinate 317,322,317 of OZ010791.1, read as the reverse complement.
TTTTCTTCCGATACCGGGAGAGATGCTGGGCAACATATAACTATGATATGTTCCCGCACCATGTTGGTTAAATCAAAGTAAAATTGCGTAATTTGTTATTTCTGTTTGTATAAATATTTTTTATAAAATATAATTATGAGTGTAAAATTATAATGTTTATATATTTAAGTAAAATAAGAGTGTAAGTTCATACAAAAATTATTAAGTTGATTTTAAATAGTAAATATATATTTTAAAAAAATTGTTGTATTGTAAAATGAATGTATAACGTTGAATGGAGTTCGGATCTCAGACAACAACTAGCCAGACGCCATGGTGTCGTTTTATGACAAGCCAATGGAAAGTGGTGTATAATTAGAAGTCGTAAAATCATAAAAACGTTGGAATCAATTTATGGCCTCAATAAAAGTGTTGGGATAAATTTATGACTTTTCAGACCACCCAAACTTTAAGGCAGATAATAATATTAAAGTATATGTAAGGGGCCATTTGCAGACTGCTAGCTAATAGGCCTATCGAAGTATAATAAAAAATCTTCTCACATCCAATAACAGTGGACTAGACAAAAATAGTTCCTCCCACTGCAGGAGCTGGTGTGCAAGAAGAATAAGTTTTGAAAAAGGATAGTCTGAAAAAAGATGTAGAGGACGCAGGAGCTCTCCTGAAAGCCCGTGCAATGAGTCCCGTAAGCCCTAGTAAAGCCCAGGCGAGATGGACATGTTGAAGCGAGCCTAATCCAGCCTAATCAAGCCTAATTGAGGTTGTCTTCCTGAGGTACCTATCGGAGTGAGCCTAATCAAGCCAAATTGAGGATGTCTTCCTGATGTACATATCGGAGTGATCCTAATCAAGCCAAATTGAGGATGCGTGCCTGATGACACATTGCCATGATCCTAAGCAACGCAACAACTCGGAATTTGACGAATAAAGGCCACCATCCCGTATATTAAAAGAAGGTACTATTTTAAACATTTTCTTTTACCACTTAAGATCATATGAAAAACCTTAAAAATACTTTTCTGATATTTTACGGTAGAGAGTTATCTGAGATCCGACCAAACCAATAATTAAATAAGATTAAGGTAATTTTAAAAATGAAAGAGAGTATTTCTTTTAGCAAAAAGAAACAATTATAATAATTAGAGTACGTGAAAATATTGTCTTTTTTTTTTAAAAAAGATTAAACATACTTAAAATAATGAGAAGCAAACAAAAGTGTTGCTTTCTTTTTTTTGAATTAATATTATGTTTTTCTGTATATAGATATGTTCAATGTAAATAAAATATTTAATCAAGTTTTAAAAAGTTTCTGTAATTATTTAATTAATAATATTTAAAGTGTGTCAATTCTTTTTTTTACAGCTTAAATTTTAGTTTAATTCATAAGTGGAAGAGTTCGTCTAAATAATTCACAACGCAAACTCTTAATTTTATTCGTAATTATTCAAATTTAATAATTACTTTTTGACGCGAATTATAATTTAATTTTATTAATGCTTCGCGTTGCTCTTCTACTAGAATTTAGGTAAATACGATCACTTATATTATTTAAATTTATCTAAGGTATATAAAACTATATACCAATTTGCTATGAGGTTGCTTGGATGATTTGGACCAATTAACAATTTTGAATATATTTAATAAAAAAATAAAAAGGTGTAATTATCTGTCCAGCACCCTCCTTTATACTTAACCAATAAATCTCCAAATCTAATCAAGGCAGCTCCTTAACATAATAAACCGGTATACGAAATTTGGAGCAAATCGAATAACTCTGCATGAAAAACCCATTTATCTAAATTAAGGGTGGGCGGGTCTAGACCCCTTTTCCTCCCTTTATACTTAACTAATGAACCTCCAAACAAATCAGGGAAGCTCCTTAACATAATAAATCGGTATACGAAATTTGGAGCAGATCGAATAACTCTGCATGAAAAACCCATTTATCTAAATTAACGGGGGGTCTAGACCCCCCCCTTTCCTCCCTTTATACTTAACTAATGAACCTCCAAATCTAATCAGGGAAGCTCCTTAACATAATAAACCGGTATACGAAATTTGGAGCAGATCGAATAACTCTGCATGAAAAACCGATTTATCTAAATTAAGGAAGGTAGCCCCCCTTTATACTTAACTAATGAGCTTCCAAATCTAATCAGGGAAGCTCCTTAACAAAATAAACCGGTATACCAAATTTGGAGCAAATCGAATATTTCTGCATGAAAAACCCATTTATATAAATTAAGGGGGGGGGGACTAGCCCCCCTTTCCCCCTTTATCCTTAACCAATGAACCCAAAAACTAATGAGGGAAGCACCTCATCAGAATGAACCTAGAAAAAAAATTTGAAGCAAATCGGATATTTCTATCAAGAGTTATCGCGTTACGTACATACGTACGTACGTATGTACACACGTACATACAGAATCGGCGGGAACATAAGCTCTCAGGCTTTGATAGCCTGTGAGCTAAAAATATCACTCTGATCGAATAATAAGTGGTCATTTTTCAATTAGCCTAACGCTTTCTAGGCTCTTTGCAATAAGCCTGAAAAATATCAGGCTAATTGTAAAAAGGGAGATGGATTCTCCAATTAGCCCGGGTCATTTTTCAATTAGCCTAACGCTTTCTAGGCTCTTTGCAATAAGCCTGAAAAATATCAGGCTAATTGGAAAAAGGGAGATGTATTCTCCAATTAGCCCGGGCTAATTGGAGATTAAATTAGCCCGGGCAAACCAATTCCAATTAGCCCGGGCAAACAGCGTAGGCTGTTTGCAAAGAGCCGGATTTCTCAATAGCCTACGACATATACGCTAAGTAATGTATACATAATTAGCTAAATTTAAAAACGCATACCACAACTGAAAAAAAAACTTCGAGCAATTATCGCTCATTGACAGAAATTTCGATTTATTTTGTGATTACCTTTAAATGAACAATACAATACCAGCTTAACGCACTATATTCTACAGACCTCAATGATGTATAAAAATTTCAACATGTTTGAAATAGTGTAAGATTGTTAAAATACATTACAAACGATTTTTCTGTCATAAACCATAATGTACAGGAATTATTCTGGATGTCCTTGCAAATATACTATAAACGTTTCATACTTCATTTGCATTACCAAACATGTCATAGTAAACTTTAATAACATATATTAATTACTTGGCAATATCGAAGTATATTTACCTGAGTTATAGAATGGAGAGACAGACGGACAGGCAAACCGAAGTCATAAACACTTTTACAATATCTTAGAAAGTGTTAAAAATGAATTAAGATTACTTGAAAAATGTGTGGCTATTTCGTAAAAATTGCTATAATTATCTTTGAAAAAAAAAATCAAAACTTTTCTATGGATTAAAATGTTCCGTCTACATTCTAATTTTAAATTTCCTTAGTCTCCCTTAATTAATAGTGAATATTATATTACAGGTAATATTTATTTATTAACCATTTGGAAAAATGGTTATTGTTCTCTGTTAGGGTAGGAAATCAAAACCATATCTGAAGTGTTTTATTGGTTGAATTCGCATCTTATTCGTTTTCTGATTGGTCTATACAGCAATCTGTACTTTCTCTTTACTTTCAACAGAGATGGATACTTATGTTGCCACTACGACAAAAAAAGTAATAAAACCACAAAAAATTAATAACTCAGAAACAAATTGAAATACAGCTTTCAAACAAATTGCATTTAAAAGTACATTTTTTTCTCTATACAACGGTGTAAAAAGTAATATTGTGGGATGTTTAGAAGTTTAAAAATGAAATTTTATTTAAAATGGATCGTCAGATTTCCAAGAAATCTGACGATGGAAAAGCCTTTTCCCGAACAGCCAATGAAATGCTTGGATAATACGTAAGTTTCAGGTGGATAATACGTAAGTTTCAGGAAATCTGACGAGTCGCAGGCGATTTTTGTCGCTTGCAATTTTTACGTGTAATAACACTATTAATGCTTAATTCATGGCGTACTTAATGTATGATCAACTACGTGCCTTTTTTATGTCTTAAATTTTAGTCTTTGAAAAAATCATTTTCCAAATGTTCGTTGTAATTTGTTAAATTGCTTTTTTATTTCAATTTATTATTAATTATACTATATATTTCTTACCTGAAATTAGATGAACATTTAAGAAATTATTTTTATTATTCTACTTTAACGAATTTAAAGTACAAAAAGAACCGATAAAGTGCAACCAATATTATTCTGTGAATAATAAATTATTTTGTCTGAAAGAACAAAGTATTGATTAAAATAAATGTTTACAGAATCCAAACATAATAAAATATAATCCAGTTCCTTTCAAAATACTTAAAAATTATTTTTTTTCCTAGAAAATTGTAACAATTGTTTTTTATTAGCATAGCGCGAGATTAATTTTTTAAAGCTTAACTTTCTACTAAAGTGTATAACATGTTATCTTGGAGATTGAACAAACAGAGACTAAAAGAACTTTTGTAATTAAAAAATATTTGTATAAAAAAGTTTATTGCGCATTTGGTTACTGTAGCAGAAAGCATTAACTTTTAATAAATGTGATTTATTGTTGTCGAAACGAAAAAATAGAATTTCCAAATTTTATTTAACATTCTTGCAAATATATTTTTATATTAGGCAAAAATACAGGAAATTCAGTGTTTCTCAAACAATAAGATAATATTTTGATATAGTCTTAAAGAGAAGTTTACAAATTAAATGCAGAAGAAAAACATCTTATATAACTAAAATGTCCTTTTTATATTTGGGGTCATTAATATATGATGTCACACATTTTTTTCAATGTTTTTGACCCCCCCTCCCCCCCCCCCTTTGTCACAAAGTGTCACACTTCACCATACACCCTCCCCTCCTCTTGTCACATGTCACGCTATATTACATAAACATATACTTGCAGTTCAAAAACAAAGTACTATGTTATAGATCATATTTCAAATTTTATTTTGAAACTTTTAACTATGTGTTTTAATGACATTTGTGAGCATATTAATAAAAATGATTCGTGAACTTATTTTGTATGAAATAAGATTAAGATTTACAACAAAAAACATAATTAATATAGAATAGTAATAAAATATTAATATGAAAAACAATTAAAAACAGTAGTATTTTGGAATTTGAAATGGAATTTAATATATTTGGCTTTAAATGTTATCTTTACTGTATGAGCACAAAATACTTTAATTTCAAAATAACTGTAAAATTTAATCTGCTGATTTTTAATGCTTTTATTTTAACCAAAATGTGTGATGTCACACTTCTTTTTATCCCCTCCCACTCGTTTGTCACAAACTGTCACAATTTCATGAACCCCCTCTCCCCCCTCAAGCGTGACATCATTTGTGGATGGCCCCTTTTCTGTGCGTATTTGAAAACCATTTTTATTTTTCGAAAAAAATATTGTAACTATCAGTTCAAAAGTATTTCAAAATCCTTCTTTGCCGATAAATGTTTTGTGTTGATTATATGGATTATATAGGTTATATTATTATTATGTTAATTATATTATTAGGATGAAACAGAATATTCTGATTTTATTTTTATTTAATTTTTTTTATGAATAGAAAAAAATTAAGAAAAGGCGCTTTGCGTCCTGTTTTAAAATTAATATTATAATGAGAGATTGAGTTACTTTATTTTATTATTCTTTTATGATTTCAAAAAACCCAATATTATTTTCATTTTAAAACACACTCGCCTAAATGCACATTTAAATCAAGAGTAAACGAACAATTTGGCTTAATTGAAAAGACTTTTAAAAGGAGGATAATTAATAATCAGTCGAATAATAAAGAAAAAATCGGTATTTAAACTAATTATGTGAAATTATCACATAAGCAGTATTTTAATTATTTTGAGGAGATTTAAATCCCTAATTCTAATAATCTTGAAAGTATTTAGAAAACAAGATATTCAGAGAGAATGTTCCACTCATACATTGCACAGCATGCTAGCCTCAAAATGGGAGATTTGAGTCGATATTGCAGTATTTGATACCAGGGAGCTTGAGCAGAGTTACTGTGCAAGACATTCAGGATTTTTCTTGTACCAGATTGATAATGTGGGTCATTTGTTCCCTACAAAATTCTCCCCTGAAGGTATATCTTCTATTGCAATATGGCCAAAACTGGCCGATGCTTACAGTGTATTCAGATGGCTACTCTTTTTTTTTTTTATTATTCAAATATTTTAACTGGCACCACTTTTTTGTAATTGTATAATCCGTCTTATTTTCGCTTGATCTAGTCTGTTAGTAAATAAGTAGTAAAAAATACTTTTTTTTTTATTCAAAATTTTTAAATGGCACCACTTTTTTGAAATTGTATAATCCGTCTTATTTTCGCTTGATCTAATCCGTCAGTAAATAAGTAGCCCAATGGCAACACTGGATGCTTAGCAAAATCCCAGAATAAGAGGGGGGGGGGGGATAGAATCCTCTAGATGTAATAAAAAGTTTTAAGCAAAGTAAACAGTCCTGTAATATCGATGAATGTAATCGTTTTTCGATTATAACTCGCAAAAAAGTTAAATATCCTGAGACTACTTGGTAATGATAATATAAATAAAAATGAAAAATAAAGGTTGGGAATTTTAAATATTAAATGAAATGCATTCAAAATAGAGAATCTTTAGAATTACGACTGGGATTTCTAAATTTCATATTTTAACATAAAAATTATAGTGAATATTTAAAGTGCTTAATGTACAGTGATGATGTTTTTCAGAGATAATGTTTTGTTCAGCTCTCGCTTGCCAATACTCCGACTATAGCTAACAATATTAACTTTCCATGGCCGTTTTATTAATATTAATTTTTATTAATTATTACTACTTTTATGCAAAGGAAAAAGTAATGTGTTCTTTTTCAATAATTCTCATTTTGTGTTACGTTGAGCGTATGATAAATTGGCATTTTTGTTTGGAAATGTGATTTTCTATCAGTTAACTTGAATCACTAAAATTGAATTTGAACAGGAAATAAAGTATAAAGTAATTCATGTATTAATTTATGTTTAGATTTCTTGAAATTCGTTAAGATTTCACGAATTACCAAGTACGTCAAGTATCGCAAATGATTTGTTAAACAAAGTTACAAATTCCGGGAATTTTGTAAGCACTTTTGAATAAACAACTGGTACATGATTTTCCCGAATACTTCTCAAATGAAATGAAACTGCATTGTTGACAAACTCTTGAATATCTGAACTAAGCTTTTGACGTTAGGTTAGATATCCAAACAATAATTTTCTCAGTTTCAATTTCATTTAATGTGCACGAAAAGTTTTAAAAGTATTATGCATCAATTGATTTCGGTTTCTCTCAGTAATAGTTTAAAACAAATTGCTTAAATAAATTAATAAAATGACGGAAATTGTTTTATTTAAGATAACATAAATTTTCATTTTAAAAAGATAAACAACAGATTGAGAAAATAAACAATTCATTAGATAAAATAAAATCATAAAATAAAATTTCTTATTTAGGTTGTTTCAAATTTTCGTCAGAAAAACATTTTTCTGCTGATTTCTGATAGCTAAAGAATTAAATCATGAATAAGATGAAGTACAACAGATTTGACAATCAATTCATTTATTTCATAGTTCCTTATGTCTGACTAATTAAATAACTTTGGAGATATATCAAACAATGCTAAAATAGAAGTTTTTATTTGCGCCTAATGGCTTATTCGGTATTTGTTTCCTGGAGCACCATACAACAAAAAAATTTTAAGAAATATGATTATAACTTTCCGAACCGAAAAATGTTTATTTGCAGCATGAACATTTCATTTTCCATTATTTTAGATGTATTTTTCTTTGAGAAAAATAGTTAAGAAATTGAAAGATAAAGTGTTTTGAAACCAGTTAAAAGAGTAGTTTGTAAATACAAAACCAGAAAACTAACATAATTCAGGTGAATCAAAGAGATTCATGAGAGAAAAGTTTTAAGAAAAAGGTTGTACATAACGAAAAATTCTTTTGCTTATTTTCTTGGAATATTCGAAAGTGTGCATATTTACTAAAACTTGCTATTACCAATTATTAAGAATTTTCAAAGATTTTTGATGTGGATTAAAATATTTCATCTTGATTTAATTTTTAAAATACTGTAGTCTGTGTTAATAAATTGTACACATCCTATTGAAATATTGAAATATTTATCAGTTTTTACTCTACATTGTACTATTCTACTATTATAAACGAAATCTAATAATGATAGCTGAAAGACGCTAAAAGCATCTGAATACTTCAATAAGTACACTGTTAAAAATTTTGCAGCATTCTGGCAGGTCATTCGACCGTTTTTTGAAAAAACAGTTTCATAACCATAATTTAACTATATTCTGACCATAAAATGGCCAATAATATGGTCAGAATAGTGTTAAATTCACGGTTGTGCAACCATTTTCGGAAAAAACGGTCAAATGACCTGCCAGAATGCTACAAATTTTTAACAGTGTACGGTAAAATCACCTGGTTTTAAAGTAACATTTGCAAAATCTAAAATAAAATAAAATAAAATAAAATGTTACAAAATCTAACGTAAAATTAAATCAAACTAATCTCATTCAAATAAGAGGAAAGTCATTTTCTAGAACACGAACATATTTCTTTTTCAAAAACCTATTTCATTTTTTAAAAGTTTCTAGGCAGGTCTTTTTATTTCATCAATAAACTTTGAGGAAATTTCTGGACAGATGGCTAACAAAAGCTCATATTCCTCTTTTAAAAATTTAACTTTCAACTAATTTGAATAATATTTGTATTAGAGATCGACCAAACAATGATGTAAGAGAAGTTTTAATTTTTAATTTGTGCAAAACAACTAATTTCTTATTTGTTTCCTCAGGCTCAAAGTAACATTTTTAATTAAAATTATACTTATTGTTTTCCAAAAAAAAAATTCTGATTTGCAGTATTTTGATAATTTTGTTTAACATTCCTGTAACGATAATTTAGTTTGAGTGAAATAGTTCGAAAACTGAATCTTGCTTGAAAAATGAGAAAAAGTTTTATATAGACTAAAAGCACTGTTTAAAAATATAAAATGAAAACACAAACAGAATAAAAATTAATTTTGAAACCAAAAAAGGAAACATTTGAGAAAGTTATCATGTGTGATCATCAATTCTTCTCCACATTTTCTCGGAATATTTGAAAGTCATGGCCATAATTCGTAATTTATCATTTATTGGAACGAAAACTTTTTATTCGAATTATTTGTAAAATTTAGATCATGTTCATACGAAGGTATTTCCATTTTAACCATATGGTTAAAAAATTGCATGCTTTTTGAACAATGCCAAAATATTTTATATAGGCAAAATACGTTGTTTATAGTACCAAAATTCAAACATAAAGATAATTCAATTAATTTTAATATAGCAAGAGCAAGCGTTGTCGTCGGTGACCGTAAATTCATCCCTGCGATTTTTCGGAATTTTTGAAAATCATGGACAAATTTCATAAAAATTGCTATCGAAAAATGTTGTAATGTTCCATCTAGACTTCATTTTTTAAATACTCTAGTCTTACGTAATTAATAATATATTAAAGGAATTATTTATTTCTTTTTATTCTAAATTGTACTCTTCTATTGCAACAAATAAAAATTAAAAATAAAAGATGAAATAGACCCGATATTTTTCTGCACACTATAAATTTGTACGATAGCACCAAGTAAATCACTTAAATAAAAATTTTGAAATTTTGAAATAGATTTAAACGAAAAAAAAAATAATACTGTTCAAATAACTTTGAACTTTTTCAAAGAGCTGACATATTCATTTTTTCAAGAATCTATTTCATTACTTAAATTTTCTTAAAACTTTTTTAGGAAATTTTAAAAATTCGGAGAACTTTAAATGTGTATGCAACAAAAGATTGGAAAAATTTTTCTTTATACTAAATTCAGTGACGTTATCTTGGAGATCTATCAAATAGTTATGAAAGGAGGAAAGTTTTGATTTTGAATTTGCACGAAACAGCTTATTTCTAATTTGTTTCTTGAGGCTCGAAATAAATTTAAAGAAATTATATTTATTTTTTTTTAAACAAAATATTCAATTTTAAAAAATTATTTCACATTCTTGCAAATGAAAATAATTTTCGAAAAAAAAAAATTAAAAACTGAGTGTATTTTGAACAACGAGAAAATGTCTCAAAATAGGTTAAAATAAAAGTTTCCGAAAGCAAAACAAAAGCGATAGTCTTTATGTAAAGTTTCTTTTGTATACTTTCTTTAAATAGTTGGAAGCTGTTTGCTTATTTCTTAACAATTGTTCTAATTATTTATAATAAAATTGAAAAAACACCTTTGCATCAAAATGTTTCATCTTGACTGAATAAAAACATTTTAGAATATATAAAAAATATTAAAGTCTTATTTTCATTTATGAAAAATATGTATAAACAAACTTCTGATGGAAATTATTTATGATAATGATAATGAAAGATTTTAATTATATTTTTCTCCAATATGATTTTAAAAACATGAGTATTTTTCTAAATATATTTGAAAAAAGTACATCGAAATGACAATTATAATATTCGTTCATATTTTATTTTTAATAGCATATTTAGAAAATAATAGACTTTTTATATAATGTATGTCTTATTTATTTTAATTCGAAAGTTTTCATTTGCTGTATTTTGTCTATTCTATGTAAAATTCTTGTAAATGTATTTTCAATTTAACTAAATATTTAAAAAATTGAATATTCCTTAAACAATGATAAAAAGTTGAAGATAAAAAGAATAATAAAATAGACGAAAAGGAATTGATAGATTTAGGATTACTACAGAAACAACAAACGATAGCAACTGATTATAGATTATAATACAAGTAGCAATTAATAATATTCTACAAATAATAAATTTATTTATCTGAAACAACAAAGTGAATTTCTAAACTTGAAGTTGAAACAACATCAAATGTATTCAAATAATATATAATCCAATCCCATACAAAAAATGTAAATATAATTTTTGTTTTCATTTATTTATTTAAAAACTAAAATAATTCAGTCCCCACCCCCCAACGTTATAAGGTACAGAAAAGTGCAGAAAACTTTTTTTTTAAACTTTCCTTTAAAATTTTGATGAAATTTAAGCTTAGCTGCCAAACAAAAGCTGAGTTTTCTTTTTGAAATTTTAACTTTCTACAAAATTGAATAGCATTTTATCTTGGAGATCGATCAAATAGCAACTAAAGGAATTTTTTTGAATTAATATTATTAGTATTAAACAGTATATTTCGCATTTGTTTGTTTGAGCAAATAGCAATAAAATTTTTAAAAAGTGTAATTTACTTTTACCGAAATCAAAAATTCGAATTTCCAACTTTCATTTAACATTCTGGAAAATGTATATTCTATTTTAGGCAAAAAAAAAAAATGTGAAATTGAATGTTTCCTGAAGAATGAGCAAATGTTTTGAACATTCTTAAAGAGAAGTTTACAAATTTAAAAACAGTGCGATACGAAGACGTTTGTTAGAGGAGCCTGGGACAAATATCCTACATCCCGGATGCTTAGCAGATTTAAGGAGGTAACAAGGTGCGAGTCCCGTAAACAGTAGCAAAGGGGAAAATTGGGGACTACGACTATAGCTTCTTGAGTTCAAAAAAATCCCTGCCGGCCCGGGCTACAGCCGGAGGTAGATATCGAAGTTAAGTATACTAATTTCACAAACAAAAACCAAATCATGATTAGAGATAAACCCACTTTAACAATTTTATCTAGCCGCTTTTGACGAGTTTTTATTTCATTTTTATATTAACTGCTTTTATCAGAATCATGTTAGGGCAGTATTCAAAAAAATACTTTTCCATGCTCAACAACTCGAAATTTTCTGGCATAACTCCAGATTCATTTTTAATAGGAAAAATACGAAACTTGTTGACGTGATTTTTGAAGAGATTTATAAGGGACCTGTGTTTTTAATTTTCGTTCAATTAATTAAAACTTGATATATAAACAATTATTTTCTCAGTAAGACAATATTTTTCGTTTCTAACACAATCGCTTCGGGAAATTCCGTTCAAAATGCCCACTTTAACATCATTTTTGAAATATATTTTGCCTCTGTCAACAAATCGATCATTACGGTACATTATATAGTTTCTGAATAAGCGAATCTACCAATTGAATGCGTTTGAGAGCAAAAATGAATTTAAAAATGAGTCAAAATAAGCAGTTTGGATTTGAATACTCCCTTAATACGATGATTTTTCCAACACAATCCGCTTCGGGAAATTCGGTTCAAAAGGCCCACTTTGACAGCATGTTTTAATATATATTCTGCCTCTATCAAAAAATTGACCATTACGGTACATTATATAGTTTCTGAGTAAGAAAAGGTACCAACTGGAAGCCTTTGAGAGCAAAAATGAATTGTAAAATGAGTCAGAAAATAAGCAATTTGGATTTGAATACAGCCTTACTAAGATGATTTTTTTCTTCAACCGCTATGTATTTTTAATTTGTTTTTGCTGTAAGACTTGGTCCTATCCAAAACTTGTCTATATAGATGTTGTAGACAATATTAAGAAGATATGTGATAAATTCATGGGGATTTTATATCTTTTGAATTGAGGGAGTTATGGATTTTTTTTTTCTTCAAACGCCCTTTTTGTTTTCGTTTTTAATTTTTTTTTTTGCAGTACGAATTGGTCCTATCAAAAACTTGTGAATATAAAAGTTGTAGATAATGTTAAGGAGATTCGTGATAAAATTAATTGGATTGGATATCCTGAGAATTGACGAAGTTATGAATTTTTTTCTCCCAAAAACCCTATTTTTTGCTTCCCTTGAGCCTATTTTTAACTTTCTCAAAAATCTGTGATACATAAATTTTTGGCCCTATTTTTAGAAGTAGTAAAAACTTTAAACTGATTTGATATGTACAAAAATTAAGAAGTTATGGGGAGTTTTCGGTTTTCACAAAACCCCTCCCTATTTCCATCCCCTTGGTCCGATTTTGCCCATTAACGAACTTGACCGAGATTTTATGCCCCTTGATTTTATGTATCAGTTTGGAAGAGATTGGTGCAGAATTGTGGACGTTATCGTGTCCAGAAGAAAGTGATATATATACATAGATAGATACATACATACATACATACATAGATAGATAGATAGATAGATAGATAGATAAAGTTTTTTACTGAGGGAGGTTTTGGGTTCTTGGAGTCATGATCGGTGTAGATCTGCAAAAATATTTCAGAAATTCCAACATAGGAACGACGCCAATAGGTAGTATTTCATACGAAATCTACCTAAAAGAAAACAAAATACAGAAAAAATAAAAAGTTTGAGTTAAGGGGTATCAGGATTCTTAAAATTGGAAAAAAAGAAAAAAAAAGACCATTTTCAATATTTAATATCTTAAAATATATTTGATTTTAAGACACACTTTTATTGGAATTGAAAGATATAAGTACTATGTTCTTTCATTTCATGCATTTAAAAAATTGCAAGATGCAGAATCAGCATTTACTGGGGGCTCCAAACTGTCAGACATTTGACGAGTAGAAAATCGGCATAACAGTTACGCGCAGGATTACAAAATAAATTTTGCAACTAGAATGAAAATTTTGGTGCCTACTTATACTTCAAATTATAATACTTACCCTGAACCTAAATAAATTTACATTTGAAGCATTTTTATATTTTTTTATACAAAGTTGCATTTAGCTAATGCAAAGAAGTTTTTTAAGACGTTATGGCCAAAAACGTCATTTGGTGAAAAATGACTTCAAAGTTTTGGAAACGCCGCTTCAGCTATTAAGCGGGTATAATTTTAAAAACCATAACTTATGTTCTAATGGGAATTTCAAGGAAAAAAAATTATATAAACTTTACAACATACTTATAACTACTTAAAAGGTGGCACAAACACATAAAAATATTATTTAATACAACGCTGGGGTCTTTCGAACACACACGCGTTCATTTTCAAAGAGAAAAGATGACAGAGAGAATAGGAAACAAATTTAAAAACAAAAACAAAATAATGCGCATGCGCAAGCGGAGTTCCGTCCATTTCTCTGCAGAGGGGTGAAAAGATCAGTTCATATTTTCAGGAGGTTCAGGATATTTATTCTCCTGTAGTATGTAGTAAAGTACAGTAAACCTCGATTTAACGGACTAATTGGGACTAAGATGTGTCCGTTAAATCGCAAAGTACTATTTATAATATTATTTTGTTATAATTATAGTACATATATATATTATTACGTACTTGTAATTACATATATTATTACAGTGCAAATTACATATATATATATATATATATATAATATATATATATATATATACAATATATACAGTGTATATACATGTATTGTGTATATACAATATATGTATATACATAAATATATATTGTATATACATATATACTACTGTATATGTATATATAAACACAATACATTACTTTTAATAATACAATATTGGTAATGAAATACAAACAAATTAACACATATGCAACTTTTATGCATGCATAGAACGAAAAGCATATCACATAGCCGCATAGGTCGCCAGCATCATTGCGCATGATTAGAACGAAAACCACGCTGCAGTGAGAATCAAAGCGTGCGCTTTCGGCGTTTCGTCTTCTTTCCCTTTTTTTAAGGTTTCGTTCATTTGATCATGAGACATTGTGTCGCCACAGATATAATAAATATTTTTTTATTTTACCGAGAAATCGCTTTTTAAAAATAGTAAAAAGAAATGCTTTGTCGTTGTTCATTGCTTGATTTTTTACACATAAAAGCTTAAAAGAGGGTTGCGTGTTGATTCTCAAGTAGGGGAGGGGGAGGGGGGCAGTAATACTTTTTTTTTCTTCTTTTTTTTTCGAAGCGTGTTTCGTCGTTTTAGAAGCTGTTTTATCATGGAGGCTTCCAGTAAATAATAGTGATAAATAAATATTTGACATTTGTCAAATATAAAATTTTGAAATACGGGCGTTGAATTTCAGGTTAGGGAGAGGGGAATAATTTTAAATTAACGATTTTGATTTGTTAATTTAAGGATAAAGTGTTTTAAAAGGGATATTAAACGAAACCCTCTGTGCGATCAGCGATCACACTTACCCACTTGTTTTACTTTAATTTTTGTTTAATTTTTAATTTTTAATTTTTTTTTAAATTTTTTTTTTAATTAGTCCGTTGAATCCGAAGTCCGTTGAACCGAGGTCCGTTAAATCGAGGGTTTACTGTATATATTAATGACAAGGTGAAAATTCCTCCACGACACTGTTTTAATACAATGTTAAAAGTTGCATTTATAAGACTCTTGAAAAAATTATATCAAAACTTTCAGAAAAAACAGGAGTTTAACATAAAAAAAAAAAAAAAAAATTCGAAATTTTTAAAGCTTTAAGAGTCCTGAGACCCCTTGTATGTGAAATGAACAAAATGTAAATATTAAAATTAGAATAAAATAGTAAAAAAAAAATTCACTAGAAAATTTTTAAAAAGCCGGAACCTAGTACCCTTAGTCAGACGAAGTTTCCCAAGGTGAATTAAAAATAGTACAGAAAGAGATCTTAGATAGTAAAAATTAATTTTTACATTGTCTGGACGTATTTTAAAATTTATTGTTATTTCGCAAAAATGTCTATACCGAATGAGTTCAGAAATATTTTCAAATTCTTATTTGCTGCTAGATGCTTTATGTTGATTATATGGGAATGTATATATAAAATAAATAAATAAACATATATATATATATATGTGTGTGTGTGTGTGTGTGTGTGCGTGCGTGTGTGTGTGTGTGTTGCCATTATGGCAACATTGGATTATTTTTCTAGTTGGAATGAAGTAACTGGCTGCCACGATATTAGTAGGGAATCACGTCCAGCAGTAATAGAGTAGTATAAGTGGTCAGAACAGGTAAATTCAATCCTGTTCTAGTAGTATAACAAAGATTAGAATCTTGTCGTGTTAAAGACTACGACATTGATATTATATGATGACTATCAGTCGACGAGTGAAGGCCGTGGAATGCATTTTTCCGTGAAAGTTTTCCCAGAAATAATTGAGACAAAACGTAAAGACAGCTCATCATTTTATTAAAACATCATCCGGCGGCGCAGTTTCCACCAAGAATATTAGCCATCGCTTCATAGTAATAATTTGGGGATGAACAAAGTTGTAGATAATCGAATACGTGGACGGTGACCAGGGAGTGGTATGAAAAATGGAAATACGACTAGAATCTGCTGAAACACAGCGAGGATCGGCTTTTTATGCGTCAAGTGTAGGAATACAAATATGACGTAGGTCGCGCTCTCAACCAATTAATAACTAAGAATACCACGCCATGGAAATAGTGCTAACAGAGCGAGTGGATGAATTTGAAGGTAAAAAGGATAAACCCGGAATACGCCCGGGAAAATAAAATGGAAGCTAAAAGAACATTCTAAAAGAAAAAAAAGAGCGGAAATGAAACATTTAATTTATGAATACTAAAAGCGTAATATTTAAGTAATTTAGACAAGTGAGACATTAAATTAAAGGGAATTTAACAGAATTAACGATAGAGGTTATTTAAGGATAAGGATTTAGTGAATATAAAGTAGTAATTTAGAATAAGATAAGGAGATCGCGGAACTAGATCTAATAATGTAACATATATATATATATATATATATATATTACATATAACATGATAATTTTTGTATTTGTTAATATTATACTTTTTTGTTTTAATTTGGGTTATTTTAGTTTTTTATGGAATTTAGATAATAAAATAACAATAGTTTTTCAATATTGAATGCGGGATGGACGTGTGTTCAGAAACCTGCAAATTTTAAAAGTGGGGGTGGAGTTAGTTTTTTGTCTGTCCTCCCACTGAAGAAGAACAGACTGTTTTTGTTTTTTACCTGTCTTTCTTGTTTTTTAAGTATTTTATAGTTAAAAAATTTTGCAGATATACACTTTCCTTTTGGAGTTATGGTGTTTTGGCATTTTGAAGTGGTGAAGTATATTACATATAATATATATATAAAATATATATACGAACGAATATTCTGATCGTATTTTATTATTAATGTTATTAT
This sequence comes from Maratus speciosus, assembly GCA_963932465.1. NCBI lineage: Eukaryota > Metazoa > Arthropoda > Arachnida > Araneae > Salticidae > Maratus > Maratus speciosus. Next base: position 317,305,244 of record OZ010791.1, on the reverse strand, counting down.
TATTATTATTTCATTAAAAGAAATTTAGAAAAGGCGCTTTACGTCCTGTTTAAAAATAGCTATTATAATGAGAGATTTGAACTATTTTATTCTATTATGATTTCAAAGACCCACAATTCATTTTTCTTTTCAATCACACTTGCTAAATATATATCTAATTCAAGTGTAATCAAACTTTTGGCTTACTTTGTCCGAATTTGAATAAACCTTTTGAAATTATATTTATGCATAATTAATCGAATAATTAAGAAAATAATTAGTCACTCAAACTTATTATTAATGGAATTATCACAAAAGCAGTATTTTAAATAAGAGGATAGATCAGAAAAAAAGATTACAAAGGGGATAAAAAAAAAATATTTATTAACAATAGACAGGAAATACAAAATTGAATGTAGAGACATACTTGCCGACCACTTTTACACATCATCACCAAATCTAGACATTTATCTGAACGCAAGACCAAATTGTTTAACCCAGCTTGGTAAAAATCATATCCCTGTCCATTGAGCCACTTCTCAGCAGCTAATTTGACAGCACTGCTTGAAGAATTTTTTTTTCTTTTTTTAGTGTGCGGGGGTTAGCTCCAGACTTCCCACTTGAACTTTTACAGCAATTCTTGAGTTTGATGAGCAGTATGGGGCTGGTAATGAGAGAGGAGAATTACTTTATATGCTAGGTTGTTTAGGTTGGATGTCTTCACGTAATCTCGTCTAATTGGCACAAGCGAGACCACTTTTCTAAACGCCTTTCAATTTTAATCGATCTGGCGTCCTCTCCGAACTTATACTACTTACCCACACAACCGCTGGAAGACAACTAGCATCATCTATCTTCACTCTGTGAAAAAATATTTACTCCATAATTACTTTTCAAATGCTGCTGCTTGTAACCTTTTTTTTTTAACTTCCTAATATTTTTTGTGGAGGATTAAAGACACTGAGTTCTAAAGAGTTATGATTTGTATATTAATGAGACAACCAGAAATTCGTGGGACAGTGGCCTACTCACAAAGCAGATAGACATCAAAAACAGAAGTGTGGGAAAATTTCGTGAGTTCGAAACCAGTGCAGTCTGTTCAGGGTTGTTGTGCAAGACTTTCAGGATTTTTCTTATACGAGAACGATAATGCGGATCATTTCCCGTTTAAAAGTCTTCCTTGAGTACATCCCTTCTATTACATTATGGCCAAAAACAAAGTCTCTCAATCAGGGGGAAGAGTTATACCTATTTAATAACAAGTTTTTACACAAATTATACATATACAGTATTGTTATATCAGCGTATTTTGCTTTACAACTGACAAACGTTAAATCTCCTGAGATTTCTTTTTGAGAATAATTTAAAAGAAATTAAAATGCAGGTTAATTTTTTTAAATATTAATATAAATGTGCTCAAAATATAAATGCAACTTCTAAGTTGGAATAGCATAGTTGAGGTTTATTCCAACAGAGCAAAAAACAGAACTCGAACTTGAGTAACTTGTCTTGCCGTGTCAATGCTCTTCTTACTGTGCTACCTGAACGATGGTTGGCTGGCATAATTCACACTTATTTGTGAACACGGCTGTGAACTGTAACTATTTTTATTTGTCTGAGTTACAAATATAGCATTTACATGATAAAAAGAGTTTGATAATACGGAAACTCATGTATGTTGTGTAATTAGGTCAGAATGACGAGAAGGAAATTTTTTCAGCTAGATATATCATATATTCAAATATCGAGTAACATACGTGATATTTATTACCTGAAGACAATTTCAACTTTAAAGATGATTTATCTAGTTGAAAAAAAATGTTTACTTCTCTTCATTATGATATAAATGTAACTTTTAGAGATAACACTGCGTTTACTCTGAATTGTAAATTTAAACATAAAAATTAATATTAATATTTACAGTGCTTCATTATATGCAGAGTTAGGAGGGTTTTTTTTTATTTTTCAGAGATGAAATGTCAAATAAAGAATACAGAAACGATATAACCTTTTGGACAGCTCATGGGATTTTTTAAAAATATCTTCCTTTGAAAGAGAAATTCTTACGCATTGTGATCATTACATTTTCCTATGTCGTTTACAATGCGATGGCTCTGTAATAAGAAGACTCAGAGACTAGTAAACTCGAGATTCTAAAGCAAGTTTTGGTCACCAAAATTGCGTATAAATACAATATGCGGAAAGTTTTCTTCTCTGGATGTTTGTAATCGCAGAGAAGAGGATGATGTTAGAATATAAAAAAAAATCTTTCTTTTAAAAATCATTTATGAGGTACGTCATATAAATCTAGACATTTCCACAAATACGATGACTCTTTAATAATTTGCATTTAAACAGTTGAGCAAGAGAGGCAAGTTCATTTTGTTAAAAAAATTTCTAGGGCTGAAACTTATTTCAACTTAAAATAAAATATGTGTTTTTAATCAATTCATAATAAATATCTTTTAACATCAGCTTACATTTGTTAGGCAGCCTAAGAGAGACTGCTCAGGGCCGGCTAGGCCTGCCCCTTAGAGTTTAACGTCTCTCCCGGTATGTTCCCCGACACGTTGGGGCTCGTTAGTGAATCCAGCACTGTCTGGCCGTATGCAGACGGACATACACAAGAGGCGCAAGGGTCGACGCACACCCGCGAAGGGCGGCCACGCACCACCGACCAAGAACCCAAAATTTATTTGAAAAAACAAAGTGAGTTTGCAAAAAAGGCGAATGCCTGCTCGCCAGGAAACGCCTACTCGCGACAGAGAGTAGAAAAAAAATGAAAAATTTTAAATTTAAAATTTAAAATAAAAATTTTAAAAAAATAATAAAATAATAATAAAAAATTACATCACTGCTCTCGGCTGCCAGGGGACAAACCCCTCTCGCGACAAGGGGCAGCAGGAAGGGAAAAGAATGATTCGCGTGGCAGAAGTAAGATGGCACGAGCAAATACTCGAGCGTCCATTGGAGATGTATCTTTTGATGGTATGGTGGGAAGTACGAGCAGAGGCTCTTGCGTTCGTAGGAGACCACATACTTGATGGATAGGAGAAATTACTGGAGACTATAAAGAGGACTGGATTCTGGTGCTGTTTGAAGCTTGATGTGGTGACAGTGAGACTTTATAAGCAGAACCAAGACTTACGTTAAGTTTGTTAGGTAAGTAAGGAAATTGTGAATGTGTTTTAATTTGTTGAATAGGAGGGTGCGTGAAAGGACATTTTGGAGCCAATTGACTGGAAGTATATCTGGACGCCTCAAGTACCAGCGTTGCGTGAGACTACAACTATAATACGGGTAATTTACAGTGCCAAGTTAACCGCATTCGCAAGTGGCAGTGGATCATATCTTGAAGCGGTCCAGATATGCCTTGAAAGGGTACTAGTAATTTATTTGGTGAAGGATATTTCAAAAGCGTTAATTTTAAAATTCAGACAAGTCCACTTTGAATAAAAATATTTTTTACACTGCATAATATTAACAAGCGCAATCAGAATTTCTTCATGATGACTTTAAAAATCTTTAAGATTTAAGTCGGGACTGAAAAGTTGGACATGCCTGGACTAAATTATATTAATTATATACATAAAATTTATTACAGAATATTTTTCCTTATTTTTACACTTTTTCCTATAGAATGAAATTAATTTTTTGTTTTATTGTAACTTTTCAAAAAAAAGGAATGAAATATTGAAATAAAAGTAATGAAAAAATAAAATAAAATAATTTTTTTAGTTATTATAATTTTTTTTGCATTAAGGGGACAAGGAACCTTAAAATATTTTTTTTTATTTTTTGTAAATTTCACCTTAAATATTATTCAAAGGTACATTATATGCATTATGGCATGCATTTATCACAAAAAAATAAAAATAAAAATTATTTTTGAGGGAAAAAAAAATGGAATTTTACGCGTCGTCTTAGAAATCTTCGAAATGTCCCCTGCGCATTCCATATCAATGAAAATCACCAATATTTTTTATAAAAGTTTGGTTTATATATATAAATAAAATAGAGCCTCGAATTTTATATATTTGAATTTAAAGGTAAAAAAAATTGAAAAATATTGAAATTTTTTCGAAAAAATTTAAAAAAAATTTCAATTTTCTTTTCTTTTTTTTCTATAAATTTCATCTTAAATATTATTCAAGGGTACATTATATGCATCATGGCATGCATTTATCACAAAAAAAAATAAAAAATAAATTTCTTTTTTATGAAAAAAATGGAATTTTACGTGTCGTCTTAGAAATCTTCGAAATGCCCCCTGCGCATTCCATAGCAATGAAAATCCCCAATATTTTTTATAAAAGTTTTATTTATATATATATAAATAAAATAGAGCATCGAATATTATATATTTGAATTTAAAGGTTAAAAAAAATTGAAAATTTTTGAAATTTTTTCGAAAAAATTTCAAAATTTTTATTTTATTTTTTTAAAACCTTTAAATTCAAATATATAAAATTCGATGCTCTACTTTATTTATATATATAAGCCAAACTTTTATAAAAAATATTGGGGATTTTCATTGATATGGAATGCGCAGGGGGCATTTCGAAGATTTCTAAGACGATGCGTAAAATTCCATTTTTTTCTCAATAATAATTTTTTTTTTTTTTGATAAATGCATGCCATAATGCATATAATGTACCCTTGAATAATAATTTGGTGAAATTTACAAAAAAATAAAAAAAATTATTATTAAAGATTTTAAGGTTACCAAAACCATAATATTTTTCAACTATCACGAATACCCTTATTGCGTATTAAATTTACATAAAACAGCGGGAAGGGGTATAAAATAAGTAAGTATATTACTGCTTTTGAATATTTTTAAACACATTCAATTGCAAACCATTAAATATCTGTCAGAAAATAAAATGGACTTGCACCATTTTCAAATTCAATTCCTCATTTAGTGATGCGTGAATCTATCCTCGTTTCCTAATATTGTGACTTTAGCTAACAATAGTAATTTTCCATGACAGTTTTCTAATATAATTTCCATTCAAGTAACACTATTTTTTATGAGATGAAAAGTACAACCTTCAGCTTCAATAATTTCAGTTTTGTATTATGCTGACCTCGTGATAAAGTTAAAATTTCCTGCATTTTTATTTGCAACTATTTTTTTCGTTAATGATCTTAAACTGAAAAGAAAATTGTGTATGCACATTCTTCATTAAAGTTCAATTTTAACAGGAAATTATTCTTAAAATATTTCATATAATTATTCATGTTTATATATCTTGAAATCCGTTAAGACAGCATAAAATGTCCTCTGCATTAAGTATTGCATATGATTTATTAAACAAAGTTACAAATTCAATGAATTCTGTAAGCACTTTTGATTAGACAACTTCTATAAGATTTTCTGGAGTGCTTCTCACATCAAGTGAAACGACATTATTGACAAACTCAAAATCCGAATTATGTTGAGCTGTGATAAGTTTAAAATGTCATGCATTTTTATTTGCATTTATTATTTCTCCATTAATAAACTTAAACTGGAAAGAAAATTGTTCATGCACAGTTTTCACTGAAGTTAAATTTCAACAGGAAGTAATTCGTAAAATAGTTCATATAATTATTCATTTTTATGTATCTTGAAATTCGTTAAGACAGCATAAAATGTCTTGTACGTAAAATATTGCGTATGATTTATTAAACGAAGTTACAAATTCAGTTAATTCTGTAAACACTCTTGATTAAACAACTTCTATAAGATTTTCTCGAGTGCTTCTCAAATCAAGTGAAACGACATTATTGACAAACTCAAAAATCCGAGTTATGTTGAGCTGTGATAAATTTAAAACTTCATACATTTTTATTTGCTACTATTTTTTCCTATAATAAACTTAAACTGGGAAGAAAATTGTTTATACACAGTTTTCACTAAAGTTAAATTTGAACAGGAAACAATTCTTAAGATATTTCATATAATTAGTCATGTTTTTATTGCATGAAATTCGTTAAGATTTTATAAAATGTCATGTACGTCAATTATTGCGTATGATTTGTTAAAGAAAGTTAGAAATTCGGTGAATTCTGTAAACACTTTTGAGTAAACAACTTCAATAAGACTTTCTCCAGTGCTTCTCAAATGAAATGAAACGACATTGTTGACAAACTCGAAAAATCTGAAATAAAATTTTCTGGAGTAAGTGCTTTTGATGCTAAATTACATATTCAAAACATAATTTTCTCTCTTCCAATTTAATTTACTACACACGAAATTGAAAAGTTTTAAAAGTAATATGCATCAATTAATTCTGTTTCTTTCAGTAATAACGCAAAACGAATTACTTAAATTAGTTTATTAAAAAACGCAAAGCATTTTATTTAAGATAATACAAATTTTCATTTAAAACAGATAAACAATTCACTGAATAACAAAAATGGAACGTTTTTATTTTTCAATATTTAATTAAGTTATAAAAATAATTTTAATGGTAAATTGGAAAGATTTTTTTTCGATATAACTTATTTAATCTGAAAAATGCATGAAGTTCGTTATAGCTGCGATTACTAGCGCATGTATGAGCGTTTCGTGTCAATGAAAACAGCAACAACTAGAAAATGGGAATTCTGTTTATCAGAATTTAGTGTTAATTTTAAATATATATATATAAATATAGAGAGTACAAAGCATTTTTCAGCTTTAAGATTTAAAATACACGCTTTTATTTTATATGAAGTGACGTCATTTGTATCCGCTGTAGAATTCCACACATCTAATGATACATATGCCGTCATTTGTTGGTAACATTAATGTAGATGTTTAAAATTAAATATAGTTTATAAAAACTCCATGTTTTATCACAACTCATTCATTTATATTTTTTCAAAATAGCAAGTATTTTAATTAAAACTTTTTAAAACTCTTATGAGAATTGAGAAAATGGCAACAAAAAGATATAGTAATCTACTATTTTCCAACTATTTCCCTTTACTTTCAACAGAAATGGAGTACTTCAGTTGCCACCATTACAAAAATGTAATAAACTACAAAAAAAAATTAATATCTTAAAAATAAATTTAGATCGAGTTTAAAAGTACTTTTTCCCCTATATGGAGGAGTAAAAATTAAAAATGTGCGATACTTAGAAGTTTAAAAATTGCCTTAGAGATTATCAGTATTTAACAGTTCAACCATACATCTGCTTCGTTTTATGGCTGGCGTATGTAACGGAACGTTATTTTTTAAAGACGACACTTTAATTACTCCTCTGAAGAAATTGCATATCGGGGGATAACAAAATCATAAAATAAAATTGTTTATTTAAATAGTTTCAAATTACCGTTAAAAAAGGCCTTTTCTGCTTATTTCTAATAGCAGAAAAAAATTTAAATCTCATTTAAAATTAAGTATAACAGAGTTGACAATCAATAATATTGCACAGCTCTTCTTTAACTTTCTACTAAATTAAATAATGTGTCACCAAGGAGATCTTTTAGACAGCGACAAAGATGAAATATTTTAAAAATATTTACATTAAAATCACAGACAATACATAAAACAATTAAAATTATTACATAAAAACACTAAAAACATATTAAAATTGGGACGTTTCGGATCATCACGATCCCTCCTCAGCCAATTATAAACGTTAAGTCAATACTATCAACAGTTACAAGAAAAACACAACAGAAAGTCATCAATTTCAGCGATTTAGCGATTAACGAAGCTGCATCTGTGCCGGCTGAATATTCTATTTTATTTTAACTGTAACCTGAAATTGATGACTTTCTGTTGTGTTTTTCTTGTAACTGTTGATAGTATTGACTTAATGTTTATAATTGGCTGAGGAGGGATCGTGATGATCCGAAACGTCCCAATTTTAATATGTTTTAAGTGTTTTTATGTAATAATTTTAATTGTTTTATGTATTGTCTGTGATTTTAATGTAAATATTTTAAAGATGGAATTCAGACGTAATATTTTTGCTTATATAATAGGAAATAGTTTCTACTTATTTTTCTTTATTGTGCGGAGCAGTGTATTTGGTATTTGTTTCCGGGAGCACCGAACAGTACTTAAAAAAACATATATTTATTAATTTCGGAGCGAATAATTTTTATTTGCATCATGAAAGTTGCGTTTAACATTCTTTTAGATTTTTCGTTTGAGAAAAAAGGGTTAGGAAATTACATATCCGTTAAATAATGATAAAGTTTTTTTGAATCTATTAAAAAATTAGTTTATAAATATAAAACCTAAAGATTAGTATAATCAAAGTGAATGAAAGATAAAGATAAGAGAAAATATCTGAGAAAGAGGTTATGCGTAATGAAACATTCATTTATATATTTTCTTGGAATATATGAAAATAGTGTGTTTATTTCGTAACAATTGATATAGTAATCTTGCAAAAAGGTTTGTCAAATATTTTTTATGAATAAAAATGTTTTTTGATGACATTTTTAGAATATTCTACTCTATTTTAATTCATTATACATGTTCTATTCAAGAAAATGTGTATCTCTTTTCACTCGAAATTGTAATATTGTATTGTTAAAAAACGAAAGCTAATAATAATGGATGAAAGATAGTCAATACTCATCTGAACATATATATATATATATATATATATATATATATATATATAATAAAATCAACCGTAACAATCAATCTGCTGTTAAAATAAAATTTTACAAAATCGAAAGTGGAATTAAATTAAATTAAATTCATTCCCATTCAAATTACAATAAAATTGCTTTTCTAGAACAGAAAACAATTTTTTGTGAAAAACCTATTTCGGTATTCAAAAGTTACAAAAGTATTCAGTTCGTATTTCATTATTTAAAATTTATCTTTCCTTTTAAAACTTTGTGGAAATTTAAATATATATAGCCAACAGAAGCTGATGTTCCTCACTTAAAAATTTAACTTTCTACTAAATTGAATAGCATGCTATAATAGAGATCGATCAAACAATAGTAAAAGAAGAACCTTTATTTTGGAATTCGAGGAAAACGTGTTATTTCTTATTTGTTCCCTCAGGTTCAAAGCAATATTTAAAAATAAAATGCCACTTATTGTTTTAAAACGAAACATTTTGATTTACAGAATTTTGAAAATTTCGTTTAACATTCGTGTAACGATATTTTCTTTTGAGTGAAATAATTTTAAAACTGAATGTTGCTTGAAAAATGAGAAAATGTTTTATATAGGGCAAAAGCATTGTTTATAAAGGCAAATTGAAAACATAAAGATAATACAATTAATTTTAAAATAGCAAACTTCCGAGAAAGCTATTGTGTGTGATGATAAATTCCTCTCTACAATTTCTCGAAATATTTAAAAATCATGGGAAAATTTAGCAAAATTACTATTTCAATATTTTAAACGAGTTTTAAAAAATTGTCTATGGATGGTGATGTTCCATCTAGATTATATTTTGGATTATTTTAGCCGTACTTAATTAATAATACATATTCCATAAAGGAAATATTTATTTCTTCTCATTTTTTAAATTTTACTGTTATAATGCACAAAAGGAAAATTCAAAAGGAAAAATAAAGTACAGACGATATTTTTCTACACAGAAATAAATTAATATGATGGCATGAAGTGATTCACTTAAAAATTAATTTTTAAATTCTCAAATATATGTAAATGAAATCAAATCCAATCCTATTCAAATAACTTCAAAATATTTTTCTAACATGTACAACAATTCATTTTTTTTCTCAAATACCTATTTCATAGCTTAAAATTTCCTAACTTTTTTCGGATTTTCTTTTAGAACTTCAACGTAGCTGGAACAAAAGCTTTTAAAAAAAATCACTTTATACTGGATTGAATAATGTTACCTCGGAAATCGGTTACATAGTTATTTAGGGAAAGTTTTATTTTGAATTTTTACTGAACAGATTATTTAACATTTGTTTCCCGTAGTACAGATTAATCTTAAAATATGATATTTGTTTTTTTGTTTTTTTTTCAAAACTAAATTTTGATTTTAAAAACTTTGTTTAAATTGTTGCAATCGTATTTTACTTTAGAAGAAACGTTCGGATATTACATTTTTCTTGAGCAACGAGAAAATATTTAAAAATGGGGTTAAATAATAGTTTGCGAATGGAAAGCAAAAGAGATAGCTACAGTGCGAATAATCCTTTGTACACTTTCCAGAAATATCCAGAAACTCTTTCCCTATTTCATAAAAATTTCTGCAATAATCATTTCAAATAAAATTTCAAAAATATCGAAGTTTTTCATCTTCATTAAAAGGATTATCTTTATATTAAGAGAAAGGAAGGTAAAACCGGGTACCATGCCTTTGTTCATTAATAATTCCAACCTACCGCTCAAAATCCATCAAATAAAGACATGTATTTAATCTTAAATATCAAGGCTATTGAAAAATTTTACATATTATATAAAATTAAATGCTCCATGTTCGTGAACTTGATGTAGGGGAAGGTGGGGCAAAATCGGATACCGTAAATGTTTGTTGCTCTCAAATGCAATCAAATGGGAAAACAAACTCTGAACACCGTTTTTAATATTAAATGAATATTTGGCTATATCAAAACATACTCTTTTCAGTAAAAAATGTAATTGATTATATAAAAAATAGCTTTTTTCCAACATACATGTATGCAAAAAAACGGTTTTACCCCACTGGTGGGGTAAAACTGGGTATCCATTTATAACTCCTGGAGAACTCATTTTCTTTATAAAAAAATCTTGTTTCATATAGTAAAAATATACATTATTGTTATATTTAACAAAGCGAAATTGCACATGTGTTCTTCCATGTGTCAAAAATGAATCTGTAGCAAATTATCTACATTGTATATGCCTACTTATTTTACGCTGGAAGTATTACAGGGAATATCTCCATACGGGCATTGTCCAAAAAATCTGAAAACATTATAGAATCTTCTACTCATGAGGATAAATTTGTTTATAAAAAAAATCGGCGGAAACTCGATAGAGGGTCCGTAAAAAAATGATGAAAATTTCTATATTTGGCGCTTTATCTCCGATTGGCGATGAAATAAAATTTCAAAAAATACTTTTTATGTCAAATACTTTTTAAGATAAAAATGTTTCATATTGAACTCGTTTAAATAAATTTAATGTAAATAACTTTAGTTTTGTCAGTTTTAGTTTAATTTAACTATAAATTTGTCATATAATATATTTATAATGAAAGTTAATTATCAAATTTTATGAACTAAAACAAAATTTAAATTAATGAAAATTGTTTCAATCTCAAAATTATGTCCAGTTGAGCAATGTCGATTAAATTTTGTTTCTATGGAAACGCCGACTTCTTTGACATTGAAAGAATTACTGCAGCATTATTCATCTGACCTTTATTTTGGAATACGCTTAAATATATGAAAATATTTTTTATGTGAAATTGTTTTTAAAGTAATAAAATTAAATAATAAGCAACATAAATATGTAATAAAAAATTTATATATTAAACTCTTTCTTTGTTTAAGTTTAAATTCGTTAAATACTATTTATGCGCATTCTAAAAATCAATTATCAAGCAATTTTCAGATGTATTAAAATCGTTTGCTTTTGGCGAGGAAAAGTACTGCTCGCCAAATCGCGTGACGTTTTCGTCTTTTCGCGCCAAATACTCGAAAGTGTTTTATTTTTTTTACAGACTTTCTACTGTAATTCCGCCGCTAAATTTGACTGATCCTTTAATTAGTTCAATCAGTAAATTTTTTTTCAAAATATTCTGAGTATGCCCAGTAATTAGACCTTCCTTATTAGAGTCACTTTAAATACAAAAATCACAAACAAATTTATTATCATATACTCCTTCATACTACATGCTTCGTGTGCCCATACGTGGAATTTCACACATTGTATCCAACTTTCTTTGGATTTAGAATTGGAGTAAAGCTCATTGCAAAACATTCAAGTTTCATTATCTACTTCATTTTCTGAGGATATCTCATCAACCTTTTCGGTTTCTTTTCCTGTTGATTCTTATTTTTTTTTTTTTTTTTTTTTTTTTTTTTAAGAATCTTCCCGTTTGGTTTTGAAGACTAGCTCTAATTTATAAGGGCAAAGTAGTTAAAATAAGTTTCCCCTTCTTTTTACAGCTCTTTTCTCAATCTTAAAGACCTCCTGGTGTGGGGTAATAACATTTTAATTGAAATTGGAAATGCAGATTTCTGCTACACAATATCAGATCTCGATAGAAGAGGCTACTGGATGTTGTCAACTGCTGGATGTGTGATGTCGGTACTTTTAGATGTGGAAAGATGAGCTTCATTATACAGTGATATTTCAGAAATTTTTATTGCTGCAGCTATGCCAACCTATGGCTGAGTAGACTTAAGTGTTTTATTACTGATTTTCATGGGTTTCTCCGTCATTTCCGAAGGAGCAAATAGATTCAGAAAAAACATCGTTGTTGTAAGGAAAAATCGCTGTTTTCTCAAACCGTCTGATTGGAGTATTTGTAACTACTGCTCTAAAAAATGCAGCTTTGAATAATTTTCTAATTTAGTAAATTGTTACAGATCGCCCAGTATTGGAAGTAACCACTTCCTCACCTCTTGTTTTTAGTATAAGTTTAGAGGTGCCATGAATGACACATGAAAGGGTTAACAGTACTTAACAGCATTGTTATACAATTTAAAACTCCATGCTAAAGTATTAACTATCCTTAAAAAAATCATTCCATGAGTGTAGGACAAAATTTGTATACCCGGTTTTATCCCAACGTGACACAGATTTTTAAACGTGACGTTTCTACTCTCAGTTCTATAGTAAATTATCAGTAAAACTGTTAAAAGCCTAGCAGGAAAGCAAAGAATTAATTATAGTAATTACCGATATTTAATATTCTGGCAAACAGTTAATATATCCGTAAAAACTGGAAACAAATAAAATTATTTTTAAGAGAAATTCAAACGCAATCTTTCACACAAAAAGTAACCGCACACACTAGTGCTTCGTTCAGGTACAAATGCCGTAATGACTTTCGACAAGCAATTCCTGGTGTTGACCAACAGATAAAAGTTCAAATTAAGCAGGAATAAGCGCTACCCGGTTTTGTACAACTCTCCCCTAAGTATAAAAATGCTAAAAATGTGACTTTTGAGATAGGAATGTGTAAAATCGGATACTTAAAAACACAAAAAATACGCAAACACTGATTTTTATTTATTATTCAGCCAATTTTCAAACTTAATAAATTCAAGTAAATTTTCAAACTTTGAAAGCATGGTATTTCGTTTTGCTTTTGGGGATGTTTTTCTTTCTTTTTTTTTTTTTTTTTTTTTTTTTTTTTGCCTTGTAGAAATTGCAAACAAAGTCATTCTCACCATCAGTGTTAAACATGCTACAGGCATCGTGGACAAACTCCTTGCGAATTGCACAGATTGGCTATTCATATCCACTTAGCTCTCGTACACAACTTAGTTACAATAGATATATGAAACTCCACCATCCGCATCATCGTCGGTTGAAGCAGCCATCCTTCTTCACTGTAAAAAAAAATCTAATTCTACATATGTAAAGTTACAGAAATCTGTATGCTTACTAAAGTTTTATCTGTACACTGTACTAAAAAAGATGTAAATCAACAAACTAGTTTTTACAAAGCTACAGAAATCTATAGCTTTAAAAACAATCTACTAAAATTACAGTATTCTTACTAAAATTTTATCTGTAACCCGGGTTGTAGTTACATAAAAAAAAAATTCTAGGGATTCCAGTTTCCTAAAAAATTCTTAGTAACCTTACAGATTTTTTTGATTTACAGTGTTACTCCTCCTCAGAAGACGAAATCTCCTTCTTTTCCTTGGAAATTCTTATCTTGAGATATTCCTCTTGACATTCTTTTTTCTTTAGGTTCTCCTTTCTTCTGACGTGGTTTTCCCTATTTGTTAGACTTGGTATTTCATTAAGCAATTTGGATTTGTGGGGAAATGAAGTTAAAACGTTTGTAGCACCTCTTTTTCGACTGATTATCTTTTCTTAATTTCTTTTACTTTTCGGAAGCCAGATAATTACTGGAGAGAATTTAAAGGATGATCCACTGCTGCTAGGTATGGAAGTGCAAGTTTCAGGTACTGGTAGGGAAAAACCGGGTACCACACGGTTTGGCCCCTCCACTGAGTACCCGGTTGTGCCTCACACATTTTGTCTGACTAAACATGGTCTCAACTGAAACGAGAACAACTTACATACGCAGGAAAAGTAGGAAAACCTAGTAGATTAACCCGATCAATCTTTGTATCACTTACCTTGAAAATACAGGATCAAGCAAAATAAATGGGGCAAAATACATTAGCAATCCCATTAATTTTGCATTACCTTATAGGAAAACAGAAACCATATTTTGGGTGTATTTGGCTGGTCTTATAAAACATAAAATGTTTAACATTTACGAAAAATATGCTTACATTGCTAAAAAGGGTGGTTTCGAACAGTAAGCAACATCATACTTTTTTACATGGACGATTGTTCATATTACATGTGTCTTGCTACAGGCGTCAGAAACTACTGAAGAAAAAAATAGGGATACCCGATTTTACCCTTCTTTCCCCTAGTATAAAAAAAAAATACTTAAGTCTTATTTCCATTTTTGAAAAATACACAAAAAAAAGATGTAATTCTACAGATGTAAAGTTGCAGAAACCTGTATGCTTACTAAAATTTTATCTGTACACTGTACAAAATAAGATGTAAATCTACAAAACTAGTTTTTGTAAAGCTACAGAAATATGTAGCTTTACAAAAGCATCTGCTAAAATTACAGTAATGTTACTAAAATTTTACCTGTAACCAGGGTTTCAGTTACATAAAAAGTTCTAGATATTTTGAGAAAATTATTTGGCTTAAATGTAGATGCTCTGTGCTAATACTTATTAAATGGTAGTAAAGAAAAATGTATCTAAAAAACAAATGTCGTACAAAATGAGCTTTTGCTTAAAAATTTTGTGCATAGAATACAGAACATTATGATTAGTATCATCATTTTTGTTCATTCAACTGAGTCATAAAGAATTCGCAGTTCTTCTTGGAATGAAATTTAAAAGCTCTTAACTATTTGTATCACAACATTGTATAACTACAACAAAACCAAAATTCAATGTTAATTATAAAGCAGGCTTTAAAAGACGCTATTATTTATTGCTGCTATCTCCCAAACCAGCAGTTAATACATTGCTCATAGAATTCTCAAAAGATGGCGATACTGAGTTCCTTTTTCATGCCAAAATTTTATTTATCATTTGAGCAGTTTTGCATCATTATTGCCAAAATGAACTTCGTACATTTTGTAAATTTAAAATGGCTGGAGACGCGCAAAAATAGATTTATTACAAAGGTAATTTCATGTAATTTAAAATTTTATATTAGAAAATTGGAAATATTTATAAGAATTTCGTAATTTTCTGTGTATTACAGCTGCGAAAAAGGTAACTTTAGTCACTGTTGTTTCATTTTTATGTTCTATTTTTTAATTTTTTTACATGCTTAAAATGATGTATTCTAACATCTGAGTAAAAATTTTTCAAATTGCAGGTGTTATATTTGAAAGGGTTAATAATAAGGTAATTTTTCACTTATATCCATCTAGAAAATTAAGAAGATGAGAACATGCATCATAAATAATTAAATTATAAAAAACTGCATTAAAATCTCATTGTTTTACGGAACTGTTTGTCTCTCTTCCGGAATGCATTCATTACAGTGTTCGGGCGCCGGTTGGACAGTGCAAAATGAAGACAATTAAGGACTTATTTTTATTGTCATTTTTAGCACTTTACGGAATTTTTATATAATTTATTTCTTCATTTATTTATTTGTTGAAACGAAAACTTTTCATTTGAATTATTTGTAAATTTTACATCGCGTTTAGGATTCGGACGCATCAAGGGATTCAATGGATTTTATGTGTTTTAGTACTAGAAATTTCGTAAAGTACTGGTCGCTATATCTGAAGATAGATTTATTTTCATCAGATAAGGCAAACATTACTTTTAGTACTAGATTTTAAGTGTTTTAGTACTAGAAATTTCGTAAACTAATGGTCGCTATATCTGAAGATGCATTTCTTTTCATCAAATAAGGCAAATATTACTTTTAGTACTAGATTTTAAGTGTTTTACTACTATAAATTTCGTAAAGTACTGCACTGTAAAAAAAAATTTGTAAAGTTACTAAAATTTTTCTCGGAAACTGGGATTCCAGGAACTTTTTATGTAACGGCAACAAGAAAAATTCCTGTAACAGATGCTGTTACAGAAATTTTTGCTGTTGCCGTTACATAAATAGTTCCTGGAATCCCAGTTTCCGAGAAATATGTTAGTAACTTCACAGATTTTTTTTTACAGTGTGGTTGCTATATCTGA
This sequence comes from Maratus speciosus, assembly GCA_963932465.1. Classification (NCBI taxonomy): domain Eukaryota; kingdom Metazoa; phylum Arthropoda; class Arachnida; order Araneae; family Salticidae; genus Maratus; species Maratus speciosus. The sequence goes on along the minus strand of OZ010791.1, from coordinate 317,288,912 downwards.
AGATAGATTTCTTTTCATCAAATAAGGCAAATATTACTTTTAGTACTAGATTTTAAGTATTTTAGTACTAGAAATTTCGTAAAGTACTGGTCGCTATATCTGAAGATAGATTTCTTTTTCATCAAATAAGGCAAATATTATTTTACAAAAATTCTGGTAAAAGCTGCTTAAAAGTCCTTGAACCGTACAAACCCTGTCGTTCTTGCAAAGGTATTTTCATTTTAGCAAAATAGTTATAAAATTAATAGAAAAGGGAGAAAATGCTTTGAAATAAAAATTTAACTTTATATTAAAATGAAAATACGATCAAAGTGAATCAAAAGAAAGGGTAAGCGAAAAATTTAAAATAATGCGCTCGTGTGTGAGTAATCGAAAATTTGTTTGTAAATTTTCTTAAAATATTCAAAGCGCCCTGCGCACATTTTGTAAAAATTGCTCAAACAAACAAATTGAATTTTCAGAAATTTTCTGCGAATCAAAACGCTTAATCTTGATTATATTTATTGAAAACTCAACTCTTACTTAATTAATTGTACATATTCTGTTAAAAGAAATATGTCACAATATTCAAGATAATGTCATTTCATTGTACAAATATTTTAAACAGTACCTATTTCCAGCCATTAAACACTTATAATTAAACGTAATTAAAATATTTTGTATTACTAAACCATTTTAATATCTTTTAATTGTTTAATTTAAAATATCTGTAAATTTGCACTGTTAAAAATGTGTGTGTAAGAAAATAATTATTCCGTTGTACCTTAATTTTTGTTAATTTACCATAACAAATAAAGTTAATAATAATAGATTAATTGCAGCCAATATTATTCTGAGAACAATACATATGTATCGTTTTTCTAAAGCATAAATTGAGCGTTAGCGCCAAACTAAAAATTTACAAAACCTCAAATCGATTTAAATTAAATAAATTCCAATCCCTTTCAAATAATTCAAAATGATTTTCTGGAACAATCGAAACAATTCATTGTTTACATCTAAGAACCTATTTATTATTTAAAAGTTCGAACAATCTTTTTTAAACGTTCTCTTAAAACTTTAAATATAGTTTGGAAACAAAAACAGAGATTCGCCTTTTAAAATTCCAAATTTCTACTAAATTGAATAACATGTTACTTTGGAGATTGATCAAACAGCAAGTAAAGAGAAAAATTGTTTTTTACTTTTTGCTAAAAACTTCTTTCGCATTTGTTTCCTGCAGCACAGACAGGCAACATTTGAAACAAAAATCATATTTATTGTTTTACAAACGAAAATATTGGATTTACAAAATTCATTTAACATTCTTGAAAATTCATTTATATTTTAACCGAATAGTTAGAATATTGGATGTTCTTTATAGAATGAAAAAGCACTTCCCGAATGCTTTAACAAAACTTCGTTATTTCGGGAAATAAAGTATATAAGATAACTAAATAAAAATTTTAGAGAACGCATAAAACATTTGAAAAACTAATTTCAGCAGTTACCGTCCATAGCAAATATGTATTCAAATTCTTTTGAACAGCCCTGTATTTGACTACAGGTTGATATATAGTATAATATATAATGGGGAAATATAGTTTAGCGAGAAAACGCATAACAGGATGAAATTTCTCTTTCAGCAATTTATACTATTTTTGAAACATATTTCAAAACTTTTGCACAGCCCTGTAGTTTACCTAATACCTTTATTACACGCCACTATTTAGCTAAAATTTAATTCAAACTAAAACACTCTTAAAAGTACTGAAATCACATTGCCAGAAATTATCATCCATAGACGGCCATGTATCCAATTCTTTGAGTTGCCCTGCATATCATTTTATCTATATTATACAAACATTTCTTAGTAAACTAAATGCAGTTCAGCGGAGCAATGCGTAACTCATTTAAAGCACACCTTTAAGAAATTTACGCTTATACTCAGTAACACTTACGAATTCTTTTTTGTAGCCCAGTATATGAACTATATCATTTATACACACTATATAGTATGCATAAATATAGTGAAACTTAAAAGCGCATATCACAATTAAAAATGCATTTCGAACAATCATTGCAAATATACAGTACTTCGGATACAATATAGAATCTAAAATTTTCTGTGTGTCCCTGTAAATGCTATGCACTTCGTATTATACATGAAATAACTGATACTAAAGCCCAGCGACGTATATCAATTTCATTATATTTGAAATAGTTTAACACTATTCAAATACGCCGCAAACAATCCCACCCCCTATACCATTATGTAACGGAATTCTTCTGTGTGGTCCTGTAAAGGAATAATAACTATTCTTTGCACCGCATATTCTACATAATGCATATTTTAGTGGACTTCATAAATGCAAATCAATTTTACTATGTTTAAAAGTGCATAACACCATTAAAAATCATTTGAAACGATTTTTTTCCCATTGGCCGTAATGTAACGGAATAATTTTGACTGTCCCTGTAAAAGAACTAAACATGCTACAATCTTCATTTTAAATAGGGTTCGTGCTATGGTAGATGTTACTAATATCCAAAAATTTCAGAACGATCCGAGTATATTTACGAGAGTTAGAGCGCGGACAGACGAACAGTCAAACCGATGTAATAAACACTTTTCAACTTTGTTGGAAAGTGTTAAAAAGCAACTAAAATAAAACCTTTAACTGTTACAGAAATTGTCACATAACTAGTGAAAAGCGGTCTGTGAGACCGCTCCATCGAAAGATGAATAAAAGCCGCGATTAACTCAGAGGATGTTGTTTTCGTACTAAACTTGTTGTACAGGAGTATTATAATTAAAATCCACCTTTTTCAAAAGTCTATGGTGTTACTATTAAAGTTCCAAACGAAACAAAATTTCACTAGTGCTTGTAGACAAACTGAAATTTACAAGTTAAACTATGAAAATTGAAAAAAGCACCGGTCTGTGAGACCGGTAGCATCAGTTAAAGGTTAAATAGAATTAAAGAAAAATATTTTTAAAAAATCCCGAGAAAGTGTCTGTGTATAGCAAAGAGCAATAAAACTGTCATAATTTCTTATCATTTAAAAATCAAAATTTATTTCTTTTTTATAGAAAGCAAGAAAAGAAAAGAAAAAAAAACAATCACCACTTTGCTACGTAAACAAACTTGATGACAGCGTACAACAGTTTTATTTTTGTTAAAAAAAATATTTTTATTAAAAGTTTGTAATTACGCTCAAAAAATATTTGAAAATATAAATTTAAAACAGACTCCAGTTTCTAAGCAAACACAATATTAAGCAACAATAAAATATATTAAGTACATGTAAAATACACCAAAAATTGAGTAATTTATAACTGATAGCTATTCACGAAAATTTGGGAAGAGCTTCGTTTTGGCGCTAATAACGAAGATCAGATGTCCCCAAAAAATAAAGTTGTTTTCCCTTATTTTGGGGAGATCGAAAGTGGGAATTTTTACCACAGGGAGGGGGGATCAATTTTTTTTAACGTAGGTGAAGTGGGGTGCAGTTTATTATTTATTTTTAATTCTGAATCGAATGACACCATCCGCAATTCGATACAATAATTTTTTTACAACGTTATGGTAGGTTTTACAAAACAAAGTCGACAATTATACTTTATGCAGGTAAAATAGGTTTTTACAGTAACAACTGATGCCCATTCACGGAAATTTAGGAAGATCATCGTTCTGGCACTAGAAATGAATATCCGATGTCTTCCCAAAAAATAAAGTTATTTTACCGTCTACTTTGGGGGGGAGGGGGGGGGATTTTAACTCTGTGTGGAAATCAACGTTTTCCAATTAAATCAAGTGGGGTATCGTTTGTTATGTATTTTTTAATTCTGAATCGAATGAAACCATCAGCAAGTCGATACGATCATTCGTTACAAAGTTAAGCAGGTTTTATAAATACAGTCATGAATGGTTTTATGAATAAAAAATTATTAATACACGGATTTTGACAAATTTAATGACCTTGAAGAGGTCTCATGTGATTCTGAGTTTGATTATTGCTATTTCGGGGACATTGAATAAGTTTGAGAAGATTTGATATGATATAAAGAACATATTTTGAACGTAACATGTGACAAAGCTGTAGATAATATCTGACTGATCGCTGATCTTAATCGTTTTTACAAATTCAGGTTAAGACGGGATAAAGTTTTCAATCATTTGAATTTTTTATGTTGTTTATAAATGTCTTGGTGCTATTCCTGTTTTTATTCGCTTGGGTTTTAAACTTCAATTCACAAAACATCTATCGAAATCTTTACACACCTGTAAGTTAATATTACTCCGCGCCATTATTCAGGATACTCATATTAAGTTCGCTTTTATTGAAAAAGAACTTTTTCATATACAGCTTTTTCTTGGAAACTCGGTGTCAAATTTCGACACACTTGATCGGTTAGCGTGGTACCAGTCTGTCAAATTCTCTGCTTTTCATAAACTTTCGTCAGTAACAAAACTTTCAAATTTACTCCCTCTTGATCCTACCCCCCTGCTTGACTTCCAGAACTCAATAGTAATGCTATTGCCAATCATTTAACTCCACAACTGTCACCTGCACAAGAGAAAGCTCTCAAACTTAATTATAATTTTTCTTTTAGTAAAAATCCATACTTACCTAACCTTATTGCTCCAGTTGAAAAATATTTCAAATTTAGCAAACTATCTAGTTCTCAAAAGGATTCTATTACGGTTCTCATTAAAAACGCAGTTGATCACAATGCCACGAATTTTAAACTGAATATCACAAAGGATCTTAAGGAAGCTTTACGTTCTATAAAATCTAATGATGACATTGTTATCTCTAAAGCTGATAAAGGAGGTCAAGGTTACAGGACAAAACAGTTTATTTAGATAAAGTGCCGAATCTTTTACAATTCGGTCTACATGTTAAATTAAATCGACAGTGATCTAATAAGTACTAGAAAACTTATTAAACCTCTCCTTATATTGATGACAATATTAAAATGTTATTAATTCCTTCTATTGCTAACTGTAGTCGTTTTTACGCTCTTCCTAAAGTTCATAAAATTGGTGTTCCCCTCCGTTCTATCTATCCAATATCGTTTTTGCCACATACCCTCTAGCCAAATATTTAGTTAAACGCTTTTCATTTCTTTCAAGTTCCAATATTTACACTATTAAGAATTCTAGTTCTTTTGTAACTCGTATTAAAAACTTCACACCCTACCCCTCTTTGTGCACGGTTTCGTTTGATGTTACTTCTCTGTTCATCATGTTCCTGTTCAAGGTGCACACGTACCTCAAAGTACACAGTGTACACGTACACACAAAGTCTCACTGTTAGATTAAAAGAGTTTCATTACACAGATTATGAAATCAATCACATTATTGAGTTATTCAGTATTTGTTTAAAACAAAATTCATTTCAATTTTCAAATCAATTTTATTCTATGTCAGATGGTATAAAAATGGGTAATCCCCTTAGTTCTTTCCTAGCCGATTTATATATGCATTACTTTGATGTTAAAATGTTTAAACTTATGAACTTCCCATTTTATTGTAGATATGTGGATGATTCTTTTGCGCTCTTAGACCTATCTTTTTTTCTGTTGAAAATATATTGACTATTTTGAACTCAATAGATTCAGTTATTCAATTTACTTATAAAGTTGAAATTGATAATAAATTGTCATTTCTTGAAGTGTTGGTCACTCATCAGCTTAACACATTTGACACTTGTATTTACCGTAAACCTTTCACTGTCACCCCCCCCCTCAATCTTAATTCATGTCACCCCCCCCCCCTTCCCAAAACGCTTCGGCTTTTCTTTATTTGATTAATATAGCTCGCTTAATTTGTTCAGAAAACAATTCCCTTATTACAGAATTAAATTATATTAGATCTGTTGCTTTCGATCGTGGTTTTAATTTATCTTATATCAATAGTTTAATTTATCATAGTCTTAATAAATGTGTTAATATTCCTGATTCTTCTGTTACTGCGGTTTCTTTTTGTAACCTTATCATTTTACCATTTTATACTATTCTTAGCTTTAAAATAGCTAATATCTTAAGACATTATGATTTTAGAGTGGTTTTTAAACCAGTTAATAAATTAACTTTTTTACAGCTTAAGAATCAAATTCCTCCTCAAAATTATTGGGGGTTTACAATATTCAGTGTCAATGTGGTTTGTCCTATATTGGACACACTAAACAAAAACTCCATTACAGAGTTTTCAAGGATTCAAGGAATTCAAGGAACAAGAATTCAAGGAACACATTAACTATGTAAAGAAAAAAGAATTGCAAAAATCCTGTATTGCTTCTCCTTGCTGGGGGGAGGGACATAATTTCAATTTTGACTCAACTACTTTTACTCCTCTAGATTTAGACTTTTTTGAAACTGTTCATATTCATAGATTTTAAAACTCCTTGGTTAATTATTTGTCTAGTATACCTTACATCTCAACTTTCTGGGTGGATTTGTTATGTCACGATGCTCCACTTCAACTTTCATTTCATTGGTTGCTGGAACTTGGTGGTCATTCGGTGCTATGTTTACTGACATTCGTGTTTTGGCCGTGCATGTAGTTGGGGGGATATTGTTTTTATACATAGATTTTAAACACTGATGATGTGAGTCCTGGAACTCACGAAACGTATACATCTGGTTTTATTCCCATTACCTAATGTATTTATTGTGTGTTTAAACATTGATGTTTGGTGATTTAGTGACAAAGTTACGTTCAATAATAAAGTATAATTCCCAACTTTCTATTCATAAAACCTACCATAACTTTATAATGAATGATCGTATCGACTTGCGCTTGGTATCATTCGATTCATAATTGCAAAATACATAACAAACGATACCCCACATGACTTAATTTTAAAAAGTTGAATCCCTCCCCCCCCCCCCCAGCTAAAATTCTTACTTTTTCCCCACCACCAAAAAAATAAATAAATAAATAAATAAAAAATAAAAGATAAAACAACTTTTTTTGGGGGGACTCATCGCTTCTTCATTTCTAGTACCTAAATGATCTTCTTCCCAAATTTTATTGAATAAACATAATTTATTACTATAAAAATCTATTTTTTCTGCGTAAAGTATAATTTTCGACTTTGTATTAATAAAACTTGTCGTAACTTTGTAAAAATTGGTCTTATCGACTTGCAAAGGTGTCATTCTATTAAAAAATACCTATGAAACGATACCCCACTTGATCTGCTTAATTCTTTTTTTCAATTTCTCCCTCTCCCTGGGTTGAAAATGTCACCCTTTTGTCCCCCAAAACATGGTAAAACAACTTTACTTTTTCAGGATTCATCAGATCTTCATTTCTAGTTACAAAATGAAGTTCTTCCCAAATTTTGGTAAATGGTCATCAGTTATTTAAAAAAAAAAAAAAAAAAAAAAAAAAAAAACTACTTTACCAGTACTATTATTTGAGAACAGAAAAAAGAGGCTTGTCGTAGAACAACGGAAACCCTTAAAATATAGTCAAATTTTTAAAAAGTTTTAATAGGTGAAGGCAATTAGTTAAAAGTTATTTAACGAAGAAAAAGCATTTTGCTCGCTAATGACATCGTCTAGAACAACTTGAGATTTAAATAAATTTTAAGCGTGACATTTATTAAAAGATTACAAATGCTATTTTTGATTGACTATTGTTAGAATTTTGAAAGTTGTTGGATATTTTAAATGGATTCCTTTAAAAAATTATAAACAATAGAATTTCTTGATGAAGCCCCCTAAATTTTCAAAATTTCAGGACTATTATGTTTTTTATCTGTGAACTTCCCGAAATTGTAAAAATTTAAAAGAAAAATAAAAGGGTACTTATAAATTAGATTTGCTTAAGCAAAATAATGTAACCTTTGTCACATTAAATATTTTCTTAACAAAATTATGTTTATTTATAAATTTGTAATTTTTCCCCTACTATATAATGAAAGTTCCCTTTGTATATTTTCTCGGAATATTCGAAATTAATAGGCAAATTTCATAATTTTGCTATAGCAGTCTTTTGAAAAGAATTTTCAAGCATTTTATGTTGATTAAAATGTACCATATAAATTGTAATTTTAAAATACGCTAATCTTACTTAATTAACAATTCATATTCTATAGACGATACTAATTTCCTTTTCATAATCTACTTTAACAAATGAAAGTTAAAAATAATAGATGAAGTACAATCGATAATATTCTGCACATGACAAACTCGCTTGTATGATTGGACAATGAAAATCACTAAAATGAAAATTTAAAAGTTCTCAGATGTAATTAAATAAAATAAAATTCAAACTCATTAAAATAACTTTAAAATCATTTTATTATACCTGAAAAAATTCAATTGTTTTTCAAAAACTTGTTTTATTAATTAGTAATTCACAAATCTTTTCAAACGTTGTGCTAAAACTTTTAGGAAATTTAAGCATAGCAGACAAAAAAAAAACAGATTCTTCAGTTAAAAGTTAAACTTACTACTAAAATAAATAACATATAATCTCGGAGATTGACCAAACAGTGAGAAAGACGAAATTTCTTTTATTGTTATTATTAGAGATCAACCGAAAATTCGGTTTTGTTTTCGACCCAAAATCTGAGGCAGCGAAAATGCGACTAAAAATTCAGCCTGACCAAAACTCGAACAAAACAATCAATATTCCAAAAATCTTGTTTCTTCTTCGGAAATTTTCAACATTACTTATCGATTTGTACTTTATCTGCTCAAATGAGACTATTTATTGCTAAGAACTTCGTTGTTTATAATTATCAGTCATGACTGACTCAATACGTGAATGCAAACTATAAAGCAAGCATTGCATATATAACAAAACATTTTCATGTGCTCGTTAAAAGCTGTAGACGTAACAGTAATAGTAAACTTTTAGTTTGAAACGGCAGAATTGTTTCGAATACTCTTTGAAAAAGTTCTAGTATAACAGATGATCATTTACAGAAATCATTATAAAAGATAAATCGAGATATGTATACATAAAACTAAAATATTTTTTAATTAAATGAAATTCGTATAATTAGAAAATCTTTCTGTGTCGTTGATGAATTAATTACGTATTATTTTAAATGAAAATAAAAAGTTTTGGGTCTAAGGCACAGAGAGCCAATTTGGGCCACATGTATAATTAATTTATAATTATGTATATTTAATAAATACGCATAGTTAATTAATAATGATTTATATTTAATAAATACGTATAGTTAATTAATAATTAAGTATATTTATGCATGTACATACAATTTAATTATTTTAAAAATATTTTTGGACATTTTTGTTTTTGGCCGAAAATAGGAAGATCACCGAAATTCGGTTTCGGCCTTAAAAACCTGTTTCGGTCGATCCTTAGTTATTATTTCAAAATAGCTTATTTCGCATTTGTTTCCGGGAGCACAACAACAGTATTTGAAAGAATGCTATTTGTTGCGTTCGAACACTGTAAAAAATATCTGTAGTTCTACAGATGTAAAGTTACATACTTACTAAACTTTCATCTATAACTGTACAAAAAAAGCTGCAAATCTACAAAACTAGTTTTTGTAAAGGTACAGAAACCTGTAGCTTTACAAATGGATCTTCTAAAATAACAGTTATCTTACCAAAATTTTAATTGTAATCCTGGTTGCAGTTACATGAAAAGTTCTAGGCATCCCAGTTTCCTAAAAAATCCTTAGTAACCTTACAGATTTTTTGATTTTCGGCGTAAAAGTGTGTCTGTTACATGAATTTTTGTTGCTGCCGTTACATAAAAAGTTCTAGGAATCCCAGTTTCCTAGAAAAACTTTAGTAACTTTGCAGATTTTTTTTACAGTGAAACGAAAAAATTGAATTTGAAAACTTTATTTATTCTATTTTTATTTTAAAAAAAATAACTAAAGAATCACATGTTCCTTGAAAGACGAGAATTTATTTTTTAAGACTAAAAAAAAATATTTTACTGATGCAAAACAAAAAAGAAAGCTGTTTTGTATACATGAAGTCTATTTTGTACATTTTCTTGAAACATACGAAGAGTGTTTATCTTTTTCATAAAAATTGCTATAACAATCATTTAAAAAGAAGTTTTAAAAATATCTGTGCATTAAATCTTGATCACTTTATCTTGATTAAATTAAAATGTATTACATTGCAAACGAATATTCTAATGTTATTTTCACAAAAAAGGGATGTATGGAGATGAAGGGATGTATTTAACAAAAAAAGGATGTATTTAACAAAAGGGCGCTTTGCGTTCTATTTGAAAATATTTAATGTATACAGATATTTTAATTTAATTTTTTATTACAATTTCATAATCCTAATAGATATGTTTTTCTCTTTTTATTCCCTTGAAGGGTGTTGAGCTATTATATATCACACTTAATATTAATTGTATTAAAACTGGTACCCATTTGCTGTTTAATAACAGTTTATGCTCATTCTTTCATCTGAAGTGATATTAAGCCCTATTTTCTATGATAATACCTACTTTAAAGCATGTAATTCGCCAAGATAGGGACAACGCACAATTTGTTTCTTATATAAATATAGTACATCATTGTAGACAGGAAATTTCAAAATTCGTCACATATTCTGTATTTCCTGTCTCGTTTCTCTTTCATTCTCCTTTATTGGCCAGTTTTGTTTCTAAACAATAAAGAAAGCGGGGAAGTTTACTGTGTTTGTCCTTGCAAAATGCATTTTTTGTTTATACTACATAAAATATAAGTTTAATTAATAAAAATAGTTTTTTTAAAAAATGATTATATATATAACTTGGTTTATGGCGTCAGATGCCGCCATCCGAAGAATCTACAATAGTCCTTTTCCATTTTTTCCGGTCAAGGGTCCATTCCTCTTCCAGACCTCTATCCCTCACTGCCTGTGCAATATCATCCATCCAGTTCTTTCGTGGTCTTCCCCGTTTGTTTTATAATTGAATGTAATTTTGGGTAGTCTTTCATCATTCATGACCATACCAGATTAATTGCTTTTTTTAATATCACTTAATATAGATCCCTTTTATTTTCGTCATTTAATTGATTCTTTCATTTCTTATTATTTCTGTTCTTGATATCCCGGATGATCTTAGTGCATCCATTTCTACTGCCGCTATTTTCTTTCTTTCTGTCTCCATAATTCTCCACTCTTCTTCCCCATATAACAATAATCGGTTTTATTTATATTTTTATAATAGATTAGTTAAAAACATTTCCATGTATCAAATATTTACGCATTTATAAGAGTTTTACTGCAATATTCGTAAAATAATTATTAAAATAAATATAACAATTCAAATTCCATAATAATCAAATAAATTTTTATTGACCAGAAATAATCAAAGAAAAACTCATTTTCACTTTTCTTAATCTTTACCATAAGAAATATTGAGTGCACTTTATATTAAAAATTGAGTTAATTTAATCATATTACTTTAGAAAATCCTCGGGTATTCCAGATAATTACATTGACAGATGAATATGATTTAATTAAGAATTATTTGTTCATCAAATTAACATTCCCAGAAGAAAATTAATAATTCAATTGAGAAATATATTCTGCATTCTTTTTCGAAAAATGTATTTTCTTCTTTGTTTATCCCTTTTGTGAGAAATGCATTTGCTTTTTTACTTATTACATTCGTGTAAATATGTTTGTTCATAAAAAATTCTTTTCCGTGATTACTGATGATAGTTTATTTGTTGGAATGCTTCAGAACAACCTCTACTCCTAATGGAATTTTCTAATTCCACTCTTGATTCATACTGTTTCGAAGGAAATTAATAACTGAATTGGGACACTTACTCTGTTATATATATATATATATATATATATGGGGCATTCTCACAATCTTTTAACTTTTGGGAATAAAAATCTGGTGAAATTAAACTTGCTAAAATAACATTTTAATCTAATAGATTTAATCCTTAATGATTCAAAATAAAGAAAAAAGGGTCAGCAGCGAAATTTTTACTGAGCCTTAAGTTAAACTTGCGAGTTTAATTTTCCTTGCCATTTTACCACTATAACTTTCTATTTTCTTCTACATTTTTACTTATAATGTATTTGCATAGCACCCACAAAACATTCAAATACGAAATAATAGCAATGTAGTATTTTTAGTACAAAATTTTGGTATAACATTGTCTTAAAGGGGTGTTAAAGAAGGGACGGCAGGTAAAAAAGGGGGATGGTATAGGAAAAAAGAGACGGTAATGGAAAAAAAGGATGGTAAGGAAAATTACCACTATTTTTAGACAAATCATATTAAGACTAAGGGATAGCCACAATTTTCATTGATTTTTAGAAACAGTTATTTACATTGGATTAAATTTAAAAAAAATATATTAATACCTCGAAAAGTGCAGGAATAAACCTTGTGGACGGTAAGACTACAAATAAAACCACGATCTTGAAATTGATATTTAAATGCTGATTTAAATTCTGCAGTAAATTTCCTGTCACAGAATTTTAGACATTCTTTCACTAGCATACTTCTGCATGAGAAAAAAATTGAAAAAAATTCTGTGGATGCATCTGAAGGGATTTTCTGTATAAGTTTAGCAAGAGGGATTGTAAGGAATCTAAAACCCAGGGACACAGTTTAAAAAATAATATCAACCGTAAAAATGCGTGTAGGTTAATTTTTTGCTACGTATTTATATAAAACAATTGTCCCAGTTTCGAAAAAAATTACATGGAATTACTTTTATCGAAACAATTTTATACAGACAACTCCAAACTTAAAAATCAGCATAAGGGACACGGGACGGTATAGAAGTTTTCCTGGTATTTTTGACCCCCAACATCATCCAAAACTTATTTATCTCGTTAATATTGTTATGCATTCATGCAATTGGATGTTCCCCAGTGTATGAAATGAAACAAAAACACAAGAATATATACTAAAATCAAAATTATTATTCAGGGACTTAAAAGTCAGAAGATTGTGAAAATGCCCCATATATATACTTATAAGGTTAGTAAAATTATACACATTTTTCATTAAATAGTTCCTAAAAAATGCTTCGGCTTAACAAATCTAAAGAGATAATATAAACTAAGTTCCTATTGAGATAATTTTTGTAATATTAGATTAAAGAAATATAATTTATCTTCGTCAATTTACTGATAAAGTTGTATGACAAAATAAGGAAAATGAAGTCCATTTTTTTTTTTTTTTTTGAACCATTATCAAATGTAATAAATTTTAAAAAAATCAACAAATTGTTAAATAGAAGTTTAAAAATATTTACTGAACACAACTATACATAAATATGTTAAACTGAAATATGCAAAATATTAATTAGGATGACTTTTTTCAAATGAGAATTGGTTATTCAGTGGTAGATAATTAAAAAAAACACCTACTTGGGACAGAAATTTACATTTCTATTCGTTAGATATTCGTTGTTATTATTAAAAACAAGAAAAGGTATAAAAATATAAGAAACATATCCATTAAAAAAATATTCAGTGGAAGGTAAAAACTAAAATCGACAATAACTACTCGGATGTGCCAATCACAAAACTTTCTTCTGTCTCGTGCATGTTAATAATTCAAAATACACTATTACAGTGCCACAATTAAATGACAATCTATACCCATCATGAGCATTGTAAATGTATATACGTTCGTTGAATTGGATGCATTTAACAAGGAGATATTAGTATCGCATTGTTTCAAACAAATCATTGAAACTCGGGACTCACCTTCTTAGATGTTCGCAACCCAAAGAGTATAATCAACACTTGTTGTTCAACATACATCGAAGTCTAATAACGTGAATAATCTAATATTACGTGAAAATGTAACAGAATATTGAGTTTGACTAAACTGCGTGTAATAGTTATTGAGATATAATTTTGCAAAAATCGTGAAAAATTCAGCACAGCAGCACAGACTGTTGTGCGATTTATACCAAAACCTAATAAGTAACAGCTTACGCTAAACTAATTGAAACTGAATCTGAATTTTGAGGAAATCCGTGCATTAATTCTTGAGATAGAGCTATTGCTGAAATAGCACAAAATGCAGAACAGCAGCACCACCTGTAAGGCGACGTACACCAAAACCTAGTAAGGAACAACTTAAGTCAGCTTTCAACTGAATCTGAAGTTTGATGAATATCCGTACGTTAGTTCTTGGGATAGAGCTATTGGGAAAATTGAGAAAAAGGCAGCATAGTAGAGTCAACTGTTGGCCGATATACACCAAAAACTAAATCAGCACCAGTTTATATCAATGTCTAATTGAAACTAAAGTTTTGTAAAATTCGTGCATTAGTTCTTGCGATAGAGTGCCTATAAAATTTTTGTCACATACAGACTGACATTTTCTAAAAGCCATCAAATCGTGATCATGACCTTCTAAAAAGTATAAATCCATCGAAAACCAGAAATTGAAAATTTTCACGAATCCAATACTTTCTTCTTGTAAAGGTAAAATAAAATAAAAATTAAAATAATGGTCAAAAAAATTATCAAGTAAAAATGCAAATGCCGAGAGACAGAAGAAAACCCAAAAGACTACAATCTTTATAAAAAAAAAAAATGACGTTAATTTTAAATATTGATTAAGGTTACATGCATTTGTAGGCGTACACAATTTAAATATTTTGGCCCTACTAAAACCCTACTAAAAATATTGAAGATTTCCACTTAGTAGATAAAAATCACACAAAATTGAAATTAAATTTAAATTTTAAACGTTTATTGTATATTCAATAGTCTTTCCTGCAGTCTGATAAGTAAAAATTGGATTAAATTTGTGTAAATACAGATATTAGCCAGATAGGAAAATATTTTTTAAATAATTACAGCTGTACAACCCTTCTCTTCTTTATTTTCTTAAACATATTAGAAATCACATTAGTCATATTTAGGTACACGTATTAGATTTTTAAAACGTAGGCAAATATTTTATGAAATGGTCATCCTTTTTTAAAATGTATATGTATTTTTCATAAAATAATTTTAAGTTTTAATTTTGCACAACATGTTTATAACTTTCTTGTAATATTCGTTCAAAACTTTAAAAGATATGCTCTGTATATAATTAAAGATATGGTATATATTTAATTAAGTACATAATAAATGACTTACAAATGTACTAATTCATCCAAAGTTCTATAACATAATATTCAAGTAGAAAATAACTAAGCAGTAATACTTAAATGCTATCATATCCAATGACATTTGCTGTATTTTCATTAAAGAAAATGTTGTCTTAATAGATTGGAATATATATTTATTTTGTTAAATTTAAAATTAATTTCACAAATTTGCATTCTAAAAAATGGAAATGTTTCTTTATCTAGCAACAGGGTTTAAAAAAGTAATATCAATCAATTTAAGTAATTGGACCGTTGCACCATGAACTATATAAAATCCACTGTATTTAAAATAAAATACAATTTTCTAAATGGTACACACATTTATATTTTATTTTATTGTATATTTTTAATGTATGTACCATTTAGCAAAGTGTATTTTATTTTAAATACAGTGATTTTTTATATCAATCAATATCAATAACCTTCCGAGTCATTAATGATTATAAAGCACATTCTTCTATCTTAGAAATCACAAAATAATATTTTTTGGGGATTTAAAAAATAATTTCTGAACCAAAAATTTCTTTTGCTGCCTTAATTTTTTTTTCATATTTACTTCCGAATTACTTACTTACAAGCAATTTTCATGTGCACATTTTCATGTTCGATAAACAATCGCACTAAATCAATGACATTAACATTTACATTAAAATTAACATTATGTTATTACTCTTGAATGTTTATATCCTGTTATGAAGCTAAAAATGTTTACATTATCATAGATAGCCCTCAAAAATTCGATATCACGGGTTAAAAAAAAAAAAAAACTATTCGGAAACGATTTCAAAAACTACGGTCAGCAGAGTAAACTTTTTTCGAGGAATTATTCTTTAAATTTTCGAAACCTATCAATTTCTCAGGTTTCTGACGATAAAAGAATTCGAAATAAAATAAAAACTTGCTTAAAAGGTGCATTTTTATACAACAGATGTCACAATATAAAAGATGTTAACACATATTACACTTTTTAAAAACTTAAAAAGAGTTTACAAATATAATACACGCGCCGAGCGCTTTCGATCAAAACCTTGATCATCTCCTGGGCCGCTTTGAGTACAACTGATACGTCTCTAACGCACTTTCATCCTCGGTCGGACAACTGGGCAAGTCAACTTTACAGTGGAGGGGAGACAGCAAAATAGTTCCGAAAAATGGAGGGGGGAGGGGGGGGTGAAATGAGACGGACAAAAAGTTGAGCATTACAAACCAAAACAACATCTATTTCAAAAGATTTAACCATATATTTGGAATGTTATATGACATATTATCATTAATAGCTTTATTATTCAACATTAAGATTTCAATGGACTCTTTTATCAACGACAAATGATGATGGGATGAAGGAATAATTATTCTTGCTTCATTAAAACGGATATTTAAATTATGCTGTAAGTTAAGTCTTGCTAACGCTGTGGAGGCTCTATTAAACTTAATGTCACTCATGTGCTCTTTTAATCTATCTTTGAATTTTCTTCCCGTCATTCCGACATAAACTTTTTCTTCTTGTTCTTCCGTTAACAATGGAATAATGTAAATGCCTGCGGTCTCTTCATTAGGAACAGGGTCAAGTCTTGCTATGGATAACGTCTTTGAGTTTATTTGTTGTTTTAGCTACTAAATTGATATTGAACTTTTTTACTGCATATCTTAATTTCTCATATAAACCAGGATACGACTCCATAACAATATTAAGAAATTTTCGAAAAGGCCACTAAATTATAAAGATAAATATCATAAAATAATCAAGCAACTTAAATCGGACACAAATATTACGATTATCCAAACCGACAAAACTAATAAGCTTGCAATCCTTAATAAAAATGACTATATTACAAAAATGCAGAAATGCATCTCAGATATGGGTTGCAAACAATTAAATAAAGATCCAAATACCACGATAGAAAGAAAAACAAAGGAATTAATTAAAAATGGTACTTGGCCTACTGATATGAAGAATAGTTTGAGAATTAACAAGACCGCAATCACGCCTAGGTTAATAGGAAGAGTAAAGGATCATAAAGACAATTTCCCCTCTTAGACCTATTGTTACGAAATGTGTGGGACCTACCTATAACATTGAGAAAGCGTTTGTTGTTTTCCTTAAAACAATCCTTCCACCGTCTAACCATGCTTTGAATTCAACTGCAGACTTCATTAACAGAATCAAATATATTAAATTAAAAGACAATAGTATAATCGCAAGTCTGGATATCATATCTTTGTACCCCTCAATTAATCTAAATGAGGTGAAGAATTTTGTTATAGACTCCATAGATGCCAATAGCACTTTTAACAAGGATATAAAAACAACTTTAAAATCTGCATTCAATTTGATCTTAGAAAATAACGTATTTGTATTTAACCAGGTATTCTATAAGCAAATAAAAGGCGCCCCAATGGGGTCACCTATATCGGGTTTACTAGCAGAGATTAAACTAAGACCGTTAGAGCATCGTATTTTAAATACATGTAGGTTAAAGCCGGAGGTTTGGTTTAGATATGTCGATGACGTGTTTATCATATGGAATTATAGTATTGTTGAATTAAATGAATTTCTACAGGAAATTAATACAATAGACGAAAACATAAAATTCACTTTGGAAATAGAAAATAAAAAGACCTTACCGTATTTGGATGTTGAGTTAACGAGAAATGAAGGAAAACTAGATAGAAATGTTTATAGAAAAATCAACAGGTCAAAAGAGTCCATACCATACCGTATAACAGCGTTTACCCTTTTGGATACAAGATAGCAGCCTACAATTTTTATGTTAAGCAAGCTTTTGAAGTATGCACTGACAATTTTCTTGATAGTGAAATAAATAAAATTAAATGCATCGCCAAAGAAAATGGTTTCCACCTTCATTTTATCAATAAACTGGTCTACGAAATGAAATATAAAGTAAAGAAGAACAATCCAGTTAATAAACTTAAATTTTGTAATTTTTCCTATATTCCTGGTTTATATGAGAAATTAAGATATGCAGTAAAAAAGTTCAATATCAATTTAGTAGCTAAAACAACAAATAAACTCAAAGACGTTATCCATAGCAAGATTGACCCTGTTCCTAATGAAGAGACCGCAGGCATTTACATTATTCCATTGTTAACGGAAGAACAAGAAGAAAAAGTTTATGTCGGAATGACGGGAAGAAAATTCAAAGATAGATTAAAAGAGCACATGAGTGACATTAAGTGTAATAGAGCCTCCACAGCGTTAGCAAGACTTAACTTACAGCATAATTTAAATATCCGTTTTAATGAAGCAAGAATAATTATTCCTTCATCCCATTATCATTTGTCGTTGATAAAAGAGTCCATTGAAATCTTAATATTGAATAATAAAGCTATTAATGATAATATGTCATATAACATTCCAAATATATGGTTAAATCTTTTGAAATAGATGTTGTTTTGGTTTGTAACGCTCAACTTTTTGTCCGTCTCATTTCACCCCCCCCCCTTCCCCTCTCCATTTTTCGGAACTGTTTTGCTGTCTCCCCTCCATTTTTTCGGAACTGTTTTGCTGTCTCCCCTCCATTTTTTCGGAACTGTTTTGCTGTCTCCCCTCCACTGTAAAGTTGACTTGCCCAGTTGTCCGACCGAGGATGAAAGTGCGTTAGAGACGTATCAGTTGTATTCAAAGCGGCCCAGAAGATGATCAAGGTTTTGATCGAAAGCGCTCGGCGCGTGTATTATATTTGTAAACTTTTTTAAGTTTTTAAAAAGTGTAATATGTGTTAACATCTTTTATATTGTGACATCTGTTGTATAAAAATGCACCTTTTAAGCAAGTTTTTATTTTATTTCGATACATTTTCAAGGTGAATGTGACATTCCCAACAATATATGATTATTCATATATATATATATTTATGATAAAAGAATTGTTTTCAGAATCGTGAGTAATTCAGAATACGTTAAATTATGTTTTAGTAAGCTTGTTTAGCTATATTAAGGAACACATTTCATTTTTATAGTGTATATTTAAAAAAAAATACAATATAACTAGCTTTGATTTTTCTTAATGCTGATATTTTTAGTTACAGAAAGAGCAAATATATGATAGCTGATTTTGATGCGTTGGTGCTAAATATAACTAGCTTTAACTTTTTTAATGCTGATATTTTTAGTTATAGAAAGAGTAAATTTATAGCTGATTTTGATGTTTTGGTGCTAAATATAACTAGCTTTAATTTTGTTAATGCTGATATTTTTAGTCATAGAAAGAGCAAATTTATGATAGCTGATTTTGATGTTTTGGCGCTTGATTTTCAAATCTTCTAATTTGTGCAGAATTGTAGTTCCTAATTTTCCAGCAAAAAAAATAACTATATTGTATTAATATAATACTATTATATCCATTACTATCTTAGCTAATTTCATGATGAATATTATTTTAATGAATTAGGATATATATTTATTCTATTAAATTTAAAAGTAATCTTACAGATATTGAAGAAAATAAGATAAGTAGTTAAATATTTTTCGATGCTGATTTTCTTAATTATACTAAGAGATGACTGAAACAAAACACTGGAACTTGACAAAAGTATAGATGAATATTTAAATTAAATAAAAGTACTCATTAAAATTTGTCTAGTTTGAGAATAAAGTTTTAAGTGCATTAGAGCATTAATTTTTTTTTAAAGAAGTTTAGCATAAATTAAAAAAAAACTGTTAGACTTCATCAGTTTCCTTATTTCTATATAATACATAATTTCTTCTAGCATCAATTAAAGTGCTTTTTTTTTAATTCATTTGATTCACAAATTGCTAAAAAAATCCGTAAATGAAAATTCATTTTAACTTTTTATTACCTTTTTAATTAAAATACAAAAGATCTGTTACAAAGAACCGTATAATTGACAATATCATTAAGCTATGTTCAAGGGGATTTATTCATAGACTTAATGTTTCAATTTCCTTTTAATTGTTTTTCATACATCAGGGGATTTTACTTGCTATTTATTCAGCAATATAGTAAAGACAATTTCTAAAGACCAATTCCATAGGATATTCTTAAATATAGCCAAGTACGCTGTTTAATTAATAACTTCATTTTTTTTCCTTGTTTTTTCTCATTCAGGGTTCAATTTCTTATCGGATGATTGCAGTTATTTCAGTTGGAAAAAAGACAAACCGTTTGCATCCATAAAGTACAATTTTTTCCCTTTTACTCGTGTTTAAAGTAATATCTGCACCGAGCGGGGAGATGAAAATTAAAATGTTAATATTTGATAAGAGAATGAGGCTAATAAAACTGCTTACATGGAAAAAAGAATAATTAGGACGTTTCGCGAATTTATAAAAACTCAACAGTTTCAAATAAGTGATTACACGTGAGCAATGTACTTTATTCCTACCTGAAGAAACACTATGTTTTGTTTCACATTACTCTAATTTATTGACGTGCAAGCACTAATGAAGCATTTCTCCACGGATTTAAACCAGGCGTGTCTAATCATCGAGTTTACTCGTCATATTTCAGGAGAAAATATTTTCGAGAGCGGCATATACATTGCACTAAAGCATTGTAATTGCTTTTATGCTTAGAAAACACGTACCAGCAAGCAGAAAACAAGAGAATATTCATACATTGTTTTAATATTCTAATTCTCAGAGGGCAAAAACGGAAATAATCATTCAACGGGAAATTATATATTTTCTTAATTTATGTAAAAAACAAATAAGTTTAGGAGAGCGTTTTGACCATGAAATTGTACCAAATTCTGAAATTTTCAATACGAACACCTAATTTTGACATCATGCAGGGCTTTCTGCGAAAATTGTACCTTAATCCTTCGTATCACCGTGTTGCAGATCTGCAACATACCCAATACGTCATTGTTATTTCAACAGTAAATTTCAAAAGACGATTTTGTTGATTGTTGTTAATCTATAATACTACTATTAACATAATTATTTAATTAAATCCGCAACAAATGTCGATACTGATTTTTTTTTTCGCGCCAAAGTTTGATTTATCGCTTGATCAGCTACAAGTGATTTTTGCTGAATTAAAGTTTGAAATACAAGGTTAAAAATGTCTCCAGACGTCTACAAGTATATTGTTTTCAAAGATGAATTTAAATTCTTTATTTAAAGACCATTTTCGAGCTAGGAAATTTATAATATGTATAAGATAAACGTAAACTTTTGTTTGTTGCAGATCTGCAAGAACGAGCCATATCTTCCCATGTAATGGATTTTTTTTTAAATATCGAAAGAGTATCGAAAATATCTTCTAATGGTTATTTAAGTTGCAGTTCTTTCAGAAGAGCATAATTATTGAAAAGGGGTTATGAAAATATTATTTAATTGCTATAGGGTAAGTTAGGGATCCCCTCCTCTATAAAATTAACTTCAAGTCCAAAGCTAGCAAAAAAGAGTAAGGTCTCGTAGAAAATAGAATTCAACATGAAAAGCATAGAGCGCCTACTCAACATATTCCACCAAAACAAGTGCGCCTAGACGAAATCGGGCACTGGCCATATTGGGCAGAAAAAATAATACGTTGTAAATACCCCGATTGTAAAAACTTTAATCAAACTGTTTGTGAGAAATGTGGTGTGGGACTTTGCTACAACAAAACTAACAATTGTTTCAAAAATGTTCGTGCAAATTAAAATTTTAAATATTTTCAGTTTTTATGCCATTTGGCAAGATGTTGCAGATATGCAACAAACCCATTTTTCCAAATAAAATTTTATCTTTCTGTTCTGAATTTTTTTTATTATTTTTTCCATGCAATGCATTTTAATATATGCGTAAGAATTTTTCAAATCGGGGTTATTGAGTTACAAAGGGTTAATATACCAAACAAGAATTATTCGATCAAAGTGTTCTCTTTTTTTCTTTTCGGGAAATACTTAGACATTTATCGCGTTCAGTAAGTAACCCCATCCTGGTATATCCCTATCTTCTCTTAAATAACTGTTCTAATTTGTCACGATCAATTACATATTATCCAATCACATTCTTTCGGATATACAGCACTTGTAATGCCATTTTTAAGAAGAGGGAAACACAGTATACGTAAATGATAAAAAAATTACCATGAATGCATTTTTCCAACAATAAATTTATATAATCATCATCTTGTAGCAAAATTTTTAATAAAAGTAATACATAGTAAATAGTACGTAAAAAGTAAATTTAATAAAAGTCTCTCTTAATTATTTTAACACAATTATACTGATTGGTAAAAAAACTCACATGAGATGCGATTTTTTCCAATTGAGGGGAAAATATGGAACCAAAAAATTTTTTTCATGATTGTTGATATTTTAATGTTCTAGAGATTTTTTTATTTTCTGCCCGACGCATTCGCTACAAGATGCATCCTCAAGTTGCACAATAAACTCTTGTGTCTTATGAAAAAAAAAAAATTAATCTCAAGTAGAGTTACAAAACTAACACCCGACTCTTCCTAGGCTCATAGCAAGAAATAAGCGATCAAAATATCAGTTAAATCTCGTATTTAATAACAGAAATAAACCAGACATACATGTTGATGTTTATGAATTTATTAAATTTTTGTAAGGGAAAAATTAATTTTTCTCTCACTTTTTTTTTTCTTGTTGCGTCTATCATAAAATTTTGTGACATATTTATAACGAATTCAAAATCCCCCAGGATTACAATCGTAAGCATCTCATAAGGAAGGATAGAAAAAAAATCTTTCTAAGCAATTTAGAAAGAAAAAAGTACTACCCACGGCGATAATGCTTTTATTCTTTTTTAGGCAAAATAAATGCTCTAATATGGATATTTTTGACATAATTTCTCTTTAAAATTCTAAAATTTAAACTTTGGCAGCCTATTTGCTTATGATAAATGCAACAGACTCTTTTTATATTGATGATCATACAGTTTACAGCTTTTTTAATTGCAATATATTGCCCTAATTTCATTAAAATGCCCAAATTATTGCACAATTTGAAGATATTCTTCAAGTAAAATAATAATTATTTATATAGTAACGCTAAGTGTATAACAGTTCCGGAGTGAACTCATCCGGACCCCGATAATCGAGCTCATCCTCGGAAAAAAAAATATCGCTGCCATGTTAGGCTTAAGCATTCAGATTCCGTGAATAAGGCTATTGTTCGACTTATAATAATCCACGTTGCATCACATCTATTCTTCATTTTCTCTAAAAGTTTCAAAACTATACAGTTATAATGATTTAAGTTCTAATTTAAAAATACCCAGTTATCAACAACAGTTTATCGATATAAACAAACGAATACCGTTGCCATTCATAAGCACATATTCCAGATCTAGAAACCAAAAACGACTCTTTGATCGTTTCATTAAAAAAATGCTATTTAACATCCAATTCTGCTCTTAAAATATTTGTAAAAGTATATTAAATCTTTTAAATATTTTGAAATGCGTTTTCCACTTTTACGTGCCGATTTACGTTTTGTGAAAAAGCGGAGTAAATTATTATGTACAAACAAGGTAGCAGTTCCACTTATCAACTACGTTTTATTTTAAAGTTGTTTTGGCGCCATCTCTCGGTAATGAATATAAATTATGGAATTTTTGACTGAAATTATTGTTTTTTATTTCAAAAAGATACAGGATGTTAAGATGTAATTCGAGATCATTTTTTAAACGTTTTCGTTATGTAATTTTAAAATTTCGTTCAATATAAATAAAATAACTTTATTTTTGCTATGATACCTTTGATAGAATTTAAATTTTCTTTTGTTAATTTTTCAAGAGATTAACATTTCTCCGCTTTTTTAAGAATTCTGTTTGTATTATAAATAAAATGATTTTTTTTTCAGGTGTTATGAAATATAAGATGTTATCATGATTACATCATGATGTATGAGAAAAATTATTTTTTCACATTCTTTAATTAAATTACAATTTTGTTTTCACTCGAATGTTATGTTAAAATTTCACAATATAAAAAAAATCAAAATTTTTTTTGCATTGATGTAATTAATATATGTAGTACGTGGCATTGTATATTCCTTAGATATTACATTTGATAAGAAATATAAATTTTATTTTCAATGCAAGCAAATTTCAAATGGATATAAGTTAAGCTTTTAAACATTGATATAATTAAATAAAAATTTTACGAAAATAACAATATTAATAATTTTGATTTTGTCATTTTCTACGATACAAACACTTTAATAATAAAACCTTCATTCTGTTTGTTTGTATGAAATCTTATGAAAATGAAACGCAGATCAACATTCCGTCATTTTCGACGGAAGTTATATAGTAGTTAGTTTTTATTTATAAATTCTCATTCTCTAAAAATATATTTTTTTTACATCTACATTAAAAATTATAATACATTATCACGTATAAAGGTTGTTATTTAAATATTCGATATCATACACTAGCCTTTCACAGTCTCAAATTAACTTTTAAACGACAGTAAGAAAGTTATCAGACAGATTGTGGATATACAGTTAGAATTTTCAATAACACTTGAGGAATTTCCTTTCTTTTTTTAAGAATTTTTTTTTTAATTCTATTTCTTTTCAAATAATTATTTGTGTATTGTTTTCTAATACCCTTAAATATGGTAAATTTTTTATAAGAAATTTTTTTTTAAAACGACTAAGTTTGTAAAATATTCTCGCATTTTTTATTAACATAAAATTTTTTAAAGGGCGGCATTTTTATGCGTGTGCTACACTTATTTAAAATTTAAGTATTGCGCGGCAGCGCAATACTTATTTATTTCCAGTGTCACTTCTCAATGTTAATTTAACATGGAAAAGCCTATGGAGATCATAACTTTTTCATTTTTTCTTCCCACCTTTTTGTCCCTGATGCCACTCATTTTTTATTCTTTACTAATTCCAGTGATATTATAAATTTAAAGTGTAAAAACGTTTGCCTGACGTCAGGGTCAAAACGAATGGTAAATTGCCTTTGGATATGGGTGAATTATAACCCAATGAGAAACATGGGCCAATTTTTTTTTTTTTTACATTATTCAAATATTTTTCTTAATAATTCCAATTTTCGCTTTTTTCATTGAGAATCAACGGACATTTTTCATAGAAAATGTAACATTTTTACTTCATTGTTGCAAAAATTTCAAAAGCCGTAATAATAATTTATTTATTTTTAGTTGAAAGATTTTCACGTGAAATAATAAATTGAGCTAGTTTTTTTTTTTTTTCAAAAATTAAAAAGGTGAATATGGTGTCATAGTGGAAATAAGGATATTTTCAGAATAAGTTTTTGCTTTGGTCAAGTTTATACTTTAGTAAAAAGTTTCTAGTGGATAGCTATTTTTACGCATGTAGCAAACTTAGTGGGGAATTACATAACTTAAATTTTAAAATGTATTTTTTTTTCCGAGCGATGAGAACTATTTATACCCCCAAGTTAAACTTAGGTAATAACTTTCTGATGTGTTTACATTACCCCTAGGGAGAGAATACGGTTTAAAAATTTAAGTAAAACTTTTATTCTTTATTTTTTACTGTATCACAGCTATAATATTGTTAAATATTAGCAGTAAGGATTCAACACAATTTACATTTGCATTCATAGCGTTCCTGAGTGGGAAATAGGGCGTCTAAATTTAAGTGAAGTTAATTTTTTATGTTTTGATTATAGATTTTTTTTACGGTCAGATTAGAAGTTTTTGTTCAAACTACCGCAACCTGCATTACTGCAGTGGTGAAACATTTTGAATTACACATTGGTAAACTGCAAACCCATATTGTGATGCAATACCGCATACACCAAAGCCTGATGATGATACTCTCTATTAATTTTGAAATGCGTTCGTCTGAGTGCATTAGTTATTAAAAAACTTGACATAATTTGAAGATCAAAGTTAAAACATAGAAGAACATAGAAGAAAACATAATTTGAAAAACAAATTTAAAAAAAAAAAATTATTTCCTACATTGTTTAAGCTCGAAAAGTGACAGATGTTAAGTTATTTCTTTCAATTAGTTCTACATTTAATGTTAAATTTTTGTAACAAATTAGTTAAGCCAATTGAAGATTAAAAAAATAAAAATAAAATTCATACAATATGATATTAAAACGCCCTAAAAAATTAGATTCCGTTCAAATGAAATCGAAATAAATCTTAGACTTTTTCTTTAAGTTTTGTATTTTGCATGCATCTTATCATTTTATGCACAATTGTCATAAACATAATACAAAATCTGTAATACAAATATTTTCAACTGAAAATAGAAGAAGTCTAAGATTTATTTCGATTTCATTTGAACGGGATCTAATTTTTTAGGGTGTTTTAAGTATCATATTGTATGAATTTTGTTTTTATTTTTTAATCTTCAATTGGCTTAACTAATTTGTTACAAAAATTTAACATTAAATGTAAAACTTATTGAAAGAAATAACTTAATATCTGTCCCTTCTCGGGCTTAAACAATGTAGGAAATAAATTTTGTTTTTTTAATTTGTTCTTCAAATTATTTTTTGTTTAATATTATTATTGGTTAATAATAATATATTATTATTATTAACCAATAATAATAGTTAAAATGTTATATTATTTATTAATCTAGAGAAAATAGTTAAATATTACAATGCAATAGGAATCACGCATTTTACCTCTGAATGTTAAACTTCTAATTATAAGCATTTTGTCTAAAATTTTAATCTCGCGTTACTTTCATTAACTTCTAAAATCTTTATGGTTTGATGAAACTGAGCAACTAAGCATTAACATTTAATTTGCCCACTGAAATCAAAATTAATTTAAACACATTTTGCCGCAAATGTTTTAAACATTGATTGTAAAACATAATGTATCACCGAATAAATATTTCGAAATGCCCCAGAGGACGTGTATAGTTAATTACTTTTCTAGACCGAGAAATCTCAAAGGCATATTTATTTTGCATCCATCTGCTTCTTCATACAATATCCCCCATGTGAATTGTCTAAATGGAATAGTTGCTTTTATATACGTTGCTTTGGAAATTTTCAAAAAAGGTCATTATATCATATCTGGAGGCTGCATTGTTAATATTTTTAATGAGATTGATTTTATAATGAAAATTCGAAAGTACTTTCGTTTTTATTTTCATTGCACTTTCTTAGCTTTAGTTCATTAAAAATATAATGACATAATTGATTTTCAAACATCTTGCAGAGAAAGTAATTAGTAAATCTTCATTTTAATTAAACAATTTATATTCGTTACAATTTTTACAATCATGTACTAAATTAATCATAACCATATTTCAACTAATAAATATTGACATAGCATAAGCAAGACTAAAAAAGGGAGTATTTTTAGTCTAAAATGTTATTAGTTTCAGAAGACAAGTCGTTATTTCATGTACAAAAATTTTATGTCCATTAGATAAAATATATTTATTTCACTGTTTATTATGCATACTTAAATTATCCTATAAAATAAATAAAATTTAAAAAGCAAATTAACATAGAATAACTGCATTAGCAATTGATTAACCTTTAACTGATGCGGCTAAAATTTGTCACACAATTGATGTGATCCGGTCTCTCAGACCCCTCGAATAAAATGAATAAAAAAAATAACTGAAATGGTTGAATTTACTTAAATTTTGTCCTAACAACATAGTTGTACTTCTCTTAGGAGCATGTGAATTAAATTGCATGAAAAAAGTATTTTATTCATATTATTTAACTTCAGTACAGAAAAGTAAAAAGCTGTAAAAGTGTTTACAGCTGGGAGTCGCGGGGTCTGGGAGACCGCGTGAACTAACTTAAATGTTAAGTATATTTTCGGTTTTCAAAATTCTGAACGTCTACAGTACTCACCATTGTTATTCAAATAATGATATATTTTTTTTTTTTTTTTGTATGCTCATGTTGTATGAAACTGCGTATAACACATTCGTTTATGTTAAGGTTAAATCGTGGTTCTGTTTTAAGTGTAAAAGTTCACGTTTTGCTAGTAGTTGATCACCAACTGGCGTGGTTCTGTTTTAAGTGTAAAAGTTCACGTTTTGCTAGTAGTTGATCACCAACTGGTATTAGGTAATTCATCGTGATATAGATTTTTATAATACGCCACAAGTAGTGTAAACTATTACGAAGCAAGCAGTAAAAACCGTACGTACAAGAATTTGTTAGATACGATACCATATTAACTGATTCACGGATGAGGATTTATTAACGAGTAGAACTGTCTTCCTATATAATGTATAAAAAATAGATTTAACTATGTAATTTTCTGTAAATCTTATCAATACATTAAAGAAAAATAATAAAATTTGCAGAAGCGGAATCGCAAGCGAACGGAAAAATCCTCTTTAACATAGGTGATTGACACTTTTCTTCTGGCCTAGACTATGACATTTTCCCGTTTAAGGTGTATTCCGATATAGACATAGTCTATTTTCGAGAGTATTATTGTATTTATTTTTAAATTTTCGAGTAATAAGGTAATATTTTGCAGTAGAGTAGAGTCGTACACAGTTAATCATTGTACACAGAGATAAACGGTTTTAAACCGATGTGGTTTGTGTTTGTGTCGCTAGGTGTTAGGCAATTCTTATAGCCAGATGTTAGATTTGATTTACTTGACGCGTTCGCTGACCACATTTAAAATTTGGATCGGCAAATATTTATTCATTCATTTCCGTTACAGATCATAAATCTTCAATCTACAGTGCGTGTCAAAAGTTTAAGCACAACATAAAATTTCAAAATAAAATTTTATTATCGACTGAAAGTTACTTTCCTTTTCACATAACCTACAAATTTTAGTTTTAAAAGGATATATGCTTTAAAATTTTTCTCAAATAATAGAATTTATCAAAAGAACAAAAATGAGTGTTTCAAAAGTTTAAGCACAGTAGTTCTTTAGTCTTTAGTAGAACAAGAATAAAAAAAAATAATAATACTTGATTATTGCTCCGTTCTGCTGAATTCCTTTAAATATACGGTGTTACATAGATAAAATGAGGTTCTGTATTGTTTGTGGTTCAATTTTAAACCCCGCGCTCTCAATGGCATCTTTCAAATGTATAACTGAAAAATACTGCTTTCAATTTGGATAAACTGCATGAGTGAGAATATCCAACATATTCTCTACAAGGTTTAAATCAGGGCTAATTGACGGCCATTTCAAAACAGATACTTTTTTTCGAATTATGCCACGTTGAAGTTGAGTTTTAGGTATGGATCGAAGCATTATTATGTTGAAATGACAATTTTTTGCCCCCCAAAACCTCGGCAACAAGGAGTAAATTATTGACAAGTGTCTCTTGATAGTTTTCAGAGTTTTCACGACCACTTATTTATGCTAGAGATGTCTGACCATTGAAACAAATAGTCCCCCTTACAGTTACACAACCACCACAATGTTGTCGGCTAAATATACTCCTATGTTCTTTGCGGAAATCATGCCAATAGTACTTAAACACATGACGGACATCAAGGTTTCATATTTTTTCATAACTGAATGTGACATTCAGCCACTTATCACCAAATGACATATGCTCTTTGGCCCACAGTATTCTAGCTTCTTTATGGTGTCGTGTCAGACATGGTAACCGAGCCATTTTACGATTTTTTGATATATTCTGATTCCAAAACTCTTCTATGAACAGTTTTTTTTCGATATTTGTCCTCCAACTGCATGTGTTATTTGCGAAAGAGAGTAATTACCAGTTGAAGCTAAGTTTCTGATGCGGCGGTCTTCGCGCAAAGTAGTCACTGGTAGCCTTCGTGAATGGAATTTTCGTTTGAAATCATTACCGCGAGCCAAAACTTGATGAATACCTCGTTTTGATCTTTTTAATGCACCTGCAATTTCAGAAACAGACTTAAGTTTTGCCTCATACTCCAGATATTTATCACCTCCTCCTCTGAAAATTCTTTCGACTTCGGCATTTTGTACTAACTTAAAAAAACAACTGACTGCTTGTTATACACCCAGAAATCGTTTGCGTTCGCAATCGCTTACATAAGTTCGTAAAATTTGCATAAAGACGATTTTGTGCTTAAACTTTTGGCACAGTTATTTTTGTTCTATTCTTAAACTCCTTTGTTTGAAATAAAATTTAAAAGATAATTTTATTGAATAAGGTGTTAAAACTGCTATTATTAACATATTCAAGACAGGTATAGAAATAAAGTTAATATTTAAAGTTTTGTTTTAAAATTGGTAGTATGCTTAAACTATTGACACGCACTGTAATAGTACGTGATATTTCAGTTTGAATACCGTACATTTGCTTTACACTTTTTCCGCTTAATACCAAGGATTTAACACTAAAAAATCAAAAGGAACAAGTTCGTAAAAAAAAAATAATAATAAATAAAAAATCTAACGAATCAATGTCAACTGTTTAACAACGTAATTACATTTGTTCCATATAAAGCTGAAAATAAATACTTTCAGCTTTATATGGAATCATGGTTTTATCATTCTTCAGTAGGCAGATAAGCTTTAAAATCTGAAGACTAAAGAAAATTACTTAACCTCTTTCCTTTTCTTTTTCAATCGATTCTGTTTCAAATAAGCTAAGCTAATATCTTGAAAGGGAAGAATGTTTCAAATAATATAAAAATGTTATCTAACTTTTCTATTCTTAAACAAATAACAAAATAAAGAAATTAAAAAATAGCAATTCATATAATAAAGGGACCTTCTCTTAAACTGTTTTTTGCACCCAACGCATAACTCACTTTAGGGGGTACAGGACCTTTAAACTTTCAAAAAATCTATTTTTGGTTTTAAATTTTTTCTGAATCTGCAAGCATTTCTGAAAAATATGCAAAAAACCGCATTAAAAAAATCTGTATTATTTCATGAGTTATAATCATTTATAGACAGCTAGTACAATGGAAGACATTTGGATATTGAAACTTTAAGATATGTTTTCTCAGATTAGTAAATTTTGAGTTTTCGTGCATTGTTATTTTCAAACTATGTAAACTACACTGTAAAAAAAAAAGTTGTGATTTTTCCTGTACCTGATGTTGTAATTAGTCAGCTTCTGAGGCTGTGGAAGCGAATTCAAGCAGCAAGTGAAGTAAAAATTGAATTCCTTCTGTCACGTGCACCACGCAGCCAGTAGGAATGCGACTTTCCCCAGACTTGAGAAATTTTACAGAATTCTTAAAGATAGTAGCTTGTAAATTTTGCAGCTACTGTATTGGCAGCCAGAGTGCCAGCACCTTCTGCTGTAAAGTGCAGGAATGTTTCCTGCATTTTATGTTGTAATTTTACAAGCACCGTTTCTGGTAAATCGAATGCAAGCACCGATGCTGTGAAAGCGAAATAAAGCAACAAGATATGTAAACATTGAATTATTTATATCACGTACACAACGCAGCCAATAGCAACGCGACTTTCAAAAGACTAGATAAATTTTAAAGCACTCTTAAAGACAGAAGCTCGCAAATTTTACAGCAATTGTGTTGGCAGCCAGGATGCCAGCACCTTTGGTCGTAAAATACAGATTTTTTTCTAAGGCGTACAGTTTTTTAAATCTAACCACATACACGTTTCTTCATAGTTTATATGCTATTACCAAAATAATTGACATACTTTGTTTTTGTCTTTTTTTCACTTAAAAATAAAAAATTTTAAAAGAAAGTTTCGAAAGCTGTTAATGTGTTAAAAAATAAATTTTAAACGATACTTTTTGAGTATATTTTGGTTTTAAGTTATAGATAAATGTGTTGTGAGTCTATTTTGAACAAAATTATTTTTCTATATGCATAATTTCCGGTTTTATCATGTGTGCAGCACTTAACGATTTTTATTTACGTAATAGTAATATGAAGTTTAAAAATTAAAATTAAATATTACTTTTGTATATACAACATTTATTTTTCTGTGTAATATACTTAAGAACATATATTTAAGCATAAAAGAAAAAGAAAAATCTTAATTTCGTATTATTTGAGCTTTCGTGCTTTGAAAATGGTGATGTTTTTGATCATTTTAGACAATCTGAAAGGTCCCGTGTCCCTTAATTATTAATTTCACCCGTTTCATCAATAGAACAGAAACAAAGGGTTCAACTCGCGGTATAGTGACAAGCTTTACTGGGGCCATTCTCAATTTACTCTTAGGAATATTAACAGCATAATCACCAAAAGACCTGATAGATTTTGCATAAATAACTTCCCATATGTAAAATCATAAGAATCGGCAAAGATCTGCAATTCTACACTAATAGACTGTTGAACGAGGATACATCTAGAGACGATGATCATACTATTACAACCTTTTACCAATTAATAAAATCATTCCACTTGAAATTTTCTCTCATTTGAAGAGTATCACACCAATCTATTTTCAGCAATTATCATTTTTGTAAAAATACTTCAGTTCTTGTGATTATTAGATCTATCATACCCAATGGGTCAACAATTCAAGCAACTTTAAAATAACACAGATCTTCTTAAATTTTTAAAATGTGAAAGGGTGCAAGGCAAAAAGTTCTAAAATCGCTATTTCTGTGATACTGCTGGGTGTAAAAATTTGTATAAAAATTAAAGGAATTTGGCATTATCGAAATTTGCAGATATTTTGCGCTGTTGAGGCTCATATTCAGGTCATTTATGGGTGACATTTTTCTTGATTTAAAATAGAAAAAGGTATGCAATGTGTCCCTAAAACACAATTTAATTTTTTATTTGTTAGAGATATGTAATTAATGTAAATTTCAAAAGTGTACAAAATAAGGTAGGATTTAAGATTATTTTTATGAAATAGACACGTCATTAATTTTCAAAAAAGTCATACTTTTTAAATTTTATGTTATCTCTGGGTCTTATAATGTATATTTAGAAAAAAATTTACATATGCTCTAAAGATACAACAGTAACAATCCATTTCTTCTACAAACAAAACTTTCCGGCTAAGGATACATTGAATTTTATGAAATTTCGGAGCTTTCCAACACTGAAAACAGGAAAGCACGTGTTTAACCCTTTATCTACTGGCGGTATTTATAAGTACCATTAAAATAACCTGTTATAAAATTCATTTAATACATTGACTAGTTGTAATCCAGTTTAGAATGAGTTACAGATACATTACTTTACCTTGTTCCCCAAAGTATTATTGCTTACACAAAACAAAAATATTTTTAAAAAGATGATTTATTTTGCCTTTGCATCTTTTCAGCTTTCTTGGCGTTGGGGAGTGGAGGAGGGTATTTTTCAATTCGAAAATATTTCTATATTTCGATTATAAGAACATTATACTTGTACATTTTCTGATTCTACTAAATACTAAGAAAAATATTTAAAATAAAAGATTTGAGTAGGGTTATAAATATTGCATAAAATCCCTATAAATTCAAATTTAATTAATCCTTCTAAAATCCTTCTAAAATTTATTAAATGATTATGTAAATCTTCTTATGTAGTTTAAACAATTCACGAAAAATGCTTTAGAAGATAAAATTTTCATGAATTGATAATTCAGTACATAAAGGTTTAATGCCGGAAAGCTCCGATTTTATATATATATATATATATATATATATATTCAAAATATTGTAACTTAGTGATTATTGGTCGTACAAGAATGGAATTTTTAGTATTGAACTTGTCAAAGTACGTAGAAATATTTTAATATAAATTAGAAGGCCCAGGGTCCGTATAAAATTTTTAAAAGTGTAACTTTTTTTTAATTTTGTGGCAATACTATTTCATCAATGTGTTATAATTTTAATTCTCTTTTGCATTAATACATTCCCTACGTATCTCTAACTGGTAAAATACACAAATCGCATTTCAATCTTTTTCGCACACCCTGTATTCTCAGAAAGACTCATCTAAAAATTTTTCATTAAATTTCCAAAAAGCCTTGATAGTTTTGAAGTAACAGATAAAAAGCTCATACAGATTTTACAGAAAATATTGTTTATAATGTATAATATATATATAATGAAGTATGTAATAAAATAAAGATTGGGTTGGAGAATTATTCCTTGTATGCATTTGTAGTAGTAACATGTATGCTGTTGTATGACTATTCTGGCCATCCTTCAAAACAACTAAAAGAACTTCCAAGAAACAATTGGAAACAAAATCCCCTGTTTCTTTCCAGAAAATTGAAGAATAGAATGTCAATATCCTTGACATGAGAAATAACTAACGTTGTCAGGTTCGTTAAAATTTGACAGAGTATTTTTTAATGTGTTTCTTTTCTGAAAGAAGAAAGAAGTCATAAAACAAGAAATTTGAACAATAACTTTATTTTAGACAACGGTAAACTGTTTTAGAATTCTTCTCATCTCCCAAGTGAGCGCACTATTGTAAATTTTAATAAAATATATAACAATTCCAGAAATTTGTGCAAGAATGACAATAAATTTTAGGAATTCAGTTGCGTAATAAAACAGTGAAATTTTTTTTAAAGGATTGAGTTACACTTATTTGTGTAATTAAGACGGTTTTTTTTTTTAAGATAAAGAGCTGCTCCTTGTTTCTCATAAAGAACATGAAAAAATATTATGCTGAAAAGAATTTGAAAAAAAAAAATTAGGAAATTTTTAGTTAAAAAAGGGAACGATACTTTGATAAATGTTCATTTAAAAGCGATTTCTCCCCAATAGCAATTAATAGTGCTATATTTTTAATAGAATAAACAAAGAGACGTGTTTTTAACTTCTTGCAGATGAAAAAACAGCATTGCGAAAAATTCCATTTCTGTCACTTAGTATTATTATGTCGAAGACACATAACCTTTTTGTATTATTAGAGAAGATCTCACAAATTTTATTGAAATTCAGACTTTATCTATTGTATAGTTAAAAAGTTAATCTCTAGTTTTAACAACTTGGAATTGACACTTCTTATTTATGAGGCCAGGATCATTATCGTTCTACTACTGTAGCCGAAAAGTTAGAAAGTCATGAGACAAAATTTATACAGCTGTAACAAAATACGCTTTATGTTCACTGCTGGGATGATATGTTAAATTCAGATATATTAAAGTATCGCATAGTTCCATCCCCACGAAATTCCCGTTTCAGAAGAAAAAAAACTAGTTAAAAAATTTTTAAGCATAAAGATAATTATATTATTATAGATAAAACACTTTGCAATTTTTTAAATCGAAATGCAAATGAAAACCAATTTAACTTAAGTTTATGTTCGCAGGAAAATCTGTCTTTTGATCGAAATATTTTAGATTAGAGTCATTGTCTAATATTATGGTTGAATAGATGTTTATACTTTTTTTATTTTCTCGGTGCAATCAATTTTCAACTGTGGTAAATTTCACATCAGTTAGTTTGCGTTATGTATTAAACACGTGTTTGTGGATGAGATAAGTTTTTAAGAGAATTATGCTTGAAAACTACTTAAAATGTCATAAAGTTGCTAAATTTAGCTACAGTTTTCAAACAAATTTCATTTGGAAGTACTTTTTGATTTTAAATTAAATGAGTGAAAATATCTATTTTAAATGATATATAACGATGTGTGCGTTTTAGATGAAAGGTGTATATTTTAAATTAAATTAATGCAGTGCGATTGAAAGAATATTTGCTGATTAATAACCTTCGCCCAGCTAACAGAAATATACCTTAAATTTAATTTACGAATTTATAATTAAGTTCCAAAATTGTAAAATGTCGCATTGTTAGAGGAAACACACTTCTGTACGTACAGTCGACCAGAAAAAAAAAGCAGAACATCCACCCCATACATTTGAATTCCCAAATTGTCCCAGAAATAAAGACATTCAAATATAAATTATGTTTTCTTTCAATTTATCTTAGACAAGAAACATAGGGGTAGTCTTCATACTGAAATTTTATCACACTCTAAAATATTAAATACAAATAAAACAATTTGGACATCATAATTGGATTTTTCCATAAATATTACCTTAGGTTAGAAATCGGGATTGCATTAGGTCACGTTGTTTAGAAATTATGAAGGTTTAAAGTTTTGAACACCTAATGTTAAATGAATTTGTAAGTCTTTGCAAAACAGATTGCAAAGTGAGTAATTTTTTAAACATAACTCAAGACCTACTTAGCGGAATGAGCTACAGTTTTGGATATAAATATTTTAAACTTTTAAAAATCCCTTTCTATTAATAGTCCAGGCAATAGAGACCGTATAGGGTCTCTGCCTAGCAAAATTCATGGTAGTTCTGGAAAAGGCTTACTATACGTTTTTTGGGTCGCTGAATCCGAATTTTTAACTTCCCACCAAAATTTCACCCGGCAACCCCTCAAAAAATTTATTTTTTGAAAAAATTTGGTTTTTGAGAAAAGCGCGCGGGGAATGTTCCGAGGCAGCCCCCTCTCTCCCCGTTTATTCTACGTCACAATGTCATATATTCTATTTGTTGCAAAATTTGTCTAGTTTCTGAATTTCGTAATGCTTTTCCCCTAAAACAATAAGAAATTTAAGTTAATAACAACAATTTTGGGGGGTTTTCGGGGGGGGGGGAATTTTGGGAGTAAGTTAAATATTCGGATTCAGCGACCCAAAAAACTTAAAGTAAACCTTATAAGGAAAGTTCGGAGGGGAGATGGGAGGGCGAATGTAAACGTGTGAGTGGTAAAGTGGAATTACGCAACTTAGTCCACGCAGCACCGCGCGCATGTTCCGAGGCAGATCCCCCTTCCTCTTCATCCTAAGTTATAATGTCATATATGTAATTTGTGGCAAATTTTCTCTACTTTCTGAATTTCTAGATACTTTTCCCCTAAAACAATAAAAAAAAGGATTTTTTAAATAAAAACCTTTATGGGGGGGGGGGGGGGCTTTTTACCAAAATTTAGGGGGGGTTGCCGGGGGGAAATTTTGATGGGAAGTTACAAATTCGGATTCAGCGACCCAAAAAACATAAAGTAAGCTGATTTCCAGAAATACCATTAATTTTGCTAGGTAAAATTCCCTATTGCCTGGACTATAAAGAGTTCGTAGGTTACACTTCATTGGTTTATAAATATATATATATATATATATATATATATATATATATATATATATATATATATTGATATTAATTTTTTTAAACAATATGAATAGTAACCAATGAATTTTTTATTCGAAAACAATTTCTAAAAGCTTCAAATATACGAATCTAAAATTGCAGCTTTTTCCGTCAAGAAATGCTTTAGTTATGCTTATAGAACTATCCACATTGTAATATGTTTGGTAACAGCCAACAAGGAATTTAACATTACGAATTCCGAATCTTAAATATTCATAATTCCTAAAGCATTTAACAGAAGACTTCCCTTTTGGTGGCCTAAGATAGAATTTAGAGGCAAATATGATGTAAAATTTTGGTATTGGAATGGAATAATTTCAGTTTAGTACAATATCAGAAGACTATCTTGTCGAATGGCTATTTTTTTCTTGGTTAGGGGGAGCCATTTGGATGTCAAAATGTATGGGATGCTCTCTTTCTTCTTTATCATAGAGTACATAATTATTATAATTCTAGCGTATAAAGGAGTAAGTGAAAAAATGCTAACAAAACTCCATGTTTCCATGCTCTAACTAAGCGAAGTTAAGATAGTGTAATAACTTTTGGACTATTGTTGTTTTCGCAGAGAACTGGATTTAGTGCCTTACAAATGATACAAAAAAATACTAGGTATATTTTTATTAGGCATTTTAGAAAATAAATATAAATCATTTACGTCTGTAATTTAAGGATTTATATTAAGTGCGTAGGTGCAAATATTACGGATTTTAAAGACCACAATTTCCTAGCAGTAATCTTAGCCTCATTAAATTGTAAAATTCTGTGATAAAATTAATATTACGATGCGGAAATTCTGCTACGCAAAACCCATAAACCTTGACGTCTATTCATTAAAGTACATATTCATATTCATCATCGTGTTCGATTACATGTTCTTCTTATTTTGTTGTTGGTTATCGGGATAAATCGGTTATATCTCGATTAGGGATGCACCGAATAGGGATTTTGGCCGAATACCGAATATTCGGCTTGCCGAATAGCAACTATTAGGCCGAATACCAAATATTCGGCCAGCCAAATAGTAACTATTCGACCGAATACCGAATATTCGGCTTGTCTAATACTTTTATATTTCAAAGTTTAAAGGCGTTAAAATGTTAAATTTTAAAGCAATTTTACAGAAGGTTTCACAGAAGGCTAAACAGAAGGTTTCATTTTGATAAACAAGAGCTTTTTTCAGGTAAACTTTGCAAAATCTGCTTTGAATTATTTAAGAAGAGGATAGTTATAAAACTTTTCTAATTAGTAAAATTTTAAATTTCATGACTTCTTCTGTGGATTAAAATAAATTAATACAATTTTCTTAAATTCTAAAACATTTTAAAATCAAAGAGAAATTTTGAAAAAATTGGAAGAAAAACTATGCAGGATCATATGTTATCTGTTTGTCAGGAAGATACTAAAATAAAAGGAAATAAATAATACAATCTATTAAAATTTCATATGGTGGCAACTCAGCAAGTATAACTCTTCTACTCCCTTTATTAAGCAAGGAAGTTTTTTAATGTATCCTAGATCGGTGTCTGGAGAGGGCGATTATTTTCAGAGATTGTAAAGGTTGTTCTTAATATTTTAGCAAGAAACAGATTATTTACTGCACAATGTTCAGAAACTTGCATTTGTACATAATTCCTGTGAAAATCCTCGTAATTGGTTAATTCTCTTAAATAATACTTAACAAACAGCAAATAAATAATGTAAAAACATTCTTTTTTATTTAAATATGGTTCTGTTTCTAATTATTCTGAGTATCTTTATAAGTTGACTGTTAAACGTAGAAGTTGTGTAAGGTTTTTAAAATTATGTTTTAAAAGTTTTTTTAAGTATTCGGCTCGGCCGAATATTTCGATATTCGGCCAAACCGAATATTCAATAACATGGCCGAATAGGCTGAATACCGAATAGATACCGAATATTCTTTGCATCCATAGTCCCGATATTGTCCGTGACTAATGTTGTTTTTACAATAAACAATTTTAAGTGCCAACAGATAAAAAAAACCTCTGTAATTTTTGTCTAAACATGTGTGTCTACTTTCAAGTCCATGTTTACGAAAAAGTAAGTACATTTAAAAAAATTGGGCTTTTGTAGTTTTAAAAAACATCAATTCTATTTTACTACCAAATTACATCGTAAAAAAGTTATTTCGCGCTCACATGGCTTATCTGTTGCACTTAAAAATACTGTACTAGTTTATTATTACCTTATAATTCGATACAATAATTAATAGAATTATTTTTAAAAGGAAATATGGAAATATGGAATTTTTAAGGGAAATATTGAACTATATTTTCAATTATATTTATACGAGTTACTTAAACAGCAAAAACACTAAGTCATTGCAAGGAACAAAGCAGTTAATATGTTAGGGATGACATGCCAAATGGTTTTCAAGAACATTGTAAGATTTCTTGGAAATTTCGAAATATTAGTGCCCATTTTAAAATTCACGGTTATAATTCAAAGTGTGCATAGTGTACTAAAACAAATATCAACTGTTTATCACTAGAGATCATTATACACCGCTCTTCATTTTATTCATTGACCAAAAATGAATAAAACTATCAGTAAATTAAATATATTTCCCCTGTTTTGAGAAATTCATATAAAAAAAGTAAATTTATCTGTGGATGTCAACATACATAAAAAAGTCGAAAATTAATTGTCTGAGCGAAGCGAAGTCTAATACTCAGCGAAATATTACTGTCCGGACACATTACTACTACGATGGATATTAACGCCATGTCCTACTAGAAAAAAAGCCTAATAAAAACCTTTCGTCAAGCATAACTCAAAAAATATTTGTCGGATTTCGTTTCTGATTGCACCAGAAGGTACCTATGAGGGTCGCCCACTGAATGCACCTACTATGAAAAATAAGTTCCAAACCGTTTAAAAATTATATAGAAAAAACTGATAAAAAAGCACAATTTATCTCCATACGTCACAGAAATTTGGTGTGCGTCACTTTCACCGGTTGATGCTTTCGTAGACAACTGGTTTGAACACATGGAGCAAATAAAAAAAAATACGCACGCATTAATATTGAATAGATCAGTTTCAACCACGTGATCACAAACCTTGCAACAACCCGTGGCAACCAGTTTTTGTGGGCAAACAAATAATAATACAGTACTCGGACCACGGCGACCGTTTTTAGCCTGTTGTATGACATACAATTGTGGATGATTAAAACAAAAGACATGAGTGTTTATTGCTTCGGGAGGTTATCTTTCTCTGGATGTCTGTCTGATACAGCATGCAATTTTCTTGTAAAGGATGATATTATTATGCAGTAAAACCTCCATAACGGACACTCCCGATTAGTGGACACCTCTATTTAGTGGGCATTTTTTCGATTACCAACCCTTAAATAACTGTACATTTTTTACTCTCAGTTCCGGACACCTCCAAATAGAGGACAAATTCTGCCCTCCCGAGGTGTTCGCTATTCAGAGGTTTTACTGATAAAACCTCCATAGCGGACACACCCGATTAGCGGATACCTCTATTTAGCGGACATTTTTTCGATTACCAACTCTTAAATAACTGTACATGTTTTACTCTCAGTAGCGGTGACCTCTAAATAGAGGACAAATTCTGCATTCTCGGGGTGTCCGCTATTCAGAGGTTTTACTGTATATAATATTGATAGTTATTTTACAGGGCCACACCAAAGAATAAGAATATATGAAACGAATATAAACTAAATTCGGGATTGGTAGATCACTGATGGTAATGTAATTTTTGGATGTTGTTACAGTCATCCGCAGCATGTTTTTAGAGTTTCGTTCATCTAACGAAACCCTACCTGTCTCACTCCTTTGTCTGTCTGTTTGTCCATCTGTCACAGAGCCCGTTCTCAGAAACTATATATATCGGAGACTTGAAAATTTGAATACTTATAGCTGAACACCACACATCAAACGGCAAATAATAAAATTTTGAAAAAGTCTAATATTTAACCCTCTGGGCTCTAACTTGTGTATTTTAAGCAATTTTTCTAACTCAGCCCCTAATTTAATTAAGTTGGAGACATGAAATTTTGCATACTTATAGCTGAACATCTCACATCAAACGACAAATAATAGAATTTTGAAAAAGGTTTAATATTTAACCCTCTGGGCTCTAACTTGTGTATTTAAAGCAATTTTTCTAACTCAGCCCCTAATTAAGTTGGAGACATGAAAGTTTGCATACTTATAGCTGAACACTTGCGATAACACGATAAATCATAAAATTTTGAAAAAGTCTAATATTTAACCCTCTGGGCTCTAACTTATGTATTTTAAACAATTTTTCTAACTCAGCCCCTAATTAAGTTGGAGACATAAAATTTTGCATACTTATAGCTGAAATCCTCACATCGAACGACAAATAATAAAATTTTGAAAAAGGTCTAATATTTAACCCTCTGGGCTCTAACTTGTGTATTTTAAGCAATTTTTCTAACTCAGCCACTAATTAAGTTAGAGACATGAAAGTTTGCATACTTATAGCTGAACACTTGCGATAACTCGATAAATCAATACTATTTTTTGTTCATTTTGCATAATAAGTGTAATGTGACGCAATTTCTTCTATTTCAGACTTCTAACGCATGTTAATGAATTTATTTTACAATATCCTTTCTCTTTCAAAATTCACATGTAAATATAGTTTTAATGGCGTAATTTCCAATAAGTGCCTGCTTTTTATACCTAATTATTTAATTCTAATTTGAAGGTTTTTTTCTGATTATAATAGTAACGTGTAAATAATTTTTTTTATTTGAAGCAAACATTATTGTTTGCGCTGTTTATACAGTTGGGAACAGTTTAAATTAAAACCATTTTCTAAAATATGTAAAAAATATCAGTCAAGATGCTGAATATTTGAATTTAAAATAGAAATAAATCCTCAAAAAATGAGTCAAATTAAAAAAATTAATGAAATCTGCACACCGGAATTTTCTATTGAATAAAATGATCTAAAAATGATTAAATTCACATGCTCCTATAAAATTTTTTTTTAATGGAACGATTTTGTCCAACTTTAGCATTAAATATCTCTTAAAATAATTCTTCGATTTGAAAACTGTATGCATTAGCGTGTTGATCAAACATTTCGCTATAATACCACCGATTTTCATATTTTTGTATGCAATCGTTTTCTTAATATTAACGAAGAAAGACCTCCGGTCACAAAAAATTCAAAACCGGCGGCGGTGACAGAGTTAGTTACTTTTTTTTATAATAGAGAGATATATAAAAATGAAAACTTGTCTATCTGTCTGTTTGTAATTCT
Organism: Maratus speciosus; assembly: GCA_963932465.1. Classification (NCBI taxonomy): domain Eukaryota; kingdom Metazoa; phylum Arthropoda; class Arachnida; order Araneae; family Salticidae; genus Maratus; species Maratus speciosus. Next base: position 317,246,590 of record OZ010791.1, on the reverse strand, counting down.
ATAAAAATCCACAATTTGGAAGCCAAAATTGTGAAGAGATACGTACATGTGTATTAAAACATAGCAACTAAAGTAATCCGGAATCGAAATAATTTATAGTTAATTTTTAATTAATAAAAAACCACCAATTTAACAGCAATTTCTTATCAAATTTAAACATTTTTCGTTATAGCAGTTGCCAACAATTAAAAAACACAATAAAATTATTACTACAACAATTAATTTTCTACTGCAAGATTTCCACGTGAAAAATGAAAATGAAATAAATAGTTAGACGAATTTTTAAAAAAGGTGAATATTACGTCATAACTTTTCTATTGCAAGATATTCACGTGAAATATGAAAATGAAATAAATGGTTTGACGAATTTAAATGAAAGTGAATATAACTTCATAACTTTTCTATTTCAAGGTTTCCACCTGAAAGAGGAAAATATTACGTCATATTGGAAATATAAAGGACGTGGTGGATATAGTATAACGTCATATGAGTGTGAAAAATGTATTGAAGCATGATAAAAACCCGATTAGGGAAATATTGGCCTATTTTAACATTATTGCTCCAATTATAAATAGAAATAAGTTCATTTATAGCTGTATTCTTTTGCGTCTATTATATACATTTATACATTTTTATATGGCGTTTTCATATGATTCATTCATACAACATTTCGACTGCTTTTTTTAATGTTTGTTTTGTGTTGTATGTTAAATTTTGAAATTGATTTTTCAGAACAAACATCCTTCAAATTCTGGGCAACGCCTGCACTTTAGTTTGTAACAGATAAATGGCTTTTGTATCTGTACATCTAATGCTAATATTATAAAGCGTTATAATATTATAAAGTATATAATATTATTAATGCCTGTACGTTTGTGAGGTGTTATCTCTGAAACTACATAGCCAACTTAAAAAAATGTTGGTGGCCACCTCTGCTCCGAAAAAAAAGACTATTTGATGTCAGTTCAAGAACCTACATCGCTGCAGGATCAAAAAAATTCTAAAATTGCGATTGCTGTGATATTGATTGGGTTAGAAACTTTAAATTTGGTGCGGTAGTTACTTTTAAGATGTAAATACTCGTAATGAACGCTCTCTAAAAGGTTCAATTTGACGGATAAACGTAAAAATTTCTAGAAAGGTTCTAAACTATGATTTATTTGGAATACTGAAATTTTTGAGATACTGTTCGTGTTAGAAATTAGAACTTTGGCATGGTAGTAATTAATAAGATGTAAATGCTCGTTGTAGAACGAATTCTAAAAAATAGAAAGACTAAACAAAGCGGAAAAAGATCTAAAGATGATCTAAGTAACGAAGTACATGGAATATAAACATGGAATATAAACATGAAAATTGACATGGCTGTATTTATCATGACGTAAATTCTCGCAATAGAACAATTTCTAAAAATGTCGCTATATAAAACAGTGCAAAAACAAAAAAACTTTCAAAAATTTTCTATTTCTGTGTTACTGCTGAGCCCAAAATCTTGAAATTTTGCTTCGGGTTAGTTTTAAAATATACAATTGTCTCTATGAATGGTTTCTAAAAAATTTTAAATTTAAAAAGATGAAATTAACGGAAAGCGATCTCAATTACCATTAATTTGGAATTATTAGGTACAGCAACTTTAAATATTTCATAATGCTGCATTTCCTCCGCAAAACATGCGATTTAAATGCAACAAAACAGATAGATACCCACCTAGCATTAAATAAATTGTGTAAATATCGAATAAAGACCTGTATGAAACAGTGAGTAGGTTGCCCGAAAGTACTTGTTAAAGTGTTCCTTCTCTAGGCTTTTCTCTCTCGCCAAGGCCACTAACAGAGGGAAGTGCCGTTTTAAATGTGATATGAATTTTTTATCCGATTCATTTTGCTAGACATTTTATCATAAGGTCATATTCTCAATTATCATTAGTAGCTTTTTTATATATTAACTTATTCTGGTGAAATTTTATAATCGGGTTCATATTGGCGTATGTTAGCTTGCATGATTTCCTGAATAAGTATGTATGGATTTCAAAATTACTTCAAATGACACTTTGACAGCTCAAAAGTTATGCAGACGATATATTCAGATCTTGTGTCATACTTTATGTTGTAATTATTGCCGATTTCTTTTATTTAATACATGCTAAATACAGCTCAACTTGTGCAGAATATGTTTGAAAACAAAACAATACAGCGTATGTAGTGGCCAGCATACACTCATCATTTAAAACCGATCGAGCATATCTAAAACACACTCTAACGAAGTATTGCATGCCACTGTTGATGTATTCGGTACTTTGATACTATATTAGATTTTGAGGAGAGAATTCCTTAAATGTTATCGACAACCTCATTGCATCCGTGGAAAACAGATATTGTACAATATTAACTGTTCCGGGGGAGCACACACCATATAAAGTATAGTCCATTCTTTTTAAACATCATATATTTGTCATTTAAAGTTACTCAAATTGGTGCGGAGCGTCTGATTATGCTCTTGACATCATTTAATACAGTTAAAATTCCGATATAAGTAATTTAGTGTTTCATTTTCTATTTTACTTTTAATATATTGCGTACTTTCAATTTTATATCCATGCATGGCTGTCTTGAATGGTTTGATTTCCCATTTTTTTAAACAGTGTATACGAATTTATATATAAGATTTTGTAATTCTACGATTCGTTTATTTTCATCATTTCAGTTTATCGCAGTATATGGACAATTAAAGATAACATCTCATTTTCTTTGCTTCCACATGTTATTATTAAATCTATGTTCTCAGTAATATCGCTCAGACTAATCCCTCTGAGGGAAGTCCTAGTAAATTACATTATTAGAAAAATTTTAAAAACGTGATGCCTCAACTGATTACCAAAATTAAAATATTATTAAAAATATTTTCAACATTGCTGTTTTGAATTCCGAAGAAATATTTTCCAAACTTAGGAGTCTAAAACATGCTTTCGCAACACTATGTTCACGACTTTCCAAACTCGTTATTGAATATTCCTTTGGAATAACTTCTGGTCTAAACAAATTCTGTTCTATATACAAAATAGCAACAAAAAAATAGGTATTTATACAGTAGCCTTTAATTATATCACGCTTGCCAGAAAAAAAGACTCGATATAACCGAAAGCATTAAAAAAAACTAAGAAATGTATATAATCATCTAGTAAATGCTTTATTTTTGTCTCTTAAATATCAGCTTGTGCACATATTATAATTTTTCTTGTAAAATTGACAATAGAGAATAATGATAATGATCATTGTTGTTATTATAAACTTGAAAAGAAATCAGTTACGGTACACTTTTGTGACTATACTTATACTTTTTTAAGACAGGTGAAAAAAAGTAATAACACAGGGAGGTGAGGGTTATTCCATTAAGATGACAGGCATTGTAAGCTGTAAATATATTTTAATTTAATGAAAATATATTAAAATTTTTACCAATAATTTTCGCTTGCTTAGTTTTAAAAATTTTTAATGCATCTGTGTGAATGGTGCCAGTCAGCTGCAAAGCATCATATTATGTAAATTTTGTAAAAATAAATTTAAAGATTAGATGTTAATTATTAGTTATTTACAAACTTGTCTTGAAAGCAATGAATATTGAGTTTATATCCTGGTCCGGACATTTTTCGCCCAGTTAGAAATTTACATCTAATATAATTGAGTTTATGTTACAGATAATTCGATTTAATTTGAACGTTTCATTATTCTTATAAATATATAATTATTTTGTTATAATCCTAAATGTTTAATTATTCTACTAGTTTGAAAATTACTTCTTAAGCTCCTGTCATAATTTCGGAATTGCTACACCATCGTAGAGGCGAAAAAAAAAATAAATTATGACTAGTTAGTCATATTAAGCGTACAATGTGCTACACCTAACATTACTGCCATACTAAACATAACCCCGCTCGACCAATTTTGAAATATTCTCTACGTATAATTTTTGAAGTTGCACCTTATGTATCTAACTAGTTATTACAAGGTGACTGTATTGTCTGAGATTCAAATTCAAAGTTTAGATGTTATCTCGATCTCTCTTTTTATGAACATGTGTGATCAATGTTCAGAGCTTTTTAGATGCCCCAATAATAAATTTGTCCTAATTTCAAATAATTAAGGACGAATGTATAATAAATAGATGTATATATTTTTTAAATATTTTGGGCTAGCTCAAGTTTTTAAATTATTTTTTGCGGTAATTAAGTGAACTAATGCTAAAAATTTGGATTTATTTCAGTTTATAATTCTACTGATATTGCACAGAATAACTTATTTACACATTCCAGAAAGATACATACACAAGTAATGTCATCAAATTCGGAAATAAAAATATAAATATTCAGTAATGAAATTGTTTATTATTAACTGTAATAAATTTAAAATTTATGTGACATTTTAAAATTCTTTCCATAGGTGCTTCAGCAACTATTGTATTGACTAAGACACACAAGTTCATTTAATGATTATATTTTAAAAAATACACATAAAAATGATGGCATGATTATTTCAAAAATAAAACATTTTTTTTTTAATAAAACTGCATTATTTACGCATATTTTTAAATGCTTAAATATTACTCGTATGTGAATATATTTAGCCGCATTTCCCTAAATATTCAATTGCAATTTCAGTATAAATCACTGATTATAGCAAGTTTACATTTCGTTGTATCAATCTAATTATTCATTTCTGTTGAGTTTTCTAAAGCTTACACATACTATGAGGTGCTCGACTGTTCATTTTTGAGAGTTTTCAGCTTTAAAAATAACATGTTTTATTAAATTGTTTTGACGTTTAAAAATGAGGTAAAAATATGCAGGTTTTTCTTTTTTATTTCAAAAACAATATTTTTAGTATGTTTTATTGAAAATGCGCATTTTGAAGTCGCTTTTCATCAATGTTGCATATTTTGAAGTCGCTTTTCGTGGATATTGCGCAGTCTATAGTGTTTCATGGTACGCAAGAATTCTCTGAGTAGTTTCATTTGAAACCAGTAAAACAAAAAGCACGTTAAAATTTGTATGATTCTGTCTAGCCCTTGATCGACGGTTTATTTGAAGTTTTGCCTTTTCAACAAATTGGTGGAATATCAAATTTAATGCATTAGCTATTGACAAAAAGTTTACATATATTTCATTTATATGAAAGGTAACAGCTAAAAAAATACTGACCAATTTCTAAAGAGACTCCTAACTCAAATATATGTTTTCATTAAAAAGGGGGGCGAAATAGCCCCTCGTAGTCCCCTTTCGAGGTGGAAGCAACATGGTATGGGCAGGGAGTAACGGATGAAACACTAATACATACATTTTTACCATATCCAGCTTCTTCACTAAAATCACAGACAAAGCAGAATCTGTTAAAAAATTGGCAAAAACGCTGGACGTATTCAGACACAGACCGATATACGAAAGAATTCTTGCCATTGGTTGACCACAAGTATTTCGTAAACAACAGATACTTACACATATTTTTAACAAATCACGGCCCCTTTCAGGAACACTTATACAAAATTAACAAAAGAGACTCCCCATTATGCATTTGTGGCTTGCCGTCAACATCGTTACACTATGTATTATACTGTACATTAACATCGCATTATCATCTCAAAAAACACACACGTATGAATTTAGGCAAGTTGGTGGCGGGATGTAAAAGAGAAACCACAACTACTCAACAAGATCATACAATGCATGAGGTTTATAGAAACAAACGAGTACATCTTTTCAAATCCAGAGCCATTCTAGTCCGACTCCATCACTAGGGTGTAGCATGGAGGGAGAAACGGGTTATTAGCGGGTGCCCGAAACTTCTATCACTTTTGAATTTTTATCTTGTGCATCTCTCCAAACTCTTGTATGCGCAAATTCTAAATAGTAAGTGTGTTGTAATGTGTTTCTAATTGTGATGTTCAATATTGTGTGTTTAATGTACTGTGAAATCCCTGTAAATCCATGAAAAATGTAAATAATTATGCAATCACATTCAAATGATCCTCATGTAATCACTACACACAGTCATGTAAATAGTAGGTGTTTGATATTGTGTTGTAATGTGTTTCTAATTGTCATGTTAAATATTGTGTGTTAAATGTACTGTGACGTATATATGTCCAAGAAAATTGTAAACAATTATGCAATCACATTAGGTGAAATGATCCTCATGTAATCACTACATACAGTCATATATCTCGATGTGAAATCTTCGGTTCGCCCAGAAAAATTGGGTAACCAATTGTGATTGTAATTGTAAATCTCATAGTAACCGAAATAAATCTCAGCAGCTTGATCAGGGACCCGACGCTCCCTCTCAGACTCTGGTTGAGAGTCGGGAGGAGTGGATGTGGTCTACCCCTCGGGATTGCACTAACACTCTAAAGCGAAAGCTGAGTTCCCGAGGTAAATCGCTGTCATCGCTGCACATCTTTATACAGCGTTCTATGACGGCTATCCGGTATCGGAATGAAGTCATAGACCCTAGTGTGAGATTGCACGCCGCATCAGTTCGTCTTGCTTTTGTTTTAAAGGACGATAATGCGCATTGCCATAGAGCTGTTCTCGTCGAAGACTACCTGGAGAGTGAAGGGACTACGCGTATGGAGTGGCCGGCGTACTCACCCGACCTTAATACCATTCAGAATCTTTTGTATGCTCTCGGCAGTACTGTGTGTACACGTTTCTCACTCCCAGACATTCTCACAGAGTATCAAACTGCTCTACAGGAGAAATGGCGATTACTTGGCTCTACGTTGGTTGATCACATGATGGAAAGCATGGTCACACACTGTAAGCTTTGTATACAGGTTAGGAGTGCTCACATACCCTATTAACGCCAGTTTTGTTTGTTTGTTTTGTTTTTAAACAAGTTTTTGTTAATGACTCTAATATGACTTCATCTTATAACTTATGAAAATTCAATATTGTTTTCATCTTTGTATGTAATTCTTTGTTTTGTTTCATGCATAAACGTATTTCCTCTTTTCATGCCGTCTTTCATGTCAATCCAAGCATTACTTGTCGACTTTTCCGTATTTTACCTCTACGTGTTTAACTTTTGGCAGTGAATGTATCTCTGTAATTAACAAAGCGTTAATCTTATTCTTTCATTTAAACAATTTCGGTTACCCGAAACATGGCTGTTAATTAAATACTAAGGCTTTTTTTCTTTGTAATGCACCTTTAATATTATAAACTAATATGTGATATGCATTAATATACATATAAAAATAATAAACACAGCAAAAGAAAAATTTCTTTCTGCTCATGTGACTATATAGGTAGACTTCGACTTTCGAACATCCAATTTTGAAACAATTTGCTGTTTCGCACATATTTCGCAATATTTAAAAAGTTTAGCTTTATGAATTTCCTCTTACGGCATGACCTGTGCTTTATAATTTAAATCTATTTTCTATTCTGGAATACGCATTAAAGATTAAAAATTAAACTTACCTTTTTAGCATTATAATTCTCATTACTGTGGTAATTTTTTAAACTATTCCAAATTCAAGAATCAATAGCATCTACCATGATGCAAGAGTAAAAAATGTCCCCAGCACATTAACAAACTTTCTACATGTGTGAACTTTACACTACCTGTAAAATAAAGTTTATGCTTACTTGTGCCAGATCATTGTTTCCTTTGTTGTTATTTTCATATTCATGAAACTTACTAGCAAACGAAAACAAGTTGTACTTCAGATAAATTTAATCATTCACAAGTACCATATATGCTATGCAAAATGTGTCTTGTCTTTACATATTTTTAGACAATATGCGCTAGTAGTTTTTAAAAAATCTACATTATTATTAAGAAGAGAAAAAACTTAGAATGAATTCAAAATACAAAACACATTTTAACCATTTTCACTTATATTCATGTACATTTTATCAAGTATTTAAGTCAATAATGCGAGTTGACATTCTATAAAAATGCCTTTTTAGTATATAAAATAAGGAAGTTTGAAAGGTCTGTAGTGTTGAAAAACTTGCTGAAAACCTACATGAACGAATGAATATATAAATACTAAAAATCCCTCATTACTCTGTGAAAAATTGTCAGGGTTAAATTCAATAAAACTGACTTTGTACCCTTTACCCTATCTTTAAATATTGATGATATTTCAATCATTTATAAATATACACACATATTATAACTATGCTGATCTTAGGAAAATGGTAGAGAAAGTGTATTTACTGTAAAGAAAAATATCATTTTTATGACTTTTTAGAATATGTGTTTGAATGATAATATTACTCTGTCAAATAGTGCCAGAAAAATATGCAAAAAAAAAGTAAAACTAAAGTAACGTTGATGGCTGGCACCTTTTTTTCGCAGGAAAAAATTATGTTCGTTTGAAAAGCAAAATACAACTTATAAACATTATATAAAAATAAAAGTTCTGAAATTTTTCTATTGAAGGATAGTTTTATGTTCTTTCTTTTGTAAACAAATATTTTGTTTTGGAATAAACTATAAACAACATAATATTTTATTTTCTTACTTAAAAAAAAAACTCAATTTTATCAACTAGTTACAAAGGACTAAAATAAACTTAAAATTCAGAAATGTCCATACATATTATGATTAATATATTCATAAACTTTGCCTTACCGATTTGAATCAGGCGTACGTTAAAAGTATCAGGGTTCGTACGGTTACCGTTATTTTCAAGGCAAAATATCAGTATTTTTTTAATAGAAAAGGGAATTCAGTTGAACACGAGAAATTTCGCCTTATTATAGGAGAGATTTTTTATAAAAAAATACTGGTACCGAAGAATTTCTTAGTCTGGAAATTCAAGGACTCATACGAACCCTAAGTATACTCCATAATCATTCATTGTCAAAGAATATAGTAAATAAATTTTCTCTTCAATGCATGAAATGCTTTAAAAGTGTTGAAAATCTCCATGCATACAGTTACTAATAATACGTGAAAGGGCTGAAACGTAACTACAGCTGAAAATAAATTCAAATCGCCATTGCTGAAAATAAATCAGAAGTACTTAAATGTCTTATAAAACTTTTTGTTTAAAAGGCATTCAAATATTTAATATTTGGTTAAATACAACATTAAATTAAGACGTTCATTTCAACATCAACGTTCATTTCAACATCATAGTTACACTGATCAAAAGAAAACAATGTAGAAATTATACTTCTATAATACAAAACATTTATTTTATTTCTTAGCACAACGTCAGGGAAACAAACATATTGCATATTCGAATAACACCAGTGAAAAAGAGTTCTAGGAAAATAATACAAATAATCATATTTTCCAAGTGAAAAAATTGTTTATCTTAAAGCAAAAAAAAAAAAGAAAAATGAAAATGAAAATAAAAATGTATATATTTAGTAGTGGTAAAAATTTAGACATTGTTTATTTCGTGAATATTTATTTTTCTTCAGAATATCTTTAAAATAATACGCTTTTTTGTTTAGATATACAGTCGGACCTCGCTATCCCAACACCCGGTTTTCACGTCACTCTGCTTATCACGTCAGTTTTTCAAAATCCCGATTTTCTGTATATGATTTTAACGTAAATAAACTCCGGATTTTACGTCGTTCAATAATTTTGAACTCCGGATATCCCGACGATTTACGGAAATTGTCCATTTTTCATAATCCATCTTATAAGCACGGAAATTAATCGGTAAGAAATATCTTAGCCAAACTCTTCACAAAATTGTCTAAAATACCCATTGAGATAAGTGAGAAATTTTTCTTCAATCTTTTATCTGAATAAATAACCCCACACACGATGAATGACACACTTAAGATCCAGATAGATGTATCAGTCTACTCGTGGTCTTATTGTTCTGGACAGGCGGCGCTTTCTTGTGGTTACACGGTGTTTTTTCATCCGACTGAAACCAAAGCATTGCATTGCATTGGAACGATCTGGAATTATCTAACATCCATTTCTGAAACAATGAGCATTTACTACAATTCATTGTATAATACTGAAAAAAGACTTGTAGAACGCACATCTAGGGATAAGCAAACCTTAATTCTTCCATATTTCTTGTAACAATTAAAAAAAAGCCGTCATAAATCTGATTTTCATTCTTTTCAATTTTGTTTTTGTGTTTATTTTGTTTAATAATAATGTTTTATTGCTTAGAACTGCAAGAACAGTTATGACTTTATAATTGTCTTAAATTAATTAAAAATACAGCTTTTTAAAAACGTATTTTTCTTCAACTCCGGATACCGCGACACTCCGCTTATGACGACACTTTTTTTCTGGTCATTAGAGTGTCGGGATAACGAGGTTCGACTGTATTAAACAGCTTCAATATCGCCATATATGTAAAAATAATTGTTCTTAATTTAAGATGAAAAACTTACTTTTTTTTCTTATATCCATATACATTTCTTCACTTATTTGAATCAGGCACATATATTATGATACAAAAATATGCAATCCTCTAACACAATAGCTCCCAAAATTTTATGGCTCATGTATCCCTCGAAGAATTATAAGTACTCGGCATATACACACCTCCCATTTTCTTCTTTACTTATGAGGATAATCAACAGAAGAATATAAGAATGAAAACGACTAATGTGTGCAAATAACGATATTTTATTATTATATAAATATAATTATGATGTAAACAGGGTTAATATGCTGAGATAAGATCGTCTTCATTATCTAATGCATTGTTTAACTTTGTTTTTAAAACAGCCATTAATAGCAAAAAATCAATGAATTGTTTAGGTGCCTCTTTCGTATATTGTTTGTTGGCACCAAACGTCACGTACCCCTAGAGCTTTTTGGCACCTTCAAGTACCCATAAGTAGTACGAAACTCAACTTTGGGAAATCTGCTCTAGCAATATTTAACCATACAAACCATGCAACGCGTACAATGTTTAAAAAAATACTGAAAAAGTGTAGATTGCATTTTAACACTAAATGCATTGCATCTTTAAACAAAAATATTACTTACTCAAATAAGGTCGCTGGAACTATAAAATAAAAAAAGTAAAAAAAAAAATTCAAGTAAAAATACAAAAGTTACTGAAACAAAAAAAAAAAAAAAAAAAAAAATTCAAATATTTTCGAATATTTATTTTGTTACAGACGAATTAATATACAATTATTCAAAATCCCCAATTTTTTTTTATAGTAACCACAGCTGAATTTAGTAAAACATTCTGAAATATTTTAGTCAAATATTAAATATTTAGATGATGTATGATTTTACTTCAAAGGTACAACTACACTGATCTTAATGGAAACACCTCATGGAAAATGTACAAGGTAGTCCAAATGTCCTTGACATATTTTACAAGTCAATAAAAAAAATCAAGTAGTTAGACTGCGGATTAGACGAAACTGCATCTCATGATAGAAAGGTTAAGGAAAATTAAAAATTCAGTTGATAACATTGACCAGAGATGGCACTATACCTTCTGAAAAAACGGTAAAATCTTAATATAAGTAAATATAAGTAGCTGCAAACCATTTATTTTGTACAATTTAACACCCTATTTCAAGTTGTGGAATGAAACTGAACACCATTTGGATGTGGTTTGAGAAAAAAAGGGCACACACATTTAAATATGATAGCAGATGATAAAATAAATGGAACTTATCTACATACCTAAAGTTTTCTATTCTTTTTTTTTTTGAGGTTTGGAGGTATAGCGGCTTGGAGGGATTTTGGAACTAGTTTTTTAGTTTGCTTAAACAAAATTTTAAATTGAATTTTAAAATGTACTGAGAAGATTAAACTACCGCTATATTTTCTGTAATATCAATGTTGTTGTTTTTTCTATGTGCTTTGCATTATAAAACAAAAACATTACTTACGTAAATAAGATCGTTGGAACTATAAAATTAAAAAATTAAAAAACATTTTTGAAAAGTAATAAAAAAAATCATTAAAACAAACTTGTCGAATACACTTTTCATTAAAAAAATACTTTCATCCACCTTTTTTCTTGACGTAGACATACATTGAACTTTAGAATGTTTTTAAACAATTTATAGCTTAAAGGTGCTTCAGTAATATCAAATAAATACAAATAATTGCATTAATCAATTTAGAAATTTCCATACATATTGTAACTTATCTTTAAATATTCCATTAGACATTTGAATCAAGCATGCATGAATAAATCAAGTGTTTTATCCTGTAAGAATATAAAATACAAAAAAATCTCTTCAAGGCACGAAATATTTGAAAAAATGCTGAAATTGTTAATAAATATTTAGTTTAGCGAACACAACACAAGCGTGCTATACTTAATACGTTAGATGTATTAATATTCCCCGAAGCAGTGAGAAGAAAGTTGAAGAGAATTTCATAGATCTTGCTTTGAATTATTTGAATTAAGATAGAACCAAATTTAAATTATATGAATGATTTATAACTTGATTTGAGCAACATAACTATGAAAAATAAAAATGTCATGAAAACCGAATATTTGTAAAATAAATATTACTTTTCTTTTCGTTGTATTGCATTATAAGGCATGATATACTCGAATAATGCCTGAGGAAATGTACACGCTGAAAATAGAAAAAAGAATAGTGAAAAGTATCACATATTACATCTATAAAAATTGTTTGTAGCAAAAACACGAGAATCTATTGCAAGAACAGTAATATATTTAAAGTAAATTTTTTTAATTAAAGACATTTTCTACATAGTTTATTTAATAACAGTATTCTTCTTTACTTTGATATAACTTTCATAAAATGCGATATTTTAGATTATACTTTTAAAAACACTAAATATAAAAATGAAATAATTTAAAAACAAATGAGTTGAAATAATGCCGAGGTAATATGTTGTTTGAGTAAAAAATATCTAAACGCTCATGTAGTTCTAATATTATTATTCTTTTTAAGTAACGTCATTTTTTTCTTGCATTATAATATAAATAAAATGGGATGGTTCAAGTTATGCATTTTGAAAAAACACCAAAAATCTTTAATATTTAGCTAATCCATCTGGTCAGACTCTAGTGACTTTTCCTAATTTTAACAGTACTTTTACACCTACTCTTTTCAAGATGTATATAAGTAAAAGGTTAGAAGAAAATTTCAATTTCTTTACTTTACTGGTTTTCTAACAAACATTATCGAAATACAGTCTAAAAAATTTCGACCGTTTTCTAAGATTTGAATGATTGAGACTAGCCGCCATTAAGTTTTTAGTATAGCTGCTTCAAAGGTAAACATCTATTCTATAGTAAAAACAAATAATAAAAACAAAATTGAAGAGTTTCGTATGCTGTGCTGCTTGGCGCAGTTGGCGAAAAAATCATAAATGACGCCAAAAGATCGTTTTAGTATCTTGCTAAATTTTTCAAGATGTAGGATAAACGTGGTTTTTAAATAAATACAATATGCGTTTATTAAGCCATGTTTTTTCACCATCATAAAAAGTTAGTTACGATACTAAAACAACATTTATTGCCATTTTGAATATTTTATCAAGTGCTGAAAATACATAAATAAACATATTTAGCAAACCTAGCAGGCCTTTTTGTGATTAATAATTGTTATTTACAGGGGATCTCTTCCCCCTTGAACCCATTTTCTATATAATTGTAAACAATTAATAAACGAAAAAAAAATTACCGAAAGTAATTCGTAGTAATCCAAGGGAAGGTACACCTCATATAAATAGAACTTAAAATCATAAAGTAATACAGTGCAGGTCCGTATAAAAATACAAAAAAAAATTATATAAATCTTTATTGCTATTAAATATTTGTGAGATAAAAAGGTAAGAATCCCAATCACAACTATCATTACAATTAAAAAATCATTCATACAAAATCGAAAAATATTTATAAAAAATAAACACAAAAAATATATTTATATAATATTTCATGTACCGAAAAATATCGTTTAAAAAATAAGGGGATTTTTTTTTTTTTCGAAAAAAGGAAAACTATCACGTTGAAATATTTATCGCCAAAAGAAAACTCATAAAAAACTTCCTAAATCTTCCGGCACTGGTTATTAGACTTTTCCTCAAAAGATCTCTAAAAGAAGATCTTGGCTTGATTATGGAAAAGATATAGGGTATGTTGGAGATCACACCATCAGTGAATGTTTAAATTTAGCGATATTGTTGAAAAAGTATTTGACTATGCAATCCTTACTTATATAAGTTTAGAGAATATGTAATTTGGACCAATATCAAAATCGGATTTTCATAGCAAAACTCTTTCATATAGTTTCTTTGAGAGGTTACATAATAATAAGCATCAGAAAAAATGTTTGCGTAGATATGATGTACAACAGTTGGTGAACGAACTCATTATTGCCAGAAATTTAAGCAATTAGATCCAAGATAATACACAAAAAAATGGACTATAGCGAGCATGCATGAAACAAGAACTCGGTTTTAACGAGAAATTTGGAAGAAAATGGTTGAACCAACATGAAAATAAATTGCAAATTTTTGTTATTACGAGTGAACCTCTAATATAGCGAGCAAAAATTTGCAAACTCACAAAAAGTTGAATGATTATTATTAAAGAATAACTCACTTAAAAAACATATTTTTCATAGTGTAGTTACAATTTTTCCAAAAATGATGAAAATGATTGTGATAAGCATGAGTGAATATTTCGATTTCTGAGCGAAATTTCAAAGCTTTTAAAAGTGAAAACGTTGATATTGTTTTCCGATAGTGATTCCGTTTAATTATTCAAAAACTATGTGATTAAAAGGATTCTAACACGGAAAATTAATTTCGAAATATTATATTTTGAAATTAGTTTTTGAAAAAAAACTATGAATAGTAACCTATCATTCTTTGAACAGAATTCGATTTCCGGATGTTTCAAATATAGGGATAAAAAACTACCGCTGACTACACCATGTAGTTTTTGAGTTATGTTCAAAAATCCACCCGCATTGCGATCTGTTTTACAATGATTTAAAGTAAATATAACATTAGGAGTTCCAATCTTTAAACCTGTATAATTCCTAAACTACTTAACTGCATGACTTCCCGATCAGTATCGAAAAATAACATTTAAGGTAAAATCTAAATATGACGTCTAAATTGATGCTAGTATTGCAAATTGTAACGTGTTTACAATTTCTATACGTAGACGACACCTAAAAGGAAATTTAAGTATAGCATTAATTATTAGACGTTATTATTAATCGATTGATATCAGGCATATTTTAATAAGACATTAGGTGATGATCACTTTTTCCTGGACTTTGTGTTTAATTAAGGGGCTAAATCTACCTCTACAAGTGTATTAATTCGGCTTTTCTGCTGATTTATTTAAACTTTCACATATCCTCTCATTCCCGATTATAATGAATGAATAGAGGCCTGAACTCTATTATTACGAGAGCTTGGTCATCACGAGCAAAGCAAGTGATTCCTTGATCCTCGTTATAACAAAATTCTACTGTACTACAAAACCTTATCACAAAAGTTTAATTCATATCCACAGAAAAAGTTCATTCATGTACTTTAAAGTTCAATAATAACGCTTTGCGAAATGTATTAATTTATAAATTACTATATACTTATTCAGAAATGCTAATACTCCGATATACAAATTATTAGAATATGATAAATTATTGTACACTTATTCGTTATTCAAGTAATATACACTAATACAGTTTTGAAAAATCTGCATAAAGTTATACTGGGCGAGGATGATCAATAAATGTATTCACTTAAAATTATTGCTCTCCTCGCGAAGGTAACATTGCATGATAGAACATTAAAGATTAAACGTTAAAGATACAAGTTAAACAAATTAATTTCGACGAATATTGATCAGCTAAGTAAAAGGTGCAAGAAGTGCACAAAAAAATTGTGTTCTTTTTTGCAATTTTGTTTTATAATAACAATAAAATAAAATAAAATAAAAACCTCTATCAATATGGTCACCCTTAGCCTCTACTATGCTTTATCAGCACTCAAACAGTTGATGAAGAGCTATGAATTCGTGGTTCCCATCTTCAGTCTAAAACTGTTGCTCTGCTAAGCTTTTTAATAACAAACTAAGACGGTGGTAATTGCAATGTCCGAGTGCGCACTGGATGTGGTAAAATTTCCCATTAAGAATCAGGCATACCACGGTACTTTTATGTGCCCTAGCGCTTTCACAATATAATATTACTGACACTGGTAATATTATCCCTCATTTCTAGTGTAAGTACTCTTTCCTTGAATACTTCCTGACAATCCTGTTAACTGGAGATCGTAACGTCCGCCAGCACCAGTTTCTCCTACTTTAAGGATATCGTAATACACCTACTTCCTTCCAGCGATTACATAAAACTGTTTTTTTATTACATTCAAACTTAAAATGTTGTGCAAATAATCTGCTTGTAAAGTACAGTGACATGTGTTTACTTGTACAAGAATAAGTAACCTATGCATAAATTTTAGCTTTCGTCATCTAATAAAAACGAGTAGAATTTCTTTATACAACTTATAAAAATAATTTTAAAAAATGATTGCCATATTAAAAAACATATCTTTCAATTAACAATTACAGGGTGCGGTAAAGGTTTTGAATGACTTGTTTCTATGTGTGAAATTTTAGCGTTGTGTTTTTATCTTTTGAATTTAAGCGTGTTGTTTTATTATGGTTTTAACTTACTTTTATCTGTTCATGAGAAAAAATAACATAGCTCCTTTCTTTGCAGGCTAGAATGGATCGCAGAACAAGACGAGAGTTTGTTATGCAAAAGGCTCAAGACGAAAATCACTAAGGAATTGAAAATGTCTCAATCAACGGTCTCAAACTTTCCTACGCACTTCAAAAACTCAGAGGACTTTTCTGACAAACCAGAAGGAGGACGACCACGTTCATCTCGTTCCGAAAGCAACATCAAAATCATCCGTGTAGGAGTCAGACGCAACCCACGAAGATCAATGCGCAAAATGGACGAGATCTAAAAATTTGAGGAAAAGCGGTTCGAAACATCTTTAAAAAAAGCCCTTGGACTAAAATTGATTAAGTTTCGAGCAGTTCTCGTGTTTACCGATGCGATGAAACAGCAACAATTGAAGAAATGGAAAGCTTTGTTGAAGCGTCTCGCTAGCGGCATGCACCGCGTGGTTCTTTGGTCAGATGAGGCGCTTTTCTCGATTGAGCAGGAATTCAATAAGCAAAATGACCTAATTTTGTCACAGAATGTTGTCACTTCAAATTCACAGGGAATAATTGTTCAGAAATCCACTCATCCAAAGTCCTTGATGATGTGGGGAGGGATCACAGAAACTGACAAAACAATTTTAAAGGCAAACGTCTTGTCTACTTCCCTTCAAAGTTTAGATCGTCTGAAAGCAAAATCGATTAAAGAACGGACTAATCTTCACGCATCAAAGAAACAGACGATACTTTGAGATCTAATCTGCTTTTCCATTATTTATGTCATGTTAAATTTAATATATTTTTTTAATAAATTGTTGACATTTACGATTTCCTTGAAAATAATGGATTTTATGCCCATCAAAACTTTTTCTGCACCCTTTATATCTTCTTTTATGTATTCTAGGTCAAAACGTTTTGCATCTGTTTACCTAATTTAATCGTAACATACTTTTCGTAAAATATCTTTAAAACACTTTGCCCATTTAATTGTAGTATCAAGAAATAAATTTATATTATATAAGTTCTAAAATATTTCTAAAAAACTAAAGATAGAAATTTCATGCTTCGAACAATTGGTTTGTTTTTTGTTGTTGTTGTTGTTGTTCAATAAATTGCAGTATTACCGTCGTCAGAGTAAATAATTAGATAATTTCTGACAAAGTCAAAAAATTTCCATCATATGTGAAAACCTAATTTATCTTCTTTCAAGATTAAATGTCACATGTCTGAGTATTAAATAGCTTGGCAAAACTCAACAAACTTTCGAAATTCATCAAAACCTTTTACGAAAACCCGTTGAGGAATAGAATAAATTATTTAGGGCGACCAGTGGAGAAATGTATGTACTAGGTAGTATGCTCTACAATTTTATAGTTGATTACGTATCTTCTTTTCTCCAAACGCATGTGGGACAATCAACTATTCTTTGCACTTTTTCCTGTGCTTCATAAAACAAATTAATAAATCTATTTAAAATTGTCGTTTTTGTAATGTACAACATTTCAATGCACTTTTTATAGCATTTATAACAAGGTACATGCATTTATTCTTGATAAAAATTATGAAAACATTTTGTTTTCATATAAACACAACAATGCATTGCACAACAAAATACTTTTCTATAATTAATCAACAATTGCTCAAGCTTTAAAAATCATGCATTTTATTTTTCTCGTCTGCTCCATTTTAGGTGTTTCTACTATTTTTAGATGTGTTGCATTAAAAAATATCGAGCTTTACGCTCTATTACGTACACTATTTTAACATACTGAGGATAAAATAACATCGTATGGGGCAAAGTAAAAACAAAAAGTGAAAAACGCTTGAAAAGTAAGCTGTAGCTTACATTTAGCAAATTACTGACATTAGCATATTACTGAATTTAATATATATAATCGAATAAATTTTGTATTCATGCATTTTTTCATAAGCGTGCAACAGCTATTGCGCGAAGATCTGAATATTTATAAAACTTGTTATAGTACAAACGCATCGCATTTGCCACGTTTGACGTACAGTTTCCGACTTGATATCTTTTGTGCGCTGCTTACGACCGTTTCATATGATGTAACCTCTATTAATCTTATGTTGATTCGACTCTCGTATATTTATGACTAAACTCACCACCCCGACGGAAATTCTCGATTTTTGTCAAAACTGTACATGTTGGAATTTTTTTTTGTGTTCTCCCCAAAATAAGCTTAATAAAAATTTTAAAAAACACCTTTTTTTAATTCAAAAATTACATTTGAGACCTGTCGTATTCTTCTACTCCTAATCTAAAAGTAAATATTGCTTTGTAGTTCAGGCGGAATTTAAAGGTACAATTTCTAAAACGCTTTAAAAATAAAGTAAATAAGTACTTTATTTTTTTATTTAACGAATATTATTATTTCTTGGACTTTAAAAAATAAGGAAAATTATTTCGCCGACCTACTGCTGCTACCTACAGATGATAGAGTGAAGTATTAATTATCGATACTGCAAGCTACGATTGAAATCGAATAATAATACTATATATTTTGTAACATTAAGATTGTGTTGGTAGTTTAAATTAAGGCTCTCCAACGGTATGTAACCGCTATTTCTCCCGTTGAAGGTTTTTTGGAGCTGCCGTTTTGAATGCTTCGTGTTACTAGCTTTAAAAAGAATAATAAAATCCACTTTAAAGAATTTAAAGGAAAGAAAATATAAATAAGTGCGAGTAATAAGCCAAAATTACGTCCACTAGAACTATATCACAATATTAAAATATTTATTTGCTTAAAAGACGTTATAAATTTATAACGTCTTTTAAGCAAATAAATATTTTAATATTGTGATATGAAAGAATATATGTCAAAATTTCAAAAAGTATTTTCTGCACTGTAAAAAAAAAAAAATCAGTGTGGCAACTTTTATTTACATTTCAAAATCTCGTCAGTTTATTACATGATTATGCAATAACCGTTAATGTATGAAACTCGTAAGCAGTTTGATCACTTGTTCCACCATTTATTGGGAAGATATTTATTTAACCTATTCATAAATAAGACGTAAAATAATAATGTAGCACAAAATATATAACATATGTGCACACAAATAAACTATGTAATAATGGAGATTTAGCAATGCATATATATACAAATTTCACACCAAATACCATCTATTCTAAAATAACACTTTTTAATTCTCCCAGTATTGTTTTTTCGTTTTACGAAAACGAATTCCTCGATTTCTACTATTTTAATTAGCCCTCCTTTTTTTATTGCTTGCAGTTTCATTTTCGCGATTATTTATATTATTTGACACAAAATTTCACTTTTTTAAGACCGAATTATATCAAAACATCTACAATAAAGAAATATCTTATTGCTCTCTATAAAATGTAATAAAGCGTTGGTTAATTATATGTGTTTTTAATTATCTGAAGTGAAATGTTTTTCTTAATTAATGAATCTATTTTATTTTAATGTTACGTGAACGACGTCACGGGTAACAGTTAATACTGTATATTTCGAAATGCATTATTAATAAAATAAAATTTACCAAACAACTCATTTGATGACAATAAATATTTTTACATTTTAGGAATTTTTCTGTAATTTTCCAAAAGAAAACTAATTAAAAGTATCCAAATAATTGAAATTCCACAACAACTAAATAAATTTTCCTGGATCAAGAATAATCAAGCACTTATTTGTGAAACGTATTTTCGTATATGTTAATCTTCAACAGAAAAACATTGAGTACTCTTTCTATTAAAGAAAGTGAATTGATTTAATCATATTATTTCAGAAATTCTTTACTTATCCCAGAAAATGATTTAATTAAGGATTATTTTTTTTATTGTTTAATTAACATTTCTCAAAGCAAATTATTAGTTCAGTTAAGAATACTGACTGCATTCTTTTACGATAGAACGTTTTTCTATTTATCATGTTTACGTTTTTGCTTATTTCTTTCATATAAATGTATTTGTTTAAATGAAATTCTGTTATAAGATTTATTTATTCAATTATTTCACAGAAGTCTATCGCCTCAATAGAATTTCCTAATTCTGCTATCTAATTCGCATTATTTCAAAGGAAACTAATAATGGAATTAACAAACGTACTCTGTTCTTTTTTAAAATATGTTTATACAGTGGCAATTCTTTTTCGTAAGATATTTTAGAAAATGTGTTTTGGTCTGATATACAGTCGGCTGAAGAAAAAAGACAAAACTTTAGACATTTTAATCACCAAATTGTCCCAGAAGAAAAATGGAAATAGCTAATCCACTAAAAATTAGGTCGCCCTCTTCGATTTTTCTTTAAAAAAATAAAGTTAAAAGGCTTCGTGTTCATATTGAAATTTTGCCAAACTCTCAAATTTTCAAAACGAACCTCTAATTTTTGCATCATATTTAGAAATTTCGGGAAATTTTATCTAAGCGAAAAGTCATTCGGTCATGTAGTTTGAGTTATAAATGGTTAAAATTTGAAATTGCTTTTGTAAATTCTTTTCTAATCGTTGCGAAACAGATTGAAATGTGGGTAGTGTTTTAATCATGAGTGTTTTAATCACAAACTACTAAGCTAAATGAACTGTAATTTTGGATTTGTGTATTTTAAGCTGCTAAAAATCGATTTTTTTTTTAATTATAGCTTACATTTCATCGTTTTCTTTCGAAAAATTTGAAAAAAAAATTTAATTTTTGAAAACAGCATGAATTGTGGTCGGTAATTTTTTTTGTATATGAAATCAATTTTTAGAAATCCAAATATTACAACTCATTCTGTCAGGTAGTTTTTAAGTTATGCTTAAACAACTACCCGCATTGCAGTTTGTTTTGTAACAATTACAAAATGAATTTAACATTAACAGTTCAGAACTTGAAACCTTTATAATTCGCAAAACTACTTGATAGAGGGAAATTTTAAAGTTTGTGATAATTTCAGTATGAAGACGACCCCTCAGCGCTTTCTTAAACATATATCAGAATTCACATTTTCCAGTCAAAAGGCTATCTTCGTATTCTTATGTGACTTTGTTGGAGATTAAAATGTATGGGGTGTTTTTTTATTTTCCAGCTTATAACTGCAACCAAGAGGTAATATTTTAAATTCGTCAATATATTTTATTTTATACACCATTCGCATCTTCGTTTTTGAATATTGCATAATTGTCTGAGCGAAGCGAAGGCTAATACTCAGCGAAATATTACTGCCCGGACACTTTACTACTACGATGGATATTAACGCCATGTCCTACTAAAAAAAAGCCTAATAAAAACCTTTCGGCAAGCATAACTCAAAAAATATTTGTCGGATTTCGTTTCTGATTGCACCAGAAGGTACCTATGAGGGTCGCCTACTGAATGCACCTACTATGAAAAATAAGTTCCAAACCGTTTAAAAATTATATTGAAAAAACTCTTTAAAAAGCACAATTTATCTGCATACGTCACAGAAATTTGGTGTGCGTCACTTTCACCGGTTGATGTTTTCGTAGACAACTGGTTTAAACACATGGAGCAAATAAAAAAAAATACGCACGCAGTAATATTGAATAGATCAGTTTCAACCACGTGATCACAAACCTTGCAATTACCCGTGGCAACCAGTTTTGGTGGGCAAACAAATAATAATACAGTATTGCGTACCACGGTGACCGTTTTTAGCCTGTTGTATAAAATCTGGCATGTTGTATGACATACAATTGTGGATGATTAAAACAAAAGACATGAGTGTTTATTGATCCGGAGGTTATCTTTCTCTGGATGTCTGTCTGTCTATCATACAGCATGCAATTTTCTTGTAAAGGATGATATTATTATGCAGTAAAACCTCCATAACGGACACACCCGATTAGTGGACACCTCTATTTAGCGGGCATTTTTTCGATTATCAACCCTTAAATAACTGTACATTTTTTACTCTCAGTAGCGAACACCTCTAAATAGAGGACAAATTCTGCATTCTCGGGGTGTCCGCTATTCAGAGGTTTTACTGTATATAATATTGATAATTATTTTACAGGGCCGCACAAAAGAATAAAAATATATGAAACGAATATAAACTATATTCGGGATTGGTAGATCGCTGATGGTAATGTAAATTTAGGATGTCGTTACAGTCATACGCACCATGTTTTTAGAGTTTCGCCCATCTAACGAAACACTACCGGTCTCACTCCTTTGTCTGTCTGTTTGTCCGTCTATCACAGAGCTCGTTCTCAGAAACTATATATATCGGAGACTTGAAAATTTGCTTACTTATAGTTGAACACCACACATCAAACGGCAAATAATAAAATTTTGAAAAAGTCTAATATTTAACCCTCTGGGCTCTAATTTTGTATTTTAAGCAATTTTTCTAACTCAGCCCCTAATTTAATTAAGTTGGAGATTTATAGCTGAAATTCTCACATCAAACGACAAATAATAAAATTTTGAAAAATGTCTGATATTTAACCCTCTGGGCTAACTTATGTATTTTAAGCAATTTTTCTAACTCATCCCCTAACTAAGTTGGAGAATTGAAAGTTTGCATACTTATAGCTGAAAACTTGCGATAACACGATAAATCATAAAATTTTGAAAAAGTCATATTTAACCCACCAGTCTCTAACTTCTGTATTTTAAGCAATTTTTCTAACTCAGCCCCTAATTAAGTTGGAGACATGAAATTTTCCATACTTATAGCTGAACACCTCACATCAAACGACAAATAATAAAATTTTGAAAAAGGTCTAATATTTAACCCTATGGGCTCTAACTTGTGTATTTTAAGCAATTTTTCTAACTCAGCCCCTAATTAAGTTGGAGACATGAAAGTTTGCATACTTATAGCTGAACACTTGCGATAACACGATAAATCATAAAATTTTGAAAAAGTCATATTTAACCCTCCAGTATCTAACTTCTGTATTTTAAGCAATTTTCTAACTCAGTCCCTAATTAAGTTGGAGACATGAAATTTTCCATACTTATAGCTGAACACCTCACATCAAACGACAAATAATAAAATTTTGAAAAAGGTCTAATATTTAACCCTCTGGGCTCTAACTTGTGTATTTTAAGCAATTTTTCTAACTCATACCCTAATTAAGTTGGAGACATGAAAGTTTGCATACTTATAGCTGAACACATGCGATAACACGATAAATCATAAAATTTTGAAAAAGTCATATTTAACCCTCCGGTCTCTAACTTCTGTATTTTAAGCAATTTTTCTAACTCAGCCCCTAATTAAGTTGGAGACATGACATTTTGCATACTTATAGCTGAACACCTCACATCTAATGACAAATAATAAAATTTTGAAAAAGTCTATTACTTAATCCTCTGGGCTCTAACTTGTGTATTTTAAGCAATTTTTCTAACTCAGCCCCTAATTAAGTTGGAGACATGACATTTTGCATACTTATAGCTGAACACCTCACATCAAACGACAAATAATAAAATTTTGAAAAAGTCTATTATTTAACCCTTTGGGCTCTAACTTGTGTATTTTATGCAATTTTTCTAACTCAGCCCCTAATTAAGTTGGAGACATGAAATTTTGCATACTTATAGCTGAACACCTCACATCAAACAGCAAATAATAAAATTTTGAAAAAGTGTAATATTTAACTTTCTGGGCTCTAACTTGTGTATTTAAAGCAATTTTTCTAACTCAGCCCCTAATTAAGTTGGAGACATGACATTTTGCATACTTATAGCTGAACACCTCACATCAAACGACAAATAATAAAATTTTGAAAAAGTCTATTATTTAACCCTTTGGGCTCTAACTTGTGTATTTTATGCAATTTTTCTAACTCAGCCCCTAATTATGTTGAAACATAAAAATTTGCATACTTACAGCTGAACACCTCACATCAAACGACAAATAATAAAATTTTGAAAAAATCTAATATTTAACCTCTAATATTTTGTCTCGCGCAATTTTTAAATTTAAACTGTTTTGCAATACTATTTTTTGTTCATTTTGCATAATAAGTGTAATGTGACGTAATTTCTTCTATTTCAGATTTCTAACGCATGTTAATGAATTTATTTTACAATATCCTTTCTCTATTAAAATTCACATGTAAATATAGTTTTTATGGCGTAATTTCCAATAAGTGCCTGCTAAAAAGCAGGCACTTATATATACCTAATTATTTAATTGTAATTTGAAGGGTTTTTTCTGTTTATAATAGTAACGTGTAAATATTTTTTTTTATTTGAAGCAAACATTATTGTTTTCGCTGTTTATACAGTTGGCAACAGTTTAAATTAATACCATTTTCTAAAATATGTAAAAAATATCTGTCAAAATGCTGAATATTTGAATTTAAAATAAAAATAAAACCTCAAAAATGAGTCAAATTAAAAAAATTAATGAAATCTGCAGACCGGGATCTTCTATTGAATAAAATGATCTAAAAATGATTAAATTCCCATGTATAGCTTTTGCTCTTATATATATTTTTTAATGGAACGATTTTGTCCAACTTTAGCATTAAATATCTCTTAAAATAATTCTTCGATTTGAAAACTGTATGCATTAGTGTGTTGATCAAACATTTCGCTATAATACCACCGATTTTCATATATTTGTATGCAATAGTTTTCTTAATATTAACGAAGAAAGACCTCCGGTCACAAAAAATTCAAAACCGGCGGCGGCGGCGGCGGCGGCGGCGGCGGCGGTGACAGCGTTAGTTACTTTTCATAGAATAGAGAGATATATAAAAATGAAAACTTGTCTATCTGTCTGTTTGTAATTCTATAAAAAATCCACAATTTGGAAGCCAAAATTGTGAAGAGATACGTACATGTGTATTAAAACATGGGCGAGACAACTAAAGTAATCCGGAATCGAAATAACCTATAGTTAATTTTTAATTAATAAAAAACCACCAATTTAACAACAATTTCTTATCAAATTTAAACATTTTTCGTTATAGCAGTTGCCAACAATTAAAAAACACAATAAAATTATTACTACAACAATTAATTTTCTACTGCAAGATTTCCACGTGAAAAATGAAAATGAAATAAATAGTTTGCCGAATTTAAAAAAAAAGGTGAATATTATGTCATAACTTTTCTATTGCAAGATATTCACGTGAAATATGAAAATGAGATAAATGGTTTGACGAATTTAAATGAAAGTGAATATAACTTCATAACTTTTCTATTTCAAGGTTTCCACGTGAAAGAGGAAAATATTACGTCATATTGGAAATATAAAGGGCATGGTGGATATAGTATAACGTCATATGAGTGTGAAAAATGTATTGAAGCATAATAAAAACCCGATTAGTGAAATCTTGGCGTATTTTAACATTATTGCTCCAATCATAAATTGAAATAAGTTCATTTATAGCTGTATTCTTTTGCGTCTGTTATATACATTTATACATTTTTATATAGCGTTTTCATATGATTCATTCAACAACATTTCGACTGCTTTTTTTAATGTTTTTTTTTTTTTGTGTTGTATGTTAAATTTTGAAATTGATTTTTCAGAACAAACATCCTTCAAATTCTGGGCAACGCCGGCACTTTAGCTTGTAACAGATAAATGGCTTTTGTATCTGTACATCTAATGCTAATATTATAAAGCGTTATAATATTATAAAGTATATAATACTATTATTAATGCTTGTACGTTTGTGAGGTGTTATCTCTGAAACTACATAGCCAACATAAAAAAATGTTGGTGGCCATCTCTGCTCCGAAAAAAAGACTATTTTATGTCAGTGCAAGAACCTACATCGCTGCAGGAGCAAAAAAGTTCTAAAATTGTGATTTCTGCAATATTGATTGGGTTAGAAACTTTAAATTTGGTGCGGTAGTTACTTTTAAGATGTAAATACTCGTAATGAACTCTCTCTAAAAGGTTCAATTTGACGGATAAACGTAAAAATTTCTAGAAAGGTTCTAAACTATGATTTATTTGGAATACTGAAATTTTTGGGATACTGTTGGGGTTAGAAACTAGAACTTTGGCATGGTAGTAATTAATAAGATGTAAATGCTCGTTGTAGAACGAATTCTAAAAAATAGAAAGACTAAACAAAGCGGAAAAAGATCTAAAGATGATCTAAGTAACGAAGAACATGGAACTGTTAGGAATATAAACATGAAAATTGACATGGCTGTATTTATCATGACGTAAATTCTCGCAATAGCACAATTTCTAAAAATGTCGCTATAAAAAACAGTGCAGAAACAAACAACTTTCAAAAATTTTCTATTTCTCTGTTACTGCTGAGCCCAAAATCTTGATATTTTGCTTCGGGTTAGTTTTAAAATATACAATTGTCTCTATGAATGGTTTCTAAAAAATTTTAAATTTAAAAAGATGAAATTAACGGAAATCGATCTCAATTACCATTAATTTGGAATTATTAGGTACAGCAACTTTAAATATTTCATAATGCTGCATTTCCTCCGCAAAACATGCGATTTAAATGCAACAAAACTGATAGATACCCACCTAGCATTAAATAAATTGTGTAAATATTGAATAAAGACCTGTATGAAACAGTGAGTAAGTTGCCCGAAAGTACTTGTTAAAGTGTTCCTTCTCTAGGCTTTTCTCTCTCTCGCCAAGGCCACTAACAGAGAGAAGTGCCGTTTTAAATGTGATATGAATTTTTTATCCGATTCATTTTTCTAGACATTTTATCATAAGGTCATATTCTCAATTATCATTAGTAGATTTTTTATATATTAACTTATTCTGGTGAAATTTTGTAATCAGGTTCATATTGGCGTATGTTAGCTTGCATGATTTGCTGAATAAATATGTATGGATTTGTAAATTACTTCAAATGACACTTTGACAGCTCAAAAGTTATGCAGACGATATATTCAGATTTTGTGTCATACTTTATGTTGTAATCATTGCCGATTTCTTTTATTTAATACATGCTAAATACAGCTCAACTTGTGCAGAATATGTTTGAAAACAAAACAATACAGCGTATGTAGTGGCCAGCATACACTCATCATTTAAATCCGATCAAGCATATCTAAAACACACTCTAACAAAGCATTGCCTGCCACTTTTGATGTATTCAGTACTTTGATACTATATTAGATTTTGAGAAGAGAATTCCTTAAATGTTATCGACAACCTCATTGCATCCGTGGAAAACAGATATTGTACAATATTAACTATTCCGGGGGAGCACACACCATATAAAGTATAGTCCATTCTTTTTAAACATCATATATTTGTCATTAAAAGATAGTCAAATTGGTGCGGAGCGTCTGATTATGCTCTTGACGTCATTTTATACAGTTGAAATTCCGATATAAGTAAATTAGTGTTTCATTTTCTATTTTACTTTTAATATATTGCGTACTTTCAATTTTATATCCATGCATGGCTGTATTGAATGGTTTGATTTCCCATTTTTTTAAACAGTGTATACGAATTTATATATAAGATTTTGTAATTCTACAATTCGTTTATTTTCATCATTTCAATTTTTCGCAGTATATGGACAATTAAAGATAACATCTCATTTTCTTTGCTTCCACATGTTATTATTAAATCTATGTTCTCAGTAATATCGCTCAGACTAATCCCTCTGAGGGAAGTCTTAGTTTATGTCGGTATTTCTCTATTATCCCGTCGACCACTTTCCATTTTAAAAATCTATCGCCAAACTATAGAATTTAACGGCAAAAAGGCACAATCGCGGCATCTCATTCACTTGAAGTCAGGTGCATTACACGTGTTGGTTATGTCATCAAGTGATTTTTAATTAGACGTTTATCTGTATTTTAATTATGTTTTACTGATTTATTTTGTTAATTAAAATAACAATTACGTTCTTAAAAGTTGACGACCTGATATTAAAAGAGAAAAATCATTGAAAAAATGTTGCGATGGATAGATACGTACAATGTATTAATTTTAAATGACGTCTCAAACATTCAACAACAGAAAGGGATAATTAAGAAAAATAATGTAAATAAGTAAATATCCAAGACTATTCTTTTCTGTTTTCATTAATTTATTGTTGAAACTTCCTGATAGTTAATACTTTAGTTAGTGGGGCTTTTCTGAATTTCGTCTATGTTTTTGAGATTCCATTGCAACGTTCTTCCATTTCTTTTTTGAGTGTTACAGTTTGGCGATAGTTTTTTTATGGAAAGTGGTCGAAGAGATAATACAGACGTACCTTTAAGTCTTTTCAGCAAAAAAAAGAACAAAAAAGTGCTCTTTCTTATAAAGTTCGTCTCAAAATTGTAACATAACTTAAGGAATTTTAATAATTATTAAAATAAAAAAACCTTTTAATTAAAAAAATTAAACAAGTAATTTTTTGCTTTTAATTTCAAAAAATGTCAAATTGTAAAGGATTATTTTCTTTCCCATTTGTTTCTTTGCCCATACCCGAGTCACTAATAATGATATGTTGTTGTTTTTTCCTAAATCTCAGAAAATTTTATTATGATAAATATTTAATTGGTTCCAAAAAATTAATATTACAAGTTATTTAAATTTTAAAATGCCTCTTTGGACTGGACTGGGTGGAAACAGTAGCTTCCTTATACCTTGGTTTTAAGAAATCAGCAAATTTTACTTGAGAAAACGAGGACTATTTCTATATAAATGTAAACTAATAGGTATATATTTAAATACATGGAGCCGGATGCGTTGAACCCGATGCGTTTTTAAAAGATTGTCAATTTTTGTCAATACCGGATTTGAATAGGAATTTCGAGAAATTAGTCAGCTATTGCCGTTGGCTTCATTTGTGGTAATTTAAATACGTATTATACATACTATAAATGTCATCTGTCCCATACTTTCAAACTGATCTCAGCCATTTTTTACGATGGAAGCAAGACAAAAAATGCTCTGCATTCCATGTATCATGTCTTAAAGCTTAAAGAAAAAAAAATTTTGGATTTCTAAATTTTTTTTATTTTTTTTAGTTTAAAATCGTTAAGTATCCGCCATTTTGAAACAAGATGTCGGATCAAGCTGTATCACATCTATCTATCTATCTATACATATATATATATGTAGCTTCTTACTTTTTGCAATGGAAGTTACCTAAGAAAATCAAAATTAAGCCTAAAAACAGTAGGAAACAAAGAAAAAATTGAAAATGTAGTTAATCATTCCCGATATGAGGTGTTTCGTCGGCGTAAAGATGTTTAAGCGGACATTTTTAGTTATGAGTACAAACTTACCATACAAGTTCCTATGTAAATCAGAACTATGGAAGTACCATCAAATACAAATAAAAAGCATTACTTATACGGTGCTCTCAATTATAGAAATCGAGTTCAATCAGGTATTGCGTCACTTAAGAATTTGATGTTAGGAATGAGATCTATCGTTAAGAATTAGATATTAATAAAGCGCTGATTTTTTTTTTAAGTCTTATTTTACATAAGTACACTAGATAAAAAATTATTGAAAACTCACTTTTATTCTTACAAAACCGTTACGATTTCTCTAAACATTCACAGGTTTGAAAGTGGTATGAGCGTATGTATATTACTTTCTAAAATAAAAAGTGTTTAAGCCGAGAAAAACATGCAAAAATAACAATTTAGGAAATTCAAGTTTTGGCATAGAATAAGTTTCAATTTTCAAAAGCTTGCTGCAAATGTCCTTTTTCTTAAATTTCGAATTTGTAAAGATAAAAAAAGAAGACAAAAATATTTTATTTTCATTTTTTTAATCATTTTTGCGCTGCCGTAAGTAAAATGCTCCAAATTCAGGTATGAAAATGCACTGTTACTTTTTTTAAATGACTCAGTTTCAATGACGGATTTTTGTCATTTAGTTCCTTTAATAATTTCGCTGCTTCGTTCGTCCGTAAAAATTAAAACTATTGGTTTTTGTAATGTAGGATTTTATGCTTAGTCAAGGCTGAAAATAAAAGTGAAAAGTGCATCTCCTTTAAACAATCATTGCAATAAGTTGTATTCTTATGGATGAAATTTCCGATATATTGTCACATATGTCATATTCATCAAGGAAAGCCTTGAGTCTTTGCACGTTTAGGGTTATTGAATATTTGGTTTTCATTCTATTCGCGCGAATAACGGGTTTAAAGCTAGTTTAAAATAATAAAAAGATAGCTGACTCAGTTTAAATACTAATTAAGATTGAGATTAATACAAAAAGTGTTGAAATAATTATTCTTTGAAAATCTAATGATTTCTTTAAATGTTTAATCGTCAGTTTCCTTACATCACATGTTATCTATATTAATACTAATAAGATTATTTAACGTATGCTATCAATTTTCATCGTAGTCAATCGGCAGTAGAAGAAATGATTTTTTTTTTTTTAAGCCAGCAAAATTGAAAATAATTTTTGTAATACTTCAAAGAACAAAAATAACGTCTTATTTAAATACTTAAAATTTAGCAAACTGTTTCGCATCTTTCAATAAAAACTATTTAGAGAAATGCTAAAGAAATGTTTTAGTTCAGTGTCTTTGATTCTGGTTACTTCTGAAATTGGGCATGTTTTGTACAAGTTTGTGTAAATTGTATAAGTGAAAAGCGTTTCTTTTCCCTTACAGATAATGTTCGTAATTTGAAATTAAATTAACTGACGAAGCACAGGTCCGGCTTCCCATCAAATAATATACTTTTGTAAACACGACAACTTCCAAAATATTACTCATATTAACACATTGTATGCGGGACACGTACTAGTACGTTTTTGTGGTTTGGGGACAAAAATTATTACCGGTACCGGAAATTTTGTAAGGATGAAAAAAGGTGTAATCCAAGCATGCTTGCTTCTTATTGGTTGTGAGAAGGTTTTAATTCACAGTGACATTTGTGAACGTAAATTTAGTGCTCATTTTCGAAAAATTGCCCACATACAATCTGTTAATACACAATCGAACTGGAATTCAATAGTACCAAGATTTCGCCGCAGATAAAAAATCAAAAACATTCGTCAACCTAAACGCAGTGAAAAACTTCACACTAAAAAACTCATAGAAGTTCATACATCATATTATTTTCCGTATATTTTCCATATATTTCCACTTTATATTCAAATAAATAATTTCATTGTTCACGTTCATGTTATATCAATACAACAATTACGTTTCTAAAAAATGTGACTTCATTTAGAACAACATTTTTCTTTCTGGATACATTTAGGGTAAGGAAATTATTGTAATCAAATGATAAAAGACTGGATATTTAAAGTTTCATGTATATTTACAATTTGTGTTTACCTGGATCCGCTTTAATATTTTTATAAAGATTTCTGTATAGAGTAATTCCGGGATTTATGCCGCATATTTTTACTTTCTTCTATCTTTACAAGAAGAAAGTATTGGATTCGTGAAAATTTTCGACTTCCGGTTTTCGACGGATTTATACGTTTTAGAATGCCCAGAACACGATTTGATGGTTTTTAGAAAATGTCTGTCTGTGAGTCTGTCTGTCACTCTGTCACTCCGTCACTCTGTCACTCTGTCACTCTGTCTGTGAGTCTGTATGTGACAGAAAAATTGTGGGCGCTCTATCTAAAGAACTAATGCACGGAATTTCACAAAATTTCATATTTAGTTAGACCTTGATATAAACTGGACTTGATTAGTTTTTGGTGAAAATCTCCCAACAGGTGGCGCTGCTATGTGGCATTTTTCACGATTTCTGCAATAGCTATATCTCAAGACCTACTGCACTGATTTTCATAAAACTTCAGATTCAGTTAGTCCAAAATGTAGTTTGGTGCTGATTACTTTCTTGTGAAGATCGCCCAACAGGTGGCGCTGGTATGCTGCATTGTTCATGATTATCGCAATAGCTCTAACTCAAGAAAAAATGCACGAATTTTCATCAAACTTCAGATTCAGTTAGTCCCCGATATAAATTAGTGCTGTTTAATTTTTGTTGTAAATCGTCCAACAGGTGGCGCTGCTGTGCTGCATTTTTCACGATTTCCACAAGAGCTGTATCTCAAGAACTATTGCACGGATTTTCATCAAACTTCAGATTTAGTTATTCCTTGACATGAATTGATGTATAAGTTAGTGCTGTTTAATTTTTGGTATAAATCGCTCAACAGGTGGCTTTGCTATGCTGTATTTTTTGCGATTTCTGCAATAGCTTTATCTCAAGAACTAATGCTTGGATTTTCAACAAACTTCAGATTCAGGTGTAACTTGATATCGTTTAGTGCTGTTTGCTTTTGGTATAAATCGCCCAACAGGTGGCGCTGTTATGCTACATTTTTTCAAAATTTCCGCTATAGCTCTATCTCAAGAACTAATGCACGGATTTTCATCCAACTTCAAATTCAGATATACTTTATATGAATTGGTGCTAAATCGTTGTTATTTCTTGTAATATGTAAAGGATTTAATTGGCGTGATTTATATAGAAGAAAGTTTTGTGATGGCCACAACATACTAGTTTTTATTTGTGTATAAACTCTCACGGTGGACATAAAGTAAAAAAAATCATGCTGTGCTATTTAATGTTAAATATGCAACACGTGTAGTGCAACAAAAAAATTCCAAACAAATAATTAATATTTTTTAACAATGTTTTCTAAAACATTACACTGCGGCGCGTCACCCGTACATTCAGGTGAGACGCCACTTGTTCGGTAGTTAAGCCGTGCTTGTAATAAGAACAGAATGAAATTATAAATAAGAATATTAAAAAAATATTCATATCCGGACTATAATTAACGATGTACTAAATGAAACTAAATGAGTACAATGAAACGTATTAGTGGCTTCAAATTAATAATTGTTTGTATACATTCACTATTAAATTTATCGACTTATTTTTTTACATTAAATTTTAATTGTTATTTTACCAACAACGTAACATCACTGTATTAGAGAGGGAAAAGAATAAAAGTAAAATTGTGTTTATATAATTTATTTGTTAACCCTTTCGGGACTGGCGGCTTTTACACAAATTTTATTCGGTTGACACCACTTTTTTAAAAGAAGTTACCTTGACTTAAATAATCATGAAAATGCTCTAATTAAAGAACACAAATATTACTTTTCTTTTTTACTGGTGCCAGAAACAAATTCTGTATGATCTTATTGAGGGTGTTTATATGCACCCATGTTCCCGAATGGTTAATAGACCGTTTTTTCGACCACAATCTACGCAAAAAGTGTCGAAAAAGTAGTCTTTATGTAACTACATTTGACACATTATGCAACGAAGCCAATTACACTTTCTCTTTTTTGGAGTAGTTTCCTAAACATTCCTTGCAAAGAATGTCTGCGTTACGCGCAATTCATTTTTTCATTATTATCATCTTGATTTGCATCTTTCTTGCCCTTCTTACTTTTTATTTTTCCGTTTTTCTCCTTTTGTTTTAGTAAACTTGATAACATGCCTAACTTGGTTAATCTCTGCAAGCAGAAAAGGAAAAAGTTAACAACACTTAGTCATACCGTACAAAAGAAACTGCGGCATGTATCCCATTTCGCATGCTACAGACGTCGCGCATCACAGTTGCCTGCCATCTCTAAGGAAAATAGCGTAAACATACACACAGTACTCTATACAAACGCTACACTTACTTTTGATTACGAAATCATGCATTCATTTAGTAATTAGCGAAAAGTATTTAAACATAGCGTGTTTAAAAGTCTATACATTGAAATCATGCACTTACGTCAAAATAAGGATTGTACATCTGCAAGTAAACATCAAAATGGGATTCACGCTATACACTGGTTAAAATAGTCTCATTATGCACCTATATTGCGCGTTTGACGAGCATCTATCGATAATTACAAGAAATATAAAGGGTGCGGCATCTATCCCGGATGCGGCGACTCTCCCGGAATTACCCTATATGTGTGTATGTATGCGTGTATATTGGATTTTCCTCAAATTTTAGAACACCAAAACTCGATTTCTATATTTTTACGATACTTTGGTATTAAAATAAAAGGTTGAGAATTATTTTTTATATATTTTCATAGAATTTTTATAGTTGCCATTTTTTTATCAGGCGTTAATTATTTTTAAAAATTAGGAAAGAATATTTCAACAAAATCCCTTAATCTCTCTCTTGGTCCCGGCGATATGAAAAGGCGATAAAATTTACGTAAATTAAGACCCAATCATTGTAAAATGATGAATATTTATGAATAAAATTCCGGTTTTTCTTTCCGAATTTATTCTTTTTTTAAATGTTTATATATTTTTTTTATTCAATGTATAATTTCCTTTTCCAGTAAACCAAGTAATGTAAAAAAATTAACCTTACTGAACGAGTAAATCAGCTTAATTAACTTTAACGAACTGACTACTGATATGAGTTTACATTTAAACAAAGCATCAGCATACTCGTGATAACACAAAACTGTGAAATTACATTATTTGTTGTTCTTGTTGATGATGATGTTGTTGTTTTTATTTTATTTTATTTTACACAAAATGTATATAAATTTAATTTTTATTTTCTTCTATTTTCATAAGAAAGTGCTAAATTCGCAATAATTTTCGACTTCTGTTTTTATTTAGATTTAAACCCTTGAAAATGAATTGATTGCGTTTTGAGTATTTTTGGAATAATGTGACTCTTTCTATCTCTCTACCACTCTCTGTATAAGCCTAATTTTAAAGCATGGTTTCTGAAAATCTAAATTCCATAAAACTTCATGTTTCGTTGGATTTTAACATAAAATTGTGCTTATTAGATTTTGGTATTTTTGCTAATGAAAATTATTCATTGAAAGACGAGGAGAAAATTAAGACATTTAGAACGCTATCATTCAAAAACATTTAATTAGTTTATTTAATTAAGCAGCGAAAAATTAATGCAAATAGTACATATCTTTCATCCAATCTCCATGCATGTTTGCTTACAAAATGCTAATATCCAAAAGTATTTCGCAGATAAGAATATGTTCACTCTCTCTTGTCATGTTTTTTAGCCAGTTTTAAGTGTTTTGTTCATTAATTATAGTCGAAGAACATATTTGCAGTAAAAAATCAATTAAATGGAAGTTTTCACAATTGATTGTTATTTTGATTAATAACTATTCTAAAAAGAATGTGTGTTTACTAGCGCCCTCAAAAGTTTCTGTTTAATTTTATAATAATTCGCTCTCAAATGAAATTCTTTGTATTTTTTGCTGTATATTACAGTTATTTACGGGAATACTTTTCACTGAATGCGATAAAAATATTTATTTAATTTTTGAAAATTATTTAATCAAAGCCATCGAATGTTTTATTTACACAGTTAATGATAACCTTTTTTGCATTAATATGAAATATTAATTCAATAGCTGTACAAAATTGTATAATCGTACTAAATAATTAAAGAAAGCAGCAGTTGTATTTAACATTGTTATTGGAATGAATGTAGATGGGGTGATCGTATACAAAACGAAAGTGAAATGTCTAACATTGAATCCTTCGAAATGATTTTTCATCAATTAATTTATCTATGGAAACATATTTGTATATGGCTTCGTTTCCGCGGTCGGATAGACTCATACGATATGGAATAAAATCCCTGCCGGCGGAGATAGATTTCGAAGTTAAGTACTAGTTTCACCAACAATAACTAAATCAAGATTAGTGATAAACACAGTTTAACAATTTTATTAGGCTACTTTGACTAATTTTTAATTTCATTTTTTCTGTAAGAGCTGGTTTTATCAGAATCATATTAAGGCGATATTCAAAAAATTATTTTTCCATTCTCAACAACTCGAAATTTTCTGACCCATTTTCGGATTCATTTTTAAAAGTACAAACATGAAACTTGCTGACGTGATTTTTTGAAGAGATGTATAAGCGCCCTGTTTTTTTTATTTTTCGTTCAATTAATCAGAACTTGATTTACAAACAATTATTTTCTCAGTACCATCTTTTTTTCCGATTCCAGCACTATGGCTTTGAAAAATTCGGTTCAAAATAGCACTTTAACAGCCTTTTTTGAAATACATTCTACCTTTATCAACAAATCAACCAATGCAGCACGTTAAATAGTTTCTGAATAAGAGAAACTGCCAATTGGATGCGTTTGAAAGCAAAAATGAATTTAAAAATTAATCAGAAAGTAAGCCGTTTGGATTTGAGTACACCCTTAATACGAACATTTTTTTGTCAACCCCTACTTTTGTTTAAAATTTGTTTTTGCGGTAAACGTTGGTCCTATCAAAAACTTGTCAATATGAAAGTTGTAGATAATATTCAGAAGATGTATAACAAATTTAAGCGGATTGAATATCTTGTGAATTCACGAAGTTTTGAATATTTTTCTTCTTCAACCACCATTTTTTTCGTTTTTCGTTTTCTTTTTTTTATTAATTTATTTGTGTGTGTGGTAAGAGTTTCCTATCAAAAACTTGTCAATATAAAAGTTGTAGATAATAGTAAGAAGATTTATAATAAGCTTAAGTGAATTTGATATCTTAAGAATTGACGAAGTTATGAATTTTTTTTTTCCTAAAACCTTATTTTTCCCCCCTTGAGCCCATTTTTAATTTTAACAAAAATCTGTGATACACAAATTTTTGGCCCTTTTCCTAGAAGTAATGATATCTTTAAACTTATTTGACATGTATTATAAATAAAAAGTTATGTTTTTTTTCGGTTTTCACAAAACCCCTCCCTATTTTATCCCCTTCGTCCGATTTTGCCCATTAACGAACTTGACGGAGATTTTCTACTCCTTGATTTTATGTATGAGTTTGGAAGAGATTTGTTCAGCATTACGGAAGTTATCGTGTCCATAAAAAGTGAGATACAGAGATATAGATTGATAGATAAAGTTTTCAATTGAGGTGGTTTTGGATTCTAGGAGGCATGATCGGCGTAGATCTGCAAGCATTTTTCAGAAATTCCAACATAGGAAAGAATGTAACAGGTAGTATTTCTTACGAAATCTACCTAAAATCAAAAACTGTCATTTTCTGTTAGCACGAAAAAAATTTGACTTGGGAAAAGTGTCTTCTTTAAAATAAAAATTCATTGTTGAAAATACAGCTGGATGATTTTGGGCACAGCATTCTTTTGTAGGCTTCTACTAACCATTACTGAAAATAAGCTCAAAGTTAAGCATCATTTTGCTTTCTCCGAACTACTAATTTTTATACAAAGATTTGTGGAAAAGCTTAAAGCTTTTCTGGTTATTAAATCAAACTTTAATTTTAAAAATAAATAAAATTTTAAAAATGCAGTTCTGAAGGAAAGTTCTGGTTTGGATTTTCTCGTTGACGATATATTGTACAATATTTCTTACTTGGATTGAATAGATCTTGGGTAAAATCTTGGGCATAACAATAGACGAATACAAATACAAATGAAACCATAGTGATAATGGGCCCTTACAATGAAATTTTAAGTGAATTCACTGTTATGAAGCAATTGAGTGTTTGTTTGTCATGTTGTAGTGATTTCAAGGAAAAGAATGAACAAATTAATTTCTATGAAATATTCTTAACCATATTTGTTTTTATTCTTTGTGTATATAGAGAAAACTTTTAATTTTACATAAAATTTTTCTATTACAATTTTCTCGATTTCTTCAAGTCTTTCCAAAATTTCATAGCCCAAGGCACATGCTTAATAAGCCTAGACCATAATCAGAACTTTAAAAATACACATTTTTATTGTGTTTCATCATCGTTTTATGCTATCCTGTGATAAAGAAAGAAAAGGGTTCCTCTTTTTTTTCATATTAATTAACCCCTTCGGGACGAGCGTCTTTTACGAAATTTTTAATCTTTTGTCACCGATTTTTAAGAACATAAATTTGTGTCTTTTTTAATCGAGAAAATGCGCTGATTAAATAAGGCAAATTTTACAGTAAAATTTTACTGGTGAGGAAAAACAAGAATTCTGAGCGCTTCCTGCGACACGTATACGTGTCGCTCGTCCCCAAGGGGTTAAGACCGCATGCTTGTAATTTGTTTCTAAACAAAAGATTAAAAGGAAAATATCACTTATTTATAAGTCAATTTATGACAAATTTTCGTAAAAAAGACCAGTAATCAGTATACAAGGTTTTTTTTTCAACTTTATTTACAAAGTCAGACACTCGCTCCCTAAATTTAGGGGCTTAAATTTAGGTCACATGTGTAAAAGCATTAATCTGGTCCATGATCTGTAATTGGTACACAATATTGTAACAGAAAACTTTTCTCGTAAAATTTGAAAATATAAAAAACAAACTTTCTGAACGTTTAATAGAATTTCAGTGGTTAAAATATTCAGTACTCTGAATATAAATCTGAGAATTATTAAAACTGTTTTTTCGCATCAAAGATTATTATGTCCTAAAGTTTTTTGTTTAATCCTGAAATTCTGTTTCAACACTTTCTTTAAAATTTCTGAGATTCTTTGCAACTATAGTTATTTTTTACTGGAAGAACTAGAAGACTATTTGCTAGGTCAAATATCTCCCCAATTTATCTTGCTAATACAGCCTCGGAGCGGCCACTTTTTTAGCCGCCAGTAATTTTTTATTATTATTTTTACGGTAGATAACTATAAAAAATGGCAATAAAAATTTCATCACGAAGCAGGTTTTTACAACATTTCCTAGATAAAACTAGAAAAATTTCGTATTGGTGGCAAAATATTTGATTCAGTCTCTATAAAAAATTACCTTTCCGAGGCGTGCTAATAGCATCTTATCCAAGAAAGAAGTTACAAAATGTTAACTTTAATTCAGACACATTTTTGCAGGATAATATTACTAACATTAGAAACACGAGAATATGCTCAAAAGGCTGTCATGGGAAAATGTTTACTATACTCTTAGCACTTACACGGGAAACTCGCTCCTAGCATCGAGACCTGTGTCCTGATTCTGCCCTTCTCGGAACGGGTTACTTTCTCGTAATGCGCCGACGAAGTGATATTTCCCAATTCTGCCCCTAACGTGTTGGAATTCTTTCCCATTCACCGGGATTGCTTCGTCGTAATTCATCCCGACTGCTATCAGCAGTCGGAAAGGATTATTTGTGTCGGTTTAAGATGGCGCTTATATATGCATCTCTTGTAAATGAGGATAGATAGACCTAATTTTTGTTAAATGTATATTCGCATTGTACTATTGTTATTATTATTATTATTATTATTATTCAGTTTTGTTAAGTTCATTACTAGAAATAGTTTTACCTTAAATTAAATGTAAATTAATTGTGGGTGAAGCATAGTTTTTCAATTATTTGGCTTAGTGACTTAGTAGCTTAGCGCTTTATAATAGCTTGCATTTTAAAACTTATATAAGAAAAAAAAAAATCTTTATAGCTAAAATATATTTTTGAGATTAAAACTTATTGCACTAATCCAAAAGTACAATTACAAATAATTTTTGTTTAAATAATCCCTTGATTTTAATCTAAACAATAAAAAATATATAATTGTTAATGTAACATAATTATGAGTGAAACTTAATTTTCCAATTATTTGGCTGATATAGCTTGTCTTTTAAAGCTTGTATTCAAAATAATAATAATAATAATAATCCTAAATAATACATTTGAGAAGATTAAAACTTATTGTACTAATTCAAAAATGTAATTACAAATACTTTTTGTATAAATAATTTCTTGATTTTACTCTAAATAATAATAAATATTATATTATTGTAAATGTAAGATAACCACGACTGAAGCATAATTTTTTAATTATATTTGACTGATATAGCTTGTATTTTAAAGATCGTATTAAAAAAAAAAAAAAAAAAAAAAAAAAAAAAAAAAAAACCTTTCAAGCTGAAATATATTTTTGAGAAGATTAAAACTTGTTGTAATCCAAAAGTATGATTACAACTAGTTTTTGCTTAAATCCGTTTATTTTATCCTAAATAATAATAAAATTAAAATGTAAATGTAAAATAATTATGAGAAAGCATAAGGTTTCAATTAATTGGCCTATAGATTTACCATAGCTTGTATTTTAAAACTTGTATACATAAAAAAAAGCTTG
This sequence comes from Maratus speciosus, assembly GCA_963932465.1. Taxonomy (NCBI): domain Eukaryota; kingdom Metazoa; phylum Arthropoda; class Arachnida; order Araneae; family Salticidae; genus Maratus; species Maratus speciosus. The sequence goes on along the minus strand of OZ010791.1, from coordinate 317,206,048 downwards.
TATTAAAAAAGTTAGTATAATAAAGTGTAATTACATTTAAAAAAAACTTCATAGTAAAATATATTTTTGAGAAGATTAAAACTTGCTGTATTAATTCAAGAGAGTATTTACAAATAGTTTTTGTTTAAATAATTCCTTGATTTTACTTTAAATAACAATAAAAAATTATGTAATTGTAAAATAATTATGAGTATGCATTATTTTTCAATTATTTGGCTGATATAGCTTGTATTTTAAAACTTGTAAAAAAAAAAAAAAAAAAAAAAAAAAAAAAAAAAAAAAGCTTGTATTAAAAAAGTTAGTTTAATAAAGCGTACTCACATAAAAAAAAGACTTTATGATAAATTTATATTTGAGAAGATTAAAACTTACTGTATTAATTCAAAAGAGTAATTATAAATAGTTTTTGTTTAAATAATCCCTTGATTTTAATCTAAATATTAATAAAAATTATGTACCATATATACTCGCGCATAAGTCGACCCTCCCCCCTCCCAATTCTTAAGCAAAATTTTGAAAAAAAATTGAATTTTCGTGTATAAATCGAACCACATTTCTGGTAGCATGTTGAAAAATGATTTGTAATCGAGGATAGAAAAATTTAATAAATTTTCATTAAGTTAGTAAATTTTTTACGTTTCTAATCAGATTTTTTTTAATTCAACGTTTTAAACCTGTATAATTATGTATAACCGAAGAAGCTTAAACTATTTTGAAACCTATTCACATCCATTCAATGATACTTAAAAAGATAAAAATCTTTCAAAAATCCATTCAGGCATTATTTACAAAGGTAAACAACTTCTTAGACTGCTAAAATATAGTACTTCTTTGCATTGTAGGACTTTTAAGAAAGATATCTAGAAGCATTCTCAAGTTGGACTCTTTTTAAAAAAGGTAATTAAAATGCTGAAAGGAATATATTGAAGGGTTTTTGTCCCAAGAGAAAATGGGTGTAAAACAATTATAGGGACATTGAGCTTTGTTTGTCAGTCACTTGGAAATGACCATTGTCTGCTTTTATCTCTCATGTAATTACTTAAAAAACTGAAAAAAACAATCGCAGTAGTCTGTGATTTTTTTTTTTTTTTTTTTTTTTTTTTTTTTTTTTTTTTACTTTCTCGTATATAAGTTGATCCCCCATTTTCAACTCCCAAATTTTGTCTAAAATTCTTCGACTTATACACGAGTATATACGGTAATTGTGAATGTAAAATAATTATTATGCGTGAAACATAATTTTTCAATTATTTGGCTGATATAGCTTGTATTTTTAAGCTTATATTAAAAAAAAAAAAAACCTTCATACTAATATATTTTTTAGAAGATTAAAAATTGTACTAATTTAAAAGTGTAATTGCAAATAGTTTTTGTTTAAATAGTCACTTAATTTTACCCTAAGTAATATTAAAAATTATATAATTGTATCTTAAAACTTCGTAAAGATTATTTATAACTCACCACCTATTAAAACTTTACACACTGTTTATAGCGATATTATATAATTCACTTTATATTAATCTATAAAAAATTAATATATAAGCATAGTGCCAGTTAAAGGTCTCTTTTTAAAGGGGTCGCACGTAAACACACATGTTGGAGTTTCAGATAAATAAGCAGACCACATGTGTCCTTGGAAGCGATTGGTCGAAATTCTACAGAGGGTCTAGTCGAAACTCGTTAACCTTGAAATTGAGAGGTCGAACGCTGCTCCCCTATTCCGTTTGGGGCACAATTGGAAATTGTTGAACATCGGTATGGATTACGTGAACGGGTGGTTTCCTACTCGGTTTGTTCCGAGAAGGGCAGAATCAGGATACTGGTTCATTTTGTAGTTCTATACATAAAAGCTAGAGAAACGATAAAATTTTTCTGTTAAAATCATATTTTTTATACTTTTAATTTTTTATTATTGGATTTTAATTTGTTTATTTTACGCCAAAAGTGAGTTAAGTCGCCAAATATAGCGCTAAACATTTTTCGCCTGCTCTATCCCTCTAGTATCTAGTATAACGTACGGTATGTATTAGAATTAAACTAGATTGCGATTTGCTTGACCAATAGCATAACAAACAAGAATTAGGTTTTTTTTCTATGCAGACGAGAAATGTATACATAGTAAATATATAGCTGTTAAAAGCTTTCAAGATCATTGAAAACTATTTTTAATTGAAATACAAAATGAGTAAACTATTTTCTTTTGAAGTCACATAGAATAAAGGTTCGAATGTTTAAAATGAAACGTTGCTGTATTAAATGTTATCTTTTGGTAAAAGTAATCATAAAGTAATCATAATCATAAATTAATATTTTTGTACAATTTAGAAAATTTACTGTGGTCGGACATTACAATTTCTAGCGAAGTCCAAACCACTCCTCACTCACACACGACAAGCAGCTTTGACATTTGGATAGGGTTGCCGAAAGCTCTACTTTTTAAAAAAAAGCCAACTTTTCTCCCGCCAAAAATGTGAATATAATATTGTAATTGTTCAAAATCAATTTCGTAGGTTCTTGAAGAAATTTTTAAACTTTTGTCAATATTTTTATACTTATTATTGACTAATTTGTACTTTTAAATTCTTTTCTTTCAAAAAATTCTATGTTAATAGTCCGATAAAAAGGTTTCGAAAATTGCATTTTCAGAAAGTTATGCTGCTGTAAAATCAAAAAATATGGTTTTAACAGAAAAATTTTATCGATTCTCAAATTTCCTGATATAGGGCATTAAAATGCACCAGGTCTCAGGGATGGGTGCGAGCAGCACCAAAAGTGATTCCCTTGTTAGACAAAAATGTATAAGGTTTAGTATAATCTGACGTAGATAATTAATTTCATCAATAAACGTGAATAAATATTCCCTTGTTGCATTTGTAATTGTTTAAAAAATATTCTTCTCTTTACAGAAAATTGATGATGTTAGAACAGAAAATTTTATTAGGTAATATTTCTAAATGTATTTTCACCTATTCTTATAAAATTATTCCCAACAGACATGATACGGATTTGACTTTAAAAAATAACCTGGTCGACTTCACTACATAATTTACATCTGAATAACTGTTTAATTTCTTCTAAGATTAATTTAATTACTTATTTTGTCTATTTTTTTTACATTCCATCCAATTAAAATAAATCAGCAATAGAATCATTGGATAAAACTTTATTATTCTTTATTTTTTTATACATAACTAAAACACTAAAGAACTGTTACAAAGAACCGTATAATTTGCAATATAATCAGCTATATTCAAGCAAACTTATTCATAGGCTTAATAGTTCAATATCCTTTTAATTGTTCTTGAATGCATCAGAGGATTTTGCTTGTTATTCATCCCTTGATACAATTAAGATAATTCTCAAAGACAAAATCCACAGGGGAATCGAAAATTAATTCAGAAACGCTGTTTAGGTAATGTCTTTTGTCTTCCTTCGTCAGTTCTTCATTCAGAATTTATTTTTTTTATCGGTTAATGCAACTTGATCCAATTACCAAAAAAGATTTAAAAGCATAAAGCTGCAAATTTGCCTTTCTGTCTCGTTTAATGCAATATTTATACGGATCGAAAAATTGAAAATTCAAAAGTCAACGTTTTATAAACATATTTATGATGTTAGACAACTTATAATCACGATACAATGACTAACACATAGAGATTTGAATCAATGTTATAAAGCAAAATTATGTCCGCAAATTTAATTACTTCTAAACATCGCATAATTTAAATATTTACACCATCGAATAAGAAAATAAATGTACTTTCAATTGCAATTTGTTATAAAACTTTATCTTAACTTACTGATTCTTTATGGTTTTAAAATATTTTTCAAACGCGATTTTTTTTTTAAATCATTTTCTGTCGCGGCAGCCCTAAAACGGAAAATTAACCAGTTTGCACTGAAATCTATATAAGTACATCATCATTTGTTTCCCTCTAATATTCCATTACGAAATTAAAGCTTCATCGATGAATAAATAAAAGAAACACACATTTAACAAATATTGAATCGAGCTACGCACTTAAACATGAAAAGAATCAGAATTAAAAATATTGCTATAAACAGCGAAATCTTCGACAGTTTCTTCTTCTATTTACTCGTAGCATTGAATGTTTGATAACATTTCATTAATTTTTGCTATGTATTTATGGTTTTACAAATGTTTTAAACATTGTACCGTATCACTCTTCAAGATATAACAATTTTCATTGTTTAACCTTTCATGGGCAAAATAATTCTGTTTCTAAAATGCTGAGGTGATTGACTGCCACCTGAATTTACGGACAATTTACTTTTAAAGTAAGCAGATGCCTTTCTTCTCGTGCATTATTACAGGTACTTTTTTGTCGAAATTTCTGCTAGAAATTTGGCAGTTGGGAATGGAACATAAATGGGAAGTATACATTCCACGAAACCATGAAAGGGTTAACTCGTTCCTACGCGCAAAACTGACGTCATGGGTGCATTTTCATTTACAAAATAAAATTTTAATTTTTTTTTCAAAAAACATTTTTTAATCATGAATGTATTTATTTTGGATCAGAAAATAATTTTAAAAAATACTACCATAAAAGTTAATATTTTAAAAGCTTTCTTGATAGACATAGATTAAAATGGATATATTCACATGATTCATGAAGTGAAAGAATTTTTTCTGTAGGCAAAGATTAGTCTGTACGAAGAACTGTGGCTATTGAAAGTGGCGTCGTATTTTAATTCATCCGCTGATTTTCATTCAGAAAATTTAATTTGTTTTAATATAATTACGCAAATTTCATTGTTCGCACGTACACAATTTTTTTATATCCTTTTACCATACAATCTTTCATAACCCGGATTTCACTGAAACTTAGTAAATATTCAAAGTTGATGCACAAGTTGTGAACATTTAATTTTAATTTGAGACTAGGTTTTTGCCTATGACACCGTTTATATGAAAGTCAAGAAAGAGCCGAAGCTACTAATGAGGTTATTAATATGAAGCTACTAATTAAGCAATAAATTTTCCTCCCCCTCTCCTACTTATAATATCATCTTAATTCTGAAGAATGTCGAGAAAAAAAGGTGTTAAAAAATGTAAGTATTAACCGGCTATCACATAAGTTGGTTATCCCTATTTGGTACGTGGGACGTATTGACTCATATCTTTTCTTTAAATTCTGAAATATCTAAATCTATATTTGAAAATATCGTTTCTAAGTTTTCTTTGTTTCCCATTACGGCATTTCTGCCGAATTTCGAATATTCATAATCTTAAATTACAGCAAGCTTATTGATATAAGCAGCAAAAAGTGCCGCCATGATGTTTTCCAGAAACGCTATCTCCCCAGGCACTAACCTTTCTCTTAAAGGTGATAATATCCCCTGGGTCACCGAATATAAATATCTAGGAATTTACCTAGACATAAAATTAAGCTCGACTCGGCAGATCACTGAAGTTCTCACCAAGACTGCCGCTGATCGAGCCTCCCTCAAATCTCTCTTAGCTAAACATAGCTGTCTGTCCTTTACCAGATCCACCAAGACCTACGGGTCAGTTATTTGGGGAACTGTCTGTGAAACTCGAGAGCAGAATCTTCAAATTGCCCAAAATAAAATTTTACCTCAGGTTGTAAATGTAGCCGCGTTCGTCGGGAATGACATCATTCACTTCGATCTCCACATTCGGCCTACCTCACAAGTTATCAAAAAACTTCCACAATATTTCCTCAGAGATCATATTCTAATACGCAACTAGGTGTTGCGGTCCATTAGACAGTATAATATAAACAGACCTGTAGGTCGTAAAAGACCGCTTGCCATCCTAAGTCGAGATGACGACTTCGCACCCCCTTTCAAAAGAAGGAGCCACCCTAAAGAGCATCGTTGCGGGCATCCTAAATTCAAAATTGCTTTTTTGCATTTTCTTCTTTTGGCAACTTCTTCTTTTTTTTTCTTATTCCGCTTAATGTCATCCAGCCCTTGTGTTTGGTACCGGTACTAATTCACCTTCTTCATATTTATATGATAATGTAACTTATAAGCTTATTTAATAGATGTATTTATTATTTCCATTTAATTTATACCTATATATATGTATATATATACATATATATATATATATATATATATATATATATATATATATATAATAAGAGATGTCTCTCTGCCTGCCTGCCTGACCGCGGAAAGCGCCGAAATTATAACACCTAGGCCTCTGAAATTTTGGTCATGTGTAGATGCTACTACCGGAAAGTGCACTTCACCGCCGGATTTTAAAATTTCAATTTAGATATTTTTAAAAAAATTAAAACGTAATTAAAACGTTATGTGTTAAAGGCTGTTTACAGCTCTAAGCCAATCCGCTGCAATAAAACGTTATGGGTTACAGGCTATTTACAGCTCTAAGCCAATCCGCGGCAAAGAAGAAACCAGCCAATGAGAGCAGGTGGTAAATATGAGATACAGCGGCTGCATTTCCTAGCCTAACTGTAGCGGGAAATTGCACTGTTTATTTCCCATGCTTTATTTATTTTGTTATTATAAGATTTAATCTTATTGACATTATTTTATAATGTTTTTTATATTGTTTATAAGAAATGATATAATACAATTCACGTAAGTTACTTTAAATTGTATTCGTTCTTCGTATTAATATCTATTTACATACGCGTAGTCGCCCAAGAATGAAATAGTATAATGTTTCTTGAACTTTCTGGGATCTTAAAGTAATTTTTTTTTTTCAAATTTGCTGATTATTTTTTTTTCAAATTTGCTTCACTGAATGTTTTCATTTCTTAGTAAAAATAGAACTGTACATTTTATAGTAAAGTATAAGATGAAAACTGTACTTTCTATGAAATGGAAATATTCAGTAAATAATTTCCGTTCTCGGGTGATTAAGAGATGTACATGATTTGTTTACCAATTAGAATAATTGTGTTAATATCAATCTAGTGTAATTTCGTATCCAGCGATTTCTGGAGTTCCATTACCTGAGATTTATTCTGTTGAGCTGAACCAGGTTTCAGACCAGATGCTGTAATCATCAAGGTTAGCTGGGTGAAAAAGTTCGACCAGAATCGTCCGGGATAGCTCAGATGGCAGAGCACTGGCGGCTTCAGCCAGGAGGTCCCGTGTTCGAATCCTGGTCCGGACATTTTTCGCCCAGTTGGAAATTTACAGCTAATATGATTTGTTTACCAATTAGAATAATTGTGTTAATATTAATCTAGTGTAATTTCGTATCCAGCGATTTCTGGAGTTCCATTACCTGAGATTTATTCTGTTGAGCTGAACCAGGTTTCAGACCAGATGCTGTAATCATCAAGGTTAGCTGGGTGAAAAAGTTCGACCAGAATCGTCCGGGATAGCTCAGATGGCAGAGCACTGGCGGCTTCAGCCAGGAGGTCTCGTGTTCGAATCCTGGTCCGGACATTTTTCGCCCAGTTGGAAATTTACATCTAATATAAGAGATGCATGTTGTCATCGCCCAAGAATAGGAATAAAACAAATATTTCTTTTCAGGGGAAATGAATGAAGTTATTTGGGTTTTTCTTTTATCTTCTTTTTCCACTTCCCCATATATTATGAGTTTCATAACAAATCCCAATGGAAACATATTTTTTACACTTTACTGAGTGTTTTCATTTCTTATCAAAGTCATGATATGTAACAAGCACAGGGATCTGTTTAGGAAAAATTGGGTTCTTTAAAGGACCCCTCACAAAATTTTTCACTTCAAAACAGGACCCCTCACAACATTTTTCATGTCAAAACTGGACCCTTCACAACATTTTTTATGTCAAAACTGGACCCTGCACAATTTTTTTTCAAATCAAAGCAGGGCCCTTCACAAAACTTTTCACCTTAAAAAAGGACCCTTCACAAAATTGTCATAAAAGTAGGCTTTTTACAAACTTTTTCACCTGAAAACTAAACTTTTCACATATTTGCTGAATCAACGCTTCACTGAATGTTTTCTTTTCATTTCTTACCAAAAGTATAAGATGTATGTTTTGATTTTAAGATTTGTTATTGAACTCTGTTTCATTTAAGGAGGTCCGGGACATACCTATTTTAAAATAATTTTTATTTATTGAGTTACTATTTTTAAATTTTTTGTGATGCTTAACCATAACATGATAAAACTTATTAATCGGTATAACTCGAAATGTTATATGTAGAATTTAAACTTTTTTCATTTAAATAAACAAAAATATAAGTTTTAATTTTGATTCTGCATTTTTAAAATTGTTATTGAACTCAGTTTGCTTCATATACAAATATTCAATGTTTTGATTTATTATTGTTGACATTATTGGGGCAATGACAACGTACATTTTATACCTGACTGCATATCCATTCTTGGACGATTATTCTGAAACTCCAAATTTGTCTAATCGCCCCAAGAATCAAATGTTTTTTTAAAACATTCAGTAAATAATTTCCGTTCTTGGGTGATTAAGAGTTCATTCATGTGCGATTCTTCTGAAACTCCATGTCACAAAATGCACATCATAACTATTTTACGCACTCAGAATTTTCCATTTTCAGTTCTTTTCCTTTTGTTAATCTTTTCTCTCCACTTTCCCACTGATAAGAAATCGTAATGAAAACATATCTTGTACTTTACTGAATGTTTTCATAGTGCCAGGTCCAGTAGCAGAAAATTCAAGATGGGGGACAGGCGTCACAGATTTTCTTATCTCTTTTGCAGATTATTTTTCCATCAAACCTTTTATTATTTCGCTTTACAATTATGTTTAGCTCTTTATTACTTAATACAAAACTAAGATTATTATCTATAAAAATTAATAAAATGCTTAAAGACATTGCAGGTAAGTGGTGGTTTGATTAATTAATGCTTCAATTGTAAAATATTTTACCAGCAGATTATTTTCTGCCACTGAAGTATCTGTCACAGGCACTTGGAGAATTTTCTGCAACTGTGGTGTCAGGCATAGCAGTTTAAAGTTTAGGCGTAATTCAGTGAAGAGAAATTATGATTTTTCTTTTTTTGTTCTGTCGCCATTTGTCAAAGTTCCCGACATTTCTCAGCGACAGATTGGAAAAATTCAGCGTGTGCTTCTGCACACTTTTGTCAAAATTTGATATACAATTCCGCGATCTTTTGATGAAATTTGCAATTTATTCCCTCGACTGTTTATCGAATTTTGTGTTTTATTTTTACAGTGATTGTTTTTACAAGATTTTTCATGCAATTCGCGTTATTTTTTTTGCGACCATTAGCCAAAGATTAGACAAACTTTGCTATGCGTTTCTGCGATCTTTTGATAAAATGTACAATATTTTTCTTCGTTTACTGAATTTCACGTTTTTTTCAACAATCGTTTCACAAAATGCACGATCTCCCCCCCCCCCCCAAATCGTTTCACGAAATTTGCAGTTTTTTTTTCTTTTCACGATTTTTTTAAACGATCAGTGACAAAATTTGTTTTTCTTTTCCGTGGCCATTCGTCGAACTTTCCTATATTTCTCAGCGACATATTGGCAAAATTTGTAATCTGCACTCTTCAAACAAACTTTGCTATGCGTTTCTGCGATCTTTTGATGAAATTTGCAATATTTTTCTTCGTTTACTGAAATTCCCGCTTTTTTTTCAGTGATCGTTTCACAAAATGCACGATTCCCCCCCCCCCCCTCCCAAAAAAAATTGTTTCATGAAATTTTCATTTTTTTTTTTTTTTCAACGATCAGTGACAAAATTTGTGTTTTTCTTTTCCGCGGCCATTTGTCGAAGTTCCCGATATTTCTCAGTGACAGATTGGTAAAATTGGCATATGCTTCTGCACTTTTTTGACGAAATTTGCCATGCATTTCCGCGATCTTTTGATGAAATTTGCAATATTTTTCTTCGATTGTTTACTGAAATTCGCGGGGTTTTTTTCAGCAATCGTTTGACGAAATTCGCGTCTTTTTTTCACGATTTTTTTTAAACGATCAGTGACAAAATTTGTTTTTCTTTTCCGTGGCCATTTGTCGAAGTTTCCGATATTTCTCAGCAACATATTGGCAAAATTTGTAATCTGCACTCTTTAGACAAACTTTGCTTTGCGTTTCGGCGATCTTTTGATGAAATTTGCAATATTTTTCTTCGTTTACTAAAATTCACGTTTTTTTTTTTCAGCGATCGTTTCACAAAATGCACGATTCCCCCCCCCCCCCAAATCGTTTCATTAAATTTGCAATTTTTTTTTTTTTCAACGATCAGTGAGAAAATTTGTTTTTCTTTTCCGCGGCCATTTGTCGAAGTTCCCGATATTTCTCAGTGACAGATTGGCAAAATTGGCATATGCTTCTGCACTTTTTTGACGAAATTTGCCATGGCATTTCCGCGATCTTTTGATGAAATTTGCAATATTTTTCTTCGATTGTTTACTAAAATTCGCGGGGTTTTTCAGCAATCGTTTGACGAAATTCGCGTTTTTTTTTTCACGATTTTTTTAAATCAGTGACAAAATTTGTTTTTCTTTTCCGTGGCCATTTGTCGAAGTTTCCGATATTTCTCAGCGACATATTGGCAAAATTTGTAATCTGCACTCTTTAGACAAACTTTGCTTTGCGTTTCGGCGATCTTTTGATGAAATTTGCAATATTTTTCTTCGTTTACTAAAATTCACGTTTTTTTTTTCAGCGATCGTTTCACAAAATGCACGACCCCCCCCCCCCCCCTCGCCAAAATCGTTTCATGAAATTTGCATTTTTTTTTTTCAACGATCAGTGACAAAATTTGTGTTTTTCTTTTCCGCGGCCATTTGTCGAAGTTCCCGATATTTCTCAGCGACAGATTGGCAAAATTGGCATATGCTTCTGCACTTGCGATCTTTTGATGAAATTTGCAATATTTTTTTTCGATTGTTTACTGAAATTCGCGGGGTTTTTTTCAGCAATCGTTTGACGAAATTCACGTTTTTTTTTTTTCAACGATCTATGATGAAATTTGTGATTTTATTTATTTCTTTTTGGTGACTATTTTCCAAAGTTCCCGATATTTCTCAACGACAGATTGGCAAAATTCAGTGTGCGCTTCGGCACTCTTTTGTCTAAATTTGCTATACATTTCCGCGATTTTTTGATGAAATTTGCAGTATTTTTCTTCGATTGTTTACTGAAATTCGAGGGCTTTTTGCAGCGATCGTTTCACTAAATACATGATTTTTTCCCAAGATTGTTTGGCGAAATTTGCATTTTTTTTCAATTATCTGTGATGAATTTGATTTTTTTTTCTGCGACTATTTGTCGAAGTTCCCGATATTCCTGAGTGACAGATTGGCAAAATTCAACATGTGCTTCTGCGATCTTTTGATGAAATTTGCAATTTTTTTCTTCGATTGTTTCACAAAATTCATGATTATTTTTCCAAGATCGTTAAATGAAATTCTTTATTTTTTTCTAATGATCATTTCACAATTTTTTTCAACGATCTATGACAAAATTTGTGATTTTTTTTTAAATTTGTGACAATTTATCGCATGTTATGTGTTCACCGTTCATGGGTGTCTAAAAATGTAGTCAACAATTTTAACAGGAAGATAGATTATGAATAACGAACACTCAAAATTTTCGCTTTATTGAATTATGCCTAAACTTTGCACTGCACTTTCAATGTGAAAACATTCAATAAAGTATAACATATGTTTTCATTAGGATGAGAAAATATTAACAAAAGAATAAGAACTGAGTGAAAAATCCTTGAGTTCATGAAATACTTAATATGGTGTGCACTTTGTGATATATTAGGAGTTTTATAAGAATCGCATGTGAATGGACTCTTAATCGCTCAAGAACGAAAATTATTTACTTCATAAAAAATTCAAGAAACACGTTCCATGCTTGGGCGACTATGCATATGTAAATTGCCATTAACACGAAGAACGAATACAATTGAAATTAACTTACGTGAATGATAACACTTTAAAATTTTAAAGAAGGTGGGAGAGTTGAATTTCGAGTTTGGAAGGGGGGTGACGATAATTGTCCTTACACCTGTAGCGTTTTCTTCGATGAGTATCCTTTATATGTTGTTTTCTGACAGAGGTCGTTTTAAAGCTTTTAGCCTGTACATTACTAAGCACTCACTCCTCTCCTCTTAACTAATTTTTTCATCAGTAGAGGGTGTTTTAAAATTTTAATTTGTTCATGACTATGGCATACAATTTTACAAAAAATTATGAATAAAATTTGCATAACATCTCAATAATTTGCAACTGCTTCTCCCCCATTTTCACACTGTGAGTGGGTACGTATTTCAGACAAAATCGAGTTTCATATAAATTAAAGGTTTCTTTATAAATATTACCACGGACCCGGGCAACGCCGGGCGGGTCAGCTAGTATATATATAAATTGTACAGCTCAGTCGGCTTTTCCCCCCTTCCCCGAGTGTTTGCTTGATATATCAACCATTGCCTCTGCAAGTTTAGCAAAGCTCACTCTTGGTAAATTCGTCTGTGCAAACCTTAAATCAACTCATCGACTCCGATATGAAGTGAAAGCCATCGTGACCAGCGAAGGAATTCAAGAACTCTACATTGGTCTTTGAACAATGTTTTTCCATAACGGGAGTGTTATTTTCATAAATAACAGGATTTTTGTGTCGTTGATTGAAAGCGATAAGCAACTCTACTGCTTAACAAATAAGCATTTAGACTTTTAGAATATTTTGTGGGTGTTAAATAATTTGACATTGTTGATATATATCTACAGCTGTAAAAAAATATGGCATATGACATCAAAATGCAATAAATATATGAGGCTATATATTGTTCCTGTTTTAATATTCTTTTTTGACTTTTTTCGATCACCACATTTCACTTGCTTTTTTTAATAGCATATGTCTTGAAATTAATATTTAATTTTGTCCAAAATGTGAAGTGTTTTGGAACAGAAACGTAATTTTCGAAGAATCGTGATTTTTCGATTTCACTAATCCGCTCGAAGTCATGTCTGAAGTGACGGGTTAATTAACGAATTTTCTCATGAATATTTACCGGTATTATTTATTATAATTATAATTTGTTATTACTACCATTATTGTTTTCAAAAATAGACTACTCCACGTTATTTTATTTTGTTATTATTATTTTTATTTATTTATTTTTATTTTACATTTTTATGAAAAATGGGTCATTTTTTTAAATTATTTATTTTAAACAGAGGTTAAAGGAAATATTTTTTTGGAATAAGTGGAATAAAATGGCCCCTAGCTATAAAGCAGAAAAATACATAATGTATTTCTCTAAGTTGGTTTAATCCAATTTATTCAATTAAAGAGTAAAGCCATTTGAAAACAATTAGATGGTATAACTTTTAATATGCAGGCAAATATTCTTTAAAAATGTGTTTACTTTCGAATGAAGGACATTGTTTTAAGCCTAACGACCCTTTCATTGTGATTTTATTGTAGATGATTTGTGAAAAAACACAGGAGTATCTTCGTTTATAAACAAGGCTGTACATATATCGCCCATTGAATACAACAATAAAGCCATCCATTTTGAGTTATTATTTGCATAATTTACACATATTTCTAGTGAACTTTAAATTGTATTAACTCCATATCTGGAAGTTATAAATTCGGTAGCGGAGGGCACTTTTATTGATTGAACATTTCATTTCCATTTTTTGCAAAACTAAGCTTTTTAAGCCAATGTGTTGTTATCTGTAATACGCGGCGTATTCCATTATTTTTTCAATAGATTAAAAACTTGCCCAAATTTCTATTATATACATTTTATTTTTCCGAGGGCCTATGAATTCGCTATACATCTCCTTTTGTATTCAGGAAATAAATAAATATATTAAAACATAAAATAGTACAACATACTAACATGAATAGCCAAAACAAATAGATGGAAAAAAGTTACATATGTCGTAGGCTAATTGAGAAATCAGGCTCTGTACAAAGAGCCGGGCTAATTGGAAAATCATCTCCCTTTTTCCACTCAGCCTGATATTTTTCAGGGTTATTGCAAAGAGCCGAGACACAGTTAGGCTAATTGAAAAACAAGTGGGTAAGTGTGATCACAGATCGCACAGAGGGTTTCGTTTAATATTCCTTTCAAAACACTTTATACTTTTGCAAAATCTGTTAGTTCCACATTTTGTAACCAGAGGGCGCACTCTATTCTAAATAAAAATTCTATCCGAGCGAAACTCCGTTTTACAATCTATCCGTAGATATATTAGTTAAGGTTATCGGGCCCATAGCACCCGAGATAGGTAGGCGCCACCTATCGGTAAAAAAGGAATTAAAATATGTAAGTCTATGGTGCACAATATGAAAGAGTGATCAAAGGGGTATCGGCAAAAGTTAGAAAAGTGCTCCCCGGGTGAAAAAGGGGGAGGATAAAAAATTGCTTAAAATACACAAGTTAGAGCCCGGAGGGTAAATAATATCAGACTTTTTCCAAATCTTATGATTTTTCGTGTGATCGCAAGTGTTCTGCTATAGGTATGCAAAATTTCAAGTCTCCAACTTAATTAGGAGCTGAGTTAGAAAAATTGCTTAAAATACACAAGTTAGAGCCCGGAGGGTAAATAATATAAGACTTTTTGGACATTTTATGATTTTTCGTGTGATCGAAAGTGTTCTGCTATAAGTATGCAAAATTTCATGTCTCCAACTTACTTAGGGCCTGAGTTAGAAAAATTGCTTAAAATACACAAGTTACAGACCAGAGGAATAAATATAAGACGTTTTGAAATTTTTATGATTTGTCATGTGATCTCAAGTATGATCTCAAGTGTTGTATGCAAAATTTAAAACCTCCAACTTAATTAGGCGGCTGAGTTAGAAAAATTGCTTAAAATACACAAGTTATAGACCAGAGAGGTAAATATAAGACATTTTTGAAATGTTTTCGATTTGCCGTGTGATCGCGTTTAGCTATAATTATGCAAAATTTCAAGCCTTCAACTTAATTAGGGGCTGAATTAGAAAAAAAGCTTAAAATAGACAAGTTAGAGCACAGAGGGTTCAATATAAGACTTTTCCAAAATTTTATGATTTGTCGTTTGATCGCAATTGTTTAGCTATAATTTTTCAAAATTTCAAGTCTTCAACTTAATTAGGGGCTCAGTTAGAAAAAAAAGCTTAAAATACACAAGCATTAAGAGGGTTAAATATAAGATTTTTTTTTAAATTTTAGAATTTGTCGCTTGATGTGAGGTGTTCAGCTATAAGCATGCAAGATTTCAAGTCTCCAACATATATAGTTTCTGAGAACGGACACTGTGACGGACAGACAGACAGACAGAGGAGCGAAACGAATAGGGTTTCGTCAGATGAACGAAACACTAATGACCACTTATTTCCCAATCAGAATGATTTTTTAGGCTTATTAACCCATAACCGGATCCGAACCTAAAAAATAAATTACAACAGACCGTACCCCAATCGGACCAAGACAAAATAATTTCAGTTTACACGCAACTCGACACGAAACTAAAAATTCCATTTGAAAAAAGCCCAGAATCTGAACCGAACCAAATCTGAACCCGACAAAAATATCCCAATGAACCATAACTGATCCGAGCGAGACAAAATAATTTCTGAGGACATGCAACCCAACCAGAATCTAAAAATTCAATTTGAATAAAAAAACTCGAAATCTGACGCGAAACAAATCTGAACCCGACAAAATTATTCCAAAGAACCATAACCGGATCCGAGCAACACAAAATAATTTCCATGGACATGTTACCCGACACGAACCTAAAAATTCCATTTGAAAAAAAACCCCAAATCTGACCCGAACTAAATCTGAACCCGCCAAAAATATTCCATTGAACCATAGCCCGATCCGAGCAAGACAAAATAATTTCCGTGGACACGCACCCCAACCCTAACCTAAAATTTCATTTGAAAAAAAACGACATTTGAACCCGTCAAAAATATTCCAAAGATCCATAATCCTATAAGAGCAAGACAAAATAATTTCCGTGGACACGCAAACCGACTTGAACCTAAAAATTCCATTTGAAAAAACCTTCCGAACCAAATCTGAAGCCGACAAAAATATTCCAAAGAACCATAACCGGATCGGAGCAAGACAAATTAGTTTCCGTGGACACGCAACACGACCAGAACCTAAAAATTCCATTTGAAGTCAACCTGAAACCCGACCCAAACCAAATTTTTATATCGACAAAAATATTCCAAAGAACCATAACCCGATCCGAGCAAGACAAAATAATTTCCGTCGACAGGCAACCCGATCCAAACCTGAAACTTCTAGTTAAACTCAATCCGAAACTCTACCCGGATCCGGGTTATAGAAGGTTTTCGGGTTGACTTCAAATTGAACTTTTAAGTTTGGATGCGGTTGCATGTCACGGAAATTAATTTGCATTGCTCGAATCGGAGTACGGCCTGATGTATTTTTACTTCAGGTTCTGGTAGGGTTTCGGGCTAACTTCAAGTAGAACTTTCAGGTTCGGATCGGGTTGCATACCGGCGGAAATTATTTTGTCTTGCTCGGATCCGGTATGGATCTTTGGAATATTTTTGTCGGATTCAGATTTGGTTCGATTCAGATTTCGGGTTTTTTCTAATGGAATTTTTAGGTCCGGGTCGTGTTGCGTGTCCACGGAAAATATTTTTTCTTGCTCGGATATGGTCATAGTTTTTTGGGATATTTTTGTCGGATTCAGATTTGGTTCTTGTCGTATTTCAGGTTTTTATCAAACAGAGTTTTTAGGTTCGGATCGAGTTGCGTGTCCATGGAAATTATTTTGTATTTCTCGGATCAGGTTATGGTTCTTTGGAATATTTTTGTCGGGTTCAGATTTGATTCGTGTCAGATTTCGAGTTGGAATTTTTAGGTTCTGGTCGTTTTGTGTGTCCACAGAAATTATTTTGTCTTGCTCGGATCGGGTTATGGTTTTTGGGGATATTTTTGTCGGATTCAGGTTTGGTTCGGATCAGATTTCAGGTTTTTTTTTTTTTTTTTTTTCAAATGAAATTTTTTGGCTCGGATCGGGATGCGTGTCCACGGAAGTTATTTTATCTTGCTCGGATCGGTTATGGTTCATTGGAATATTTTTGTCGGGTTCAGACTCCTGGTTTTGTTTTTAAATAGAATTTTTAGGTTCGGGTCCGGTTGCATGGCCTCAGAAATTAGTCTGTCTTGCTCGGATCGGTTGTGATTCATTGGAATATTTATGCTGGGTTCATATTTGGTTCGGTTCCGATTCCGGGTATTTTTCAAATGGAATTTTTAGGTTCGAGTCGGGTTGCGTGTAGACTGAAATTATTTTGTCTTGCTCGGAGGAAAATTTGTTGGTGGCCGCAAAATATTTAATCCATATATTTTTATTTACCTTTAATTAAAAGAGGTCTTTTTTCCTTAAAGACGTTGAACATATTTGACAATGAAGTTGTCTTTCAATTTGTTTTTGTTTTTTAATGTAATAAATAATTTTTCTCTATAAATTTATCCACTGATATTTCCATGAAGAATTTTTTTTAAACTAGATCTAATATTATGCAAATCTAATATTATGCAAAAATAGCATATTAAGATGATTAACAGTAATAGAAGCAATTTATTTTTAATTTATTTAAATAGAGTTGAAATTTCGAATAAGATACTTATATTTTGAAATACAAATATGATAAACGTAATTATAAGATACTTTTGTTCCTCATTTAACCCTTTATTACTAATACAAAATTATGTTGTATATCACTAAAGCCAAACGTATCAGAAAACTTTTCTTTTTTTTTAAGAATCTTTAAAATACCCCCTGAAAATACCTCATTTTGTCAAAAATCGTCAAGCTTTGAAGTTCTTTCCGATTCTAAGACATGTGCTTCAGACGTTTATGTAAATTCTTTTTATATGGCGAATGTAGAATACCTAATTTTTAACCGACTGCTTAAAATTACTGAGGTAAACAGAGAAAGAAAAATTTGACCATGCGAGATCAATAAATTTTTAATATATTGCAAGCTAGTAGTTATTATTTTTTTTAAGATAACATCATGTCGATTAGATATTTTAACCCTTAAATGCCTGATTTTTCAAAAATTATTATAATAATGTTTTTCGGCTTTCATTTTTAAATAAATCATGGGAAAAATACTTTTAAAAATCATATTTCGTTTTAAGTGTGGTTTACGGCTAAAAAACAGTTTGTTACTAATCGGCAATACTGGTCCTTAATTGAAAAAATAATTTTCCTTGATAAAATTCTGTAACATTAAACACACAAGAATTTTAGGAACTATAATAAGAAATAAATTTTACTTGCTCACTGCAGAACAAATTAGGGTATTTCTCAAGCTTCCAAACAAAACAAAAAGAACAAGTAGCAACAATTGCAAAAATAAATCTATCTCTATTCTTAAACAGCACAAGTGTTGCCATCTACATGTTGAAAATCGATTTAATAATATTTTCAGAATGTATTTTATTGGCAACATCAGGCATTATAGCTTCAATATTATTCTAATAGTATTTTAGAGCCTAAATTGGGTATGTTGCCGAAAAGCAACACCCGACATTTAAGGGTTAAACTTTTACATCATCACTAAATACTGAAAAATGATTTTTAGAAAGCGCCATAGTCTCATCTAAAAATATATTTTCAAAAAGCAACGTTAGTGTACTTTTCTCGAGACTTATATGAAACTTGTTTTCCTCTATTTAAATCTACCTTTTTAAAATAAAGAAACTGTCGCACTCCCCTGGTAGAAAGCAAAAAATCAAAGATATTTTAAAATATATTTATTTTACAATGTTAAATAAAGTTATTGCATTTATTTATAGTTTATGGAAGAAAAAAGAAAAATAATAAAGGATTATTATCTTATAAAATCGAACAAAATTGTGATACGTCTGATATTACAGCCATAAAAAATCATATATCCTCTCAAAGTTTTTTTAAGTACTCTGTAGGCATAGTTTTTGACTCTTAGTAGTTTTACCATTTATCTCACTCGTTATAACAGCGTTGTGCAATATTTCAGCTTCTAGTTGAAATTCCGAGCAAGGTGTGGTTGTCTAAACTTGATCTCTCTTTTCATGAGGCATATTGAAATACTGATTTCCGTTTAGATAGCGATAATTAATTGATCCTAACCTCAAATATTTGTGGGCATATATCCAATAAACAGATATATAACTTTTGAAAGATGAGTTTATTTCGGTTCACATTTTTTAAAAGTAAATTGTCATGAAATTTAAGTGAATTAACGCTGGATATTTGGATTTGCTTTAGCGCAGTGCTCTATAGAAATTGGATAAACTGACATCATCACACATTCAAGAGAGATACATATTAACCCATTAAGGACCGCACCTTCTTATACTTAACACAAAAGAAATAATATTTTATTTTATACATATTAACGAGTAAGAGAAAAAAAGCAATATAATAACTTTTTTTTAATGTGAGATATGATATGTTGCGAAAACACAACGTCAATACAAATAAACTACATTTCTGCCATATGATAATCTTTGAAGCGGTCACTATGTAGAGGTACATTACATTTACAACACATAGTTATAGTTTGAATGCTACAATATCTGTATCTTTTATTTCTTAATTTTATTTCATTCTTTATAGTGCATCTATGGGCATTATCCGAAATGTATCAATAAAAATTTTGAAAACATTCCGTACTATTTCATTCATATTTCTAGTCTTTTACAACTGTAATCAAAAAAATTTTCCTTAAAAATAAAACTCGTAGATACAATATGTGATAGCAAATTTGTTGAAAAAAATATTGATACTTTTCGGTTAGCCGGACGCCAGTGTTATGTATACATATGTATGTATATATACGTGTATGCATATATACAGGTATATGTACATATGTATATCTGTGTATATGTACAACAAATGTATGTATATACATATATGTATGTATATATATATGTGTATATATAGCACTGGCGCCCAGCTAACCGAAAAGTGCCAAATTATTCACTATAAAATAAAAAAAAATCACAAACATAATGTTTCGAAAACGCAACGTCAGTCTTTAAAGGGTTAAGGATACTCATACTTACTGAAATTTATTTTTGAGCGAAATGTATATTCAATGTATATTTTTAAAACAACACTGAATCAATTATTTACAATAAATGAAAATTAAAATTCTACTGCTATATTCACCTTGAATCAAATAATTAAAATATACATAAAGTACAAATAATTGTACAAAAATTACTTTTAAGTGCATAAATATAATATAAAGATATTTAAAATGCAAATTTAAAATATCCCAAAATACATCAGAAAAACCTAGAACGTTTTCAACAGTTACAAGGACGTCTTCAGTAGGATTTAAATGTTGTTATTATTTTCTTTGCGTTTATTCGAGAACTTTCCAGAAGAAAATAGTGTAATTTAAATTTAAATGTTGTACGTCAGATGATATGCCAGATAAAGTTATTCAAATTTTCAACAAAACGAGCTTTCCTCTGTTACGCAGCAAATACCTCCATACATCATGGATATCGTATGACAGTGCATCGCCACAAGCTGTATCGATATCCATGCTGTATGGAGATATTTGCTGCATAATAGATGAAAGCTCGTTTTGTTGAAAATTTGAATAACTTTATCTGGCATATCATCTGACGTACAACATTTAAATTTAAAATACAATATTTTCTTCTGGACAATTCTCGAATAAGCGCAAAGAAAATAATAACAACAACATTTAAATCCTACTGAAGACGGCCTTGTAATGACTGAAAGCGTTCTAAGTTTTTCTGATGTATTTTGAGATATTTTAAACTTATATTTTAAATATCTTTATATTATATTCATGCACCTAAAAGTAATTTTTGTACAATTATTTGTGCTTTAGGTATATTTTAATCAATTAATTACAGTAATTTTCTATGCCTCTCCTCATCTGACTATTAAGTGTTCTAATCCTAGTTTAAGCAATCCTTAAGAAATACGTTTAGAAATAATATAGAGTCAGTTCGAGTATTATGGAATATCATTTACACTTTTATTTGTAAGTCAACAGAAAAAAATTGAGATACATTAAAAGTTAGTAAAGAGCTATCTGACTATTACTACTTTGACTATTTCTTAATACATTTCTAATGCATTTAAAGTGGAAGAAAAAAATACATTTCAATATTTAGCGTTAAAAAATTTTACGCTTTTCGCGTATAGGCAACCTGACGGGTAATATGGACTAGGGTTATGGGGAATAACAAAAGTGTAAGAGGAAAACTATGATTTAAGAGAATAACGAAAGTTATTTCATGTGTAAACCTTAGTACATCTCCTATAACTCATCAGATTCTTTGAAAAATTATTTTAATTTTTAGACTCGTCCTGAACTAGTTGTTTAGCATGTTACCTAATTACCCAGTCATTCCATATTACTCGAAACACACCACCTTCAAAAACATAACCTTTTCACTCGTCAACAAGTTAGCATAGAGGTAAACTGACTGGGACAAAAATAATTATAACTGTCAACTTTATACTTAACTTGGTTGGCATTGACAGTGAGATTTTATAATTAATACGAATTTCATAAAACGAAACTACAAAAAACGGCGAGCATTGAGAATAAGATTTTATTTCACCGTATCGCTCCAACAACAGGTATCTAAACAGAACTGAGTGCAGTGCTTCATGAGAGTATTAAGAAGTCGTTTAGAAGATTTACGCTTGGCTGCAATACCATATGCGCTAGATATTGAAGTATTCCATATTGTTTTAAGTTTATTTGATTCACTGATTGATTCCATAATACCGGAAATTCCTCTGTTTGAAAGCGGCAATATTTATGGGTAATCTTAATACAAGGGATGTTACGATCTGTGCAATAATAGAAATATTCTGTTTAATAATTGCAATGTAACTTTCGTGTGACCCCTTAAAATCCCTTGTGTAAGCATGTAAATAACTATTGTGTGTCATCATAATTAAAATCAGTATAAACATGAAAATAGTAGTTAACACTCTTTTATAAGTATATTCAACGTTCGTCTTTAGAATTACACCTCATTTTTTAACTGCAATTCATGTTTTTTCCCAAAAAAAATCTGTTACAATACATTAATGGGGCTTGGACATCAAACTCAATTGGAAAATTCACTGCTTTTTTTCAATACTTGGTAGAAAGCGCAATCAAGTGGATTTATTAAAAAATATATAATTCTTGTCCTGTTTCTTTTTTAACCCCTTGGGAACGAGCAACACGTATACGTACCGCAAGAAGCGCTCAGAATCCTTGTTTTTTCTCACCAGTAAAGTTTTACTGCAAAATTTGCCTTATTTAATCAGCGCATTTTCTCGATTCAAAAAGACACAAATTTCTGTTTTTAAAAAACTGTGACAAAAGATTAAAAATTTCATAAAAGGCTCCCGTCGCGAAGGGGTTAAGATAGGGCAACAGAAAGGAAAAGAAACATTATTTAAACTATCTAAGATTTATAAATTGATTTCTCAACGTATAATCGTAAATTAATTAATGTCAAACTATATTTTATAAAAGAGGTTTTTTTTATATTACATCTTCATTTTTTATTTATAATTTATTTTCTACCTTTGAGCCTTTAAAATGTTTCATTGTTGCAGTTTTACAATCATTTAGCAAACTTTGGCAAGCGTTTATTGACGCATTATTAAATCAGTCGTCGTTTTAACACATATACATTGTGCAAGTTGCAGAGAATATTTGGCGATTGATCATCGCTGAAAGACTAACGAAAAAATGTCTTAACATTGATGCATTAATTTATAATTATGTTTTAACTATATTAAAATGTTGTATTGTTATCGGAAACACACTTGTGAATGTACTTTTTTAAATTCAGCATATCAGGGAGTGGATTTAAAATTTATTACAAAATCCCATCTTTATAGGAACAAAACGCAGATTGAGTGAAATAAATCACGTTCAATTAATGGTCATGCGTTTGAACAACATACACAAAAATTATCTCATATTTAATATAGAAATAAAAATACTTTGTTTAAGGAAATTAAATACAAGACCTTTTTGTAAACAGTTAAATTTTATTAGTGGCTTAAATACCAGTCGTGTGTGACTGTAATATCAATCTACTAAAAAACAACTTTTCAAAAGTAAAAAAAAAGCCAAGCAAAAAAAAAAAAAAAGAAAGAAAAGAAAAAAGGGGAAAGTTGTGGCTAAAAAATAGTGTGATATCAAATTTCCAAGCTAATATTATGGTACTTATTTAACATTTTTTATTAAAAATTTACCATATG
Source organism: Maratus speciosus (assembly GCA_963932465.1). Classification (NCBI taxonomy): domain Eukaryota; kingdom Metazoa; phylum Arthropoda; class Arachnida; order Araneae; family Salticidae; genus Maratus; species Maratus speciosus. The sequence goes on along the minus strand of OZ010791.1, from coordinate 317,182,823 downwards.
TAAGTCGAGTACCTAAGTATGCGTTGATAGAAAGCCTTTTCTCCTTTACTAAATACATCATAACGTGTTTCTGAAAATTATTTTTTTTAATTATGCATGATGGGCTTGGCGGCCATCTTTCCATATTTTACACAATTTTCTAAGCACACAAGTACATTGTTAAGATCGGAAATTCGAAATTGTTGCTAAAGCAAACATTTTATGCTTTTAATTTATGGAAATGAGTGCCTAGAAATTTATGTCTTAAAATAAAGTTGAAGTAACTTCAGGTTTTATCTTATGATTCTCTTTTTTCGGAGGGGGTTAATTAATTAGTTAAAGCAGTAAAAATCAATTTGTTTTTTTTTTTCTTCAAAATAAAAGACTTTCTTAATTTATCTGTCTGTAGCCAAAACTAGAAGTTCAAAATTCTTAATAATGCAAACATATTACGAGCTTGTCTGCTTAGAAATTTGTGTAAAATATGGAAAGATGGCCGCCAAGCCCATCATGCATAATTAAAAAAAATTAATTTTCAGAAACACGTTATGATGTATTTAGTAAAGGAGAAAAGGCTTTCTATCAACGCATACTTAGGTACTCGACTTACATATGGTAAATTTTTAATAAAAAATGTTAAATAAGTACCATAATATTAGCTTGGAAATTTGATATCACACTATTTTTTAGCCACAACTTTCCCCTTTTTTCTTTTCTTTTTTTTTTTTTTTTTTTTTTTTGCTTGGCTTTTTTTTTACTTTTGAAAAGTTGTTTTTTAGTAGATATCAGTTCTTTTTTTTTTAACAGATTATATATAATTGAAATAATTCTACTCGCTAAAATTAGTCCTTGTATAGCCTTTATAAGTAGGGAACAAACACAATAGTATACACTTTGTTTACCTATCATTCATTTTTTAGAGTAATTAATAATTTAAAAGTAAGGAAAGTCAATTTCTTCTTTCAAAGTATCAGTCTTTCTCAATTTATATCGCCTTAAAATTTTCTATGAAGGATGAAAATTTAGTAAAAATCAAATAGAGTCAAAATAAAATATATATTTACAGTTAGTCTGTCAGTTAATTGTTTGTTCTAACTTTTTTTGGCTGACGGTTTTGCAAAATAAATTTATCTTTACAAATGCCTACGGAAAATCCGAGAATGAAACCCCGCAGGAATCTAAAGAATCGAAGATCTGTCTAAAGAAGTAAATCTAGCAATTCTAGACATGATAATGAAACATTTTTGATAAAAAAAATCTAAAAATTTAAAGATATAAACTGTACATATAACTTCATCTTCATTTAGATCTTGTTATAGAGAAGAAAGAATAAATATGTAATTTTACTCAAGTCTGTTTATCCATACCTATTTGCATAAATGTGAGAATATAATTTCGTATAAAAATTCCCGTAAATTGATTATATTTAATAGTCTATTATTAAAGCCGCATAAACATTAGAATAAAATTTTTTTGCAGTTAAAAATTGCCTGAAATCTATAGTCTTATCGTTCGTCAAATTTGTTATATGTTTTTTTTAATACCCAGACACCTTTTCTAAACTCTGACCAAAGATCACAGAAATACTGAAATTATCCAAATACTTATACCTTTCTATCGTATTTCTTTTTTTGTGTGGGGGGAGGGGTGATAAGGGCGCTTAAGAACTTCGTTTTGTTCTTAGAATTCTGAATTAATCATTGAAAAGATCTGCCTACGTAAGTCTTGTTGCAGAATTTTCATTAGGTAAGAGTTGCATCAACTTATACATCATGTGAATATATTAAATTACTTTTGTAAAATACTAGATGGGAGCCATTGATATTTTCAGAGCATTTGCCTACATTTTAAACTTAAATTATTTACAACTATTCATTAATTTTCTATACGAATTAAAGAAGTCGTTGTTTCCATGGCAAATGTACCTTTCACTATTGCTTGTTTGTTTGTTTTATTGAACACATATATATCAGATCACGTGAGGATCACGGCGGGATTTGAACCCGCCCCCACCTACGTTCTCAAGCGATTAGCGGCGTGGTGTCTTATCCACTCAGCCACGGTGGGCCACTATTGCTTTATCTAATACCCAGATACTCAAATTTAACCAGCTGCGCTTAGAATCATGCTCATAACAGAGTACATTTATATGTAAGAGTGGTGACACATATGCACAAGTCGTGTACTCATATTCAAGTTTTTGTCCAAAGTACAGTAACTCAGTTTTCATTAATAGACGTGGAAGATTTCGATTAAACTAACCAAAAAAGTTTAAAAACATTGGCTTTCTGATTTGATTTTATTCAAAATCGTCTTAACCAACCAAAGTTAATGTCCGGGATCCAGAGTGTTTACTGCAAACATAAAAAAAGTTTTCAAAAATGCAGGCTTCTGATTGATCAATCTCATCGCGCTAATAGCGTGAAATCTATCTTGATCCCGGTCTATTCAACGTCCTTTAAATATTCGAGAAAGCCTTGACAAGTCAGGAAAATATCACACAAAGAAGGCAAAACAAAGAAGAAAAATCATTCATTGGCTCGTTCATATCCACAAGCCAATGAATGATTTTGTTCCTTTGCTTTGCCTGCTTTGTGTGATGTTTTTGTGACGCGTGTCAAGACTTTCTCAAATATTTAAGGGTCGTTTGTTTATTTCACCACCATGAAGCTATGAAAGGAGAGGAGCAGACATGTCAATCTTCCCGTGTGAAAAACTACATAAAGAAAACGAGTTCTTTCCCCCTCTTCTGCCCTTTTCTCTCTTGATTTTGAGCGATAGCAGCCCATTTAGCAGTCTACATAGCAAGATGCAGCTATATATGGCGGACGCAAGGGGGAGGGTGTTAGCGTGACCAATGACATAATAGGCCAGTTTATGACGTTTAAAAGTCACACGGAGTTGGATCATCTTTACACGATGATTAGTACAAAGCGGTGCGCCGATTTTTTTGTGTCCATTGCCGCGTACAGATAATCAACTCCACACTTAGGAACAGCTTCAAATGACGTCATCTACTTCGAGGCAAACGAAAAAGGACAGGCTACCGCGGCGCTACAGCGTCTAGAATATATAGTGTGGAAATCCAATCAGTCGATCACAGCGATATCTGCAGGATATTTCCCAAAACTCCAAGACAATTTGGTCTAGACGCTGTAACATTTTTTTAAACGTTTTATTAACTTACATTTGACCTGTGTGCTTGGCGTCAAACCCGCTGTAATAATACGATGTTTACTTTGAAATTTGAAATTATACAGCAGATGTCGCTGCGATAATCTCCCTGGATTTCAGCGTCAGTGCACATTTAAGGGATACACTTTTTAGCGGTTCTTGGATAGCAAATTTCCACATTATGTATTCTAGACGCTGTAGCGGTGCATTACACATGTCTCTTTCTTCTTTAAAAAATATCCTGCAGATGTCGATGCAAATGACTGTTTGGAATTCGACATCGTTGTACATTTAAGGGATTCAATACTTTCGCGCTTTTTTAAGTATTGCTGGGATAGTCGATTTCTACAACATATAATCTAGACGCTATAACGGAGCTATAGTTTCTAGAAGATATAGTTTAAAAATCGGCTTATTAAAAAAGTGCTAAAAATTGTATCCCATAAATGTTGAACGAGGCTGAACGACGAATGTCGATTACAGCGACATATGGTAATTCCAACATAACTATTTCAAAAGAAAATGTTTCGCTCAGAGAAGATCTAGAAAATGTTGCTCCTATCGACATTTGTCATTCAGTATTTTTCAATATTTATGGGATTCAATTTTTAGCACTTTTTAAAGAATTACTGGAATAGCCGGTTTCCACACTGTGACCGTGATCTAGGTAGATTTTTCTGTGTTATCGTAACGAGATTGACTAATCAGAAGCCAGAATTTTTGCTAACTTTTCACTGTTTGCAAAATTGTACCTGGATACCGGCCGATATTTCTAGACGCTATAACTGAGCTCAGGAATAGTACAGAAAGCAAACTCTGTATTTTGATACATTAAGGCCGTGATCTAATTAGGAACAAGTGTGTATCTATAACGAAGTAGCGACATACGGCCAATAATTGTTTATTGGTAAAAGTGATAAAAACAAATCGTTAAAGTTCTTTACGAGCATGCCATTATCGCCAGGTCAATGCATGCTGAATTATTTCCCTAGTCTAATAGAGATCGTCCATGCGCGTATCTTCTAATGGAGGATATTCCAAATATGGGTTCGAGGCTGAAAAAGTCACTTGGTACCGGTAATTTACCCAAAGAATTTCTAACTGATAGAAGGGAAACAGGAAACTACACTGTTAAAAATATCGTGAAAAATTACCTCGGTTCTTACAGGTTCTCTATTTTCTGACCAATGAGAACGCTACATAAACGCCTATGAAGCGTTCTCATTGGTCAGAATACAGATAGCCTTTAAAAACAGAGGTAATTTTTCACGATATTTTTAACAGCGTACTACTGCTTTCTCCCATGAACTGTTTCCTTGGCTAGCGGGGATTTACGTTACGTAGACGGAGCCTTCCCTTCTTTACGCTAGACGTTCTTTCCTTGACCATGTGATCATAACGTAGATTGAATATCCTCTATTCAAGAAAGCGGATTGCCGTACTTTCGACAAAAGCTTGAAATGAGCATGTCTCCTGTGCATATATCACCACTCTTATGTATAAAGGCTCTCTGTTATGGTGTTGTTTCTGATACAGCGCCTAGAATACCTAGTGTGGAAATATGCTATCCAAGCAGTTCTAAAAATTTGTATCCCTTAAATGTGCGACGATACTGCTAAAATTTCAAGTGTCGATCGCAGCGACATCTGTGGGATTTTCGTATTACTATTATTACATTGTATAGACTAGCAATTTCTTGCAGTTGTAGAAAATATCCTGCAGATGCCGCTGCGATCTGCATATTACAACAGTATCATTGCACATTTAAGGGATACAATATTTTAGCGCTTTTTTAAGTATTACAGGGTTAGCCGATTTCAACACTATATATTCTAGGCGCTATAGTTTCTGAGCGCTGTTGGTTAAATTTCGATATTCGTGTTTTAGAGTGAGCAATAGAGAAAAGTACTAAAACTATTGAAACAACAACTTCTTTAATATTGAAATGTATAGCAAAGGAGTTCAGAATCAATGCCTTAAATAGTTTCGAATACGCACTGCTGTTATGACATCAATACCCTTCCTGGATGTGGAAATGCAAAATTGTGTTCAACATAATTGGCCGCAATCTAGATAGATTTTTCGCTGTTAGCGAAACGAGATTCATTAATCAGAAGCTTTCACTTTTGCGAACTTTTCGCTGTTTGCAGCAATGCAGGCTATTGATTGGTGAATCTCGTTTCGCTAACAGCGAAAAATCCATCTGGATCCCAGCCTAAATTTCTGTAAACATTGCACTTCATCCATGGCACTAGGAAAATGACTCAAAACTTTTATGACATAGGCCGGGATCCAGAAGCAGCAAAAATTCTCAAACATTCTGGCTTCTGATTGGTCAAACTCATTTCGCTAACAGCGAAAAATCTATCTGGATCTCGGCCATAGTTTTCTTCGATGAAATCAATGCAAAAGGATAATATAAAAAATTTTAAAAGACTTCTAAAATGATTTGGCGGGTTTATCGCTGTTTGGCATAATTTATAAACTTTAAAATTAATTAACAGTTTTTCGCTAATTAAGAATAGAAAATTTGTGTTTTTAAAGCTGAATTTTACAAAAGCACGTAGATTGAGTAAATATCTGTCCAAAAATGCAATCCTTACTTTTTTATGTCCATTATTTAAGTCTCTACCTTGATTGAACCATAAATTGTGACGAAGAAAATAAATCGATCATTTTCAGTATCTCGACGTTATTTTAAAAAATCTATATCTCTGTTTATAATTAATTTATGAGGATGCATTTGGTCTCAAATTGAAGATATTTTCCATTAGGTCCTTCTGGTTTTGGTTTTATTTTTCTGCGATGATTGGTTCTTTTGATATGGGAAATTTTACGCTGGCATGTTTGGTTGATTTTACATGGAGAAGTTGTCATCAGTATAATAAGCAGTTACGGTGTCTTGCGTTTTATTCTTGGCGTTTGTTTGTTTGGCGAGGTTAGCAATTTTTTTTTCAGCTTGGCTTGGCAGAACGACCGTCCTGCTTGATCCTATTAAAAATGTGAATAAATAATTAAAAATAGTATACAGTGAACTACCGTTAGTGCGTACTTCCAAGAGGGGCCATTTTTCACCCGCATTAACAAAAATCAACATTAAAATATGTCCTTAACATTAATTAGCATATAAAGGGGAGAGATGAAATTTTCCGCATTATATGTAGACGAATTAGCGAGAGTCCACTGTATTTACAATTACTTTGTATCAATCTAATTAATTTGTATTAAATTTTCTAAGGCTTACTTTTCAGTCTTCATATTTCAGAATACTGAAATATAATTCTTATTTAAAAACATAAGCAAATATTTTATAAAAATTAATCAGCAAACTATAGTAGAATAACCACAAAGATTTTATTATTATTATTATTATACTGTTTGTGTAAAATTAAGATTAAGAAGCAGGGCATAAAATTTTTGACTTGTGAAATTTCATTGATGTATTATATTTCTTTATTTTTACGCAGTTTTTTTTTTCTTTTGTCGGATGTAAAAAATACACAAAGATCACTATTTTACCGATTATATAACAATAATAGAATTCTAAAAATCAGACAATTTTTACTTATACAAAAAATATTTTATCATTTTCTTCAAGAATTAGACAAATCTTATTTAAATTCTTCATCTTTTTCCTACTACATTGCTGCTAATTTTCCACTTTTTTTATTTTTTTTTCATTAAAATAAATAATTAATTGAACCAGAAAAAATATTTTAAGAAATATTTATCGTTTCTATGCTATTTTTTTATTACCTTTCTTTATTTAATAAATTTTTTGGTAGTATTTAGACTGGAAATAAAATAGAAAATTCACAGCTATGAAACTACTTTGAACAATTTACATTATCAACTTCTTTTTCAATCTAATTTTAATCTGCACGGCATTTTAAAAATGAAAATCAGATAAAGAAATGTAAAATTATATTACTTTCTGAAAACGTTCTGAAATCCAAACAATATGCTTCTGAAATGCAAAAATATGCTGTTTGTAGATTACATTTTAGATTTTGATGTATAGTATTCAGAAAAATAATTGTTCGTAGGGCATGTTTGTTTATTGAAATGCTCTCAGAATAATTCCTTACAGTCATGAAAAATAAAAATACCGATATGGGGTTAGTTGGCCCATTTGGCACGGGGCAGGTTCGACCGGCGGGCCAACATGCTCCGTAGGAATTTGGCTCTGGGGGATTGGAATTTTGATAGTTTTAATAAATTATTTTAATGAACATTTATTATTCTAATTAATTTATTATTAATTAATAGTTAGGAATTATTTTATTAATTGAATTCCTGGTTATTCCAGTCAATCTTTTTAAAAAATGAAGTTACGAGGTTGTTTACCTCCTCCCCACATTAAATCAGCTGCTCTGTTGTAAAAAAACATTTATAACTTTCATAATTATAGAAAAATCCATCCCTGTTGGCTTGGCCTACAGTGCAGGTATATTTCGAAGTTAAGTACTAATTTCACCACCAATTTAACGGATTAAGGGAAATGTGATTTTTTTTCTTATACAACCCCCCCCCCCCCCAACACACACACACACACTTTTTGTTTTCAATTTCTTTTTTGCTGTAATAGTTGGTCCTATCAAAAACTTGTCAATATAAAAGTTGTAGTTAATATTAAGAAGATGTATTATAAATTTAAATGGATTTGATATCTTGTGAATTGACAAAGTTATGAATTTTCTTCTTCTTCGACCCGCCTTTTACTTTTTCTTTCTTTTTGCTGTAATAGTTTGTCCTATCAAAAACATAATAAATTTTATGTTTATATTCATTGTAATGATGAAAATGATAGTCCAGTCAAATTGTCAGAAAATTGGGCCAATAGATGCAAAAATTCTGCTAGAAGATTTTATGTTTTTAAAGTGTTTATGGGGATGTTAATAACAGGAATTAATTGTTTCCCAACAAAATATCTCGAGGCTAAACTTTGTGGAGCCAAAAAACCACGAAATTTTCGGACTTTTTTCAGTTTTTTGCCTATAACTCGAAAATTATAAAATTTTTGTGTACCATACTTAATTGCAAAAAGAAAGAAAATTAAATTCTCTACAAATTTCATACTAAAAACGTTTTTCTAAACCCATTATTAAGCGCGCTACAACTTTTTGAAAATAGCACATTTTTTTCAACTTCATAGAAAGTGACCTATTTTTCGCCTCCCATCCCTAAAAAAAATTTCTTTTCATCACTAACTGTGGAAATGAAATGCACCTATTGATGAATAAGTAAGAAGGCAAATTTTCCAGAAGGTTAGGCAGAAGGTAGGGTTGCCAGATAGTACGTTTTTCTCGTACGTTATACGTTTTTAGTATTTTTTAGGTCTATAGCGCTTTTTAGGTATTAGGTGTACGTTTAAATGTGTGAGCACAACGTTTTCTTCCATTTTTCTACCCCATCCCACTTTTGATAGTTTAAAAAATATTCTTTTTCAGTTTACTTTAAAATTTCACCTTTTGCCAAAAATAAGTTATGGATATGCGCATCAAATGTAAAAACGGCTTGTTTTAGATCAGTAATACAAAAATCTTGGGTGAGTTGTGTAATATTAAGTGCGCATTTGCTGTTGAAATAGATCAAGTGAACTCTACCTTATTATAGATAAATATCTACATTATAAAAATTTTTATTTAGTCTAACTGTATCATAAGTTTAGATATTTTGTTTGATTTATTATCACCTTTTATGCTTAACCATTAAACGTTGAGCCTGATACATTCCCGGGCAATTTGTCCGTGATTGTATCGGCCGCGATGATTACAAGGTTAAATACAAATATTTATTTTTGTAGGGTGTCCATTGCTAAAATTTTCCTAATTATTAAATTGCAGGATGGTCTGATTTATCTTTATTCTTACAATTCAATTACTTTTTCATTCATAATTGGATAAGACTGCAAAATTAGTTTTAAAATGTTAACAGAATAATGTAATACAAATGCAGTTAGAGAATAATGATTAGATCGATTAATTAATAATAACCACTTTTTAAGGAAATTCGTTAACGAAAACATTACTGGCGCATTCAATATAGTTTAGCATGGTACGAAAAAGAACGATAGTGCGATAAAATAAAAACAAACTAGTGTCAATCAAAATCTTCGTTTTTTCAGAGATAAATCTGGCAACCTTAGCAGAAGGACGATATCCGGCAACCCTAGCAGAAAGACAGTTACGAAGGGAGCGGGGGGGGTGGCAGGGGATAATAATAGGGAATGCAGTTGGAAGATAGCGGTCACGTGACTTTCCAACGCAGGTGTTCTTTCTTAAAGACTCACCCTTCCCTCTCTACACTGGTCTGGTATCTTACTATTCAGTTTATTGCGCGTCTGCTTCTCGTGCAGTAGTGAAAAATGAGCGAGCCCGATCCAAAATTGTGTTTCGTTTGCCAAACGGCTTCAAATCGTGATACACGCATTGTGACCCAGAAAGGACTTGCCAAGCTCTTTGAATGTAGCGTTCAACGTCAGAATAATACTCATCAACGTTTTCTGAAAAGTGGCAAGGAAGTTAGGGTACATGAGGATTGCCGAAAAAAATATGTGAATGAGAGAATGATAGCAGCATATGTTCGTCGGGGTGAAGAAGATTCTACACAGACTAATTTGTACCTCCGATCGAGCACTTCTTTCAAGTTTCGAGATAATTGCTTCTTATGTGGAGAAGGTAATCCCGATTACTTCAACGAAAAACAATAAAAAAAGCCCTACGCAAACCACGCAGACATTGAACAGTGTGAAAATGTGGATGATATTATTTATGCAGAAGAAGAGGATTATGAAGCTGATACCTGGGAAACCATCGACCAAACCAGCAACGTCGATGACCTTCGCAGCCAGGATGATGATGTCGCAACAAGGTCAAAGCTGTTGAAGATCATGCAGCCTGCCCCTTTGCTTCTCAAGCTGAGGTTGACGAACCAAACTCATCAACCCGCAAGCGCTCCAGACGTTACTAAATTCATTAAAGATGTTACTGTAAGTATTTTTTTACTTACATTCATGCTACCTACATTCATAATACCTACTATTATTGTTCTCACCTTAAGTTGTAAATACAAAAAAAAAAATTACAATGTTGTCAATTTTTTAAGGTTTTACCATTGTAATTAATCATTATTACTATCATGCAAATACCTGTAATATAAAAAGTTACATTAAAGAGGATAAAAGAAATAAAAATGGTGTCAAATGTTGGTATTTGCGATTTTTTCACAAAGTTAGAAAAAAAGTATCATTTTCAGGAAGCTGTAGCGCGCTTAATAATGGATTTAGAAAAATACTTTTATAATGAAATTTGTAGAGAATTTAATGTTCTTTCTTTTTGTAACAGAGTACGGTACACAAAAATTTTATAATTTTCGAGTTATAGGCAAAAAACTGAAAAAAGTCCGAAAATTTCGTGGTTTTTTGGCTCCACAAAGTTTAGCCTCGAGATATTTTGTTGGGAAACAATTAATTCCTGTTATTAGCATCCCCATAAACAGTTTAAAAACATAAAATCTTCTAGCAGAATTTTTGCATCTATTTTTGACAATTTGACTGAACTATGATATCTAGGTAAGCAATTAATTCTATTTATATCTATAAATTGATATTTTTTAACTTTAGTCCTTTTTCCTCTCGAATTAATAATTTTATATCTTTATGGCTTCATTAAGGAACGTTGTATGGTAGATTTTCTTTAGGCTATATTGTGTTTTCGTTCGCACGAAATAAAAATTAATATTTGGTAAAATTTTGAACATTTCCTAAACATCTACACTATCAGAACATTAAAAAGTGACGTTGGCTAACTTACCCCGCAATCGGGGTAGGTTGACCCAAGCGACTTGGTGTTAGTTTGAGCTTCTAAATTAATACTTATAGTTAATATATTCAAATTTTAAGATTGTGACTTCTTGTTGAAAACACATTGATAGTGGTAACATAAAAATAAATTTAAAATGTTGAATTGTAATTTTTTTTTAATTATTTGAAGAAAAAGCGGGCCAACTAGCCCCGGTCTACCCAAGCAAATATAATAATTTTGGAAAAAAGCACGATAGAATCCGGACGTCTGGAATGGAAAGTTCAGTAATTTATTTTGAGAGCTTGTGATGTACGGGTAAATTACAATTAACAATAGGTGATGAAATATTTTTTTAATGAACATAATATGACTAAACTACATTTGTTTATCTTCAAATTTGAAAAAAATAGAATTTTTAGTTTAAATTTTCACCAAAATAAAATAGTCATCATCACGTTTCTGGACACCAGACATCCAGATATTTATGTTATTGGAATAAAGTTTTTTCTTTTTTTTACTTGCATTTGTGTACTTGTTTAAATTTATTCTTTTTATTTTTAAATAATTTTTACCATTTCTCGAAAATTCTTTCACTTGTTGTACCCAAAAAGGATATTTCCCATAATATATTTTGTATGAAACTTAGTTTCTATTTACAGTTATTTCAGACACACAAGTGATTACAATTATTACAATTATTTATAATTATTACAATAATTTACGATTATTACATAGGGGATTACAATTATTATAATTATTACAATTATTTACAATTATTACATAGGTGATTACAATTATTTCATCCATGTAGCATAGGTGAATTACCACTTTTCTTTTAATAAAAGATACAGATTTTTCTTAAGTCTTCATTAAAAAAATTACTTAAGAATCGCTTAAGAAGGATAAAAATGAAATTAAAAATCGAAGCTGTTGTATTTCATATCAATGTTCACTTTAAAATATATTGTATATTAATGGCATAAACGGGTATTAAACCTGATACCACACAATCCATAAGTAAAACCACTACCATGGCATCTTCAAGAACTTCGACACACTGTCGTGCATTAAGTACTTAAAAGTGTAAGATGAACTTAAAATTTCGGTATCTTAAGACAGGTTGGTTCCATGAGTACTTGTAGCGTAAGTCACATAGGTGCAAATTGCTAAGATTTTTGGCTACCAGTGTTACCTAATTCATAGTTAAAACCACTACCATGGCATCTTCAAGAACTTCGACACACTGTCGTCCATTAAGTACTTAAAGTGTAAGATGAACTTAGAATTTCAATATCTTAACACAGACAGTTCCACGAGTACTCGTAGTGTAAGTCACATAGGTGAAAATTGCTAATATTTTTGTCTATCAGTATTTTAGAACGGAAAAAAAGTGACTTATTTTATCGGAGATATCTCATCTATAATAATAAGGAAAGAAGTTTGTGTGTGACTGTGTGAGTGAGTTTTTCGATGGTGTTCTGAAGGGACCCCTGCACGTAGAGCTACAAAATTTGGGGAAAAGGTACGTCTATATATGAAGTTTTGCACCTCGAAGCCCGATTTTCGATTTTTTGATTAGATTTTTTTAATTTAATTTTTAATGCGATTTTTAAGGATTTTTTAAGTTTTGAAGCGATTTTTCCACATTAGTGAAAAGAATACGGTTTATTTTAACTCAATATAGTAAATTTTGTTCTCTTTTCAAAAAAATTTATTCGGAATTCGTACAGCAATTTCTGAATTTTTAGCGCATTTTTTATGTGATTACTGAACAGCAGTTAATGCGTCTTCATACCTATAAGGGGTGTTACCGTAGGGGGGACACAGTTCTGTAGCCAAATGCCGCCAAGTTTGTCTTCAACTTCGCGATATCGCTAATATTTCGCCAAATTCCCATAGACTTCCATTGTAAACCAATAGGGATTACTATTGCTTATAGATAATCAACAAATTGAGTATTTTAATGCAACAAAAACTAATATTAACTTAAGGGATTATATTAATTATATTTAAGGGAATCCAAGTAAATTAACTTATGAATAAAAGTAACATGATACAATGCTTAACATGCTTTCCCAAACATAAATTTTAAGAGAGCCCGCAGGTCAAAGAAATTAGGTTTGAAACTTTTATCCAATTATAATAAATTTTGACTTTCGTGATTTTTGAACTTTTTGTGATTTTTAATTCGATTTTTAAGTTTCTTTGCGATCTGTTGAAATTTTTTGACATTCCATTTTTTTCCTATAATACTAAAGTAATTTCTGCCCTCATTTCAATAAAGTTTATTCGAATTTTGTTTAGCAATTTTCGAATTTTTGGGGAATTTTGTATGTGATTTTTAGCGTATTTTAGCGATTTCCTACCATTCTTCCACATTAGTGAAAGGAAACAAATTTCAATCTTCGAACACAATATATATATATTTTTTCTCTTTTCGAAATTTGTGCAGCGATTTAAAAATTTTTCGCGATATCTTATTGTGATTTTCAGAGCTTTTTCGCAATTCGTGCTGTTTTCTGACGTACCCGGGCAACGCCGGGCACGTTAGCTAGTTAATAAGATAAGGCGAAGAAAACATTTAAAAAATAACTGTGGCCAAAATGCATAGCAGTTATCAGCTATGTGACTTACACTACAAAAACGAGTGGAACTAGCCCACATTGAACGCGAGAGACGTAAAAATACGTTTTGTGGAATAAGAGGAAGAAACTATTATTGGTACTGGAAATTTTGCAAGGAAGACAAAAAAAAAAAAAAAAGTGTAATCCAAGCATGCTTGCTTCTGATTTACCAGACTATGAGATCTCCGATCCCGCCAATCGTAAACGCCGTAAATATACACTTTAAATTGATGACGAAGACTGAGATTCCTTCACTCTTCAGCTATACTTAAATTTTCTGTGTCTGTTTTGTCCTTGTTTATTTGGGAAAAAATATTAATCTGCTATTTTAGAAATTTTCTTAAACTTAATACTTAACTTCTTAATTTAATGCATGATCTCTGAAAAAAAGTCTTTTTTATATAAAGTTTTTTCCCTCGGTAGCTTTTTCGCCTGTTCTTTTTGGAATTAATGGAACCGTTTTTTTTCTTTTCAACCTTTTTCTTTTTTCTTTCATTTTATTTAAACTTTTAAGTATCTTAAATAAACTTTCATATATATTTTTATTTCATTCTTATCTTTAATTTTTCCTACTTTCAAGCGGTTTACCACTTTTAAACATTTTCTTTTATGACTCCCTAATGGCTCTGCAAATCGAACTACCTCTAAACTCGATGTTACGTTGACCGCAACTAGGTAGTCCACACAACCACTTGCATTGTTCAATCGTTCCATTGCATCTGATTGGTTGTGAGCAAGTTTTAATTAATAGTGACATTTGTATACATAAATTTTGAGATCATTTTCGAAAAATGGTCCTCGTTTAATGTGTTAAAAACTAAGAATCATTTGAAAGAATTCTAGGGATAGGAATGCTACAACACATTTCATAAAAATCTACTTGCGTTATGTTTGTATCACCCCCCTTAATAAAAACTATGCACATAGACGAAAAAAGAAAATATGAAAGGTTACAGAAAATCTACCTAACCAGTAAATTTTATTTTATTATTAGTTCATTTTATAATGAAACAAAGATTAATGCGCTATAATTATCTACACTGCTATGCAATATTTAAAAAATAACTTTTATAAATATTATTTTCATAAACTTAATTGCCGAAACGTCAGTGAAGGCTTACTGTGGAGACACGAAAAGTTTTGGTTTCCGTTAGTCTGTCTGTCTGTTAGTCTGTCTGTTCCGCGATAACTGCCGTAAAAAGCATCCGATTATCTTAAAATTAAGGATGCATGTTGGTGAAATCCCCGGATTTAGCTGTATAGTTTTTGGTTAAATTTGGTTCATTCGTTCGGAATATATAGAACATTTTATTTTGCGACTTAATGCTTTCGTATAGCAATTCAGACGATTTTTCCATTTTTAGGTGCGTTCGTAATTATATAAATACGTAGCACCTATAGTCGTCGTTCAGTCCGTCCGTCTGTCCGTCCGTCTGTCCGTCCGTCTGTCCGTCTGTCCGTCCGTCCGTCCGTCTGTCCGCATGTAACAGAGCAAAAACTACCCAACCGAATGGTCTGAAATTTCAAATATATGATTGTTGCAAAATTTTGTCGAGCCATTTCAAATTTTAGGAAAATCGGATGTATAGTTTAATTACAGGGACAGTCAAAAGTTTTTCTTTACATTACGGCCAATGGGAAAAATTATTGCAAGTGCATTTTAATGATATTAGAGCCGTCCGAATGATCTGAAATTTTAAAGATATAATTGTTGCAAAATTTTGTCGAGCCATTTCAAATTTTAGGAAAATCGGATGTATAGTTTAATTACAGGGACAGTCAAAAGTTTTTCTTTACATTATGGCCAATGGGAAAAATTATTGCAAGTGCATTTTAATGATATTAGAGCCTTCCGAATGATCTGAAATTTTAAAGATATAATTGTTGCAAAATTTTGTCGAGCCCTTTCAAATTTTAGGAAAATCGGATGTATAGTTTAATTACAGGGACAGTCAAAAGTTTTTCTTTACATTACGGCCAATGGAAAAAATTATTGCAAGTGCATTTTAATGATATTAGAGCCGTCCGAATGATCTGAAATTTTAAAGATATAATTGTTGCAAAATTTTGTCGAGCCATTTCAAATTTTAGGAAAATCGTATGTATAGTTTAATTACAGGGACAGTCAAAAGTTTTTCTTTACATTATGGCCAATGGGAAAAATTATTGCAAGTGCATTTTAATGATATTAGAGCCTTCCGAATGATCTGAAATTTTAAAGATATAATTGTTGCAAAATTTTGTCGAGCCATTTCAAATTATAGGAAAATCGGATGTATAGTTTAATTACAGGGACAGTCAAAATTTTTCTTTACATTACGGCCAATGGAAAAAATTATTGCAAGTGCATTTTAATGATATTACAGCCTTCCGAATGGTCTGAAATTTTAAAGATATAGTTGTTGCAAAATTTTGTTGAGCTATTTCAAATTTTAGGAAAATCGGATGTATAGTTTAATTACAGGGACAGTCAAAAGTGTTCCGTTACATTGCGGGAATGGGAAAAAATTATTGGAAGTGCATTTTAATGATGTATCAGACTATGCACTTTATGAAGTGCAAAAAATTATACATTCAGTACAATATGGGGTGCAAAAAATAATTATAAAACTAGTTATAGTACGAACGCACCTCATTTGCCACGTTTGACGAGCAATTTCCAACTTGTTATTTGTTGAAAAGAAATGGCTCATATGATTGAAGGATTTAAATGCTAAATTAAGGATGATGAAATTTCCTAATTAGAACCATACATTATTCATATTAGTTTGAAATTTTGTAATTTTGAAATTTCATATTTAATTGTTTTTATTTTCTTTTAACTGTTACCTAGCAGCGAACTACACCAAAAAATTTCGTAAATGTGAAAGAATGTGTAATTGTTTGAAGTTAAATCAATGTCAAAAGGGACGAATTAATGCCTTTGTGTCTTTACATATAGATGGAATTTACCACATAAATAAAGAAAGACTATGTTCTACTTATTTTGTTCAAATATTTTTCTATTAAATTAAAAAGTTCATTATTTTCATAAGGAATAAATCAACATTTTGCTATGAAATTTAACAATCTCTGTTTTTTTTTTTTTTTTTTTTTTTTTTTTTTTGGTCGTTGCCACGAAAATTCAATCCCGGAATAAAAATTTATCCTAAACAGTTAATTTTTATTTGAAAGATTTTTATGTGCGAGAGGAAAATGAAATAAAAAATAGACATGAATACGCCTTCATATTAGAAATAAAGTGAAAATACGAAAAGAAGGCGAATTTGATCTCATATATCAAAAATAAAACGAATACGCTTTGAGGTTGAAATAAAAGGGGCTTGTGTTATGATATTAATTCTTATTATTTAAAAAAAAAAATTTTACTAATATCTCATGGTTTATCGTCTGCACACAGCTAACATAAATATTAATTCTTAATCCAAAATTCCAATGAGAAAAAAAAACTTTTGAAAAGCAAATATATAGTAAATATCAAAATTATGCACCGCAAAATTATCGCTGTCGAAAATGACGTCATTGTATCGGAAATAAATATTTTCATCCTTAAAAACCAAGCATTAACTAGATTGCCTGAAAAAATGTTTTTTGACGGGTGTTACTTCTTAATGCCGCCTCATTTCAAAAAATATGAATGAAAATTATTTTATTTTTAAAGGAAATTACATTTTCATTCATAAAACCTAAACGTTTAATATAATTGCGTCAATGTAAATCATTTTCTGTGTTACCAGTATTGAAAAATAAGGCTCGGAAGTGTAAAAAGAAATCTAAGATTTGCGCTAACCATTAGCGCAATCAATAAAAAGTTACGTATGTAAATTAATAAGACCACGGGGGGTTCAGGGGGGCGGAGCCCCCTTGAAGAAATCTACTTTATTATTTAAAAAATATACCAGAATTAATAGCTCATGAAAATTTCGAAATATCCTTCCATAATGTTTTCAATTTAATGCTTCTAATATCTGAAAACTTCGTATTTTTTATTCTTATAAATAATTACATAATTTGAAAACTTTAAATAGCGGTTTGGAGGAAATTGAATATTAGCAAAGTGAGTATAAAAACAATGACTTGCAGAGCTGACGTTGAGGCTCTTGATCTGCAGATTTACTAGTGTAATATGCGTAGTGCATTAAGGGGACCAGCTAAGCGAAATTTGGGGGGAAAAATCGATTTTTACTTTTTTATATCATTAAATAATTTAAACTTTTACCTTTCCAAAGATGTGTCACACATGTTTATATATATAATAAAAAGAAGTGTTGGAATTATTCTTCTTTCTAAGAGTACGTCACAGCTTAATGGCCATTTAAATCTTTAATTGACTTATTCTTAAAACTTGGATTTTTCATATTTGTGTTCCTTTTTTTCGATATCTATTAAACTTAAGAACTCAGATTTTTTTTAATACTTATATTATGTTATATTGTATACTTTAACAGATGGATTTAATGATTTTTTAAAATTATTTATTTTAGGCAGTGAAATCTTATCAAAAATACTAATTTAAAAATAACTTTCAATAAATAATTAATAATTAATTTTCAGTTTCACTTAGAAAGAAAATGGTCTGTTAAAATACGTAGAACATGTTAATCTAACTACTCTAAAAAATCTAAAACTCTATCGTTCACCATTTCTGAGAAAAAGGTACATAAATTTGGTAGATTTAACATGACGTAGATAGGGTTTCCCCGGTCTCCTTAACATAACACATTAAAACACCACGATAGAGGCACAAAAAATACACATTTTTATAAATATATCACAACATATTTGAATGAAGCCTGAGATAATAATATGGCATACAAGTAATATAATACATAAAATAAAAATGTTCTTCAAGTCATCAAATGTTCGATAAAATATTGAAAACCTCCATAAATATTTATTTTATCACGCATCAAAGAACACAATTACAAATCATGCCCCAAAGAGCTGAAAAGTAACCAAAGCTGAAAATAAATCATAAGCAATCTTCCTAAATTTCTCATTCAAAACTTTGAGTAAAGAGTATTCAAATAACAAATATTAGGATGGATATAAAACTTGAATTATAAATTGGTTTCAATAAGATAACTACGCTGATCGCATAGAAATGAAATAGAAATAAAATTGCACTTTTGTAAAATAAATATTGCTGTTATTTCTTATCACTATATCACAAGAGTAAACATATTCAGTACTCTAAGTAACGCCAGAAAAAATATACAGCATAACAGGGTGGAAAGGGAAAATGCAAACGTTGATATTATCCAACTGAATAAATTTGTTGTGTTAGAAGAGAAAAAAATAAGAGCATGAATATTTTTATTTATTTATTTTACTTTTTTGCATTCAACGAAATGTCTGTGTTTAAATTGTAAAACAATAACATCAATTATTTTCCTGCACAATTTTAAGGGTGACAATAAAATAGTAAAAGTATATCTTGAATTGATAAGTGATATAGCGTGGAGTGAAGGCCGTGTAACAGATTTTAGTGACTGTTTTAGAGAAAATTTAACAGCAAACTTTTTTTAATCAAAAATCCCTATTTCACTTAAGATACTTAATCTCACCTTTGTGAGTAATATCTCGAGGGATAATTCCCTGCAGTACATTAGTCCCTAATAGCGATACCTTCGTTACCCAGTGATGAGGAAATTGTAAGAATTGTGATTTGGTAGTACGCCAGTCTAAAAGTTTTGGAAACCCTGCTTTAGAAATGGCTTACCTCTTGAATATCTATTTTGTTTTAGAATATCTATGATATAATATATCCTTTATTTTATAGGTCTCAAAGGTACCAGATATCTAAAAGTAATAGTAATTATTGGGTTGGCTAATAATTTATGGCGTTTTTTGTTTTTTTGTTTTGTTTTTTTTGTTTTGTTTTGTTTTTTTGTTTTTTTTGTTGTTGTTGTTGTTGTTTTTGTTTTTTTTTAAGTTTAGGTTTCCACACAAAAATGAACTACAAATCAATCAATAATGTATTCTCCGTTGTTGTTTACAATTTTTTTCCAACGTCCAACAAGCTTTTCAATGCCTCGACGTCAGAAATCACCTGGTTTCGACTCTAAAAAATCGTCCAGCCAAGCCTTCAATTACACGTCATTATTGGAAGAAACGCCACGCAATGCATTCGAGGGGAATCAAAATAGATGGAAATCCGAAGGTGCCAAGTCGGATGAATACGAAGTATGTGGTAGCACTTCCCAGCCATGAGTTTGAATGACTTTCTTTGGTCATTTTGGCAGCATCGTTTTACGCGGGTGTTTTGCTCAAGGTGTCTCTCTTTTGTTGGGGCTAAGCCATTCTTTGCCCTGCTTCATATTGACGTGCAGGTATAGGCACCATTTTTCGTCGTAGGTAACAATTCGGTAGAGGGGAATCGCTCCTTGTATCCATGAGTTGACCGATGACGGGCAAACAAACAGGCGGAGACCGTGACTCGTTGATTTTTGTTGTTGTCGTTCAAAACATGAGGAACCCATGCGCCCAACTTTTGAACTTTTCCCGTCGAGTGAAGATGATGCTCTATGGTACTGTAGGAGCATTCCATTATCCCTGCCAAATCCCTCGTCTCGTTTGGCGGGGATCTAATTAATCCAGTCATGGGGATCTAATGAATCCCTTTCAGTCGCTCCTCCTCGAACTGAACGGTGCGTCAGGTGCAATGCATGCCTTCGAGGTCGGAATTTCCGTCTTTGAATCGCTTAAACCAATTTTGAGCCGTCCTACGAGGCATCGTTTCTTCTCCACACACTTCGCAAATCTCTCGAGCAGCCTCTGTGGCTTTGGCACCTCGATGAAACGCAAAAAGCAGAAGGTGTAGAAAATGCTCTTTTTTCTCGACTTGACACTTCATTTTAATGACCTGAAAATAACAAAAAGTATATCAACATAAGAAAAAACTAAACACGCCATTTTATAAAGCACATAATTCTCTATCGAATAACATAAAACGCATTGCCAAAACATTTTATTTTTCACGTAAAATGTTCACTTAAGACAACGCCAGGACTTATGGGCCAACCCAATAATTTAAAATACATAATATGCCTTATACACTTGATTTACATCCACATTTCTATACCTAACATCTACTTGAATGAAACATAAAAAAAAAAAAACATAGTAGAAAAATATTCAATCTTGTATCAATATGTAAAACAAGATACAAAAGTACTGGAAAAGGATAATTTATTATGTACGACTACAATTATTAAAATTTCAAATTGGAAAATACCAAACAATCTCAAAGTCGGCTCAAATCTCAAAAAGAGTATACCATGATTGTTTTTCTCTATTAATTATAATTGATTTATAACTTTATTTGAACATCATAACTAACGAAGAAAGTGACATATAAAATGCATTTTCAGAAAAATAAACATTGCTTTTATTTACAAGGAAATTATGATCAACAAAAACATCCCTGTGTCAAATAACGTTGGAAGAAAAATACAGAAAAATGGAAATGGAGTGATAATAAAGAGGCTTTTTCTTCATCTGAAAAAGCTATTTTCATCACAAAAATAAAGAGCAGAAGTTGTAAAAATAACATTTTAGCAACTGAAACTATGCATCTAAAGTTAAAGGGTTAGGAATTAGCTATTGGGCAGCGATAAGAGAGGACACCCTGTCTATTGCGGCTTTTATTTTCATAAATATTTTATCAATCATCCAAAATAATACAAATATTCAACTTTTTAAAGTATAAAATACAGATATTGAATTATCTATGAATATGAAATACAAATTTTTTTTTTTCAAATTACTAAGTAATTCCAAAAATACGAAAGTTAAACTAAATATTTAATTTGGCAAACATAAATACATAAAAGTATTCTAAATATCCCAAAAGCATTAATGAGAAAATTCACCTTTCATAGACATTTCCAGTATTTGTTAATAAAGATAAATCATTTTTTAATGATTTATGATTTGATTTAAGCTTCATAACTGTACAAAAGAAATATACAGAAACTAGAAAACAGAAATTCTGCTTTTTCAGAATTTAGTGTCGCCCCCGATGAAAAAAAAATTATATGTATATAAATATAGACAGTACAAAACATATTTTAGTTTTAAAACTTAAAACACACGCTTTTATTTTATATAAAATAACATTATCAGTATCCGCTGAAGAATTCTTCATTTACGATTCAGTCTTAAACAACATCTACAGTAAAGTACGCATCACTATCGCTGAATAGCACACAAATCCAACAAAAGAGATGTCATTCAAGAAACTCAACAAAAGAAATGGGCTATCTAATGTTTCATATGCCTTCATTTGTTTATAATATTAATATAGATACTTAAAATTAAATTTGGTTTATAATGGCTCCATTTTTATCAGAAATCATTCATTTTTATTTTTTCAAAATAGCACGTATTTTAATTACATTTTTTCTTTTGAAGTTGCTGCTATGGGAAAATGGAAACAGAAAGATATAATTATTATTTTCCAACTATATAACTATTTTTCTTTGAAAGCATTATTAAGATGTAACTTGGCGCAGTATAATATAAATTTGAAACAACGTCAAAAGCGCCAGAATATGTAAACTTAAAGCAAAAATGTCTAACTATGTCTAAATCAAATACGTGCTATTTTGAATAAAAATATATAAATGAAGGATTTCTGATAAAACATGGAGCTGTTATAAACTAAATTTAATTTTAAGTATCTATATTAATATTACAAACAAATGAAGGCATATGAATCATTATATAGTCAAACTTAAATGCTTTAATTTTACATATTCTGGTGCTTTTAACGTTGTTTCAAATTTATATTTTTCTTTTACTTTCTACAGAAATGGAGTACTTGAGTTGCCAAAATTAAACAAATGGCGCTAAAAACTACAAAAATTAACATTTCAAAAATAAATTGAGATGCAGTTTTCTAACAGATAGCATTTAAAAATGCTTTCCTCCCCCCCCCCCCCCCCCAATACGACGGTATAAAATTTAAAATGCACCATGCTTAAAAGTTTTAAAAATTGTAGTAGAGTGTTTAATAGTACAATGATGCATTTGCTTTGTTTTACGGCTGATTTATACAACGGAACGTTATTTTTTGGCGAAAAAAGAAAAGAAATAAACCATTCATTTTTCCTCATCCAAATGCATGCGGAAAATGCAAATATACATGGAGAAAATGGAAGGCAAAGTGAAAGAAAAATCACATTTTTTGTCAAAATAAATTGCTTGAGGCAAAAACTCAAGAACAAGAGCAAAAAAAAAAAAAGCTCTGGAAACGGATAATGCTGTTCCAGGATAACGACACACAATTAAAAAAAAAAAACACGAATCTTTCTTAATCTACGAAAATTTTATATAACCACATACGAAAAAAATACAATAACGTTTAATAACGCACGAATACAATGAGTTAAGCACATTTCCGAAAAGAGTTTTTTATCTTTAGAAATCTTTCCAATTAGAAATTCCAATTTATTTTCGAGATTGTTTCTTTAGCTGCCATGATTGTCGGAAAAGTTTCCAAGTAGTTTTTATAGTGCAGTTTTCGCAAACCTTTTTTAGAGTGCTATCAGTTTTCAATTAAACATGTACAGCTGCGTAACTAAATTTATATATGCAAGCATAACAAAATAATCTTAATTTGAATGTTAATATTAATACTGTAAATTTATCATGTCTGTCTGTAAAATACTATGTTTGTCGAACATGAAAATACTTACTTAAGAATTGATAGCATCCGAAAATCCTTCATTAACTTATTTAATAAATCAGACAATAGAATTACAATTAAATTAATAAATTAATTTAATTCTATTGTATAAATAAAATCTCTCCACGAAACTAATAAAAATTATACCAGGGCTATTCTATAAAGAAAGATCGTATTTTTTAATAGCATACTTTATTGCACACAAATTTACTTTATATTCCATTATTAGCTTAAGGTGAAATGAATACGCAGTAATTTTTTTGTTCATTTATTTCCTGTAATACGTCAGTGGCAGCCATGAAATACAGATAATTTCAATATCGCCTGCCGAAGAGTTGGAGGCAACACTCTATAAGCAAGTATGCTCTTGCCTGCTGGAAATTTTCTTTTCGCCAGAAGAAATTGTCAGTCGAAGAGTATGCTGTAGGATACTTATGGAGGGTCTGTTCTTTCCTGTAGCACAGTTACATTATGCCTTGAGATGTTTAACAAAGAAAAAGACAATCATCTTCAAAAGAAGATGGACCCAGAGTTCATGTAACTGAGCTTACAGAAGTCAACATAATACCGTCGCTATTATTGTCAGAGAATATCGTTAGATATGAGAACTGTTTAAAGTATTGAAGTTATAATGGCGTGCCACACACACGATGGTAACAAAAAAGTGAACATGAGATGTGTTTGTGCTCCTTGAATTCCGACGCTCCTCATACCCGAACAAGAGGATGTTCGCGTGGAGGTTGTTCGAAATTGAAACTGATATTACTCGAACATGAGATGAATCCCTAATGTTATTATACACCTCGACTGACGATTTCTTCAGGCGAAATCAAAAGCAGGAAAGAGCATAATTGCTCTTTGCGTGTTGCCTCCATCGTTCATACTGAAAGTATCTGAGCTTTCATGGCTGCCACTGACGTACTACTGGAAATAAATGAACAAAAAAATTAACACGTATTCATTACACATTAAGCGAACAATGGCACATAAAAGTGAGTTTGTGTGCAATTAAGTTTGCTAATTAAAAAAATATATTATCATTCTTTATTGAACAGCCCTCGTGTAACTTAAAAAAAATAAATTTGTATTACGAAGTTTCACCAAATAACGCATGAATTATCATAAGAAAAACAATTGTTCTTTGCTAAAATACCTTTCTTTACAATAAAATTATTTTGAAAGAAATTACTTAAGTAAAACACTATTATAGTAACATTAAAATAGATGGGAAGGAATGTTGAAACAGTTATTAAGTTGTTGAACAATTGGTAGTAAACGAAGTCGCACAGTCGCAATATTTCTCCACATTTGGTGATATTTGTCGAAATATTGCCGAGATTTGGCGTGAAAATCCAGCTTCAAGATTACCAATGCCAAAACACATGCAAGGGTCCAAATGAAAGAAATGGCGCCAAATTTGGCGATATTTTGGCAACATTTTGCAAGAAAATTGACTTTCAGAATCTGAAGAAATTTCCTAGATTTCCAATTCCCAGAATAATACTGGACTAAAGCAAGAGCCAGCTGAGTTAAGGTGTCTACCTTAACTGACTTAAGGTGACTTGCTTAATGTGTAGGGCACTTTACTTAAGATAATAAATAGTTTTACACTTTTTCTGGCATATAGGGTCGCAGAGAGAGATGTGGAGCTGGTACAGATTGCCGGGGCTAGACTCTCTTTAAAGACCCGTCTCGAGTCCTGTTTTTCATAGCGAAAAATAAACATGAACCTTTTCAGCGCAAAACTTTATTTGTTAAACTAATGACAAACAAAACAATTAAACATGTAAAACATGAATGGTATAAGTTCAAGGCTTGCACGATTCCTACTTTTGAATACCACTGTTTCTGGTTAATAATCTGGGTCTTATTTAATAACAAAAATCCTGCAATTAGATAACACGAAGATTACTATTCGAAAATAGTGGTACTCAAAATTAGAAAAATTGTGAGACCATAAATCGTGCATGCGAATATTATTACACAGCGCTAAGGAAAAATAATTAAAATAGAAACTTTCCTCCACTGATAAATATCGGCAGTAACTCAATTATGTTTTATAAACTGTCAGAATTCCAAAGCTTCAGAGAACCCCTTATTAACTGAAAATGGGCATAGGACCGAAGGGTTTTTCACCATGTACTCTAATTATTTTCTATATTTTGTTAATATAAGATGATAAGAGCAAATCTTGTGTCTGTGGTTGTGTGTGTGCATATATAATATGTGTATTTGCAAATTTCATCTAAAACACGGCTCTAACTTGGGTTACGAGGATACCATTAGGCTAGGTCGCATGTTCGAAAAAATTTGATTAGTGGGTCATTTTGGGGTCACTATGGGTTAATGCATTTCAGTGGGAAAGAATGTTGAAACAGTTATTAAGTTGTTGAACAATTGGTAGTAAACGAAGTCGCAAAGTTGCAACATTTCTCCACATTTGGTGATATTTGTCGAAATATTGCCGAGATTTGGCGTGAAAATCCATCTTCAAGATTACCAATGCCAAAACATATGCTAGGCGCCAAATGAAAGAAATGTCGAAATCTTGCAATTTTGCAAGAAAATTGGCTTTCAGAATCTGAAGAAATTTCCTAAATTCCCAATTCCCAGAATAATACTGGACTAAAGCAAGAGCCAGTGGGTTGCACTATGCAGCGTAATCAGTTCTTTTGTATGTCCAGCGTTTGCCATCATTGTCCTCAAGACTCAGGGGCAAACGCTCGACTTCGAAGACGTGTATTTAAGGGTCTCCGCCTTTTTGTAAGGAACGCTGCACGTTGCTTTTTCACGTATAAAAAGCTTTTCAGGCCTAAAAGTTCTGCTACCAAATGAAAGTGTGCGACAAACTAAAAATGTACTTTGGAAGAATGCCCTTTGGTTGTAAATATTTAAGTTATGTAAAATTTAGAAATATGTACCCAGTTTCAATACTGATTGTTTCTGTAAATAATACTACGATAAAATAAAATGCTTTATAGCAATAATACAGCGAGAATTTATTGTTATATCGAGTTGAACACAAAACTAATTTTAATCGAGCGTAGCTCTGTCTTTAACGCTGGCTTTGTTAATATAATGAGGCTTAAATTTTAAGCAAATATGTATGGCTTTATACAAAGTATTTAGTCAAAAATTTTACTTTTTAATTCCACACTTAAAGACCTGCATTCGGATCGGTACTGGTGTCCGCAGACTCTCTCTGCGACCTGCTGACATAGTTCTTCAAAATGTAAATTTTTTAAACTTTTGCTTCTCAGCTATTCTGTCCATGTGCATGTCTGAATTTTTCCTTTTATAGAAAGTACCACTTATCGATAGCTTTCTCTAGTTTATAGTCATTAAGTGAAGAGCTCTGCTTAAAGCTGAACCAGTATTTTATTCGGGAGATTAAAAATAATGAATATGGGAACGTCCAGTGTTACTCTTGTAACCATCAGAGAAAATTTTCATAAATAATTCCAATTCTTTTATTACAAAATATATATAGGATAAATTTGATGAAACCACTTAAAACCGCATGAGTCTACTCACATAAACCATATGAAATTTGTAACAAAATACATTTAACTTATGTAGATAATAAATGAAAATTTTGTTACTCTTGCAACCGCTTGAAAACGCAATATTCAAAAATTGTGTTTGAAGTAGTAATTCTGTGAATTATATAAGTATATAGAAATAAAATTTACAGAATATAGCAGAGTAAATATATCTTTTTAAAAAGGATTAGCCTTCGAACTCATCCGATAACGCATGAATTAATTACATTTGATTTTGTAAAATGCTAAGTTTTATTCTTGTGACATTTTGTCCATAATGAAATTTTATCAAGCATTCATTTTAAATACTAAAGAAATCCATTAAATTATATTTTGACAAATTTCTTTTTCGTAGAGAACAACTTTTTATGCTGGTTAAAGTTTAAAATAACATAAAAAATGTAAAAAATTAGAAAATTAAAGTTTCTAAAGTCTTCAAGAGTTTATCCATCTGGGAGTATTAATGGCATCTACAGTTTGATATAATGTGGTCATCAGATTCAAACTTGAGAATTCCTTCTGCGTTTCATGGCTGTAAGTACTTTATTTGATAATCATCATCTAATAATTCAATAATAATACCATGAAACTTTAAATAATCATATTTTACTCATTGTAACCACATCGCAACTCACTAGCAGTTTCTGCTACTGAATAGAATAAATTATCGTCTTCATTATCAATAATATCATTTGCAACTTCTCATATATCCTTATTTACTTAATGAAACGTAAATTCTTTGTACGAATCATGTTATGTGTATCGTTTGTACTAGATAGTGGCATTCTTTATGGCTTTAAAAAATTGTATTTGTTTGGTGCTTTTCGCTGTAGGTAGTTTTTCTCAAAGTAATAAAACATATTGTTGCTGTTTTATTTACTCATATGAAACGCGTAGTATGCTTACTTCTTTTCTCCATGAACAATTTTTACAAGATCAGCGATATTCCTCACTATTGCTTTTTTAGGACAAACTTCATTTCCCGCACTTCGTAATACAACAGCACAAATTAAGTCTATAACATCTTTACATGGAGATTTTGAAAAAAAAAATGTGAAATTAAGTTAATGGAGAAAGAAGACTGATTTATTCCTGACATAATTGCAAAGTTATATTTTTGTTTAAATTGGAAAGCACAACCATCAGGAAAAAAAAGAAAAATGGATATAATATTGGAAAATACATTCCCTCTGTTAAACTTTTACGCAGAAAAGCAATTACAGAAAATTGCTCATCAGTTAAATTGTATGAATAAATAGCATAAAGTTTTACTTAATGGCATCATACTAAATAAGAATTGAAAATAAAGTCGCTTGAGGATTTTACCAATGGTGCAGAATTTCGTACCAAATTTTCGTTTTGGTATAAAAATGTATAGTTTTCAGAAAATCTACTTGTATGGTGACTCTTTCAGAACTGCTTATTTTTTGGCATTATCAAAATAATCCTGTGTACAAGTTTCAATGAATGTGCGACAGAAATGGATTTAGTTGCATTCAAAAATTTTGTAAATAATCAGAAATGGATTCTTCAACTGTTGCTTTTTTTCAAACCGTTTATGAACATTTTGCTATTTACAGTAACTTATAAGATGTTCTGTATTATGGACTTCAGTTTCAAATAATTCTTCGATGTTACCTTCGCAAATTAGACATTCTGAATTCATACGTTCTAATTATGATGTATCACAGTAGGCAAAGTCATTAAATCCTTCACATGGATGTTTAATCAGGAAATACATCAGTCACAGCCTTCCGAATTGCTTGAATGTTTTCGAGGAATAATTTTCTGTTGTTTTATGAAACTAGGCCTTAAAGCTGTAAATTAATCCAGTTTTTAATCTCGAAAAACTTCTTTTTAAAAAAAAGTATTCTCTTAGCAAATGTCACCTAGGGTTGATGAAATAATGTGATCTTTTTCGCGCCTAACTAATGTAGATTTAGCTGAAAAATGACCTCTTCTTATATCTTCATCGACATTCTCCAAAGCTGTGTAGTGAAAGAAATATTTTTCATTGCAGAATCTGAGGTTAGCTAGTTCTCTACTTTTTCCTTTTCTTAATTTTTTCTTTCTCTTGCTGAAAGCCTTTTTTGCCTCTAAGACATTTCTTCCCTTTATCATACTACATTTTATTTTGTTTCTTTCTCACCTGAACATATTCAATTTTATTCAATTTTTTTTCTGTACAATTTTTTGCACTTAGCAGAATTTTTCCTGCTCTTTAAAACAATGTCGTATATAAGTAACAATATTAAAATTTTTCTTTTAAAATATGCTATTGGATTCTTTTCCATAAGAGTTACGATAAGAATTTGTAGATTATCAAACGAAGATTTAGAAATTCTGTAAAATATGTGATCA
Organism: Maratus speciosus; assembly: GCA_963932465.1. NCBI lineage: Eukaryota > Metazoa > Arthropoda > Arachnida > Araneae > Salticidae > Maratus > Maratus speciosus. The sequence goes on along the minus strand of OZ010791.1, from coordinate 317,153,647 downwards.
AAGATCATGTGCTTCGAACCAAAATAAAGCACACAAAAATAACACGAGTTGAGTTGTTTTAATTTACCTTTAATAATTTGTCATGATTATTTCATACTCTTAAGTAATAATAAAAATGAATAAAAATAAATCCATTCATTAAAAAAAACACGAATAATGATAATCTATCTTGTTTAAAATTTACAAAATATTCTTCATTATGGCTATTTCGCTATTTCAGGAACTGTTTTAATAACGGAAAAAACAAGTAAACTTCAAGCATTGTGTTTGTTTTGGATGTAACGCATCTTTATGTCAAACTATGGACAAAAGTGTAATGTGTTACTCTTGTGACACAGACATTTGTTACTCTTGTGACAACATCCCAGATCCTATTCCATGAATAACATAAAAAAAAATATTTAATGTAACATTTGTCTTAAAATACCTCCAAATCAGAGAGTTAGAAGTTTTGGGTAAAAATTTTAAGTAGTTTTTATAAAATTAAAACTTTAATATGTTTTCTGTTACTCTTGTGGCATTTAATTATCTGCTATTAAATAAACTTAAAAATGTATTTAATACCTTGGCTAAAAACTTTTAACTATATAGACCTGACGGATATAATAATAGCTTGTTATTTTTAATGCATAATAATTTCATTTAATGAACAGAATCAAAAAAATCCATACAACTCAATAAGTGGACTTTTATGCTCAACTGTAAAGGAATTTTAATACTGTCAGTTTCCAGCCCATTTTAGGTATAGCCTTATTTTTATGAAATTAAAAGTTACAAATTCACACACACCAGCTCCTCAGCTTTAAATTGATATATCACACTCATATTTCCATTTAAAAAAAATTCAGCAAAATTAATTCTATTGCCGTGGATGTTCCCTATATATTTTAAAGAATTTTTTAACAGACTTATTCTGTTTTGTGCGAAATATGATATCGCTAAAGGTGCTGGAAATGCGCCTTATTTCAGTTAAGTGACACTGTATGAAATGTCAAATACAGTTCAAAACATGAATTCCTGTGTTCAAATATGAAACGTTTAATTCAGCGCTCCTTGAGCGCAGAATGGTGGCTTTTACTAAATCTGGTGATATTGTTACATTTAACACAAAGCAAGATAAATCTACGAAAAATTTCATTAAAATAGCTTTATTATTTTAAAGTTATGAACAATATTCGGATTCGGCTTGGAATAGAACACCCTGTATTTTTAATTGAACAAACGGATTACGATCCTATTTTCTTATACGAAAAATGCTTTCTGTAGTGTGATTTCCATCTCATAAAGTTTGTCAGATCCTCATAGAAGCACTTTATATAAGTCTAATACTAGTTTTATATTGTTTTATTGGTGAATTTTATATTTTGTAACAATTCAGTGAACGCTGTTCGAATGAATCATGTCTAACATAGCTGCTAATTACAATATAAGGGGAAAAAAGCATAATAATTTTATTCATTAAAAAGGTTTATTAGATTAATCATTGATTCAAATAAGCGGTGGCTACTGGACTATTTACCAACAACTCAACTACGTTTCCTACCCCTAGAGCCGAATTTTTGTTTTACTGTTTACTGTACTGCCACTGTTTAAGATAATGATCGCCTAGGTCGACCATTAAGGGAAATTTTCACTGAAATTTCCCGATAGCTCACTGTTAAAATTTTTGTGGTATGTTGAACCAATTTTTGGTGCTCCAGTAGCTGCCACCATAAGATGGTGAAATCTTGAACCAACATTTGGAGCTAAAGTTCAATCGGAGCTCCAAATCTTGGAGTGAGATTTCACCATCTTATGGTGACAGCTACTGGAGCACCAAAAGTTGGTTCAACCTACTACAAAATTTTTAACAGTGTAAATCCCATGTTAACCTAAATGGAAAAACTTAAAAGCGCAATTACTCGAAATGTGGTTTTCACCATCAGAAAGTCGACTTCAGATGCTATCAAGATACGTTTTTAAAAATTGTTTCCTTAAATTTTATCTACTTTCAAGAGCTGATAAAACTTCATCAAGGGGAAATTTCAAAGTTTTTAGTGAATTTTTAAAAACTTAAAATTTAAGGAGACATTTTTTAAAGACGTACATCCCCGGAATCTGGTGTCTACTGTCTTATGATTAAAATCGTATTATGATAATTTTATTTGGTAATGAGTAATCCTTTCTTCAAAGTTTTCCCATGGATTAACACGAGATTTAGCTATTGTGGATTTTCAGTGGAGTGGCCCGTAAATGCATTGACATAAAAAAGAAATATTGTTGTGCTTTTGAAGAATATTAAGCGTAGCAGTACACTAAATGTCAAGAAAATAGTAACAGGATTTTATCTAGCTAAAACATTTTGGATATTACAGCTTAAAAAGTTTATAATAATAATGACTCAGGAAGATGGCAACTCTCGATAACTCTCTGTGATTCGGAAACTTCAGCTGTCATTGATAATAAACTACTGCAAAAAAATTGGGTTTAAGAGCTTCATCAACCCCTTTAAAGACTAGATCTAGTTTCAGTTGACTATTATATGTTCCTGAAACTCAAGCTTGAGTATTCTACAACTAATTTTAAATAAAATGAAAGATGACTATAGTATTTATTAAATAATTTACTGGCGAAGTTTCGTATTTAATTTGAAGAATGTTGAATCGCTAAGTAAAAGATGCAAGTAAAGTTTTCTAAGAACAAGGAGACCATGTTAAAAAATGAAACATAGATTATCAATCTCTCTCTCGTTTAGGACATTTTAGGAAGAATGTTTTAATAAATTTACATAAATTAACCGTTAATTAATATACCATGGTATCAGGCATTATTAGATGCGTTTATGCGTTTATATAAAAACATAGTACATAGTCGTCGTTCGGTCCGTCTGTCTGTCTGTCCGTCCGCATATAATGGAGTAAAAACTACCCAACCGAATAGTCTGAAATTTGAAATCTATAACTGTTCAAAAATTTTGTCGAGTCATGGAAAATTTTATGAAAATCGGATGTATAGTTTAATTACAGGGACAGTCAAAAGTTCTTCGTTACATTACGGTCAATGGGAAAAAAATATTTCAAGTGCATTTTAATGATGTTACAACCTTTCGAACAGAATGAAATTGATATGCATTTATGAAGTGCACTAAAATATACATTCAATACAGTATGCGGTGTAAAAAATATTTATAAAACTAGTTATAGTACGAACGCACCTCATTTGCCACGTTTGACGTGCAATATCTAACTTGTTATTATTGTGGAGAGGCCTCCACAATAATAATAATTCCTGATAGCATCTCTATAATAATAGCCTAAGTCATGTAACTGTCATCAACAATTGCAGGCTGACCGCTTAGCTTTTTATTTTCCAGGCGGCCTTTTGGTACTTCAGTGTTGGCCGGGTGCAGATGATAAATCGCCAAATATTGTTCCATAACATAGCTATCATTTCATCTATGTCGTACAAGTCATGTGACTGTCATAAACAATTACGGTCTGACCCTTTCGCTTTTCATATGCAAGGAGACATTTTTTATTCAAAATTATTTTTTTGAACAAAACTACATAAAAGTTGCCATGATCGCAAGGAATTCTTGATACTTTTATGTTAGCAGGGAGCAAATCTCGCCAATAGCATTTTCTAACTCGCCAGTTAGCATTTTTATTTTTCGAGTACTAATCTAAAATAAAGCTTTGATATTAAAATTAAATGACATGGTTTATGGCTACAAATACACATGTTTTTAGTGAATTATTTAAAATGTTAACATGGTGTATCAGAAAAATTATTTTCTAGTGGTATATTAATTAACATATAATTATAGCACGGGCATTACAAAAAAGCAGAATTTTCTGTTACTAAATTATCTAAAATATTGTATTACGTTTTGTACATTTAATCATTTATGCAACATCAAGAATTAAGTTTGCAACAACTCTTTATTCAAACTCTTTTTTTTAAATAATATATTTAGTTTTAGCAAACAGAAGATCGAATTTTTCTTACCAAGGGAAAAAAAACGAAAGATCAGAATGCTTCAAACAATTATTTTGGAATCTATCAACTTTACTATTAACATATATACAGAGCAAGGAACTAGATAATTTTCGACTGAGCCAAAAAATTTCGATGAGTGAGAACGTAATTTATCTTCTTTAAAGATTAAATGTCACTCGAAAAACGAAGGAAAAAGAGTTTCTCTTTTATACTCTTTTTTTAGAAATTCAAGATGAAAGGAACACCATATGTTACAGCATAGTCCCTCTTAAGTATTAAATAATACAGCAGAACTCAAGAAACTTCCGAAATTCATCAAAACTTTTTACGCAAATCCGCTGAGGAATTGCATAAATTGTTCAGTCGATCGATAGACAAATATATGTATCAGGTATGCCCTACAGTTTTGTATTTGATTACACATTTTCTTTTCTCTGAGAAAATTATAGTCTGAAAATAGGATATATTCTCGAGAAAAAATAAATAAGTAAAATATTAGAATAATATCAACGCACTTGTTAATTTTATTTTTTTATATTTTTTAACCGTCTCGTGTATGAATTGTTTCAGCAGATGAAAAATATATTTTACGCTTAAAATAGATTATTAAGAACAAATAATTATCAGGTTTTTTATCTTATATTTATTACAAAATTACAAAACTTTCGTTTTATAATTTTGTGTCTAACGTTTAGAAACATTTAAAAAATGTATTAAGGGTTATTAAATAGCTTTTGTAAAAATGTAAACTTTAGCACTTAGTAAAACACTTAATCTTTAGAACTTCGAACATTTAAACTCTTCGCCACAAAAAAAAAAAATAAATAAATAAATAAAATAAAATAAAATAAATTGGCCGTGCTTTTATTTAGACATAAGAGAATAAATTCTTCTGTCATACAGAACAGAAAAAATTTTCTGGGAAAGAGATTCTTCAACATTCAAAAATAAAATGGCTGTGCTATCTATTGATGTATCTCATAAGCATTTTTCATATGCATAAGAGGTTTATTTAGGATTCAAGGATAAGATGCAAAGTTCACTAAAGGTTGTTTCCAATATAACATCATATGAATATTTCATGCATGAAAAGTTAACAAAATGCCTAATCACTAAAATGGCAGAATATCTCATACAAAAATACACATTCTAATCTCTAAGAGTCGTTATGCATCAATGGATAAAAGCAGCATCGCCTAGTCTGTACTCCCTGAACTCTTTCGTCGATTGCCGAACTTTCAATAAGCAACATGTGGCAACGGGAGAATGATTTTAGTGTAGCTATTTCTTCATCGCAGTGTCCTACATTCCTCTATCAAATGCAATATAGAAATGCAAATCTATATTGCATTTATGATAATGACATGATAAAAGCTATTCCATGGGATCTGGTTGGTATGACGGGGGTTCTGCCAACCGTGTATATAAATAATTCTAAATTTTCATCGATATGTTGTGGGTTATCAATAATCCCTCGCCAAATTTTAACTAATTACTTATAAATTATTTTACCAATAGTATCTTAACCATATTACATTATTTTAAATAACGAAACCGTACTTAATTACCAAAAATTAATTTACTACATTTTGTGTTGTGTTTCCAAATTGTGTATAATATTATTACTCAACTAATCTTATTCTGTGGAGTACTGTGAAAACTTATGTGATGAACAAATCTAAATGACCACTAGTTTTAATTGGTAGTCTTTCTCCCCTATTCAGTGCTGCTCCTTCATCTCAAAAATATATACTCATAATGGTTACTCAACTCAAGTTTGCTTATGCTGTATAACTTTATCTTATCTCTTAAATATTAATAATTAAGAAACTTATCTAGTAGTAATTTTATTTTGCATAATTAACTAATTATTTTTCCTCTTCAAGGAACATCCCGCCCTGGGCTAGGGGCTTGACCCAACCATCAGCCACAAGCAGGTTCCTAGGGTGGGCGATTAGATTAGATTAGATTAGTGCTATTGAAGTGGACGGAGATGCGTGCAAAGATGGAACCCGAAAGTTTTAATTCTGTGAAATGGTTTTAATGTTGCGTTGCTTTAACTATGCTGTGCTGTACCGTAATAAATGGGTGTATTTGTGGTTATAGCAGCGTATTTATTATAAAGTCTACATTCATCAGTTGAAATGATTAGAAACAGAAACTCAATTGTGCTTTTAAGGTCTGGTGATCTGATGGAACTGAAATATGAGAGGAAGTTTAGTTAATCAAATGTTATGCAAATTCCTTTGACCGTGTAATGATATTTATGCATAGAAGACAACAGTATAAAACAATAACTTAATAAAACTGTCTTATTGAGAGATTTTATCTACACTCAGTATTGGTTACTTTTTTAATTTTTAAGTACCTTCTTACTAAATAAATCAAACTTACATTTTAACTACATGTTGTCACACTTACATCGTACATATTTATAAACATCTTATGTACTTACAAACATCTTATTACCTACATACATATATAACTAGTAAATCTGCAGATCAAGAGCCTCAACGTCATCTCTGCAACGCATTGTTTTTATCAAACTTTGCGTAATATTAATCTTTCTACAAAAACAAAATTTAAACTATTTAAATTACACAAACATTTATAAAAGGAAAAAAATATTTCGATGGTTTCAGACATTAAAAGCGTTAAATTAAACACGTTGTTATGTAAGGATATTCTTAAATTCTCACGAGCTACTTATTCTAGTAATTTTTATATAATAAAGCAAATTTCTTCAGGGGGGCTCTGCCCCCCTGAACCCCCCGTTGTGTAATTTATTTTGCATTTGTAATTTTCTACTGATTGAGTTAATGATTACCCTATATCTTAGATTTTTTTTTACACTGCGATTTATAAGGATAAGCAATAATTCGGTCAAGCATTTTACGTTATCCTAATATCCATACAGCAGTATTTACTTGCCTGCTAACCACAAATACCTGTATCTAATGGATAAAGAACTTTTATGGAAATGTAAACTGAAACATCTAATTTAGAAATCTAATACCTTTATAAATTTTGTTTATAAAAAAATAATTTTGATTACCATTCTGCAATATTTATATCTAAGATCTAATCTAAATATCAAAAAATGTACTCGATAGCATTAACTTACTAAAATCACCCTAAAGTAGGGGGGCCTCTAAACCTAACAGTTAATAATTTATCATCGTTAAATAGATAAACATGATTTGGCGCTTTTAAGTATTTTTTGTGATTTTCTTTTAATAGTATCTACATTTAATTTAAAATCGTGGTGTTACAAATACCGTTGAAATTTGACGCAAACCTATGTTCAGGTCAAATTACGAAAGGTTAACTAACATTTCATTTCCCTTAGCCGGACTTTCTGTTTCATTTTTCGTAATAAGGATTATTTTAATAATTTAATTTATTTTACACTCTACAAGCTGTTACACGGACGTTGTTCACGTAGCATTAAAATAGAGATAAATGCATTAAGTAAAACATTTCACTCCCCACCAGGCATGCCAAGTCTCAAGCTTTTTGCACATCACTATTATCTTAGAGAAAATGTTCTTTTAAATCGCGCAAATGTTTCAATTAAATAAAGTAACATTTTCTGTATTAAAATACTGGTATCCAGAACGCCGGAGGCTTGGCAGCTCTGCTCCTCTTAATAAAAACATATATGATTAACCAACACTTTATCACATTTTATAGGAGACAATACGGAATTTCTTATTTGTATGACCTTACATATATCTCAGTCATAAAAATGTAAAATTTTGTGCCAATTAATGCACGCAATTGCGAAAATGAAATCGCAAAGAATGAGAAAAGGAAGGCCAAGTAAAATCGTGTAAATCGAGGAATCTTTCTTCGTAGTGCTGGGAAAATACTGCTACAAAAACTATTTTAGGTGGTATTTGGTGTGAAATGTTTATATGTATTCATTCCTGTCCTATCTATCCTTTTTTTTATTTTTTATTTGCTTATTCCATTTTTCTTTTGCACGTGAAAATCTTACAAATTAAAATTAACTCTTTGGGAGAAATTGTTATTCATTTTTTTTTTTGGCAACAATAAAGTTTATAAAATTTAACAGAATAATGTCAGTTTATTCTGTATGAAAATAACGAACTTTTTCATTTATAATCAAATAGTTGAATAAATAAATGAAAATATTATTCTATATAGTATATAAATACTATTTTCATTTCTGCGTTTAAATAAATCTATATGCAAATATCTATACAAAGGCATTCATTAATTCATTCCTTTTGCTTTGATTTGACTTCGAAAAACCATACATACTTTCACATTTATGATATTTTTAGATGAGATGCTGTTGCTACGCAACGGTTAAAAGAAAAAATGAAATATAAGTAAATTCATAAAATAAAATGTTTTATATTATTCGAACACATGTATAAAATTCTATCATAAGTTATACACTTAATTTAAAAGCTCTGACAAATGTTTTGACAAAATTGCAAACTAATAAGAATAATTTAATACTCTTATTTAAAAATTTCAGCATCCAAAATTTACCATTTAAATCTATTATTCATATGAGCGATTTCTTTCAACAAATGAAAATTTGAAAATCGTCTGACTTCCCATAGAAAAGCATTATATCACAAAATAAAATGTTCTGTATATTCCGAACGAATGAACCAAATTTAACCCAAAACTATACAGCTAAATCCGGGGAGCTCATCAACATGCCCAGGGAATTTCAAGCCGATCGGATGCTTTTTGCGGCAGTTATCGCGGAACAGACAGACAGACTAACAGACAGACAGACTAACGGAAACCAAAACTTTTCGTGTCTCCACAGTAAGCCTTCACTGACGTTTCGGCAAATATGTTATATACGTGTGTATTGCACTAGAACATAGATCAACTTTCAATACATATTGTAGGCATAAGAACCCTTTTTTCAAAAAATAAAAATAATTCTGACGAAATGAAGAATCGTTCATGATCATCCAGATTCAACTATCAAATAAATCATTATAAATCTTTTATATTGATGCAAACACAGTCAATGTTAATTTTTTATTTGAGATGAACAAATCGAAGATTGTTCTACATAGTTCAAAATTTGTATAACAAGTAATCTCTCTATTACAAAAAAAAGTTATTAACGCTTCCGCTTCCACTGACGCTGCCGTTTTTGAATCAGCCTTGTATTTTTCACTTTCTCAGCTTATGCTTCAAATACTATTGCCTATAAAACATCCAACTTGTAGTTTTATAGAACAATAAATAAAAAACTTGTTAAAGCAAACGGTTTTTCAATCGAAGAATTGTTTTGATCGCTAATCTATGTTGAAATTGGCTAAGATAGTTCAGTTGCATAAGTTTTACAGCATTTAAAAATAAAAATAAATAATGAAAGTAAAATGCAAATAACAAAAAAATATCCTCATACAGCTCACGCCTATAGACAACAATGCTCACGAATCATTTTATGGAGCCCTATATATGATCTATAGAGCTTATACAAATGAAAACACACTTTCAGATTTTATTGACTATAGACCGTATTGCAACCGAATATTTTCGTGTGTCCCTCTAAATGAACAATAAATTCTATATGCACGATTTTTCTCCGTAGATCACTACATAAAGAAACTTTTTTGCATGACTCTGTAAATGGATCATAAATACTTGCACTCTATTTTCTACAGAAAGCATGTTTTAGTACACCTCAGAAATGCTTAGCAATTTCATTATATTTGAAACAGTGTAATATAATTAAAATGCACTATAAATGATTTTTCTCCGTAGACTGTAATGTAACGTTATTCTTTTGATTGTCCTTGTAAACAAACAAACTATGAATATAAGCCACGCTTCATTTTTAATAGCAAATATCCGACAGTAAGCCCCAATAGCATTTATCAATCATATGCCAATCCACGTATATTTGCGATAATGAGAGCTTGGGCAGACCGCCAGACAAACCGAAGTCATAACACTTTTCAACTATGTTGGAAAGTGTTAAAAATTAATCACAAGGCTTTGGTCATAGTCGCTAGTAGCAGTGTGCCGTATCAAGAGCTCAGTTTGACAGACTCAGTAGGTTTTAATGAATATAGTGGCATCAAGTCGTTCGTTTTCATTTCTGAAAAATGCCACACTTGTAACGACAAAACGGAGGGATTCGCAACCGCGTGTACAAACTTGAGGTGGTACAACTGACTAAAACGAACATTTTTTGAATAAGAAAGCTGCGTTGCTATCTACATATTCAGCTATAAATAGGAGGTATCTCACTGCCAGTCGAACCCGAGCTTTCGTTCACAACTTTTACATTAATGAACATATTTTAGCTACATATTAAACAGACTTAGGGTAGACCGGGGCTTGTTGGCCGATTTTTTCTTTAATGTTTATTTTTTTTTCCTTAGTTTGTACAATTAGCGCATCTTAAAGCTAAACCACATATGTGAAAATTAAAAAAAATATTAATAGACCGGGAACCGGCAGCACAGACAATCACCTCATCGAGTTCATGGATGAAATTCTGGGATTAGTTAAATTTCGATTCGCATATTAAAACGCAATCGGTCTGCCAAGTCGTATCTTGGTACCATTGCGTTTTCCTGCTCCCAGTCCTCCATATTTTCAAACATTTTGGTGCAGAAAAACACGATGGTAAACCTACGAGTCAGCCGGTAAAATCGAGTTTTCAGGTGTTTTCCACCAAGATATGACTTGACAGACCGATTGCGTTTTAATGTGCTAATCAAGATTTAACTAATCCTAGAATTTCATCCGTGAACTCGATGAGGTGATTGTCTATGCTGCCGGCTCCCTGTCTATAATTAATAATTTACATATGAAGCTCATAAAAACGTCAAGTCAACCTGCTCCATCAAACGGGGTAGGTAAAATAATTTGGTTTTCAGATTACTAACGGAATTGAAAAAATGCATAAAATACCAAATGAAATTTTAATTTAGTATATTAAAGATACAAAGGATACGAAAAAATGTTTTGTTCAACTAAACTACACTGTCAGAAAAACTCGTCAATTTATACTAAATTCCCCATTTTTTAGCAAATAATTTTCGTACTCTTAGAAAACATATTTTATCGGCGAATTCTTCCCAAAATTCCGTTCATTCATAGCACACATGCGCTCTATTAATACTAAAATTCGAATTTATTTAAAAGATGAAAAACCAAAAATTCTATACATCAACATTAATTTAATTAAGAAAGGAAAAAGTTTTCGAATTTAAAAATGCAAAACACTCTCAGAAATACTTTTTTCATATCACGGAAATTATCCTGGCAGCACTGTTTCCATTGTTTTTTCGTTAATTGAAAAATATCCGTTTGTTTATTCTGCGTTAATAGGGGTAAAATATACGTGAATTGAAGAAAGTGGGAAGCAAAAGCTCCTGGCCTGGAATCGAACCAGCTGTCGTAGCACTACGAAACGAGTGCGTTAACTATTGGACTACCATTGCACAGTAGTGAAATACTTTGAAGTAAATTATGTTTGCTTCAGATTGGTATGGCTTGATTAATTTCTTTATAAAGCTTTTAATTTTAAAGTTAATTTCGGGAAGATTTCGTCTTTAAAGAGACTGTGTCTGAGGTTTTATATTTTAGCATTAGTATATTATAAAAATACGAATTATAAATAATTATAAATAAACTGGTAGATGTAAAATATGAAAATTATATTTTTATTTGATTTTTTTTTTTTTTTTTTTTAAGTAGATCGATTTTTTTTCATTTAATATTTAAATTAAAATATATTTTAAATGTGTTCATTTAAAATGTATTTTAAATGCGAATATTTTTTATAAACAACTTTATAAATTCAAATTTATTTAACTTTATTCTATTTATTCAACTTTAAAAAAAATGAACTGCGAGTATTTTGGAATGAATGAAAAAAAAATTGTTAACAGTTATTTTATAATATACTAATACTAAAATATTAAGACCCCAGGTACAATCTCTTTAAAGACGAAATCGTCCCGTAATTAACTTAAAAATTAACAGCTTTTTAAAGAAAATAATCAAGCCATACCAATCTGAAACAAACATGTTTACTTCAAAATATTTCATTTCTGTGCAACTGTAGTCCAATGTTTAACGCACTCGTCTCGTCGTACTAATATAGCTGATTGGATCACAGGCCAGGAACTTTTACTTTTACCCCACTTTCTCCACGTGTATTTTACCTCCTGTAACGACGAAGAAATAAACGGATATTCGTCAATTAACGGAAAAATCCTGGAAGCAGCGCTGCCTGTATAATTTCAGTGATTTGAAGGAAGTATTTCTGACAGTACTGCTTTCGTCGAAATCTTTCTCATCATCACAATTAATGCAAATATAAAAATATCCTGTCCACAGTGACACATGATTCGTGTCCCAACGTTTGCACCTAGTAAATTGAATTCACTCTTGTCTTATTTGCCTTTTAGTTAATACCGCCCTCATCAATAATACACATAAATCTGAAATTTATTGCCTTTTATAGGCTTATAAATGTAGAAAAAAAACTCTTGGACTGCGGACCAACATGCCCTGGATTAAATGGGCCAACTTGACCCACATCGTCATTTTATTTTTTATCCTCACGCCGTATCAAAATATTCTGTTAATGTATTTTTTCAATCAGTAGGTAGATAATAAGCTCTGGACAACGGTCTTTTAGATTGCTATTCACCAAAGCGAAACTTTAATTTGGAAACAAATGAGAAACAATTAGTTATAAGTACAAAAAAACTTACTTGAGTGAAAATTTCAAAATTTTAAGTGACTTCCGTTTGATTGATTCTTCGCTGCTGACACTGCTGGAAGTGAGATAAGACATGATAAGACACGTGTAGCCTTGCTAGTAATACAATTTACTGGATAGTTTGAAAAATACCGGGGATGGGCCAATTTGTTCCTATAGCCAACATGCCTTGGCCTATCCTACTTTACTTTGTTTGAAATGTGATAGATATCTCGGGAAGTCCACTGTAATTAGATCAGTAGCCCATATGTAACGTGAGCTGCATTCCAAATTACGAAGTATCTAGGTCAATATTGTATGTATTCAGATCACGGCCTTTTCCAGCCCTTATTGGGCAGTTATTCCATTTCATTCAAAGCAAAGAATGCCCGGTGAAAATATTGGTAAAATATCTTCATTGCCGTTAAAGTTTTAAACGAAAATTCGAATTCAACTTGCACTGAGAACATCCTGTATTTATGACTAAATAAATGGATTACGACCCAGCTTTCCTATACAAAAAAATGTTTGCTTCACCGAACTGTACCATCCTTCAAAATTTGCGTACGCGGTAGAGAATAACCCTGTATTTAAATCGGGCATATGGTATACATAGAAAAGATTATAATCATTTTTTCAGTGTTAAGTTCAGCGACCACAACACACAATAGGCAAAAATATTAATCCTAAAATTTATTTCTAAATGAATGCTAAATACTTGGATATTTATGCAAGCAAATACTTAATATTTAAATATAGTTTTATTAAGTAAAAAAAAACTGCTAAGTTTCTTTTTTAATTTTGCTTACGCGCGTGACCTTGTAAGGCCGCATATGTTACTCATCCCTAATAGTCCAGGCAATAGAGACAGTATAGGGGCTCCACCTAGCAAAATTCATGGTAGTTCTGGAAAAAGGCTTACTGTATGTTTTTTGGGTCGCTGAATCCGAATTTTTAACTTCCCACCAAAATTTCCCCAGGCAATCCCCCCCCCCCCCAAATTTTGGTAAAATGCCCCCCAAAAAAGGTTTTTATTAAAAAATTACATTTTTTTATTGTTTTAGGGAAAAAGTATCTAGAAATTCAGAAAGTAGACAAAATTTGAAACAAATTAGATATATGACATTATGACTTAGGATGAAGGGAAGCGGGGATCTGACTCGAAACATGCGCGAGGTGCTGCGTGAACTAAGTTGCGCAATTCCACTTAACCACTCACACGTTTACATTCGCCCTCCCATCTCCCCTCCGAACTTTCTGTATAAGGTTTACTTTAAGTATTTTGGGTCGCTGAATCCGAATTTTTAACTTCCCCTATAAATTCCTCCCCCCCCCCCCCCCCAAATACTTGTTTTTAACTTAAATTTCTTATTGTTTCAGGGGAAAAGCATTACGAAATTCAGAAACTAGACAAAATTTGAAACAAATAGGCTATATGACATTATGACGTAGGATGAACGGGGAGGGGGAGGGCTGCCTCTAAACATGCACTGCGGCGCTACGTGCACTAAGTTATGAAGTCCAGGCAATAGGGGATTTGACCTGGCAAAATTAATACTAGTATTTCAAATGAAAATCAAATTTCAAATTATTTTTGCTTAAAAGGCGCAAAGACCAACTTAGTGAAAAACATTCCATGCCGGGAATCGAACCCGGGCCATCAGTATAGCGCACTGACGTTCTACCGCTAAACCACATGGAACGATACCCAGCCTGGAACTTCTCACTATTACAAGTTGGCAAGGCTACAAACGCAGCACAAGATGGAATATTTTCCGTGAGCCACCAACATGGGGAAAACACAGACACTTAATTAAATCCAGCATCGAATGAATCTATATTAATATTTGGAAATTTTTCCAGAGAGAAACATTCGCCTTGAATACAATATTTCAAATGAAAATCAAATTTCAAATTATTTTTGCTTGAAAGGCGCAAAGACCAACTTAGTGAAAAAGATTCCATGCCGGGAATCGAACCCGGGCCATCAGTATAGCGCACTGACGTTCTACCGCTAAACCACATGGAACGATACCCAGCCTGGAACTTCTCACTATTACAAGTTGGAAAGGCTACAAACGCAGCACAAGATGGAATATTTTCCGTGAGCCACCAACATGGGGCAAACACAGACACTTAATTAAATCCAGCATCGAATGAATCTATATTAATATTTGGAAATTTTTCCAGAGAGAAACATTCGCCTTGAATACAATATTTCAAATGAAAATCAAATTTCAAATTAATACAATCAAATTAATACAATTAATCAAATTTCAAACATATTGAAATTAAAAGAACTATTTCTTACGTACAGTAATTTTCTAATTTAAATAAAATCTGCGGAACTTATATTTTATTTACAAGAAAATTAAAAATATTTCGGTACAATGATCTACGGGCAATAATTATTTGGAAGACATTTTAATGATGTTGCTCTATTTAAAACATGGTGAAGTGCATATGCATAGTTGCTATAAACTACATATTTCCTATACAGCATACCGTGAGTACCTATTTTATTGTTGTTCATTTATAGGGACACGCAAACAAACTCGATTGATATAATTTCTGTAAGCAGTAATTGTGAACGTTATGAAATTAATAAACTTTTTTTGAGGTACGCGATAACATCTTTTGTATAGAAAGTAAGGCATATAACTAATGCTGAAGGCCCGATTTCAACTGTACGTATTATGCGTTTTTAAGCTGACCTAAATTTTAATATGCTATGAAATGTTTGTATAATATAAATAATGTATGTACAGAACTGCACAAAAGGCTACAGAAACATTGTGGTATGTAGCTGATAATTGCTGTAAATGCACGTTCAGTTATTTTATGTGTTTTCTAGCTGAATTACGTTGTGTAATGTGTATAAAAATCTATAAACCATATGCAAATCTGCACAAAAGAATTCGAGTATATTACCATCTATGGGCGGTAGCTGCTGTTAAAAATTCGTTTCAACTGAACTATGTCTTTTGTAATTTAGTTACCGTATTTCATCGTATAAAAAAAGAAACTTTCATAACAATATCGTGATAGTGTTGGAAAGTATTTCTTAATCTAAGCCTAATACATTATTTTTTTATTTTTAACTTTATTGAAGGACTTTCTAATTGATTTATCTGGAGAGATTAAAATTTGTAACTTTAAGCTTTATTCTCTGGTGATCTTCCTTTGACTATTTTATAGTGAATGACGGAACTTTCTTTCGACTAGAAACTTCGACCATTAGTAACGGCTTGTAAAATCGAAAAGCACTTGGCAGCTTCTAAATTTTGCATAACATATCTTATAAAAATAAAAAACTTTATAAGATATATCATTTAAAAATTAAGCGTAAAAGTCTTCTGATAAGTTTCATTCCATTTCAAATAATCTAAATCATTTGTTAAAAAAAAAAAACAAGGTATTCATATATCTTAACGGCTTACAAATTTAAAATTGTGTTTTTCTACATAAGGATTTGTTTTCTTCATTGAACCAATGTTTATTTATTGTTAAACTTATTACTACAAGAGAATACTCAACTGCAGAGCATGTTCGTTTTTCTGCAAAGGCTAAAGATGTGACTGTTTTATATGTTTTTATTAAGAAACAAATTTAAGTATTAGGAAATCAATAATAACTAAGTAATTAAGAAATAATTTTACTTCTAATTATTAATAAATATTATACGATATTTCACTCAATTTAAGGTGCTTAAATTCCTTGTTAGTACAGCTGAAATCCTAAATCAATATTTCTATTACGGCTAACAATTCATAATGGGAACTCAAAAAAATTTCTAATTACGTATCAGAATTCTTGAAACATTTCTCAATACAGTAGACTCCTGATACCGGCTATACCGCTTAATGTACAGGTAGGTCAAATGACAAAAAGCCGGACATGCTGCAGTTTTATAAATACTCACTTTCTGCCTTCCCATATCTCCAAACCCATTTTTTGTACTAAAGCCTGGTTTTATTCGCATTTTCTGACTTCTTAGTACAAGCCGTTAATTTTAAAATATTGTTTAAGTACTTTACTGTACGTTTAAAAAAATACTACTTAAAAAGAAAATCTAAGAATGAAACTATTGTACATATTTTAAGATAAATTTTTAAAAATCCTAACTCCGAAGCAATAGTTTAAGCATTTACCATAGAATCCAT
This sequence comes from Maratus speciosus, assembly GCA_963932465.1. Classification (NCBI taxonomy): domain Eukaryota; kingdom Metazoa; phylum Arthropoda; class Arachnida; order Araneae; family Salticidae; genus Maratus; species Maratus speciosus. Next base: position 317,136,778 of record OZ010791.1, on the reverse strand, counting down.
CATTTTTATTACGCATATTTTTTCCTTTATAGTACAACAACAACTTTTTTCGTTTGTCAGCCATTTCATAATATTCAAAAAGAAAAGAAAATGATGAAGCATATCAAAAAACAATTTATGAACGAAACCAGGAACAACAGCAAAAGTATCCCGCACATGTTGATAATATACAACTGGTGAAACAAAGCGCAGGTAACACGGCGGGGGAAACCTTACACATTTTATATCGTAGCTCATGTTTTGAACAAAGCAGGACAATTACAGAGCTTAGCAGACATTCACTTCCAATGTCTTAGCAAGATAACTCCTCCTTTTATTAGGGAGATTTTTTTGAACTAGCAAGGGGACCAATATATTACCTTGCAAAAGGTTGGGTAGAAGATTTTTTTCTGACTTGTATATACTGAGGCAAGATATGGAAAAACCGACTTTTCCAACAAAATTTCCCAAAGATTTATTTTCTGTGGACAAAAAACAACAAAATTTTGGGGCCTTTTTTTTCTTTTTTTTTTTTAAATATCTCGGCACCCGTTGCAGTAACGTATTATTTGGTAATTATAAACTTAAAGACAAAATTCTCTACAACTTTCATCCCAACAACTTTTTTATACACTCAATTGCAAGCGCAGTACGGCATTTCAAAAATGACATTTTTTTTTCAATTTCCTTAAAAACGGTGAAAAACGTAGTTTTGTCCCGATTATTCAAATGTTCCCCGCAGATATAATCATATATGTCAACTTCTACATAGTAGTAGCAGTAAATTATTATTTGTGCACTCTCTTCTTCATTTTCATTACAACAGACATATTTTATATTCAATAAATCTATATAATTTAACAAGTAGAGGAGTGTGTGGATGGATAAGATAATTTTCATAATTAGACAGTAACTTTAAGTATATACAATTGTTAATTTTAAAGAATTGTTTAAAAGAATACTTTAATATTTAATAACTTATTGGCACGATAGTTTCATTAATAAAAATATATTCTTGCTTAATGTTAATAATTATTTTTATAATGCATACATAATGTTCATGGGATTAATGCGATAGGTATGAAAATTTGCGAAAAACATATTTTATTACATACTAAAATGGTATATTTTATTTACCAATTATTGATAACATATGTTTTAATGTTTTACTGTTTTAAAAATAGCAAACATCGGATTATAGTTCCATATAAAAGGGGGAGACTCAAAGTAAATATCTTTTATGTAAAAATACTTTTACCTTTTAAAATATCTACAATAAAAATGACAACAAATTATTTCATTAACTAATGTTTTTATATCTCTTGTAAAATTTAAAAATTCTATCAATAAAATATTTAAGATCACTGTTTTCATAACATTGTTCAAAAGATTAGTTTTAGAAAATATTGTCAAAATTCTTCCACTTATATCATATAATAAGCTGAACCCGAATTTTCGTTCTAATGATAAGATATTCTCAATGATGAAGGTATTTTTGCGAGATTTTCATCATAATAACTTTGCTTTACATGAAATATGATGGAATTTTTGGAAGTGACTTAATTTTGTTCAGTAACACAATACAGTGGTGGCCAAAATTGTGGACACTTTTAGACAGCTTTCATTACAAAAAGTAAAAAGCTACCGTCCGAATGAAAACACTTCGGAAAATTTTGTTATATTTTCGCCGATCATGACCCGCAGATACCAAAACCACCCTCCGTTGAAATATATATATATATATATATATATATATATATATACTAGGGGGCTCTGCCCTCTGCAAGCTACGCTAGCCAACCCCCGTTCAAACACTGCTGAATCTAAAAGCACGCTAATCTGATAGGTTTTAAAAAGATTAGAGAAGATTGAATTATACTGAAAAAACCTGTAGCGATCTCCCTGTAAACGGGTTTCCATTTAATTCCCTTTGATTGTAAAAATTTAAGGCAGAATAAGTTACTGTTAAGACATCCAATGGTTGTTTTCGTGTTTGGTTAAAGAAGTTCAGTTAAACATTTGAAGAGAAGCTAAAATAAAATGAATTAAGTAAACAGAGTCTTTTCCTCCCGGTATTTTTTAACAGCGTTATAAAGCGATTGACATAATACAATTTACTACAATTACTAAAATTTACTGCTTTAACCCCTTCAAGGGCGGTGGTTTATTTTTGGACCACTTAATTTTAATTCTTAAATGCCACATTGGCACCAGAATATTAAGATGAAATTTTTCCTTTTATTAAGTAAGTAAACAAAAGCATTTTTGTATTTCGAAATGTGTTTGTAAATTCTGGTGACATTCACTGATTTCAAGATTTTACTAATAGAAGTACCTTGCCTCTGAAAGGGTTAAACGCATATTAATATATTTATTATTTTAAAGTTTCCTTTGTCTTTTAATATTCACGTGTAAATACAATTTTCAAGATAATTTTCAATACTTTCTTGCTTTTAACACGTGTCATTTAATAGTAATTTTTAAGTTTTTTTTTTCTGTTTTAAATAGTCAAAAGTAAATAAATTTTTAATCGTTAGGAAATATTCTTTGCGCTGTTTTTAGAATTGAAAACAATCTCTACAATAATAGCCTAAGTCATGTGACTATCATCACCAGTTCCGGGCGGATCCCTTCACTTTTTATATTCCAGGCGGCAATTTTGGTACTTTAATGTTGGCCAGCCACAGGTGATAAGTCGCCATATATTATTCTATCGCCATCATTTCACTTACATTATAATACTCCAAATCCTGTAACTGCCATAAACAATTACGTGCTGATCCCTTCGCTTTGGTTAAAGAATCAAAATTATTCTTTTTAATAAAACTGCATAAAAGTTGACATGATCGCAAAGAATTCTTGGTACTTTTACGTTAGCCGGGGTGAAAATCTGGCCAATAACTTTTTTAACTCGCCAGTTAGAATTTTTTTTATTTTTTGAGTGGTAAATTAAAACGGTACTACTTGGTTATCCCATCGATCAAAAATCTATCACCAAACTATAAGATTAAATGCCAGTAATGTTCTATCCTAAATGTCACATTCACTTGACTTTAAGAAAGTTACACGTGTTTACGCCATCAAGTGATTTTTATTTAGACTTCTTATTTGTATATTTATTAATGTTATACTAATTTATTTGTTCTTTCGTTAATTAAAATAAAAATTATGTCAATTTGTGTAATTTTGCAAGTGTTTTGGCGATTTATATAATTTGGAGAAATTGGTCGTCAAAATAACTAAGTAGTACCAATAAAACATTGCTTTGAAGTTGAAATTAAATGTCATGATTTGTTGCATTGTCATATACGCACCGGGTTTGGTATGATTTTTTTTACGACAATTTGGCGAAAACCTCGTTTTCGAATACCAGTTATATATGTATTTTTAAATTATTTTCTATTATTTTAAAAATGAAATAACAATAAATAAAAAAAGTTTAATTAATAACTATAGAACTAAACAATTTATAACATTTTTTGTAAATAAAAAGAAAATAAATTCAAATAAAAATTTATTAATAAATAAACAACAATAGCCGGATTACCATGTCAGGCAAAATAACACCATTTTGGCACCAACTAGGTACCTCGTTGTGTACATGACATCTGTGCCTAATATTTTTCTTTTCGTTTCGTTTGAAAAAAAGAAAGAAGTGAAAGCCATTTATTTTAAATGCCTCAGTTTTAAATGAAAGTTTTGTATTAAATAAAATGATAATGAAATACAAATTGAATTAGGAATGAAATTAACATGATACATTTCTTAGCATACATTTAAGGGAGGCCAAACTGGTCACCAAATTAGTTTAAAATAATAACCTTTTCTAAAATATGAAAATAAATATCTGTTATGATTAAAATTTGATTTCCCATCATTAGAGAAAAGTACTTAAAATGAGAAAAAAAATTAATATTTCGAAAACTAATGTGAATTTAAAAATTCTAATACCAGTTTTGAGATCTGCGGATCAATACAGATTTTTGGTGTTAATTACATCGCAAAATATTCCGTATTTTAGGAAAAATCGACGTGAAACATAATTAGTTGTTTATTCAGACGTTTCATAAAATCGTTTCATAAATTCGTTTCATTAGAATTTTATATATATAGGGGAGATTTATTTATTAATTTATTTATATCTGAATTTGTGCTGTAACTCTCGAATTTTTGAACCGATTTGGATGAAATTTTTCATATGAATAGTACATACTAATGTCTCGACCGAGTTCGTTGGCCAGCTTCATCCGCCATCTTGTTTCAAAATGGCGAAAATTTGAATTTTTGAAATTTTTTTTTATGTTTTCTAGCATCTTATACTTATAGAAAATGTTACGTTTCACAAAATACAAACTCTTATGTATCATTTTAAATGGAATGTTATAAACATTAAAATATTTTTTAAAGAGTCACACAGTATAAATTTACAACATAGGCCATTTAAAGAGAAAGTTAGGAATTTCCAAAAGTGTCCACAAAATTCAAATGCCCGCCACTTTGAAACAAGATGGCGGATGAAGCTGGCCAACGAACTCGCTAGAGACAGTATGTACTATGCATATGTAAAATTTCATCCAAATCGGTTCAAAAATTCGAGAGTTACAGAAAGCATGACAAAATTCTGATATAAATATATACATATATATACAGCTCATATTAAAAATATTAGAATAATTACTTTTTTTTTACAAATTGAAAATATCGTTTAGTAATTTAATGTCCTTTAATACAAACATGCCAACGATATTTTTATTAATAACTTATTGTTGATTACACTTATTTATTATCTTAAAATTATTATCATTTTTTGAAAAGATTAATTGAAAAAAAAAATTTTGAAAAGTCAAAATATTAGAATATTTATTCAAGTGGTTCCAAATATTAAAATATTTCACATTAATTCTCCTTTAATTATCACCAATTCATAACTGGGGGCATCGTTGATTAAATTCAGACAATTTTATTTAAAAAACGGTATTTTTTTTTTCAGTTTGTTTGCTTTTTCGTCTTAAAATGGGTCGTGTGAGTGATATTTCTGAATCTGGTTGAATCCTAGTTGATTTGTATGGGCACGGTAAAAATTAATGTTATATAGCGAATTATTTACATTGTTCGCACAATCAAGCGTTAGTAAAATAGTAACACAATATTCAAAAAATGGAAATTTTCAAAATAATCGCGAAATGGCGGCCGAAAACCAAAAACATCTGCTAGAAATTAGAGGAAACTGAAGCGTATAGTTAAGAAAAACCATTTTAAAAGTGTGCGATTCTTGCACTGAAAATGGAAAGAAGAAAGAATTGAAGTTTCTACGTCGACAACATTAAGACGTCTCCATAAATCTCGTGTACCGAAAACAAAACCTCTCATGACTGTAAAACAAAAGCGTATAAGATTGAATTGGTGTAAATCAAGACGTTTATGGAGTGATGAAGATTGGAAAAATATATTATTTAGTGATGAAAGTATGTTTGTGTTTCATATGGTAATCAAGGTATTCAAGTTTGTAGAATGAAGCAAGAAGCATTTGATAAATAATGCCTTAAACATTCCGTAAAATTTGCTTCTAGTGTCATGGTTTGGGCTTGCTCAAGTGCAGAAGGACCTGGAAAGTTATGCATCGTCTACGAAAAGGTTAACTCTCAGATATATCAAGAAATTTTGAAATATTACATGATTCCATCATCAGAATATTTATTTGAAGATGATTGCATCTTTCAACAAGATTTAATGTCACCGCATACCTCGGTGTCAAATAAGAATTAGTTCCACCAACGCAACATTAAGGTACTTCCTTGGCCACCAAACTCACCACACCTTAATTCCATCGAAAACTTATGGTGTTATAATGAAAAAAAAACTCCAAGAAAATCCTCCTTCAAGTAAAACTGAGTTGGTGGCACGTATAAAGTCTGTTTGGGCTAATATTGACAGAAATGTTTGTAAACACCTTGTATATAGTATGCAAGATCGATTGTATGCTGTTATGAAAGCTAAGGGGGATGGTACAAAATATTAACTACCATTTACTTCATATTCATAAGGTAATATTGTTGCGTAAAATAAAATATTCTAATAATTTGAACCAATCTAAATTTTATTCTAATATTTTTATGTGTTTCTGATAGCTGTATACCTAATTTATTGTACTGTATTTTATATTTTGTAAATGTTAAAATCTTATCTAAACATTTCAGATTTAATTTATAAGAAATTTAATTGCATTTACTTAGTATCAAAATAAATAAATGAATAATAATTTTTTATTATTACTTTTTCTCAATTATACTAATATTTTGAATATGAGCTGTATATATATATATATATATATATAATTTTAATTTAATATATATATAATAATTTTTATTTTAAAACACTTTTTTGTGCTTTTTTTATTTCATATACTGGGGTACATTCCATTGCATGATTGCCCAACAATATTAACGAAATAAATAAGTTTTGGACGATGTTGGGGGTCCAAACACCTGGAAAACTCCTACACCGTCCCGTGTCCCGGATGCTAATTTTTAAGTTTGGAGCTGTCTGGATAAAATTGTTTCAATAAAAATAATTCGATGTAATTTTTTTCTGAAACTGGAACTATTGCTTTATATAAATATGTAGCTAAAAATTAACCTGCACACATTTTTAAGGTTGTTATTATTTTTTAAACTCTGGCCCTGGGTTTTAGATTCTTTACCATCCCTTTTCTAAAATTATACAGAAAATCATTTCAGATGCAGCCACAGAATTTTTTTTTTCAAGTTTTTTCTCATGCAGAAGTATGCTAGAGAAATAATGTCTAAAATAATTTGGCAGGAAATTTACTGTAGAATTTAAATCAGCATTTAAATATCAATTTCAAGCATCGTGGCTTTATTGGTAGTCTCACTATCTCCAAGATTTTCTCAAGATTATCTCAAGATTTCTTTATTCCTGCACTTTTCGAGGTAAATTAAAAAAAAAAAATTAATTTAATCCAGTGTTAACAACTGTTTCTAAAAATCAATGAACATTGTGGCTATCACTTAGTCTTAATATGATTTTCCTAAAAATAGGCGGTAATTTTCCTTACCGTTCCATCCTTACCGTCCCTTCTTTTACCATTTCGTCCCTTTTTTCCAATACCATCCCCTTTATTTACTTACCGTCCCTTCTTTAACACTCCTTTAAGACAATGTTATACAAAAATTCTGTATTAAAAGTACTACATTTTTATTATTTCTTATTTGAATGTCCTGTGGGTACTATACAAATTCATTATAAGTAAAAATTTAGAAGAAAATAAAAAGTTATAGGGGTAAAATGGTAAGAAAAATTAAACTCGCAAGTTTAAATTAAACCTCAGTTAAATAAAAAAAAATTCGCTGCTAACCTTTTTTTTTTTTTTTTTTTTTTTTTTTTGAATCATTAAGGCATTCGTCTATCAGATTAAAATGTTATTTTAGCAAGTTTAATTTTGTCAGATTTTTTCCCCAAAAGTCAAAAGATTGTGTGAATGCCCCATATATATATGTCAGCATTTCAACGGAGGGTGGTTTTGATATCTGAGGATCATGATCGGCGAAAATATAGCAAATTTTCCCGAAGTGTCTGTTAAAACTAAATTGTGTAAGAAGCGCAGTTGAATAGGAAAATATATTTAATAGAAATATGATCTAAGAATAAACTACCTATAACAAGTCAAATCATAAAACCACAGAAAACAGAATTTAAAGACAATTGCCAAACAATAAAATTTCAAATAAACAATTTAAAGGCAGGTTGCACATGAAATAATTTTATCTCACATGTTATTAAATTTAATTTTGACCAATGGCTTTGTAAACATATCAGCAGTCATGTTATGAGATTCACAGTACCTTATATCAAACACACCATCTTTATAGATTTCGCGTATAAAACTGTAACGAACATCGATGTGTTTGGATCTTTCCCTGGTACGCTCGTTTTTAATCATAGCTATACAACCTTGATTGTCTTTATAAAAAGTGAATTGTCTTTTCTGAGTATCCTCAATTTCACACAATAATTGTGCTAACCATACACCCGCTTCACATGTTTCAGACACAGCAATAAATTCAGCTTCAGTACCAAGATAGTGAAACTGAGTGTTGTTTTCTACTAGACTATATTACAGGTGAATTTCCTAGCATAATTATGTATCCGGTTGTAGACTTTCAATATGAAATATTTCCAGCCCAATCAGCATCAACAAAAATTTCAAAAGATGATAGATCTTTCCCAAATTTCAATTTAAATTCAGATGTTCCTTTAAGATATCTCATAACTTGTTTAACTGCATTCCAGTCATTTTCAGTTGGTTTACTAACAAGTCTAGATAAGATTCCAACTGCTACTGAAATAGCTGGTCTTGAGTTATTAGAAATGTATAAAAGAGATATAATTACTTCTCTATACTTGTTATTTGTTTCCAATTCTCTTGATGAATCTTCATATTGCAAAAATTCTGGACTCATAGGGATATTTGCATCTTTAGCTCCATTTAATCCATATTTCTTGATAAGTTGATTAATTTTTGTTTTCTGGTTTATTACAAAACACCCATCTTCTAATCGTTCAGTTTGAACCCCTAAATAATATGACACTTGTCCTAAATCAGATATATCAAACGATTCTTTAAATATTTGCATTATGTTAATTTCAGTTTCTTCATCTAATGTACAAATAAGTACATCATCAACATACAAAAGAATATAGCTCCAACCAGTTTCTTCTTTTCTGATGTACAGACATTGATCCAATTTACTACGTAAATAAACCATTACTGTTAAAATTGAATTTACCTTCTCATTCCAAGCTTTAGCCGATTGTTTTAAACCATATAGACCTTTCTTTAATTTGTAAACTTTATCTTCTTTACCTTCAATAATATATCCTTCTGGTTGTCGTATATATAATTCTTCATCTATATCAGCGTTTAAAAAGGCTGTTTTTACATCTAAATTCTTAATCTTCATTTTCTTGGCACTTGCCACTGTTAAGAGGGCTCGAAAGGTTATATTTGTTGCAACAGGAGCATATGTTTCTTTAAAATCTTCTCCGGGCTTTTCAGTAAATCCCTTCGCTACAAGTCGAGCTTTATAGCGTGTAACATTTCCGGTTTGATCTTGTTTAAGCTTGAAAACCTATTTAGTACTAATTGCATTTCGATTTTGAGGTAAAGCTGTAAGTTCCCAAAACATTTCTTTCTTCGATTGACTTAATTTCGTCATCCGCATCTTTAATCCATTTATTTTGTTCATCTTCAGGTAACTTTTTAATTTCAGCCCATGACATAGGTTCATCAACACTTTTAACTGATGTTTTATAAGCTGTAATATATCGTATGGGAGGTACACCTTTATTGGGCAGTTCTGAATGTCTTATTATTACATCTTCCTTTTCTTCAAAATTTTCACCTTCCCTTTAATGTTTTATTTCATGCTCAGCATTTAAGTTTAAAGAAGTTTTCTTGTGTTTATTACAGTCGCCTGATTCATGAACATTAGTTAATATTTCACTTTCTCATTCGTTGAGACAAGTTACAATTCTTGAAATGATTACTTTGTTTGTTTCTTTATCAAGCATAACATAACCTTTGGATTCTTCTGCATAACCAAGAAAAATTCTTTACCTCTGTTATCCAATTTTCTTCTCAATACAGGTGCAATATAATATATAACTTTGCAACCAAATATTTTTAAGTGATTTACTGTTGGTTTATATCTATGCCATATTTCAAAAGGTGTTTTATCACAAGCATTTGCGGGTAAACGATTTTGCAGGTAGCACGATGTCACTAGTCCAGCCCCAAAAAACTTTTTATCTAACTTTGAATCATCTAGCAATCATTTTGTCATTTCAGTCAAATAACAATTCCTTCTTTCTGCAACTCTGTTCTATTGAGAAAAATGCGGTACTGATAACTGATATTTAATTCCTTCCTTAATCATGTAATTTCTGAGTCTTTCATTCACAAACTCCCCTCCTCTGTCACACCTCAATATCTTTGGCGTACGTTCGAATTTATTTTTCACATAACGGGAAAATTCTTCAATTTTTGTAGCTGTTTCACTTTTCTGTTGAAGTAAATAAACAGTTAGAAATCTGGATTTGTCATCTATAAGTGTTAAGAAATAGCGCTTTCCTGTGGGAGTCACATTTTGAAAAGGTCCACAAATATCAGCATGAAATGTCTCCACCTTTTGATGCTCGATGTTCACTTCTCTTAGGACACGTATTCTGAACTATCTTAACCTGTGTACAACATAAACACTTCATTTTCTGTTTACAGTCCTTCATTTTTAAACCATGGACTAGATGACTATCTTGTAATTCTGTAATTGCTCGAAGATCGGGATGTCCAAATATTCCATGCCATATATGAATACAATTTATATACGATTCTTAAAAAACTTTATTAGTCTTTTCATTGTAGTTTAACTTGTATAGACCCTTTTCTGATTTTTCTTCAATTATAACTTTATCATTTTTCATTATTGTACATTTCCTGTTTCCAAAGTGTACAAAACAGTCGTTTTCATCAAGTCGCTTTACTGATAGTAAACTGTTATCACGATCTGGAATATATAAAACATCACAAAGTTTTATGCTTCTAACTTCATTGTCTGTTCCTCTGTATTTAATTAAACCCTCACCGATACCTTTAATATCGAGTAATTGACCACTATCAACTTTTACTTGGCCTTGTTTTGGTTTTATTACAGTACAATAAATATTTTTATCGTTTGTCATGTGAGTTGTCGCAGCAGAATCAATATAACAATCAACGTTAGAGAATTTATTGGAAACTTTAAAACACTGGTTTAAACTCCTCACTATCTGTAATCATTTTAACTTTATGTTCTCTTGTTTTATGCTGCTCAGCTTTCCAAAAATAGCAAATTTTCTTAATATGTCCCGGCCGTTTACAGTAATGGCAAAGTTGTTTAAATTTGTCCCCTAAAATTTCCCTTTTTCTTTGAGCCTTTAAATATTTTCATTGCTGTTTCGTCATTTAATTTAGATGTTTCTAAGTGACGCACATACGTTGCAATAAGTTTACTTTTTACGCATTCTAATGACAATTCCTCAGAGGGAGTAGCTTCTAAACTTGTAATTAAAGAATCATAACTCTCTGGAACACCACATAGTAAAATTACAATAATATCATCATCTGGAATTATTTTACATAGACCGTTTAGATAATAAACAACTTCTAAGTCATTTTTAATATAAACTTTCATGTTTAAATGTTTAAATTTTCATTATATTTCATGCTGTATAAATTTCTCTGCAAGAAAAGTTTTGTGCCTGTCTTTGTTCATATACTTTACGTAAAGAATTCCACATACCTTTTGCTGTTTCCTCATGCTTGATATGTATTGATTGATTTTCCTCTACACTTACAGCAATTTTCGTTTTAGCAAACTTGTTTGCTTTATTCCAAGCATCTCGATCAGCTCCCGCTTCATTAGGTTGTTCCGATGTAATAACATCCCATAACCCTTTATCATTTTTAATCATTTTTTTTTCTCTTTTCAAATAAAACTTCATGACTAACATCACGAAAAAAAATGTCCAAAAAATGTTATTTTCATGCAATCTCAGTAAGTTTAGTTTTTATGAATGAAAATATTTATTTTTCATTCAAAAATGCCATATTAATTTTATTTTACTAAGCACTACACTGTTAAAAATCTGTAGCAAAGTGATCATTTTTAAAGATAACAGTTACTGGAACTTATTAGGAAGCGTGTCTGACCATGTGATTGACCAAATTATCTCCAGAATAGAGATAAATGACGGTTATGTATAACCATTTTCTATAAAAACTGTCGAATGATAGGACAATTTCCTGTAAATGTTTAGTAGTGTAAGGTATTTAAAAAGTGATTTACATTTGTCATCGTTTTAATTTATTAATAAATATTAATCTAATAACATTTGTTTTATGGAGTGTTTATTAGTAATAATAAAATTAATTGCAGTATAATACTAATTGCACCTCTCTTCCTCGGAATGTTTCAATCTTTCGTTTCTTAAGTAAAATTTTAACGCTAGATTACTTTCTTTTTCTATACAAATCCGCATGCATAAAGAAATGGATGCGCTGAAGCATTAATACTTAAATTACTCATTGGAAATGCCACTAATTCAAACAAAATTTTCTCGTAGCAGTTTCAAACCTGGATTCCAAATCATAACGTCTCGCTGAATAAACAACGCCAAATGCCCCAGAGATCACATCTAGTTAATTACTTTTCTAGTCTAGCAAACTCCTGAGGTATATTTTGCATTTATCTGCTTTCTCATATAATATTTCTCAATTAAAAGGTCGTGCCACACTGGTTACATTTAAATATACCCTGTTTTGAAAAATAATAAAAATTGAGAATATTATCTCATAACCTAAGGCTTCATTTGATAATGATGTATTTCAAAATTAGTTCTATTAAAGAATTCACATGTGTAAAGTGTTTAAATCTTCCAGTCATTACTATAGGATGGTTCCTTTTAACTTGAAGTTTAAAGGGATAATTCGTTTTTTAAGTTCCTTGGAGGGAAAATACTTAATGAACATGTGAATAAATATTTTAAAACGCAATCTTAATTATCAGAGGTGAGAAAGAGAACTTAATAAAGTAGCATATTTAAAAGGTATAATATTTTATGAAGCGTATTAAAAAGTAGATAAAGTTATAGATATTCCTGATTTGATACTTTATCATATGACATTCTGTCGAATAGTCAAAGTAAAAACAGTGTAAAAATATGCAAAATATAAAAAAGTTACGTTATATTTTTTAAAAATCACTATATAATATTCTTTAATTATTAAAATTAAAACAGAAAACAATCTTACCTTCTTTAATAAAGCCTATAAATATTTGCTGATTTGTTGTATAACTAAAGGAATAAAATTCTAAAGGTCAGTTACGTTATCAAACAAAGGATGTGGAACCCGTCGGAATTCGACGTAAGAAAATGTTTAAAAAAGCACTGTTTCATCAAATTTATAATAAACCTACAAAAATAATTACAATAAAAAATCAATCATACATTGGCCAGTTTACTTCTTAAAACAAATAATACTTTTAAACAAAGTTAACAAAATGCTATTCTCATTAACTTCAACTTTACAAGTTATCGAAGAACTAATTTTTGACAGACAAAGCGATGTTTCAAGAGCTTTCATGGTGAATCATCTTTTATAAAAACCTTTATGGAATAACAAAAATAAAAGAACTCAAAATAATTTTGATCCAAAAGAAAAGGACAATGATTCTTCGAAAATCACTTGCTTTGAATGCAAACGCATTAGCCACCGTTGTGATAATTATGAGAAGCACTTTTCGAATTATAAACAAAACAGTCTTGGATTATATACTAGTGCAGATGATTTGCACTCACGGTATCGAAAATGGAAAATTTATGGTGCGTTGATAGTGGGTGTAATCGTTATTTATGTAATAATGACTCAAGATTGGTTAATTTGAAAGATGCAAAAATAAAAACCATTAATCTGGCAATCAATGGAACTACAGAAGTAACTAGTCAGAAAAACCCTCATGAAAGCAGAAATTAATAACAAGCTTCAAAAAATATATATGTATGACGCATTTTTAACTTCTGAACTAAAAACTAATTTACTGTCCGTCGTTAGAATATGTAGCTGGTGATATACTGTTACATTTAAAGAACAAAGTGCTGTGTTAAACGATTTCAAGGATAATGTCATACTGATAGCAGATTGCAAAGACTTTCATATTATTTACAAGGAAGTGATAACGCAAATTATAGTGCCCGTTTTTCAAGTGAATCAATTAATAGTGCAAAAAATAAATACGCAGATGTTAAATAGCATTATAGAATGGGCATTTAAATCCAAAAGATGCATTCAAATTTAAAATAACCTAATAACAAAGGAAATATTAGAGTTTAGGGTATTGTATATCACAAAATTACCTGGAGAATTTAATTGTGGAGTTTAAATAAGTTAACCAGTGTATCTTTCCATAGTCGATCAGAACGTCTTACTTATTAGATCTTATTCATTCTGACTTTAGTGGGCCTATAATGGTACCATCAATCAGTGTCACTTTTTTTTTTATTAAACTTATATTTATTTATGACTATCCTCATTATTGCACATTAAGATTTTTAAACAGTAAAAATGAGGCTTTAGAAACAATATAAGAGAATAAAGATATCTGAGAAATTAAAGGAATGAACTAAATTTAAAAGCCTTATGGGTGATAATGGGGGTGAATTTACTGATAATGAATTTGAAGAATTCTTAAAAGAATACGGTATTTAATATAGATTAACTATTCCTTTCTGTCCACAACAAGAGGATATTTTGTACGCTAGAACAGGACTCTTTTTGACACTGTGCGTTGTCTAATATTTCGATCAAAATCATCCTAAATTTCAAACGCAGTAAATAGGCGTAAATAAATAGGCAAATAAATATCGAAAATTATGTCAGAAACAGATGTCCCACAAAAAATCTGAATCGAAAACTCTTCATGAAATTAATGTAGTGTCTAACGTTAGTTATTGTAACATGTTTAGTTGTACTTCTTATTGCTTGAATAACCAACCTAGTCATAAATTTTCTGCAAGCTCAAAAAAAAGAATTTTTGTTGGTTATTCAGCTACTTCAAACGATTTTCGTGTTTACTTTTCGGGAAAAATAGAGTAATTGCTCTTAGGAGTGTTAAGTGTTTTTTTGTTTTTAAGAATACTCAGATAATCGTTCAAAGGTAAGTCGATTGCACGTTGAAAGTTTTCGTACACTGTTAAAAATATTGTGAAAAATTACCTCTGTTTTTAAAGACTATCTATTTTCGGACAAATGAGAACGGTACATAAACGCCCGTGGAGCGTTCTTATTGGTCAGAAAACAGATAGTCTTTAGAAACAGAGGTAATATTTCACAATATTTTTAACAGTGTAAGGAGATAAAATTGCATAAATTAGGGAAGAGAGATAAAAGGTTATCCCCGATAAGATTAAAATAGCCAATAAAAATAGCGATTATCATATGTGACTCAACAGCTAAAGAAAATATTATTTCATTACAAAATCGTAAAATAGTACAAAAAATGGTATTAGAAAAACTTTTCATAGTTATAATGTAAAGATAACAATAAAAACCGCTCTAAATTGTCCAAAAGTTTCTCAATGGTACAATGCTATGTTTAATGAAAGGAGAATGCTATGGAAAATTACTCTTTTGTTAGTATGGATCGAACTATTTCGCAGTAATGTATAGAAAAGTAAAGTTTTTCTTACAAATAACTATAATCAAGCTTGTTCTTTTTTGAAAAAATAAAGTTAAAATTGTAGTTGAATGTTACAATCAAAAACCAAGCATAGATTTTCGTGAAACCTTTGCATCTGTTGCTCGTGTAATATCCATTAGAATTGTTACAGACCTTTTTGCTAAATTAGGACTGGAAACACAAGCTTAGATATGACTTCAACTTATTTGGACAATTAAACGAGGAAATATTTATGAAAGGCCGGATTATTTTGATAACATTCTTGAGTTAATTATAAATGAAAATTCTGATAGAGATATATCAAGAAAAGCAGCAAAAATCCGTAAATCTGTTAATGAAGGTGAGAAAGTTTTATTTTCTAAAGAAATCACTTTACGGTTTAAAGCGGTAGGTGATGTCTGAATATTAAATCAAATGACGCTTTAAAGGATTTCGAAACAAAACAAACCAAAACTGATCCTTTATTATACTAATTATACTACATTACCTTGTCGGATCTGCTAATCCAAAACTTTCTTCAATCTCATACATGTTAATACTCGATCTAAAACCTAATCGAAGTCGAAAATTAAACCTAGATGGGACACTTGGGTAATTCAGCATGATTTTTCCCGTCTTCTCTGGTAAGTTGAATATGATAGCATCTCCTTACTCACCTACGACATCCTGCTTCCATGAAGCCGTCGCGTTCTGAGCAACTGATATACAACAGCACAATAGCTTGTTCTGTTGCTATCCCATGCCTAAAATTGAATAAAATTCAGACCGATTTTCAACTAACCTCATACAAACCTCAGCCTATTATATTACACATAAATATAAAATTTTGTTGAAAAATATCCATAAATTCTTCACCTAAGTTGCAAAAAATCGAGAAAACCGCTATCACAATGCCCTCTTTGGGCATAATTCCATTTGCAACAGTGACCTGACGTCCATAGTCAAAACCATCTATATGAATTTTGGTTCAATTCTATCCATATCTTTTTACACTTTCCGATGATACAATAATGAAAATGGCACAAAAATTGCTATTACAGCGCTCCCTTCCAGTAGAATATTCCCAAATTCAATTGGAACCTGCTGGCCATTGCCGAAAATTATATGTGAAATTTGATTCAATCCTATACATAACTTCATACACTTGCCAACGATACAAAGTAGACACACACACGTACAGGCACACGGTCAGACAGACCTTTTGTAAAAACGTGTTTTTCGGGATCTGCGACCTTCACTCGTGTCTTAAACTTCCCTCGAGACCTTCACTCTGAAGAGTAATTCAGTAATAAAGCTTTTACAAAAGAAAATTTAATATTTGAGCCTTCTTCATTGCAAATAAATTTACCTCATTTGTGTTGATGTTGCTTCACGGATGTATTGACATTGGTATCGACCAAATTTATGTTTTAAAGAGTTTTGCACGAAGGTTTCAAATGTTTTATTGTTAAAAATGTTTTACCAGGAGCATAAGTTAAAATAACAAATTTAGTCAAAATTTTTAATAGTTTGTCAGAATTTCGAAATAAATCTCTAACTGAATTCTTAAAGAATTTCGTCTAAATAAGTTGTGCGATCTATGACAGGCTGTTGAGGCCATTTTGTTTGACAACGTTAAAATTCGGCCAATAATCCTAATAAAATTTGATAAATTTTAAAGTATCCTAGAAATTGTAATAATTTTAACAAAAAACAAAAATTAAAAGATGCCAGCCAAAAAAATTGATTGTTAACTGCAGTTAATTTTTAATGATATATACAGTAGAGCCTCGATTATCCGAAGTAATTGGGACCGACCATCTTTCGGAAAATCGAAATTTTCCGATAATCGAGAATGCTTCAATTTTAAGATTAAGGAGAAATATATGCAATATTTCTTATTATGGTAACACGTGCTTAATAAAAATAAAGAAATAGTAAAATAAAAACAAGAATAAATTACATGAATGCACATGAATTACCATACACAAGGGTTTGTTCAAAGGAACTCTAAGAATGGGGATCGAAAATATTTATACGTAGATACTCATAGTTCGGAAAGGACCGCTTGCACACAAGGAATATGATAATTTAAAAAAAAAACTTTCAAAATGGATTTTGCACACAAGGGATGCGATAGTAAAAAATTAAAAATGGTTTTCGGTTAAAAGAGTTTCAGATAAAAGAGGTTCTACTGTATTTGTAACCATCCTGACAGAAATTTCGGAGGGGGATCAAACCCTGGTGATCCGCCTATTGGCTAAGGCCTTGTTAGCTAAATATTGTCTTGGAATAAACTTTCAAATGGAAGATGAAATTATAGCAATGGCTCAACAAATTAATGTTAGGCAACTTTTAAATCGTTTCGGTATGACAGATGCTAAACTCGCCGAAAGATTCTAGATTGTCCTTTAAATGTTCATTTATAAAGGGTTGAAAAGTGCAATAAGAATGAATTCCCTTTTCGGGAATTGATTGGAAGTTTAATGAATCTTACAACTTCCAAACTATCAGACATTGCGAATATAGTTAGCTAATTAAGTCAATTTCTAAATTGCTATGAGAAAACTCACTGGAATGCAGCTGAATCTGGTTTACGCTATTTAAAGAAAACAATTAATTTCGGACTAATATTTAGAAATAATAATGGATCTTTATTCGGATTTACTGACGCTGATTGGGGAAATTGCCGTAATGAACCTAAGACATATTCCGGCTATTGTTTAATTCTGAATGGTAGAACTATTATTTCAAAAAATTCCGAACATTGCACCTTGGTTCTTTCATCTACCGAGGTAGAGTGTTTCATACTACAAAAGGCAGTATTTATATTGCTTTGCTAATTATGGTATGATAATATTAAAAAGGTACGCATACTAACAGATAATACAGAATCGAAACATTATTGAAAATTATGTTTTCCATATAAAGGCAAAATCCATAGACATTAAACATCACTTTATAAGAGATTATCTTAAAAACAAGGAAATTTATGTTGATTTTGAGTAAATAGAAAGAGTGGGAGGCAGATTTTTTAAATAAAGCCTTACCATCTGCTAAGCATTATAATTGTTTAACAATACTAGGAATACCTCGAAGATGCACAGTTGATCTTCGGGGTAATGCGTAGACTTTTTTTTTGGAGGGGTGAGGGGGGGGGGGATCATATTATATGATTTTAAATTTTATATGCTATCTCATTAGTGCCTTGCCCTCCATCGTAACTGGATTTTCCCAAATTTTGACTGGTGTTCCACCTTACTAATTAATGCGCATGAAGTCTATAAAGCCTCTGCATTAAGTATTTTTATATTTGCTGCAATTGTCGCGTATTCGTGTCATTGAAGGATTATATCTAAAAATATTTTTTAGATAATGTAATTTAACCCTTTCGAGTCCGTTTTTTTTTTTTTTTTAAGAACAAAATTACTTTAATTTTAATAATGTTAATCGTAGCTATCCAAATACACTGACGGAAAAATCCCAACACCAAGAAAGACTTGTGTTAGATAAACGAAATTTGGTAGGCGTGTTTATACATCTGAAAGATGACATCGATTGAAATTTCGCGCTTCGCGCATAAGTGTGGCGCTAGTGGCGCCACTCAGAACTTGCAGATCAGGCTTACTTTAAATGCATGCTGTAAAGTTCGTGGGCGTTATTTAGCTACGAAACGTGACGTATTGAGTTGATGTTAGCCAAGAATGCATTTAACAAGACGAAGAAGTCACTGTCAACAGCTCCCCGAGTTGGAACGAGGTCGCATATTCGGGTTACGAGAAGGTGTATTTTCTTTCCGCGATATTGCAGAAACACTTGGCTGGAATGTATCCACTGTGCATGATTGTTGGAAACAGTGGTCAAGGAATAGTGCTGCATCAAAAAGACCGGGTTCCAGGCGGCCACGTGCACTCCTGAGAGGGAAGATCGCCGTATTCAGCGTACGACTGTGGCGCATCGTACTGCGTCTGCGGCAGAAATTCGAGCTGTAGTTGGTACCACAGTTACACAACGAACTGTTAGAAATCGATTACTTCAAGGACAGCTCCGAATCAGGCGCCCTGTAGCGTGCATTCTACTGACTCCAAGCCATTGCCGTTTGCGACTCCATTCGTGTCAAGCCAGAGCTCATTGGTGGGCGGAGTGGAGATCTGTTGTGTTTTTTTTTCATTAGAAAACACAACAGATCTCCACTCCGTCCTCCAATGAGCTCTGGATTGACACCAATGACGTCGCAAACGGCAATAGTTTGGAGTCAGTAGAATGCACGCTACAGGGCGCCTGGTTCGGAGCTGTCCTTGAAGTAACCTATTTCTAACAGTTCGTTGTGTCACTGTGGTACCAACTACAGCTCGAATTTCTGCCGCAGACGCAGTACGATGCGCCACGGTCGTACGCCAAATACTGCGATCTTCCCTCTCAGGAGTGCACGTGACCGCCTGGAACCCGGTCTTCTTGAGGCAGCACCATCCCTTGACCACTGTTTCCAACAATCATGCACAGTGGATACATTCCAGCCAAGTGTTTCTGCAATATCGCGGAAAGAAAATCCACCTTCTCGTAACCCGAATATGCGACCTCGTTCCAACTCGGGGAGCTGTTGACAGTGGCTTCTTCGTCTTGTTAAAGGCATTCTTGGCTAACATCAACTCAATACGTCACGTTTCGTAGCTAAATAACGCCCACGAACTTTAAAGCACGCATTTAAAGTAAACTTGATCTGCAAGTTCTGAGTGGCGCCACTAGCGCCACACTTATGCGCGAAGCTCGAAATTTCAATCGATGTCATCTTTCAGATGTATAAACACGCCTACCAAATTTCGTTTATCTAACACAAGTCTTTCTTGGTGTTGGGATTTTTTTTCCGCCAGTGTAGCTTTACTGACGTTTAAAGATTATCTCATTGTCTGAAATCTAACGAATATACTTATTTTGTGGACTATTTAATTCATATCATGATAATACATTAACGAAGAGTTTTTAGAGGCGTTTGGAAAATATCGTTCTACAACAGGGTTTAAGAGATATTACAACTTTCTGATGTTTTTTGCGTTTTATCGCACATGATTTGTTCATAAAAGTAACCTATATTTTAAATTAGAGTGATAAAGCGTGAAATATATGTATAAAATAAAGGAATTGCCAACGGTGCATGGAGGATTAAGCACATTTTTATTATTATTACTAAATGTCAAAACATAAATGAAGTCATAATAAGAAAGGCATATACATATATTACCAGTTCTATATGTAGATAGTAACAAAAGTAATTGTTAAGATAAAATAACATTCGATGAAAAGACATGTAATATTAATAGCACCCCAGACCCGAAAGGGTTGAGGCTCTGCCACTTAGAACAACATTTTCAATAACAAAAATTTCTGATTAAGAGGCTACTTCAGTTAAATGAAATGACCCGCTTACTAATGCTAATCCTATGTAAGAAATTTTTTAAAATATCTCGTTTGCATTTCAGTATTTTTAAACAATTCTTTTTGCATTGGCTAGCTGAGATAGATATTTGCAAAGGGCGTTACATCTACTTTTCGATTTTATTTACAGATATCTTTAATTAGGACACTTTCATTTTCGGAACCGGTTTCGAAAGTGAAAGCATCCTCTTAAAAAAAAATTTCAAACAAAATCGAAAAAGTAAAAGAAGAACAGACGTAGAGATCAATAATGAAAAGTTTATTAGCAGAATGAAATAATTGCAGTCTAATACTTATTACACCTTTCTTTATCGGAATGCTTTAGTTCTTCTTATAAGCATCTAAAGTAAAATTTTAACGCTACACTACTTTCTTTTGCTGCGAAAATCAGCATACATAAAGAAACGCACGCAACGAAACATTAATACTCAAATTACCCATTGAAAATGCCACTAATGCGAACGAATTTTCCTGCAAATGTTTCAAACTTGGATTCCTAAACATAACGCCTCTCTGACTAAACAACGCTAAATGCCCCAGAGAACACGTCTAGTTAATTACTTTTCTACTCTGGCGAATCCCTGGGGTATATTTTGCATTTATCTCCTTCCTCATATAATATTTCTCATTTAAAATTGTCGTGGCATACTGGTTACTTTTATATGCAGTGTTTTGGAAAATACTAAAAAGTGAGATCATTATCTCGTAACCTGAGGCTGCATTTGATAATGTTTTTCAAAATTAGCTCGATTAACGTATAATGCATACAGGCAAAGCGTTTAAATTTTCAAGTCATAACTAAACATAAATTCTTTTTTACAAGTAGTATGAAACATACGACTTTTTTTTTAGTTCCTTGACGAGAAAGTAATTAATAAATATGCACGTAAAAATTTTTAAGATTAAATTATAACTATTAGATATACATATTTTTTTTTTAAATATCACATTTTATGTAGCATATTTTAAATGAAAATTTCCATAAAACTCCATATATTCCCGATTTTTTGTATTATCGTATGTCGCTCTATTGAAAATTCAAATTTTTGACAGTAAATAAAAAAATTTAAAAAGTACAGCATTAAAAGGTTTTTTTTTAAACATTTGTATATAATATTTTAGAAAATTGTCTTTAATTTTTAAAACTAAGACCCGAAATAACATTACTTTTTCTACAGAAAGCCTACAAATAATTGCTGATATTTTTAAATATCTAATATAATAAAATTCTAAATTTTGGTCTCGTGCCTTACACACCCATAAAATAATGTACTGACATTCTTTTCATTAATATAAATTTAAAAATTCTATTATTAGTATTTTCTATTAAACCAGTGGTCTTTCGCACAGCAATTTTTGAGATTATTTGCTGATACGTTTTTAGATTAATTTTTAATTAAATGCAATTTTTAATCAAAAAGCGTGTTTTAACGGAATGTGGGTATATTATGATAAAAAACTTTCGAATATCTCATTCGTCGTTCTGCGTTTCCTAAGTGCATAGAAAAAGAGATAAGAAAGTTAATCTTTCTCGGAACCACTGAAGCGATTTCAATACTTCTTTGATACTTTTGGAAGTAGATATTCTCTAAATTCATGGTAAAAATAAAAAGAAGAAAAATACGATAGTTACGCAATTTCGCCAAAAAAAGAGGTCTATTTTTTAAATGAACATAAGTATATCGCAATTATTTTTCCGATCGATCATTTTTTGTTGTTCATTAACTACTAATAAAATTATTAAAAATGTACAGAAATCGCTTCAGTAGTTACAGAGAAAAATTGTGCATCAATATTAGCTGTTTTACATGTTATCACGCTCTTAAACAACACGCTTGATTTTTCTCGCTTGTACACTGTAAAAAAAAAATCTGTAGTCTACTAGAAAATCTCTAGGCAACTGGGATTCCAAGAACTTTTCTAGTAACCAATACAACTTCTCCTTAAGTAACATTATTGCATTTAATTTAGTAAACAACACATAGACTTCCTTAGTGAACATACTAAGAAATCGTTAGTAGCCATTAACAGGGGCTTTTTTAGTATGTAGGGGAGAGTAGTACACAGTGAGACGTGGTACACAGTGAGACAGCAGTCACTTTAACATATAGTTGTAACTTTTTCTCCAAGCTGGCACACACACATAACCACCTCATCTTATGTAACACGTAGATGTAGTTTCGGCACTGCAGTGACTCTTCTGACAAAATAGTAAATAATTCTTTATTTTATAGTGATTAAAGTTACATAAACGTCTATTTTAGAGTTCAATATGACATATATTTATACTTAACCACACCTAGCTATATCTAATAATAGACTATTTCGACAAAACGACATAAACCTTTTTAAAGCGATGAAATTGAAGTAACAGATATGGCATCCATTTTGATACAACGTAACGAAAGTACACAGTGAGACACACAGTTCTGGTACATAGTGAGACGTGTCTCACTGTGTACCTACTATGTGGTTCTGATGTTAAAGAAAGTTATTTATTAATAAAAGAGGTATTTCTCTCTCTCTCTCTCTTTTTCTGTGTGTGTGTGTGGGCATGCAATGGCTAGGGAAACCTACTAAACGTAAGAAGCTGAAAATTTGCATGAGGGTTGCCCAAGGTCTGCCATTGTACCCCCTGAGGATCATATTTTTAGTATTTTGAAAATCTAGAAATATTAATTAAAAACATAAACTGCAGTAAAAAGTATAATTTATGAAAATACCTACATTGACTCACTGTGTACCACTTGTGGTACAGAGTGAGACAATTTTCAATACTTCGTTATGATGCTTCTGTGCTTTTATAAATAACTTTTTAAAAACCATTTATACATTAATGTGTAGCGTATTTGTGTAGCTTAAAGGTGTAGCTTAAAGGTGTGAAAGGTTTTTTTTTCAAAAGAATAAAAATCGTCGCCATTCGTTAAGTAATTATAATATTCGTCTCACTGTGCACTACCCTTCCCTATGCTAAGAAATGGTTAGAAGCATTACAGATACTTCTCTTGTACCTCACTAAGAAATTGTTTGAACTGAATTGTGTATAAAAAGTGAAAAAAGACGCTGGTGGCGCCATCTTTGAAAATTTCGGAAGCACCTATATTTATTAGCGGGGCAGATTTATGCCGGGTTTTTCCTCTGCGGAAGACAGAACTCACCATCTGGAGTTTGGGAACTGAGCGTTCCACATACCTTGCTAAAGGGGCCGTGTTTGTAAACGATTTTAAATGCAAGTGATGGGTGATGAAGCTGCTTCTGCTGTGTGTTGATATTTTTATAGGAGTGAGCAAAAATCTATTGATGCTAATATAATTCCTCCATGTTTCAATTAACAAGCTTAATTTTTTATTAGTGGATAATTAGAATGTGGCTTGATTAATATCTTTATAGTTTTTTTTTTTTTTTTTTTTTTTTTGCTTAATGAATGGTTTGAATATGTTCTGAATTATTTGTTGCAGAAAAATAAACAATTTAGAAGTGTATTTTGGATAGAATAAATGTCAGATAAATTGAATTTCTGGTGGGGGTTAAGATTTTATGACATATTTTAAGAACAGAGAGGGACGCATGCTCAATAAGCATTCAGTTTCAGCTATTTTCTTTGTAATATTACTAGCAGTGATTTGTTACAGGCAATTTTCTAGTAACAGCTATAATATCTGTAATGATACTAAGAATCTTTTAGTAAAATCACATACTTCTTTTTTCAGTGTATGTGTGTTTGTATGTTAAATAAATAAGTTCAAATTGCTAAAAATTCATGTTATATATCTCACATTGATTTTATAGTCTTTTGTTGTCATAATTTTGTAAATTTTCGGGATGTTTCGCATAGGCTATTTTATAAAATTAAGGATAAAAGTTTACAATAAAATAAGAAAAATTCATAAAACAAATAGAATCATAAGACGAAATGCCTGAATTGCAGGCCGAAAGAACTAAGAAATTGTAAATAAATAATATATTTTTAACTTGTTACATCTATATTATTATTTTTATTACCTTTTAAGTAAAACTGTGAGCTTTTTTTAAAGTTCATACTGTGCATTTTGAGAACAAAAATTCATTTTATAAGAATGCAAAATAAATTGTTTTTGTGATTTTTTTTTAAAGTGTATTGATAGTTTTCCCTCACAAACCTGATATAGTTTTTATAAATAAAGATATAGTATTATTTCTTGTAAAGCGAATTTTTATCTAATTAGAAACAAAGTACTATTTCTTTCACAACGGACTTTTTTGCTGTCGCCACGTCTTCAGACAAATATATGCTCACAGCCGTCCTTAGTTATGTGTGACTGGTGCGGCCACACTGGGCCTCGCACCTAGGAAGGGCTCGCGCTCGAAAAAAATAATACAAAATAGCTAAATATCTGTTATTCATTTTATTGTGAGTTATTTATTCTCTAAAAAAAATTACAAGTGTAAACATGCTTATTTGTAAAATGTAAAATGTTCGGTGCGAGTTGTGAATGTGCAAGTTGTGAGAAAAGAATGGATTGTTTGTGGATTATATTCAATTTGAAGGAATTGTCATGGTGTAACTTAGGCAGCATCAGGGGCGTAACGAATATGGAAAAATGTTCTTAGTAGATTGGTACCGATGATGATTCTGACAAACTGCTCACCCTTATTTCAATTATTATTTGTAATGAAACTTCACAGATTTGACTTTCTTCTTATGTAATCACGTTTCAATTTTTTGTTATAGGAGTATCGATGTTTTCCTGTGCACACGCATACATACAGTGGCGGTCAAAAGTTTCCGGCCAGCATAAATTTTTTGGTTAATTTAAAAATATACTTATATGGAGAGGAATCTCAAAGTGATACTTATACACGTTATTGACATAATACTTAAGAATTTATTTATGGAATAAAAAATAAATATTAATAAATTTAATTGACAAAATTAATTTAAAAAGAAAACGCATGTTCTCAGAAGTTTCCGGCCATCTTGGCAAGTTTGGACAAAAATGGTATTATAATAGAAAATAACAGTGATCAACAACATTTACAATCAGTATTTTGTCTTCATACATTTAACAATAAGTACTGCGGCGCAGTGACATGGCATCGATTCAATGAACGGTTGAAAATCGTTTAAGGTAAGTGTTTCCCACGGTTCTTGCAATTTTTGAGGAAATTCATCTGAATTGGAATATTTATAATTCCGAACACGTTTCCAAGTTCGTTTCAAAGATTTTCTAATGGATTCTGATCTGGTGAATGGGCTGTCCATTTCAAAAGCGTAATCTTTGAAAGCCAGTGCTTGACGAGCTGGCATGTACCATTTTGGTCGTTATCATGCTGGAAAAAATAGTTGCGTTCATAATTTTTCCTCTAATAAGGCAGCAAATGATCTTGCCAGATATCTTTATACATGGCATCATTCATCTTGCAGCGAATTTTAACTACCG
This sequence comes from Maratus speciosus, assembly GCA_963932465.1. NCBI lineage: Eukaryota > Metazoa > Arthropoda > Arachnida > Araneae > Salticidae > Maratus > Maratus speciosus. The sequence continues at coordinate 317,110,674 of OZ010791.1, read as the reverse complement.
GACCGACACATTTTCCAGAAAAGGCTCCCCAAAGCATAACGTATCCTGCGCCATGTTTCATTGTAGGAATAATATAACTCGAATCTGATTTTTGTTTTTAGGTCGTAGGAGGTAGTGTATATCGTCACTCCCAAAAAGATTGAATTTCGATTCATCGGAAAATAGTACTTTTTTCCAGTTTACACTTAACCAGTCTTTGTGTTTCTTGGCAAACGCCAGTCGGGCCCTCTGATTTTATTTTATTATTTATGAAAGCTTTTTAATACCGACTCTTCCATGAAGTTCTACGTCACGTAAGCGTCTTGAAACGGCAGACCGACTCATTTCAGCAATATTTTAACACTGTAAACAAAGGGGAATTGCAGCGGCATTTTTATGCGGGTCGTCAACTGCTTTCTCCTGATAATTCTGTCCACACGAATAGTCACTTTCTGGTGTCTCCCGGACCGTGGTAAGTCCTGAAGGCCATGACCATCTTTATATTTTTTTAAATACTGTTCACAGTAAATTTTCCGATCGATAACTTTGCCGCAATCTCACGATAGGATTGACCCTTTAGCGATAAACAAATCACTCGTTTACGAACAATAAATGTTGAACTTTTCATTTTTCAATTTCAGCTACGTTATTCATGTTGATTAATTAACAAACACGGTCAAAAAACTACTTTACCGATAGCAAAAACTGACGAATGGTGAATGGTCGGAAACTTTTGCACACGCGGATTTCGAATTCCTCCCCTTTGCGTCAAGTATCTTCATTATCCAATCAAAATGACTACGTGGTCAGAGGTCCTTTGCTTATCCCTAACTTTTGGAGTAATTGTGTTTCTTCTTCGCTGAAACGTTCTGACAAACAAATCAAAGAAACTAACTGGCCAGAAACTTTTGACCGCCATTGTATATTCCATCGAGTAAACATGATAGGAAGGTCGGGTTATTTCAAACCCCGTTCTCCAAAGCCCTGAGGCTAAACTAAAGATTTAAAAATTCCAAAAAATGTGAAAGGTTAAATTTTAAACTGTTGTGAAGAAAAAGAAAATTTGAGAAAATATTGATTTTGACTCAGATTTTTTCTATTTTTAAACTCGCTTGTTAAATAAAAAATATCAACTTGTTTAATATTTGCTAATTAAATAAAAAACTTTTTAAATGTTATAATTAAAGAAAGAATGGAGTTTAAAAATCAAAAAGTTTCATCTTTATCACATTTGTTACTGCCATAGTATGAAGTGGACTGAACGAGTAATTTAGTAGATTAATCCTTTGACTTTTGACTACGAATTTATTTTTTATTAGAAATTTCTGCAACTGGCGGCTACTTTTTAAAAATTTTATTCGTAGCACGTGCCGAAATTTGCAGACGAAGATCCAGACTGGTCCACAGAAAGCTATCCTGACCCCAGTGTAAAAAAAAAAAAAAAAAAAAAAAAAAAAAAACCTCAGTCGTTGCCTCAGTTGAGTAAAAATCACTAATTTCAGGCCCGACCCGACTCAATTCCTCCAAAAAATTCCGATATTTGTTAGCCCGAATTCTACTACAATTAAACATTCTTTAAAAGGATTTTACATACATATCCAAGCAAACATTTTAAATTACAACATTTTTCAGATTATATGTCATAACTTTGAAGCTTTGTAAAGGAAAAAGGTAGATTTTTAAATATGTTCCCCTTTTATTTATTAAGCCATAAATTTCTGAAGATTCCGTTATTAAATATACAGTCAAGTAAAAGAAAGAAAGAAAAAATGAGAGGAAGAAAAAGAGAGAGAAAGAGAGCACTCCATACTTTTTAATAAGCAAGCTGACGCGAAGAGATGCCAGAGGTACCATTCGACTCGGAATTTTGACTACTTCCCGAATATGAGTAAAAAAATTAAATAAAGGTCGTTTATATATTAAAAAATTGTACCAACTTTAAATTTTCAAATGGTAACATTCACTTTTGATACCTTTTCTTGAATGACGGCAGCTCGAGAAAAAGTATTGTTTATATTTTTTTACTTAAATCTTCATAGAAAAGAAAATGTATTAGGAGTTTATCCACAAATTCAGAAAAAATATATCATACAAGAAGGTGTATCTAGAATACTACCAGAAAATTTATACAGAATTTTTTAGCGTAAAACAAATTCACTTTACATTTTCTGGTTTCTCTCTAACGTTTTCTATCATGTGGATGTTTTGATAGCAGGAGACGGTCCCTTCACGTTAAGACCGTCAAAAAGTAAAATTTATCAATATATGTCTAAAACGAACTATTAGAATGAACTGTAAACTTATATACTAGTTCTTTTTTCAATTGTGGTTCGTTTTCTGTGAAAATGAATGTCTATCATAATTAATAATTTTTAATATGATTTTATTAGTAATTTTCACAATTCAAAAAGTATTATTGAAAGGAAAACAATTCCTGAATGCTTGAATGAAACAATGCCATTGCATCTATTAATTTTAACAACATAAAAAAATATATCGGATGATTTTGGGGAAGATAATAAATAAAAGTTTGTAGCGTGAATTAACATTAGCATCCTCAAAATTTTCACTCAAAAGGATTTAAGAAAGATATAAAATCGGTGATTTTTTTTTACGTGTTACCTTGACAAAATGAACTAAAAATGGTGTCAAAAATGGGTGCTACAATTGGAAAATTCAAAGTCGATACAAATTTTAATGGGTAAAGGACCTTTGTTTTTAAATTTGTATTCAAATTCGAAAAGTAGACATGATACCCAGTCGAACAGTACCTGTCGTACCTGTCTACGACAATTTTACGATTAAAAATTATGTAGACGTTTCTTCTTTCTTTTTTAACAATTGTACAATATCACCAATTTACCAAAAAAAGAGAGAGAAAGAAAAAAGAAATGCCGCTCCGGTAAAATTCCCGGCCCGACCCAAATCTGCAGAAAATCTAGAGGGGGAAAAAAACAGCCTGAGCGCAGTTCGCGTATTGTGAAAGGAAATTGGTTCGAGTCTGTAGATTGTGTTGTCAGAGGTAGTGTTGCCAATTTATCGAATTTTTTTATTCAAATTATCTACCAGGATTTCTGAATAGTAACATTCACTTTAATAAACCACAGAACGTCTATCATGAAATAAACAGCAAATTATTACTCGAAATTTATGTTTGATCAATAAAAAAAACAGCCAAGTTTGCAACATTGGTGCGACTGGGAGAGCATTAATTAACCAGCAAAGAGGAAAATGCTGGCCAGCAGCAAGATATGTGCTGGCATTGATGAAGAAGTACTGGCTAATGGTCTACCACTGCATGACCACTGCTGGACAGCTTCAGTCAACTTCGCTGTTGGAACTCATCAGATAAAATTCTGGTGGGCTTCCGTTTTATCTCATGCGCTGGCCCACCACTAGATGGAAGTGAACGAACTTTTGCATATTGCTGGCAACCCTTACGCTAGGGGACGCTGCGAATATCGAAGACATTGAGTATTTGAACACAAATCTGAAATGAATATCGTAACACAATTTTAGCTGTGAAGCTAATTTTTTTTAAACTGTAAATAATATAGCAACACTGCCACCAACAAAATAAATAAGTAAATGAATAAATAAATAAACTGTTTATTTCAACGTACTTTTTTTTTCTCCTTAAATCTGGTTTTACTAAGTTACAAAGGATTTCGGTTTTCATACTTTACACAGTTCAGAATCAATAATAAAAAAAAGCGTATAAAATATATAAGATTTCTATACAACACAATAATTTCTATACCAGTTTAATGGTTGGGAACGTAAATCACAAAAGAAACAAACTTGAAATAGTGTAATGAGAGCTTGAAAACTACGAGCGGTCGTAACATACGCTGAAAGTACTTGTTCATGTCCGATCACGAAAACCAAACAGCATCGAACGTGGTTAGTACTTGGGAGGGTGACCACATGGAAGCTGCTACGAGTAAATATTTCTATAGACATTTCTACTATGGACACTTCTACAGATATTTCTATAGCTCTTGGTAAAACTAGCTTATAGAAAAAAGAGCCGTAATTCTATAATACTTTGTTTTTTTATAGAATTCTATAAGAAATGTTTATAAAGGAAAGTGCTGGGTCAGCAAAGGAATAGCAGTGGGATAGATACTAGCACTGCAGGAAAAGTGTTGGATTGGAGTAATGTGATGGCATACCAATGCTGGCCTTCTGTTGGCCATCACTGAAATCACAGAAATCACCCACTCGTGGACAGCCAACCTTGCGGTATAGGAACTAAATGTCCACGAGGGGAAAAAACCCATATCCCCCATCCCACGAAACCCCCAGACACCGGCGGGCCCAGAGGCCTCAGCAGGATGGAAGACCCCTCTTTTTTGAAATTTCACTTAGGATGTAGTACAATCTTCTCACAAGAGATACCCAATGTTGCATAAGCTGGGCGAGCCCAAATTAAACAATGTTTTGAAACTTTGGATCTTTTATGTATGGATATTACAGATCATCAATCAGTTATTGTCAAAACTACTTGTGAGTAGAAAGAATATGATTTATTTAAAGTTTAATAGAAATAGCTTAAAAGCTTGAAATCTTGAAGCCTGAAATTTAAAATTTGAAATTTAAAAAACTAATTCATCAAGGAGATTAGCATTAAATCTTAAAAAGTCATAGAAGTTTTGATAAATCTTAATAAATTCTTAATACAACTAAATAAGTAATCCATTTAGGATAAAACAGATAATTAAATCAATGCAAGAATTTGAAAATTTGAATAATATTTAAATTAGATATTAAACTTGCTGAATTTAATTATGTTCCTGAGTGATGACCTGTTAAACAAACTTGAGATATAGATCATTGATTATTATTAATTTTAGAGTTCTAAATTCGAAAGTCTTTGTATTTCACAGTTCATAAAGTTTGTTTCACAATTTTGAATCATTATATTTTACAGATCTAAGGATTATATTTCATAATTCGTAGGCATTATTTTACAATCCAGAGCAATATAAATTTGAAGATTTAATTCACAGTTTGAGGATTTAGATCACAGTTTGAAGATTTAGTCATATATTTCACTATTTTGGATCAAAGATATTATATTTCTTTGCTCTTGGGCATTATTTTACTGAGCAAGGCACTACAGCTTTCTGTTTGAAGACATATTTTACAATTTGAAGACATATTTCACAGTTTGAAGATTTGAAAACATATTTCACAGTTTTTAGACATACTTCATTTTTCACAGTTTTAAAATTTAAAGATTTGACGATTTTGTCAAAGTTCAGAAATTTAGTCTTTTTGCAAATCGAGATATTACTTAACTATTTTCTGAATAATCTTGGTTGTTTAAGACATTTTATTATTTTCTATAATATTCTATGACTCTGTTTATAAAATCTTTTTTATAAAGGAATAATGTTTATTGAGAATATTGTAGTTTTCATTTAGCGATGAAAAGTTTGCTGGATCCAGTAAAATTTTTTGGAAGTTTTTCCTTAAGGTTTTGCTTTTATTGAATTTGAAATGATTAGGTAAAAGAGAGCAATTCCCAAAAATATAATGTTGTACTGTTCCTCTAGCTTTGGTGCAGGAGCATATGTCCGAATTTAATTTGCCGATTTTATGTAAAAATGCAGGAAAACTGCCATGGCCACTAATATAATAGACTGACGATCTTGAAATGCAGATAAATTCTTTGTTTACTTTATCTAGAATTTTGTATGTATCACGTCTTTTTTCTGAGTGTTTCCAGATGTCTTGCCAGTCAAGGATAATTTTCTCCCGTATATAATTTTTTATTATTGAATCTGCGTATGGTATATATTGAATTTCATCGTAGTGGTCGTGTTTAATTGCGTTTTTAGCCAAGGTGTCTGCACGTTCGTTCCCAACAGTTCCTATATGAGCTTTTGTCCATGCTATATTTATTAATTTTTGCGGGATTTTTTGAATTTCTGTATAAATCTGTCTTATGATTATATTTCTTGGGAAAATAATTTTGAGGGCATCTAATGAAGATCTGCTGTCTGTCAATATAAGAACTGATGTGAATCTGGAGGTTGAAAACCATTCTATAGAATTTAATATTGCTTTAAGCTCTGCCTGATAGATTGAATTATGAGGATTTAGCCGTGCAGCACTATCATGGATAAAAGCATCGTTTAACATTACTGTAAAGGCACATGATGTCCCCTGCTCCATTAAAGAGCCATCTGTATATATCTTTAATTTGTTGTTACGAATCTGTGACTCCGTTATTTCTTCTATTACATTCAGGTTATTGATTTTGTAGTAATCCGGAAAATCAAACGTACTTTCCATCAACATTAAATTATCCTTATTAATTTTCATTGATTGAATTATTAAATTTCTTTTTCCCATTTTTGTCTGGTATGCCATGAATTCATTCTGGATTTTCGTAATGATTGGTGGTATGCCTGTTAAGACATTTAATGCTTCGTGTGAGATACTTCTGTAGGTTTTGATGACACTCGTTAAACTCATTCTTTGTATTGTCTTTAATGTTCTAATACCACGACTGTTTAAATTAGGGAACCAAATTTCATGTGCATACAACATTTGTCTTTCCACTACCGTCGTATACCACATCTTTTTTATTTTTGGATTAATTCCTTTCTGGTAATTTCCCAGAAATTTAAAGCTGGTCACGAACTGAGATAGCGAAACAGCACCGAAAACTGGCGATATGAAGCAATTAAAATAATAAAACTTTGTAAAAAATCACCATAAAATTAAAACAACAACATTGTTTTAATTTTATGGTGATTTTTTACAAAGTTTTATTATTTTAATTACGAACTGAGATATTCTTGCCTTTAAGTCTTCTAAGTGAATTTGAAATTTTAATTTTTGGTCAAAGATAATTCCTAAGTATGGTAGTGATTTTTCAATTTTAATTGTTTTATTTTTTAATTTAAAAATTGGATGTCTGTTATTTAATAGATTTCTTCCAAAGAGTATGGCTTTTGTTTTTTCTTGTGAGATGTTCAGGTTTAGTCTGTTACAAATTTCTTCAAAACTTCGGATCGTATCGTTAGCATCTTTTTCCAAGCCAGTTCTTGTATTTCCCTTTACTAAGACCACGAAGTCATCTGCATAGACTACTAGTTCAGGAATTTTTTTAAGTAGTTCCTTAATAATGAAATCTGCCACTATTAACCATAGAAGCGGGCCTAAACATGAACCCTGCGGGCATCCCTTGAAACTGCGAATCCACTGAATGAAATCAAAATTGTTTGCTCCAATAAATCTTTCACTTATATAGTTTATGAGTAAATTTTTTAAATATCTAGGTAGCTCTGAATCTTCAATTAGTTCCGAGATCATATTCCAATCTATTGAATCAAAAGCTCCTTGGATATCAAATGATATTAGTCCTACATATTTATTTTGCTGGAGAAGTTCCATTATTTGATCTTTTACTGATTGTAATGCCGTTAGTGTGCTTCTCTTCTCTCTGAAGCCATGTTGCTGGTTTGCTAAGAGATTTCTGTTTTCTAGATAAGTTTGTGTACGAATTTTTATGACTCTTTCTAACACCTTACCCATCATTGGGAGTAAGGTTATTGGTCTGTAGGACTTTGGAATTCTTGGGTCTTTATTTTTCTTTCGAAAGAATATAACTACACCTTTCTTCCACGCCGTTGGAAAATGGCCAATCTGAAGACATTTATTGTAAAGGAGTAGCATCAGTTTTGGATATCGTTTAGTTAGATTTTTTATTATTTTTATGTCAATTCTATCATACCCTGGTGCTTTTTTAGGATTTTGTTGGCTAATAACATATTTGAGTTCCCTCATATTGATTTTAATCTTGTCAAAATCTTCATTTGTAATAGGGTCCCGATTTATTCTCGAGTGAATTTGCTCTGTATCTGGATTCCCAAAATGATGATAGATTAGATTTTGTTGTATATCAAGAAATGAGCCCTCTGTTGCTGATGTTTCTAGTGTTGTGTGGATTAAATCGGTATTTTTTAGGTATTTTCCCTTCATTATTTTGAAAGCTGTGCCATATACACTTGTGGTTTGTTGACAGAATGAATACCATGAGTCTTGTTTAGCTTTCTTGATATGTAGTTTGTATTCAGCCAATGCTTTTTTATATTCTTTCCTGTACTGTTGATTTTCTAAGTCTCTTCGAAATCGTTTATGTAGTGCGTTAAGTCTACTACGCTCAATTTTGAGTTTGTCTGTGTACCAGTTGATATTTAGGTCTCTTTTTTGATTTTTCTTTTTAAGTGTCAAATTCATTAAATTTTCCATGTGTATTTGGAAGTTGTTTACCCATGTATCTAACTCCTCAGGAGTTTATGTTTCTTGAAGTGTTGTCCATAATTCTTCTTCCTTTTTATCAAATTCTTTGTTGAATTTTTTAAAAGTTTCATATTTGGTTTTAAATCTGTACAGATTTCGTAAGAGAGGTTTTAATTTCAATGTGAAGTTTATGTATCTGTGATCACTTAATGATGGAAAGTCCACTTCTACTGCCCAAGAGTCGAGTAAGTCCTTCGTACTTAATCCACATAATGTAAGATCAGGGTTACCTTTTTTCTTTCCCAAGTAAAAAGTTTTTCCTGCTTGTGGGTCGTTCACTATTGTTAGATCTCTATTTGCAAGATAATCTAGTAGGATTTCACCTTTTGCGTTATTTCTGCTGTAACCCCAGGCCCTCAGATTGGCATTAAAGTCTCCTCCTAATACTAGATTAGTACAATGGTGAATGATATTTGACCAGTCCTCAAAATCTTTAGCTAGATCTCCTTTCGGCTTTGAGTATTGCGAAGCAAATTTAAAATTTTCTAACTTCGTTGTTACATTTATAAATACACTATTATCTGTTTGCAGAATCTTATTATGTACAAATAAGGGGTTGGCGATCAATATTCCCGCTGTTTTTAATGTTGATTGATATAAAGCCCAAGAAATCGGGAGACCAGTAAAAGAGTTTTTGCTTCTATGGTAGTCCTGGATTAGTGCTATGTTAATATTGTTCTGGTTCATGTATTTAATTAATTGAAAATTTGCTGCACGACAATTATTTAAGTTTATTAGGGTTACTTTTATATCTTGTTGATGTAATGGTGTACCACCAAAGAAGTACGTTGATTGTGATGATGAAGCTTGGTTTTGATTATAAGTGCCTCTATCGGCGACTGGGAGGCAAAGCCTCCCTTGTATATTTTGGATATGTATAATTATGGTTCTTTCTGTTTGAGTTTTCGAAGGTTCGCATTGTTATAGTTCTTGTTTCTCCGTATCTATCCTTTACTTCATCCTCTTTATATTTTATCTGATTATCACTTCTTAAATACCTGTTATTTGTATATTCTTTACTTTTTGTATAATTGTTGTCATATTTATTGTCATTTTCATATCTATTTCCTCTAATTCTGTTTTCAGAAGGTTGGTTTCCAATATGTTGGTCTTCTCTCTTATAGTTTCTTCTTGACATTTTTTCAATTTCGTCTTTGTTTTCTCTTGTTAGAGTCTTCATATTCGGAAAGATTTCTTTTGATTTGTAGTATTCTTTCAGTCTTTTGTCTTTTTCATATTGGAAAATGGGACATTGTGGTAAATACGCTGGGTGATTGACTTCGTTTTTATTGTATCTTATACAATTTATACATTTTGTTACTTTGTCTTCGCATCCACTAGTTTCATGTTTCCCCGAGCACTTGCCACACCTTGTCCGAAATTCGCACTGTGATTTGACATGGTTATTCAGTTCTTGACAGTTTGTGCATCGCATTACTCTGATATAAAATTCAACTCTAAAGACTTCATAAAAGAGTTTTACTTTACCCATTTTTACCATTTTCCTACAGTCGGCTGCTGGCGCTTCGACTACCCAATTGTTGTACGATGTTTTCTGAATTTCTATTGATTTAAGTATGGTAAACGTTTCTAAATATTTTCTTTTAGTTAATTCATCTTCTAACTCTTCTTTAGTGATGTCTTTATTTATTTTCAGTAGTAATATTTTCATCGTTCTTTCTTCCGGATGTATGATTGTAAAGTTGTCTTGTTTATTTTCTAGTAACTTAGATATTGTGTCTATTTCTTTTTCTGAGGATTTTAGCTCTATATTATTATTCGTGGTTTTTCTTATATTCTTGATTTCCGGAGGTTTGTCTGATTTTTTAGCCTCTTCTCGTGTTATTTTTGAGACTTGTGAAATTTCCATATTCTCGTTCGGTATCAGAAATGGGCCAGCTGCATTCCGCACGGACACTTTTGTACTGGTTTAAGTAATGGCACCATTGCACTTTACCGCTGATGGCAGTGTTGGCTGCCATCTTTTTTCCAGCTGATGGCCCACTGTTTCTTTCTTTGCTGGGTAGTTTGGAAATGAAGAGCCTCTCGAAAGTTCTTGCTTCTTTGTCGCTTTCGCTAAGGACGGCTCTGCATATGCTATCGGATTTTGGGCGGCTGTAAAAACTGGTCGCTATTTTTATGACTCATTACATTACTTCTAAATATCGCATACTTTCTCTTTTTGCTTCATAAAATGAAGAAAAAGAAGTACTTTCTAATAAAATTTGTTTCAAACAGTAGCTCAATTGGAATTTTAAGATTTTTTTAATTATTTCTAAGCAAGATTTTTTTAAATGTATCTCAACAAAGAATATCAGTTCTTTTTCTAAATTAATGTAAAATAACTAGAGGTAATGTTACCGCAGTTGGCAATTGTTTTACCAGAGCAAATTTCAAAAAAGCAGATTAACCATGGGATATCGAAATTCGGGAGAAACTAAAATCTATCAATGACGACATATTTCCATTTTATCTTGAACGTAACGTTTATATAATGTTAAGTTAAATTGGATCAGAATATCTTCATAATTTTTATTTATATTATTTTATTTTTAATGCTTTCCCACCAAAGAAAGAAACAGTGGGCCATCAGCTGGAAAAAAGATGGCAGCCAACAGTGCTATCAGCGGTAAAATGTAAGGGTGCCATTACTTAAACCTGTCGAAAAGTGTCCAAGCCGAATGCAGCTGGCCCATCAGTGATGGCCAACAGCAGACCTGCATTAGTATGCCATCACATTACTTCAATCCGGCACTTTTCCTGCAGTGCTAGCACCTATCTCACTGCTATTCCTTTGCTGGCCCAGCACTTTCCCTTACAAAAATTTCTTATAGAATTCTATAAAAAAAACAAAATATTATATAATTATGGCTCTTTTTTCTATAAGCTAGTTTCACCAAGAATTATAGAAACATCTGTAGAAGTGTCTATAATAGAAATGTCTATAGAAATATTTGAACTGCATGTGGTCACCCTCCCAAGTACTGACCGCGATCGCTGCGGGTTGGTTTTCGTGATCGGATATGAACAAGTGCTTTCAGCGTACGCTACGATTTCTCGTAGTTTTCAAGCTCTCATTACACTATTTCAAGTTTGTTTCTTTTGTGATTTACGTTCCCAATCATTAAACTGGTATAGAAATTATTCTATTGTATAGAAATCCTATGTATTTTATACGTTTTTTTTTTTTTTATTGTTGATTCTGAACTGCGTAAATTATGAAAGCCGAAATCCTTTGTAACCTAGTAAAACCAGATTTAAGGATAGAAAAAAGGTGCGTTGAAATAAAGAATTTATTTATTTATTCATTTACTTATTTATTTTGTTGGTGGCAGTGGTGCTATATATTTTACAGTTTCAAACAAAATTAGTTTCACAGCTTAAATTGTGTTAAGATATTCATTTTAGATTTGTGTTCAAATACTCAATGTCTTCGATATTCGCAGCGCCACCTAGCGTAAGGGTTCCCAGCAATAATACTACAAAAGTTCGTGCACTTCCATGAAGTGGTGGGCCAGCGCATGATATAAAATGGATGCCCACCAGAATTTTATCTGATGACTTCTAACAGCAAAGTTTACTGAAGCTGTCCAGCAGTGGTCATGCAGTGGTATACCATCAGCCAGCACTTCTCCATCATTGCCAGCACCTATCTTGCTGCTGGCCAGCAATTTCCTCTTTGCTGGGTCGCATCTGGAAATAAAATATTATAAAATTGATGCATATTTGCTTACAAAAGTAACATACATAAGCAAGGCACAGTTTACTTTTATTAAGAAAAATCAAATACAGCCCAGCAAAGAATGAAACAGTGGGCCATCAGCTGAAAAAAAGATGGCAGCCAGCACTGCCATCAGCAGTAAAGTGCAATGGTACATTACTTAAACCTGTAAAAAAGTGTCCGTGCGGAATGCAGCTGGCCAACAGCAGGCTAGCATTGGTATGCCATCACATTACTTTAATCCGGCACTTTTCCTGCAGTGCTAGCACCTATCCAACTGCTATTACTTTGCTGGTCCACCACTTTCCCTTACAAAAAATTCTTATAGAATTCTATAAAAAAACAAAGTATTATGGCTCTTTTTTCTATAAGCTAGTTTCACCAAGAGCTATAGAAATATCTGTAGAGGTGTCTGTCTATAATAGAAATGTCTATTGAAATATTTGAAGTTGAAACGGTTTCCATGTGGTCACCCTCCCAAGTACTAACCACGTTTGATGCTGTTTGGTTTTCGTGACCGAACATGAGCAAGTACTCTCAGCGTATGCTACGACCACTCGTAGTTTTCATGCTCTCATTACGCTATTTCAAGTTTGTTTCTTTTGTGATTTACGTTCCAAATCATTAAACTGGTACAGAAATTATTGTATTGTATAGAAATTATATATATTTTATGCGCTTTTTTTATTATTGATTATCAACTGTGTAAATTATAAAAACCGAAATCCTTTGTAACTTAGTAAAACCAGATTTAAGGAGAAAAAAAAGTGCGTTGAAATAAAGAATTTATTTATTTATTCATTCATTTATTTATTTTGTTGGTGGCAGTGGTGCTATATTATTTACAGTTTCAAAAAAATTAGCTTCACCGCTTAAATTGTGTTAAAATATTCATTTCAGATTTGTGTTCAAATACTCAATGTCTTCGATATTCGCAATGCGACCTAGCGTAAGGTTTCCCAGCAATAATACTGCAAAAGTTCGTGCACTTCTATGTAGTGGTGGGCCAGAGCATGAGATAAAACGGAAGCCCACCAGAATTTTATCTGATGATTTCCGACAGCAAAGTTGACTGAAGCTGTCCAGCAGTGGTCATGCAATGGTAGACCATTAGCCAGCACTTCTCCATCATTGCCAGCACCTATCTTGCTGCTGGCCAACAATTTCCTCTTTGCTGGGAAGTATGCTTGTTGCCTTCACTGTTACCGGCAATGCAACAGCTATAACGTTTATAGAGAAAAACGCAGCACCATTCACTTTTGAGAGATCAATGCAAATATCGAATCAATATAGTTTTTATAATCATTTAAGACACACAGATTACTTTGTAAATAAATAAACGGAAAATTTAGAGAAGTGTTTATTGGTTTACTGCTTCGAAGCATAAAAAAATGTTATTCTCGAAAAAACAAACAACTGAACATAAAATATTGCAATCAGATCCCAAATATTAATGTGAATAAGAATGTCCTTAGAATGATCTTTGAAAAAAAAACTAAAATGTTCGCAATTTTATGAAATGTATTACGAATCCGTATTTCATAAGTTGGTGGGGAAAATATATTGGAAGAAACTTCTCAGGTTTGAACTTGACACCTTCTGTTTGTTTGTTTAAAATATGAGCAATTAGTCTTCTATAATCGTGTCCACTGCAAACCTTTGCCATCAAACCTCAGCAATCAGGTCTTGTAAACACCATCGGGCCTCTATATGAAAGCGGCTACATTCGATTATCACACTGTGCTTGTCAGCTCAAACGGGCTTGTTAGGCTATGCTTCTTAGCTCAGACGGGCTTGTTAGCTCAAACGGGCTTAATAGACTGTGCTTGCCCAAACTCTGACAAAATTAGGCATTTTCTATCCGAGAACTATAGTTCTTGGCAAACTCGCCTGGACGAGTTCGACTACAGGAATAAGACAATAAGCATTAGCTTGCCGAAGATAAGGACAAATTCGCCAAGAGGTTTTTGGATTCCCTTTTGCCCACAATCATCTCAGTCAATCAAATTTTATTTTCCATATGTCACCAATCTCATAACAAGGCGCCCTATAAACACCTGTAAGAACTAAAACACACACTAGGACCCGGAAAAGAAGGAGGTATTCCCTCACACACGCTAGAGATCCATTACTTTAAACCGCTTTCTTTTCCAGCACAGAACATCCGTAATTCGAATTGATATTCTGAACACTGCTCACCCCTGTACTCCTATAGTTGCCAGCGACATTCACAATCTGGTTAATATTAATAAAGGTAACATAAAAGGGTTTCCACAAAATCTTATTGCGTCAAATTTGATGCAAGAATGAAAAAAATTCCAATATGTTGGGAAAAAATGTGTAAAAATGAAAGAATGTTATGTAGAAAACTTCATTTCCAAACTCTAATTATTCTTCTCAGTTATATTTATAAAATGCTAAATCCTTTAAATTCGTTAGAATTATGTGTCTATATCTATAGTATTACATCTATCGAAATAGTATTACAAGTATTACTTTATGCCACTAAAGTGTCTCATGTCATTTCTTTAATTAGATTTTAAAAAATACTGAAACAGTTTTAGATTTTTAGATCAAAAACTTAAGCACTTTTTTCCATGACTCATTACGAATTCATTCTTTGATGGTCAGAAAAGACAATTTTAATCGGCCTTAATAATTAATCATTAAAGAAAAGTTTCTTTTCTTTTAATTTTCATAGATGTCGATTAATGTAATAGATATGGATCATATCTGATACTAAAATAATCTTTGAAGTAATTAAATTTCATCCATTGCTTAAACATCGTAATTCAGTAACAAATAAATTTGTGGATTGTTTTTTCCTTTTGGAATATTTAAAATGTTTCTTCATTATACAGAATGTCACAACAAAGGGTAGCCCGGAAAATGTTAGTTTTAGAAAAAAAAGTACAAGAGGGAATAATAGAAAACAGCGTCCTTCAAAGAAAGAAATATCATCCTTGAGCTTCCCAATAAAGCTGAAAAACGTTGAATGATTTTCTTTCTAAAACTAACATTTTCCGAGTCTTACTTTTACTTAGATATATATTATAGTCCAAAGATTAGATATATAGTATATATATATATATATGTTACCGGCCAAACCCGATTTTGGGCCAAACTAGTTTGTCCTAACACGCATAGAATAAACTAGTTTTTCCTAGGCCAAACTAGTTTATCCTAACGCCCATAGGATAAACTAGTTTTTCCTAGGCCAAACTAGTTTATCCTGATGCCCGTAGGATAAACTAGTTTTTCCTAGGCGAAACTAATTTGGTCTAACGCTCACAGGATTACTAGTTTAGCCTGTTATTCATTGATCTGAACTAGTTTATCCTAGGACAATTCAATTTGGCGTGCTTTTATTGGTCCCAAAGACCGCTTCGGCGTCCACCGTTTCTTTTATCCTAAGCCAATTCAATTTGATGTGTTTTACTAGATGCTAACCAGTGTTGAGCACACTCACAATAATAATAATAATATTAATAATAAAATGAACTAATTTATACTCCAATTCAGTTTCTCAAAAATGAATCAAGTTCACGCTCAAATTCAAAAATTTTCAAAGGAATCCGCTCAACTCAAGCACATGTATGGAAGTGAGCGAAGTTCACTAAAAAGTCGTTTTTTATATATATAACAGAAGTTTAGCATCCAAATTTTCAAAATTTTGTGAGCATGTCTTTTGGTTATTCGACGTAAGGGTGTTTACGGTTTACGGGCCCGCCCAATTTTCACCCTGACTCTCGGTCCGGGCTTGATTTTGGGATTACTTTTTTCAAGAAGTTCGGACCAAGATGGACCGGGACTCAATTTGATTTTCAGCTAAGTCGGGACTGAACTGCATTCTTCTTGAGGTCTGCACAAGCAGAAATTTTCAGTCCAATATCCAACACAGCTCATATGAATATCATTTGGACCGGCAGGATCTCTGGTCTGTGCAATGAAAAATATCAGTAACATTTGGCCCGTCCAACTTTCTTTTTATATGTACGTATTTTTAAATCGCTATTATTCCACAATTAAATTTATATATTTATTAGTATTATTTACTTTTTTGAGATAAGTAGATGCATTTTTAGGTAATCAAAAAAAGGTACGGTAAAACCTGAAAAAAAAAATAGCCTGCCTATGCCGGAATCCCGTGTTTAACAAAAAACAAATATGTTGATCTATGTAAAATGGGTATATTAGTACTTGTAAAAAGAATATAACGCATTTACACCAGACGATGAACCTTCTAATAAGGGAACCTGCTTATAACGGATATTTCTTCTTTCCTATGCAATTCGGTCTTAGATGATTTTATTGTATAGAATTTTGAAAATTTTTAAATCTCCAAGCCCTAGAATGTGGATTAACGGTATTAATGATTCGATTATAAACTATGTTGATTTTTTAATGAATCTCTATTTCCTTGTAAATATCTAAATATTTACTAATATCATTAACTTTTTTACACCACTTGGAGACTTGAAAATCTGAAAAAATTTATATAGAAAAACCTTTTAAGACATAATCACATAGAAGAGAAAAAAGCTTCGTTATAGTTAAGTTTCTTTTTTAGCAGGTCCGTCGTCTCTATATCAAATGCATTATGTTTTTTCAAACAGATTATTATATTCAATTTGCATCGATTAAAAAAATTTCCATTTAAACATGATTTTGTCATACGAAGATTCTTCTAACAAGTTTTACAGTACTGTATCCCCAATCGTATAAATGTATATGTACAAGGAGGTACTTTAAGGAGAAATTTAATTGTGGAATTATGGTAGCTTAAAAATATATGTATTTTAGACCAAACTGGGACCGGGACTTCGACGGATTTTTGAAAATTCCAGATTTCTGAAAGAATATCAAGTGTAATTCTGACATTTTTAATGGTGCATTTATTCATAATTAATTCAAAGTCAAGTGATATTTATGTGAGAAAAAAAATAAATATTAAAAAAAATCAATGTTTTTTTATATTTATTTTTTTCCTCACATAACTATCTATCACTTGGCTTTGAATTAATTATGAATAAACGCACCATTAAGAATAGCAGAAGTATATTTGATGTTCTTTCAGAAATATGGAATTTTCAAAATTCCTGGTCATGACGATGCCGGATTTTCGAGGTTATACTGTACATTATTAATCAATCCTTTAAATTCTTCCTCTCGTAAATTTTATGATAACCTCTGATCCCATCCTTTGGTCCTCAAGCACACAACTTGTCATATGGAACACATTTTGTAATTACCGACCGACGGCGCGGAGAACACAGGAGGACAGTATCTCACTCCCCATCGAATAAAATATATTATCCAGGGGTGACAACAATACTACTTTGTACAAGGTTGGCGCCGGAGCGGTAGTTTGGATCAATAAAAGCACGTCAAATTGCAGTGGCCTAGATAAACTAGATCGGCCTAGGATAAACATGTTCGGACCAATAAATAGCAGGCTAAACTAGTTTATCCTATGAGCGTTAGGCCAAACTAATTTGGCATAGGAAATACTAGTTTATCCTATGGGCGTTAGGATAAACTAGTTTGGTCTAGGAAAAACTAGTTTATCCTATGGGCGTTAGGATAAACTAGTTTGGCCTAGGAAAATCTAGTTTATCCGATGCGCGTTAGGATAAACTAGTATGGCCTAGGCCAATCTAGTTTGGCCTAAAATCGGGTTTGGCCGGTAACATATACATTGGTTTCCAAAAATTAAGGAAAAATCACAAAAGGAGCAATAACTCGTTCAAAAATTAACCTACCCCTATGAAATTTGAGTATGTTGTTAACTAAAAGATGCTGATTAAAATTACAAAATGCAAATTAGTGGCGCTGCAATCGGATTGCGTCATCTGTGCAGAGCATAAAAATGCATGCTAGAGAGTACGGCTGCTGGTGTCGCTGTGATTATGAGATAAGAAAACTGAGATAGCCAATTCATTAGTATGACCCCGAGGTATCATTTGTCCGCATCGTTGCGATATAGAGCTATTGGAAGATTAGATGTAGGCCAAAGTCAGACAGAGGTAGCTAAATGGCTAAATGTGAGTCCTTCTGTTGCTCATAGGCTTTGGCAACACTTTCAAACCACTGGTTCGGCCTCCAGAAGGTTCAGCGAAGGACGAGCAAGGCCTACGACAAGCACAGATGACCGACATTTTCGGTTATGTGTACGAAGGAATAGAACAGCAACCCGCTCTCATCTTAAATCCGTCCTGGCTGCAGTCACTGGAAGGTTAGTATCAACCCCTTCTGTAAGTAGAAAGCTTTATGAAGGTGGTCTTTACGCGATGCGACCAGATATTTGTGTGCCGCTCAACTCATGTCTCCGGAGGGAACGCTTAAGGTGGGCACGTCAACATGTCCACTGGACGGCTGATCAATGGATGCGTTCTCTCGTCACAAATGAGTTCCAGTTTAGCCTCCAAAGCGATAGTAGGCATTGTTTGATTTGGAGAGAACAGGGAACACGCTTCATCCATCAAACATCCGTAAAAGAGATTCGTATGGAGGAGGCAGTGTCTGTGTTTGGGATGGTATCTCTTTGGGCGGACGTACAGACCCTCATGTCTTTCGATGTGGAACTGTGAATGCTCACGTCTATAGAGATGATATTCTTGATGCTTATGTGCAACCTTATGCCAGTGCAATAGGTAAAGATTTCCTGTTACAGGACGATAACGCTAGACCGCACAGGGTTCACATCGTAGAAGATTATCTCCAGCACCAAACAATTCAGCGCATGGAATGGCCAGCGCGATCACTGAACTTAAATCCTATAGAGCATCTTTGGGATGCTTTAGGAAGATGTGTCCCTGCTCTCAATCTCCCTCCTCAGACCCTTGCCACTCTTACAACTGATTTACAGGAGAAATGGCTCGCACTTCCCAGCAAACTTATCGATCGCATAATTGACAGTATCACACTTCGCTGTGTGTGCTGTATTGCTTCTAGGGGTGATCATACTCCATATTAAAGGTACTTTTCCTATACCAAACTGAGACATTTATTTTGTTTATTTTATAATTGTATTAATTTCTGAAACATCACAATCGTCTGGTAACTTCTTTTAATGTTATTTTATACCTTACTATGTGTTGTAAATTGTGTCTCAGTTTTATTAAAATCTACTTGTAATATTTTGATTAATCGCTACTTTTGTTGTTTTCCCTTAATTTTTGGAAGCCAATGTAGAATAAAAGTATACGATAATATGTACGCACTTTTATATATAAGGTAAACTGGTGTAACTGGACCCACGATGTATTTGTGCCATAGGCTATTTTATAAAAAACCGTTGTTGTTTTTTAAGTTTTAGCTTTTGTCAAACATTGCACCCCCATCTCTACTTCTTAAAACAACGTGTATCAACTCAGTCATAACTCTGTCTCTGCTGTGATAGGTTGCCGAAAATTTAGGTTTCTTTTCTTAAAAACAACGTCCATTTGGTTGAACTTTCTTAGCCTTTTATAAAAATACGGTAAGTACTTATATTAAACAATCTTTTTATTTAAAGATTAGACACATAAATATATTAATATTATTAGTTATCTGTACATATTTACTTCATGTTTCAAATGTAAGGCCGATTTTCCACTTACCCTATAAATTTTTCAAGAATGGGGTAACTGGGACATGTATCAGGGGTAACTGGACCATATGGGATCCAGTTACCCCAAGTTATAAATATAGAGTTTCTCTTACTAAGAGAAATTAATTTTTCCATTGTTTTTTTGCTTGCAATAAAGAAAATTAGATAATAGCTTATTAAAATTACATAGTAAAATGTTTAAAAAGCATGTCGGCGGGTATCAAATAAAATTTAAGTGTGATAGCTATAGCTCGAAATTTTACGATACAGATGAAGAGGCGTACATAAGACAAAGTGAGATTATTAGAGAATTATCGAAACGAATAAAAAATATTTCTGTTTGATGTAAAAATATGGTTACATTCTCCACAGGTTTATTGGACATATCGAACTTCCATTGTGGTAAATAAAAAAGAGAAAGAGTAGCCGTTTGTTCATAGATCTTGTATCTTGTTATTTTTTCCCTTAAAATACCATATAACTTTTATACTTATTACCTGTACTAAAGTACATAAGTACTTACTTAATTTATATTTAAAAAAATAAATCTAACACTTTCACTTTTAGTGCTTTTTTTAGACGCATTGACAGTAAAGGTTTCCCTTACAACGTCCTTTAGCTGATCTGCCTGTACATAATCTGCCTGGTTTAAATTTTTACTTTCTTCTATCTTTACAAGAAAAAGTATTGTATTCGTGAAAATTTTCTAATTCCTGTTTTCAACGGATTTACACGTTTTATGGGTCAGAGATCCCAAAAAGTATGTTTTTATAAAATGTCTGTCTGTGAGTCCGTCCGTCTGTCTGTCCGTCTGTGTGTTTGTGTGTCTGTGTGTGACACAAATTTTGTGGGCGCTCTATCTCAATAACTAACGCACGGAATTTAATAAAAATTCTTATTCAGTTAGTACCTGATATAAATTGGTGCTGATTAGTTTTTGATGCAAATCACTCAACAGGTGGCGCTGCTACGCAGCTTTTTTAAGATTGCCGCAACGGCTCTATCTCAAGAACTAATGCACGAATTTTTATGAAACTTCAGATTCAGTTAGTCCTTGATATGAGATTATGTTTACTACGTTTTGGTGTAAATCGCCCAACAGGTGGCGCTGCTATACAGCATTTTTTTACGATTCCCGAAATGGTTCTATCTCAAGAACTAATGCGTGGATTTTCATCAAACTTCAGATTTAGTTAGTCTTTGATATGAGTTGGCGCTGGCTACGTCTTGGTGTAAATTACCCAACAGGTGACGCTGCTATGCCGCATTTTTCCTGATTCCAGCAATAGATTTATCTCAAGAAGTAATGTACAGATTAATTAACTGAAACTTCAGATTCAGTTACCAAGTTGACTTAAGTTGTTGCTTATTAGGTTTTGGTATATATCGCTCAACAGGTGGCACTGCTATGCAAATTGTTTTATGATTTCCGCCATAGCTCTACTCAAAAAGTAATACACGGAATTTTCACGAAACTTCAGATACAATTAGAAGTTGACAGTAGTTTGTTGCTGATAAAATTTTGGTGTAAATCATCTAACCAGCTGCATTTTTCAGGAAGTATTAACATGTATGAGATAGAAGAAAGTTTTGGGATTGCCACATCCGACTAGTTTTTAGTTGTTTACACTTTTTCAAACAGGACCTGATACCCAATATAAAAAAACAAACGCGCGTGGAACATAGCCCTCCTGGTCCGCTTACCCCATTTTTATGGGGCAACTGGACCCATGAGAGAAGAACGATGAAATATATATATAGTATATATATATATATATATTATTTTTAGATATTAAAATGTAATAATTTTGAACATTTCTGTCTGATAGAGGGAACCTAAAACACATTTGCAAAAGTTCAGACTTTAATTCAAATGAATATTAGCCTTTTGAAGTTGAATTGCCAGAACCTCCAGAGTCACAATGTAAAATCATGGCCCAGTTGCCCCACGTAACCTTAAAGTATATCTGGGACAAAAAATTAACTTACCATTTTAAAATTCAATTTTAAATAAAGTAACTGATGTATTAATGGACAATTTAAAATAAAATGTGTACTGTGTTGAAACCTTTTGTTTAAGCAAATGGAAAATGTAGTTTTAAATTTTACTGATTTAAAGCGCTGAGAAAAGACACAAAAAAAGAGCATACACAAACCAAATTGTTACGGAGTATTTATCTAGCCCCAAATAATTACATAGATTTTACATTGTACAATTCGCAACCACGTACAATAATATTTATATATAATCATATTAATCATACATTATGGAGTATTCGTGAAATCGAGCTAATCTAATCAGTGCCAGAG
This sequence comes from Maratus speciosus, assembly GCA_963932465.1. NCBI lineage: Eukaryota > Metazoa > Arthropoda > Arachnida > Araneae > Salticidae > Maratus > Maratus speciosus. The sequence continues at coordinate 317,088,754 of OZ010791.1, read as the reverse complement.
ATCACATTAATTGAAATTGAGTACCATTTAGAAGTTGTTCGAGTTACGACGAGTGCACGCGTTTATGAAAATAAATTGCTTAAAATAAATGCTCTATAATTGCTTGTTTTTACACTTAATTTGTTTTATACATGTAAAGATTAAATTTTGTAGCCGATTTTTTATGCACTTCCTAATGTGCAAGAATTATGAAAATTATGTACACAGATGTGCTTCCGATGACAATGCAACAAGAATTTAATATTTTTATAACCTAATTATAAATTAATAAATTACTTTCAAGACATTTTTCCGTTACCGGATGCGGCGATAGATACCAAAATATGCTTTATTTTATGGTTATAAGTGTACTATACGAGTTACAACAACATTGAATTAATTATGTGCCACACCACACTCGTTAAAATATGCCAAATAGTTGTGAAACAACAAGAGTGGAATATTTCAAACACTGAAAAGTAGAAAATAAAAGAAAAAAAAGTTTCTTTTAAAATGTGTTTTTATCAATTATTAGTTTATTAATAATTAAATTATAATTATACATTAAGAAAACAATGTAGAAATACAGAATAGATAGTTTAAATAATGCTCTTTTCCTTTTCTGTTGCCATATCTTGCAAGAAACAGAACGAAAATTATATACAGGGTGTATCTAAACTCTTGGGCAAAACTTTAAGGGATAATTGTACACAGTTCAGTTTGTGCTACTTAACCACTCCCAACGATTCAGATTTTGAGCTCAAAATTTAAGTTTAAGTCTAAGCTTTTGAAAGCATGTAATGAGATACAAAAAATAACGGTAAAAAATAGTTGTTGGTTACTCCAAAGTCTAAAGCGCCCTCTATCGGCATTTTTTGAACTGTATCTTTAAAATTTATTTTCAAGAAAATACTAATATAAAGAATAGTTTTAGTGAAAACCGCAAACGAATCGACCAATTTTTCCAATTTTTATAATAATTTGAAATTTTGAACCCTAAACTTTAAAGGCGACTATCTCCTTCGGAAGACGTTTGGGACCCTTAGTTTCCTATTTAATATTGTTTGTCTTGATGTGTACTATCAACCCTTAAAGTTTTGCCCAAGAGTTTAGATAAATAAATTTGTAATAAATTTACAATATCGCGCTTACTACCAAGCGTCATACAAAACAGCGGATTTTCCATAATCGGAGACTCTCCCAAATTAATGTATTATTCTTCTTTAAATAACATGAAATGCAGTCATGAAATTAGAGTGATTTATAATATTAACTTTTGAGAGAGTGCTGTTTTAAAACTATTTTTACTTACTTGATACTGATGTTTTATTTCCTTAGGTACGCCTTCTCTCGACCAAATGTAAGGAAATAAAAAATACGTTAATTTTTCTTTTTATATGCTGAAATACATATATATATCATGAGTAGTAATTTTAGTTCAAATTTTAGTTATTATTTTATTGGAAAGGTGTCGGCATGATTTAATAAATAGTTACTTCTTAATAAACTAGGTGGCTCGGCCCCCTACGAGCTACATTCGCCAACCCCCGTTCAGACACCGCAGTCTCTAAAAGCACGCCAATTTGATCGGTTTTAAACAGATTTTGAAAGATTGAATTATAATTTAAAAAACAGTGGCGATCTCCCTATAAACGGGTTTCTATTCATTTCTCTTCGATTTGGGAATTTTAAGGAAAAATCAGCTGCTGTTAAAAGATACAATGGCTGTTTTCGTCTTTGATTAAATAAAATCAGTTAAACATTTCAAAATAAGCTAATATAATAAGCAAATCTGCATCAAAATGCAAATATGTTTCACAAATACCAATGCCTTCTTTTGGCGGAAGTGACACAGAAGGTAAACTAATCTTAACTAAACCATTTAAGCAATTTCTTTATTTTCCGCTTCACAGATTTTTCTCTTTCAAATCATATTTTTTGTCGATGACACTTCATTTTCAGCTTGTAATCTTTTTTATTTTTATTAAATTACTAAATAGTCGCTCGAAAGCAGTCTAAACGCGTTCAATAAAATTAATATTAATCTTATTAATATAATCTCAAAATATCAAAATAATGTCTCGCGCAATTTTTAAATTTAAACTGTTTTGCAATATTACTTTTTGTTCATTTTACGTAATAAGTGTAATGTGATGTAAATGTGACGTAATTTCTCCTATTTAAGGCTTCTAACGCATGTTAATGAATTTATTATTTTACAATATCCTTTCTCTTTTAAAATTCACGTGTAAGTATAGTTTTTATGAAGTATTTTCAATACGTTCCTGCTTTTCATACGTAATTATTTAATCCTAATTTGAAAGGTTTTTTCTGTTAATAATAGTCACGTGTAAAATAAATTTTTAATTTGAAACAAACATTATTATTTGGGCTGTTTATACAGTTGGCAACAGTTTAAGTTAATACCAATTTCTAAAATAAGTAAAAAATATCTCTCGAAATGCTGAAAATTTGAATTTAAAATAGAAATAAAACCTCAAAAAATGAGTCAAATTAAAAAAGTGAATGCAGTCTACACACCGGGAAATTCTAACGTATAAAATGATCTAAAATGAATTAATTCCCATATATAGTTTTTGCTCCTATAAAACTTTTTTAATGGAACGATTTTGTCCAACTTTAGCATTAAATATCTCTTAAAATAATTATTCGATTTGAAAACTGTCTGCACCAGCGTGTTATCAAACATTTTTCTATAATACCGCCGATTTTCATATTTTTGCATGCAGTATTTTTCTTAATATCAACGGAGAAAGACCTCCGGTCACAAAAAATTCAAAACCGGCGGCGGCGGTGGCAGCGTAAGTTACTTTTTTTTAGAATAGAGAGATAGTTTTTTCTGGTAAAGCATAATCTTCCAAAGGAAAATTCAGAACACCTGTTCATATTGTTGTTCTTACTCTTGGTGAATTCAGGGGATGGCTATGGGCGGGGGCATCCCCGAGGGAGACACCGAACTTTTTTTCTCTGAAAGGGTTTTCCTCTGCTGGCTGTTCATCTATTTTTCCAACAATGAGCCGCCAGTGCTTTTTAAGGATACTCTCTATAGGAATATTCCACAATGAATTTCCTTGAAAATTATGAGGATAAATAATTGGTGTGTGGCGCTATTATACATATTTCTTCACTTCACAAATTCTAGGAACAAAGGCTGTAAATAATTTATTTTAGTAAAAGCGTTGAAATATGATAATGGTAATAATCTGTTGAAGAATTAATAATTTATCTTTATAAATATAACATTTCTTATCTAAATTAATCTAAGTAAAAACTGATGTGAACCAGTAAGAATCAGAAGAACTTATTAAAACACCATGAAAAATATATAAATGCGCTAGGCCTTTTGAAAGAACTTAGTTTTTTTTTTTTTTTTTTTCATCAGGCGCAAAGAAGACATGCTTCTACTTCAGAAGCAGGAGCAATACTAAAATTAAAGATAAGGAAAAGGAACAAGTTGAAGAAACAGCCAATAGAAAGCCAGGAAGAAACAGCCAATCACACAACAGCATAACCCAACCAGAAGAACACATGGTAGAAGGAGAATTATGAAGCAAATTGAATAAAAACATAGTCAAAAAATAGAGAAAAACACACGGAAATAGAAAATTGAAAATAATAATAAAAGTAAAAATATAAAATAAATGCAGTTAAAATATAATAATAAATAAAATAAATAAATATATAAAAAATAAATAAAATAAGAACAAGAAGATCAAGAAAAATAAAGTAAAAATAAATAAAAATAAAAAAATACATATAAATATAACAAATTACATATATATTAAAAATAACAATAATAAATAAATAAATACCAAACTAATATTGCTTAATACAAAAAATATACATTAAATTATCAATACTACCATTTAATATATATTAATAGTAGATTACAATAGATAATGGTAGATAGATAATAGATATTAAATGGTAAATACTTTTCAGTTCTACTATTTTCTATATATTTTTTCTATTAATTAATATTAGATGGGTATTTATTTATTTATTATTATTGTTTTAATACGTATTTAATTTGTTACATTTATACATAATTTTTATCTTTATTTTGTTTTATTTTTCTTGTTATTATTATTTTCATTATTGTTTTACTTATTTATTTATTTATTTATTTTATCTGCATTTATTTTATATTTTCTCTTTTATTATTATTATCTATTTTATATTTCGTGGGTTTTTCTTTATTTTTTTACTATATTTTTGTTCAATTTTCTTCATAATTCTACCACTCTGAGTTCTTCTGATTGGTTTATGTTCTTATGTCATTGGATGTTTCTTCAACTTGTTTCTTTCCCTTATCTTTCATTTCAGTCTTGCTCCTGCTTCAGAAGTAGAAACATGTTTTCTTTGCACCTGGTGAAGAAAGACTAAGTTCTTTCGAAAGGCCTAGCGCATTTACGTATTTTTTATGGTGTTTTAAGAAGTTCTTTTGGTTCTTACTTCTTATTTATTCACTTGTATATCCGGCGTACCACCCACACTGTATGATTCTTAAATAAGAGAAAATGTATTCCAAAATTAAAAGTATGCTTTACTTCATAATAATACGATAAGTATATCATTTATTTCTTTAAAATTCTACCTGCTATTTAATACAATCCTATCAATGAAAACGAATACAAAAATCTTTAATATAATGTACATTTGTACTTTACAATTATAAGCAAAAGTTTAATTACAGCCTTTTAACACTTTCCAACGTAATTGAAAAGGGTTTATGAATTCCGTTTTTCTGCCTGCCGTCGGTCTGTCCGTGCTTTAACTTTCGTAAATATCGTGCTTTAACTCGAAATATCATGAAATTTTTATATGTTATTGTGGTTTACTATAAAATATCCAGTATTAAATCTAAGGGTGTAGCATTTATAATTCTTTACAGGGACACACAAAAGTATTACGTCACTTTACGGTCTATCGGGAAAATCGTTTCGGTGCATTTTATTTATGTTACGATATTTAAAACCTAATTAGATTTATATACATCACTGATACATCACTACAACATGCTTTTTCAGGAGTTTAGAATAAGTAGCATTTATAGTTCGTTTACAGGCACGCACAAAAGGATTTCATTACATTATGATGTATGAGGGAAAATTGTTTGCGTTGCATTTTATTGATGTTATGATACCTCAAATATAACAAAATCACTGAAGTGGACGGAATGTTTTCTATAGATTATAGAAGCAATAGAACTTACAGTTCATTTACAGAGAAACATAAAAGAATTCGGTTAAAGGGATCTAGATCTATAACTGCCGTAAGTACGTTTTCCTCTGTAGTATGCATTTTTAAAGTGATCTAATTTTGAGTGTATTAGGTGGTGTGTATTAATTCTACAGATTGTATATTGGGCTACACGAAAGACTTGGCACACATTACCGGATATGGACAGCAATTGCTAAAAATGATTTTTACTGAATTATGTGTTTTTAAAATGGCTTATTTATATATGTCATTTCATTATATGGACAAAAAGTTAAATTTCTTAATAATATTCTTTCATTTTAAGTTGTTTATTTATGTATCTCATTTCATTCTAGGGAAAAATTCACTTTTTTATATAATATCCAGGGTATTGGAAAGCGTTTCATAATCTGTGCCTAATCCAAGATTTTTCGTTCTTGTTTATTATCGTGAGAAATCGAATTTTTAAATATTTATGAATGGTTAACTGCTTTCTATAGTTTCATTCTATGAAAATCACATGCATGTTTCATGAAAAGAAAATCAAATAATTTCTTTAAAACTAAAATTTATATTTCCAAAAAGTAAAATATTAACTGACTCAAAAGATAAAACAAAATTTCAAGGCTATTGAAAAAATCCAGTGAAGAAACTTCGTCAAGTATTATATTTCTTTATTTTTTCTTAACCTCTTGTAGACATACAAAAGATATTTCATCAATTTTCTATTATGTAACAAACAATATATTCCTAAAAAATCAGGAGACACATTTTTTTTTTCAAATTTACACTCTTTTTTCACAATATAATGTACAAAAAACACTGGAGTTTTCCAATATTTTTCTTATCTCCGATGTATTTCTTTGTAAATAGCAGTGATAAAATGACGAAAGCGGACATTACTACTTGTAGTCATTTATCGATAAAATTTTCAATAACAACAATTAAAAAATAAACTTGCTTCTTGAAAACTAAATAAACAAAACACTATTCTATTTTCTTTTCTAATAAAGTGATTTTTTTAACTTTTAGATATCAAAACTAAGTAGTCTTTATATTTTCATTTTTTAAGGGAAAAAAACATTTATCTTATAACGATTTATTTTTAATGTAATGTTGAAATCTATCAAAAAATCAAACAGAAATTTTCCAACAATTTTAAATTATATCAGGTGATTGAAAATCAAAGTTATGGAGATGATCTTATACACTGCTGATAACAGAAAAGTAATTCTAATTATAAGATGTATTCAAATAAATTAAAAATTTTTAGAGTTGAGTTTGGGTTGCATTTCTTTTACAAGAAGTTGTACATCTATTAAAATACGAATTTTATTTTCTATAGGGCCCATTTTCATATAATTTATGTTAAGAAAAAATTTGCCCTGCGTCTAAAAAGGACACTAACGAAATCCCATTCTTTTGCGGCAAAAACTTACCAATTTATGATACTTTGAATTTTACAAATTTTCATTATTTAAAGGAACTAAAAACTTGTCTTTTTATTTTTAATTCCAGAAAACACTAAAACTGACTTGAACTTATTTCAATAAATTTTATAATTGGAATTATGTTTCTGCGATCAGCGATTTGTGTTGTAATCGTAATAACCCCTATTTAAATCACTTGTTATATGTTTATAGAAAACCGATCTAAAATAATAGCTTAACCCTTTATGTACTGAATTATCAATTCATGAAAATTTTATCTTCTAAAGCATTTTTTGTGAATTGTTCAAAATACATTAGAAAATTTACATAATCATTTAGTAAATTTTAGAAGGATTTTAGAAGGGTTGAAGAATTTAGAAGGATTAATTAAATTTGAATTTATAGGGATTTTGTGCAATATTTATAACCCCACTCAAATCTTTTATTTTAAATATTTTTCTTAGTATTTTGTAAAATTAGGAAATGTACAAATATAATGTTCCTACAATAGAAATATAGAAATGTTTCCTAATTGAAAAATCCCTCCCCCCACCTCCCCAACGCCAAGAAAGCTGAAAAGATGCAAAGGCAAAAGAAAACATCCTTTTAAAAATATTTTTGTTTTGTATAACCAATAATACTTTTGGAACAAGATAAAGTAATGTATCTATAACTCATCCTAAACTGTATTACAACTAATCGATGTATTAAATTAATTTTATAACAAGTTATTTTAATGGTACTTATAAATACCGTCAGTAGATACAGGGTTAATCACATTTTTAATATTTCCCTATTGATGATCTATTTCTTCTTCATTCTTTTGTATGTTAATTATGAATATCAATAAAATCCACTACTAAAAGTTTTGATTTTTTTTTTTATGAAATCTGAAGAACAAAACAAATAATGAGAAAATATGCATAAAAATCGAAATTTTAAATACATCCTCATCCTCTTAATATATTATTGATTAATATAACATTCCATTTAATGTAATACTATTCATTTTTGACTTGGTTAGAAAGTTTTTTTAAATATCTCAAAACTTGAAATTTTGCATTTACGGGTTTTCTAAATTATTCATTTATTGCTAAGCGGGGGGAAGGGACTTATAGAATGCATAGATTAACATACAAGATGGGACATTTACAGCAAAATCTGTAATAGCAGCCCTACTTAGCGTCACTACCGACAAGGGGGGAGAATTAACGAGCCTCCGAAATTTACCTATGTTTCATAAATATGTTTGCGCTCTATGTTTTGAATATTTGTTCTTTCCTAAAACGAAGCAGAAGCAGACGATATTCTATTTATGCTGTATTTATTTAGCTGTTTTTTTTTTTATCGTACTTGCATCGTTCACCTTTAACTTACAAAATGATAATTAGTGTAATAATATAAAAGAAAAACCCTAGAAAATTCTGTTAAGAATGTAATTATGTAAATTTATGAGATTAAACTGTAAAAAATAAAATTCAGGTATTGTGTAAATTTATTCATATCGAATAAAATTTTATTGAGTGTAATGTCATGTCATGTAATGTCTACCTATTTATTTTTAACTTTTAGATTTATATAATTCTAAAAATTTGTCGAAAGGAATTTTTCCCCCATCTGTAATTTTATTACTATTTCTTATATGTTAATATTATAAGTATTATTGAATCGGTTGTACGTTATTTACATTAAAAACAATGTTTTTATTTTATCTGCAAGGAAGTGAAAATGCGTAAATTTTAAAAGATTATTGTAATGATTGTTTAATACGTTAAACTTCATAAATTAATAAAACATCGGCTATAAAAATTTTCCTACCAAATGAAAATATTTATGAAATTTTCTGGGACTTGTAGAGTGCAATATTTTGTATATTTTTATATTACACCATTGCTTTTCATATATGGCATTCAAGACGAAATGTTTATCTTGTTTTTTGTTGCACTTAAATCAGTCAGTCACCCATGTTAATAAATAAATATATATGTATATCCGTGCATGAACATAGAATAGATATTAAATATATAAAATAGAATATCTATTCTATGTTCATGTATAGGTGTAAGATTCTATTGAAAACGTAAATATGCAACATTAAAAAAAGAAAGATCACAATAAGGTAAAATAATAAAAATATTACAACGATGGGGAGTTTCTTCCCCATTGTCACTAAAGGCGCTATAATCGCAATCGCATTACCAATACGCTCTAAGGAAGTGTCCCATCTTGAATTTTAATCTATGATACAATGATACCGTATAATTTCTTATACCGTGTATGAGAAAATTACCATTGCAAATGGTTATTCCAGTAAGCAGACTCCATCGCACTTTTAAAGTTCATAAAATGTTACGCAGTCGCAAAACTTTCGATAAGAAATTTAAAATAACTTAATTTAGTGAAAGCAGTTTTGACACATAAATTTCAACTGTAGAAAAAGACAGATTAAATAAAATTATTAAAAATTTCGCTTATCATCAGTTTTCTATAATATAAAAGTACTACATACATCAACAGCATAAAATATTAATGGGCTCTCACTATCACCTTCTATCGAGGAAAAAAATGTTAAAAGAACTATACATTAAATCGAAAGTACACTATTTTCCAATATTTCCCCTTTCTACTAAAATCCCTTAAAATGAATGCTCTTATAAGTGTAGAAAAATATTACCTTACGTAATACACATTAATAGTCTGTGAGTATTTTTCCTAATCGATTAATGTCGAAATTTTTCTTCTATGAAATACCCTGTGCATATAAATTTAAGCATATGAATATTTAATCTAATAGAAATGGAGAATCTAATAAGAATGTATATTTATTTCAAGACACGAAATGCTTGAAAGAATTCTAAAATGTGCAGAAAGTTTAGTTTATTTTATAGAAGTGAACACAATTATTGGTTATAATGCCTCAAAGGTTTGAGAAAATTATTTAAACTTAAATCTGTAAGTTCATATCGGCCTTATATCATTTTTGAATATAAATATGTATTGAAAGTTAGAAATCATTTGGATGATTTATACGCTGATCTGAAAATCATAACTATACTGATCGTAGAAAAAAAAAAATCCTTCTAAAATAAATATTACCTTTATTTTCTTATCATGTAATATATCTTGTTGATGGATACATTATTCACCACACAAATACCTCCAGACAAAATGATAGCGAAAAAAAAAAAAAAGAGTGGGAAAAATAACAAGAATCATATTTTTCGTCTGAATATATTGCTTGCGGAAATAAAACTAGATAAATAAAAATATAAAAATAATACTTTTGAGATTTACCCTAAACTAGAAACTTGATCACTTCTCTATATAATATTTTAAAGATATTTTATTTTATATAGTTTATGGAATTTTATCCGTAAGTTTTGAGAGTAGATTGAAAAGTAAAAGTTCAAAATCATATTAAATAATTTACTATGTAATATACATTTCTGTTAATTTCCGAATAGAACACGCCTCTGTGAAGGATTTTTTGTTCTTTGCTAAATGTCTTTCCCATTCTTCATTAAGAAATATCTCAAATTCAATAATATTTTTATGAATACTGTTACGACTACAGACAGCTTTGAATAGATGGACTTTAATTAATTGTACACCTTTCAGATGAATATTTATTTTTATAGAATAGTAAGAATGGAATTATTTTTTCAAGACACAAAATGCTTGAAATAATGCTAAAATAATACACAAATATTTATTTTATTTTGTAATAATGAACACAACTATTGGTTATTATATGAAAATTTTGAGGAAGAAAACAGAATTTCATAAATCCTATATCGAATTATTTGAATAAATATACATTCAAATTTATAAATCATTCGGATGATTACTTCTTCAAAATCCTTCAAAGAAAATAAATATTGGTTTTATTTCCTTGTCATATCTTTTTCTTATATCTTGGGGATTGATATTTTATTCACCCCACAAATAACTAGCGAGGAAAAAATAGAAAGAAAAAGTGCAAGAAAAATAATGATAAGAATTCTATCTGTTTGTCTGAATTTATTCTCTGCGGAAGAAATGTGAAAAATATTACCTGAACAAAATATAAAAATAAAACATTTAATATTTTTCTGCAAAAGGAGACTTGATAAGTATATATTTTCTCAAACATTTTACTTGATATAGTTAAAGAATTTTATCTTTGTAACTTAATGGGGTTCACTTGACTTGAGTGCCTAAGAGGTTCTGCTCAGACGAGGAAACCAAGTCTGTAGAGCATGTGTCCCTCCCGGTCACTTTTATTGATGTCTTAAAAAATTACAGCCGGGGCTGAAACCACCGGAAGTCGCGACAGTGGGCGACCATCACATAGATGTAAGAATGAAACAAACTGATCATGGAAGAAAAAGAAAAACAAATTCTTTTCAAATACGCATTGTCTTTATTTTCTTATCATAATATATAAGTAGAGGAAAGTGTTGTACCTTGGACATGTGCGTACCTTGAACCTACACAGTTTTTAGCTCTATTGGATTTGTATAAAACTAATCAATGTAGTTTTGAGATGTACTACTAGATGTCACTTTGCAACTGGTCACTTTAATATAGTCGGCACATGTTGCAGACAACTGTTAAAGAAATGATTTGGTCGTCAAAAAATAATTTTTTAAAGTTACAACTTTTCATTATATCTCGTTATCAAAAGCTTTTTGTTTAAAAATCAAAGTTATACATAAAAGAGTATTTATAGTGAATTATACACATGAATTTAAAATTATGTTATGCCTAACTAGAAAATGGTAAGAAGTCATTATTTTATAAGTCACCAAGTGTTGTACCTTGAACCTAGCAATAGTGTTGCACCTTGAACAGGTTATGTCTAAAGTACAACACAATTACATATTTTTTCTGTTAAAAAGCCAACAAATGAAAATGTTATTTCACGAAAGTTTGTCCTTGTATCATTAATGGAAGGAATCCAAACTCTACTCTATATATACACAAGTTGCGTACAGAAAATATGCATAAATGATGACAAGGGTGAAGAAGAAATAATTGTTGTGTCCATGAAACGTTTTAATAGCATTAAAGTAGAATTCATACTTGAGGAAAATATGTTTTTCAATCAGTTGCGAACAAATCATTGCCAGAACCTAGTCTTATTATAAGAGACAGAATAATTCTTTTTGTATTTCCTGTACCGTATAATCTTGTCTTTTTAAGCAATTGTTTTTTGTTAATTTTGCATCGTGGTAAAACAAACATGCATAAAAAAATATAAAAATGAAATAAAGCAGTTAAAATGCAATTGATATTTATTGTGGTTGGAATTAACCCCACACACACACACTTTTTTCCATCTTCTCTTTCATATTAATTATAAAAAACTTTAAATAAGTATCTGTGACAAAATTGTTATTAACCCTCCGAGCGTCTTGCAAAAGGGTAATATTGTAATGTTGTTTTCTTTGCATTTTGTTTTAAATGCTAAGAAAATATGATTCTTTCAACATTATAAAAAAAACTCAATTGCAAATATGAATGTAATGTTTGAGAGTATTAATTATTCTTCAGTGTATTTAAAATTCATTAAATCTATTGAATTATATTATCTTAAATATTGCTTGTATTGCTGTAAAAACTGGAGCTTAGTGAACGGAATATTACGCCCCAAACACTTAGAGGGTTAAATATACTGTTAAAATTTATTTTAAATACATCATAAAAATGTTTCGACAATTTTATTTTTATTTTTTCGAGAAAAATGACGGAGGTTCCATGGTACAATATGCCTACGACGAAGGTATAACATGGGTGTTGCACCTTGGTTCTAAAATTAATATTTTTTTAATTAAAAGAAAAACTATGATAGACCCAAAATTAGAGTTCAAGAAAATTGAGAGAAAGCAGAACAAAATAAATAATTAGCAGATATCTTTATATTTCATTATTTACATATTTTAACTAAATTAAAAATTAAAATTTCAAAATAGGACCTAGGTACAATACCATCTTCTATTGATAGTTTATTAACCACACAAATACCTCTGAAGATAAAGGTTGAGAAAAAAATATTATGTGAGAAAAATAACGATAAGAATCATGTTTTTCACAAGAATATATTGTTGCGGTAGAAAGGCAAAAAATTTTACCTCGACAAATCTATAAAAATAAAACTTTTGTTATTTTTCCGCAAGTAGGAACTTCATCGATTTACTATATAAATATTTTTAAAATATTTTTGTAAGTTTTGTGGGAAAATTAAAACTTAAAACACTAAAATCATATTAAAAATAATACTGACTCTGTAATATACATTTCTTTGAATTTCTGAAAAGAACAGTAATACACTTCCTGGTGGCGACGTCTAAAATTGGTTTTATGTGTTTGGTAAATGTGTTTCCATACTTCAAGGTATCTAAAGTTTCATAACTTTTTTATGAACACTAACTAGTTACAGTTATAGTAAGCTCTGAATTGAAGAACTTTAATTATAACCACCTTGTATAGAAATATTTAACCCTTTAGAATGGTAAGAAATAAAATTTACTTTAACGTGCAAAATGCTTTACTAACATCTAAAATCATACGGAAATATTACTTTATGATACTGGGTACCCCAAAAGTCTCTGACACATTTTAAAATTCAATATAAAATCAAGTGATTGCCGTACATGAATGCGGTTTGGACTAAATTGCTTCTCACGAAGAAAAGTTTTCTTCAAGCAAATGAAAATAATTAGTTCCACACTTCGAACATAGATCGCGCCACTTCTACGTATATTCTGGCTTTCATATTACAATAAACTCTGTCTAAGGCGGAATCGATCGGGACCGATAAAATTTTCCACCGTAGACAATATTCCGCTTTATGCAAAATAGTCCCCTCGCAAAAAATACAAAATAAAATAAATAAATAAAATGCAAAAGTTGTATATTTTTTTTACTTTAGTAACCTTTAGTACTTTCCTTAAAATTAAATTTTTAATGCAATTTAACTTTTTATTAATTTTTTTTTATCTTTAATAATATTGAAAAAACACTGAGCACTGAAATAAACAGTATCGATACGAAATATTACTTTAAAAAATGCAATTTCTTGCCTCATCTTCCACGTAATATAATTTAGGGACTCTGAAATTAATCTGCTATCGATGTTTGTTTTTTTCCTTCCGTTTATTAAGCATTCTTCAGTAGCACATTGTAAGTCTCTTAATATCGGTATAATTTCTTCATTTTTTTTAATAAGAAAGAATTTTTTATCTACCTAATGTTTCTCAAGACGTCCTAATATGTTCCATTATTGTCTTCCACTGTGGGAATTCCATTGTTGTCTTTCACAAAATCATGGTGATCTTCATTTTTGCTATCCTTTTACTCATCATGATATCGCACCCTTGCTTCAAAAGTGTCACAACTCAAAAATTAGGGATTTTGAGTTATTGCTGCCATTCTACTTGGTTTTTACGCCTCTACCCATCAAATTAAGTACCAGATAGTGCGCTGAAAATCCAGCCACCAGGTAGCAGTTGTGTTTGCAAGATAGCCATTGACCTTTCCAGAGCTCGGACTCTGTTTTTTACATTTCCCAGAAAACGAAGTTTTTTGAGTTATGCCACTTTTGAAGCAAGAGTGCGATGTCTGTATCAGAACTTCCTCAGAAGAGTTAGCTTCGGTAGTGCAGACTACATTGTCAGCTGATACATATTCTGCTTCATTAATCTTTCCATATCACCCATTTTAAATCGTGTATTGGACTTGGTAACTCATTTTATGCCAGATTTTGAACTGATTCTTACTCATTTTCTGAGGAAGGAATTACAGATCCCGATTTCCTGAAACAACGAGCAATCTTTTCAGGCAACATTTCTGAGCAAGAATTGACAATCCATTTAACATCATCTAAAACAGAGATTTTTTTGTCAGTTAGCTGGCTGAAGAGCAGTCATTTTTATAACTTCTTGACCAATTGTTTGAGTCACAGCAGTAGTATTTACCAGGAGATATTGTAATTTTATATTCGACAGTTTGATGTAAGCATTACAAGGTTCATTATCGAGAAAAAACAATTTTTTTCTTTAATCCTTCTGTTATTAAATTTTGTCACCCACACCTCAATTAAAGCAGTAGCCACCAAACTTTTTTCTAGATATCCAAGTAACAGGCAGTTTGACAATGTTTACATTCTTGAAACATCGTGGCTTTTTGGATTTCCCAACCACTAACGGCTTTTCTAAACTGCCCTCCAAATTCGCATAAAGCAAAACAGTGACACGCTCTTTGGGATTTTTACCTCTGTGGAATTCACTTCCCGTTTTTGCAAGTGACTTAGTTGGTCACGGTGAGGTTCTAGCTCCGTCTGGACCTGTAACCTCATTTTCCCACTACTTTTGATGTATATCAGTTTCTAAGTTTTATAAATCAACTGCATTTTGTTTTTTTAAGTATAATTTTTTCCGCCTTATGCAAAATTTTGATTTCGATGTGACCTTAAAAACTTTTCCGTTTCCGCGCTAGGCAGTTTCCTGCTTACACACCATGAATTAATGTTATTTTCTATGGGTTCGCTGGAACTTCAGAAATGTTTCGCGTTAGACAGATTTTCGGCTTACACAGAGTCCACCTTAGACAGAATTTACTGTAGTTTTAATGCTGAGACACAGAACTGACGACTCTCAGCGAAAAGGCTAATTACATAGGTTGGTACTTCGAATCCAAATCCATCATTATTCTTCAAAGAAACTTTCGTGCCAAGTACAATAAAAACAAGTGAAAAAAAATCATGCTTCAAGTATAGATTATGAAACACTTTCCAACACAATCAGAATAATGTAACAAAACTGCACCGTTAAAAAAATTAAAGTATTGCGTCTAATTCAACCATATTGAAAAGAATAATACATTTCAAAACCCATTTAAGCTGGTCCCATCCACAATCGGAGAATTATGCGAATATTTTCAGCAGCCTTGTATATGATATATAGATTTGAATCTATTAACTACATGCATGCCAAAATTTAGTTCACTTAAGAAATACATATACCTCAGTTGAAAATTCTCCTTCAGCAACTTCCTCTAATGAGGAGAATGGTACGTGAATACTTTTGTGCAGCCCTGTATATGATGTATATAATTTATAAATAACGAGTAAGATACAAAAAATCAATTAAATTTAAAAGCGCATACCGAATTTTAAACCGTACACTCCAGCAATTATTACTCAAAGATAGTACTACTGTAACCGATTTTTCTTGTGTGTTCCTGTAAATGAATAAAAAATGCTATGAATGCCCTGTTATAATATAATCGTAGTGAAATTCGGTGATTTATATCAGTTTCCATACATTTGAAATAGCCCTGTCATTAAAATACTCTGCAAACGATTTTTCCCCATATACCATAATGTAATGGAATACTTTTGAGTGCCCCTGTAAATGAACGATTAATCCTACATACTTCATATACAATACCAAACATGCTTTGGTGACCCTAAATAACTTTTATCAATTTCGTGAAAATCCGAGTATATTTACGGGAGTTAGAGCGTGAACAGACGGCCAGACGGACAGACAAACCGAATGCATAAACACTTTTCAAATTTGTTGGAAAGTGTTAAAAACATTCCATCTCGAAATCACATTTTGAACTGGCATAAAAAAATTTTGTATTTCGAGCTACAAACGGTATACACATTGAAATATGCTAATAGATATCGCACAAATTATCTCTCTGTAACTGTTTTTGACAAAATTAAATGATCTGTAACTGATTGTCTTGGGTTTTTTATTCTTCTTTCTGATAATCTAAAGGTACAGCGTGTCTATGTGCGAAATTTGGAACTGATATTTTTAATCGCTTGAAGAAAATTTTTCATTCCGAGAAGCATTTTAGTCCGAACCGCACTCCTGCACGATAATTATTTGATTTTATATTGAACTAGCTAACCTGCCCGGTGTTGCTAGGGCCCGTGATAATATTCGTAAATGAACCTTAAATTTGTATGATTTTATATTTTTAACTCGATTTTGTCTTAAATACGTACCCGCTCACTGTGTGAAAATGGAGAGAGAAGCTGCTAATTGTTGAGATTTGTTATGTAATTTTTTTTCATAATTTTCGGGAAATTGTATGGGGTAGTAATGAACAAATTAAAATTTTAAAAGGGGGGAGAGGAGAGAAGCGGCTGCTTATTAATCTACGGGCCAAAAGCTTTTAAACGATATGTCACATGAAAGAAATTCATTTTCGCCCCCCCCCCCCCCCAAGGAGTGGGAATACCCCTAACTGTCTGATGTCAAAATAGACACCACCAATTGAAGGTCTGTGAGGAGTTTCACCTTCTGTCAAGCCTTCAAATGAAGTCGAATCTCGCTGTAGCTTAATTAGGAGCCAAATTAGAGAAAAGAATCCTTTTGGGGGTGGGGGATTTGGTGTGACAGGGGAAGAAAGCTTCATAATATGAAAGAGTGGTCCGGGGATTATGCAATGATATATCACATGAAAGTTTCTGAAAAAGTTTGAAAATTGCCGAGATATGGCCAAATATTTTTAAAGTTTTGACCTCCCCTTTAACGCCTTAGGGGGGGGGGGATTTTCAAAAATCCTTTTTTAGTGCTCACTTATGTCATAAGAAGTATGTTTCCCCCAATTTTCATGCTTCTAAGTTCAGTAGTTTGGGCTGGGTGATGCTGAGTCAGTGAGCGGGACATTGCCTTTTATATATGAAGATTTTAAAATGTGTCAGGGACTTTTGGGACACCCTGTATATTAATGATAAAGATCAATTATAATATGAAAGCTTTGAGGAAAAGAAAAACTGAATTTCAAAAATACGCTATCGAAGTTTTGAATAAACTTACCTTCAAATTTAGAATGTATTCGAATGATTTATAAACTGTTTGAAAATCATAACTATTCTAATCATGAAAGAAAATGGAAAAAAATTCTTCAAAGGAAATTAATATTGGTTTCATTTTCTTATCGTAATACATCATTGGGATTGATATTTTATTCACCCCACAAATAGCTCCGGAAGGAAACATAGAGGGAAAATGCAATAAAAATAATGATAAGAATCCTATTTTTCGCCTGAATACATTGCTTGCTGAAGAAAGGATAAAAATATTACCTGAACAAAAATATAAAACTTTTGACATTTTTTCGAACAATGGAAACTTGATGAAAGTATATTATGGGTAAGTATTTATTTCAGTTTATAGGTAAGTATTTCACTTATAAATATTTACTTGAAATAGTTTTCAGAAATTTCTCTGTAGAGCCTAGGGATTTAAAAAGTAAATATCAAAAGCATGTTAAAATATTTACTAATTTTATAATACGTTTTTCTTTTAATTTGTTAATAAAACATCAAAATGCTCCCTGATTCTAATGTCTGTATCTGTATTAACCACAAAGTCATATTTCTTCACTATTTAGTTTTTCGTCCTTATAAGAACTGTGTTTCCACATAATATCATAAACTATAAGCCTGCTTTGCTGGCCGGTTTTCCAAACGAACCTGCGGTTCGGGTTCCACCTTTTCGTCAGCGCACACCTACGCTGGTTACGGCCTCTCCGGTCTCAAATGACAGGAACTCACAAACCTTGAATTGATGTGGGGGTTTTTTTCCACCCAGATTAAAATGAAAATTTTCAGCATCGTCGTTCACGTTGAGCCGGTTTGGTATCCTTCCAATATGACTTTAATCATGGCAATGCAAACTTTAACAGGGAGTTCTATAAAATAGATTGCTCTTTTAAATGTTTCCCAAGGAAATTGTTCTTTAAAAAATAGAAAGGGAAAAAATCGATTTGGAAGTTACAAAGAATGTAAGGTCTAATTTGTCTATCAGTTCGCGCTTTCAAAGGGGAAAAAACACGTGGACGTCGAGTACGTTAGAAGTAAAACTCATAAAAATACATCTATATCATAAAATACAAATGTGTGCGTCAGTAATGACGTCATAACGATGTGGACAACAATGTGATTACAATGTGAGACTTTCAACAATGAAGAGTTACAGCAATGGAGCTATTTCCTCAATTTAAAGTAAATAATTGCAATGTTGTATCTATGGGAATAACTAAAAAAACTCATAAAAACTAATCAAAAACTCCAAAATCGGGATTCGAGTTGCATAGCTACAGGTACAAATATTACCTTCCTGCCAAATTTTGTAGATCTGAGTGAGCAATCTCTTCAAAAAGAGCGGACAGTCACACACACTCATACACAAACTTTTATCTTTATGACTATAAATAGATGTTTTAAAAATGTAATACGGTGTGTCAATGTCATGGAGGTGGTGTCAACAACCTACACTATCGCTTTTGCTTTTATCACTCATTCATCATTCGAAATAAGCATTCTTTTAAATATCGCATGATTTCAATTTTAACATCCTCGAATAGGGAACAATTGTACTTTCAAATGAAGTTTGTTTGAAATCTATAGCTCAGTTCACTGGGTTTTAATGACTTTTTAGATAATTTTCAAACATGAGTCGACCTCAGTTATTACCCGACTGAAAAGAAGGGTTATGTGTTTCACGCGTATCTGTGTATGTGGATTTCTTTATACCCTCGAAACATCCCAACGGCTGGATGGATTTTAATGAATGAGGTCTCTATCGATTCGTCTTAACGGCCCGATGGTTATAGGCTAGGTTTTGTTTTTATAAATTCAAAAGGGCGGTCGTAAAATACAAAATGACGGTAGAGACGAAAAAAAATTTTTACGCACCCTACTGAGTGGCATAGCATTGGATAGATCTTTCAAAATGAAGACTATGTTTCACTGACTATTTTACAGCCAGAAGCTCCGTTAAAATATTATACAACCTGGAAGTTGTGTATGTAAGATCTCTAGCTTTACTGCAACTCTATAACCATCATAGACATCTATAGACCTCAACAAAACAGTGTTTATAGATAGGAACTAACAATTAAACAAAACTTAAAAGTCATCAATACAAGTAAATAAAAAAAGAGGTAAGTAATATAAAAAAAACTAGGGGGCTCAGCCCCCTGCTCGCTAACGCTCGCCAACCCCCATGAATTGCTACGCAATTCATATTGGGATCGATACGCGATCCCAGCTCGCTTCGCTCTCTCGCCACTATTTATATCAACTCTAGTCAGAATGAATGCTATCATAAATCATTACAACGTATTAAATTTGCAAATATTTTTAATATATAAAAAAGGAATGGAAAACTTTTTTGAAAATGCAAATAAAAATGTACCTTGGAAACAGAATTAATTTAAAACCTTAGTGAAAACACAATAAAAAATATTTCTAGTTGGGCCGCTATGCGATCCGAGCAAGCAACATATGAAATTTACAAATATTTTAATTCATAAAAAAGTAATTGAAAATTTTGTTGAAAATATAAATAAAAATGCATTTATCAAAAGTTTGCCGCTGTGACTTGTTGATCATCATTGAGAAAGCTAAGCGAACAGGAAACTGACGCCGTTTTAATTTAAATGGCATGTTAGTGTCAGATGGTCGCCTTCTCTTTTCATTTTGTCTATAGTATTAAAGATCACGGCTTAAATTAATTTAAAACTATAATAAGACGCTATAAAAGATGCTACGTGTCACGCTATCGAACTGTAAACAAAACGTTTTCGCCTGTGTCTAAATACAACCTTGGATCAAAAAGCTGATTCGCAGAATTCCACACGTCACCGTAAAACGGACCAATAGCAATTGCCATTCATACGGTTTGCGTTAAAAGAGAGATTCTGTATGGATTTTGATTTGCTGAGTGGGTTGGGACATGTGACCATAACTTAACCACTGAGAATCGTTGCTTTGGCTGTTGCCAAATAGCAAGCTACAAATACAGCCCTTTTTTAGCGCTACGTAAGAGAAATATATATATAGATATTTTAAGTCAATTCCTACTTAGATCAATAAGAGAATTTTTTTTCTCCTATTCTTCTTTCCTTTCGAGTGGCGCTTAAAATGCCTTGATCAAGAAGCGGGCTCACTCGGTCTTAAAATACCTTGATCAAGAAGAAGGCTCTCTCTCGATTATTGAAAATTAATTAATTATATTTAATTAATGAATTAAAATTTGAAAAAACCTGGATTGACATCAATTGTCATACACTACAAGTTTAAAAAAATTTATTTGAGCTTAATTGGATGAATAATAAGTATTTTATCAACGATTGAAAATTTGAACAAGATATAGGGAGACCGGGGATAGTTGGCTACAGGGGTAAGTAGGCGCAGTCCTCATAAATCGCCTGTTTGTGGATAGATTGCGCAACCAGTCACAAAGTACCTTTCTTCCTGCTTTTTACAATCCTCATTGTAGTTTTGCAGAATTATCTACGTGCAGTGGACATTTATTACGATTTTTCTGTTTTTTGCACTCATAAGTATTTTTTTGTTGCTTCATTCTTTTTCTAATTTCTAATACTTATCTTAATAATTGCAATTTAACTTGTGCAGTTTTTCTTAGTGTATGATTAACTGCTCCATATGTGATTTACTTGGATTATTTATGCTTAGATGGTGACGTGTCCCTTTTGTGAAGAAATTTATTATGGGGATAGTAGGCGCATTGAACACGGGGCAAGTTGGCTCGGTGTTTGGTGTGTGCTGGTAGCTTGAAAAACAGCAAACAACGAGAAAAGTGGTTGCAATGTAAGATTTTGGGCACACGAGGCTTGCTCAAATAAAGACACTCGATTTTTTATTTGTGACAACTGTAACTCTGATGATGATATAGAGTAGAATAGAAGTTACTGGATGTTAATGTTTTATTCATTATTTTAATGTCTGTATAATTTAGAATTTGCTTGCCCCGTGACGGGGTAAGTTGGCGCACAATTTTACTTTTACTTTAGGCTTCCGCTAAACATAAACTACAAAAGCTACAAACTCAAAACTCTGGGTATTTATAGCCCAATGCCTCTTCTTTAAAAGTACAGTTAAAGTTTCATAAAAAACATAAACAAAAAATTAATAAAAATCAATAACTAAAAACTGCGCCTACTAGTCCCGGTCTCCCCTATATAGCGTGAGTGTGAGCTAATAGTAGGAATTGAAAAAAAAAATAGTTTCACATTGATGAGAAATAATTAATTAGTTCGCTTTTTACGCAGTCGGGTTTTTTTATTTTTTAAATTTAATTGTTTATTAACATTTGTTTTCTAAATTAATGTAAAGTTACTAATTGGCAGATTTACCACAATTGGCAACTGACTGAATGCGCTTTTTTCCTTTTTTTTTACATTAGATGACTCTTGGGTAACTGGATTCACTTCGAACCTTTTCAATCATAACTAGAATGGTCTTCAGCGTTAATGTGAATACCTTTAAACGTTCAAAAAAACACTCTTGTGCCATATCACATTTGCTCAAATACGCCATTTGGTGAAGAACCTGATGACGGATTAACCATACTTTGGCCCTAAACTAATACCTTTCAATGAAAAGACAGATTGATTTTATTCTATATGAAATATAAATTAATACCAAGTTAAATTAGTTAAAAGTTACGTTGCATCAAAATATCCTCGGAATTGCATTTCATTTTTTTTCTTTCCCTAAATATCTTTTCCAAAACATCATTAACAGGAGTTCTACGTTCCATAATTTTTTGATGAAAAGTTAAGCTCTGAAATTTTAATTATATACGTTTTGAATGGTAACAGCGAAAATTTATTTAATATTCAAAATGCTTGAAACAATTCTATTATTATTAAAGAATTAAAGAATTTATTACTATACAAAAATTAACACAATTATTGTTTATTACACCGCAAAGTTTTCAGAAAAAAAAAATTAAAATGGGTTTTCATAAATCTCGCATAAAATTCCTTGAATATACTATATACATTAAGATCTAGAAATATTTTGGATTATTTATAACCTGGTTTGAAAATCCTAACTACACTGATCGTGGATGAAAAGAAGATACCAAATCCTTCTAAAATAAATATAACTACTATTTTCCTAAAATAATATATCTTGAGTATTGATATTTTATTTACCACACAAGCATCTTTGGACTGAAAAATAGGAAAAAAAGTGTGAGAAAAATAAAAATAAGAATCACATTTTTCGTCTGAATATATTGCTCGGGGGAAAAAAAATTGCCTCAACAAATACCTATATATAGCTTTAGATATTTTTTCTGCAAATGAAAACTTGATCAGATTCTCAAAAAATGATTCTCAAGAATGTTTTTCGGGCAATTTTATCCGTTAGTTCCTAAAGGCTTGGAAAATAATAGTCTAGATTCACAGCTATAAAACGTACTAAGTAATCTATATTAATAAAGTAAAGAGTTTGTGAGGCTGTCTGTCTCTTTAGCGACCACGGCGCTCACACTGTGATGGATAAAGCCAGCGCTATGGCATTTGACACGGAGGAACTCCAAGGTATACTCGAGAAGCCACCAGACAGATTTTTCAAAAATTGATTTGGAATTTTTTTAATTAAATTTTAAGGGATTTTTGCATTAATTTTTTTCTCCCCACTCACATCTTTGTTTCTGATTATTGCATAATTTCAGTTTTTACAGCACAGAATAGAACAAAAAATGCGTTTTCAGATAAAATTGTCTCAAAACTGCCAAGTAATTTACGGATTTTTAATGATTTATGTTAAAAATCAAAAATGTAATTTTATGCTTTTAATTTCGGAAAATTTCATTTATGCAAATTATTTTCTAACAATATGTTTCTTTCCACGAAGTTTTAAATTCCACAAGCTTAATATATATATTTATAAAGGTTAATACTTCATTTTTAATTTGTATAAAAATGCATTTATAATTTCAATGTTCACAATTGCTGATGATAATTTGTATTGGTTTATAATGGTTTTATTTATGCCGGGTGATCAATTTAAAAGAGTACCCGTTTGTTTTTTGTATTATCCATATCTATAATATATGTAGAAAGACTTTCAACATCATTACTTATTTAATTTGTCTATATTTAATGTGTGGATATCTTTTTTTCACTTTCTAAAAGCGAAAAATCGTTTTTAAACGCAAATTTGCGTGAACATCATTAGTAATTTTTAATCCGATTCTGCTCAAATGGTTTTAATAAATTGCCAGCTTTTTTCAACGTTTTTATTTATTTATTTATTTTTTTTTTTTTTTTTTTTTAAATACATCAATAACACCAACAATGTTGCAAAGTGTGTCCAAAATCTTGGTTCGACGTGTTCATAATTGCATTCAAAATGGTGGCGAACATTTTCAACATTTGCTGTAGGGAATGATACGCAAAAAATTTTAATTTTATTATATTTTCCAAAAATAAAATTATCACAGGATTAAGTAACATTGTACGTCTCCATTTCTGTTTTACCTCACAAATAAAGTGTAACAGTCCAATAGTGTTGGGAATTGTCTCCCACACTTAAACACGGTTCAAACAATTATATTTCAGTGTTAGAACAGTTGCCACATACGTCAAATTTAAGCATAATAAGAAAAACCAACGGGTACTCTTTTAAATTGATCACACTGTATAATGTATATCTACCCCATCTATATATAATATATATTACGATATCGTATGTGGCACAGAAATTATGATTATTTGTTAATTGTTTAATGGCAACGCCCGAATGAAACGCATCTCTTTGATTATTGTGTAAATGTCCTTGGCAGGATTAAGGCCGAGGTAAATCGGGTTTATTTACGTTTCGATCTTTCGCTGCAATTATGAAGCTTCACAATGTCATTAGAAATGCCCGTAAAAGATCTCGGCGAAAGCTTGAAAATGAAGAAGAAGCCGAATTAAGAAGATAAAATCGAAGTAGATTGGATCGAGAACGTCGTCAAACACAGAGCGTACGCGATCGCCAAAATAGTCTTAATAACCGTTTTATAGAATGCATCACATTAGCATTTCACAAATCTTAATTTGCCATTATACCAAGCCTCGATCTTATACCGATATGCCATTTAAGTTCAAAAATAAGAACTTCCCTAACCTTTTTATTTTTTAAAAGTAAGTGTAATAATTTTCCCTGGCCGTTTCATTTTGGCACAGATGTCATATACGCACCGCGTTGGCGCGATTTTTTCTGACGCTAGTGTCATATACGCATCAAGGTACTTAACTGGTGCCAAAGTGTCGTTATTTTGCATGATATGGTAACCGGGACGTTGTTGTTTATTTATTAATAAATTGTTTATTTACTTTTATTTTCTTTTTAAAAATTATATGAATTGTTTTGTTAAATAGTTATTAATGAAAGCTTTTTTTATGCATTGTTATTCCCTTTTGAAAAATATATATGTAACTTGCTATTCGAAAACGAGGTTTTCTCCAAATTGGCGTTAGAAAAAAATCGCGCCAACGTGGTGCGTATATGACATCTGTGCCTAAATAAATATTATTCAGTTTTTTTATGAAGTCCACTCCACTGTTATATTTTTCAATGACAGTCTGCCCGGGCAACGCCGAGCGGGTCAACTAGTATATATAAAATCCTAATGAAACGATTTTATGAAACGAGTAATTCGGATATATGAAACGAATATACAAAATAATAATTGATCAACTGAATGCAAAGCGGTAAAAAATTTCCTCCGTAGTTTCTTTTCAATTTTAGTGAGAAACTGTCATCATTTACCTATTTCTATCTCTCATCCATAGTAATAAAGACAAATTGTTATCGTTATTATAGAATTGTCATTAAAATTTCAAACAAATTAATATTTCAATTAATATTCAATATTTTTGTAAATTTTAAATTTAGAAATTTTATGAGTTGTTATGAGACCTTTTGGATTCATGACGTCACAGTAGACGTTGACATAGAAAATTATATTTACTCGCCTATACTTCATCTATACTCCTATTATAAAGAGGAAAAAATTGTTTATTTGTCGGAGATAAGCTCTGGAACTACCGAACCGATTCCAAAAGTAATGGTATCAAAATGATGGTGTTAGTCCAACTTAGAACATAGGCTATATCTTATGTCGGTGCCACTACCCCAAAGGGGGTGTAGGAGCAAAAAACGTTCTAAAAATGCGATTTTAGCGTTAATGAAGGGCCTAGAAATATGAAATTTTGAATATTAGTTACTTATAAGATATAAATGATATCTAAGAACAGTTCTTAAACAATTCGAAATTTAAAAGGGGTGAAAATGCACAAAAAACGTTCTATAAAACGTTCTAAATGGCAGTTTCTGCACAATCTCAGGAAATAACAAACCGATTTAAAAAATATTGATGTCAAAATGATGGTGACAACGCTTGCTCCAAGATAAGCTATGTTTTATGTGGGTGTCACTAGCCCAAAAGGGGTGCAGGAGCAAAAAACGTTCTAAAAATGCGATTTATGTGTTACTGAAGGGCCTAGAAATATGAAATTTGAAATATTAGCTACTTATTAGATATAAAGGATTTCTAAGAACAGTTCTTAAGGAATTCGAAATTTGAAAGGGGTGAAAATGCGCGGAAATCGTTCAAAAAACGTTCTAATTGGTGGTTTCTACACAATCTCAGGAAATACCAAACCGATTTAAAAAATAATGGTGTCAAAATAAGGGTGTCAAAATGACGGTGACAACGCTTGCTCCAAGATAAGCTATGTTTTATGTCGGTGTCACTAGCCCAAAAGGGGTGCAGGAGCAAAAAACGTTCTAAAAATGCAATTTATGTGTTACTGAAGGGCCTAGAAATATGAAATTTGAAATATTAGCTACTTATTAGATAAAAAGGATTTCTAAGAACAGTTCTTAAGGAATTCGAAATTTGAAAGGGGTGAAAATGTGCGAAAATCGTTCTAAAAAACGTTCTAATTGGTGGTTTCTACACAATCTCAGGAAATACCATACCGATCTAAAAAATAATGGCGTCAAAATGATGGTGAAAACCCTTGCTCCAACATAGGCGATGTTTCATGTCGGTGCCACTACCCCCAAAGGGGAGGCAGGAGCAAAATCGTTCTAAATTTCGGCTTTTGCGTTACGGAAGGGCCTAGAATCCTGAAATTTTGAATGGTAGTTAGTTATAAGACATCAATGATCTCTAAGGACATTTCCTAAAAAATCGAAATTTAAAAGGGGGTCAAATGCGCAAAAAGCGTTATAAAAAACTTTCTAAATTACGATTTCTATGCATTCTCAGGAAGTACTGAACCGATTTCAACTATAATGGTGTAAAAATGATGGTGACAGATCTTGCTCCAAGATAGGCTATATTTTATATCTGTTTCCACTACCCCAGAGGAGATGCAGGAGCAAATTCGCGAAAAGCGTTATAAAAACGTTCTAGATGCCGATTTGTCGGCAATATCTCAGGAAGAATGAATCTGATTTCAAACGTAATGATAGGAAATTGATGCTGACAGCGTCTGCTCTAACATAGACGCTATTTTAAGTCGGTATCACTATCACCTAGACATTGCAGGAGCAAAAAACGTTCCAGATTTCAATTTTTGTGATCGGTAGGGGCTAGCAACTTAAAATTAGGCAAGGTACATATGTATTATATATAAATGATCTTTAAGAACAGTTTCTAAAAAATTGGAAATTTAAAAAGGGGTGAAAATGCGCGAAAAGCGTTCTAAAAACGTTCTAAATTGCGATTTCTACTCAATCTCAGGAAATTCCAAAGCTATTTCAAAAGTAATGTTTGCAAATCAATGGTGACAGTCCTGCTATAACATAGGTTATATTGTATGTTGCTGTCACTACCATCTGAGGGTTGCAAAAGCAAAACATGTTCTAATTTGCATTTTTTGCACAACTGAGGGGTCTAACACTTTGAAGTATGGCATGGTATTTACTTACAAGATGCAACTGCTTTCTAAGAACAGTCGAAAGAAAATTCCAAATTTTAAAAAATGAAGTGAGTGAAAAGCGTTATAAATTACAATTTTTAAGCAAACTTATAAATTACCAAACCGATTAAAAAAACAATGATGACAAATTCTGCACTCTAAATTAAAATGTCTGAAATTCAGACAATTAAGTGTCTGAAATGGAGTGTTCAATTTTCAGACATTTTAAAATGTCTGAATTTTTTCAGACACTTTTTGCGTCTGAATTTCAGACACTTCAAACGTCTGAATCGCATCCATTTTTTTGTAAGCATCATACGTAGCCATGTTTGACCACGTTGAATCCTGGAAAAATATTTGGCTGTGGTCCTGCCCTTCCCCCCCCCCCCCCCCAATACAGCCTGATTTTTTTGGTGCTCTCAGTTTTGGTATACAATTTTCGTTACGTTGATAATTTAAATCTTTTACGACATTGTACTGATTATAATCAATATCTTGAACTTCAGGAGTAGAACAAGATTAAAAAACAAAAAATATTTATCTAAATATTAGATTTTTTTTTTAAATTTATTTTGTTTTTAACCTTATTTTACTTTAAAAGTTCAAAATATTGATTATAATCAGTACAATTTCGAAACAGATTTAAAATATAAGCTTTACAAATATTGCACATCAAATTTGGGGGCACTACAGTCGTAGGGGGACGGGGCACTTCCCAGTTTGCCCTTCCTTTAATCAAGAAGTACTTTTGCAAAAAACGCAACCCTGCATTATAGTTGTCTAAATTGAGATGTCCGGTATTCGGGAGTATCCGTTGTGGAGGTTAATGGACATTCTCGAATAGCGAACACCTCTATTTAACGAATACTTTTTTAATCAGCAGACATACATATTTGTATATTTTTACCTCAAAAAAGTAGACATCTCCAATTATCGGACAAATTCCGCGGTCCCGAAGTGTTCGCTATTAAGGGCTTTTAAGGTACATAGATAAATATATATATATATTTTATAATCTTGTCCTACTCTAAAAGTTCAAAATATTTATTATACTCGGTTGAATGTGGAAAAAGATTTAAAATATCAGATGTACGAAAATTGCAAAAATCCCCCCCCCCCGCCCCCCCCCAAAAAAATGAAAATATAAAAAAATATATTGCCACATAGGCAATTTTACATATACATCACTTGATAATCACAACAGCCATTTAACTATGAATAATGAAAATAAATAAATAAATATTCTACTTTAATAACATTGGGGAAAAAATGACTTTGGTATTTTGTTAAATATATTTGCGTTTTTAAACTTGTCCTACTCTAAAAGTTCAAAACTTTCATTATAATCAGTGCAAGATTTAAGATATCAGCTTTACAAAAAATCATGCAAAATCCCCCCCTCCCCCCCCCAAAAAAAATGAAAATACTTATTTAAAAATTATGTTTTTAAAAAATTTATATTTCCACATGGGCAAGTTTTTATGTAGATCAGAGGGTACTCACAAAAGCTATTCAACTATCAATAAAAACAAATAAGTACATATTCTATATTAAAAACTTGAGGAAAAAATAACTTATGATTTCCAAACTTCTTTCGTCTTAAATATATACAGTAACATCTGTCATTTTTGTATTTTTCGTATAAGTGCATATAAATAAAGTTACCACAATTTTAAATACGAAATCTAGTTAGAGGTTTTTACTTTTTCCCATTATAAATTTCAAATTACTTTTTTATTAAAAATAATAAAAAATCAGTATTAGAGTTGATTGCAAATCAAATACATATGTATATTTTTACAGGCAGCTTCATATAATAGACCAGTCTCATTTACTTTATTTATCTTTTTTTAATCTGCGGTTTTATGCCAGGAAGTAAGAAAGCATTAGGTCATCTTTCAAAGTTTTTTTTTCTTTACTTCCTTGTGGCCGTCATTTACTGCGAGATAAAAATTATCCATTGAAACTAAGAACTGACATTGAATATATAATTCGTAATAAAAAAGAACGTCATAAGTTTAAAAATATATACTTCTAGAATTAGTGGGGTTTTTTGCGAACAGATTCAAAACTAATTAAATTTCATGCAGGATTTTGTTTAGTACAATAAATAAAATCATAAAATACACTATTTTTACTACTATAAAGAAACTTACTTGAGTTGCTGCAAGAGGTAAGAAATATTCCTCGATTTGAAATTTTAAAAACTACCACAACCACAGTGAGGGAGAAAGACTTTCATCAGTTTAAAAGGTAATCCCATAATACATCCGACTAGCCATATTTAAAGAATGAGATGTTTCATCCTAAAAACAGGACCCGCCAGACAAAAGTTTCTTTTTTTTGCCAGCTTCGACAGGACGAAGATGAATAACACAATATTATTGATATAAATTGATACGAGTTAACACTAAGCCCATTGCACACGCTTTGTAGAATTTCCGGGTGTAATCTTCAACCGTCGTCTACTTCTGTTCTGTGTCTATCCCGCCCTTGTATCGACGACAGCTTCTAAGAGACATTTGATGTCGAGCACACACGTCAGATGTATGTATTCAATAAATAAATAATCCAAGTTAATACGAATTAAAATCACAGTACTTCACATTTCGCAAAAAACGAATTAAAATACACGCGTACATAAAAACAAACTTTGTTTGAATTACAGCGTATACCACTTCGAACGAAGACATCTAAAACGCATGCGCAACTGGGAGTGCTAGTGCTCCCTGGTGGTTATTGCGTCGGAAGAATCAAAACGTCTTAAATTAAGACACGTTTAAAGCAATGAAGTGTCTTAAAATAAGACGTTTGCGGATATTTTAGACATTATTCTCAGTTCGTTTACACCATGGTCATAGTAAGACGCTTATGTATCTTAAATTAAGACATCTATAGTGTCTTAATTTTCAGATTAAGACACTTAAGTGTCTAAAATTCTTTTTCAGTCACATATGTGTCTAAATTTAAGACGCTTCTATTTGCAGTGTGGTGATAGAACCTGCTCAAACATAAGCTATATTTTATGTCTGTTCCACTACGACCAGAGGGTTGGAGGAACTAAAAACTTTCTAAATTTCGATTTCTGTGATACTGAAAAGGCTAGGAACTTTAAATATGACATGGTAGTTACTTATAAAATATAAATGCCTTCGAAGGAACGTCGAAAATAAATTCGAATTATAAAAGGGGTGAAGTGAAGGAGAGGTGCGAAAAGCATTCTAAATAGTTCTAAATTACGATTCTATGCAATTTCAGGGAATATAAACCGATTATAAAAGTAATAGTTGCGAATCAGTGGTAACAGTCTCTGATCCTACACAGGCTACATTTTAAGCCGGTGATTCTAGCACCTGGTGTTCACAGGAACAACAAACGTTCTAAAAAAGGGCTTTAAAAGCTTTTTAAATTATGTTTCTGTGGAATATTAGGAAATAACAAACCGATTTCAAAATTAATGTTGGCAAATTAATGGTGACAGTTCCTGTTTCAACATAGCCTTTTATGTTGAGAGAGGTGGTAAGACTTGGAATTCGACATGATGGTTAATTTTAAGATGTAAGAAGATGATTTCTAAAAAAATTCAAAACTTCAAATGAATACTGAAATGAGCGTATTAATTGAGCATAAAAGTTTCAAAATATTTTTTAAATTATCATTTATTTAGTTTTATTTCATTTTATTAATTTAAGTCTCATTTCTGCCTAATACAGTGTAATAATGATGTTTAGTCAAACTGTGTTTTAAATAGTAATTTTTTGAGTTATTCCTAAAAGTAATAAGTACATTTAATAAAATAAAATATTACCTTTTAATAAAATAAAAATTTAGTTAGTACCTTTTGATAAAAATTAGACATATAAATATCACTTGGCATATTTCAAATATTACGCGAGCAAAGCCGCGGGGTTTGCTAGTCATATTATAAAGAGGTAAAAATTTTTATTTGTAGGAGGTAAGCTCTGGAACTACCGAACCGATTCCAAAAGTAATGGTATCAAAATGATGGTGTTAGTCCAACTTAGAACATAGGCTATATCTTATGCCCGTGCCACTGCCCAAAAGGGGGGTGCAGGAGCAAAAAACGTTCTAAAAATGCGATTTTTGTGTTACTGAAGGACCTAGAAACATGAAATTTGGAATGGTAGTTACTTATAAGATACAAATTATCTCTAAGGACATTTCTTAAAAAAAAATCGAAATTAAAAAGGGGTGAAAATGCACAAAAAGCGTTCTAAAAAACGTTCTAAATGCTGAATTTTATGCAATATCAAGAAGTACCAAACCGATTTCAAAACTATGGTGGCAAAATAATGGTGATAACCCTTGCTCCAACATAGGCTATATTTTATGTCGGTGCCACTACCCCTAAAGGGGGTGCAGGAGTAGAAAAACGTTCGAAATTGCGATTTTTGTGTTACTGAAGGGCCTAGAAACATGACATTTGGCATGGTAGTTAATTATAAGATATAAATGATCTCTAAGAACATTTCTTAGAAAATTCGAAATTTAAAAGGTGGTGAAAATGCGTAAAAAGCGTTCTAAAAAACGTTCTAAATGGCGATTTTTACGCAATCTCAAGAAGTACCAAAACGATTTAAAAAATAATGGCACAAAAATGATAAAGATAGCCCTTGCTCCAACATAGGCTATCTTTTATGTCGGTGCCACTACCCCTAAAGGGGGCGCAGGAGAAAAGAAAACGTTCGAAATTACGATTTTTGTGTTACTGAAGGGGCTAGAAACATGAAATTTGGAATGGTAGTTAATTATTAGATATAAATTAACTCTAAGAACATTTCTTAAAAAATTTGAAATTTAAAAGAGGTGAAAATGAGCAATAAGCGTTCTAAAAAACGTTCTTAATGGCAATTTTTACGCAATCTGAATAAGTACCGAACAAATTTCAAAACTAATGGTGTCAAAATAATGGTGACTACCCTTGCTCCAACATAGGCTACATTTTTATGTCGGCGCTACTACCCCTAAAGGGGGTGCAGGAGCAAAAAACCGTTCTAAAATGCGATTTTTGTGTTACTGAAGCGCCTAGAAACATGAAATTTGGAATAGTAGTAACTTATAAGATATAAATGATCTCTAAGAACATTTCTTACAAAATTCGAAATTTAAAAGGGGGAGCAAATGCGCAAAAATTGTTCTAAAAAACGTTCTAAATGGCCATTTTTACGCAATCTCAAGAAGTAGCAAACCGATTTCAAAAATAATGGCATCAAAATGATAGTGATAACCCTTGCTCCAACATAGGCTACATTTTATGTCGGTGTCATCACCCCCAAATGGTGAGCAGTAGCGAAAAAAAAACGTTCGAAAATGTAATTTTTGTGTTACTGAAGGGCCTAGAAACATGAAATTTGGAATGGTAGTTACTTATAAGATATAAATCTCTAAGAACATTTCTGAAAAAATTCGAAATTTAAAAGCGGTGAAAATGCGCAATAAGCGTTCTAAAAAACGTTCTAAATGGCGATTTTTACGCAATCTCAAGCAGTACCAAACAGATTTTTAAAAAAGTCCTTCCGGGCAGTGCCGGGAGGAAGAGGTAGCTTATTTTAATACATATTCCTTATTTTAAAAAAGCCAACTTATATTATTCAAACACCCGAAGCTCAATTTAGTGGAAACCGAATATAGGAGATTCAATACTAATTTTTATCAATATAATGAATGAGAATTTCGCGAAATTAGTCAGCTTTATCCAAGCTGCTTTTCTTTAAAGTAAATTACATTTGGC
The DNA here is from genome assembly GCA_963932465.1 of Maratus speciosus. Taxonomy (NCBI): domain Eukaryota; kingdom Metazoa; phylum Arthropoda; class Arachnida; order Araneae; family Salticidae; genus Maratus; species Maratus speciosus. Next base: position 317,055,625 of record OZ010791.1, on the reverse strand, counting down.
TGCCAAATTCGGCGATTTCTTAAAGTGCCTGCCATTTTAAGACAACATGGTGGATGAGGCTAACCAGTGAACTTGGTCGAGACCTTAGTAATTGCTGTGCACATGCTCACTCACATCGGAAATTGGTTGATATATACGAGTGCTGTCGCAGGCAAAAAATCAGATTTTTCAAAATGTCACCCACATTAGAAATTGAACTGCTAAATATGAGCCATTTTTTAAGATAAAGACAAATAAAAAATGCTCCTGAATCCTTATATCAAGGTCAAATACTTAAGAAAGAAACCTTTTTCAATTTCTAATTTTTTTGCAACTCACTTTAAATATATATATATTTTAATTTAATGGCCGCCATTTTGAAACAAGATGGCTGATGAATCTGGCCAGCGAACTTGGTCGCGATATTGATGTATACTATCCACATGCTTTCTTACATCGAGATAGGCGAATACGTGTATTCTCGCGTGACAAATACAAGATCGTTTCAAAATGTTAGCCATGCTAGAAATTCAAAGTGCTATAATTCAACGATTTTTTAAGATATAAACAAAAGAAGAAATTTTCAGAAACAAAAACTGCTACGGAATCTTTGAATCAAGGCCAAACACATAAAAAAAAAATCTTTTTCATTTTCCAATTTTTTAATGCCTCATTTTAAATTTTAAATGTAATTTTTTTAAATGGCAACCCTTATAAAACAAGATGGCGAATGAAGCTGGCCAACGAACTCGGTCGAGACATTGGTATGTACTATGCACAGGCCAAGTTACATCCAAATCGGTTCATAAATACGCCTGTTATCGCGTGACAAAATTCAGGACGTTTCAAAATGTCAGCCACGCTAGAAATTCAAAATGCTATAACTCAGCCATTTTTTAAGATATAGACGAAACAAAAACTGCTCCGGAATATTTTAATCAAGGTCAAACACATAAGAAAAAAATATTTTTTCAATTTCCAATTTTTTGGTACCAAATTTCAAATTTTAATTTTTTTTTTAATTTTAAATGGCCGCCATTTTGAAACAAAATGGCGGACGAAGCTGGCCGACGAACTCGGTCGAGACATTGGTATGTACTATGTACATAGCGAATTACATCGAAATCGGTTCATAAATACGCCTTTTATCGCGTGACAAAATTCAGGACGTTTCAAAATGTCAGCCACGCTAGAAATTCAAAATGCTATAACTCAGCCATTTTTTAAGATATAGACGAAACAGAAACTGCTCCAGAATCTTTGTATAAAGGTCAAATACATAAGAGAAAATATTTTTCCATTTTTAATTTTTTGGTACCACATTTCAAGATTTAATTTTTTTAAAAAAAATTTAAATGGCCGCCATTTTGAAACAAAATGGCGGATGAAGCTGGCCAACAAACTCGGTCGAGACGTACTCGGTATGTACTATGTACAAACCGAATTTCATCGAAATCGGTTCATAAATACGAGAGTTACAGTGTGACAAATGTCAGATATATATATATATATATATCAATTTTGAACGGAGGGTGGTTTCGGGGTCCGGGGGTCATGATCGGTGAAAATATACCAAAATTTTTTGAAATCGCTTTCCTCCGAACGGCTGCAATAGGTAGATTTTTGTAGTGAAAGCTACCTAATAATGGTGTGAAAATGATGGTGACAACCCTTGCTCCAACATAGGCTACATTTTATGAAGGTGCCATTACCCCCAAAGATGATGCAGGAGCAAAAATCGTTCAAAAATGCGATTTTTGTGTTACTGAAGGTCCTGGAAACATGAAATTTGGATTGGTAGTTATGTATAAGATATAAATGATCTCTAAGAGAATTTCTTAAAAAATTCGAAATTTAAAAGGGGTGAAAATGAGCGAAAAGAGTTCTAAAAAACGTTCTAAATGGCGATTTCTACGCAATCTCAGAACATACCTAACCTATTTCATAAGTAATGGTTGGAAATTCATGATGACAGCCCTTGCTCCAACAAGGGCTCTATTTCATATCGGTGTCACTACCACCTAGGGGTTTCAGGAACAAAAAAACGATATAAATTGCGATTTTTATGTTACTGAAGGGCCTAGAATCCTGAAATTAGGCAGGGCAGTTATTTGTAATATACAAATGATCTCAAAGAATGTTTCCTAAACATTCGAAATTTAAAAGTGGTGAAAATGGACGAAAAACGTTCTAAAAAACGTTCTAAATTGCGATTTCTATGCAATCTCAGACTGGTACCAAACTGATTTCAAAAGTAATGGTTGGAAATTGATGATGACAGCCCTTGCTCCAATATAGGAACTATTTCATGTCGGCGTCACTACCACCTTGCGGTTGCATTTTGAAATAGTTCTAAATTGTGATTTTTGTGATACTGAAGCGGCTAGCAACTTGAAATTCGGCATTTTAATTTCTTATGAGATGTAAATGCCCTCTGAGAAGAGTTCCTTAAAAATTTAAAATTTAAAAGGGGTGAAAATGAACGAAGAGAGTTCTAAAAACGTTCTAAATAGCAATTTCTACGCAATCTCAGGAAATATAAACTGATTTCAGAAGTAATGATTTAGAATTGATGGTGACAGTGCCCGCTCCATCATAGCCTATATTTTACGTTGTTGTCACTACCCCCTGGGTGTTACAGGAGTAAAAAATGTTCTAAATTGCGTATTTTGTGTTACTGAGGGGGATCTGACATTTTAAATTTGGAATGGTAATTACTTCAAAGATGCAAATGCTTTCTAATAATTGTCGAAGGAAACTTCCAAATTTAAAAGGATGAAATGAGCGAGAAGCGTTCTATAAGCTTTCTAAATTCCGATTTTTATACAATCGTATAAAATACGAAACCGATTTCAAACATAATGGTTGCAAATTAATAGTGATAGAAACTGCTCAAGCATAAGCTATATTTTATGTCGATGCCATAACCCCTAGAGGGTTGCAGGAGCAAAAAACTTTCTAAATTGCGATTTCTGCGGTATTGAATAGGCTAAAAACTTTAAATATAGCACGGTAGTTACCTTTAAAATATAAATGTTCTCTAAGAACAGTCGAAAATAAATTCGAAATTAAAAAGGGGGGAAGCGAAGGGAAGGAGCGAAAAGCTTTCTAAAAGAGTTCTAAATTACGATTTCTAAGAAATCTCAGGAAATAATTAACCGATTACAGAAGTTATTGGTTGCGAATCAAGAGTGATAGTCCCTGATCCTATACGGTGTATATTTTATACCGGTGTCACTACCACCTGGTTGTCAGGAACAACAAGAAAGCCTTTAAAAACACCAAAATTACGTTTTCTATAGAATATTAGGAAATACCAAGCGATTTCAAGATTAATGTTGGCAAATTAATGGTGACAGTCTCTGTTTCAACGTTTTTCAAGACATTCTTTTTCAACTCTATTTAGGCATTTTATGTTGGTGCCACTAACACCAGAGAGGTGGTAGACTGTTAAACAAGAAGCTTGAAATTTGACATGATGGTTAATTTTAAGATGTAAATGTGTTAAGTTGGTTTCTAAAAAATTCAATACTTCAAATGAATACTGAAATGAGCATAAAACTCACAAAATGCATTCTAAATTATCATTTAATTCGAATTAGTTTTAGTTATTTTTATTAATTAAAATCTGATTTCTGTCTATTGCACTATTATAATGAAGTTTAGTCAAACTGTCGCTTAATTTGTAATTGTTGAATTATTCCAAAAATTGTTCTTCTAATAAAAAATCGTCAAGCAAATATCACTTGGCATATTTCAACTATTACGCGAGCAAAGCCGCGGGGTTTGCTAGTCATTATTAAAAAGAAAAAGAAAATTTTAAAATAAAAATTAAATGATCACAACTAAAAAGCAGGAAAAAGAAGAAAATTACTTCATAAAAATTGTATTTAGATGTGGATATTAAAAAAGGAAGAAAACCTTAAAATAATTAAATTATTAAATGCGAAATTAATTTAATGACGAAAATTACGTCGTATATTACAACGATTTCTTATGGGCAATATTCGTGTGGCATCGTAGTGGGAATCATATAAAGTCAGATAGTAAGTTTGTTTATATATCTCATTATTTGATGCAGCATAACCACAGCTAAACACATGCGTAAAATAATTTAGATTTTTTTTTCTACGAATTATTATTTAATAAATACACATTATCAAATTTGTATGTATTTATTAATTAAGGGGATAGTTTACCTTTAAATTGGTAGTCGTTTTTTCTTTTTTTAATATTAAATGAAAGCGTATTTAATTGTGAATGTTTTCACGCCTCATTTTTACCCATACGCAGGGCTGCCACAGGCGACTATTTTTTAATTCTATTGCACCACTTTTTCAAAAGAAAAATCTTTTACAAACGCTTTGACAACATTTGCAAGAGAAATATACTACAAAATGTATTTTTTTTTTTAAATAGTGGTGCGAACAGAATATAAAAATAGTTGCCTATGGCAGCCCTGCATACGGTTATTTATATCGCGAGATATTGTAAATGTTGTTAATACACTCTGCGGGATTACCCACACAAATCAAAGCTTTAAATAACTTTTTTCAATGTTCATATTTTCTTCACTTTCATGTTTTAAAAATGCTAAGGCTTTTTTTTTTTTTTTTTTTTTTTTTGTATTTGAGATTAGAGATTTAAATTTTTTTTGTACATGTTCTTTATTAGGATGAGCGAAGCGAATCCTCTACTAGTCTACCCAAATTACATTTTGTCGTACACTTTACAAAAAAAAACTTACAGTATTTTGACTTGAAATTAAATAAAAAAAAATAAATTATGATCTGCAGATTTGTACATTTTTTTTTTTTTTTTTTTTTACAAAATAACCTTATAAAACTTATTATTTTAATTAATTTATTTTACATATTTTTCCATTACGAACGCGTTTTTGCAAATAAAAAATGAAGTACGTATATTTTCAGAAGAAAAAAATAAATCATAGAGTTAGTACAGATAGAATCATGAAATAATAAAATATAAAGTTAGTTAAATAAATAAAATATATTTTCACTATTCCCCCAAAATATCTCAAAAACTGTTTTTTCTTTTTAATTTAATTAAGGAAAGAAATATTTTTGGAGATATTTTTAATGAATTAAAATTTGTGAAATTTCAATTATTTACATTCAATTATAAAAATATTTTTCATGATTAAGAATTCAAATGCGCAATTTATTTTTATTGTGTGAAATCTTTTACGATACTTACGAATTTGAAAAGAATTATGATTTTTTTTTTAAGCGGCAACAAAATAATTGTAAACAAATAAAATTAATTGTTAAATTCGTTATAATATAATAAGTTAATAATTTTTAGTATCAACGAGAGCAGATTTCAAATGTTTTTTCCAGAAAAATAGGATTTTGCAGAAGTAACTTTCTTCAAGCTCTCTTCGAATGCATTATTCTAAGATTGCTATCAAAGATTATTTGATGGGATTTAAAGATTGGGAACATACCTATTTCAAACCTTTTAAGGAAACACCAGAGGCTATTGGAAAATGTAAAAACATCTTTAAAAGAGCTTTTAGTTGAAAATTTAAAAATATTTTGTAAAATTTTGCTTCGAAAATATTGGGTCATCCGAAAAGTTCTGCGGTTTTTCAAAACGAAGCTCGGTTTCATCTACTTATTTTGCCACTACAAATAAGGTGTGACCTTGAATGACCCAGAGATGTACATTCAGTCTTTTCTGCTTGCGCTGCATAATTCTTGCGTATATTGTCGCATAATTTTTGTTTCATTGCGGTGCTAAGAATGGAGAACTAAAAAGATAGTTTTCGTCATATTATGTTCTTTTATTTCAGAAAAGATAAAAATACTACTCGGATTCCTCGTAACATTTGTGCTGTATATGGACAAAGTGTTGTTTCAGATGACACAATTCGAAGGTGGTTTAAGAAGTTTAAACGCGGAAATTTCAGCCTCAAATATGACGACCGCTCTGAACGACCATCATATGTAAAGGAGGACCTCTTAACCCTTTCCGGCACAGGCAATTTTTATTGTAAAATTATGAAATGATTGACTGACACCGGAATTTAGAAACGACCTTTTTAGATATTAAAATCATGTTACTTTACATGTTCATTGTAAAAGCAAAATTTTACTAAAATATTCTTGATGCCGATCGTAAGTTTGGAATTAAAATTAGGTATTCCGAACTGGGCACACTGTGGCGGAAAGGGTTAAAAGAAGCTATCGCTGAAAAACAACGTACAGTTCAGGATCTATCACACAGATTAAATATTCCAAAAAGTACGGTGCAGGATCATTTGAAAAAGATTAGGTATGTAAGCCGCTATGGTGTGTGAGTACACCATACTTTAACACCGCAGAATAAGCTTGCTTAAATTTCGGCACGTGATTTTTTGGTGAAACGAAATGAAGAAGTTCCTTTTTTAAAATGGTTCATTCCTGGAGATGAGAAATGGATACTATACAATAACGTTATAAGAAAAATATCATGTGGTAAGTCAAATGAGCCTCCCCAAGTGTCATCGAGGAGAGAACTGCATCCCAAAACAGTAATGCTTAGTGTACTGATGGTAGGACTACAAAAGAGTTATTTATTAAGAAATTTTACCGCCAAATCAGACAATAAATTCGAAAATATATTGTTCCTAAATGCCGTTTTGAAAACAAAAATCGAAGAAAAGCGATCAATATTGACCAGTCGTCGAGGTGTTGCGTTCTAAAATAACAATGATCGACCCCACTTTGCGATGAATGTCAAGGAATGATTATAAGTATGCCTGGGAATTTTTTGTATCACTCTTTATATTTACCAGACCTAGCCCTCTAAGATTTTCACCTTTTCAAGTCAATTCAATATTCTCTGAACGGTCAGAAGTTCTCTTCTTTGGAGACTGCCAAACAACACCTTGATAACCTCTTTACGATTAACCTATTGGCTTTTAGGTAGCTTTCTTTACAAAAAGCTACCTATTGCAGCCGTTCGGAGGAAAGCGATTTCAAAAAATTTTGGTATATTTTCATCGATCATGACCCCAGACCCCGAAACCACCCTCCGTTCAAAATTTATATATATATATATATATATATATCAATATATATATATATATATATATATATATATATATATATATATATATCTGACCTATGTCACACTGTAACTCTCGTATTTATGAAGCGATTTGGATGTAATTCGGTGTGTACATAGTACATACCAATGTCTCGACCGAGTTCGCTGGCCAGCTTCATCCGCCATTTTGTTTCAAAATGGCGGCCATATAAAAATTTAAAAAAAAATTAAAATTTGAAATGTGGTACCAAAAAATTGAAAATGGAAAAATATTTTTTTCTTATGTATTTGACCTTTATACAAAGACTCCGTAGCAGTTTTTGTTTCGTCTATATCTTAAAAAATGGCTGAGTTATATCATTTTGAATTTCTAGCGAAGCTGACATTTTGAAACGTCCTGAATTTTGTCACGCGATAAAAGGCGTATTTATGAACCGATTTGGATGTAACTTCGTTTATACATAGTACAGACCAATGTCTCTACCTAGTTCGTTGGCCAGCTTCATCCGCCATTTTGTTTAAAAATGGCGGCCATTTAAAATTTTAAGAAAAATTTAAATTTGAAATGTGGTACCAAAAAATTGAAAATTAAAAAAATATTTTTTTCTTATGTGTTTGACCTTGATAAAAAGATTCGGGAGCAGTTTTTGTTTCGTCTATATCTTAAAAAATGGCTGAGTTATAGCATTTTGAATTTCTAGTGTGGCTGACATTTTGAGACGCCCTGATTTTTGCCACGTGATAACAAACGTATTTATGAACCGATTTGGATGTACCTTGGTGTGTACATAGTACATACTAATAACTCAGCCGAGTTCGTTGGCCAGCTTCATCCGCCATTTTGTTTCAAAATGGCGGCCATATAAAAATTAAAAAAAAAATTAAAATTTGAAATGTGGTACCAAAAAATTGAAAATGGAAAAATATTTTTTCTTATGTATTTGACCTTTATACAAAGACTCCGTAGCAGTTTTTGTTTCGTCTATATCTTAAAAAATGGCTGAGTTATATCATTTTGAATTTCTAGCGAAGCTGACATTTTGAAACGTCCTGAATTTTGTCACGCGATAAAAGGCGTATTTATGAACCGATTTGGATGTAACTTCGTTTATACATAGTACAGACCAATGTCTCTACCTAGTTCGTTGGCCAGCTTCATCCGCCATTTTGTTTAAAAATGGCGGCCATTTAAAATTTTAAGAAAAATTTAAATTTGAAATGTAGTACCAAAAAATTGAAAATTAAAAAAATATTTTTTTCTTATGTGTTTGACCTTGATAAAAAGATTCGGGAGCAGTTTTTGTTTCGTCTATATCTTAAAAAATGGCTGAGTTATAGCATTTTGAATTTCTAGTGTGGCTGACATTTTGAAACGCCCTGATTTTTGCCACGTGATAACAAACGTATTTATGAACCGATTTGGATGTACCTTGGTGTGTACATAGTACATACTAATAACTCAGCCGAGTTCGTTGGCCAGCTTCATCCGCCATCTTTTATCAAAATGGCGGCCATTTAAAAAAATTTTTTTTAATTAAATTTAAAATGAGATACCAAAAAATTGGAAAATGAAAAAGAGTTTTTTCGTATTGTTTGACCTTAATACAAAGATTCCGGAACAGGTTTTGTTTCGTCTATATCTAAAAAAATGGCTGAGTTATAACATTTTGAATTTCTATTGTGGCTGATATTTTAAAACGACCTGATTTTTGTCACGCGATAACAGGCGTATTTATGAACCGATTTGAATGTAACTTGGTCTGTACATAGTACATACCAATGTCTCGACCGAGTTCGTTGGCCAGCTTCATTCGCCATCTTGTTTCAAAAGCGTTGCCATTTTTAAAAAAATGTAATTTAAAATTTAAAATGAGGTATTAAAAAATTGGAAAATGAAAAAGATTTTTTTTATGTGTTTGGCCTTGATACAAAAGATTCTGGAGCAATTTTTGTTTCTGAAAATTTGTTCTTTTGTTTATATCTTAAAAAAGTGGTTGAATTATAGCACTTTGAATTTCTATCATGGTTAACACTTTGAAACGATCTTGTATTTGTCTCGCGATACCACACGTATTCGCCTATTTCGATGGAAGAAGGCATGTGGGTAGTATACATCAATATCTCGACCAAGTTGGCTGGCCAGCTTCATCAGCCATCTTGTTTCAAAATGGCGGCCATTAAATTAAAAAAATATATATATTTAAAGTGAGGTGCAAAAAAATTAGAAATTGAAAAAGGTTTCTTTCTTAAGTATTTGACATTGATATAAGGATTCAGGAGCATTTTTTGTTTGTCTTTATCTTAAAAAATGGCTCAGATATAGCAGTTTCAATTTCTAACGTGGGTGACATTTTGAAAAATCTGATTTCTTGCCTGCGACAGCACTCGTATATATCAACCGATTCCGATGTGAGTGAGCATGTGCACAGCAATTACTAAGGTCTCGACCAAGTTCACTGGTTAGCCTCATCCACCATGTTGTCTTAAAATGGCAGGCACTTTAAGAAATCGACGAATTTGGCAGCCAAATATAAGTTACTTTAAATAAAAGCAGCTTGGATAAAGCTGACTAATTTCGCGAAATTCCCATTCATAATGATTTAGTATTGATAAAAATTAGTATTGAATCTCCTTGAAATTTTCTTGTGTTTCTTTACTTATTTATTGAAATTTATATATTAAAAAAAAAAACCGCAGAACTTTCCGGATAACCCAATATCTTTATTTACACCAGTCTCATATCATAAATAAAAATATCAGAGGAAATTCTTAGTTATTTGGCTGAATTTACATTTCTAAAATTAAAATGCGCCGAAACATAAAATAACGTTTTTGCTTTATAAAGATGCTAAAATAATGTAAAAAATATTGTTACTTCCAAATATTTATCTTATTAAATAATGCTTCGCGAATCCAAACAAAACATGGCTTTTGCTAGTTATATATGTGATAAATCTGGGCATGGAATTAGCTTTCAGGTTTTTTTTGTTACTTAAAAAAAATAAAAGTATATGAAGACGTATTAGATTTACACTATCGTTTTACGCTATATATGTCAGTAAAAAATATTATATTAAATGTAATATTAGATGTATCTAAAAATATATGCGCAGTCCTGTGTAATATACATTTGAAAATCTTTAAAAAAAATTCGTTAAAAATATCAATTTTTTCAAAAGTATTAGGGATTTTTAAAAAATAAAATTTTCATAAACATTTTTAAATTTTTAATTAAATATGCAGTTAACGTTTTTTTTTTTTTTTTTCAAAATGCACTTTTAGTTGAACATTTAAACGCACCGAGTTCACCATTTGAGCCATATTTTTAAAATAAACAGAATTGTTGAAAAGGTAAACTATCTCCTTAAAATAAATAATTTACATTTTAAAAGTCCTTTCGGCATGTGCCGGGAGGAAAAGGTAGCTTTCATATTTCTTTGTTTTAAAATATTGCAAGTTTTACTTGCAGCTAATTTTAATCAAACTAGCCGCCCTTGGCGACCAGTTTGGTCTCCTTTGAAATTTATGTTTCGGAAAGCATCAATAACCACTGAGATGCGTTTCATCCGAGCATTGCTATTAAACAATTAACAAATAATCGCGATTTCTGTGCTACGTACGATATCGCAAATACATATAGATTTTAAGAAGCTAAAATGCGACGAACCCGATAATACTGAATAATACTGAATTCAATACTGAATTTGAATAAAAATTGAGCCGAATTAGTAAGCTATAGCCAAGTTGGCATCATTCACGATTACTTATTTTTGGTTGCCAAATTCAGCAATATTTCGCCAAGTGTCGTCAAGCTTGGCGAGAATTTGAAGCTAACGGATATTAATAATATTTAAGCATTGCGCGACAATGCACGGTGCAAATGGTCGCCATTTTGAAACAAAATGGAGGATGAAGCTGGCCAACGAACTCGGTCGAGACATTGATATATATTTTGTATACAATCAATCTCATTCAAATCAGTTTATAAATACGAGAGTTACAGCATGACGAAAATCAAATTGTTTCAAAACGTCAGTCACCCTAGAAATTCAAACTGCTATATATCAGCTATTTTTTAAAATAAAGACGAAACAAAATATGCTTCGGAATCCTTGTATTAAACTCAAACTCTTAAGGAAAAAATATTTTTCATTTTTTAACTTATTCGCATCGCTTTTTAAATTTAAACTTTTTTTAAATGGCCGCCATTTTCAAACGAGATGGCGGATGAAGCTGGCCAACGAACTCGGTCGAGACATTGGTATATACCAGGGTTGGCAAACATTTTCACGTACACGTGCCGAAAATTCACAAATAATATCCATCAACCATGTAACGTGCCAAACGTATACAAAAATAATTTGGAAGCGTATGATGTTTATACAAAACATTGGTTATAAAATCAGTTGCTTTCATGCATTAACAATTGATAAATTAAAAATAATAAAACTCGAATTGCGATTTTTCTGTATACTGGAATCAGCCATTAAATGAATAAATTTTTAATTCGTAAATAGGATTCAGTTATACGGTATATACTGTAATAAAGGGGAAAAAATACGAGTTTTTATTTCCTTAATTTTTAACTTGGGCAACATCTGGAATTAATGCAACATCTCGGTTATAATTTTCCAAATTGCACTAATGTACTTAGAATGTTTTGATGAATGAGATTTTTGGTGTCGTACGTTCAATGGAAAATGCTTTACATTTAGTTAATATTTTGTTATTTTTACAAATATACATACCTAAATTGAATCATTTCACCATCTTACTGCAGTGCCTGTCAAACGATATTCACTTGAAAATTACATTTTTTTTTAAAAATTCATATAGAAAAGCAAAATGCATGTCGAAAACACTACATAGCATCACAGGAAAAGAAAATTATTATGATGTGTTAATTCATGCAAAAAATAATTGCATTATTTGTGATAAACTGTCCGTATAGAACAAAATTTTATTGGTTATAACAGAAATAAAAAATAGATTTTATCTGTATAACAATTACCAAATTTAAATTTTTCCCGTGCCATAAAATTTAGCTTACGTGCCAACTCAGGCACGCGTGTCATAAGTTCGCCAACCCTGGTATATACTATATATACAATTAATTTCATCCTTATAGGTTAATAAATACGAGAGTTATCGCATGATAAAAATCAGATATATATATATATATATATATATATATGTGTGTGTGTGTGTGTGTGTGTGTGTGTGTGTGTGTTACAATATTAGATCTATCTCCGCGATTTCCCTGCTGTACTATTCTAAATTACTACTCTGTATTCACTAAATCCTTATTCTTAAATATTCTCTATCATTAATTCTGTTAAATTCACTTCTCTAATTCACTTAATTATTAAGCTTTTAGTATTCTTAAATTAAATGCTCCATTTCCGATTTTTCCGTTTTTAAGTTGTAAATATTTGTACTGCAGATTTTGCATTATGTTTATGACGATTGTACATAATATGATAAGATACATGCAAAATACAAAACTTTAAAAAAAGTCTAAGATTTATTTCGATTTCATTTGAACGGAATCTAAGTATATAGGTGTTTTAAGTATTATATTGTATGAATTTCATTTTTATTTTTTAATGTTCAATTGGTTTAACTTATTGGTTACAAAAATTTAACATTAAATGTAGAACGAATTGAATGAAATATCTTAATATCTCCCTTGTCAATGATTCTCATGAAGCTAAAGTCTGTCATTTAAAATGATTCAGCTTTCAAAAAATGGCAAATTTCAATGGCTTTTTCAAATTGTTTTCCTTTCATTGCTTTTGTTTATCAATCTCTGTGGTTGTATTTAAGCTAGTGTGTTCTAGTACTTGTTTTCAGTGGCACATAAGAATTTATTTATTTATTATAAGATTAATTTTCTTATTCGCCAATTCTCCCTGAAAAAAATATCCCCAAATATTTTAATTACAAAAGCAAGTAAACCTTCAGTTAGTAAAATACTTTTAGAAGATAGTATCAGAAATAAAGAAAAAATATTCTAGTATTTGAAGTATTTTTAAAAATGTAAAAAATAAAAAGATATCAGAACTGACAAATAATTATTGTAAAATTTCGAAACTTTTTAGTATCTCTTAGTTTTTATATTCGTCACATTGGACATACTTTTCCAAGATTTTTATAAATATACTTCTTTTCTATTTTAACTGATGCTATGTTCGAATTATTTCTTAATCAAAATGGAAAAGCCACATCAAAATACATATTTTCTTATTTGATAAGTAGATTTCTACTAAATAGTCTAATAGATGGCAGCACCACGCATTCTTAATTCACCTTCGTATTCCTTTCAGTTTTTTTCTAACAGATGGCAGCACTACATACTTAAAATAGACCTCCTCAGCTAAATAATAATGCTATTTGTTTCGGATTTGCTATTTCATGAAATGAATATCAGAGGCGCCATTTGAAGGGGGCTGGGGGGGGACCCCAAGGAATTTGATTTTTCAGAAAATATACCAACCAATAATTGTCAGATTCAAATAAAAATTAAAATGCTCCAACGCTAAAATAATTTATCAGATTTGATTGCAATAAAAAACATTCATTAAATAAATGCTTTATGCATAGAAATTAATAATTATCAAACAAAATTTCCTATTCGAACTTTCTTAACGGGAGACATACATATCGTACTTTGGCTAATTTAAAAAATACATGAGAGACATTTTCTTTTATCAACTGCTTTCCAGCTGTGTACATCTTGATCATAGGAAAACTAGTCCCCTAATGGCTAGAAATTCAGAGGTAGAGTTTTTCAGATAGTTTATTTGTGTGTGTGTGTGGGGGGGGGGGGGGAGGGGGAGGGGGGTTGAATGGGGCGAGTATAATTCAAGTTCTTAATTATCCGACTTTTTTACTTTTTTGGATTATTAGTGTCACATTATATTTACTGCAATCATTGCAATATTATCAAATTATTTGTGTATTTGCTTTATTAAATCATATTACATATGGTACACTCCTAAGAATGGAGTCTGCGCGCACCCGACAAAACAATTTCTTCAACCCAAAAACCGACAGACTTCCACCAAATCCCAAAGTAAAAGAAAATTATTCCATATTTTAATACGTTTATAATAAAGAAGTCTATAATTTTATCCCTTACGTACAGAAATGAACAGATAGGTTATTACTATGGGCCACAATTAATAGTCAAATCTATAGTTTTCCATTCGGAAAATATTCAGGACTTCCTTGTTAAAATTCAGGTCATCTCGACTCCGACCGAAAGAGATAAAGCACAATCCAAAAAACTTAAAGTGTACCTCAGTCGCAACGAAGAAAATACGTCAACCTATCCTGACGCAGGACTGTAATTTAATGTAAATACGAAAACCGCTAAAACGATTTCCATTGAAAGGCAACCCGACCTGAAATGAATGAAAATTAATCCATACTTTAATACAATTATTGTAAAAAACCTCTATAATTGTACCTTTTAAAAAAACTTTACTTTTTATGTAGAAAAATGAAGATATATATGTATTAGAGGTGAGACGGGCTCAGCCTAAATAGAGCGGGCCCGGGTTCTACTTTTATTCTAGTCTTCGAGCTCGTGCTCATTTTTGTTGAAACCGGAAAAAATTATTTATTCATGTGTAGAAAAGATTGAAAGAACTTTTTTTCACTTAAAGTTATTTATTTCTTTTCAAGTCATCTTAATGCTATTTTGATCAAAATGACGAGGGAAATGAAATCGTGTTTTGTTATTTTAGTATTTCATTGCTGTTTCAAATGAAAATTTGTGATAATTACAAATTTATGTCTATTGCATTTCCGGCAACGATCTATTGATATGGCGCCAATCAAAACAAACACAACAATGAATTTACTTTTAGTTGGCTGTACATTTGTGACAGAAGATACTTTTTAATCGGATCCTTTATTTATTTATTTATTATTTAGTTATTTAACGCAAAGAGAATATTTTCTTCTGTTTTCAGTAGACGAGAATTAACTGGAGGTTTGCAAATTATTTAATTTTCTATTGTGCACGAGTCACTTTTTTTTTTTTCATGTGAAAATAACTTTGGTGATTATTATATCTATTTGACATCATGAACTCTGCTCATGACGCTGTACGTTTTCGAAGCCAGTTTCCTCTGTAAGTGAATATAATTAAACAAAAACATAATCTGAAGAACAAATTAAAAAAACAAAATTTATTTCCTACATTGTTTAAGCCCGAGAAGGGACAGATATTAAGTTATTTCATTCAATTAGTTCTACATTTAACATAAAATTTCGCAAGCTAATGTTAAATCAATGAAGATTCTTTGCAAATGTTCACTTCTATTTGAATATTTTTAAACGATTCTTTTTGTTGCTAATGGCTCTTTTTGCACAGATTATCTGACATCGAAGTCCAGCATTATATATTTCTACTTTTTTTTTCTATTTTATTTTGGGGACATTTTCAATTTCGTGAAAAAATTGGTTGATTGGTTCGAAAAATGAAACTGTAACCAAAATAACAACAGCAGAAGTAGAAAGATAAACGTTGTACAGTCGTGGAAGGAAAAAGTAAACACGCCTTACTAACTCTGCAAAAAAATCATCGTAGAAGAAAGTTACTGGCACCACACGATTGGTAATAAAGTCTACTTTTAAATGATGTACATAAAATTTGCTTAAGAGCCATCTACACATTCAAACGAACCATAATTTTGTTTTCCTTCAATAGCAGTACACAATTCTGACAGCATAAATGATCTCTACACCCTTCAGTTAGCCTAGAAACAAATTTTTATGCAATTCGTAGCATAAGTTTCCGAGAAATTAATTATTTTAAAACAAGCTTATTTTAGGGGTTGTATCCAAATTGAAGTTCGGTACTCGATTGTTGACAGAGAGAGACCCTTTCTTGATCAAGGCATCTTAAGCGTCACTCAAGCAGTCATTGAAGACTGCTAGATTACAGAATAGCATGAGAAATTTCAAAATATCTAGTCACTTCTATCACAGACGGCCCCTTAAACCATCATTTTGCCATTTTTTAAGCATAATTTGGAAACTACTTGGAAGAAAAATGTAAAATTTTGGATTTCCATAAAACAGAGCTTAATAAATCTAAATCCTTCAAAAAAATTGTAGGTTGCAGTTCATAATTTTTTCGAATATTAATTTCATAATTCATATCAAATTGCAAATTCAACGTACTTATACTTGGGTAAAATAGCACATTACGAGTATAATTTCAGGAGATATTAACGAAAATATGAAAATGTAATTTAACATTAGAAGCACTAAATTTTGAATGTTTATAATTCAAAAACTTATCATTCAAATGATTTGCAATTCGGTGACTAGGCATAGTTTGAACCAAAGATTTGAAATATCTCGTTAAAATTGGGTATAGCCATTGAAAAAAATGAAGTTTGGGTTCGTTTTAATATGTAAATGGTCCCCTAAGCAAATTTTATATACATCATTTAGAAGTAGACTTTATTTCCATTCGTTCAGTACCAGTAACTTTCTTCTACGATAATTTGTTGAAGAGTTACTGACTTACTGAAGAGTTACTGACTTACTGTTACTGAAGAGTTGTTGACTTTTTTTCACGACTGTACATTCAGCATATCATATTCAAAAAGAACCATTTAAAAATATTGAAATTGAAAGGCAAACAAGAAATCTGCACCTCTATCCTCTACTAGTTTAATATTAGTTTGTGAACGTCAAACTGTTGCTAAAGTTGGGTACACCAGGGGTGTAATGGAGAGTATACGCCTAAACCTTCTGGATTTTTTTACGAAGCTCCGCATACACTCTGTTTGTTACTAAAATAAAACTATAGTGTACACTCAAGCCATGCATGTTCATAATTCTAGCATGTACCCTAGAGGTCTGCATGGGCCAGAATTTCCAGGTTCGAAAGAGATATAATTGGTGGAAAAACTACAAGTTCGGCGCGGGCGCGGCCCGTGCAAAAGTCAGTGAAAACAGGCCCAGTCCGGCCCGTGCAAAAATCAAAGAACTCAAACCCGGCTCAATTTCCACAAAAAATTCCGCTTTTTCTTAACATGCAATTAAGATTCTTTTCTAGAATACTGCATAAATATTTACGAAAAAATTTTACAGTATATTTTACATTACTATATGTTTGCAAGCCAGAGCATACAGAATAGCAAATAGCAATATTAATAATCCCTTAGACTCTTAAATCGAAATTAATATTCATTAAAAACATTAATATGTTCAAAATGAAAGAACAAGATGGTTAAAAACACCATAGTTTTTGAAGCTGTATAGTAAAAGAAAGGAGATTTTTAAAAATATTTCTCTGTAGTTTTTTTTTCTGGTATATTTCCAAATTTTCAATTACCAAAAGTTCAATATTATTATTAGTATTTTTACAAAAAAAGGTGCTTACCAGACGAGGCTACTTCAGTCACACGAAAAGACCAGCTCACTAATGCTAATCCAATGGGAGAATTTTTTTAAGATATCTCGTTTGCATTTCAATGTTTTAAAATTATTTTTTTCTTCGTTTTTTAGCATTATGCATAGCTGAGGTCGATTTCTACAAAGCCGTTTTTATTTTTACTTTTTCGATATTCTTTGCAAGGTTTTTTTATGAGGATCCTTTCACTTTTGAAACCAGTTCCGAAAATGAAAGTGTCCTAATTAAAAATAACTGCAAATAAATTCGACAAAGTACAAAAACAGCCTTTGTAAAGGTCAAACTTAGCTATCCAATGCAAAACAAATCATTTAAAAATATTGAAGTGAGAACGAGATATCTTAAAAAATTTCTCCAATTGGATTAACATTAATGAACGGGTATTTTTGAGAGACAGAAGTAGCCTCTTAAGGGGATTCTTCACTCGAAAGCATCCGCTCCATAGTGTTAAACCAATTGGGAGGGTTTTTTTTCGAATTTCTCATTTAAATTTGAATTTTTTTTTTTTCCTTTTTTTGCGTAGTATAGCTGAGCTTAATCTTTAATATGACTCTTTTATACTTTTTCGATTTTGGTTGCAGATTTTTTTTAAAAAGGTACTTTCAGTTTCGAAACCGGTTTCAACTGAGAGACTGAACGTTGTATGATCTAATGATGAGTCATTTGTGCGGTTTACTTAATGACTGTAAACCATAGAAAGCTACAGATAGGTAATACTAATTTGAATTTTTAAAAATATACAGACATATTTTTTCTTCAATTTTTTGACAAATTTTTGAAAATGCAAAATTTGTAGAACCAAGACAAAAAACAAAAGTCATTCTAAAACTGTTACATAAGGTAAAATGCTCTAAAGCTGATACATTAAGGATATTGGTCAGTGGTTTGCCTATATAGTTTTTTCCAAAATAATTTTCTTATAAAAATAAAATAATGATTTTAGTAAGAAATTGTTTTTCATATGGTATTGCATACTTTATAATGTACCTCTACATTTTATTTTTTTTTGAATTATAATTTTGATAAGTTTGCAGCATGAAACTTAATTTATATTAATTTTCTAAACTTATTATTTCAGTTGAAGACTTAAAGCAACTCAAGACATATTATTACCATGCTCATGATTACACTTTTTTCAATCAATTTGTAAAATAATTTTAGTGTTTTTTGAAAAATCCATAGTTAAATAAAAAAGGTGGGCAAAAACCAACCACACAGGAAGGACAAATATTTTTTAATAGCTGCCAGAAATTTTTGCTGGCTACAAGATTTTTCCAATTTGTAGAATGGTGTTTTAATCCATTTAATTATTATTATTATTTTCAAAAAGCCACAGGAAAAAAAAGGAGCAAGCTGAATCTGAGATGTGTAACAGATTCATAAAAATGAATCCAATGGCAGCTGTTAGCCTCCTTTTAGACCAGGCGATGGCTGCACAAACCATCATCTCATTGAGTTTATAGTGAAATTTCAGGAATAGATAGAACTCGAATACCATGCATATTAAAATAGAATTGGTCCGCCAAGTCATATCTTGGTGGAAACCACATGCAAACCCAATTTTAGTGTCTGATTGCTAGGTCCCCATTGAGTTTTTTTAGTGAAATTCTTGCATTATTTAAGTGCTTTTCCTGCTAATATACTATATGCTGCGGAAATTTCACTGGAAAACTCAATGGAGATCTACCAATCAACCTCTAAAATTGGGTCTGCAGGTGGTTTCCACCAAGATAACTCAGTAGACCAGTTCCATTTTAATAGGCTAATCAAGTTACCTAATCCTGGAATTTTAGCCATGTACTCAACGAGGTGATGGTTTGTGCAGCCGTCGCCTGCGCTATTTATGATATATACTTAACTCCAATCTTATGGGGGATAAAATATTCTGTAATTAGCAATGATAGATCTGATATGGTCTGTGTCAACCAGAAATAGTGAAATAAGTTACAGAAAGCAAAATATCATTCAGAGTGTTGCAAAGAAATAATATGTGATGGAGTAAAAAAATGCTTCATTTAAAGAAAAACTGGGTTTTATTAATGTCTTAGTTCAGCTAGTTCTTTTATTAGTTCACCTTAATCAACAAATCAATTCATGAAAAGTTTGAATCGCATGTTAACTAGTGATAAATAATTCTTCTTCTTAGTAAAAAGTTTATATGTTTGAATTCTCATTTTCATACCTGCCACTTATCAGTAAATTATTTCATAGAATTTTGAAGTGCAATTATTATAACTTCAGCTTTAATCTTCTTCAGCTTTCTTTAGTACTTTATTTGAGTTAATAAAAAATAATTAATGTTTATTTTTCTTTCTCAAACTATTCATCTAGAATATTTAAATTCTAAGTAGGATGAATTTATTATTTTAATAAGATATTAAAAAAATCCACTACATTATTTAGATACAAGTTTGATATAAATGTTAATTTCTTTGCATTCAAATGTTCATTATTATTTTTTTTTCTTTACTAGAAGTTTTGACATGTAAATACATCTGTATTACAGTAAAAATCATACTAACAATGAGTGAACTTGCATAAGACACACACTAGACTTAAAATAACTAATATAAATCAATTCAACTGTGACAATAATTAGACAGCGATTAAAGAATTTATAGGAATTACTTAAAACACTCCAGAAATTATTAAAATAAATAGATTTTGGCACAGTAACTTTAAACCTCAACAAGCAGAATATTGATGAAAATGCCATAAGGAATTAAAAACAATTTCTCATAAACAACGTGTTAAAGAAATAATTTCTAAATTTTCTGATAAACCTCATGAAAAATCTAACTGATGACCCATTAATTCCTATTCTATGGGTATTCTCCACAGTATGTAGAAAACAAAATTACTATTTTTAAAACAAAATCCACTTTTTTGAACTAATCTTATGAGGCATTCAAAATCAAAGTGAATAAGTCCATAAAATATTACCCAGATATACGAGGGATATATATTTTTTTAACCTCTGGTGAGGCATAAAATAAAGACAAGTGCAAATAAAAAAATAGTTTTATTACCAGGAGTCAAGTACAATCAAAGTTACTTTTTGACATAGTCATCGTGAAGGATGATAGTTTTGTCATACTGGTGGATGAGTTTTCCAATATCCTCTTCATAGAAGGTTTCTGCTAGCGTCTTGAGAATAAGTCTCTACGGCGTCTTGGAGATTTTCGTTAGGATGGAAGCACTATCCTCCCAGAACTGTCTTCAGCCCTAAAAAAAAAGGTGAGAGTCGCTAGGTGCCAGGGTGAAATCATCGACCAACAGTTTTTTTCACAATTTCAATGGGAATTGTTCGATAATCCAGCAAGCAGCCCATACCTGCACTGAGTGACTTTCTTTCTTCAAGAATTTAAGACAAGTCTGGATGACAGCACTTCTGCATGAGCAAAAATCTTCAAAATGCCATGGAGACCTATCTCAACACGCTGGAGGGGACAACTTTCCATTAAGAAGATATTGGAAAACTCGCCAACCGGTATGACAAATGTTTCAATCTTTACAGTGACAATGTCGAAAATTACGTCGATTAATAATTTAATGTCGATTGTTATTCACACTTGTCTTTATTTTATGCTCCATCGGAGGTTGAAAAAATAATACATCTCATATTTGAAGGTAAAATTAATGGGCTGTATTGCATTTCATTATAAATCATGGGAGACAGTGTTATTTGTTGATTACATTTTCAATCTAGGACATGGTTTGTTATTATTACAAAATCAGTATTTCAATATACTGTGCTATAGGTTTATGTAATTATTATTATTTTTTTTTTTTTTCAGTTGTCTGAATTCATCCCAAACTTGGGAGAACAAAAAATTTAATATGATCCACAAAAAAATTAATGTGATCCAGTTTGGCTATGAATTCCTCATATGGGTCCATGTCAAATTAACCAGTGACTCAACCTGACCATTTCAGATTCCAATGAAACTCTCAGGAATCATTCTCCCTGATGATATAAATGAGAATATATTTTTATAATTTTATTTTATCACATTAAATTTTCATACAATTAATTATTTAAATTTTGAAAAATCATCATTTTTTGGGTTGCATAAATTTTTCAATTTTGAATTTCTCAAGTTCTATCAGGCATACATAATTTTATGACACCTCATTTTAAAAAGAAATTTATAAGGTTTAATTGGATACCCAAGTTGACTATGGCTCAGTTTTAAAAAAAAATTAAAAAAAATTTTTTTTAATTTAAAATTTAAAAAAATTTCAGATAGTGTTTTTTAAAAATTTTGAAAAAAATGTATGTTTGTTGTAATATTATAAGCTTAAATTTCTGAAATTTTTAGAGTGGGATCTCAATGGGATCAAGGGTTATGAAATAAAAACTGAAAATTACCATTCAAATAACAATCTAAATCTAGCTATTTTGTTATTTATGTATTATTTGAAAGATAATTTTCAGTTTTCATTTCATAACTCTTGATCCCATTGAGATCCCACTCTAAAAATTTCAGAAATTTTAGCTTATAATATTACAACAAACATACATTTTTTTTCAAAATTTTTAAAAAACACTATCTGAAAATTTTTTAAATTTTAAATTAAAAAAAAATTTAAATTTATTTTTTTTACCTGAGCATAGTCAACTTGAGTATCAAATTAAACATTATAAATTTCTCTTTAAAATGAGGGGTCATAAAATTCTGTACACCTAATAGAACTTGAGAAATTCAAAATTGAAAAATTTATGCGACCCAAAAAATGATGATTTTTCAAAATTTAAATAATTAATTGTATGAAAATTTAACACAATAAAAATTTATAAAAATGTATTCTCATTTATATCACTGGAGAGAATGATCCCTGACAGCTTCATTTAAATCTGAAATAGTCAGGTTGAAAATAGAAATTTTTTGGTTGATTTGACATGGAATGACCCATATATATGTTTTGTCTGATATTAAGCTTGAATTACAAAACTGTTTCACTTAAAACCAGTAATTTACTTTAAGCATTTCCCAATTCTAAGAAGTTATATTACAACTTGATTTAATTTAGAGGGGTAAAAATTTACAAATAGCAAGGTAGTCAAAAAATAAAATTAGTACTTACAAAATCAGTATTTCAATGTACTGTGTTTTATTGTAATTATTATTTTCAATTTAATGTTTGCCAAATTTTAAGATACCTGAAACTACAAAATAATCCACCCGATAACAATTCTACAGTATAGAAATGTACATTACAATTCACCAACTTTTAGAATACTTTCAATATTGAACAGCTAAAACGTCCAAAGGCTATATTACCCAAACTTAAAATTGCTAGCCATAAATATATTCCCAGATCATTAAAAAGTATGCAAAGAATACAATAGGCAACACAAACAAACATTTGGTTTTATTTAAACAGTAAAACACTACAGTTTTGAATATTCAATTTTTTTATTTTGAATTTTAGTTACAAAGAGTTTTAGTTAATAAAAAGTGAAGCTGGATAATAGAAATTGGACAAGTGTAACACTTTTTTTTATTATTTAAGGATATTATATTTATGAAAAACCATGAATATTTATAGTAGTGAATTATTATTTAATACGTGTGAGGCAGTCTAAGCCATTAACTTATTTAGAGACATAATCTTTACTTTAAATTGGATAAATTTTTGTTTGCAATTAGGGTATGAAAAAAAGATTTAAAAAATTTTCCATAAATTTTCATTCTTTGGACTTAAAAGAGTACACACTTTTTTTTTAAGGTCTGCATAAAAGCTTTTTTTTTTCCACAAGTAAAATATCTACTTAAAAATAAGAATGTAAATAATATAAAAAAAGATATGTGCACAAAACATAAATACCAGGTTCTTCAAAAATAATAAAGTCAAAGCAGATTAACAAAGTTAGAATAGTTTATAAACTAATTTATTAGAAACAATAAAAATTCATATGAAAAACGAGCTTTTATTTCAACTATTTCCTCATTTTTTATTATTATTATTTTTTTTTTTTTTTTAACAGTGAGCTATTTCCATAATTATAAGCAGATAAAGCATACAGTTTTTTACAGGCTCAGTTTTTGATAACTTATAAATCTATGAACAAACTTATTACATGTTGTTTTATTTTAATGGATATTTTGAAGATAACCAAAATATTGCTCAAAAATATTATTTTTTGAAAATAATTTATCTATTAAATACTTCTGTTTATTACAAAATATGATAATATTTCTTGCAAATTCACTCTGTCTGACAAAGGCTTCTTCAGAAACTTCATCTAGAGTTTCTGCTAAATTTCTATGAAGACTAATTTTCAAATTATTAATTCTTTCCTTTAACAAAGTAGAATGAATTCTAACAGATAATTTCAAAGTTGTTTTAATTAACTCTTTTTCTTCAATTAACTGCAATGATAAAAAAGAAACACTGTTAATGAAAGATTTGTAAATGAATGCTGTCAATAAGTTTATTTATATAACACAACTTTTAACACAAATAAAACTACTCTTGATATTGCTATATAAATTATTCTTAAATAAAAACTTCTTTATAAATATAAATAAAATGCATAAAAATCCCAATACATAAGCTATCATAATAAGATATGCATAATTTTTGTATTTATAAAATCGATGCAATAAATTTGAAATTTATCAGTATTAGTAAATAAATGCAAAACATCATTTATAAACTTTTTAGAAAAGAATGGTGAATTTATCTCACAATGTATATTGGCAAATAAAAATGGTGAATTTTTTAAAATGCACAAAATAATATTAATGACAGCAGCCATGAAGTGTTTAAATAAATTAAATTAACAAATAATAGATGATACAATAAATGAATTATTTAAGCATCCTGACATTTTATATATCTGTAGCCGTAAAATACCCCTACATCAGCTTTGAAGACGAACTTATTATAGGGAGTCATTTTTAAACATTTTATAAAGATGTACCAAGGGATGGGTTCTTTGGCAAATATAATCCTTTTTCAAGCAATTATTAACTGGATCAATCAAGATTCGCATGAAGTTATATATACATTCTTAAAACAATAAAATGGAGCCATTAAAACTTCATAAAAAAAATTTAATTGAATACAATTTCCTTATTATTGCAGCATAAGTAACAGTAAAGTCATATTAAATAATAAAATAGATAATTTTATACTAATAAAGAAAAGTTTCACTCTGTGTGTGTATGTGTGTCTGTGATGGCAGTGAAATCTAAGGCACGTACAAGACTGAAAATTTTTGTGAAGATAGTCCAAGGCCTCTCCTAATGCATTTCAGACTCAGAATTTTAAATTTCTAATAGTTAGCTGGGATATTAATGAAAAACTCATCAAGCAGCCCAATTAAAAAAAGTATTTCTTTCTTCAAAACCAAAAGTTGACTAGAATTGCATGACGTGCACGAGGGTCACGCACAACTGTCCAATCAATACGCCGCTCCCTTGAAATAGCATTGAGGCTAAGAAAATACAAAGAAATAATATAGAAAGAAAAAGTATAGATTTTAATTGGGTCACCAAAGAAAATCCTTTCTCAATTTCTTCTTTAAGAGGGGGAGGGTTTATCAGAATTTGTAGTTCGCCAGGTTGCCATATTTCAAAGTACACCAGGAATTTTTAAGGAACATTTTATATTTTTTAATATTGCTTTTATCAATTTGGAATTGACACATGCATATTTTTTAATGACAAATTCAAATACCTAATTTTCTTTAAAATCCATTCACAATGAACGAATATACATTAATTAACAATTTTAATTTTTCGAGTATTTTTTATCAGGCAGCTGTTTGATAAATCATTTGAGCAGCGTGTGCGCAGCAGATATAAAATCATACAAATTTAAGGTTTATTTAAGAATATTATTATGAGGCTGGGCAATGCAGGGTAGGTCAGCTAGTAATTATCTAAAATTATATAGTAAAAATAAACAAATGAAATTCAAACTTTTTGAACTAGAATTACCAATCTAAAGATCCCATATAATGAATTCTTGTGACTGAAGTCAAACAGGGGTTCCCAAACTTTTAGACTGATGTATCAGTAAATAGAAGTTCATACATACTTTTGCGTACCACCAGGTAATGAACTAATATAAAAAAACCTGTGTAAACGGAATATGTCTAAAATGAAATATTTTTCCAGTCTTTTGTACTTCTATCTGAGCATATTTTACTGTATTTAATTGCATGATTACATTATTAAAATGGTACTTAGATTGATTGCTTTATATTAACATTGAAATTAAAGGTAGTATCATCCTTAAATTTTAATAAAATGTACAGTCGTAGGAAAAAAAAAAACACTCCCTACTAACTCTGTAACAAATTATTGTCGAAGAATATTACGGTACCAAACGATTGGAAATAAAGTCTAATTTTAAATTATGTATATAATATTTGCTTAAAGGACCATCTACATATCAAAATGAACCCAAACTTTGTTTTTTTTTAATAGCAATACCAAAATCTGACACCATAAATAAAGTCTACACCCTTCAATTAGACTAGGTCCAAATTTTCATGAAATTCACATGATTAGTTTCTGAGAAACTATTTTAAAATGAGCATATTTTAGGGGCTGTATCCAAATTAAAGTTCGGTACTCGATTGCTGAAATGCGACAGAATGACTATGACACTTCTATTAATGTATTTTTTCTTGCCAATATAACCATTTGACTCACTTAATATGTTTCGACTATTGTCATCCTAAATGTTTCATTAGAATGAGTAAAATATATAATTTTCAAATGATGCTTTTCTGGACATCACAGATGGCCCTTTAAACCGTCATTTTGACATTTTTTGCTCATAATTCGAAAACTACTTGGAATAAAAAATTTAAATTGATAATTTCCATAAAGCAGGACATAATAAACATAAATCTATCAAAAAATTGTAGGTTGCAATTCATATTTTTTTCGAATATTAATTTCATAATTCATATTATAAAATTTTTAAAACTACAAATTCAATGTTGTTATTTATGTTTGGGTTTTTTAGTATTATAATTAGAAAAAAAAAAATTATCACATTAGGAGTCTAATTTCAGGAGATATTAATGAAAAGGTAATTTAACATTAGAAGCTCTAAATTTTGCTTATAATTCAAAAACTTATCCAAATGATTTAAAATTTCATTTCTAGGCATAGTTTGAACCGAAGATTTAAAATACAGTCCAACCTGTATTTTGCGAACTTTTCCTTGGAACCAAGAATATTTTGTTAATTTCTTTGTAAAATAACCTCCAAATAGGGAAGTGCATTCTCTATTTAACGAACTTTTTCGTGGGATCTAAATTTTCTTTCTCCCTATTTCTCAAAATATTACTTGGCATTTCAAACTTATTCTTTCTTTTAACACATTTTATAATGATCAATCACCAGGAACAGGTCTTACCAGGCACCCAACTCACTGAGAACAGTGAATTTGCTGTGATTCTTCGCTTTTCATCCAAGAAGTGCAAACTTTCAACATCCCCTTTAATCCTCAATGGAGCTGCACCGTGTCCCTAAACTAGAGTCTCCCGTTTTCTAGATTGTTGATTAGTTGTGCTGGTAATTTCGGCTCTTGTTGCTCGAAAATGTCAAAGCGAAAGTGCCTGAGCATCAAAGAAAAAAGAAATTCTTTATGTGGTGGATAAAGGCGTAAAGAAAAAGAATATTGCTTTAAAATTTGGTGTTCCTCCAAACAGCTTATCAACCATAATAAAAAAACTGTGATTTTAATGTAAAATTATTTTTTAGATGAAAATACAACTTATTTTCAGACAATGTTTTGTTTCATTCTTATTTGGGAGGGGGGGGGGGCAGATTTTTACTGAAAAAAAATTAAATGGTGATGATAAATGTGTAACCACATTAAAATGTTATCTCAATTCATTTAAATGTGTGCTTTAACTCCCACTTAATTTTTTTAAATTAATTTTTTTAATTGAAAATATTTTAACTGTGATTGATGCAACAGTATACAACTAAAATATATTATTTGCAATTGAACCTAATTGCAACTGAATTCAATTGAAACTTAATTAGTTGCAACTTGCTATTATCCTTTAATCCATTTAATTTAAAAAAAAATAAATTTATTATTTGAGTAAAAATATTATTGATTGTTGCTCATAACTGCACAATTATGCTGCTTATAATAAAATCTTAAATTAAATCCTTAGTAGTAGTGGTAGTAATATTTTTCGAAGTTCAATTGTGTTGTAAATAAAATCAGTCAATTAATAGAATAGCATTTTTTATAAGAAAATTGTTCTGTATTTTTTGTGTTAAAAATAAGTTATCAAATTTCTTCAAACTTTAGCAATTAGTGAAATAAAAGATTATTACCAAACTGAAAAAAAAAAATAAATAAAACTTCTTTATTTTCCATTGTATTATATGTATTTCGAAATTAAAAGCATTTAAACCTCAAAAAGCCTTTTGTTTTAAAGCAATGCATTTATAAATGTAAACCACTGAAAAATAATAACATTTCCTCACTCTAATTCTTCTCTCGCCAAATGAAAATATATCTGAAAGAAACAAACCGATGCTTGCTACTGGTGCAATTTTTTTGTCATTTTGCTTTGCTATCCTTTCCTAAAAAGATTGCACTAATAAGTGATTATCAGTTTTCACTTTTCACTTTTGAAAGAAAATTTGAAGGTGCATAGATCAAAGTCAATCAGCCTTAACCTAAAACTCATAGTTATATGCTAGAAGATGTAATAGACTTAATTACAAAGAGAAAAATTATTTTTAACATAATGAGACTATGTTTTTAACGAAATATGTTCTATACATTGGGTGGGTGCAAAAGTTCTACCCGTTTTGAAGATATGTAGATGTCAAGTGGAGTATGGGCATTACAGCTTATGTTTCGAGGATAGGAAAGTGACCTATAATGCATAGAGTAGTTCAGTATGCATAGGCACAACATTTGTCAGAAGAACTCATGCCGAACGGGAAACAACATGGCAAGCAATAAATTCCACACCAGACATTGTTTATTGTACGAGTATGACAAAGCCGTTACAGCAGCCGCAGCATTTCTCAAGTGTATGGGGAGGATGCAAAGACGATAGCACCTGCTGTCGATGGTTTAGAAATTTCCTGGATGGAAACAGGAGCGGTAAAAATCATTCCCGTTCTGGACGCCTGTCAGTGGTTTCTGATGGGGATCTGGACACAGCCATAACAAATTCCTCACATCCAACAGTCGAAAAATTAGCTGAAACGTTCTCAGTACACAGAACAACAGTCGAAAGACTGATGCATGCACTTGGCTTCATCACCAAGCTCGATCAGTGGGTACCACACCAGCTTACAGTAAAGAAACGAGAAGAGAGGATCAGCATCTGTGTTTCTTTGCTTTCCTGGAACAGTAGGAAACCCTTTTTGAACCAAATTGTAACGGATTATGAGAAGTGGGTACTGTACCGTAATGTGAAGCATCGAAAGATCATGTGCCGATGTTGCAGAGGGTACTCCACTGACCTAAACAGTAGGACTTCATCGCAAAAATGCTTTGCTCAGTGTATGGTGGGATGCCAAGGGAATAACCCAGTAGGAGATCGGCGCACCAAACCAAATGTTTAATGCAGACCTCTACTGCCAACAATTGGACAGACTGTGACTAAAACTCACGTCTAAGTGACCAGTACTCATCAATCACAGAGGGATTCTCTTTCATCATAATCCTCATGTTTTTTTTAGGACTTGGCAAAAATTACCAGTCCTTGGTTGGAAAGTTTTACCTCACCAGGCGTATAGCCCAGACCTTCAACCTGCGATTTATCACATTTTTTCATCGTTACACAATGCCTTCGGTCGCCAAACTTTCAATGATGTGGAGACTATGAAAACGGCGTTGCAACAGTATTTTGAATCTAAAACAGAGGGGTTTTATCAGCATGGGATTCACTTACTTCCAGACAGATGGCAAGAGATCATACATAATTATGGTGCATGCGTGAATTCATAGGTGCTTAACTTTTTGTGTTCTCCGCCTTTCTGTTTTCACTAAAAAACGGGCAGAACTTTTGCACTCACCCAATAAGTACTAAAATAATTTTAAAGTTCATAGTGCTCATAGTATTTTTTAAATTAATATTAACCACATGGAACATGTTTTGTAACTACTTTTAATGAAATATGTTCTATGTAAGTATTGAAATATTTTTAAAGCTCATAGTATTTTCAAAACTAATATTAACCATATCGGACATGAAATCATAAGACGAAATGCAATACTCCTCCTTGAATCAATCATAAACTGCACAATATTAACTTTAAAAAGTTCTCTGTTTTACTTAAAATGTGACAGATAATAATAATACGGGTGTTACAAGTTTGAAATATGCATTTTATCTAAATTTCCTAGTACTTTTGATCTGCAATCCCACATCATCATCAGGAAATATTTTGTTAATTGCTGTTACATTCATTGATGGCTGCGCAATTGCAGACCAAAATTACTAGGAAATTTAAATAAAATGTATATTTTAAACATGTAACATCTGTATTATTATTACCTGTCACCTTTCAAGTAAAACGGAGAACTTTTAAAGTTCATATTGTATAGTTTGTCATATAAAAAATATTTTGTAACTACCGATGGGGAAGATAGGGGGTCAGTATCCCACTCCCCATTGAATAGAATATATTATACAGGGATGACGGCAATACTACTTTGCACAAGATTGGTGCCGGAGCAGTCATTGGGATCAATAAAAGGACGGCAAATTGAATTGGCCTAGGATAAACTAGAAAGTTGGCGCCTGGGCGGTTGTTGGGATCAATAAAATCACGACAAATGGAATTGTCGTAGGATATACTATTTCAGACCAATGAATAGCAGGCTGAACTAGTTTATCCTGTGCGCATTAGGCCAAACTAGTTTAGCCTAGGAAAAACTAGTTTATCCTATGTGAGTTAGGTTAAACTAGTTTGGTCTAGGAAAAACCAGTTTATCCTATGCTTGTTAGGATAAACTAGTTTGTCCTGAAATCAGGTTTGGCCGGTGACATATATATACATATATTATATATATATATACACAGGTAATCTTGGTAATTTGTATAAATAACTCTTGACTTATAATAGAAAATTTACCTGTAAAACTGCTAAATCATTCTTAGTCTGTTCCTTATCATCGAAGTGAAAATGTTTCGATAACTCCAGCCCAGAACTGTGAATATCAATATAGAATTGCTGCAATTTTTCAGAAAACTCTTTGTTGAAATTCATGATATCATGGATAAATTTCGACACTTCTTGAACATATTTTTCATTTATGACATTAACTTCGCGCTCATACATTTTACACATATTCTGAAATTTAAGAATGTATATTAAAGGATACTTTAAAAATTTAGCTCTATATGCAAATACACGAACATTAATTTTTCACACATATTAGACATTAACCTAAAATGGAATAAATTAAGATGCAACATGTTAGTAAAGCCTGTGAAAACAGAACTTGTCTATAATGGAATCCTCTCTTACGAAAAAAAAATTCACGGTCCCAATAAAATGAACAATCTTATCTGCTAAGATGGAAACTCTTTTGAAACAGAATTTTTTTCTGGGCGTTGAGATATTATATTTTCACAGCTTTTCACTGTATTATTAACTCTTGTAACTGAAAATTTGTTGTCATAAACAAATTCCCCATCATGTTCAGAATAAAAAAGAGAGAAAATAGCAAAATCAAAAGGCTGAAGAATCAAACGAAAAATTTCTGCAGTTTTCTTATTTCTAGCATTTGATCAAACCTAGAAGTGCCCAGACAATCGATATTTGTTAGGAGCAGATCATAAAAGTTAGTGCCTTCCTTGATCGACTTTTGGAACAAAACCAGTATCATCGGATGTAGATGAGATTTGAAATGTAACTGAAAGAAAGCAAAATGTGTTTTTGATTTTCCAATAACGAAAAATGACTTTTCGAAAAAATGCTGTCAAACTTAGCGTTTTGCAGGGTTGCAAAAATCATGATTTTAAAGTAATAATACTAATAATAATAAAACAGATTTGATTTAAATCAATTTATATATATATATATATATATATATATATATCATTTGTGTACCATGTATATATTTACTTATTTTCTCTATATAGATTTACACATTAATTTTATTATGATTCTCAGATAAAAATTCTAAACATTTTAAGTAAAAACCAAAAATTTTTGCAAATGAATTCTGATGTTTCACTTACAACTACATTGTTCTACTATTAAATTTAAATTATATACATATACCTATTATATGTGTTGTGTGTATAAGTTTCTAGTTAATTTAAAAGTTAGCCAGTTTTTCATTAATACACAGTGAAATTTTCCTTTAACAAAGTCTTATCATTACACCTAAACACTTCTGAAGAAAATTTGTTAAATGGAAATAAACTTAAATTCATGAAATTTGCATAATAAAATACCCATAAAATGGAAAATACATATAAAATGGAAATATTGGCAAAATGTATTTTAATTCAAGCAGTATTTTTTTTGTTGTTGTTGTTTTATGCAATGTAGCCATATGAGAAAAATTTAATTAGAATAATGTCTAAAACAAATACATAAGGAGGGGTAAACAAAAATTGAAAAATAGCATACCTTTTCTTTTTTTCCTCAATATTGCAGACCTTTCATTTTAAAAAAGTCTATAATATTTAGTTAGTGTTTTTCGACAGAAATCACTGTCTTATTTAATGCCCGTACTATATTTGTATTTTCTTATGCCAATATTTCAGGCATTATTATTATAGTAGCCATTAGTATAGACATATTTTTCATATCTGTTTAACATCAATATATAAAAACTCATGACACTTATTTTTCATTTAAAAAAATCTTTTATCTCTTTTTTTGTACATATTAAAATCAAAAGTCATAATTTACATTTTCCTTTCTTTTCATAAAAAATTAAAACACATTTCCTTATTTTATTTAAAAGAACATATACTCTGGTAGATTTTTAAAAGAAATGCTATTTAACAATATATAATGCATCATCTAATACTTTTTGGCACCTTTCTGAAAAAACGTTTTCATCCCTTATTCCAGGACATCTTCAGTTTCAAATGATGTTGTTTCACTTAACCCCTTCCTGCATGATTTTTTTCCTGCAGGCAAAAAAATTTTTAATTTTGCTAAACATTAATGCAACATGATCAAAAATCACTCAAAATTCGAAATTTTCAAATCCACTTTAATTTAAGGCCGATTTAAGTTTGTGCCATATATGTCAGACCATGCATTAGCGACTACTTTTCCATAGAAGGGAAATCAGCATTAAAACTTGCATGCAACTCTTAAAACTTCAAAATATATAGAGAAAGAACATATGAAATCTATTTGTGTATGTGTCTTTCAGTCTACAGTAATTGATATGTATATCGTTTATTGAAAAATGAAGTTACAGAAATTGATACATGTATCGCTTATTGAAAAGCTACATTCTACAGTACCTGATACATGCTTGGTTTAAAACTGCAGGGTACAATAACTGATAGATATTTTTGGCTGAGAACTACAGTCACTCAATGAATGACCCAGGGCCGAAACTAGCCTTTTTTGCACCCGGGGTAAACATAGATTTTGGCACCGCCGTCACCACCCCCCCCCCTTCCTCCGCAAAGTATATTTACAAAGAGAATTTCACTAATTTTCTAATAGCTGACCTATTTTTAAATTTAAAATATGTAATAATAAAATATGTAATACTGAACTACGTAATCTGCTTTGTAAAATATTGATTCATTAAAATCTTGAAAACAGAATCGACAAGAATCGAAAACAAATTCCACTTTATACAGGATCCCTATCCCATATCATCTTTAGATTCTTCTGTACTTTGGCATACTCCAGACAGGATGATTTTAACAAAACCATGCTAAACATAGATGTGAAAAAAATCGACAAACAAAATCTTCATTTGGCACCCCTTCATTCTGGCACACGGGACACATAACCCCTCTGCCCCTTAGTTTTGGCTCTGGACCCTTCACTCAGTGTGAAACTTGGCAAAGCAATTTCGGTCATTGTTCAGACAAAGTGACACTTCGCATTTTTGATGGTGAATAAACAAATACACATTTCAACCACTATGGAAAATTACAACCTGTCAATGCATGGCGTGACATATATGGCACGTACCAATTTTTATGTACTACATACGCTAGCATTTCTACAATGTGTTACCATCATGACGTATTATTCACAAGATACTTACAAACACAGCTGTATTTTTTTCAGTCCAGTCTTCTTTTTTCCACACAAAAAACAACAAAAATATTCACTATCGAGCAACACAAAGTAACAACTATAAATTCTCACTGTTCGCCTCTTTTTTGGTGCCAAAATCTGCTTGAAAGGAGGCAGCACCTGTTGGTATAACATGCATCATCCACTGACGTATTAAACAAAGAAGAATGGAACTTCTACGATTAAAAACAACTGCAGAAATACAGTAAATTAAGTATGTGCCATATATGTCACAGTATGCAGGAAGGGGTTAAGATCTTGTAACTTCCCTCTTTTTCCCTCTTCTTCTTTTCATTTTCCCCTTCTTTCTAGCATTTTTTGCCAACGAGAGTCAATATTTGCATGTGTAATTTCATTGCATACATTATGTCTGTCGAGGTTTATCTCTATGGCCTCTCTCATTAGTGTGTTATGGGGGTTTTCGTACTTGGCTATTTTTTCTATTTTAATTGATTTTGGTATTATGGGGTTTTTTAAATTTGCTCTTGAGAGGGCTGTTGTTTGACAGATGTTAAACAGATATGAAAAATATGTCTATACTAATGGCTACTATAATAATAATGCTGAAATATTGGTATAAGAAAATATAAGTCTAATATTACTTTGTACAGATGTCTCATAAAAAAAAATACATTGTTTATTAAAATTTTTGCATATCTAAACAATTCAACTGTAACATTTTCGTGAAACTGGAATCCGTTTTTTATTGTATCGAACTCTCCCCCCATCTTTCCCCCCCACTGTCAGTGCCACAGTGTCTATGTGAGAGAGTGGTGATAGCATTTATCTTAGTGTAAAAAAATTATTTTGTTTAGCACCAAGAAGAATGGAAATGATTGAATAAATACATAAATAATTTCATTTTCATACAATCTGTGGGGGTAAAGAAATTATACATCCATCGCAACAGCAACCTCTCCGTCTGAAAGCTGTGCATGCATGAACGTGGATTGAACTTCATTATATAGAATATACAAAGAATGCTAAATGTATATGTGAATTTCAACTGATTCATATTCACTAATGTTATCTTTTATCCTATAGACTGAAAGTTTCTTTCTGTTTTTTTTATTCTTGCCACAGTTCCCATCATTTTTACACTACATGATTTGAATATTGTTTTCACATCTTTTCCAGAATTAGTTTTCTTTCCATATTGGGTCTTTCTTTCTGCCCACTGTTTTTCTTAAGTATGAAGCTCTAGACCCACGTGTGATCCTATGAAGACCAGTCCATTCATTGATTTTATGCATGGGAATTTTTGAAACGAAATTATCAAGTCGCATGGTCAACAGCAGAACAAACAAATCGCTACTAGAAAAATCTTTTCTGCAGTTGCTATGATATGTTTTATTTAAACATGGGATCATACTTTATAACTTCATAAATACGGGGTGTTGCATATGCCTTATTGCAATAAAGATAATAGAGTCAACAATTTTCAATCAAAATAGTAAGATTTCTATGAACAAATTCCCTAAAGAGGAAAAAAAAATAAGGAAGCATGGATTCAACCAATAAACAGACAAGATATGTTTGCTTTGCTTTTACTAGTTTAAGTAGGTTGATTTAATTATGCATTTAATCTATTAAGATTGCTCATAATTTTATTGTAAAAGGAACTGAAACTTATATGCAAGTAAAGTACCTATTATAAATATTAAGTTTGTTCTTAAATCAAAATGTGCTTTTTTAATCACAAGCACAAAATACCAAGATTCACACATGGAACTAATACACACATTCGTAAAATCATAAATCTTTAAAACAAACTAATTAAAAATTTATGTAATCAAACTATTTTCTTTTATCTATCACTATAGCCATGGGTGATTGCACATAGAAAATTATCCTAATTTGATTTTTTTTTTTTTTCCCTTGATTTTTTTTTTTTTTTTTTTTTTAAATCTCTTTTTTTTTTTTTTTTTTTTTTTTTTCCCCTTGCGATTTTTTTTTTTTTTTTTTTTTTATCGCTTGATTTTTTTTTTTTTTTTTTTTTTTTTTATCTCTTGATTTCAGGATTTTTTAAATTCCCTTTTCAGTGGCTTTAAAAAAAAGTATGTAATCGGAATTTAAAAACAACTTCTAATAGTTCAATAGTGTTTTAAATATTTCTAATAGATTTTAGTGTATTTTATAAGTTACAATAAATGTTTATCATTAAAATTTTAATCATATCCTACAATCACATTTTTCCTTAATATGATTTCAGGATTTTGAAAGAAAAATTATAATCACTCATGTGCAGCATAATCTCTTTTTAAATTTTAAATTAATTAAATACTAATAAAAAGAGAAACTAAAAACTTTTTGTAAAGGAGTATTAAAAAGGGAGGGGCGGCGGAGTCAGAATAGCAAAGCTTCCTTGGCAAAAAAAAAAAAAAAAAAAATATATATATATATATATATATATATATTTTATTCCAAAATTAATGATAAATTACTGCATGAATGGCGCTACAGCAGCACATATCAAATGCAATAAAGCATATTATATCATTTCAAAATGCTAAAACAACATAACTTCAAAAGGAAGGTGTATATCTGCAGAAATTTTTTAAACTATAAAATATTTATGAAAACAAGAAAGACAGGTAAAAAAACAAAAACAGTCTGTTCTTCATCAGTGGGAGGACAGACAGAAAACTAACTGCACCACCCACTTTTTAAATTTTGCAGGTTTCTGAACACATGTTCACCCCGCATTCTTCTGTTAGTTTTCTGTCTGTCCTCCCACTGATGAAGAACAGACTGTTTTTGTTTTTTTACCTGTCTTTCTTGTTTTCATAAATATTTTATAGTTTAAAAAATTTCTGCAGATATACACCTTCCTTTTGAAGTTATGTTGTTTTAGCATTTTGAAATGATATAATATATATATATATATATATATATATATATATAGAGAGAGAGAGAGAGAGAGAGAGAATATATATAGAATTGAAATAATTTATGTATATATATCTAACAATACAATTAACTTCTTAGATCTTAAAATTACAATAAAAGACAACAAAACAATCACAGATTTATATGACAAATGTAAAGAATTTAAATTCAAAGTTAATACATTTACAAATTTTAAATCTTGTCTACATCATTCTGTATTTCGAAATATAATACTTAATCATTTATATAGAATAAAATGTTTATGTTCTTCTCCTCTAATTAACACTAATATTAAAAAACTAATTTATGATGCATTAAATCATGGTTTTCCAAAAAAATTCATATATTCATTAATATACAATTAGTATTTTTCTTACATGATCTTTTAAAACAAATTAACACATGCGTAAACAAAATTACAAAAAAATTATAAAATAAAAAAAATCTCTATAAAAAAATAAAAAATTGTAAAATAACATAAAAAAATTATTATAGGTTGGATGGGTGGGTACATGTTAGAGTACGGAGGAGGGTGGTGTTGTCTGGATAATACGCAATGGTTAATTTATATTTTTAAAAAAAAATGGGGCTTTTGTATTATTACTATATTTTTGATACGTATTTTATAAGGATGTTGATTTGATATTTTATATGTAATAGGTGAATTTCATTAATTATTAGTTTTATTATTGGTTAATCTTATTTACAATCATTTGTTATAAATTTTAATTTAATAAGGACAATATCATATTAATTACTAATAGTATGCCATTTTTATAGTGATTAATATACATATAAGTATATTTAATATAAATAAAGTTATACTGTATGGATTAAAATTGGGTAATTATATTTATTATTATTCCTCTATTCTTATTAATATTTTAATATTTATTTATTTTCACTTAGTGTTATATAATTTATTATCGGTTTATTGTTTTTGAATGTCCCACATTCATACTTTTAGGATTTTTATGGATGTATAAAATAATCCACACACTATATTTGTGCTTTTTAGGTAATTGGAATTTAAGTATCAGTTCACCTTCTTTATACTACCATATGTTTTTTATTTCCTGTTCATTTTATAATTATCTTATATATAATAGTTTTTATTAAAGATTTTTATATTTTTAATAATTATTTATATTAATTATTAATGAATTTATTTTGTTTTATAGCATATAGCTATATGCTATATATTATCGATGTTCTAGAATTATTTAAATTCTTAGTGTAGTTTAAATAAATTTGCTAATAGAATATTTTGTAGGCTTTTTAAATTTTATTAACAATAGTTTTTTTTTTTTTTTTTAAATACATTGTGTGGTTTATATTCAGTTTATTATTATTTATATATAAGGATATGTTTGGTTTTGCTGTTAATAAAACAATTGTTACATTCAATTGCTTACAACTGAAGCAAGTCTTATGACAATTAAATAAAAAAAGTAATACTAGATGGCAGCACCGCAATTTGTGTTTTTTTTTTTTTCGATAAGTTCTAGATTTACTTATTCCAGCTACATTTCAGTTATAATTTACTACACCAGGGGGAATTTTTAGCTAAATTTTGATGATATTGTTTAACGGTTTTTAATTAATTTAATAGTGCATTTTAATTATGTAATTACTTTCTATTTATATTATTTTATATTATATTAAAAGTTATTTAACATTTATTTCAATATGTATTAACTGCATCCTATGGTATCAATTACTGTGATTTCTTAACTGTTTTATTAACCTTAATCTTTACGATATGGGTGCCATGTGCGCGTGGATTTATTCTAAAATATTAATCGGTATGGTGTTTATTATTTCATTTTATATCCTATAAATATTTAAATAGGTTTTATTGTTTTTTCCATTTCATATTGTTTGTTTCTATTCTGTTTTCATTTTTAATCAATTCACTTGATTTTAATGGTTGTTTGGGCACAGGGGAAAATAACTTTTAGCTTTAGCTTATTTTTCCCACAGAAAACAACCATTTTGCTTATATCATTGAATTCTGTGCCCTTGAAAACGTAATTCAATATATAAGCATTTCCATTATTTGTCGGTGTCCACTTTCTTATTTTTCTTCCATAATAATTCTTATAAATAATTTAATCTTTTTTTTTTATATACTTACAGCTTTAATTCATAATATTACGGTTTTTGATGGTGGTAGGTTATGTTTAATTATTGGTTATATATATATATATATATATATATATATATATATATATATATATATAGAATATATATAGAATTGAAATAATTTATGTATGTATATATATATATATATATATATATATACATAAATTATTTCAATTCTTCATTTTGAAAAATGTTGGCGTGAACTTATTTTTGAATATTTAATATTCAAAAATTTTTGTGTTTCTTTTGTATGCTGATATGTTTAAAAATTATCTTGCATCAGGTATATTGACAAAAAATTCTTAGTTTAGCTTATTTCAGGTTTATATTCTAGCCTATGGACAACAGGCACGTCTGTTAAAAATTTTACCCCTCCCTAGAATTTTTTTTTTCTTTTTCAGGCATCCATGTTTCTTAATATTTCCACAAAGCATAACTAACTCTCTATTCATTTTGTCTTGTTTGTTTCCTCTTCAGCTTAATATTTTAAATTTGCCTAACACCAATAAAAATATATTTACATTGTACTGACACTGAAAATTAATAAACATGTTGATTAAAATAGCACATATGCAAAGAATTCTAATAATTGTCTCTCATCCAGTGCCATTAATTTTTGGGGGGGATTTATGTGCAAATCATTTTAAAAATTACTTTAAAAGATGAATATTGAAGAAACTAAACTTTTAGGAGGTGGGGGGGGGGATAAAAATAATACAATCAATTTGAATCAGGAAATTTTCGATAAAATAACATATCAATAGAAAAAAAAAAAAAAAATATGTAGAATCAAATCGAAGCAATCTTAAAATTAATAGAAAAAGTATTTTATAACTACTTTTATTCTAAAATAAGGGGGTGGGGTTATAAATGTATGGATAATAATGTAATTGTGCCAAAATGCAATTTCTAATATGGATCTTTAAATTAGCAAGAGGTTACAGACTATTTTAAAACAAACAAAAGTTTAGAGTGAGTTTCTCATTTCTTTTATAAGATTGACGAAGAATATTCAGGTATAAGTATTTGTCTGAGAAAAAAAAAAATATCCTAAATGGCATTAAAATATTTTAATTGAGCCCTAAATTATATATAGTAGTTTACTAATCAGACATTCTTTTTACACAATATGAAAATTTTATTATTACATAAACGTTTGTTTGGATGAAACTTCAATTCTCAACTTTAAGTATCTTCGTTTGACCAGTTCCATCTTTTCCTGAATAAAAATATTTGCAAAATATAAAAATTATTAAACAGAATACATTATTAATATATTAAAAGGGAAAATCTGGAATATTGTTCTGCTCTTCAACACCTTCTGCTGGCACACTACCATAAAACTGGACATGATTTTTTAAATAGAAAATTGATGAAAAAACGGGTCTCCATAGGATCTCCATAGTAAGTCTAGATAACATAACCAAAAGCTCTCTGTACTAGTTCCTAGTATTAGTAAATGGTATTCTTGAGGGAAGTCCTAGTTATTATATCCATGAATTTAATTCATTTTGTGTGATAAAAAATGTTTTGGGCTGCATTCAGAAGTGCAAGGGTAAAAACAGATAAAGAGTTTTAAAGATAATATGTGCATGCTGGGAGAGGTTCGGATGAGGGAAACAACAATTTCAAGGAAAGGGAGGGTAATTTAGACCAGGCCTGTCCAACCTTTCAGTAAATGCGGGTGCACCTCATACAGTGGCAAACATTGAAGGGCACCATTATTAACTTGTCTGGAAACATAGAACAATATTACATCATTATGTTACGGATAGAGTTGTCAATTTGGCCTACTTTATTATTAAGAAATTTCAACTTTATACAACAATTTCTGAAAGATGAATTTTTATTTTAACTATTTCTATAATCTCATTCATAGATTAAATAAAGCAAAATTTGCTATTCTGAATTTCTGGTATGAATTCAAGTATTCTGACTAAAAAAGCTCATTCTGGAAACCCTAGTAAGGAGTCATGGTATGCAGACGTTTTGTAAGATGTACAAATGTCATAAGCCTCAGAGGCACATGAGCTGTAAGGCCTCCTACTATGCAGAGTTCGATGTGAAAAATAATTGAGAAAAAAAAGGCATAAATCATAGTAAATTTAGAATTACATTTTCATAGTTGAGAAATACATCAAAGTATTTCGTAGGGAACAAAGCTGACAAATTAATGCAAAATAATATAGAACACTAATGATGTTAATGAAGCATCATTTAAAATGGATTTTTATTTAAAAAATTCCTAGTAACAGGGATCATTCGAAAGGGTGCAATAAAAACCATTAAAGGGTGCCATGGAGCCCGCAGGCGCCATGTTGAACAGCCCTGATTTAGATTATTTATATTTATTGTTACTAGAGAGGCCAAGTGAGGAAGTGAGTGGAAATTTAGAAAGGAGATTGATGATTTATTATTACCAGCATCAATACCATTTAAAAGCTGTAAAGAAATAATTAAAAACAAAATAAAAACCTCATTTAAATAAGCAGTTTATTATTCTTTAGAAAAACAAACATTTATAATTAATACAGCAAATTC
Source organism: Maratus speciosus (assembly GCA_963932465.1). Taxonomy (NCBI): domain Eukaryota; kingdom Metazoa; phylum Arthropoda; class Arachnida; order Araneae; family Salticidae; genus Maratus; species Maratus speciosus. The sequence continues at coordinate 317,014,330 of OZ010791.1, read as the reverse complement.
TTGTGAGTGCAGACTTTCAACGATGCCATATTTGGCCTGCATTAGATGATGCAAACATTTGAATGGAATAAAAATAATTTCTTAATGTGACATTAATTAAGTAAATTGGTGCTATATTAAATTAAATGCTTTCTTGATAAATTTGAAATTGCTTTGTGCGCTTTGTGCTCTTAAAATGTTCTTTTTGGTCATTATTTTTTGGCAGTGAAAATATAATAAAATTAAAGTTGATCTTACTTTATAAAATGGAGACACAGAAGCTTGAAGATTAATGATAACAACTTATTTTGTAGAAATCCAATTTTATTATTTTCATCATGAAGAGCAGAAGGTTATTCAAGATACTTAGTCAGTGTACATAATCCTAGTATTCTACAGAAAGAATTCCTTTTTAAATTCCAAATTTATGAAATTAATGTCTGGCTACATTCATCGAGATAAATCTTAACAGTAAAAATCCAATTATGTAAATGAGCATTCTGAGATTTAAAAATTGGAATCTAGATAATTCAAATTTAATAAGAGTAATAACATCACTTTTAGAGAATTGGAGTTTTGAAAATGTCATTACAATCACTTCGAAGCAGGCTCAAGGCTCGGACTTCTAAGCAACAATCACATCATCAAAAATGTTATAAATGTTGTAATTCTGCTAAATTTTTACAGAAAATTAATTGCATCCATATAAATACTAAATAAAAGGGGTTCACAAAAGTGACTCAAAATTAATTTTGAACCCATTAGTTATATTAAAATGACGATGAAAACTGAAGAGCAAAAAACAGCATACAAAACCAAACAAACTTCCCATCTTGTTCAATCTAAACACACCCCCTTGCATCAGCACCAAAGCAAGCTAAAAGTTTACAAGAAAACCACGCCACTGGTGCATGTGCATAATATGCGGTGATCTCACTGGAGAAACAACAAGGAGAAAATGCTCTTCTGCTCCACCGTAATAGGTAGAATGAAAGAACACTGTTATCGGCAAGGGAAAAAGTGTGGAGTAGGCTTAACTACATGGCTGACACGTAAATCAGAAATACAGCATGCAAAAATAAAAGGAAATATAACAGTAATATCACACTTAATTGAAATCAGTTTTTTAAAGAAATTAAATAGGTTAAGCAATTCTTTTCAAAAGAAACAACATTGTTTAAATTTAGTATTTTTGGTAAAAAATGAAAACTAATCATGATGTTATTAATACAAAAGAACTAATTACTCAAAACAAACAAATTATATTAATAAATTGCTGGACTTAAATGATTTAAATATATTCAAATTATTACGTAATTTTTCTTTGTGATAATAGAACTAATAATTCTTTTACATCATTGTTTTACAATTTCGCAGCACACTCCAAAATTTAGTCTGTTACATCAGATTTTGATTGGTAATATTGGCAAACAGTCAACACTATTGTTTGAACCTCTCATGTTATTACTGTGGAATATTATCTTTCTCTTCATCAATGTCACTATATATTTATTAACTTCTAAAAAAAAAAAAAAAAATGTGCTACCAAAATTGCTTTTTAAAAAATAATGTGCCAAACGAATGTATCTCGATTCTGCCCAGTTAATTGTGAAAACTTTATCTGCATTATCCAATGAATAGTACATAGTAAGCAATGTTATTAACATTAATTTCAAATACAAAATGATGGGAAAAACAAAATTGCCCACATTAGCCTTAACTGGAGACACATGAACAGAAGGCCACAGCAAAAGTTTTTGATAATTGCATAGTTTTTAAATTTTATTTCAAATTGTCAGATGAGTTTGTTGTATTTTCTATTTGTAAGAGAATGTGCATGAGGGGGAGGGGGGAACATTTATGTATGGAAATAGAGAAATTTTGGCCCATTCATTACTAAGATTATATAACATTTAATTTCTTACGACTTTTGCAAAAATTAGTTTCTGGATAATGACTTATTATTTACTCAAGCTTTCTTTCCAAAATAACTATGATAACAAATAGTTTTTAATCGTACATTTATTAATTGCATGGATTTCATAAGTTATGATGATTCAAATTATTCGAAGGTAATCAATATAAATGAAAGATAAAAATTTGCTCCATATAAGTATAAATAATATTGAATTTAAAAAAATTATACATCCATCACATATTTTTTTTTGTCTTACCATACTCTGTGATATCAAAGCTCATAATTTTTAAATGGGATTTCTGCTAGTTTTGGTCAGGACAGTCTTGTATTTTAAATAGTCTCTTAAGAAGCAAAAGAAATGCTTCTTGAAATACATATGCATGCTTTTTGAAAACTGTTTATAATAAAAATACTTATTTGACTTTCTTAAACTTCAAACATTCCATTAAAAAAAAAAAAAAAAAAAATATGAATGTGTTTGCTATTGAAAAGCATTGTAGAAACAGCAATAGCAAGGAAGCTATTCACTGTAGTGCCATCTAAAGGGGAAAATACCATATGGTAAAATTGAATGCTACTTTTCCATCCTACTATATTAATATGTGTTGGATATAAAATTACTATTACTTGTTAATATTAAGTCTTTACTCAATCCCTCATTCTACCCTTAAGTAACAAGTTAAATGAAGGTTTACATATTCTACTTTATATCTAGAACGGTGATTCTTAAACTGTGGCCTGCAGAAACCATGAGATACACTTTATAGCTAGGCAGTGCTTCTTAAATTGTGGTCTGTGGAACCCAATAGGTCTGTAAAGATTTCATGTTGAATGTTTTATTTTTCTTATCTAGAAACTGAGAAAAGTCATATGAATAAAAGCAAAGGAAAACGGAAAATACCGTTAAAAAATACAGTATCATTAATATATACAGAAAAACATACGAAAACAGAATCAGTAGACAGCTGAAAAATTTTCCATTTTAGACAGGTGTCTGTCTATCTTTTTAGGTACGATTTTATGGTGTTTCTTTTGTTAAGATCATCCATTCTTTTTTTTTTTTTTTTTTTTTTTTTTTTTTTAAGGCAGTTTTTTTCATTTTCACAAGTTTTATTGTACATCATTATTAGATTGGATATATCATGCATTCAATTTTCTAAAGAAATTCCATCTAAAGCCCTAGGAGGTACAGGCTTCTCCGGCTCAGACTATGCGATGCCCGAAGCTTGTACCTGATACAAATACTTCCTCAAAAAGTGTAACTATGATATGGGATTTTAGTAATAAGATCCTTTAGTTAAAAACACTTTTTTTGGACCATAAGAAAACAATAAAAAATAATTATTATAACAATATGTAACTTTTGTTACTGAGAAGAAAAATTAAGGGAAACTTTATCTATAAATTTTAAAAAAGGATATACTGTATTTAAAGAATAGAAAGCAAATTTTTGTTTATAAATATATTAAGTTTTATTTACATAAGTATATAATGCAAGGGGGGGGGGGGGGGTAGGGGAGTTAGGGAAGAAAATTTTTGAACACCAAACAGTTCAAGACTGCAATTAGTTACAGAGATTACAGTCATTAATACAGATTACTGTTACTTAGGAGTAACAGTGTTTACTAAAATCTACAAGAAGGAAATAAATCTACAATTTAAAATTAATAACAAAGACACACTGAATGAATCAAAAAAATTTTCTTTTTTTTTTGGAGAGCAACAGAAGTTATAAATGTTTTCTGTTCAGAAAACGCACTTATTTCAAAGCATGAATATACTGCTTTACATTCAAAATATGGTACAAACAAATTTAGTGATCAGCTTAGTGAGTCATTAAAGTACACTATACATTGCAATGTTATATTTTCTCTAATCAATTTAATTACTGTATCTTCCACCAAATTGGGTCAAACCAAAAGCAACAGTAAAGATGCTTTTCTATTAAGGAAGCATTTCATACATTTTTGTTGTTGTTGTTGTTACATATTGCAGCTTCTATTCTAGCACAGAGTTTGACAAAAACCACCTTACTTATCCACTTCATTAGTTATTCTTTGAAATGTTCATTTGCAACCTGTTCACTTATGTATAGGCATTTAAATCTATTGCTTAATATTTCATTATCAGATCCACTGCTAAATGTCATATTTTAGAAAGTGTGATTTGCCCTTTTTGTGACAGTTCTTTAATAGTATCTACATTCATTTAAAATACACTAATAGTCCATTAATCTTGTCCATTGATTCGATTATGGAAGATTAGTTATTCTATATATTCCGATTAAAACTTTTTTTTATTAACCATATTTTTCATAACCTGGAAAGTGATGAATGCATTATTTTGTTAAAATAGCAGATTTTGGGATGTTAGTGTTAATTAGATTAAAATAAAAATGTCTTGCAAAATTAGTGTGGAGGCACCTAATCTAAAGATTTACAAGTTTAATTAATTAAACTATTAAGACTGCAGATAAAACAAAAAAAAATAGATAAATATCATGTTTCTTACAATTGCTGAAATGTCAATTTAGTCGCACTTACAGACACCAAATAGTTTTTGGTGTCTGCCTGTTTGTATGTATGTTTTGCAATAAATGCCATAAAATGCATTCAATTAGCTTGCAATTAGATAGGTATATTGGTGAGGCACCCAGAATTAGCTGTATAGTTTTTGGTTAAATTTGGTTTATTCATTCAAAAAATATGGAAGTCATAATCCTTTTTTATACGAATTTCAGATGATTTTCATATTTCATCATTCACTGATATGAAAATAGCACATTTGAATATTTGATTTAAATGCTATATTATGGATTTAACATTTCTCTATTCGATGTTCTAAATTAATTAAATCAGTTTGAAATTTTGTCAATAATTTCATTGACCATTTGCCTCTGTATAATTTTTTGTGGAATTTAGTGCATATCTTCAAATATTATAAAACATTTTTTTTTAATCATTTTTACAATTTTGAAATAATAACGCATGTCTTTTTCTTATCCCCTGTTTTCTTTTAAAGGTTGCCTAGCAACTGAATTTCATAGTATATCGAAAAGAGAAAATTAAATAAAATCAGGCTAATTTGAGATTCTTAAAAATTAGATTTTCTGAATCTTTGAGAAATCTTATATGCTTAGAAATACACAAATAAACTAATATATTATTTGTGCATTTCAGGATGTTAGAGTTGAAGTAAGATAAAAATTAAAAGTCTTTCAAAATTCATGTTGAGGCCCTTGATCTGAAAATCTACTTGTACTTAGAAATATAGTCTATTTAAATGTGTTTATAATCATTCAGACAGCCTGATTTTGGAGACAAAGAAAAATAAAAAAAAAATAGAGCAAATTTAGAAAATAAATAAATGGTCATGATTTTTTTTTTTTTTTTTTTAAATGAAATGAGATTTAAAAAAATTATTGGCTCTACTATATAAATATGGGAGGGGGGTGGGGGGATTCTAAATGTTTGGGCATGAGAAGCTCATGTAAAATTGAGTTTCATTTAAGTAAAAAAAAAAATAATCTGAAAATAATCTGCAATTTGAGTTTAAAATCTACAATATGCATTTCATGTTTTGCCTTTTCAGCTACTCAGATGACAAGTTGTTAAATCCAAAGCCTAGGGAAATGTGCTTCACACAAGAATTAGATTACCAGCTCATTCCAAGGGATTCATGGTGCACTTTTTTTCCCCAGTCATCTGGGATAGGGCTGTCCATTGCAGCGTTTGGAGACACCATGGTGTTCTTTGAAGGTTTTCTTGGAGCCCTTTCGAATGTATCCTGTTACTAGTTAGGATAAAAATTCATTATAAATCATGCTTTCCTTAAAATAATTATATTTGCATGCTGTTGTTTTATTGTTACAGGAGCTATTAAGGCTCTGCTGCACTGAAACTCCCTAATCGCGAAATCCCATGTTAGCCTATGGGAAAACTTTCAAGCGCGATTACTCATTACCCAATATAATTATTATAATACCGTTTTCACCATCAGAAAGTAAATGTCAGATGCCGATGATGTGCGTTTTTAAAAATTATCTCCGTAAATTTGAAATACATAAAAAATCCCTATAAACTTTGAAATTTCCATCTGATTAAATTTTATCATCTTCTTAAAAATACTTAAAATTTACGTAGACAATTTTTAAAAATGCACATCATCTGCATCTGAGGTCTACTTTCTGATGGTGTAAATGGTATTTTAATAATTATATTAGGTAATGAGTAATCGCGCTTGAAAGTTTTCCCATAGGTTAACATGGGATTTTGAGTTCTGGTACTTTCAATGCAGCGGCCCCTTAAGGTTTCTGTCACCCTCTCCTACAAAACTTTTGAGAAGACTCCTTTCAGAAAAGTGTATAATTCTAAATTTACTATGATTTATTTATGTTATCTCAGCAAATAGTTTTTACATATAGTTCTTGAATTGTAGTGGTCTTATGACTATCATTGTGAGAGGTATGTGCATCGTATCAACCATCTGTGATGCTTACGTTTACCATTTCTCAGGGACAGCAAGGGCAGACTTCCACTAGTATTTCAGAATAGTAATTTTTGTCTTATTTATGATAGAAATTTTGTATTTAAGTAAGACAATGATAACTATCCAAAAATACTGATGAAAGTTAGTCCCTGCAGTATTTAGGTTCTATATTTAAAGATATTATCACAGGCCTGAGCAATGCCAGGTGAATCAGTTAGTTTATAATTAAAACTGGATCTAAATTTTATTAATTTCTTCTTATAATGCAGATAATATTCAGAAACAGAATTATTATGTGAGATTAATCAAACAGCTAACTCTAATTTAGGAGAGGTAGTCTCTCTAAAACCTCCCTATAACAGTTGAATGTTCTGAATACCCAATAAATATAAAATTTAGTATTTTGCACAAAAAGTGTAAAATTTAAACAAAATTGGGAACTTACAGTTACAAGATCTACATAAAGGCAACTCGAATTCATGAAGTTTTTAAATATTTTCTGGAAAAAAAAGTTGGATAGTTTCTTTAATTCAGTAATTCTATCATCTACATCAATGTCCAGATAAATTTGGCACAATTCTTTAGGAATCTGAAAGAAAAAACAAATCAATTAAAATAGACATTGAATGATATTTTGAAAAAAGCTGTTTGCTTTTTTTTTTTTTTTTACATTTTTAGTAATTTTTTAAAGCTTTTGGATCATTTTTCTTAAAAGCTTTAAGTCCTTATTTTGCATTTTCTTTTTAACTTAAAATAAAATATTAAAACATTTTAAAGATTACATCCATAAACTGTAAGTCCAAAACAAAATATTTGATAATAATATATTTTTTTCTAACTTCATTCAAAGAACTTTTTAGTATGCAGTAGCCATCCAGCAACTTAGTGCTAAATTACTATATTTGCAAAGCAAAAAGTATTTCCATATAATAGGTTCAGCACTCTTCCACATACCTAAATTTATTTTATCCAATTACTGCATGGTGTATCACATCTGATAAATATCAATAAAGGCTAAATATTTATCCATATGCTACAGATTTAGAAAAATGAATATTGTTTCAAGTAAGGAGTAATTAATCACACATACAATCAAATGACACCAGTTATGTTGGCTTGAAACTAGGGATGCACCGGATATTGATTTTGCCGGATATCGGATACCTGAAGCTCCTTCGTCTGCCGGATTCGGATATCCGGCCCTAGATATGTTTTTAGTTATATATTGAATTATTTCTCTATATAATGTCGTTTCAAAACAATAAATTACAAACATGTTTCACACATCATTGAAACATTTTAAATGTATTGAAATATAATTTACAAAAACTATATCTCTTTGAATATCATGGCTTGAATTCAAGTTTTCTCAAGAGGGGAGTTTCGTACCCAAAATTTATAAATGCAGGGGAGTTGAACTGTTAGAAAGGGAGAAAAAATCTTTACACCCCGTTATTTTTTATGTGCTACTTAAAGAATTACATTTATACAGACATGACAAAATACCATTGAAACAATTTAAATTAACAACTCAAGATAATTATTCAAAATTTTTATTTTATTAAAACAAAGGAACAGAATCAAGCTTTATATATACCATGTCTATTTTTCAATTTTCACCCAATGTTATGGGCAATTAACAATCGGGTTGCTAAATGAATTTCTTAATTTAGATTTTATTCCATTTTGCATACTTTAGCCTCTTTCAGAAGTTACACTTTTGACAAACAGTACAGAGCGATTTCATAACTTTAGAAATTATCAGAAACACATGGTTATGCTCTCTTAAAAAGTTTTAGAAAACTTTGTAAAATCTGATGTGCATTAATTTTTAACTTACATGAATAATGCACATCTGTGATGGTATGTCACTTCTGAACAAACTTTTTTATTATATCTTTAATGGAATTATAGTCAAAACTGTAATCACTGGTATTTTCGTTAATTGAACTATGTTCTACGCATTGGAATCTACGCTATGAAATCCATATCCAAAGTTTGAAAAGGGAATAGTCAATTGATTTCTTCTATTACACGAGAAAAGGTTGATTTCAAAAAGTCATGTCCTAATTTCTGTTAATTGCGAGAAACAACTAGTTTGTTGCTTCTAATTATGTTTTAAGTTCATCAAAGTTATTTTTTTTTTCATGTGCATCACAAGTGCAATCTCATTTTGTTTAGTGCTGACTATTAGCCAATTTGATAGAGCTTAGTCTCCAGTGGCCGTTGCTGCCCTTTTAGTTATTTCCTATTTTGGGCAGACAGGTAAAACATCGCAAAATACGTAAAGCGGTCATAGAAAAAACATTGCTGATTTCGTCAATCATGGTGAAAATAAATAAAATAATTTGTCGATTGGTTGCGAGAAAAAAACTGAAGTTCATGGGAAATCGACAGGGGGAAAATATCACAAAATTCGTCAATCGATCATGGAAAACTATCGTGAAATTTACCAGTCCGTCACGAGCAAATACTGTGAAATTCCTCAGCTGGTCGCAGAAAAAAAATGCAAAATTTTTCAATCGGATGCAGAAAAACAATCGTTACTTTCATCAGTATGCCACAAGAACAAACAGGGAAATTTGCCAATCGGTCACAGAATAAAAATTCTAAATTTGTCGATTGCGAAAAAAAATTTATGAAATTCACCAATCTGTCTCCAGAAAAAAATCAAGAAATTCGTACAGTCGGTCGCGGAGAAAAATCGCAAAATTTTTTTGTCAGATGCAGAAAAACAAACATGAATTTTGTCAATTTGTTGTAAGAAGAAACTGTTAAATCTGCCAATTGATAGTGGAAAATATCACGAAGTTTGTCAGCCGGTCCTGAGACTTCATCGTCGTTTTACAAAGAAACATTTTCGGAAAATGATTTTTTTGGAAACAGGAGTCTCCCGCCCCCAATATTCTTTAAGGCACGAATCCTACCATCCCATCTCGAAATTCAAGACATGTATCTGCCATTCAAGCCATGTAATGTATATTAATAATGTTGTATAAAAAATGTTATTTAAACATTAAAATATTCTGTTTATTTGTACAATGAAATGCTGATAATTGCTACTGGATTTTTATATGGGATTGAGTATATTGATAATTGCTAATAATTAATTTGTACAATGAAATACTGATAATTTGTGTAACAAATTTTAACCAATTAAATATGCCTATAATTGTAGAGTATTTTCACAAAGAAATACATACATTCTTTTTATAATTTAAACATAAAATATCTACTAATATACCCATGATTAAAGAGTGATTTTCTCCAAATAAAGGTTTAGTTGATGCCTTTTTTCTGTTTTAATTATTTAATAGTGTTTTGCTTTGAATCACATTTAGTTTTATTTTAAGTTAAATTACTGTGATATTTATAAGTAAAAAGAAAATTACTTTTAATTTTAAATATTTTATTTATAATGAAGTTACAAACAGGCTCGCATAAAACCAAAAACTTTCTGCACACATAAATATTGGGTCAAAAACTTTCTGCAAATTTAATATTTAATAAAATGACGTGTTATATTACTTTGACTGTATCAATTTTAAATAGTAGTTTTAAAATAATTACCATTTAATTTAAAAATTAATTAATATTAATTACAGAATAATTATGTTGGCTAAAAAAATAATAAAACTAAAAATCCATGATATGAAGGGGTGAATTCTTATCAGTTATTTTGTCAATGCATTTAGAAACAGCCCAATCCTTAATATTGTGACCTCTTCTCACAAAATGCAATAATGGACATTGCTTCTGAAACAACGGAATCACATTTTGTAAGGAGAGGTCCATTCTTAGGTATCATCATTAAAGAAACCGATGAGTTTTTATTGCAGCCCTTTGACGAAATTCTCATTTTTTTCCGCGATCATTTGGCAAAATTTCCGTTTTTTCGCGATATTTTGACGACATTTGCATTTTTTTGACAAAATTCGCATTTTTTTAGAGATCCTTTGGCAAAATGCGCTTTTTTTCTCCTATCCTTAGATGAAATTCAAGCTTTTTTCACGGTGTTTTGACGAAATTCGCAATCCTTTGATGAAATTAGTTTTTTCCGCGGTTCTTTTCCGAAATTTTCATTTTTTTCACGATCTTTTGACAAAATTCGTGCTTTTTCTGCTATGCTTTTACGAAATTAGTTTTTTTCCTGCGCTTTTACACAAAATTTGCTTTTTTCTGCGATTCTTTGATGAAATTCGCTTTTTTTTCGCAATCCTTTGACGATATTAGTGTTTTTTCTGTGGCCTTTTGAGAAAATTCATTTTTTTTCGCGATCCCTTGACTAAATGCGTGCTTTTTCCGCAGCCCTTTTACCAAATTTGTGTTTCTTTCGCGATCCTTTAACGAAATTAGTTTTTTTCCGCGATTCTTTTATGAAATTTGCGGGATTTTTTTCACGATCCTTTGACAAAATTCGTGCTTTTTCCGCTATGTTTTACAAAATTCATTTTTTTCCTGCACTTCTTTGACGTAATTTGCGTTTTATCTGCTATTCTTTGACAAGAAATTTTTTTTTGTCCACGATTATTCTTTAAAGAAATTAGCATTTTTCCGCGGTCCTTTAACGAAATTTTCATTTTTTCCGTGATGCTTTGACAAAATTGGGTATTTTTTCTGCGAACGATTGACGGAATTGGTTTATTTTCGGCGATCATTTGTTGAAATCCGCAATATATTTCAGTGATTTTTTTTGTGTCTGAATTTTCGGACTGATGGGCGATTTTTTTTAAATTTTCAGAACCGAATGCCTTAAATTTTCGGATAATTCGGAACAGAATCACCCCTCTCAAACAATAAATAAATCATACATAAAATTGGAGAACATTTTTAATTTTTCGGTATTTAAAAAAAAATACAAGAACAAAAACTACTTTTCTTTTCTAAGAAATTTTCCGCAAAGTTCCGAATTTTGCGGAAAATTTTCCACGTGCGGGAGTGCGTCTATATTATACAACTCTGGTTACAAATATAACTAATTGGATGTGCCAATCCCAAAACTTTCTTCTATCTCATACGTCTTAATATTTCTAAAAGTAATTTTAAATGTTAATACTTCGATATTATTAGTTGAATATTATACCAACTTTGATTTTGATCTAAGATTTCTGCTCGTCAATTAATCAAAATAAGAATAAGTTAATCTCAATCATGATATTTATTAAAATCAATAATTTTTTTCATTATTCTGTTGTACATCAGCTGATTGTGAATAGACAGCTTAGCAGGATGCGAAGTTCCCATGACTTCACAAGCCACCAATATACAGTACAAAAACTACAAAAAATTGAGAAAATTTTACAAAAAACGCTGTCACAGTGACACCTTCTGGCAGAATATTTCCAAATTCAAGGAAAAACTGATGGCCATAGCCAAAAATATACACAAAAAATTGGTTCAATTCTATGCTTAGTTTCATACACTTTTCGATGGTAAAATAATGGAAATAACACAAAAATCATAAATATAGTGCCCTCTTCCAGCAGACTATTTTCAAATTCAAGGAGGACCAGTTGGCCATAGCCAAAAACATACCCCTAAAAATTGGTTCAATTCTATGCATAACTTCATACAATTTTCGATGGTACATACAAGAATGAAAATGGCACAAAAATCACGGTTACAGCGCACCCTTCTGGTGGAATATTTCTAATTTAAAGGAGAACCTGCTGGACATAGCCAAAAACATACACAAAAAATTTTGTTCGATTATATGGATAACTTATTACATATTTAACAGACACTTTTTGACAGTACAATAATGAAAATGGCACAAAAATCGCAATTACAGCAGCACTCCTTTCTGACAGAATGCTTCCATATTGAAGAAGGACCTGCTGGCCACAGCCAAAAACATACACAAAAATTTGGTTCAATTCTATGCATAACTTCATACACTTTTTGATGGCACAAAAATCACGATTACAGCGCCCCCTTCCAGTGGAATGTTCCAATATTGAAGAAGGGCCAGCTGACTATAGCCAAAAATATTCACAAAAAATTTGGTTCAATTCTATGCATAACTTCATACACTTTTTGATGGTATGATGACAGACAAACAGACATTTTGTATAAGCATGTTTTGGGATCTCTGACCCCTAAAACGTCTAAGCCCACCGAAAACCAGAAATCGAAAAAAATCTCAGTTACAATACTTTCTTCTATTGAAGATAGAAGAAAGTAAAAATAGGCCTGTTTAATTGTTAAACTTAAAAGAGAGAAAGAAAATTAATAAAGTCATACTTTAATAAACAACTTCAGATTTTGTTTCACATTCTGAAAGTAAAGGTACAATTTTCTAAAAGATGTAAACATAAATTCTTAAATTTATTATAGAGAGTTCAAATACCAATGTTAGGAAAGCTGGTAATTCTTTAAACTTTTGGGAATTACCTTTTACTCATAAATAGTGGACTTACTTTCATATTTTGCATTATAAACAAAAGTCGTTCGGCATTGTTTGGGTCAAACGATTTCTCTTATCCTTATATATTTGCTTTGTTACGCATTGCCGGATATCCGGCAGAGAAGTCGGATATCCGGTGATTGTGATTCGGATATCCGACGGTATTTCGGATATTGAAAAATCAGCCGGATGTGCCGGATATTTGCCGGATATCCGTTGCATCCCTACTTGAAACCACTGATATGTTAATTATTGCATTTTGTTTTATAAACACATAATTAGTGGGAATCAAGTATTAGAACATCAGTTGCCAACCTTTTGGATCCCATAGACAACAAAATGTATAATTTTAAATCCCTAGAATTCTTAATTTTTATGTATATATATATATATATATATGTATATATAAATACATTTGTATAATTATGGTCAAAGAAGTTACATTTTATTAATATGAAATGCACCTGTATAATGTAACAAAATTACACATTTTTATTTAATTTATAGTAATTTTGCAGTACTCACCCTGATGAATAATGACTCAAGATTAAAATTTTGCTTTTAGTTTGAACGTGTAAAAAACACTAATCAAACCATGACTGCCAGCAGACAAATCATAGCACTTTTCTCATGGAAAGTATAAGACACAGAATTGTCCTTTTTTTAGCACTTCCAAATGTATTTCTATCCAAATGTAATAAATAAAAAAACTAGGACAACTTTTTTTTTTTTTTGAAAGAAAAAAAAAAATACTTGTTTAGCAAACAAATAACAGCTATTAGCATAATTTTCAAAGCCTATTATAATTTAAATTTTCAAACATCTAAAGTTAAAAAAAAAAAAAAAAAACTTACAATATTATTCTTATTTCATTATTAATAAAACATAAAAAATGCAAATAATGTCAAGATTTTTCTGAAGGTCACCAAAATTTTCTCATGGACCACTGACAACCCACAGGCCTTCAACTGGCAACCACTATATTGGAGGTAAGATTTTTGTTTTTTATTCTTATTTATAAATAATCAATTTAATAAATTTATTTGGTGTTATATAGTATATACTTTGTGCTAGAGATATCAAACTATTTTCAATAAATAAACTACATCATGCCATTTCACAAATGGTAAAATAAAAAAGTAAATGACAAAAAATTCAAGGCCACATTTACTCATGTAATTTATATACCCTTGGATTTTTGAAAGAAAATGTTGGTTAAAAAAAAAAAAAAAGATTCATATAATTTTTAGCGCACAGAATATAGAATTTAAGTAAATAAAGCAGAATTTAATGTTGATTAAACCACAAGGGCCTTAACAATTTTTATTCTACAATACTAGTGTTAGTCTTTTAGAAACAAAATCTCTACTTTTTTTCTGCAACTTTTTTCTTTTCAGCTGCACTGCAAGCAGATGGTATTTATTGTAACTAATCCAATTTCATCAGCACTTTGATATATTTGTGCCGATTAGTTTGTACTTGCAATGCTTAAAATAAAAAACAATTTCAACAAAGATTTTTTATTCATGGTATACTGCATTGTCGAAATTAAATAAGCAGCAGAGCAGCTGAAATATAATTCAGAAAGAATGAAGCACACATAGGATATTAGCTCAAAGCTCATAAGCTCAAAGGATATTAGCTAACTATGTTAAGAAAAGCGATTAAAAGGGTATGAGCATTTTGTGGTGCCAAGTTTGGGAAATACATCTCTGTAATAAGTGCTAAAATCTTTTCATACTTAACAAATAATTTAGTTACGCTAAATGTTTCTATACTAAAGGTTTTCTACAACTTTCTTGTAGGCTACAGAGTTAATACTTTTTTTTTATTGCTAAATATTTCTTTTGTGCATTATTTAATAAATGAAATTTATTTCAAATTCCATGATTAAATAAGTTGAAGATTACCATAAGAAATTACTGGTATTTCTGCAGCTTGCAGTTGAGAGGGAAATCCTTGGTTTTATTTAACAAACCTTAAATTTCTCTATATTTGATTGCTAACTTACAGAGACTTTTTTCATATTATGCAATGCTCCTAGGATTGTTTTTGTTTATCTTAATTATTTATTCAGTTAAACATTTATCTTATAGATAAATACGTACAATCAATTTTCCTTAAAAAAAATAATATTCTATTAAAAAACTTGCATCAACTACATTTAGCACCAAAGGAATCACAAAATGAGCAAAAAATATGCTAATAAATTTAGTATATTTAAAAATTTATTTTCCCTTTTTTATGCTATTCAAAGATTTTTCTTTATTCTTCTAACAATATATTTTTAAAAATCATGCAAGGAATAGTACACTATAAAATAATGAAATCTGACTACACATTTCTGAAATGATCAGCAGAGAAATGAAGTACAATAAAATCTGTTTAAGATAGAATTGATTGGGACAGATAAAATTTTCTATCATAGACAGTATTTAGTCTTAGAGTTTACAGTGTTTAAAATCTTTCTGTCAGATTTTAAAGTTTCTGCATATAAGACAGATTTATGTCTTACACAGTATCTGCCTTAGACAGAGAGTTTACTCTATAAGAAAGATTTCTATGGAACTTCACATATTGCATTGCTAATCATATTTGAAAATATTTCAGGATGAAAATCAAAATATTCAAGGATTAGGGACTGTCATCTCTAAAGATTAAAAATTTAAAATCATTATTTGAAATCTTAAGGGTACTTTCTATGAAGTTTTAGATTAACATCATATAAAAATAAACAATGCTCAAAATATGTATCAATAATTAATAAGATAAATATGATTGTAGTAAAGTTATAAGAATACAAAAGCTATATAAAAATTTTAAATACAGATATTGTCATTATTTATGAACATTTTTAATATGAAACGAAAATTAATGTAAAAAAAAAAATAATAAAAATCATATAGAACCTGCAAGAGAAAGTGCGGAAGAGAAACGTATGTTGAGTGGACAGTAAAAATTCATATCATTGCTTAAAAGCATTGTTTTAAAACGTAATGTGAAAAATAACAGAAAAAACTCGTTATTCTGACCACATGATATAAGATTCAATTGACTTGTCTGGTTATTGGGCTGTTAAATAGTTATCCTCCGTGTCATTTCTAAACACACAGAAACTAAATGGTAGATGCTTACTGATAAAAATGCATAAATTATTATTAAAAATTTTAAATATTTAAGTTTTGACTTCACTTTGAATACAAGAAATTCTTTAACATGGTTGTTGTTCGCAATGTTCACCAATACTCGTGTAAGGGAGTATTTTACTTATTCAAAATTGTTTTTCCTCTCAGAGAAAGTGTCCAGGAGTGAAATTACTAGGAATGGGCGTTATTTTTAACATAATAGGTAAATAACATTACCTATTATTATCTTGTTAGAACCTGTTACCACATTAGTACATTACTGTGAAGTCCATAATACTTAAAGAAAAATTGATGCAGAAGAGACCACACTGTCTCGGGCTGCCGTACCTGGAAATTCCATTCAAAACCCCAAATTTGGCATAATTTTCTGAAATATCCTTGCTTTTATCAAAAAATGAGAAATGCTATTTGATTTAATAATTTATGAATAAGAACACCTGCAAATTTTTGTGTTGATGTATAAAAATGATGTCAGGAATAGGCAGTTTGTATTTAAGAACAGCTTTAAAGAAAACACAGTATATTAGAACTGCATATTAAATATACATAAAAATGAGAACATTTAGATGAAAATTTAAAACACAGTAAACTCTCTGTAAGGCGGACTCTGTCTAAGACGGAAATTTGTGTAACTCGGAAAGATTTTCAAGTCCCTGCAAATCCATAGACATAGAGTAAAATTTGTCTAAGGCAGAATATTGTCTACTACGGAAATTTTTCTCGGTCCCGATCGATTCCGCCTTAGACAGAG
Source organism: Maratus speciosus (assembly GCA_963932465.1). Taxonomy (NCBI): domain Eukaryota; kingdom Metazoa; phylum Arthropoda; class Arachnida; order Araneae; family Salticidae; genus Maratus; species Maratus speciosus. The sequence goes on along the minus strand of OZ010791.1, from coordinate 316,997,642 downwards.
TTTACTGTATATTGCTTACTTTTACAAGTAAGTGTTTGACGCTCTACCTCAACAAGAAATTAAAACCACAAGTCAAAAATTTCAAAAGCCATTGAAGCGCGAGAAGCAATTCCCATCCAAGCATTGAGAAGAAACAAAAACAACTGCTTAATCTTCGATGACTCTTCCCAAACAAACCGATTCCTGAAGCCATTTAGATGCTATTTAAACAATCAGACTCATTTAATTAAAAAGACAAATAATGTGTTTAGCAAATTCCTTTTACAATCCAGTGGATGTACAGAAGAATTGCATTTTTGAGGATAAATAAATGAAATATTCCTGTAAGAAAGTTAATGATGATACAAGAATATAGGTTCATATATGGGCTCAAAACAGTATCATGATTCACATTTGCTTTTGGAGGAGCACTGCTGTAAGTTTTCACTCGCAGTATCACTAGGAGGGGATACATTTTGTCCAAACGCTGTTTAAGTCATGATTAAGGCACACAGCAGACTTCAGTACTAAAATCAGTTATGGTTGAGGATGGCATTGGGAGGTGTTTTATATTGAAAGGGTAGTGAAGCACTGGTAAGTTTTCATGAGCATTTTAAAAGTTTGACTGAGAAAGGGAATTTTTTGCTGCTACTTGTGTGCATAGGTAGAGTTATTAATACCTAATGCTTCATTATTTTTGCATCATTTATGCTTCTTTATTTTTTGTAGTTTTACTTTTTCTGAATATGAGTCTAGATAAATTTACAAAAAAATTCATTATAAAAGGTTCGGCAAAAATATTTTATATTATGTTTTGTGCAATTATAATATTTTAACACTATTTTAATTAAAAATTAATTTAACATTAAAAATCTCAATTTGCCAAAAAACTTTAAGATATCAAACTTTTGTTGTAAATTTTAAAATGCTTCTATTTTATTTAAAGTTTTTGAAATGTTGCCAATTATAATTTAAACATTGGATTTTGTTTAATAGTATTTATTAAGACAGAGCTATACTTGGTTAAAATTAGCTTTACCTTCCATTCAACATAACAATAAGTTCTTGCTGTATTATTGCTACAAAGCATTTTATTTCATAACAGTATTATTTACAGAATTCATAGACTTCTAAGTCTTTTGCATATCGCAAGATTCACTGTCCAGTTTTACATAATTTAGGCTTCGATTGAAGAACATTATTATATGGGGTTAATGGTGAGCAAGTTCTATGCACCCTGATTGGTTAAATTCTGTTTTCGAGAACTTTCTATGACACTGACTGGTTGAATCATGTATCTCAGCTCATATTGAAAATTTCTAGAAATTTCCTTCAGATGCTGAAAGCCAATTTTTTTCCAAAAATTTGGCGTCATTGTTTCATTAGGCACCAAGAATGTGTTTTGGCACTGGTAATCTTGAAAGTGAATTTTCCTGCCAAATCTCGACAATTTGCCAATATTTCACCAAATCTGGCAAAATGTTGCCAACTTTGTGACCTGAATTATTAGCAACTATTGAACAAATTAATGTTTCAACCTTCATTCCCATTGAAATGTCTTGCCTGTAATGATCCTAAACTGACCCATTAATTAATTTTCTTGAACATGTGACCTAGCCCAATGGTCTTTTTGTACCCGAAAATGGTAGGATACAAAATTTAGTCAAAATAGTCAAAGCCCTTTTTTTAGATAAAATTTGTATACACACATACATAAGATCTGTGAGTATTATAACATATTAAAAAATGTGAAGAAAATTATAAACAACTATACTTTTCCTTCTTGAAAAGCATTTTCAAAATATTTGCAATCCTATTCTTAAATTGCTTATGGGTGATACATTGTTCAATCTTTAAAAAATTTAGTAAACATATCACAAAATCTTAGCAATTTAAAAAAAAAAAAGAATTTAATTATATAGAAACAGGTAAATACATTTAAATATTTCGTTTGCTACATAAAACAGGTATTTGTAACAGTAGCTGTAGTTTGTTTTCTAGTAAAAGTAGTTCACAGAAATTTTGGAGAAATGTTCTTTAGGATAGTTTTAATCTAAAAAGTATCAAAAAGAACTTTTTCCTCAGTTTTCGAAATTTCTGAGGTCCTCTTGAAACAAAAGATTTCATTATTAAACATTCTTTTTTTTTTTTTTTTTTTTTTTTTTTAATGAATTATTTCTGTTTCTGAAATACGCAATGTTAATAAAAGTTCTGAGTTAAAAGGTCATTTGATCAAAACACACATGTGATCACATATACAGTGAACGTGAAATAAGTATATACAGTGAGTATGAAACGAGTAATATCTTTCTAGTTAAAAAAGACGATTGAAAGTTTTATATTTTTTAATGAAATGAAGGAAATGAAAATGATGAAGAGGGAATAATAATTTGGCAATTTATCACTTGCGCTCGGCTAACATAAAAGTATCATGAATTTTTTTTCATTTTTAGAAGTTTTTTAAATATTATGGTATTGGATTTTTGAATTTCACATAAAGAAGTTACAGGCAACAACTAGTCCAATATTAATGTGCAGTCGTGCTTGTTTATAATACGGTTGGATTTAATAAGAACCTGGTTTTAATATGCAAAAAAGAAAAACAGTTGGTCTAATTTAAAAGTTCATTACAGAAAAATATCTTGTAACAAAGGAAACTCTGATACAGAGAGCAAAAATTTTTGGAACTCAATTATCGTCTTTTTTTTAATTGTTTAACCCCAAAATGTGTTAATTTATGTGTGGTCTGAAGATGTGTATACTTTTAACGTAATAGCAAAAAACACTTCAAAAATATTACAATTTATGCAGTCATTCTCCTCTTAAATTAATTAGGTTCTTTTCCACAACAAATAGTGGTAACATTGCTTTTTAAAGATTAAATAGAAGAAAAATACATAATATGAATGTGGTCAATATATGCACATATTAAAGAATAAAAAGATATTTAAATTATGAAATAAGCAGCAAGCCAGTTTTCTTTAACTATCATCCTTTCATAGGATCATTTTCTAAATATAAATTTTAAAATAAATATTATTAAAGTGTTGTTAAGCTACTATTACTAATTTAATTTCAACATTCCAATCTAGAAATCTAAACTTGCATCTATCAACTTGATCATTTTGTAAATTTTAATAATTTATCTTATTTATTTATTTATTTATTTATTTATTTATGTTTTGTTACATGAAATCACGATGCTTCGAATTTTAATAAATTTATATAAAAAAAAATTCCCTGTAACATGAAAACTGCGTGAGTTTCATATAAATGCCTTTATCTGTTATTGAGAGAGGACAGCACAAGATGGCTATTTATTTGCTTAAATGAAGACTTATTTTCGACGTTCATAGATTTTTCATAGTTCAAGATGAATAAATGTAAAAAGTAAGGTTTTTGTACTTTTCCTATCATAAATCTAAACAAATAAGTTATAATCTTTACTTGTAGACTTCTTTGAAATAGGTAAATTAAAATTGTCAAATCAAAGGTTCTATTTTTTTTTTTTTTTTTAATGCATTTTTCCCAAACATAGGACACTAGGCAAGAATGGGTACATTTTTTTAATAGTCATTTAGAATGGAGTTTATGTAACATCCTTTTCAATATGATTAAGAAATAAATTGTTTTTAAATCTCAAATAGAATTATTCTTAGTTTAATAATAAAAATTATTATAATCTTATTATGGTCTCTAAATAAATAAATATATTTTTTTCAATAGTACATAAAAATACCAATTGCGGTATGCAATATACGATTTAAAAGTCTATTTTATAAAAATCTAGACAAAATACATAATTATGCACATTGCACAATCATAAATATTATACATATTCCCATACATTTAAACAAATAAATACAAAAAAATTTTAGCGCAATTTTTTTAATAGTATTTTTCCAGTTTATTTTGCAACATTTTAAAATGATTTTACCAGCAAATTTGAGAAAACAAAAAGTGAGGCATAACTGGGTTAAACTTGATTATTAGGAGAATTCTGGTATAACAAGCAATCAATATGATCTCTTTGTCCTTGCTCTAATCAAGTTTGACTCAAAAGGAATTTTAATAAAGTATGTTTGCACAATACAAATATAATAAAAATCTATAGCTGAATTTTATCCCCAAATTTCACTTCAAAATCATAAAATCTTGAAAGAAAAGAAATATTTATAGGACAGTGAAACTTTTCCTATATAAATACGTTATGAATAAATAAATAATAGCATGAATTTATAAAAATAATTTTATGTACATATAATGAGGAAAGAAGAGAAACATCACAAATGCAGAATAAAAGTAAGGCATTGTAATGAACAAGCATAAAAAATGTATATACAAATAAAAGCACTGAATCTCTAAAAATAATATCAATTAGACCAAAATCAACAAAAAAGACATATTACATTTTCTTTGAAGTCAATTAATTTTAACTCGTCCTGTTGAAAAATCTCTCTAGAAAACTCTTTTGCTCTTGAAACCATCAACAGGAACTGGGATTTTTCATGCTGTATTTCCTCGTAAAAATCATGTCCAGATTTATGCCATTCATCAAATATTCTTGTAATTTTTGAAGAGAAAGTGAAAAATAAGTTAAAGAATATTTCTAAAACTAAAATGCTAAAGTTCTAACTGAAAAAAGAAAGATAATTTTGAAAGCAGCAATAAATGAACACTTTAAGTGACAATAAAGGTGGAATATAAAACATTTTAATAGCTGGTAATTTTAAAATAAATTATCATTAATTATAAATTATTAAAAGTTCATCATTAATTATAAATTATTCATTTATAACTGATCTGATAATTTTAAGATCTAAATTATTCATTTATAACTCAAATTTTTTTGCGTAGAATTGTTATTTCTAATAAAATAGGGATATAGTTAATTATTTAAAATCAGATATTTTATTTCAATAAAGAAAAAAGAAACCCTCTAACCTTGCATACTTACAGTGTGTCATTTTTTTTTTTTTTTTTTTTTTTTTTTTTTTTTTTTTTTTTTAACTGGGTCTTTAAAATAAATTAGAAACAATAAAGTATTATTTGATTAGGTTTTTTATTCAAATTAAGTCTCTTCGGCCTTCAATGCACTTTGTTACAGTGATTTAATAATGATTCAAATGTCTGTCCCAGTTCACTTTGCAGAATTACCTTTAAAGCAGATATTGAAGCTGTTTGTATGGTCGCGATATCATCAAAGTAACACCCTTTTAATTTCATTATTAAGTTTTGAATAGAAAAAGAAGTTACAAGGTGCTAAATCAGTCAAATAAGATGGATAATTCAGCAGACATGTTATTTATTTTAAGAAGTTTGGTTTCTTTTCAACAGCTGAAATGATACTACATTAATTTTAACACAATTATTCTAATTGGTAAATAAGTCATATATGTTGTAATTTTCCAACTGAATGAAGAAGTGGTCAGGCCAGGATTTGAACCAGAACATTTTGGCATAAGCTGCGAATGTTCTACCAATTGAGCTATCCTAGACAAATTTGGCAGACCTTTGTCACCACAGTCAGATAATATAGACGAACACGCGAACGCCGTTTGCAGAAAATTTTCAAAATTTGCAGACAGTTTTGATGGGTTATTTTTACAAATTTCTTTATAAAAAAAAATATATATATATATATATATATATATATATCAAGACCCCAGGCAGAGAATCGGTGCGATGCTCGTCACAGACTCTTGAGAAGGTCTGCAGACTATTTTTCAACTGCAGGAAAAAAAAGTTTAAAAAATTTTTAAGAACGAGTCGCAATATTAAGGATTGGTTTGTCTCAAAAACAGTAGATAAACTGATGATTAGAGTTCGTCTCTTCCTTTCATGGACTAACTTTTTATTTTGACATTCATTTATTCGTATTTCAGTTATTTTATAGATTAATAAAATAACAATTTTGTTGAGCAATCATAAATTGATATCTTTATATAAGTTAATGATTAAAGTATTTCACATTTTAATAAATATTTTTTTCTTTTATTCATTAGTTGTCTGTATTAAGCATACCATTTAATACTACATTTCTTGACTAAGTTTTAATAATGCTTGTAAATTAATATTTTTCTTTTAGTGGTGTTGCTTAGTGGCGCTCCACTCGCTTATAACTTTTCATTTTTGCTGTTAGCGGCAATATAGGACTCGGGAGGGTCGCAGAGCTTTTTTGCAGAAAATTTTTAAGAAATTATTTAAGTTTGCAGACAGTTTTACATTTTATCTAAGTCTGTCTGTCACAGAGAAAGCCTTGCTTACTGTGATATCTCGTCTGATATCTGAATCAGCTCAGCAGAATAAATGGCATGTAATGGAACTCCAAGAAATGTTGGAAATTTAATTATACTACATTAATTTTAACACAATTATTCTAATTGGTAAATAAATTGTACGAGCTATAATTTTTCAACTGAGTAAAAAAGTGTTCAAACCAGGAACCTTTTGGCAAAAGCTGCCAATGCTCTACCACTTGAGCTATCCTGGACAGCTCAATTAGTAGAGCATTGGCAGTTTATGTCAAAAGGTTCCAGTTTTGAATCCTGGCTTGGACACTTTTTCAATCAATTGAAAAATCATAGCTGAAATGATGTCTCTGCAATGTGCACTTCTCTTTGTCCCATCTTAATAATTCAACATGAAAATATTTTTACTTCTCTAAACAGCTGCATCATTTGAGTTAATTTAAAAAATGCACAGAATTTTTGCAGTGCTCCTGAAAATGTCAAAGTTTATAATGCAAGTGAGATTACACTAATAGTGCCACTGTAGACTGAGAACTAGTATCAGTCTTAAAACTCTTTGACACACTGTGTATTAAATTAACATAGAAGAATCGTATGTTATATATATTTATGATAATATTTTGAAATCTTGTATATAATGCTATCTGAACTTTTTTTTTTTTTTTTTCCATTTCACTGAAGTATTTGTAAATTAACATATAATAACCTAAAAATACAACTACTTATTTTATGTAATTCTAAAAAAATAAAAGTTTTAAATTTTTATGAAACAATGATTAAAAAAATTTTGTCCTGTTAAACTGAGGGGAGCAGAATTTAGTACATATTCTCGTATGCAGACAAGCCCACTCTCCAGAAAGGGAAAGGTGCCTGTTTACAATTATAAATACAAAAAAATATTGTTAACAGTACATCTCTTTCCAAAACAAATCCTTCAGGCAACACATTTCAGTCGTGTAAGGGCTTTATGGGTGCCAAAAAATATTAAAATAAATGATCATTGACCAAATGGTAAAATATGTAGGAAATTTCTCTTAAGAGAGAAAATTATTTGTACATTTTTTAAGGGATGGAGGGCTCCAGTGTGTCTATTAATGATATCTTTACCATGTTTTAACACAAAATAATTTTGTGAATGCCAACAGTTTTTTTTTTTTTTTTTTTTTTTTTTTTTTTTTGTAGGGATGGAAAACAAATAAATAACAAAATATTTGCTGGTAAGTAAAAATAAAATGAATTTAGAAGAAAAAAATGTGTAACAAGGATGGCAGTTAACTGAGTGTGTATCAATCAAGTATTGGGTAATCAAAAGTTGCATAAATATAAATTTTCATATTATTAAAGAATCTTTCAAATAGGGATAAAATAATACTCATAGGACAAATATATGATTTTACACTAATTATTTATTTAAAAAAGGATATTCTTTATAAATTTCAGCAGCCAAAGGAAAAGAGCAAAGTAAATGATAATTTTTGTCACTTAGTAGCAGAGACTGAAATCCTTGACCATTTGCAAGACCTTCAACATATGCTTCCTAAAATAAAATAATGCAAATAAAACTGAATTCTACTTAACAGTAAAATGAAACTCCAGTTATCTGGGCTAGTAATGTGTTCTGGATGCAATCCAGATATGAAAAACCCGAATAATTGGTCAATTATAAAAAAAATAATAATAATAAAGATTAGGTTGTAAACGAAAAATGTTTTTTAAAGTACTTTTGTTTGAAAATGTAGATCAAATGTATATTGAAAATATCACATTTGTCAACAACACCACTGTAACATCATTCCTATAAGCAAAATCAATGATCAAACCTCTAAGTGTTAACCCATGTGGCAGAGGGTCAATGCCCATCACATTCATAAGAATAACAGCAGTGGGAAATCATGATCATTTTTTTTTTACTTATTCCTATCATATCTGAACATTACTTGCTTTTCACTTAAAAGTACATTTAAAATTTCTAAAATACAACAGAATTCTCCAATTTCCTTAGAATGTAACAACAGGGAAATAGAGTACCTCTAACATTGGGGAAATAATGACTTAGAATTATTCACATTTAGATCTTGATAGTTCCAATTAAACATAAATTTTAACACTAATTTAAACAGGGGCTGCACGCAAAATATATTTTTATGGGCAAATACACAGAATTAGCATTTCAATAAAGAGTTTTTTAAATATAATTATCTTATTTTCTGATACAATTAGGACATTTGGCGATTGGGATGAATGGTGTTCAATTAATTAGAATTTTACTGTACAATCAGTCAAAAAAAGGAAGAGAACACTACCATATTAACTCTGCCGGAAAACAATGTGGCTAGCACCAATCAATTATTACTAACATCTATTAATTAATGCTACACTTAAAATTTGCTTAGGAGGTCATCTATATATAGAAAATGTACAAAACTGGAAAAATTTCATTACTGACACCTAAGTTTGACATCATATTTGGATTCGGCAGTAAATTTTCTCTTAAAATAGAAAATGAGAAGTCATTTGTTCAAGAAGTTGTTAAATTCATTTTTAGTCATTGCAAAACAGATTAAAATGTAGTTAGGTTTTTAAACATAACTCAAAACTATTTGGTAGAATGAGCTGAAATTTTTTATTTTCATATTTGAAGCTTCTAGAAATTTATTTCTGTTAAAAAATTCATGAATTACAATTCATATTTCTTTTGAAAATTAATTTCAAAATGTATATGCAGTAAACTTCTGATTATCCATCACTCAAGAAACTGGTGGTGTGCCGGATAATTGAATGGCAGTACAAAACAGTTACAAAAATTACATTTCTATTTGTCGGTTTATAAAAAAGTATATAATTCTTTTTTGTATCATCTGCTTACATTTCTATTTTGTCGGTTTATAAAAATTTATATTTAAATGCTTTTTGTGTAATCTGCTATGTACTTTCATTAATAAAAAGCATAATTGATAAAAAGAAATCAATTAAGAATACAAGTTTAGAATTTTACAAATAAATATGTAGTAACTTGTTTTCCTCCAAAGTAATATCCATTATACATTTTTGTTTGTGTTTTGCTTGCACTTTTACTGCAGCAAGGTTTCAAGATCTATGTAATAAAAGTCCTTAGGATGCATCAACTTCCTCTTGCATCTCAAACAAATTAATGCACTTAGAGAGCATAGTCTTCACTTCTACATGAGTGACTCCTGGAACACAATTCCTTGATTCATCACATTCATTCGCTGCAGATTTTTCTAGATTCAAAATATTTTGATTAATTTCATCATCTGTGAATATAACCAATATCATTCTTGTCACAATCAAGCCAGTCTGTGATTTCATATGCAAAAATATTTTTTAAACATGGTACATTTGACACAAAGGTCAATATCTCCAAATTCTTACTAGGTGCTTCAGCATCTTGTATGCTATCAAAAAGGTTAGGCTAATGTTTGTTTGATGATTTTTTTTTTTTTTTTTTTTTTTTAATAAGGGGAGTGGGTTGGGTGGCAGTTAACAGAGGGTAGTGATTGATAGAGTGATGGAAAATCAGAAGTTTAATTATAGTTTCGAATTTCATTTCTAAAAAAATATATATATATTTTTTTTCAATAGTAACCAATATATTTTTTAAAATTTTTTTACAGAAATTTATTTCTAGAAGCTGAAAAAATGTGAATTCAAAATTACAGCTTATTCCGCCAAGTAATTTTAAGTTTTGCTTAAAAATTTACCACATTGTAGACAATTTTGCATCAATTAAAAATTCATTTTGCATTAGGAATTCCAAACTTTAAACGTGTGTTATTTCTAATCTACTTGACGAATGACTTCCTATTTAATATCCTAAAATAAGTACAGGCATCCCTCGACTTACGTATTACACGACTTACGTAAATTCGCAGTTACATAATCAATCTCAAAAATTACATTTATGAACACACTAGAGCGTTCAATATGCATTTACATACTTTTGATAATTATTTTATAAATAAAATATGCAGATAAAAACGACAGCCATAATATAGTTTTATATATTAGAGACTTATATTTTTATTGGGATATACAATTAAATCATTAACAAATCAAACCCTCACCTTCAATATCGAGAGTGGCAGAAGTTGTTACAGAACAGCATTTCTCTTCACAACCACTCATCTTAAGCACTGACTGTCCCACTACAGGACTAAACTAGCTGTTACAAGTGTCAATTCATTTTTGATTTTGTGTATTATTGTCATAACAACTTAATTTTTACTGTTAGTTATTTATAGTAGTCATCTAATTCATAATAAATATTATGCTTAACAAGGATTATTTTTTTTGTGGGAGTTATTTATTTGTCTTGCCATCAGAAATTCATGGAGAACACGTAATTTATTCATCTTTAATTATTTCTTATTTTTATAGCCATTTGATGTAGATTCAAAATTATTATAAATCAGTTCATCAATGTTAAATGTATAATGACGATATTCCACAAGATATTTTTTATTTGAAAAGTATTTTTTCAGTTTGTTTTTATATTTTTCATACTTTTATAATTTATATCTGAGTAAATACTGCTGCATGATGTTTTACTTATAAAATAATGATGTATAAATTATATATATATGGAATTTTATCTAAATAATTTACAAATTCGACTTGCGTAAAATTCGGGTTAGGAGACATCCAGAAATGATGTCACGCTTGGAGGGGGAAAAGAGGGTTCGTGAAATTGTGACAGCTTGTGACAAGGGAGTGGGAGGGAGTAAGAAGAAGTGCGACATCACACATTTTGGTTAAACATTAGAAGACTTACTATCATTGCATTGACATTAGAGAGCTTACAATCCTCGAGTATGAGAGTGATGTCAAAATGCCTGTATACTCGATGGATGAGCATATATCTTCTCCAAGGGAGGAAGAATCGTAATTGTAAAGGATTCAGAGTAATTTCTATTTCATGATTTAATATATAATTTTATAAATGTTCATATTAATGTGACAAATGAAATGTGATGTCGATTCCATTTAAGTGAAACTAATATTGTGGCTTCTTCTTCAAAATCAATCTGTTTTAAAGTATTTTGTGTTCATAAAGTAAACATAAAATTTACAACCAAATATATTAAATTCTATTTCAAATTCTAAAATACTACTGTTTTCAATTGCTCTTTCATATCAATATTTTATTATTATTGTATATTAATTACATTTTTTGTTGTAAACCTTAATCTTATTTCATACAAAATAAGTACACGAATCATTTTTAATTTTATGCTCACAAATATATTAAATTCCATTTCAAATTCTAAAATACTACTGTTTTCAATTTCTCTTTCATATCAATATTTTATTACTATTGCATATTAATTACATTTTTTGTTGTAAACCTTAATCTTATTTCATACAAAGTAAGTACATGAATCATTTTTAATTTTCTGTTCACAAATGTCATTAAAACACATAGTTAAAGTTCAAAAATAAAATTTGAAATAGGATCTATATAATGTAGTGCTTTGTTTCTGAACTGCAAGTATATGTTTACGTAATATAGCATGACATGTGACAAGAGGAGGGGAGGGGGTATGATAAAGTGTGACAGAGGGGAGGAGCAGGGGTAAAAAATATTGAAAAAAAGTGTGACATCATTTATGGATCGCCCCTTACGTAAAAGTTTATGGAACGCATTACTTACGTAAGTCAGGGGATGCCTGTATTGAAATTTTACAAATTTAGTGCAATTTCTATATGTATACGACCTTCTAGGTACGTTTTGAGTATTATTACTTATTGATTGGTACAAGTCACATTTTCATATGATGATTTGTGGCAGGGTTCTTATGGAGTTCTTTTTTTTTTAAACCCAATTGCACACTGCAGTTTTAACACAAAATCGCATCATAGTTCAAACAATGAACTGAAGTGAGGAGAGTCATGAAATCTCTCTCTAACAAACACCAATTTTATATATATATATATATATATATATACGGAACTAATTTCCATTACACATAAAGAAAAAAGCCCTTTTTACTCTACATTTTGAACTTTGATTGGTAAGTTTGGACTCTAATTGGTTGCTCGCAAGCCGATCATCCCAGCTGTTGGACTAAGAACTCAATGATAACCAGTTACAATATGTATCAACTGGAATTCAGCAATAATCAGAGCTCGTTTGAAAATTCATGACATATCAATAGCTGTAGTTATATCAATATGTATGGACCAATCACAACAGCGAGAGGGCGAGAGAAGAGAAATACGATAAGTGTTATTCAGTATTATGAAGACTAGCAGTGGAATAAACTAGAAGTTTTCAGAAAAGGAATATTGGAATAATTGGGATCTTTCTAGAAATAAAAAGCGAAAAGAAAGATAATCGAGGTAGATTTTCTGTTTTGGAGAAGATGGAGGTGAAAACACTGTATTGGAATATTGAGCTATGTTTTTCGAGGATGTGGTGGTGTGCGCAAAACATTATTATTTTATTTGGCTTTGAGATATTCTATGCTCTTTCTTTGAGGCTCATGTTCAAAATTTCAGTCAGATCAAAACATTGTTATTTTATTGGGATATATCACCAGTAGTGTTGCCAAATTTTATGCATTTAATTTATTCAAAATATCTACCAGAATTTGTCAACAGTAATTTTCACATATTCAAGGATGGAGTAGCGCAGGTTGAGTTTTTATTCCAACAGAGCGAAAAATGTCCAGACCAGGGATCAAACCTGGATATCTTGGCTTAAATGGATAAATTAAATATGGAAGGTGGAATAAATAAGTAAAGCGTTGGCATGACAAGCTAAGATATACAGGTTCGATCCCTGGTCTGGACATTTTTCGCTCTGTTGGAGCAAAATGTCAACTATGCTACTCGATCCTTAACATGATTTAAACAGTTGAAAAAATTTCTGTCCCTTCATTGTGAAGTAATTTTCACTTTATTTAATGACAGACATTCTCTTAGGCAAATATTATAATTGAAAAATTCTGGCGGATGTTTAAATAAAATTAAGTGCTAAATTACTGAGGAGTACACTTGTCACGAATGATGTAGTCGTAAAAAATCAGAGAATACATGCTATAAACAGCAGGTAACAGATGTAGTTTTGTTTGAGAAACACAGGGTATACAGAGTTTCTTTAAAAAATCCAGAAGGTATATTGTGTATCCACCATATACTCTCCACTACATCGCTGCTTGTCAGCAGCCATCAAAGTGTTCAGAAGAAACACATTGGAATCTCTATAATAATAGCCAAAGTCATGTGATTGTCATCAACAGCTCCGGGCTGACCACTTCACTATTTATATGCCAAAGTGCTATTTCAGTACTTTTATGTTAGTCAGGCACAGGTGAATAATAAGGAATGAGGAAGAATATTTGGCAATTTATTGCCAAATATTCTTCCATCACCATCATTTCATTTAAAATATAAACCTATCGCTCATTTCACTTAAAATACATAACTTTCATTTAAAACACATAAATTTAAAATACATTTAAAATACACATTTTTCATTCACCTCATTTAAAATACAATAAATAAATAAATAAATAAAAGTATTTTTCCAGTATACGTCCTTGGCGAGAAAAAAAAAAATGGCATCATATTTTCCGGCAATCTATATCCTATTTCATATACATAAACAATTTTTTTCCATGTGTATACATTTTATTTTATCGAAAGAAGCAATTAATCAATTTTTTTATAGAAACAGAAGTAATTTGTATATAAACAAATATTGTATAAATAAAATGTTTATATGCAAATAAATACATATAAACAAAAATAAAAGTTCACCAAGTTTGTTTTCATAGCTATTTATATATTTTGTCAGCGTATTTCGCTTTCTGAATCCTGAATTGCACCAAACTTTAAAGAAAAAAATGCCAAGGGCCTGTAGTGGAAAAGTACCTAAATAAATAATTAATCATAATAATAACATAAACAAACATATTTCATTTCAACATCAAAATATGGATATGGTTTCTAATTTTCATTCAAATAAATATAAATTCTAAGATAAATTCAAGTGAAATTATGTTGACATCTTACCATCACTTTATAAAGTAAACAAACACAAGAGATTCATTCATCATGAACGGTAGGAAATATTAAACCATGAAGGTAATCATTCGCAAAGCAGGTTCACCAACATTTGAATAAACAATATTCTTATGACGTCATAGTAAGTAAATTGGCGGCGCTAACGTTTGTTTATGTTTTTTATTCACGAGGGTTTTATTTTGCTATTTTTCTTAGTTACATTACTTTGCTGTCATTTATGAACTCAGAAATCAAATTTATAAAAACAAAAGTACAGTAACCTCTGTCTAAGACAGAATCGATCGGGACTGAGAAAATTTTCCGCCATAGACAACATTCCACGCTATGCAAAAAGTTAAAAACAATTCACAAGTCATATATATTTTTTATGTTCATAACCTTTGGTACCATTCTTTAAAATGAAAATTTAATAAATGAAATTTAAAAAAGCAAAAAAAAAAAAAAAAAAGTTATTCTTTCCTTAGTACAATGAGAAATAAACACTTTTTAATGAATAAGGATTATTTGATGATTTTTTTTTAAACAATTATTTTGGCAAATGTGAAAAATATACTCGGTATGATCTTCTTTTATTTTTTCAGGGAAAAACATTTGCTTATAATGAAAATCTATAAGATTAGTCTTAAAGTCTTTTGAGTAAAATTTCAAAACTTTTGTATATAACCCAAAAGAAAAACGCTCAGTAACGAAAATCTTTCTAACGCATTCTCGATATCATTTTTATACGTAAAACCATAAAATTTCAAGCATGACTATTGAAGCTATTTAGCAGTGTTGATTTCAGGGGGTGGCCCGGGGGGGAATGTCCCCCCCGGGATTCAAAAATGTCCCCCCCGGAGGACATTTTTGACTTTCTCCTTATTTTTCCTAGTCGTGATATTTTCCTTCGAATTCTCCCGAAAAACCTGTTAAGATGGAATCGTAAGATACCGTTAAAAAATTCTGTCTTAACAGATATACTTGCCTAGCATTTTTGTCGTCAATTACAAGGAAATGTTCCTTCTAAGGTATTATTCCGTTACAGATAGGTTCAGTTTTTACGACATATAACAGCTTTGTATAAGTAAGTCTTACAAGCTATTCGGAAAATCGTACAAATTAAAAAAAAAATTACGAAATTAATGTTTATTCTGTTTATTAATATTTAACCTTTCAGCTAACTTTTTGCACAATAGGTGCTTGTCATATTTTTGTGTACAATAGCAGTTATAAGATTTCAAAGAAGAAGAAGAAGAAACAAATTACATAATTATTAATTAGCATACCGCTAATACTTGCATAATATTTATTTAAAGCATACCGGTAGTAAAACTTAAATTTTAATTTTGGTGCCATATACGAGATTAAACTGTAAGAAATTGTTGTTAAATACTAATTCCAATTTTTTTTTTTTTTTTTTTTTGTAAAATTATAAAGTAACTGGTATAAATTTATTTCATTAACATTTTCGAAAAAATTAAATGTGGTAAAGTCTGGGAAACAGAACCTGTCTATAGCGGAATGCGGAATCCTCTCTTAAACAACAACAAAAAAAAAATACGGTTCAAGCAAAAATAGTGCACTGCGTGATACTTTCTAAGACGGAAATGTGTCTGTAACGGAATTTTTCTTCCACCCCTTTCAATTTTATATTTGCGGTTTAATATACTACAATTGCTTTCATTGGGACCGTAAAAATTTTCTGGTTAGGAGAAGATTCCATTATTGACAGGTGTGATGTCAAATCACATATTTTTGGCTTACTTACTCTAATTGCATCAATTATTAAATTATTTAGATATTTTTAATTAGACTCTCAATTTCTCTAAAATGTATTTAAACTATACCACAAAATGTATTTTTTCGCTTAATATCCCTTATTCAATCTTAACAATAAACATAATAATTCATTGAATGTATCATATCACGCTAATAATTTATCTAAATAAGCTTTTCCTATCCAGTGAAATATTTATTCATTATATTTTGAGGTTATAATATTAATTTCATGTATCATAAATAAAACTTTTTCTGTTACAAAGTACTAGCTCATAAAATAAATATTATTACTTCCTTATTGTGAAATTCTAAATTTGTGCGTTTCTTAATTAAAATATGATATATTGGTATTATTCCGTTCACTCATAAAATATCTTGAAAGTTAATCCTTTCAGTAATAGTCCATTTGTTTATCCCGTATTACACAAATAACTGCTTTATCTAATTGTAATTTTCTCTTGGAAAAACCAAATTCATTTATCGAATGATAAATTGATTATGCTGTCAAAAACATTATTATAATATATTTTGAGCGGGTATGGACAACTGAATTAAAGGCACAGAAATGTTTTCATACTTAATAGTTTTAAAAAGATTTAGTTACTGAAAATGTCTAAATATTTCTATGCAAACTTTATAAATTACATCCGGTATTTACTTGTTCGCTAACACAAAATATTTTATTTTTCTTATTTTATTGTAGAATGCTAGGGAAATTTCATTTTCAAAGACTACCAATAAGCAATTAGGTGACGCTAGTTCTAGACGACACTGTGTCTGGTTAATCTATTGCGCTTTTCTGTCTTGATTGTTACAGATAAAAATTACAGCTTAAATTGAATATTAGATAGGAATTATTTTTGATATTGAATTATGTCAAAACAGTCGAAATTATTTTCTTATATTCAAATTAAAAAAAGAAGACGTAGTGAAGAACCTTTAGTACAGTCATCTGTTGAAAATCAAAATAATAACTCTCAACTAACTTTGAATGAAAGCGAAACCTGCAATGCGATAGTTCCACCCTCGATACCTTCGTGTAGTACTGTTAGTGGACAACCTCAACCGGAAGATAAAAATGTTGGACGCAAGTTCAAATATCAAAAACAGTGGGAAGATAAATATGAATGGCTGTATTTTGATCGAACTCGTGGTGGTGCATTTTGCAAGCTCTGTGAAAAGCATTTAAAAAATGATGTAGAGGTATTCCAAAAAACAAGTGGAGTATTCATATCAGTGCCCTTCACAAATTTTAGGAAAGCAACTGGCAGTACAGGAAAACTTGAAAAACACTCAAAATCAGACAAACATTGCAAATCTGTTTTTATGGAAAATGAAAGATTACAGAATTTAAATGCTCCTATACACACACAAATAATCCAATACAGCGAAGACGAAAGGGATAAAAATAGACAAGCTTTATCTTCATTAATTAGGAGTGTGTATTTTTTAGCTAAAGAGGAGATACCCCATACTACAAAATATGAACCCTTAGTTCAAAGAATTTTAATGAGAGAAAATGAAACTCTTCGCGACTGGGTTAAGTCTCAAAGTGAAAGATCGACTTACATAAGTAAATCAACTGCTTCTGAAATATTAAGCTCAATAGGCACAATCTTAGACAAAGCAGATGACAAAATACTTAATGGTAAGTATTATTCTATAATGGGAGATGAGTCGACGAACATAAACAATCAAAGTGAATTATCACTAATGGTGCGGCACGTCGTCCATGATCCAGTTTGCGAAGAAAGAGAAAGATTTTTGTGCATAATATACTTAGAAAGAACTGATGCTGAATCAATATTTTTAGCTATAGATGATGCTTTAAAAAAAAGAAATATGTCATATGATAAATTGGTTTCATGTTCTTTTGATGGTGCAGCGAACTTTAGTGGTAGTATAACTGGTGTTCGTGCTCGTATTTCAGAAGCTAAACAATGCGAAGTGCCTTACATTCATTGCAGATCCCATATTCTATCATTAGCTGTCACTAATTCAAGAAACAAGACTATAATGATTAAACGATTTTTTCACACAGTTAAAGATATTTATAAACTTTTTCATAGTTCTCCTAAGAGAGGAAAAATTTTGCACGAAATACAGAAAGCTTTAGAAGAACCCGTTCAAATCATACCTGAGGCAACGGATATACGCTGGCTTAGCAATTACCGTACTGTTCATGCTGTATTTTTATCCTTTAAATCGATTATGATTGCATGCGAACACATACACAAGGATGGTGCTGATTTAGCAAGTTTAGCTGGTGGTATTCTCTTGGAAATGATTAATATTAGTTTTATAATCAGTTTAGTCGTTATGGACGAAACACTTAATGCTGTATCGAATTTAAGCAAAATTCTTCAAAAGAAAACTCTTAGCATTTCATTTCTTCCTCAACTTGTTTCTGGGACAGTTGATCACTTGCAAGAAATTGCCAACTTTTGTGATACTGACAATGATAATAACGAATTGCACATTAAAATTAAAGGTCTCGAGAGTGATGCATCAGAAATTAAGAGCATAAATTTTAATGACACGAAAAAAAATTGCTTAAAAAGTGCAAAAACTTTTATAGAAAAAATGATTCATCAAGTTAAAGAAAGATTTAATGATAAAGCACTGCGCTTAATAGAACTATGTGCATTTTTTCGAAGCTTTGGAGAATTTGTAAAAATAAATGAAAAGCAGTGTAAGGAGCTGTGCCATCTTTTTGGAATTCAGGAAGAGGATGCAGCAGTGGCAGATCTCCGTTCTTTTAAGTACGTTGCACACAGTAATTTAGATGATACCAGTACAGATGTCGCTTCTTTCATTTTAAAAGCTGATATTGGATACGAAGTTTTGAAAAAACTTGCCGAGTGTGTATTGTGTGTACCAATTTCAACAGCGAGTGTAGAAAGGTCATTTAGCACAATGAATAGAATTATGACAAAACTCAGAAATCGCATGGGGCAGGATACTTTACAATCGTGTATTAAAGTATCTATCGAAGGTGATGAGGAGCCAACAGATGAATTCATCGATGCAGTGATCACACATTATGCATCTTCGAAACCAAGACGCATTCGCTTAGTTTAAAGGTGAGCAATTACAAATTTAATACTGAACTTATGCGATTTATCAAAAACTGTGCTTTATAAGAAGTAAGGATTAGTTTTATACACAAGGTAGATTTGATGGTTTTACATATAGAATATTATAATTACTATTTAGTACATACACATTATATGGTATTATTTATTTAAATTGCTATTAATATTTTATAAAATTAAAGTATTTAAAAAAAGAGTGAAATCTCTATTTCTTTAGTGGACATGAATGTTACGGAAGATTTGTTTTCATTAATATTAAGAAGTTATACTTAAACATAGACACAGATAGAAGTATACAAATGGGGTTTCAATTTTAGATTTTGAAATGTTACATAACTTTTATCTTTCATAAGTTTGAAAATATTGCGGACGTTACAAAATAATTAAAAAATTAAGAGGAAAAAAAATATAATTTTCATCTACAGTAAAAGGTTTTAACATAGTAGGGCGTTGCCCAACTATATTCTCCCCCCACGAAAAAAGGGAGAAAAATCTCCTTATTCCATTTAATACTGTCCGCGTCTGTGTCTGAAAGCATCATTATTAAATAATAAGTAAATATCAAATAATAAAAATTTGTTATTGTATTATTTGTAAACTCTGTTTGTTATTCTTCTAACGAAGTTTATTATTTAATTGTGATTTATTGCCATTTTTCGGTGCTGTTTCATGAATAACTGTATATTAATAGAAATATTTCAGAGGTAAATTGTAGCAATGTTGATTCAAAACTTTTATGAAATGGGATATTCAAATCCTGTATGGCAAGTTAAACTGTAGGATATAATGAGATTAAATAAAAAACAAATGACCATAACTTATATAAGTTATATTTAGAAGTGGAGTGACAGTAACCTAAGAATGCCACACTTATTTTTTATCTTTTCAATAATGGTTTGGGCACAATAAAGTACAAGAGTATCTTAAATTAAATAGAATTTTTAAAAGTTTTTTAAATTTTCAATTTGAAATTAAAAAATAGAAACTTATATATAGCATAATCTATGGAAACAGAAGATTTTCAAAATCCCGACTGGAGGGATACTTGTTAAGACAGAAACTTTTTCTGATCCTCGGAGATTCCGCTTTAGCAGGTTTTGGTATATTAATGAAATCAGAGAAAATTTCATGTTGGAATACTAGTGTCCCCCCCAGGGATCAAAATTTCCCCCCCGGAGGTAAAGGTCTGGATTCAACACTGCTATTTAGAATCGAAAAGCGTTTTTCGTTTTTAATAATTATATTGAATCATGTATTATAATGAACTGCTCTCCCTTCAACAACGTTCTTTTCTTAATTTTCCTGTCTCAAAAATCTATTGAAAGTAGAAATTCTGAAAGATCCCTTATGAGGAACGTTATTCAATTTCTCTGTACTGCTGTAATAAAAATCCATGAGAATTTTACATATAGGATTAAAATGATTTTGGGAATGAGTCGGAAAGTTGCCATTTTGAATTTGAGTAAACCTTAAAACATAATATATTGTACTTTAGAAAATGCATACATTTTCATAAATTTTCACATTTTATTAGTAATAACCTTTATATACAAATAACAGAATAAAAAAGCATTTCTTAAAAATTTAAACAGTTTCTGTTCTTTGCAATTAACTTTCTTAATATATTACGAAATTTTCTTAAACTGACGTATATATATCAAATTTAAAATTTCGTAAACCAAATGCATATCATTTTTTAAATATAATTTTTTCTGCCTTACACAAAATTTTGGTTTTGGCGTTACCTTCCGTTTCCATGTTAGGCAGATTCCGGCTTACGCAGCAGCAATTAATGTCATTTTCTATGGGTTCACCGGGACATGAAAATATTTCCGCGTTAGACAGATTTCCGGCTTGCACAGAGTCTGCCTTAGACAGAATTCACTGTATGTACAGTACAGCCCCGATTATCCGCAGAATTGGGAGGCAAGGGCGCCGCATACAATAAAAATATTGGATAACCCGAAAAAGACTGATAATGGGGATGCAAACAAGACAAAAAAGAAAATTCAACATAAAAACTATGTTTTAGTGTACAGAAAACATAATAAAATGTTTAAAATACATACATAAGTACAGTACATCAGAAACAATTGCTTTACGTCTAAATCACTAAAATAAAGAACAGTAAACAAGAAACAATGCCATACATACTGTACAAAAAGAGCTGAGTTACACCTTTTTAAAAAAATCAGTCACTTGTTTTTGCTTCTGTGGCGATAATAAATGATCGTTTAAGGGTTAAAGTACACGTTGTGAAGTTCTTTTAATAAATTACTATTGATTGTTAAAGAAATAATAAAACTGGAGAGTTCTTACTTGAAATGTAGACAATGAAGAGGCAATTTGATGAAAACAAATATTCTTTATTTCTTACGTTAGTAGCAGTAGAAGGTTGTGAAAATACTTGCTTCTGGTCACCATTTTAAAATAGAAGAACTAATCTTTTAAGAAGAAAAATAGCAGCCAACACGGAATAAATCCATGGGATTCCTTTTAATGAGAGCAGCACAACTTTAAAGGATTAAACTTTGAAAGAAAAACACATCCACTTAAATAAAATATCAAACTCATTCGGCCAAAAAAAGCGGCACGACATTCGAACGGCCGGCCAGCGGGCTGGCGCTCCGCTAAAACTACGTTAAAAGACTACATCTTTTGCAGACAACATCAACCAAATTCTGAATTTAAAATTAACGAGTTTTAGTTTTTAAATGATGAATACGGGGTTGACAAAGTAATTAAAAGGCAGAATTTAAATTGATTAGCTAAATTAACATTTACGAGAAATTAATGAAAATCGAATTACAAGCTGCAGAATTTAAAAAGTTTCACTGATTGGAAAACGAAACCAAACGATTCTCCTATCAGCGATCGGCGACAAAAGGGGGCGGCGCATAATCCAATGATGTCATCATAATCAAATCGACTCCGACGAAACGAGAGCTCCAAGATATGCTCCTAAAATAGCGGAGTGCGCATGCGCAAGCTGCCGATTCGCTCCCAAAGCAGATATCAATATCGGCGGGGAAAAATGAACTTGCTTTACGGTGAGAGATAAACGCGTCAACATCGCGGCGTAAAGATTGGGTTTAAATAGACATCGATGCAAAAAAATAGCTGAAAGGAAATAAAAATAAACCAAATTCAAATACTGTGAGAAGTATTCTCACAGCTTCTTGCTTTGGAAACTTCTTTATTCTAAATTGTAAACTATTATTTTTCTTTTAGTATGGAATATTTTTTATCTCAAAAATGACGTTACTCGATGTGTTCTGGAATTCATCATAATAGTCTTATTTAATTGTTAAATATTTTAATTGCTGTGTTTACATTTGTTTAACAAAATCAAGAAAAGACATCAAGACTTTATATCTGATATTTCAAACATGACAACCAAATCTAGAAATATTCTTCTATTACTTTCGAACACATGAATTTTTCTGTTTATATTAATTAGTAGGGCTTATTGTATTTTCCTTGCGATTGGTTTGAATTTTAAAAAAATAATTTCGCTTTGCAGATAAACTGCAACACGGATCATTCGCTCGTGCATAATCGAAACTTTACTGTATATTCATTATTCAATTATTAAATAATGAAAAAAAATTATAAATGCATGATTTGCAAAATCTAAATAAATTTATTAATACTAAAAAAATAACATTGAAATAACAGTATGTTTAAGTAAAATAAGTTTAATTTAGATAATTTATGCACAAATCTCAGTTAACACTTGAAATTTCCCTCCTTTTTACGACATTTTTACAGCTACAGGAATTAAGTGGTATTTGTCAAAAAAGACAAAATACATATAACAACAAAAAATGTATGAAATGTTATCAAGATTGCAAAGAATTCTTGATTTCCCTTTAAATCTTTGGTTTGGGGAAGGCTTATGCAAATAAATTATTTTAAGAATGAAAGTAACATGATGCAATACTTAGCATACATTTAAGAGGACCAAACTGGTTGCCAGAGGTGGCTAGTATAATGAGAAAAATTCAAAATAAAAGAATCTACAAATGCAATCTTACTTTATCAGAATGGGAATAACTACAAGTGAATTTTTCTTTGACAGCCTGTTCAATGCATGAACTTCTACCTTTTTCAAAAGGAAACTTTGAAAATGCTTCATGAATCTGCAATTGCAAAATAAGTACTTAAAAAATTAAAGATATAAGTATCAAAGGCAAACTCATAAATTGAAAAAATCAACAATTAGTATATTTAATACCGACATTAACATGGAAAAAAAAGATGTTGTAAACATTGATCATTATAGCAAAACAAAACTACACACAATACTCTCATAAGTTCTGCAAAAATGAAAATAACAAAATTTTATATTATTTGATAGTTTTCTAATTTATTAAGCAAACATGAGCGACATATAGTAACATACTTATTAATATCAAAAAAGTTCTGAAATAAAATGTAGTAAAGTACAATTAAACTAAAGAAAAAAGTTAATATTTAATACAATGGCATAATACAGAAGTAGTAAGTAATAGAAAATAAGTAATATGGAAATAATATGACTCCATCTTAACAATGACGTAATCACCATGGCAACCTAGAATCTTTACCTATCATGGCATATCATTGAATTAATTACGTATGATAGGATTTAATAGAATGAAGAAAACTTTTATTAATATCTTTTTAAGTTTTGATTCGAATTTCATAAAATTTGAAATGACGTGACAAAATTCTACAATGATTATATATATTAAATTTCAAACCATTCAGTTGGGTAGTTTTTGAACTGTTAGATGGACAGACAAACAGACGGACCAGACGATGACTGTAGGTTCTACGTATTTGTATAATTACAAACGCATCTATAAATGGAAGCCTCAGGTACACTGCACATTGAGATTACACAAGCAACATGTCTTGTGTCTTACAAGAAGAAATAGATTTGAAACGGGCTTTTTCTTTGTTCTAACCCATTTCTTCATCTAAGACATCTTGCTTGTGTCATCTCACTGTGCAGCCTGCCTTACAAGATCGCTTTGTTGAATGTCTGTCAGTCAAGATTTTTTTTTTCCATGAATGGCTGAAGATGTTAAGTTGAAATTAATATTCAATAATATGGCTAACAATCTCATTGTTTTGGGAAAATTCTGAGCTCCAAACTCAATAAAAAGTTATGGCTTTAAACATTTTTTTCAAACTTGCGAATTTGTCTTGTAATAAATAGCAGCTCAAACATACTCATAAAAAGTGAAATTTTCCTTCGTATTCACTTTCAAAGAAATTACTTCAAATTTTTTCTTTATGAAATTCTCAGAACTATTTTGCAAATGATCTAGCATTTTACCAGTAGATTCTATATGCTCTAGAGCAGGGATTCTCAAACCTCTTTTTTTATTCTCGACTCTAGTATTTACTATTTTAAGATGTTAAAGTAAATGAAGTGATGAAGTGGATTCTTCATATATTGTGCATGATTTAACAAACCCACTCAAATGAAAAAAAAAATAAAATTTGATTATTTTTACAACAGTCATATGTCCCATAACACACATTTACTTTTATTTAAAAAAATGGTGATTTTGGATTTAAGCTATCTAGATTCAAGAGAGGGTGTAATAGAAACACATAACATTTGAAAACTTTTTTTTTTTAAATGAGTAGAGCGGGAGTTAAATGAATACTGGACATAAGAAACATTTAAAAAAAAACTTCCAATATAAGAAAAAAAAATAATAAATTTCTTTTCTTCCCCCCTCCCCCCACCCCTTTGTTAAATACTT
Source organism: Maratus speciosus (assembly GCA_963932465.1). NCBI lineage: Eukaryota > Metazoa > Arthropoda > Arachnida > Araneae > Salticidae > Maratus > Maratus speciosus. The sequence continues at coordinate 316,972,748 of OZ010791.1, read as the reverse complement.
ATTCAAGTACTTAATGAGTAGAAACATTTTGTATTTGGAAATAAAATCCAATAAAATAAACTTACTTGATCTAAAGTGATGAGACTGAAGTCTAAATAATTCAGTTGGGATAACACTGCAATAATGCGGAATTTTACATCTGCCTCTTGCATAAATGGATTTCTATCAATTGCAAGACTTGAAAGATTACAATACTGTCTTAAATAATATATCTGCAAAGTGATGAAAATTAAAGGTTAGCAATTTGTAATGATCAATATGATTCATAAAAATGAATATAAATAATCAAGTAAGTCTTTTTACAGTATATAAAATATGAAATAAATAGCAATGTATGACTTAAATATATCGACAAATATTTCAAGACAGATCAAAAGCATCTTTGAAAAAATATATCTCTGAATTTATTCAAGATAAATGCATGAAATTTGGCATGATTTGAAACAGGAATTTTTTTAAATACTTTAAAACTTGTCAGCACAAAATCACCTTTATCGCTTAACTTACAAGTAAATCAATAATAGTTGGAATCGCTGAGTTACAAAGAAATCAATAATAATATAAACTGGAATTTCCATTCAAGTTTTAAAAGTGAACTAAAAATATTTGGTCTTATTTTGGAATTTTCTTTTTGATTACATGCAAATGTCTCTCCCCCTCAATTTATATATATATCTCTAATTTCAAATCTCTAATAGAAGTAATAAATAGGCTTTGATAATAGATGTTGTTATCAGGCAAGTAGCAAAGTCAACAATCTTTTAAAATCTACTTCTCAAAAGATACATTATAAATTTGCAGTATAATAATCTTTTTATTATAACAGAAAAATTCCAGCTCAAAAGATAGATTTTTATCCACCTAATATTACTTTTGAAGACAGTCTTTGATTTCCTGCCAGTGAGTGAGCAATTTTTTTTTAATATGATGTCTTAGAACTTCTAAAAGATAGTGTTGAATCCAAAATTTTTTTCCTGGGTGGGATTTCTGGACCTATGGGGATTAATGCATGTGCCCTTCTAAGACAATTAAAAAACTGCAAACCTAAAAATGTATAGGAGAACATTTTGATGCTCTGGGTAGGGACTCCTAGATTTTTCACTGTAAAAGATAAATGTACAAAATCTATAATGCTGTGTAATGACAAGTTTACCATATTAACAAAAGTTTATCCCTAACTTTCAATTATCTTCTGATTTAAAAGGGGTCAAAGATGTCACAAATCGGGTTGTGTAAATATAATGGAAGATGTGTTTATACTATTACATAGGCACTGTTACATAGGCATGTGTAACATCTTGGCTTGTTCATAGCTACACTATGATTCAATTATTTAGCTGAGTTTCTCTGATATAAAAAAAGAGCAATTAAATGTTTATTGAAATTAAATATTAAACATTTTATTTTTATTTTATCATAAGAAAATTATTGCAATATTTTTTTTTTACTATTCAACTACAAAATTAACAGAAATCGGAATAAAACACTAAGGGCCAACTCACAATAAAATATTAAATTTGTCTTCTTATATGTAACAAAAAATACTATTTAATCTCAGTAAAATCAAATGATAGCTTTATTATAAACCCATGAAAAAAAGAAGGGATAAGAGATTTTCGATGAAGAGTAATACACTATTAGTTTACAAAAAAGGTTTCAAACAAATGTTCTTTCACAAGTTATTGACATAGTCTGCATGATGTGCTTTATTATAATGTCCTTGATATTATATTGTGCAAGCTGGGTGACTAGAAAAAAAATAGACGTCTGAAAGCACAATAAAACTGAGAATATTCAATTGAATGAGAAAGATAATATATGTTACAAGTAAATGTTTTATTTTTGTCTCTAACATGTCCACTTCTCTCAATATCATCTCTATAATAATAGCCTAAGTCATGTGACCGTCATCAACAGTTCCGGGTTGACCACTTCGCTTTTTATATAACAGGCACTTTGGTAATTTAATATTAGCCAGGGTTGGTGATAAATCGACAAATATTGTTCCATCGCCATCATGTCATCAGTATTATAATAGTCCACTTCATGCCACTGCAATAAACAATTTTTTACATGGTAAATTAAAACAAAGCTTTGATGTTGAAATTAAATGTTATGTTTTATGGTATTATTTATTACTTTTCTTTTTTCTTTTTTTAAAGAAATAACTGAGAATCACAAATTTGAAATAAAATGAGTGAAGGTATTATATCTTAAATGAAATTAATGAAGTACGAAAAAATACGACTGGAACAACGTTTGGCGATTTATCACCTGAACCTGGCTAACATAAAAATACCGAGTTCATGATTTCTGTATTAGAATCTTCCGACTTGGTGAAGGATTGAGACAATAAATTAAATTATGAATAAAAAAACATGATACAATGTTTAGAATACATTTAAGGGAGACCAAACTGGTCACCAAGGCGGCTTGTATTTAAAAGAAAACTTGTGTCAGAATTCATAAAACTCAAATAGTTTAAAGCGATTGACTCATATGATCATTTATTATCAAAATGGCATAATGGTTCCGGTGGTAAGAGTGATATCATTCTCAATGGAAAAAATTATTTCCTCCATGCAAATAAAACATTTTACTATGATTGTGTGTCAATATGATGTCATATTTACAAACCTTTATTTTTGCACATAAAGAGACAGAATTCTCTACTATTTAAAGATCTTTGATATATACAGAATAAAATGTTTCTGAAAATTGTGTCATTTCCACATAATTATAATAAGGTGTGAAATAATTTCATGAAACTTGAACATTTTAAAATGATTGCTGTAAATAATGCATAAATCTTGGAAGTATGAAATGGATTCAGTGGTAACAATGACACTCTTAAGAGAAAACATGAATTTTCATTCATGAAACTTTTACTATGATTATGTCAGTATGATGTCATATTCACTGGACATTACATTTGCATGTAAAGAGATTGAATCTTCTATCGTTTAACAAAAAGTGCATACTTCACAAATAAATCATAAAAAGGGAAAATCATTCATACAGTGTATAAAAAAAATTGTTCATTAGTGGAAATTAATATAACAAAGTTTTCTGTAAGATGTACCATTTGTTTGCATTTAGCAGCAAAGCATGTTTCCAAGGATTGGTAAATGAATTAAAAATATATATTTAAACTATTTGGTTAAGTCAGAAATTATTGTCTTTCAAGAGACATGAAATAAGGGGTGCCACTGTATTTGAAAATACAGCTCATTTTACTGTTTTATTCAATGCTTGGAAATTTATTAGACAGGATTTTGGAGTTTAGATAGGACTTATAGTGATATAATAAGAAACACAATTTGTAAAAACAATAATTTTAAATATATTTAGCTGATTTCATAATTTTCTGCTACGTTTAATAAAAACATAAAATTAGATTTGAACACAAAAAGAATTAATTTTTCAGATGATTGTATAAAAAAGTTAAACTGTATAGTTATTATACTAAAAGTTAAATTACAAATCAAGGAACTTGCATTAAAATTCAAGTATAATACTATGATACAAACATGTCATACACAAAGACAACATATATAAACATAAATAACATACATTATCAAAAGATTGGATTTTATTGTTTCTTATTAAAAAAGTTTCAAGCTTTTTGAGTGACTCCATATTCTCTAACACAGCAATTTCATTTGAAGTCAAACATAAAGTTGTCAAATTTACAAGATTCTCCAAATTACAGATATGTTTAATAAAGTTAAAAGACAGATCTGTAAAGAAAATCAACCAGATATTATAAATAATAAGTAATTATAACAAATTCTAATATTTTCATTAATCTAATCTGAAAAGGTGACATTAATCACTATATTATATTTCAAAATTAAATACTTACTGTAAAATTTCTTATTGATGAAATAAAGTAAAATTGTAAAATCATTTCTATACTAGAGATGAGATGGGTTTGGGCTCGATTTTTATACCAGTTTTCAGGCTCAGGTTCAAAATGAAAATTTAATTTATATTCACAAATGGAAAAAACAGGGGAGAAAAACTTGGTATTTGCAAAAAACAAAGTAAACTAAATTTCTTAAAGCATTTAACAATCTTTTAAAAATCAGTTTGGAAGGAAATTAAATTGTTGTTGATCATATATATAGGGAGATATATCAGATTCTGAAGACTTTGTATGCTCAGTATTAGTACCATAAAGATGACTTGGGATATCCTCTTATCTATCCCTGCTTTCTGTTTGAAGATCCTAGAATTACTGCAAAATAGAATTCATGTCTTACTGACATACCTATACATTGATATTTATTAAAGAATGTAACATTTGCAGATTTCTGCTTGTGATTGGATATAAATAATGAAACTGCTACTTTAACCCCCTCACTGACAAGCCCGTGTTAATACGTTCACTAAGCTCCAGGTTTCACTGCAATACAAGTATTTAAAGTAATATAATTCAATTGATTTAATGTATTTTTAATACACTGAACAATGATTAATACTTCCAGGGATTGCATTTATATTCGTTATTAAGTTTTTTTTATAAAATGTTCAAAGAATAATTTTTTTAAGCATTTAAAACAAAATGCAGAAAAAACTACATTACAATTTTGCCCTTTTCCAAGACAGTCGGAGGGTTAAACAGATTTTCAGAGACATGAAAACCAGAAAATGTTGTTATGAGGAAGTATTTAGGATTAATGATTATTTCTATGTAAAAAAAAAAACAAAATTAAGTTTGAAACAATTTTAAAATATTGTTAACAATTTTCTACTGCACAATTTTGATAACGGACTCTGGTGATACAAAAGTTTTTGAGCTTGAATTTAAAATAATCATGATCAGTAGGCATATGTTTTGAAAAAAAGACTCCAAACTTATCTCTATTTTAAACATGCAATCTTTTTTTGAAATGCACTTTAAAAGATATATTCCAATGAATAAAACAAAACTTGAGAAAATTGAGCATGTCCATAATGGAATCTTGCCTTAAGTGGAATATTTTATGGTCTTGACACAATACAACACAAATAAAGGATAATATATCTGCTAAGGCAGATATACCTAACTAAAGCTGGTTTTTTTTTTCTGTACCTTGGGATTCAATCTTAGTGGGTTACCATAGTTTTCTTTGAAATGCACAGTATATTTTTTTACACGTATTTATTTGGTAGTCTACAGGCAGTGATTAACATATGATAGTTCTATGATAGAATTTTTTGTTCATTTAATATATACAGCATAAAACTCATGACAATTTTACTAAGTGAAATTTACGACATATTAAAAAATCAAAATTATTTTATTGTGAAAATAAAATTGACCATGTTAAAAACAGGGAAATTTTATTACAAGGATGTATTATTATTTTCAGATATTTTCTCTTTTCGCTTAGTCAAAAATTTTATTTTAATACACATTACCTAAAATATGTAAAAATTCTTAAATCACAATTAAACATTGAAATATTATTAACTTATTAAATTATAGGTACATTTCCTTCCTCCTGTAGGATTAACTGTTACTTTCATTGTTAAAATTCCAAAATGAACTGTGAATTATACAATTGCAGATTTGAGAAAGTCAGCAACAATTACAATGATATATTCAGCATATTTAATTTCCACACATTTTTGTATGAGTATAAGCCACCAATACTACATTAATAATAATAAGAAAGTTGTATCTGTGCAAATCTACCCACACACCACTCTGTGTGCTTGTGCACAGTCTAGTAAAAGGATGGTGAATAGATACGGAATTAAAAATAAAAATACTTGGAGGTCAGAATGTGAATGTCTTTAAGTTTTCTTTTTTAATACTACAGGACTCTGCCTCCTACAAGCTATGCTCGCCAGCCCAACTTTCAGACACTGCAGACTCAAAAACCTGCTCATATGATCGGTTTAAAAAGATTACAGAAGACTGATTTACAATTAAAAAACCAGTGACTATCTCCTAGTAAATGGATTTCCATTCATTTCCTTTTTATTGAGGGATTTTGAGCCGAATCAGCTGCTGTTAAGACATCTAATGGCTGTTTTTGTGTTTGATTAAATAAGATCATTAAACATTTGAAAATAAGCTAATATATTATGAACTAAGTCAAGAGAGTCCAGTTTTTTTAACAACTCCCAGTATTTTTTAACAACACTATAAGAAAATTGCTTTAAATAAGACATTTTAAATCTGAAGTAATGTTTACCAAAGTTTTCTTTCTCTTTTTATAAATATTAACATGAAAATATTCTTATTGTTAGAAAGTAAATATTATTATTTGCACTATCTTAGAATTGGCAACAATAGTTAAAATGATCATCTCGAAATTTGAAATAGATGTCTGGTTTTTTAAATTTTTTAAATTTAAACTGTTTGGCAATTTTATTATTTGGCCATTTTAAACATGACATAATTTCCTCCATTTATCTCTTTTAACACATATTAACCCTCTAATGCCCATGGTAACATTTCTGCTACCATGTAATCAGCTTTAATTTTTAGCACAAAATTTCATAAATAATGTATATTTTAAGCCATTACAGCAATAATTACACCATTAGGTAATATTAGTTATGAATTTTAAATGCAGACAGAACACTAAAAAAGAAATAATATATAGTTTGAAGCAACATGTCTAACAAACAGGACAAAATGGCATTTACAGTGGTAAGTTTTTGCTCAATTTTTCAAATATTTTATTGAAATAAAACTAAATACATATATGGTATACAGGTATAAAAAGAGTTACATGTTACATCTATTCTCTGCACAAAAAAGTTCAATGTAAGTTTATTTTTTAATAATAAAATGAGTAATTAAAGTGCAATGAGTAATTAGGTAGCAGATCTGTTATCACGGGCATTAGTGACCATGAGCCCATGGTAGCATTTTTGCTACTATATTATATTCAAAGGAAATTTGAACTTCTTAATATTAGCTTTGTACTCAGGTCTTAATTTCTAACAAAACTAGTACCGGACCCTAATAGTCTGTGGTACCGGTACTAACAACTGTACTGTTTCCCCTTAGCAACCCCCCCCCCCCCCGGCCACTCCAATCTTGCATGTTTATATTTTGTACATTATTTGCAAAATTTAAAGCATTTTTTTTTTCTTTAGCAAAATAGAAATTTTAAATATATCTATCAGCATATAACTTAGCTGTCAACTATTCCACTTTTCAGTTATAATTCCTTTCGAATAGTAATCTTTGCCTAATTTTATTGTTAATTAATGGCAGAATTCTGCGATTAAATGAATATGGTAAGGATTATGATTCGGAAATAGTGTTAACACAAAACTCGCTAACATGATTTTTATACTCAAATGCAATAAAAGACAAAAAACCTCAAACAAACAAAAGCTGATGCTCATTGGCTAAAAACAGAAAATATTCTTTCCAGGTTAGATATCTAAATAATAAAAAAAAAAAAACAGCCAACTAAAAATTATCCTATTGTCACAAAAGAAAATCGAACTGAAAGCAAATTCATTGTTCAGTCTATTGAGTGGCGGCGTACCGACACATTGTTGCCATTAATAGCAGACATAAATTTGCAAATATCACTAGAATAGGAAAAACAGAATTTCTGTTTTCCCTTCATTTTGATCAAAATAGCATTAAAATGATTTTAAATAGAATATATTGCATAATTTTAAAGGAAGAAAAGTTTCTTTTTTTTCTATACATGAATAAATAAAATTGTGGATATAAGACAGATTGAGCTTGAGTCAGTCCAAGCCCGAAAACTAGTATAAAAATTGAGTCAGTTTTATCTCGAACTGTCCATATCTTACATGTGCGACACATTATGACACATATAAGTATTTTGATAAAAAACAGTGCAAAAGCTTGGAGATGGGCAGTAAAGGAAAGAGTAATTTAGGCTTCAGTTTTTCTGAAGCATTACTGCACTGGGTTCTGGAGCCCTGTATTTATGAACTCCGGTGAATTCCGACCAATATTTAAATATTTACTAAAAACAGAGAAGTACCGGATTTGGGCTCCATCACAAGTTAAGCCCTGTTTGTACTTAAGATACTTGCTTTACTTTTCATTCACATGCTCATGTTATTAAATAAATACAAAATTAAGTTACTTGATATTTATAATTTCTATATACAACAAAATGAAATTATTTTTGTTTCTACATTTTTGAATAAATATTGAAATTCCTTTTTAATGTATAAATAGAGAAAATTAAGAAGTAAATCAGAATTAATATTTTAAACTTTATATTTCTAGTACAAATTCTAAGTTAAAAAACTTCTAGTATAAAACATTTTTATTGAGCTGTATCACTCAAGTATATTATATTTAGTATATTTGCACAATGTGGTATGTATTACATTATCTGATCCTGTGCAAATAACTGTGCTGTAGCTTTCTATATTTTTAATTAATTGCTGTGTTTATAGTAAGTTTTGAAATTTTGGAAACAAAAAGTAGTAAATCTTACAGGAAATAGTTGTTATCTTGTTGGGTTTTTTTATTAATTAAAAATGAACTATAATTTATTTAAAATCCGGATTGCGTTTCTTTTTTTTTTTTTTTTTCTTTTTGTCTCCGCATTATTTTAATACACCTCTATGTAAAATTTCATGCTTCTAGCTTCAAAATTGTGTATATTTTTAGAAAGATAGAGTTACAAAATTTTATTTTTATATGTATTGGATAAACAAACCATTCATTGTCCATCGGCAAAAAAAAATGTTTTTTTTTTTTTTTGCAGCTACATATTGCATTAGTGTTTTATATATATAATTTTACACAAAATCAAAAAGTAAAATGAGGTCTTTTTATTATTATTGTTGTGTAAAATTGAATAAATGGTGGAAAAAATAAAATTATATGAAAAAATTGGATATATATAGAAAGGGATATACAGTAAACTTCCGATTATCTGCTACTCTCAGTTAACCGCCACCCCCTTTTCCAATTTTTAAAAAGATCAGATTTTTTAAAGCGCTATTTTGAGTAAAGTCTGACATTAGTAAGCGGGTAGAAAATATTTCTACACATGAAGACATAGACTGGCTTAATTGTGACAAGAATGATATTCGTTATGAAGAATTAACAGATCATGAAATTATTCAAAATGTTTTGAATCCAGAGAAACCTGAAGCGGGTTAATATAATGATTAGGGGAATGATCATACAGGAGGTCATGCAGACAATGCATTTAATACATCTACTATAACATATATTCCTATATCTATAACAATAAGGAAAGACGTTTGTGTGTGAGTGAGTGTGTTGACGGTGTTCTGAAGAGACTGCTGCACGTAGGGCTACAAAATTTGGGGAAAAGATACGTCTATATATAAAGTTTTGCACGTCACAGCCCGATTTTCGATTTTTTGATTAGATTTTTTTTTATTTAATTTTTTATGTGATTTTTAGCATTTTTTAAGTTTTGAGGCGATTTTTCCACATTAGTGAAAATAATACGGTTTTTTTCTTTTAACCCAATATAGTAAATTTTGTTCTCTTTTCAAAAAAGTTTACTCGGAATTCGCACAGCGATTTTTGAATTTTTAGCAAAATTTTTATGTGATTACTGAACAGCATTTAATGCGTCTTCATACCTATAAGGGGTGTTACCGTAGGGGGACACAGTTCTGTCGCTAAATACCGCCAAGTTTGTCGCCAACTTGGCGATATATCGCAAACTTTGGCAACCAAAGTTAGTCATCAAAAGTGACGCCAACTTGGCGATATCTCTAATATTTCTCCAAATTCCCATAGACTTCTATTGCAAACCAATAGTGATTACTTCCTTACAGAAAATCACCAAATTGAGATATTTTAATGCAACAAAAACTAATATTAACTTAAGAGGTTACATTAATTATATTTAAGGGAATCCAGGTAAATTAAATCTATAATAAGGAAAGAAGTTTGTGTGTGAGAGTGTCGACGATGTTCTGAAGAGAGCTGCACGTAGAGCTACAAAATTTGGGGAAAAGGTCCGTCTATATATAAAGTTTTGCAACTCGAAGCCCGACATTCGATTTTTTTTATTAGATTTTTTTAAATTTAATTTTTTATGCAATTTTTAGCGCTTTAAGTTTCGAGCTGGTTTTTCCACATTAGAGAATACGGTTTCTTTCTTTTAGCCCAATATAGTAAATTTTGTTCTCTTTTCAAAAAAGTTTATTCGGAATTCGTACAGCGATTTTTGAATTTTTAGCAAATTTTGTATGCAATTATTGAACAGCATTTAATGCGTCTTCATACCTATAAGGGGTATTACCGTAGGGGGGACACAGTTCTGTCGCCAAATACCGCCAAGTTTGTTGCCAACTTGGCGATATATTGCCAAATTTGGCGACCAAAATTAGTCGCCAAAAGTGATGCCAACTTGGCGATATCTCTAATATTTAGCCAAATTCCCATAGACTTCCATTGTAAACCAATAGGGGTTACTTGCATACAGAAAATCAACAAATTGAGATATTCTAATGCAACAAAAACTAATATTAACTTAAGGGGTTGTATTAATTATATTTAAGGGAATCCAGGTAAATTAAATGTATAATAATAAGGAAAGAGGTTTGTGTGTGAGTGCATCAACGATGTTATGAAGAGACAGCTGCACGTAGAGCTACAAAATTTGGGGAAAAGGTCCGTCTATATATGAAGTTTTGCAGCTCGAAGCCCGATATTCGATTTTTTTAAATTTAATTTTTTATGCAATTTTTAGCACTTTTTTAAATTTCTAAGCGATTTTTCCACATTAGTGAAAAGAATACAGTTTCTTTGTTTTAACACAATATAGTAAATTTGGTTCTCTTTTCAAAAAAGTTTATTCAGAATTCGTACAGCAATTTTTAAAATTTTTTATGCGATTATTGAACAGCATTTAATGCATCTTCATACCTATAAGAGGGTTACCGTAGGGGGGACACAGTTCTGTTGCCAACTTGGCGATATATCGCCAAATTTGGCAACCAAAATTAGTCACCAACTTGGCGATATCTCGAATATTTCACCAAATTCCCATAGACTTTTATTGTAAAACCAATAGGGATTACTTGCTTACAGAAAATGAACAAATTGCGATATTTTATTGCAACAAAAACTAATATTAACTTAAGGGGTTATATTAATTATATTTAAGGGAATGCAAGTAAATTAAATTATGAATAAAAGTAACATGATACAATGCTTAGCATGCTTTCCCAAACATAAATTTTAAGAGAGCCCGCAGGTCAAAGGAATTAGATTTGAAACTTTTATCCAATTACAGTAAATTTTTACTTTCGTGATTTTTTAACTTTTTGTGATTTTTAATTTGACTTCTACGTTTTTTCACGATCTGCTGCAATTTTTTGACATTCCATTTTTGGCCTATAATACTAAAGTAATTGCTGCCCATTTCAATAAAGTTTATTCGAATTTCGTATAGCAATTTTTGAAAATTTTGTATGTGATTTTTAGTGTATTTTAGCGATTTCCTACCATTTTTCCACATTAGTGAAAGGAACTAACTTTCAATCTTTGAACACAATATGTAATTTTTTTTCTCTTCTTGAAATTTGTGCAGCAATTTAAAATTTTTTCGCGATATCTTATTGTGATTTTCAGAGCTTTTTCGCAATTCGAGCTGTTTTTTGACATACCCGGGCAATGCCGGGCAAGTTAGCTAGTATGTATTATATTATAATAAATTGTATAATATATATCTAAATGTTTAATTGGTTTGAGATGCAAGAGGAAGCAGATGAATCCTAGGTACTTTTATTACATAGAATTCGAAATGTTGTTGCAGTAAAAACACAAGCAAAATGCAAACAAAAAGGTATAATGAATTACTTTGCATGAAAATAGGTAATACATATTTATTCAGCAAAATTCTATATTTGTCTGATAAATAGATTTCTTATTATGAGTTATGCTTTTTATACACAAAAGTACACAACAAATTAAAAAAAATCTTTTACATGTTCTTATTTATAAATTAACATATAAAAATAGTAATTTTAGTAATGGTCTTGTACTGCCTTTCGATTATCTGCCACACTTTCGATACTGTGAGTGATGGATAATCGGAAGTTTACTGTACAAATAAACAAAGAAAGAAATTCTTTTAGGTCATACCACATGTAAAAATTTAATTACTTTCACAAAATAAAATACTTTTGAAATATGGTAAAATCCTTCATATTCATTCTAATCTGTCCACGGTAGACCTTTAAAATATAACAAAATCTCATTTTTTTCATATTCTTACTTTATTTGACCCACAACAGCATAAAAAGACAAAAAAATTATTTTTTTCATAGCTATTTCTTGTAGTTGGAATTAGAAGGTTAATGAATTCATTAGTTTAAAGTTTTCTTTTTTTTAATATTCATGTGTAAATATAATTTTTATGACGTAATTTTCAATTTTTTCCTGCTTTTAACATGTAATCATTTAATTCTAATTTGAAATTTTTTTCTGTTTATAATAGTCACATGTAAATACATGTTTATTTAAAAGAAATATTATTCTTTGCGCTGTTTTTACAATTGACAACAATTTAAAATAATAACTTTTTCTAAAATATGAAAAAAAAATCTCTTGAAATGCTGAAAATTTAATATAAAATTTACAAAACCCTAAAAAAATTAGTCAAATTAAAAAAAATAAATGCAGTCAGCACACTGCAAGCTTGTAATGTATAATCTTAAAAATAAATGATTCAATTCCTATGTATAGAGTTTTTGCTTCTATAAAACTTTTTTAATGGAGCGATTTTGACCAACTTTAACATTAAACAGCTTTTTAAATAATTCTTCAATTTAAAAACTATCTGCATCAGCATGTTTATCAAATATTTCTTTATAACACTACCAATTTCCATATTTTTGAATGCAGTAGATTTCTATTGACAAAGAAAGACCTCCAGTCACAAAAAATTCATAAACTGCAGTGGTGACAGCATTAATTACTTTCTTTTACAATAGAGAGATATTTAGATTCTAAATAATTTTCAAGATTTATTAATTTTTAAAATGACTGAAAGACTACCTAATAATCTCTCTATTCTAAAAAAAGTAACTTACGCTGTCACCGCCGAAGGTTTTGAATTTTTTGTAACCGGAGGTCTTTCTCCATTAATATTAAGAAAAATATTGCACACAAAAATATGAAAATCGGCGGTATTATAGAGAAATGTTTGATAAACACGCTGATGCAGACAGTTTTCAAATCGAAGAATTATTTTAAGAGATATTTAATGCTAAAGTTGAACAAAATCGTTCCATTAAAAAAGTTTTATAGGAGCAAAAACTATACATGGGAATTAATTCCTTTTTAGATCATTTTATACGTTAGAATTTCCCAGAGTGCAGACTGCATTTATTTTTTTTATTTGACTCATTTTTTTGAAATTTTATTTCTATTTTAAATTGAAATTTTCAGCATTTTGAGAGATATTTTTTACTTATTTTAGAAAATGGTATTAATTTAAACTGTTGCCAACTGTATAAACAGCGCAAACAATAATGTTTTTTCAAGTTAAAAATTTATTTACACGGGATTATTATAAACAGAAAAAAAAATTTCAAATTAAAATTAAATAATTATGTATAAAAAGCAGGAACTTATTGAAAATTACTTCATAAAAACTATATTTACGCGCGAATTTTAAAAGAGAAAGGATATTGTAAAATAATAAATTCATTAACATGCGTTAGAGGTCTTAAATAGGAGAAATTACGTCACATTACACTTATTACGTAAAATGAACAAAAAATAATATTGCAAAACAATTTAAATTTTAAAATTGTGCGAGACATTTATTTGATATGATCTTTTCAACTATTTTTGTTAGGACAGCACAAATAATATTTCATTTCTAACAAAAGTATTTCCACGTGAATATTAAAAAGAGAAAGAAAAGTTTGGTGAAAATTACGTCAGATTAAAAATAAGACATTTAAAATGTCTTACTTAAAAGAACTTTCTTTTCGCTTTGTTAAAAAATACCAGGGAACAAAGACTCTGTTTATTCAATTCATTTTATATTAGCTTATTTTGAAATATTTAACTGATTTTGTTTAATCAAAGATGAAAACAGCCATTGTATCTTTTAACATGAGATGATTTGGCCTTAAAATTCCCCAATCAAAGAGAAATGAATAGATACCTGTTTATAGGGAGGTCGCCACTGTTTTTTAATTATAATTCTATCTTCCAAAATCTTTTTAAAGCCAATCAAATTAGCGTGCTTTTAGAGACTGCAGTGTCTGAACGGGAGTTGGCGAGCGTATCTCGTAGGGGGCCGAGCCCCCTAGTAATAATAAAAAACCTACTTGAATACGATATCCTAAAAATATTCATTTAAATTTTCTTATGTTATAATTTCAGGAAACAGATTTAAAATTAGAAAAAGGAATAAATTTAAAATTAGATGAAAAATTTAACTTTTTTAAAAATAACTTTTGGTTACTTCCTTCAAAAATAAGAGATAAAAAAAGTGAATAGATAGTTTTGTTATCGAAATGTAATCTTTGATAACCAATTTAAATATCTAAATAGCCTCTAATCCTCATGAAAAAAAATGAGAATAAAAGGTTTTTAAAAAATCTTAGCTGATATTGAAAATGGATATTTGATTCAAAAGGTAAGAAATGAAAAAAAAATGTAAGATACCACTAACATCTACACCAAATACAGTAAAGCTTCGATAATTTGTTACCCCAGATATGCATAAATTCTTAATTTCTTGAAAATTTTTCAGATAACCTTTTTTTTTTTTTTTTTCGAAAAAGGAGGTCTATAAGAAGACATAAGAAGATATCTATCCTAGAGAAGATACTAAGGATATCACTATATTAAATTGCTGATTTGAAGATATTACTATTACATAAAGCAAGCAGCAAGTTGAGCAAGCAAGTTGACTTTATATGCTGAAGCATTCGATTGATGAGTCAAAGATATTCTTATCAATTACATAAAGATGAACGAACAAGGTGAATTTATATGATGATGATTTCTTGGAGATAACTTCCCAAACAGCAAATAATCCCTGCTAGAAGTCCTCCTTCCCGAATGTTTTAAGCAGGTGTGTAGTGGAGGATAAATATGTAGATACAGTATACTCCCTCAAATCCACACAACTTGGGACCAGTGGTTATGCAGATTTTAGAATTTTGCAGATTTCTGGCCATTGCTTTGTTTACATTTTTAAACAGTAATTTGAATGTAATAATCCAATCAAAATTATAATGAATGCTTTCAATATAATAAAATATCAAAATAATTAACTAATAAACTAACATGATAAAAAGCAATATAACTTTAAAAATTGTTAAATTATTAAAAGTAAAGGCCAAGTAAATAATTAATGTATAATTAAATATGCATAATAAAAAGATGAGATAAATTTTCTGTGGTTTATCCAATGAAACTTTCCTCATAAAGGTACCCTATTAATTCACATCAAAATCATAAAGTAAGGGAGTTTTATTTCAAGTTTAGCCAGTCATAATAACCAAAAAATCTTGATTAAAACATAAATATGGTAAAAAGATTACTTCCTTCATGAAAAACCACCACTTCAGTCATATTGTTGGGAATTGCATATTAAAATACATATGAGATTATATAAAACTAAAAAATTCTGTAATTTTGCCCCTACATCTGAACTGAAAGTTTCACTGTTTACATCTGCCATGATGTGCGGATATTAGGCATTTGCATATTTCAGGGAGTCTACTGTATATGCTGTATATTACTCCTTTTTTTTTTTTAAGGTCTGTGTAGCCACTGTTTCTTAAATAAAGCTATAGTGCATATTCATGCCATGAACGTACATGACTCTAGCATATACACTCTCTAAATATATATATATATTGGATTTAACTCGATTTAGCTTTTGACCTGGTGACCTCTCTCTCTGGGTTTGACAGGAAAGGCTTCTTGCCAGCCTAGCAAACTGCCTCTTGACCATTGCATATGACTACTATAGAATCAATTATTTCAAGTCTTTGCATATTAATATTTTATCACTTGGTCACTCGGTAATCTTTTATTGAGTATATTGCGATATCATATGATCTTTTGCTGATTAGCTAATAATGTTGAATAGGAAAATTTGTAAGATGCAAAAATGGTATTTAAAATGTAAGAAAGTTTACTTTTATTCTAAAACTAAAAATGTTGCTCATTGGGAATACTTTCAACTGTAAGATGCAAAAATAGCTAGATATTAATTATACAATTAAATAATATTATACATTTAAGTTAAAAATTATGTTCTTTAGTTCTTATACTTGATATATAAATACTTTTGCATCTGACAAACAATAATTAACTGTAATTTAAATTGTAACTACTTGTAATTTTAATTGTAAAATCATTTACCAGCAACATTTAGACCTCAAATAAAACAAAATTTCTTATGTTGTAAATAAATACACCTTTGATATGTAAACATTTTAACATCTTATAGTGGAAAATATTCCCATCTAATAATATTTATCTTGAATTAAAACAAACTTTCATTTATTTTAATTATGCAATTTTTGCATCTTATAATGAACAAGTAATATAAAAATTTTGTTTTTTAAATCAATTCCTACTTAGGTCATTAAAGAAAAAATTAATATAATCCCTTAAGCTAATATTATTTTTTGTTGCATTAAAATATCTCATTTTGTTGATTTTCTAAAAGCAAGTAGGTTTACAATGGAAGACTATGGGAATTTGGCGAAATATTAGAGATATCACCAAGTTGGCATCGCTTTTGGCAACTCATTTTGGTCACAAAATTTGGCGATATATTGCCAAGTTGGTGACCAACTTGGCAGTATTTGGCAACAGAACAGGGTGCCCCCTATGGTAACCCCCCTTATAGATATGAAGATGCCTTAAATGCTTCAATAACCAATGGCCGCCATTTTGTCTCCCATGTAAAACTAAAATTAATTAATTAAAGTTTAATTAATGAATTAATATTTGAAAAAACTGTATTAACATCAATTGTCATCCAGTACAAGTTTTAAAAAATTTATTTCAACTTGATAGGATGAATAATAATCATTTTATTAACGATTGAAAATTTGAACAAGATATATATATATAAATAAATAAATATAGGGAGAGTGTGAACTAATAGTAGGAATTGAAAAATATTCAATTAACATTGCATCCAATCTGTGAAAATTTTATCCTTTAAAATAGCAGTATTCAATCCAAGACCCATAGGTTACAGGTGGCCCTCCGAGGTCAGTTTAGTGGCCCTCTATGTCATTTTGAAATTGAAAAACAAGTTTTCCAAAAAGACATACAGTGATCTATCACTTATACGAATATGAAATCTTTATATTTTTGTATAACTGTTTCTGAAAAGTCATGTTTGCTTTTTTTTTAATCGCATAATTAATAAGACAAATAATATTTTTCAGAATTATGCTAATAAAATAATTACATTACATTGCGTATGCTGAGAGGTCTTTGCATACAACTACAGATTATTCTTAATTTTAAGAAGAGTTTCAGCAATATATACATATATATAACAAAAATAATAATGGTACCATTGTTTTGAAAATTATGTACACAGAGAGGCATGCACATTCATATGATATAGGATTACTGATCATAGTACAAGTTGAAAGGCAGCCATCATATGATTACTTGGAAACAAGCTAGGACATTTTTCGAGGTGGCTGGGAATATTTCCTCTTCGAAATATTTTATGCACCTTCAAAAAAATGTATTCGTCTGTTATAATCTCAACCTATTATGAAATAAATAATAAGTTTAATTGTTTTTTGGTTTTTTTTTTCTGAAATGCATAATATTTAAGTGTATACATAATAGCAAGCTCTGATTTGAAAAAACAAAAGTAGAACAGGCACGTTCATTTTAAGAAAAGTGATTGTCTCTTTATTTTTTCATTGAATATTAGATTAAAGCAATTTGCCTTATCTGTAAAGAAAGTATAGCAGTAACGAAGGAATACAATATTGTTAGGCATTTTGAAACAAAACATAGTGAGAAATATTCTAGATTTGTTGTTTATTTTCATAATTATAAACCTAAAGAATTAAAATTTGAGCTAAATTATCAACAATCAGTAAAAACATGGAATGCGAAAGCAGTATTCATGTTAATTACATGCTAGTAGAAAAAATTGTAAAATGAGAAAAGCCTTTCACTGCTGGAGAGTTTATAATAATGTATACAATGCTCATTTGATGGTCTCACAATATTAAAAATATTAGCTTGTCTGTTGTAAATAGTAGAGTACAAGATTTGGAGAAAGTCTAAATGTAAGAACTTTGTGTAGTAAACTCCTACAAATCCACAAATGCCTAAAATCCACACATCATCACAGATGTAACCAATGAAACTTTCAGTTCAGATGTAAGGGCAAAATTATAGATTTTTTAGTTTTATTTCATTCCGTACGTATTTAGTATGTATATCTTGATAATTTGACTGAACTCATGGTTTTTCATGAAGCATAAATTTATTTCTGGAAAAAAATTAAGACACTGCTGATACCACTGGTAATCACAATCTTTTTACCAAATATATGTATGTAATAAACAAGCTTTTCTGGTTATTAAGACTGGCTAAACTTGAAATAAAACTTCCTTACTTTGATTTTGATGTGAATTAGGATACCTTTATGAAGAAAGTTGCATTGAATAATTCAAGGAAAATGCATCTCATCTTTATTATGCATATTTAGTTATACATTATTAAATATTTACTTGACCTTTTCTTTTAATAATTTAATCCTTTTAAAAATTATCTTATTTTTTATCATTTTAGTTTATTACTTTACTTATTTTAATATTTCACTATATTGCAAGTATTTCTTATAATTTTGATTGCATTATTACATTCAAATTGCTGTTTAAAAATGTAAAAAAGCAACAACCAGAAATCCGCACAATTTCTGGTCCCAAGCTGTGAGGATTTGAGGGAGTCTACTGTATTTTATTCTGTAATGATGGTCAAATCAACAATGCTACAGATATTGTGTAAGGGGTTATTGTTATCTATGGTTTTCTCAGAAATTTTACAATTGCAGAAAAATTAGTATTGTTGCAATTAAAGGTACAACATGGGATTCTGATTTGTATACTGATTTGAAAGACACTCTGGTTAAATGTGAGCTAGATTTTAATAACGTATTAGCCACAAGCACTGATGGTACTCCTTCTGTGGTAATACAAAAATGGGATTAGCAGAGTCAATAAAATCTGCTACAAAAAATGACATAAATATTAAAGTTATGAGTTACTTCTACATTATTTATTATGAAAATTTTTGTAAGATGTCCTTATCCAATTTTGATCTTATTGATAACTGTTGTTACTAAAATTGATCATTTTATATGATCAAAATGACTTAATCACTGACAGTTTCAGAAGCTCCTTAATGATAGGGAAAGTGAAAATGCTGACATTATTTATTATATTGTATTTCATTAGTTGAGCCATAGAAAAATGTTACAATGGCTATTCTTCTTCAAGAATGAAATTCAACAATTCATACAATCAAAAAACAAATATATTTTTTATGATACATTCAAAAAACATTTATCCTCCCAATGCAGTAAAGGGTTTTGTTGTACAATTATTTTTCACATTCACAATGCTCATCTTACAGTTTTTATGCATACAAAAATTTTCATTTCCGTAAAATGGATTATATACAAAAGAATCTTCTACCTACATGCGTGGGTTGTGAAAATTTTTCACATTAAGGTAAATTGCATAGCAATAAAGGTTGTTAAACACTGATCTAAGGAATATTTTAAAACATAATATGTTTAAAATATTTTTGTTTGCATGGTTTGCAAGAAACAAAGAAATATGAAAAAGCCACTCAGAATATTAACATAATTTAAACTACATTAATATTTTTTAATAAGAAGTTTAATTTCAGTGTTAAACAAGGACTTCATGAATATTGCTGAAAACCAGAGTTGGGTTTCTTCCGGAAGAAACAGTTTCTTTCAGGACAGTGGAAGGAAGTGGAAAAAACCGGAAGAAACTGAAAAAACTGGAAGAAATGGGAGAAAGCATCAGAAAACAAAACAAAATGCTCAAAATTAAAGTATATTAACTATGTAAAAGAATTACACTCAAACTACTATTATATGAAATCTAAATTTGAAATTTTAATTAATTTAAAAAATGTTATTTTTGGAAAAATAAGTTATTTTTGTTATTATATAAGTGTGTTATAAAACACACTTCAGGTTCAGCAGACTTTTTCAGGTGATGGTTTTCACAACTTTAGAGATAGAGGGATTTTTTTTTAATAATAATTACACCATTTATGTAAAAAGAAAAAAAACTACCTACAAATTGTTCATTTTTCATATAAAAATACATTATTTTCATATAAAAATGCATTATTTTAAACTTTGCAGCACAGTAAATAAGCATATTTGTAATTATTTGTTCTAGCATGCCATGCATATCTCAATGTTCAATTTAAAAGATTAATGCTCTAAAGATATATATGGATATGTCGAAATGCTTTTAAACTATCCTGAAGTGTAGGACTTGAAAGAATTTTTTTTTCATCTTTTGCATTCTTCCATTTTAAGTTGAGAACTGATTGCAGCATCCTACTGCTAAAAAACTTTCTTTCTATATTATGCTGCATTGTAGTAAGGAAAATGAGGATTTTAATGAATTTTTTTAATACAGTAATTATTGTACATTACTTACCTTTATAAAATTGATGTAAATTAAAAGCACTGTCTTTTATTTAAATGAGTTTCATTCTACCGTTGGTAAATGATCCCTACTATTTACTACTAGCTTCAAAATTTTAAATAATTAAAAAATAGGTTGGTTAAATTGAAATGGATAACATTTAATTGATTGTGTATTTTGGATAAAATTTCTTTTTTCCATTTAGCCAATGGTTGAAGATCTTTAGACAGGTATCATGTGTGATCTTGGCTAAAAAACTGATTTAATTATTAATTTAGTATATATACTTAATTAAATTCGTTTTGGTCTAATGGAATTAATTTATATAAGATTATAGCAAGAAGATATTTATTGTATCTTACAAAGTTGAAATTTATATGGTAAATTCTTAAAGAATAACAGTTTCTTTCATTTCTTCCACTTGGAAGAAACTTATTTCTTCCGGCCAGTTTTTTCCATGGTGTTTTTTGCGTTTTTTTCCACTGTGGAAGAAACTTGCCAACCCTGCTGAAAACGCCTTTAATTTTGGGACCGAGGATTCCAAAAGTTTAGAAACATCACTAAATAATAATAATAATAATAAAAAAGATATGGCATGCTTTAACCACTAGAGGGAAAGTGAAAAAGAAAAGCATGGAAAACCTAAAAATGGAAAAAAAAAAATGTGTCAAATTATAGTGATAATGAATAAAAGTAATAGGCTTGATAATACCAAAGATATATATTTACCAAGATACTGAAGATGGGTCAAATCATCAAGACCTTCAATTTTTTCTAGATAATTGTTAGGTACTTCTAACTTGGTCAAATACTTAAATCTCCATAGTTCATCAATATTCACAAGATCTGTAAAACAATATGGTACAACTTACTATTAATAATTGAATAAGTTTAAGAACATAAGAAAGAATTATTTATAAAATACAATTTAATGTGGTTAATTATATTATTAATATAATAATTATATTAATAATATAATTATATTAATATAATATTTAATTATATTTATATATTATTAATATAATTAAATTTCTTCATACACTTTTTCAGAGAAGAAGTAGAAAAGTTATTCAGCTTTCACAAGAATTTCAAAGATAATATAAATAGAAATAATAGCAATATTGATTATCTAAGCATTTGAACTATGTATCTCTATGACATATTTTTTTAGTTCGAAGGCTGCTGTAATGAAATATTATTTACAAATTTTCATAAAAATATTTTGCAGAAATATTAATTTATATTTTCAAATTAGCTACATTCTGGAGCTTTTTTCTTTCATATTTTTATAATCGTCATGAAAACATTCCATATCCATACATAAAAACATTAGTTAAATAATCTGAAAGATAGATAATTAGTACATCTCTCATTTAAAATGAAAATTTATGTGCAAAATTTTAATTATACCAATTAATAAAAATTGTAAGGTTGATAACCAGGGTTGTTTGATTTAAATCAGCTTCATTTAAATCAGAATTTAAATCATGATTAAAATCATTTTTTACTTTCTTCCATCTTCAATAGAAGAAAGTATTGTAATCGAAATTTTTTCGACTTCCGGTTTTCGACGGATTTGCATGTTTTAGGGGTCAGAGATTCCAAAAAACATGTTTATAGAAAATGTCTGTCTGTCTGTGTGTCCGTCTGTCTGTCGCCATTGTACCATCAAAAAGTGTATGAAGTTATGTGTAGAATTAAACCAAAATTTTATTATAAGTTTTTGGCTATGGCAAGCAGGTCCTCCCGGAATTTGGAAAAAATTCGCCGGTAGGGGGCGCTGATATAACAATTTTTGTGCAATTTTGAATATTGTACCATCCAAAAGTGTATGGAGTTATGCATAGAATTGAACCAAATTTTTAGTTTAAGTTTTTGGATATGACAAGCAGGTCCTCCCTGAATTTGGAAAAAAATCGCCGGTAGGGGGCGCCGTAATAGCGATTTTGAATATTGTACCGTCCAAAAGTGTATGAAGTTATGCATAGAATTAAACCAAATTTTTATTTTAAGTTTTTGGCTATGGCAAGCAGGTCCTCCCTGAATTTGGAAAAAATTCGCCGGTAGGGGGCGCTGTAATAGCGATTTTTGTGCGATTTTGAATATTGTACCGTCCAAAAGTGTATGAAGTTATACATAGAATTAAACCAAATTTTTATTTTAAGTTTTTGGATATGGCAAGCAGGTCCTCCATGAATTTGCAAAAAATTCGCCGTTAGGGGGCACTGTAATAGCGATTTTGAATATTGCACCATCGAAAAGTGTATGAAGTTATGCATAGAATTGAACCAAAAAAAATTTTTAAGTTCTTGGCTATGGCAAGGAGGCCCTCCCTTAATTTGTAAAAAAATCGCTCGTAGAGGGTGCTGTAATAGCAATTTTTGTGCCATTTTGAATATTGTACAGCCGAAAAGTGTATGAAGTTATGCATAGAATTGAACCAAATTTTATGTGTTTATTTTTGGTCATGTCACGAAGGTCCTCCCTGAATTTGGAAAAATTCTGCCGGAAGGGGGCACTATAATTGCGATGTCTGTACCATTTTCATTATTGTACCATCGAAAAGTGTATGAAGTTATCCATATAATTGAACCAAATTTTTTGTGCATGTTTCTGCCTATGGCAAACAAGTCCTCCCTGAACTTGAAAAAATTCTGAAAGAAGGGGGCGCTATAATTCTGATCTCTGTGCCATTTTCATTATTGTACCATCGAACAGCGTATAAAATTATGCATACAACTGAACCAAAATGTTTGTGCTTGTTTTTGGCTTTGGCCAACAGGTTCTCCTTGAATTCGGAAATATTGCGCGGTAAAGGGGCTCCGTGGTAGCGATTTTTGTATACTTTTCTTGATTTTTCGTAGTTCTATTGTGCATCGGCGGGAACTCGCTTCCTGCTATGCCGGCTATTCGCAAACAGTTGATAACGACAGAATAAGGAAAAATTAATAATTTTAACAAATATCATGATATAGATTAACTCGTTTTTAGTCCGTTTAATTGACTTGAGCAGAAATTTAAGATGAAAATCAAAGTTGGTATAGTATTGAACTAATAATTTTGAAGTATTAACATGTGTAACTAGGTTTTGAAATATTAAGATGTATAAGATAGAAGAAAGTTTTGGGATTGGCACATCCAACTAGTTTTTTTTTTTTAACATTGATATTTACAGGCTAAATAAGAAAAAACTTCATCTTTGAGGTTATAATATAAGTCATCATTCATGTCAATTAAAAATTATCTTTTAATAACTATAAATAAAACTTTTATAAATTGAAAATACTATTATTTTATGAAAGTAAATGCAACTGCATTAAGAATATTATCTATCCGTAGTACATTCCCAAAAAATACTCGTAAATGCTGTCTCATTTTTAAATTGTTTTCTTTCTTAATGATCACTTCATTTTTTCAAGTTAAGATGCTTAAACTAAAGTTAAATCTACTTAATATAATAGTATTTTCAGTGGAGAATTACTTCTGCCGAAGCAGATTATAAATAATTCACAAGTTTGTTTTATTTTTAGTTATGTTAAATTACAGTATCCCATAAGTTAATGACTGGTGTATTGGTCAAATAAAATGATCTATACTTGGACTAATTATAAATCAATACATATTTCAACTGCTTGTCTAACATAGAATTATCGAATTTCAATTTCACGTTTCTTCATAACTGAAAGTGTTTTATACCCCGTGAGTCATCCCTTTTTCCTTTCTTTTTCTAGAATTTATTGCTTACTGCAATCGAAAAGATAAATGTTATTGTATATAATTCAGGAGTCTGTAATGGATTTCCCTACAGTGTTCTGCTAATTAAATATATTGTAAAAGTATAAATATATATATGTGTCAAAAATATTGTAAACAGTTTTTTATATTTTTGAAAAATCTAATCACAATCATGTGAATTTGAATTTATTATTAAGTTCTTGTTTATGTTTTTAACAAGACCATTTATATATATATATATATATATATAAAGGTATGTAGTAGATACTTTGGTGACTTCAGCTGTTTTATGACATATCAAATTATATTTTAAAATGATTAAATTTGTGAAAGTGGAAAGTTTGGAAACAGAAAAGTTTAGGGAGAGGTCTATTTTTAAGAAAAAGAAAAAAAAAAACAATATGAAGGGGAAGATGAACATTTTTGTGACAGGTCTTGTTTTAAGATTTAAAAAAATGCTGAAAGGTCTTTTAAAGGACTCAATTTTTTCCTAAACAGTTCTCTGTTATTTAAAAGCTAAGCAGTCATTCCTACCATCAACTAAGCTTGATGAATTGCTGATGGCTGAGAACATCATACAACACAGTATTATTTGAAAAATTTATTTATTTTTACTATTCTATGTGCAATTTTTATATCCCTTAAAGCCTCTATTTAAAATGTTTTAATACCCACCAGCAATGATTGTGACAGTGCCTCAGGCATCGACACGGGCTGGAATTTCCAGAAAGGTATCTTGGTCCAGTCCATACGAAAATCAATGAAAACAGGACTGGTCCATGCAAAAATCAATTAAATCAGTGCTCAATTTCTATGAAAGATTCCGATTTTTCTTAACATACAATTAACCTTTCAGCGGGCGCAAATTTTACGACAAACGGAATATTCCTTACACTGCTTTCACAAACTGTATCGAAAGTGCTTCAAGGTCATTCCTATTCCTTTATGGGTCCCCTCCCTTCGCGATGAAATGGGTGTGATCCAATTCCAAGGTTAAATTTCAGCTTCGCAGTAGGTTTTACGCAGAGCTGTGCTATATTCGTAAAGTTTACGACACGCGTCCGCTCTTGTGAATTGAAATAATAATAATTTTTTTCTTGTTTTTAAAGCTTTATTTCGGCAGCTCTATATTTAATGTTTATTACACTGTCTTATCAGTTGATTTTATGTAGTCTAAAAATATATTTTTAGTAGGATTTTCAAAATATGGCTTCAAGATGGGTAAAGTATGAAGATATTCCACGCCTTCTTCAGGAACTATCTGATGAGGAAAAAGAAGATAATAATGAGGAAGCAGATCTGGAAAGTGACAGTGATCTTAGTGATGAAAATATCGAAGTAAATTGCATCAGCAGTGAATCCGAGCAAAGTATTTCTGAGGACGAACAAGAAAATGCATTTGAAGATGAAGAATTTTACATTGGTAAAGACACAACTACCAAATGGCGTAAAATACAATACACAAAGTGCTCGAAGACAAAAAAGCTGAACATTGTCAAAGTTCTTCCTGGCATCAAAACTTTTGCGAAAAATATAGAAGACGAAGTTGGATCATTTATGAAAATAATAGATCTAAATATGGTTGATGAAATTTTGAAATGTACAAACCAACATATAAATCAGTTAAGATCAAAACATAACTACTCCAGAGAAAGAGACTGTCAAGATGTAACAAGATGTGAAATGATGGCGTATTTTGGACTATTGTATTTGATAGGAATAAAAAAGGGACATCATGCCAATGTGAAAGAATTATTTTCAAATGATGGTACAGGAATAGAAATAGCAAGGAGCGTCATGAGCTATAAGAGATTTTTATTTCTAACGAGATGTCTTCGATTTGATGACAGAACAACAAGAATTTCCAGACGTAAGGAGGATAAGCTGGCAGCTTTACGAACAATTTTTGATTGTTTTCTAAGAAATTGCAATAACTGTTATAGTATGAGTGAATTTGCTACGATAGATGAAATGTTGCATCCCTTTCGTGGTCGTTGCCAATGGATTCAGTATATTCCAAGTAAACCTGCAAAATACGGAATAAAAATGTACGCTCTATGTGATTCAAAAACTTTTTATACATACAATCTCGAAATTTATTGTGGATTGCAACCTAATGGTCCATATGCAGTTTCAAACTCTCCACTGGATGTTGTGAAAAGGTTGGTTACTCCAATTGAAAATTTGCGCAGAAATATAACTACAGATAATTACTATACTAGTATTCCTCTGGCAGATTTTTTGCTGCAAAAGAAGCTAACACTTGTGGGTACCCTAAAGAAAAATAAGAAGGAAATTTCACCAAAGTTTTTGCCATGCAAGGAAAAGGTGGTTAAATCGACAATATTCGGTTTTCAAAAAGATAAAGCTCTTGTTTTTTATGTCCCTCGAAAGAACAAAGCTGTCATACTCCTGTCTACAATGCATGACACATCAAATATTGACAAAGATACAGGTAAACCGGAAATTATCTTGGATCACAACTCTACAAAAGGTGGAGTAGACACTGTCGACAAAATGTGCGCTACATACTCTGTTTCGCGGATTACAAGGAGATGGCCATGTGCAGTCTTTTACAGCCTTATGAATATTGCCGGAATAAATGCACAAATTTTATATATGCTATCAAAACCTGCAGAAAATCCTCCAATTCGAAGAATTTTCTTGAAAAACTTAGCACTGGGACTTATGAAAGAACACCTTACAGCTCGAGCCAAAATTCGTTCTTTACCACATGATATTACAACATTTCTAAGTCTTAATTATGCCTTACCTTCTGAAGCAAGTACTGAAGAAGAGAGAACGCAAGAACAACAAGTACAGAAACGCGGAACTTGCGGTGTGTGTGTAAAAGAAAGAAGATCATCAGCATCAATGAAATGCTATATATGCAACAGATATACCTGCAAGCAACATTCTCTTACAAAAATTCGATGCCTTGAATGTCAGGAGAGTGATGCTAGTGACTAAAAACTTATAAAATATAATTATTTCTCTTATAATCTATATCCTTTTTTGATTTTCACATCCTTTTTATGCGGTATTATTGTTTATCTCATTGTCTCTCATGTTAAAATTTTGTCAATATTTCCTTTTATCTTAAAAAAGTGTATTGTTTTATATTTCCAACTATAATAAAAGTTTAATTTGATCCATTGATATGCAAAAATTGTTTTTTAATTTAACTTATATTATAATTGTGAAATGTCTTGGATTTATAACAGCGCAAATATGGGAAAACTTTTTGTCGTAAAAAATACGACACGCGCCTGCTCATGCAAAAAAATATAGCGCGCTCGCTGGAAGGTTAAGATTCTTTTAACGAATACTACATACATATTTATGAAGAAATTTTACAGCATATTTTAGATTACTATGTGTTCGCAAAACAGAAACTACTCAATAGCAACACTAATGATTACTTAGACTCTAAGACTTACCAACATTCAAATAAAGATTCATTAAAAAAATTAATGTAGTTTAGAATAAAAGAAAAATAGAGGTTAGCAACATCATAACTTTTGATGTCATTTCCTAAAACTTCATTTAGATTAGAGTGTAAAAAAATCATGATTTTTTTTTTTTTTAAATAAAAAAAATCAGATTTTTTTTATTTAAATCGCATTTTTTTTTTTATTTAAATCGGATTTTTATGATTTTTTTTCCCAGCATTAAAATATTGAATAGATATCAAGAGTTTTAGGTTACCAAAGCAATTAAACCTCTAATTGCTAACATAATCTATGCTTTCACACTGTAATAAAATTTAATTATTAGTTAATAATTACAGAAATCATAAAAACTGCAAATTAGTAGTTTCATTAGTTAGTAGAATAGGTACTTTTCGGTTAGCCGGGCACCAGTGTTATATATACATATATATATATATATACATACATATATATATATATAAATGCATTATATATGTATCTATTCATACATATATATGTATATGTATGCATATATAACACTGGCGCCCGGCTAACCGAAAAGTACCATAGAATACAATAAAGTTAAACACATTAATATTTTGTAATAATTATGCAAAACTATATTAAATACTAGTGATATTTACATTTATTAAAATGCAAATTTATAATTTAGTATTCAATCTAGAACTAGATGGAAAAGGGGCAGGATGCTAGTTCCAAAAAAGGGCACTATTTCATAAAGAAATATTATTAGTAATGTGTTTAGTAACAATAAGGAAAAAAAGTATATATTTTTTTTTATATGATAAATAAAAATTCATTAATTTTTAATAATTTTATAAATTACAAATTGAAATTAGAATTGAATAACATGTTTTAATAATATCCTGTTATTTCTTAAGAAAAAGTTTTATCATTTTTGTAAGGTCTTGAGCACACGTATTTAGAAATACTGCGGTATGGAGAAGTTTGTTTTTTTTTACAAAAAAATCTGGCTACGACTACAGGTAAATTTCACTATTTTTTAAAAAAGAAGGATGCATTTTGTCTAAATCATAACTTGTATTATGTATATGTATGTTAACCAAAAAAATTATGAAAACGAGTTACAACCATCAATACACACATACAAAGTATATGAATAGCCAGTTATACCTGAAATTCTCAAAATATAAAACAGCAGCACTATTACCTTCCAGTGGGGATCTCTTGTTGTGCTTAACATTTTTATACCAATTAGTTCTTTTTTTCCTTATACATTCTTTTACAACAGCTGTTGAGCAGATGTTATTCTTCCATTCTCCTTTAGCTCCAATATTTGATATAAATTTATTATTGCAAAAGAGAAAATAAGATTCTGTTTATTTACTCTCTTACTTTGCAGAAATTTATTAAACTTGCTATGCTTATTTTGCATAAAAGAATGAATAATTTGATTACTTAAAGGAAATTATGACATTGCAAATTATATTACATTTAAATATAATTTTTAAATGAAATGCTTTTTATGCCTTTACAAACTTACTGTACTTAATTTTTTACAAGACTTAAAAGCTTCAAAATTAAGCTTCTAGAAACAATTATTTAAAGTCTGTTTTTTTTTTCATTTATTCATAAGATAAAATACTTGTAGAAACTTTTCAAATTATATTAATCTTAGATTTTAATACTTTTATGTCATTTTAAACATTCAGAAATTTTTTTATTTTAATCAATGATTTTTTAAAAAAAATCAGTTGATTAAAATCATGATTCAATTGCTGATTTAAATCAACTGATTAAAATCGTTGACACCCTAATTTAGATTAACAGTTTAATGTGTAGAATGTACCTATGTTAGAATGTAAAATCTCTATTTTTTCATATAACTTCAGTTATTTGTTTATTCTTTTTACTTTTTAGCTTTCATTCCCACTTTTTTACTTAATTGAGTAACACAATTTATGCTTAAGTATTTAAGATTAAAAAAAAAAAAAAAAGATGAAGCAAGTTTGGATAATTGAACATTTGTCTAATTAGGGTTTAGATAACTGATGCTCTACTGTACTGAAAATCACTTTAAATAATTATCAAGAATGTAAATGACAAATCTGCTTTTAAAAAATACATAGATTTATTTAATTATTTTGTAAGACATATTATATATATTAAACAATATATTTTAAGTAGTGGTGTACAGAGTAGTATTGTAGCCAAGTACTCAACTATTTACTACTCGGCCGAGTATTGAGTAGTTGTACATAAGAAATAATATATATATATAAATATATTAATCTTGAGCATCTATATATATATATATCTTACGCAGCGCGAAAAAAGGCTGAATTTGTAGCTTGCCTTTTGGCAACAAATGTAATAACATAAAATTAATTTGCCTTATTACATTCCCGCAATCAGAAGCGTGATTTCACCACTGAAACTTGCATCATATTTAAAAGAAAAATTTCAGTGCTTTTAATCAAATGTAAACATATTAAAATGATTCTTTTGAATATGCACTAATCACGGAAGAGCAGAGGAATAAAATTATGTCATTCGGAAAACAAAAAATGCATTTTCACCCATACTATAAAATATTTTACTACATCTGTGTCCGTGATGACGTCATATTCACTGACTTTTCCTCCTGCATCTAAATAGACTGAATTGCTATTTATTTAAACAACTTTAGTATGCAGAAATTAAAATATTTCTGAAAATTACATAATTTCCAATTAATTATAATAAATATTTAATGAAACTCATGAATTTTAAAACAATTGCTTAAATAATGTTCTAATCTTGAAAGGAATGAATGGTTCTGTTGTTGAAAATGATGTCATATTTGAAAGAAAGGATGCATTCTCACATAGACTCAAAAAATGGGATGGCACACAGTAGAAATGTTTCAAACAAACAACTGATTTATGGGTAAGTTTTCCATTGTGTGAAGGAGTAGTGATTGGTCTGTTTTACGGTCACATGATGTATTCAGCAAATCAGCTTTTTGATCAAGAATTTCTTTTAGACACAGCAGAAAACATGTTGTTTACATTTTGTGAACTTGCCAAGCGCCTGAGAGTTATTGTATTTTTCATGTTGAATGAAGTTTTTGACGATAATTGTTGACTATCTTGCTATCATGTACTGTTTTACTGTGAGTTTTTCTAAATGAATTTAAACCGTGCTGTACAATATTATAGGCACAATGAGTTTTACATTAATTGTGCTTCCAAGGTGTGTTTTCAGTTAATTATTTTACATTTCCATAATAGTTTCATAATGTTAAAATTATTTATACCCATTGGTAAGTACCAACTAAATATGTTTTTAATTGTGTTTTCAACAAATGCTTTCAATTGCATTTTTTTTACATTAAAACTTTTTGTAAATTTTATATGTTAAAATGATTTATGATAGTACTCACACTGGCTAGAGTTACTGGAAAAAGAGGTGAGCGAGCGAAGCAAGATGTGACCAAGTATTGGTTCCTATGAGAATTCATAGGGGTTGGAGAGCATTAGCAAGCAGAGCCCTCTAGTATAATCATATTTCTTTAAATTAACTTTAAAAAAATTCTAATTAACTAATTAAATTTGAAATTTAATTATGCACCCCCAGTAGCAGAAATTTCTCCAAGTGCCTGCGACAGATACTTCAGGGGCAAAAAATAATCTGCAGGTAAAATATTTTTACAACTGATGCATTAATTAATCAAACAGTCACTTACCTGTAGCATTTTTAGGCATTTTATAAATTTTTATTATTAATAATCTTAACTTTTTGTATTAAGTAATTGTTCAATTGTAAAAAAAGACTTTAATACTGAAAGATAGATATAGATGGCAGCACTACGAGAATTGAAAATGACTGGTTTTCTCTGCCTTAAAAATAGAAGACTTTATTCAATTTTTATTCTTATTATTTTAACTCTTTTTTAATTTTAAAATTCCTATTATCCTTTTTCTGTATTATATGCATATTAATCTTGTTTTATTTTCTTTTATTAGATAAATTTTATTCTGTATTTTGATGGTCATGTGCGGACCTGTAATAGAACATTCCAATGTTGTGTTTCTAAAATCTAAGATGTGAAAGTCAAATTCGATTCGATTAAAGTTTGAAAAGACAAGTTATTCGTAATTCTTTATGTGAAATCTTTATTCGTTAAGTATGCTCTATCCTCATCCATGTAAAATCAACAATTTCTTTTATTTTAATTCATCCACTTCAAGTTCGCCTGTTTTGAAATACAATTCTTCGATGACACATTTCGAACGCAACTGGAGTCTGCATCAAGAAATCAAAGGTACTGTTCCTTTTTCTCTGTTTAATTCAGTTGAATAAAGACAAATCTATTCTAATCATCTTTAAAACTACACATAAAAAAAAGCTCTGGTCCGTCGGAAGCCTAGGAGATAACTAGTAATAATCGTATTTATTTAATTTGTTATAATGAAAACAAAAGCAGAAACTGCTGCAGAATCAAAATTTCTTTTTACTGTTAAAGAAATAAAGAGATTTAGCGCTCAAGTTACTGACGCAATTGAAAATAAAACATTAAAATTAATTGAAAAGTTAAAGGCTGAATTGATAAGTTTAGAAAATGATTTAAAAAAATCTTATTTTGGCGTAGCTGAAGAAAGTGTAAATTCGTTATACGAGTCCTTTACTGAAGCTAAAGATATTGTTGTTGATGATTTAGTGAAAATTGAGCAATTTTTAGAAAGTCAAGGCGTAAAATCACAAGAAAATCAAAGTGCAGTTAATAATATCTCAAATATAGGAGTTAGTAATAACGCTTTGAAGCTTCCTAAATTCGAATTACCCATTTTTTATGGAGATGTCACTCAATGGATTAGCTTCAAAGAGATATTTTTGACTTCAATTCATAATAATAAATCTCTTTCAGATCAGTTAAAATTTTCGTATCTTATAGCTAGTGTTAGGAATTATCCTTCAAAATTAATTTCCGGTTTTTCAATTTCTGGGGAAAATTATAAAGAAGCTTGGGAAACTCTTATTAATAGATATGACAATCGTAGGAATTTGGCATATTCATTGCTGTCTAAATTTTTTAATGCCAAACCATTGAAATCGCCCACGCAGAAAACTATTTTAGAGCTATTGGATACATGCAATGAAGTGATTCGTAACTTAAAATCTTTGAAATTCGAATTTAATGAATTTGTTGATTTGATTTTAGTGTATATAGTACAAAATAAATTTGATGAATCCTTAAAAAAGCAATGGGAATTATCCTTAAATAATGATTCATTTCCAACTTATGAAATGTTGATGACATTTCTCGAAAAACAGGCTCGTAGTTTACAAAATTGTAACTCTAAATTTTTTAAAGGTGAATCCAAATCTAATTTAAAATTTGAAAGTAAGTCTCAACATTTTTCAAAAAAATCTGTCGCCAATACAGTAGTGATGGATAATGTAAATAAAACTACAAATATTTTATGTTCACAGTGTAAAGAATCGCACCCACTTCATAAATGCCCAGAATTTTCAAAATTATCTCTTGATCAACGTTGGAATTTGATAAAATCAAAAAGGCTTTGCACTAACTGTTTAAGATCAAATCATTTCGTAGTCGATTGTCGTATTACGACTACTTGTAGGCATTGCAATTCTAAACACCATACACTCCTTCATCGTGATCAGTCTATCCCTGCATCACAGAATTCTTTCAGGCAACAAGATCGTGTTACAACACCAAATGCTGTTGTTAATTCTAATGAATCTAACTGTTTAAGTTCTCAGTCTATTAATGAAAATTCTCAAACATTGTTGGCTACTGCCATTATAAAGGTTAAATCTAAATCGGGAAAATTTATTCCTTGCAGAGCGATGATAGATAGTGCTTCTCAGAAGAGTTTACTTTCAAAATCTTGTTGCAAAAAATTAGATCTTCCATCTAGGCCTACAAATCATAGAATCTCAGGAATAAATAATTTAGTCGCAGAAACGGCTCTTCAGGAAGTTTCCTTGACATTCTCTCCACATTTCAATAATGAAACTTTTCACTTAGATGCATTAGTTGTTAATCAGATTACAACCAATTTACCAAATTTTTTGATTACAACTAAATATTGGCCACACATTGAAGGCTTGAACCTTGCGGATCCTAATTTTCATTTGTCCAGTCCTATTGATATACTTATAGGCGCAGATTTATTTGCTAACATCATAATAGGGGAATCAATTCTGGGACCTAAAGGATCACCGAGTGCTGTTAATTCCAGACTGGGTTGGATTCTTTCGGGGATCATTTATTCAAATGAATCAAATCAAAATTCATTTATTAGTTGCCATGCCACTACACAGATAAGTTCTCAACTACAAAAATTTTGGGAACTTGAATCGGTTCCTACTTCTGATCCAATTTCTCTAGTTGAAGACAACTATGCGAAAACAGTTTCACGTTCAGAATCTGGAAGATATATTGTAAATCTACCCTTTAAATCTAAACCTGTTCTCGGAAACTCTAAATCTCAAGCCTTAAAACGTTTCTACTTCTTGGAGAAAAAACTTCAAGAAAACCTCTTGCTTAAAGAGCAGTATTTATCCTTCATGCGCGAGTATATCGACTTAGGGCACATGGAACTTGTTCCAGATTCAGAAATTTCAAATCCTGATCATTTTTATCTTCCACATCACGGGGTGTTAAAAGAAGATAGTTCTACAACTCGGCTTAGAGTTGTATTTGACGCATCTGCGGTTGGTTCAGAAGGCCGCTCCTTGAATGATTATCTAGAGATAGGTCCAAAATTGCAACCAGAAATCTTTCCTCTACTGTTAAGATTCAGAATGCATCCAATCGCCTTTAGTTCTGACATCGAGAAAAGGTTTAGGCAAATTCTCGTCAATCAAAATCATGTAGATTATCAACGCATTCTTTGGAGATTCAATTCAGATGAAATTATTAAAACATACAGGCTGTTGACCGTTACGTACGGAACTTCTTGCGCTCCATTTTTGGCCGTTAGGACATTACACCAATTAGCAAATGACAATGAGCAAAATCATAAAGAAGTCTCTCAGACAATTCTGAAAAGTACGTACGTAGATGATTTACTTTCTGGTTCGGATTCAAAGGAAAATGCCCAAAAATTGGTAACTGAGTTAATCGAAGTTATGAAAAGCGGAGGTTTTAATCTATGTAAGTGGACTTGTAATGATCCAGAAGTAATTGCTCATTTACCAGATGAAATGAAGGCTTCATCGCAAAAGGTAATTCAGGAAGATGATACCGTTAAAGTCCTCGGACTACTTTGGGATTCTTCCAAAGATGTTTTACAAATTCGTTTCAATGATTTTAAAGAAGTAAAAACAAAAAGAGATTTGTTATCAGTAGTGGCTACAATATTTGACCCCTTGGGTTTCCTAGCTCCTACTACAATAAGATTAAAAATCATGCTGCAAGATCTTTGGAAAGATAAGATTTCGTGGGATGAAGAAATCCCAGATTCCATACTACAGGTTTGGAATGAGTTTTTATCAGAAATTCATTTGCTAAAGTCAATTGAAATACCCAGATATATTAATTCTTATAATCAAAATGATGTCCAAATTCAGTTACATGGTTTTTGTGATGGCTCAGGTAAAGCTTATGCTGCTGTCACTTACTTACGTATTGTTACTCCTGACGAAGTATTTGTCAACTTGATTGCAGCTAAAACTAAAGTAAATCCTATAAAACCTCAAACACTGCCACGTATTGAGCTTTGTTCTGCTCTTTTATTAGCCAAGTTATGCTCAGCCATCATCGATACTTTGCCAATAAATTTTGACAATATTTATCTGTGGTCAGATTCCCAAATCATTCTCAGCTGGTTAAAATCACCTCCTTTAAAAGTAAATCAATTTGTTCTAAATCGAGTCTGTCAAATCCAATCGTTAATGCCTTCATGTGAGTGGAATCATATTCCAGGTATTCTAAATCCTGCAGATTCAGCTTCTAGAGGTATTTCTCCACGAAAGCTTCTTCATCATTCGCTATGGTGGCATGGGCCTCCATGGCTGCTATCAAATGAACCAATCCCAATACCTTTGTACAATCCTCCGATATCTGAGTTAAATTCAGTAATTCAATCTGTCAGCAATGTAACTCAAGTAACTGCCCTTCCAGACTTTATTCTTAAGTTCTCCAAATTCTCTAAGTTATCAAGAGTCACAGCGTGGTGTCTTAGATTCATTTATAATGCTAGGCATAGTGCTACAAAAAATTCTGGAAATCTGAGTGCACAAGAAATCTCTGATTCTATTCAATGCATTGTGAAATTAGTACAAAATTCTGAATTCGGTACAGAACTTAAATTATTAAAAGAAAGAAAACCCTTACCAAGCAATAGTAAATTATTATCATTAAATGTGTTTTTAGATTCTAGTGATATTATTCGAGTTGGTGGTCGTTTGTCACAACATCAGACATTAAGTTTTGATAGAAAGTATCCTATGCTACTTCCAAAAAATCATATTATTACTAAGTTATTGATAAATCATGTCCATGAACAACATCTACATGCTGGTACACAGCTAGTACTTTCTATATTACGCCAACAGTACTGGTTTGTGAATGGTCGTTCTACTGTACGACAAGAGCTCCACAAATGTGTACTTTGCAAACGCCTTAAGTCTCAAGCTTGTCAACAAATGATGGGAGACCTTCCCGTTGACAGAATCACCCCAATTCGTCCATTTTCCAAGGTGGGTTTAGACTTTGCAGGACCCTGTTTAACTAAACCAAATTTGCCAAGAAGTAAGATCAAAATTAAATCATATATAGCAGTATTCGTCTGTATGTGCACTAAGGCGGTACACCTTGAGTTGGTATCAGACTTGTCTGTGCAAGCACTGCTAGCAGCCTTGAAGCGATTTATCGCGCGTAGAGGTCTGCCGTCCGATGTATATTCAGATAACGGCAAGAACTTCACAGGTCTGGCTAATCAGTTAAAGCAGCTATTTCAATATTTGAAAGAAAATGAAGTTCAAGGATTTCTTTCGAGCCAGAAAATCAATTGGCATTTCATCCCTCCATATGCACCACACTTTGGTGGGCTATGGGAGGCAGCTGTAAAGCTTACTAAAAATCACATTCTAAGAGCATGTAAAGCTAGTGTATTGAATTTTGAAGAATTAACTACTTTGCTTTGTCAGATTGAAAGTTGTATAAATTCAAGACCCTTAACTCCTATGTCTTCGGATCCATCAGATCCACATGCATTAACTCCAGGTCATTTTCTAATAGGAGCACCCCTCCTTGATATTCCAGAATCTTCAAATCCCAGAATTCTAACATTAAATGCTCGGTGGCGCTTGATCGAAAAAGCAAAGAATCAATTTTGGTATAGATGGTCACGTGAATATCTTCAACATCTCCAACAGCGTCCAAAATGGACTACTCCACGAGCTAATCTACGAGAAGGAGACTTGGTGATTGTTCATGATCGAATTCAGCCCATGAGATGGAAGTTGGGCCGCATTCTAAAGACTTTTCCTGGACCGGACAATCTTGTACGAGTTGTTTTGATAAAAACAGCTGACGGTGACATCAAGCGTCCCATTTCAAAGGTGTCTCCTCTCCTGCCGGGGGCGGAGGATGTTCAATTGTAAAAAAAGACTTTAATACTGAAAGATAGATATAGATGGCAGCACTACGAGAATTGAAAATGACTGGTTTTCTCTGCCTTAAAAATAGAAGACTTTATTCAATTTTTATTCTTATTATTTTAACTCTTTTTTAATTTTAAAATTCCTATTATCCTTTTTCTGTATTATATGCATATTAATCTTGTTTTATTTTCTTTTATTAGATAAATTTTATTCTGTATTTTGATGGTCATGTGCGGACCTGTAATAGAACATTCCAATGTTGTGTTTCTAAAATCTAAGATGTGAAAGTCAAATTCGATTCGATTAAAGTTAGAAAAGACAAGTTATTCGTAATTCTTTATGTGAAATCTTTATTCGTTAAGTATGCTCTATCCTCATCCATGTAAAATCAACAATTTCTTTTATTTTAATTCATCCACTTCAAGTTCGCCTGTTTTGAAATACAATTCTTCGATGACACATTTCGAACGCAACTGGAATCTGCATCAAGAAATCAAAGGTACTGTTCCTTTTTCTCTGTTTAATTCAGTTGAATAAAGACAAATCTATTCTAATCATCTTTAAAACTACACAGTAATAAAGAGCTAAACATAATATGAAGCAAAATAAAGGTTCGATGAAAAAGAATCTGCAAAAGTGAAAAGAAAATCTGCGCTGCCCGACTGCCATTTCGAACTTTCTGCTTCCGGGTATGCACCTTTTAAACACAATTTTTGAAAATTCAAAAACAGTAGAAACATTTAGAAAAAAAAAAAAAAAAAAAAGAATTGATACATAAAAAGTACAATTAACCAATGTGAAATTAAAACTGATTCTTCAATTTATCTAAAGCATTCTGATACCTAAAATCTGCCCATTAGAAATGGTTATTTGGTTGCTGTAACAACTCATTGAATAATGCAAAATGCTGATGTTAAAAGTTGCTTGCATTATTCTTAATGTGCAGCCTATAATAAAAACAGGTTTATCATTCCAGTGTGCTATTCTGACATGTTACCTAAATCTAAAAGCATTGTGAGACATTTTAACCACTCCATTGCTGCATGCTCAAAATTTTAAATGGTTCAGTTACATATGTCTATATGAACAAATAAAAAATTAATCATAAGAGTAATTAATCATAATAAGGATCTCAAAATAGCATATGTTGAAAAGATTGCATGAATTAAAGCGGTCTATTTGCCTTTATGTTGCAGAAAACGGAATAATAAATTTAACCACAGTTCAGTGGCAATTGTTGGAAAGTGTAGTGAAATTATTATTGTCATTCAAAAAAAAAATCGTAGCATTGATGAGCTCAAATGAATAGATCATATTAGAAGTATCACCACAAATTAAAACATTCCTAAATGTTTTGGGGTACAATGAAAGGGACATTAAAAGTTGAATTGTAAAAAAGATTCACATTTGTGAAAGATGAAAACAGTAAATAAGAATCAGCAGGATACTATTGAAATTGAAATCCAATAACATTTTTATTATTTTATAGGAACTGCTGTTGATCCTAGATTTAAATTGTCATTTTTCACTGAAAAATACAAATTTGGAATTAAGAAATGCATAAAAAGTAAAGCTGTAGAACTGATACATCAAGATCAATCTGAAATTCAAAATCTACCTAAAAAAGTAAAAATAAAGCATGAAAACACTACTAGTGATGTCAATGTAGAATAGTTCATCTATTTTTCAGCAATCTTTTGATGAGATTGCAAATAAACAGGAGAATAATTATGACATTAACACAAGATCGGAAACCGAATATGAAGAAATGGTAGAAAAACAGACTTCCTTAGCAGGGAGATTCATTGGGTAAAATGGATAGTCTATTTGCATGGAGGAAAATATACAGTAAAACTTTTCCCACTATGGGCAAGCTTGCAAGAAAATTCTTTTTTGCACCTTCAAGCAGTGCTTTCAAGAAATACATTTTTTCTGAGGCAGGACAAATTTACAATAATAAAAGAAATGCTCCTGAAAATGTAGAAAAATTGCCATCTTAGCACTACAATTTATGATATAACAAATTTAATTATTAATTTTTTTTTCTTTTTTCTATTTGTTATATTTTCTGTTTTTGTATCTAAAATCATAGTCTTTTCTTAGTTTTAAAATGACCTACTTTTATTTGTACAGATGTAACACTATTTTTGATCGGCATAGTTTTTTCTTAACTTTTCTGTATTTTATATTTTATATGCCAGGTAACTAGTTTTTAAGAATACTTGCATATATTATTCATTTATATTCTAATAACTTTTACAGATTAGTTATAAATTCCTTTGTCTTCCATAATGACAATATTGCTTAAAAAATGAAAATTTTAAAACTACTCGGCCAATTGGCTGAATATGACGAATACTCGGTATGGCTCTAATTTTAAGATATAAAAGGCTAAGATATATAAGATATAAAAATCTTAATATTTTATTAATTATTTTTTAAAGAAAAAGGCAATGAGCTATTACTTTGATGTTCTAGATCTAGTGAAAATACCACATCATTCTCAAGGCCACCAGTCTCTATAAGCTTATGAAATTCTGAAACATCTAAGTCCTGAGTAGAGACTATCTTTTGGACTACTTTTTCTTCTAAAAAAGTTTCAGTCATGATAACTGGCTCAGGTGTTGCTGATATTCTATTTCCCATCTGCAAGAGTAACACAATTTTAAAATAAGTGTACAGAAGCAGTACATAGATTTAAGTTAAGAAACTTGATTTTTGTAACAGTTTTAAAATCAAAACTCAGAAATGATTTGTAATAAAATTATTTAATTTTAAATAGGCAAATTTCTTATGAAACAAAATGCAAATATCTCAAAAATGTAAACAGAAATAAAATCATACTAAAAGAAATAGAGATATACTTTTTTTTATGTCAATTACACACAGGGCTTAAAATGTTTTCAGTATATGGATTCAAAACATCACATCATATAAATGTATCTTTTTAGCACATTTAAAGAAATAAACTAGTATGTTGCGATCAGCAACCAGCACAAAACTTTCTTTAATATGATTTTACATTAATTTAAATAGTGCTACATTACACAGCAACAGTTATAAAATATAGTGCATTTCTCTGCATTTAATCTGGAGTTACAGTGATCAGTTAATAAAAATAAAACACACTTCAATACTATCTCCTGCTGAATATTCAAACATGAAATTGGACCAACGCATTGTATATTTTCAATTAATAACTTCAAAGATAAAATTATGTGCATTTCTGGCCAATAAAAATTGAAACATAGCAATAATGATGTTCATAACAACAACAACAAAAAAAAAATAGCATAAAAGCATTTCCTGCTGAGTGAACAAAATCTAATCAGCACCAATTTATGTCAAGGTCTAACCGATTCTAAAGTTTGATGAAATTACATCCCACAGATGATGAGTTACAGCTATCACAAAAATTGTGAAAATACAGATTAGCAGCATTAACTTTTAGACTATATGCACCAAAATATGATTAATACCTATATTGTGCCAGGGTGTAACTGAAAATGAAAAAAACTGCAGTTTCATGAAATTTCATACATTTTTAAAAATAACCAAATCATGTTCAGGACATATAGTCCATAGATCAGGAAATGGCAGTTGCTCCCCCCATCTTGGAAGAAAAGTCCATTTTGAAGAAGGCAGAACGGGTTGGGAGAGAGGGTTGCTTTAGGACAAGAAAAATCGCCAAGTACCTCTCCTGATATTGCTATGACAGCTGGCGGCTGCCTTTGGCAGATAGTAGCACATTGTGTTTCTCTTTTATTAATCTCTTTAGTAGTACTTTATTATTATTTTTTATAAACTAGTGTCTTTCACAATAAATTGCTATTGTATATAACAAATTGTTATTTACATAAGAAACCAAAATGCCGCTGAAATGAAAATCAATTCATTCGAAGGAAAGAATGATTATGAATAATGTCACAAAGTTTTTTTTAAAAGAAGCTAACACACAGAAACTTTTGTTTCCTTTATCGCAAGTACAAAAGTGTGCTTTTATTGCTACTGGAATATCCCATCGAACAGAGAAGGAATCAGAAGAAATATTCTGGTCTTTATTTTTTTTTTTTTTTTCTAAATAGGTACCCAAAACCCTATAAAATATAGTACTTAAGTATTTCGTTAGTTGAACCTCTGTTCATATTAGACTATTAATTATCAATAGTATTAAGACAATCATTCTTAAATAATTAGATGACGACATACATTAGACTCACGTGTTTATTCACAGCTTACAATGTCCAGCCGTAGCTTAAGCTTGCTGCCCGGCATCTGCATACAGTTACAGTTAGTTGATCAGTTCTTCTAGATTATTATATACTACATTACATGTTACAAACCCAACTCAAAAAACTTTCGCTGTTCTGCACAGGTTGGGTTGCTATAAAATTCTATTTGAAATCATCAGAAGCACACAAAAAATTTCCTTGTCCCAACCCGAAATGAAAGAAAATTATTTCTTTTTTTAAATGTTAAGATTGAATAATTATCTTGAAGTATTTTTGTAAAAGTGCAACTTTTATGAAGTTTTATTCAAAAAAATGATCCTGATTAAGTCACATGACTTAGGTTCTTACTATATAGATAGATAGCCATCAATTATATTTTTATTGTCGATTTTATCCTTAATGAACAAATATATATATTCATTCATATTGAAATACTATATAGCTCTTAATTTAAAAAAAATATTTTGGATTGTCATTTGAAAATTTGGGCTAACATGAAACAATTAGATTCTGCCCGACACGTAATAAAAAAAATTAGTCCCGAACCTTAAACTTTATAATTTAATCATTTAAAACTATAAATTTAGGTAAAATTTCATGATTTTCACATTTTGCCATTGTTATTCTTAAAAAAACTTTTTTTCACCCCTTCTTCCATTGAAATTCGGCATATAAAATGTTCTTATACTGACCCCCCTCTCCCTCCCCACGAGCTAGCTTCACCAATCTGCGTTCAGACACCCCAGGCTCTAAATACACAATAATTTGCTTTGTTTTTAAAATACTGCTGAAGATTGGCATATAATTAAATGACAGTGACGATCTTCTATAATCAGGTTGCCATTCGATTCGCTTTTATTGGGAGATTTTTTGGTTCTTAAAGTCGAATGAACTGCTGTCACGACATTCATTGTTTTAAATATGACATAATTTTTACCAAAGCTTTCTTTACCTTTTACTTACCCATCATACGTGGTATAGAGCAAGTCTTGTAATTGCTTTAAAAAAAAAAAAAAAAAAAAAAAAAAAAAAAAAAAAAAAATTAAGTTGACGGATTTACACTTTTCAGACACTGGAGATTCTGTAAAACATACTTTTAGAAAAAAAATTTGCCATCCATCTGTGTGTGTCTGTAAATGCTCTATCTCCCAAACAAATTCAGATAGAGACTTGAATTTTGGTGTGTACTTAGTATGTAATAATGAGAAAAAGCCTATTGAATATGAGTAACCTCAATTATCCTTAACTATTTTTTTCGAACTCTCAAAATATTTGTTCTGATAAAAGGTATATAAAAATTTTCGAAATTGTTTATTTTAAGGAGTGAATATATAAAAGACAATAGAAAACATAAATTTTGCATAAAGAATAAAGTCGATCAGAATTAGTTGCCAAGATATTTGTAATCCTATTTTTCACATTCTTCGATTTTTCATGACACTGTATTTCATTCAAATTTCAATTCAAAGATATATTTTAATTGGAAATGAGATACTTGATCCAACAGAGTTAACTGTTAGTTAATATGATTATCATTTTTGGAATTATAAGGATGTTTTTTTTACATAATTCGGTACTACTTGATTATCCTGTCGACCAAAAAACTATCGCCAAACTATAAGATTAAATGTCAATAATGGTTTACCGTAAATGTCACTTGACATTAAACACATTACACATGTTTTGTCACATCATCAAGTGGTTTTTAATTTGACGTTTTATTTGTATTTTTATTAATCTTTTCCTAATTTATTTGTTCTTTCGTTATTTTAAATAAAGATTACGTCAATTTGCATAATTTTGCGATTTATATAATTTTTCGAAATGGGTCGACGGGATAATCAAGTAGAACCCTCAATTCAGTAATAGAGTGTTACTGTGTATTAAAAATATTTAAATATACGTTTAAATTTTATTTTGGAATTTCAATGCATTTTATAAATAGTTTACACATGCGAATTGAATATTTCCAACTGAGCGAAAAAATGCCCAGCCCGGGAATCAAACCCAAAATCTTGGCTTACAAGGCCAAAGCTCTACCGTTTAAGCTACCTGGGCTGACAACTGGAGAGCATATTTCGCTCAGATATAGACCGGCAGCAAAGACAATCACCTCATCGAGTTCACGGCTGAAATTCCAGATTTAATTAAAACTCGATACGCACATTCAAAAGCAAATCGGTCTGCCAAGTCATACCTTGGTGGAAAAACCTGAAAACCAATTTTAGCAGTTGACTCATGCGTTTTCCTGCTCCCAGTCCTCCATGTATTCATACTTTTGGGTGCAGGAAAACACAATGGTAA
This sequence comes from Maratus speciosus, assembly GCA_963932465.1. NCBI lineage: Eukaryota > Metazoa > Arthropoda > Arachnida > Araneae > Salticidae > Maratus > Maratus speciosus. Next base: position 316,928,779 of record OZ010791.1, on the reverse strand, counting down.
ACCTACGAGTCGATCACTAAAATCAGATTTTCAGGTGTTTTCCACCAAGATAGGACTTGGCAGACCAATTGCGTTTTAATATGCGTATCGAATTTTAACTAATTCTGGAATTTCAGCCGTGAACTCGATGAGGTGATTGTCTGTGCTGCCGGCTCCCGGTCTAATAACCTTATTGGTAATAACATTTAGTCTGTCATGTAGACAGCTTAACAGAATAAACCGCAGGTAAAGGAACTCCATATAAAAATGGGTATGTAGATAAACTATTATTTTAACATAAACTGATAAGTAAAGTCATCATACGAATTGAATATTTCCAACGGAGCAAAAAAATGCCTAGCCTGGTAATCGAACCCAGAACCTTGGATTACAAGGTCAATGCTCTATCGTTTAAGCTCTGGGTTCGATTCCTGGGCTGGGTATTTTTTTGCTCCGTTGGAAATATTCAATTCATATGATAACTTTACCAATCAGCTTGATTGTGTGAAAATAATAGTTTACACGTGTCTTACTTTCATATTTTATATCATGCATATCCATGATGGGTAAGTATCACGGTAACCCCCAACAACTAGTTTAATATTCATGTGTAAACACATTTTTTTATTGAAAGAAAATATTACTTGCGCTGTAATAAAATTTGACAATAGGTAATAAAAAACACTTTTTCGAAATGTGAAATAAATCTCTACTGAAATAATGAAATTATATGAATAAAAGTAAAAACTTCCAAAAATAGTCAAATTTAAAAATGAGTGCACAGTGCACACCAAAAGCTCATCCAGTATGTACCCACTAAAGATGGTTAAATGGCTAAAATAGTTTTTGATCACATAAAACATTTTAAATGGAAGTATTTTGACTGAATCCAACATTAAATATTGCTTAAAATAATCCTCCAGTTTAAAAACTGTCTGTTTCAGTGTATTTATCGAACATTTCTTTATAAAACTACCAAGTTTCATTTTTTATATGCAATAGTTTTCTTAATATAAACCGAGAAACACCTCTAGTAAAAAACATTTTGGCAACAACAGCAGCGGCTATGCTCTCTGTCTCTTTCTTTTTTTAAAGAACATAGATTCATTTATCCAATTTTGAATAGGTATAGTTCTGAAACTGCCACTGAAGTATGCTCTTCAATGAAAAGCTGAAGAATTCTAGAAAAATAAAGTTTCTTCATATTTTGCTGTTTATATTTTTAATTTTTCAAAATTTCATTGGATGTAATATTGTAATTCTCAGTTAACTTGAATTGAAAAATTTTATTTCATAACATTTTAATGAAATAAATCAAATTTGACTTTTTCTTGATTGTGAAGACATTTAGAATGTATTTTTAATAGTTTCTGTAATGGATAGTTGAATTTGAATTAATAACTGATCTATAAGCAGTTACAATAAATTAGGTTATTTTAGAACTTACTGAAAAAAGGGGTACTTCAAGGAGCTAAAGATCAATTTTTCAGTGTTTCACAAAGAATCTATTTTGTACAAATATTTTTCATTTGGATACTCCTTTTTATTTTTGACTAGGCAAATTATTAGCGTTGGTAAAAAGTCAGAGAGAACCCTGATGAATGCACCCTGGCTTAAAAAAATTATACATTTAAAAAGTTTTTGTCTTTTCTGCAACTAAGCGATTATGTAACTTATTCATATAAGTTCATAATGAAGATATTAAATCATAAAATGATCAATGTTAAAAGAGGGTACTTTTCGGTTAGCCGGGCACCAGTGTTATATATACATATTTATATATATTATACATACATACATATATGTAAATATACATATATATATATATATACACATATTGTATATATACACATATATTGTATATATAACACTGGCGCCTGGCTAACCGAAAAGTACCTAAAAGAGAAATTAGGAAGAATGTATAATATTTGAGAAGATTTTAATATGCAAGTGTATTAAAAAGGAAGAACAATTTAAAAAAAAATTGTTCTCAAAAATAAAACTTGCTGAAATAAAATTTCTAAAAGCTTGTTGCTATTTAAAAGTTATTCATATATATGTTAAATTCATAATACTTATTTTTAATGTTGAGAAGTAGTGTTTTTATTGTCGGAGCACAGCTCCGGCTTCCCTGCAAAAATTACACTCATTGTTAACACGATAGCGTCCAAAATATTTGACGCATCGACACAAAAAATGAGCTGGACGTTGGTAGTGCCAAAATCTCGGCGCGTATTGAAAATCATAAATATTCGTCTTCCCTAACAGCCTGAAATGTTGGCTCAAAATTTTCCCATAGAGATAACATTGCGAGTTTAATTCTATATATTTGAAAGATAAGGCTTTCTTTTTTTAGTCATGTACCTTGAGCTTTTTTTTACCCCAATTTTAATAATTCTTTATTTTAATGAAAACTGTTTCTTTGTAGATTTGCCCGCACTAGCTATTTTTTTTTAATATTCTAATTTTTATACTTAAATTTAAAAACTAAAAAAATGCTATGAATTTGTTTCAAAATGGTAGCAATTGGATTACTTCCATTGTTGTAAAGAAAGGAAAAATAATAAGGTTTGCTTATCTTTATTGATGCCATTTTCTATTAAAATTCAAAATAAACTTTCTGAAAAAAATGAACAGAAAATGACGTCATGCTTTAATAAAATACTCATGTTTTCCACAAAAAACTGTTATAATTCAATTCTTTTTCATTCATTGAGTTTGAGACGCTTGGTGAAATGCTTCAATGAGGCAAAATGACATCATATTTAAATGAAAAGGATTATTTTCTCTGATAAAAGCAAATATTTTACTAAGAACGCCTCTAAAAGATATAAATTTCTGGAATTTTACTCGCCGATACAGAGATTAGAATCACAAGTCAAGAGTGCGAATGTTCACATGCAAAGTCGTAGTTGACAAACTTGATTTCAAGTTTAGAAATATATGTATTAATCACATATTGCGCATTGTAATTTTTTGAAATGGTGAATGTAAATATAAGAGATTCGTATGCAAATTATGAGACGGTGAAAATAACATTAAGTTTAGATTTTACGTGAAAAATAATTCCATGATTGATTTAAGGTGAAATCATTTTTTTTTAATTTTCAGCCGGCAATTTTAAATGGCACAGATGTCATATACGCCCCATATTGGCGCGATTTTTTCATGACGGCAATGTCATATATGCAACGGGTACTTAACTGGCGCCAAAGTGTCGTTATTTTGCTTGATATGGTAACCCGGATGTTATTGTGTGTGCTGTTGACGTTTTCCCCAAATTGGCGTGGGAAAAAAATCATGCCAATATGGGGCATATATGACATCTGTACCTTTTAAACATAACAGACTCAATGGGTAATTTAAACAAAATTACATATCTTGATTAGGTATAATAAATAATACAGTTTAATTTTTTAATATTTTGAACAGTCGAAGTGTATGGAATTAGTATTTTGGTAACATTAAGTTAAAAATAATATTTGTTTTAAGAGACTAAGTACTAACCTATGTATGAGTTCGTTTTTAAACAATTTCTTTCATCGAAATTCGACGAGATTCATCCCGTTATTAATTAAAACATTAGATCCATTCCTGTAAATTATGAATTTTAACCTCATACAGATAATTATGGAGTCGAATGTTGAAGTCGATGTTCATACACAGGTGACCTGAGATATAGATTGACCCCCCCCCCCCCCCCCCGACCCTTTCAGAAGTTTTACATTCTACGTATGTAACAACCACTATTTTATTCGAACTTTTCATTCTTTGTAAGCTTCCAAATCGATGCAATTCATTTTGAATTTTAAATTAAGAGAAACGAAAAAAAAAAATCGAATACAGAAAATACGACTTTGGGCATTAGTCGAATGGCTACGAGTGATACCCAAGGAAATTGAGAAAAATATAATGTCATGTATTTTTCTCGATTTACTTTACTTATATGTATGTATTCTTATGTTTGTATTCAGATGAATGTATGTTTCTATTGGGAAATTTTCGTAATCGGGTTTGTAGACAAATTCATAATTTACTGAGCATTGTTTGATAAGCAAATTTAATAATTTGCAATTACTTGCAATTGTCCCAATTACTGACGTTTACTCAATTTTTTTTAAATTCATCGTAAGGGAATGTATTTCAACTGAAATGCAAATGAACATTCTGAAGTAAATGAGATAAGCATTTTTTTTTTGTCAAGATGTACACCAGAAAACAGAAATATGTAGATTACGAAATAAAAAATTTCTGTATGGGTTGGAAAAGATAGCTTCCCTATTTCTTGGCTTTAAGATTTTAGCAAATTTTACTGGAGAACACGAAGTTAAAATGCGAAGAACCCGGTTAGAGAAGAATCATCAGTACTGAATTTCAATGGAAATTTCGCCAAATTAGTCAGATACAGCCATATTGGCTTAATTTTTGACGACATATTTTTGGTCGCCAAATTTGGCGATATTTCGTCCAAATGTCGCGCAGCTTAGCTATAAATGCGACGTTAATGTATATGACTATGATCGCTTATGCTTATGATCGGAGAAATGGATACAACAATGAAAGGTAATTCGTGAGAAATCATGTTCACTAAAAGTCATAAATCAATCCTGATTTTTTTAATGTGCTGCCTAGATTTAGTGTACATTTTAAGAAATATACATATTTTATATGTGCAACGTTATACACAGAAGTTTCGAAAATGACGGTTAAAAGAAAGTAATTCAAATGTCTAGAGTCATTCAGCTTAATTCTACCTGGAAAAGTCGCATAAAAATAACTCAGATGTTTCCTAATATTTTCATAATAACAATATAACAACAACTCAGATGAATAAAGGTATCAAGTTTGATAGAGGAGTATAGCAGACTATCTATGAGTGTGTGTTACATACGTGTTACAAATTTTTACCTGCTGTCATATTAAATAAGTGTGGGCTGTTCCGGACAAGCAAGTCTTTGAAGGTGCTTTGAAATTTTCGCCGCTAACTCGATGGATCAAGTTCTCAAAGATCGGAACTAAATTTAAAAAAATCAAAATCTATCAAATACATCCGGGGGTAATTCTTTATCTTTACCGTAGATTTTCTTATGCAATGGTTTCTCTTTACTTTTAAAATTTCTGAATTATCCTAAAGAACAACAAATTATGCTGCCTTCAGTTATGCACTGAACAGCTTTTGTCTTTGCAAACATAGGTTACAAATTTCCCTAAATCAACTTTTATTATTGGAAAAGGAAGAGCTGTAAAATGTACAAAAATCAAAGAAATTAGTAAAACAAACATAGAGCAGTTAGGATCAGAAGCTACCATTCTTTTGGCACTAACAGGTACTGCTGCATTTAATGTCAAAGACAAGGTAACTCACTCAGTGCTTAAGAACCAACATGTTTGAAATAGTTCGCTAATTTAAAAAGTCAGCAATAAAACTATAGCTCAGAATGGATACAGTGTTATTTCTCATTATTGACGAATTTTCAATGATAGGATGTCGTCTTATGGCTGACCTTGAACAAAGATGTCGCGAAGGTAAAATAGATAGCATTTAGCCTTTTAGAGGCTTATTTGTTTAAATCCTTGGACGTATTAGGTAATTACATCGCGTAAAAGACATCCCTCTATATAAGAGACATTCTTTAAAAGTCATTTTGATTCTTCGTGGACAAAAAATGCTTAGAGCTTTTAAAAAATGTTTCACATTAACAAATTCATTGAGACAAAACGACAATCAGCAGACACAGTTCCAAAAGACTCTGAACTCACTTTGCGTGAGTCAAGTTTTTGACTACCTCTCACCCCTTATGCAAAAACGCAAAGATATACTGCTTTCGGCTAACTTGAATGATTTGAAGGTGCCATATGTATTTTTCTCAAAACCAAGAAAGCTAAAGAATATAATCAAGAAGCACTTTTTAAATCAAAGCGGGGGCCAATAAACAAGAATTTTAGAAGATCACAATGATTAAATAGCAAGATGGAGTGAAGATGATCACGCGTCTGGACTTCAGTCTAGACTTTCCTCAGCAGCTGGATGCAGGGTTATGAGGCCATAATAGTTCATTTTGTTGAGTATCATGAGCCATTTCTAACTGTATTTTTTTTTTTTTTTTTAATAAAACTTTTTTGTAAATATTGGAAAGAAGAAAAAGCTTCATTCTCACGAAGTTAGTTATCTTTAACTGTTGCATACCTTGCCACCATACATAGATCCTCGAGTTTAACATTGTCAAAAACTGCTGTGGATATCCATCTAAAGGTGTTGTCACATAAAACAACTTATGTCATTTTTACTGTAGTTTGTCATTTAGAGAAAGTTCTATTGGAAGCTGTTTTCGCTAAGGACAGGCTTTACCCAAATTAGAAGTATGAGAGCACTTTCTGACAGATTAGAATTTGTGCATTACCCGAGGCAATTGACGACTGAGTTAAGCACTTTAAAATGAAGTATCGACGATTGTTATATCAAACTTACTTTTATGCTACTAAACAGCAATCTAGAAAATAAAACATTTTTTTAAATAATATCTTTTAAGTTTACGCGCCTCCATGCTCTGACATTTCGGCCTGACGGATGGATACTAGTTAAATGACTATTACATGATTTTAAATATTTACAGAAATAAAAACTTGCAAATCAGTAGAATAATTTTTTTAAATAGCAACAAACTTTTCAAAATTTTATTTCAATAAGTTTTATATTTGAGACTATTTTTTTAAATAGTTCTTTCTTTTTGTATCCCCAGCAGCATTTTTTTTTTTTTTTTGTCAATCTGTAGCAAAACAAATTTTATTCCAGCAATGTCTACTACCACAAAAAATAATAGAAACACATAAAATAAGCAAAATTTGCATTTACAGATAAAATAAAATAAGAAGATACAATAATCTAGGAAGAGAATAAACTTTAGCGTTTTTTTAAGCACAGCGTTTTTTGATGTATAGTATTAGATAAATCTGCAGCACCCCTTTCTGCATAGTTTCTACTTACAACAGCCCTTAAAATTAGTTATGTAATAAATAATGAGTACTTGTTAGTTATCCTGTCAGCCAATTTCACCAAATTATATAAATCGCCAATTTATACAAATTGACATAATTCTTATTTTAAATAACAAATAAATTAGTATAAAATTAATAAAAATACAAATAAAAAGTCGAAATAAAAATCACTTGATGACGTAAACACCAGTTGACAAGAGAATGTGATATTTATGATCAATCATTATTATCATTTAATTTTACAATTTAGCAATAGTAATTTGGTCGACGGGATAACTAACAAGTACCAAATAATGTAACTAAGTAGTTATTGTCCTATTTTTATTATTTAAAGCAATAAAGATGAAAAAAAGTATTAAAGGCCAGTGCAAAAGCAATAAATATGCCTTTTTAAATTTTAACTGACATATTTGCAATTCTGACAACAAATCATTAGCAACTTCTATCAATGTGTTATTCCAATACTAATGTCTTCATTATTGTGATATTAGGTTATTTATTAAATTCAAACTCAATAAATATCTTTAAAATTAATTAAAAAACACTTAAAAATGTGCAGTTTATAATTAAAATGAGCCAAAAAAGAAAAAAAAGCCAGTTAAAGCCGATAAAAGCAATCGACTTTTTTTTTTTATTTTAGCCGGCTGTTTTACAACCCTGATATAAGATGAATTACTGTCTAGAATGGAAAATTTTCTCAATCCTGATCAATTCTGCCTCAGACAGAGTTAAATTTAACTTTGTTTTTCCTTTTTTTTCATTTATTTTATTCTTTTGTTTTGAGTTTTGCTGCATTACAAATATGGAGTGGGTTGACAATATTGTGGCAAGAGGTATACCTGTTTTGGTACCAAATGACAGAAAATTAAAACTGTTCGAAATGATAAAGACTGAAATCTTCTAGCAAAATCAACACACTATCACTCAGAACTAGTTCCATTACATAAACTTCAGCACAAATTTTTCATTCATGATCCGATTAATTACAGATTTTTATAGTTTTATGTGTAACTCAAATTGGAGATTTTCACTTGAAATCAACACACAATCAGGAGCAGAAAAAAATATGTTTAATTATGGATGAATAGTTTGCATATGATGTCAATTAAATACTCGTGCTTTCTTATTCAACTAGTCACATAGGGTAGATGTGCCAGTAATGGACACACCTTAATGTTTTTGATTCATAAAAAGTAACTAATAAATATTTAGCTTTATTTTTTTTATAATTCCTCCTTGCATGTTTTATAAAACTGGAGTATTGTTGACACTTATAATCAAACCAACCAGGAAGCAGAAAATAATGTTTCAAAGTTTCGCTGTTTTTCTGTGAAATTCTTAATGAAGAGGCTAAGAGCTGGCTTCATTTAATTACTTTATATATTACAGTAGAAGATCTTTATAACGCAATTCTCCATATAACGCACAACTTCTCAGATGTAAACAATGAATTTTGCAGTTAAAAAGCACCTGCATTTTCACATTGTAAAATATTGCTACTCTCTAGAAGACTAAATTGATACATTAGTTCAACTTTATCTTCTAATTTAAGTCCTTTTTACTAAAAAAAATGCTATTATTACAATAAACATTTTTGAAAATGTCTAATATAAGGGATGGTTGTGTCAGTTATATTTGGATTAAGTTTATAAAGTAAATTTAACAATGTCTGATTTATATTATGAAAAAATTTATAATTTGGATAACTCTTGGTAACAAGGAATGCAGTATAAAGATATTAATGCACTTTGATATGTTTCAGACATATTTGGCCATGTTTACAAGGTGAATTTAATTATGTGATCCATATAACGCAAACTTCTATATAACGCACAACCTTGCGTTTTTAGGTTTGCGTTATAAAGATCTTCTACCGTATTTATTTTCTTGCAAAATTTGAATGTTTTTGTTTGAGTAGCAATAGAAAACTTAGAATTTTATATACTAATGGCCATTTACAAAATTTCATTTATTTTTAAGGTTTTTCCATTACTGGGAAGGTTAATTAGTCATTTTCCAGTAATGGACACCCCATGTGAACATTGCTAAGAATGCAATTTCAGTAATGTTTATAGAGCATAAAATATTCTGGCTTATCTGCAAACCTAAATAACCAAATTTAATTTTTAAATTATACTTATCAAAATATAATAACACCAAAACTTTTAAAAATAGGCTGCTTTTAGTTATTTTATGTGATTAATAAAATTTTATTCTTTTTTTTATGTATATATACCTTGCATATTTTATAATCTGGCAATCAAACCAGCCAGGAAGCAGAAAATATTGTTTAAAAGCACAGTCAAAGAGAGGCTCATAGGGCTTAATCCCTCTCAGGTTTAAATAAAAACAATTAAGTTACAGAAGGTATTAAAAATCTATTTTCTGTCTTAAATGTTTCCTTATTCACCACTGACAAAAAGAAAAAAAAAAGTGTAACACTATTAATGAAAGTTATAGGTATTATTCACGAAACTAGTAAATCTGCAGATCAGTGGCCTTGGCCTCAAACATCAGTTCTAGTTTCATTTTGAAATTATTTTCTTTGGTATTTAAAATGTTCAACTAACAATATAATTTCTTTCATATCTGTAATATTAATTATTATAAATGATATATCAAGTAGTCTCTGGAAGATTGTTAAAAATGGTGAGACAAAACTAAACACTAATATTCCAAAACTTTTTTCTTATTACCTTTTAAATCCCCCACTGTTTCAATAATTTGATAGCTCTAATTGTCTGATATTTAGTATTTTAAACTATCCATCTAAAATAATTAAAACATCGATCTTCTGATAATTACAATAATTGATGCAAACAATAAACGATTATCACAAATATTTTATTAATTACTGGTTGGTATCCTATTTGTTAAATTTATTTGAAAATAACTATTTTGTTTTATTAGTAGGTATGCTTTACACTCTGGTTCTAAATATAGTCATAAAAACAATTATATTTATTACTTTTTATGGGGTGTCCATTTACTGGAACAGAGGGTATCCATTACTGGGCTTTTAGGTGTTTTGATATATTTCTGTCATTTAAAATTAAATTTCGATTCATATTCGGAAATGAGATTATAAGAATGGTTAAATATTGTTGATAGATTAACATAACATTGAAAAAGGTGGAATATAATAATTATAACTATTTAATAAAAAAAATAAAACGTAATATTGAAAAAAGTGGAATATAATAATTATAAATATTAATAAAAAAAATAATTTTAAAAGAAATTCCTTAAGGCTGTCCATTACTGGTACATATACCCTATACAGGGTGTCCGGTCTCAACAGTGTCCAATGGCTAATTCCTAAACCGTTAGTCATAGACATATAGTTCCAATTACAAAAATGTTTTAAATCAGTTAAAAGAAATATTTTAAAAGCGATTTGGGTCAATAAAAACATTTCTTAAAAAATTACAAAATTTTAATTTTTATACGGTCCCCTGGTCCTATAAGTTATATTTAGTAAAATTTTCCTATTACACTGACAAGTAAGACAAAAAAAGACCCATTCATATAACACTAAAATTGAGAGAGTTATAAAATTTTAAAAATGTATGACTTATGCCACTTTTCTGCTCTGAAAACAAATGAGTTCGGCTTGGCTTTGAGAGGTCACATATCAAGTGCTTAAAGTATTCGAAGATCTTATTTCATGTGTATCTGCGCTTTGAAAAAAATCGTACAAGTATTACGATTAAGTTAACATTTTTTAAGTTTCAGATTGGCTAAAATAACATTATGTTTTATATTGTCAGGATTTGAGACTGTTTTTTTTATGCTTTCTTTTAACAAATTTGTTATTTTTATAAGTTTTTATGTTACTTCAACTATCGTATGTATGCTTTTCCAGTTCAAAATTTGTACTCGAACTTTAACTGACATTTAAATATCAGATCGAGATTACATTTTACGTGCTGGCGCAAATCCAATAACAATTTAATATTATTATGATTTTCGGTGGTTACCATTTATACTTATTTTACAGGATAACACAAAGAATTTCGGATAGATTACTGCCAAGAAGTTTAAGAAAAAGTTTTAGATTAGATAATACAAGACTACGATTGTTGTTTTTTTTTTTTACTTTTATGTATTTTTTAGCACTGAATCCGAAAATTACATTAATTTTTAACCATCATGTCAGGATATTTTGCAAATCATAAATTATAAAAGTTAAAGAATAACAAAAATCGGATACTATAAAGTAGAGGTTGTGTTTTCTAACTTTTGATAATTGATTTTTACGTACTTTTTAGCACTGAATTTGAAAATGACCTTCATTTTTAACCATCACGTTAAAATTTTTTTTGCAAATCGTAAATGTGTAAGTTAAAATATAGCGAAAATATCTTACTATAAAACATATGTAAAACTTTTTTTTTGTTTTATTTCATTTTATTCAATAATTTATTCGATATTTTTGCTTATCCTGGGATTCTTACAGCTAAATAGCTGAGTATTCCGATGAGATGAGGGAGGAGACTCAATTTTAACTTTGAAATTTGCGAAAATCCTGATGTGATGGTTAAAAATGAAGATCAATTTCAGATTCAGCGGTACAGAACACAAAAGAATCAATTATCAAAAGCTAAAAAACATGACATAACCGAACTTTTGTAGGCTAGTGTAATCTAATAATATTTTAAAATACGTATCATTTTGTAAAGAATTGAGGCTGTTAATTTAGCATCATTTTATTTAACAAAAATTCTGTTTTTTCTTTCTTCTTAAATGTTTATTACAAATTGTATATTTTGCATTAATATGTCAGAATAATTAAAGATTTCAAATTTATATTGCAATGTTAATTTTACTATCGATCATTTTTTAATATATCTGACGAAATTATATTTCAACTAAATTTGTGAATGACCCCCAATTTTCAGCAAAAAATATGCTCCAATTTTAAACAGCTATTACTCGGTCAATTTTAATCGTAGAATAACGAGACTTTTTGTGTATTACTTGTTAGCGTAAAAGGAAAATTTTACTAAATATAAATTATAGGACCAGGGGACCGTATAAAAATTTGAATTTCGTATTTTTTTAAGAAATGTTTTCATTGACCCAAATCGCTTTTAAAATATTTGTTTACCTGATTTTAAACATTTTTGTAATTGGAACTATATGTCTATGACTAACGGTTTAGGAATTAGCCATTGGACACCGTTGAGACCGGACACCCTGTATAGTGTTCTGGGAGGAAGTTCCGCCATCGGATAGCAGACCGCAACTAAGATTTTTTTTTCACACAGGCAAACATGAACTGGCATGAGGGGAGGGAGCTGAAAATCAGCAAACTGAAACACATGTAAACACTGCAAAGTGAAAAGATCTATATATTTTTAAAGTGAAATAACAAGGATATTTCACCCGCACAGTAACAACCTCCCCCCCCCACACACACACACACACACTTATGTCACACTCCAGGCCGCCGAAAAAAGATTCAGCATAATTTCCTATGGAAGAAATATTATCAACAAACATCATAGGACTGCGAGGTCTATGTCTTTAAATGAACAATATAAGCCTCAAAGACCTGTTACTGTCTACGACACTACTCTAAACCAAAACAATGATAAACACCTTGTTTTAGCTTCATTAAAGAATAAAAAAAGAAAAGGATTAATTGAAAAATTACTTTTCACTATCATTAAAATATTTACTATGCAGTTCTGAAAGTTAAAACTAAATTCAAAGCTAAATGTTCTTAACCCAATAATATTAATGAAACTAAATTCAACGAGAAGTGTTCTTAACGCAATAATTTTAGTAAGAAAAAATTCATATTACTGGCATTACGATTTACTGTTATATAGCAACAGCAGCAAATTTCAGTCGCTGGTTGGTTAGTTGGTTGACCGAAATCGGACAGAAACAAACGTGGTTCTGTTTATGATCAGATTTGGGTTATTGGATCGCAAAAGAGATTTAAAATTATGGAGTTTTCTATCTCGGAAACACGTGTTTTGGGGACCATTTCCGTCACCGTAGTCTTTAATTATGCAACGACTCGTTTTGCAACATGAGAGCAGAAATACTAGCTTTTTGAACAAAACAACCCAGAATTAGGAGTTTAAAAGACTTAACTTCGCTTAACTTAGCCCATGGAGGAATAAAGACTAAAGGAGACGACATAAATGACGTCACCTGAAGCTGTTCTTACCCCCCCCCCCTTGTTTCCGCTATATTTGACGGCGATGAGCTGCGCTGTGAACCAGTTCTTTTCGCTGCCCAAATCAACTACGAAAAAGTCAAATATGCCAGACGTTGGAGAGGGGGGAAAGAACCCGTCTTTCAGCTTCAACACTCTCCACGAGGCTAGATTGACACATAGATTAAAATACAAGATAGGACATTTGCGATAAAATCTGTAATGGCAACAGTACTAGCGTCACTACCGACAATGGGAAGAGTTAACACGTCTCCGAAATTTACCTATGTTGATAAAATGTGTTTACTCTCTGTTTTGAATATCTCTTCTTTCCTATAAACGAACCAGAGGCAGAGGATATTTTATTAACCATATGGGAAAATGGTTATTGTCCTCGTCAGGGTAGGAAATCAAAAGCATATCGAAAGGTTTTTATTAACTATTTGGAAAAGTGGTTATTGTTCTCGTCAGGGTAGGAAATTAAAAGCATATCTGAAGGTTTTTATTGGTTTAATCCGCATTTTATTCGTTTTGTGATTGGTCTATACAGTAATATGTATTTCCCTTTACTTTCAACAGAGATGGATACCTTCTGTTGCCACTATGACAAAAAAGTAATAAAAACTACAAAAAAAATTAATAACTCAGAAACAAATTGAGATACAACTTTCAAACAAATTGCATTTAAAAGTACATTTTTTTTCTCTATCCGACGGTGTAAAAAGTAATATTGTCGGATGTTTAGAAGTTTAAGAATGAAATTTCATTTAAAATTGGTAGTGAGATTTCTTGGAAATCTGACGATGGAAAAGCCTTTTCCCGAAAAGCCAATGAAATGCTTAGATAATACGTAAATTTCAGGTGGATAATGACTAATGAAAATGAATAACAATTTTTGCCAAAGAGTTAATTTTAATTTGTAAGATTTTCCCGTGCAAAAGAAAATTGGAATAGGCCAATTAAAATTTAAAAAAAAAAAGATAAATAGGGCAGGAATGAATGCATATAAATATTTCACACCAAATACGAGTTGCAGGCGATTTTTGTCGCTTGAAATTTTTACGTGTAATAACACTATTAATGTTTAATTCAAGGCGTACGTAATGTATGATCAACTCCTTGCGATTTTTTGTGTCTTAAATTCTAGTCTTTGAAAAAATCATTTTCCAAATGGTCGTTGTAATTTGTTAAATTGCTTTTTTTTTTTTTTTTTTTTTTTTTTTTATGTTTGATTTATTTAGCTGAATCGCTGTTTTTTTTTTTTCTTTTTGTACTTGTTCGTACAGCTTTAACTTGCAAAATGATAATTATAATAGTAATGTAAAAGAAAACCCTTAGGAAATACTGTTGAAAACGTAAATATGTAAGTCAATCAGATAAAATTGTAAGAAATTAAATTCGGGTATTGTGTTAATTTGTTCACATCGAATGTAATTTTATCAGTATCTCTATGTTTTGCTTTATTTTAACGTTTAGATTTATATAATTCTAAAAATTTGTAAAAAGGAATTGCTTCAAATTTGGTTGTGCTGGTTTATTCTGATAAGGAGCTTCCCTGGTTAGATTTGTAGGTTCATTGGTTAAATATAAAGGAGGGAAACGGGGGATAATCCCCCTTAATTTATTTTTCAAGGACATTATTTTTTTTAAATAAGAGTATAATATTCAATTAGTGTGATTAGCCTGTGAGCTCAATGCCGCCAGTTTAACTGGGCACTTTTCTTTTTAATTTAATTTTTGAAATTTTATAGGTTTTTATTATAACATTCATTCTTCTTTTTCAGTGCAATCGACTGGCTTTAGTTCATCCAAATAATTTATCGCAGAAGATGAAACTTAGGTCGTCGTACTCTTGGGGCAGAAGCAGTACGATGAGTAATTGCAAATAAAACTGAGGGAGAAGGGGCAAAAGCGAACGTACGAAACAGACAAAGAATGGCTTAAATATGTGCCTAGAAAGCATCAGAGCGACGTGCCACCAGACTGGAGGTTGAACGGTTGCGATCACGGCGAGCGCGTTCTGCAGCTGCAAATCTGCTTCGTTCCCAACAGAATGAACGCGGCAGGCTAAGAGAGGCTGAAAGATGTGAGCAAGAAACAGCAGATCAGCACCAAACACAACTCCGTGCTCAGCTATCACGAGATCACAATCGCCTTGCATTCCGGTACAACCTAGGAAATGATTATAGTATTAGCCGGCATGTTCTCATCGGCACTAGGACTGAAGTTTGTCCTTATTGCAAGCTCTTAAATTTAATCGAGAAACGATATGAATGTGTTGTGCCGCCAGAAAAATGAAACTGCCTTAACTTGGAGAATCGCCAGAGCCATTAAAAACTTTGATTGCGGGATATATCGCCGAATCAAAGACTTTCCAATCTAACATCAGGAAATACAACTAATGCTTCCAAATGACGTCGTTCATTTCAGAAATAGTAACAACTCAAATCATGCCAACTTTCGAAGTGAAAGGACAAATTTAGTACAAAGCCGGCTCCTTGCTTCCGTTCCCAGTTGGTCATCATAATTTCCTACAAATGTATTTCATCATTGAAGGTAATGATGAATTGAATGGAAACGATGGGTATCGTTTATACAGGACAAGATCAGCAGAAGATGGCGGTAAATTAGCAACCATACATATAAGAAACGGTGGCATCGAAGTAGATAACCGGTGGGTTGTTCCGAATTCGCCTTTGATGGCAAAAACATACAAAGTGCACATAAACGTGGAAAACTGTAACTCCGTCAAATCGATCAAGTATATTTGTAAGAACGTGAATAAAGGCAGCGACATGACAGTTTTTGGCGGGCAACCAAAGATGTGATAGGAATGCGGTCATACACATGAATGAAATCGAACAGTATCCGGCTGGAAGACACATAAGCAGCAATGAAGCTGTATTGCAAATTCTTTCGTTTCCCCATACATGAACGAAGTCCAGCTGCTGTTCACTTAGCAGTACATCTAGAAAATAGATAACGCGTTTATTTCGCAGCTGCAAATGTGCAACAAATAGCCCTGAATCCACCGGGTACAACTTTAACTGCTTTCTTCACGCTATATCACAACGACGCATTTGAGAAAACCCTGTTGTATTCGGAAGTGCCTACGTATTACACTTGGAATGCGAGTAGAAAATCATCTGGACGACGCAAACGAGGAGAGGACAACCTGGC
The DNA here is from genome assembly GCA_963932465.1 of Maratus speciosus. Taxonomy (NCBI): domain Eukaryota; kingdom Metazoa; phylum Arthropoda; class Arachnida; order Araneae; family Salticidae; genus Maratus; species Maratus speciosus. The sequence continues at coordinate 316,912,452 of OZ010791.1, read as the reverse complement.
ATACAAAAAAATACAATAGGCAAACTGTAAATAGTGCATCCCAATCAAGATGAATGCTTCTTTCTTTGCATGCTGTTGGTAAATGGCCCAGTTAAACATCTTTCCAGCATTTGAGAATTGTACACATGCCACTTTCCCAGTACATGTCAAGCTCTGAATTTATTGGATAATAACCGACACTTGGATGTATGCATTAATAACGCGCGCAACATGTCACATACAAATCAAATTCGTGCATTGTTTGCGATAATATTGACCGCCTGCTCTCCTTCATCTCCAACAAAATTATGGGAGAAATATAAATCGCACATAGCTGAAGATATTTTCCGTTGAAATACAAATATGAACATGAATTTCACAGCAGAAATCTACAACGAAGCGTTGATAATGTTTGGAGATTTGTGCTTAAAAATCACGAATAGAGCTCTCAATCAATTGGGAATGCCATCAAAGGATCAGCAGTTACTTCGTTCGATGTAGAATTACGCCGTGTACAACACGGGTGATCTTTTGTCGTACGTGCAATCAAATATTCTAAAGATAATGCTTGAGCAAAAAGGTAGTTACGACCAAAGAGCAAATAATGCAATCTGTCAATAACGGGTTTGGCGAAATCTTCTTAAATGCACCCGGAGGGGCTGGTAAAACTTTCCTCATTAGATTGATTCTGGCAGCAATTCGATTTCAAAATGACATAGCTTAGCTCTTGGGTCGTCCGGAATAGCTGCGACATTGCTACCATGTGGAAGAACTGCTGATTCCGCTTTGAAATTGCCATTGAATATGCAATTCATTGAAACTCTCATATGCAAAACTTCCAAAGCATCCGGCATGGGAAAAGTATTGCAGAAATGCAAACTTATTGTTTGAGATGAATGCATAACAGCGCACAAAACATCATTGGAGGCTATTGATCTGACCTCAGGACAAATGTTATTGCTTCATAACTTCTGAAATTTAGCAACGTCAAAAGAAGAACTGGTTCAAAAAGTATGTCCCAATATTCAAACCATTTATAAGAATCACGATTGGCAGCGGGAACAAGGTATTCTTGTGGCCAAGAACAAAGTCGTCTACTAACTTAACAATATTACTCAGTCTAACATTCAAAGCGATGCAGTCACATACAAGTCCATTCCGTCGACACTGCTGTGGAAGCAGATGAAGCGGTTAATTATCCAACAGAAGTTTTGAATTCACTTGATATGCAAGGTATGCAATTGACAATAATATCATGTATTCAGTATAGACCGGGAGGCGACTGCACAAACCATCATCTCACCGAGTTGACGGCTGAAATTCCAGGATTAGTTAAAACTTTTGATTCGCATGTTAAAATGACACTGGTCTGCCAAGTCATACCTTGGTGGAAAACAAATGCAAACCAGATTTTAGTGGTTGACTGGCAGGTTTACCACTAAAATCGGGTCTACAGGTGGTTTCTACAAAGATATGACTTGGCAGATTACTTGCATTTTAATATGCTAATCGAACTCTGTCTAATCTAGGAATTTCAGCCGTCAACTCGATAAGGTGATTGTCTGTGCAGCTACCTCCCGGTCTGTTATTCATGTTAAGAAAATATTGAGCATTTCTCCTAAAAAACAATTACCGTATATTTCCGTATGTAAGCCGAGTATATGACTTTTCAGGGAAAAATCGTCCAAAATCGGAAACCCGTATATCAGTTATGACATTAAAAATAGGGGATGAAAAATGCAGCGGACGAAAACTTAGAAACTGCACTTTTTGTGCATGCACTGTTAAAAATCTGCAGCATTTGCTGCATAGTCACTCCATCGTTTTTATAGAAAACTGTTACTCGACTATATTATGGAGCATTCTTATTGATCAGAATAGAGACATTCTATAAAAGCAGTGGAGTGACTATGCAGCAAATGCTGCATATTTTTAACAGTGTAGCTAATAGAAAACAAGTCGAAAATTGTACATCAAGCATGGCAAATGAGCGCGTTCGTACTATAACTAGTTTTAATATTCAGATCTTGATGCAATAGCTGTTGCAGTCTTATGCAAAAATGTATGACTGCAAAATTTATTACCATTATACAGGGTGTCCGGTCTCAACGGTGTCCAATGGCTAATTCCTAAACCATTAGCCATAGACATATAGTTACAATTACAAAAATGTTTTAAATCAGGTAAAGAAATATTTTAAAAGCGATTTCGGTCAATAAAAACATTTCTTAAAAAATTACGAAATTTAAATTTTTATACGGTCCCCCGGTCCTATAAGTTATATTTAGTAAAATTTTCCTATTACACTGATAAGTATGACAAAAAAAGTCCCATTCAAATAACAGTAAAATTGAGCGAGTTATGAAACTTTAAAAATGCATGACTTATGCCACTTTTCTGCTCTGAAAACAAATGAGTTCAGCTTGGCTTTGAGGCGCCACATACTAAGTGCTTAAAGTATTCGAAGATCTTATTTCATGTGTATCTGCGCTTTGAAAAAATCCTACAAGTATTACGATTAAGTTAATATTTATTAAGTTTCAGATTGGCTAAAATAACATGTTTTATTTTGTCAGGATTTGTGACTGTTTCTTTTATGATTTCTTTTAACAAAAATTATGTTATTTTTATAAGTTTTTATGTTACTTCAACGATCGTATGTATGCATTTCCAGTTCAAAATTTGAACTTGAACTTTAAGCAACTTTCAAATATCCGATCGAGATTACATTTTACATACTGGCGCAAATCCGATAACAGTCTAATATTACTATGATTTTCGGTGGTTACCATTTATACTTATTTTACATGATAACACAATAATTTAGGATATTACAGTCAAGAAGTTTAAGAAAAAGTTTTAAATTAGATAATACAAGACTGCGATTGTGGGTTTTTTTTTAACATTTATGTATTTTTTAACACTGAATCCGAAAATTACCTTAATTTTTAACCATCAAGTCTGGATATTTCGCAAATCATAAATTGTCAAATTTAAAGTATAGCAAAAATCGGATACTATAAAGTAGAGGAGATGGTTGTGTTTTTTAACTTTTGATAATTGATTTTTACGTACTTTTTAGCACTGAATCTGAAAATGACCTTCATTTTTAAACATCACATTAGAATTTTTTTGCAAATCGTAAATGTGTAAGTTAAAATATAGCGAAAATCTCATACTATAAAACATATGTAAAACTTATTTTATTCAATAATTTATTCGCTACTTTTGCTTATCCTGGGATTCTTACAGATAAACAGCTGAGTGGTCCGATGAGATGGGGGAGGAGATTCAATTTTAACTTTTAACTTTTTAACTTTGAAATTTGCAATTTCCGAAAAATCCTGATGTGATGGTTAAAAATAAAGGTCAATTTCGGATTCAGCGGAACAGAATACATAAGAATCAATTATCAAAAGCTAAAAAACATGACATAACCCAACTTTTGCAGGCTAGTGTAATCTAATAATATTTTAAAATACGTATCATTTTGTAAAGAATTGAGGCTGTTAATTTAGCATAATTTTATTTAACAAAAATTCTGTTTTTTCTATCTTCTTAAATGTTTATTACAAATTGTATATTTTGCATTAATATGTCAGAATGATTAAAGATTTCAAATTTATATTGCAATGTTAATTTTACTCTCAACCATTTTTTAATATATCTGAAGAAATTATATTTCGACTAAATTTGTGAATGCAAAAAATATGCTCCAACTATACATAGCTATTACTCGGTCAATTTGAATCGTAGAATAATGGGACTTTTTTTGTATTACTTGTCAGTGTAAAATGAAAATTTTACTAAATATAACTTATAGGACACGGGGATCGTATAAAAATTTAAATTTCGTAATTTTTTAAGAAATGTTTTTATTGACCCAAATCGCTTTAAAAATATTTCTTTACCTGATTTAAAACATTTTTGTAAATGGAACTATATGCCTATGACTAAAGGTTTAGGAAATAGACCGTTGGACACCGTTGAGACCGGACACCTTGTATATATATTACATTGGTATGCAAAAATTAAGGACGAAGCAGATAAATTAGCATAGAAGAGCACAGACAAGGCAACAGAAAGGACTGAAAGATCAATAGACCTAGAAAGACTGATAGACCTGGGACCAATGTAGTAGGGTGTGTGTATATATGGTATATAACGTAAGAGGAGAACGTCGGAAGGGTATAAAGTACAGAGGCGGTGGGCGCTCAGTAATTCGGTGGAATATTGCACGGCGCACAGTGATTTCAACGACGGTTTGTTGCTACTACTGTCTGACATGCCCAATCAGGCAATCCAGGAAATGCCTTATGGATGACTTTACCAGAGATCGCATCATTGGGGGGTGGAAGAAGGTCGAAGTGTGACAAATCCGGCAGAAGAGTACGGGATCGATTACAGAATCTTTTCACGAGCCTGGATAGCATTTTAAACGATAGGAACAGCTATCCGAGCGTTCAGCAGTGGTCGTTCACGAGCAACAACAACGGCGGAAGACCGCCATAATTGTCCTACAGGCTAAAAGACACAGGCGGCATACAGCAGGAGAAATTGAAAGACGCGCGGAACAGACTACTGGATACCGGATATCACGTTTTACCGTGGTCAGGAGGCTGCACAAAGGTAGCCTATTCGCACGGTGATCAATACGGTGTGTACCGTTAACATCTGCTCAGCGGAGACGCCTGTTTCTGTGATGCCAGGAACACAAGAACTGGATACAACAGGAATGGGTGGAATACTCTCACAGGGTTGGCATATTTGCCGGCAAAGAGGTATTTTTGCCAGGACAGTGGCAAAAACTGGAAAAAACCAGGGCAAAAATGGAAAAACCGGCAAAAATGGCAAATTCTTATTTGTCTTTAATGTATAATAAAATATATAATCTAATAAGGATAATAATGGTATAAACAATTAAATTTAATAATATATCATTTAATATTTTTATTTAATTTACTAATAAATATAATTAAATATTTTTACGTATTATAAATCTTTATAAAATAGGTGGGATTTATAGAACCAAATTAAAAATCGGATATCTATTTTTTTTTCTTTTGTGAGATTTCAAAGGACTTCTGTTCATTAGTCGCACATGTATATGCCCAGCAAGTAGTGCCCTATCGAAAGATTTTTTTCAAATTTTTCATTTGAGCAAATTAAAATTCGAAATAAACTGTCGATAAATACTCTTTCTAAATTAGTTTATTGTTATGCTATGCTAAAACAGCAAAAATTAAGTTGTGATGGAGATATCACTGAATAGTGTTCTGCTTTAAATGTAATTTTATATTAAAAAATGTAATTTAGACTATAATTGTTTATTTGAATTTCTAACACATACAAACATAAATGCTTCACTCATTTAGAGACTCCACAGTTCTATTATGTGAATAATCATTAATAATTGTATAAAATGGATAAATAATCACGTTTTCTATTTATTTATATACAATTAGTATTTTTTTCATTTATAATTTTGTTATAAAAGTTAGCATTCTTTCATAAAATGCATAATTATACTTATTTAACTTAAGAGTTCTAAAATAAATTTAGAATATTGATTTTTTAACTAAGTATTTTTAATACATTGAACAATAATTAATACATCCAAGGATTGCATTCATATTCGTTATTAAGTTTTTTTATAAAATGTTCAAAGAATCTTTTTTTTTTTAGCATTTAAAACAAAAGGCAGAGAAAACAACATTACAATTTTGCCCTTTTCCAAGACAGTCGGAGGGTTAAGTTTCTTTTTCCTTTCATGATTTTTTTTTCTCTTTTTCTGGGAAAAAAAATTAAATGGACAGCCTATTTTTGCCACCACTTTGGCAAAAACCTATTTTTGTCGGGACGGTTTTACCAGGTTTTTTTTCACCCATGGAAAAAACTTACCAACCCTGCTTTCTACGGATGAGAACCGATTTAGTCTGATGAGCTATTCTGGACGAATACATATCTGGAGAGAGCGGGGAATACGCAATCACACCTCCAACATAATCGAAAGGGATTGTTTTGGAAGTGTCGGAGTTCTCGTCATGCTTGGTAGCCGTACGAACTTCCACGTCTTCCAAGGATGTTCAGCCACTGGCGTCTGCTATTGAGCCGAGATTTTCTTGCCACACGTGCGTCTGTTTAGAGGCGCTGTGAATCCGGACTTCCACTTCATGGACGACAACGCTACACTTCATTGTACCATGGTTATCGCAGAGCTCTTGGAGAGTGAAGATACACTGTTAAAAATATGCAGCAATTGCTGCATACTCACTCCACGACTTTTATAGAATGTTTCTGTTCTGACCAATGAAAATGCCCCATAATATAGTCAAGTTACAGCTTCCTATAAAAGCGATGGAGTGATGATGTAGGAAATGCCCCAGATTTTTAACTGTGTATTCAACGCATGGATTGACCTGTAAGGTCCTCGAACCTAAATGTCATAGAACACGTGTGGGGCCTTTTCGGGAGACGCAGGCGCCAGCAACGATTTCACAGCTGCAATTGGTGTTACAAAAGCAATGAGGCTCTATGCCTCAGCAGCTGCTTGACAACTTCGTCCTCAGAATGGGCAGACGTTGTAAATCCTGCATAGCAGTCAGGGATCACCATATCCCCTATTAAGCTGGGATTACGGTGCCTCGCTCGACCGTATCTTACGCTCGATCGTAGGATAGGCGTCCCTGCGATCAGTCGTAACTTGGTATTACGGTGCCTCGGCGCAAGTCCTCGTACTTCGGAGTAAGTCCTCCTGCAGTCAGCCAATCACAGGCCGCAGTTACATTTGTTGTGGTTGCGCGCGCATCCACTTCTGTCTTAACTTACGGCTGCTTCCAAGCTGTCGTAAGATCGCGAGACACCGTAATGCCGTTTACGTTTTGTTTATATCGTAAGTCTCTAAGTTGATCTTAAGTGAGGCACCGTAATCCCAGCCTAAAGACTGAATTGTTCCTGTCAGGTGCTTGCCAGATGGTCGTTTCTGTCTTCTCTGCAGTTGTGCTCCAAGTTACCTTTTCAATAAAGTGTTTTTGTATCCTTTTGATTCCTTGTTTAGACGGTTTTGATCACTTTTCCTATATTTTCACATCTTGGAGGCTGTACTCAAATCCAAACTGCTTATTTTCTGACATATTTTTAAATTCCTTTTTGCTCTTAAAAGCATCCAACTGGCAGGTTCTCTTATTCAGAAACTATATAATGGGCCGTATTGGTCGATTTTTTGATAAAGGCAGAATATATTTTTAAAATACTGTCAAAGTGGTCATTTTGAACAGAATTTCCCGAAGCGATAGTACTGGAAATGAAAATAATGGTTGTACTGAGAAAATAATTGTTTGTAAATCAAGTTCTAATTAATTGAACGAAAATTAAAAACATAGGTCGCTTATAAAATTCTTCAAAAAATTCCGTCAGCAAGTTTTATGTTTTCACTTTTAAAAATGAGTCTGAAAATATGTCAGAAAATTTCGAGTTGTTGAACGTGAAAAAATATTTTTTTGAATACCGCCTTAACATGATTCTGATAAAAGCAGCTCTTACAGAAAAATGAAATAAAAAATTCGTCAAAAGCAGCCAGATAAAATTGTTAAACTGGGTTTTTCTCTAATCTTGATTTAGTTTTTATTGAAATTAGTACTTAACTTCGAAATCTAACTCAGCTTGTAGGCCGAGCCGGCAGGGATTTTATAAGCTGCAGGACGGACGGAGCAGGTCTATCTTCAATGATAATTTTTAAAAGGAAAACATTGCCTAAGTGGATACATTTTCCAAGTGGTCCGTGCTCATCCAAAAGGTTCGATGATGAAAATGGAATTTTAGATTTGCTTAAAAACGTTTGGGGTAAAAGAAAAAAAAGCGGTTTTTAAGAAGTCGTCTCTGATTGTTAGAGATGTGTTTAAAGCTCATGGCACAGAAAAAGTAAAACAATCCCTGGCGGCCTTGCTTCTATTCTTCAACCAGTAGACACTTGTCTAAATAATCCATGTAAAGACAGGCTCCATTAGAAATGGACCGAATTTATGTCATCTGTGGATGTTGCTGTAACAAATGGCGTAATAAAAAAAAGTTGACATCGTCACTGTCTCTGAATGTGTGAAAGAAGCTTTGCTTGAATTACTACAAGAAATGATTGTCTGATATTTCAAAAAAGGTTGCAGCAGTAATTGGATGGAGGGAATTGAGGGTGCTGATATTTATGAAGAAAATTACGATGCTATTAAAGACGAATAATAAATTAACGATATTCATCCTCATGTACCACGAAGACAGCTATTGAAAGAAAGCGATTTTAAGGATTTTCTTGACAATTCTATAATGACTTGGATTGTGAGTAGTATTGCCAGGCCCAGTGTCACAAAAAGTGGGACAAGGAGGCAAAAAAAGAGGGACAACGGATTCTAAATCCATCTGTAACGGAATACTGTCTGAAACGTAAAAAAATCATTTTCCTTACTATACAATTAAAATATATCTGGTGAGACAAAAGCCTGTTTAAAACTAAATTTTTCTCCTGTGTCTTGCGATTCAGACTTAGCAGGATTTATTATACTAAATAAACACAACAATCTTATACAGTAAAACCTGTAAAAGCCGGATAGCTAGGAAATGAGGAAAAAAATAACTTAGCAGGTATAATTGTTTTCTCCCATCGTAATGAAATTTTAACTTTTAAAACAAATCCACATAAACAATATCCATTCACACAGGATTTATAGTTCAAAGTACAGTAAAATTTGGGAAAACAGAATCGCAAGGAAACGCAAAAAATTCTCTTTTAGACAGTTTTCTTCGTATGCAGGTAGATTTTAAGGTATTTCTTTGAAGTGATATAAATTTTTACATTATAGATATGTCCAAACTTTACAGATTTCATTGTAATAAGTTTCGATGGGAACTAAAGAATAGCATGATACTAAAAGAAATGTAAAATAATTTATGATGATGAAAAATCGGGGACTTTTGGCGTCCCGCGTAGTGGTTAGGCGGACAGGTCTTGAAGCCTCTGAAAATCGGGATATCCAGCGTAAATCGAGACACCTGGTAACACTAATAGTGAATGATGATTGGTGGCCTTAATACAAAAGAATGGAGTATTAAATTACTTTAAGAAATTTGTAAGTATTTTTTATGATTTTATATTTACCATCTTTTTTATTTTAGATAATAAATTTTGGAAATTTTCTTAGTCTAGTGCATAAGCCGACCTTTTCCCCTTTGGAGCCCCCCCAAAAAAATGCCCAAAAATTATCGGTTTATACACGGACGGCAATGGTCAGCAGAAAATGGCCGTAGCAGAATAATTAGCAGAAAATGGCCATTTTCTGCTAATGGTACGAAAACGTTCCATTTTCTCAAATACTTTTTTTCTCTCGTGAAAATAAAAGTTTGTATCTAAAAAAATAGTTTTCTTGAAAACTGTCGAAGAATTCTTAGCCTAAGGCAATAAAGGGGCCGGCACCTGGAAAATCAAAACCCCTGCTCAATAAAACCATGAACAAGACACCAGGTGTCAAGTTAAAGAAACCTGCAAAGCCCCAATAAACATTTATTATTTTAAATAGTGTTTTTAATGGTTTAACAACTTTGCTCATTCAATAGTTTCTATATTAAAGGGGTTCTCACATTTTTTACTTTCATCGTTCGATAAATAATGCGCATCTTTCTCAAAAATTCATGAAATCCTTTTTGTCTGAAGGAATTGATACTTTCAGGCTGTGAAACATGAATTTTTCAGGCTATAAGTGTTAAAGAAGCTATAAGTGTTGGCATTTTTATTTTTCATATAACCATAGTACATCTTGAAGTATAATCGTCTATATCCTCCGATGATCACCATTCAGTGACTACAATATCTTTAAAATTGGCTTAAAATGCCAAACACAGCGATATTTTCTGCAAGATCTCTTCATTTATAAGAAATTCAGAAACACTGTTTGATTTCGTGGTGTATTTACGGTAGATTAGCAAACGTTATGCATTTACCAATGAATTCATAAATAAAAAAATATTTTTAATTTATGAATGTTTATTCTATATCTCATTTATACTGATTATTAGTTTCAATGAATCTCTGATATTCCAAGATTTTTTTGACACTGCTAAATCTACTGACAACGTAGGTGAAATAATAAAAGAAAAGTATGGGCAACGAAAAAATACATCGTTTTGAAAGTACAGTAAAACCTCTATATTCGGGCAGCTCTAGACTGCGGCGTTTGTTCACAATTTGAAGGTATCTGTTATTCAGAGGAAAAAAAAAAAATACAAATAGTAAATAGATGTTGCACTGTAAAAAATTACGTAACGTTACTTCATAAAATTGGTGGCAGCCTTGCTGCCTTCATTTTATGGAGTAATTTAACCGATATATCTGGCGTTAAGTTACAATAATGTGTAATATTACACCAGTTATATCAATTTAAATTGCGCCGTTATATAAGTTAAATGACTCCATAAAATTGGAGGTAGCATGCTGCCATCATTTTTGAGTAACGTTTCATAATTTTTTTACAGTGTGTGAATTAAAAGTGTTCTCTAAATAGAGGTGAACGTTAATTGGGAGTATGCATTATGAAGGTTTTACTCTCTTATGTTTGGTAATCTAGGACTGCAAACGTTAACGATGAAAATTTCGAGAGGGGGGTGGGTTATTTAAATGATTTTTTAAAGCCAAAGTTTGCAGAAGAACAGAGGTTCCTACATAAAAATGAACCATCTATTAGAAAATGCAGTCAAAGTTTGTTCTAAGACGATTTTCAGACTTAACAATTCGAAATGGCGTTCATAGGAGCAATTGACTCTGATCAAAGATGTGTCGCTTTTAAGAAAATGAAGTACTTATAAAAAATTTTTTTAACCTCTTTAGATCTGCATTATATACAAGGTGGTTCAGAATTATATGTTAAAAATGTAAAGGCAGGTAGAGGGGACCTAAATAAGAATATTTCGTATAGGAATGTGGGTGCAGAAATGCAGCGTTTAGGCAATAGAGGGCGCTGTTAAGTTCGGTGGGTGAAAGCGCTTTGCTAGCTTGAATCGTCATTTCCTCACGGATTTCAAGCAACATGCATCGTTATACCGATGCGTAGCTTGCCAATATTTTATTGGATTTTATGTATGGGGCTAAGCAAGGAATGGTTCAATCCCAACGCACGTCCAACAGCTTTTGAGCTTGTCGAAGGACTATCCTCTACTGTGCATGATACTGCTTCTTCCACTGCAGGAATTCTGCGATATCTTACAGTGCCCTTATCACGCTTGGAAACATAATACGATCTACTCGCGCACAACTCCTAATGAAGACGCTCAAATGTTCGGAAATCCGGCAGAATTATACCCGGGAATCGTTCAATCTAAATCCTTTGAGCAGCCTATCCATCTCCTTGCGCAAGCCCATAGATGAAATGCATGTCGTCAAGCTCCGCAATGGTGTAATAATCGATGTTACTCGAAATCCGTGCGGGAAATGGCGATTCAAGCCAACGAAGAGCATTCAACAGCGTCCTCAACACTGCATTTCCGCACCCACGTTGCTGTACGAAATCTGCTTATTTAGGTCCCTTCTACCTGCCTTTACATTTTTGCGATATATTTCTGAACCAGCCTGTATATTGTTCTTGTCGGAGCAGACAAGAAAAAAGCGGGTTATGACCAAAAGCATTAAAAATATCAGAAAGATAATTTACACTTAAAGGTTTTATTTTTCAAGAAAGCATTAATTTATACTTTTATTACAATTTTATCAACAAATTCCCAACATAGAACTGCATTTACTTATTGTTATTTACATATTGAGTTATTTAATATTAAAAGTAAAAAGAGTTTTTTAAAAAACACTCTTTTATAAGCATTCAATGGTGATCTTGAAAGTACCATTTAATTTTTTTGCAGTAATTTATGTTTTTCCCAAAAAATTCCCCTTACAATGCCTTAATTTGGCGTGGTCAACGAACTCGATAATCAAAACTTCACTGCTTTTTTTTTGCATTTGGTAAAAAGCTCAAGTAATGAATTTAATAAAGATATAGAACATTTGCTCTGTTGATTTTTTAAGAAAGAGAACAGGAAAGAAAAACTGAAACACTATTTAAGCTACTTTTGTCGGATTTCTAAATTTATTTATAAACGCGTAACCGTAAATTAATTAATATTTAACGCTTAATTGATAAAAGCATATTTTTTTTCATATTACAGTCTTCCTTTTTTATTTATAATTTATTTTCAACTTTTGTCCTTAAAACGAGTTACAAAGAATATTTTGCGATTTATCACCAGTGACGGGCTAAGCGGAAAATACCTTAAAATGAATTAATTTATTAATAATTAAGTTGTAAAAATATTAAAATGTTGTATTGTCATCGGAATCACATCCCCTTTGTACATAATTTGTATAATTCTAACATATCCAGAAGTTGATTAAAAAGGGATTGCAAAATATAAGTATAAACTTGCTTTGTATACAACAATCAGGTTCAGTTAAATAAAAGAGTGAAAGGTTCTGTTAATGTGAAAATATTTATTGCTTATTAATCGAAGAAAGGCAGAAAAAACGTCGATTAATCCGAATGAGCGATATAAGGAGGGGTTACTGCACTTTGATATAAACACCTGAAATGCCAGGCAAATATGTGTGTGTGTGTGTGTGGGGGGGGGAAGGTGCAGTAATATGTGGTAAATTCCCTTGCGCCTCGTTGAAGATGATAAAATACTAATTCAGTCCCTGTAAAAATCGAAGCATATATTAGTATTTTCTTTAGACAGAAACGAATTAGAACTAAAATAAATCGTATAAATTATGTGGATTATATTTTATTTAATGCAGTGTTGTGAAATAAAAACGACGTTTTTTTTTCATTATGCTGTAAAGTAATGAATTCTTTCAAATTAAAGAATGACTTGGATATGACAGTAAATCGAAAGCCCAGACAATAATCTGTTTTGTCACACAGAATTGCTCAGCTCAGCTGAGACAGTGAGCGTCACGTGACTACTCTAAATCGGAGAAGCGCGGCAACCCGTCTTTTTCGTTAGCAGAAATGACTACATCAGTGGCGTTTCTTGAAATCGTCACTCGAGGTGGGGGGAAATCAGGGATGATTCTAGGTAAAAGAAATACTGAAATTTACAGAAAATTTTCTGAAAGGTCACAGCAGAGAGGGCGAGGGGGGAGAAATCTCCTGGCTCTAATTATGAGTTTTTTCCGCGGCCCTTTGACGCAATTCGCGTTTTTCCCGCGATCCTCTGACGAAAGTTGAGGTTTTTCCTATTACGAATCTTAAAGGTTATTTCCTATTCTCGATCCTATAACGAAATTTGTGTTTTTATTGCGATTTTTTAAAGAAATTCGCGTTTTTCGCGATCCTTTGACGAAATTCGTTTTTGTCTCAATTCTTTGAAGAAATTTGCGTTTTTTTCGCGATTCTTTGAAGAAATGTGCACTTTTTTTCTCGATCATTTGACGAAATTTGCGCTTTTTCTCACAATCATCTGACGAAATTGTCATTTTTTTTCGCGGTCCTTTGACGCAATTCGCCGTTTTTTCCGCGATCCTAAGACGAAATTTGCTTTTTTTGTAATCGAAATTTGTGTTTTTGTCGCGATCCTTTGCAAAATTCGCGTCTTTTCCTCAGTACTTTTTTTTAAAGCAGATTTTTTTTTTACAAAAAGCGGAATTTTTTTGGAGAGAAAGCAAAAAGGTGAATTCCACCGAAAATCGGAAGAATCTCAACCCTGCCACTACTCTAATAGTTTATATAAAAGCCAATACCTAAAGCTATGAAGGAATCCTTTGTGTATAAAATATTGTGAAAAATTATTAATAATTGAAAACCTTTTAGCTGTTTTAAATTTGCTTAATTTTTTTTTCAAAATTTAGCCATGATATTATATTTTTTGCCGTGAAAATACCTTTGTTTTAAAATGTCCTTTTATGTTATGTAAAGAAGGTTAAAAAAAAAAAAAGCATAAGTAGAAAACATTTATCAAAGAGTATCGAGTCCTCTTATGGCTACCCTTTTTCTTAAGTTGGATATTATAAAAATTGTTTTCCGTACTAATTTTTTTTATATTGTTTGTTATTTATTATGCAGACTTAATATTTATCAATTTGATCTTGATTAATTAGACAAATATAACCCAGATACGAAATAAAGGGGAAATTACACATAACAAACTAAACTTGGAAATATTTTTAAAAAGTTGTACATTTCTTGAAATAATTGCCTTTTATGTTTTGTGTGAATTATAACTTTATATTTACAAACAAGTGCCAAATACTTCAACAAATATTAGTACCAGATATTTATTACATGTTAAAATAAGTTATTCTCACAAATGTATTAATTTTATGATTCAACAAATAAGAAGATCTATGGGGCATTCTCACAATCTTTTGACTTTTGGGGAAAAAAAATCTGGCGAAATTAAACTTGCTAAAATAACATTTTAATCTGATATACGAATGCCTTAATTATTCAAAATAAAGAAAAAAGGGTCAGCAGCGAAATTTTTTTTATTTAACTGGGGTTTTTACTTTATAATTTTTACTTATAATGAATTTGTATAGTACCTACAGGACATTCAAATAAGAAATAATAAAAATGTAGTGCTTTTAATACAGAATTTTTGTATAACATTGTCTTAAAGGGGTGTTAAAGAAAGGACGGTAAGGTAAAAAAAGGGGATGGAATTGGAAAAAAGGGAAGAAATGGTAAAAAAAGGGACGGTAAAGATGGAACGGTAAGGAAAATTGCCACCTATTTTTAAGAAAATCATGTTAAGACTAAGTGATAGCCACAATGCTTATTGATTTTTAGAAATAGTTGTTAACATTGGATTAAATTAATTTTTTTTTTAAATTTACCTCGAAAAGTGCAGGAATAAACCTTGGGGACGGTAAGACTACCAATAAAGGCACGATCTTGAAATTGATATTTAAATGCTGATTTAAATTCTGCACGTAATTTCCTGTCAAAGAATTTTAGACATTCTTTCTCTAGCATACTTCTGCATGAGAAAAAAAAAATCTGTGGATGCATCTGAAGGGATTTTCTGTATAAGTGTAGCAAGAGGGACGGTAAAGATGAAAAACCCAGGGGCAGAGTTCAAAAAATAATATCAACCGTAAAAATGTGTGCAGGTTAATTTTTTGCTACATATTTATATAAAACAATTGTCCCAGTTTCGGAAAAAAATTACATCGAATTACTTTTATTGAAACAATTTTATACAGACAGCTCCAAACTTAAAAATCAGCATCAGGGACACGGGACGGTAGATGAGTTTTCCTGGTGTTTGGACCCCCAACATCGTCCAAAACTTATTTATCTCGTTAATATTGTTATGCAATCATATCAATGGGATGTTCCCCAGTATATGAAATTTAAAAAAAACACAAAAAAGTGTATTAAATAAAAAATTATTATTCAGGGACATGAAAGTCAAAAGATTGTGAGAATGCCCCCTATAACGAAGGATTTTGTAAACCAAAATTTCTGCTTTTACGGGTTGTTAAAATTTTCTTGTATTCTTCCGCTATCTGATCCAAGTCAAATAAATATGTTTTGAATCAGAAAAATGTATTTAATTTAAGTGTATATAGTTTTTAGTGTGGTACTTATTTGGCTTTATTCATTAAGTAAATTTTCAGGACCGAAACTGTACTTAGGTCAGATTTCGGAAGAATACCGGGAAGTTGATTAACTGTGATACAGGTATTAATTACAGAGACCTAATAGTTATATGCTTTAACCTTGATTTTAAACATAATGAAATAAATTTTAACTGAATGTGAAAAAAGTGGAATTACCAAGTGGTTTTTACAAAGTAAAAATAACCTTAAAAAAGTTCAGTATTTTAAAACTTTTAAAAAAGTACTTTAAAAAAAGTTTAGTATTTTATGATAGATAAATACCTTTTATATTTTGTGCAGATTATAATTTTGCATTAACAAATTAGACCCAAGCTATTAAATAATCGAAGTTCCATATACACTCCTACTGTACAACAAGGGACATATATGGGAGCAGACGTTATGTTTCTTAAATAAAAATGTCCTTCAACCATAGGTTATTTTACTAGAGATGGACATTAAATTCCAATACAGCAATCCATTTGCATGCATATTAATTAGCACTTACTAAAAGTCTTATGTATTAAATTTTCATACAAGAGCCCCTAATTTCAAATGTATAATCTGAAAGTAGAAAAATAAATAAATAAATATATAACAAAAGTACACACTTCTTTATTGAAAAATGTCTTACAACACAAGCCTGTAATGGTTGTATTTTTTAACACTTGATAATTGATTCTTATAATATTTTTTAGTGCTAAATTCGAAAATGACCTTCATTTTTTACCATCACGCCAAGAGTTTTTGCAAATCGTAAATTTCAAATTTGTTAAAAAGTCGAAAAATCTCAAAAATCAGATACTATAAAATACATGTAAAATGTTTTTTCAAAATATTTTATTCACTTTTTTAATTCACACTATTTTACACTATTTACTCATAACATTTCATTCACTAAAGAGTTGAAGGACATCTGCGATGAGATAAGATTAGGGGGCGGGGGTGCTCATTGGTCGGCGTGAGAGAGATAACCTAGAACGCATCTCAAAGTGAAAGAGAACCTACGTTATGCATAGGCGTAACCAGGGGGGGTGCCCTGGGTGCCCGGGCACCCCCCCGTTTCCGCAGACTCGAGCACAATTATTTTAAAAAATCGAAATCTACAAAAGAAAAAAGAAGTGAAAGCAGAGTTCAATTAGTTTAGTTCAGAAACTAAACGGCTAAGTTTTGAAATGTGATAAAAAAAGAAACCCACGTTCTTTTTTTTTTTTTTTTTTTTTTTTTTTCTTTTAAAGAAAATTATGTTGTTTATCTTTTTTAAAACTAGAATATTTGCAAGAATCTGTATTACCCATCGTAATTCAAAAAGGTGGCTTTATAATCCCACTTTGACGTTATTTGTCTGTGGGAGATGTTTTTAACGGCGTTCTTTCTATTGCATGTTTCTGCAATTTCATGAGAAATTAACGCAAGTTCGTGACGAGGGTAGAAACTATTTGTCTCTTTACTTTGGTAGTTTAAAGTAAAGAAAGAAGCAAAAAAAAAAAATTGAAAGGGGATGCAAATGTGAAACGATAATTCCAAATTTCGATTAGCTGAGGTAAAGGGGGGGAGGGGGGGGGGCATATACCCTGCCTTTTTGAAAATGAAAAATAATAGCACAGAAAATTCAAATTAATCTGCAGGTTGGTTGGTTGGTTCAGTTTAGTGTTTCGTGGCCCTGTTTTGACATTCTTGAAGGGAATATGTTTGCAGTCTTTCAAGTCAATATAGTAATTTTTTCCTCTGAAATTTTGTATACGAGTTTTTTCTCGTTTCGCGGCGGTCTTTTGAAAGTAGGAAAAGGAGCCCCGTTTCAACCTTTTAGCCCAGTGCAGTAAATTTTGACAAATTCGCAATTTTATTCTGTGATCATTTCATGATATTTACGATTTTCTCCCAAAATCGTGTGACGAGACGAAATTCGTCTTTCTACGCGAGTTTTTGTCGAAATCCGCACTTTTCACCACTTACCTTTGATAAAATTCCTATTTTTTTACCGATATCCTTTGACGAAATTCGCATTTTTTACCGCAATATTTTGACGAAATTGTCATTTCTTTAGCACGCGATCCTTCGATGAAATTCGGGTTTTCTTTCCGCGATCTTTTAATGAAATTCGCTTTTTGTTTCCGTAATCTTTTGACGAAATTCACGCTTTCTTTCTACGATCCTTTGACGAAATTTACTAACCATTTGGAAAAATGGTTATTGTCCTCGGTTAGGGTAGGAAATCAAAAACATATCTGAAGCGTTTTATTAGTTGAACCCCGCATTTTATTCGTTTTCTGATGGGTCTATATAGTAATCTGTATTTTCCCTTTACTTTCAACAGAGATGGATACTTCTGTTGCCACTATGACAAAAAAGTAACAAAAACTACAAAAAAAAATAATAACTCAGAAACAAATTCAGATACAGCTTTCAAACAAATTGCATTTAAAAGCACATCTTTTTCTCTATACGACGATGTAAAACGTAATATTGCGGGATGTTTAGAAGTTTAAAAATTAAATTTCATTTAAAATTGATCCAGGAATATTAATGTTTAATCCATGGCGTACGTAATGTATGACCAGCTCCGTAGAAGTTTAAAAATTTACAGTACCGAAAATTGTAAAACTGAAATTTCTTTTAAAATTTGTTCATGCTTGGTCCAGGAATGTTAATGTTTAATCCATGGCGTACGTAATGTATGATCAACTTCGTGCGATTTTTTATGTCTTAAATTTTAGTCTTTGAAAAAAATCATTTTCCAAATGGTAGTTGTAATTTGTTAAGTGACTTTTTTTATTTTCTGTTGCGACCGATTGACGAAACTGATATTTTTACAAGGAGATCATTTGTCGAAATTCGGGATAGTATTGCGCGACCGTTCGGAAAAATTCTCGATATCTTTCCGTACCAATTAACAAAATTCTTTACTCTTTGCCGCAAATTTTTGACGAAATTTGAAAAAATATTTCGTCAATCCTTTATCGAAATTCGCAATTTTTTTGCGTAATCTTTAAACGAAATTGGCGATTACTTTCTGCACTCTTTTATCGAAATTCCTGATATTTTTCCGCGATCGTTTGAAGAAATTTTCAATTTTTAACGTGACTGATTCACGAATTGATTTTGAGAAATTCCATAAAAGAAATAAAAATCGCGGACCTAATTTTTTAAAAAATGCTCACTGAAGAATCACAGCTCTGTGAAATAATTTGAAGGGGGAAATACTGCACAGCATTTTTTATTATGAGAGACTTTCCTTTTCTGTGCACAAATCGCGCGACCCCGCGCGTTATTTCAAACCCTGTCCCTGAAAAAAAAAAAAAAAAACTTCATTACTAAAGAAGTGGTTGATTTTTTTTTTTTAAAACGAACATAGAATTAAACAAATCTAGGATTGGGAGGGGAGGGGGGGGGGGGAATGCCTTCGGCAACGTAGTCCCGAGCAAGCTACGACCTCTTCTGTCTCGAAACAAGCTAATCTTTAATTATTGCGTTTTTTATTTCGAGCAAAATTAAATTTTCAGCTTTCTTATAAGAGCTGATTTGACATTATTTCCATTCGAATTTAATCACGGCAATTGCAAAAATTACCAGACGGTTTTTTCTGTTTCAAAAAATGTCAAAAAATCGCCTCAAAGCACGAACCCCCGCTAGAAGGCGCATTAAAAATTCAGAAAAGATTAAAAAACCACAGGGAACGAAATTAACTAATTGGGTAAAAGATTTAAACCGGATTCGTTTTAGGAATGTCAAAAAAAGAAAAAATCACTGCGAAATGCGAAAAAAACCCCTCTAAAGATAACATTAAAAAATTGTTAAAAATTGAAAAATCTCTGTAAGAATCTCAAAAGCACTTTATTGAAAAGAAGACAAAGTTTGCTGGGTAAAATATTGAAATCGGATTCTTTTTTACTTATTTGACAAAATTGCCGCAAAATGCGAAAAAATTCGCATAAAAAATTAATTGAAAACTTCCAGAAATTGTCTTCTATATGCATGAGTACAGGCATACAGGTCCTGTCAAATCTTACGGGCGCAGGCTGCATTGTATTTTCAGAGCTCAGCGCGCGCGCTCGTACACACACGCAGAGACAGACAAGCGCCTACCTCTATTATTTACAGTCGCATCATGATAGTATAATTTTTATCATCCTGATAAAATTTAGTGCATATTATCATGACCTGCTTTACCTAATATATTCGGCACACTCTGAGGTAAAAACCTGAATTACCGTAATTTCCGGCCTATAATCTGCGGATCAAACATTTAGGTTCAGACACAGAAATCTTGTTTTATAAAACGTAACTTATTAAATCGCGATAAATATTTAACTTAAATAATGAAATAAAATTTCTGGGTCGAAACATGATTGTTTGAGCCGCGAATTATAGGCAGGAAATTACGCTATTAATGAATATTATAATTATTTATAATATTATAATAATTATTTATATAGGCTTTCCTCCAAAATTTCTTGGGCCCCTCCGGTGATCCCTAAGAAGTCATGGAGTCACACTCAGAAAAAATTTCGTGCGCATGTACTGATGTACCACATGTATTATCGGAGATTTATCATCCGGCAAAATTTCATCTACAAGACTGAGATAATTTTAGATCTCATGCAGTGTTCCCTGTGCCTATAGAAGTTTCCAGCATGATTAAAGGTCTTTTTTAATCTTTATAAGAAGTTAGGGTGCCAAAAGGTTTTACAGTTGTGACCACACTTAGTCACTGTCTTATATCACTGCTGCAAGGGAATTTACATATCTCTTTTTTTACCATTAGATTTAGTTTTAATGTTTTGAACCCCTTCTCAACCCTCCTCACGCAAACAAAAATTGCGTTTGAGCACTTTTTAAAAGAAATACCACACAATTATACCTTCTAAGATGGAAAACTGTCTATAACGGAAACTCGATCGGTTTTATGGGATTCGTTTTAGCAGCTTTCACTATATAAGATATTACTTGTATCCAATATGTTCAGGTGAAAAACTCTGGGCACCCCCCCGTTCAAAAGGCTGGTTACGCCTATGGTTATGCATAGTATGAGTAAAAAAAAAATGAAAAAAAAAATGAGTAAATTAAAAACGTTTTACGTCTATTTTATAGTATCAGATTTTCGAAATATTTCAGCTTTTTAAAAATTAAAAAAATTGCGATTTGCAAAAAGTCCTAACGTGATGGTAAAAAATGAAGGTCATTTTCGAATTCAGCGCTAAAAAATACATAAAAATCAATTATTAAAAGTTAAAAAAACATGACACAACCCAAATTTTGTAGGCTTGTGTAATCTGTTACCAAAACTTTGTTCATATATTTTTTAAACACATCTTTCAATGTATAAATTTACTTTAATAATTTGTTGAAGTCCATAATTATATAAAATTAAGAAAAAAAGTATTTATTCCACATATTTTAAATTTTTTTGTTGTTATGTGTTTGGAAATTTGTTGTTATACAGTTTTCACCTTTCTCATCTACATTAAATCATCTGTTACGGGCTTTGTTTCACCATTTTCTTCTTCCTACCGTGTCTTGCATGGAGTTCCCTTGATTCAAAGGAAAAATGTATTACAAGCCATCTATTAACGCACAGGAGCTAAATGACTCTCCCTATAGTGATGTCCCTTTTATTGAGGTATCTTTTAGAGGAAGTTCTAGTGTATTTATAACACGGTGAAATAAGTTAGTGTTACAAACACGTTAAGTTTATTCATACATACAAAGGATAAGTTGAAACAAATAAACAAACCAAAAATGATGGCGCCCGTGTCTTGCCATGATCGTGAAATGAGATCTAAAATTATTCTCATTAAGTGTGAAATTGCGACTCTTGAAACACTAACTGCAGGGGATGTTTCTATTTCGAGCAACATAACTGTGTGAAAGAGAAAGAAAAAAGAAAATTAAGCCAAGAGAGAATGAACATGAATGAAGTTAACGATCTTGTAACTTTTTTAGCGGGCAATGCATGGACTACGCCTTAGAGTTATCCCATAAATTCAATCAACACGTTCCACAGTCCGTTAAAGAGAAGTGGCTTGAAAAACTTGGTGAAATATGAATTGCCAATAAATCTTCAACTAGTGTACTCTGCGACGGTAGGAGAGGAGGGGATGTAACCAAACTGAATTTTTCTTCACCATCAAAGGACAGTATTATGAGAGATGTCATGTTCTAAATTCATAAGAAACAAGCGCTTTCTTTTAAGAGTTCAGGAGATTTATTTCTACACTTTGTCATGTTTTAAGTTTAAAGATATAAAATACAGATTTAATTGAATTCAGATGTAGCTTAATAGACAATGAGCATTAAAAGAAATCAAATAAGTTATTCAAATAAGGATAAGCACATGCTTTTCATATCTAAAAAGAAAAAAAAAATCTTGACTATCAAAGGACAATTACTGACAAATTCTAAAGCTAGCAAATCAGGAATTTTTAGTAAGCGTTCAGGAGATTTTTTTCGACACTTTGTTTCTTTATTAAATGTTAACATATATAATACAAGCTTAATAAATTTTAAATATAGCTATTTGAAAATATAATAATAGATTCTGAAGGTTTAAAGACTTCGCTTTTAATCAAATAAGAATAGTTAAAAGAAGTACCTTTGGCCAAAAAAAGAAAGTAATAGACCACCCTATACATTTTATTTAATCAACGAATTGGCACAGAAGAAAAAGAAAAAGGGCCATTCGATTGAAAATTATGTCTTCTTTTAATTTAATTAAAAAAAAGTTTTAAGGCCCTCCTTCAAATAGAAATTCTATTTAACTTGAAAATTTTCAATAAAGCAATTAGTTTTGACATAATATTTGGATTCTTCGGAAAATATATCTGATGAGACAAAAGCCTGTTTAAAACTAAATTTTTCTCCTATGTCTCATCTTCATATAGTTAATCATGAAAAACATATAGCAATTTGTAAATATGCAGTTATATCACGGAAAATGAGTGAATAAAATTTAAATAAACAAAATTTGATGTATAATTTCAAGCCTTCATTTTTCGTAAAAATTTATCACATGTTTGGCAAAGGTCATCCACGTTTCATGGAACAACTTCTGGCACCTTATGCCTTGTATCCAGTCACCCTTTTTGGTTGTGGTATTATATTCTTCTCTACAACCATCACAGTGATCCTCAACCAAATCTATTCCCTCGGAATCTGTTAGAATCTGATAATTTCAAATGTATTCCATCTTCTTTGCTGCTCGAAGTTTTGTGTTTTTGTTTTTCTCTCGCGTTTACTTTAGACTTTTTCACGTTTTAAAGTTTATTTATCAACTAT
Organism: Maratus speciosus; assembly: GCA_963932465.1. Taxonomy (NCBI): domain Eukaryota; kingdom Metazoa; phylum Arthropoda; class Arachnida; order Araneae; family Salticidae; genus Maratus; species Maratus speciosus. The sequence continues at coordinate 316,889,567 of OZ010791.1, read as the reverse complement.
ACCTGTTTCTGGGATGAATGTTTCCGACGTTTTTCGATATTTTCTGAAAACAAAATTACATCGTTAGGCCTTACTATATTATCATTATTGAAATATTTATATTAGTTAAAATTTAATTAATTATATAAATTAATATAATTGTAAACATAAAAGTTACATAATTATTTTCAATATAATTATATTTAGTTAAAATCCTCACTCCGTAGAATTTTGATATATTGATTATAGGTGGTCACCTCTCCTCGATTTGATGTGGCCATCTATCCTGAAATTGAAGGACAGATGGCCACCCAATTTAAAGCGTCATTCCGGCATTGTAGGTCTTTGTTTTAGGCTTAAGAAAAGATTGGATTATATACGTGCATTAAAAGTCCGTATAGTAAAAAGAAAAAAAAAAAAAAGTTAAATGCGTTCTGCAAAACATTCAGACACCTAACTCAACAAAAATATTCAACCACAAAATTAAATAAACATTAGAATTATACTTACTTTTTAATCGAAAAACACAGATGCACGTCGCAATGAATGAACTCGCTGAACTATTTCCTACGAACAAAGTTTATGTTGCAATCTATGTGATCAAGTTTTGGAAATATTTAGACTGGCTATCTCTCCTCTATGATCATCTAGTCTAGGGTTACCCTATAACGAATTTCTTTAATTATTAAAGACTATGATATGACAAAATATTTATAGTGAAAATATTTTGCATTATTAACGGTTAAAAGTTTTTTCAGCGTAATCATCATAAAATTTTGAAGAATCGGAACTTTCTTCATCATGTTATGTCATAAGAATTTATTGTGTCACTTCAAATCACTTCTTATTTGCTAAAATTATATGCAGCAGTGACGAATTCTACAGCAAGTATCAACGCAAAAGACAATATCTTTAAACATTCACTATCTTGAGATGTTTTTTATACAAAAAAAAAGTTTCAAAAGTAATTTCTATTTAATAAAAAAAGTCTTTTCAAAACATTGTTGTATTTTATGACAAAATACGAGGTTACATTTAAAATCTTGTGGAGTAAAAAGTAAAACAACAGAAATTGCTCTAAACTTCATAATACAAATTTAATATTTTTAGATTTCTCAATCTCCATTTATATAAAATTTTCATTTTACTAACTTTTTTTTGGGATACAAAAAGATAAATTAATACATATAAATAAATAATAATAATAATAAACAAGTAAGAAAAATCATGCGTTGAGCATAGATTATGAAACACTTTCCAACACTTCTTGAATGCTTTAACAAAACTTCGTTATTTAGGGAAATAAAGTATATAAGAGAACTAACTAAACATTTCAGAAAACGCATAAAACATTTGAAAAACTGATTTCAGCAGTTATCTTCCATAGCAAATATGTATTCCAATTCTTTTGAACATCCCTGTATTTGATCTGTAGGTTGATATAGATACTATATAATGGAGAAATTTAGTTTAGCAAGAAAACATATAACAGGTTGAAATTTCTCTTTCAGCAATTTATACTAATAGATGGAAACATACTTGTATACTTTTGTACAACCCTGTAGTTAACCTAGTACCGGGTGTCCCAAAAAGGACTGACTGATTTTAAAATTCAATAACTTGCAAACAGTGACAGATATTTAAAAAATTCTTGCAGGAGGATTATGCATAAGGTCAAAAGTTTTTTTACAGTGATTTTCAATTTTAGTTCGAATTACAAACAATAGATGGCGCTGCGATCAATAGACGCTGAATTCAGGCTCGATTTTTGGTACTTCGTGGCCCGGATAATACATTTCCATCTCCTTTTTCAGCATGGAACAAGAGAAAGGACCAGAAATCGAGCCTGTATTTAGCGACTATTGCTTACAGTGCCATCTATTGTTTGTAATTCGAACTAAAATCGAAAATCACTGTAATAAAACTTTTGACCTTATGCATAACCCTCCTGCAAGAATTTTTTAAATATCTGTCACCGTTTGCAAGTTATTGAATTTTAAAATCAGTCAGTCCTTTTTGGGACACCCGGTACCTTTATTACACGCCACTATTTATCTAAAGTTTAATTCAAAGTAAAACACTCTTAATACTACTGGAATCACATTTCCAGAAATTATCATTTATAGACGGCCATGTATCCAATTCTTTGCGTGACCCTAGATATCATTTTATGTATATTCTACAAACATTTCTTAGTAAACTAAATGAAGTTCAGCGTAAAAATGCATAACTCATTTAAAAACCACCTTTAAACAATTTGCAATCATACCCAGTAACCATTACGAATTCTTTTGTGTAGCCCTGTATATCAATTAGAGCATTTTTACACACCATATACAATGCATACATATAGTGAAACATAAAAGCACATACCATAATTAAAAATGCATTTCCAGCAATCATCGCTAATGTACAGTACTTCGGATACAATATAGTATCTGAAATCTTTTGTGTGTCCCTGTAAATAATTCTATGCACTTCGTATTATACAGGATATAACTTATAGTAAACCTCAGCGACGTATATCAATTTCATTATACATGAAATAATTTAACATAATTGAAATACGCCGGAAAAAATTCCCTCCACCCCTATATCATTATGTAACGAAATCCTTTTGTGTGGCCCTGTAAATGAATAATAACTATTCCTTGCGCCGCATACTCTACAGAATGTATATTTTAGTACACTTGATAAATACGCATCAATTTTATTAAGTTTGAAAGCATGTAACGTAATTAAAAATCATTTTAAACGATTTTTTCCCATAGGCCGTAATGTAACGGAAAACTTTTGGCTGTCCCTGTAAATGAACTAAACGTGCTATAAACTTCATTTGAAATAGGGTTCGTGCTATGGTAGAGGTTACTAACATACAAAAATTTCAGAACGATCCGAGTATATTTACGGGAGTTAGAGCGCGGACAGACGGACAGACGGCCAGACAAACCGAAGTCATAAACACTTTTCAACTTTGTTGGAAAGTGTTAAAAACAGTTATAGATGTGGGGCATAACTGATCTGAAATAAATAATGTGAAACTAAAGAAAAAATTAGTGTCCGTTTCATTACTGTCTGATGCTATAGAGAAGAAATATTTAGTTCTTTTTTCTGTGATATCGATTTCATGCTAATATTTTAGGAAGATTCGGGAGGATTTAGTCTGGGGAACCAAGCAATAAAGAAAGAATATCAGAGAGTTCCTTCTCAACACTCACGCTTGGCATGAAATCGAAATTACTGCTTTCATATCTTTACGATTTTATCCCCGCAGCAAAATAAAATTGGGACAATATAATTTGTATATACTAATTTATTGGCTACATCTTTGCCAGTATTGTAAATATTGGTATGAAATATTGATCCAACATTGGGCTGTTTACATTTTATCAGCAGCATGGGCGTTTCATTGTAAAATATTCAACACAAAAATCTCCCGTAATAGTGACATTTTATACAACTACTTCCAATGTGAAGCCCATATCTAACAAATATTGTTATTTCATTTACTGTATTTAAATTTATAAAATATTGGGACGCGATATAGGCATTATTGGTTCGCTACTATAACTTGCATAGTTGTATTACTTAGGTGAGGAATGTTTTTAAAAATCAAGATAAATAATTGTTCTGTCATATTTATTTTAGAATAATGGTATTCTCCATATTTAATTTTAAACAAGAATGAGTATTTCTTTTTTAAATAATTTAATTAATAATGGGATAAACGTGTGAAATGCCTTTGAAGTAAGAAACAAGTAAGAAAAATCATGCGTTAAGCATAGATTATGAAACACTTTCCAGCACTTCCTGAATGCTTTAACAAAACTTCGTTATTTAGGAAAATAAGGCATATAAGAGGACTAAGTAAACATTTTAGAAAACGCATGAAACATTTGAAAAACTGATTTCTGCAATTACCGTCTATAGCCAAATAAGTACCCCAATTCTTTTGAACAGCCCTGCATTTGATCTGTAGGTTGATATATATACTATATAATGGGAACATTTAGTTTAGCAAGAAAACGCATAACAGGTTGAAATTTCTCTTTCAGCAATTTATACTAATAGATCAAAATATACTTGTACACATTTATACATCCCTGTAGTTAACCTAGTAACTTTATTACACGCCACTATTTAGCTAAAGTTTAATTCAAAGTAAAATACTATTGAAACTACTGAAATCACATTTCCAGAAATTATCATTTATAGACGGCCATGTATCCAATTCTTTGCGTGACCCTGTATATCATTTTATCTATGTTCTACAAACATTTCTTAGTAAACCAAATGCAGTTCCCCGTAAAAATGCATAACTCATTTAAAAACCACCTTTAAACAATTTGCAATCATACCCAGTAACCATTACGAATTATTTTGTGTAGCCCTGTGACAGCGTAAGTTACTTTTTTTTAGAATAGAGAGAAACTAAATGTAAGTACGGTACTAAATGCCAAACTGTCCTGGGAAAATAATTTTTAGAAATTAGAACGCGTTTAGCATTAATTTTTTTAAAAAGCTAATTAATATCTTTAAATTTTTAGCAAACTTATTTTTCCTATCATATTTATTAGAATATATGTTATAGAAAATTTCTTTGAAAAACTTCTGGCTCGAATAATATATAAAAAAAGAAAGCAATTTTTAAAGTCCACACCCCTCCGCCTTAATTTCTGTATTTAACTGATGCAATTAAAATACTTTTTATGTACCTCAGAACATGAAGAGCCCATTTCTTTGTAAAAAATTATATTTAATTATAATGATTTTTTAAAAGTAGATACTAAAGTGAAGTTTCACTTTCTACGAACCTAAAATGCCTTTTCCTAAATATTTATATCCTCCCCAACAGTTTCTGAATTGTCTCCATGCTGCTGAGAATTAAGGAAAGAAATCTTCTGGAAAATACTTTCTATCCCATAACTTTTCGGCCAGAAAAAAATCCCTCAAGATGCGATTGGTTGTATGTTTCTATCCCGACGCTCCTACCGAATAAAAACTTCCCTATTTGAATTCAGAAGGAGTAAGCCACTCTGAATTATTCCTATGTTGCTGATAAAGAACAGCTTTATTTCTTAGATACTGTGTTTATTTGCTTGGTTTACAATCTCTTATACTATTGGATGCTGGTGGCGATCCAGGTTTATTACCGTTAAGCCATACGTTTGCGATGCTTTTATGGCATGGTAAATACTTTTATTTATTTAAGATTACTTGTTTTAGTGTTTAGAAATTGGTTCTTTTCTCTGTACAGAAATATTTGTATTAAAGAGTGATTACATTACATTATTTAATTGATAGAAATTCCATTATACTAGATTATTTGATTACATTACTTTATTTGGTTGTCATCTAAAAACTACGAACATTAAATTTATGCGGATTTATCAAATTATTTTAAGTATCTAAAAGTTTCAGTCATAAATAATACAGATATAAAAATATATTTGTAAAAAATTATACCATTTTTATGTTTTCAGTGTATAAATATGTCCTTACATTTGTCAGCCTTCTACTCAAATAGAGCATTACTTCTTCATGTACAATAGTTTTACCAGCGATCTCGAAAAGAAAATTTAAAATTCAGTTTCCAAGCAATTTCACTGTGTTCAGTACTTATTTTACATTATGTGCTCTTTTCCGACTGCTTCAAGAAAAGCACAAATAAGGTAACCGCATCAGTACCGCCACTTAAGGACATTTATCTAATAATTATTAAAGTTTTAGATAATTCCAAAAGATATATATATATATAGCCTACTCTCCTCATAACCTTCATGTCATAACCTTCATGTATTAGAATAAACATTCAAAGTTTCAAAATATATTCTTCGAAAAAAAAAAAAAAAAAAAAAAAAAAAAAGGAATAAAATATGCTACCTTCCTCTATGCTCCAGTAATGGGTATAGTAAATTCCGATGCATGAATCTTTAAGTTTTCGGCTTTATATTTACAATACAATAGAGTATATAAACAGTAGTATAGTCTGAAATAAAACATAATATTAAAGAAACAATCTCTCTATTCTAAAAAAAAAAAAAATTAACTAACGCTGTTATCGCCGCCGCCGGTTTTGAATTTTTTGCGAACGGAGGTCTTTGTTCCTTAATATTAAGAAAAATATTGCACACAAAAATATGAAAATAGGTGGTATTATAGAGAAATGTATGATAAACACGCTGATGTAGGCAGTTTTCAAATCAAAGAATTATTTTAAGAGCTATTTAATGTTAAAGTTCATCAAAATCGTTCCATTAAAAAAGTTTTATAGGAGCAAAAACTATGCGCAGGAATGTAATAATTTTTAGATAATTTTATACAATAGATGTTCCCGGTGTGCAGACTGCATTTATTTTTTAATTTGACTCATTTTTTGAGGATTTATTTCCATTTTAAATTCAAATTTTCAGCATTTTCAGAGATATGTTTTTACATATTTTAGTAAAGCTAATTATTTTAAATTGTGGCCAAAATTGTAAAAGCTTCTCAAATAATAATATTTCCTTTAAATTAAATTTTTTTTACACGTGACTATTATAAACAGAAAAAAAACCCCTGTGAAATTAGAATTAAATGACTATGTTTTAAAAGCAGGAACATATTAAAAAATACGTGATAAAAATTGTTTATACATGTGAATATTTAAAAAGAAAAAGAAACTATAAAACAATTAATTATTTAATATGTGTTAAAAGCAGTAAATGCAGGTGAAATGTGGTTACGTCCTATTTCAAATAGCCAAATAATATTGCCAAACAGTTTGAATTAAAATATATATTTACATGTACGCGTGAGATTTATTTCATATTTCGAGATAATATTTTTAACAACTGTTGCCAAAGACAGTGCAAATAATAGTATTTCCTTTCTAACAATTAAAATATTTCCAGGTGAATATTACAAAAAAAGTTTGATGAAAATTACGTCACATTTTAAACGTGTGATTTAAAATAATTTTCTTATAGCGTTATTAAAAAATGCCTGTAAGCAAAAGACTCTGTTGACTTAGTTCATTTTATATTAGCTAATTTTCAGATGTTTAACTAATCAAACATGAAAACAGCAATTGACAGCAGCTTATTTAGCCTTAAAATCCTTTACTAAACGAGAAATAAATGGAAACCTCTTTACAGGGATAACTCCCCTGGTTTTTTAATTATAATTCAATCTTCCGTAATCTTTTTAAGCCGGCCAAATTAACGGATATTTAGAATCTGAACGGGGGTTGACGAGCGAAACTCGTAGGGGGCAGAGCCCCTAGTGTTTTAAATGAAAACCTATCTCTTACTGAAATCTCGCTCTCTCTCTCTCTCTCTCTATATATATATATATATATATATATATACATACACACACATACACACATATATAAACCTTTTAGGTGGGGGTGGTTTTGGGTTCCTGGGGTCATATAATGAAAAGTTATGAAGGAATTTTTCAAAAGTTTCACCATGGTAACGACTGCAATAGGTAGTATTCCTTATGAATTCTATCTAAAACAGCTGCATTGAAATCTGTTTTGCAACAATTAAAAATGAATTTAACATTAGGCGTTTCAAACATTTAAACCTGCCTAATTTCTAAACTACTTCAACAAATGGCTTCCTATTTGGTATTCGAATGATAAAATTTACCGATAAAACAAAATATAATGACAAAATTAGATGTTAGTATTAAAAATTTTAAACGATTTCTTTATGCAGACACCCCTCTAAGCAACATTTAAGTATAGCACTAACCAGCAGGGCTTAATATCTAACAAAAACAGTACCGGAGCCCTAATATTCTGCGATACCGGTACTAACAACTGTACCATTCACCCCCCCCCCCCTGTCACTCCAATCTGCTTATTTATCATTCGTACAGTAATAGCAAAAATTAAAGCTTTTTTTTTTTTTTTTTTTTTTTTTTTCTTTTTTAGCAAAATAAAAATTTTAAATATATCTATCAGCACATACTTAGCTGTCAACTATTCCACCTTTTAGTTATTACTCCTTCCGAATAGTAATATTTGCCTTATTTTAATGTAAGTGCAGAATTCTGCGATTAAATACAGTAAGGATTATGATTCGGAAATCCTGCCAACACAAAAAGGAATAGTTCGCAGCTATGCACGCTTATGAAAAAATAAATGAAATTTACAGAAATTAATATTTATGTGCTGAAGAATGGAACAATGTTTTTCAATTTCCTATAAAAGATGCATATCTTAAACTATAATCGATTCCTGCCGCATAACAATCTTTTGTAGCGAGCCCCTGAAAATCAGATTAAATTAAAAATTGACACCGTTATCGGAAAGATTCGACGCATTTACAGAAAAACACTGATTGATTTCTTTCTATCAGAATAACAATACATGGCAATTAAATTATATCTACTTGCAAATGAAAGTGACTTCGTAAATATGTTGAACAGAGCCTTAGCATGGGCAGCGTTCATGATACAAAATAAATACAAAAATCACTGACATGATTTTTATACTTGTACACAAAATGACTAACGTGATTTTTATACTCGTACGCAATAGAAGACAAAAAATCTCAAACAAACAAAACTTCAAGCTGATGCTCGTTTGTTCGTTGGCTAAAAACAGAAAATATTCTTTTCAGGTTAGATATATAAATAATAATAATAAAAAAACAGCCAATTAAAAATTATCCTTCTGCCACAAAAGAAAATCGAACTGAAAGAAAATTCACTGTTCAGTTTCTTGAGTGGCGCCGTAACAACACGTTGCGTCACGGCCATCAATGCCATCTTGCATAATTTTGCAAATATCACTAGAATAGAAAAACACGATTTCTGTTTTCCCTTCATTTTAATCAAAATAGCATTAAAATGATTTGAAGTAGAATATAATATGTAATTTTGAAGGAAGAAATTTTTTTTTTCTTCTATACATGAATAAATAAAATTTTGAATGTAAGACAGCTGAGCTGGAGTCAGTCCAAGTCCAAAAAGTCCTTCCGGTCAGTGCCGGGAGAAAGAGGTAGCTTTCAAATTCCTTATTTAAAAAAAACCAACTTTTATTATTCAAACACACGAAGCTCAATTATTGGAAACCGAATATAGGAGATTCAATACTAATTTTTATCAATAGTAAATCATTATGAATGAGAATTTCTCGAAATTAGTCAGCTTTATCGAAGCTGCTTTTATTTAAAGTAACTTATATTTGGCTGAGATGTTGATGTATACTATCCACATGCCTTCTTATATGGAAATAGGCGAATACGTGTGTTATCGCGTGACAAATACAAGATCGTTTCAAAATGTTAGCCATACTAGAAATTCAAAGTACTATAATTCAACCATTTTTTAAGATATAAACAAAATAACAAATTTTCAGAAACAAAATCTGCTCCGGAATCTTTGTATCAAGGACAAACACATAAAAAAATCTTTTTCATTTTCCAATTTTTTAATACCTCATTTTAAATTTTAAATTTAATTTTTTTAATGGCAACCCTTTTGAAACAAGATAAAGAATGAAGCTGGCCAACGAACTCGGTCGAAACATTGGTATGTACTATGTACAGACCAAGTAACATCCAAATCGGTTCATAAATACGCTTGTTATCGCGTGACAAAAATCAGGTCGTTTTAAAATGTCAGCCACAATAGAAATTCAAAATGCTATAACTCAGCTATTTTTTTAGATATAGACGAAACAAAAACTGTTCCGGAATCTTTGTATTAAGGTCAAACACATACAAAAAAAAAATCTTTTTCATTTTCCAATTTTTTGGTATCTCATTTTAAATTTTAATTTTTTTAAATGGCCGCCATTTTGAAACAAGATGGCGGATGAAGCTGGCCAACGACCTCGGTCGAGACATTGGTATGCACTATGTACAAACGAAGTTACATCCAAATCGGTTCATAAATACGCCTTTTATCGCGTGACAAAGTTCAGGACGTTTCAAAATGTCAACCACGCTAGAAATTCAAAATGCTATAACTCAGCCATTTTTTAAGATATAGACGAAACAGAAACTGCTCCGGAATCTTTGTATAAAGGTCAAATACATAAGAAAAAAATGTTTTCCATTTTCAATTCTTTGGTACCAAATTTCAAATTTAAAAAAAAATTTTAAATGGCCGCCATTTTGAAACAAAATGGCGGATGAAGCTGGCCAACGAACTCGGTCAAGACATTGGTATGTACTATGTTCATACCGAATTACATCCAAATCGGTTCATAAATTCGAGAGTTACAGTATGACAAAGGTCAGATATATATATATATATATATATATATATATGGATAAATATATATATATATATATATATATATATATATATATATATATATATATATATATATATATATATATATATATATATATATATATATATATATATAAATTTTGAACGGAGGGTGGTTTCGGGGTCTGGGGGTCATGATCGATGAAAATATACCAAAATTTTTTGAAATCGCTTTCCTCCGAACGGCTGCAATAGGCAGCTTTTCGTAATGAAAGCTACCTAAAACACAATACAATTAAATCCGTTTTATCTCCATCTTTTACGTGTGCGGCACATATAAGTGTTTTGATAAAAAGAATGCAAAAGCTTGCAGATGGGAAGGGAAGGAAAGGGTAATTTAGGCTTCGGTTTATCGGAAGCGCTATAGCACTGGCTCCGGAGCCATGTATTTATGAGTTCCGGTGAATGCCGACTACTATCTATATATTTACTAAAAACAGAGAAGTACCAGAGCTGGGTTTCGGCGCAAATTAAGCCCTGCTCATCAGTAGACGTTATTACTAATCGATCGGTATCAGTCTCATTTTTATATAAAGACTTGCGGTTAGTAATGCTATATCCCCCCCCCCCCCCACACACACTTATACTTTATTACAAGGGGATAAACACGTTCTTCCCGTGTTACAGAATATAGGTGAAAACCATTATATATATACATATATTTTTTCTGTTGTTAACATCTTTTTTTCTCTGTATATACTAAAGGCACAGCAATGAATGAGGCATTTTTTTAACAGTTATTACAAACAGTAAATTACATCGTTAAAAAGAAAAAAAAAACAGTAATTCTGCTTTTCAGAATTTAGTGTTTACCCGATGATAAAAAAAAAAGTATATAAATATAGATATTTCAGTTTTAAGACTCCAAACACGCGCTTTTATTTTATATAAAATGACATCATCCGCATCCACTAAAGAATTCCTCATTTACGATCCAGTCTTAAACAACATGTACAGTAAAATATGCATAGGACGTGACTATCGCTGAATAATACACAAATCCAAAAAAAGAAGTTTCGCCATTCAAGAAACTAGACAAAAATAATCGGCTATCTCATGATTCATACGCCTTCATTTGTTTGTAATATTAATATAGATACTTAAATTTAATTTAATAGCTCTATGTTTTATCAGAAATCATTCATTTATATATTTTTCAAAGTAGCACATATTTTAATTAAATTTTTTTTTTCAGTTTTTGTGAGAAAATGGCAACACAAATATATAATTGCTATTTTTCAACTATTTTCCTTTATTTTCTACAGAAATGAAGTACTTGAGTGGCCAAAATTAAACAAATTGTGCTAAAAACTACAAAAAAATTAATATCTCAAAAATAAATGGAGATGCAGTTTTCAAACAAATTGCATTTAAAAGTACTTTTTTTTTCAATACTACGGTATAAAAATTGAAGATGTGCGATGCTTAGAAGTTTAAAAATTGCAGTAGAGATTATTCCGTACAATGATACATCTGCTTTGTTTTATGGCTGGCTTATACAACGGAACGTTATTTTTTGGAGACGACATTTTAATAGCTGGGAAAAGTAATAGCATACCAGGGGGCTAAAAAAAAAAGAGCGGTTAATCAAAAATTAATGAAAAAACTTATCAGCAAATATCAAAGATTGCGACGAGAAAGCTTCGCACGGGTATATAATTTCCCACCTTTTTAATGATAATTCTAATAGATTTTTTTACATGATATATATATTTTTAGAATGCTTATTAACAATACCAAAAATCATATTTATATGAAAAATAGTAATAACGCGTTGAAATAAAATTTTGAAACTGATTAATATTGACATCGTTCCAGGAGTTAACAGACGAAGAAATCGTTATTTACATTCAGCCCTTTTGATTTTGATCATTTCAGCAAGGCTCGAAATGTACCGGGGCAAACGGTGTCCCGGTTCGTGAAATTGTGACAAATATTGTTCCGGTTGGTGAAAGTATGGAAAGTATTGTTCCGGTTCGTGGAATTATTAAAAAATATTATTACAGTTTCATACATATAGCTTACTATGTTCTCTGTAACCTTTTTGTTTCTAATTATTTAGAATCTTGAATGCATTTTTTAAAATTGTTTTTTTTATGGTTAAATATAAATTTGCTATACAGTAAAGTCCCGTGATCCGAGTTAATATGGACCAAGCTCACCTCGGATAAGCAAAAAACTCGTATAAACCGGATTGACATAAATCATCACACACTAAGGGGATGAAATATAAATTTTCACTTAATTCATTCATTTTTATGGTGCTAGTAACATTTCTTTGATGTACATTTCCGTTACTTTTAAGAAAAACGGGGAATGAAATTGTTTTTAACAATCGAACTTATACCTTTGGAATGGATCATTTTCTTCTGATGGACTGATGGCATCCATTATGATGAAACAGCCATTATAAATGAAGTGTTAGATGAAGATGAAAGAGCAGATGTAAAAAGTTTGAACTCTGATTTTCTAGTCAGAATGGAAAAAAAAAAGTTATGGCCATTTTTCCCCATTCTGACGAGAAAATCAGAGTTCTAATTTTTTACAACTGCTCTTTCATCTTCACCTAACACTTCATTTATAATGGCTGTTTCATCATAATGGAAGCCATCAGTCCATCAGAAGAAAATAACTCGGTTAAAGCGGAAACTCGATTAAGCGAGACTCGGGTAATCGGGACTTTACCGTACTTAAAATAGTCGACAATAATTTTGAAATAGCGTTCCGGTTTGTGGATTTTTCCATTTCGAGCCTTGCATTTCAGTGGTTTAAGCTCGCACGGTTCGACTGCATGTCTTAAATTCGTGATTTATCTATATTTGATTGTTTTATTTATTGATTGATGAATGTTTTAATTTCGTTATGGAATGTAAGCTGGGAACAAATGATGAGCTATTTATACTAATTTAAGTGCAAACATATTTATCTTTTCTAATCGTCTGCACTCGATAGAGGTGGATTTGAAAAAAAAAATCATGCTTGAAGATTATTATAAAACAATAAAAGTTGCATAAATTGTGATCAGTTTTAAAACAAATTGCATTTGAAAATACATTTTTTACGCTATTCGACGGTGTAAAAATTTGAAAATGTGCGGTATTTAGAATTTTAAACAAGTCGGAATTTGTACGTCAAACGTGGCAAATAAGATGCGTTCGTATTATGACTAGTTTTATAAATATTCAGATCTTGGTGCAATAGCTGTCGCACTCTTATGAAAAAATGCATGAATGCAAAATTTATTACGATTATATATATGACAGTCAGTAATATGAAAATAATATGACTCCATCTTAAATAGACGTAATCACCATGGTAACATAGAATCATTACATATCATGGGATATCATTGAATTAATTACGTATGATAAGATTTAATAGAATGAAGAAAACTTTTATTAATATCTTTTTAAGTTTTGATTCGATTTTCATAAAATTTGAAATGACTCGACAAAATTTCGCAACGATTATGCATCTTACATTTCAAACCATTCGTTTGAATATTTTTTCGCTCTTATATGCGGACAGACGGACGAACAACGCGACGACTATAGGTGCTACGTATTTACTTAATCACGAACGTACCTAAAAATTGCAATAAAAGTTAATAAAAGTTAAATTTAATCGTCTGCGGTTGCCACCGTTGAAATGACGTCAACGTTACGCACGGATATGTTTGCCGTTTATAATATCGATACAAGATGTTAAAATGTCTTGAAAATCTGCCCTGCTATTTCCGCCTAGCTTTACAAAATCGCGCACGTAAGCTACACAATAGCAGTGTTGTATGAAATGATTTTATGAATATTACTTGCATGTGGCGATAGTTGAAATTATGTTTATTATAACTTCAAGAAGGAGGAATAATTAGAAATCTAATATAACTGAATTTTAAATGTAGTTTTGTTTAAAATATTACAAATTAACTAAATTCTAATATGATTGTTTAAAGAACATTTCTGTTTTTTGTTCGATTTAAATGTACCCGGCTTCTTAGATACTGGATAATTATTGTTTAATTTTTATCTAACAAAATTAATAATCCTGTTTTTCGAATGCATGACATCTGTTACGAATTCCTAAAAGTTTCACGAAAAATAACTGCAAATATGACATAAATATAATTTATTTCATTTTACTGTCACGCATGTGCTAGAGTAATTAATGTAATTTACTTTCTGTAAGTTCCTTCACATATAAGTCTTATTACAGCAGTATTCTCTTGATGGACTTTCATCTATACGGTAGGTCGTTTTACAAATTACGGCTACAATAAATAAAGAAATAAAAGGATTTAAAATAAATTAAAAGTATGTAATGTAAGTGGATTGCATTTTTATTTTTCTAAATTAGTCTTTTTGAAATTATCGTTTTTCTGCGTTATATCTCCCTTCATCAAACAGTCGGATATGGGGTCATTCTCACACTCTTTTGACTTTTGGGAATAAAAATCTGGTGAGATTAAACTTGCTAAAATAACATTTTAATCTGATAGACGAATGCCTTAATGATTCAAAATAAAGAAAAAATGGTCAGCAGCGAAAATTTTTTATTTAACTGAGGTTTAAGTTAAACTTGCTAGTTTAATTTTACTTACCATTTTATCACTATATTACTTATAATGAATTTGCATAGTACCCACAGGACATTCAAATAAGAAATAATAACAATTTAGAATTTTTAGTACAAAATTTTGATATAACATTGTTTTAAAGGGATGTTACAGAAGGGACGGAAGGAAAAAAAAAAGGGGGATAGTATAGGAAAAAAGGGACGGTAATGGGAAAAAAGGGATGATAAGGAGGGGACGGTAAGGAAAATTACCACTATTTTTAGGCAAATCATGTTAAGACTAAGTGATAGCCAGAATGTTCATTGATTTTTAAAAACAGTTATTTACATTGGATTAAAAAAAAAAAAAAAATACTAAATTTACCTCGAAAAGTGCAGGAATAAACCTTGTGGACGGTAAGACTACCAATAAAGCCACGATGCTTGAAATTGATATTTAAATGCTGATTTAAATGCTGCAGTAAATTTCCTGTCAAAGAATTTTAAACATTCTTTCTCTAGCATACTTCTGCATGAGAAAAAACTTGGAAAAAATTATGTGGCTGCATCTGAAGTGATTTTCTGTATAAGTTTAGCAAGAGGGATGGTAAGGAATCTAAAACCCAGGGACAAAGTTAAAAAAATAATATTAACCGTAATAATTTGTGCAGGTTAATTTTTTGCCACATATTTTTATAAAATAATTGTCCCAGTTTCGGAAAAAAATTACATCGAATTACTTTTATTGAAACAATTTTATGCAGACAGCTCCAAACTTAAAAATCAGCATCAGGGACAAGGGACGGTATAGGAGTTTTCCTGGTATTTGGACCCCCAACATCGTCCAAAACTTATTTATCTCGTTAATATTTAATATTGTTATGCAATCATGCAATGGGATGTTCCGCAGTATATGAAAAAAAAAAAAAAAAAACAACAAGACAAGAGTATGTACTAAAATAAAAATTATTATTCAGGGACTTAAAAGACAAAAGATAGTGAGAATGCCCCATATATCGCTTTTATCTTATGTCTCTCACAAAAGATAAATTACGCTTTAACAGCATTTTATAATTAATTAAACGTCAAGCAATTTATTAATAATAAAATAGAATATTTATAAAAATATTTCAAGAAAGCTTTATTAACATTAAAAAAGAACGAAAAATCATGCGTTAAGCATATTATGAAACACTTTCTAAAGTTTCCAGAACACTTTAACAATATTTCGCTGTTTAACCCGGGAGAACGCGCGTATACCTAGGGTATGAATGGCTTTTACTTTGTCACCAATAAAAACAAATAATAATCTTCATCTTATTTAGTCGGAGACAACTGTGTAAGCTTTTGCGATAAAATAATTTAAAGGTTACTTTTAAAAAGATAGTGGTGAGAAATGTAAAAACCATACGCACTCTGGATCTATCAGGTCCGGCGCGCATCCTCCCGGGCTAATAAAGTAAATAAGATACCAAAGTAATCATTTTAGAAAACGCATAGCCTATTTGAAAAAAAAAAAAAAAAAAAAAAAAAAAAAAAAAAAAAAAAAACCCAAACCAAAACAACAAGGGGAAAAAAAAACAGGATTTAGCAATTATTTACCATATTATTAACCATAGCTGAAAATGTACTTCAATTCTTTTGTGGAGCCCTGTATTTCATGCATAGATTTATATATATTACAAATAGTATGTTAAACTTCAGTTTAGTAACAAAACGCATAATAGCTTAAAAACTCACCGATAACAAATTTTATCAATAGGCGGAAAAATATTTGAATTCTTTTGTGCAGTCCTGTATATTACCTAAAGATTTTTATACACACCATATATTAAGACAAAATTTAATTCACGTTAAAAAAATAATAAAACGCATAAAACTACTGAAATGACACTTTTAAAAAATGTCATCCAAAAGCGGTCATTAATCCAGTTCTTTTTGTGACACTGTATGTGGTTTATTTTATAACACTGCATTGCTATAAATAAACAAGTAAGAAAAATCATGCGTTAAGCATAGATTATGAAACACTTTCCAACACTTCCTGAATGCTTTAACAAACCTTCGTTATTTAGGGAAATAAGGCGTATAAGAGAACTAAGTAAACATTTTAGAAAACGCATAAAACATTTGAAAAACTGATATCAGCAGTTACCGTCCATAGCAAATATGTATTCCAATTCTTTTGAACAGCCTTGTATTTGATCTGTAGGTTGATATGTATACTATATAATGGGGAAATTTAGTTTAGCAAGAAAACACATAACAGGTTGAAATTTCTCTTTCAGCAATTTATACTAATAGATGGAAACATACTTGTACACTTTTGTACAACCTTGTAGTTAACTTAGTACCTTTATTACACGCCACTATTTAGCTAAAGTTTAATTCAAAGTAAAACACTCTTAAAATTACTGGAATCACATTTCCAGAAATTATCATTTATAGACGGCCATGTATCCATTTCTTTGCATGACCCTGTATATCATTTTATCTATGTTTTACAAACATTTCTTAGTAAACTAAATGAAGTTCAGCGTAAAAATGCATAACTCATTTAAAAACAACCTTTAAGCAATTTGCAATCATGCCCAGTAACCATTACGAATTCTTTTGTGTAGCCCCGTATATGAATTACAGCATTTATGCACACCATGTAGATGTACAATGCAAAAATATATAGTGAAACATAAAAGCACATAACATACTTAAAAATGCCTTTCCAGCAATCATCGTACCGTACAGTACTTCGGATACAATATAGTATCTGAAATCTTTGTGTGTCCCTGTAAATGCTATGCACTTCGTATTATACATGAAATATGTTATAGTCAACCTCAGCGACGTACATCAATTTCATTATACATGAAATAATTTATCTAAATTAAAATACGCCGGAAAAAATTCCCTCCATCCTTATATCATTATGTAACGGAATTCTTTTGTGTGGCCCTGTAAATGAATAATAATTATTCTTTGCACCGCATATTCTACAGAATATATATTTTAGTGCACTTGATAAATGCATATCAATTTTATCATGTTTGAAAGCATGTAACATCATTAAAAATCATTTTAAACGATTTTTTCCCATAGGCCTTAATGTAACGGAAAACTTTTGACTGTCCCTGTAAATGAACTAAACGTGCTACAAACTTCATTTGAAATAGGGTTCGTGCTATGGTAGAGGTCCCTAACCTCCAAAAATTTCAGAATTATCCGAGTATATTTACGGGAGTTACAGCGCGGACAGACGGAAGGGCGGACAGACAAACCGCAGTCATAAACACTTTTCAACTTTGTTGGAAAGTGTTAAAAAGAAACGTAAGAATTAATGGAAAATACTGAGCCATCTCAATCTTTTTATTCAATTTTTTGTTGAATTTTTAAACGTGTACGGGACTAAATCTTCGCTGGAAAGTGAGAATTAGAGTACTTTCTTTAATCTATACGTGTCAAAAGTTATTTGGCTACACAGAATATGATTTTGGGACTGGTAAAAGCCGTAAAATACGTATACCGGAAAAACAATAACAAAGGTATTTAATTTAAAAATGAAAAAATTTTAACATGATCAATATTATTTCATGAAGACTATTTGTAGTCGAGCTGCTTAATGGTCTGAAACAGACAATTAGAAGCAGAAACACTAAAGCAGAATTCCCATTTCATGGATTAAAATCACCATACAATTTCATTAATATCCAAATCTAACTTGTACTGTAAGAAATATTTGAGACTTCTCTTCGTTAATCTGTAATAGTACCTAGTTCACGCTACTAAACAATTTTAATTACACGCAATATTGCAGTTAGGTATTAATTTCCTAAGTAATATGTATTTAAAATTTTTGTCATTTAAGATGTTTTCATAATTATCAAATACTTAGCGATATTGGAATAGATAGTAGCATTGCATAACAACAATGATAATAAATGGAACATAATAGATAATTCAGATAAGCGTTCTAGATGTACTCAGTAAAAATTATAAGTGTTTAAAGGTTGTTTGTAAAATATCCACTACGAAAAGATGCGACACAAATTCTGTAAACACTATTTAGCCATAAGGATTGGATTTAATGCAAGGAAAAAAAAAAAAGAAAATAATGTTGAAGATTTTCTCCTCTAAGGGGGGGGGGGGGGGTATTTTAACGATCTCTTAACAACCCAATTTTAATTATAACTACCTTGTTTATCTATGTACATTTTTATAAAAGTTCTGTGCAGCTTACTTCATAGTATAAAATTTTTGTCTCAATAGATTTTACAAAAAAAAAAAAAAAAAAAAAAAAAAAAAAAACCCTAATTACGCAACAAAATGTGAAAACCACAACGCATTTCAAAAGAAAGTGTTTTCTCTTTATTAGGCGCAAACATGTACTTTGAAAGCTGGGCCAAAACTGAAGGGAAAAGAATTTGAAAGAGGCAGGCTGAAGTAAACAACCAATAAGAAAAATCAGAAGAAACAATTAATCAGAAGGTGACACGATGAGACAGAAGGAGAAGTATGATACAAATGCGATGCAGTTTTCCATTACTTTTTTCATTATTCTATAACACCTTTTTCACTTTCTTCTACCTTTTCAAGAAGAAAATATTGGATTCGTGAAAATTTTCGACTTTCGGTTTTCGACGGATTTACACGTTTTAGGGGTCAGAGATTCCGAAAAACATATTTTTACAAAACGTCTGTCTGTGAGTCTGTGACTCTGTCTGTCTGTCGGTCTGTATGTATGTGACACAAATTTTTTGGGCGCTCTATCTCAAGAACTAATGCACAGAATTTAATAGAAAATTATATTAAGTTAGTCCCTGATATAAATTTGTGCTGATTAGTTTTTGGTGTAAATCGCTCAACAGGTGGCGCTGCTATGCAGCATATTTCTCGATTCCCACAATAGCTGAATCTCCAGAGCTAATACACAGATTTTCATCAAACTTCAAATTCAGTTGGTCCTTGTCAGGAATTGACGTGTTATACACTTTGGTGTAAATCGCCCAACAGGTGGCGCTGCTATGCAGCATTTTCCACGATTTTCACAATTTCTGATTCTACAGCTTTAGATTCAGGTATACCTTGATATGAATTAGAGCTGTTTATATTTTGGGGCAAACCGCTCAACAGGTGGCGCTGCTATGCTGCATTTTTCAGAATTTCCGCTATAGCTCGATCTCAAGAACTAATGCACGAATTTTCCTCAAACTTCGAATTCAGATATACTTTGATATGAATTGTTGCTAAATTGACGTAATTTCTTGTAGTATTTAAATGATTTAATTGACGTGATTTATACAGAAGAAAGTTTTGTGACGGCCACAACATACTAGTTTTCTTTTACCCGACTGCCAAGAAGGGTTATGTGTTTCACGCGAATCTGGGTATGTGGATTTCTTTGTACTCTCGAAACATCATAACGGCTGAATAAATTTTAATGAATGAGGCCTCTATCGATTTGTCTTAATCGTCCGATGGTTATAGGCTAGGTTTTGTTTTTATAAATTCAAAATGGTGGCCATAAAATGCAAAATGGCGGTAGACACGAAAAAAAAAAATTTACGCACCCTATTAAGTGGCATATCATTCGATAGGTCTTTCCAAATGAAAACGATGTTTCATTGACTATTTTACAGTCAGAAGCTCCGTTTAAATATTACACAACCTGGAAATTATGTAGGTATGATCTCTAGCTTTACTGCAATTCTAACCATCATAGATATCTATAAGCCTCATCAAAACAGTATTTATAGATAGGAACTAACAATTAAACACAACTTAAAAATCAAAGCAAGCAAATAAAAAAATAGGTAAGTAATATAAAAAATAGTTTAACATTGATGAGAAATAATTAATTAGTTCGTTTTTTACGCAGTCGGGTTTTTTGAATTTTTAAATTTAATTTTTACTTGTTTCTCTCTTAACTTTTATTGTACTGTAATAAATTAACATGTAAAATTTTTATATTAGAATTATTTCATGAACTTTTTCAACTTTTTTTTAAAGTCTGTTGATGCATTTTATTATATGACTGATGTTTTATGCGAAAGAGGTCTCTACCATCCCAAGGCAGACTGTCAATCATCCAAAGAGTCTAGTGAAGGAAGTTTTTGATAGAAAAAAGTATCTTTTTGAATAAAGTTTGAAGTAAGAAATTTTTTTAAGCCAATCCAAAGAAGCTGTCTTTGAATTTTATGAAATTCTTTTCTCATAATTTTTCTCCGTGACATTTTGGACAAGTTAAAAATTTGTTTCCTTTAAATAAAAACTTTCATTCGAATACTTAAGAGAGAAATCCAATTTTATGATTTAAGTTGAGGTGTTTTAAATGGAAGTTCGAAAAACAGTTGACGCAAGTATGCAAAACTTTCTTTAACTTGATAAAAATATATGTTTTACAATAATAAGATGGAATTTGAAAAAAAGTTACTTCTTTTCACGCATTAGTACATTCATATTACAGACATTGTTGAAAATATTTGCCGATTTTCTTTGAAAAATTTTACTAATACTAAATAAAAAAAAATTGATGATTATTAATTTGAATCTATTTATAAAAAAAAAAGCTCGGATACATCAGAATTGGAACTTTGTTTTTTTCAATAATGTATAAACAGCAAAAGAGCTATATCAAAATGAAAAAAATAAAGTCATAAGTCATTGAACATGAAAAGTTCACAAGTGTGTACCTGTAACAAACGTGGGAGAAAAACAACAGAAAAACCTACGTTCACTTCGGTTGTCAACACTTTAGGTTCAAATCAGCAGCAAAATGTTTTTTAAAACTCTTTATTTTCTTTGAAAGTTTACAATTAAAATTGGTGTACTAATCACGTAAGTTTTTGCAAATTTTGCAAGTACAGTAGAACCTCTTTTATCCGAAACTCTCGGTTAACCGAAATCCATTTTTGAAGTTTTTTTACTATCACATTTCTTGTGTGCAAAATCCATTTTGAAAGCTTTTTTTTTTGTTTTTTAAACTATCACATTCCTTGTGTGCAAGAGGTCCTTTTCGAACTACGAGCATATAAATATTTTCTATCCCCTTTCTTAGAGTTCCTTTGAATTTAACTTGAGCTCCCGTAAGCTGAAGAGTGGAACGAAGAAAACGAGCAAAATAGGAAGTCTGAAGTTTTTTGATGTTTTGCAAAAGCTTTGGCATGGCTGGAGTAGCAGAAAGACTGATACTGGTGAACTAATAATATTAAAAAACTCAGTGATAGAACTTCAAAGCAAAGGCAATCGAAACTGCGATGAACAAAACATTTTTTCCAAACCCTTATGATATATATAAAAGGTACTTAATTTTAAAAAAATGTATTCTTCTTTCTATTTTGCTATTGCTTTATTTTTATTAAGCACTTGTTACCATAATAAGAAATATTGCAAATATTTCTTCTTAATCTTAAAATTAAAGCATTCGCGATTATCCGAAAATTTCGATTTTCCGAAAGACGGTCGGTTCCAATTACTTCGGATAATCGAGGTTCTACTGTACTTAGTTCTGCTTTGATAGCAATTTACTATGGAATATCATGAATGGATATATCCCCTGAAAGTGCAGAAAGCCCATAATCTGAACCAAGATTCCTTACATTATATTATATGAAAAGTGCCGGCCCACGATTTCTTACTGTCGAGTTTTTCAGTGATGAGGTTAAACTTATTAAGAGTATCATTTTACACTAGAAAGGTAGCCCGTCAAAAATGACGGAAATTTAGATATAAAGATATATACAACTCATGTGCAAGAATATGCGTTTTCTCGCTTGTCCCGCAGTGATAGATGAAAATAGAACATTTAAAGAACGAAACACATTTATGAAAAACTGTGTACAGTAGAAGACCACTAATCTGCACAGTTTGGTTCCAAGTGTTATGCAGATTTGAGGCTTTTTGCGGTCATGTCTATTCAATCTTTGTTTACATTTTTTTTAAATTCATATATTGGACAATTTAGATTGTTAAACCTTAAAAATTAATAAATTTTACACATGAAGTAAGGTAAAAACTATTAAATTATCGTATACGATTTCATGAAATGGTATTATATGGTATTATGTGTGTGCTTCACGATCTTGGTTACGACGTTGGCGAAATTGGCTGGAACTTGTCATAATCCTAATAGTGTGGGCCGCTATAACAAAAAAGTAACCAGTTTTTAGCAAAATTTCTGATATAATGTAGTTTTCAAAAACTTGTGTAAAATTGCAGGCCGTTCTCATGTTATGTCAGTCCTAAGAATAATATTTCTAACACTGAAGAATTTCCATGTATATATGAAATTTAGAAAAGCTTCTCCAAAAGAAAGGTCCTGAAATGACATTGTAATTCCTCTAACTTCAAAGTTTAATCGGTCCCTGATGTTGTTTACTGAAATCTAATAAATATAGTTATTTTGAATATTACAACATAATTAATCAGTTAAACTTATTTAACTTAAACACGCTGTTACTTCCCGATGTTATTTTTTACTATTAAGAAAGAAAATTATTTAAATTTTTCAAATCATGAATTTATAATTTTTTCCGTCTTTAATAACTAAATAATGAAAACATATGCTCTTGTTCTGAGCCCATAAATATGACAATAAAATAATGTAACTAAGAGACATTTCAAAGTTAAATCTTTGTGATTTCAAACCATAACGATACCGCCACCATTTTACCTACTATGATGTCATTAGAATATTGTCCATTGATTGTTGGAGAACTTACTATGTGAATGATTACCTCAATGATTAAAAATTTTTTTAAGTTTCACGATGAATGAATCACTTGTGTTTGTTTAGGTTTATGGAATGTGATATTAAGCTGTGAACTTAATTTCAACTAAAGTTATCCAAGGATATATGTATTTTTAATTGAAATTAAAAACAATGCTTTGATCTCGAAATAAAAAGTTTTTGTTTATATAATTGGTTATTTCTGTTAATTATTTATTTAGGTACTTTTCCATTATAGCGCATTTAAAAAAAAAAGCTTGGCGCAATTCGGGCATCAGAAAGTGAGATATGTTGCCAAGATATATAAACAGCTATGAAAACAAATCCAATGAACTTTTATTTTTGTTTATGTATGCACTTATATACATAAAAAATCGTTTCTAAATATATATAATATTTTTGGTACTTTTCGATTAGCCGGGCGCCAGTGTTATATATATACATATTTATATACATACATATATGTAAATATGCATATATATATATTATTTACATATATATATATATGTAAATAAATATGCATATATACATACCGGGTGTCCCAAAAAGGACTGACTGATTTTAAAATTCAATAACTTGCAAACGGTGACAGACATTAAAAAAATTCTTGCAGGAGGGTTATGCATAAGGTCAAAAGTTTTATTACAGTGATTTTCAATTTTAGTTCGATTTACAAACAATAGATGGCGCTGTAAGAAATAATCACTAAATACAGGCTCGATTTTTGGTCCTTTATCTTGTTCCATGCAGAAAAAGGAGATGGAAATGTATTTTTCGGGCCACGAAGTACCAAAAATCGAGCCTGAATTTAGTGACTATTGCTTACAGCGCCATCTATTGTTTGTAAATCGAACTAAAATTGAAAATCACTGTAATAAAACTTTTGACCTTATGCATAACCCTCCTGCAAGAATTTTTTTAATGTCTGTCACCGTTTGCAAGTTATTGAATTTTAAAATCAGTCAGTCCTTTTTGGGACACCCGGTATATATGTCTAAATATATATGCATATATATGTGTAAATATGTATGTATATAAATATGTATATATAACACTGGCGCCCGGCTAACCGAAAAGTACCATATTTTTTATATACAAATTACGGCACAGATTTGAGATATGAACCTGGATACCTAACTGGCGCCAAAATTGTGTTATTTTGCCTGCTATGGTAACTGGTAACCCGGCTATTGTTTTTTATTTATTAATAAATTGTTTATTTACTTTTATTTTCTGTTTTTAATAATATAAACTGTTTTGTTCTATAGCTATTATTCAAACTTTTATTTATTTATAGTTATTTCCTTTTCAAAATGATAGCAAATAATTTAAAAATATATAAGTAACTGGTATTCGAAAGCGAGATTTCTGCCAAATTGGAGTCAGAGAAAAATCACGCCAACCCCGATGCGTATATGACATCTGTGCAAAAATTACGGCACAGATGTCAGATTCGCCAAATATTGCCACGATTTTTTTTCTGACGCCAATGTCATATACACACCGGGTACTTAACTCTCGCCAAAGTGTCGTTATTTTGCTTGATATGGTAACCCGGATGCTGTTGATGTTTTCGCCAAATTGGCGTCGGAAAAAAATCGCGCCAATATGGGGCGAATATGACATCTGTGCCAAAATTACTTCTGTTTATTATAAAAAATGGGTAAATAGCTTTTTTACATTAAATAAAGGTACTTGTTAGTTATCCCGTCGACCAAATTACTGTCGCCAAGTTGTAAGATTAAATGCCAATAATGGTTGACATTAAACATGATCATTTGTTTCTTACGTCATCAAATGATTTTTAATTCGACGTTATATTTGTATTTTTATTGCATCTTTCTTCAAAGCAACCCAGTCGAACCACCAATCCAGGAATTCCAACACACAGTGGACTCTCAGCATCCCCCACAATGGACTGCCAGGGACTGGACACCTGTCTACCGACACTGGCCACTCCCGCCCCACGAAGATACTCACGACACTCATCACCGTGCAGGCCAAAGAGGTAGGCCCTTTTAAAACTAAACCTAACACTTTATAATTATTTCTCCATTTGGAGTTTCCCCAAGTACTCTATTTATATAGCAATCTATTTATTTAGCAATTATATCAGATGACTTCTTCCCAGGATCCCTCTATTAAATTGCCACCATCTCCCCCTTTTGGCTATATTAAATTTGTACAAATCAACCTAAATCACTGTAAATCAGCAAATGTATCCTTGAGGAATTTTATGATCACATCTGGAGCGGATATTGCACTGCTGCAGGATGCTTACTGTAACAATGGCAAAGTTCCGGACATTCCGCCGTCCTGGCCAATTTTCTCATCGAAAGCAAATACGGCTCATGTGGTCGTCAGGAACACAAACATAAATTACACACATCTTTTCACAGGTCAACACTGCGCCTTCATAACCATCACAGCCAAGGAGGGTCAGCTGATAGTTGGATCGACTTATGCTGCACCACGCTTAGATTTTGAGGATACCCTCGAAGAGTGGGAACACCTTATCACACAAAGGCATTACTTCATTTGTGGCGGAGATTTTAATGCGCAATCAACCCTATGGGGTTATGCGCGGTCAAATGCCCGTGAAGAACCCCTAATTGAATATCTGATTAAAAACAATCTAGCCATATCAAATATCGACAACACAACACACACATTTGTCAAAGAAGACAGCACAGGCAGAGTGGTGGCCAGGGGTTTCCCGGATCACACCCTGGTCAACCCTTTGGCCAATCGCAAAATTCGTGATTGGCATGTCTCGGATATTCATAGCGACTCTGACCACAAATACATTACTTTTGGTTTCGAAATTACACCACTTTACACCATGCAACGCAGGTTTAATACCACACGAGGTAACCTGCGCAAGTTTACACACATAATAAAAACTCACAAATCACTCCTCAGCCAACACCTAAAGGATGTCACAGATACAACAAAACTTAATCACCTCACAAAGGTCCTCATAAATACAATGCAGATGGCAGCTAAAGCATCCTTTAGATACAAAAACACACATAGGTCTGTTAATTTCTCCTTCTGGACGGCAGACCTCCGCACAAAACGTAACCAACTAACAGCCTTAAGAAGGAAGTTGAAATCACTTCGACCAACACAAGAGGACACGGACAACTTCCGAGCGATAGCAGCACGCTACAAACTGTTGGCAGCCAAATATAAACGCAGTGTTCTTGATGCCAAGAATCAAGCATGGCGGAAATTCTGCAGCAATCAAACCGATCCGAATGGCACTGCACAAAAATTCTTCACGGGTAAATTCTTTCGGCCAGACGAAATTAAGCTTGAACTGCCCTCGTCTAGAGCGTCCAAGCAGCACAATATGGAGTACTTAACAAAAGAACTTTTCGGACCTTCGGCATACCCAAACAACAATAATGATAACCTAACATTTAATGCACCAGACGACCTCCCTTTTACAAAAGCAGAGCTATCACAGGCATTCAAAACGTTCGATGACAAAAAAGCTCCAGGCCCTGACTGTATTGATTTTCGCATCCTAAAGTTAACATTCAAAATTATTCCAAATATATTCACAAGATGGGCAAATCTTTGCCTATCGTACAATTACTTCCCGCTCACTCTGAGACAGGGAGAGGTAGTCTACTTCCAGAAGCAAGGGAAGAATCCCTCTGAACCCAATGCATATAGACCAATCTGCCTTCTTCCAACGTTAGGCAAATTACTAGAAAAACTCCTAGTAACACGATTAGTACATTACTTGGAATCCCGCAATATCCTGCACCACAGGCAATACGGGTTCAGAGAGGGCAGATCTTGTGAAAAAGCTTTGTTCGACATCATGTCCTCCGTTGCCCTCAGTCAAGACTCTGGACTCTACACCTCCCTAGTCTCCCTTGACATCAAAGGTGCATTTGATAATGTGGAGTGGCGGGACATCTTACTCCAGCTTATTGCAATCGACTGTCCGGGAAATATAGCTGGAACCATCGGCTCATATCTCTCTCGCCGAAGCATATTAATTAACTGGGGCACTGGCACATCAGTGCACCAACTAGGAAAAGGCTGCCCACAAGGGTCCTGCCTTGGACCAATCCTTTGGTTGCTCATAGCAAACGTAATATTAAAAGAACTCGATAAATTAGGCTTTTTGCTCTTCGCCTTTGCCGATGATTTCAGCTTTATCTTCTCTGGTCGCCGGCGCCTAGATCTTGAAATTGCGGCACGTCAAGCATTCCCTGTTTTCCTACAGCTGCTGACCGACCTACACCTCCAGCTCTCACCACGAAAATCTCAAGCACTTACATTTGACAAACCCATAGTTCTCAAACGCAACCCCGTGATGCGAATCAACGGGCGCAGCGTCAAACACGTTAAACACATGAAATTATTAGGAATTACAATAGACAAACATCGGAGCTGGACGGAACACATCAACGCACTTAAATTACGCTTAGCAACACTTCACAATAATAGTTGCAAATTAACATCTAAATCTTGGGGCATTAAGCCCAACATGTTAAAAATGTGGTACCACACAATTGTGGAACGGATCATCTTCTACGGCGTGGGCGTCTGGGGAGGAAACCTCACCAATAGAGTCAAGGACAAACTTCCCTCGCTGCAAAGGATGTTCCTACTACGAATGGCGAGGGGGTATAAAACAATCTCCACAGACGCGCTCGCAGTACTTACGGGTATCCCTCCCATAAAAATAACACTAAATTATGAATACACCAAAAACAGAATCCTTCACCTCGATCACAAACAAACGCAAGACGCGCATTTTCCACAAACAAACATACAAAGGAAAGTCAGCAGCTGGTTCCTGCATCCTGCAAAAGAAACATCACATCTGCAAGTCAACCCTTCTAAACATTCATTTGTACCCTCAAGAGTCCCAATCGTATACACTGATGGATCCCGCACGGAATCGGGCGTGGCGTCAGCATTCTGCGTCATGCGGAACGATGTGGTGGTCCATGAATGGGCCTGTAGAATCGGAGATGATAACTCTGTATTCCAAGCAGAACTTTTTGCGATTCTGCGGGCACTAGATTGGATCTCTTCCCAACCTCCTTCCTTCACCAGGCTGTACAGTGATAGTCTTTCAGGCTTACAGTCAATCTTCGCGCATAGAACTAAGAACCCTTTAGTCCTTGACATAAAAATTAAGTTACTCTCTCTCATACACAAAGTCGCCCTGGGTCACGTATCGGCCCACATTGGCATTGAGGGCAATGAGCGGGCTGACAGGTTGACTAAAGAAGCAACGGCTAGAACATCAATAGATTTTACCCTTCCCCTTCCCCCCTCACACATTCGCAGAAGGTTGAATCAAAAAATCATCTCAGAGTGGCAAATTTATTGGGATGCGTCTACCAAAGGTAGATACACATACGATCTCATACGTATAGTGTCAAGAGAAATGTACTTTCTCTCACCAGCAACTACAGCATTCCTCTCTGGCCATGGACCATTCAAAGAATACTTGAAACGTTTCTATCGTGCAGCCACCCCCTTCTGCGAGTGTGGCGAGGTCGGCTCTCCAGAACATAGCTACTATCACTGTACACTTACCCAAGCCTGGCATATTAAACGCCCCCGCATCCTTCCCAAAAATTGGCTTTCCAATATTCTAACAAGACCCCTTCTTATAGGCAAATTAAATAGAATTTATAATTTTCAAATGGAACTAACAAACCTCACCTCATAGACCTGCATGGTGCGGCAACTTACCCACAACCTTGTGGCTACTCCTCCACAATTAACTGGACTTTTTGTGTGATCCAGCACACTTTACGCTCACCCATTCTGCTCACCCGCCCCTTGTCGCGAGGGAGCAGCCTGTGCTCCGGCGGGAGGAGCTTGTTTTGTACATATTATTATTATTCTTTTTTTTTTTTTTTTTTTTTTTTTTTTTTGGTTAACGAATCCCCGCGTGTCGGGGAGCACTCCGGGTGGGGCAAATAGAGTCTACATCGGACCCTTGAGGTCTGGTGATTCTGTCCCACTTAGGCAATAAATAAATAAATAAATGTTTTGCTAATTTAATTGATCTTTCGTTGTTTAAAATAAAAATTATGTCAATTTGTATAATTTGGCGAGTGGTTTGGCGATTTATATAATTTGGCGAAACTGGTCGACGGGATAGCTAACAACTACCTAAATAAATTGCAAACATATGGAAAAAATTGCTTGTGAGTATGAAGCAGTAAATAGGTTATCAGAAAATACGTTGGCAAACTTCTTTCTCGCCAAGCAACTTTTCTCCGAAGTATTGTACATAAGCAATGATTGCTAGGAATGCATTTTTAATTATGATATGCGCTTTTATGTTTCACTACATTTATGCATACTATACTGTGTGTATAAATGCTACAGTTCATATGCAGGGCTACACAAAGGAATTCGTAAGGGTTACTGAGTATGAGAGTAAATTGCTTAAATGTGGTTTTTAAAGCAGTTTACGGGAGTTTAAAGGAGTTTAAAGGAGTTTTTACGGTGAACTGCATTTAGTGTACTAAGAAATGTTTGTAGAATATAGATAAAATGATATACAGGGTCACGCAAAGAATTGGATACATAACCGTCTATGGATGATAATATCTGGAAATGTGATTTCAATAGTTTTAAGAGTAGTTTAAATTAAATTTTGGCTAAATAGTGGCATGTAATAACGATACTATTGGCTATGGACGGTAACTGCTGAAATCAATTTTTAAAATTTTTTATACGTCTTCTAAAATGTTTACTTTGTTTCCTTATTTCCCCAAATAACGAAGTTTTGTTAAAGCATTCAGGATGTGTTGGAAAGTGTTTCATATTCTATGCTTAACGCATGATTTTTCTTTCTTCTTTAGTCTTATTTTGCATTTATTTTATTCTTAATTTTTTAGTCTTATACTGCTTTATAGAAACTTTGGCACAGTTGTCATATACGCCAATGGTACAGATGTCATATTCGCCCCATATTGGCGCGATTTTTTTCGGTTGCCAATTTGGCGAAAACATCAACAGCGTAAACAACATGATCCGGGTTACCACATCAAGCAAAATAACGACACTTTGGCGCAAGTTAAGTACCTGTTGCCTATATGATATTGGCGACAGAAAAAATTCGCGCCAATATGGGGCGAATATGACATCTGTTCCACGCCAATTTGGCGAAAACATCAACAGCATAAACAACAACATCCGGGTTACCATATCAAGCAAAATAACGACACTTTGCCGTCAGTTAAGTACCCGTTGTGTATATGACATTGGCGTCAGAAAAAAATCGCGCCAATATGTGGCGTATATGACATCTGTGCCGAAACTTTAATATTTAATTCTTAAACTCTTCGCTCCATACCCCTTACATATAGTACAAACTATAACACAGCTAGCGCAAAATGATAGACAATTTGGTACTTTTCCACTGTAGGAGCTTTGGCGTTTTTTAAAAAAAAACTTGGTGTAATTTGGGTATCAAAAAGTAAGATTTGGGTTCGTTTCCGTTATACGGATACCTTTGTCGCCAAGCGTAATAGATGGCGCAAAATGAAAATCACGTGAATTGAAGCATTTGAAAAATAAAAGAAAAAACAGTGTCGATACTAAAGTGAGCATTTAAAAAATATAACATTTGAAAATTCCAGACTTTTACGAACTATTTCATTAAATCACAATTATATACTTAAAATGAGTGAACAAATAACTGTTATAAAATAAAGCAATAAAATAAAACTCATATTAAACTGCTGGCATAAAATTACAAATATCTTTTAGCATTTTGAAATAATTGGCGCATTAGCATACATTTTGGCATGGTGTCCGTATAACGGAAAAATATCGAGATTTGTTGTCAAATCATATAAACAACTATGAAAACAAACTTGATGAGCGTTTTTGTTTGTTTTATATGTTTATTTTATATGTATACTAGCAGGCTACACCCGCTTCGCTGGTCCATTTTCCAAATGATCATTGATTAAACAAAATTATGAATTCGACCTTGTATTTTAAATAAAAATGGACCTTCACCGGGAAAATCTTTCTGCATTTGCTGAATACTATGCGAACGCTATTTAGCTATTATAATATCTTATGGGTTAGGCAAAATTCGGACTATTCAGAAGAAATTCTTTTTACAGTATATATTTAAAGTAGAGGTTGGGAAGAAAATACGGCCGTTGTGATAATCAGAAATGTTAAAATGTTCTCTAGTCACCACACTACTAAAAGGAGAGATAATTACAATGATTGCAGAGAGTGACCACTGAACATTACTTATGTTCGGATTATTCACTTTCGTTTGGTAGCTCTTGAACTCCGGGCTTCTCAGCTTGGTGCTATGTGTGGTTCTGGTAGCTTAAATACAATTTCTCTCTACGTTGCATTATATTTTGTAATACACGTCTTCTAGCAGGTCTACTGCAGTTTTCTATCTTCGGATTACAGCAGAGTAAAAACGGTAAAAAAAAATGTAATAAATTGTTTGCACACAAAAAGTCTTTAACTGTCATTAAAAGAGATGTGAATCACATAAAAGTGGATTTTTAAAAATGAAGTGTTTGAATAAAATTAAAATAATGTCATTTTCATTACCATTTCCTTTATATATATATATATATATACCACTTGCAATTACGTAACTGTTAACCTGAAAAAAAAAACTCGATAGCTCATTATGATAGAAAAATAAACCTCTTGTTTTCATCCAATCAAAATCTTCCCAATCGTCCATAATCGGGTGCACAGCTAAGTTTTACGGCAAACATTAGAAGTGTTTGCAAACTATATGGTTACAAATTTACCAGAATTAACACACGTAAAACATACGTAATTATGCGTCAGACTACATCCCATCCCCCTCACTGACAAGCCCGTGTTAATACGTTCACTAAGCTCCAGGTTTCACTGCAATACAAAAAATATTTAAAGTAATATAATTCTATTGATTTAATGTATTTTGAATACGTTGAACAATGATTAATACTTCCCAGGATTGCATTCATATTCGTTATTATGTTTTTTTATAAAATGTTCAAAGAATCATTTTTTTTAGCATTTAAAACAAAATGCAGAGAAAACAACATTACAATTTTGTCCTTTTCCAAGACAGTCGGGGGGTTAAATAAAGTCAAATTGCTGTTGTCTGAATTATAGATATTTCGCCAAAAATACTCTTTGTAAATGACAAATAAAGTCAGTTATACAAAACTTAATAACCTAACACGTTATAATATAACGAAATAATCTTTTTGATGCACCGAAGACCTTTTTTCATTTCTCTAAAGAGTGCAATAACACGGAGAAATAAATACACCTTTTATTTTCAAAATTACATTATTCTTCAGTCTGCTGCCTAAATAAACCTAAAATCGTTGATTTTTTCCTCAGTTTAGCGAATAGGATTGTGCGTCAGAAGAACTTGCTTTATAATAATTTCTATTTTCAATTTTATCTGTATTTCAGGTACTTTTTTCTTATCTAGGCTAAAATGATAAATCAACAAATATTGTTCCACCAGCTACCATTGGAATTTCAATTTTTCCCCCCCAAGTATTTATTTTTTAGTGACAGTAAAATAACTGCAAATAAAAATATATATAATACTAAATCTTCTGTTCTCCGTTTGCTTCAAAATGAAAAAAACATAAATTTACTAATAGCTAAGTACAAATTTCATGTAATCTTCTACTATCACGATCACTGTCTGACAGTCACTGTCTGATCACTGATTTGACTCTTTCAAATATAAAAGAAACATCTAAATAGTTCAGTAAATACACTAATTAGCAGGTAACCTGATTACGGAAGATTAATCCAATATCAAAAACCTTAAGAAAAAAACTGAAAATGGGATGACGAATTAAAAAGACAGTCGAAAATGTATTTCAGTAAGCAATTTTTATTGCAAAATATTTTCTTTTGTGGTATTAATAACGCAAAATTGCATAACTTTTCTTAAGAATAATCTTCAGTACTTAACATTTGAAACAGTAAACTTTTCTAAAAGAAAAATTGGCGATATATGTTAAAAAAAAAAGAGAGTGGACAATATTTGTTGATCTGAGTTCGAGGTTATAAAAGTCATAAGTTTGGGGAAAAACAAAATAGCATGTATCCGTAGTAAAGTACGCGAAAAATATTTTAAACATCTGAAATTAAATTATTTATAATATGTGTGTGTGTGTGGGAGGGGGGGGGAGGGCAAACGTTTGCATTCAAATTTAAATATTTGACTCCACTTTATAATATTAACTGCTATTTATGTAATATCATTATTTTTATAATTACATCTGCTAGTTTTTTCTGTAAGAGATACATAATAATAATAATAATAATAATAATAATAATTGTTACTCACAAGGAAGGTCTCCTTAAAACGCATACTCAAAATATTTTGAAAAAGGAAATGCTAATAAAATGACTCATGTCTGTAAAAAAGATCGGTAAAAATATAGCGGTCGAATCGCAGTAGAAAATCTGTAAAAAAAATATTTTTTCGAGTATTTGGCGCGAACAGACGAACGCTCGACGCTCTTTGGCGAACCAATAGGTTTCCTCGCCAAATGCAAGAGATTGAAATGCATTTATAAATTCCTTGTTAAATAAGTAATTAAATGCCTAATGCTCAATGAATTTAAACTTAAACTGTGGATTAGTTTACTATTTTTGCTGTAAGCTTATATAATGTATGCAAATTGCGTGTTACTTGTATTGAGGTAATTTTTATATTAATACGGTGTTTATTTTATACGGTGTCACCGGCTGGATAAGTTTTAAGTGTATTTTAATTAAGAATGCTATCATTAAACATTTCGATATTAAATTGTTGTTTCCATGGCAATAAAACTCTCTTGTTGTCTCTGACACTAACAATATCGAAGTCAAATTGCCAATGCTCAGAATCGGACCTTAATTTGAGTTTGAAACACTTTTAATCCATTTAAATTTCATTGTAAACGGCATAAATACGATCGTTAAATTTCATTGTTACATATATAAATGTATATGACAAAACTGCAGTTATAAATATGTATTTATTTAAGTTAAACTTACTTAAACTAACTTCGTATCGAGAGTTGAAAAAGTTTTTCTTAAAGAATATTTATCATAGTATTATTCAAAATTTTATCGTGTTGCCATCCAGCGCTAAATCGCAAAAAATGAAATTTTCATTATTTTTTTAGGAATGCTAAATAGAGGTTCTGCCGATTTTTTTATGGATATATATATATTTATGAGAAGAATATTCTATATTTTTTTACAAATAATGCTGAGCATGCGCTTATGGGGAACTTCCTTGATATCATTTTATCAATTTTCAGATGCATTTTTCTTAACCTGATGCAAAAGATTAATCGCCAAATATTATTTCAATTGCAATATTTCAACTGAGTAATACTTTAAGTATTACGAACACTCCCTTTCATGTTTAAATTAAATATATTCGTTTTTTAATATTATCACTCATTAAAATGGATTTCTTTTTTTTTTCTTTTTTAAAGATTTTAAATAAAATTAGTAACAGTTTTTTGTCTTTTATTTTTCTAGGTGTAATAGCCATTTCAATTTTTTCAACAACAAAAAACTTCGCCAAGAAATAAAATGGTAACCTTATCGTCCAAAATAACAGAACTTTCAGTCATACTTCTATAACTAATCTAGGTAGAATGATGTGTTATAGCTTAACACCTTCCCTGAAACGATACCTATCTAACGGTATAAGTTCCGTAAAAATCCATGCAGTAGAACTCGAAATCTAGGCGTTCGGAACGAAATTTCCGTTTGGATTTTATATGTATAATAGATAATAGAATAGATAATAGATTTTATATATATATAATAGAATACATAATAGATTATGTGTTATAAACTATCTCAAAGTTTAAAACAGATCGCA
Organism: Maratus speciosus; assembly: GCA_963932465.1. Classification (NCBI taxonomy): domain Eukaryota; kingdom Metazoa; phylum Arthropoda; class Arachnida; order Araneae; family Salticidae; genus Maratus; species Maratus speciosus. Next base: position 316,854,150 of record OZ010791.1, on the reverse strand, counting down.
TTGTTAGATTTCCTAACTTTAAAAATATCGCGTTATGTTAGTTCCACATTCCACCACCAGGGAGCGCACTCTATTCTTAACGAAAGCGTATCTGAACGAAACTCATTCATGCAACCTTTCTGTAGATGCATGAATCAGGAGGGTGGCGGTCTTAACCAATAATTTAAGATAATTGCTGAAATTACTACGAAAAATATTTTAAAGGGGCTCTACGCGGCCATCTAATAGAGTTAGAGGAAATCGGAAGACGTCAAAATAATCGCGGGGAAAAGTTTGCTTGGGTACTTCGGAGCTACTTTTGGCGCGAGATCTAAACTCTACGACCAATAGGAGCCCAGATATTTAAGGAAATATGAAGTAACAAAGTCCAAAATAACAGAATTTTCCGTAATAATTCTTAACTAATCTAGGTAGAATGATGTGTTATAGCTTAAAACCTTCCCTGGAACGATACCTATCTAACGGTATAAGTTCCGTCAAAATCCATGCGGTAGAACTCGAAATCTCGGCGTTCGGAACGAAATTTCCGTTTGGATTATATATATATAATAGATTATTGATGTTTTTATGTACAAATCACATCTGTTTCTTTATAAAATTAGAGAAACGTCTTTTTTATATTAAATAAGTCGCATAAATATCGAAGAAAAAATACGTGTGTATATAAAATGAAACAGGAAAATATGTTGCCAAATTTCCTTTTTCGCCAAGGCACCTATACTGGAAAACTACCTAAGGCATATTAAAATCGCGCAGTTAGAAGCTCACACAGTACAGCGTCGTCTGTTGGCGGAAATTTTTTATTAGTAGCATCTGGAGTAAGATGTAAAAATGTACTTTAAATTCCCACTCATTGATTTTGAAAAATATCTTAAAATAGCGGAATTTAAATTAAATTTTGGTGGCCTCCTTTATGAAAGATTAATGGTTTTAAATGGGAATTTCGCCAAATTAGCCAGCTATCACCAAGTTGGCTAACATTTGGCGCTACTCTGGTAACCCTGCATTAGTTTTTTTCAACAATTACTCATTTCAATGAGGCGGTCCTACCGGAATCGTGAGGGACACACAGAGACTTGGATTTTATATAAATAGATTCTCACAATGACCATGCTTTGTCTGAAGAAAATGCGCATTTTACTGCCATTCGTAAATATCATAAAATATTTGCATATCCTTTTAAGCTATTATATTTGGTTATTGGTTGAGAGATTACAATGCTGATTTAAATTGGATAAACTACGCTACAATTTGCGCCATTTCTTGAAGTCAGTATTCATTTTCTGACTAGAATGGCAGTACAATTTACTTGGAGGACCTATTTATTGTATGCTTACTACAAGAAAAAAGATAAAAGGTATCTTTAGTGCATATTTTCATATTTTTCCATGTTTTTAAATGCATTCTTTAAAGTATGAAGCTATTTTTAGTCAACAGACTTTGATTAATAATATGTAATAGCATTTAATTATTAGTTACATTAATGATACAGTTCTAATAATTAATTTGCATAATTACCATGACTTAGAAAAACTTGATATACCATTATTACTTTTATTACTTTTAACCATATAGTTAAATCATAATATATTCTTAATATTCTTCGGAAGTCATAAGCTTCATCATTAAATTACACCATTAAAGCATTCTAGGATCCCTGCTTTTCTGAACAAAGTATTGTTTTTGTGTTAGCATTTATGAAAGGGCGTGCTTAGAAATTCGCATCATAATATTAGGAATTTTTCACTATACCGAATTTTTTAATTATCATTTACAACCTTCTTGTAATGAAATGATTACTCATATGATCATTAAGAAGGTAAATAATGTTCTTTTGGCTTTCAAAAACACCGTTGAGAGATTTTGCATTTAAATTTAGTGATGCTAAAAGAAGTTATTCTACTGTTTTGTATTGCTTTGGGACATTATTCTTCATGCAAAATTACATTTAAGAGAAAACCTATGACTGCGCAACCTATAACAATATCTTCTGTGCAATAAAAAATTTGATTTTTATGAACTATGAAGTAAGTTAGATTGAAAAATATACTCTTATCAAGAATAAAAATATTTTTGTGAAACTAAATAATGTAAACTTCACCATGATAATGTTTTAATTTATACCAATTCAATTTTATTCAAGGAACCATGTGCTAAAAATTATAATTTTATATTATATATTATTGTTGTGATGCGTTTTAAAATTTGCTTCATAGAGTAAGAGACCCGATATGAGACGGTTTTATTTTTATCATCATTTTCGACCTTTTGGGAATTAAATGATTACTCATATGATAATCAGGAATTTAAAGAGATTACTAGTGTTTAATCTTCTTCAGAAATACCATGGAAGAAAATAATATAAAAAAAACATATTTGAAATATGTAACACTAATATTATTGCGATAACAGTTATTTTTTTAATGCTATAACAAAAATTAGATTGAGAAATATACTTTGATTATGATTAAAAATATTTTTGCGAAAAGAAAACGAACTTTAGCAGGGTGGCTACAGTGCTACCACAATTTTCAAATAGCAGTTTTTGTTTTATTTAACCCCAGGAAATATTAAAAATTGTGCAATTACTCGCAGAAATATTTTTCATTTGAAGAAAAAAATAGGGAAAGATTTCTAGAATGAACTAGTGCCGTACGTCTGAGACATTCTAAGGAGTTCAATCACCTTGCTTTAGTAAAATAATGTTTTACACTAATTCCATTTTGTCCCAGGACTCTCATTTTTCTGATGTTTTGTGCTATATTTTATGAAAGGATTTGTTTAAAAATATGCATCATAATATTAAGAATTCTTCTCAATATCAAATCCGTTTATCATAGTTTTCACTCTTCGGTGAATCAAATGATGACTATTGTAATAAGGGAGGTAAAAATGCGTTCTTGATTCGTCTTCTCATGAAGTTTGTTTGAAATATTGTTTTTTTAAAATTAGTAGCTCCAAAGTAAGTTATAATTACTGTTTAGATTTTCTTTGCAATATAATTTTTCATGCAGAAAGATATTAAGAGAAAACATACATTTGAAATATGTACAACAATATTTTCATTCCGATACAACAATTAATTTTGTATATTCTATGACTTAAGTTAGACTGAGAAATATATCTTCATTATGAATAATTGTATTTTTGTGAAATTAAATATGCATTTCTGTATCATAACATTTTCATTTATTTCCTTTTATTATCCTTATTTTTTTTTCCTAAATGATGTTCGTATGTTACATATTATGGAATAACGTGCTTTGAAATCTACATCTTAATATTAGGAATTCTTCACGATATCAAATTCTTTTATCATTTTCTACCTTCTGGAAACAAATGATTTCTCATCAGATCATTAGAGAGGTAAAGAATACGCTCGTGGTTCATCGTCTATAGTCTTCAGAAAGTTCTTAGAAAGTTCTTAAGAAAATCGTGTCTACATTTAGTAGCACGAAAGAAAATTATGCTGTTGCTTTATATTGCTTTTAGATATTTATAATCTTTAAAGCAGATGGATATTAAGGAAAAATTTAGATTTGACATATATAACAATATTTTAATTACGATACAATTTTTTTTTATATTCTGTAACATAAATTAGATTGAAAAAATATATAGGGGAGACTGGGGAGGGTTGATCCATTTTTTACAAAATGATTTTTTATTTTTTAAATATTGAACTTAAATATAATAATATGAATAAAGTTTCATATATCATTTTATTCGTTATATAATCAGTTATCACAATAAAATTGCGATACAAGTGTAATATATAAGAAACTTGAAAAATGATGGATTTTAATCATGAGAAAACAATGGGTCACCACTTTATTTTATATTAAAATATTTGTTAAGGAAAATAAAATCAATTTAAAAAATGGCAGAATAACTTTATGCTACATGGTTTAATTATTATTAAAAATTATTTGGGAAAATGTGATGCGTAAAAAACCTGCTTAGATGGAATCCAATGCACAGGAGAAAAATTCCATTTTAAACACCCACTTTTTGTGACACTTGACCTAGCAACACTAGTTGGCACATAGATTTGCTTCATCACATTGTGTTCATCTTGGTGAACATTTTTTACATACCTTTCCTAAAATATTTTGATCAACGTTATGTTCTTTTGCAGAGGCATGATACAAATTTTTAATTTTGCTGCTTTTACCCTTTCTACTCTTTTCCATTCTTTCTATTTACCAACTATGGAAACTATTTAAATGAAATAAAAGTGCTTACCAATTTTCCAATTTATATTTCATTAAATGTTTTCTTGCTTTTATAGCAATTTTTCACATCTTCTTTTAAACAATTTTAAGCATTTTCTTTTCTCCTAACCTACCCTGCCTCCTACCCTATTTTACTGTAGCTTTACAGAATAACTTTTTATTGTTTTAGAAATATAAGCATTAACCCTTCATTGTGTACAGTGTATAATAAAAATATTTCCAAAAACACTTAATTAAGGGAGCTTCAACCATCTGGTCAACTCTCCCTCACATTGATTGGGTTAAGCCTCCCAACATACCACTTTTTAAAGCATTGTTATCTTTAGAGTAATTTACTGTACAATCTTTATGCTTGGAATGAAAGATCAGTACTTCTGAATTATTTTAAACCTACTTACTTAAATTTATACGATACATTTATCTGAGAAAATCCTACAAAAAGTTTCTAAAAAATATACTTTTTAAGATGAAATTTCTTCACAATTGATTTTTCCACACCTGTTTCAACTAGCGAAACTGCACGAAACAAAGAGTATTGCTTGAGCATTTCAGTATCTTTGGTTCATCATCTTTGGTTGCCACGTATTGGCAAAACTCTGAAATTCTTTCAAATATGGAACCTGAAGGGTGGGCCAAGTCTCCCCAGTCTTCCCTATTCATTATGGATACAAATATTTTTGTGCATTCAAATAATATGAAATTCTGTATTAAAACATCTTTACACTCATTCCATTTTGCACCAGGATCCTGTTTTTCCTGCGCAAAATTATCCTTGTGTGTTAGATATTATGGAATGATCTATCTTGAAATATGCATCATAATATTAGGAATTCTTCACAATATCAAATTCTTTTATCATCATTTTTCGCCTTCTGAAAAGAAATGATTACTCTGGCGATCATTAGAGAGATAAAGAATTTGTTCTTGGTTTATCTTCTTCGGAAAATTCTTTGGGAGATTTCTTGTCTAAATTTAGTACCCGCAAAGGAAATTACATTACTGTTTTGTATTACTTTAGAATATAATCTTCCACGCAGAATTATATTAATGGAAAACTCATATCTGAAAGACGTAATAATAGAGTATTTTGATTATGATGCAATGATTAATATTTTATTCGCTATATAACATAAGTAGATTATTAAATATACTATCATTATGAATAAAAATATTTTTGCTGAAACTAAACATAAATTTCAGTATAATGCTGTTTTACTCACATGTTTTGTTTATATTGTTTTATTCAAGGTTTTATTCAGGTTTATCATAATGTAAAATGTATTTTATATTCGTACTTATTTTCCAAAATACCAAAAAATTGCCACATATTTATAAAAGTGAAGCAATAATATAGTGTTGTATGGAAACCGCAACAATATGAAACTACAAAACGATCTATTTTTCAGAACAAAAAGTAAAAGAAAAAAAAATAACATAGAATTATTTTATTACTTCTATCAAGTATCTATCAAGTCAAATTAACTATTAATATAAACAGTTGAGCAAATAACCAGCATTTCGCTTACGGTTGATATGGCAATATAATGAGCTTTAACGCATCCTCACACGCTAAGTATGTAAATTGTGAATATGATGAAACTCCATTTATTCGGATTAATGTGTTCAGGACATAATGCGAATGTACAGAAATCCGGATAATTCGGACAATCATAAAAAGGTTACGTTGTAAATAAAAACGTCTATAAAATAGCTTTTGTTCAATAAAAAGATAGGAATAATATATTCAAGGTATTTTAGGCTTACCATTTAATTGCTTTAAATCATTTTTACTAGAAAAAAAAAGATAAGGTATTTGTGCACATATTCATTAGCGCTTTTGTAATAGCAGTCATTCAATTACGTTTCTCCTTCGATATATTATAACAAAATAAATGTAGGTATATTATGTAATATTAAAAAAGTTATTACAAAAGGCAAAATAATAGAATAAACACTTGCTCTTTTAGGAAAATCTACTTGTAATATTAAAAAGTCCATCTGGTCTATACCGGGAGGAAGACGTAACTTCTCTATTTATTGGTTTTAAGAATTCAACAAATTTAACACAAAAAACATGAAAGCTAATTTGCGTGCAGCCCGATTATAGAAAATCCCACTTCTCGTCAGTACTGAATTTGAATGGGAATTTCTAGAAATTAGTCACTTGACGCCAAGTTGGCTTCATTTTTGGTGATTTAATTTTGTCGCTAAATTTGATGATAACCTGCCAATTAAATCTAAGCTTGGGGGAAAATTCCACTCTGGCTGACACTTCTATGCACGTACATGTGCACGCGAATGTGTGTGTGTGTTAATATTTTACCAGTACCAACATACACACATATATATATATATATTTAAATATGACACCATTTTATTATATGAGTGTGAAGTTTTAAGTGTATGACAGTTGCAGCATATATACGTACATATATACGGGTACGTCCATTCGTTACTTTTGTGACCATTATAGCAAATTTTCAGGAATACTTCCAATTATTTTATTATTAGGATAAAAATGATATAATTAGTTAAATACCATTGAGTTCCATTCACATAAAATATATCTAACTTGTAACAAAGATTTAATTTATTATACAGACAAGTAAAATGTTTTTGTTACAAATTAGATATATTTTATGTGAGTGGAACACAATTTTATTTAACTGGTTACATTAATTTTATCCTAATTATATTTTGTAACAAATTAATTTGAAGTATTTCTAAGTTTTTTTTTCTAATGGCCACAAGAATAATAATATACGTTCCCATATGGAAACGTATATTATTATTCTTGTATATAGTGCTCTTGATACAGAGTGCATAGATACGGGGTGCTCTTGATACAGAGTGATACAGAGTGTATTCTTGATACAGAGTTCATATATATACATGCACTCTGTTGCAAAAAAAATATGCATCCAGAAAAAATTGAGCTACGATCATGAAACTTGGTATGTAAATAGTGTTTGCTTAGATGAACAAATGATTATAAATTCAGCAGAAAAACATTTTATTTAGTAGCAACTGAAAGAATGTCAATTTCAGTAGGTTGTAAAGCCACATTAGGCAGCTATAAAAGCCGATACTCGGTGAAGCATAGAATCTATTAACTTACCGATGTTCCTCTCTGGTAGATTCTGCCATAAGTGTAACAACTGATAAACTAGTTCGGTGCTATTCCGGGACGGCTGAAGCCACCTTTCCGACATGTCCTAAACATTCTCTATTGGATAAAGATCTGGTGAACTGGCATGCCGTGAAAGGACGTTATATCCTTGTAGAAATTGTTGCGAGAGTTGTGCAGTATGTAGCCGAGCGTTATCTTTCTGATAAATGGCACCTAGGTGACTTAATAGCATAGGCAATACCACTTGCTGCGAAATGTCGTCTACGTAACTGCGAGCCATTAGAGTACCCTGCAGCTCGAGGAAATGTGATCAAATGTCCCAGCAAATCGCTCCCCAGAATGTCACTCTAGGTGATATGACAGTATGCCGCTCAGCAACAAATGCAAGATTGGACTTGTAGTCACCAAAACTGAGAGAAAAGCGAGATTCGTCACTGAATGTCACATTTCTCCAATCAGGCACTGCCCAGCTTGCTCGAGATCGACACCAATTCAAAAACACAGCCTGTGTTGAAGGGTTCGAAGCAACTGTCTAAATGGACTACAGTAGCTTGTAGTTTTTTCTCTCATCCACTGATGCCAACACCGCGGAACTGCAATATCGCTTCGACCAAAGTGCTAACTGATACGTCTGTTGGACGAACCCTCTTTTCTGAGGTCTATGGTTCGACCCCTTTCAAAGTCGAACCACTGTTCGTAGCGCTGTCTAGTACGTCTTGAAGGTATCATTCTTCCAAATCCCTTGTATTAACAATGGTAGTCAAGTTCTAATTATCCGTGAATTCGAGTACTGGCTCTTTCAAATGCTGCCTGCTGCGCAATTTAAATGCGTATTGCACAAGCACCCATTGGTAAGTGGTGCTGAAATGTTAATAATTTACATATCTCATCAAATAACATCAGCACGCCAAGTTTCGTAGCTCTGGCTCTATTCTTTCTGGGTACATATATTTTTTCGCAACAGAGTGTATATCAACATTTGAACATAGGGCGTGTTTCTGTGTGTGTTTATAGAATTAGTAGATTAACACGAGATGTAAATAAAACTATATTGAGAATTGACATGTTACAATTTCTTGCATGTGCACAGGAAAAAGCGCTTGCAGTTTACAAGGACCGGGGATTTTGTTACCCGGCTGCGAAAATTGCGAAATCACAGCTAGAAGATGAGCTGTTGCGTACAGTGTGAATGCTCGAGTTCAACTTTCTGGATGCACCGACAAAATTGGTGCCATTGTCGCTGTAAAGATGCCGTGGGGTGCCTCGCCTTGCACTAAAACGTCGAAGGCCGGCGATAAATGTCTCAGCTGTCATATCACCCACAGCTTCAATATGCACCGCTTTTGTAGCCAAACAAATAAACAAAGCTATATAGCCCTTAGTTGTTTTTGCACCGCGACCCTTACTAAATTTAATAGATATAGGGCCTGCGTAATCAACACCGCTGGAGAAAAATGGACGTTCCAGGGTTACTCGATGCTGTGGCAAATTCCCCATTAGTTGAGGGGTTGCAATGGACCTTTTATATCTGTAGCATTTTAAACATCTATTGATGCATTTGTTAATGATCTTTTTTCCACCAACTATCCAATAAGATTGTCTGATGATGTGGGATAGCAGTGAAGGCCCAGCATGTAAATGGCCAATGTGTTATTGCTGTATTAATAACTCAGCCATTTTATGCTGTGAGGGCAAGATTAAAGGATGTTTGTGGTTAAAGGATAATTGTGAATGTTGTAAGCGTCCTCCCACCCGTAACAGCCCCTTATCATCAATAAACGGGTGGAGGGATTGTAACGTACTTTTCTTTGGTAAAGCTTTCTGTTCTTGGATACATTTAAATTCCTCCTGGAAGTAAGAATTCTGAATCCAAGGAGCAATATTCTCTTCAGCAGCTTTTGTTTCTTTGTAAGTAAGATGTGGTGAAGAAATTTCTGTTTTGTTAGACTTCTTGCATTTTTTGATAATTCTTTGGCAATATGCCAAAATGCGAATAATTTTTGCAAGTGAAGAGTGCTTTTGAAACAAATTATCAAATAGATCATTTGATGTGTGGGCGTGAAAGGAAAAAATTGGATCAGACCTTTGTTCGGCTTTGATTTGATCATCAAATTACTCAACATTTGAGTCGTCTTTGGGCCAATTGGATGGGTCTAAAGTTAGCCAACTTGGCCCCTTCCACCACAAATCACAACCTGGAAGACATTTTGGATCAATACCGCGTGAAGCGATATTTGCTGGGTTTTCTTTGGATGGTACATGTCTCCAGTGCTTTGTAGGTAGAATTTCGGTAATTTGAGCTGTCCTATTCGCGACAAAAGTCTTCCATTTACGCGGATGTGCTGATAGCCAAGAAAGGACGACTTTGGAGTCCGTCCAGGCGAAAATATCGAACTTGTAACTCTTTAATGTTTCCATGACGGAACGGAACAGATTAGCTAGTAGGTGCGCACTGCAAAGCTCTAATTTTGGCACTGAAATCTGTTTGATTGGAGCAACTTTAGTTTTAGAAACTAAGAGAAAGGAGTTTATTTTCCCCTTATAACTTTGTCGGCAATAAATTGCGGCAGCATATGCCAATGTTGAGGCATCAGAAAAACCGTGTAATTCAAACGGGTTACCGGATGAAAGCGCGACACATCTAGGAACAGACAATTGATTTAGTCCGTTAAAGGAAAATTGAAATTGTAACAATTTGTCTGTAAGATGTTGCGGTATAACAGAGTCCCAGTCCCCTTTTGTAAGCCAAAGTTTCTGATAAAATACCTTTAAAATCACAGTACAGGGCGCAATTAGACCTAGTGGGTCGAAAATCCGTGCAGACTCAGCTAAAATGTGTCTCTTTGTAAGAGGTGGAGTGAGTGTTAATGCAGTTATGAAAATAAAACTATCTGATGAAGAGTTCCAGCTTAAGCCTAAAACTTTGGAGCTTCCGTTGTCACTAGGAATGATTTCAAAATTTGATTCAGTGCTAGAAGAATCTATAAATTCATTAAGAAATGCCTGTGAATTTGAATTCCACTTCCTCAAGTGGAAACCATGCGCGTCTAAACAATCTGTAATTTCTTTGCAAGTTTCTATTGCTTCCCGAACAGTATTCGTACCGGATAATAAGTCATCCATGTACATATCCTCTTCTAACATGCGCGAAATGCAAGGATTTTTTGTATAATCCTGAGCAATTTGTTTTATACATCTAGTTGCCAGAAAAGATGCTGGCGCTAAACCATATGTGACAGTTTTAAATTTGTAATTTTTTATTTCCTCATTAGGATTAGACCTCCAAACTATTTGCTGATAAATTTGATCCTCTTCAGCAACCAAAATCTGGCGGTACATTTTCTCTATATCCGCAGAAAAGACTATTTTCGGAAATCGAAAATTAAGTAAGATTTCGAAAATGTCCCGTTGTAACTTAGGGCCTACACCCAAAATAGAATTCAAGGAAACACCACTTGAAATTTTGCATGAGGCGTCAAAAACTACCCTTAATTTAGTAGTGATACTAGAAGATTTAATAACCGCATGATGAGGAAGAAAGTAGTGTTTGTTTTCATAATTATTAATGTCATTTTGTGCAACTAATTCCATGTGATCTAATTCTTCATATTCGTACATAAACTCTTTGTACTGATTTTCAAATTCTGGTTTTTCTCCAAATTTCTTTTCCATAGCAAGCAAGCGAGAAATTGCGGCAGGTTTAGAATTACCTAATTCTGATTTAGATTGAATAAAAGGTAACTTAACCACAAAACGACCCTCGGAATTAATTGAATAATTTTCCTGAAAATGTGATTCAACAAATTGCTCTTCAGGTGACAACATTTGAGTATTCTTATTAAATACTTCTTCTACTTCCCAAAAACGCTTTAACTCTTTATCAATATTAACTTCATAAATGTGTAAATTATGTATTGAATTTGGAGATGTACTAGAATGTGGCATTTTCCCTGATACCAGAAAGCCAAAAATTGAATTTTGAGCAATTAAATTGCTCTGAGTATCTGTTACTTGACCAGGAAGCAAAATAGAAAAGAAATAATCAGATCCTAGAATAATGTCTATTTTACTTGGTGTCCCGAAATGTGGATCCGCTAAGTTTATATTCTTTAAATGCGAAAAATGCTTCTCATGTATTTTTTCCGCAGGTAACGGAGCAGTTAAATCATCTAAAATAAATGCCTTAACAGACAACTTGGTGTCTGCATTATAAATTGATGTAAGATCAAACATTACGTAACCCTTAGTTACTGCGATCTTTGAGTTAGACAGACCTTTTACGGGGAACCTAGCATTTTTCCTTTTAATTCTAACATTTTCATGCCGGATTCAGAAACAAATGTAGACTCTGATCCCCTATCACACATGATTCTTAAAGTGTGCTTTTGACCCATGCAATCATTAATATACACTACAGTGGGCAATACACTAACAGTGGGCAAAAGTGCGAAAGATGTTTGAACTGCATTTATGGAAGGAGAAATTTCCTTTTTATTCTCATCCGGAATCGAACCGGCCTCTGAATCAGGTTTGTTTTTGCGGCTCTGTTTTTCATTTGAACGAGAAGTTGATATTGCGTAATTTTGCAGCTTATTTTCGCATAAACTAGTATGATGTTTCAGCTTGCAATTATGACAAGAGTAAGAGGAATTGCATTGCCAGGTAGTGTGCTTGTCAGACAAGCAATTACTGCATAACTTGTTTTTCTTAACAAACTGTCTCCTATCCCTGATGCTTAATTCTTTAAATTTAACACACTTGTAAAGTGAGTGATTAAATTTACATAGTAAACATTTGCTAATGACACTGGAAAAAGATCTATTGACGTTATACTGTTTCTCTTGTTTATGCGAACCTTCATTTTCACTTTTATACAATTCTAAAGATGAACATCTATCATTTATAAACTGAATAAAATGATCAAAAGACGGAAAGTCTTCGCTTGAGGTCAATTTTGCCCATTCCTCCCTTGTTTTAGAATCAACCTTTTGTAATAAAATATGAATTAGCCATAAGTCACGGCCAGATGCCTTTTCATCGATTGATTTAAGGCCTCTAATTACTTCATCTGATACATCTGATAAACAGCGTAAGCTAAATGCATTTACTTGAGTAATGGGGGGAATGTCCAAGAATGTTTTAACTAAAGACAGCAATTTTTCCCATGCTTCTGAATAACTGTTTTCAGAAATAGGAATATGTTTTATAATAGAGGCTGGCTCTTCCCCTAGTAACCCTCTTAAATATTGAAACTTCTGTATATTAGTTATGCTGTCGTTGTTATGAACTAATGATAAGTATAAATCTTTAAATGACAGCCAGTTTTTAAAATCACCATTAAATTGCTCTATATTGAGCCTAGGCAATTAAAAATTGTTAGAAATAGTGGAACTAACAACTGGAATCTGATCATTTATCATTTGAGGTGCATGCACATTTACGGTAACTTTTTCAAGTTCCATTTGCAGTTTGGCTTTGGTTTCATAATATTTCTTTTCAAATTCCTCAATTTCAGATGCTTCAGTTGGTAATTGAGCATCATATTTATCAAAATCGGAATAAACTGTCTCTAATTTTTCTAATTTATTGTACAAGTCATTTTTTTGAAAAGTTTGCTCAGAGTTAATGAAGTTGTTTATCCTTGTTAGAGCAGATTTAGCTCTGCCACGTAAATTTATAGCTGCCTTTTCCAATTCTTCAGCAGCCTTTTCTGCGGCTTCCAAGTCGGTATTCATTATTCAAATAATGAGGTGAATAGCGTAAAAAACAAAAGCCAAACCGATAATAATAATAAGATAAAATGTACTCATCTGTAATAAATGTGATGCGAGGTGCTCCGTCGTCTGTTGCAATTCCACATAAAACTGGTGAAAACACTATTTAGAACACTGAAGTAATATATGATGAGTGTACATTAATCCAAGCTTGAAAAAGTATCCAAGATCTCGCAGCGGTGCCTCCAACTTTTATGTTTCTGTGTGTATTTATAGAATTAGTAGATTAACACGAGATGTAAATAAAACTATATTGAGAATTGACATGTTACAATTTCTTGCATGTGCACAGGAAAGAGCGCTTGCAGTTTACAAGGACCGGGGATTTTGTTACCCGGCTGCGAAAATTGCGAAATCACAGCTAGAAAGATGAGCTGTTGCGTACAGTGTGAATGCTCGAGTTCAACTTTCTGGATGCACCGACAAAATTGGTGCCATTGTCGCTGTAAAGATGCCGTGGGGTGCCTCGCCTTGCACTAAAACGTCGAAGGCCGGCGATAAATGCCTCAGCTGTCATATCACCCACAGCTTCAATATGCACCGCTTTTGTAGCCAAACAAATAAACAAAGCTATATAGCCCTTAGTTGTTTTTGCACCGCGACCCTTACTAAATTTAATAGATATAGGGCCTGCGTAATCAACACCGCTGGAGAAAAATGGACGTTCCAGGGTTACTCGATGCTGTGGCAAATTCCCCATTAGTTGAGGGGTTGCAATGGACCTTTTATATCTGTAGCATTTTAAACATCTATTGATGCATTTGTTAATGATCTTTTTTCCACCAACTGTCCAATAAGATTGTCTGATGATGCGGGATAGCAGTGAAGGCCCAGCATGTAAATGGCCAATGTGTTGTTGCTGTATTAATAACTCAGCCATTTTATGCTGTGAGGGCAAGATTAAAGGATGTTTGTGGTTAAAGGATAATTGTGAATGTTGTAAGCGTCCTCCCACCCGTAACAGCCCCTTATCATCAATAAACGGGTGGAGGGATTGTAACGTACTTTTCTTTGGTAAAGCTTTCTGTTCTTGGATACATTTAAATTCCTCCTGAAAGTAAGAATTCTGAATCCAACGAACAGGGCGGTTTTGGAATCTGATTGCCAGGATCGGTGAAAATGCACCGAATTGCATTCCTACGGTTGGCTGCAATAGGCAGTTTCTTACTTTTTGTACCGAACCAATTTCAAATATAATGGTGTGAAAATGATGGTGACAGCCCTCGCTTCAATATAGGCTATATTTTATGTCGGTGCCACAACTCCAAAGGGGGTGAATGAGCAAAAAAGTTCTAAATTGCGTTTTTTGTGATACTGCAGGAGTTAGCAACTTGAAATTAGGCATGGTAATTACTAACAAGATGTAAATAATCTCTGAAAACTTTTTCTAAAAAAATTGAAATTAAAAAGGTGTGAAAAGGCACGAAAATGGTTCCAAAAAACGTTCTAAATTTCACAATTTCTACGCAATCTCAGAAATTACCCAACCGATTTAAAAAGTAATAGACGGAAATTGATAACGAAAGCTCTTGCTCCAACACATACTCTATTTCATGTCGGTGTTACTACTACCTGAGGGTTGCAGGAGCATAAAAACGTTCTAAATTGCGATTTTTGTGTTACTCGAGGGCCTTAAATCTTGAAATTAGGCAGGGTAGTTACTTATAAGATATAAATTATCTTTAAGAACATTTCCTTTTATTGGTTTTAGTTCTTCTTATTAATTAAAATCTCATTTCTGCCTATTGCAGTGAAATAATGAAGTTTAGTCAAACTGTGGCTTAATTTGTAATTTTTGAATTATTCCTAAAAGTATAATTTCTTCTAATAAAAAATAGTCGTACAATATCTCTTGGCATATTTCAACTATTACGCGAGCAAAGCCGCGGGGTTTGCTAGTATAAAATAAAATTCAACAATCAAATGCTAGAATTTCTGACATAAACACATATTTTACAACAATCCGAAATTACCCTCTATCGCTCCAACCCTTGAGTTACAAACAACCATATATTGTATGGAGATCCGTATTTATCTAGGCGTGTTCTATCTCCGTTAAATGTTTGTACTGTTTGTGAGACGCCATGTATACACGCATACTTTATTTTTCATATTATTACTTCATGTATTTAATGCTCATGGCTAATGCATAATAATAATAATTACAATTAGTAAGCAAAATTAGCATAATAAATCGCTTTATTGTGAAAAAGATAAGAGATTAGATACATTCTACAAAACGTGTAACGGAAAATTTTATTTTCCTCTGAGAATTCTGTATTATGCTTATCTATTGGTAATGAAATCTGATTTTCTGGCCGTAAAAGTTCTAAAGTGAAGTCTGTGTAGCATAACGACTGATCAGGTAAAGAAAACGAGACATCGTAAAATACATGACCCGTGATATGATTTTAAGACGGAGTTAAAATAACACAATTCTTTAGAGTTTACTGTCTAAAGGATTAAATATTTTCTATAGAAAGTGTTCATTAGTAAAAAAAGGTACTTTTCCTTATTGGGATAATCACTAACAAGTAATTTCAGCAAATAAGTTTGAAACAATAACAATCAGTTTTTACTTTCTTCTATCTTTACAAGAAGAAAATACCGGATTCGTGGAAATTTTCGAATTCCGTTTTTCCACGGATTTACACACGTTTTAGGGGTCAGACAATCCCAAAACATGCTTTTTCAAAATATCTGTGTGTTTTTGAGTCTGTGACTCTATCTGTCTGTATGTAACACAAATTTTGTGGGCGCTCTATTTCAAGAACTAATGCACGGAATTTAATAAATAATTATAACCAGTTAGTTCCTGATATAAATTGGTGGTGATTAGTTTTTGGTTCAAATCGTCCAACAGGTGTTGCTGCTATGCTGCATTTTCACGATTTCCGCAATAGCTCTATCTTAAGAACTAAAGCACGTATTTTCATGAAACTTCAGATTCAGTTAGTCTTTGGTAGGAATTGGTCCCCTTTACGTTTTGGTATAAATCTCCCCAAAACAGGGGGCTCTGCTATAGTGAATTTTTCACGACTTCCGCAATAGCTTTACCTTAAGAACTAATGCACGAATTTTCATCAAACTTTGAATTCAGGTATACCTTGATAAATATTTATGCTGATTATGTTTTAGTGTAAATCGCCCAACAGGTAGCCCTGCTAAGTTACGTTTTTCACGATTTCTGCAATAGTTCTGTCTTAAAAACTAATGCACGGATTTTCATCAAACTTCAGATTAGGTTAGACGTTGGCATAAGTTGTTGCTGATTAGGTTTTAGTATAAATCACCCAACAGGTGTTTCTGCTATGCTGCATTTTACAGGATTTACACGATTTTAGCGATAGTCATATTTCAAGAGCTAATGCACTGAATTTCATACCTTTAGAATCTCATGATGGGCATAGATTGCCATTTATTTTTTGCACTGTTATAGTCAATTCTGAAGTATTAACATGTATGAGATAAAAGAAAATTTTGGGATTGACACATCCGACTAGTTTACAACCTGTACAGAGTGCCCAAAAACGATTAGCCTATTTTGAATGCGAATAATTAAAATGCGGTTGGCAATAGAAATGTATTGTCTGCAGTAATTTATTTATAAAAAAAATACTCTTTTTCTAATAAAATTCAGAAGATGGTGTTCTATAATTATTCTTAATATATTTTTTAATATATTCTTGTCGGTTTTAGGGTTCTGTACATCAAAAGAAAAAGAAAAGAACCCTAATAGGATTACTCTGCTGTTCACCTGTCTGTCAAGACATTTTCCTTTCCGGATTTAGGGTTCTGTACATCAAAAGAAAAAGAAAAGAACCCTAATAGGATTACTTTGCTGTTCACCTGTCTGTCAAGATATGTTCCTTTGAGGATCAGCTGAAATTATCAAGTTGTAATTAATATCAAATAACAAGGTCCACGGCACCATTGTTTTGAAAAAAAAATCAAGATTCTAACTCTATGCAATAAAAAGTTAAGGCCTTAATACAACGTTTTAATTTTCAAACAAACCCACCTCAAAACGTATAGGGTATTTCCCGTTCAACTAGAATCTTGAAATTTAGCAAGAAAGAATATCCTATAACAAATATAAAGGGAAAAAAAAAAAAAAACGAAAATCGTTAATTTATAATTCTTTGTTGATTTATTACATGAAAAACTCGTCTGCCTGTCAAGAACTTTTTTTTTTTTCAGGAGCAGCTGAAGGTGACAAGTTGAAATTAATATCAAAAAACAAGATTTGTGGTTCTACTTTATTTTTTAAAATTTTGAGCTTCTAACTCAACGTAATGAAAGTTAAGGATTTAAAAAACGTCCTGTCTAGGTATAATAAGGCAATTCTTACTTACTACTTTCTTCTATCTTTAGTAGAAGAAAATATTGGATTTATAGGTCAAAATTAACATTTTTACCGATCGCCATTGGCCAGTACACTGATTTTTTTCACTGGCCAGTTTTTTTTTTAATCACTGGCGAGTAACGAAGTTACGAACACCTCATACAAAATTGTGTTTTTATTAACTATCAACATTGTAATTTACTGATATCTTTTACGTACCATTCGATAGGATTAAACTCAATTGAAAAAAAAAATTGACATTACATCTAACAGAAAAATATAACCAAGAAATTACTGTAGTCAGATAAAAGTAAAACACATATTTGAAGATATTTAGGCATACTTAATGCAATTTATAAAAGAGACAAGAAAATTAAAATATATCTTAGGAATTATTTTAATAAAATTTTGAATATTTTTAATTGCAATGAAATAAAGTATTACAAAAAGTGCTATTTTTGACACTAATGTTTTTTATTCACATTAGGTATTCGTGACATAACAGGGTCTTCCCACCAAAGTTTTATTGCTACAGCAAAATCCTATTCATTTAATTGAATTTTAGATTGTTTAACCCTTTGATGATTATACAGCGTGTCTATCTTTAGAGATAGACTTTTGTCCTTTTGAGTGTTTTTCGTACTGTTCCACAATCTCTCCACTTCAGCATTGCTTGGAGCATTTGTTGTCAAAAGCTCAACAATGTTTGTTATAATTTTGTTTTCTATGAATTTACCAGTTTTTAGTTTCTCTAATAAATCAAATAATGATGTTGGCGGTCGAAAGTGCAATTACCCCCCCCCCCCACCTCTTCCAGGAGAAAGAGGTTCATGATCTTTGAACCAATAAGAATTACTTATCTACTTTCCAGGGGTGATTCTGAGTTTAAAAAACAATTTCTAAGATTCACAGGAAATTTTCTAAAAGGTTACAGAAAAGGAGTGAAGGAGGGGGCTCCTCCTGACACTAACTATGCGTTTTTTCTATGGTCCTTTGACGTAATTCGTTTCTTTTCTGCGATTATTTAACGAAATTTGCATTTTCCGCGATCCTTGACAAAATTTGCGTGTTTTTCAGCAATTCTTTGACAAAAATTGCGTTTTTTCGTGATCCGTTGACGAAATTTATGGGGGTTTTCGGAACTGTTTGAAGAAATTCGCATTTTTTCGCGATCTTTTGACGAAATTTTTGATTTTTTCACCATTCTTTGAAGAAATTTGCAATTTTTTTGCGAAACTTGTATTTTTTCCGCAATCTTTTGGCGAAATTTGCGTTTTTCCGCGATCTTTGACGAAATTTGCGGTTTTTTCGCGATCCTTTAAAGAATTTTGTGTGTTATTTTCGCGATTCTTCGATGATTTTTTTTGGCATTCTTTGAAGAAATTTGCGTTTTTTCGCGATCTTTTGACAAATCTTGCGGTTTTTCGCGATCCTTAAAGAATTTTGTGAGTTTTATTCGCGACTCTTTGACGAAATTTGCGTTTTTTCGCGATCCTTTAACGAAATTCGCGTTCCCCCCGCGATTCTTTGACGAAATTGCCGATTTTTTTTCTGTGAACGTTTGATGAAATTAATTTTTTTCGGCGACCATGTCGAAATTAGCGATATTTTTTATGTCCGAATTTTTGGACTGATAACTGATTTTTTTTTTTGAATTTTCGGAACCGAGTGCGTTAAATTTTCGAAAACTTCGAACAGAATCCCCTCTGCTGCTTTCTTTTCTTATGTTCAGGAAAATCGCCGATCTAGACACAATAAATTCCGAACGAATTTCCCCCTTTCCTCCCTGCCATTGATGCATCTTTCAACCATCGTGTTTGGCGAGTGGTGCCCATTAAGTTTCGCGATTGAGGGCAATAAGGTTAATCGCTACATTTTAAGTGTTACTCGATGATTGGTGACTGCTAATTTTGTGCTATAATTGGATTCATGAAAAATTTCGACTTCCGATTTTCGATGGATTTACATGTTTTAGAAAGTCCTGAACACGATTTGATGGTTTTTAGAAAATGTCTGTCTGTGAGGCTGTCTGTCACTCTGTCACTCTGTGAGTCTGCATGTGACAAAAATTTTGTGGGCGCTCTATCTCAAGAACATAATGCTCGGAATTTCACAAACTTTAGGTTCAGTTAGACCTTGATATAAACTGGTTCGGATTACTTGTTAATGTAAATCACCCAACAGGTGGCGCTGCTATGATGCAATTTTCACTATTTCCGCAATAGCTATATCTCAAGAACTACTGCACGGATTTTTATAAAACTTCAGATTCAGTTAGTACAGGATATAATTTGATGCTGATTATTTTTTGGTGAAAATCGCCCAACAGGTGGCACTGCTATGCTGCATTATTCATGACTATCGCAATAGCTCTATCTCAAGAACAAATGCGCAAATTTTCCTCAAACTTCAGATCCAGTTAGTCCCTGATATAAATTGGTGCTTTACTTTTGGTGTAAATCACCCGGCAGGTGGCGCTTCTATGCTGCATTTTTCAAGATTTCCGCAATAGCTGTATCTCAAGAACTAATAGAACTAATGCATGAATTTTCACCAAACTTTAGATTCAGTTACTCCCTAGTATAAAATGGTCTTAATTAGCTTTTGGTGTAAATCGCCTAACAAATGGCGCTGTTATGCAGAATTTTTCCTAATTTCCGCAATAGCTCTATCTCAAAAACTAATGCACGGATTTTCATCAAACTTCAGATTCAGTTAGAAGTTGACATAAGTTGTTGATGATTAGATTTTGGTGTAAATCATCTAACCGGTGGCGCTGATATGCTACATTTTTCAGGAAGTATTAACACGCATGAGATAGAAGAAAGTTTTAGGATTGCCACATCTGACTAGTTTTTGCTATATTTGTAAAAAAACTAGGGATTTATTAAGCTTTACGGTAATATGATATAATGAGAAGGAACACTCAGGGTGCGAGTCCTACTTACACTTGTCTTGTTGTTTGGATACCTCTGCATATGCAACATCTCTCATGGAAAAAAGAACTTGTTGTAAATGATCCCATCAAGCCACAAACTTACAACTTTATCAGTAAAAGGAAGTGATATCTCACGTGAGTGCCGCGTGAAAAAAACTTCCCTATTCATAATTGCTGCAAATGCCTCGGAGTTTGGTACAGTATGTGTAAGGTGTGAAAGTTTTACACAAGGATTTAAAAATATTGGCATGACAATGTGTAAAGTACTAAAATTTCATTTATATTTTAACCCAGCGAGCAATACTTTACAATAAAAAAGAATTACCAAATTCCGTTAAAAATCGTGTACTTGACACAGATTAGGTAATTTTATTTTAAAGCTATACGAATCAATAAACCATGTAATTTTAACTACATTTAGGAAGCAATCTTTATAAAAAATTCTTCTCGAATATTTTTGTATGACTTGAAAATGATTCTTTATGAATTTTAAAATTTTCAAGAACAACGCTTTAAGCAATAAAAATACTTACATTTCGCCAAATTTGGACAAGCAAAACATTACAATTTATTCTAAATCTTAAATTTTCATAGGATTCATGCATTTGATATTTTTTTTTAACAATTCTGTAAATAAATAGAAAACCGTAAAATTAAGATTTAAAACAGCTGTGGTGAACTTCAGTAACATACCTGATTGTTATCTTGAAGTCTTGTCTGTTTGTCCATCTATGAGTACTCTGGTTTCAGTTAAAGTGCTGGCATTATCTTCCTGATCACGTTCTGCGGTTTCTCCATAATCGGTGTCTGCCGGCACTCTATCCATAAGTGATGTCAGCTGGCACGCTTCTATGATCGGAGCTCTCCTCGAATACGCAAGGGGCATTTTGTGATGATTGTTACCGGTAGTACCTACGTTAGTAATAATTGTGATTTCATGCTAATTATAAATTCATTTAATTGTTATCTAATATTTGTTTTCAAAAGTTATTAGCATTGGATTTAAAAAACGGCGCGTGCTCAAATTAATAGGAACATCTTTAATGAAATAGAAGCCTGGATGGACGAGTTACCAGACTATCAGACTGACAAACTGAATTCATATTTACTTTTCAAGTAACAATTTCAATCAGCAATTTCTACCAATAGACGGAAATGTACTTGAATTATTTTGTAAAATCCTGTATATCACCTGCAGATTTTTAATTCAGGCAAAACACTCTTAAAACTATTGAGATCACACTTCCAGGAATTACTATCCATAGGCGGTCGTGTATCCAGTTTTTTGCGTAGTCCTGTAAAGAATTGTACTTATATACAACAAACATCTCTTAACTGAGCTTAAAAATAATAACTAAAGTTACTAAAATACCTTTAATCAATTCGCGCTCATTATCATTAACACTTATAAATTATTTTGTGTAGCCCTTTATAGGGTTTATAGAATTTCTACACTCTACTTAAGCGTGCAAAAATTTAGTTAAACTCAAAACGCATACTATACGAGAAAACATACTTTCAGCAATCATTCCTAATAGACAATTCTTCAGATACAGTACTGTATCACAAATCTTTTATGTGTCTATATAAATGAACGATAAATACTATACACATTATATTCTACTGCAACCAATTTGTGGTAAACCCCAGTATTGTACATAAATTTCATCATATTTCAAATAGTGCAACATAATTAAAATACGCTGCGAACAGTTTTTCCTCGTAGATCGTTATATAACTGAACTCTTTTGTGTGACCCTGTAAATGAATAGATAATGCTTTGAACCCTATATTCTTCAGTAAGCATGTTTTAATGTATCTCAGAAAATCATGTGAATTTCATTACGTTTGTGACAGAGTAACACCATTAAAATACGCCGCAAACGATTTCTTTTTTCATAGACCATAATATAACGGAGTACTTTTGTGTTCCTCTGTACGTCTACTGAAAGCGCTATACATAACATATTCTATGGTAATCATCTTCTAGTGTACCTTAATAATATATATAAACTTCATTATGTTTAAAATTGTGCAATACTGTTAAAATTCACCGCAAATCCTTTCCCCCATAGATCATAATGTTACGGAATATTTTTGAGCGCCCCTGTAAATGAACGATGACTGCTACGCACTTCATTTTTAATACGAAACATGCCATGGCAAACCTAAATAGCGTATATCAATTACATGTCAATAAGAGATGCGAGTTAGAGCACAGACGGCAGACGGACAAACCGATGCTGGAAAGTGTTAAAAAAGGCAAAATAATATAGCAGAAGCATTAGTCATGGGCCAAAATTGAGAAAGTTCTCTCATTCATTTAGTACTTATAACCATTTAAAAATAATGGTGTTTCACTTTAGTCCCATAGTCGCCTCCATTCTGCGAGGCTAATATAAGACAAAGTAAAAAAAAAAAATTAACCTTTATTTTTATGACAAGCAATATTTTTTTACTCATAATCAGATAAGGAAAGAAAACAACAAAATTTTGTATTTAGTCCTAGAGTCAATAAATGAAAAATAACCGGAAAATTTTAGAATTTTGTCTCATATCACCTCCGATTGACTCAATAATTTTCTTCTTTTTTTGAACTACCACTATTCAGTAGTTTTCGTAATCAAGTTTCGATTATTAACAATTAGTTATTTTGGAACTATTTAATTTTTAATTTACTTAAATATTCTTAAAAAAAAGAAAAAAAATCAAACTTCGCCTGGGATCTGAATTTGGAGTTTTAAGTGTTGGTCCAACAATTTCTTAACCACTATGCATTTACTCTAGGAAGGCTATTGCTCTATGTGCATAAGTAAAAATGTAATTTATTTTTTTCTACCTTATCATCTATACTAATCTATACTATCTATACTCCTATTATAAAGAGGAAAAAATTGTTTATTTGTCGGAGATAAGCTCTGGAACTACCGAACCGATTCCAAAAGTAATGGTATCAAAATGATGCTGTTAGTCCAACTTAGAACATAGGCTATATCTTATGTCGGTAGAACTACCCCAAAGGGGGTGTAGGAGCAAAAAACGTTCTAAAAATGCGATTTTAGCGTTACTGAAGGGCTTAGAAATATGAAATTTTGAATATTAGTTACTTATAAGATATATATGATGTCTAAGAACAGTTCTTAAACAATTCGAAATTTAAAAGGGTTGAAAATGCACAAAAGGTGTTCTAAAAAATGTTCTAAATGGTAGTTTCTACACAATCTCTGGAAATACCAAACCGATTTAAAAAGTATTGGTGTCAAAATGACGGTGACAACGCTTGCTCCAAGATAGACTATGTTTTATGTCGGTGCCACTACCCCAAAGGGGGTTCAGGAGCAAAACACGTTCTAAAAATCCAATTTTTGCGTTACCCAAGGGCCTAGAAATATGAAATTTGAAATATTAGCTACTTATTAGATATAAAGGATTTCTAAGAACAGTTCTTAAACAATTCGAAATTTAAAAGGAGTGAAAATGCGCGAAAAGCGTTCTAAAAAACGTTCTAATGGTGGTTTCTACACAATCTCAGGAAATATTAAACCGATCTAAAAAACAATGGCGTCAAAATGATGGTGAAAACCCTTGCTCCAACATAGGCTATGTTTTATGTCGGTGCCACTACCCCAAAGGGGGTTCAGGAGCAAAACACGTTCTAAAAATCCAATTTTTGCGTTACCGAAGGGCCTAGAAATATGAAATTTGAAATATTAGCTACTTATTAGATATAAAGGATTTCTAAGAACAGTTCTTAAACAATTCGAAATTTAAAAGGAGTGAAAATGCGCGAAAAGCGTTCTAAAAAACGTTCTAATGGTGGTTTCAACACAATCTCAGGAAATATTAAACCGATCTAAAAAATAATGGCGTCAAAATGATTGTGAAAACCCTTGCTCCAACATAGGCGATGTTTTATGTCGGTGCCACTATCCCAAAGGGGGTGCAGGAGCAAAAAACGTTCTAAATTGCGGCTTTTGCGTTACGGAAGGTCCTAGAATCGTGAAATTTGGAATGGTAGTTAGTTATAAGATATCAATGATCTCTAAGGACATTTCCTAAAAAATCGAAATTTAAAAGGGGGTCAAAATGCGCAAAAAGCGCTATAAAAAACTTTCTAAATTGCGATTTCTATGCAATCTCAGGAAGTACTGAACCGATTTCAAATATAATGGTGTAAAAATGATGGTGACAGATCTTGCTCCAAGATAGGCTATATTTTATATCTGTTTCCACTACCCCAGAGGAGATGCAGGAGCAAAATGCGCGAAAAGCGTTCTAAAAACGTTCTAGATGCCGATTTGTCGGCAATATCTCAGGAAGAATGAATCTGATTTCAAACGTAATGGTAGGAAATTGATGCTGACAGCCTCTGCTCTAACATAGATGCTAATTTATGTCGGTATCACTATCACCAAGACGTTGCAGGAGCAAAAAAGCGTTCTAAATTTCGATTTTTGTGATCGGTATGGGCTAGCAACTTAAAATTAGGCAAGGTACATATTTATTAGCTATAAATGATCTTTAAGAACAGTTTCGAAAAAATTAGAAATTTAAAAAGCGGTGAAAATGCGCGAAAAGCGTCCTAAAAAACGTTCTAAATTGCGATTTCTACTCAATCTAAGGAAATACCAAAGCTATTTCAAAAGTAATGGTTGCAAATCAATGGTGACAGTCCCTGCCAAAACATAGGTTATATTTTATGTTGCTGTCACTACCATCTGAGGGTTGCAAAAGCAAAACATGTTCTAATTTGCGTTTTTTGCACAACTGAGGGGTCTAACACTTTGAAGTATGGCATGGTATTTACTTAAAAGATGCAACTGCTTTCTAAGAACAGTCGAAAGAAAATTCCAAATTTAAAAAAAATGAAGTGAGTGAAAAGCGTTATAAATTACAATTTTAAAGCAAATTTATAAATTACCAAACCGATTAAAAAAATAATGATGACAAATTGTTGGTGATAGAACCTGCTCAAACATAAGCTATATTTTATGTCTGTTCCACTACCACCAGAGGGTTGCAGGAGCTAAAAACTTTTTAAATTGCGATTTCTGTGATACTGAAAAGGCTAGAAAGTTTAAATATGACATGGTAGTTACTTATAAAATATAAATGCCCTCGAAGGAACGTCGAAAATAAATTCGAATTAAAAAGGGGTGAAGCGAAGGGGAGGTGCGAAAAGCATTCTAAAAAAGTTCTAAATTACGATTCTATGCAATTTCAGGGAATATAAACCGATTATAAAAGTAATAGTTGCGAATCAGTGGTAACAGTCTCTGATCCTACACAGGCTATATTTTATGCCGGTGATTCTACCACCTTGGGTTCACAGGAACAACAAACGCTCTAAAAAAGGTCTTTTAAAGCTTTTTAAATTACGTTTCTGTGGAATATTAGGAAATAACAAACCGATTTCAAAATTAATGTTGGCAAATTAATGGGGACAGTTCCTGTTTCAACATAACCCTTTATGTTGAGAGAGGTGGTAGGACATGGAATTCGACATGATGGTTAATTTTAAGATGTAATAAGATGGTTTCTAAAAAATTCAAAACTTCAAATGAATAGTGAAATGAGCGTATTAATTGAGCATAAAAGTTTCAAAATATTTTCTAAATTATCATTTATTTAGTTTTATTTCATTTTATTAATTTAAGTCTCATTTCTGCCTAATACAGTGTAATAATGATGTTTAGTCAAAATGTGTTTTAAATAGTAATTTTTGAATTATTCCTAAAAGTAATAAGTACCTTTTAATAAAATAAAATATTACCTTTTAATAAAATAAAAATTTAGTTAGTACCTTTTGATAAAAATTAGACATATAAATATCACTTGACATATTTCAAATATTACGCGAGCAAAGCCGCGGGGTTTGCTAGTATATCATACTCCTATTATAAAGAGGTAAAAATTGTTTATTTGTCGGAGATAAGCTCAGGAACTACCGAACCGATTCCAAAAGTAATGGTATCAAAATGATGGTGTTCGCCCAACTTAGAACATAGGCTATATCTTATTTCGGTGCCACTACCCCAAAGGGGGTGCAGGAGCAAAAAACGTTCTAAAAATGCGATTTTTGCGTTACTGAAGGGCCTAGAAATATGAAATTTGGAATATTAGTTACTTATAAGATATAAATGGTGTCTAAGAACAGTTCTTAAACAATTCGAAATTTAAAAGGGGTGAAAATGCACAAAAAGCGTTCTAAAAAAACGTTCTAAATGGTAGTTTCTACATAATCTCAAGAAATACAAAACCGATTTCAAAAGTAATGGTATCAAAATGATGGTGTTAGTCCAACTTAGAACATAGGCTATATTTTATGTCGGTGCCACTACCCCAAAGGGGGTGCAGGAGCAAAAAACGTTCTAAAAATGCGATTTTTGCGTTACTGAAGGACCTAGAAATAAGAAATTTGCAATATTAGTTACTTATAAGATATAAATGGTGTCTAAGAACAGTTCTTAAACAATTCGAAATTTAAAAGGGGTGAAAATGCACAAAAAGCGTTCTAAAAAACGTTCTAAATGGTAGTTTCTACATAATCTCAGGAAATACCGAACCGATTTAAAAAATATTGGTATCAAAATGATAGTGACAACGTTTGCTCCAAGATAGGCTATGTTTTATGTCGGTGCCACTACCCCAAAGAGGGTGTAGGAGCAAAAAACGTTCTAAAAATGCGATTTATGTGTTACTGATGGGCCTAGAAATATGAAATTTGAAGTATCAGCTACTTATTAGATATAAAGGATTTCTAAGAACAGTTCTTAAACAATTCTAAATTTAAAAGCGGTGAAAATGCACGAAAAGCGTTCTAAAAAACGTTCTAAGTGGTAGTTTCTACACAATCTCAGGAAATACCAAACCGATTTGAAAAATAATGGGGTCAAAATGATGGTGAAAATCCCTGCTCCAACATAGGCTATGTTTTATGTCGGTGCCACTATCCCAAAGGGGCTGCAGGAGAAAAACGTTCTAAATTGCTGTTTTTGCGTGACGGAAGGGCCTTGAATCGTGAAATTTAGAATGGTAGTTAGTTATAAGATATCAATGATCTCTAAGGACATTTCCTAAAAAAATCGAAATTTAAAAGGGGGGTCAAAATGCGCAAAAAGCGTTGTAAAAAACGTTCTAAATTGCAATTTCTATGCAAT
This sequence comes from Maratus speciosus, assembly GCA_963932465.1. NCBI lineage: Eukaryota > Metazoa > Arthropoda > Arachnida > Araneae > Salticidae > Maratus > Maratus speciosus. The sequence continues at coordinate 316,826,568 of OZ010791.1, read as the reverse complement.
CTCAGGAAATAATGAACCGATTTCAAATATAATGGCGTTAAAATGATGGTGACAGATCTTGCTCCAAGATAGGCTATATTTTATATATGTTTCCACTAACCCAGAGAAGATGCAGGAGCAAAATGAGCGAAAAGCGTTCTAAAAACGTTCTAAATGCCTATTTGTCACCAATATCTCAGGAAGAATCAAACTGATTTCAAAAGTAATGTTAAGAAATTGATGCTGACAGCCTCTGCTCTAACATAGACGCTATTTTAAGTCGGTATCACTATCACCTAGACGTTGCAGGAGCAAAAAAGCGTTCCAAATTTCGATTTTTGTGATCGGTAGGGGCTAGCAACTTAAAATTAGGCAAGGTACATATGTATTACATATAAATGATCTTTAGGAACAGTTTCGAAAAAATTGGAAATTTAAAAAGGGGTGAAAATGCGCGAAAAGCGTTCTAAAAACATTCTAAATTGCGATTTCTACTCAATCTCAGGAAATCCCAAAGCTGTTTCAAAAGTAATGGTTGAAAATCAATGGTGACAGTCCCTGCTATAACATAGGTTATATTTTATGTTGCCGTCACTACCATCTGAGGGTTGCAAAAGCAAAACATGTTCTAATTTGCGTTTTTTGCATAACTGAAGGGTCTAACACTTTGAAGTGTGGCATGGTATTTACTTACAAGATGCAACTGCTTTCTAAGAACTGTCGAAAGAAAATTTGAAATTTAAAAAGATGAAGTGAGCGAAAAGCGTTGTAAATAACAATTTTTATGTAATCTTATCAAATACCAAACAGATTAAAAAAATAATGATGACAAATTGTTGGTGATAGAACTTGCTCAATCATAAGCTATATTTTATGTCTGTGCCACTACCAGCAGAGGGTTGCAGTAGCTAAAAACTTTCTAAATTGCGATTTCTGTGATACTGAAAAGGCTAGAAACTTTAAATATGGCATGGTAGTTACTTATAAAATATAAATGCCCTCGAAGGTCTGTCGAAAATAAATTCGAATTAAAAAGGGGTGAAGTGAAGGGGATGTGCGAAAAGCATTCTGAAAAAGTCCTAAATTACGATTTCTACCCAATTTCAGTGAATATAAACCAAATATAAAAGTAATAGCTGCGAATCAATGGTAGCAGTCTCTGATCCTACACAGGCTATATTTTATGCCGATGATTCGACCATCTGGGGTTCACAGGAACAACAAACGCTCTAAAAAAGGCCTTTAAAAGCTTTCTAAATTACGTTTCTGTAGAATATTAGGAAATAACAAACAAATTTCAAAATTAATGTTGGCAAATTAATGGTGACAGTTTCTATTTCAACATAGTCCTTTATGTTGAGAGAGGTGGTAGGACTTGGAATTTGACATGATGGTTAATTTTAAGATGTAAGAAGATGGTTTCTAAAAAATTCAAAACTTCAAATGAATACTGAAATGAGCATATTAATTGAGCATAAAAGTTTCAAAAAATTTTCTAAATTATTATTTATTAATGTTTATTTCGTTTTATTAATTTAAGTCTCATTTCTGCCTTATGCAGTGTAACAATGATATTTAATCAAACTGTGTTTTAAATAGTAATTTTTTAAAATTATTCCTAAAAGCAATAAGTACCTTTTAATAAAATAAAATATTACCTTTTAATAAAATAAAAATTTAGTTAGTACCTTTTAATAAAAATTAGACATATAAATATCACTTGACATATTTCAAATATTACGCGAGCAAAGCCGCGGGGTTTGCTAGTAATATTATAAAGAGGTAAAAATTGTTTATTTGTAGGAGGTAAGCTCTGGAACTACCGAACCGATTCCAAAAGTAATGGTATCAAAATGATGGTATTAGTCCAACTTAGAACATAGGCCATATCTTATGTCCGTGCCACTGGCCAAAAGGGGGTGCAGCAGCAAAAAACATTCTAAAAATGCATTTTTTGTGTTATGGAAGGGCCTAGAATAATGAAATTTGGAATGGTAGTTACTTATAAGATATAACTGATATCTAAGAACATTTTCTAAACAATTCGAAATTTAAAAGGGGTGAAAATGCACAAAAAGCGTTCTAAAAAACGTTCGAAATGGTGGATTCTGCACAATCTCAGGAAATACCAAACTGATTAAAAAAATAATGGTGTCAAAATGATGGTGACAACCCTTGCTCTAAGATAGGCTATATTATATTTCGATGCCACTACCCCCAAAGGGGGTGCAGGAGCAAAAAACGTTCTAAATTACGGTTTTTGCATTACTGAAGGGTCTAGAAATATGAAATTTGAAAGATAGTTACTTATTAGATATAAAGGATTTCTAAGAACAGTTCTTAAAAAATTTTAAAATTTAAAAGGGGTGAATGAACATGCGCGAAAAGCGTTCTAAAAAACGTTCTAAATGAGGCGTTTCTACATAATCTCAGGAAATACCAAACCGATTAAAAAGATAATGGTGTCAAAATGACGGTGACAACGCTTGCTCTAACATAGGCTATGTTTTATGTCGGTGCCATTACCCCAAAGGGGGTGCAGGAGAAAACAAACGTTGTAAATTACGATTATTGCGTTACTGAAGGGCTTAGAAATATGAAATTTGAAATATTAGTTACTTATTAGATATAAAGGATTTCTAAGAACAGTTCTTAAACAATTCGATATTTAAAAGGAGTGAAAATGCACAAAAAGCGTTCTAAAAAACGTTCTAAATGGTGGTTTCTACACAATCTCAGGAAACACCAAACGGATTTAAAAAATAACGGTGTCAAAATGATGGTGACAACCCTTGCTCCAAGATAGGCTATATTTCATGTCGGTACCACTACCCCAAAGGGGGTGCAGGAGCAAAAAAGTTCTAAAAATGCAATTTTTGCGTTACTGAAGGGCCTAGAAATATGAAATATTAGTTACTTATTACATATAAAGGATTTTCAAGAACTGTTCTTAAAAAATTCGAAATTTAAAAGGGTGATAATGCGTGAAGAGCGTTCTAAAAAACATTCTAAATGGTGATTTCTACTCAATTTAGGTAAGTAACAAATCGATTTCAAAAGTAATGGTTGTAAATTGATGGTGACAGAACTTGCTGTAACATGGCTCTGTTTTATGTTTGTATCACTACCACCTTGGGGTTGCAGGAGAAAAAAACCCTTCTAAATTGCGGTTTTGTGTTATGGAAGGGCCTAGAATCATGAAATTTGGAATGGTAGTTACTTATAAGATATCAATTATCTCTAAGAACATTTCCTAAAAAAAAATCGAAATTTAAAAAGGGTGAAAATGCGCGAAAAGCGTTCTAAAAATAATCTAAATTGCTATTTCTATGCAACCTCAGGAAGTACTGAACCGATTTCAAATATAACGGTGTAAATTATGGTGACAGCTCTTGCTCCAAGATAGGCTATATTTTAAGTCTATTTCCACTACCCCAGTGGAGATGCAGGAACTAAAAATGTTCTAGAAATGCGATTTTTGAATTATGGAAGGACCTAGATTCATGAAATTTTGCATGGTATATATTTATTAGATATAAATGATCTATCGTATAAAAAGCGTTCTAAAAACGTTCTAAATACCGATTTGTGAGCAATCTCAGGAAGAATCAAACTAATATCAAATTGATGCTGACAGCCTCTGCTTCAACATAGACGTTATTCATATTATGTCAGTGTCACTATCACCTGGAGGTTGCAGGATCAAAAAACGTTCTAAATTTCGATTTTTGTGATCGGTAGGGACTAGCAACTTGAAATTAGGCAAAGTATTTTTTAGATATAAATGATCTTTAAGAACAGTTTAAAAAAGATTGGAAATTTAAAAGAGGTGAAAATGCGCGAAAAGCGTTCTAATGTTCTAAATTGCGATTTCTACTCAATTTCAGGAAATACCAAACCTATTTCAAAAGTAATGGTTGCAAATTTATGGTGACAGTCTCTGCTCCAACATAGACTATATTTTATGTTGCTGTCACTACCATCTGGGGGTACAAGAGTAAAACATGTTCTAATTTGCGTTTTTTGCACAACGGAGAGGTCTAACATTTTGGAATATGGCATGGTATTTACTTACAAGATGCAATTGCTTTCTACGAACAATCGAAAGAAAGTTCCAAATTTAAAAGGATGAAGTGAGCGAAAAGCGTTCTAAAAACGTTCTAAATTACAATTTTTATGCAATCTTATTAAATACCAAACCTATTTAAAAAATAATGGTGTCAAATTTTTAGTGATAGTACCAGCTCAAACATAAGCTATATTTTATGTCTGTGCCATTACCACCAGAGGGTTGCAGGAGCAAAAAACTTTCTAAATTGCGATTTCTGTGATACTGAAGAGGCTAGAAACTTTAAATATGGCATGGTAGTTAAATATAAAATATAAATGCCCTTGAAGGACTGTCGAAAATAAATTCGAATTAAAAACGGGTGAAGCGAAGGGGAGGTGCGAAAAGCGTTCTAAAAAAGTCCTAAATTACGATTTCTATGCAATTTCAGGGAATATAAACCGATTATAAAAGTAATAATTGCGAATCAATTGTAACAGTCTCTGATCCTACATAGGCCATATTTTGTGCAGATGATTCTGCCATGTGGAGTTCACAGGAACAACAAACGTTCAAAAAAAGGCCTTTAAAAGCTTTCTAAATTACGTTTCTGAGGAATATTTAGAAATAATAAACCGATTTCAAAATTAATGTTGGCTAATTAATGGAGACAGTCCCTATTTCAACATAGCCCTTTATGTTGAGAGATGTGGTAGGACTTTGAATTTGACATGATGGTTAATTTTAAGACGTAAGAAGATGGTTTCTAAAAAATTTAAAACTTCAAATGAATACTGAAATAATCGTATTAATTAAGCATAAAAGTTTTAAAATATTTTCTTAATTATAATTTATTCAGTTTTATTTCTTTTTATTAATTGAAATCTAATTTCCGCCTAATGCAGTGTAATAATGAAGTTTAGTCAAACTATGTTTTAAATAGTAATTTTCGAATTATTCCTAAAAGTATAATTTCTTTTAATAAAAATTAGACATATGAATATCACTTGGCATATTTCAAATATTACGCGAGCAAAGCCGCGGGGCTTGCTAGTACAAAAATATTTATATAAATCATTTATTTTTAATTTTAATATTTTTTGTCTCGTGGATATCAACTGCTTAAATCGTAATAATCACAGTTACTAGGTAAAATTAGTATAATAAATCGCTTGATTGTCAAAAGATAAGAGATTGGGGATAATTTACAAAATGCGTAACCATGGTCTTTATATTAGTCTGAGAATTCTATACTGTGCTTAACTATCGGTAATGAAATTGACGTTCTTGCTTTAAAAATTCTGAAGTCAAGTCTATGTACCATGATAGCTGATGAAGCAGAGAAAACGAGACGTCGTAAAACACATGATGCATGATGAAGTTTTAAAATGGTAAGACTAAAAATAAAATAAAATCCTTTTTTTCGTGTTTATTGACAAGAGGTTTAACTATTTTTGTTTGACAATTTTTATTAATGATAAATAAATTGTATTTCTTCTCTTACTGGAATTATTACTAATGAGTAATTTTAATGAGGATATTTCAATTAAAAAAAATCCCTGCTGGCTCGGCCTACAGGCGGAGGTAGATTTCGAAGTTAAGTACTAAAATCACCAACAAAACTTAAATCAAGGTTAGAGATAAACACGATTTCTTCACTAAGAATGAGCTCTAGGGTGTTAAACATTTTGTGAAAATTCTAATATACACGAATACACACACGCATGTATATGGAATAGGTTTAAAAATGACTAAAGCAAATTCGGGGAACCTCAAAGTGTTAAAATACGTTAATATTTCCATAAGCGGGTTTTTATCATGTTTTAATGCGTTTCTTCAACTCACATGACGTTACATATTTACCTGCTGAGATTCATTATATTTCCAATGTGACGCAATATTTTGCTTTTGTTTTCTATTCGTCAAACTATTTATTTCATTTTGAGTTTTCATGCAAAAATCTTGCTCTAGAAAACTTATGAAGTAATATTCAACTTGTTTTCAATTCATCAAACTATTTAATTTAATTTTTCACGTGAAAACCTTGCAATAGAAAAGCAATTGTTGTGGTGAGAATTTTATTGCTTTTTTTTTAATTGCTGGCAACTACTTTAATGAAATTTATTTATTTTTTTCCTGTCATTGTTGTGTAAGAGCTGGTTTTATCAGAACCATGTTAAGGGGTCTCAGGACTCTTAAAATTGGAAAAAATGAAAAATAAAGACCATTTTCAACATTTAATATCTTAAAATGTATTTGATTTTAAGACAAAATTTTATATTGGGATGAAAGATATAAGTATGTTCTTTCAATTCATGTATTTAAAAAATTACAAGATGCAGAATTAGAATTTACAGTGGGCTCCAAAATGTCAGGCATTTGACGAGCGGAAAATTGGCATAACAGATTATGCGCACGATTACAAAATAAATTTTGCAAGTAGAAGGCCAATTTTGGGTCCTACTTATGCTTCACATTGTAATAATTACTCTGAACCTAAATAAATTTGTATTTAAGCATTTTTCTATTTTTAATACAAAGTTGTATTTAGTTAATGCAAAATTTAGAAATTTTCAACAGTATAATCACCTATAAAGAATATATTTCTGAACAATAGGAAGGAAATTTTAGGTTCAGTTTATACAGACTAACATGAAATATATGTTTTGAAAATTTCATGAAAAAATATTCATAAGTTTTTGAGATATCGTGCGCGTTATGACCAAAAACGTCATTTGGAGAAAAATGGCTTCAAAGTCTCCGAAACGACGCTTCAGCTATTGAACGTGTATAAATGTAAAAGCCATAACTTCAGTTCTAATAGGAATTTCAATGAAACAATTATATTAAAATGTTCACAAAAGCTAGGAGTTTAACATCTAAAAAAATTAAAATTTCGAAAATTTTAAAGCTTTAAGAGTCCTGAGATCGCTTAAGACGGTATTAAAAAATATTAACCCTCCCCATTTACATTCCCTTGCGCCGATTTTGCCCATTTTCAATCCCCGCCGAGATATTAGCCATCTCAAAGTTTTTGGCGAGTTTGAAGACGATCCGTGCATAATTGTGACTTTTATCGTGCGGACAAAATTTAGTACATACATACATATATCATCATCATCATCAACCGTTTTCAATCCACTGCTGGATGTAGGTCTCCCCCAGGTTTTTCCAATGTTTTCTGTCTAGTGCTTTAGTCATCCAATTTACACCGGATACTTTTCTGATTTCATGACTCCATCTTACTTGAGGTCGTCTTCTTGGCCGTTTTACATCTCTGGGATACCACTGTAGGGTGTTTGTGCACCATCTATTGTCTTGTCTTCTTGCAATGTGCCCACCCCATTTCCATTTTAGCTGTTTAATTCTTTCAATGATGTCAAACACTTTCGTCTGACTTCTTATCCAGGTTATTCTTTTTCTGTCTCTTCTAGTTATACCTAGCATACATCTTTCCATACTTCTCTGTGTTGTTTGTAATCTTTGTACCATTCGTTTTGTTAGCGTCCATGTCTCTGCTCCATAAGTTAGCACAGGCAAAACACATTGGTTAAATATCTTTTTTTTCAAACAAAGGGGCATGCTACTCTTGAGAATAATATTGTTCTTCCCAAAAGCACTCCATCCATTTCTTATTCTTCTATTGATTTCATTCATGATACTATTATCCGATGATATTTCCTGTCCAAGGTACACATAACTTTGCACTTCTTTAATTTCATTGTTGTTGTAGACAATTTTCTTTTTTGATGCAAATGAATTGAACATCACCTTAGTCTTTTCCAAGTTCCACATTAATGCTGGCTTCTGCCAAATCTTTTAGCATATTTTCCAATTCTCCAGGACTGTTACTGAAAATTAAAATGTCGTCAGCGAGTCGGAGATGACTTAAATATTCCCCATTTATTCTAACCCCTTTGTTTTCCCAATCCAGCTTCTTGAAAATATTTTCTAAGACAGCCGTAAAAAGCTTAGGCGAAATGGTGTCTCCTTGTCTTACCCCTCTTCCAAGCTTGATCTTTGCTTTTCCTTTGTCCAAGCGGATGGTTGCTGTTGCTTTCTTGTAAATCTTCTTTATAATATTGATGTAAGGTTTGTCTATACCAATGTCCTCCAGAGATTCTACTACTGCTGATGTGTAGACCGAATCAAATGCTTTTTCATAATCAATAAAGGCAAGGCAAAGAGGTAAATTATATTAAAAAGCAGTAAACCAACATTTAAAATACACAAATAATGCGTGAAAAGCAGCAAAGAGCTGTTTCGAATCTACAGCGAGATTCTTCTTCAGTGCAAGATAGGGAAAAAAGAACAGCGAGCTAGAAAAAGCAAGGCTGAGCAAAATGATAGACAGAGACGCGCTGCCTTATATACCCTATGCGGGTAGCGAAAGCGCCAGAAACAACCAATGAGAGAGAAGCAGTGGAAACGACTGGGTGGACAAATAGCGACATCTACCGGAGAAAGAGAGAAAAAGAAACCAAAAAAAGAGGAAATTAAATTAATGCTTTCCAAATACTTGGAAAATCTGGAGTACTAGATAAGTCATTGACTAAAGAGTGAGAACTTTTAATGATGTGGTAAGCTTCCAAAAATCAAGATCAAGGTTATAAGAACATTTTTGGATAATGGTGGCTGAGGAAAAATCGAACCTATGTTGAGAAGACCAAGAATGTTGAGCAATAGAAGAACGTTTGAGCTCCTGATTTTTAACATAACCTTCATGCTCTTTTAAACGAAATCTAAGAGCACGTTTAGTCTGGCCAATATAAGAAAGGCCACACTGGCAAGAGATTTGGTAAATACCTCAATTATCTAGGCGATCAACGGGGTGTTTGAGATTTGAAAAAGTGATTTTATTAACAGGAGAAAAAAATCACATTAAAATCAAACCTTCTTAAGATTTTAGCAACTTGCTGACTGATTTTAGGAAAAAATGGTAACACAACTGAAGTATTAGAGTTAGAATTAGAATGCTTTTCAGAATGGACGGGTTTCGTCAATTTCTTATAAATAGAATCAATAATATTAGAGGAATAACCACGATCAACAGCAATAGCTTTGAGGTAATTAAGTTCAGCACTAAGTAACTCCTAAGTATTACTCAACATTCTTGGTCTTCTCATCATAGGTTCGATTTTTCCTCAGCCACCATTATCCAAAAATGTTCTTCTAACCTTGATCTTGATTTTTTGGAAGCTTACCACATCATTAAAAATTCTCACTCTTTAGTCAATGACTTATCTAGTACTCCAGATTTTCGAAGTATTTGGAAAGCATTAATTTAATTTCCTCTTTTTTGGTTTCTTTTTCTCTCCTTCTCCGGTAGATGTCGCTATTTGTCCACCCAGTCGTTTCCACTGCTTCTCTCTCATTGGTTGTTTCTGGCGCTTTCGCTACCCGCATAGGGTATATAAGGCAACGCGTCTCTGTCTATCATTTTGCTCAGCCTTGCTTTTTCTAGCTCGCTGTTCTTTTTTCCCTATCTTGCACTGAAGAAGAATCTCGCTGTAGATTCGAAACAGCTGTTTGCTGCTTTTCACGCATTATTTGTGCATTTTAAACGTTGGTTTACTGCTTTTTAATATTCCTGCACAAAGGCTTTAATTGCTATTTTTAATTTTTTGAGGTAAATTATATTCTTTATGTTTTTCAATGAGTTCCCTTACCGTTTGGATATGATCCATTGTGCTGAGTCCATTTCGGAATCCTGCTTGTTCTCTAGGTTGAGCTGAGTCCAGAGCTGATTCAAGTCTTGCCGTTAAAACTTTGGTGAAAATTTTATAAATCACAGATAGTAAGCTGATCGGACGGTAGTTTTTAAGGTTTCCCTTCTCTCCTTTCTTATAAAGTAGCACCATCACAGCATTATTCCAATCTTCTGATACATCTGACTTCTTGAGACATTTGGAAAACAGTAAGGATAGCACTTTTGCAAATTCTTCTCCTGCTTCTTTGATAAGATCGATTGTAATTCCATTTTCTCCGGGGCATTTACCTTTTTTCATAAATTTAATGGCTTATAAAACTTCGTCTGTCATCACTGGGATTATGGCATCGGTTTCTGTTAAGTTTTCTCGTGAATCATATAGGTTGATTTCCCTTTGATCTTCATATTTATATAAATCGTTATAGAATTTTTCGACAATATGTACTATTTCTTTATTGATTTTGGTGATTGTTCCATCTGTCCTCTTTAGTGCAAAAACACATTTTCTTCCAACACAAAATTCGCGCCTAGCTGATTTTAAACTTTTGTTATCATCTAGAATTTTCTTGACAAGATCAGAGTTAAATTTTCTGATGTCTTCCGTAACACATTTTCTTACCGTTTTACATAATTCAGCATATTCAACTCTTGATTTAGAATCGTTCTTCTTCATTTTAAATTCTCTGCGTTTCTTCATCAATCTTCTTGTTTCTTCTGTTATTTTCTTTGTCTGCTTTACTTGTGCATCGCCGGCTATCTTCTTTGTAATATCTTGTAGAGTATTGTTTAGATTCTTGTTCACTACTGTAACATCTTGCTCTTCTTCTAAAGTTGATTGAAGTACTTCGAAACGGTTTTTAAGTTCCAAATGAAATTCTTCTTTATGTTTCTGGAGATTTATTATATCGATTGATTTCTTTGAGTGTTGCAAAAGCTTCATTCTTTCCACTTTAGTATTTAACAGCAGTTTGCATCTAACCAATCTGTGATCACTTCCTGTATTGAAGTTATTGAGAACGTTGCAATCCTGAATAAGATGCTTTTTGTTTGTTAAGGTGTAGTCGATTTCACTTGTTAAGCCATTTGCACAACGCCATGTCCATTTTCTTTGTGGCTTTTTCTTGAAAAATGAATTCATGATATACAACTGTTCACATTCTGCAAACTCAATCAACCGGTTTCCTCTTTCATTTCGCACTCCATATCCATGATTTCCTACTGATAACTCACCTTTCTCTTTTTCCCTAATTGTAGCATTCCAGTCTCCCATTATTAATTTTATGTAGCATTTTCCCTTTTGATGCATTGAAGCTACTTCTTCATAAAAATCCTCAACTTCTTCATCAGTATAGCTTACTGTTGGGGCATAAACTTGGGTAATTTGGAGCTTGTATCTTCTGGACATCTGTATTACTAATCTTGCAACTGTATCTGATGCACTATCATATTCTACGATGTGATTCTTCCACCTTTTATGAATCAGAAATCCTACACCGCTTGTTCCTCCATCTTCTGTGCCTCTGTAGTATAATACATGTCTGCTGGCAAGATCTATCTTCTCTTCTCCTTTTCTTCTTACTTCACATAATCCTAGGATGTCCCAGTTGATTCTGTCTAATTCTTCTTCAAGTTCCTGTAAACGATTTTCCGAAGATAGGGATCGTCCATTACACGTAGCCAAGGTCATCAACTTATGGCAGCCTAGCCGAGCCCAGTTATTCTTAGCACTCTCTGTCTTCATGTCTTTCTGATCACTGCCGTAACCAGGAACATTCAGACCGCCGGTTATTAAGGGCCGTGATTTATTTTGTGAATTCATGGTAAAATAAGGGGGGTAGGTGGCCAAATTCCTCCACGCTGGCCAAGCGGGTTATAGGAAGCCCATCCGCGTTCGTTCCCCATGCACTATGCAAGTGTACTAACAGGCTACACCTGTGGAAGGTGCGGATTGGACATTAAGTCTCCGCTCCCAGTCGATTTCTTTAAGTCCTCCTCGAAGGCAATTAAAGGGTCTTCTCCTGGTTAATAAGCAGAGGCTATTAAACAAACCATATATATATATATATATATATATATGTATATAACCATTGATTAAACATCACCGACCATCATCAAAAACTGCAATATTGTGAATGATTGACTACACGCCTTAAACCAACAATATAGAACTGCATGTGTAAAATAAAGTACCGTATACCTAATTACAAAAATTAACATGGAAGAAAACCTTAATATTGGTATCTTATGTATATTAATATATACCTAGGCTGCTAAATGTTTTAGCAATCTTTTAAAAAGTATATATATATGTATATATATATATATATGTATAGATATACATATATATATATACATACATATATATATATATATATATATATATATATATATATATATATAACCATTAATTACACATTACTGACCACCATCAATAATTGTGATATCATGAATGAATTTACAACAATACAGTGACCCCAAACACTCTGAATGGATACCAAAAACATAATAAACAAGCTACTTTATATATATATATAAACTTTTTAGATGGAGGTGGTTTTAAGTTCCTGGGGTCATGTAATGAAAAGTTATGAAGGAATTTTTCAAAAGTGGCACGATGATAACGACTGCAATAGGTAGTATTTCTTACGAAATCTACCTAACAAGCAGTTAATTTAAACATTTATAGAGTGTCCAAAAAATGATTATCGTATTTTGAAAGTTAATAATTAAAATACAGTTTGCGACAGAAATGCACAGTTTTCTACAATTTATTTTTCTAATCAAAACGTAGAAAATGGTGCATTTCGCTACTAAAATGTTGTATTTATTTTTGCACAGGGAATTTTCGTTAATGATGTGCCTCCGCTTAAAATTCATCCCCGTTTAATGAAAAACAATTTCGTTTTCTCCACCATTAAATAATTTGCAGTCTATTCTTACTGGAATCAACACAAGCAAGTAATTTTAACAAATAAGTTTCAATAAATAAGAATCATTGAGTAAAAAAAAATCATATCCTATATATTTAAATACATGTTAAAAAATATCCAGGTTTTATCCGAAATCTGAATTAGAAGTTTTCAATATTAGTGACCATTATGCTAGAACAATCTTTTAACTATAATTTCGTTATGCTCGGAAAGTAACAATTTTCAATTATTCTACATTTTAGTAAACAAATAATATACTGTATGTAATGTTAAACTAGGATTTTTAATGTGTCGCTTCAAAAAATAAGTACAGTCACCTCTCACTTATACGCGTTTGAAGGAATTGATTTAAAATCGCGCATAACTGAGAGCAGCGCATAAATGAGAGAATGTTGATGTAGTATTTCTTTATACACATTATGGGGAAAAAAGCATTTTGCAATATAAGAATTATGATTAATAACATTTTATAAAATAAAAAAGGTTTAATATTAGTATATCGTACTTAAAAAAAAATCTTACACTTTCACTATAAAAATTAGCTTAAAAAAATACAATAAACGTAAAATTTAATTTTACGTAGAAAGAGATATAGTACTTACAAAAGAAAAAAAAAATGCTAATTAGTCCTCTTTAAAGAAGTCATCAATGGTCGTTTGTTTTTGCTTAGGTCGTGTTTGTACAACGACGTTTTCTAATGCATTAAAGTGCCGAATTGTATTTGATGCTATATCAGCATTTTGAAGGTAACATCTCAAAGTGTCCAGGGCTCCTAAAGCAGCAGCATAAGATGGGACAATCACAGTATCCAGTTTCATCATTATCATCCTCTTCTACTTCTTTTTCAGCATTCATGTCATCAAAAATAGTCTCAATATCTCTTATTGCCGTTGATGTTAAGTTTTCATCAACATTAACGAAATCTTGAAAAGAAAGAGAATCTTGGCTTATGCTGTTCCATTCTTCCACGTCTACGTTAAAATCATTGCTGTCGTTTTCATTTTCCTGTAATGGAATAATTTCAACATCATTTGAAGGAAAAAACCCGCTTTTCTAAAGCAGTTAGAAATTGTTGTGGCTGTTACGTTATTCCAAGAGGAAACCAACATATGCATAGCATCCAGAATCCAAATTTTCTTGAATTTCTTTTTCTGCTCTAGTGATATGAACATTCTTCTCACCAAATATTTCCTATATTGCGCTTTAACTGACCTTATTATACCGAGATCTAATGGCTGAAGTCTACTAGTACAATTTGCAGGGAAAAATATAACTCGTGTATGTGTCAGCAATGGGAGATCTGGAGGATGGGCGGGACACTGGTCCATAAATAGCAGAAGGTTTCTTTCTTTTTTTGCCATCTTCATATCAAATTCTTTCAAAAAGTCTAAAAAAATTTCGATGTCATCCAGGTTTTGATGCTACTTGCATAAGAACATGGCAATTTCTTCACATTTTTTAAACACTGTGGTTTCTTCGATTTACCAATCACTATTGGCGGTAACTTTTCTGATCCGTCCGCATTGCAACATAAAAGCACAGTCACGCTTTCTTTTCTGTGTTTGCCACCATGACATGTTTCTCCCATAAAATCCAGGGTTTTGTTTGGTAAAAGACGGTAAAATAAACCTGTTTCGTCGCAGTTAAAAATATTCTTAACATCAAAGTTCTGAATTAAATTTGGAAGATCTGCAATCCATTCATTAACAGTTGAATCTGAAACAGCTGCGCTTTCACCACTCAGGCAATGATTTGTTAAACCGTGTCTTTTCTTAAGTTTTTCTAGCTATCCCCAAGAAGCAGAAAAATTTTCGATTCCCAATTTTGTTGACAAAGTGAGTGCCTTTTCTTTGAATAACTCACCACTAATGGGTAAATTAGAAGCTCTCATTTCTCAAAACCACTGAATTAAAGTGGTTTCTAAGGTTTCTAAAATCACAAATTTTCCTTTCTGAATTCTTGTTCTTTTCTTCGCTTGTGTAGAATACTCACTGTTCATTTTTTTGATCGAGTCCTTGTTCTTTAAAATCCCTCTGAGCGTTGATTCTGGCAAATCGAATTTTCGAGCTAAACTCATTTTTGACAGTTTAGGTTCATTTTCTGCTACTCGTATAACCTCCATTTTGAACGATATTGTTAACTTTCTTTTACTCATTTTTATTGCACAAAGAAAATAAAAATAAAATCCAGGTGCTACCGTAATAGCAAAGACGGAAAGAAACACGCGAGTAGATTGATAAAAATAAAAGAGAAAAAAAGAAAAGAAGAAACCATTAGAACTGAGGGGAGAGGGTGAAATGTCTAATTGTAACAACCTATCCACCGTTTCAGGCGCCGCGGAACGGTCTTTTGACCTTGACACCTGAAGAAAAATTTTTATAGATAAAAAAAAAAAACTTTCGAATGTAATTCATAGTTTGTGAATTGCGTTTTATTTTCGCGTATAACTGAGAGAGACAATTCAAAGTTCCGCTTATAAGTGAGAGATATATAGCATTATTTTCCTATTCCTCGTGACGGGACCTTACGAAATTCACGTATAACTGAGAGGCGCATAAGTGAGAGGTCACTGTACGTTACAAGATAGAATTGAGATAGAAACTTAATTGTTTTTTAATTCCTAAGTCTTCGATGTAGTACCCAAAGTTATAAATTATAGCTATTAATGTTGATTAGTTTGTTTTCAGGAAGCTGAAGACTGAAGTAACCCACAGTATGGAAAAGATAGAGGCTCGCAGTGTGATTCAGTTTCTGTATTTGAAATTCTCGTACTTAGGCCTTTTTCAAATTGGGAAACATTGTGTTCCTTTTGAGCAAATATCAGTATTTCCTGCGCTTAAAAAAAGGGAAGTTTTTCGTGACCTAATATAACGGTTTACAAAATTATAATATAACCTCATTTCAGTAATCCACGATTCTGAAAAAGGTCTTCAGAAATCTCAGAAACTAATAGATTTCCGAGATTTCTTGAAGGATTTCGGAAACAACAGTTTCTTTTGCTGACTGTAATTTTTGGAAATGTTTCCGAGTACTTTTTACAGTAGGGTAGTCCGACCAGTAAATGAACTTTTAAGCGCATTTAAAAAGAAAATGATTCATTATATTTTAATAAACAGTACCTACTGGCGCTTGACAGTGCAAATACATTTGTTGGTTTACAAATGATTAAAAAATAACAAAAGGAATTTTATATTTTACTTATTTGGGATGTTAGGGGTGTCTTAATAGAAATCGATGCAAAAACCAAGTAAATGAACAGTTGTTACCAGTGAATGAACGCAAAATTTTCCAGTGAATGAACATGCTGCAATTTAAAAATACTTAAATTTCACAGTTTTTAATCTATTTTAAAACTTGTACAAATAACTTATAACTTGTTTTTACTGAAGTACGTTTTTTTAAAACCGAGAACGATAATTCATTAGCTTGAAAAAATGTCACTTTTAAGTTTTGAAATTATTCATAAATTACAGATTTAAAAAAAAGAAAAAACTAATTCTATTTCCTGAAATCTATGGTCCTGTACTTCTCTATTTCAGTAATAACTCCAGATGAACGGTAGCATGTTGCAGAAATATGTTCGGGTGTTTTAATTATGCCTTTCATATGATCCTTAAAATACCAGCTCTTATACTTTACTGTAGGCCACTTCCAATTCCACCACATGTGGACCTGTGGTCCACATATTGTCATGGTGCTTACTTAATATTTCCAACCTTGGATGCTATTTTAAAAAAAGAGTCATCCATTTCTTTCCTGGGTGTTTCTCTATAAATGGATTTTTCATTCCTGTTTGTTTCATGACATTGTAAACATCACCTTTTACTTATGTATTGTTAAATCCAATTTTTCCCTGCCCCACCAGTGGCCAAGAGGTTCTGCTCTCGAAGCTGGTAGACGGGAGGTGCTGTGTTCGATCCCAATCGCGCCCGTCGGCCTAATCGTGGTTTTCTTCGAGCCGTGGATCTTCCATGCGTTAATACGGATTAGGTTCCCTTAAAAAGACCCCCACGGAGGGCACTCCCCCCGGGCCTATATCCCTCGTGTAGATAATTGGCCGTCAGGGATCAACCCAACCCAATTTTTCCTTTCTAACTATCGAATGTTCAAGGAGTTTTTCTTCTTCAAAGGACAACACAGACAATATCCCATACGCTTACTTTCAATTGTTTCCCTTCGCAGTTTCATAGACAATGTAGCTTTTGGAATATTAAAATGAGGAAGTGCCTTCTTCAAACTGAGTTGGCCTGAGCCTCATAGCTTGTACAGCATTTTCAATGTCCTCTCTAGAGTACTTGAACCTCCCATATTTCCTTTTTTCGGAATCTTCTTAGTTATCAGTGAGAATATTTCAGTCAATCATCTAAAAACATAGATAAAGTAAGATTTGAAAGTCATCAGTAATTATTACCTTTAAAAATGTGTGTGTATATGTTCTTTTGTTACGTTTTTATATCTGTTAACTTTTCATTTGTTACCATTGTTGGAAAGTAATTTAATTCAAAATATAGGTACAAAAGAAGCCACAAAAACATAAAGCCCAAAACAGTTCATTCACTAGGTAAAGTAACCTAATGTATTCCTTCCAGTGAATGAACAGCTGTTCATTCATTGGATTTTTAACCTTTGCCTAACCAGTTATTAAACATCCCTATTCTCAAATTGTATATATTCTACATTGGTTAAAACAATTAGAAATATGGCTATAATATATATATATTTAATGTATGTACAATAAAATTAGTGCTTAATGCAAATAAAAACACTAAATTCTTATCAAACACATGAAATGACATAGCACGTACCTCATTATTTCAGCATAGAAAGAATGTGTTTCGCAGGCACAAAAAATAAAACATGTTCTCAAAGTAAAGTAATGTGACTTTAATAACCAATCAGGAATGCGATAGCTTCCTCATGAATAGATTTAAGGCAATGTTGTAACTCCATCTGGTGGGGAGGTTTTCAAACCTTATTCTATTAAAGTATATACAAATTGTTCATTCACTGGGGGCTGTTCACTTACTGGTCGGTCTACCCTATATTAATCATATTCTAATAATCAAAATAGTCATTTCCAATGTATTAATTATCATATTCATCAGTTTTCTCCACGTGGAATCTACACGGAATATCAGTTTTTGGATGCTACCAATTCACAAGCAAGCATTTTTAGCTGCGTTATAGGATTTATAAAGGTAAGAGCAACAAAATAAAGTCCATTTTAAGGTGCTAATATGTAACATGTTTGTCTGTAGAGTATGCTCGTTGAATATGTAAATGTTTAGTTGAGAATTGATAACATCCGAAAAACCCTAATTTCGTGGTGATATCGGGTCGAGAAAACTGATTAATACGCTTTAAAACTACTCGGAAATGTTTATAAAAATTACTATGGGCAGCAGAAGTAACTTTTGTTTCAGAAATATTTCTGTAATGTTTGGAAATCTGTCGGTTTCTGAGATTTGTGAAGATAAAGGGACGCTTTTCGGAACCGCAGGAAACTCGGAGGAGGTTATTTTATAATATTTTCGTAAAACTTCTTACTAGATCAGGAAATATTTCCAATTTTTACAGCATTGTAATCTTAACATCTCAGTAGTGTTGACGATACAGGATAATATATTTCAGTTTTTCATTCAATATTGCATGGTATGGCTACATTCAAAGAAAAAGTAATGAACAATGCATTTGAATTTCTTACAAATATGATAATATTTAGAGTGTAAATCACATGATATGAAAATGAATTATCGATGTGAAGTTGTAAAAACTATGCTAAGATGATCAGTTCAGTAGGAAAAGTGCAATTGACTTCTTCAAGGCCATTATCAAATCTTCTATAGACAAATTGACAGACACGCAGACAAAAGATAAATGTTCAAAATTGGTATAATTAATTAAACGTTAGTCGTGATCATATGTACGAAAGATTCTTACAACGCGTTGAATAATAGTAGAATATAAGATCATTTATAAAAGTAAAACTTCTGTATTGTTTAATAGGTTAAAGTACTTTATTTATAAGAAACAAAAATTAAAACATTAAATAAATTATACTACTCACACACATCTTTAACTGTATATATTTTCAGCTGATGTGCACGAATTTCTCAGTAAACTTGCAGCAAGTACTTTATTAAATTAGTTTAGTGAATCTTTTTTTGAAAGAAAAAGTTTACAGACATGAAACAATACTTGTAGAGAGAGTCTTAGTATTCCCATGATACTTTTGCTATTTGTATTTGTGAAGAAATCCAATTATCTTGACACATAAATCGTAAAGCGCTGTCTCTATTGGCTTACAAAACAAAGGAAACGGGCATCATAAAATATATGACGCAGGATACAATGTTAAAAAAAGATATCGAAAGCATGAGTTTAAATTTATCGTCTTAAATGGTTTAAGTTAAAGTGGTCTTTAAGATACAAAAAAGTGAGGGCAACATAAGTTAAGGCGACTAACATAGATTAAACAAGGTTATAAACGTATTAGATTAACATAAAAGTGAAGAAAAAAGGAATAATAATAATGTATTTTACATAAAGATAAGCCACTAAATAAAAATAAAAATGTCTTAGATACACATAAAGAGGGATGTCTTAAATGAGAGAGGTTAAAATGATTAACCTGGAGTTTGCCATCTGAAGTTTTTGTTTCATTGGTACAATTGTAGTTCATTTTGTTAGTATTGTTATTGTTCTGAAGATTTTAATGATATCAAATTAAAAGTTTTTTCCCTGTATGAAAAATGAGAATAAAAATTATAACATAAAAGTCAGACTCCCAAATGGTCCGCCAACTGAATACCAATATTATTTTAGAAAAATTTTCGTTTTAGATTTTTCTTACAAACCGCCTCGGAATCACCTTTGAAAGTTAATTTTAGCGCAAACTTACCATAAAATTTTCTGTTAAAATTTATTGGTATTCAGTTGGCGGACCATTTAGGAGCCCTGAAAAGTGGAAACTTTTTTGGCGAGAAAAATATCAACATTTTAACGTGGGGTCTCTAATAAAATATATTTCAAAGATGACAGGTCACTTGCGATTTTATATGTTTTGTTAAATATCTAGAAAAAATACTTGAGGAATAATCCTGAAAATTCAGGTGTGTTAACAACATATTATACGCCATATATTTCCGCGAAGATTTTTTCCAAAACCTCATAGGGGACGTAAACAAACTGAAGAAAAACGAATATCTTTTGGATTGCCCTGTAAAAACTAACGTCGCAAAAGCTTTGAAACTGTAGCATTTGATTAGGAGGCTTCTTGTAATAAACTGTGTTCATTTTTATGAGGATAGCAAGCATACTCGTGGAGATATTAAGGCTTTTATAAAACAATCCCAAATTTCGCTAAATTTTAGGTTTATAATTTTCAGAGTCCTTAATGTAAAAGAATTTTCTTTTTAGGAACCATGAAAAACGACATTGTACACAATAATCTGCAATCAGAATTAAAAAATAATAAATATTGGATGAAAAACGAGCAGCTTCACTAAATAATGCTTCACTGCGCATGCACGAATGCAATTAAAATATAATGTGCATAGATTTTATTAGCTAAACGTAGAGATAACTTTTGTGAAAGTCTAATAAATATACCTTGAAAATTCTGAAAGTGACCGTTGATAGAATAAGCTCGAAATCCGTTGTTCTCAAAAGAAAACAAAAAGACGAGGGGCTGTATCCAAATATAGTACGTGTAATATTGTGTACGTGCAATAGTGTGTAGCATATACTATATTTGAATTCTTTTTGTTTCCTTTTAGGAACAACGGATTTTGAGCTTATTCTATCTGCCTCTCTTCTTCCATTTTGTGCAAAAAAAAAAAAAAAAAAAAAAAAAAATCGTTTATATCGTTATTTTATATAAGACTATCCTTTACTATTCTACACTATCCTTTAGTTGTTTTAAACAGCGTAGTTCCAATTACAAAAAATGCTTTAAATGAGGTAAAGAAACATTTTAAAAAGATTTGGGTCAACGAAAACATTTCTTAAAAATTACGAAATTTAAATTTTTATATGTTCCCCGGTCCCATCAGTTATATTTAATAAAAATATACTATTACGATAAGAAGTAAGATAAAAAAGTCCCATATTTCTACGATTAAAACTGACCGAGTAATAGTTGTTTAAAATTGAAGCATCTTTTTTGCTGCAAAATAGCGGTTATTCGCAAATTTACCAGATATATAAATAATCGTCAGATATATAAAAATAATAATTGAGAGTACATTAATATACCAATGTAAATTTGAAATCTATTTTCATTCATACCTATTAAAGCAAAATGTAGAACTTGTACCGAAAATATAAGCAAAAAAATAACAGAGTTTTTGTTAAACTAAATGATGAAAAGCAGCAGTCACAATTATTTGCAAAATAAAAAATATGTTAAAATAAAATTATTTTAACAAATCTGAAACTTAATTAATAAAAATTAACACTATTGTAATACTTGTACGATCTGACTAGATACACGCTAGTGCAGATACACGCGAAATAAATTCTTCTAATAATTTAAACCCTTTGTGTACGACCCTTCGAAGTATGGCCCAGCTCATTTCTGTTCAGATAAAGAAAAGTGGTCTAAATTATGCAATCCAAAGTTTCCTAACTCGGTCAACTTTAATGCTTGATGAATGGAATTTTTTTTTTTGTCTTATTTACTAGCGTAGTAGGAAATTATTACTGAATACCACTTATAGGTTCGGGGGCCGTATAAAAAAAATTAAATTTCGTAACTTTTTAAGAAATGTTTTTATTGATCCAAACGACTTTTAAAATAAGTTTTAACCTTATTTAAAACATTTTCGTTATTGGAACTATTTGTCTATGACTAGCGGTTTAGGAATTAGCCATTGTGCACCGTTGAGAGTGGACACCCTGTATAGTTAACGCATAATTACTATATAAGGTAATTATTAATTAACTATATTATATATGTTTAATGTATGATTACTTCATGTAGTTAATAAACAATTAATACATAAGATAATTATAATTAGCTATATTTTGTATGTTTAATGGATAGTTGTTTTATATAATTAATGAATAACTATAAAATGTAAAGAGTTTTCTATTTGAATATTTTGCATACATTTTTGATAAATATCGTTATATACACACAACCAAAACAACCTCACATATATTTATGATAAAATTGAGGTAAGCTACATAATGAAAAACATTTCAAAGTCTTGTGTTAAAACAGAACGCCTCAATATTCAGTCTTAAAAATCCGGTCTTACATTTTAAACACAATTCAAGTTAGAAAATTATCATAAGAAATGCATATAATTAGAGTGACTCATATAAGAAGGGCGAAATACTTGGAATAAAATTCGATTTATTGAGATGAATTTAGACAATAACGAACTACTAAGAACGTAGCGAGGCTTCATTTATTAACTTGTCTAACTTGCATAACTGTATTCGTGTAGACCAGTATTACCAATTTAAAAAACAAGGGTTTGCCACAGTTTGGAAAAAAATTTCATGCGCTCCATGCGTGTGTCTCCATTCTCATATACAGACATCTTACTATACATGGATTGGAAGCTTTACTGTTAAGGCTCCGCTTCACAGAGCCTCTGGACTTTCGTAGTTAACGTTAAACCAATGTAAAACTCCTATAGCTATATCTCATTTGCATTTAAAGATTTTCCTAATTTTTTTTTTGCATAAGATACTTTAAGCCTTTTCTGAGTTAAGTCAGTTTGCACTTTTTTGTTTTGTTTTGTCATTCAGTGGTAAAATAGGATGAAATTCTGGTTCGACAAAAACTGAGGAACTTTTCCATAAAAAGCTTTATAGAGACTGAAAAACAAGCATCTCTAGAATTTGAAAAACTAATCTCAGCCCACCCCGGCTGATATTCCAATGACCTAACAAGAACAATCATACATATCTCTGACTATTTCTCTAAGGAAGTATTAGTTTATTTAAAGTATAATAGCTTTCTCAGGAAGATGTTCTTATTGCTAAAATAACACCTCTCTGTGTTTTCGGTGTGGTGTACTATATTTTCATTCGTCCACTCTGGTGCGATAAAATTTAATTATGCTACTTTAAAACTCTTGCTGCAAATATTATTAAACAGACTACTATTATACAGCAAAATAATGTCTTATAATCCACCAGTGACTGATTAATAGAGGAAGTTTAATCAGAAAATTATGCAAACAATATATTACTTTCAAGTTCTACATCGTTTTCATTAAATAATAATAGATTCTACGTGTGTATCTTATAACGGGTGGTTCAAAATAAGGCGATTGAATAATGGCGGTTATCTATAAAACCATTGATGATAGAAACATACTTCCAATTACAAAAACTATACAAATCACATATCATATTATCTAAATGAAAAATTCATTTTTTTATACGGCTTTCTTATACTTATTTGAAGAAAAAAATTTTCCTGCATCTAAAAAATATCAAAACATTTCATTCATTTACGACCAAAATTTATGATACTTTTAATTTTATGAATTTTCTGTATTTTAGTTTTCAGGCACTAAAAGCGAATCTTTGTGTTTGAGTGCATTTGTATACTTTTTAGGTGCGTTCGTAATTATATAAAACTTAGCACCTATAGTCGTCGTCTGATCCGTTTGTCTATCTCGTCCGTCTTCCTGCTTATAACAGCGCAAAAACTACCGAACCGAATTGTTTAAAATTCAATATATATTATCGTTGCAGAATTTTGTCGAGTCATTGAAAATTTCATGAAAATCGAATAAAAACTTAAAAAGATTTTATTAAAAGTTTCCTTCATTCTATTAAATCTTATCATGTGTAATTAATTGAGTGATATCTCATGATAGGTAATGATTCTAGATTGTTATGGTGATTACGTCCTATTTTAGATGGAGTCATATTATTTCCGTATTACTGAATTTAATATATAGAATCGTAATAAATTTTGTATTCATGCTTTTTTGCGTAAGAGTGCAACAATTATTGCACCAAGATCTGAATATTTGTAAAACTAGTTATACTAGTTATAATGCACGTCATTTGCCCCGGTTCACGTACAATTTCCAACTTTTGTAATTGAAAATATATTTTTATCATCAAGGATTTAAGAAATAATCACCATCACATCTATTTTTAATAACACGGTATATTATGTTAGGGAAGCAAGAATGAACTTAATAAAAAATATACATATTATATTCAAATGTGATACAAAATTATACGAAGACTTTTTTTTATCGTTTTTTAAAAGTGGCAGAAAAATGAAAAAAAAATCTACTATTTTTCTCATTATTAAAATTTTAATTTTACAAGAAATTTCTTAACGGGAAAATAGAAATGTTTTCTTTCAACTATATGTGTATTACATACACTATATGGCCAAAGGTGACCGGTCACTTGCAATTTTAGACGTTTTGTTAAATATCTAGAAAAATACAAAAGGAATTAACCTGAAACTGCAGGTGTGTAAACAGTGTAGTATAGGTCACATATTTCCGCGAAGATTTTTTTCCCGAAACCCCATAGGGGACCACCAACAAATTGAAAAAGAACAAATATATTTTGGATAACCCTGTGAAAACTAATGCAGCAAAGGCGTTCAAACTCTAGATTATTAATAAGTGGCTTATTGTACTACTGTACTGTGTTCCTTTTTATGAGGATAGCATGTACACTCGTAGAGAAATTAAGGTATTTATAAAAACAGTCCCAAATTTCACCAAGTTTTTTGTTTAAAATTTGCAAAGTTCTTAATATAAAAACAAAATTCTTTTCAGAAAATATGACAAACAACATTGTTCACAACACTTTGCAATGAAAATTAAAAAATAATAAAAATTGGATGAAAAATGAGCAGGTTTACTAAAAAATGTTTTACTGCGCATGCGCGAATGCAATCAAAATATAATATGCATAATGTATTAGCTAAGTATATAGAACAACTATTGTGAAAACCTCAAAATCATAGCTTGAAAATTAACGTCGGTAGAATGGGCTCAAAATCCGTTGTTCCCAAAGAGAAGCAAAAAGATGAGGGGTTGTATCAAATATCTGTTTATTAGTGCCAAGATAGCGTACACAATATTGCACGTACTACTATATTTGTATACAACTACTTATCTTTTTGCTTCCTTTTGGGAACAACGGATTTCCAGCTTTTTCTATCGAAGATAATTTTCAGAATTTTCAAGCTATGGTTTTGAGACTTTCACAAAAGTTGCACCATATACTTAGCTAATACATTATGCACATTATATTTTGATTACATTTGCGCATGCGCAATGAAACATTTTTTAGTAAACCTGCTCAATTTTAATCAAATTTTCGTTATATTTTAATTCTGATTACAGAGTATTGTGTACAATGTTATTTGTCATATTTTCTGAAAAGAACTTTTTTTTATATTAAGAACTCTGTAAATTATAAGCAAAAAACTTGGCGAAATTTGGGACTGTTTTCTAAAAACCTTAATTTCTCTACGAGTATACATGCTATCCTCATAAAAATGAACACAGTATTATTACAATAAGCCACTTATTAATAATCTCGAGTTTGAACGCTTTTGCTACATTAGTTTTTACAGTGTTATCAAACAGATATTCGCTCTTTTTCAATTTGTTGACGGTCCCCTATGGGGTTTCGGGAAAAAATCTTCGCGGAAAAATATGACCTATACTATACTGTTTACACACCTGCAGTTTCAAGTTAATTCCTCATGTATTTTTCTAGATATTTAAGAAAACGTCTAAAATCGCAAGTGACCGGTCACCTTTGGCCGTATAATGTAGACTTTCGACAGGTATGTATTTATATATATGTAGTTAAATTCTTTATTATTTGATCGATTTATCTCTAGATTTTATTTATTTCTCCTTTTCTTGCGTACTTCCTATTTCTAGATTATGCAAAGCAGGCGAACACACGGCGTGTTTAGTAAATTACTCTATATATTAGAATGCATGGCATGAATATGCATTACGCTATGTATTATCACTAAATGCGATGCGAAATATATTAGCCTAATTAAGAATTTTGATGAAATAAAAAAGGACATGTGTTGATATATCGTGATCAGTATATTTATTACTCAAACATGATATGTTTATCACCCAGTCTCGATATATTTATTAGTTATCTCATGATCCATTTATTTATTGCTTAAATTCTTATATTACCCGTTCCTTGTATAATTTTCAATTCAGCGACAGTAAGTAGATTTATTCATGACAAGTTTTAGAAATCAGTAGATATATTAGAATGTACAGCATGAATATGCATAAAGATATTTATTATCCATAATTTCTATGTACGAGTGTATCACTATGTGTGACACAGAATAACTTAGTTTAATTAATAATTTTGTGATAAGAAACAGCGTATATGTTTGATATAACGTAAAATCCTTTTGCTGTGATTTCCTAGAATGAAGTAGTATCATTATTATCAGACAATAGTAAAATTTTCAGTATGGAAAAGAAATGAAAAATAATGATATGTACATTTAAGAGTATTGCTATTTCATATAAATCGATTTGCCATTTCGCATTATCCACCACAACAATAGTTTATTTTAAAATTTGGAGATATTATACACCAATTAATGACAAATTTGGTACAGCTTTCAAATCTAAACTCTTTTAAAACAGCTAAATTAGTTACAAGATTATAGCAAAATTTGGACAATATTTCTAACAAATGTAGAGCCAATCGGGGCTATACACGGGGTGCGTCAGGAATTTGAGAACAAATCAATGACTGCTGTCAAACAGGAATATACACGAGAGATAGAACATTATTTTTATTTTAACGCTTTGCACGGGTGACCACATACACACTTAGTGCAGTAAAACGACCAAAAAGGCTTCCGCCTGGAAAGTTTTGGAGAAATTTTTTTTCTCTTTCTTCCTTTATGTTTTTTGGGGTGCTGAACTCGATTTTCAACTTTGCCACCTCGTATCTGGCCTACTTAAAAGTTATAAGCAAAAAACCATGAAAAAATAGTTTTTTTTTTCGGGTTTTCCATTGTATTCGGTAGAGTATTAAACTTTTAAAAAAAAATTATTACACCAAATTAAACTAGAGAAAATTTCCTATATTTTTCACATACATTGTTTTTTCTAAGATGAATAGTTTTGGCAATACGAATAAAAAGAATTTCAGCGAATTTTCCGGTCCATTGTCTCCGGTTATAAACAAATAGCAGGTAATTTAAAAGCTAAAAATGCTTTTATTTCAGTTAGGAGACTAGAATTATATCAAATGACCTTAGACATCCCCAGATCTCTGATTAAATCAGAATTAAATCATAATGTTAAGATCGATAGAATATTCAGTCATGGGAATATCCATATGAGGGAAAATGCGTAATTTTATGTTTTGTCTAAATTTATATAAATCAAGCTTTTAAATTGTATATTATATACTATAATTAGTATTTTTCCGAACTATTAAAAAAAGGTATTTATTTCTTTAAAGAGACTAATAACATTATAAGCATAATTAATGATAAATTAAGAATAATCGTATTTGAGGCTAAAAAACAATTTGTTTCAAAATCATCTTGAAAAGGACTTTACATAAATGTCCTCTAAATGGCTAATAGAAATATGTACTTATTTGCGCCTAGTGCCCTATATTTTGTACATTACAAACAGGCATAAAAAGTAGGCTTGAACATATGATTTCGCAATTTAAAAAAATACGTGTTTCAAAAAAATCTACAAGCTAAGATTATGACTTATTTGTTTGGATCCTTGATACAAAAAATACAAATAAATTTACTTTTTACATTTCGCTGTCTTGAAAAATAAAAAATCATTAAACAATGAAAAAAAGGCCTTCATTTAAGCAAATAAATATCAATCTTATATTGTCATCTTTCGGTAATAGATAAAGACATTTATAGAAAATCACTTCATACAATTTTCATGTTGAAAAGAAGAAGAAAATTATAAAAATTTATTAAAATTCGAAGCGTCCTAAAAATGTGACGCTAGGCGTAAATGGGTTAATGATTTTACACCATTTTAAACATATTAAAATTGATATATATCACTAAGGTACATTACAAAGGGCTTTCTGTAAGTGATGAATAGGGTTTTCATAAAATGTATCCTCATTTAAGGGGAAACACTAAAGTTTTCGGTTACAGTACTGTCTATGAACAAAAATCGCTGGTAGTTCGTTTTCAGTTATGATACACGTTTTTAAATGTAACTAATTTTTTAAATATTACTTGGTCTGAATAAATTCTATAGATCACATACAGGGTTGTTCAAAAGATCTCAAATTCATTTCCGTTTATTGACGAAAACTCGTAATTTTCAATTGCACTATGCATTTCCTGACTGAAATAAATTTTTGTGCACTATGTTGCTTACAAATAAATTTGCGGATCATATATAACGGCTGCACAAAAGAATTTGGTTATTTTTTAAATATTAGTAGTAATTGCTGAAACTGTGTTTTTAAATGCGTTAGTTCAAATCATTTACTTAGTAAATAGTGAACTTCTGTTTCAGTATTCTCAATGTGTTGGAAAGTGTTTTATAATCTATGCTTGTTTAATCATTCTTGTTTAAATTTAACTATATTTTCCCTTTTTCATCCTATCCTGAACACTTTCCTATCTTTAATTATAACTATACTCCCTCTTACATAGTTTTGACTACAATTAGACTTCCTTTCTCTTATGGCTGCGTAAGTTTAAGTAAAGTTGGCATGAACTAAGGAAGTCCAAAAAATATCTAAATTCACCAACTATTCAGCTGTTGGAAATGGGCAGCGTCTACTGATTTTGGAAATGCTGTCCAAAAAATAAAACGCGCTTACAGTTTTCGCTACTATTTGCTCGTTATAACGTGCTCGACTTTCTATAGTAGAAATCTCAACACGTGTCCCGCGAGATATGGGCAGTCCGTGAGTCTATTTTAGTTTTCTGCAGAACGATTTCAAATATTAGAAAGAAAAGTTTTCTGCGACATCAAAGGAGGTTTTCGAAACGCATTATTATGTCAAATTTCTTCTTCGGTTAAAAAATGACTAAGAAATAACAAAATCAGTTACTCAGCTCACATAATAATCCTCCAATTCAACACAAATACCTGTCAAGTGAATTTGATGAATCCCGAAAATGATGAGAATTCTGAAATTCAACAGCTCATGTATACAACCGGTCCGTAATCGTGTAACATAGACTTGCATATTTTTGCCTACGCTATTTGACTGATTTAAGGGTGGCCCGTGAAAATGTATGTATTTATTGTTGTAGTCCTCGGGCGTGCAAGGTTGAAAACCCCCTATGCCTATAACTTCATAATTGTCCTTTCTCTTTCGATATACATTTCTATTTAATAAAATATGATTTTGCATTTTTAGTATGCATTTGCATTGCTCGATTTTGGGAAAAATATAATTTTATACTACATTTAGGAATAATTTATAATTCTAATTTTATTAGCTTTCCTATAATAATTGCGAAATTATATATACAACGGAGGTTGAAAAATTACAAAAATTACGATTTGAAATTCACATGATTATTTTTTGAAATATGTTTTCAGTGACATCATTTTTACATTGTCAAATTAAAGCTATTTTGCTTTTAAATTTTAATCAGAAAATGGCATGCAAAATAATGCCCATTGTTTCTATTTTTCTCCCTTTCTTTGAAACTAGAATAAGACAATTGCAACTATTTAAAAATTTAAAAGTAAGATAACATCTATTGTTAATATAGTATTAAAATTAATAATTAATAATCGATGAATATCGAAAGTTAAAAAATTAGTACTATCTCGAAAACTTGTTTCAATTTTAAAACTTTTAGAACTATTATTAGATGCTTGGATTCTTAATAATAATGATTTCAGCTCGGAATTTGTTATATTTGCAGAGAAGTAGCTGCAAAATACGCATATGCAGGCAGACTTTAATATTAAAATATTGCAATCCTTACTAATTTACTTAATATTTTAAGTAATTTTATAATCATTCAATCCCATATTCCGGTGTTCAAATTATACAAAATTATGTTTTAGAACACGTATGAATAAATAATCAGGAAATTATTAATATATATAAATTTTTCGTTGATAAATAGTAATTATATTAAAATAATACGATGTAATGAATACAATTGTGTATGAATGCATTTTCCAAAGACGAATTTGTATATAAATTATTCTAATAATCAATAATCAATTTTTAAGAAAGTAAAAAAAAGGTATGTATGATTTAAATGCATTAAATCACAGAGAGTTTTAAAATTAAAATATAAAATCTAATAATTGACAATATACAGTATTTTTTTATTATCAGCTGCAAAATCATTTTCTAAATAGTAATTTGATATCGTGAAATCGCCGGATTTTCTTTTAAAAATGTCATTAAAAACGTTTTATCAAAGACGGTTTTAGTTTGAATAAAGTTCTAAAAAGAAACAAGGTTTGATAATTCCATCTGTAAAATACTTTTTTGTCGTTTTAAAAAAACGATTGCACTCTGTGGTGAAAATAAAAACATTTTACCTTTCAAATATCATCAATAACTGAAACTAGTACGTTGTGGGCATTCCAAAATAATTTTTTATATATCATTCTAACATTTTATTTTAAATAAACAGTTACAGAGTAACATTGATGAATAGGAAATAATAGTGCATTTCTTTAAATTCATACGGAATTACAATGATAACTAAAAAAAAAAACAAAAAAAAAAAACTGTTGCGCAGTAATGTCCACTATTGCTCATTCAAAGAACAGTTTGCAAGCATATATCATATACTTACATTAGGAACCCCGAGCATAAAATTTAGAGCATTTCTATCCAATAGAAACTGATATACAGCTGTAATGTTCATTAGAAAAATGTGACACAGCCATGCTTCTTTAGGAATAATGGTAATCAAATTTGAATCAGCATAGTTTTTCTTAACTGTGTAATTTCATAGAATAGCGAGAAGTATGGGTTGACGGATCATTTAAAATTTTTCTATATTTTGTATATGGAAACCTTCACAGAAAAAAGCTAAACTCCATCTTCGGAAATTTTATATCTTAAAATATTTTTAATTAGAGGGGGTCGAAGAGTGTGATTTTGCATGATTTTAAAAAATTCAAAGATTTATAAAATCTTGCATAATGTTTAAATGTTCAAAATTATCTGAAATCTACACACTATTTACTATCAGATCATGTAAAAGCTTTGTATTTATCGTTATTTTTCAAAATATTTGAGTACCTTAAAAACTTCTGAAACATTAATCAAAATGCCAGCTTTTGATAAAATTTATCTCATGAAGTGAAGCTATAGCAGTATGTGTTATTATTACTTCCAAACATGTGCAGATAAAATTAGCAGTTGTTATCTATTTTATTTTTTAAATTATAACAATATTTTGAAAATTTTCAAAAATGAAAATTTTTGGAGCTGTTGTATAACGGTATCAACTTTTTGCAAATTTTGGACCTCTTTCCTCCCCCCCACCCCCCTTACGGTATATAATACATTATCATCCCACGACCCTCCCCTCTTCCTTCCTAATGATATCATTATGAATTCCTAAAAATAATTTTGATTTTTACAATTTTTTTTCTTTTGTTTGCAGTGACATGCAGCAACATATATAGTTATACATTTCTTGTTCGCATACTTTATTTATTCAAATAAAGATAAGTCAACAAAATATTATTATTATATATGAAATAATTTTATATCAAATTACACTTAAAAGACATAGCTACTATTTAAAAAGATTTAATATTAGTTTTTTGTTATATAAGCATTCAACAGTAATAATGTCGTATTGCACTTGCCCCCGGAAGGGGGGGGGGTGAGCAGGCAGAACTTCTAATCAATAAAACATGCGGAGAATATTCTTTTCTTTTCTTCACTAGTAAACACAACAATCATTTCAAACATATTTTGGACCTAGTTTCTGGAACAGCTTATAAATATATACATAGACAAATGACAGAATAATAGGAATGCCAAATTTTGGGGTATTCCACACTTAGGAATTGAATAATTTTGTAATAATTTATGAATTTTAATAATAACTTTGTTTTTTCATAAAAACAGATAACAGCCTAAAAAAAGATAAACTGTTTTGATGTAAAGAACAGTTTACAAATAAAAAAGAGAAAATTTTGATTGGATCAAAAATGACAACGATATTAAAATACATATCCCCTCCCACTAGAGATATCTTACGATATCATGTGCCAGACTCCCCCAACCCCCGCTAAAGTGATAACTTTATATATGCACATCTCCTTTGACAGCTAAATGAAATCTTCAAACATACCAATGGAAAGCTTTCACTTAATGATTTACATCATTTCAAATCAAGCTAAAAACGACTTTTATACTACAACTTCGACGATTCGCCGCTTTTGCGTAAGAACAAGCTCACACAGCAAACTATCTAAAAATCACTGCAGCTACTCTTATTCTTGAGGTGGTTCTGTTCTGAAAACGCTGCTATAACCAATAAGACTTTACTTTTTATAGAAAACAAACACGAGCATTTCTATTTATCAGAGCCTGATTCAGACAATGTGGGACCCGAAGACAAATAATGAATTTTGGGGTCTCCGACTCTCATTCAGTGTTGCCAAATAGTATAATTCGCCTTATTTTTCAGAATTTTAAAACTATATCTTAATAGGACGAATATTTCTATTTAAAAAATGTGGTGACAATCAACAATCTGGGGACGAAAAAGTCCCCAATCTGGCAACACTGCTCTCATTTACTTGCCAGTTGGATAGAACTGTATGCATTTAAAGTTGAATTTGCATAATTTCTTGACATTTGTATGTAGTTTTGAGAATTATGTATACATTTAATGTTTAGTAAATTTCCCAAATTTACAAATGACCAGTTTAAGTATTTTAATATAATAATGGCATTATAAAAACCAATTTATGCCTAGCGTCCCGTAATTAAGACGCTTCGAATTTTAATAAATTTGTGTAATTTTTTTCCCCTCTGTAATATAAAAATTGCATGAAATAATGATCTATAAATGTGCTTATCTGTTACAGACACATGACAGTACAAGATGGATATTTATTTGGTTAAATGAAGACTTTTTTCGAAGTACATAGATTTTGTATTGTTCAAGATGACGAAATGTAGAAGGTAAATTTATTTGTATTTTTCTATCATAGATCCAACTAAATACATTAAAATCTTAGCTTATAGACTTCAATGAAATACATATTTGTTAAAATTGTCAAATTATGTGTTCCAGGCTATATGTTATGGATGTTTATGATGTCCCAAATATGGATTGTCTAGGCACGAATGGGTATATATTTTTAATAGCCATTTAGTGGAATTATTTATAAAGTCCTTTTCAAGATGATTATGAAATAATTGTTTTTAAACCGCAAATACTATTATTCTTAGTTTATTATTAATAATAATTATAATGTTATTAGTCTCTGTAAATAAATAAATAAATATTTTTTTAGTTGGTCACCAAAACTACAAATTATAGTATACAATATACAATTTAACCCTCTGAGCGGTGTGACCATATTTTTCCATTTCACCAAAACAACTTTAATCTGTTGTAGACAAACGTATTTTAAACATAATTGTATTTCAAGATGTATATCAAATAAAGAGGCATGAAGTGTATTTTAGAAACAAACAGGGAGAGAAATTTTTAATGAAGATTATTTTAATAAGCATTTTTATGAAAATGCAGGAAAGACCTCAAGACACTCTGAGGGTTGTTTCGCTCTCGGCGGCTCAGGGAGGGGACGCCTATTGTATGCAAATCTAGACAAAACATGTAACTATGAATATTATACTATTATAAGTATTATACGTATTCTAATATTTAGGATGTTTACATTTTCTCAAATAAAAATTTTTTTTAGCGTTATTTCTTTTTAGTATTTTAATAGTTAATTTTTCAAATTTTTAAAGTGATTTATCAGGTAGTTTGACAAAACAAAAGTAAAGCACAAATGGGTTAAATGAGATAAATCGATTTGAGGCCACGAGAAATCCATTTCACAAAGTTCAGGATTCATGTTGCCTAAGCGTAAGTCAGGCTTTGCTCATTATCATAAATTCGTAAACCGCTAAGAACACTCCAATTTTATCGAGCGACACACTTGACAAATGAAAGTGAATGAGTTTGATAGGATAGATTCCAATGTATCACACACATTTTCCTAAGTTACTAAGACTAGGCATTCATATACGGGAAAAACATTCTCAATTGAATAACTTTTAATCTCAGAGTAACGAATTCCTCCGTATAAAGTAGTTTTTGAACTTTCTGAATAACGATTAAGCGCAATATTTCACGAGTGGATATTTTCCAAACTGGTTTCGTAAGATGATAGATACAGTTTGTTTTTTACAGCAATGGCTTTGTGATGTAGATCACATATAATTGGATTTTGTAGAACTTAAAAAGTACATTAGTTACTAAATTATTTCGTTTTTAAATTAAACTCTTAATTTTCTGTAAGATGCATTTTATCCTTATCGTAAATCACTTTTTCAGTTTAAGGTAGTTTTCATTTTATTCGTAAATTTACTACTATAATAATTATAGATCGCGCTATAATTCATTTCATCTTTGTGAAAGTAACATTTCCTCTTGTAACGCAAATATTTATGTACATCTGTCAGTAATAGCTTTTAGCCGTTACATATTAAGTATTAAAAGAAGTTGATCACACCATCGTTACGTTTAAATCTTTTATTTTTAACATTCAGTTAAGACACTATGATATTGATTATAGCTATCATAAATTTTATTTATCTGTTACTCTGCTAAATCAGTTGGACATAAATTTAAAGGTATAAAACTAGATAGCTAACTTGTTAATTCTTTTCACTCTAGGAATAAATTTATAACTCTAATTTCCCAGTAATATTATTTTGTTTACTTGTATCATTTAAAGGTGAAGTTCATATCTTTAAGCAAATGTGTTTATCCTTGAAATGAAGCCAAATTCATTAATCGAACAGATAATGTATGTTCGGTGTCAATATTAAAACGTCTTAAAATGTCAAGCTTTTTCTATTCATGTCTCCTACACTTTCAGGATTGGAACCCAATAATGGGTTTGCGAGAACGTCTTGTACGAATACATACGAACCGGCCGTACATGTCACAGATGTCTTCACTAAATAAAAGTATGGGGGGCTTTCGCTCTACCCTACAGGCTTCCTCAATGCATACGCTCACAGACAAAGTAGCTCTACTAATTTTGTCGACTTCTAGCTGATTTGAGAAAAATATTTATTAAAAATATTAATTAAAAATAGATTGCGATATTTAAGAGAAAATGCAAAAACTAAACTAATTGCAAATTAATTGTAATTTAAAAACAACAATAAAAACATCACTGGATGCAGTAACCTCGTCGTGTATCATCTTAAAAATGCATGAAATTCAGTAAAGCCGCAATCACTTATGCATGTATGAGCGCTTTGCGTCCATGAAAATGACAACAAAAAATCATCACTGGATGCAGCAGCCTGGTCTTCGCAGCAACCTCCTAAAAAATGAATGAAATATATTAAAACCACTGTCACTAAAACGTGTGTATGACCGATTAACACTGATTAAAACAAAAGATAAAATATAAGTGGATTCGAGTAAATGGTTGTATTAGAATATCTAAAACAAGTGGGTAAGTGTGATCACAGATCGCACAGAGGGTTTCGTTTAATATTCCTTTCAAAACCCTTTATCCTTTTGAAAAATCTGTTAGTTCCACATTTCACAACCAGGGGACGCACTTGATTCTGAACAAACCTGCATCCGAACGAAAATCCGTTTTACATACTATCCGTAGATATATTAGTCGAGGGGATTGGGCCCATAGCACCCGAGATATGTAGGCGCACCTGGCGGAAAAAATGGAACTAAAATATGTAAGGCTATGGTGCATAATATGAAAGAATGGTCAAAGGGGTGTCGGCAAAAGTTGGAAAATTTCTTCCCGGGTTAAAAGGGCGGAGGTTAAAAAAATTGCTTAAAATACACAAGTTAGAGCCCAGAGGGGTAAATAATAAAAGACTTTTTGAAAATTTTATGATTTGTCGTGTGGTCTGAGGCATTCAGCTATACGTATGCAAATTTTCATGTCACCAACTTAATTAGGGACTCTCTTAGAAAGAATTGCTTCAAATGCATATGTGGTAGCTCAAAGGGTTAAACGTAAGGCTTTTTCAAGATTTTATGATTTGTTGCCTGGCCTCAGGTGTTCTGGAATAAGTATGCAAAATTTCAAATCTCCAATTTAATTAGGGGCTCAGTTAGAAAGAATGGTTTAAAATACACAAGCTGAAGTTGAAAGGGTTAAACATAAAACTTTTTCAAAATTTATTATTTGACGTGAGATCTGAGATGTTGAGCTATAAGTATGCAAATTTTCACGCCTCCAATCTAAAAAGGGGCTCACTTAGAAAGAATTGTTTAAAATGCACATGTGGGAGCACAAAGGGTTAAATGTACGACTTTTTCAAAATTTTATGATTTGTTGTTTGATGCGAGGTGTTCAGCTATAAGTATGCAAAATTTCACGCCCATAACCTAATTAGGGGCTCACTTAGAAAGAATTATTTAAAATACACATGTGGGACCCCAAAGAGTTAAACGTACGATATTTTCAAAATTTTATGATTTGTCGTTTGATGTGAGGTGTTCAGCTATAAGTATGCAAAATTTCACGTCTCCAAACTAATTAGGAGCTCACTTAGAAAGAATTGTTTGAAATACACATGCGGGAGCCCAAAGGGTCAAATGTACGACTTTTCCAAAATTTTATCATTTGTCGTTTGATGCGAGGTGTTCAGCTATGAGTACCCAAAATTTCATGTCTCCAACATAATTAGGGGCTCACTTAGAAAGAATTGTTTAAAATACACATGTGGGACCCCAAAGGGTTAAACGCACGACATTTTCAAAATTTTATGATTTTTCATTTGATGTGAGGTTTTCAGCTATAAGTATGCAAAATTTCACGCCTCCAAATTAATTAGGAGCTCACTTAAAAAGAATTGTTTAAAATACACATGCGGGAGCTCAAAGGGTTAAATATACGACTTTTTCAAAATTTTATCATTTGTCGTATAATGTGAGGTGTTCAGCTATAAATACCCAAAATTTCATGTCTCCAACATAATTAGGAGCTCACTTAGAAAGAATTGTTTAAAATACACATGCGGGAACCCAAAGGGTTAAATGTACGACTTTTTCAAAATTTTATGATTTGTCGTATGAAGTGAGATGTTCAGCTATAAGTACCCAAAATTTCATGTCTCCAACATGTATAGTTTCTGAGAACGGGCTCTGTGACGGACAGACAGACAGACGGACAGACAGACAGACAGAGGAGCGAGACGAATAGGGTTTCGTGAGATGAACGAAACCCTAAAAAGGAAATTCTTTAAAACCGTAATCACTGTAACGGATTTTAAAAATATTCACACTATGTAAATTATTAATATTCTTTTAAATTATTTTTATAGCTTAATTAAATATTGAAAAATATAGACTTTACATCTCTTTATTCAAATTATTTTTAACTTAATTAAATATTGAAAACTAAAAACTTTCTATTTTTTTAAACTGTCCGCCACTTGGATTCGAACTCAAGTCCACAGAATTGGAAAGAAATGACTTACCACAAAATTATACGCACTCATTCTGAAACAACTTAAGTCAAAATTTTAAGCAAATTGCTTGCAGAGGTTGCTTTAGTCTTTAAAAATCGTCAAAAATTCGCCAATGGAAATTGAAATCGAAAGTTATCTTACGTAAGAGACGAAATGAGCCACTGCTGTCTTATCATCGCGAACCAACAATCTTAAGGAGCCAATTTGCGAAATATCCACTCATCAATAGCTCAAATCGTAGGTTAGTGATTTTCTTCATAGTATTTTTATTTGTATTAGTAAATCAGTTATTATTTATTACACCAGTGAAATTTGAAACATATTATGCGCATAGTATAATTTCTTATTGCAAAAATTAGTTTTTAAAAACATGTTGACTTGTACAAGGTTATATATAATGAAAATGTTATGACTTTAACGTGTTTATTTATTGCAGCATTCTTTGAAGAAAAAGAAGAAAAGGAAAGAAATGAAGATTTACCCTGTAATAAATATTTTATAAATTATTTAAATACACAAAGAAGACATGCGAAATGTTCATAATAAAAAGTAGCAAAATGTATTTTTTTATAACTGGTCTAATTATGCTAATACTAAAAAAAAAAAACTACTTTCAAAGAAATCATTCTTTTTAATGAGACATGTACGATATTGTAGAAAGTTTTATGAATAATATCTGCATGAATAATTATTTCACGTTTCCTTAATGAAATCTTTTCTTTTTCATCGGAAGCATAAAGACTATATTTGCAGAGGTAGGCAAACATATTTTTGTTTTTCATTAAACTGTTTATATAGATTAAATTTCTATGGACTAAAGGAAAGACATAAACATGTAAAATAATTAATAATTTACCATTAAAGGTACAAGAAAAAAAATTCTGTGTGTTAAACACATAAAATTACTAAAAGTGAAAGATTAAGGAACGGACTTTTCTAAAATGAGACTATTCAAAATATGTATTTGCATAATTGCAGAACTTTTAAATAATATACATTATTATAAATGATAATCTAAGCGCGATAAAATTTTCTTTTCTTGGTTTTATTGACGGAAAATTTCAAAACAGAAAATATGAATGTTTTATCCTTGGTAATCGTTGTTTTTCTAATATCCTCAACTGAAGCTATTGATCATATAAATATATTTGAGCAATCAAATTTAACTGTCCCCAAGTGCATCACAAAGGAACATGCGAGGCAACGAAGGTCTATTTACAGTACGAAACATCCTTTACACTGTCCACCATGTGAACAGATACATTGCTATAAGCAAAGAAAAAGGCGTCAAAATTGTAAAGGTGGATATACAGTTGGTGTTTGTGGATGTTGTAGAGTTTGTGCGAAACTTGAAAATGAACAATGTGGAGGAGATTATAATTATTTAGGACGATGTGATAAAGGACTGGTTTGTGAACCTCAGCCGCCAACTGAAGTAACTTTTATGAAAGATGGAGTGAAAACGGTCTACAGAGTTCATAAAGGAATTTGCATAAAAGGTAAGTTTTTATTATTAGAATTTTTGTTAATAAGTTTGTACATTAAGTCTTAACTCATCTTAATTCAAAGAAAATTTTTGAAGAAATTTTGGTATTGATGTAGTTTTTAAATAGTTTGATATTTTACGAAAGCTGTATCATATTGCCTTCTTCGTGGTTAAAATTTACATAACATTCAACTATTTTCAAAAGCTTTTACTTGAAGTAGTTTTAGGTAGCTTTCTTTACAAAAAGCTACCTATTGCAGCCGTTCGGAGGAAAGCGATTTCAAAAAATTTTGGTATATTTTCATCGATCATGACCCCCAGACCCCGAAACCACCCTCCGTTCAAAATTGATATATATATATATATATATATATATATATCTGACCTATGTCACACTGTAACTCTCGTATTTATGAACCGATTTGGATGTAATTCGGTGTGTCCATAGTACATACCAATGTCTCGACCGAGTTCGTTGGCCAGCTTCATCCGCCATTTTGTTTCAAAATGGCGGCCATTTAAAATTTTAAAAAAAATTTCAAATTTGAAATGTGGTACCAAAAAATTGAAAATGAAAACATATTTTTTTCTTATGTATTTGACCTTTATACAAAGACTCCGTAGCAGTTTTTGTTTTGTCTATATCTTAAAAAATGGCTGAGTTATAGCATTTTGAATTTCTAGCGAAGCTGACATTTTGAAACGTCCTGAATTTTGTCACGCGATAAAAGGCGTATTTATGAACCGATTTGGATGTAACTTCGTTTATACATAGTACAGACCAATGTCTCGACTGAGTTCGTTGGCCAGTTTCATCCGCCATTTTGTTTAAAAATGGCGGCCATTTAAAATTTTAAGAAAAATTTAAATATGAAATGTGGTACCAAAAAATTGAAAATTGAAAAAATATTTTTTTCTTATGTGTTTGACCTTGATAAAAAGATTCGGGAGCAGTTTTTGTTTCGTCTATATCTTAAAAAATGGTTGAGTTATAGCATTTTGAATTTCTAGCGTGGCTGACATTTTGAAACGCCCTGATTTTTGCCACGTGATAACAGACGTATTTATGAACCGATTTGGATGTACGTTGGTGTGTACATAGTACATACAAATAACTCAACCGAGTTCGTTGGCCAGCTTCATCCGCCATCTTGTTTCAAAATGGCGGCCATTTAAAAAAATTAAAAAAAAATTAAATTTAAAATGAGATACCAAAAAATTAGAAAATGAAAAAGATTTTTTTCGTATGTGTTTGACCTTAATACAAAGATTCCGGAACAGGTTTTGTTTCATCTATATCTAAAAAAATGGCTGAGTTATAACATTTTGAATTTCTATTGTGGCTGACATTTTAAAACGACCTGATTTTTGTCACGCGATGACAGGGGTATTTATGAACCGATTTGAATGTAACTTGGTCTGTACATAGTACATA
Organism: Maratus speciosus; assembly: GCA_963932465.1. Lineage (NCBI taxonomy): Eukaryota > Metazoa > Arthropoda > Arachnida > Araneae > Salticidae > Maratus > Maratus speciosus. The sequence goes on along the minus strand of OZ010791.1, from coordinate 316,786,323 downwards.
CCAATGTCTCGACCGAGTTCGTTGGTCAGCTTTATTCGCCATCTTGTTTCAAAAGGGTTGCCATTTTTTTAAAAAAATGTAATTTAAAATTTAAAATGAGGTATTAAAAAATTGGAAAATGAAAAAGATTTTTTTGTGTGTGTGTTTGGCCTTGATACAAAGATTTTGGAGCAGTTTTTGTTTCTGAAAATTTATTCTTTTGTTTATATCTTAAAAAGTGGTTGAATTATAGCACTTTGAATTTCTATCATGGCTAACACATTGAAACGATCTTGTATTTGTCCCGCGATACCACACGTATTCGCCTATTTCGATGGAAGAAGGCATGTGGATAGTATACATCAATATCTCGACCAAGTTTGCTGGCCAGCTTCATCAGACATCTTGTTTCAAAATGGCGGCCATCAAATTAAAAAAAAATTATATTTAAAGTGAGGTGCAAAAAAATTAGAAATTGAAAAAGGTTTCTTTCTTAAGTATTTGACCGTGATATAAGGATTCAGGAGCCTTTTTTGTTTGTCTTTACCTTAAAAAATGGTCCAGATATAGCAGTTTCAATTTTTAACGTGAGTGACATTTTGAAAAATCTGATTGCCTGCAGCACTCGTATATATCAACCGATTCCGATGCGAGTGAGCATGTGCACAGCAATTACTAAGGTCTCGACCAAGTTTACTGGTTAGCCTCATCCACCATGTTGTCTTAAAATGGCAGGCACTTTAAGAAATCGCCGAATTTAGCAGCCAAATATAAGTTACTTTAAATAAAAGCAGCTTGGATAAAGCTGACTAATTTCGCGAAATTCTCATTCATAATGATTTAGTATTGATAAAAATTAAAATTGAATCTCCTACATTCGGTTTCCACTTAATTGAGCTTCGTGTGTTTGAATAATATAAGTTGGCTTTTTTAAAATAAGGAAGGAATATGAAAGCTACCTCTTCCTCCCGGCACTGGCCGGAAGGACTTTTTGAGTTTAAGAGATTATACTAGTCACTCGCGAATTGCGCATGCTAATGGAAGCGTTCTTTGCCAATTTCTAGTTTTCATTCCAATTTTTAAAATTATTTTTTTTGTATAGGATAGCTGAGTTAATATTTATTTGTTAACGTGATGCTTCAGTTTTGGTTAAATTTTTAAAATAAAATTAAAAAAATGAAACAAGATAAGCATGGGAAGTTGAAGTCCAGACCCAGCTCGGCTCAGAAAAATGAATCCAGTCTGGTCTGAATCAGCAGGGAGTCTGGATCCGACGAGAGTGTAATGAAAAAAATTTGACACGAGCCCACCGAGGAAAAATTAAACATGTGTGGACCAAACATTCAAACCAAGCTTTCTCCTTTAGATAAAAATTTTCAAAAACCACAAAAAACTGATAAATTAGAAAATAACTTGTATTTAATTCTAATTTTTAATGTGTATTTTTATTACTAGTTATTAGAAAGAATTGCAAGCATACATAATATATTAAAGATAAAACAAATTAATAAAATGCATTTAATATTTGGAGAAATCACGCTTTGATCGAATTCAGAGGAGGAAACATGTTTTGATTGTTTGACAAGTGGATAAAACGCTTTTTGAATGAAATAAGTTCCAACTCACAAATAATATAAAAGCATTATTTTATTTAAGCAAATACCGAACTTCAGTTGATTATTGATAAAATAAAGTGACAAAACATGTACCTAGTAGTACAGACAGAACCTAGTAGTATTAATTAAATATTTAATAAATAAATACTCATTTGCCAAAAATCCACTTCAAATATTAAAACCAATATCTTCATCTAGACAGTCACACACTTTCCCTACTCTTCATTGCAGGCTGGTAAATCATGGATAATGTGGTTGTACCATTTGAAGACATCATCAGGTTGATTTTGCCACTGTTCACCATACATTGCCTTCAAAAGTTTGTCAATATTTTTTTCTTTTCAACTGATATGTCGTGGCTAAGAGAAAGAGATTCTAAAACAACCCTTTGAACACGGGCAACAGTAACTCCCTTTTTAAGAAGATTTACATCATATTCTTCATTTAGATCTTGAAATCTGTAATTCTGGAAGCCTTTAACTTTAACAGTTCTCTTATTTTTCTCTAAAACAATCCGTTTCAATTGTGATATGCATGGTAGGTTTCGAAAGTACACATTAAATGACAACTATGATTTACAGACTGGAGAAATTACTGTTTGACTGAATGCAGGCTTTGGAAGAAACCCTCTTTGATTGAAACGTCAAGTTTTAAAATTGGTTTATAATCGAAGAAAAAATTTTTTGCGTTAAAAATGCCGTTTATTTCTGTGCAATTTAACACAGAGCTCATGAAACTAACAATAACTCATTTTTTATTTTTTTTGTGAGAAAACACGGTTTGAATGTTTGCTCCTCATATATATATATATATATATATATATAATCATCTCGATAAAGACTTTATAAATAATTGTCCACTAAATGGCTATTAAAAATATGTACCCATTCGTGCCTAGAGACCCATATTTGGGGCGTCATAAACAGGGTCGTGCGAAGAGAAAACGGGGCAGCGTGTCAATTTGGCGCCCCCCCCTCCTTCAAATTTGATAAAGAGCAGAAACAGAAATAAATTATATTGAAAAAATATTTTGTGTTTATTTTAGAACTTTAAAAGATTTAATTTTAATTCAGAAATTCCAAACAAACAAATAACAGAAAAGAAAATTGCACTTATTTGTAAATGAGATCATGATGCTTTGCGACAGATTTTTCTTAACCTTTCTCACATGTTTTTCTTGCCATTTTTAGTTCTTGTTAGTCTTTAAGCTTCAGAAAATGGGTAAAAATAGCTAACAACCAGATTGGAAACATGCGGTCCCTTCAACCAATAAGTACTAAAAAAGCAAAACAAACAAAAAACCTGCAGAACATAATGTAAATGATAAAAATAAATTATAATTTCAGTACATTAATTAAGAAAGATAACTGAAGCAACGTTTTAATTAATATAAAATATAATATCAGGCAAATACTTTTACTTCCATTTTATTTTTCTTGCATTTAAGGTAACAAAATCGTTCATTATTTTATGTGTAAAGATTGTGAGACACTGAATTTTATAGAAAGTAAATTCAGGTTGCTTAATCTCTCGACTCATAGTAGATCTTAAGTAGTTTTTTACTATTTTATTTTTACGGGAATACTTATAAATTATGTACGCTGTCTCCATGTTTTTGTAATTCCTTGTTTTCCCAAAGTTAAAATTATGGAGCAACTAAAGGATTTCTAAATGATCAATTTTATAAAAGTTCTTATATAATGGTAGAAATAAGGTTTTCGCATTTAAAACCTCGCTTAACAATTCAAGTCCATTCAAGTCAGCAATAAAGGGCAAGGTCCAGGCAATATTAACAGATTTTCGATAACTGATTTTAGATTCGCACCAGCCATAAACTCAAATTCTTGTTTTACATTTCTCAGTTTCTCAAACCTCCAGTTCAGTTGCACGATTATAGTGTCTCTACGTAACACGAAATCCTTCACATTCATATAAATTTCCACTTTCGTCAGAAGTTTCGTAGTCAAATTGTTCTGTGAATTTTACGTTTACTGTTTTTCTCAAACAAGGACTCTACATTTACAGACATAACCAAGTCTTCGCTTTCTTGTTCAAAAACTTCCTCTCTTATTGTCTGAAATGTGTTTTTTAGTGTTTCAATCAGTTTGCTGGCGATCAAAACATTGACAGTTTTTTCTTCTTCTTTTTTTTTCGCGAAAATAATATTAACTTTTTCTATTTAATTTAAAATGCTGTGTCAAACTAGTAGGCCGTAAATAAAGGGGAATTCTTTATTTTCTTTATTAAGCTTTTTGCTCCTGAGTAAGTTTACTCATTTTACTTCATTTCTATAAGGTCTTCCAGAGCTTTTAAAATCTGTGGCAATTGTTTGTAAACTGCAGATATAACTTTTTTTTTTAATGACCATAGGGTATCGCAATGTTTCTTTAACCCCTTGGGGACGAGCGACACGTATACGTGCCGCATGAAGCACTCAAAATCCTTGTTTTTCCTCACCAGTAAAATTTTACTGTAAAATTTGCTTTATTTAATCAGCGCATTTTTTCGCTTCAAAAAGACACAAATTTCTGTTTTTAAAAAACGGTGACAAAAGATTAAAAATTTCGTAAAAGGCTCCCGTACCGAAGGGGTTAAATAAACTGATAAGTGGGACATAAGTATATCCCATCTTTCAGTAGAAGAGAAGAAAAAACAAACACATTTTATGCAGTTCCGGAAATTTTTTGGACATACACCAGCAGCACGAACTCAAAGTTTAGAGAATGTGCAGAACATGGTAAAAAATAGACGAATTTATTTACTTCGACGATTCGAGCTTACACAACATTATATTGGGAAGCCATATTTGCACCATATCACAACATTGAGCTCTGAAGGGTTGATATTGGTATTGCTTATGACGGCCGATTATCTACAAGTTGGATATAGTAGGCCGGAGTGGGATGAAAGTGTCCTCTATAAGGTCTTTCTAATGGAACCTAACCCGTATTTACGCAAGGTTCGAAGAAAACTACGGACAATTTCGAACGATTAGGCTGACGTGCGCGATTGGGTCGAATTCAGCACCTCCCGTCTACCGTCTTTGAAAACAGAACCTCTCGTGCAGCTGTGAATGTCGAGATTGTCGGACATTAGCTTATCTTAAATTTCTTATGCTATTTTTTTTTTTGACTTGATGTAGCCAAGAAACCTTTCCACGAATGAAAATTTTCTATTTTCGGTATCGCATAATTTGCGTCATTTGTTCTTTGCGAGGTGTACTGGATTCCTAAACTGGACTGTGTTTAAAATTCAGTAACTTGCAAATGGTTACAATTATTAAAAGAAATTCTTGCAGGAGAGTTATGTAAGATATTAGAAGTATTTTTACTGCGGTTCTCGGTTTTAGTTTCAAATAACAGAGATAGATGGCAAGCAATAAGCACTCAGTTGAGGTCTAAACTGAAATTCCCTAGCATCATACGAAGGAAGGAGGTTAAATATATAGAATAGGCCCCTAAAAATAAGATTGTATTGGAGAATGAGACCCACTCCATACATTTAGCCTCCTCTTTTCGCATCAGTGTTGGGCGATTTCGGTTTTGGCCTTGATTGAGCACCTATGGCGCTAGATGTTTTCTTAATAGTGCTTGTGTGGTTATACATTGCTGGCATAATTGTCGATTCAGTATAAACTTGATTGATTTACACGAATATGGTTTAATAAAGTTTACTGCTGTAACTTGAATTGACTATAAACCTGTTTAATTCTTCAACAAATCATCGATATTTATGTTGTAATGTGAAATTGTAAAACTGCAGTATAAGAATTGAAAAAGTCATTTGTAACGCGAGCAGCTACTGGATTTGGTCTGCTCCTCGGGATTGCACAATCGCTCTAAAGTGTAAGCTGAGTTCCCGAGGTGGTCATCCCTGCTTGTAGCGCCATCTATAGTTTCTATTTGGAACTAAAGTCGGGAATCGAGGTAAAAAAAATATTGACATTTTACATTACCTTAAAGCAATTTTTTTTAAATAGCTGTCACCATTTACAGGTTATTGAATTTTATAAAAAGTCAGTTTATTTTAGGACACTCGGTATATGGAGTGCGATCGAACGAAATTGAAAAATACCTTGCTCTATTAATTTCTTCTACAATCTTTTTTCTTACTTCATTGGCAAGAAAGTTCATAATTTCATCCTGAATATATTTTGTCATTTATCTTTTTCACTTTCAATAATTTTCACTTTAGCTCTTTTCAAATTTGCTGTCGATTATATGATTTAATTTTAAACGTCTCTCAAGTTTCTTTTAGCGAATACATGCATTCCTGTGCTCTAGAGTATTTTTATGCTCAGGAATTTTAGGATTTAATTTCTTCCACATGAAAAACCCACAATCTGGATTGGCTAACTTTGGAGGGCGATCATAATAATTGGTGAATAGTAAAAAGAGAAAACAAAATATAGTGATTCCCTTAATTAAGTTATCCAATAAGCCGCAATCACCGTTAATAATTTCTCCACTAAGTATAATTTTCTTGAACGTTAGTTTGGAAAATTGTAGTCCTTATGCAATCGCAGATTTCATGTAATCAGCATTTTCACCCTGTGCTGGACCTTTTTTTAACAGCAAAGTAATGACCGAATGACTATAAGAATGATTCCATAGTGGAATCAGAATAGGTTAGCAATTCATATTCACTGAGTGTGGCAGGTGGCAGAAACTTTCGTATACGATGTAAAGGGCCCGCAGAGTGCAAAAGCTTAAGAAACACTGCAATAAAATATCACAAAAGCATATTATAAAATCATCAGATCTAAAGAGCTCAATGAAAAGTAAATGTGAACAACGCAATAATTTTGAAATGAAAAATGTACATACTTCCATTGGGAAAAATATTCCCGAAATGTAAATAGTATATACATTTAGTTTTACAAAAATATAGAATATCGAAGAGTGAAAAAAAAATTCCAATGAAAATGATCGACGACAATAAAAAAAAAAAAAAAAACGGAAATTGGTAGTACAAATTTGGCGCCCCTAAATTTCCGCGCCCGGGGCGACCGCCCCCTTCGCCCCCCCCTTTCGCACGGTGCTGGTCATAAACATCCATAACATATACGCTAGAACACATAATTTGACAATTTTAACAAATACGTATTTCATTGAAGTCTATAAGCTAAGATGTTAATGTAATTATTTGGATCTATGATAGAAAAATACAAATAAACTTACCTTCTACATTTCGTCATCTAGAACAATACAAAATCTATGTACTTCGAAAAAAGTCTTCATTTAACCAAATAAATATCCATCTTGTACTGTCATGTGTCTGCAACAGATAAACATCTTTATAGATCATTATTTCGTGCAATTTTTATGTTACAGATGGGAAAAAAATTACACAAATTTATTAAAATTCGAAGCGTCTTAATTACGGGACGCTAGGCATAAATATGTTTTTATAATGCCATTATTATATTAAAATACTTAAACTGGTCATTTGTAAATTTGGAGAATTTACTAAACATTAAATGTATACATAATTCTCAAAACTACATACAAATATCAAGAAATTATGCAAATTCAACTTTAAATGCCTACAGTTCTATCCAACTGGCAAGTAAATGAGAGCAGTGTTGCTAGATTGGGGACTTTTTTATCCCCAGATTGTTGATTGTCACCACCTTTTTTAAATAGAAATATTCGGCCTATTAAGAAATAGATTAAAAATTCTGAAAAATAAGGCGAATTATAATATTTTAAAAAATCGGTGCCAGTCAAATAACCTGAATTAAAAAGTCGCCAATCTGTCAACACTGAATGAGAGTCGCAGACCCGAAAATTCATTATTTGTCTTGAGCTCCACATTGTCTGAATCAGGTTCTGATAAATAGTAATGTTCGTGGTTGTTTTCTATGAAAAGTGAAGTCTTACTGATTACAGCAGGGTTTTCAGAACAGAATCACCTCGAGAATAAGAGTAGCTGCAGTGATTTGCAAATAATTTGCTGTGTGAGCTTGTTCTTACGCAAAAGCTATGAATCGTCGAAGTTGTAGTATAAAAGTCGTTTTTAGCTTGATTTGAAATGATGTAAAGCATTAAGTGAAAGCTTTCCATTGGTATGCTTGAAGCTTTCATTTAGCTGTCAAAGGGGATGTGCATATATAAAGTTATCACTTTAGCGGGGAGAGAGTCTGGCACATGATATCGTAAGATATCTCTAGTAGGAGGGGATATGTATTTTGATATGGTTATCATTTTTGATCCAATTGAACTTTTCTCTTTTTATTTGTAAACTGTTCTTTACATCAAATGTTAGAAATTCAACTTAGATATTCTACGAAAAAAAAAGAATCGCTAAAATAATTAAAATGCAAACGAGAAATATATAAAGATGCTTCCATTAATTTAAATTAGCTTCGAATGCCGTTTCTTGACTAGTGTAGGCTCTTTTTTTAATTTCATTTATTGCATAATAGAAATCACTGTTGCGGAGAGTGCATTTAGTGATAACTAATTCATAATAAAATTTTAACACGAGTGCATAGTTCAGAAATATTTATTCAAGATTTTTTTAAACTAAAAATTAAATATTTTGCTTTACATTCAAAACATACGCCAAATTTGATTATTATTTCTAAAATGATATGAACATGCCAAAAATTCCAAGAAATTGTGAACATTTGAATATGACGCATCCTTTATGAACACGAGTTAATTGTGCAAAATGATAAACAGTCTAACGGATTTAACACATTCCAAACAAAAAATGCCCTCCTACACAATTGCTTACACACTTAACTTTTGAGATGGGCAAAAGAGAACATAAATAAGAAAGCACATTAAAGTAAGGTGCAATTTATAAGAAAAAAAACTGCATTGTAAAATTTGATTAATTTTATGGAAATCTGGAAAATTTTATAGTGAGTACGCGCGATAATTTAATGGTCGTTCACAGATCCCTTGTGATACCAGATTAAAGATTATAGTGAAAGCACACGAGAGACGTGGTGTTAATGCAAAAAGCAGAAAAGATTAGGGTTAATTGAGAAATAAAATAATTAATAAATATCCTCGCATTGCAGTGTCCGCGACTGTATCGCGAATCAGTGTAAATAATTGTTTTTTAAAAATGTCCTTTTAATAAAATAGCCGAGTTCTAGTACACACAGCTACATTCATTGAATTTTTTGTTATAAATTTATTCAAAAATCGACATTATATAGAATGTAGGTAATAAATTTAAGAAGGTAATAAATTTGCTAAGAGTATAAAAAATAAAAAGTATAATGCTATTGATCTGGTCTCAATCAACAGTCTGGTATCAATACTACACGTATATTTGTGTCAATTTTTCATCGATGGAAAATTCTATTTATTTCCTTTTTTGATAAAAAAAAAAATCTAAATTATACATAAGATTTATGAGTAGTGTGAGAAGAAAGTTTGACATTTTTCGTCTAAATCAAATTTTTCCATCTAGCGGGCGATGGTGAGAATATGAATTTATTTGATAGCCTAAGCAAGACTTCTCAGACGAGGAATCAAGTCATGGATGTTGCTGCTGGTTTCCTTTATCAAGTTATTAAAAAATACAATGTTCAACCGGAGTGAATCCGCCGGTAAACGCGACAATTGACGGGATGGAAAATAAGTAACTTAAAAAATAGATAAAAATAGACTATGGTCGAAGAATAGATCATATACATATAGGCCGGCACTGCCAAGGAAGAAACCCCTACGCGACAGGCAGAAGGGACTCAAAAAAAGTTGTTCATCACATAGGTTGCATACATAATATAACTCGTCGAGTTGGGTGAAAGTGTTGATTGCATTTCTTATGTTACGCTGATCAGAAAAAAGCATTATGACAAACTCTACGTGTCAAAACGAGTACGTCTGACTGACATGTAAATTAAACATGACTTATAAGGGAAGGTTTGTAAAAGATGTTGGAAATATGTAACACTATAATTTTCTTGAATCAGAGTAGGTCTAATGGGAAAGACTCATCATTTTTGTTTTCGATACAGGTGAGTTTATTGTTAGTCGATTGCATTTTAAACTACAAAGCGTAACTTTGGACAACAATATCATTGTAAATGGGAAGAATGATAGCAAAATGAATAATAGACGGGGCGACACGATAAGGGCAACTGATGAAATGTCTGAAGCCTATATTTTTTCCCTTTAGTAAAACGAAATAGGCAATAGTTTATAACTAAATTTCCGCTGATTACATGCAATGCATTCAAAAGTACGTGTTTTTGAGTATAAACTTAGCATTAGCAAAATGTATGTGTGGCCTAAGGAAATCTTTCCGGTTAAAATCAACTCGAGGGGAAAAAAATGTGGACATTTCTGATTTTAACGTTTGCAATCACAAATATCGTTACAAAACATTCTAATACTCACTTAGATAAGTTCACATATGAAAAAGAATTTATTATTTTACCTGTAAAACTTTTAAACACTTACGTTTACAATAATGTCAATCTTCATATTATCAAAATCTATCCTTTTGTCTAAAATTCTTCTTTTCTAGGTGGTTAGCAATGTGTTTTTAGGAAATTCCTTTCTTCCAGAAACGATAAAACTGTGAGATTCCTCATTCCTTCCGTACCACGCGGTTTCAGTCTATCTAACTCCTTTTTGTAACGGTTCTTAAAATCTTAGTTGCTACGGATTCATTTCCGTATGTTCTCTATCTTAGCTGATTCCCAGAACTTAATGCAAAAATTACTGATATTCTTTAGAATATTATATACAATATAAATAGGAACTATTAGAGATATATAAACTCATGATGCTATATATTTTTTAAACAGTATTATTAATTTTGTCTTTAATTTTACTCGCAAGATTTTCTTCAGGTTCTAAGTAAGTAAAATAAAATTACATTAAACGCGAGGTTTTCGCGGACCCACATGGGCCCGGGGACCAGAGTTTAAGAACCTCTGACTTATTGGTTAGATGCTTCATCATGGGTTCATGTTTAGTCTTTCAAGTTTCCTGGCCTTTTTTATGCATACCACAGACGCAAACTTCTTTTAACATTTTTGCTTATATCGTTCCAGGTATAGAACACACTGTTTCATATAATTAAAACACACGTCAATGAATTCTAGAGAAATATTCATACCTTTAATCATTTTCAAGAAAACCATTATTCCTGTTAAATAAACGATCTATTGCAATAAAAAGGAAAAAGATGAAAGAAAAACAATCTATGGGTTCATATACCTAAAGTAACTTTTACTTTTGCTTAAACACAGAAAGAAAGAGGCGTTCAGAATCAAAATATATCAAATCCGTAAATAATTATATAGAGATATTCAAAAGCAAACTTAAGAAGCATTTCTTCATTTCACACCGAATCACAGGAACCCTTTGTTGTTCACATTTTCAACGTAGGACTTAATTTGCTACGGCGACGGACAAATTATTATCTATAGAGCAATAATTCAACTCGAACTTAGTTAAACGAAAAAATGGATTTGATAAACTTTATTTCTAAATGCTTCATATATTTAGAGAAATTCTGTCAACACTGAGAATTTATAAAATAAAAAAGATACATTTTTTAAACAAAGTATTTCTGTAACATTTTTAGAGCAATAACTTTACTCAATTTAATTTAATATCTTGAGAATAATTAAATTTTCTCCAAGCATTTAATATTTTATTTTATAGAATAAACTATGCAAACAGACTTAGCAAAACTTTTTGGTTTCTTTAAAAGTTTTGGCAAAATCTTTTCTTTATATTTCATGTAAATCATATTTGAAATTATTCTTTTTAAAAAATTTAAATATCATAAAACTGAAGCAGAAACATTGTTGAAGGACGAATTTTTCGATTATATAATTTTAAAAAAGTCCGGGTTAAGAACAATATTGCGTGTTTCCTAGCATGTTAGCATAGTAGTTTTATAAAAAGATGCAAATTTGAAAGAAAAGAAATGCTTTTTTGATTTAAATCTTAAAGTTTTTGATATTTCTCTTGATATCAATATATACGGTGTATCAAATTCTCCTTTCAAAGCGATTGGCATCGATGGAATTTGAGATTACAATGAATAGGTAAGTAAATGAATGAGTAGTTATATGACAGTTGAAACAACTTTTTAAAAACCCGTTTTTATTATTGCTTTTAAAAGTAGAAATACACCGAAAATATTCATGTTTTATTAAGGAAAATACATGCCCTTTATGAAACGTTGATTTCCTATGTAAAAAACATGTTAAAGGTTGAAAATTAATGAGTTGTTTCCTAAAAATTATAATTTTTGCTCCATTTCTTTTCAAGATATGGCAGGAAAGATAAAAAAGCATTTTTATATTGCTTCAACTGTTATTTTACATTATTGTAAAAAAAAATATTGTTGAGTCACGGAGTAATACATTTTAAAAAGTTCAAACTATTTAGGATATCTAAATTGCTTTCTCAAAGTATTGTGTAGTAAACTTACTTGTAAAGATGTTTTTTAATGACAATGAACGTTTATTAGAATACAAAATGATAAGTACATGTTATTCAAAGTATTGTCCATCATTAACTACATCATTTTCAAATCTTTTCTGTAAAAAAATGAATTTACCTGCCAAAGAACGACTCGTCTTTTGGGGCTATCCATGAATCAAACCCTTTTTAGATATCGTCAAAGAAGCTGAAGTGCTGGTCAGAAATATGTTTCTGTATGGATCTAAGCAAGTAGTAATTCGAAAGAGCAAAGTCTGAGGCATAAAGCGGGCGGGGTAACACATCCCTTCTGAGCATCTCCAGCGTTACTTTCACTATTCTTTAGACATGTGGCCAATCATTGAAATGCTGGAAAATCACCTCGTGTCTTTTGGTCAGTCGTGTCTTTTGGTGTATTCTGGTCGTTTTTCTTTAAATTCGCGAATCAATAGCACGAATTGTCTGTAGCTATTCTCAGTAATGATTTGACTAAATTTGAATAGCTCCGCGCATTGACGACTCTCTTTTGAACTGACCTAATACAGAACATCAATTTCAAAAGATTTATATTCGAATTTGCTGTTAATTTCAATGGTTGGCCACTCTTGCGCCGTGACTTTCTGCCCTTGGAATTATCGTAATGTATCAATTTTGCACCCCCAGTGACGATACGATGCCAAAAAACATTCCTTCTTTACCGTCGAAGCAGCAATTGTCATATGTAAAAACGCCTTTCGATGTCTCGGCTTCTATTCATACGGCACCTGACCTCCTTGTTTTTAAGCCCTCCTTCGACTTCAAACGTTGCGTGACGGTCATTAAGCATTTGACATTGATCTGCGCCGAGAAATACCTCTAATTTGGTTGCTGAAAAGTTTTTCGGTTGACCAGAGCACTCCTTGCAATCCAAATCAATGTCGCTATCTCTGAATAATCGAAACCAGTGTTCCCACGATGAAATAGAGGTAGTATAATCTCCCATAATCTTTTGTCAGCAAACGACGACTTTCAACTGTTGATTTCTTCAAATGAAAACAAATGTGTACCGTTTCCACACATTGCGTTCCTTTGGATAAAGATTCACATCTTCATTGCACAAAACGCATTTGTTGTTTACACTTCGACTAAATGAAATAAATTTACTGATTTTAAAATCTAATGACAGGGCTTTTGTTTACCTTTAGCTGTCGTAACGCTCTAAACCTGCCGGTGCTTCTTACGTCATGTGTTTCCAATCCTTTTAAATTAAGATTATTACTCAATATTATTAAAAATTAATTAATAGATTAATTGATAACTAAGATAGGAAAACATATAAATACTGCGCTGCCATCGGAAATACACAACTGCACGTAGAACTTCTAGAACTCTAGCACATCAGGAAATGAGTGAGAAATCGATTACAAAATTCATCTTTGTATACAAGAATCAAGTTAAATGAAACGAAGTCGCTTAAGAATTAATATAAGTTTATTTTTTTATTAATTTAAATCAACAATAAATAACGCTGACAGAGTAAAATAGTCCGCGCAATTTAACGCAAAGGTTATAATTAATTTATCCTATTGAAAAGTCCAGTCATATAGAGAGCACGTCGAATGTTAAGTACCATGACTCTGTACTTATTGTAGGAAACCCCCCATCGAAACTGAAGGAATGTTTTCTTAACTTTTGTGCAACATAATAGGAGTTATTTTTTAAACATTTTTAATAAATTAATTTCCATATTTATAAAATTACGTTATTTATTTAGTAAAAAGTGAAAAATATAAATATGATTTGAAATTATACAGACAAGATATGAATGAATAAGTATAAAAGATTTGGTCCAAAAAATGTCTCGTATTTGTGAGTTATTTTTTTACTTTTTTAATAATTTCATCGCATTTCTATATTAAAAAATGCATTATTTATTTATCACAAGGCAAAAAATATAATTTGAAATAAAACAGAAAATATACGAAGGTATAAGTATATGAATATTTTTCTTTTCACTAAAGCTTAAACTATATGCTCAAAAGCTGTCATAACTTATCTTAATATAAACTAAAATTCAAACTATAAATTGTAAGGCAAAGTTTTCTTATACATACTTATAAGTATAACAGCATCCACAAATATATTTGCGTATATTATTGCAAATTGCATTTTAATTATTATCTTTGATAAAAACAACAGTGCATATTGCAATAATTTAAATCAAGCACAAAAATTAATCATAATAAGTACAAAATCATTTATTTGACGAAAATAACGCTTGCTTTGTACATAGCTAATGAATTTAATATATTGGGGATTTTTAACTAATGTAATTGAGTCAATATAAATTATTTTTGTAGTATTTTCTAGACAAGTTTTTATACTCAATATTTATACTGATAATAAATTTAATAAGTTATTTTAATTAAAATTTTATCATCTTTCAGCCTTAAAAGCCATGTCTCCGGTTCGATTTCATTGCAAGGCGAAATGCGACCCTGATTTTTGCAATAAAAATCCTAGAGCAATTTGTTCTGCAGCGTAAGTTTTAGAAGTTTCCTTTCCTTTATATTCATGAATACTTTTATCATGGCTATTGAAGTATTTATTTATTGAAATATTTATACTCAAGTTCAAGTTCTTTCTAGTTAAAATTAGTGTAAATTTTCTAAACTTTTATCAAATTTATTTCCTTACAGTTCTGGTCATGTACAATCGCGAGCGCGTATGTGTGTGTGGGGGAGACAACCTATGCTGTTTAATTACTAAATTATTAGAGACTTGTGAGGAATATCATTAGAATACGAATTATACCTTCTTTTGGAATATGAATACAGCTTTTGAATTGTAAATTGTATGCATTTTCATTTTTTCAAATGGTAACATCACTTTTGAAACTTCATTTTTTCACCCGGATGCACGAGAAGAAAATGTGCAAACCCCAATGATATCCATGTGAAAAATGAAAGCGGTGAGTAAAATTCTATAATGGTAATAGTAATTTTATGCAAATTGTAATAGTATTGAATGCAAATTGTCTCTACTTTCCGAATATGAATACAACTTTTGAAATATAATAGGTTAGATATTATAGATTGTATCAACTTTTATCTTCCAAATGGTAACACCACTTTTGAAACTTTATTTGGTTGCTCAAATAAAGTTTTAAAACTAGGGATCAAAATGCGTGGGGCTGCTTCCCTAGTTACTTGGATTAAAGCAACCTGGAAAAGTACTACAATTATATCTCCCTACAGTTAGATGGGATGAAAGTTGAGAATGCTGCTTTTGAATCAACTTGGCAAACTTTAATTTATATCCTCCTAAAAAATCATGCTTTTAAAATGTTTCTTTTCTAACGAGGTACAGTCGTGGAAAAAAAAATAAACACCCCCTTCTAACTCCTCAAAAAATTATCGTAGAACAAAGTTACTGGTACCGAACGATTGGAAATAAAGTCTACTTTTAAATGATGTATATGAAACTTGCTTAGGGGGCCCTTTACATATTAAAACGGACCATAACTTTGTTTTTTTTAATAGCAGTACACAATTCTGACAGCTTAAATGAACTCTACACCCTTCAATTAGTCTAAAAACAAATTTTTATGCATTCCGTACGATAAGTTTCTGAGAAATTAATTATTTTATAACGAGCGTATTTTACGGTACTCGATTGTTGACCCAGAGAGCCTCCTTCTTGATAAAGGCATCTTAAGCGCTATTCAAACAGCCATTGAAGACTGCTAGATTACAGGATAACAGAAGAAATTTCAAAATATCTTGTCACTTCTATCATAGATGGCCCCTTAATCCATCATTCTGCCGTTTTTAAAGCATAATTTGAAAACTACTTGGAAGAAAAATATGAAAATTTGGATTTCCATAAAGCAGGACTTAATAAATCTTAAGCAATAAGTTAATGAATAAAAAAGTATCTGAAATTAATCAAAATGCAAAGTGTAAAATTACCTCATTAATTCCTGCCTCCTACATTTACAAGTTCGTCCTGCTCATTTCATATGTCTGATCCATATTTCTCCTATCTTGTCTTCCGTATTTCGGAGGAATATATATTTTAAAAATTCGTTTTATAATATCTATCCCTAAAATAAAATGTCAACAATAAGTTATTGAATTAAAAAAAAAATCTGAAATTAATTAGAATACAAAGTGCGAAATTATCGCATTAATACCTACCTCCGATATTTGCAAGCTTCTCCATCATGATGCGATTCCTGACCATTGCATGCGTCTGATCCATATTTCTCCTACATCCTCTTCTGTGTTTCGGAGGGACATATATTTGAAGAATTCGTTTTACAATATCTATCCCTAAAATAGTTAGCAATAAGATAATGAATAAAAAATATCTGAAATTAATTAAAATGCAAAGTGTGAAATTACCGTATTATTAACCAACCTCTTATATTTGCAAGTTCTTCCAGCTCACTGATCCACATTTCTCCTATTTTGCCTTCTGAATTTCGGAGGGACATATATTTTAAAAATTCGTTTTATAATATCTATCCCTAAAATAAAATGCCAACAATAAGTTATTGAATAAAAAAATATCTTAAATTAACTAGAATACAAAGTTCGAAATTATCACATTAATACCTACCTCCGATATTTGCAATCCCTTTCTATTCTATCATGATGCGATACCTGCTCATTGAATATGTTTGATCCGTGTTTCTCCTATCTTTTCTTCTGCATTTCGGAAGGACATATATTTTAAAGTTCGTTTTATAATAACTATCCCTAAAATAAAATGCTAGCAATAAGTTAATGAACAAAAAGTTATCTGAAATTAGCTAGAATACAAAGTGCGAAATCATCACATTAATACCTACCCCCAATATTTTCAAGCTCTTTCTTCCCTATCACGATGCGATACCTGCTCATTGCATACGTCTGACCCATATTTCTCCTATATCGTCTTCTGCGTTTTGGAGGGACATATATTTTAAAAATTCGTTCTGTAATATCTATCCCTAAAAAAATATTAGCAATAAGTTAATAAATAAAAAATGTCTGAAGTTAATTGGAATGCAAAGTGTGAAATTATCGTATTAATACCTACTTCCGATATTAGTAAATTCTTTCTTATTTTTATCATGATGTGATTCCTACTCATTTCATTTGTCTGTTCTGCATTTCCCCTATCTTGTCTTCTGCACTTCGAAGGGAAATATATTTAAAAAAATTCGTTTTGTAATCTCTATTCCTAAAACAAAATGTTAGCAATATGTAAATGAATAACAACAACAACAAGAAAAATCTGAAATTAACTAGAATATATGGTGCGAAATTATCGCCTCCGAAATACCTACCTCCGATATTTCTAAGCTCATTCTTCTCTATCATGCTGCGATTCCGGCTCATTGCATACGTCCGATCCACATTTTTCCTGTATCTTCTTCTGTGTTTCGGAATATATATCCCTAAAATAGTTAGCAACAAGCTGATGAATAAGAAAATATCTGAAATTAATTAGAATGCAAGTGGGAAATTATCACAATCATATTTACCAATATATTTGCAAGCTCTTGCTTCTCCATCATGATCCGATTCCTTCTCCTTGCATTGTTCTTGTACATTGTCTTCTGTGTTTCGGAGTGATATATTCTTTAAAAATCTGTTTTAAAATATCTATACCTGAAATATAACGTTAACATTGCGTTAAAGAATAGAAATTACCTCAGGTTAATTAATAAAATATGTTGAAGTATGAAATTACTATATTAATTCTCGACTTCGAAAATTATATAATTTCCCTATTCTTTCTATCATGATATTGCTTGCATCCATCGCTTTCACAGCTCTTACTTATTCACTTTTGCATATGAAATTGTGTCCTTTTTTAAAAATTGTGTTTAATATTTACACCTATAATAACCTAAAAGATTTTGATAGGACCAACTCTTACAGCAAAAACAAATTAAACAAAAATAGGGGTTAACTAAAAAATTATCGCATTAAGGGTGTACTCAAAATCAAACAGCTTATTTTATGATTCATCTTTTAATTTATTTTTGCTCTCAAACGCATCCAATTGGCAGGTTCTCTTATTCAGGAACTATATAATGTGCTGTATTGGTCGATTTTTTGATAAAGGCAGGATATATTTCAAAAAATGCTGTCAAAGTGGGCATTTTGAACCGAATTTCCCGAAGCGATAGTGCTGGAAACTAAAAAAAAAAAAAAAAAAAGTGGTCGCACTGAGAAAATAATTATTTGTAAATCAAGTTCTAATTAATTGAACGAAAAATAAAAACACAGGTTGCTTATAAATCTCTTCAAAAAATCGCGTCAGAAAGTTTCATGTTTTTACTTTTAAAAATGTGTCTGAAAATTTGAAGTTGTTGAGCATAGAAAAATATTTTTTTGAATATCGCCTTAATATGATTCTGATAAAACCAGCTGCTACAGAAAAATGAAATTAAAAATTCGTCAAAAGCGGCCAGATAAAATTTTAAAACTGGGTTTATCTCTAATCTTGATTCAGTTTTTGTTGGTGAAATTAGTACTTAACATCGAAATCTACCTCCGCCTGTAGGCCGCGCCGGCAGGGATTTCTTGAAAATTGCGCCTAATTTTATGATTGCAATACGTGATTTTTCTAAAAAGAATTAAGTTACAATATATTAATTTGACGTGGTCATCGAACCCGATTATGGAAAATTCACCGCTTTTTTCGCACTTAGTGAAAAGCTCAAGCTAGTAAATTTATTAATATATATATATTGGCTATTTTTTAGTAAGGAAAATAAAACATCATTTAAACTACCTATTCGAGATTTTTAAATTGTTTTCTCGACGTATAATCATAATTTAATTTTTATTAAACTGCTAATTGATAAATGTATGTTTTTCTTTATTATTACACTCTTTATTTTTTTTATTTCTGTTTCATTTTCTACTTTTTAATGCATGAAATAAATCATTGTTGCAATTTCACAGCTAGTTGGCTGGCGAGTGTGGCTTGGCAAATAATTAAATTCTTTGTGATTCGTATACAATTGTAACCATAAAACATATCTGGCGATTTATCATTTACGAGTCGAAACCCGTCGAATTCGACGAATGAGAAGGCTTAAAAGATCGACTGCATTTATATAAAAAAATAGTAAAAATAATTACAATATGAATGAATCAATATTTAATAAATATATTTCCAAACTTGGTGCCAAGTTTGCCAGTTACAATTTTGCATGTAAACATTCACGCTCTTTACTTTTAAGATTCTTCTTTGTTCTAACCTGAATGCCGCGAAATACTGAATTTGACTTTTTGACGCACTCGCAGTAAAATATTTAGTTTTATTAAAGAAAATACTCATTTCATTTACACTATGACATCATTTTTACCCACTGAAGCCATTTGAGATGAGCGTCTCTATTTCAATGACAACGGAAGGAAAAGAAAATATTGAAAGGTAAAAGCGTTATGAGTAAAAATGTGTTATTTTATCTATTGACATCATTTTCTTTTCAAAAAAAA
Organism: Maratus speciosus; assembly: GCA_963932465.1. Classification (NCBI taxonomy): domain Eukaryota; kingdom Metazoa; phylum Arthropoda; class Arachnida; order Araneae; family Salticidae; genus Maratus; species Maratus speciosus. The sequence continues at coordinate 316,766,835 of OZ010791.1, read as the reverse complement.
AAAAAAATATTTTAATTGTAATAAGAAAACGGATTAGTAATGGTATGGTAATTCTCATTGTTTCTTGTCTCTCTTCACCAATGCAACTAACCCGATTGCCACCAATGTGAAAAAAATTCATAAAAGACTTTTAAAATTAAAATTAAAATATAAAAATGGGATTATATAAAAAAAAAAACGAGTGCGTTCACATCTACAAATAAAGTACTTTCATAAAAAAAAAAAAAAAAAAAAAAAAAAAAAAAAAAAAAAAAAAAAAAAAAAAAAACCAACTATCAAAATCAGTACAGTAGAAAGCTCAGGCTAGATGACTACGAAAACAGTTTCGTCTTTTAAATACAGAGTTTATAAATGTACCGAATAATAAAATATTGAATGAAATTAATTTGAATACATTAAGTATGAAGTTATTCCAATAATGAGCATGCGTTATTGCATTCTTTAAGGAAGCAGGTCTGTGTTATTGTAATGATTTCTGCCGCAGTTTGTGTTTGCAGTTTTTTTTAAACTGGAACAGGGTTGAACCTCATTTTTAAAATGTTGTACTGTTTCAAATGTAACGTTATTTTAAAAGGTTTCGCAGGATGATATTAAATATTTTGTTTAGTGAAAGCTTATTTTAATCGTTATTATTCTTAAGAGAGTCAACTTAAAATATTGAAATATATTGCTTATTTGTTTTGGATCTACTATGAATATTTGAAATACGTCATACTTAATATATTTGAAATGTATATAATGCCTAATCAAAGCCTAATTTTGGTTGTTATTAAAATTTGGTGGTGATATCGAGTTTTAATTTATTAAAATTGTAATCTTTTATTGAGCCAGACTGTTAAATTGAAACGACTAAAGAATTATTTGATGTAATATGGCAATGAAGTTTGAACTGTGTACTAAAACTATTCATAATGCCTAATTTATTTTTCTTACTAATAACTGCAATAACTTAATTGAAGTCATTCACATATTCTATTTTTACTGATAATGCCAACTTTATCTTTATACAATACAGTTAACTTAAAATATGTAAAAATTTCACTTCAAAATCAAGGTATTGTCATCAGTATGTAATTAATTTTGATTAAAGTATTATTAGTAACAATTAGATACATACATGGAAATCTAAAATTATGACATTTGTATTAGTCGTAGGTGAAAACCTCTGAGCTGTTTTTACTTTGCTAAATCCCAATAAGACTAATCGAGATTTTTATATTTAAAATAAAGACTTAAAAGGCTTCTAATTTATAAAAAATTAAATAACGATGGATATTACAACAATAATTCATATAAATAAACAATATTGCAAGGTTTCGTATTGTTAAATGTTCATTGTTAGCTCTAAAATGTTTATGTTAAAGAATCATTGTAGCAAAATTATCCAATAATATTTAATTGTAAAGTATTTGTTATTATTGACAAACATTGTTGATAAAAAATACAGTGGTTACGTTTAAAAGAATCAAATCTTAGGTATCTTTAAAACTCTCAATTGAATAAATTAAAATTAAAATCCATTTATTACACCATAGGCTGTTTGATATGTGCTAGATTTGATATATGACAACAGAGGCTACATCTTTTCAATGTATGGATTTGAAAAATGTGTGTCTTGTTTGATATCTAAAGTGAACAGGCGTATCTATTGACACTAATTTTATTTTCTTGATAGCGTCATTATACTATATATTGTTGTTGTTCTAATTGTTATTGTAATGCGTAAACAGGTTGAAGTCAGATTATAAACTGGAAAAAAGTCGAAAATTTCGATCCATTTATTGTTTTATCATTGTACATTTTTTGTTAGCCATATTTTTCCTTTATTGAAAATCGGATAGTAAAAACAGCATTGAAAGCAAACCAATTTTTACTCCTTGAGTACTTCTAGCAAAATATCTTGCTTCCTTTCATTTTTCGAACAATTACTAAGAGGGAAATAACTCACCTTCCTAGTTAAAGTATGCTATTTCAAAGAACAGTATATCTCGTCATTGGCTCTCAAGAAGTTAACACATATCTGGACATATGTTTACGGCTACAACTAAAATATTCGTTACTTGTGAAATTCAGTTTTATGAACCTTTATTTAAAAGTTAATAAAATCATATTAAAATAACGTTACGAACATTTAAATAGTAATTTCAACAAACATCATATCAACCGTCATATAAAAATAAAATATTTATTTTTTAAATTTTAACACTTTTAGGCACAATGCAGAAAATGTCAAGAACTGTCAAGGGAAATGTCAGCATACATCTTGCAGAGCATGTCGATTTGTTGAAATTGAGGAACGGTGTTCTCAATGTGAGTTAGATGATTTTAAATGTATCAGAAAATTTGGCCGATGCATCAGAAAGAAAATGTGCGAACCACAACGTTATCCATGTGGAAAAGTAAAAGCGGTGAGTAAAATTCTACTGGAAGTTCCAAATTTATCTTTACAACTTTGATCCTCCAAAGAACTGAAACGAAATTAGATAACAAAAATCTGTTTATTGTACATTGAAGAAGAAGTTCTAAAGTTGTATGTGATGCTAGAATACGTTCCGTATTCTCTTGGCTTGTACTTGGCCGACCAGCGTCTTTACTAGGAAATACACTACCGGTCTCCATAAGCGTCTTGTACCACGCGCGTATTGAGGGTCGGGATGGAGGATGGTGACGTCCACAGTTTGTTCGGAAATTCCTTTGGATTTGTGTGTCTGACTTCGTCTATATGAACCAGGCGATACACTGGGCCTTTTCCTGTGATGTTGTCATCATCAGTTATATATCTTACTGGGTCATACCTGAAAGCAAAAATATTCTTTTTAGTATAAATAAAACTTTATGATGTGCTGTTATACGCACACAAAACCGAACGTCGTTATCTTATTTCCTTTAGATTTTTATAGAGAATTAAAGTTGTAAAGATAAATTTGAGATACCCTGTATAATTCCATTAGTAATTTTTTTTTTGTTGCGACTACGTAATTGATGATGTTGCTAAATTAACACACATATAGATTTCATTGAAATATACAGCTACAAGATTACTTTGTCCCTAATAATTCAAAGTTTATTTAATAATCCAATTCTATTCACAAGTTGACAATCATTATTACTGATGATCTACGTATACAGCAGCGGAGAGGATATACAACACAAAACAAAGAGCGGGAGAGATTACAACCAGGAGAAGGTTAAAGTGGCAACCTCGGGCTTCGAATACTCTAGTACTAGGATTACAGGCAAAAGGCTTTACGCATGAGACCACGGGGTGCTCTACCACAAGGTTCGTGTAAACGAAATGTAATTAAAAACAATACTTTGGACAGCATACAGATTATTTCGACAATAATTCAGGAAAGGGAGGAATTCAGAGAATCAGCAAAACACTACTACGTAATTAGTCACAGAAAATAAAATATTTTTGGCATGTTTTTATAAATTTAATACAACAGAAATTTCAGGAACAACTATTTCAAACCAGAGAGATAAAAATGCATCAAATGAACAGCTTCACAGTTAGTGTTGCCAGGTGGCCCGCGTAAATCTGGGTTCCAAATGCTCTGGACACCAATAATTTCTTAAAGTTTATTTTGTCCTTTTAATCGTAGATAATTCTGCTATTATATTAGGCGAAGAAAGTTACTTTAAAATACTGGTGTTCAGAGCATTTGGAACCTCAATTTATGCGGGACACTTGACAACACTATTTACAGTCATAGCTAAAGTCAAACACAACAATATCTGACCTCTATGGAAGGAACTTTTATACTCTAGTCTAGGTACAGTGATTGTGTTTAGTTTAAAGATTTTTTCAAGCTTTTCATTTCAGAAAATTCTACTGAAGCATTGTTAAATAATTTGGCTATGCTCAACCAGTCATCGTTTTAGTAGATAGTAGGTAGTATTTAGTAGGCATTTGGTCTATAAAGTAGTGTTATGTAACGTCCACCAAAGAGTAAAATAAGCTTTCAAATGTGTAACATTAATCCTTCTTCTAACGAATGCACGTTCTGGAAAGTACAATCTCCGGATAGGATGTCATGAACAAAATTTCACATATTAATTTATGTACTTCACACAGGATGTTCACTTTTATCATTGTCGAATATTTAGTTTCCAAACCGTTAGTTTTAGAGATGTAGTTTTAACTGAAAAAAGTGTTTCAACTGTTGTTTTTCATTATAATAAAATCTTTTTAAGTCAAAATAATTATATTTTTTAAAAATTTCGAAATTTAAAAATTTATATGTTCCCTGGATCCTATAAGTTATATTTAAAAATTTCTTCCTATGTCCCATACTATCCTGTATCATAATTCAGTGTGGTTTAGTCATACAAAAGTGACGCTTTTATTGTTTTACTTGGAGTATGGATAAAATTTTTCTAAATATAACTTATAGAATCTGGCAGCCCCATAATATTTTAAATTACATAAAATTTATAAAAACACTTATTTTGACATGCACATTTGTGACTGTTATCCTCCGCGCAACCGGAAATATATTCATCTATTTATAACTTAAATTTCATATAAAAAAGTACATTTTACTTTCTGAAAAGCAAAATTCAAAAGATAATAATTGCTTAAATATTTCTTTAAAACTTTGTAAATATGTTGCTTGTTATCTTAAGACAATGGTTCCTAATATCTTATTGCCCACACTCCACTGAAGCATCTGTAAAATCCCCATTTTTTAAGTAATCAAAGAAGTAAATTTTTGGTTCCAAACGTGTTTTTAACCCAATCCTATAAACACTATTAGGCTATTCATCTTCGCCTTTATGTAAAAAAGAGATGTATTTTTCCTTTCCACTTATGTCAGTGCTAAACAAAAGAGTTATCTGGTCTGCATTTTTATCTTCACAAACTACTTGAAAAGACTCTCACATTTAGCATTAAAATTGATAACATTCTCATTCACACATTTTATAATTCATTTTAGTAACGTATGGTGGTTTAACGTATGGTTTAGTAACGTTGGTGAAATGACTTTGGACACTAAATTTTCTTTAAGTATAACACAATACACAAATAGAACAATGTGATCTAATATTTGGATTGCCTAGTTGCGTGGCAACTTTACATCCAGTGGAGAGGTGATTGTGTTGCAAGGGCATTAGGGAGCCTTAAAATAATAATGTTTAGACGTGGCTGGTAGCCAAAATAAGAAAATAACTATGAAAAGTTAAGAAGATAGTAACTATGTAAAAAAGCAAATAAGTTATTTAAGTATAAAAATGTCAGAGAAAAAAAAAGAAAGAAAAAAGTAAATTTTGAAAAATTTTATAAAAAAGAAAAATTCTACTAGTTCCTAAAAAAGGACAGGCTAAAAAGCTACCGGGGGTACCCCACCATAAAGAAAAACTCTTTTCAGAGACCATACGTAAGTTAAGCTGGTAAAATGCTATATTAATAGCAGAAAAGCAACTTTTATTTTTATTTTAAATTTTAAACAGGACAGAACAAACGGAAAGGTTAAGTATAATAGAAGGGTGAGGGAACCTCAGTCTTCATCTTTAAGCAAAAGCATGTATTTAGGGCGTTTTCTATTAGTGGGGTCGGATACCTCGTAGTCGGGTAGTTCCGCAATGATTTGGTTAAGTAGATTGTATACAGTTTTATAGACACAATGCACAAACAATGGAACAATGTGAGCAGCTGAATGGATTACCTAGTTGCGTTGCAACTTTACATCCAGTGGATAGGTGATTGTGTTGCAAGGGCATTAGGGAGCCTTAAAAAATATTTTTATCAACTTAATTAATTTAGCTTTTAAATTTTTCCGGTATTATGGTGAGTGTCTAAAAAAAAGAAAAAGACCTCGTACGCGCGCGCAGACAGCCAGTTTCATTATTCCACTTCAAAACGCATTTCTCTGTTTTCCTTTTACAATTATCATTAACTAGCAAGGATAACCTAGCTTAGTTCGGTCAAAATTAGCCTTGTGTTCAATCCGATATTTTATTCTCACCGTACCATTCTTGCTGTTTAGATACAATTGGCACGATCCTCAGATATAGCGACCCAAAATGATCCACTAACCGATTTTTTTCGAACATGCAATCTAACCAATGCTCTTCTCGAACCCGAAAATGATAGAATACAAAATTTAGTCAAAATTGTTAAAGTCGTTTTATAGATAAAATTAGCTTGACCAACGGTAACCCGAAAGGGACCCTCTAATCTAAACTTATCGAACATGTAATCTATCCCAATGGTATTCTCGTGCTGGGAAACAATGTAATAAAATTTTTTGTCAAAATCGTTTGAGTCGGTTTTAGATACAATTAATTGGACCCACAGTGACCCAAAAATGACCCACTAATCGAATTTTCTTGAACATGCGACTAAGCCCAATAGCCTTCTCATGCCAAGAAACGGTATAATGAAAAATTTTGTCAAACTCGTTTGAGTCGTTTCTTAGATACAATTATCTTGACCCACAGTGACCCAATAATCGAATTTTCTCGAACCTAATGCTCTTTTCATGCTCAGAAACGATATAATTCAAAATTTTATCAAAATGTTTTGTGTCGTTTTTTAGATACAATAAGTTTGACTCACAGTGACCCAAAAATGAACCAGTAATCGAATTTTCTCGAACATGAGACTTAGCCCATACGTCTTCTCATGCCCAGAAAAAGTATATTACAACATTTTTTTCAAAACTGTTCTAGTCGTTTTTCAGATACAATTATCTTGACCCACAGTGACTCAAAACCCACTAATCGATTTTTCTCGAAAATGTGACTTTGACCAATGGTCATCTCATAGTCAGAAGCGATATACTACAAAATTTTGTCAAAATGGTTTAAGCCTTTTTTTAGATTCAATTAGCTTGACACCTGACCCATTGTGACCCAAAATGACTCACTAATCGAATTTTCTTGATCATGCGACCTAGCGCAATGATATTTTCGTGCCCGAAAACGGTAGAAAGCAAAATTTCGTCAAAATCGTTAGAGACATTTTCGAAATAAACTTAACTTAACGTGATCCAAAAATGACCCACTAATCGAATTTCTATAACACGTGACTTAGCCCATTGGTCTTCTCGTAATCCAAAACAGTAGATTATAAAATTTAGTCAAAATCGATTGAGCCGTTTTTTAGATATACTAATTAGCTTGACTCTGATGGATTATGATGCACTAATCGAATTTTCTCGAACACATGATCTAGCCCAATGGTCTTCTCGTGCCCGAAAATGTTAAAATACAAAAGTTAGTCAAAATCGTTAGAGCCATTTTTAAGATAAAATTTACTTACACACACACAATTTTTGTTCGTATTATAATATAAGATTGACTGCAATACCTGATTTTAAAATTTTAAATGTACATGTCACATATTTACTGTGTAAGAGGCCCATATTAGAGTTATAGATGATTAATATTTAACCGATTTCATTTTCTAGTGCTATTTAAGATTTATAATGTATATTATAAAGGACAAACCTGTCCGTGAGTAACACTGACGCATTTTGACGTTGGCCACATCTGACGCTTTCGTTTTTACTGCGATTTTTAAACTTCCAAACATAGCACATTTTCACTTTTTACACTGCCGAAAAGGGGAAAAAATTATTCAAATGAAATTTGTTTGAAAACTCTATCACAATTTACTGATTTTTTATGGTTTTAAAAATAATTTTTAAGCAGATTTTTTTTTATTTATTTATCGTCTCTATCGTGTGCTGATGATTGCGAAAGATTAAACCGTTTGTACTTTAAACAATATAAATATTTGAGCATCTGTTTATGGCTAATATTCTATAAAGAATTTAAAACTTCGTCAATAAATAAAATAATATAAATAAAACAGAAATTTAACAGACATAATTATTGAACTATGGGCTTATACCCCTAAAATTATCACAATCCAAAAGGCTATTGTGAAAAGAGAAATCTTTGGCGATATTGTTTCGGCTATTAACTCCTGGCAATACAAAAGTATCGCTTTGAAAAAAATTTCAATAAAAAAATACATTATTGATACTTTTAAATAAAATATATTTTTATTAATTATATAAATTATATATATTAATTATATGAATTATATATATTAATTATATTAATTATATGAATTAATTTTTATAAAAAAATATATATATTAAATGCAAAAGAAAAAGAAAAAAAAACTATAAGAGTTTTCAATAAAAGAAAGTGGTTTTCAACTACACTCTGTAACCGGGAAGGCCAAGTTGGATCTCCTAGTTTTTATAAAGTTAGTAGTACCTCGTTTAATTATTTCAAATACTTTTTAGACTAAAAATATTCAAGACAGTCAACTTAAGACAGTTTTAGGCGTAAAAGTTTCACCATGTGGTATATAGCAGAGCGAATAAAATTAAAAGGCTCATTTCAGAAATAATAAAAAAGTTGCGAAAAAAATATAAAATACATTAATAGGCACAAAAATTATAAAAAAGTTTTAAATTTATAGAAATAAAATGTTTCAAAATACTTTTAAAGATTGTTCTTATAACTATTCTGGTATTAATCTATTATAAGCTTTTGAATGAGATCTTTTATTAAATTCAACAAAAAAACTTATTATTATTTTTTTTAATTTTCCATGTACGTATTACATTTATTTTTAGTACATAACACTACTTTTCCAATAATAATAAAACTGACAGAGAATGACAAGTTCCGAACTGACAAGTTCGGAAATGCACCCCGGTGGGACATACGTCAAACGTTGGGAACCACTGTCTTAAAAGGTAATAATTTTAAGATAACTAGCTTTAATTTTTAAAATTTTTGAGTTAATATTAAATAAGCTAAAAATTTGCATTTTAAATGTATTTTGGCATTTTAAAGGTAGCAGATCCCTTAAATACAAACTAAAGTAGTTCTTGCGATACGCTTTCAAATTAATCTGAAGATTTCGTTTGAAAGAGCGCTTAGAAGAACACGAATTGATTAAAAAATATCATCTAATTTTCAAGGTTATATAATAATAAAATTATATAAAAATTTATAAAAAAATTATATCATAAAATGGAATGGTATCTATTTTTAGATCATTCAAAATTTAAAGAAAACTAACGTTTTTCTTTTTCATTTTTAAAAATAAATCATGCATTTTTGATTTAGTTAATAACACGATATATGTTAATTATTAAATACATTTGTAACTTCTTTCTTTTCAGATGGCAAAAGGACATGAGAAATTTTTGTGTGTCATTCCAGACTGCATTAAAGAAATTGAAAAAAATAACGAAAGATAAGAAGATCTAATATCATAAGAAAAATAATTAATATGCTAAAGGATTAAATAAACTACATGTGGCGGTATTCCGATTTATGTTTATTATAAATGACTGAATCTCTCAGACGAATGTGCTACTTCTGTACTTTGTAAAATGCAAATGTATATGCTTTTTGAATATATCACGTGAATGCCAGATTATAATTTATGCTGTCTAAAAGGATTTTATTTAAATCATTATTTCAATCAATATCTCATAGTAATTACTGTCATTGTATATTTCTTGTCATTCTGTGTTTTCTTTTATTTTGTAATGATGCCAGAATAAAAAAAAAATCTTTCTTAAGTGTCTTATTTTGCAGAGTAAATTGTTAAATAATGTCTTTTGATTAATAAATTTGTATATATTTTGCTTCAGATAAGTTCAGGCAACATGATGTTTCAAAATGATCATAATATGAGAACTTTCTTAAGATATGTGTTCGTATGGTGGACTGTAGATGCTTAATTTCTTTTTAATTGATTTTATTGACACGTAAACACTGCACAATACACTTAAACAAGACATAAAACTTGACTAATTTGAACTGATTGTAAAGTGTAATTAATATCCATCGCGTAGTTTCGGATGAAATGTTTTGATACGTGTTGATGTTTGACGATCAACAGCTTAATGACAACCTTTTTTTACAGACTGCTTTCTAGGAGGAGCTGGTTATACTTTCGGGACAGAACATGCCGCCCGGGGATAAAATATGAAATATTTCAGCAATTAATATAAACATAATACAATAGATAAATAATTAACACTACAAAAGTTACTAAAATACAAAATACTTAATATAAAAACAATCAGGATAATTACTCTAAAATAATATACAATGATGTATAAACATTAATTAAGTGACCTGAATGGGCAACAGGCATACTTTAGAAATGCCTCTTAAAAATATGCCACATGCAGTTTGGACTTTGACTGCACTAACACTGTTGTCCTCGAATGGAATTATTTATATAATCCGGGCAAGAGTGCACTTACATGGTGGAAGATTTTCTTCTTTTATAACACTACAGATCCTAGCTTAATGTTTTCTTTTGTAAATTGTTATTTACTGCGCTGCTGAAAATGATTTAGGTAGTCAATAGACCAACGTTTCCAAATGCATTGAACATGTTTGGTAATTAATTGCAAATGGGTTAGTCTATTGTCATAAATATTCGTAACATTGCGCTCTGGAATACTGTTAATGTGTCTGCCAATTAAAAAAATGCCCTTGCCTAAGCACTTCAAACTCATTTATGTCATCAGAAAGAGGAAATAAAAGCCGGGAATATAGGATCCCCTTAATTTGGACTACTAAAGTTTCAAAATCTTCTAGAGTGATTTTATTATTACCTACGGCCCTAAGCAAATGATGTTTGAAGGACTTAACGCCAGCTTCCCATAGACAGCCAAAATTAGGAGATCGCGGAAGGATAAATTTCCGAGTTATGAATTCTTCGGCAAAGAAATTTGATAATTCTCGTTGGGAGTGGTCAATAATTTCTTAAAGTTATTTAATTATGTCGACACACCTTTAAAATTAGTGGCATTGTCAAAAGTTAGCGCATTTACTTTGCCTCTCCTGGCGCAAAATCTTTTAAGCGCAGCGATGAATTCAGCAGCGGATAGCTCGCTTACTATCTCTAGATCAATAGCCTTGGTAGCCATGCATATAAATATGACCACATAACTTTTGGAATAAGTGCCCTTTCTCTGATTTTTGTACGTAATGTGGAAGGGGATACTGAAATCAACACCTGAATTGAGAAACGTGTGGTTAGGTGTTACGCGTTGCCATGTGAGGTCTCCCATTAATTGATCTAGTGTTTTGGGGTTATGCCTGAAACATGTGACACAAGTGGGCACTGTCTTTAGGGCAATGCTTTTAGCCTTTATAAGCCAATATTTCATCCGTACTTGATGAATTAATCCCTGAGCACCTATGTGAAAGTACTTTTTATGAAAGTACTCAAAAATTAATTTAGTGAGCCTATGATCACTGGGCGGAATTAAATGGTGCTTAGCATCAAAAGTTAAGTCAGAATTGGTTAAACTACCACCTGCTCGAAGTAATCCACAGTTATCAATGAATGGGTCTAATCCCTTTAACTCATTAGAGGAAGGAAAAGTTTGCCCTTTTCTGAGTGTTGCTAATTCAAGAGCGAGCTTACATTCCTGGGCCTTTTTTACTAAAAAATGTGTACTATATTTTAATTCGATGCCCATAAGTTGATTCTGGTATATGTTTCTGCGTCTGCAGTTGTTGGCGAACCTAAAAATAAAACTACATATTCTTATTAGTTTGAAGAAGTTATTAGAAGAGTTATATAATACTTCAAGAAAATGGTTAGAGCCACTATTAATATTCTATAAGGTTTAGTCAAATTTCAGTTTTTGTTCACATTCAGTGTCTGTGAGAGTAGGAAATTGGTTGGGAACTATGATTTCCCTTTGAAGAAATTCTGGACCAAACCACCACAAATCATTATTTATCAGATCCTTGGCTGTTACACCTCTGGTAATGATATCTGCTGGATTGGATTTAGAGGATAAGTGGTTCCAATGATAATTCTCAGAAATAGACTGGATCGATGTTACTCTGTTGGCAACGAAAGTTTTAAGTTTGTAGGGTAATGTATTGAGCCAAAATAGAACAATTGAAGAATCAGTCCATAGCCACATCTTTTCAAAGCATAGCTGTAGGATGGGAATTATCCTTTGAACCAGTTTTTTTTTCTGGTAACCGTAGATAACCATGTTAAGTTCAAATACTTTTATCGGAGCGTCCTTACTAAACTTCCAAAGAATTTTTTGTAAATTTCTTTGCAGTTGGTCGATCATTATCTGCCTGTACATTTTCTTAATGTCTGCACAGAATGCATATTTGTGGGTACGGAATCTAACCTGGCAATGTCTTCAGTACGGAATATTGCAGCATGAAAGAAATTAAAAATAAAAATTTGTTTATTAATCTGGTTGCTAAAAAGAAAAAAATAAACAAAATAAAAAAATTGCTAAGAAAGCATTTATTTATTCAATTTTTTTTTGTTCTGACCTACTTTCTGTTCATATATATGAAAATAAAATTTGCTATTGGATTTCTTCTAAGTATCTAAAGCTATTTGTTACAGAAAAGCACACTGTTTAATATTTCAGTAAAAAGTAAAGAAAAAAATCTATCTATTTTTAGTAACCATCTGCAAAATTGAAGGAATTTTTTCAAGCAATTTTTCATGTCGTGACTGTTGAAATATTTTTGTCTTATCGTAACATAAAGTTTTAGAAAGTATGTCTCGTTTGAAAAATGTTTTATTAAAGAAGAATTTTCATAGAGGAAAGTTTCTTGGAAATTTTTATTTCTTAATTTTGTTTCTTTAAAAAACCTCTTTTGAATTTTTATACAGAAACTATCCATTTTTACTACACAATTTCTAAGATAATTTAGCGTTATTTTCGAATTGAAAATTTGATCAGAGTGGTTAAAACAAAATGTCACGTTTCACCACAATTTTTTTTTTTTTTTTTATCATCAATCTAAAATTTTTTTAGAATTTTTTTAGAATTTGAAACAATTGTTACTGTTTAATAATAATAATAATAATAATAATAATATCAAGTAATAATAGAATAAAAAATAACAATAATAATATTAATATTAATAATAATAGCAAGTAATAATAAAATAAAAATAATAATCACGAGTAATAATAATAATTATTATTATTCGAATTATTGTTATTTACGAATTGAAAATTTGATCAGAGTGGTTAAAACAAAAAGTCATGTTTTACCACTTTTTTTTTTAATCATCAATCTAAACTAAAGCATAATTTCAGAATTTGAAGCAATTGTTACTGTTTAATAATAATAATAACATTACTAATAATAACATCAAGTAATAATAAAATAAAAATAATAATAATCACGAGTAATAATACTAATAATATTAATAATAATAGCAAGCAATAATAAAATAAAAAAATAATAATCACGAGTAATAATAATAATAATTATTATTGTTATTAGTTTCACAATAGCTATTATTTTTATTCATTGAAAAGACATTCTTTCCCTAAATGATAGTAATGAAAGATTTCGCAGTTTAAATGTAGAATTGGGATATAGATGAATAGACATTGATGTAGGTGCAGACGTGTAGATATTTATGTATAGATCAGTCAATGTAATTATCTTTTAAAATGGAAACTAAATAGTATTTTTTAAATCTTACGCACATCTATTGAAAATGTAGTGTGCAATACATATAGTTCATTTACAGGGAGGCTCAAAAGAATTCCATTACATCATGGTTTATGGGGAAATTTTTTTTTGCAGTCTATTTTAATGATTCTGCCGTCCGCCAGGAGGGATATCATAGGTAGTCTTTCATAGGGAATCCTTGTTCCTAACATCCGGTAGAGTAACTTACTGTCACTCTTACTCGTTCTCGTAGATTCCGGATTCGCCGAATCCTCATCGATCAAATGGGTAATTAAGTACTTCCGTTAGGAAAGGACCTGAGCCCGAAATTCATTAAGACGGGGGAATGTAAGGGATCATACAGGAGTCGCATAGTGCCAACGTTCAGTTCTGAATCTCAGCAAGATAAAAAGAAGTTCAAAATAAATACTATTGGCTATATTCTCGCTAATACTTGTAACGCAAGAATTATATTAAAACTGAACCAAAGTTCGTTTGTAATTCTAGGCACAAAAACAGATAATCTTAATGTATGCAATACTTTCAACAATACTTTTTAAATAGAAATTTTACTCAAATATGAACAAATTTAGATCCAATCTAAAGTTGTAGATATAATACCTAAATTCGTAAAGATTGCATGCAAAAATATTAACTAATGTAAAATAAATCTTGTGCGCAAATAAAAAAATAAATGGATTTTTTCTTTTTGAGAAAAATAACTTTAAAAGTGTTCTTTTTAATCATTGTTTGCCGTGAAAATGACGGACACATCAATATTTTGGTGATTAAACAGCTCTAAGTCTCTTAAAATTTCAAGATAATTTAATAAGATTTCAATTATTTTGTGGCTTACAAAAAAATGCTTAATTTTCTTTTATAATCAGAAATATTTAAATTACATATACATATATATCAATCTTTTTTAAATACATATAACTGCTCAATTTAAAGTAATATAATCTCTACAATATATAACTCTTTTTTCAGATAGCCTAGGGAATTATCATAGGAAATACGATACATATATATAGGGGAGGGTAGTACACAGTGAGACGAAAATTATTATTACCTAACGAATGACAACGATTTTTATTATTTTGAAAAAAAATTTGCTACATGTTTAAGCTACACAAATACGCTACACATAAATGTATAAACGGTTTTAAAAAAGTTATTCATAAAAGCACAGAAGCAGAATAACGGAGTATCGAAAATTGTCTCACTGTGTACCACAAGTGGTACACAGTGAGACAATGTATATATTTTCATAAATCATACATTTTTACACTCTATCAATAATTTTCTGCAGTTTATGACTTCTAATTAATATTTCTAGATTAAAAAAAAATTAAAAATATGAGTCTCGGGTGAACAATGGCAGGCAGTGGTCTACCTTCATGCAAATTTTCAGCCTCTTACGTTCAGTAGATTTCACTACCCCCCCCCCCCCCCCCCCCCATACACACAAACACACATACACAGACAGAGAGAGTGAGAAAAAACCTTCTTTTATTAATAAATAACTTTTTTTTTTTATATCAGAACAGCATAGTAGATACACAATGGGGCACGTCTCACTGCGTACTTTCGTTACGTTGTAACAAAGTGGATGCCATATCTATTTCATCATCAATTTCACAGCTTTGAATGCTTGTGTCGTATTGTCGACATAGTCTATCATTAGGTATAACTAGGTTTGGTTAAGTAAATATATGCTATAATGAAAGAAATAAACTCTAAAATGGACGTTTATGTAACCTTAACCCCTGTAAAATAAATAATTACTTACTATTTTGTTGGACGAGTAGCCGAAGTGCCGAAACTACATTCACGTGTTGCATAAGATGAGGTGGTTCAGTGTGTGTTCCAGCTAAGAGAAAAAGTTATAACTATATGTCAAAATGGTTGCTGTCTCACTGTGTACTCCCCTACCATATATATATATATATATGTATATATGTGTGTGTGTGTGTGTGTGTTGATTTTAATCCATGTACTCAGTTTTAGATTTTATTATGTGCAAACTTTTACATGCAAAACTTTAAAAGGTAAAAAAAAAAAAAAAAACTTTAACTGATACATTCCATTTTGTAAAAACATGTCCTTCTGAAAAATTCGTTGATGCAAATTTTCCTTAATTACGTCAAAATTTAGTGTCTAAACTCATCAATCAGTACAATACTTCTTTAAACTATATTCTTTCTTTGAATCTTAATGTGCTAAAGTTCTGTCAATTATGGACATTTTGAGACTAAAACTTTACTGATTTAATAAGATTTCTACACATTTAAATTTTCATTAAATTTCATTAAAATTCTACACATTTGCTTTTAGTATGTTCTAAGGTAAAAGTCCGTGAGCCGACAAATTACCACTAATTTAATATAGAAAAATTGTCTTATTTATCAGTAGAAACTTTGCAATTGAATAAGGAGATAAAGAGTTAATATTATCTTTTGAAAATTGTGGTGGAAAACGACTATATATACACAAATTAAATAAATTCATGTAAATAAAACACAAAGAATTTTTGGGATACTTTGAAAGATAAAAGTATATGTAAGATAGTTGAAAGTTACTTTTTTGTATTTAACTCAGAGTTCAACATTCAAGGACAAAATATTATGGATAATAAAATATATATAAACTCATATTCAAATATTATTAAATTTAATAAATGTAAAAAAACAAAAACAAACCTCAAATAGAAAAAAAGTATTTTTTCATACGGGAAAAGCAGCCAGTACTATAAAAATAAACTCAAAATTTGATCTTAATTTGTAAAAAAAAAAAAAAAAACAAAAAAAAAAACAACTTTTAATAAGGATGTCAACGATTTTAATCAGATAATTAAAATTAGTGATTAAATAGTGTTTAAAAAATTAAAATTTTTTAAAACGGTATAAAAAAGCATGGAAATATAAAGTGAACATAATTTGTAAAGTTTCTATGGATATTTTGCCTTAATGAATAAAAAAAAACTTTAAATACATGTTTTAGCTTAAATGATTATGTTTATAAAAAAATAAATATGATAAGTTTGTTAAAAGCATTCAATTTAAAAATTATATTTAAATCTAATGCTGCTATTTTGTGGATTCCAAATATAACTTCAGATATAGAACTGGTCATTTTCATATTTACTTTGTGTGCATAAATTAATGGTTTTCACCCATTTTCATAGTTTATTTTGATTATCATAAGCATTTACATGCCTGTAAGTTTTGATTTATGGTATTAACAGCAATTTTTATAAGTTGAAATGCAAATATTCTGCCATGATATTTGTTTGATTTGTTATTTGTGTTAACTGATGAAATTACTTATGTGACGTTTTTATTATTTCTGTAAATATAATAATTATAATTTTATTAATCAAAACATTACTAATGCGCAATCATCTACAAAAAAATTAACAAGAGTTTTCGCATCAGGTGCCAAATAGTGTTGCTGCGGCGCTGCTTAGATAGGAGATTTCAGAATTTTTTTCTGAATCAATTAAATAAAAAATGTTTTGTTATTTGAGTCCATCCTATTTTATGGAAAAAAAAGGTATGTCGATGATAAGAAAATGATTTGTCTACATGTGGTGTATAAGTTGACTAAAGACATTCTAAATACACTATTTTGTTGTCTTAAAACTTACCAGAAAGAACAAACTCATCCCGCATATGAGTGTATTCTTCATATAGTTTTGTTTTGCGATAAAAAAAAAAAACATTTATTTCACAATTTACACACAGCAAAGTTTAAAGATAAAATTATGTACACAAAAATTTCCTTTTATAAATACGAGGGCATTTCGAAAAGTAAAGATACAATGGCTCGCATTCCTTAAAAAAAAACATTTATTTAGAAAACGTAAGTTACATCTTATTAACTGGATTATTTATTATTTTTCGACATAATCACCCCCGTTATCCAAACATTTGTTAAGTCGGGGCACAAGCTTTTGTATCTCACAGTCATAGAAGGTTTCCGCCTATTGTCGGAACCACATTTCAACTTCATCTTTGATCTCATCATCGTCGTGGAGTGATTTCCCTCCAAGATGTAACTTCAGGTAACAGGAGACGTCTATTCGCACGAATTGCTTCCTCCGTTCTCTGAAGAAGGTCATCAGAGATCACAGATGGTCGACCTGTTCTTTGTTCGTCATGAACATCGATCCTACCTTCAAAGAAATGACGACACCATTTTGTTACATTTTGTCGATTCATAATGTTCCCATAAACAGAAACAATTTCTTTGTGAATATCCGCTGGTAGCTGACCTCTTGCATGAAGAAAACGTATGACGGAGCGCACTTCGCATTTGGCGGGATTCTGAATCGGCGGAACCATTTTAAACACGACCTACTCCAACCAGAATCAATGTTGAAATGCCGACCTCGAGGAGAAAGCTAACGGTTCAAGGTTAACACCTGTAAAAAATTAAAACATTAGGATCATAATTTCAGAAGTTATAAATGAAAATATAAAAATGTAATTTATCATTAGAAACACTAAATTTTGAATGTTTATAATTTAAAAACTTATCATTCAAATGACTTGAAATTTGGTGTCTAGGCATAGTTTGAACCAAAGATTTGAAATATCTCGTTAAAATTGGGTATTGCTATTGAAAAAAATGAAGTTTGGATTCGTTTTAATATGAAGATGGCCCCCTAAGCAAATTTTATATACGTCATTTAAAAGTAGGCTTTATTTCCAATCGTTCGGTACCAGTAACTTTCTTCTACGATAATTTGTTGGGGAGTTAGTAGGGGGTGTTTACTTTTTTTTTCCACGACTGTACAAAAGTGGTCACATGGTGGTGAAAGAATTTAACTACACATCTAATAGAACGTAGACCAGAACGCATGTTGAACAGTGGTGTAGTCGTAAAAAAAACAGAAGGTATACGTTCTAAGCAGAGGGTATACGCTCAAGGCTGAGGGTATACCTTAGTGTAAATATACTATAGCTTTCTTGAGAAACAGGGGCTATACGGTATTCCTTAAAAAAATCCAGAGGGTATACGGCGTATACCCCCGTATACCCTCCACTACATCCCTGATGTTGAACAAAATTGAATGCACAGTATGGTCTAACTCAATATGTGAAGTAATGAGATGCTAAAGGAACTGTATAAAATATCGAAAAATGATTTTTATACATATAAAGTTATAATCCGATAATTTACAAAAGCTTCGACCGTTGAAATCGACATCTTATTTCAATTAAAAGTATATTTCTATTAATAAAATTTGAACATTTCATTACGATTGGATGAACATGATGTAATTTTCACTGCCTTTCTATTTTGCATGTATCGAGATTAATGCTAAAGGGTAATTATCCATTAGTGAGGCATGGCGTTGGCGAGGAATTGTCGATAATTCGAGTGTACTATATATACATTTTTTATATTATTGATATTTCGACAAATGAAAAGAATAGTGACTAGTCAGTTACTAATAAGTAAGCTAGTTGCAATGTTCTGTAGCTATACTTTTTATTTTATAAAGAAAATTATAATATTTCTATAAAGAAAATTACCAGAATCAAGTTTAATTAATTTAAAAATACTTCATGAAGTAACAGTTGTACTATATTATTAGGTGAAGTACTTTACTGATTATAAGAGCTTCTTTAGTACTTTTGCTTTAAAATTTTAATATAAATACGGCATTTTTTTCCTTTAAAGAACATTTAGTACGATATCCAAACATATAAAGAAAGAACAGCTTTGTTCATTATGATAATAGTTTTGCAGAAATATATTTTCCAATATTTAAGATTCTGCAACACAGAAATGTAGCCAAAGGTTTTTTACTGATATAAAAATAATAACAGAAAATTGTTAAATATATGAGTCGTGTTCCGTCTTAATTTTAAACTCAGAACATAATCCTTTCTGTCATACCGATTTAATTTTAAATTATGTTAAAATGCAGCTTAATAAGGTAGGTTTTTAGCAGAGAATATTTTAATATACAAATTGATAAAAATGCAAGATAAGAGGATAATTAAAAAAAATAGAAAAAATATTTTTCAAACATTTTGATATTACATATAGAGAATATAATTAAATAAATATTATACAAAGTGAGACTGAAAAGTAAGGTGACTGACGTCATAATAATCTCTGTATTATATATGTGCAGATAAATACCTCACTGTTGTTCAAAGTAGTTCCCGCTGTCTACAATACACTTTTGACAAATTTCATACAAGTTCTAGAAACTTTTGAAAAAGTCCTCCTTTGAGACTGTTTTAAGTTCCTTGGTAACAGCAGCTTGAATGCCGTTTGTGTATCATACGTGAAACACCACGTTTCATCTCCTGTGACGATGGACTGTAAAAATGCATCATCTTTGTCTGATGCTTTGATGAAGTCGCAGCAGGAGTCCATTCGCTGCTGTTTTTGTTCATCGCTTAAATAATGAGGGACAAACGTTGCACAAAGTTTCCGTTTACCCAAATCCTTCGTCAGTATTATTCGGATGATTTCACGAGGTAGATTCAATTTGTTCGCCATTATTTGAGCGGAAAAACGGCGATCTTGCAGCAATAACTTCCTAACTCTTTCAACATTTGCAGTGGTTCTGCTTGTTACCGGTCTTCCACTGCGATGCTCATCCTCTACGCTATCACAACCTTCACGGAAACGCTTGAACCACTGAAATACTGTCTTGCGAGATGAAGTTTCTTTGCCATACACACTTCGAAGCATTTCAAAGGTTTCAGTAGCAGTTTTACCCATTTTAAAACAGAATTTCATATTCGTTTTCTGCTCCATTACGCAAAACACTACCACCTCTTATGTTTAAGCGACTGCACGAACGAACACGAACCAAGAAACTCTGCAAATGACCCTGAACATAAACGTTACATACCGAAGATCATAATGCGCATGTGTCCGGTTGACAGGGCTGTTCTCATTTTCGAAAGGATGGATGAGTCACCTTACTTTTCGGTCTCACCTTGTATAATAATACACCTGAACTTAAATAAACTTAGGGAGAAAAATCAGTTCGTTTAAACATGTTCTTACATCAACACACACATAATAAAAATGTTTACTTAAAGACGTATATTATACATAAAAATATCAAAAGTCTAGAAACTAACAAGTTTCAACCACTTTGTAGCCATCCTCAGGGTCATCTGAGGATGACCACAGAGATTTTAGATTCGTGTATAATGTATTGATGGACGAAGCGCTTAAAGGTAAGTATAATTTCGTCACAGTATAAATGTATGGTCAACTGCTTGACCCTGGGGATGGCCACAGAGTAGTTGAAACTTGTTTTTAGAATTCTAGTATTTTTATGTAATCTTTTTATTCTATGTGTATTGTTAAGTTTCAAGGCGTAAAAGTCCTATAATTTATTCATGCGCTTATATGTTTACGTCATTCTACTTGATGAGTTTTTTTTCGATGTTTTATGTAATTTTTATGGAACTAATATTTTTTATTCTTTAATATATGGTCAACTGCAGTCACTTGTGTACGGAAAATATGATCTAAGACCTCGCTTCTTTACCATTAAGGATTCCGAGCGATACAGATGACAGTGCACTCACTTGAAGAGGAAGGGTGTCTTCATATGAACTGATGATTTTTAAAATAGAAATGGAAACAAATGATTGTAGCTATTTAAGTGATTTTGCAGCAGATTAATATGTGAAGAAAGAAGTAATTCTTTGTTTTAATGTAAATAACAAATATCACCGAATACTGCAAACTACCTTTTAATACCAATTGTCGCAATGCACTGTCTCAAACTGTAATAAATGCTCACAATAATCTTAAAATTGCAAAATGCAAACACCTTTTGTAAGACATAAACGCAATGAATGGAGAAAAGTGCGTGAACTGTGAACCATGTTTATAGTACACAGCTTTCTGCATATACGCCTCTTTCGCCTAAGTTATATAAAAACTACGAAGGGTTTACTTCTCTTCAGATCTAAACACGCTGAGAATCACTCTATAAAGCAAACATTTCCTTCAAAAGAATTCTGCAAAAAAGGTATAGAATATCACTGATTTTAAGCTCAGTTCACATGAGTGCGTACTTAGTTCAAACACACCCTCTTTATAGTAAAAAGAGGTTCTCTCGTCATGGATCATACCACCGTCTTGCAGCAGAAATGAATACGGATATCGGTTGTGAAAAGAGTTGGGCAGTTTTTTGCAACGTGTAGAAATTTTCCCTTTTTCAGAGGTGGTAGCTCTTGATTTATCCTCGCAGTACGTTAGATACAGATTACGCAGTACTTAAAATAAATCAGTAATTTAGGTCTAATGCCATAACTGGATCACATTGAAATGGTCAAAGTTTAATTATTTTGCAATGTCAGCTTGCAATTGACATTGTGGTTTGTCAGTATGACGTTATTCTACTGATGAATGCTTGATCGAAGTCATATGAAAGTTTCGGCCGTCCCTAAACTGTGTAATACACATTAAAAAGATATTTTGTCAAAAAATATAAAACTAAAAGGCGCAGCTTTGCTAACTTAGCCATATTTTATCGACTAATAAAATTAAAATTACCGTCTTACCAGAATTTTTGTATAATAATTTTTGTTTGATTTAATTTGTTTTATTAAATCCCAAATGTCTGTCACTAAATAAAAGAAAGATTTCTATAAAAAAAATTCTGGTAGGATAATAGTCTTTGTGAATTAAAAAAGGAGCTAAGACAAAACACTGAAGGTTAACACCGTTGTCGAAACACTTCTGAGATTTGAAGTGATTTGATGAAATTTCCGCCTTTTGATTAGAGGATTGAAAGAAAGTTTGAGCTTAGATTCGTGAAGTTACTGTTGTTTGATAAGGGAAGGGCATACATACAAAGTCCGCTTCTGAAACGGAAGAGGGCTTTCAGCCCAGTTGCCGAACGCCCTTATGATTTAAAGAAATTGCAGCTTAGAAGTATTTTTTAGCTAAGATAATTGAAGTTTCAATGTTTTCAAATATAATGGGCAAATCAAAATGTTAAATATCGTGGAATAAATGGGAAATACTGTGAATTAACGGAATATAACTAATGGAAATAGAATACTTTTTTCTCAGATTTTTTGTTATAATGCTCAGGAATGATTCGTTATTAAATAGTTGTTTTTAACTCAATCGATTTTAAATAAAACTGCAAGAGCGCCATTCATTGGCGTAATCTGTCTTTTTTTTTTTCGCCTGTAACACTTGAAAAATTTATTCATTTTGCACTATGTTTACCAATCTATTGCATTTTTTCGATTAACTTACAGAAGAGAAATCTAAGCTGGGTAAATTCAATATGTGGCCCATTCAATGAAATATTAAAAGAAAAAGAAGGAAAAATAATCAGCGTGTTTACAATGAGTAGACATTTTAATTATAACGAACTTGTCGATATTTCGCTGGGGCATCATTTCCTTTTAATACAGCGTTGATTCTTCTTGGTATAGATTCTAAGAGATGTTGATAGGACGTTTGTGAAGTGTGAAACCAATCTTGAAGAATAGCACTTTCCAATGGTTTGAGTTGTGGTTGTGGATATCTGATGGCTCTTTGAACTTCAGTGCAGAAATACTCAATGACATTGAGATGATTGGGAGGGCAACATAAGCAAAGTAAATTCTCCTCCATGTTCCTCAACTGATCATGAACAATATCAACACTATGACAGCACGCATTGTCTTTTTGAAAGTATCCGTCACCATTGTGATAAACCATCAACATAACAAGATGTACTTGCTTAGCAACGAATTTCACATATTTAAAAATTGGTTAATAAGAATTAAAGAGTTCAAAGGACCAGGAAAACATACCCAAAAACATTCCGTTAGAAACACCTGCTTGAAGGGTTATAGCAATGAACTTAGCGTCCCTGTCTCCGTGTTGTTTTCGCCAAATTTTCACTCACCCATTTGTATGGTGCAAATAAATCTTGATTCATAGGAAAACCTAACTTGTTTCCAATTTTCCACTGTCCAGTCCTTGACCTACCCTTGTGCGCTTTTGAGAGGTTTGTCTTGCTAGGCGCAGACAACAATCGTGTTTAAACGGGCCTTCAGCTTCTTTATCCCATACAATGCAAAATACGACAAACAGTGCGTTCAGAGTTCTTTTGAGATGATCCGTAACTAAATTTTGATGAAATGTGCTATATTGCTATCCTTCTATTGTTTTTTAACACGACTGGAGATTCTCCTTTCCACCTGAATATTCACTAGTTTGCGAAAATCACGATTTGCGCGTTGAGATCCAGTTTTTTGCCTGCCAGTCCAGTCTTAAAATACTTTAACTGTAGCTGCTATTGAACACTGAACGAATTTGGCGGTTTCATTAATGACTCCGTGGCTTCAAGCTCGTATAATCATCTAATGTGCAAAGCCCATCAAATTACATTTTCCACCATATACATTCACAATCAATTATCCTATTCTATTGCCTCAGAAAACTAACTTTAATCTTTTATACTAGTCTGGCTCTCAACCGGCAACAGCGTGATGCGTTTATTATATAATTTGCATTAACTTGTCAGGTAGTCATAAAAAAAGGGACTATCCAGTTTATATAAAATAATTTTAGCTTTTATCGGAATAATATAAAAACATAAGACACAAATTTTAAGAGACTTTTTCAATGCCAATAAATTATATAATAAAATCGATAACTCTTTATTACAGAATTTTATTCTCTTCAAAGAATGTAATTGTTATTCTCAATATTTATATTTTTCGCAAAGAGTTTTTTCGTAAACTAAAATTTTGTAGAGCTTATCATACAAACATCTTTTACAAAACTTTCTTTCTGCTTGTGAAAAAAAAAAAAAAAATTCTTTGCATTGTGTGCAAACCATGTTCAAGAATAAACTTTTTGTATGTAAGAATAAAAGCCATGACAACGATACCTTTGAAGTACGAATGCAAAAATAACAAAAGTTGGAATAATAACAATGGCGAGTTTTAGGGTCTTATTACACATGCGTAAGTTTCAAAAGGAAGGTCAAAAGTAAATAGTCCATATGTTTCAAGTTTCAAGTTTAAAATTTCGTAAAGAATTTTCTGATGTAGATATACAAAACGTATGATATTAGTTTTGAAAAATGAATGTTATGTAATTCGAAAAAGTCTACCAAATTTACGAATGAACCTTGCAAAAAGACAATATTATTTTTTACTTAAGTTTAAGAAGTAAATAATTTTTAACAACGTTTTAACATTTTTGATTTTTTTTGAACAATTTTTAACAAGCTCGAAGTAGCTAGGAGTCGTTCGGTAGCTTCATCGCCTCGAGCCCTCCCATACCGGTTTTCGGCAGTGTTGCCAGATAGTCGAAAGTCAATTTCCCCAAAATTTTTGAAAATTTCCCCAAATCAGTGCTTTTTTCCGAAAAAGTCCCCAACGCAATTTCTACTCAAAAAAGTAAATTTTCAACTTTCAATTTTCCACTATAAAAATTTTTTAACTGATTTAAACTGAAAAATTTTCCCCAAATCAAGCATTTTTTTCAAAAAATTCCCCATTTACAAAAAACATTTAAAGTCTGCAGAAATTTGCGTGCATATTCGCAACTTTACGACGAGAATGAAGATACATTTTACAACGACAAGTTCGTTTACACTTGCTTAATTGTTGCCAATCGATGATGCTCGCCTATCATTACGTTAGCTCCATTTACAGTTATGCCAATAACTTTTTCAAGGTTTAAACCGTCTCTTATCAGTTGGGGTTTGAATAAATCTAAGATGTTCGTGGTATGATATACTTCTATCTGACTTAAACTATAAAATATTGTTTTCAATTTTTTTCTTCTCTACTGAAGCACCTAATCATAATGCAAAGCCTCTTTGTTGTATCAATCACCGTGCTTTTGTCAATAATAATAATAATAATATTAAATAGCTGCTTTACACATCTTTAATTAAATCTTTTAAAAAGTACTGCAAATGAACTTTACGCATACGTCCTGAAGATTTAGTAATCTGAAGGTTTATGCCGTTTAAGACAGCAGAGTTTTCATTCAAGTTTTGTATAAGGAGAATTGGGAGGGGGGGGGGAGGGGGCTGCTCATTTATTGAGCAATATTCAATTATAAACATAGCAATATGATTGTAGTATGCAATTGCATGTCTTGCAAAAATCTCTACTGTCATTCCATGAAGCACAAATTAAACATCCTTAAACAAAGAAAGTTATAAATTGTTTTTATTTCTGTTGTATAAGTCTATGCTAATAAAATAAATGTGCATATGTGTTTGTGTGTCTGTTCTTGATGACTAGGAAAATGCCGCAATTAGTGATCTGAAAATTCAGGCGGGGATAGTCCAAGGCAGGTCGTGATGCACATGTGATAAGTCTACACTGTAAACGATTTCGCACGACCCCAACAATAATGATTGATATCTCTGATTTCTGTATTTTATTTTCGTTTTCCAAATAAAAATTGAATTTGAGAGAGATCCAGTGTTGTCAGACGACTTAAAGTAAAATTTACGTGAAATAGTGAAAAAAAAAATTCCCCAAGTTTTTCCCCAAAAATTCTGATAGTCCCCAAACATTTCCCCAAGAACTACTTGTCCCCAAAAAATTCCCCTGGAGGTTCAAAATTCCGCAAAATGGGGAAAAAATCCCCAATCTGGCAACACTGGTTTTCGGTGTCTTTAATTTGTGTAATTTTCCTTTTAAATTTGTCCGGTTTCAATCTGATTTTTTTTTTCATTCTGGCTTCCGCTAGAATCTGTTATACTCGGGACGTGGCTGGGAACCTACGTATCTAGCTTCCGCAAAAGAGTCGGAATAAGTGGAAGAATAAAGGGCTGCGGACGAAGAGAGGCCGCTCGCCGCGGCGGTTGACCCTCCCGCCGCGGGTCAACCACCAACCGCGGGTCAACCACCAACCGCGGGTCAACCGCTGTCAACCGCCGCGGCGGTTGACAGCGGCTCATCTTCGTCCGCAGCCCTTTATTCTTCTACTCTAGTCCGACTCTTTTGCGGAAGCAAGTTTAGTAGGTCCCTAGCCACGTCCCGAGTGAAAGACACTCTAGCGAACATCACTTTGTTTAAACGCAAGGATTTTAGAATTTTTCCTTCCGACTGCGGGGTCTATGTTCACAAGTCTGAGAATGTAAACAGATATGCGGAATGTCCGGAGAATTAGTGGCTCCTATACAGCAAGGGTCACCAACTTTTTGTTAACACGGGGGATTTAAATTATACAGTCATCATCGCGGGTATAAACACTAAAATTCTGAAAAATTCGGCTTCCCCCAAAAGAGTACAAAAATTCCAATTGAAGTTCATCTAAACTCCGACCTGAACTCGACAACACAATTTCGCTGACCAAATATCCGACCTAAGTGCAACACACTCCAACCAGAAACCTACCCAAACTAGGAAATAAAAGAAAGGGAATTCATATTTTAATGTATTTTCAAAAATAAATAAATAAATAAATAAAAATAAATAAATAAATTATAACATATACTCACTTATATTGAAATATATATTTTTTATATGAAAAAGTATTCTGGATTTTCTTTTAAGACATCGGGTTAACCCAACACACAAGAGTCAAAACCCAGTACGAAACCACCCCAAACTCGAACTACAACGAAAATAATTAATGCCAACACAGTCCAAACTGAGCTGGTGATTGTGTCGGGATCTGATAAAATCGGGTTACTTAATCCGATGAAGAACTCTAACGCTATACTTACATCATACAATTTTTTTCTTTATTTGTGTGTACAGAGTGCGGATGGCCCAAACTTACAACACAACATAAATATAAATTTTGGATAAATATAGATGTAAATTCATAAAAATAGTTAAATGCAAGGATTAACAAATTTTTTTTTCAATTATTAAAGATGCAATAAACGAAATAATGACAAAATATGTCTTTTTCATCAGTTGGAGATACTCTTTTAATATTTTAATAATATCAGATTTCATAGTATGAAAAAATTTTGGGGTAATCTTCAGGGGTAATCTGGGGTAGAATCTTCAGTTCTTTCACAGGAAACCAATCCTTACTACATTTCCAAACAAATAGAAGGTATAAAAGGTACAATGTTTCAACGAATTGAGAACAATATTTACTGTGGTTGGTCGGTTGGTTAAATTTTATTGACACGAACTCCTTACTTATATTAAAATTTATGGCCCAAATGAGTTATTTTGTTGAAAACACAGGGTGTTTCTCTCTAAGCCGAACTTATATTTTCTTTTATAACTTTACCATTTATGAAGATACATAAAAAAAATCCCTGCCGGATCGGCCTACAGGCGCAGGTATATTTCGAAATTAAGTACTAATTTCACCAACAAAAACTAAATGAAGACTAGAGATAAACTCAGTTTAATAATTTCATCTGGACGCTGTTGACGAGATTTTAATTTCATTTTTCTGTAAAAAGCTGGTTTTTGTTGCATTAAAATATCTCAATTTGTTAATTTTCTGTAACCAAGTAAAACCTCTTGGTTTACAATGGAAGTCTGTGGGAATGTGGCGAAATATTAGAGATATCGACAAGATGACGTCACTTTTGGTGACTAATTTTGGACAGAACAGTGCCTAAAGGATCAATTTCATAATAGATATTTTTTCTGTCATTTACGATGTCATTTTGTTTGGAAAAAAAACCATGAATACGCATTTGCATTATTATACTAGCAGACCCACCCGGCGTTGCCCGGGCCCGTGATGAATAAACCTGAAATTTGTATGATTTTGTACCTTTAATTCCCTTTTGTCTGAATTTATATTTTTAAATATAAAAAATCGCAAGAAAAATATTAAATTGAAGTTACGTACTATTTTGCGTAAGTTGATTTTGGGAGTCTATGCGTACCGAAAGCGAGCGGAACTGCGGCAAAACACTCAGGTTTTTACTGATTTCGTGGACATTTTCAGACATTTTGTTTTCTAAAAAATATTTCTACCCCTCCGAACGTTTCAAAATTTTTATAGGATATGTAAATCTGATCTATTTAGATGCTTCGATAAACATTGTGTTAAAATAAAGACGTTGACTAAAATAATAAATTAAGAAATTTGCTTAATTTACTATTCGAAAATAGTGGATAGTGCAACCTTCCACCGACAGGGAGCGCAATATATTCTATACAAATATTGCTCTACGAAACAGTAATAAAAGGGCTGTTATAACTTACTTGAAAATTTGAAGTCGATCGGTTATTTCGTTATCCAAATTTTAACAAATTCGCGTTCATTCTCTATTAAAAAAGCGTTTCTTTTTCTTTTTAAAATTCGATTTTTTTTCCATTTCGAACAAAAAGTTCTGGTTCCATTTTTTTAAAATTTACATACTCTTAATTAGTCTACAAATATAGACCGGGAAGCTAAAGTTTAAAATCTGTAAATGCTGTATTTTTAAAAGTTTGGTTTAAATTTGAACTTCCATTAAAATTTTACCCTATGGTTTTTATCTACTTTCTAAAATAAAAGTAGGTGTTTTTCAAAGCAGAGATAATGTCTGCCACTTTTAATAAGTAGCATATATCTCATGACTCCCTCCAAAAACGGCATATAAAAAGTCAGAAACGCTAATTTTTTAAA
Source organism: Maratus speciosus (assembly GCA_963932465.1). NCBI lineage: Eukaryota > Metazoa > Arthropoda > Arachnida > Araneae > Salticidae > Maratus > Maratus speciosus. The sequence goes on along the minus strand of OZ010791.1, from coordinate 316,737,811 downwards.
AAGAAATCTAGAGCCCCTCCCTCCCACCCTGGAATTTTCCGCACCATTCTTTTTTACACTTTATCTTTTGTGTTATAAACGTTCTTAAAGTTTCAAACGGATCGCCTAGCTAGATTTCCTAATTTTAACAAAATCGCGTTATGTTAGTTCCACATTTCACCACCAAGGAGCGCACTCTATTCTTAACAAAAGCTCCTTTACACAACCTATCAGTAGATAAGTTACTGGAGGAGGTGGCGGTCCTCAGCAAGAATTTAAGATATTTGTTGAAATTACTATTGGGAAATAGTGGTAATTTAACTTTTGTCACATTTATATGTACTAAGTAGCATCTATCTGAGGACTCCGTCAAAAAACCGAACCTGAAACAGTATGAAAGGCAAAGGTAAAAAAAAAAAAGAAATATTTCGCCCCTCCCCTCCCCCCACCCACCTGCCCGAAATTTCACGCGCCATTTTTTATAAACTTTTTCTAACGTGTTATAAACTATCTTAAATTTTCAAGCAGATCGCTTTTTCAGATTTCCTACTTTAAATGAAATCGCGGTCTCTTTGTTCCACTTTCCACCACCAGGGAGCGCACTGTATTTTTAACAAAACTGTGTCTGAACATAACTCCGTTACACAACCTATCAGTAGATATGTTACTCGAGGGGGTGGAGGTCTTAAGCAAGAAATTAAGATATTTTTGAAATTACTATTCGGGAATAGTGGTAACAAACTTTTGACATTTTATATTTAATAAGACTCATTTATCTCAGGACTCCGTCAAAAAACCGCACTGGAAATGGTAAGAAACGCAAAAGTTAAAAAAAAGAAATCTATCGCCCTCCTCCTCTCCCCACCTTCCCGAAATTTCACGCGCCATTCTTATATAAACTTTTTCTAATGTGTTATAAACTATCTTGAAGTTTCAAACAGATCGCTTTGTTAGATTCCCTACTTTAAATGAAATCGCGGTCTGTTAGTTCTACATTCCACCACCAGGGAGCGCACTCTATTCTTAGCAAAAGCTTATATGAACGAAACCTCTTCACGAAACCTACCCGTAGATACATGGATGGGGGGGGGGGGGGCGGTCTTAACCAAGAATTTAAGATATTTGCTGAAATTACTTTTCGAAAATAGTGGTATCAAGACTTCTGAAATTTTTATCTCGAATAAGTAATATTTATGCTGTATTTTTACAAATCGCACGCCGTTTTGAAGAATACTACAATAAAACGGAACGTGACTACCGTTTAAAATAAGCATATAAAAGAAATAAACCAATTAGTGAAATTAGCGCCCCCCCCCCCACTCAAAAATTAAGGGTTCAAAAAGTTCTGTGCGAACATCCGACATGAGTTCCCACTGCCTGCGGCACTGTCTAGTAGGCGGGCGATAAATTCGGAATATTTTTCTGTATTTAAAACATAAAAGTGAGCAATTAAAAAATGCGTTTAAAAATGTCTTTAAAAAAACACATCTGAAAAAAAAATCATTATCAGTATCAACAAGTAAGAAAAATCATGCGTACAGCATAGATTATGAAACACTTTCCAACACTCCCTAAAAGCTTTACGAAACTTCGTTACTTACGGAAATAAGGTAAATAAGATAACTAAGTAAACATTTAAAATCTGATTTCAGTAGTTACCACCCATAGCCAAATATGTATTCCAATTCTTTTGACCAGCCCTGTATTCGATCTGCATGTTGATATACTTACTATATAATGGGAAAATTTAGTTTAGCAAGAAAATGCATAACTGGTTGAAATTCATCTTTCAGCAATTTATACTAATAGATGGAAACATACTTGAATACTTTTGTACAGCCCTGCAGTTTACCTAGTACCTTTATTACATGCCACTATTTAGCTAACATTTAATTCAAACTTAAGCACTCTTAAAACTACTGAAATTACATTTCCAGAAATTAGCACCCCTAAACGGCCATGTATCCAACTCTTTGCGTGGCCCTGTATATCATTTTATCTATATTCTACAAATATTTCTTATTCATATTCTTTAAATATTTCTTATATTCAGTTCAGCGTAAAAATGCATAACTCCTTTAAAACCTACCTTTAAGCAATTTATGCTAATACTCAGCGACCTTTACGAATTCATTTCTGTAGCTCTGTATATGAGCTATATCATTTATACGCACTTTATTGTATGCCTAAATATAGTGAACAAGTAGGTAAGTGTGATCACAGATCGCACAGAGGGTTTCGCTTAATATTCCTTTCAAAACACTTTATCCTTTTGAAAAATCTGTTAGTTCCACGTTTCGCAACCAGGGGCGCACTCTATTCTAAACAAACCTCTATCCGAACGAAACTCCGTTTTATATACTATCCTTAGATATATTAGTCGAGGGGATTGGGTCGATTGCACCCGAGATAAGCAGGCGCCCCTGGAAGTAAAAGTGGAACTAAAATATGTAAGGCTATGGTGCAAAATATGAAAGAATGGTCAAAGGGGTGTCGGCAAAAGTTGGAAAAGTGCTCCCCGGGTGAAAAGAGCAGAGGTTGCTTAAAATACACAAGTTAGAGCCCGGTGTAGTAAATAACATAAGACTTTTTGAAAATTTTATGATTTGTCGTGTGGTCTGAATAGAAAGAATTGCTTAAAATATATATGTGGTAGCTCAAAGTGTTAAACGTAAAATTTTTTCAAGATTTTATGATTTGTCGCCTGGCCTCAGGTGTTCTGCTATAAGTATGCAAAATTTCAAATCTCCAATTTAATAAGGGGCTCAGTTAGAAAGAATTGCTTAAAATACGCATGTGGGAGCCCAAAGGGTTAAATGTACGGCTTTTTCAAAATTTTATGATTTGTCGTATGATATGTGGTGTTCAGCTATAAGTATGTAAAATTTCACGCCTCCAACCTAAATAGGGGCTCACTTAGAAAGAATTGTTTAAAATACACATGTCGGAGCTCAAAGGGTTAAATGTACGGCTTTTCAAAATTTTATGATTTTGTCGTTTGATGTGAGGTGTTCAGCTATAAATATGCAAAATTTCACGGCCTCCAACCTAAATAGGGGCTCACTTAGAAAGAATTGTTTAAATACACATGTGGGAGCCCAAAGGGTTAAATGTACGATTGTTTTCTAAATTTTTTGATTTGTCGCTTGATGTGAGGTATTCAGCTAACAGTATGCCAAATTTCACGTCTCCAACCTAATTAGGGACTCACATAGATAGAATTGTTTAAAATACACATGTGGGAGCCCAAAAGGTTAAATGTACGACTTTTTCAAACTTTTATGGTTTGTCGTATGATTTGTGGTGTTCAGCTATAAGTATGCGAAATTTCAAGTCTCCAACATGTACAGTTTCTGAGAACGGGCTCTGTGACAGACGGAGAGACGGACAGACATACAGACAGAGGAGCGAAACGATTAGGGCTTCGTCAGATGAACGAAACCCTAAAAAAGCGTATATCATAATTAAAAATGCATTTCGAGCAATCATTACTAATATACAGTAATTCGGATACAATATAGTATCTGAAATCTTTTCAAATACACTGCAAACAATTTCTCCTATACCATTATGAACGGAATACTTTTGTTTGGTCCTGTAAATGAACAATAACTATTCTTTGCACCGGATATTCAACAGAATGCATATTTTAGAGGGCTTCATAAATGAATATCAATTTTACAATGTTTGAAAGAGTGTAACACCATTAAAAATCATTTGAAACGATTTTTAACCATTGGCCGTAATGTAACGGAAAACTTTTGACTGTCCCTGTAAATGAACTAAAGATGTTACAAACTTCATTTGAAATAGAGAACGTGCTATGGTAGAGGCCACTAACATCCAAAAATTTCAGAACGATCCGAGCATATTTACGAGAGTTAGAGCGTGGACAGTTGGCCATACGGCCATACGGCCAGACGGCCAGACAAACCGAAGACATAAACACTTTTCAACTTTGTTGGAAAGTGTTAAAAATGAGAATTTAAATTCTATAAAAACTGTTTCTACCAGCTACAGGAGCAGATAGGATTAGAATGCAAGGACTTATTGTTGCCGATTTCTAATTTCTAGTGGTAAAAGAGACAGTAAGGAGTTTTCTAATCTTTTATTTAACGTTTAAAAAACACATTTCTTGCTATCTAAATAAATCAGCATCAAACAAGCACCTCCAATTTTCCGTAAACCAACCAAAATTGCCGATTTTTTAGCAGATATTATCGTTCAGTCAATCAAAGTAGAATCAAAAACGGAAAACAGTGTGGCAAACAAAAAGCCTGCCAGGTTGTCAAGTTGTTTGCTAGGTTGTGACGTCATTTGAAACATCCCTTCTCTTAAATGCTCATTATTATTAAATATTTTTTCAAAGCATGTGTTTCACCTTCATTCTAAAATTTAATGTTTAGTTGAAAAAACAGCCACTCTTGAAACATTAAGCACTCAAATTGGTTTATTTAATTGTATCCCGGTTTACTTAATTATTTATGCGTAAGGTTTATACAACCAACCAACCGAAAGCAAGCGGAAAGAAAGAAATGTATTTTTGATGAGCGATGCTTTATGAACCAACCAAGCGAAAGTAATCTGAGGGAAAAAAGGCGTACTTTTGATGAGAGTGATGTCCGAATATTAATTAATTACTCAGCTAATAATTAGAATATTAAAATTCTGAGGATATGGTGCATTAGAAGAGGCCTTGGACTCTTTTCAAAAAACTTTTGAACTTCGTACGTGCCGTAGATTTTGCTAGCCATCGCACACAGACAAACACACAGACAGACAGACGGACAGACAGACAGACAGAGCGATTTGTTCTTTTATTAGTATAGATTAGCTTCAGAACTGAAGAGGATAATGTTACGCCGCGCCATAGCTGATGTTAGATATACGAAAAAAATGGAAATAATGTTAAATACCTTTCATTGTAGTATAAATTTGAGTATAATAATTTACCCCTTAAGTACAATATAAACTTAACTATAAGAACAATAATGCGTGTACATAGACTTTCACATACATACACACAAGTACATGCGCTTGCACATAATATACCCAATTGCCGCCAAGATTAGCAATACTTGGCAAAAATGTCTCTAGGGAAAACAGCATTCCGTATACATTGAGTAAATATTTTCAGTCACAGTAATGATTTTGCAGGGATAATTGAAAGATTTTCAGTCAAGTACGAAAACCAGTGCTGCCACATGGATGATGAAACGATTTCCAGTAAAGCACGGAAAAGAGCGTCGCTGCAGGAATATGAAAAACTTTACAACCAGTAAAGGAAAACCGCAAATACAGAATTAATTCTGGAAAACCGTGTGGAAAAGTAAGAAAACTAGCAGTGCACTTGATTATGAAAACTTTCAAGCACACATGCACACACACACGTACACGCATAAAAGCATTATCGCATTGATTATGGAAACTTTCCCATCACGAAAGAAACTTCAGTGATGCCACGTAGACAATGGAAAACTTTTTTGACAAGTAAAGAAAACAGCGAGCAGGCTGTGATTACGCATTTTTTATCTCCAAATAAAGAATATAATGATGTCACATGGATTAACTTTGCAAGGAAGTCTTTGGAAAAAAAATACATCGTGTTTGTTATAAAAAACCCTCAGATCAAGTTAAAAGAAAATAAAAATTGTGTCGAATGGATTTTTAAAAACTTCCCGATAAAATATCGATATAAAAAAGAGGATGACACATAATTTATGAAAAATAAGAATCCAATGTGCATTCAATATTATCAGTATTTGTATGTGATACATAACAAATATTTAATTAATTCTGTGCAATTTTATTATTTAATGAACGTTTAAATAATATTTTCGCACTTGATGGGTTTTCATCTAGTTTCAAATAATATTCAACATCAGTAGGCATTTATGAGTAATAAATAAAGTAATAAAAACACCACTTTTCTCTATTTTTAGGTTAATTTCTTCCGACTTAAAATACAATTTTTAAGAATGTAGAAATTCTATTTATATTAAACCCACGTAAGTATCTGAAACTAAATTTTTGTTTAACTGCATTCATTTGTAAAATTTCAGAGAGATTATTTATAAAGGTACAAGATTTTTTTTTTTTTTTTACCAACTTAAATCCTTTCCATAATTACAAAGTAAAATGTCATTCCGAGAGAATTTTTCGCCGCTTATGAAAACAGAGAATTCCCTACCCTCTAATTTATTATGTTTGTTTTGGAGCTTTGAGCTCGTAATTTTCAGTTAATCCTTGGGAAGTGAACAAATATATCATATACTAAGGCAGGACTTAGATGAAAGACGCTCTTTCGAGAAATAACAACTTCAGCATTATATTAAACATTAAAGCTTAATGAACTTACATTATTAGGATTTAAGACTTCATAGTTTTCAGAATTTCAATTAGAAAACTTTTTGGTCTAAATATAAATCTGTTCGTACTTTTCTTTTAGAAATAATATTTACTAAGTCCTTCTTGTAACTTTTTAATAAAGGGCACATCGTGTTTTTAAAAATATGCGAGTTAAATCTCCTTCAGTATATCATTCCTACATTATGAATTTTTTCCCCAAATCGTTTAAATTATTTTTTAATACATTGAATATCATCCATTGAATAATGCATACACATGTGTAAATTATTTCCAGTAGAGTTGAAAAGTTTTATGATTTAAGTTCGTTTGTGTTCCTGCACTTCTTATACTCTATCTATTCACCTTTGAAAGACAAGAAATTATGTATTCTATTAAAATACACAAGATCATGTTCCATAATTAAAATGGTGTATGTTTGATTTGCAGTTTTTGAATTCGAAAGCATTGTGGCATGGTTCTCTCAGTTCATTGCAATGGAAACTGTGAGCTGTATTTAATATCAATGAACTTAAGCTGCTTTGTACTTATCTAGGTAACAATAGAACATCGATATTTTAAATCGCCAAAATTCATAAATTACTGTGCCAAATTATTTCACATTTGGTAAAGATTACCAAAAATCCAAATATAATGTAAAAATTAGGTTTTGGTACTGAAAATTTCAGAATTTTGTACAATTTCTATATGAAGTATCAAATATAATGCCAAAATGAGGTGTTGGCATTGAAAATTTCTGAATTTGGTACAGCTTCTGTATGTAGACGACTCCTAAACTTATCATTTAACATACATTTAAAGAATGACTTCTGAATGTAGACGGTTTCCTCTGGGAGGGAATTTTGCAGCCGCGAAAGGGGGACATTATGGAAATCCGGAGGGGGGGGGGGTGTTCTTTTTAAATCATCACGAAATACAAAATCGCTTATCTGCTGACGGGGAGGGGTATTTTCAAACTCTCGGAAGGGAAAGTCCCCCCTACGTCATCTCCTGAATTCATCAATGTAAAGAAGCCATAATTTACAGTTGAATGCCTGTTTTCATTCTTTTATTTTTCTGGTGCAATTTGGTGATTATTTTTATTTTTTTAAACATAAATAACGATTCACATATAGAAAGCCTATTTTAACTCTTCTTAGAGAAAAATAACAGTGGTCTGAAAATAGCTTGAAAAGTCTCTCCATTAACATCTTTACTAAACTTCTTATCTATAATGCTTGTATTTTATCTTTTAAGGCCTATGCTTATTAAATTTGATGTTTTTCTGATAAATATAACCTAAAAGTTAATAAATATGAAATAATACATGATAAAAATCTTCAAAAAATAAGAAATGTTTTTCAATTTTTCCGTAATGCTGCGATACGTAGGGAACTAAAAACTTACATAATAGACCAATTGGCTCGATTATATGACTCTGATGGAAAAGGTCTGCATGTATGTCTATTTTAGATGATGAAACTGGAAATATTATGTGATTTCTTTAGGATTCTTCAATATTTTTGCTTTATGCATTATAATTTTTCCTTTTGTAAAGCCTCTTTTTATTTATATACCGTAACATAATAAAAAACGATACTGCAACACAACAAAAAAAGAAAACAAAGAAAAAAAAAGGCTTTCAAAACTAATTTAGTTTTGGCTTTTCTAGCTCTATTCACATGTGCGTAGGCTAAATTTCCATCTTCGTAAATTTTTAATTTTTTGAGAATTTTTCTTCTAGTCTATAATTAATATTTAAGTAATTTCGACTTACATTTCATACTATTTTAAGTTTCCCTTGTGTAATTATTTTTTTAAATAATTTAAGTTTGATAAATCAGACTTTTATAAGTCTGGTTGTTAAGTTATAACTAGGAAGTCTTCTGGTGTGTTTTCATTGTTCAGCAAGTCAAATTTACACATTCATAGACGCCAACCCCATGGGTGCGGGGCTGTCGTTAACGTGATAATGATTTACGATCTACAGAGACAAAGGTATCTTTTCGAACCGTGCTTTACAAAAATGGAATTTTTAAATGCTTAAACAAAAGTAAAAGTTTATTTTTAACTACATAACAGCCCTCGACATTCAGCTCTTGAAATCTGCATTCCACATTTAGTTAAAAAAAATGTTTTCTGAAAAAAAAAAATAAGCTGGGCATTAGAACAAAGCGTTCAATTTTTTTTTTGAAAAAAAAAGAAAAAAAAAACTTCACAAAGTACAAATAAGTTCTTGATTGAAAATAATGTCACTATTTGAAAATGTGAGCGTAAAATATCTATTTTCTAAATTGCAATTAGAAAGAAAGTACTTGTACTGAAATGCTTCATATATTTTGCTAAAATATATAATGCCAAGGAAATTGCCAAAAAATAAATAATGCCAAAGAAATAATGCCAAAGAAATAATACCAAAGAAATAATGCCAAAATATGGCAGACTCAGTTTTGCTTGAAGATGTTTTAGGATTAGAAAAATGTTGGTATACAGTATCCACTGGAATGACTATCCATCAACATTTTGGGGTTAATGTGAAATTCTTTTAGAAGAGATTGTTTGATTTAATACAAACGATGATAAATTAAATTCAATTACTCCAGTTTTAATAGTTAATTAAAATGCAAGTAATAACTAATTAGTTACATAATACTGCAATAATTACATAGTTTTTAAAATATGAAATTATTTCAATGCATCGTGTTGAATTTGTCACCTAATGTGTCTGTTCTATCCTGCATATCATTCAGTTTTTGATAAGATTTAAAATTATCTTTACAGGGCCTTTTGAATAAGGAAAGGGCAGCTGACGTCACTGTTGGTCGAATTAATGTGGATCAGCAAGAAAATCCTGTCCATTCTTTATGACTTTACCTGTGCACACGAGCTAGGGAAATTTGATTGGTCTACATTTAACAGGTCTCTGATATGATTGGCCTACGTTGCCAAGACTATTCCTGCAATTATCGTTATGACAAAAATGTTGTAGGTAGATTGGTTGACGGAAGTGTTTGTTTGTAAACATGCCCTTATCGATGGTGATCCTTCTCTAGTTGCTCTCTTTTTGAATATTTATTGTCTGGTTACTTAAAAAAAAAATAAATAAGTGAAAAATACCGATGGCGATTGCTCTTTATACACTATCACACAAATGATGCAGGGAATTTTAAATCCGATAATACCAATTGCTCTTAAATCTTACAAAGCAATAAACTTTAGTCTATTTTAATAAAATATATCATATTGGGAACACGTAGCAAGAAAAGTTATGAATAAAATACTTTTTTTGAGAATATCTTATGTGTTTTGTACAAACCTGTAGCAATTTTAAAACTCTTGCGAATGAAGGGAGATTAAGAATATATTTAATCACCGTTGAATCAAATTACTTTGTTAACAAGAGCAGAAATTATAGAAAAATATTATGTAACAAATTACTTGGAGAATGTTATCGTAAATTTAACAGATTATGCTGAATTTGATCTAAAATACTGATGCTTTTTAAAGTCTGAAATTCCTTATTCGTTAATAATAATAATAATAATAATAATAATAATAATAACAGAGTAAATTACATGTACTCATATTAATTGAATAAATTTCTTCTTACTTACGTTTCAGGCAGCAAAAAGAATATGAGAAGTTTTTGTATGCCATTCAAAAAAGCATTTTTTGAAAGAACTGAAAGAAGTTACAAAATATAGGAATAATTACATGTGAACAAAGATAAACAATAATAATGCATGAAACCGAAGCATTAAATGAAATGTATATGAAAAATTCTTAATTATTTAGAAAACAAAGGAAGTTTTTTTTTTTTTTTTTTTTTTTATGTGACTACTTATGTTCTGATGAAAAGGCATCATTGCTCTCTGAATAAATATAGTAAATATATTATGTTTGTTGTACAAGAGAATTATTTTCAATTTTTTTTTATCATAGCTTGTTTAATTTTAAAACAAAATAAATGATAAATTAAATTCAACTAATTCAGTTTTAATAGCTAATTAAAATGCAAGTAATAATTAATTAGTTAAACTAGATGATGCCGCACAGAGCGTCTGCGCAATAAATCCCATACCTCAGTCATATTTCTACAGCTTTGTTCAGAGATGTTCACTTCAAATTGTGAATTCACGGAGTTTTGCCTTCACCGGACAAGTCTATTCACGGCCAAACTCGATCCCTTATACGGCCGTAACAAACAGTCGAAACCCCTTTGTTTTCGGGGAATCATACTTTCGTTCTGGAGAATTGTAGGGGGCGCTTTTAACTACTGTGTCTAATGGGGAATTTCCTTATCTTTCTCTACTCTTCCCTACTCTACTCTTGTGTTTTTTTAGGTATAACTTCAATGAAAGTGCGATTTTTGATTTTTGATTTAGTAAAAAATGGTGATACACCCATACTTCAGTTAATTACGAACCAGGATAGAGGTGGGTTGTGTTATCTCAAACCACAATTCGTCAGTGCGATTTCCATAATTTTAGATTTTATAGAGCAGATTGTACAAATCCTAAATGCAAACGGAGTCGTCAAAACTAGTTATGAATTGATATATCCGAGACTAATAAAAAGCCCTTTGTGGGAATGTGACTTAAACGAGCATATAATAAATATATGTTCGTTAATATGTGCAAAATTTTTGCCCATTATTTTAAAAAATATGGCAAGGAACTTTACAAATGAGGCCAATTCATCTTCATATAAGAATTCTTTATCAAGGAAATTTTTAAAGGTTACTTAATTTTAATTTTATAATTTTTATTGTAAAAATTCTCAATGTTTGAAATATAACCAAGAAATTGAACGTGCATATATCTACCGATACATTTATTTATATGAGTATGGTAAATAGACTTACGAATTAATATTTTTAAATTCTGAAAAAAATATTCTGTAATTTCTAACCAGTATTCTAAACCTTCTGCAAAAACTATTCTGGGATGAATGGAGTACATAATATTGAAAGAAAAAAAATAACGACCTATTGATTATCTAAAATAATGAAATCTGTAAAAATTATTATTATTTATTTATTTATTTTGTTTCTTTGTATTTCAAGATCACCACCCACAATTTACTGAAAATCGTTCGCAATGTACATATATATCTATTTTGTAAATAATTAAAAATCGTGTAAATATCCATGTTTTGAAGAAAAAAAAATGATATAATTTGATTGCTGGATATTGGCGAAAAGGCTTGCTTATTTTGTTGATATTATGAAGCATGTAAATATATTTTTATTTTTATCGTATACTTTTATACCATAACTGTCCGGAGTTAAAATATTTAATTTATATGTAAGTGTGTTGATTTCCTATATCTATATACTTGTAATTTTAGATCAACACATATAATGGCCAAATGCCAAATTTATTGAAAATTGTTTGCAATGTACATATACATATCTATATTTTGTAAATAATTAAGAATCGTGTAAGTTTCCATGTTTAAAAAAAAAAAAATCGATATGATTTCTTGCCGGATATTGGCGAAAAGGTTTCCTTTTTTTGTTTATATTATGAAACAAATAAATATATTTTTATTTTTATCGTGTACTTTAATACAATGACTGTCCAGAGTTACAATAGAGTAAAAGGTCCAAATACCGGCTACCACTTTTATTTTCAATCTAGATCAGTGGTTCCCAACGTGGGGCGTATGCCCCACAGGGGGGCAATTTGGCTTTTCAGGGGGGCAATTTCAGATTTGTTATTTACACATTCTCTCTCAGATTTTCTTCATTTTTTAATGAAAGTCATGTTGTATGCTTAAAATAGAAATAATACACGAAATTTAAAAAAAATACCCGAATAAAATAATCTTTCGAAAAGTTTCCACTTAAAAGCTGAAAATACAACTGTTACCGGTATAATTGTATGAAAAATTTTCTTGTACGTTTAGACTCGTTTATATATTTAAAAACTTTTAAAATTTTCTACTTTTAATATTATTTTAGTGCTACACACCTCTTTTTTTTTAACTATTTATTGAAACTGGCATTTCTATTTTCAGTACAATGTGCCACATGAAGGATCTTAAAATCGACTATTTTGAACACATTTAACCTAAAAAATGTTTGCAATATTTCAACGACGTACAACTTTTATAAAATTAATAAGAACCCAAATTAGCATCACAGAAGGAAACGGGTAAAAGGTAAACATCTTATGGCTCTTGTGCATACTACATACACAATGTATAAACATACAACATGACATATGCTTTTAAAATTGAAAACAGGATAAGACATGGTGGTAAACTAACGGTAATGGGAAAAAGAAAGCCAACTAACAGATAAGTATGTTATAAGGGGAAAGAAAAACTGTTGCTTAAAATTGATAAAGTTGCAAATCCAGAATTGCTATTTGTGAATTATGTTATTCATACAGTCTCGGTGTGTATAACACTTCGCATGTTCTTAATGAAGTACAAAAATCAACTATCAAATGTTTCACTTTTATCAAATAAAATGAAAAAAGAAATTCAAGAAATTTCTTGGAGGAAAAAATGCGGATTATTTAACACTTTTGTGGCTGAGGTAAGTTGCCAAACAACTGCACAAAAGTTTTAGATGTAAATGTGAAGAGGTGTGGTCTGATTGAAATTCAAAGAGTTGTGTTAAAATCATATTTATAATTTTTTTTATCCTTTTGAATGTGAAATGATTTGAAATACTTAATTATCTCTCTTTAGGCTTCTTCAGTATGAATAACAGTTAATTTTTTGTATAATAAAAATTATACGTTGCAGAAGGGAGGAGGGGGGGACATCATGATATTAAAGACGCTTAGGAGGGGCGCGACCAAAAAAGGTTGGGAACCACTGATCTAGATACTACAATTTAAAAAATTAGTAAATTGTAAAGTGACAGCAGGCTACCTTGACATGTTTTGCTCCTATGTAGAACAAAAAAAATCAGTTTAAAAAGCATTTTCTGTTTATAAAAAGCAAAATTCCAAAAGTCTGCAAATTTTGAGTTTTGAAAATGGGGTCTAAATACCGGCTACCTAAGTTTTTTTCCAAAGGAATAACACAAATAGCCCTAATGTCAATTATTAAGCAATAGGAACATTATTTTAACAAATTTTATTCATTAATAACATTTCTTATGCACAGAAAAAATACGTAATTTTCAATAATAAAGCATTTTTGTCAAATTTATAAAAAACTTAACGACTGTCTCTGACACTCATGTTTCTTTTATGTTTCTAGTTTTGTTTTTTAACGTGAAAAAAAGAGCTTGCTGCTTGAAATGGTAATTCTTTTATCTGAAAAAATCGCAAAATTAATAATCATTCTCTGCGTCGGTGCAGTCGCTATGGGGCCACATTTCGCATTCTTAACATTGATCCCAGAGTTCTCTCCCCAATTCTTGTCCGCAGAGAAATCATCCTCGCAGAAGACACAAATTGCATCATTTCACTTTTTAAAAATCCAATTTATGACCCTTTCGATTGTTTTTTCTTCATGTTTACCTCAATCATTTTTCTTCTTTCTCTTCCTATTTATCACAGGCAATTTCGGAGTGTCCAACAGCGCTTTTTTCTGAAGTGATCCGGTAACCAGTGTCGTCAATGAAGACTTGCGGCCACGGTTGCTTTTTTTCATATTGCGAAATGTGACTGGAACTATTTCTGAACCAAATTAATTTATTGATTATGGAACTAATTAAATTAATTTATTTTCCTCCTCTTCAAGCAGAGCAAACACAGAGAGGTCTAAATACCGGCTAACTAGTGTTTGGACCTCTCTAGGTAGCCGGTATTCGGACCACAGCTATGTTTAAGTTAAAACCGGTATTACTTATTCATATGGTAAAATACCAATAACTTGCGTGCGGCGATTGAGAGCTAAATGTGTCTAGGAAATAACTTTATCACCAATTCAAGGCAATATACGATCAGTATATTAAAAAAAAGGAAATACACATATCTGAAAAACTTTTGATGCCCCAGATTACGTCGTTTCGACACTTTTGCATTTGTTGTTTGTAAATGAGACAGGCTTCAGCGACGTACCTTTCGTAAATTTCTTCTCTCAATTAAAGTTTCAAACTCTGTCTATCTGCACTAGGCTGAGCTGCTGTCAGTTCTCAGAACAGCTAGTAGCCGGTATTTGGCCCCTAGGCGGTATTTGGACCTTCTCCTCAATTTAATTTTATATGTAAGTTTGTTATTTTTCTATATATTTGTATATTTCAGATCAACACATATAATGGCCAAAATTATTGAAAATTGTTTGCAAAGTACATATATCTATGTATTTTTAAATAATTAAGAATCGTGCAAAATAATCGATGCACTGAATATTGTGTAGATATTAAAAAAAAATGTATTATATTTTTTATACTATGACTGTCCAGAATTCGAATATTTGATTTTACGATTTCCCTTAAAATAAAAATATTTTTTTATTTTTTTCTCTAAACATAATAAAAATCTATACTAATTATTATTTTTCTATTTCCCAATATACTTCATCTTCTGTACCTCCAATTCTTAAAATTATTGAAACAATTGCCGCAATCAACTTTATATACCTATATTTTCCATCCGAAGTATGGTGTAAAAATAATTAAATGTTCTAAAAAGTTATCCTGAGTTGAGTAAAGTTTGTTTTTTTTTAAAGTTTTGGTTAATTTTCTATTTTGAAACTAATAAATATTATTAAAATATTTTTTTACTGTGTATTTTACGCTCAGAATTCTCAATGTTTCAAATATTCAAGAATTTAAGTGTAAATAAAAGTAAAAATTTACTTATAATTTTTGTTTTTGATGTTATAGTAAAGTGTTAATTAAAATATTTTTAATTGCTTAAAGCATTGGATTTATTTATCTCTAAATCTTTTAGTTTTTCCTGTTTATAGTATAAAGAACGCCGAGGGAAAATATACCTTTTATAACGCATATAGAGCGAGGTTTTTCGTATTTTTATATGTAAAAGTAAAATTTAATAAGCATTATTTACAGTAGAGAAACTCTATTCACAGTAAGTATTCACGCCATCTGCCAGTGAGAGTAGAACATTAATGATTCCGAAACTAAGGGGAATTATGAAGGCCGTATAAGGCAGGCGATCGAGTTCGACCGTGGTCTATTTTATAGTTGATCGGAACTTTCTGTGGTTCGCCTAAACCTATCAGCTTCATTTCGAATGGATCTTCTTTCAATCATTTCGGCCACAGTTTCAGCGGCACGCCGCGCCGTTGTCTTCTGCGTAAATTATAAACTTCACGCTGTAATCTCATTTTTGCAAGGGAAAAAAATAGCAAACGATTAGCGAAAAGTTCGCGACTTTTACACCTCAACGTATAATGTCCAATCACGACACGCCTTTAGATGAACAAAATCATTGTCACATCATCAAAATACCATCGTATAAAGTAACTCACTTTTTGCGTGAAACACCACAACAAATAACGAAGCCGGCTAAACTTAGATTTATCAGGTTTGATTTTCTAAACAAATCACTCGTAACTACCAGTAAGATAGGAAAACCATTTTTTTTGCCACCACGTATAGTCGTGGAAAAAAAAAAGTAAACACCCCCTATTAACTCCTCAACAAATTATTGTAGAAGAAAGTTACTGGTGCCGCACGATTGGAAATAAAGTCTACTTTTAAATGATGTATATAAAATTTGCTTAGGGTGCCATCTACATATTAAAACAAACCATAACTTTGTTTTTTTTCAATAGAAGTACACAATTCTGACAGCATAAATGAACTCTACACCCTTTAATTAGCCCCAAAACAAATTTTTATGCAATTCGTACAGTTCGTATGCAGTTTCCGAGAAATTATTTATTTTAAAACGAGCGTATTTTAAGGGCTGTATCCAAATTGAAGTTCCGTACTTGATTGTTAACCGAGAGAGCCCCCTTCTTGATCAAGGCACATGAAGCGCCACTCAAGGAGTCAATAAAGCCTGTTAGATTACAGGATAGCAGAATAAATTTCAAAATACCTACGCACTTCTATCATAGACGGCCCCTCAAACCATCATTTTGCTGTTTTTTAGGCATAATTTGAAAACTACTTGGAAGAAAAATGTGAGATTTTGGATTTCCATAAAGCAGGACGTAATAAATCTAAATCCATCAAAAAAAAAAAAAAAAATGTAGGTTGCAATTCATAATTTTTTCGAACATTAATTTCATAATTCATAATTCATATCATAAAATTATAAAAATTGCAAATTCAGCGCATTTATTTTTGGGTATATTAGTATTATTGCTACGAAAAAAATTAGCACATTAGGAGCATAATTCCAGGAGATATAAACAAAAATATGAAAATGCAATTTAACATTACAAGCCCTAAATTTTGAACGTTTATAATTCAAAAACTTATCATTCAAATGACTTGAAATTCGGTGTCTAGGCATCATTTGAACCGAAGATTTGAAATATCGCGTTAAAATTAGATATTGCCATTGAAAAAAAGGAAGTTTGGATTCATTTTAATATGTATATGGCCCCCTAAGAAAATTTTATATACATCATTTAATAGTAGACTTTATTTCCAATCGTTCAGTAACTTTCGTCTACGATAATTTGTTGAGGAGTTAGTAGGGGGTGTTTACTTTTCTTCTTCCACGACTGTATCTTAGCGTTTTATATAAATAATAATACTGTAATAATTAGCTTTTAAAATATGAAATTATTTCAATGCATTGTGTAGTGTTTGTTACCTCATGCGTCTGTTCTACCTAATACTGCAAAGAATATCATCAATTTTTGGAAAGATTCAAAATTAGCTTTACCTTTTGAATTCGTCGTGACCTCCTTTAATTGTTCACTTTCTGACTATTTATTCTCTAGTCACTTTAAATCTTTTTTTTTTTAAAAAAAAGTGAAAAATACCAATGGAGATTGTTCTTTATAAAGTATCACATAAATGATGCAGGAAAGTTCAAATAATATAATACCAATCTCCGTCAAATATTGCAAAATAATACACTTTAGGCTATTTTAATAAATGGTATCACTTTGGGATCACGTAGCCGTTAGAAGTTATGAAAAAGCTATTTTTTGAGAATGTCTTATATGTTTTGTACGAACCTGTTGCAATTTTAAAACTTTTGCGAATGAAGAGAGCTTATGAATATGCGTATTTGATGACATTCGAATCAATTTACTCTGTTAATAAGAGCAGAAATTAAAAAATACTAAAACAAAATACTTGGAGAATTTTATAGTAAATTTAGCAGATCATACAGAATTTAATTTAAAATATTGATACTTTTTTAGTGTCTGATACTTCTCATTTTCGCTAATAAGAACAACAATAACAACAATAATAACATGCTCATTTATATATACTCATATTAATTGAATTACTTGCGACTTATTTACGTTTCCGGCAGCAAAAAAACATATGAGAACTTTTTGTATACCATTCAAGAAAACAGTTTTTCAAGCTGTTAGAAGTCACAAAATATAGGAATAATTACATCTCAACAAAGATACACGGTAAAAAAGATATAATTAATAAATAATCCAACAATCCAAAGATATAATTAATATGCTAATGAATGAAACCAAAGCATTAAATAAAATATGCATAAAAAATTCTCAGTTATTTGGAATACTAAAGAAGGAATTTTTAAAATAAATGTGGCTTACTTATCTTCTTATGAAAAGGCATTGTTGTTCTCTGAATAAAAATAATCAATATTAGAATATATTTTTTGTTGTGCAAGAGAATTTTTTTCAAATCCTTAATTAATGACCTCATACTAATTACTGTCATTTTTCTCTTTTTTAACAATTAACGTTTTTTAACAACTAATCTAACATTTAGAATTGTTATGAATGTTTTCCCTTATTTTGTAGTTGATATCACAAATCCAGAATTTTTTTTAATTTCTTTTTTCTCGAGTACCTTGTTTTGCAGAGTAAGGTAATCGAATATTGCCTCTCATTAATAAATTTTGTATACAGTAGTTCGCGTTATATCACGCTTTGTTATATCTTTCATTCTGAAATATAGCTCTTTTCCAGTGTCTTCTGAAATAGAAAGGAAAAAAATCGAATAAATTGTCTGCATTTTTTGATAACAAAGATACACGGTAAAAAAGATATAATTAATAAATAATCCAACAATCCAAAGATATAATTAATATGCTAATGAATGAAACCAAAGCATTAAATAAAATATACATAAAAAATTCTCAGTTATTTGGAATACTAAAGAAGGAATTTTTAAAATAAATGTGGCTTACTTATCTTCTTATGAAAAGGCATTGTTGTTCTCTGAATAAAAATAATCAATATTAGAATATATTTTTTGTTGTGCAAGAGAATTTTTTTCAAATCCTTAATTAATGACCTCATACTAATTACTGTCATTTTTCTCTTTTTTAACAATTAACGTTTTTTAACAACTAATCTACCATTTAGAATTGTTATGAATGTTTTCCCTTATTTTTTAGTTGATATCACAAATCCAGAATTTTTTTTAATTTCTTTTTTCTCGAGTACCTTGTTTTGCAGAGTAAGGTAATCGAATATTGCCTCTCATTAATAAATTTTGTATACAGTAGTTCGCGTTATATCACGCTTTGTTATATCTTTCATTCTGAAATATAGCTCTTTTCCAGTGTCTTCTGAAATAGAAAGGAAAAAAATCGAATAAATTGTCTGCATTTTTTGATAACAAAGTGTAAGTGCAATTCAATAATAAATGAATTAAGAAATATGTAATATGTGCATCTGATTATAATTTTATTAGACAACTAGCTGATCCGCTCGGCGTCCAGGGCCCGTGATAATAACCTTAGATAAACTCCAAATTTGTATGATTTATCTTTAACCCGTTCTTGTATCGCCGTTGCAAAAGTCCGTGATAATGAAACTTAAACAAACCTCAAGTTTGTATGGCTAAATAAGTAAGCCGATTTTGTATGAATTTATATTTTTAAATAAAAAAAAATCGCCAAAAATATGTAAAAAAATAGTTCTTGCTGTCCGTATTCTTTAAAATTTTTATCGGTTATAATCATAACAGGATATAAACATAACAGTTTGGCCCATGCCAAAATTTCGTGAAAAAATGTTATTATCTAGTTGTAAAAGAAATATGTTTTTCTTATCACTTTTTTGCTTTTTTTTCGCGTCGCGTATTTTAACAAATACATTACTAATTAAAAATTACTTTTTGGGTTCCCGCTGCCTACAGTAGCGTATACCTAGAGTGCTTTGTATGCACCAAAAAATCTTTCCAAATTAACCTACTTTCGGGGGTCCCTGTGCCTTTGCAGCGTATAGAATGTTACAAACAACCCTTTTCCGAACGAACCTCCAGCATGGATCCTCACTGCCTACGGCGAACCATAGAGAAGGTGTGCTGCTCAAGCGCCAGAAAACTTGTAGAGAATCGTAAGTTCATTTAACAGAAGAAAATTTCGCTGCTATCAGGCAAATAAAACCCGAGAAAAGAATACGCCGCCATTGTTCGAAAATGGTTGTAACTGACGTCTAAGATTAATTTTCGTAATGAAGAAAGAAGGTGAATCGTAAGCCAAATTGAATGAATCAATCCCCGTTGAAATCGGGCCCATAGAACCCGAGAAAAGAATGCGTCCTTAATGTTCAAAAATGGTAGTAACTAAAGTCTAAGATAAAATTTCATAATGCAGAAAGTAGCTGAATCATAAGTTAAGTTGAATGAATCAAGGGGGAGAAACCTTTGTGGGCAAATTCTCAATTTTTTGCATAATATTTGTAGTGAGCAAGCGTCAGCTGAAGCCGAAAAAGAAGATTAATATTCTAAGAAGGTGGTAAATGGAGGGTCGAAGGAAATTTTTAGTAATTTATAAAATAACTGTAGGACCCCAAAACCATGTTAAAGAAAATTGCAAGGTAATCGGATCATTTTTAAGGAAGCTGCACTAAGGAGCCCGAAAAGTAGATTAATATTTAATAATACCGGTAGCTGGGGTCTGAGAAATTTTTTTCTAATTCATATAATAGCTGGAGGACCTCAGAAGTTGTTAGAAAAAAACATGTGAATCGGATCATTTTAAAAGGAGATATTGTAAGGGGCTCTAAAGGGGCCAACTCCAGTGTTGCCAGATTGGGGACTTTTTTAATTCAGATTATTTGACTCTCACCAGTTTTTAAAAATAGCATAATTCGTGTTAGTTTTCAGAATTTTTAATCTATTTTTAAATTGACCGAATATTTCTATTAAAGAAAAAAAGAAAAAAAAAAACGGTGACAATCAACAATCTGGGGACAAAAAAGTCCCCAATCTGGCAACACTAGTCAACTCATACTTGAGAGAAAGATCCTAAGATGAAAATTCGTTAAAAGCTTCTAGTTCTTATATCTTCTACATAACTTGAAGTCGAAAAAGACGATTAATATTCTAAAAAGGTGGTACTCGAGGACTAAAAAATTTTTTAGTAGTTTAGAAAGTGGCCGGAGAACCGTAGAATCAAGGTAAAGAAAATTGCAATAGAATCGGATCATTTTTGAAGAAGCAACACAAAGGGGGCAAAGAAGGAGATTAATATTTAAAAATACTAGGGAATCGTACCCGGGCTTCCCGGGTTAAAGAATACAGGTGAAAACATTTTTTTTAATTGAAAACTAATAATTTTGTTATATGCAATAACTTTTTTAGATTGCCCACTTACATTAAAAAAGCATTTTTCATATGGAAAATATGAATTTTGCAATCAAATAATTTTTTTAAAATTATCAAAAGCGATATTTTCTTATTAGCCGCATGCTAAGAGTTATTTGACCAAGATTTTGCTACTTATGCATTATTTTATATTCTGATAATTTCAGAGCTTACACATGTCTGTTAAATTTGTGTTTTATTTATATTATTTTATTTATTTATTCATTCATAGAGAAGGTTTTTTTTTAATGGTATTAGCCGTAAGAAAATGATGAACTCTTTATTTTGTTTTAAGTCAAACGGATTAATATTTCGCAATCGAGCTCCGCGCGATATAGATAAATTAAAAAATATTTTATGCTTTAAAATTGTTTTTAAAACCACAGGCAATCAGTAAACTCAGATGAACTTTGCAAACAAATTCCATTTGAAAAAAAAAATCCTATTTGGTGATCTAAAAATTTAAATTGTACGATTACAAATATGTTAGATTTGTGTTTTTTCAATATTAATCTTTTATTTGTTTATAAAAAAAAGTATGAATTTCGTTAATTTGTCTTTCACAAATATGTTAGATTGGTGGTTTTTTTAATATTATTCTTTTATTTGTTGATAAATGAAGTATTAATTTCGGTATGCAAAAATGTCAGAAACAAATGCTGAAAAATGTTTGTTACTTTATGCGCAAAATGTTTATTATTATGTATTGAAACCGGCACGTGATAAGATAAACTTAAAAAAATCATGCTGAAAAATTATTTTAGAAAATATAATACATCAGTCAATTAAGATAGAGTTTTTAAACAAATTGCATTTGAAAATAAATTTTCTTTCCTATGCGACGAAAATTGCAAATGTACGATGGTCAGAAGATTAAAAAATTGCAGTAGCGAAAGTTTGAAGATCGAAATTCGACTATGAAGGCCATTCGTAAAATGACGTCAGCGTTAAGCACAGATACGTTTGTTCTTTATAATACAGATACTTAATCTGTAAAATATAATAAAGATCAGTTATTAGGATGTGGTTATAAAATGAGGCTCTTATGCTTGGTATTCCGGAATGAAAAACAGCAATTTTCACCTTCTCAAAATTTCATACACACTTCTCATATCCATATTCATCCTTAAAAAAAAAAAAAAATTATATTTTGTTTTATCATTTAAAAATCATTTTAACTCAAAACTTGAAAGCACGATTATCAGCAACATCTTTTATGTGAACAGACGGGCTCTTTACTTGAGACTCTAATCTCAATTCCGGAGAGTAAAAAATTGCGTAATTTATGTTTTTTAGACGTATTTGTGTTAAAATGTTTAGTATTATCTAAGAAAATGATCGTTTTCTTTTGAATATGA
This sequence comes from Maratus speciosus, assembly GCA_963932465.1. Classification (NCBI taxonomy): domain Eukaryota; kingdom Metazoa; phylum Arthropoda; class Arachnida; order Araneae; family Salticidae; genus Maratus; species Maratus speciosus. The sequence goes on along the minus strand of OZ010791.1, from coordinate 316,715,485 downwards.
CTTCATTTTCACTTAAATAAGCATTTCGCCTAGTGTCTGAAACTTAGTATCAGTACACATGCAGAAGGAAAAACAATATAGAAAATTTTTGAGGAAAAATGCGTGTTTTAAAAAGCGGTATGTCATTTTCCGTTATTATGCCCCTAATATAATATTCTGCTCCTAATGGGATTTTGCGACACTAAACCCTGTACAACAATTTTTATGAACAAATTTGAAATTTTATCAGAAAATAGCATGAATAAAGATAAAGAGACCTCATTATTTCTCTTTTGTCTGCAATAATGAAAGCTATCTAATTTTCACCATTTTAAAGAAATTTCATAAAATGCTTATATTGATGATATAAAATTAGGAAAAATTAAATTAAACAAATTATGTTATTTTGATAAAATTATAGTAGAATGTCCTAAAGAATAGCATTAAAATTTTATTATTCGAGAGAATTTTGGACAAAAACTTCAGGAACATGATATTATTTTAAACCACGAATTATTTGTTTGCTTGTATAACTCGGTGAATCAAATCCATCCATGTGAGAATCACCAATTTCTGTTTTATAAATCGCTATTAGTTACATGTCACACCTCTTTTATAAAGACACTGAATTTTTGTAAAACATTGCGTCTTATCAGTGTGTGATTTCGATTACATTATTTTCAAAAGTGAAGCATTTTCACCTGTGAAGAATTTCAAAGCAGCTGGGCTGTGAAAATGACGCACATCTACAAAACATAATTCACGTTTAAGAATTAAAATACACGCTTTTCTATAAAATGACATCATTTGCATCCGCTATAGCAATCCACTTTTACAATCAAGTCTTAAACTTTTCTATAGAAAAGTATGCATGTGACGTCATGATCACGGAATAACAGACAATATTCTTGACATAGCCTATATTTTAATTTCAACTTTTTTTTCAGGTTTTATGAGAAAATGGCAACAAAAAGATACAGTATCTCCTATTTTTGACTATTTTCCGTTTTCTTTCAATGACTATCAATAGAAATGGCGAACTTTTGTTGCCACGATAAGAAAAAAATATTATTAAAAACTACAAAAAAATTAATATCTCAAAAATAAATTGAGATACAGCTTTCAAACAAATTGCATTTAAAAGAGCATTCTTTTCCTTATACGACGGTGTAAAAAATTAAAATGTGCAATGTTTAGAAGTTTAAAAATTTACAGTACAGAAAATTGCAAAACCAAAATTTTTCAAAGCGTTGCCATTCGCAAAATGACGTATGCGTTACGCACAGATATGTTTGTCCTTTATAATATAGCTACGTAGCTGATGTCTGAGAAAAATTTTTGTATTTCATATAGTAGCTGGTGGACCTCCGAAGTTGTTAGAAAAAAACAACACGTGAATTGGATGACTTTTAAAGGAGCTATAGTAGTGTGCCCTAAAGGAGCCAACTGACAGTTGAGAGAGGAGCCCTAAGATGAAATCTTTTTAAAAGGCTCTGGTACTTAGCGCTTAGGAAAATAATTAAATAATACAAATTTAAAGAAAATGGGGGAAATTCTTAAAAAAGGGCCTAAGGCGTCATTAAAATTAGGATGGCATAGGTCCGGGGACAGGAGTGCAAGACTAAAGTTTAAAGTTAAAAAAATTGATAAGGTGACACAGATAGGGGAAAGGAGTGAAAAAAAGTACAGTGAACAAAAACTTCAAGGGGTCCCAGACCCTTACCCCATGGGGTCAAGATCTTAACTAGAATGTAGAAATGGATGATAAAATTAATTTAGAAAGGTCCCCGAAAATGAAGAAGATCGAATTAAAGTAGGGCAAGTTATTAACCATTTAGGAGTTACAGGGATTCAGTTTTCTTTATTGATATGATCCATTGTCAACATGCTTTCTCCTTCTCCCTTGTCACCTTCGAGTTTTAAATACATATCTTTAACGATTTTCAAATATACATCTTAATTAGTTATTTTTATTTATTTTTATTTATTTTTATCTCTTTAGTTCAATTTTTAATGAATTCCTAGTTCATTTTGTAATTCTCTCGTCACTTTTTTTTCCAAAAATTAAGAAAAATTACCGACCAAGTTTTAAAAAATTCGATTTTTGGATGCAGAATTTTTTTATACGGGTGCATACCGAGTTCCGAATGGATACCTCAAATAGTTTTCTTAATTTTCGCTAAGTAGTGAAAATTAAAAAATATCTTCGTCTGCTATTTCAAATAAAACAGGTGTTTTATTTTGAGATAAAAATATTGCATTTTTGAAGCAAATTGAAAAAAACACTAAAAATCGCATAAAAAATTCGTGAAATTCAAAAGTCGCTGTACGAATAAACTTTATTGAAAGAGGGCAAAATCTACTATATTGGTCTAAAAGAATGAAACCCTATTCCTTTTATTAACGCGGAAAAGACGTTGCGAAACCTGAAAAACGCTTCATATCGATTAAACAAAATAATCCAAAAATCCAAAATCGGGTTTCGAGGTGCAAATCTACATACATAGAGATATCTTTCTACCAAAGTTTCTAGCTGTACGCGCAGTGGTATCTTCAGAACACGAACAAAACACACACACGCTCACACACCTACCCACAAACTTCATTCCCTATTATTATAGATTACAAAAGAGCTAACATTTGGAGGCATAAATGAAATCACTTGTAGTTTAGAGCCCATCTTAATTTTTTCAGCGCTTATTGGTTACGTTGCTGCTTTGTTCTCCCCTGAGATGCGCGATATAAAAAGGAGCTATCCACTTTTGCAGATTTTCGCGGAATATCATTTTAAACACACAGTATTGTAAAAATAAGCGAATTATAAAAACTAACATTGGGTTCAAAATATGGATATACTCTATAGTACTCTAGTAATACTACTAGAGCTCCAAACAAAACAAAATGTTGTCAGAACCTATAGTTAAACTGAAAATTCCAAGTTAAACTTGAAAATTGAAAAAAAAAAGGCAGGGGTTTAAGAGACCGCTCAACAGCAATTAAGGGTTAAATAGGTTATAAAATATTCGAAACATAGCTTTGTTTAAAATAACAATAATATAATTTCAATTATGTAAATGATGTTTTTTCGACAGGAAGCATTTGTAACACTTTCATAGTTTTTTTAGGGTTCCGTACTTAAAAAGTAAAAACGGAACCATTATAAGATCACTCCTGTGTCTGTCTGTCTGTCACAGCTCTTTTACTCCTAAACTATGCAACGTGGAAAGTTCAAATTGGGGGAAGTAATAAAGACTATTGACCCACATATTTACAGATTAATAAATATTCATAAATATTTTTAGGAAAAATGTAGATGGGCTAATTATGTTACTTAAAAAAATATTTTCTTTGTATATAGTGTGAAAGCTTTCGTAATGCTGAAATCAAAAATATAATTCATTTAATTTTAGGTATTATATTTTCAAAATTATGGTGGAAAATGAAGTGCAAAAATATGTCCCCCCCATCTAATTCCGAATCTACTGAAACTAAAATTATGAAAAAATTAGAGGTAGTAGACATTAATTTAAACCTTGCAGGAAAATTATAGCGATTACCCCAGATCACATAGTTTTTGAGAAAATCGCATTTTTCTGTTACTCTCAAATTTCGATTTACGGGCTTCAGCAAAAGTGTTGAGCAGCACTGGAGGTACCTATCGTAGCAGAAGTATAAAAGCATTGTTGATCATGAATTTTGGAAAAAATCGTCGGTAATTAGCCGAGATATTAACCTTTAAAGAGACGGACGGTTTGGACATACACAATGACAGGGACGGCGTACTCTATGCTCCATCGGCTTTTAAAGCCTAGATAACAAATTTTAAGGATATATTTATGTAATGCATTACCCAGTAGCAGTATAAAAGCAATAAACGTCAAATTGTTATTAATAGACTATTTTAATGAGAATTAATAAGATAAATACTATGGGATTCGCGACTCGTTTCCATTGAGTGGCTCTCTCAATACACCTACTATGTCTTTAAAGGTTAACTAGAAACCTGTATGGTATAACAAATATACGGAATAGGTATATTTGCTATTATTTAGGTTCATATACCTTTGAACTTTCATGGTATATCCAATTATACTTTTCTAGTATACAGGGTGCAAAGGAAAGTCCCTTTAAACTGAAAATACTTGTGAATGGAGAGAGCTACAGCTATGCAAATGAGGTAACGGTATAGCAAAGCGACTACGCCCGATTTTATGAAAACGACAGCAGCGCCCCTTAGTGGCGAAATTCGGAAGATAGCCACTGCAAATCGAAAACGAAAAGAGATAGAGCAAAATTTCCAGTTAGAAAGTTTTAGAGCATCAATTAATTAATAGAATACGACATTTGGTTTACATAAGACAAATCTTCGCCTGTTTACCCAAAAATATCCGAAATCGATGCACTCCATTTTGTGTAAACGTTTGAATGGAATAGTGAGAAGTATGAAGAAATACGCACATTTTATGCTATAAATGCGTACTTATCTCAATACATTTTGATAACATCACACACACAAAAAAAAGACAAACTGTCTCACAGTGATAAAAATTTAATATTCAGTATGTTCGAAAATTTCGCCATTGCTCACGATACCCGTTTGTATTCGAGAGAGTAATTCTGCATGCACATTTCTCAGCATGGAACGTCTTTTGCAAGCCTCTTCAATACGACGACATAGATTTAACCCTTTCAAGGGCGGTGGCTAGACGTCTAGACTATTATGTCTAAATGTTTTCTAGACGGTCTAAACGGGCTAGATTATTAGGTCTAGCCACCTAATTTTAATTCCAAAACTGACAAATGGCACCAAGAATATTTTAATAAACTTTTGGTTTTGTTATGAAAGGGCAAATTAGCGGAGTTTTCTTTTCGTTTGAATATTCTGGTGTCAGTCAATTATATCATCAGTTTACGAACAGAATTCTTCTGGCCCTAAAAGGGTTATTCTTAAATTTTAAATGCATTGGAAATTAAATCTTTACAGACATTACAGCATAGTACAACGTCACAATCTGCAATTGTGCACTGCTACATTTCTGGAATCTGAATAGGCAAAGTAGAATCGTCGCTCATCGATTTCGGACATTTTTGGGTATGTAGGCAACGATTTATCTTATCCGTGTGAACCAAATGTCGTTTCGTACTAATTAATTGATGCTCTAAAACTTTCTAATTGGAAAATTTGCTCTACCTCTTTTCGTTTTCGATTTGCAATGGCTATCTTCCAAATTTCGCCACTAAGGGGTGCTGCTGTCGTTTGCATTAGGTCGGGCGTAGTCGCTTTACTGTCCGTTACCTCACTTGTGTAGCTGTAGCTCTCTCCGTTCGCAAGTATTTCCAGGTTAAAGGGACTTTCCTTGGCACCCTGTATACCATACAGCTATACCCAACCCTACGTTGTATAGTTTTTACAATGTCTTAGTATTCTTTTAGCAACGGTATTTTTTTAATAATACACTTACTAATTCATATATTATTGTACGGAACCCTCTGTGCGCGAGTAATACTCGCACTTGACCGTTTATTTTCTATATTAACTAGGGGGCTCTGCCCCCTACCAGCTACGCTCTCCAACCCCCGTTCAGACTCTAAAAATCTGTTCATTTGATCGGCTTAAAAATATTATGAAAGATTGAATTATAATTTAAGAACCAGTAGTGATATCCCTGTCAACGGGTTTCCATTTATTTCTCTTTTAATGAAGGATTTTAAGGCCAAATAAGCTGTTGTCAGTTGAAGTTTTCATGTTTGATTAAATAAGATCTGAAAACATCTGAAACTTAGCTAATATAAAATGAAGTAAGTCAATAGAGTCTTTGCTTCCGGGTATTTTTTAGTAACGCTAAGAAAATGATTTTAATTCACACATTTTAAGTCTGGCGTAATTTTCACCAACCATTTCTTTCTTATTCACCTGGAAATATTTTAATTGTTATAAAGGAGATATTATGATTGGCTCTGTCTTTGGGAACAGTAATTAAAAATACTATTTCGAAATATGAAATAAATCTCACGTGTACGTGTAAATATATATATTAATTTAAACTGTTTGGCAATATTATTTGGCTATTTGAAATAGGATGTAATTTCACCCGCATTTACTGCTTTTAACGCATATTAAATAATTAATTGTTTTATAGTTTTCTTTTCTTTTTAAATACCCACGGGTATAAATTTTTTTATGACGTAATTTGTAATATTTCCCTGCTTTTAGCACGTAATCATTTAACTCTAATTTCATAGGGTTTTTTTCTGTATATAATAGTCACGTGTAAATAAATTTTTAATTTAAAGGAAATATTATTTGAGAAGTTTTTAAAATTTTGGCAACAATTTAAAATAACAAACTTTTCTAAAATATGTAAAAAAATATATAAAAAGTGGGGAAGGATTGTACTTTGTGCCAATATATTAAGAAAAAGAAGCAACGTATAAGGGCACAAATAAAATATGTTTAAAAGCATACAGCTGTTTCAAAACCTCTAAGGTTTCCTCATCAGTGCTTAAAATAAAAGCTAAATTAAAACTAAAACATTGTGTAAAAAAAAGGGGCGGGGAAGGTGGACAGAGAGTCAGAAAAGCGTACCTTTCAGCTCTACTGCCAACGGTGAAATGCGACATACGGCTGACAAACAGCTACGGAGTTGATCTCACGCGCATATTCAGGGAGACCAATCAAAATCCCCCTATTGCTCTGGAAGAGTCCAAACTTAGAAGGAGAAAAAGGGGGGGGGGTAGTGGAGAGAATTATAGAAAATTAAACTATATCTTTGAAAAATTGGGCGTACTGGATAAATCGTTAACTAAACTGTTTGAATTTTTCCATATGTGATAAGCTTCCCAGAAGTCCAGATCATAGATAGAAGTACATTTCTGTATTATGGAGGCTTCGGAAAATTTAAAATTATGGTTGTTGGACCAGCAGTGGTTGGCAATAGCGGAACGTTTAATATCACAATTTTTAACGCAAGTTTTATGCTCCCCCAAACGGATCTTAAAGGTACGCTTCGTTTGACCAATGTACATTTTGTTGCATTCGCAAGATATCCTGTAAATACCCCAATGTGAAAAACTATAAATTGGATGTTTCAGATTTGTGAATTGAATTTTATTAAAAAGAGTATAAACTACTTTAAAGTCAAATTTTGACAAGATTTTAGAAATTTGATGGCTTATTTTCGGAAAATATGGGAGTATAATTAAATTTTCATTACCGACAGTATTAGCCCTGGATTTTGTACGTTTACTTAGTTTGTTATGAATGGAATCGACGATTTCAGTTGTAAAACCTCGATCAATGGCAATGGATTTAATGTAGTTTAATTCTGTTTTTACTAAACTGTCAGAAGAACAAATATTTAAAGCCCTGTAAACATAACTGTTAAAGGCAGCCAACTTTTGATTAGGTGGATGGGATGATAGGCGATGTGGGGGTAAGGATACTGCGAATGGTTTACGGTAAACAGTAGTGTGAAACAAATTATTTTCGCGGAAAACCATAACATTAAGAAAGGGCAAACGACTGTTATTTTCGAGTTCGAAAGTGAACTGAATATGTTCATCTATAGAATTCATAATATCGAGAATATTAGTAAGATTAAGATCATCAGAGTTCAATAATGCAAAGCAGTCATCGACATAGCGGATGTAAAATGGAAAGGATAATATCTTGAAAAGGTTTGATTCGTAATAGTGCATGTAAATATCACTGAGGATGGGGCTGAGGGGGGAGTCCATGGACAAACCATCAGTCATACAATAAAAATTACCATTAAAAATGAATGTGTTTTGAGATAAACAAATGCTAGTAAGATGTATAAGCTCATAAATTTCGTAATATGAATAATGAAATTCTTGTAGGCGTAATTTAAGACAATTTAAAGCACCTTGAACCGGTACGTTAGTAAATAGTGATTTAACGTCGAATGAAACCATACTATTGTTTTGAGTACCACTGAAGCTACGAAGCTTATTAACAAACTCATAAGAGTTCCTGCAAGTGTAGATATTGTTAGAGAGCAGGGGGGAGAAAATAGAGGTCAGATATTTCGCTAATTTATAGGAAGAGGTACCAATGTTCGAAACTATTGGTCTAAAAGGAATGCCTTGTTTATGGACTTTTGGGAGCGTATAAAATCTTGCGCAGTGTGACACTGAAGGAATGAGGATAATTTAACGTTGTTGGAAATGAGAGGAGAGTGCTCGATAGCCGATTTTATAGCTTTCAATTCTTTTTGAGAAGGATCAGATTTAATCTTTTTATAAGGACCCTCGTCTATCAAGTCTTGTGTTTTGGATAGGTAATCAGACTTGTCCATAACAACAATCTGGCCACCCTTATCAGCCTTGCTGATAACTATGTCAGTATTAGATTTTAGATTTTTTATGCAACTCGATGCAGCTTTGCTGATATTGGATTTAGGAAGGTTATTATTGAAATTCACATTATTGGTGATTAAGTGTCTAATTGAATCCTTCTGAGAAGGGTTTAAGGCACTGAACTTGAACGCTCTTTCGATGGGGGCAATCACATGAGGAAAAGACGGTTTTGTAGTAAGTGCAAAATTATTATTTAATTTAAGATAATGAATTTCATCCTGAGTAAGGTTAGCACTTGAAAGATTGACAACGGCATTCTGGTTAACCAGCGGTAAGGTATTGGGTAAACTATTGTTATGTTTACTAGAGAGTAAATTAAATTTCGTTTTCAAAGTAGCTATATGTTTGGTAGATTTGCTCCTTGCACTATTCAATGGAAGTGAAATCGTGATGTGAGTTGGATAGATTAAGATGTAAATCATACAATTCCTGTTCAATAAGGGCAATCTTTCGACGGGTCTTCTGTATTACAGATCTTAACAGTGCGAGTTTCGTACGGAAAATAATTTTTTCAATTTTGTATGAATAAGTTAAATTACAATTGACAGAAATAAAATTCGGAATTATTCTATTGCGTTTACAGTTCAGAAGGAAAGCAAGGTGGTTGAGGTATCTGAACTTTTTCAAGCGTAGGGTGATAAATCTATTGCAGTTCGACATGTCATAAAATCAAAAGATAAAATCAAAAGGATAAAACAAGCAATCCAATGGCCCGTTGAAGCCGAAATACATAAAAAGTGGGGAAGGATTGTACTTTGTGCTAATATATTAAGAAAAAGAAACAACGTATAAGGGCACAAATAAAATATGTTTAAAAGCATACAGCTGTTTCAAAACCTCTAAGGTTTCCTCATCAGTACTTAAAAGTTAAATTAAAACTAATACATTGTGTAAAAAGGGGGGGAGGGGAGGTGGACAGAGAGTCAGAAAAGCGTACCTTTCAGCTCTACTGCCAACGGTGAAATGCGACATACGGCTGACAAACAGCTACGGAGTTGATCTCACGCGCATATTAGTAAAAAAATATCTCTGGAAATGCTGAAAATTTCCATTAAAATGGAAATAAACCCTCAAAAAATTAGTCAAAAAAAGAAATGCAGTCTGTACATCGGGAACTTCTAATGTGTAAAATAACCTAAAAATGATTAAATTCCTATGTATAGTTTTCGCTCCTACAAAACTTTATTAATGGAACGATTTTGACCAATTTAAACATTAAATATCTCTTAAAATAATTCTTCGATTTGAAAACTGTCTGCATCAGCGTGTTTATCAAACATTTCTTTGTAATACCACCGATTTACATATTTTTGTATGCAGTAGTGTTCTTAATATTAACGAAGAAATGCCATAATTAAGCGTTCAAAATAGGTGCCGGTCTACCTGGAAGATTTTACACAGATTTTCATTGGTCCATTTCCAAATCGTTACTTTTTTTAATATATAGAAGGATATGCTCGCAATAAAACAAAACATATGTAAAAACTATGATAGTGTTAAGATTGCTTCATAAATAAAAAAAAAAAAAATCAAACACATGGTTGAGTCGGATCTTGTAATTAATCTTGATATTTAAATCGTCTTCAAACAAAAATCGATAAGCGTAGCAATCGTAAACTATATTAAAATACTCAAAAGCTCGGCGAAAAAATATGATTATAGGGTCAAAAATCAATGCTTTTCTACCTATATGTTTATCTTAATAATTAAATATTTATTTTCTCCTGTTCCTTTTGCAAAAAAGCGACTATAACTCTAGTTTTTAATGATGCAAAATATGTATCCTTTCTAAAATTAGCAGACCATTTTATTGCATTTTCTTCACCGTATTGTAAAGCTAAAGTAAAACAATGTAATCCAACATAAAACTTTTGGATTTACGTTTCTTTATCTTTTTTTTCTTTTAGCTATATCAACTTTTAAAAACTATTCTTTATTTAGGAAATGTTAAAAAAAATACTTCATTATAAATAAAACGCCAAATGTCGACTAAAATTTTATGCTTTTTTTTTTCAAGATATTTAAAAGATCATTTGGGATTTTTTCATTTTCTCTATAGAATGATAAGTTAATTTTCACATGAAAATGTCACGTTCCTGGGTAACGTCACGTTTCTGTGAGAAGGGTTTTTTAATTGTCGTAGATTATGCTATTTTTTTTCCGAAAGAACGAAAACATGAAATCTTATAATAGAGGTCGTATGATTTGTTTATCATTAAATTTAAGAAAATTATGCAAAATAAATTAATACACGAAAATGTCACTTGTGTAATTACATGCTGTGTACTCTTATTAGAATGAACGAAGTAAATCATCTACTAGGCTACACAAATTACATTTTGTCGTACACTTTACAAAAAGACTATTCAGTATTTTGACTTGAAATTAAACATAAAAATAAATTATAATCTGCAGATTTGCACAATATTATTTTTTTTGCAGAATAACCTTAAAAAATGTATTATTTAATTTAATTTATTTTACATGTTTTTCCATCACGGACAAATTTTTTTGCAAATAAAAAATGAAACACGTATATTTTCAGAAGAAAAATTAAATCATGGTCATTATAGATAGAAACTTGATTAATTAAATAGTTTCACGATTTCTTTTATGAAATTTTTAAAATACCCTTTTTTATGAAAATTATAGCATATTTTTAATGAATTAAAATTTGTAAAAATTCAATTATTTACATTCAATTATAAAAGTATTTTTCAGTGTTAAGAATTCCAATACACAATTTATTCTTATCGTGTGAAATCATTTACTCAGACGATACTTACACATTTTAGCCTGCGTCCAGTTGTTACATACATGTATTTTTTTAAAGTTGTTGAGGTCTTCACGATGTTTTGTAATTATGTTAGGGCTTTATTTTGTATATTTTGAGGATTATAATTTAGCAGTTATCGAGAAAAAGGTATATGAATAGCTGCTGTTTTACTTGTCATTTCGCAACTGATACCGCCAACCTCAAACCATAAGTTTAAAAGAAAGATTTTTTTTACGTAAATATTATAATACTTTCTTTCAATATTCCGAAGGTTTTAAACTTTTATGAATTTAACTTGAGTTGCTCGTATACTAGCCAAAAATCATTTTTATTAAAACCATTAGTCCTTTCGTAAAATATCGAACTTAAAAATCGTGCTATTGGTTGACCTTGAATTCCTCTTGCAACAAATTCTCTTGCACACTCATTTGTTCGCTCGCTCCTCGCCCCCCCCCCCACCCCCACCTCCTCGCACTTTATTTTCGACATGCTTAATTCTATAACATATGCGCTGTTATTCACTCTATATATGTCATATTAACTACTACGCATATTTCAAATACAATATGGGAGATAATAAACAATATTTCCCATCATTTACGAATCAATTTTGAAATACAGTCGAACCTCTATTTAACGAAGTCGCTAAATCCCGAAAAAAAGTTCGTTATATGGAAAATTCGTTAAATAGAGAGTCACTTTTTAAAATACTTTAAACTAAATAAAAGATATTTTAAGCCAATAAACACTAAATATAATTAAAAAAAGTAATTGATCACACTTTTTTTTAATAATATATATCTATTTTTTTATTTATTTTATCCATCAAAAATAAATCTGGAAGGGAAATAAGAATGAAACAAAACATTGTCTGGAAATAAATTGTATTTTCATTTAAAAAAATAATTTTACATTAAAATCACGGTTTTTTATTATGGTTGATAAGCTGTTTGGAGAAACACCAAATTTTAAAGCAATATTCTATTTCTTCACGTCTTTATCCACCTCATCAAGTATTTTTTTTTTTTTTTTTTTTCACTTTTGCTCTGACACTTTCGAGCTACAAGAACCGAAATTACCAGCACGACTGATCAACAATCTAGAAAACGGGAGACTCTAGTTTAGGGATACGGTGCAGCTCAATTGAGGATTAAAGGAAGGTATTGAAAGCTTGCACTTCTTGGATAAAAAACAAAGAATCACAGCGACTTAAGTGTTCTCGGTGAGTTAGGTGCCTGGTAAGACATGCTCCTGGTCATTGATCATCATAAAATGTGTTAAAAGAAAGAATAAGTTTGAAATGCCTAGTAATATTTTGAGAAATGGGGAGAAAAAAATTTAGATCCCACGAAAAAGTTCGTTAAATAGAGAATGCACTTCGCTATTTGGAGGTTATTTTACGAAGAAATTCGCAAAATGTTCTTGGTTCCAAGGAAAAGTTCGCAAAATAGAGGTTCGTTAAGTAGAGGTCCGACTGTATGTTAAAAATCATGAAAAAATGCACTGATTAAGATATTATTTTGTTCGTAGAGGCAAAAGAGGGAAAAACCTTAGTACGTTCATTTCTAACCTATGTCAAAGAGATTAAAACAATTTCCAACTTTCCCCTATTTAATTCCTTTTTTTTTCATCCCCTGGCACTGGGCTATAGCCCGTACTCAAGAGGTTAAACCATAATTGTCTAAATATCCAAAATAAAGACCTAAAATAATTACATAAATATTGTAAATGCCTCAATAAATTAAAAAATACATGTATATAAAAATTAGAAGAAGTGTGGACTAATAACCTCGTCTGTTCTGGCTTCAGGCCCTTGATTAGCGATTTAGGCAACTATAAACCTGTACATATCGCTCACCCGCAAGAAAAGCGACACATCTCGACAAAAGTAAATTTCACAGGAGAGGCAAAAGAAAATTTCCATAATTTTACTGTAACACGAAATTATAGCACTTAGCTCTTCATGCAGGAATAAAAACGTGCATAAAAGCTTAAAACCCTTAAGAATGAAGGCCTAGGATGAGGTTTGGAGAGTTGAGTAATCTTACCTCCCCACACAATCCACCCCTTTTTTGTAGTCACAAATGGACATATGGAGTAATAAAGGGATTTTCCGTGTAACTACAAGTATGAAATTTTTGTGTAGCAAGAAGTACTTTTGACAGACCTATTAATGGAATAAAACGCAAAAGGATTTTTTGCGAGATGTGTCACTTTTCTTGTGGGTAAGCGATATTTTCTATCGCTCATCTACTAAGAGAGGAAAACTTAGTACATTCATTCGAAACCTAAAATAAAGGGATACAAATAATTTTCAGCTTTCCCCTAATTAATTCCGATTTCGGCCTTTTCCTCCTCCCCTACCACTGGGCTAAAGGGCTACTTTCTGAAACTGAAGATAATAAAATCAGGATTTTTAGAATTTCAATACAATATTTAAGGGGTCTTGTACCTTTTAAACGCGTCGAAAATTAACGAAAAACTACAAAGTTTGAATTAGTCTATCATCAAAACCTTTTTATGTATAAACATGAAATTTTGGATATAGATTAAACTGATTGTGCTTTGTAATATACTACCAACAGAAATTTATTAACCCTTTACAGAATTTGTGTATTGTTGAAATCAAAATAGCTCTTATTTTTATCCTATAAGTCATTGCGCGCATGATATCTTGAGAAAGTATGTATGGAGTGTCATGAAATTTGGTAAATATACTAAACAAAATGTGTGTTTAAAATGATCTACTTTTAAGTATTTACAATGGTAATATTTTTAGTTATGACTATTTTTATTCATTAAAAATACAAAATTTTTATTTTTTTTATGAAAATATTTTTTTTATATAGTTAATGAAATAATTTTAGCCTAAGAGTAGATCATTTTAAACACGCATATATGATTAGTATCTTTACCGAATTTCATGCGAATCCATACATACTTTCTCAAGATATCATGCGCGCAATGACTTATGGGGTAAAAAAGAGCTATTTTGATTTCAACAATACACAAATTCTGTAAAGGGTTAATAAATTTCTAATGGTAGCACATTACAAAGCACAATCTATTTAATCAATATCCGAAATTTCATGTTTATACATCAAAAGGCTTTGAAGATAGACTAATTCAAACTTTGAAGTTTTTCGTTAATTTTCGACGCGTTTAAAAGGTACAAGACCCCTTAAATAATAATGCTCTTTACAATTTTGCTTAAAATATTCTTTAGTGAACTGTGGTGCTTCAGACAACACGGCATTGCCCACATACCAAAGCAGCAATTATTTCATATTGCAGGCTCAGCAGGTCACTTGTTTCCAGCGTTCATCTCCTCGAACCGCCCATTTTCTTCATTTTCATAGCAGAATTAAATAATATCCTCATTGTAATTGAAATGATTTACATGGAAGTTGAAAAAAATATTTCCTTGGGCTTTTTTATCTTGCTCTGTTGCTATTATTTGATCCCGTAGCTATATTTTGAAACAGATTTTGGAGAACAAGTTTTAACGAAAAAGAATTCGATTTTAAAGGCATTATTATAATTGTCATTATTATTCGACATGCAGCCTATTTGCCACATATGCACCTTGGAATTCTATCAATCCTAGGCGAAGGAAATATTTCATAAATCTCTCGGAAACACGGGTTTCCTTAAAGAAATGGAAAATTTTCATAATTAATGCAACAATAATTATGACATTTGTTTAGCAATAGTAATTAGCGAATTAGTCAGTAGGGTTCATGATATTTATACATTATTAATATTTTAGAGGAAAAATATTATTTATTAAATTATTGTTATTATGAAATTAAAATTTGTCATAATACGAAACCACGATGTCAATTGATAACTTCAAGTATTTCAAAGAGTTTTCTTACAAAAAAGTCGTTTATTAGAAGATAGGTATTTCGTTTGTATTTCTTTGATTCATCTTCATTTATTTACACAATTTAAACGGCAAACGATTTTACCTTTATTAACATTGATTAATCTTACTTTTCATTAACGGGCTACTTTATTTATGCGAAAACTCCCGCTCGCTACAGTTAATCATGTGGGAAATTTAAAAAAAATATCTCGATTGCATTTCGATATTTTTGAATGACATTTTTTGAATTGGATAGCTGAGGCCTTTTTTTACTTTTCCGATTTTGATTGAAGGTTTTTTAAGAGGATACTTTCACTTGCGAAAACGGTTCCGAGATCAATAAAAAAGCATATAAACAATGTCGAAAAAGTAAAAAAAAAAACGTTTTTTGTGGAGATAGACCTCAGCTATCAAATGAAAAAAAAATGTTTAAAAATCTTGAAGTAAAAACGAGATAGTTAAAAAAAAAATTCTCCTATTGGAATAACGTTAGTGAGCGGCAGTTTTCGCGTAAGTGAAGTAGCCTCTTAAGGTAATTTGAATACAAGATATTCTAAAATATGAAAGATCTGAATAAACGTGCTAGCTATGCTTTCTGTGTGCTTTTGTAGTGAAAGTTCGAACGTTAGTATACATGCAGTAACAAAGGAACAGGTTACCAAAGGACCAAAGTTTTTTTTTTTTCAAAAAAAAAAAAAAAAAAAAAAAAACAATTATGGCCATTTTTTGCCCATTCTGACCAGAAAATCAGCGTTCTAACTTTTTACGATTGCTCTTTCATCTTCACCTAATACTTCATTTATAATTGCTGTTTCATAATAATAGAAGCCATCAGTCCTTTGAAGAAAATGATCCATTCCAAAGGTATAAGTTAGATTAACTCGGATAATCGGGACTCTACTGTATCTATATTTACATTTATTTTTTTTTCATTGGGGGTCGATACTTAATTCTGAAAAAGCAGAATTCCTGTTCTCTAGTTTTTTATATCTTTCTTGGAAATTATTTTCGAAACCGTAAAAAATCGGTAAATTAAGATACAGTTTTGAAACAAAGTGAATTTAAAAGTCCTCTCTTTCTCCTATTCGACGGTATAAAAATTGAAATCGTGCGACGTTTAGAAATAAATAAATTTCCCACAAAATGAAAATTGATTGATCAGACCGTTGCCACCGTTCATATAATGCCAGACTTACTCACGGACATATTTTGCTACATAATTTAAATAAAGTTTTCCAACTGAGCGAAACAATGATCTACCGTTTGAGCTACTGGGCTTACAACCGGCGGACGGCGCAGGGAGCTCAAACGGTAGATCTTCGACAGTGTAAGTCAAAGGTCCAGAGTTAGAGTCCTAGCTTGGGAATTTTTTCGCTCAGTTGAGAAAATTTAATTCGTACGATAACTTTACCAATAAGTATGATGAGTTTAAAATGTTAGTATACAAACGTCTGTTGTGGGTCAACCATGAGCGATGCTTGCAAGAATGTGGCTTGAAGTGACTGTGGCCTCAAAAACCTTCTTTCAGCGAAACCATCATTGCTAAAATGTGGCAAATAACGTTAGATATTTCAATATCAATGCAGCAAGTAACGAAGCAATATCAAGAATTCGTTTTTAAATTTTTCTTATAAATTACTTATTTTACTTCATTTTGTTTTTTAGAAACTTACGAAAAAGAAAGATTAATTTACGAAGTTCTTATAATTTTAATAAACAGTGGACGAAAGAATTCCCTACAACATAATGAGGAATTGAAAGGACTATTACACTGTTAAAAATTTGCAGCAAACTCTCCAGTCATTCGAGCGTTTTTATAGAAAATATATAACCGTAATTGAATTTTTTTCTGACCATAATATGGGCAATAATATGGTCAGAATAGAGCAGTGATTTCCAACGTGGGGGGCCATTTGACTTTTTAGGGGGGAAATTCCAAATTTCTTACCCCATTCGCTCTTAGTTTCCTTTATCTTTTTTCTTTTTAATTAATATGTTTTTTTGAAAAGAAATGTTGGAGACTAAAGATAAATGGAATACAAGCAAAATTAAAAAAAAAAATCTGTTTTTTAATTTAATAAATTTTTTTTCCTATTCTAAGATATAAAATAGAACGTACACCAGAATAATTATACGAATAATTTTTTAAATAGTTTGATATGGTATGTTTTTGCTGTATTAAAAATCTCTATAATTTTCCTGGTTAATACTGTATTTAATCTAATATTTCGTAATGCTTTCGATTATTTATTTAAATGAGCTTTCTACTTCTGTTCGCTCTGCTACACTATATGACCAAAGGTATATCTATTGATTAGTGTCAATTTAGCATACACAATATTGCACGCACTACTGTATTTGGATACAATCCGTCATCTTTTTGTTTCATTTTGGGAACAACGGATTTTGAGCTTATTCTATAAACGATTATTATCAGACTTTTCAAACCATGTTTTTCAGACTTTTACAAAAGCTGCTCTATACAGGTCTGACTCTATACAGGATCTGGAGCGGTCTGACAGACCGCTCCAGATTTTCTGGCATTCATTTCCACCCCTCAGAATAGATAATGATCCTCACCCTTACGTCTACCTTACTGAAACGCCCACCCCCTCCAAGGTCACATTCCGCTTGTCATTCTGCTAGCTGCTTTTGTTATTTTTTTTGTAACTCTTTTCATTGCGAAAGCGGTCTGTCAGACCGCTCACAGTAGTTGTGGTTATTTTTTCGTCCGAGAAGAATTTTTTTATTTTTATACTTTTTTTCATGATATTATGGGAAAAATGGAATCTAATTATTCGAGAAAGAGACCAGTGTACCTCAAACGAACTAAAATTGAGGGGCATGTCAAAAATTAGTCGGATATAGAATATTCAGATTCTGAATATTTTTAAAATGAATTTATTGAAAGTGATCACGATTCCCGTTTACAATTATCACTGGACGATGTAGAAAATATTTCAAGTAACTCCGAGTATTTTTATGGAAAAATTAATTTTATATCGACTACAAAAGAACTAAATCGTATTGTTCGAACTCCGAAACATAATATTGTGGTGTTTCTGCCAAGTTTAAAAGATCCTGCAAAAACTGGGCATAAAGCAGAAAAAAAAAGAAACTTGGAATTTGCTATTTGTTAAAAAAGTTACATAAATTACAGTTAAATGAACTAGTGTAAGAATTAAAGAACTTAAATTGCGTTATTCTGACCAAACGAGACACGAACTTAGTGATGCAGATGGTATTGAAATAAAAGCATTTTTTGGATTATTATTGTACTCAGCAGTTTTCAAATCAAATCGAGAGTCTGCTTTCAATGTTGGAGAATGCTAGGCATTGACTGTAACTGAATGTTTTGTACTGTGTAGTTAAAAAGGTATTGTTTTAATTTATTTTATTTCTATGGTGACATATAAATTCTCTGTATTTAACTCCATTAAAAAAATTACATGTAGATATGTACGTAAACTTTAATTTACGATTTTTTATTTATATAACGATAATTTTTATGCAAATGTAATCAAATTTTTACTATTTAACTGTACCTTTATTAGATATTCATATATATATATATATTTTAACAAAAACATACATTTTTATTCAACGATTATTTGATGAGTTTAAAATTACATATTTCTTTTCCTCGATGTCCTACAAAAATCGCTTTCTCTCACTATTCTCATATAATGAGATACCAGGCTTTAGCCTTAAAAAATAAACTTCAATTTTCAAAAGATGATTTATAAATCAATTAAGTAGATAAGTATTGGTAAACAAAATACTCTTTACCACTTAGTTGATAATTTATTCATGTTTTGATTTAGCGGTCTGAGAGACCGCTCACAGTATTATGGGACAAATTTTGTCACAATAGTTAAAGGTTAAGAACTCTGCAAATTATAAGCAAAAAACTTGTCGAAATTTGGGACTGTTTTTATAAAAACCTTAATTTCTCTACCAGTATACATGCTATCCTCATAAAAATGAACACAGTATATTACAATAAGCCACTTATTAATAATCTCGAGTTTAAACGCTTTTGCTTCATTAGTTTTTACATGGTTATCTAAAAGATATTTGTTCTTTTTCAATTTTTTGACGATTCCTTATGGGGTTTCGGGAAAAAATTTTCGCGGAAATATATAACCTACATTACACTGTTTACACACCTGCAGTTTCAGGTTAATTCCTCACGAATTTTTCAAGATATTTAACAAAATGTCAAAAATCGCAAGTGATCGGTCACCTTTGGCCATATAGTGTATATGTCACATGAAGAATCTTTTACACGAAAATCTACTTAATTTTATATATAAATTTGACTATCTTGGGGATATTTAACCTGTAAAATTATGTGAAATACCAAAGCGAGGTATCACCAACTCAAAAAAATTGAGAAACCTTAAATAGCGCTAGAAAAGGAAATACTAGACAGTAAATATCTATAGCTCTACTGCAGGCATCCTACACAGTAAATAAATTTACATGATGACATACACAATTTAAATTTTTAAATCAGATAATACATGAAAGAGAATTGAGGCGTTGCCATTGTGGACAAACCTTGCCAGCTGCGATTTCGAGAAAAATGCTTTTGAGATTTTTGTGAAACTCTTTTAATCTAGTTTTTAAAATGGCCAGAGGAGACAAGAAAAATGTGTTGTTATGGGCCTACTTAAAATTATGCCTACTTAAAATTGATAAAGATGAGAAACTTGAAATGGTTGTATGAATTGTGTTATGCATAGAAACAAAATTTAGTGTCAAAAGCTTTTCCACCAACTCTTATTAAGTAAAAAAATAGGGAATTATAAAATATGTGAATGTTATTCATTTTAATTCTAAATGTAAGTCTTTTTTCAAGATATTTTATGAGGATAAAAATGCAGTCCGTATAACATTTTCTTTACCATTGAGGGGAGTTGGGAGAGTACAACAAAACTCTTTCTGGAAGAAACGCGAAGATGTGCAGCTTCATTGTATTTATAGAATTGTGTTAAAAACACATTTCCGATGGAAGATTAGCCTGTTTGATAAGTTAAAAAATGTGAGATAAACAGTTACTGTTAAGGCTCCTTTATACTCCCACCGTGTAAACAAAGTTAACTTATTAACACTATTTCTACCAAGAGGGGTCAAAAGACACATTTCAGATTTTAACTTACAATTATTCTCTAAGTTTAATCATTTCTCCACAATTAATTTTTTGACTTTTCGTACAATAGATGTTAAATTAATTCAGCGATATCGTTTTCCTCCAGCTCATCTTGGATATAAAAATATGCATATGGTATACCTATTTCTGCCATGAGGTGCCTTTTGACACCTTAAAGTTTTCATAATTTCTAATTTCTAAGGATTTCATAATTTCTAAGTTTAAACAATTTTTCACTTAAATATGAACACCATTTTACAGCATCATATCAGTTATAATCAGATTAGAGTCTCGATTTCAGTCGGAAAATGCAATAGTTGCTGCAAAACTCTGATAATCCCTTGTTTTCCGCCATCTTGTATTTTAGTGTAGTTCATTGCAGTGACTAGTTCCAAAAATTGAATAACGCGTTTTATTCGCCAGTTCTGGTAGTAAGTTCAGTACGCATGAATTTTGTTTTCATTCGTGTAAAAACTCTGGTATTGAATAAGGAAAGAATTTTATTACACTGCTGTCGTTATGATTACTGTTGTTGTTACAAAGATTGAATTTTTATACATAAGACTGAAAGTTTGTTACGTTAGTAATATTAAAATGTTTAATTTTCTAGTAAAAATGAAAAACAATGAAGAAGATAATATTTTGTAATTGTTGTCTTTGTTGACGTAAAACATGTTTCATTATATTTAGTATATTTGCATTTTGTAAATTGTTGAATCAAGCTAGAATTTATAACCTGCAATAAATTTAAAAATATAATTTGATAAATTATTATTAAATAATCTCAAATAAATACGCGTCAATGAATAAATATATTGCTCAAATATCTGTATTTAACTGATAATTTGAAATACCAACAGTTCTTTGCATTGAAACGCATTTATTTGCATTATAAGGCAAAGGTGTCAAAAGACACCTTTTGGTTGAAATAGGTATACACAAAATCGTAGTAGAAATAGTGTTAAATAATAAGACACACAATTTTCAGAGTGAGGAGAGGGAGGGGCATGATGATTTTATAGATGCTTTGGTAGGGTATGGCCAATAAAAAGTTGGGAATTACTGAAATAGAGTCGAATTACGGCTATTTGACTGCTGTTTTCTATAAAAACGGTTCAATGACCGGGCAGTTTGCTGCAAATTTTTAACACTGTACCGATGCCTATTTCTCTGCCCTTCAATGTCTTTTATTCTAAATTAAAAAAAAAAGAGTTTTAATATGATGAAAAAAAAGCCAACGAAATTCTAAAAATAAATTATTGTAAAGAATAAAATAAAACAGTAAATAAAATAACGAAACTCCAAAACTTGAAACAACCGTTTCATAATGCTTAATATAAAAGGAAGAAAACATAAAATAACTAGAAAAATAGGGAAAAGTGAATAAGATCTTAATCTTAGAAATACGAACTTTTTCTACTATAAGAAGTCATAAAAATTTTAAAACCCAGAGTAACATACTCCCAGTACTCAAGAGAGTAAGGAAGGGGATTATTTGTTTGTCTTAAAATCGTTGAGCTACTTTTTTTGTGACGTACTTAAAACTTTTGGAAGAGTTTTAAAAATAAATACATGATATATCTTTACGTAACATCAAACGGGTGGATTTGTCAAGAAGTAACAAGTTTCTGAATTTAATTTCTTATTGTAAAATAAATTTATTTATTTAAATTTTGATTAAAAAAAGCAAGAATAAATATAGACGTTATTGGCAGATTTCATTTACACACCACACTAATTAAGATGATTAATGATTTCGATACCTATGTATTATCCGTGCCAAGAACACAGATCGCCAAAATTGGTTTAAATCAGTTGATCGCCAATCACGTTTATGATTGTCAATCGTCAATCGCGCTCAAACCAATGAATTCATATATATGTGTTAATTGCCTAACGGCGTTAAAAATGGGTGAATAATACTAACGCAACGTAAAATAATATTTGAGTATTTAACATGACATTATTAGAAACATTTAAAATAGTTTCAAGATTAATTATTTCATTTAAAAATCTCTTTATACATAGAAATAAGTATTATTCCTATATACTCCCTCATTACAACTTTTCATGATTTTCATGTCCCTGAAAATGTGTTTAAAATAGAAAGTTTGTTATTCATGCTTAACCGTAAGTAGAAGTCTGAAAAAGTCATAATTCTTATTCTTTTAAATATCACTGTACGTACAACTATGGCTGAAAGATATGAATTCTGTTTTTCAGTATTTCTAAAAAGGGACTTCAGACAAAAAACCAAGGTAGACATCGGCTATACCACGGTTCCTTCATGTTACTGATACTCAACGTGCAATGGCTTCAGAATGAGACAGCATACTTTTCCTTATACCACCGATTTTATTTTTTTTTCTAACTAATTTTTAAAGGATTGTAAAACACTAAAAAACCTAGACCACATTCTTACTTCTCAAATAGCATTTTTTTCCACAATTTGTGAATAAATCAAATTTTCTCTTTGATTCCGAACCTTACCGAGCCTGAGACTGATATAACAAGTAGGTAATTGTACGTAAAACGTAGAAAATGTGGTCAGTTCGTACTATAGCGAGTTTTATAAATATTCAGATCCTGGTGCAATAGCTGTTGCACTCTTATACAAAAAATTCATGAATATAAAATTTATTACGATCATATATATTAAATTCAGTAATACCGAAATAATAAAATTCCATCTTAAATAGTACATAATCACCATGGCAACCTAGAATCATTATCTATCATGGGATATCACTGAATTAATTATGTGTGATAGGATTTAATAGAATGAAGAAAACTTTCTTTATATCTTTTTAAGTTTTGATTCGATTTTCATAAAATCTAAATGCCTGGGAAAATTCTGCACCGATTATATATATTAAATTTCACACCATTCGTTTGGGTTGTTTTTGCGCTGTTATATGCGGACAAACCAGACGAGGCTGCTACGTATTTATATAATTACGAACGTAATTAAAAACAAACCAGAAACCGCGTCGGAAAAATGTACTCACCGTCCTATATAAAACAAACATTGAAAGAGGGAGATTGTAATATCAGTTGCGTGACCAACAGCAGTGAAATACTACATTTTGTGAGTTTACAGGAAGTTTTATTTTATTTTATTGAATTTTTTTATAATATTACTCATTTTGAAAATGGATTTGCGCTATTCCGATAGGATGAAAGCGAAATGAATGTTGAAAAGTTGTGTTGTTGAATTTGGTTGTTGTTTTTATTTAAAAATTGTGAATTTATACCAGAAAATCTTGAATAGCAATTTTATTTTATTTTATTCACGGAATATACATGATTGCAATGCATGATTGTGCATTTATAGACATAGCCAAGACCTTTGATAAGCTCTGGCTTGAATACGTCATTTGCAAATTAATTCGGCTAAGTGTATCGTCCGGACTTATACACTTCGTATACTCTTACTTTGGCGATCGTCCGCATTAATCTTTTACGTCCGCATTAATAACGCCTTCTCTACACTCCAATTTATCATTTCAGGCATCCTTCAAGGTTCTCTTCTTGTACCGAAGCTTTTAAATTTATTTTTTAACGATATACCTCATACAGTGTTAACTTGTCTTGCTTTCTATGTGGACGATACCACTATTTACGTATCAGCACACATTCCATATTTTTTATGAAGAAACATGCAAAGACATCTTTAAAAGCTCATGGACTATTGCAACCTTTAGCGCGTTAAAGTTAACGAATACAAAACTGCTGTTATTTACATTTTTAGGACTTTCCCTACCCATATAGAATAACCTTTAATAACATTACCCTCCCTTGGAAAGATGACACCAAATACCTCGGAGTTATCGTTGAAAAAAAGCTTACCTTCAGAAAATACAGTATCTCAAAAGTTACTGACACATTTTAAAATTCAATTTAAAATCAAGTACTTGTCGTATAGGTTGCGGTTTGGTGGTTTGGGTTAAAATGCTCCTCACGATGAAAAGTTTTCTTCAAGCGAATGAAAAGTTTGGAACTAATTAGTTCCAAACTTCAATCATAGATTGCGCTACTTGTTCGCATGTTTGGTTCCAGACATTTTTTTGCGGATTAGTTTTGACGCTGTGACACAGAAATGACGACTCCCAACAGAGCCGTAGCAAGGTCTTCTGAGGTGACCCCCTAAACATATTTTTGGGCCCCCCCCCCCTCTAAGATTTTAGAGAAATATCTATATTTAATTTTCCACCCGAGTTCCATTTTATAACAACACTAGCAGAGTTTCGCTGGTCGTATTTTCCAAAACGAACTTTAAATTGAACGAATTTGTAGTTGTATTGCACTGCTTTCGGCAACGTACACCCATAGGGGCTATGTCCGCTCCGATCTCTAATCATACGAACCTTGAATTATTGTAATTTTTTTATATTTCGATCCAGATTAAATTCAAATTCAAATTTTCAGCATTTCGTTCACGTTGCTACAGGAACAAATTTGATATTTTTACAATGTGAATTTAATCAAAGGACTTGCAAAATTTAACTGAGAATTCTTCCATTTAGGAAAAAATGTCAAAAAAATCGGCGAAGGAAGCCAAAAATTGCATAAAAAAATTCGAAGTTCACAGAGAAATCAAACTTTACTGGGCTAAAAGCTTGAAACAGTTTTTTTTTTTTTTTTTTTTTTTTTTTTTTTTTTTTTTTTACGAATATTTAAAAAAAAACTACCAGAAATGTGAAAAAAGCAAATCATATAAAAATTCTCGAAAATTTTAAAAAACAGCAGAAGACAAAATTTGGCAAAAAAGTTTAAAACTGAATTCCTTTTACAAATGTTATAAACCGCTAAGTGTTGCTCATAAACAAAATAAATAAATAAAAAATATGGAAGTCGTTTTCGTATTTTTCAATTTTCTCTTCATTTTGACAATGCCATCCGCGTAGCCTAGACAGATTTTCTTTAAGCAGAAAATATTCACTTATAACAATTTTTTTCCTGCTCAGATTGGTGCCTTTTATTAAATATATATATATATACGTACAGATTTACTAATTTAAAAAAAAAAATTACTTTTGGGATGTCGTTTTCATACATTCCGGTTTTCTATAGTTCAAAATTGTCACCCAAGGTGAAATTAAAAAAAAAAAAATACCTTCGGATAGAAGGTACCTTTCTGTGGGCAACAAAGACGAGTGTAGATAATAATAAAGACAGAGTTTGTCCAGAGTTTCTTTTTGTCTGACCAGATGTTTTTCTGTTCAGGACAAAATTTGACAGGAAGGTTACCTGTATGCCTGAAGTTATGCACCCCGAAATAGATTTTTAAAATTTTTGACTCGAATTTTTTTTATTTAATTTTTTGTATTTTTTCGATTTCGTGCTTTTTTCCTTACATTCATAAAAGGAATCTATTTTTAATCCATTTATCCATTTTAGCCGAATATAATAAAGAAGTCTTCTTAGATTTTTAAATATTTCGCAAATTTTTTATCTGATTTTTAACTTTTTTTCGCGTTCCGACATGATTTTTTGACATTAGTAAAAGCAATCAGGTTTTAGTCTTTTAGCCCGATGCACTAAATTTCGTCCTTTGCGATTTTTGAATTTTTCACGACCGTTTTTTTTTCATTTTTTAAGACCCCCTGTGATTAGAAGTGATTTTATCTCACATTTGAAGAAATTGCGTCTTTAGAAAGGAAAATTTCTAGAAATTTTGATCTTTGATTCGCGACTTCTTCGTGTTATGAAGGAAAAAAAGTCATGCGTAAAAGTTCAGTTTCCAGTAGGGAAAAGTACAATGCAGCAAACTTGGCCGAACACTCCTGTGATTTGATTTCACGAAAATGGATCTTTATATTTAGTAAGGATGTTAGGTAATTTTTACGTTAGATTGGTGAGTTTTCTATATTTTTGCGGAAAATGAACAAATCAAATCAAAGCTTTTTTTTTGTGTATGTGTGTTTGAACGAAAAAAAAGTTACGGAAAAAATCCTTCAGTTCACTGATTTCTTTTTTTTTCTTGAGAGAGAGAGAGTGTAAAAGGAACCCAGTTTCAAACTTTTATCCCAATATAGTAAATTTTGCCATCTGCGGCGTGGATTTTTGACATCCCTAAAAGGAATCGGGTTTCAGTCTTTTAGCTCAATATAGAAAATATATCCATAGAAATTTCTGAATTTTTTACGAACATTTTATGTGATTTTTAGCGTATTTTTGTCTTTCACGGCAATTTTTTAACATTCCAGTTTCAATCTTTTGGCTCGGTATAATCAATTTTCTCTCAGCGATTTTTGAGGCCCCACCAGTGGCCGAGAGGTTCTGCTCTCGAAGCTGGTAGACGGGAGGTGCTGGGTTCGATCCCAATCGCGCCCGTCGGCCTAATCGTTCGGAGTTTTCGTGGTTTTCTTCGAGCCGTGGATCTTCCATGCGTTAATACGGATTAGGTTCCCTTAGAAAGACCCCCACGGAGGGCACTCGCCCCGGGCCTATATCCCTCGTGTAGATAATTGGCCGTCAAAAAATCAACCCAACCCAACTCAGCGATTTTTGAATTTTTGCCCAATTTTTTATAAGATTTTTACATTTTTTTTTTCATAGCAGGGTTCGCAAAAACCCGGGTTTTTCTGAAAAAACCCAACCCACATGGGTTTTTTCATGAAAAACCCAATTTTCCCAGGGGAAAATCGGGTTTTTTCAAAAGTATAATACATGCGTAATTATATTATTGTATACTATATTTTCTATATATTATATACATTATACATAAAAAAATACATTGTTCTCTTATATACAATATAATTGTAATGCTATTTTACAAGTTATAAATTGTATAAATTATATGAATTTAAATTAATTAAATGTCAGTGTTTCTCACAAATTAGTTTTAAATATAATAGAAGATATAAAATTGTTAATTTTCTTTAAATCAAATAATGAATAGAATATTAAAATTTAAAATATACAAGTAGGAAGAAAAAAAGGGGTAAACTAGTCGGATGTGCCAATCCCAAAAGTTTCTTCTATCTCATACAAGTTAATAATTCAAAATTCACTATCACAGTGCCAAAATTAAATGACAATTTATGCCCATCATGAGGTTTGTAAAATATAGATTTGATGAATTGGATGCATTTAACAAGGAGATATAAGTATCACTTGTTATGAAATTTACAACAAAACCTGATCAGTAACAATTTACGTCAACAGCTAACTGAATCTGAAGTTTGATGAAAATCCGAGCATTATTAGTTCTTGAAATAAAGCTATTGCAAAAAGTGAGATAAATGCAACACAACAGCGCCGCTTGGGCGATATACACCAAAAAATAATCAGCACCAGTTTATATCAAGGTTTAACTGAATCTAAATTTTTATTCAAGTGCGTACATTAGTTCTTGAGGTAACAGTTACTGCTGAAATCGCGAAAAATGCAGCATAGCAGCACTACCTGTTGGGCGATATGCACCAAAATTCAATAAGCAACAACTTAACTTGTAACTGAATCTGAAGTTTTATGAAAATCCGTGCATTAGTTCTTGAGATAAAGCTATTGCGAAAATTGAGATAAATACAGCATAGTAGTGCCACCTGTTGGGCAGTATACACCAAAAACTAATCAGCACCATTTTACATCAAGGTCTAACTCAATCTAAAGTTTTCTGAAATTCTGTGCATTAGTTCTTGAGATACAGCACCCGCAAAATTTTTTTCACATACAGACAGTCATTTTCTAAAAACTATCAAATTGTCTTCAGGACCTTTTTAAAACGTATAAATTCATCATGAACTGGAAGTCGAAATTTTTCACGAATTCAATACTTTCTTCTTGTAAAGATAGAAGAAAGTAAAAATACATATTTTTTTATTTCCATGAATATAGTTGATTTGAATTTTTTATAAAAAGACATACCTATAATCATGTACTATGTATGTTGCCTACTAGGTTCTATGTTAGTAAAGTATTTCAATGTGCTGAAATACATTTTTATTTTACTTCAGATGTGTATGTAATGGCTTTTATATATTAATATTTTTTCAAAATTAACTGAAATGACTTAAATTTATTAAATGCATATGTTGTTTAAAATTTTAAATTATATCTGAAAATTGAAAAAACCCACTTTATGGGTTTTTCAGTGAGTGGGCTTTTCAAGTGGGCCCATTCTGAAAAAACCCACCGGGTTTTTTCGAACTTGGCCCAGCTTTGCGGACCCTGCTATAGCAACGTGAGCTACGATGCTGGAAAATTTCACTTTTATCTGGACACTATCACATTTATCGAAAAAAAAAATAATAATTCAATGATTGTTTGATTCAAGATCGGAGCGGGAAAACGGGTTTACGCTGCGGAAGGCAGTGAAGGCTCCCAATGGAGAACTCCAAAAAATAGATTCTTTTTTTTTTTTTTAAAGCAACCAGCGAAGCGGGCGAAGCTCTGCTAGTAGATTAAATAAATACACAATATAATTTATGTATAGTTAACATAAGTAATTTATCGAGCCAAGAGAAATGAAATGTTAAAAATGAAACAGTTTGAGCATAAGGGGATAGGTGGCATATGCAATGCACATAGATGCCCGCTTATTGGGGTCCCCAACGAGATTAAGAAGCATATATTTTTTGAACATTTGAAAAAAAAAAATGAGGCTTAAAAGTTTTTAATCTTGAGTTCCGAATTTTGCTCACTGTTAAGAGGGGGCCCCAAAAAGTAAAATTTATAAAGTATTTAGAGCCTGCAAAATTTCTTTCATCTGGGCACCTTTAAAAAGAATGGTAGCTATAGAAAACAAGTTGGAAATTGCTCGTCAAACGTGGCAAATGAGGTGCGTTCGTACTATAACTAGTTTTAAAATTATTTTTTGCACCCCATATTGTACTGAATGTATAATTTTTTGCACTTCATAACGTGCATAGTCTGATACATCATTAAAATGCACTTCCAATAATTTTTTCGGAACACTTTTGACTGTCCCTGTAATTAAACTATACATCCGATTTTCCTAAAATTTGAAATAGCTCAACAAAATTTTGAAACAATTATATCTTTAAAATTTCAGACCATTCGGAAGGCTGTAATATCATTAAAATGCACTTGCAATAATTTTTCCCATTGGCCGTAATGTAAAGAAAAACTTTTGGCTGTCCCTGTAATTAAACTATACATCCGATTTTCCTAAAATTTGAAATGGCTCGACAAAATTTTGCAACAATTATAGCTTTAAAATTTCAGATCATTCGGAAGGTTCTAATACCATTAAAATGCACTTGCAATAATTTTTCCCATTGGCCGTAATGTAAAGAAAAACTTTTGACTGTCCCTGTAATTAAACTATACGTCCGATTTTCCTAAAATCTGAAATGGCTCGACAAAATTTTGCAACAATTATATCTTTAAAATTTCAGATCATTCGGAAGGCTCTAATATCATTAAAATCCACTTGCAATAATTTTTCCCATTGGCCGTAATGTAAAGAAAAACTTTTGACTGTCCCTGTAATTAAACTATACATCCGATTTTCATAAAATTTGAAATGGCTCGACAAAATTTTGCAACAATCACATATTTGAAATTTCAGACTATTCGGTTGGGTAGTTTTTGCTCTGTTACATGCGGACAGACGGACGGACAGACGGACGGACAGACGGACAGACGGACGGACAGACGGACAGACGGACGGACTGAACGACGACTATAGGTGCTACGTATTTATATAATTACGAACGCACCTAAAAAGGCATTTCTGTTTTGGTTAAAAGAAGTAATAGTATTAAGAAAGTTTTTAACCTTATTGGGGCCCCCAACGAGATTAAAAAGCATATGTTTAAAACATTTGAATAATAAAAATTGGGCCTGAAAGTTTTGAATCTTGAGTTCCAACTTTTCCTCACTTTTATAGGGGGCCCAAAAAAATTCAATTAAAAAAGTATTTAGAGCCTGCAAATTTTCTTTCATCTGGGAACCTTTAAAAAGAATCGTGACTGTAAAAAAAAGCACATTTGGTTGAAAGGAGTAATAGTATTAAGGAAGTTTTGAAACTTATTGGGTCCCCCAACGAGATTAAAAAGCATATTTTTAAAACATTTGAATAATAAAAATGGGGCCTAAAAGTTTTGAATCTTCAGCTCCAACTTTTCCTCACGTTTATAGAGAGCCTTGAAAAAGACAATTCAAAAAGAATTTAGAGTCTGCAAAATTTCTTTCATCTGGGAACCTTTAAAGAGAATGCTGGCTGTAGAAAGAAAGTATATATCTGTTTTGCTCAAAAGAAGTAATGGTATTAAGAAAGCATTGAACCTTATTGGGTCCCCCAACGAGATTAAAAAGCATATTTTTAAAACATTTGAATAAAAAAAATTAGGCCTAAAAGTTTTGAATCTTGGGTTCCAACTTTTCCTCACCTTTATAGGGGCCCCTAAAAAGACCAAAAAGAATTTAAAGCCTGCAAAATTTCTTTCATCTGGGCACCTATAAGGAGACTACTGGCTATAGAAAAAAAAGCGCATATCTGTTTTGGTCAAAAGAAGTAATAGTATTAAGGAAGCTTTGAACCTTATTGGGGCCTCCAACGAGATTAAAAAGCATATTTTAAAAACATTTGAATAAAAAGATGGGGCCAAAAAGTTTTGAATCTTAGGCTCCAACTTTTCCTCACGTTTATAGGGGGCCCTAAAAAAGACAATTCAAAAGAATTTAGAGGCTTCAAAATTTCTTTCATCTGGGAACCTTTAAAGAGAATGCTGGCTATAGAATGAAAGCACATTTGTTTGAAAGAACTAATAGTATTCAGGAAGTTTTGAAACTTATTGGAGCTCCCAACGAGTTTAAAAAGCATGTTTTTTAAACATTTGAATAAAAAAATGAGGCCTAAAAGTCTTTAATCTTGGGCTCCAACTTTTCCTCCCGTTTATAGGGGGCCCTAAAAAAGAAAATTCAAAAAGAGTTTAGAGCCTGCAAAATTATTTCTTTCATCTAGGAACCTTTAAAGAGAATACTGGCTTTAGAAAGAAAGCGCATATCTCTTTTGGTAAAAAAAAAAGAATAGTATTAAGAAAGGTTTGAACCTTGTTGGGGCCCCCAACAAGATTAAAAAGCATATATTTAAAACATTTGAATAATAAAAATGGGGCCTAAAAGTTTTGAATCTTGAGTTGCAACATTTCCTCACTTTTATTGGAGGCCCCCAAAAAGACAATTTAAAAAGTATTAAGAGCGTGCAAAATTTCTTTCATCTGGGCCCCTTTAAAAAGAATGGTTGCTGTAGAAAAAAAAAGCACATATCTGTTTTGGTTGAAAGAAGTAATAGTATTGAAGAAGTTTTGAACCTTTGGTTTCACCTT
Source organism: Maratus speciosus (assembly GCA_963932465.1). Classification (NCBI taxonomy): domain Eukaryota; kingdom Metazoa; phylum Arthropoda; class Arachnida; order Araneae; family Salticidae; genus Maratus; species Maratus speciosus. Next base: position 316,684,028 of record OZ010791.1, on the reverse strand, counting down.
TTTCGCCCATTGATAGGCGCACCCCAAAAATACTAAAATGCCATTTTATTTTTTAAGTAGAAATTACAGGCTTCAAAAACTTTTATAAAGAATGGTGGATATAGAAGAAAAGCACATATCTGTTTTCTATTTCTAAATCTGATCAAGATCTAATCTGATCTAAATCTGATCAAGGTCGCTACGGCCCTGACTCCCAACGAAAAATCTAATTGCGTAGGTTCGTTCTTCGAAACAAAATCGAGACTAATCAGAAAAACCACATGTTTGAAATCAAACATACAGACAAGTGGGCTAACTATGATCGAAGTTTGGAACTATTTTTTTAATTGCTTGAAGAAAACTTTTCATCGTGAGAAGCATTTTAGTACAAACCGCACTCCTGAATGACAATTACTTGATTTTATATTGGATTTTAAAATGTGTCAAAGACTTTTGGAACATCCTGTATATTCTTAACAGAAGTAGTAAGGTCGCCGGAGTTTCCAAATCTCTTGAACTTCTCCTTAAAAACACTGCCCTCTCTTATAGTTAATATATTCAATTAATTTAAATAAATAAAATTTAATTTAATTTACATGATTAATAAAATAAATAAAAAAATATTTATTAATTGATTAATAAAAACATAATAATAATAATAATAATAATAGTAATAATAATAAAACGAATAGGAAAATTTTTAAACGATAAAATATTAATAAATAAATAAAATATATGTTTAAAGAAAAATAAGAATAACAACTAATTAAAAATTAATTAATTTAATTAAACTATTAAATCAAAGTAAATGAAATATTTATTTGAAATTTAAAAATTTAAAAGTTAAGGTAATAATAGACAATTAACTTAAAGTTAATAGCAATTATCTGATGTACTAAAAAAATGAATAATTCATAGTATAAACTTAATTAATTAGAAAATCGAACTCGATCAAATCAAATTCACTTTTTTGACAAAAAAAAAAAAAACCAAGCAAACTCCAGAATCACTTAATGAGATCACTGTGGCTTCCTAGGTAAATCCTCAGGCATATCCTTCTAGGAGGTTGCACCGTAAGATGTTTCTAGAAACACAGTCCAGAGGAAATCCCAGAAGTCTCTTTCTCCGGACATCCTGATCGTGTCATTTTTAATCAGGGGGAATTTGTTATGACTTGGAGCTCCTGAGGAGGCCTTCAAGAGATTTTGTGCTTTATAGGGTGGTATGGATTATTTTAATTTAAAAAGACAGGTACAGTAAACATCCTCTAATCAGAATCTGGCACATTCGGGATTTGAAGTACGCCAGATTATAAGATGAATGTCTTGAAAAACGTATCGAAATTAGAATTACACAAAAAATGACAAAAAAGCACGTTTTTATTCTTTAAACTGCTTGAATAGAATAAAAAAATACTCACTAATGCAAAGTACAACAGATGTACATGATCATAAAATTAAAACGTACACTGTAGGTCTACACATTAGGCTTACTCGTAGAAGCCATTTTAAATAAATCTTGAATATGAGTTTATTTTGTAGTAGTCTTCTCACTTCTTTTTTTAAAGGAAGTCATTTCGTATGATGTGAGTTTCATAATTTGCGCATCATTGTACGAACGGCTGCGCTCAGAAAACTTGATAAATGTATTCAAGGCATTAGCTATATGATTCCAACTGATGTTGTTTGACTCGTCCACATCATCTTCACCAGAGTCAACGTCTTTGAAGTCTGTTCAGTTGATAACATTTTGAATGATGTCCTCATCTGTCAAAATTTTCTCTGTTGGCTACTCCAATCTACTCTTTTATTTCTTCTCGATCCAGTCGTTTTCCGAAAGTCGTGCAGGATTATCCATCATGCTTAACCGTAGGATGCCGGATTAGAGGATGTTTACTGTATATTTAGCGATGAATTTGTAAGAGTGTGTGCTACGAGAAAATATTTCAGTATGGTCCCAGGAATTTGGACGATTTGGATAGATAATGGTGAAATATATCGCCATTCTTCGTGCCATCATTAAAGAATCATGTCTTGCCATTTCAAAAATTGAAATAAAACTACATGAGCTATATTTTTTTATTAGTCGTTAATCCTCTTACTTTCACATGTATTGATTTAAATTCCTGGGAGCGAATTTTTAGGAATTGCTTAGTTGAAATTTAATTTTCCATTCACTTTTAACAGTAATTTCTTGTAATTCTATTGACTAATAAATCTATCCCTGGAATCCACTTCATCTCTATCTATATGGGCTAATTTTCATCATTATTTGCACTGACGACGGTGCGCTGAATGTTACAAAAACTAGTCTGTAATTAGTTAACCCATTAATGCCGATTGGCATATAACTTGCCATTCGACATTTCTTTTATCCTTTAGATTTTTTTGTACACTAATCCCAACGTAGTTGAATAGTGTTTATGAATTCGGTTTGTCATGCCGTCTGGTCATGCTCTAATGCACGTAAATATGGATGGATTGTTATATAATTCACATCAATACTGTTTACTATGGCATGTTCGATAATGAAAATGAAGAAATGAAGTGTGTAGCATTTATAGTTTGTTTACAGGGCCACTCAAAAGAATGCCATTGTACCGTGGCCAATAAGAGAAATTCGTTTGCAATACATTTTAATGATGTTACACTATTTCAAATATATTGAAATTTATATGCTTCACTGAGGTGCACAACAAGAGGCTTACTATAGAATATGGTGTGCATAGCATTTATCGTTCATTTACTGGAACATACAAAAAAATTCGGTTACAGTATTGATGAGCATTAATTGCTGGAAGCATGGTTGCAAGTTCGTGCTCCTTTTTTATTCAGAAATTTTAAATTAATACCGTAAATATAAACAGAAGAATTTTTAGTTGATGCAATAGCGAAATGTCTGTCATTAAATGAAACAAATATTACTAATAAGAATTTCTGGTATGAACTCAGATTTTCGGTATAAAGAAAAGAGCCCAAACCTTGGGTGGAAATATGTTTTCAATTATAGTATGTATTTTTTAATTTACCTTTTTTAGCAGATTACTTGATTATAAAAATTCTATAGATCGTATACAGGGCGGCACAAAAAGAATCGATTACTTTTTCGCTTATTGACAGAAAATGATGAAGGCTAATTTTCAGCTATATTATGCGTTTCCTAACTGAACTATCATATACAGGGCTGCACAAAAGAATTCGACTATTTTTTCGACTATAGATGGTAATTGTTGGAATTGTGTTTTCGAATGTGTTTCAAGTGTGTTTTCTAAGTTGTTAACTTAAACATCATCTTTCGCCTTATTAACCGTCGAACTTTCGTTACAGCATTCCGAATGCGATGAAAAGTGTTTCATAATCTATGCTTGATGTATAATTATTTTTCTGTTTATAATATCACAGATTTTTTTAAATTTATATTTATTCTCTTCATTTAATTTTCATCTCAGGTTGTTTATTTTTTCTCTTTCGTCATACATCCAAAATTTTTGTGGAAAAGAGCTTTTTTATAATTCTTTTTAATTAGGAGAGTTTTATTTTCCCAATTACTTACACTTCACAAAATTCAAGATTTCGGTACAAATATAATGAGATTCAGAGATAATTTTCTTATATCATCAAAGGCGATTTCCACGGAAATGTCTTAAAACCAATAACAAACTTAACCAGCGACGTTTGTCTCTAAAAGAAGGGGATTAAAAGAGATAAAACTTTTAGATCAGAGAAATGATAAATATATGTACTCTCTTTAATTTTTTTTTTCTATTATGAAGTTCCGTGATTTTCTAGAATATGGAATCCTAAATATTTTACGAAAGATGAAGTTATTTTCTGATGTAAATCTCTACTTACAAGATTACTTTACATTAATAGGAAAACATTGATCAGAAATTATATAAATCAGTATTTCAGCCTGCAATGCGTATATTGGAAAGCTAAGAATAAAAAAATAATAAATATGCAATTTAAGATATTTAAGTTGTTTTCTTTTCACATAAACTTTTCTTTTGAGATGCATTCTTTTTTTCTATTATCATTCATTTTGTGTTTTATAAGTTGATTTTTAAAGAAAGCAGGGAATTCAATCTGGCTTCCCGGGTTGGAGAACGTACTTGTGAACGGAACATCGATGAAAACCATATTTTTAATGAAAACTTTAATAAATTATTTTCATTGAGTATACAGTGAAACTTCCATTTAGCGAAATCTCATCGTTACACTTAGACTTCGTTATAAAGAAAATTCGTTAAATAGAAATCAACTGATATTCAGGAAATTTGTATAATAAAATACGCATGCCATAAAATTAAAAATACTCATAAAATGGAAATATTGGGAAAAAGGATTTTAATTCGGGCAGTTCTTTTAAGCAATGTAGACATATGAGAAAATTTTAATTAGAATAATGTCTAAAAAACACATAATAAAGAGATATAAACAAAAACTGAAACGTAACCCTTTTCTCTTTTTTCTCAGTATTCCAAATCCTTAACTTTTAAAAAGTCTGCAATATTACTTTTTACGGGTTTGTTATATAAATGCACTGTTCATAAAAATTTTCGCTCTTTTGTAAGTATCCGAACAATTCATCTGTAACATTTTCATGAAACTTGAATCCTCTTCTTATTATATCGAAGGCTTTTAGCACTTCTTCTTTTGAAGGTCTTTCAATTTCTTCTTCATTATCGTCTTCATCGCTCGCTGTAGTTTCTTCACTACATTTTATAACACTTTGCAATATGTCATTGTCAGTAGGATATTCAGTTGTGTTAAATGGAATAAACTTTGTTATATAGAATATATTTTTCGTAATATGGAGAATAATTTACATGTTAATGGTGTTCAAAGTGAAAGTTCAGCAGAAAATTTCGTTAAGTAGAAAAGTTCGTTAAATAGGGATTTCTTTAAAGGGAAGTTCCACTGTATTTTCTTTAGACTGCCCATTAACAACACGAAAAAAGCTTTTTTGTATAAGAATGTTAATTATGTATTATAAAAACATGTACTTTCGTATTAACCTCATATCAGACGTTTTTCGTAAGAAATTGACAAAATTTTTGCTGTTTACAGCAGCCTTTTTCATTTTGATTATTTCATTGTTTAAGTAAGTAGTTCGATTGCATATCTGGTAAATTTGTGTATTATTTTTAATATTTTATTTTTCTATTTATTAATGAAGTATTAATTTTAATATAGAATATTAACCTAGAACAAACGTTGTACGGTATATTTTTTTATTGTTTTTATTGTATCTTCAATAATTGAGCTTCATGCGATAAATTTTTTTAAAAATCATAGTTGAAAATTATTTTTACGAAAAAAAAGTCGGTAAATTGGGGAAATTTAAACTGTGCGACTTTTAGAAATAATCAATTTTGCGAAAAAAGAGAAATGAATTACTTAAACCTTTGCCACCGTCAATATGATCTTAGAGTTACTAACGGACATGTTTTTGCTGTATAATATAGATTTTGATGGATAGTTTCAGTCCCGTGAAGAATTACTTATTATTTTTACATCATAATCAATTTCTTTTATTATGCCGTTAGTTACATTATTTCAAATTAAATAAAATTAAATAAGCAAATACCGTGATGCTTCTATTTTTTTCTGTTAAATTTTTTGCTTATCATAACAACAAAATGTTCATAATTATACCCTTTTTATTTCTGGTTTGATTATTATTTTTTTTAATTTTGGGAAAAAATTACTTTTTAGTTAAAAAAAGTAAATATGTTTCGAATTTATTTCTTTCTGAGTGACAAAAATTAAGGTCTACAGATATCTTACAAATTTGTCAGTAGTTATTTTGCGTACTATTTATATTACTAGTGTAAATGCCTGTCCTAGGACGGTGTGTAAAAATTGTGTTTTTCATTTAAAATTTTTTAAAAAAGAGGAAAATAGTTGTCAATATGGAAGCGCTTAGATGAGCAAATTTCGGCTTATTTATGTTCTAATAAACACATTATTAGCATTAACAATACTTTTGGGTAGACCAGGTTTTCTGGCTAATATAACATAAGAAAATTAAGAATTCTTAGAACAAAAGTTTAAGAAACGTGCAATAAAACCCCATAATTAACAAATTCTGCTGCAACTATTAAAATTTTTTGATGATTTGTTTGGTATAAATCTTGGTAAGTGTGTTGTATTTTTTGCAAAAAGCAAAAAAAAAAAAAAAAAAAAAAAAAAAAAAGTTTTAGCAAAACTTTTAACGGCTGAATAAGCATGTGCACAACTTTTTGAGTTTAACTTACTGAACATATAAATATTAAAAGTACGCACAGAAACTGGAGATCAGCAGTAAGAACATAGAATTTTCTTCAAAATGTTATTGCATCTAACAGCGATGTATAAGACACCCACCAAGTAAGAGTTTAGATGGGCAAGTTTGGTTTTTTATGTTCTAATAAACACACTTTTACGCATTTACAATACTTTTTTTTGTAAAATTACAAAAAAGTGATAAAATATCTTTACTAAGATTGACGATCGTTTCATCGCACAAACAGCAACATTTTCAAAATTTTGAATAAAAAGTGATAAAATATCTTTATTAAGATTGACGATCGTTTCGTCGCACAAACGGCAACCTTTTCAAAATTTTGACAAAAAAGGTGATAAAATATCCTTATTAAGATTGACGATCGTTTCATCGCACAAACGGCGACATTTACAAAATGTCTCCGTTTGTGCGATGAAACGATTGTCAATCTTAATAAAGATATTTTATCACTTTTTATAGCATTATTTAGCTTAATCTGGAAATGTAATGTTTTCCCGTGATCCTTTAAACAAAATCACACTTTTTTTTCACGATCCTTTAACGTTAATCGTGTTTTTTCCGCGACCCTTTGAATTTTTTTTCTCGATCCTTAAACAAATTTGCGTTTTTCCCGCAATCCTTTGAAGAAATTTGCTTAATTTGGCACAGTTGGCACTCGGGTTTTTCTTGTATTTCTTCCTTTATCCCCCCCCCCCCCCACTCCCCGATAAAAATGTCCACAAATTTTAATGCATATTTGCCTAGATCCACGGGATAATAAAATTCAGTGCCAAAAAAGCGCAATTCCGCGGAAAAGTAACATGTCAGTAAAATGGATTTTGCAGGTTCAAGTCAGGTTCTCTGTATTATATAGTTCTGCATTAATGGAATGAAAAAAAAAATGGAACAGAATATTCAGCAAACAGGAATCTTGTAAATGCACGAATTTTGTCTATGATCACTGTGCATTATAAATGTATGTAGAGAAATTTCTAAATCGCTCTTGTGAAGGAAAAAAAAATCGAAAAATTCACCAATCGGTTCAGGGAATTCTTCAGTTGGTTATGCCAAAAAAAAAAAAAAAAAAAAAAAAAAAAAAAAAAAATCAAATCGCAAAAATTGTCAATCTATCGTTTAAAAAATCACAAAATTCATCAATCAGTCGCAGAGGAAAAAGAAAAATCAACAATTGGTTGTGAGGGAAAAATGAAATTTGTCACATTAAAAAAAGAAAAAAAAACACAAAAATTACCCAATTGGTAGAGTAAAAAGAAAAGTACTGCAAAATTCATCAATTGTGGGGAAAAAGTTGCAACATTCTTCCTTCATTCTTCAGAAAAAATCGTGAAGATTGCCAGTTGATCATCGGAAAAAACTCAAAATCCTTTAATCGGTTGCTTTAAAATATTGTGAAGTTCATATGTAAACTGTCGGAAATTCCTCAAACAATCGTTGGAAAAAAACGCGAAGAAATTCAGAAAATTTTGCAAAATCGCGCAAAAGAATAAAAATCCCTTTCTCGGGGGGAAAAAAATCGGTAAGAGTCACATGTCTGTAGTAAAATTTAATGAGGCGGAACACACAGCATTTTTTATTATGCAGCATTTTCCTATTTTGGGAAAGATCCATGAAATCCTGCATGGGATTGCAAATTTTGCCCTCAACAAAATTGTGCTCTCCTGACCCCCCCCCCCCCCCCAAAAAAAAAAAATAAATAAATAAATAAATAAATAAAATAAAAAATCATGCCATGTTGGACAGCATTGATAAAATGCATTAAATGTTTTCCCACCAACCGAAACATTGATAATTTTATTGTCAGTGTTATGTGAATGAATTTCTACCTTTTTGGAAAAAGCTTTTTAAAATAGGATTACACATATTATGTGTTTTGAAATTTATTCACTCTGACTTATTGGGAATTAATCATGAACTTTTCTTTTGATTTAGTAATCTTAATGGTCTTCAGATTTTCAAGTGGAAATTGTTTAGAAATCTATTGATATATATCATATGATAGGGCATAGAGAATGTTATTTTGGTGGTTTTTAACACAAATCGCAATCGTTTGTCAACAAACATTGGAAAAACGGTGATAACTTACTTTCAAATATTTTTTGAGTTATGGGGATCCCACAATAAACTAATTAATTTGTAACTCTAACATTGAATTTTAAATTTACTTTAATGTAAGCATTGAAAAATCCATTTATTTGTCAACAGAAACATTGTAGTCTTTTCTAGCTAAATAGTTTTAAGTGTTTTTATCCTTTTTCGCGAAAAATCAATCACCTTAAAATGAATTGAAAACTTCCTTTTGTTTAAATTTGTTAATATTTAAAGTTATTTTAGTTAAAACATTGTGATTAAACATTCATTGTATGATATCTGTTTTAAAAATTAATATTTGTCTCAGCCTTTCCAAGTATTAAGCTTTTCATGCATAATTTAACATATAATTTTTTAAGAGAAATTTTAATGTATGAAGCTATAAGGTACACTGTCAAAATAATTACTGCTGGATTGGATATTAAAATATTTCTATCGTAATCGATAGGTAAACAAAACAAAAGTACAGAAAATTTATTTCTGTTCATCTTTTCAGAAGGTATTCAGAAATTTTCAACTATGAAGCCATAAGGTACTATAAAAATAATTACTGATGCTGGATATTAAAACATTAAGAGATATTTCAAGAGAAATTGAACGGTTCGTAATATCTACATAACAATAGGGTTAAAGTTTGCACTTGTTAGGTTAAATAGGCGGAAAATACAAATAACACATTAAATCTAAGTAAATCAAAAGAAAAGTTAAAAATGGAATCCCAACAAATCAGATTTAAAAAACAAACAATAAATTAACAAAATACCTAATAATGTGTAATCCAAAAAAATTGTAAACAGAAGACAGCAAAATCTCAGTATTGCTTTAGATCAATGAATACGCGTCGCGTGACGATATCTGCATACAGACAGGAATAATACGGAACTCCCATTGGAGATCAGTCTTAGTACATGCGCTGTTTATCCGAAAAGGGAAGCTTCCTGGCCGAAAGATGATCACCGTACTTGATTTGCGCCATAGCTCCATAGTTTATATTTCAATTCAATGAATCAAGGGAATGACTCGCTATCGCTTGTTTACATTTTACGATAATGTATGTTTGTATGTTTTTAACTCGTTTTCTGAAATTCCTTTTCAACTGTGCAAATCATTGAACGGTCATCAGTTTTGAATCTTTTAAAGAAAATTATGTTGAGCAGAAGGGATTTCAGGTAGAAAAGATTTGTATTTAAGCAGATAAGTTTTCTCTTACACATTTCAAATCGTAATTAAGCCTAACGTGGCTCCAGCTTATCGGAGAATGGTAAGATAGATGGGTACAACCCCGGATGCGTTACAATGTGAATTATAATATAGAGATGATTATTAATGTTATAGAAGAATTTTTGAAGACATGGGATAAAACACAGCATTACTATAACAACAGGAATAAATGACCATCACAATTATCCAGTATTTTTTCCATGGAAAATATAGCACTACTACTACAACAGGATTATATGGACATCACAACTCCCCAGTACTTTTTTCATCAAGTTTTAACAAATGTGTATGAAGATTTTTAAAGGTATAGTAACTTGGAACTTCTTGGACCAGAAACAAAAAAATATATCTTAAATTAGTCTTGTGTCTACTTTGATGAAAGTGTTGCTATTATTCACAAAGGCTAACAGCATTGACAACAGACAGGTAGCAGTATAGCTAGTAGCATAGTTGATCTATGACCAATTAAAGACATTTTTTTTGTTCCTGGTGCTATCTTCAAATAGATCCGATAAATCGCAAGTCGCTCTTCCTTTTTCTAAATATTAAAATATAAATTGAGGGATCATGAAGGGAAGGTATATGTTATTATTAAAGACATAACAGCGTTTTAAGTGCCAGAATTTTCTTAACGCATTAATAACGAGTTTTAATATTTTTAAAATTTTCCCTCGATAACTTGCGTACTTAAATCTATTCGAGTACACAGGTGAAAATTTTTAAAAAATCACAAGTTATTTGCATGATTTTCTGATAAGCAAGTGTTTTGCTAATCGCTAAAGCGTTAAAAAAACAATGAAGGATGTTTATAAACCAATACAGGGTTTTTTTGTGTTGTCTAATAGTTAATACTAAAAAAAATGTTTTAAAGGTATAGTTATGGTTGCAAAAATGTTTTTAATCTCGTCCTCCATTATATTAAAAGATCTTTATGACAAAATATGTTTATTTTTGTAAAAGTTACAAAGTGCAATTTTTTATACGGTCTCTAGGTTCTATAAGTTAGATTTGGGAAAACCTTCTCCGTGCTCTAACAAATAAATAAAATGAAAAGTACCCTGTTAAACTGATGACATTGGATTCACAGGCTAGTCACACTAATTGTATACTGCACTTTTAGAAATCGACAGAAACCCATTTGGTTAAATTAAGGGGAAGATTAGCTCCCCCCATCCCCCCCCTTTATACTTAATCAATGAACCTTTAAATCTAATCAGGGAAACGCCTTGTGATATCGTTTGATAACACATGTATTATTCTTTATAGGTAATTCATATGATCTCTATATAGTTAAAATTTAATATTAACAATCTAGATAAACGTGCGCCGTTCTATTTATTTTAGAATATGTATGCGTTAAATGAATCTACTTCGCTTTTACGTATTACTTTAATGTTCCCAGATAACTCACTCTGCTCTTTTCTCCAAGAAAAGAAAATAATAACAAGTATAATTAAATTAAATAAAATAAAAAACTCGACTGCATAAAAAGCGAACTATAAAATCCAGATACATAGATATACTTTAATATACATAGATATACATAGATATACATAGATAGGTATTTATAAATTGATTATTTCTCATCAATGTAAAACTATTTTTTATATTAGTTATTTTTTATTTACCTGTATTGATGACTTTTAAGTTGTGTTTAATTGTTAGTTCCTATCTATAAAAACTGTTTTGATGAGGTCTATAGATGTCTATAAAGGTTAAAGTTACAGTTAAGCTAGAGATCCTACCTACACAACTTTCAGGTTGTGTAATATTTAAACAGAGCTTCTGACCGTAAAATAGTCTATGAAACATCGTCTTCATTTTGAAAGACCTGTCCAATGATATGCCACTCAATATGTGCGTAAAAATTTTTTTTCGTCTCTACCGCCATTTTGTATTTTACGGCCGCCATTTTGAATTTATGAAAACAAAAGTTAGTCTATAACCATCGGACGGTTAAAACGAATCGAAAAAGATCTCATTCATTACAATCCATCCAGTCGTTAGAATGTTTCGAGGGTATAAAGAAATTCCACATACCCAGATACGCGTCAAACACATAACCCTTCTTGGCAGTCGGGTAAAAAGAATATTATTCACAGTCATATCATTCAAAAGATAGATTCTTTCCGCATTGCATCTGCCTATATAATTTCTCTCTGTCAATTTTTTAACTCGGTGCTTTGCTAAAAGATAGTCAAAACTTTGGTTAAACCAGCAGTTATATAATAATATTAAGATGTACTTTTAAACTTACATTTGCCTTTCATTTACCGCACTCGTTCCAATGCTATCGGCAGCCTGCAAATTTTTCTTACTTTCTCACGAACTAATCCTGCTAATTATTGCCTATTAGAGATTTAATCTCTATTTAAACTGCCCCATGTATTTCAATGTAACCGTCATCCTTTGGTAAGATCTGTGTCTTAGCCAATTTCTATCTCTCGCCAAAAACTTTACCAATGAAAAATGTGAATTATCACACTTTTTGCCTGCACTTCATGATGTAAAGTTCAAATTAAATTTTTATGTCTTTAGAGGGTCCTTTTGAACTACAAGCATTATTTTTAATCTTCCGAATCTGTGTTATTGATTCGTACGCGCACTTGTACTTCATCACGGAAATATTCAATTTTATTTAAATAATGTAAAAGACATTTTTATCTACTCATTCGTATCCGAAGTTTCTGAAAGAAAAATATTACAATGAATCGCTATCATATGGCTTATCAGAATAAACCGGTATACCAAATTTGAAGCAAATAGGATAATTCTGGATAAAAAACACATTTATCTAAATTAAAGGAGATTGGCCCCGTTACCTCTCTTTATACTTAACCAATGAATCTCCACATCTAATCAGGAAAGCTCCTTATTAGAATAAACCGGTATACAAAATTTGAAGCAAATCGGATAATTCTGCATGAAACGGCCATTTATCTAAATTAAGGAGGAATTAGCCCCGTTCGTCCCTTTATATTTAACCAATGAAATCAGAAAACCTATCAAAAAAGGCCTTACCAGAATGAATCTATTTCCAAATTTTGAAGAAAATCGGACATTTCTATCAAGAGTTATCGAGTTACGTAAATACATATGTACATACATGCGTACAGTCGTGGGAAAAAAAGTAAACACCCCTTACTAACTTTGCAAGAAATTATTGTAGAAGAAAGTTACTGGTACCACACGATTGGTAATAAAGTGTACTTTTAAGTGATGTATATAAAATTTGCTTAGGGGTCATCTACATATTAAAACGAACCATAACTTTGTTTGTTTCTATAACAGTACACAATTCTGACAGCATAAATGAACTCTACACCCTTCAATTAGCCTAAAAGCAAATTTTTATGCAATTTGTACGATAAGTTTCCGATAAATTAATTATTTTAAAACGATCCTATTTTGGGGGTTGTATCCAAATTGAAGTTCGGTACACGATTTTTGACCGAGAAAGCCCCTTTCTTGAGCAAGGCATCTTAACCCCTTGAGAGGCAAGCGATGGCGTTCCAGTAATGTTGAACTCGCGTCGGAATCTTTGAAAAAAATCTATTTTTAAATAAGAAAAAGCAATTTTAGTACTTTTTTCAACCAAAGTTAGAAAAGTAAAATTTAATAAAATTTTTCTGGTGCAAATCTACATTAATCGTAGGTGGGATAAAATATATCCCACCGTCCCTGAAGGGGTTAAGCGCTACTCAAGTAGTAATTGAAGACTGCTAGATAACAGGATAGCAGAAGAAATTTCAAAATATCTAGTTACATCTATCACAGAAAGCCCCTTAAATAATCATTTTGCCAGTTTTTTTAAAGAATTATTTGAAAACTACTTGGAAGACAAATGTGAAATTTTGGATTTCCATGAAGCAGGACTTTATAAATCTAAATCCATCAAAAAAATTCTAGGTTGCAATTAATAATTTTTTTCGAATATTAATTTAATAATTCATATCATAAAATTATAAAAAATGCACATTCAACGTATTTATATTTGGGAATATTAGTATTATTGCTACACAAAAAATTATCACATTAGGAGTAGAATTTCAGGAGATATAAATAAAAATATGAAAATGTAATTTAACATTAGAAGTATTAAAATTTGAATGTTTATAATTAAAAAACTTATCTTTCAAATGACTTGAAATTTGGTTTCTAGGCGTAGTTTGAACCGAAGATTTGAAATAGCTTATTAAAATTGGGTATTGCTATTGAAAAAAAATGAAGTTTGAGTTCATTTTAATATGTAGACGGCCCCCTAAGCAAATTTTATATATATCATTTAAACGTAGGCTTTATTTCCAATCGTTCGGTAGCGGTAATTTTCTTCTACGATAATTTTTTTGAGGAGTTCGTAGGGGGTGTTTATTTTCCCCCCCGCTACTGTACGTACATACAGAACTTGCGGGCAGATTAGCTCTCAGGCTTTGATAGCCTGTAAAAACAACAGCATAAAATTATTTTCGCGCGACGAAAACTTACCCGATATTGTGAATTTTATTAATTTTCAGCGTTTTGTGAATTCTAAATAAATTTTCAAAAAAAAAAAAACTCTTTTAAGTAGTTTTAATATGAAACTAAAAGAGAGTAAAAAATAAGAAATAAACGACTTTTTTTTTCAATTGTTTTACCGTTGCATTGTAATCTTCGCGACAACTTTATTGAAAAAAGAAATACCCGGCATCTTTAAATAAACTGCAATTAAATCGTTAAAAAGTAAAACAAAAATTTAATTAACAATTATTGCATTATTTGGAATTTGAAATTTCAAATTAACAATAGTATGCTAATTTCCACAAAAAGCTTCAATTACTCTATCTTCTAAATAATGCAGTTATATTTACATTCAATTAACATGTTTAATTTTAGAAAAGAAGATTACTTTTTAATTATTTGAAAAGAAATAGAAAATTTCCGGAGAAGAAATAAGCAAATTGCTAATACAAAAAAGTGGAGGTTATCGTTTTAGAATATATAGAAAAAAGTAAAATTCAAATTTATTATATTTGATGAAAAAGATATGGATAAATATTTGCTCATAGATGTGTTTCAGTAAAATACTTTGGATTAAAATCACTTTTCTATGAATATTACGACTTCACATGCAAATATTTGAAGAAGAAGCCCAATAACAAAATAAATTTAATAATAAAAAAATATACTTCAAACCTATGCACTGCAAATGTATATATCTGAAATTCAAGGGAAAAAAAGCGTCTGAAACGCATGGCTCAGTTTTAAGACGCAAAAAAATTTCAGACATTTTTTTAAATCTAAAATAGCGTATTATTCCAGACGCTTAAAATGTCTCAAATGCTGATATTTTAAACTTCTTCTTTTTCGGCAATAAGCGGAAATTATTGACCATAATTTTTGGAGCACTATACGCAGTCATGACTGACTACATTACGTCTTCCTTAACGAATGAGAATAAATATGGCCATAAATAACATCAAAAGGTATACTTTAAGCAAAAGAAAATTAGCGCTGTAGGTAAGAATGACGGTGCATCTCACTGCATAACAAAAATCAGCTCGTTGTAAACGTAGTTATCTTCCAGCTGTAGATTTTGATGTATCAAGACCAGTGGGAACGTAACTATATTCCAATTATCAAAAACTATCCCCTTCAACCAATAGCTATTTGCTGAAAGGACATCTTAGGAGCCAGTGGGTAACGAAAACGTCTTGATCAAGACATCTTTGGTCAACAAGTCAACAGGTAAGAGTTTCCAGGGGCTTCCAAGAGGGAAGCAACTCCACGCCCGGTGTATGAGTAATGGTATGGCACATCCTGAAAAAGAGGTGATAAAATTATAACTTTAGTGCTTTATGTGACAACATAAAGTGTAGAAAGTTGAATGAATAGCAGAAAGTATAAGGTAGAAAGTGTTGACAACTCAGCGAATCATCCACAACTCGAACGAATGCCTGTCGCAGACACTAATGGTTCTTAAAAAGACCGTCTCTACTAAAAAAAAAAAAAAAAAAAAAAAAAAAAAAAAAAAAAAAAAAAAAAAAAAACATGCGATGCGAACACAAACATGCGATGCGAACACCCAGAGAATTGGAAACAAATTAGTAAAGAATTGGAAACGAAATGAGTAGAAAACTGAAGAAATGTCTACATAAGCAGACGGCCGCGCAAACAGCCAATAGGAGGGAAGTGGTTTCATCGGTATTCGGAAGTTCGCAATAGAACGAAAGTAAAAGTATAGAAAAGCATAAAAAAATATTGGTAAGTTGAAAACTGGCGGAAAAGTTAAACAAAGCCCTAATTATATAAAGAAGAAGACGCTTTTCAGTGACCACACAATTTTAAATAACAGTTTAAAATTTTTGAATAGTGGGTAGGAGTCAAAAATAAACTTATAACTCGCTACCATTTGAAAGATTACTTGAGCCTGCAAACAGCTGCCTGAATGCAAGAATTTTAGTGATATGATCATCTTTACTTTTAATATGCTCACGGACACGGTTGAGTTTTTGGAGAACATCCTGAAAAGAACTTACATTCAGTTCTTTTTTTTTAACCTTTAATAGAATTTCAACTATCACAGTGATAGAGCCTGAAAATTCATGTAACTAGTAGAACTACTGAGCTGGGGGAGGAGTCTTAGTTTTAGAAATATTTGATTGGGTGTAAGGTGGCTTAATTTTAAGAATTTTTTAGTAATTTTTTTTCCGACTTTTCTGATATTTGATTTTTAGTAGTTGCACTGACTTTTGCATATCATTTACCAAATTGGGCTTTTGATTGATAGGAAATTGATAGATTTGATTGAATTGATAGGAGATTGCGAACAACTCTTGTAGCTAGACGGATGTTCTAAATGGCAGTTAGTGCACTTGGGAGGGAGTTTAGGATCCTCAGGAGAGGAACCTCAGAAGAGAACTTTAGGAACCTCAGGAGAGGTTTTTTTTTTGCATTAAATTCTTGAGACAGGTTGTGGTTCTCCACATTCCACACATTTAGAGTAGATATGGCAGCTCATACGCACGTGAAAAAACTTCTGGTAGCAAAAGCATTGTGGTGCTTTCTTTGCAAAGAGAATTTTCTCAGTTTCAAGCCGTAGATTGTACATTGAATGGACATTGAAGATTTTATATGAAGTCGCTTTATAGGAAGTCCTATGAAGTGGAGAGGGAGGGGTTTTCAATCTCTATGGCTTTTCATTTGCGACATTTTAAGGATCGTGAAATCTCTACAGGGGAGAGTTTACTTTCCAGAGTTCATATTGGGAGTGTTTGGGATTCCTCTAACAACCACTTTAATGGTATTTCGGTATCAGGAACAATATAATGCTCGATATTATTTTACTTGAAATATTCGTGATGCGGCAAATTGTCGGGGAGAGTATTAGGAGAAATTCTGAGGCCGGCTAATTTATTTTCACATTTAAAGTTATCCTTAGAGGATAATTTATTGAGAAATTGAATAATATTAGAAAATTCGATAATAATAATTGGTTTTCGCTTTTTCTTAACCCTTAAATGCCTGATTTTTCAAAAATCATTATAATAATGTTTTTCGGCTTTCATTTTTTAAATAAATCATGGGAAAAATACTTAAAAAAATCATATTTTGTTTTAAGTATGGTTTATGGCTAAAAACTGTTTGTTACTAATCGGCAATACTGGTCTTTAATTGAAAAAATAATTTTCTTTGATAAAATTCTATAATATTAAACACATAAGAATTTTAGGAACTATAATAAGAAATAAATTTTACTTGCTCACTGCAGAACAAAATAGGGTATTTCGCAAGCTTCCAAACAAAACAAAAAGAGCAAGTAGCAACAATTGAGAAAATAAATCTATCTTTATTCTTAAACAGCACAAGTGTTGCCATCAACATGTTGCAAATCGATTTAATAATATTTTCAGAATGTATTCAATTGGCAACATTAGGCATTATAGCTTCAATATTATTCTAATAGTATTTTAGAGCCTAAATTGGGTATGTTGCCGAAAAACAACACCCGCCATTTAAGGGTTAATATTTACTTGTTTGGGGATTTCTATATTAGGTAGATTTCGTATGAAATACTACCTATTGGGATCGTTCCTATGTTGGAATTTCTGAAAAATTTTTGCAGATCTACACCGATCATGACCCCTAGAACCCAAAACCACCCTCAGTAAAAAACTTTATATATATATATATCTATCTATCTATCTATCTATCTATATATATCACTTTCTTCTGGACACGATAACTTTCGTAATTCTGCACCAATCTCTTCCAAACTGATACATAAAATCAATGGGCATAAAATCTCGGTCAAGTTCGTTAATGAGCAAAATCGGACCAAGGGGAGGGAAATAGGGAGGGGTTTTGTGAAAACAGAAAACCCCCCATAACTTCTTAATTTTTGTACATATCAAATCATTTTAAAGTTTTTATTACTTCTAAAAATAGGGCCAAAAATTTATGTATCACAGATTTTTGATAAAGTTAAAAATGGGCTCAAGGGGCGCAAAAAATAGGGTTTTTGGGAGAAAAAAATTCATAACTTCGTCAATTCTCAAGATATCAAATTCAATTAATTTTATTATAAATCTCCTTAACATTATCTAAAACTTTTATATTCACAAGTTTTTGATAAGAGCAATTCGTACCGCAAAAAAAAATTAAAAACGAAAACAAAAAGGGCGTTTGAAGAAGAAAAAAATCCATAACTTCGTCAATTCTCAAGATATCAAATCCAATTAATTTTATCATGAATCTCCTTAACATTATCTACAACTTTTATATTCACAAGTTTTTGATAGGACCAATTCGTACCGCAAAAAAAATTAAAAACGAAAACAAAAAGGGGGTTTGAAGAAGAAAAAAATCCATAACTCCGTCAATTCAAAAGATATAAAATCCCCATGAATTTATCATATATCTTCTTAATATTGTCTACAACATCTATATAGACAAGTTTTGGATAGGACCAATTCTTAGAGCAAAAACAAATTAAAAATACATACCGGTTGAAGTAAAAAATGATCTTAGTAAGGGTGTATTCAAATCCAAACTGCTTATTTTCTGACTCATTTTACAATTCATTTTTGCTCTCAAAGGCTTCCAATTGGTACGTTTTCTTACTCAGAAACTATATAATGTACCGTAATGGTCGATTTTCTGATAGGGGCAGAATATATTTTTTTAAATGCTGTTAAAAAGAGCATTTTGAACCGAATTTACCGAAGCGGATTGTGTTGGAAAAATCATTGTATTAAGGATGCGCTTAAATCCAAACTGCTTGTTTTCTGACTGCTTTTTAAATTCATTTTTGCTCTCAAACGCATTTAATTGGTAGATTCGCTTATTCAGAAACTATATAATGTACCGTAATAATCGATTTTTAGATAGAGACAGAATATATTTCAAAAAATGATGTTAAAGTGGGCATTTTGAACGGAATTTCCCGAAGCGATTGTGTTAGAAACGAAAAATATTGTCCTTCTGAGAAAATAATTGTTTATATATCAAGTTTTAATTAATTGAACAAAAAATAAAAACACAGGTCGCTTATAAATCTCTTCAAAAATCATGTCAGCAAGTTTCATATTTTTTTAAAATTAAAAATGAATCTGGAATTATGCCAGAAAATTTCGAGTTGTTGAGCATGGAAAAGTATTTTTTTGAATACCGCCCTAACATGATTCTGATAAAACCAGCTATTATATGAAAATGAAATAAAAACTCGTCAAGAGCGGCCAGATAAAATTGTTAAAGTGGATTTATCTATAATCATGATTTAGTTTTTGTTTGTGAAATTAGTATATTTGACTTCGAAATCTACCTCTGCCTGTAGGCCGGGCCGGCAGGGATTTTTATTTCTTAAGATCTCATTTGCTGAGTCAGTTTCGACAGATGCATTTTTAACACTATCGATATTATTTTCGGAAGAATTAATTCTCGGGATCTTATCAGATTTAGCAGCAGATTAACCAGACATTTTAGTTTTACGTTTTTAATACTTTCCAATATTGTTGAAAAGTGTTTATGAATTCGGTTTGTCTGTCTGCCCACGCTCTAACTCGCGTAAATATACTCGGAGTTCATGCAGTTGATATAATTTAATGATGTTAACCATGGAATGAATTGAATATGAAGTGTGTAGCATTAATATTTCATTTACAGGGGCACTGAAAAGAGTTCCATTACATTATGGCCAATGGGGGAAAGTGTTTGCAAGGTAATTTAATGATATTACGCTATTTCAAATGTACTGAAATTAATATAAATAACCGAATTTCACCACAGGATGATTACTATATAGTAGGAAATTCATAGCATTCATCATTGATTTACAGGGACACCCAAAATAAATAGGTTACAGTACTGTCTTTGAGCAAACCGCTGAAAGTGCGTTTTCAATTTCGGTATGCGCTTTTAAATTTAACTAATTATTTTCACGCTACTCGTTGCGTATAAATTCTATACCTCGTGCACAGGGCTGCACACACGAATTCACGTACCATTCTCCTTATCAGCGGAGAGGGAATTTTCAACCGTAGTATGTATTTCATAACTGAACTAAACTTTTGTATGCATGCATTTTATAGATGCAAATATATATAATACAGTGCTGCGCAAAGAATTCGATTAATTTTCCGACTGCAGGTGAGAATTGATGAAATTGGGTTTTCAAATGTGTTATGCGTTTCCAAATGGTTCAATTTGACATCATATTTGAACTTATTAAACGGTGAATTTTCGTTACATTATTATGAATGTGTTGGAAAGTGTTTCATAATCTATGCTTGACGCATTATTTTTTCTTTCTTGTTTAGATTTAACAAGGTTTAATTCTTTATCAGTGTCCTTATGATCAGTAGTGCCATTGATTTTACTTTTGGTACGTAGTGTTATTCATTTTAAGAATATTATATTAACCAATTTTAGCTATAGTTTCACGATTTAGAACAATACGATGTAATGTTGAGGAAGACGATACAAAAGAAATAGATGGAAAACGGCTCATACCATTACTCGGATTCGTAAGATCGGACACTCCGGCCTTTGATTGTGCTAACATTCGAAGATATAGCAGAGCAATCTAAGAAGTGCTTGCATACATGCTAGCATCGCATTTGGAAAATATTTGTATATTATATTATACAAATACTATAAGGAAAAACTGGTGTGAGTATTCTTTAGCTTTAAAAAATACATTCTATTAGTTAAGGTTGTAGTATAAAATTAGATAATGGCTATTAGCGTTTTTTATTTCGTTTATTCCTCTGGGGCCCACTCAACACAGTGGTTAGTATGCTAACCAGAAATGAGCAGCTCAGGC
This sequence comes from Maratus speciosus, assembly GCA_963932465.1. Lineage (NCBI taxonomy): Eukaryota > Metazoa > Arthropoda > Arachnida > Araneae > Salticidae > Maratus > Maratus speciosus. Next base: position 316,663,153 of record OZ010791.1, on the reverse strand, counting down.
CTTGTCAATTTTGCAGAATCAAGAAGTCTAGTATGTTAGCGATTTTGTGATCGTAAACGTAATATGAAATAACTTTTTTATGCTTTTTTGTTACTAGGGAAGAGTAGCCGAATTTGGACCACTTCACATATTTTTAGGTGTAACTCACTTCATTTTTCGAATATCTGCAAAATATCACTACACGTGGTCAATCTATTCATCTACTAAGTAAATAAATATTTTAAAAACATTTCTTTTTGAAAATCTTAAGCTTTATTTTAATTAAAAAAATTGTCAAAAGTGGTCCAAATTCAGCAACTGGTCACCTAAGTTGGACCCCATTCTCCTAAATTGGACCAAACAATATTAGGCTAATTTAATGAGTAGGGAATATAGCTAATTTTAATAAAACCAAAGTTTGCGATTAAGGAAGCAATCAAACAAAACAACAGCAATGAAATATAATGAAATCAAGTGTCTGGAAGTAAGAGTAATTGTTTTAAATCTTAATGCATTCAAATTTAAATCAAAGTGTTAGTAATTAAGAATAGATATTATGGAACTAATTGCCAGTTACTTGAATTTCATGTAAGAAGTGATGCAAGGCATACACATGAATTTAATTTGCTCATTTTTTATTCTAGCGCACACAACATGGAATCATATTTGGCAAGCTAAACACGCAATTATTTCTGCTATTTTATTTTTCTTACAAATTAGGCAAAACCAATCATCCCTGTCTTGATTTTTCTTTTTAGATTCTGAATCATTAGACATATTTTATTCAACAGAAGGTTTCTTTACCTTATGTGTGTAGTTCTTCCCTTCCATCATTTTCTTTGCAATTGAAATACATCTGTTATTAAAACCTTACTGTTCTAATTGATTTTACACTTTGAGAGCTTCCTTTTTGTCGTTTTTTAATTTTGTCATTTAATATAAGGTTTACTTTATATGGCGAAGATGTTAACACAGCTGTTTTTTGGATCCCTCTGTACTTTGAACCAACAGATTTGGGCAAGGCAGATAACATTTCTAATGATTCTTTGGCTTTTTTTTGGGGGGGGGGAGGGAGCTTGTTGGCTATCTTCTTGTGGGTTAAACTCTTCACAACTTACTCTTTTTCTTCATTTTTTATATCTTAGGAAATTTTGCTGTCACTGATATTTTTCATCCACACTTTTTGTCTGTGTCGTTTTCATCATTTTTTTTACTCACTTAGTTTTAGTAGGTTTCATGCTTATTGACTCTGACCCCGAAATCTCACGAGCAAGAGGGTCAACAGATCTGTCTGCAGTGGAATAAGTGGAATTTCCCCACCCGAAGAACTGTAAAATGTCCCCCCCCCCCCGCAACCTCAAATGTCCTCCAGTAGGAAAATGTGTGAATTCAAAACTGTAAATCAAACACTCCGTAGGAATAAAGAATTCAAAGAAAATAAATACAAATACATACAAAATAAAAGAAATTGCAAACGATACTTATTGCTTAAACATGTAAAAGATATTTTGTGTGTTTATATAAGCCTAAACTGCATAAAGAAATTGATACAGATACACTAAAAAAATTAAATTAAAATATTCAAAAACTTGCACGGCGATAGTAATCCATTGTAAAATATTAAAAAATGAAAAAATAGTGTCTAAAGCCATCGAAATGCATTACTTACTTTTCAAATTTATGATGGTATACCTGGTCCAATTTAAGCAACTCAAATTGGTCCAATTAAGGCAACAGCGACATTTTTTAAAACAGATAATTTCAAGGCTAAGAACAAAAACGAAAGAAAACAAATCTGCGTGAAAAGTATGCGCAATAAACACATGAATTTAGATATATATATATGAAAAATAATAAATTACCTTAGTTTCAAAGTATTCTATTACGTTTAGTATGAAAAATTTAGATCAAAACAGCTAATTTTAGATTTTGTAAAATTGTCCGATAACAGAACGTGAAAGGCGGGTGCTTCTTCTAATCATAAATGGCGTCATTCTGATGAGTAGGATTCCAGCGGTAGATGGCGTCTCTTTCAGCAATTAAAGGCAGAATTACAACGGTCCATTTAAAGCGGCGGTGCAAATATGGCTACCCCCCGCCCCCCAATAATTTTTTAACAATAATCTTCATGTTATGTAAGAGCACATTTTTGGATTCAATAAGGTTAATTTCGTGATTAAATTAACTTCATATATATTAATTAATTCTTGAAAAACATATGAACTGTAACCTATAACTTTTTTTTTTAAACAGAAACCGATTTCTAGAGGCTTTAAATATGCGAATCCAAAATTACAACTCATTCCACTGAGTAGTTTTCTGTTATAGTTAGAAAAAATACGCATTTTAGTGTGTTTTAAAAGAATTAAGAATCAGTTTACCATTAGGAGCTCCAAACTCTAAACTTGCATAATTCTTAATCTTCATGAGACCTATGTGCCTCATTAAGTGCGCCTATGCACCTCTTTAGGTGCTCCAGTGTTTCCCGAAATAATATTTCGTGAAACACTGGAGCAGCACACCCTCGCCTTTGGAGGTTCATCGCTTGAAACTAAAATATTTTCGTTCAATCAAAATAATTGCTATCAAGTTAATGACTTTTGCTTTTACTGGCGCATCTACTACTGATTACGTAGTAGAGTAGTAATTACGTAATTGAATACGTAAAATTGCTTTTATTGCAGATCTTACTAATGATTACCAAACTGAGATACTTTTAACATTTATTAAGGATCACTAAAGGAAAATTAAAGCGCTGCTCAGATGGCGTTCATCTATGATGCTGCCATTTTTCGAAAGAATAGTATGTGCCATATTATGATCAGCATTACGGAAATTTTACAGATTTGTTAAAAATGATAAATATATGTGCATCATTCCAAATTTTCGCTGTTTATTTGTATTGCAGCAGTTAGTATATGCACAGATCGATAACAAACAATTGTGATACTGGAATTCTTTTTATTTGATTAAACTCTGTTTCAAAGTTGTTTCACTGTAACAAATCATATTTTTCTACACTATCTGATGATATTTTAAAATAATTGATTGGTTATTATTGATCGTTATTGTACCAAAATTTAAATCTCTGCCACATTAATCTTTTTAAAAAGAAATTTCATAAAGCTAAAATTTCCTGTGTCCATTCAAAACTACGCCATGACTTTACGGAGACTCTGTACGTAACTGAAGATTTTTGCGATCGTATGAAACGAATATTTATATTAAAAAACCATGGCTCTAAAAAAATTGGAGAGTTAGCAACTATGGGTGTTGTAAGACACAAAGATTTTGCAATGTTTAATGAATATACAATTCTTGCAAAACTGTACGTATTATTTTTCTTCTTAAATAAGAAAGAAATCATGCGTCAATCATTTATTATGAAACACTTTTCGGCACTTCCAGAACACTGCAACTGAACTTAACAGCTTAATAAGGTTAAACAATATACTGTAAATTTTTTATCGTGAAACACAATTCACAACGTTACTAATGGTGTATAAACTTAATGAATAGTTAAAAACTTATACAAAAATAAAAAAAAATTAAAATAAAATTTTCGATCAAGATCTATGACCACAGTCAGGAATACGATGTTACATGGTCCACGATATTCTTGATGATGGTCGTAGATGCTAACTAAAATGTTGATTTTAAGAACTTTAATGTAATTTTATCGTTTGTATAAGTTTTTAACTATCCATTAATGTTCATACGCCATTTAGTAACGTTGTGATTTGTGTTTCACGATAAAATTTTACAATAACTTTTTCATGGTGTAATAGCCTAACTTATTTATTAGTATTGAAATTGATATATTAAGTAAAAGATTTATAAAACACATAACAACTGAAAACATACTTTCAGAAATAACCGTCCATGGATAGCAATGCGCCCAGTTCTTTGTGTAATGCTGTATATGAATTTATTTATATTCTAGAAACACCTCTTAGTATACTAAATATAGTTCAGCTGAAAAATACAAATCTCTGTCAAAAAAACCCATAAGCAATTCACATTCATTTACAGTAATGGTGACAAATTCGTCTGTGTAACCCTGGATATAATCTATAGAATTTATTTCCATATCGCAACTGGTAAAAATTCAGCTAAATTTAAAAACGCAGAGCAAAACTGAAAACACACTTCTAGCATTTATTGGTCATAAGCGTTGTTGCAACCGAAATGCTTAGGAGTTCCTGTAAATGAAGGATAACTGTATTATTAGTCTCCAATAACCATCTCAATAATGTTATAAATTTCGTTATGTTTAACCCCGTGTGTGATCCTGCAAATGAATGATAAATGCACTCCATATGTTACAGAACGCATGTTTAAGTACATATTAGAAAGTGATATTAACTTCATTGTGCTTGAAATAGCGTAACATCATCAAAATAGACCGCAAACGATCCCTTCTGTAGATCAAACTGTATTTTTTTTAAACCCTTGTAAATGAATTATAAATTCTATACATTCCAATTTCAATATAGAACATGCCATAGTGAATATCCATAACATACATCAATTACATGGCAATTAAAGCGTATAAACTAAAATCTTTAACAACGATTTAACGCACAAATACGTACAAACATGACACAAAAAATCACATACAATCGTTTCGAGGATTCCCGGATCCCCTTACTCAGTGCGGGAAAGAAAAAGAAAAAGGATTAAAATGGGTTAAAAGAATCCCTCGGTTATAGCACCGAATACTGTTTAATGGACTGACTGAAAAGATGAAAGCAAGAGTTTATTAATCTTAAAGAAATGACGTAACTGACCTGAGCTAACTGAAAAAAAGGAGTCACTGCACAGGATCTCTCCACACTAGCGCCAGAAAAGGGATGCTGGTCATAACATTTACTAAGGAAGAAGTATGTTTATGAATATGGTGAGCTTCGTGAAAGTCTAGATCCAAAACTGAATTACATTTTTGAATAATTTTAGCCTATGGATAATTAAACTGGTCGTTGGAATATCAACAATGCTTAGCCATAGTAGATGTCTTACATTCCTGCCTTTTAACGTAATTTTGGTATTCTTTCAGCCTAATTCTAAGAGTACGCTTCGTCTGTCCAATGTAAGAGGGGCCGCACTCATACAAAAAATTATATAAATGCCCCAGACATTAGCTCGTCAATCGGATCTTTGGGATTAGAGAAAGAAAATTTATTAGTTGGAGATAAAACAACTTTGGAACTAAATCTATTAAGAATACGAGAAATTTGTGTACTGATTTTAGGAAAATAAAGTAAGACAATAACTTTTTTAAATTCTTCATTTGCTGGAACAAAATCAGTTGTCGGAGGTTTAGATAAAATACGGTTATTGATATTCAAGATAAATCCACGATTGATGGCGACCGCTTTGATACAGTTAATTTCAATATTAAATAACTCAGAATTTGAACACATTTTACGTGCACGGAAAATAAGAGTATTGAAAGATGAAAGTTTTTGATGTGGAGGATGACTGGATCTACCATAAACTCTTACTTTCGCCTTTTCAAACAGTCCATTAGCCAATACTTGGGATTATAAGCTAGGGATTCTTCGAACCCATTTTAATCCTTTTTTCTTCGCACTGAGGAAGGGGATCCGGCAATCCCCGAAACGACCGTATGTGATTTTTTGTGTCATGTTTGTACGTATTTGTGCGTTAAATCGTCGTTAAAGATTTTAGTTTATGTATTAAAATTCGCACAAAGTGTTTGATTTATGCTTATAATTCGAGTATATGTAAGAGAGTTAAAGCACGGAAAGACGGCAGACAAATGATTTCATAAACACTTTTTAACTGTGTAGGTAGCGTGTTAAAAATTTTTTCTAAATTTGTTATTGAGAGATTATCCCTGAAACAACATATTTTGAGAGAATAAATGGCCTGTGCCATCCATCTGACATGATTAAAAGCACCAGGTGCTCTGAAAAACAGTCTTTTGCAGGAAGGAGTCTTATAAAAAGTAAAAAAAAAGTTGGATAAACTCTTTATAATCATCCATGAGCTATTAATTTTTAAAAGATTCTGTATGAAAACTTGAAATTTCTTACGAATTACTATTTATATCTAGTATTCCATTTTCAATAGCATTTTTATACTTACTCTGGAGACCACCCAATCAGAGTTGGTTTTTTAATATCTGGCTGAGGGATAATAATTATACCCACTTTACAATCAAAAACAGCTTTTAGGAGAATTTCTAAATTATGGTGGCGAAATAGTAAATACAGAAGACTTTTCCTTTAACAATTGATATAAAAAAATGCAGGTTCCTTTCAGGTGACCGGTGTTTACTGCAGTTGTATCAAAACATATTGTCTGGATTTTACCAACTTCCTCCCACTCTTCAACTGCTGAAAATACAGCTTTCGCCCGAATTATTCCCACACTATTTTCAAGCCGTGGAACTCGTACTAACTGTTCTTTATCCCCACAACTAATTAAAACTTCTATCCATTCTACATTTCCTTTATTCAAAACATGGTGAAGCAGTTTTCCATCCCATTGAACAACAGTTCTCTCTAAACCGAAATTTTAAAATCTGTTTTTGATGAGCTCAGTTCTTTGTATACGAAATAATTATTTGCAGAGTCGATTGCACTTCTACTTAAAATTAAAGTCTGTGGTTAACTGGTGGATGTACTCTAAGTCTAGCAGATTCTTTGGCGTTCAGCTTCATTTTGCGAATATTATAAAATAAAATACATAAAACTTGACAATTATTTGGTAGTTTACTGCAGATGATTTGATGAGACATGTGGCCAAATAAAAAAATATTACATTTCTGTCATCCTATCAAAAAGTTGGGGTTTTACGGAATGCTTCGTGAATTCTAAAAATAGATAATGATAACAGGTAACAAAAACAGCCTTGTATTAAAAGGAGAAATTCAGAGGTTCAACTGCAATACAAATGGAGAAGCTCTTTCTTACTAGACACAGAACTAGATAGCTAATAATAAATTATAATTCGTGAAATATTTCTAAAGTTACAAAAATTGTTCACTTATTTTTGCCTATTAATGAAAATAATACAAAAAAATTATCAAAAGTAATAAAATTATTAATTTGTCATTTTTCAATTATGTTTCAAAAATGCAGAATTTGAGGGTATGGTTCACGAGCTGACCTGAAAATTACTAAATGTTCATTAAATATAAGTTTTGATGAGAGTAAAAGTTCAAGGCAACAGCAGTGCCTATGAAATAAAAGAAGAATTAGGTTTCTAAGGCAAATAGTTTTCACATAAAGAAAGAAAAACGACAATTTTTGGCAAAAAATTGCAAATTTTCAAGAATTGAACCTCGATGAGGCACGGGTTAATGTAATTCATTTGAGCTGAAACTTTGCCAATCTCATTTTCTAACTAATTGGCAACTTTTAGGAGGGTCCCCCGAAGAAAATGTTAGAAAAAAAAATTCCTATGTTGCTTGTGACCACCTTACTGTATACACAATTTTGTTTTTTAACTCATTCGTTTGCAGTTATACTTTTTAGGAGTAGCGTTGGAATAACAAATTATTGTAATTATTTTTTTTTCCATACCTTTTAACAAATGCAAATTATTAATGAAAATAAATAAATGAGTAATGAGTTCCTTTGGAAAATTTCTGTAACATTTATTATTCATAAATAGTTTTGCGATAAACTACGCGCTATTAATGGAAGAATTGTGTATTCCATTTAAGAGCAGAACTTCAAAATAAAAATTTTAAATTGTTGATGCTTTCCTTAATGAAAGGAAATTTAATTATTAAAGATAATCTAAACATATTCTTAAAAGAAATTATTTGAATATTTGTATTTCATTTAATTTTCTGTAGCAACAGCCGGATTAGGATTTCTCTTATAAATTATAAAAATAAATGTGAACTGAATTTTACGCATGTTGCAACATTCTTTAATTAAAAAATAACATATTTCAGCTTGACAGAACCCAACACAGATTGCGTTACTATTAAATAATTGTAAAAAGAAGAATTAAAATGATAGTTTCAAATTTAATCACTGTATCTGTTAATAATTTATAAAGTACTGCATTAAAAGTATTTTAAAACAATTATAAAATAAACAAAAATGCAAATATTTTCAGCGTTGCTGCAGCCGATATTTTTTTTCCTGTATTGTATATCAGTATTTAGCATTGATTAAATTACATTAACTCTAAATCTCCATTATATTATTATTATTGTAAATTACATTATTATTATTATTGGACTAACTAAAGTACCCGGCGTTTCCCGGAGTTTTAAGAAAGTTTGTTTTGAAAAATTAATTTAAAAATTAAACATACAGTATAAAACAAACAACAAAAAAGCAGTAAAGCCATCTTTATTTCAGTTCTTCACTAAAAATGTGCTTTAGGGACCGAAACCTTTGTGGAAATTCTAATATACGCGCATACACATACATGGAATAGATTTAAAAATGGTGAAAACAAATTCAGAGAACATCAAAATGTTTAAATATGCCAATAATTCCATAATCGGGTTTTTATCATTTTTCAATACGTTTTTTCAAACTCATATGGTGTTATATATTCACATGCTGACGTTCATTATATTTCCAATATGGCGTAATATTCACTTTTCTATAAAATTCATCAAACTATTTATTTCATTTTCATTTTTCAAGCGGAAATCTTGCAATAGAAAAGTCAAGACGTAATATTAACTTCTTTTAATTCATAAACCTATATATTTCGTTTTTATTTTTCACGTGGAAATCTAGCAATAGAAAAGTAATTGTTGTGGTAAGAATTTTGTTATAGATTTTTAATTGGTGGCGACTGCTATAACGAAAAAAGTTTCAATTTGATAGGAAATTGCTGTTAAATAGGTCGTTTTTTTATTAATTAAAAAATAACAATAAATTATTTCGATTCCGGATTACTTTAGTTGCCTCACTAGTGTTTTAATACACATGTACGTAACGTTTCACAACTCTGGCTTCCGAACTGTGGATTTGTACAGAATTACAGACAGGCATACTTTTCATTTTTATATATTAGATGACAAGAATGAAATGATTTACAAATGAAATGTAAATAAAAATAATATTAATAATAAAAAGTGACTTCAAAATACCTCTTACACTCTAAAATTGGGAGGAATGAAATGTTCACCCTTTGAAAGAGTGACAGGCATTTTCACTCTTTTTGGAGTGAATTTTATAAAAATACACTCCTTAAAGCGTGGAATTTTCCACTCACTAGAAAGGAGTGAAATGTCTCACTCCTAAATGAGTGACTTACGTATGCATTGCTTATTAACCAATCAGAACAGCAAGGCGACGACACCCTTAAAAGATAAGAAAAATGATCACTTTTTCGTCCGCCATCTTAGGATTAACAAATTAGGATATCATTAAAATTATTCTTTATGGAATACATAAAATAAAGGTAAGTCTTGTTTAATTTTAAGCATTTATCCGTGTAGATAATGTGTAATGTTAAGATTATTAGCTAAATAGTCGTATGTTGTATAGAAAAAGATTGATCGTTAGAGTGTTTAAAAGTGATTGTCTGTGATATTTCTTCATGTAGCGGTTTGAAATATAATTCTTTTAACAATTGAATACGCACAGTGCTTTTCAAAAAAAAAAAATAATCAAAACTTCATTAGTTTGGGCAATGTGAATGAAAAAAAATGAGTGTAAATATTTTATTCTTCCCTTTCAATGCTGTGTTGCAAAATGTAATACTTTTGCCAACGATCAAAACCAAAGCCGTTATGGCTTTGATCAAAACAAAAAAAAGTTTTATCTCTTTCGTTTGAAAGGGTGATTGACTCATAAGAGAAGATATCTGGATTTTTTTCAATTCGTAGGAGACACATTCGAAAACATTAAGCCGTTATATGAGTTTTTTTTTTGTTTTATTACTGATTTCGGAGTATATACAGTTAACAGTATTTATTATTGTTTCGGAGTTAAATATGATATTTGATGTTTATGATATTACGAAAAGGTTGGTACAGTGAAACCTCCCTGTGCGATCAACTCCATTAGGCGACCACCTCCTTAAACGACCATTTTTTCATGGAACGAAATTTATTCTTATACGTTCATTACTAATTTTACCTCCATCCAAAGACCATCCCAGTTGAACTCCCTTCATGAGAGACCGATTTCATTGAAGAAAATGAAACAAATTCCGTTTTTTCCTGGTCGCTTGAAGAAGGTTTTATTAAAAAAATAATTCCGGAGAGTGCATTATTCATCAAACTTCTAAACTAAGCTTAGATTTTTTTTTATCCCGGAAACTTTTAAGTGTTTAAACCCCTTTGTGCCTTTTTAGGCAATGAATTTAACTCTGATTACAAATTAAGAATGACGGTTAATAAACACCTCTGCCCTATTCTGTCGGAAAACTCTCAAAGAAATAGATAAAGTAATGAAATCGTCATTATTTGTTCCCGTCCACAAAAAAATGCATTTATTTACTGAACTTCGAAAGGACTTCGAAATAAAAATTATAATATATAAAACTGTAAAATTAAAGCAAAGCTCAATGTATTAATTTTTAAAACTCTGCAGTAATTAAATTATGTAGTTAACTTTAATTTTGATACTTAAATTTTTATATTATTTCCTAATGTTAAAAATAAATTTTAGTAACATTGTTACCATTTTTCAACAATTAAAATCTAGATTTAAAAATGATCTCCATTAAGAGACCATCTCTCAGAGCGACCAATACTTTTTATTGGAACGGTACGTGGTCGCTTTAGGGAGGTTTTACTGTATATTAATTTTTTTAAATTATATGTAAACATTTTTCTGCAGGTTATGGTTTTAAAATTTCGAGACTGAGTAATATAAAAAAAATTAATTATAGATATTCTGCATCATTTATTAAATTTCCTTCTATTATAAAAACATTTTCTTCATATTTCGATACACGTAATTTTTGGCGCTAAACAATAAAACATGACATTTAAGCATTAGAATAAAATGTTTTTTTATGCCTGTTTTGAAGTTTATGGATAAGACTGCTTTAGTATAGTTTTTAAAATGTTCATACTTACCTATATAATACAGGACTGAATATTTTTTTAAAGCTATTAATAACTACTTTTTTACATTAAAATGTTTTTCAAACAATAAGAGTATTTCTAATGCAGTTATTTACTTTATTTTTAAGTTTCCTTTTTTTCTATTTCCGAGGTCAACTTTTTTCTATAAAACATATAAAATATATTTTGCTCATAGTCACAAAATACAATATCTACGCGAATAAAAAATTTAAATTAAATATGGCTTATCGTGTTGTTCATTAATAAGTATTTTATTAATTCCCTTTTTCAGCAATAACGGACGAAAATTAGAAATCATGATTAAGTTAAGGAATATGTTTAAAAGAAAAATATATACATATTCCAGAGAACTCAAAATTTAGACTCCATGTTCATATTAAATAAAACAAAAGCAAATTGCAACGGATAAAAAAAATTATACATTCTTAACATTTAAATCATGCTTAGAACTTATTTAAAAGAGAAGTGAAATTATAAGCATTGCTTTTAAGGGGGGAAATTAAAAATATTTTAGAACAATAGGACTTTGCAAAAATAGCAATAATTTAAGGAAAAAGTACGGTATTATATTTAAAACAAAAATTAAAATCAAATCAAACATTTTTAAACATATAACATCCACCTATTAAAAAGTTATTAATAAACCTTTAAAAGTAATATCTTTATAGGGCATGGAATAAAAGCAAACACAAAGGTTAAGATTGGAATAAAATATTTTAGTTTATTTCTGTTAGTAATCATCTAATTTAAATTCGCATGTAACTTTAACGGAATTTTTCCTTAAAAGTTCAATTAGTGTTACAAACTATGAATTAAATAAATATTGCTAATAAAGTATTTTATTCCAATCTTTACCACGCTTGTATCTATTTTCATAGCATGCCGTAAAAGATGTGATTCTTTTAAAATGACCATAAAAGCGAAATAAAAAAAGAACCGGTTACATTAAAAATGAATATTCACTCCTATGAAAGAGTGCCTACTCACTCCTATCAGGAGTAAAAAACCGCACTCCTTTAGCAAGAGTGAATAGCCATTCCTCCGAAAGAGTGATTATCCACCCCTGTTTAGAGTGAATACTTGCTTTCCAGGAGTGACTATTCACTCTTTCAGAGCGTCAAAAATTCCACTTTTGCTCAGAGTGAATAGTCACTCTAAAGAGGTTGGGCATATTTTGGCCCTGAGATAGAGTGACTATTTACTCCTCTGGAGTGAATAGTCACTCTTTTTTATTTAGAGTGTAAATGCTATAAATAATTTTTTTTAAAGTCGTGCGCATTTTACTTCCTGTAAACCAGGGATGGTGAACCTTTTTGAATATGCGTGCTAAAAATTTCAAAATTATTAAGTACCATCATTCTAACATGCCAGAAACGTTTAAACTTAGATAAAATCCAACAATTAATTGTTTATAGAAATTTTACTCAAACAGTTTTACACTTATACTAAATTCGATTCCTAACCAAACCATTACAATATGTTTTTTTAAATAGTAATAATAAAATTATGCAAATCGAAGGTAAGCGATAAATTATGTAGAATATATAGCAACATTTTCATATTTAACTTGTATGCATAAAATTCTATAAAAGATAAAGAAATTAAACATATATTATTCTTTAAACTGCTTTTGAAATTCTTAAAAAAACAAACAAAAAAAAAAAAAACATTAGTGTAAATCCAGATGACAAAACATTCCTGATGGTAAATAATTACTTAAGGCAAAAACTATTTTTTTATGGAGTAATTCTTCTGTTATACATTATCTCATTATAAAACGTTATTGCTGATTTTTTTTTTCACAATGAATACTTTGGCATGTTTAGAAATTCCACCAAGATTATACAAATTTTCTTTCGTACTGCTTATTCCAATTTAATTTAAAATCAATGCATGGGAATGAAGCATATTGAAATGAAGTTTATAAATATTCTTTAGCATTATTTTATCTTTATTTTTAATTAAAATAAGATGTCAACTTTACAAGACCGACTTTTCAGTAGTCAACAAAATATCTCTAAGACTGTTTAAAATTACTAAGGAAACAGAATTTATATATACATGTATTATCAGCGTTGCAGGGGATTCTGATTAAAGATTTTTGTTGCAAGAATAAGGATCACATTTCGTTATCTATGAAATGAAGCCTAAATCGTGAATAATGGAATTAGTATATAGGGCAATTCCAGAGAAAATCATCCTTTTTCGGGGGAAATCAAATTTATAATATGTTTAATTTAAGGGTATGATTGGAAAACGTGATATTTTTATATTCTATAGAAAAATCCTAATATAAAGGCATTGTAAATTACTGTTTACAAACTAAGTTAAGTACCATTATTGTCTTTGTAAAGTCATAATGTTACGCTAGTTATGCAATAAAAGTTACGTCAGTTACACATGTAAATGCCGTTTTTTTAAAATTCAGAAATTAATTAAACAAGTTACTGTTATAATTTAGCATTACTCAGTGTTGTTGAGAACATTAAATCACTTTTTTAACTGGATAGGTTTTGATAATTTTTACACTTCAATGTAGGCAGAAAAAAATTTTGTACATTTTATGCTACGTCAGTTACAGAATTTTGAATTGCAATTTTTGAAACTCAGTAAATTTTCTACATAGATTTGAAAACAAAATTCGATGATAAAATGTTACGTCAGTTACGATGGAATTGTCCTATAATAAATATGCAACCAAAAAATGGTAGTTTAAGTATGGTATGAAAATAGTTAAAAAACGATTAAAACTAGTATGCTGTGGCCATCACAAAACTTTCTTCTATATAAATCACGTCAATTAAATCATTTAAATAGTACAAGAAATTACATGAATTTAGCACCAATTCATATCAAAGTATATCTGAATTTGAAGTTGGATGAATATTCGTGCATTAGTTCTTGAGATAGAGCTATAGCGGAAATTCTGAAAAATGTAGCATAGCAGCGCCACCTGTTGAGCGATTTACACCAAAAATAAACAGCACTAAATGATATCAAGGTATACCTGAATCTGAAGTTTGTTGAAAATCTAAGCGTTAGTTCTTTAGATAAAGCTATTGCTGAAATCGCAAAAAATACAGCATAGCAGCGCCACCTGTTGAGCGATTTACACCAAAAATTAAACAGCACTAATTTTTACGTCAATCATGTCAAGGACTAGATCACCCTAACCTAGGCACCAACCAGAATCTGGCATAGGTGTTAAAAACCTAGGCAGGAAATTCCCTTCCATGACTCAGCCAAAGCCACAACCAGGGCAACAGACCCAGAAAACCAGCAGGTATTTACCAAAGAAAAATAAAATATAATACATAATAAAAAAGTAAGTGCCCCGACACTTACAAAGAAAAACATAATGGTATACAGAAATTTAGGACATTTACAATTTTTGACATATGTCTCAAGCTGTTAAAACAAGGCAAACAGGATTTATAGACAATTTTTTACAATATTGCAATTGTCTTTAAAATAAATTCCTAATCATATATAAAAACTAAAAATATATCCAAGCTTGAATTTAACAGATCAAATATCAGCAATTCTGATACAACTTTGTAGTTTTTAAAATGTTCAAAAACCATAAAAGCCAGTCCACAAAGTTCATAAAGTCATATAATGTTCAGAATTTATACCTTATGAATGAAAAATTTTCATTTAAATCATTGTAGATTCTACACAATGTTCTATAGTTAGATCTCGTCAGAAGAACACATCTTAAGTTCCACTCAAGTGTTCTATTGCGTATCATAGGAAAACAGTCCCTTGAAACACGACAACTCTGAAATAAGTAATGAGGCGTATCACCACGTTTTCCCCATGTACATCTGTCGTTCTGTCGTTTACCAATTTTATGTAAATACGCCGGAAACGCTCCGTGGCCACTGATAAAGTATACTACGATTTGAGAATCACACAAAAAATCTAGGCTAACTTCCGGCAAAACCTTGTATGTGTCTCGACCTTTGACTGAATAAGACCAACGAGTCTGCCATTCTTTCATATTTTTCGTACGAAAATGGGATTTTAATACGCAGATAGGTATCGAAAGCTTTTCTTCTGAATCAAAAGTGTTATTTAAAATAACAGACTTTGCCAATTCGTCGGCACGTTCGTTTCCCGCAATTCCTACATGCGATTTTATCCATCCAATATGCACCATCTTATTCCTCAGAAGACGAAGACTAGTAAAAAGTTCAAATAATATATCGTTGCTTGGAAAAAGTCTGCGAAGAGCAGACACTGAAGACAAACTATCTGTATAAATATAAAGCTGACGATAAGAAACTACATTGAACCATCTAATTGCCTCGAGGATGGCGCAGAGCTCCGCTTGAAAAACGGTATTATACTCACATAATCGTATTCTCTTAGTAAAAATTTCCACATTTTGAAAATATACTACAAATGCTGCCGCCACTCCTCCAGGCATCCTAGAACCATCTGTATAGGCAATCGGAAAGTTTCTGTTAGGAACATACTTAATAACAGGTGCAATAAAGTTGACGTTATGCTTATCGTAAAAATTTGGATAGTTATATGTTGGCAGATTTTTCGAAACATCCTCGGAGTGTATCCGGTTGCCATCAATTTCCAATGAAATATCACCATGAATTATGTTGTGTAAATGGCTAGAATTATTAAGCTCAATATCCATTGGCAATACTCCCGCTAAGACGCACAGCGCCTCCGTCGAGGTTGATCGATAACTTCTTATTAATGTCAATAGACAAATCCTCTGACACGACGAAAGTCTTCTTAAACCGTGAATTTTCAAATCTTTATACCATACTTCATGGCCATAGGATATTTGTCTTTTAAGCACTGTCTCATACCAGATCTTTAGAAGCTGCACCGACACTCCGATGTCTCGAATTCTCACCTTTCTTACATTACAAGTGAAGGAAATAAGTTTACACCTTACCATATCAAGGTGATCCAACCAATTAAATGTACTATCCAATAGAAATCCTAGATATGTAATGTTATCCTTCACTGGAATTGATGTGCCTTGACATTTAAAAATTGGTTTTCTCTTCTTCATAGTGTTTTTTCCAAAAAGCATAGACTCTGTTTTAGTCAAATTTAAATGTAAATTAAGCTCTTGGCACATATTCGAAAAAATATTGATTGAGATATTAATTTTGTTTTCTAAAGCCGCTCTGGTGTTGGCACCTTCCACTACCACGGAATCATCCGCATAGGATATCAAATCAAGTTGATGTTCGCTGCTTCTTTTAATTAAACGATCTGCTACCAAAGTCCAAATCAAAGGGCCCAGACATGATCCTTGCGGACAACCCTTAAACAGTCTAAACCATCTTATACCACGTATAAATCTAAAACCAATTAATCTTATCGAGATATAATTTTTTAAAACGTTCTTTAAGTAGTCATACAATGGAAGATTATTTATTATTTCCGCTGCTATATTCCAATCTAAAACATCGAATGCACCTGCTATGTCGAAGGAAACCGCTGCACAGTATTTAAAATCTTTCAGAGCAATAACAATTTTCTTTTTAAGCGTATCCATTGCTGTCACCGTGCCTCTCCCTTCCCTGAAACCGTGTTGTCTATCATCTAAGTAATAAGTAGCCTCCAGCATAGTTAAGATTCTTATCTTGATCATACGCTCATATATCTTTGCAATTATAGGCAATAAGGTAATGGGTCTATATGACTTATAATGTCCTTCAGGTCTATTTCTTTTTCTAAAGAAGATTACTACCCCCTTTTTCCAACGACTTGGAAAATGGGCAAAACGTAGACAGGTATTAAACAACTGTAACATAAAAACTGTAAATCTTTTACATAAATTCTTGATGATCAAGACATCCACTTCATCATATCCCGGGGCCTTAATATTATGTTGCTGCTTCAGTGCAAAGGCTAATTCTTTCCTTGTAAACTTATTATAATCAGGGTCGGTTTGATAATCTTTAGTGCTCGTAAAAGAGTGAACATGATCAGGTACATCCTCTATACCAAAGTGCTCTGTCATCAGATTATGTGCTACCTCATCATAAGAATCAAAAACGTTTGAATTTTCAAGCGTTGAGAAAGCCATATCTTCATATCTAAACTTCTTCCCTGATACAAATTTAAAAAGAAGGCATTCGTTCATTAGTTCATGTCAAGGACTAACTAAATCTGAAGTTTGATGAAAATCCGTGCAATAGTTCTTGAGATACAGTTCTTGCGGAAATCGTGAAAATGCAGCACAGCAGCGCCACCTGTTGGGAGATTTACACCAAAAATTAAATAGCACTAATTTATATCAGGGACTAACTAAATCTGAAGTTTAATGAAAATTCTTGCATTTTTTCTTGAGTTAGAGCTATCGCGATAATCATGAATAATGCAGCATAGCAGCGCCACCTGTTGGGAGATTTTCACAAAAAAGTTATCAGCACCAAACTATATCCTGGACTAACTGAATCTGAAGTTTTATAAAAATCCGTGGAGTAGTTCTTGAGATATAGCTATTGCAGAAATCGTGAAAAATACCGCATAGCAGCGCCACCTGCTGGTCGATTTTCACGAAAAACAAATCAGGTCCAGTTTATATCAAGGTCTAACTAAATATGAAGTTTTGTGAAATTCCGTGCATTAGTTCTTGCGATAGAGCGCCCACAAAATTTTTGTCACATACAGACTCACAGAGTGACAGAGTGACAGACAGACTCACAGACAGACATTTTCTAAAAACCATCAAATCGTGTTCTGGGCATTCTAAAACGTATAAATCCGTCGAAAACCGGAAGTCGAAAATTTTCACGAATCCAATACTTTCTTCTTGTAAAGAGAGAAGAAAGTAAAAAGGGTTTATGAATGATCAATCATTTTCAGAAAAAAGTTCATTTTCGCTGTGCTGAACATTCTTGTGTACACTAAGATCAGTACATCTATGTTAGTTAAATGAAAATAAATAAGATGTAATGATTATTAACCGACTCTAACAAAGGAGTTTATACAATTTGTTTTGTACACTGTTAATTTTCAGTTCAAACTTAAACCTATCAATGATGTAATGTAATTGAATTAATCACAATATGATTCTTCTTAACTTAAAAAAAATCTTCTTTCTTGGTTCAACATGAAAAATAATCTCAACTTTCAAAATATGAAAAACTAGTATGTTGTGGCCATCACAAAATTTTCTTCTATATAAATCATTTAAATAGTACAAGAAATTACATGAATTTAGCACCAATTCATATACAAGTATTCCTGAATTTGAAGTTTGATGAAAATTCGTGCATTAAATATAGAGCTGTAGGGGAAATTCTAAAAAATGCAGCAAAGCAGTGCCACCTGTTGAGCGATTTGCATCAAAACATAAACAGCACTAATTCATATCACGGTATACCGGAATCTGAAGTTTGTTAAAAATCCAAGCATTAGTTCTTGAGATAGAACTATTGCGGAAATCACAAAAAATGTAGCACAGCAGTGCCACCTGTTGAGCGATTTACACCAAAATGTATACAACGTCAAATTATGTCAACGACAAACTGAATCTGAAGTTTGATGAAAATCCGTTCATTAGATCTGGAGATTGGGCTATTGCGGGAATCACAAAAAATGCAGCATAGCAGTACCACCTGTTGAGCGATTTACACCAAAAGATACAAAACATCAATTCACGTCAAGGACTAACTGAATCTGAAGATTGATGAAAATCCGTGCATTATTTCTTTAAATAGAGCTATTTCAAAAATCTTGTCAATGCTGCAAAATGCAGCATAGCAGCGCCATCTGTTGGGCGATTTACACCAAAACGTTACCAGCACCAATTCATATCAAGGATTAACCGAATCTGAAGTTTGATGAAAATCGGTGCATTAGTTCTTGAGATAGAGCTATTGCAGAAATCGAAAAAAATGCAGTATAGCAGCGCAACCTGTTAAGCGACTTACACCAAAAACTAATCAGCACCAATTATTATGAAATTTGCAACAGTGTGAAAACTTTCCATAACAATAATACAATGAATACCTTCATTATATGAGACATTCTCACATAATTTTGACTTTTAAGTCCCTGAATGATAATTTTTATTTTAGTACATATTCTTGGTTTTTTTATTTCTTATACTGGAAAATATTCCATTGCATGACTGTATAGAAATATTAACGAGATAAATAAGCTTGGGATGATGTTGGGGGTCCAAATACACCACGAAATGCCTTATCGTCCCGTGTCCCTCATGCTGATTTTTAAGTTTGGAGCTGTCTGTATAAAATTATTTCAATAAAAGTAATTCGATGTAATTTTTTTCCGAAACTCGGACTATTGTTTTATATAAATATGTAGCAAAAAATTAACCTGCACAAATTTCTACGGCTGTTATTATTTTTTTAACTCTGTCCCTGGATTTTAGATTCCTTACCATGCTAAAATTATACAGAAAATCACTTCAGATGCAGGCATAGAATTTTTTTCAGTTTGTTTCTCATGCAGATGTATGCTAGAGAAAGAATGGCTAAAATTCTTTGATAGGAAATTAACGACAGAATTTAAATCAGCATTTAAATATCAATTTCAAGCCTTGTGGATTTATTGGTAGAGTTACCGTCCCCAAGGTTTACTCTTTCACTTTTCGAGGTAAATTAATTTTTTTTTTAAATTTACTCCAAAGTAAGTAACTGTTGCTAAAAATCAATGAACATTGTGGCTATCACTTAGTCTTAACATGATTTGCCTAAAAACAGGTAGTAATTTTTCTTACCGTCCCTTTTTTTCCTTACCGTCCTTTTTTTTCCTTAACATCTCCTTTAAGACAATGTTATACCAAAATTTTGAACTAAAAATACTACATTGTTATTAATTCTTCTTTGAATGTTCTGTGGTACTATGGAATTTCATTCACTCTATCGCAGAGTCAAAATATGCCCCACCTCTTTAGAGTGATTATTCACTCTGAGCAAAAGGGAAATTTTTGACTCTCTGACAGAGTGAATAGTCACTCCTGGGAAGTGAATATTCACTTAAATAGGGGTGGATAATCACTCTTCGGAAAAGGGGCTATTCACTCTTGTAAAGGAGTGGGTTTTTTCCCTCCTGGTAGGAGTGAATAGTCACTCTTTCATAGGAGTGAATGTTCATTTTTTATAGAGTCAATTCTTTTTACTTTCTTCTATCTTTACAAAAAGAAAGTATTGGATTCATGGAAATTTTCGAATTCCAGTTTTCGACGGATTTACACGTCTGACAGAGTGAATAGTCACTCCTGGGAAGTGAATATTCACTCTAAACAGGGGTGGATAATCACTCTTCGGAAAAGGGGCTATTCACTCTTGTAAAGGAGTGCGTTTTTTCCCTCCTGGTAGGAGTGAATAGTCACTCTTTCATAGGAGTGAATGTTCATTTTTTATAGAGTCAATTCTTTTTACTTTCTTCTATCTTTACAAGAAGAAAGTATTGGATTCATGGAAATTTTCAAATTCCGGTTTTCGACGGATTTACACGTTTTAGGTTCAGATATTCCAAAAAAACATGTTTTTACAGAATGTCTGTCTGTTAATCAATCTGTGACTCTGTCTGTATGTATGTGACACAAATTTTGTGGATGCTCTATCTCAAGAACTAATGCACGGAATTTAATAAAAATTTATATTCAGGTAGTCCCTGATATAAATTGATGCTGATTAGTTTTCGGTGTAAATTGCTTAACGGTTGGTGCTGCTATGCTGCATTTTCCACAATTACCACAATAGCTCTATCTCAAGAACTAACGCACGGATTTTTATCAAACTTCAAATTATGTTACTCCTTGACATGAATTGATGCTTAGTGTGAATCTCCCTACAGGTGGCACTGCTATGTGCATTTTTCACGGTTTCTGTAATAGCTCTACCTTAAGAATTAATGCACGGTTTTTCATCAAACTTCAAATTCAGGCGCGTTATTGGATTTTACCCCTACAAAATCCACCGCTTGCACGAACTGAAACCAAGTGATAAGCGAGTGACATTCGCTCTATCGTTTCTTGCCCGGGTAGAAATTGATGATGCTTTCCCATGGTACATTCTGTGGGGAGATGAGTGCCATTTTTATCTCAGTGGGTCCGTAAACACACAAAATAGCCGAATTTGGGCTTCTGAGCAGCCCCACACCGTGCACGAAATCCCATTAAATTCCCCAAAAGTCACTGTTTGGTGTGGTTTCACAGCCGAATTCGTAATTGGGCCATTCTTTTTTGAGACCATCAGTCCGACAGGACCTGAAACGTGCACCATAAATGCAGAAAGGTAAGTAAGTAAGTAAGTAAGCACCCACCCTGGGAACCCGCTTTTGGCTTATGGTTAGGTGTAACCCCCAAGCCCAGGGCAGGGAAAAGTTTTACTACCTGCGGAAACAAGCCCAGAACCCCAGTCTCCGGGAAAGAAGACTTCAGAACGACCCGCCTGACACGCCGAAGAGAGCACAAGAGGCATCACAATTGGCTACCCTATTGTTTCAGGGCGAGCCTAGAAATATATTACGATTATGATTTATATGTTTTGGGATTTACGTACTATTTGAAAAACTTTTAAGTATTTACATTCATCTTTTCATTTGATAAGAAATATTTTTTTTCCCTTTTTTTTCACCCTTTTAAACAAAAATATTTATACATATTTACAATATTTCTAGTGGTATTTAAGTTCTTAAAAATAAAACAATCTCAAAAACACCCTTCCATACACCACGTGGACCCATGACATGTCCACCACAGGCAATCAGAAGAGGTAATTATTGAATGTATTTATATTGAATAAAAGAATAATGGCTATTGAGAATATCGTAGTTAGCATAAAGTTTTTTAAGTTGTGCTGGGTCATTAATTATTTTTAGGATGTCCTGAAGGATTGTCGTTTCTGTTCTGTGAAATTTAAACTTCATGAATTTGCAGTTGCCGAAAATGTAATGCATCGGGTCTCCTCGACCACCACATTTACAAAGGTCGTCATCTTTTTTGCCGATATTATAAAGGAAAGACGGGAAGCTGCCGCGGCCTGTTAAAAAGTAAATAGATACTTTATCTTTTGAAATTATTTGGTTCTGAACTTTTGGTACCAGGCCGTGCGTATATCTGCCACCCCCTGAGTGATCCCAGTTGTACTGCCACCTGCCCAGTAATTGGGTTCGAATACATTTTATAAGATAGGACCGAGGCAATTTAACTCCTCGATCCACTGGTAGGTCGCAGTACTGGGCGGCATCATTCGCCAGCTCATCCGCCAGTTCATTACCCGCTATGCCAATGTGGCCTTTTATCCAAGTAATGTAAAAAATTTTATTTTGATTTTGTTTAATTAAATTATGGATGTAATAAATTGAGGGGTTAGTTGGAAATAAATTGTCTAAGGCTTTAATAGTAGATTGACTGTCACTTAATATTTGGAATTTTGTATAAGGGGAGTTAATGGCCCAATTAATTGCCGAAATTATTGCGTGCAGCTCCGCCTGAAAGATTGAATTTTCTGCTCTCAGTTTGACTGTTTTTTTCATAAATTTTAATGTTATGATTGTAGGCTACCATTGCATATGCTGTGCCAGAGTCCACCTTAGAACCATCTGTGTAAATCGAAATAAGATTAGTTTTTGTGATAATTTTGTCTGTAACTATTAAGTTATTTAAATGAATTTCCGGATTTATTTCATATTTTAGGATTTTATTTTCTATATCATCTTTACATATTGGTTTGGGTTCTTTAAGTAATAAGTTTTTATTGTGTAAAATATTGTATTTTAGATTTTTATATTCCAGTGTTATTAATATTGGTGGTATTCCTAATAGGACCTGTAACGTATGTGTTGCAACATTTTTATATGTTTTGGTTATTGACGTGAGACAAGTTCTTTGGATGGATTGGAGAGCGCGTTTATCTTTTATCCTGAGGTCTCCAAACCACACCTCCGAACCATAATCTATAATTTTTTCTAGTACTGCTATGTACCAGGTTCTAAGATAGCCTCTGTCCACCCCCCAAGTAGCCGAGAAGACCCGTTTAATGGATGAGGTTAGCTGTAAAATTTTGTTTTTTATGCTAGTTATGTGCTTGTCCCATTTTAAAGTACTCTGGAATATTATCCCTAAAATTTTTATTTCCTTTAATGGCTTGATGGTATAGTTACCCAATTTAAAGGTTGGTGGACGTTTATCCAAAGTGTTTTTCCCCAACATAATAAAAGTCGTTTTTTCCTTTGAAATCTGTAAATTTAAGTTATTGCAAATATTATAAAAAAGTTTTATTTTTTGGTTGGTTTCGGTCTCTAAGATGAGTCTGCTCCTCGCTTTGACAACCATATTGAAGTCATCGCAAAAAACATACAGGTCTTCGAATTTACTGTAAAAGTTTATTAAGATTATATTTGCTATGATTAGCCACAGAAGCGGCCCAAGGCACGACCCCTGTGGACAGCCTTGATAAGTTGGTCTTTTAATGTTATTTGATAAATAATTTGTTATTAGTTCTCGTTCGGATAAGAAGCTAAGAAGGATACATTTTAAATATTGCGGAATTGGTAATTCGTTAATTTGTTGACCCAAAGTGACCCAATCGATATTGTCAAACGCCCCTACAATGTCGAATGAGATAATGCTGCAGTATTTATATTTTTCAAGATACGTTTTTGCTTTATGTTTTAATTTGTTTAATAGTTGAATTGTGCTTCTGTTCTCACGGAAGCCATACTGGGCCCCGTGAAGAACATTTAATTTTTCTAAGTAGTGATTAATTCTTCGTTTTAGGATCCTCTCATAGATTTTTCCCAGCATGGGAAGGAGACAAATGGGTCTATAGGAGGAAGGTTGGCGTGGATTTTTATTACGTTTTGCGAAGAAGATCACATTTGCTATTTTCCATGATTTAGGAAAGTAGTTAAGAGTAAGACATTTGTTATATAAGTCACGTATTAGATGTTTAAAATTATTGTATATGTTTTTAATAATAAATGCATCAATTTTATCAAATCCAGGGGCTTTTAAATTATTTTGCTCATTAAGTGCTGATTTTATTTCTTTAAAAGATATTAGGGGGGGAGGGGGGGGAAGATCTTCCTCTGCCGCTGGGTCCATGAGAGGTGGATGCGGGTTTTGATGTATTGGGAAGTGGTGGTTAAGTAATATGTTGAAAGTGTCTAATTTTGTAGTATATGGGGTTGAACCCTGTAGTGTTGTGTGTATGAAATGATTATTTTTGAGTCTTTTATTCATTGCTATTTTAAAGGCTTGGCCAAATTTGTCTTTTGTTTTAGAGCAGAAACTCTGCCATGATTTAGTTTTTTGTTGTTTTATACGTTTTTTGTATATTGCTCTTTCTCTTTGTAGGAGGGTTCTCCACTTTGGGTCATTTGTTGATTTAAATCTTTTCCGTAATGCTGAGATTTTATTTCGCTGGACCTTCAGCTCTGCCGTCCACCAGTCAAATGTTGGATATAATTTGAAACTTTTTGTTTTTAGTGAGGATTTACAGGTGTTTAGAATTACTTGGTTAAAACCATCAAGCCATTCATCCAGTTCTAGTCGAGTTTTAGTATCAGATAAGGATTTAAGTAAATTATTAATTTTCGGTTTCAAGATGTAATTAAATTTTTTAAAATTTGAGTATCTTGTTTTAAATCTTTTAAGGTCTAGAATAACTGGTTTAAGATTTAATGAGAATCTGATATACCTGTGGTCCGACGTGCTCTCTACTGTGTCATCTACATACCATGAGTCCACGCAGTCCACCAGGTCTTGTGTACAAAGGGTTACATCTGGATTCCCCTTCATGGGACGATTCGGCTGTCCTATAAATGAATGAGGTGCCTCTATATCATTGATCAGAGTTAAGTTATTAGATAATAGTAAGTATGTCAAAATTTTTCCCCGTTCATCTTCTTTCTGATATCCTAAAAGTGACAAGTGGACATTGAGGTCTCCTCCCATTATGATGTGATTCAATGGTTCGAAGAAGTCCAGCCACTTCATATCACCTCTGAAATCACCTTTTGGCCTGGCATACACAGAGCCTATTGTGATCTTGCCGGATTCAGTAGTAAGATTGACGAATACTGCATTATCGTCTTTATATGTCTCTATCACTTCCACGTCCTTTCGAGTTACCACAACTGCCGCTGTTTTATTTTTTGAGATAAATGCTTGCCAATTTGACGGAATTGACCATATGGCTTCGTTAAAGTAGTAAAAGTCCTGTAATAGAAGAACTAGTATTTTATGCTGATTTGCAAATCCCATTAGGGTTGATGTTGCAGAACTTGATCCCTGTAGATTAATTTGAATAAAGGTTAGTTCATTTGGAATATATATTTTCAGTGGTTTTGCAGGGTTATTCAGAATTTCTGTTATTATTTGTTCTTGGTTTACTGTTAAATTTCCATTTTGAGTATTGGAGTTGTTTGAGTTTGTTGAGTTATTACAATTACGAAATGCTGCAAACGTTTGTTATTCCACAACTTCAGCAAAGAAACCGTCTCCAACAGACAATCTTTATGCAGGATGGTGCTCCGCCACACATTAGTAATAAGACAAAGCAGCTGTTGCGCCAAAACTTCACTGATGATAGAGTCATAAGTCGGAGTTTTCTAGTTGCATGGCCGCCTCGTTCCCCTGACCTCACGCCATGCGATTTTTTGCTCTGGGGTTATTTGAAATCTCAAGTTTATGTTGGTGGAGTATCAAATTTGTCTACTCTAAAGGACAACATAACAAAGACAGTGCGGAATATTCCTCGTGATATGTTACGTACGGCTTTGGAGAACGTTGTGCACAGAATGCACGGTGTTATTTCTGAGAACGGTGCTCACATTGAAGGTGGTCTTATTCCTCACCGGGGAAGTTAATGTAGTAAATAAACATTAATAATTTAACTGTACGATTGTATGTTTTAGTATTTTTCTTTTCTCACATTTTATACATTGCAGAGCGCCACAAAATGCCGTAGCGGCGATTTTTTGAACTAATTTTTTTTCACGGAATCCTTTTTCCCATGCTTTGATTAGTCTAAATACCAAGTTTGGTGCCATTTTGGCTATTAGATCGCGCTACAGGGCGCTCCAAACACTGTCACTTTAAAAAAGATCACCCTGTATAAATAACAAAAAGACTCACCTGAACTGAGATATTATTTCATTTTGCCTGAAATCGTGTCTATATATATGACATACGAAATAAATTTAACTTCGTGCGAATTGTTAACTTTTGTATTTTAATAAATGTTTATAATTTGTTTTCTGTGTATTTAGAATAAATCATCAAAATTATTCCGAAATTGTGAATAAAACTTCTCTCATTTTATTATATATTATTTAACTTATATAATATTGAAAATAAGTATGTATTTGAAGGATTTATTACTAATAATAAATTTGGCACAATAATACAAGACAAACATAAAATAAAACAAGAAATAAGTATGAACAAACGACTCTATTATATTTCAAAACTCATTAAAGGAGGGGAGGGGAGGGAGAAAGTGCACTTACCCACGATTTTCACATTATTACTGCATTTTTTAAACACATTGATTTTCTAGGAGTGTAATATCTGCCACTAAAAATATTACAAAGAAAAGCCAAATTAACATAACACCTGAAACACCAATTGAAATTCATCGCAAACTTTCGGAAGAAGCTGTATCATCACTTTGAACAAAATCCATAAAGTCTCTATATCATTTCCTTTAGATAAATCCATAATGCTAAATGTTTGAATTCAAAATTCGGAAATTTTTGCATAGAGAAACTCCATTGTAGATTCATCAAACGAAGTAGTTGCAACACTGTCATAATACTAGAGATTGGCATTGAAATAATTTTATCTAGCATAATGAAAAAGGAATATCTTCAAAAGGATACATGACTTCTTGAAAGTAACTCTTTATAAACAGCTTTAAGAACGAATATCGCTCTTTGATACTTGTTCTGGTGAAAATGGCGTATACAGAGTTTTTCTCCATGAAACTAACCATTTGAAGAAACAATGCATTTTTGATACTTATATTTTCTTTAAAGTAAAATAAAATGTTGTAAAAATATATTTTTTGTGAGATTATTCTAATTAATCGGAATCCAGTTCCGTTGCAATAATTTTAACGTCAACGGACGCAAGTCCCAAGAGGGACGAAAAAGTACGTGTTTACATCTTGGTGTCGTTTCGGGCAGAGACTGAAGCTACGCTAAGTATATCCCAGCGTTCCTTATCAAAGACGCGAAAGTCGTTGATTGGCTGATTTAAACCGATGTCATGCAGAGTAATAAAGGTTTGAATGAAAGATCGTTATGTGATAAATCTGAATTTTATATTTGAAAATTATTATAAAAATATTCTATTTGGGGAGAAAGTATTAAAATTAAGATTTCTTACTTTATTATTGATAATTTTTAAAGATATTTTTCTGGAGAATAAATTAAAATTGTTTTTAAGTAAAATGTAACTGAAAACGAAAATTAATGAATATTTAAAGGGAGAATTTAAAAATTTAAAGTAAAAAGGATTATTGATTTAATTAAAATATTTTAAAATAATTTTTAAATTAATTTTAATTGGCAAGGATGTTATCACATAACAATACTCATACAATATTCACTCCTGCTTAGGGAAAATAGTCACTCTTTTAGAGGAGGGACTATTCACTCTTAAAAAAAAAGTGCGTTTTAGTACGTAATTTCTAAGGTTATATTATGAAATGGAATTTTTGAAAATTGAGAAGTGACATATTTTGGTGCTTTTCACCCTTTTACTCCATATATTGGTTCAAAGTTGAATGGAAATTTTTTTAAGTGTGTAATGCCAGGCTCTCACTCTCTTCAGCGGAGTGAGATATTTCACTCTCGAAAACGGAGTGGCATTGTTCACTCTCGAAAGTGGAGTCAAATATTTCACCCCTTTTTAGTGAGAGGAAAATTCCTCTCTTTAAGGAGTGTATTTTTATAAAATGCACTACAAAAAGAGTGAAAATGCCTATCACTCTTATAAAGAGTGAACTGTTCAGTCCTCCCAATTTTAGAGTATTATAAGTAAAAATTTAGAAGAAAATAAAAAGTTAGAGAGGTGAAATATGAAATGGACGATAAGGAAATTAAACTCGCAAGTTTAACTTAAACATCAGTTAAATAAAATAAATCGTCGCTGCTGATCATTTTTTCTTTATTTTGAGCTTTCGTTTGAAATTTTATTTTATTAATTTTAATTTCACTAGATTTTCATTCCTGAAAGTCAAAATTTTGTGAGAATGCCGTATATATATAACAGCGTTAAGTGTGTATAACACTTTCGCCGTGAACTCATCCGGATTCCAATAATCTTTCGTCAAAATCAGCCAATTTTATTTTAATTTTCAGAAATTTAATTTTTTCAATAAAGCTGCATAAGATTAAACTGTTTAGAAAGGTTGTGAAAAACGAAAACAACTTGATGTTTTTCGATATATCTTGCGTTGAAAATCGTATCATCCAACAATCAGCGATGGAAAACAATATGCGATTTATTCCTTTGAGATTCATTAAAATATAGACCATGGATGCAATAAAGTTTCTCAATGCAATATAAAACTAAAATCATTTTACTGCCTTTTGCAATCACATCAAGATTTCAAAAACAATGTTTAATTATGAATGTTTCCAATTAAAATATAGACCATGAAGCTCATTGGCAATATAGCGATCTGAACGAACCCCATGCATTAAAACGTTCTTTAAAAAATGCCAATTTAAGGCAAACGAAGGTGTGAATTAAATTCAATATTAATTATTTAAAAACAACGTTTAAACACACAATAAAATAACTTGATTTGATCAGACGTATACGTTTCGTGAGTACTAGGACACACATCCTCAGTGTAAAAAACTTAAAAATTAATAAAATGCAAAATCTTTTACAATCCGGCCCATACATTAAATTAAATCGGGATCCTTCTGACAGTGATCTAATAAGTACTAGAAAACTTTCCCTGTATTAATGACAGTATTAAAATGTCATTAATTCCGTCTATTGCTAACTGTAGTCGCTTTTACGCTCTGCCTAAAGTTCATAAAATTGGGGTTTCCCTCCGGTCTATCGTATCCAATATCGGTTCTGCTTCATACCCTGTTGCTAAATATTTAGTGAAACACTTTTCATACCTTTCAAGTTCTAATATTTATACTATTAAAAATTCTAGTTCTTTTGTAAATCAGATTAAAAACTTCACCCCTTCCTCCTCTTTGCGCATGGTTTCATTTCATGTTACTTCTCTGTTCACCCATGTTCCAGTTCAAGGTGCACTACAAAGTCTCACTGCTAGATTAAAAGAATTTCATTACACAGATTAAGAAATCAACCCCATTATTGAGTTATTCAGTACTTGTTTAAAACAAAATTCATTTCAAATTTCTAATCAATATTATTCTATGACAGATGGTTTAGCAATGGGTAATCCCCTTAGTCCTTTTTTAGCAGATTTATATATGCATTACTTTGAGGTTAAAACGTTTAACCTTATCAACTTCCCATTTTACTGTAGATATGTAGATGATTCTTTTGCACTCTTAGACCTTTCTCTATTTTCTGTTGACAATATATTAACGATTTTAAACTCAATAGATTCAGTCATTCAATTTACTTATGAAGTTGAAATAGATAATAGATTACCATACCTGGATGTGTTGGTTACACGTCAGCTTAACACCTTTGACACTTGCGTTTACCGTAAACCTTTTGCTGTCACACTCCCCCCCCATTTCAATTCATGTCACCCCCCTTCCCAAAAAGCTTCGGCTTTTCTTTATTTGATTAATAGAGCTAGCTTAATTTGTTCAGATAATAATTCACTTATTACAGAATTAAATTACATTAGATCTGTGGCTATTGATCGAGGTTTTAGTTTATCTTATATCAATAATTTAATTTCTCATAGTCTTAATAAATGTGTTAATAATCTTGATTCTCCTGTTACTGCGGTTTCCATTTCTAACCTTATAATTTTACCATTTTATAATAGCATTAGCTTTAAGATGGCTAATATCTTAAGACATTATGATTTGATTGTGGTTTTTAAACCAGTTAATAAATTAACTTGATGGTCTTTTGGTATTTTGTTTTGACATTTGGTTTTTCACCGTGCATGTAGTTGGGGGATATTGTTTTTATAGTTTTTTACACTGAGGATGTGAGTCCTAGTACTCACGAAACGTATACGTCTGATCAAATCAATTTATTTTATTGTGTGTTTAAACGTTGTTTTTAAATAATTTATATTTCCACACAAGTTCTGTACTTACTAAATTCAATATTGTTAGAATTTTTATATTCGGGCTGTTTTAATTTTTTATTCACAGCCGTGAATAACTCTATTGTTATTTCTAAAAAAATATATTATTTCAAGTGGCATCACGAGTGAATATTTACTGTTTAGATTTGATTTTTCAATCTTATGACGTGTGTTCTTTTTTACTCTTAGCAAACAAATTTATTAGTAATTAAAGTATTACTTTTTTTTTTATTTATAAGAAATTTGAGCATAGATATATTTTTAAATGCAATGGACGAAGGTGAAAGTCCCACTGCAAGAAGACGGCGAAAGAGATGCAGAAGCCCATCGTTCTCGAGAACGATGGGGTTCTGCATCTCTTTTGGGATCTCTTCGGGAGCTTCAAAGTCATGTGAATGTTGAAGTCGATGAACACTGTTGCTGATTGTTGAACCTCATTTGCCAGTTCTGTGGCAGGATAACGCTAATAAAATAAAGTGTATTACTTCATAACTCTTTTTATAATGCAATGCTAAGTTTGAATTTCATACAAGCAATAAAAGATATATTAGACATTTAGAGGGGCTTGCTTTGAGACTCTTAACTACGATGGTTGTTTTTTCAACAATCTTTATTACATGATTTTTGAACATATTCAAGTTTTGTTAAATATTTCTTCTTTATTAACTATAGCTTCTCAATATTTTTCGCAAAATTCGTATAGAAGATGGCAGCCTTGTTACTGTTTCTCCACAAGATCGGAACTCCAACAGTCTGAAAGTCCATAGTATATGTGTGCAATGGAATCACCGAAACTCCAACACGATACCGCTCCCGTAAACAGGTAAACGCCCATGTGCTATCGACCATAGGAGAGCCAAATAATAAGCTAAAATGGAGTACTTAAAATGGTAAATGGTTGTAAATGTTTTAAAATAACATTTGTGTTTTAACTTAAGGGCTTACATACGTTCTCACTATTTCAAAAAAATCGATTTTTTTTTTGTTTTTGGCGAAAATTAAATCTTTATAATGTGTATAATTATGGTAAAAAAGATTTAAAGGGATATCTCAATTATTAAGAAAGAAATGAGCAAAAATATGAGCTCTCTCACTATTAAAATGTATTGAATGCTAAAACTTCGAACGCGATTTTCTGAAAAGAACATTTTTCAACCTGAGCAGCATGATAAAAGGAATTTTTTTTAAACATTTTTTGATAAAATTTGCGCTCATCTGCGCATAATTAAATTGCCTAAGGGTCATCGAGCTATTTTTTTGAAAATTTAAATTTTTACATTTTTCTAACATGTTTAAAAGTCAAAATTTTAGAGGAAAAATTATTTTTTTTTTCAATATAACGCAGTTTTCTTATTTTTCAAAAATTCTAGAATTTGAGCCGATATCCTTTATATAGAAACTTATTTTACAAAAATAAACTTATCTTTTAATATTTTTTTGTTTCTACAGGGAATTAGGATGCTGCCCATCGAGTCAAAATATTTTGGTACAGGTGAACGTGGCTGCAGGTTTTCGGTGTAATATGTGACCAAGTTCAACAACAAAAAATATTTTTAAACATTTGCAGCAATAAAGAACAACGCGGAACTATCAGGTTTTCTATTAATTTTACTCCGTTCTTAAAAAAATTCAAAATATGTCAATTTTTCGCTGCCGAGAGCGTACTTAACCCTTTAAATAATTCGCCATTACAGGTGGACTTTTATAATCAAAAAATATTATTTAAAGATGGAAATATAGGATAACGAGTGGATTTAAAGTGAAATTTGAAACATTCAATCTTATAATTTAAAAGCGACAACTATCAATTAACATATACAGAAACATTTTTAACAAGTTTCGATAAGAATAAAACCTCTCTAAGTGATTTTATTTTATATACGAGCAAAAATTGTGTGTATGTGTGTGTGTTTATGAAAATTTTATCTTAAAAATGGCACTAACGATTTTGACTAAATTTTGTATTTTTCCATTTTCAGGCACGATAAGACTATTAGGCTAGGTCAAGTGTTCGAGAAAATTAGATTAGTGGGTCATTTTGGGTCATAATGGATGAGGGTCAAGCTAATTATATCTGAAAAACGGCTCAATCGATTTTGACTAAATTTTATATCCAACCGTTTTCGGGCATAAGAAAACTATTGGACTAGGTCACATGTCCGAGAAATTTAGATTAGTGGGTCATTTTTGAGTCAATTCTGGCCAAGCTAATTTTATCTAAAAACGGCTCTAACGATTTTGACAAAATGTTGTAATCTGCTGTTTTGGATTACGAGAAGACGGGGATATATTTATATTAATTATTATTATATGTATGTATTAGGGCTAAGTCACGTGTTAGAGAAAATTCGATTAGTGGGTCATTTTTGGGTCACTGTGGATCAAGCTAAGTTTATCTAGAAAACGGCACTAACGATTTTGATGAAATTTTGCTTTCTACCGTTTTCGGACACGAGAATGCCATTGGGCTAGGTTGCATTTCAAGAAAATTCTATTAGTGGGTTATTTTGGGTCACAATGTGTCAAGCAAATTGTATCTAAAAAACGAATAAAACGATTTTGACAAAACTTTGTTATATACCGTTTCTGGGCATGAGAAGACCATTGGGCTAAGTCACATGTTCAAGAAAATTCGATTTGCGGGTCATTTTTGGGTCGCTGTGGGTAAATCTAATTGTACCTATAAAACGACTCAAAAAATTTTGACAAAATCATTTATTATACCCCTTCTGGGCATGAGAAGACGTGTGGGCTAAGTCACATGTTCGAGAAAATTCGATTACAGGGTCATTTTTGGATCAAGATAATTGTACTAAAAAACGGCTCAAAACATTTTGACAAAATTTTGTATTATATCGTTTCTGAGCATGAGAAAACCATTGGGTTAAATAACATGTTCGAGAAAATTCTATTAGTGGGTCATTTTTGGATTACTTTGGGTGAAGATAATTGTATCAAAAAAGCGGCTCAAAGGATTTTGACAAATTTTTTATTACGTCGTTTTCTAGCACGAGAAGACTACTGGGAACATGTTCGATAAATTTAGATTATTGGGTCCCTTTTGGGTTCCGTGGGTCAAACTAATTTTATCTATAAAACGACTTTAACGATTTTGACTAAATTTTGTGTTCTATCGTTCTCGAGCTCGAGAAGAGCATTGGTTAGGTCGCATGTTTGAAAAAATTCGGTTAGCGGGTCATTTTTGGTCATTATGTCTCAGGATCATGCCAAAATATATCTAAACAGCAAGAATGATATAGTAAGAATAAAATATCGAATTATCAAGCTGAACACAAGGCTAATTTTGACCGAGCTTAGTTCGGTCATTCCTGCGAGTATTATTAATTTAAGACACAATAAGTGTGTGATTGACAATACAATGACAACATTTCTATTCGTTGGATTATTGATTTATTATTCATTTTGAAAAAAGAATATTTTAAATCTTAGGTATTTATGTCATGAGAAGTTTTATACGTTTTACAATCCTTCAATAAAACCATTTTTTTCTTTCAAATTATCAGCTCAAAGTTGAGTTTTTAAATATAATAAGTATGGTCCTACCATTGTTTTAAATTTCTTTTATCTCTAGTTTCGTTATTTCAAAAATATTCTTGCTTTCGAACTATTTTCATTTTTCAAAAAGAATATTTTTAATTTTGTGTTTTTACATCAGTATTTTTTTATGCTACAATGAGAATAGTTTTCTCTTTCAAACTTTTATCTTCAAGTTGCATTTTTAATCATAAGAAGCATGTTCGGTGCGTTGTTTTAATTCTTTTACCTTTAATTTTTAAAAAGTTGTTATTTCAAAACTATATCTACTTTTAGCACTACGATAGCTATGTATAAAAAGTTTCATTTTCAGCGTGGCTTTCGTGCAACATAAAAAATATTTTTTTGTTCAAAAGCAGAATGAAAATTTTTGGTTAAGTCTGTTTGCATAATTTATATCATAAAAGAAATTCAGATCAGAGCAAAAATTTAAATCTATTTAGTTAAAAAAAAATCAATGAAGTGTTTGTTTCAAAGATTCTAACTCTCTCGTGCATAAATTATTTTTCAATAGATGAAAAACATGTTTCACATTGAAAATAGAATTAAAATTGTTAAGAACAAATAATGTTGAATTTTTAAAACTTTTATTATAAAAACACAAAACGAACATAATATAGCCTTTATAAGCTCTAAAAAATATAATTAAATATTTATTTAGCTATACATTCAGTAGATTTTGAAGTGAATTAAAAAGAAAAGGGAGGGGGTAAACATAATTTTCAGAAACTTATATAATCCCTAACTCTATACCTTTTTAAATTAATATAATAGCCTGAATAAATCGCGTCTTCTTAGTAGAAAATGTTTTGTGGTATATTTCCTTCTTTTGTTAGGAACAAATATTTGCATTATAAAGGAAAACTTTTCCTTCTATTAAGATACTGCTTATCTTATGTAGAATAGGTTTATTAACAGATCTATCAATATAAAGTAAATTAATTCCTCAATCTAAATGATCAAAATTTTCATGAATATAAAATACAGTACGAAATTAAATATGATTTTGAAAGAAGAACCTTTTTACAATAAGCTAACAAAAGTCCGCACAATGAAAGAAAATTGACACATTGAACCCCCCCCCCCCCTCTTAAATATCATTTTAGAAAACTGCATTAATTAAAATCTTGAGTAAAAGTCAGAATCCCAATTTTCCCCTTTCTCATAAATTATTTTATACTGCACACAGTTTTTGCCCATTTTGCACATATATACCATTCGATTTGCCAATTTAGTTTCTTAATCTTTTTACAATTTTCCTTTAAGTAGTTTTGATCTGAATCACACTAAGATCAAAGTGTCCATATGTGAAAAGACAAAAATGGGACAAAATTCTTGTGCCTAAAATTTTAACACAAGAATCTCACATAAATGTGACATAATCAAACATCCACTTTTCAAGAACAAAATTAGAAACATGTTACTGCGTTTAAAGAATTTCTTCTTGGAAAATTTCTCATTGCAGTGCATATTGCTAATTATCAAACACCGGAAACACTTCCTAAACGAGAGGAATAATCCCGAAATCTGAATTACTATTTCGTTTTTTATTTTTGAATGTCAAACAACCTCATCAACTTAAGGCATTAAAGTTATGTTTCAACTTCAGCGGGAAAAGTCGAGTAGAGGTGTTCCAAAATTTTCATCACATTAATGATGTCTGATTTTTCAATTCCTACTATTAGCTCACACTCTCCCTATATTTATTTATTTATTTATATATTTATCTTGTTCAATTTTTCAATCGCTAATAAAATACTCATTATTCATCCTATCAAGTTGAAATAAATTTTTTTAAACCTGTAGTGGATGACAATTGATGTTAATACAGTTTTTTCAAATTTTAATTAATTAATTAAATTTTAATTAATTAATTTTAGTTTTGCATTGGAAACAAAATGGCGGCCATTGGTTATTGAAGATCAATGAAAGTATTTTCAATAAGGGTTTACTATAGGGGGGACCCTGTTCTGTCGCCAAATACCGCCAAGTTTGTCGTCAACTTGGCGATATATCGCCAAAAGTGACTCCAACTTGGCGATATCTCTAATATTTCGCCAAATTCCCATAGAGTTCCATTGTAAACTGCTTGCTTATAGAAAATCAACAAATTGAGATATTTTAATACAACAAAAACTATTATTAGCTTAATATTAAATTTTTCTTTGATGGCCTAAGTAGGAATTGGCTTTAAAAACAAATTTTTATATTACTTGTTGATAGACATATTACTGACAAATTAGTTTCTTGAAATGCGGAGATGCTTTTAGTACATGTACAAAAGAATGTTTATGTCGTATTATCATAAAAGAATTTAAAATGATGTTTAACAGCAGAAATTTGGATATAATATAATTTTTTTGAATTAATATATTTCGAAATTTCCACATAATGATACATTAGTGTTTTTCTTTGGCTGAGTGCTTAATCATGTATTTCAAAGGATAAAATTAGAAAAATTCATGGCTTTATAAAAGTATAAACCAATATTTGATGGAATAAGTGCTGTACATATTTAAGAAAAGAAAATAAACACGATCATTGAATGAAAATTTTAATGCAAGAGGTAGTGCGCAATGCAAAAATACCCTTCCTAAAATTTTATAGAAACATATTGGTCACGAATAAATGGTCTAAATTATCGTTTTTATTTATTTTTCATTTAATTTTTAAGAGATATTTTATTCTGGAATAACAATGAATTGCTTGATACAATAATTACTAATTTTACTTTTTTTTTTGTAAATTTCAAAGAAATTGACGCGTCTTCTAGATAATAAAATGTTTAAAGGATTTAAAAAAAAAAGTCCTTCAAGTTAAACAAACTGTCGAGGATGTTAAATGACTGACAGTATAACAGGTCAATAGGAAATATAATATTTCTCATTGAAGAATACATGTTCAAGTAAACGGACGGGAGGGACTTTTGGAAGCCGTCACTCTAGCATATCTGTTAAAATGCTAATTGGTATGTCTAACGAAAATATTATATTTATCAGCTTACTTATTTTTTAATTATGAGGGTAAATTTTCCCGATTTAAATTATTACTGTCTGTGTAAAAAGTACTCGGAATTTAACATTTAAAAGACGCCCGTAAAAGATATCAGGACAATTTTTTTCTGTAATTTGGGAGCACTCTGCTGTGTTACAATGCGTGATTGAGTGCCATTTGTGAGTTAGTGTGTTGACAGCAGATTTCTTTTCAGACATTTTTTAGAGTGCTCTGCAATTTTTAGAATGGAAAAACTAGTTCAGCAAAAAGTTTGCCTTAAATTTTATGTTTCGAACAGAATTTCGTGTGCCGAATAACTGAAAATTTTGCAGAAGACCTACGGTGAATAATGCACGCCAAAAACACAGGCATATGAATAGTATAGAATATTCAAATAAGGTCCAGAAGTGATAATTGATTTGCCTCGTTCTAGTCAAACTTCCTCGTCTACCAATGGCTCAAACAATGATAAAATCAATAGCTAGTGTATGGAAATCATCGCATGATTCTTAGACAATTGGCTCAAGATATCTCCCATATCTTTTAAGTCCGTTCATAACGTTGCGGCTTATATTTTGGGCATGAAACACATCACCACATGACTGGTTCCGAAAAAGCTCAATTTTCTCTTATTGTTCTGCAAGAGTTTTTGGCCGGAAACGTAATCAATGTTATCGAGCAAGGGCCGTACTCGCCTGATATAGCCTCGTATGACCTTTTTCTGTTTGCGAAGCTAAAATTACCGCTTCGAGAAAATTCGTTTAATTGAGGCTATAAAAGTCCTAAAAAGAATGAAATATTGGGTCCTGCGTTGGCACATTTGTATTAAACTTGGTGGAGTCTACTTTGAAGGTGGCAAAATAAATTTGGTGAAATAATAGTTTTCTGGATTTTATCTAACAATTCCGGCTACTTTTTACACAGAAGGTATCTTTCTATTATGACATATACAACAGTCGAAGTAAGCAAAGTTGTAATAATTGGAAAAGGCCAGAATGGTGTGGTAAAGCATTTTACAACAGAATAAAATTAGAGACTTTTTGCAAAACTTCTCCAATTTTAACTTTTTAAAGCAGAAATATTATAAAATAAAAGAATAAATAACCACGTAAAAACAAGAAACATTTTATTATGCAATTCTTCTGCTTCAAATTATATTTATCAGACTTGAAAAAAAGGGGCAGATGAGGTTGGCAGATATGACTAGCACAAATATTAAATTCTAGAAGCAACAACAGTGCTCCGGGAATTCTTAAAAAAAAAAAATAGTTTATAAATTAGGTGTGTAGAACATGCAGTCATAAACATTGTTTTGGTAAAATTAACGTTGTATTGGTTAATTCATTTGTTACTTCTTGTTTATTAATTGTGAAAGTTAAAGGTGTTTAAAGTATGAATGTTAAATGATTCTTTTTTTAATAATGCATTATTAGATATTAGGACTGCTGATAAGAAATGCGTAATTTAATAATACTGAGATTTAAATGAAATGCATAAACTATTTTGTCACATTCAGGTACTTTGGTTATCTCATTTAGGTGTTACTGATTACTAGGCTGTTTAGGTGTTAGGTCCTACTATAAAGGTGACAAAAAGAACCGAAATGTGACACTGATATATTTTTATTAAGATAACAGAGAATAATTCAATTATATTTTAAAACAATTTTTTATTGGCTTAATTGCATAATGACCAATATTTGTTTACTATTCGGTATTTTAGATTATAAAGCAGGAAATATACCCTAACTGTGACAAACTTGAGCGAAATAGCGTCGCATTTATATACAATTCAGTCAACTTCATCCATACTTAACTCTAAACCGATGGTTCGTACACTAGTCTTAACAGGTGAATTTTTTACACCTAAACAGTCATTTAACGAGTCAGATACAACAGCAGTAATCACATACATTAACAACATATTCTTGTTTCTCAATGCATTTTGTTTAACTCATTACTTTCAATACAAGTGTGTCCAAAAATGAGCTGAACAATTAAAAATTTCAATGACAAAGCAACTGTGACAGCTATTGAAGTTATTCTTTCAGGATATTAATGCATGCGGTCAGGATGTTCTTTACTACACTTCCTTGTCTCAGTTCTAAATATTATCGATGCATGGCGCCGTGATATCTCAAACTATCCACATACTCAAAATAACCAATAAAAAAGGTACAAAATTTAATCAGCTTCCTACCTTCATTCTGTTAAGATGTTAAAATGTCGAAGGAACTGTTTATGTTTTAAAACTTCAAAGTTATTCAGACCATTCTTTCTTAACATCTATTGGAGCTAAAAGAAGCTTAGTAAAGAAAATCCTGATTTCGCATATTATATTTTTGCAAGAATAGCTTCAATAACTGCCACCGTTTTTTTGTCATTAAATTTTTAAAACTCTCAGCCATTTTTAGGGCACCCTGTATATTTATAGATTATTTTAGAGTAAAGCAGCTACATTTCTCTTACAAAACTCAAAACGCATATAAATATGCAAAGTTTCAATTTTCTTCGAACCAGATAAATGAAGAAGAGTTAGTTTCAATCAACTGCCACTTTAACTCCGAAAATACACAGAAATTTAATTTTCTGTCAGTGTTGAAAAGTGATGTATTATTTATTTATTTTATTTTATAACACAGCAAGAAAATTATTTAGTTTCTTTCTTACGTATTAAAATATGGAATTAAAAACTGAAACCTTATATAGGCAATTCATTTTAAAATTACCCAGAAATTTATCCCCATTTCATAAAGATAACATGAATTTACTATGAACAAGTTGCAAGTGACTGTAACGATAAAAATATTATTTTTTAAGGTAATTTAATTTCACGAGAAGTTACTAGCGTGTGCGTTAAAATATCTGGAAAATGTATCTATGTTTAATTTTAATCAATTTACTTTACGTCTTTTGACATATTTTATACTTTTACCCTTTTATGTTTTAATAAACCGTCTGTCTGAACACATCTCACCAAACTATGTGTAAACATAATCCAGCGACATTTTAAGCTCCGAAGAATTAACTCGCTACGATGGACAATATTATGATTTCAGCTTGAAGAATAAAACAGAATACGCTTCATATATTTAACAACTTTCTATTATTCCTTTTAAAATTAACCGTTTACGGTATTGTTTTCACGTTGCATATCACTTAGGAATTATTCAAAGTTTCAGGCGTATATAAAATATATTTTCCGTATTATTATATTAAAAAAAAATATCTTTTTAGTGATTAGATTTTCCATTTGATTTGATTTCAAATGAAAGAATCATCTTTCTTCCATTAAAATGTTGAAACATTTAAAGAACTTATATGTCAGGAAATGCAAAAGTCGGTTAAAACTTTAAAAATTCATTAAGAGAGAACAAATCATGATAAAAAATTGGCGAATAAATGAATGGGATCCGAGGAAAATTGGATATTACATTTTATAATAAAATTTACTTCCAAAGGTTATCGATAAAAGAGTTTGACACAAAATATATCAAGAAGATTTATATAACTAATACTTTTTCTTAAACACAATAACCAGAACAAATCATCATAAAATAGACTTACTCAAGTAAAAACGTTAAACATAACTTCCACT
The DNA here is from genome assembly GCA_963932465.1 of Maratus speciosus. Taxonomy (NCBI): domain Eukaryota; kingdom Metazoa; phylum Arthropoda; class Arachnida; order Araneae; family Salticidae; genus Maratus; species Maratus speciosus. The sequence continues at coordinate 316,622,743 of OZ010791.1, read as the reverse complement.
ACATGATATGGAACTAATTAGGCGAGTCTCAATACTTGTAACAGCTTATTTCAGTAAGTCTGAATGGAATTTGAATATGAATTGCTGAATGTTCTGCACATGTGTCTTAAAATAATCACATATTAAAATATCTATTGCAGTAAAGCCTGGTGACTGGGATGGGGACGGGGCACTTGATCTCACTGCCTCAACTTATAATTCGGTTTTTACCCAAACTATCCAAAAGGTATATATTCTGGCGTGGGATATTATGCTTCATAAAAACAATCACTGTACACGTTTTTAACCATGCATTGGACGAAGCTATTCACAAATGAAATAGTCGAAAATGAAAAGGCGATGAAATCCCATCAAACCGTCATATGCAGAAAATGCAGATATTTTCCTCGCGAATTCATGGGATGTTTGATGCGAATGTTTGGCGTATGGATGCCGTGCGTATTAAAAATGGAGTACAAAACAGTCTTCATCTGTCCAGAACATTTAAACAACCGCTCTGATTCGCATTCTATTTATGTCAGTGCCAGTGTGGCAAATTATTAACTTACAACAGTAACCGCCGGAATATCTGGTACAATGATCGCAATTTGTGCAGAAAAAAATGTAATATCCCTTTCACCATATGTCAGTGAATGTATACGTCATTGCAGACACCATCAATACCTTACCACCTTCACGAGCATTGCTTACTCGTTGTTTATGTATCGGCTGTCATATCGTTCATGACATTTTGTACGGCAGTGACGTTCGCCATTGTTCTACTGAGCGAACGGACCTAGAAACGACGCGCTACATTGAAGTGTCTAACCAAAGGCTGAAAATTGAATCTGCTCCCATCTCCCATCTTGAGACCTTGCACACGACATATAAAATATTTGCGATTCATCGGTTGCTGATCAACCGTTCATATAAAATAACTTAAACGGATATACCAACCGATCTTAATCTAGTGACGATAGCATGCTACAGGCAACAAATGATATTTCCGCTTGCATCCAAGGGCTTATTTTGCTCTTTTTATTTATTTATTTATTATTATTTATTTTTTTTTTATTTTTTATTTTTTTTACAGCCGGGATTGCATACAACTGTATGTTTCTCTCTAACGGGGAGTTTTTTAACTACAATTTTTTATGATAAATAATCATATCTGCATCTGATTCAAATCGTACAAACCACAACATTTGCTGTAATCATTACTTTATTTTTAACGAGTTTTTAAAGTTTTAACGAATTTATGAGGCGTCGATATTTAGCAGTATATTTCACAAATGCTAATTAGACGGACAATCGTTAATAGTCAATAATTAGGCTAAATGTACGTTAAATATAATATTCGTTAATAATACGATAACTATTGATTCAAATTGAATTATTTTAAAAATTATTTATTAATTTAAATTCTTGATTTTCTTTATAAAGCTGTTAGAAAAATAATAAGTTCTACCTTATTCTAGTTTTGGCATTTATGAAATAACTATTTTTAGGGTTCTATACTTAAAAAGTAAAAACGGAACCATTATAAGATCACTCCTGTGTCTGTCTGTCTGTCACAGTCCTTTTACTCGTAAACTGTGCAACGTGGAAAGTTCAAATAGGGGGAAGTAATAAAGATTATTGACCCACATATTTACAGATTAATAAATATTCATAAATACATTTAGGAAAAATATAGAGGGGCTAATTATGTTACTTGAAAAAAACAAACTTTTCTTTGTATATTGTGTGGGATATCGTGTGAAAGCTTTCGTAACCCTGAAATCAAAAATACATTTCATTTGATTTTAGGTATTATATTTTCAAAGTTATGGTGGAAAATGCAGTGCAAAAATATGTCCCCCCCATCTAATTCCGAATCTATTGAAACTAAAATTATGAAAAAATTAGAGGTAGCAGACGTTAATTTAAACCTTGCAGGAAAATTATAGCGATTACCCTAGGTCACATAGTTTTTTGAGAAACTCGCATTTTTCCGTTACGCTCAAATTTCGATTTACGGGCTTCAGCAAAAGTTTTGAGCAGAGCTGGAGGTTCCTATTGTAGCAGAAGTATAAAAGCATAATGAATTTTGGAAAAAATCGTCGGTAATTAGTCGAGATTTTAACCCTTAAAGTCACGGGCGGTTTGGACATACATAATGACAGGAACGGCGTACTCTATGCTCCATCGGCTTTTAAAGCCTAGTTAACAAATTTTAAGGATATATTTATGCAATGCAATGCCCAGTAATAGTATAAAAGCAATAAACGTGAAATTGTTAAAAACAGACTAATTTAATGAGAATTAATCATATAAATACTATGGGATTCGCGACTACTCTCCATTGAGTGGCTCTCTCAATACACCTACTATGTCTTTAAAGGTTAACTAAAATCCTATATGGAATATCAAATATACAGAATAGCTATATTTGCTATTATTTATGTTCCATATATCTTTGAACTTTCATGGTATATCCATTGTGCCGTGTCCTAAGAAGGCGTTAGCGATGGTCGAGGGTGTTTACGTCAAAGGCTTAACAACTTATATTCTCTTAGAATATGACAACATGATTTTTATTTTTATAATAAAATAAAAGATATTCTGGAGTAAATAAAAGTAGTTATGTACACAACAATGTAATCTTGTTCAACAAAAGTTTATGCATCCATCAAAACAGTGTTTATGAGAAGGTGGCAGCTAGTCGATTAAGTCCACAAGGCAATGCATTATTTAATCGGTAGACGCTTGTCTTATTTCAGAGATTAAGATCTCTTCTCCGCGATGGCACCCAGTGCCCTGTCGTCGCTGATCCCAGGTATAAGTCCCCGGCCCAGGAATTGTAAAACTCGGCCCTTTTCGGCCTTCAACTTTTCTCCGGAGAGAACCTTCTCCTCTCAAAAGTCGCTCTCCCAACTCCAGCCAAATCTCCTCTCCTCTTCATCCTCCTCTCCTCTTCATCCTCCTCTCGTATATATATCTCAATTATCTCCCTCTAAAAACAATAGTGAGTTTCTCAGCCACTAACTGTCCGTTCTTTACAAGAACCTCCCAGGGACCTTTTCGCTATCCCCTGAATGGACACATTGAGAACCTCCTCTTTTTTGCACACGGATTCTGCGATCATATGTTCTTGTGAGAAAGTATGTGAGTTCTTTTCCCACGCTAAAGATCAAGAGAATACCGGCTGCTCCTTTGCATGAGCAAACTGTCACCGATTGTCAAATGTCCAAGATCGATGGTGACTGAGTAGTTTACTTCATCTTACCGTTCGTCTTAGTGGACATCACCATATTTTTACTCTGTTTTAGAAATACATTAGTTCTTTCTATATGGCGAGTTTGATATAGCTCAAATCTTTACACCATTTATACTTTTCATGCATACAGGGTGCAAAGGAAAGTCCCTTTAACCTGAAAATACTTGTGAACGGAGAGAGCTACAGCTATGCAAGTGAGGAAACGGTATAGTAAAGCGACTATGCCCGATTTAGTGAAAACGACAGCAGCGCCCCCTCAGGGCAAAATTTGGAAGATAACTATTGCAAATCGAAAACGAAAAGAGATAGAGCAAAATTTCCAGTTATAAAGTTTTAGAACATCAATTAATTAGTAAAATACGACATTTGGTTTACATGGATAAGATAAATCTTCGCTTGTTTACACAAAAATGTCCGAAATCGATGCACTCCATTTTGCGTAAACGTTTGAATGGATTAGTCAAAAGTATGAAGAAATGCGCAAAATTTATGCTATAAATACGTACTTATCTCAAAACATTTTGATAACATCACACAAAAGAAAAGGCAAACTATCTCACAGTGATAAAAAGTTAATATTCAGTATGTTCGAAAAGTTCGCCATTGCTCACGATACACGTTTGTAATCATGAGAGTAATTCTGCATGCACATTTCTCAGCATGGGACACCTATTGCAAGCCTCTTCAATACGACGACATAGATTTAACCATTTCAAGGGCGGTGGGTACAGGGTCTAATCACCTAATTTTAATTCCGAAACTGACAAATGGCACCAAGAATATTTTAATAAAATTTTGCTTTTGTAATGAAAGTGCAAATTAGCGAGTTTTTGTTTTCTGAGAAATTCGTTTGAATATTCTGCTGTCTGTCAATTATTTTACCAGTTTACGAACAGAATTCTTCTGGCCCTGAAAAGGTTATTCTACAATTTTAAATGCATTAGAAATGAAATCTTTACAGACATTACAGCACAGTTCAACGTCACAATCTGCAATTGTGCACTGCTACATTTCTGTAATGTGAATAGGTAAAGTAGAATCGTCGCTCATCGATTTCGGACATTTTTGGGTATGCAGGCGACGATTTACCTTATCCGTGTGAACCAAATGTCGTTTCGTACTAATTAATTGATGCTCTAAAAGTTTCTAATTGGAAAATTTTCTCCTTCTCTTTTCGTTTTCAATTTGCAGTGGCTACTTTCCAAATTTCGCAACTAGATGTACTGCTGTCGTTTGCCTTAGGTCGGGCGTAGTCACATTTACTTTACCGTTACCTCACTTGTATAGCTGTCGCTCTCTCCGTTCGCAAGTATTTTCAGTTAAAGGGACTTTCCTTTGCATCCTGTATACTATACAGCTATATCCAACCCTACGTTGTATAGTTTTTACAAAGTCTTAGTATTCTTTAAGCTACGGTATTTTTTTAATAATACACTTGCTAATTCATATATTATTGTACGAAACCCTCTGTGAACGAGTAATTCTCGCACTTGACTGTTTATTATACTCACCACTGGCCGCAAAAAAGTCACCGAATCATAGAAATCTAGAATGTCGTGGGCTTCACAAAACTTCCTACTATATAAATCAAATCGTCTGCAATCAAAATTAAATGAAAATCTTTTTGATTTTTAGATATAGTTATCGCGGAAATTGTGAAAAACATAGCGTAGAAGTGACACGAATTTGGTGGTATACGCTAAAACCTAATACGGACCTATTTATGATAAGGTTTAACAGACTTTTAAGTTTGGTGAAATTCTGTGCATTAGTTTTTAAGATGTATAGACAGACACACAGACACACAGACAGATTCACGGACAGAGGTTTTCTAAAAACAGTCAAATCGTGTTCAGGACATTCTGAAATGTATAAATCCGTCGAAAACGGCGCTTGTCGAAAATTTTCACGAATCCAATACTTTTTTCTTGAAAAAAATTGTAATTTAATAGATTACAACGACCATTTGGAATTTATTTCGTCCACCAAATTCCGTCGCATCCTCTTCAACAACAGATCGCAAAGATCAAACTTCAGACGACCAAAACCTTCATCGATAAACTCTCCAATTCTCGTTTCGAGCAGAAAAACAGTTTACAAATCGAAAGCAGTTCCACCGATTCATCCACAGATTGCAACAAATTACCTACGTTGAGCTCAATTTTTCCCGGTTAGAATGGACCGATTGTAAAACGCCGTGGCTAGTGGATTGGAGCCCCTCGAGACATGGCCTTTTACTATCAATCGATTAAACATTAGATTGTTTCCTTTTTCGCGTTCGTCTTTTATTCTGTAATCGATTTTCATGGCCTACATAATGAGTTGAATACCTCGATTTTTTCTTTGCAAAACGATTTTCATTTCGGCGTCGCTCTTTGGCTTTGGATTTTTCCATATCTGATAATTTGCGCCTACCCATTTTGTAACTTTTTCAATTTTTAACGATTTTATACCCTTCGATTACCTATTCAAACATTTTTTAACGATTTTATGCCTTTTTATTACCTATTCAAATAAAAGTAAAGAACATCGTTCAATTTCGTTAAAAAAAATAAAATGCGAGCATCATTTGGCTCCATCCTCGATCGAAAACAACAACCACTTCCAAATGGTTAAAAAAAAATAAAATGCGAGCACCATTTGGCCCCATCCTCGACCGAAGGTTAAAAAATAAAATAAAATGCGAGCATCTTTTGGCCCCGATCCTCGACCGAAAACAACAACCATTTCCAAATGGTTAAAAAAAAAGAACTGCAGCGGCTGTTCGGAGTGTAACGAAATGGCTTTGAAAAAAGCTACCGCTAAAATAACGTCTTTGCATCTTTACTAGAGACGAGACATGATCATTCTGAGCCCGAGTTCATTTTTCATACCTGTCTTCGTGCTGGGGTTCAAAGTGAAAATTTTGTTTATTCACATATTGGAATAAACATTTAAATTTTAAAAAATCAAAAAACCCGACAGCGTAAACTGTGAATTAATTAATTATATCTCATCAATGTGAAACTATTTTTTTTTCAATTCTAACTATTAGCTCACATTCTCGCTCTATATATGATGTTCAAATTCTCAATCGTTAATAAAATACTTATTATTCATCCAATCAAGCTCAAATAGATTTTTTAACTTGTAGTGGACGACACTTGATGTTAATCCAGTTTTTTTTCAAGTATTAATTCATTAATTAAATTAAATTAATTAATTTTCAATAATCAAGAGAGACCTCTTCTTGATCAAGATATTTTAAGACCGAGAGAGCCCACTTCTTGGTCAAGGCATTTTAAGCGCCACTCAAGAAGAAAGAAGGATGGGAGAAAAAAAATTCTCTTATTGACCTAAGTAGGAATTGACTTAAAATATTTTTTTTATATTACTTGTTTATATTACTTACCTATTTTTTTTCATTTATTTGTATTGATGACTTTTAAGTTGTGTTTAATTGTTAGTTGCTATCTATAAACACTGTTTTAATGAGGCCTATAGATGTCTATGATGGTTAGAGTTGCAGTAAAGCTAGAGATCCTAGATACACAACTTCCAGGTTGTATAATATTTTAATGGATCTTCTGACTGTAAAATAGTCAATGAAACATCGTCTTCATTTTGAAAGACTTATCCAATGATATGCCACTCAATAGGGTGCGTAATTTTTTTAAGTCTCTACCGCCGTTTTGTATTTTACGGCCGCCATCTTGAATTTATAAGAAAAACCCCTAGCCTATAACCATCGGGCCGTTAAGACAAATTGATAGAGACCTCATTCATTAAAATCCATCCAGCCGTTGGGTTGTTTCGAGGGTATAAAGAAATGCACATATACAGATACGCGTGAAACACATAACCCTTCTTTTCAGTCGGGTAAAAAACGAAAGCGACGCTGTTTGAGAGAAAAGAGAATTTAGTCTAAATTTCTTAAAGTGTTTTATAATGCCTTAAAATCAGCACGAAACGGGAACCGATTTGTTATTGATAGGAAATAAGGAGAAGTATTTTTTATGAATCTGAATCTTTTGCACGGTGATTGTTGGTAATATAAAGAAGCAGTAGGATATCCATTGTTTATCCTCTGTTTCAAGTCGTTTTCTAGAATTACTTGAAAACAGAACTTATGTCTTTCTGCCATTCTTTCATACTTATATTTAAAAGGAAAATTAATAATAGTAACTTTGGCAGTTTTGTTTCAGTGGTTATTTAAATAAGTAATTTGCTTTTTAAACAGTTTTTCAGTGGCTTGGAAATCACGAAACCTCGTTATGAGGGAGTATTTAGGATTAATACTAATTTCTATGTAGAAAAAGATTTTAAAATGGGAATATTCATGTTGAAATAATTTTTACGGCAGAGTTTCAGTATCACGCTCGGAGGTATCGGGCTCTGCTGACATGAAATTTTCGCACGCGGATGGGTTCAAAAAAAAAAAAAAAAAAAAAAAAAAAAAAGACCGAACTCAACTCTAATCTTTACCTTTTTTTTGTTTAAAAGCTCAAAACAGCTAACTCTATCAAAAACATTGTCAATACAAAAGTTGTAGAGCCTAGAATTCTGGATAAAATGAGTACCTACACTTAATATATTGTTAAGTTAACTTGGTCTCTCCTGGCTTCAAGCTCTTGATTTAAAAAATTTTGAAATAGAATTGCAACCTTAATGTTGAACAAAAATATTAATGATGGTACTCGTTTTATTCAGAATTTTAAGCTCTACAACATTTGTATTGACAATGTTTTATACAGAGTTAGCTGTTTTGAGATATTGTTAAGGTAATTAAAAAAATAGTGTTTTTCGAAAATAAATATGTACATATTTTCTAACATTCCCCCAAGTACGAGGAAGAAATCATAGTATGTTCATTTTAGACATAAACTGAGGGATTAAAACAAATTCCAGTTTTCTACTAATTAATTCTCAGTTCAACCCCCCGACCACGAGTCTAAAACTTTAAAGTAGAATTATGACCTTAATGTTCAACAAAAATATTAAGTGTAGATCAGTGTTTCCCAACCTTTTATTGTCCACGCCCCACCAAAGCATCTGTAAAGTCACGATGCCCCCCGCTTAATATGTAAATTATATAAATCCATTATTAAAAAAAATATTTAAACTATTAACACGGTGGAAGCATGATAAAGTCACGGAACTATATTTTTCACATTTTTTAACTTATCAAAGAGATGAATCTTCTGTCATTAATGTATTTATATCTTAATTTTATAAATGCAATGAGGTTATACATCTTCACCTTTGTACGGAAAGAGTTTTGTTGCACTTTTCTAACTTTACTCCAATGTTAAAGAAAAGTGTTATACGGTCTGCATTTTTAACTTCTCAAAATATTTTGAAAAGAGACATTTAACGTTAAAATTGATAACATTCACACATTTTATAATTAATTTTTGTAACTTATTAAGGGTTGGCGGAAAAGCTTTCGACACTAAATTTTCTTTCTATGAATAACACAATAAGCAAGAATCATTTTAAAATTCTCATTTTTATCAAATTTAAGTAGTCATTATTCCCCATCACAACACATTTTCTCTGTTTTTCCTTTCCAATATCGTTAATTGTCCATGTATTATGTGACTTTAGAATATAATATGTATATATCATCTTGTAAATTTATTTACTGGGTGGGACACATACACTAAAGCCATAGATATTTACTATCAACCAATTTTCTTTTCTAATGCTATTTAAGTTTTATAAAATTGGTAGTACCGCAGTAAGATATTTCGTATGTTTTTTATGTTCAAGACAGTGAAATTTATTTATACTTCTAAGTAGTTTATATGTAAAAGATTATTCCTGTGACATAGCAGAGCGATCAGAAAGAAGAAGCTCATTCAATAAATAATCAAAAGCGTTACAAAATATTGTAAAATGTGTACCAGAAAAATTATAAGATATTTCAATAGTAGAAAAAAAAAGGATATCAATGTACAAGATTATTTGTTTAATTAATTCGGTTTGAAATTTATTTTACACTTTTATTTCGAAACATTTTAGAAATTCAACAACAGAACCTATTTTTTAAACTTTGCTTGTGTTCCATTTATTTAAAGACAAAAGAAATATAGTGACTGAGTGGGTAACAAATTTGAAATTGCCCCCCTAGAATGGTAAATTGCCCAAGGTGGGGTCAACGCCCCACGTTGGGAACCACTGGTGTAGATACTCATTTTACTCAAAATTTTAAGCTCTACAACATTTGTATTGACAGTGTTTTTCACAAAGTTAGCTGTTTTCAGATATTGTAATGGTAATTTAAAAAACGTGTTTTTTGACTATAAATCTGTACATATTTTCTAACGCTCACCTACAACGAGGGGGACAACTTAGCATATTCATTCTAGACCTAAACTAAATGGATTAAAAGAATTTCCAGCTTTCCCCTAATTAATTCTGAATTCGGCCTTTTTTTCCTCAAATACCACTGGGCTATAATGCCTATGTAATGATTTAAAATTCGTACTTCTATCTAACCGTATATCGGAATCTTTGATCCATATGTTCTTCATTTTCAAATCAATCACACTTGTATTTCATATTAAACGTTTTTCTTATAGTAAAATATATGAAGCAAGAAATAATAGGGCGATCCCCCCCCCCCCCCCCTCCCAGTTATTGACACTTAGCCAGTAACCGACACTTCAGAAAAAATCTGATTGAAATAAGCGTTTTCTGATAAAGTTCTACAAGTTAATGTTATCTAGTGGTAACTTATTTGTCTTAACTGTTATAACTTATGTTTCAGTTATTGGTTTTTCGAAAAAGGGATGATGTCAGTTATTGGGGTTATTCACCCCATTTATATATTAAAAAAAAAAAATAGTAATAAAAAGTAAACATTTTCAAAATTTTGTCAATATTCAATTGTCAATATTGCAAAATTCAATTTTCAAATTTTGTCAATTTATGTATATATATACTATATACATATATATATGTATGTAAAATCTTGAAAATCAACTTTTTTAGAAAAAAAAGCTTTTTTTTATTATTCCATTTTATTACACGGATAACCCTTCCGAGTACTAGTGAATATATTAGTGCGATTTACGTCATTGAAAATTTCGCAAAATAAGTTTAGGATCTGAAGAGAGAAGTTCAGAATTCCTCTCACAAAAAGGAATGTGGGTGATCAGAAGAGAGAAGTTCAGAATTCCCCTCCCTAAAAGGAATATGGGTGTATTAATAAGCAATGAGCAAATAACAAATATTAAACTTAAAGTTTTGTTTTAGTACAAAATTTCTTTATTTCCGAACTATACATTATAACATTTAAAGTCGGAGCTAATCTTAAATCAGTATAAAAGAATATGGTGAAATTATGAATAACCTAAACGCTTATGGCATTATATTGAAAGACTGAAATAACTAACGTAAGAAAATTCACAGAAACATTCCTACAATGAAATATATTCGTTTCATTGAAAACCACATTTAATCTGAGCGAATAAAGATTTTAATGTGAATAATAATAAAAAAACTTACCATATTCGAAAAATTTGAATACCAAAGAAGGAGAATTTATTTTAAAAAAGAGAAAAAAGGGCTTTTTCAAAAATGACCAATTTAAAGAAAAAAAACTTTTTTTTCAATGAAAATTCTTCATTGATAAACATTTTAACAAAAAAGGATTTAATCATAATATTTTTTGCAAAATAGTAGTCTTTCAAAACCCATCACGTCGAAAAAATATAAAAATTTTAAAAGTCACGACATGAAAAATTACTTGAAAAGAAATGCCATTAATTTTGTAGATAATTAGTAAAAAAATATTAGATTACTAAAAAATTTGTAGATTTTTTTTTTCGTTTAAAATGTCATGCCTGTGATTTTGATTAATGAAAAGCTTTTGATATTTCTGACAAATTAGATATCGAAAGAAAATGCAACAAAGAGACAAACGGTTAGCATATGTATATACGATGTCCCCTAAAGTCATTCAGACTTTAAAACAGCAACAACTATAGTCTTGAATTTGATATATTGTATAGTAAATGTGTTACGCGATGAGACAACTTACGAGTACAATTCCGCCTTCTTTCAAACTGCGTAGTTAGCGTTACTATCTCGAACACGGTACGAGATACAGCGAAAACGTCAATGAAAAAGTCACAGAGCCTTCTCGATATGAATTGATGTCTTACATGTGAAAATAACTTTATTAATAGAAATGGAATATACATATTTTATATCTTCTTGAGACCCAAGCTCGCATTTTTCGCGCAAATTTTACCATTTTTAGGATTAAGGCTCTTTATGGGGCTAGAAAACTTTATATATATTCATTCATTTTTAAAACTAAAAAATATATAGAGTTTTGGCGTGTCCAATATAATTGACATTGGGTCTTAGTCCTGTGAAAATCATATTATTGAATTACATGATTCTGAATGAAAAATTCTTTCAAAACATTCTTTCATTATAAATGTGTTTTTATCGTTCATACATCACCTTTAAATATTGCACAATTATAGTTTTTTCCTTATCAAAGAAAAAAAAGTATTTTTGGATGAGATTTATTTGAAAAGTATAAATCAATTTAGTGATTTTTAAATATCTTTTTTAAAAGGAATGAAAAAAATCTATCACATCAATAAAAGTTTTTTTCTAAATAAAATTATAAATAGTTAGTGGCACGGTTATCACAATTGACATTTGTATGCCAAAAGGAAATTAAAAAGAAATAAAACGCAGTTTATTTATAATCTTAAATTATTATCTTCAGTTATATTTTCTTTCAATATAAATGTGCTTTTATCGTTCATACATCACCTGTAAATATTGCAAAATTTTAAATTTTTTCATTATCAAAGAGAAAAAGTATTTTTGGATGAAATTTATTTGAAAAGTATAAATCTATTTAGTGACTTATTAAATAGTTTTTTAAAAAGGAATTAAAAAAAAATCTATCTCATCAATAAAAGTTTTTTCTAAACAAGTGGGTAAGTGTGATCACAGATCGCACAGAGGGTTTCGTTTAATATTCCTTTAAAACACTTTATCCTTTTGTGAAATCTGTTAGTTCACATTTCGCAACCAGGGGCGCACTCTATTTTGCACAAACCTCTATCCAAAGGAAACTCCGTTTTACAACCTATCCGTAGGTAATTAGTCGAGGGGATCGGGTCTATAGCACCCGAGATAGGTAGGCGCCCCAGGAAATTGCACGGAACATTCTTTTATAAGCTTTTTATTATGTGTTATGAACTATGTCAAAGTTTCCAGCAGATCGATTTGTTAGATTTCATAATTTTAACAAAATTGCGTTATGTTAGTTGCAAATTCCACCACCAGGGAGCGCACACTATTCATAACAAAAGTGTATCAGATCGAAACTCTGTTAAACAACCTATCAGTGGATGTATTACTCGAGTTGGTGGCGGCCTTAAGCGAGAAATTAAGAAATTTGCTGAAAGTACTATTCGGAAATAGTGGCAACTAAATTTTTGACATTTTTATATTTCATAAGCAGCACGTGTCTGAGTATATCATAGTGCTCAAAAAACGACACCTAAAAAGGTCGTAAACGCTAATTTTTTAAAAAGAAATCCAGCGCCCCTCCCCCGCCCTCCCTTCACAGGAAATTGCATGCACCATTATTTTATAAGCATTTTATTATGTGTCATGAAGTATCTTAAAGTTGCAAACGGATCGCCTTGTTATATTTCCTAATTTTAACAAAATCGCGTTACGTTAGTTCCGCATTTCACCACCAGGGAGCACACTCTATTCTTAACAAAAGCATATCTGAACGAAACTCCTTTGCGCAATCTCTCCGTAGATACATGGTCGGGAGGGTGTCGGTGCAGTCTTAACCAACAATTTAAAAGATTTTCTGCGATAACACACGCTAAGATTTAATAAATAAATCTAGTCCGCCCCCCCCCCCCTCCACTCCTCGAAATATCACACTCCATTCTTTTTTACACTTTTTCTTATGTGTTATAAAGTATCTTAAAGTTTCGAACACATCGAGTGGCGGTCTTAAACAATAATTTAAGATATTTCCTGAAATTGCTATTCGGAAATAGTGGGATGAACACTTATAAACCTATAAACTTTTTCATATTGAATAATTAATACTTATCTCATAGCGCGCCGTCGAAACACCCCACGCAAATTGTTAGATTTCCTAATTTAAATGAAATCTCCGTTAAAAAAGCACGTGCCTCCATCTTAATCTGGCATTTGATGGAAATAAAAGGAATTAATAAAATAATAATTAATATCTCAGCTCGTAATGAAGCAATCTCTTTGAACCGGGTATGTATGGAATCTGCGAGAAATTTCCAGCCCGGATGTCAAAAAATTTAATCGAAAAATTTAATATTTAAAAAGTTTAAATTTCGTATTAGACTTTCCTCCCCTTAAATTTCTCCCGTGCCGATATGTCGAGAAATGACGACAGCTGCCTTCCGGTGAATGGAAATCTGTTTTCATTGTCTTTAAAAACACAGAAATTAAATTTTTATCGATCGATTTTTAGTGGATTTTTTGCGTTCTATCCTACGCAGAAATTTGAAATTTATACCAAAATAAAGTAGAATTTTTTCCGCGTATTTCTACACCTGTTACGAATTTGTACGACCGATATTTCGGCAGATCCAATTTTGCTTTTTAAAGGTCCACTTCATTTATTGCTTAAAGTACTCCGTGGTAACCCTGCAATGGCTGATTTGACGGAGCATCCGCCGAGTTTACTAGCAACCATTAGGAGAAACTGGGGAGGATTTCGATAACGTGCATTTTCCCCTGCATTCAAAAGGTTGATTGGTTAATTTTAGAATTTAATTAGCCCGTAATTAGGTCAATTACCAACTTTTTCAGAATTTTATGATTTGTTGTTTGATGTGAGGTGTTCAGCTATAAGTACCCAAAATGTCAAGTCTCTAACATGTATAGTTTCTGAGAACGGGCTCTGTGACGGACAGACGGACAGACAGACAGACAGAGGAGCGAGACGAACAGGGTTTCGTCAGATGAACGAAACCCTAAAAAAATGATAAAGTTGGTGGCACGGTTATCACATTTGACATTTGGATGCCAAAGGTAATTAAAAAGAAATAAAATGCAGTTTATTTATAATCTTAAATTATTATCTTCAGTTATATTTCCTTTAAATTTTTATTTCTCTTTAAATTCGATTAAATTAACTAATTTAATTATAAACAGCTTAAAAACAGTAAAATAATATAAAAAGCTTGCATTTATGTTTTATAGTTAAACGAATGTACAAATACAAGTTGCATTTCATGCTTACTTATTTTACATGCTTATTTATTTTATTTTATACTTATCAAGTAAGATGAGTTCGCTACATAGGCTTCGAAAACCAGATTTTTAGCGTCAAGTTCCTATTTCTTTCACTACAACCTTTGTTGACATCAAAAGTGTGTTTTTATGGTTTATATATCACTTCCAAATATCACATAAATTCAATTTTTGCATCATCAAATAGAAAAAGTGTATTTTAACCAACAAACGTGTTGAACAATTTAGTAATAATAATAAAAAATTAATAACATTTTGTTTGGTTTTTTAACTCTTCTCAACACCAATAATTTGTTTGTTAGGATAATGATAATAAATAGTGGCACAGCTACCACAATTGGCAAGTAAATGCCAAGAAAAAATTTGTAAGAAATAAAAATGAATTTATTTAGAGCCTTATACCGTTATCCTTAATTATATTTTCTTAAAGTGTTTTTTGCTAATTAAATATGATTAAATTTATTAATTAAATTATGAATAGTATACTAACAAAAACAAATACCAAAAATAGTTATGAATAAGAATAAAACATAGTAAAGGGTTAATTAACCATATTTACCAAATGCTGCACAGAAAAAAAAAAAAATCACTGAAATCCAAAATTTAACAATGTACTGACTTAGAACAAGAATTTTATCAGTAAAAATATACATTTCTATGATAATATTTATTTTTTTATTATTTATTTAAGAATATATATTATCTACTTCTGTATCTATTATTTGTTTCAATGCTGTGTTGATTTTTAAGTAAAAACTAATGTATCTCTTCAGTATACAAAAAGAGTCTAATATGAATAAAAATAACTGATGAAGACCCAATGTCCAATAGAATGGACATTAAAAAAAAAGTTGTTTATTTTCTAAAATATAAATTAGATTACTTAAACTGCGGTGTCATTTCGTTGATACAACACTTAACATTAGATGTATGTAGCATTAATATAAAAATATTTTAAAAATATATATAAAATTAGCATTAAAACTGTCTGCTTACCTTCAACTGTTTTTCTCTTGTTGCCTGCCACATTCGAATGATTAAAATACATATTTAGTTGTAATTTGTTTATTATTTCGGCATACAGATAGCAGCACTAGACTATCTAGTATAATGGACAGCAAGTATTTACAAGTTCCAACTGAAATTAAGTATTTCACATAAAAAATAAAAATGTCCAATAGAATGGACGCGGGGTCTCAGGAGGATATCCAATTACCAGATTAACTACGCCACTAATTGTATACAGAAATGTGGCATTACAGGGTTGCATTAGGCGGCTATTTTTATATTTTGTTATCACAACTATTTAAAAAATAAATAAATTATATAGGTTATTTCTTCTGCCCATGTTGTTAAATTAAATGAGAAAGATTTTTTGTTCAGAGAAAGTGGTGCAAGATAGAATTAAAAAATAGTCGCCATTAGCAGTTTTGCAATTTAAGGCAGACGCAAAGATTAATTACCAAAAATAACACGTTAGGAAGGTTCAGTTTATTACAGCCGACGGAGTTATTAGAATTGCTGCTGATGGTAGACATATTGGCATGCTTAACTTGATTTTCTGATTAAAATAAAGTATACCTAGTTGACACGTGTTTATTAGCAATTGTGTTTTATTATCAATATGCATCT
Source organism: Maratus speciosus (assembly GCA_963932465.1). Classification (NCBI taxonomy): domain Eukaryota; kingdom Metazoa; phylum Arthropoda; class Arachnida; order Araneae; family Salticidae; genus Maratus; species Maratus speciosus. The sequence continues at coordinate 316,606,596 of OZ010791.1, read as the reverse complement.
TCCTTGTAATAGCACAATTCTGCATGCAATTAATATTGTACTTAAACTGATGATTGGATATAAAAAAATACATTTCATTACTTTTAACAGAGTTCTATTCACATATAAGACATAATTTCATACTAAATCGAGGACGTTCTACTATTTTGAAATTGAATTTTTTTATCGTATCTGATACCGTTTTAGAGATAGGTACCGTAATTTATAAATTTACCGCTAGGTGGCCCAGTAAACAGTTCCATCGTGTAGGGCATAGCCCCTATAGTATGCATAGAGAGCACGTTCATGACTATAGTTGTCATTGTTTTCGGTTTATGGTGGTGGACAGGGTTTTCGTATGAACCTTTTATAAACACACATGAAAAGTTATTATTCATATTAATACCTGCAAACCTTTCATTTTTTTTCTTCACATCAAATCAAACGAAAAAACTTAAATAACAGAAAATAATAATCTCAAAGAAACAATTTTCATGTTCAAATTATGTTATTTAATTTGAATACTCCCCCCCCCCCCCAGAAGTTACTGATGGGTAATCGGATGATTCTTATAAAAAAATAATTTACATTCCGGTAGTTACTTTGATGATTGAACGATTTTATATAATCAGTTATTTGCACTCTACTTTCAGACAAAATTCCTGAAGAAGAAAATATTTTTAAATTTTCCGCCCATTATATTATTTTTAATATTACTAAACCTCAATTGAAATACTATTAAAAATAATTATCAAAAATTAATGATATTTTGAGGAGAATATTAAATGAAAGAAAAATTTAAATGGTTACGTGTTTGTGACATTTAAAATTCAAATTTATCTTTAGTATTTAAGAGCTATTCGGTGCATTTTTAATTTGATATAAATTTTAGTTATTCAAGTAGAAAAAAAAAACCCATAAATAATTTAAAGCCTCAAAATTGGAATTAATGAAGATATCATTCAAGTATTATTTCAAAGAGTATCGTCAGAAATCTCTGAAAAATGCAATTTTCAAAAACAATAAAAAATATAATTATTTGTCAGAAAAGAATTCGTAATATAGTCTATTTTTTTCTAATGTTCATAAATGGTCCAGATTAATTTTTATGGTATAATATAAATTTTGACGACTTTTAATCTTTAGAGTGCAAAATTTAAAAAAAAATATATAAGAAAAAATTGATTTCAACTTTCATTTAACTAAACAGAACTATTTCACAAAAAGTATGCTTGATGAACAACTACGTTAACAAAAATAAATAAATACTTAATAATATAATAAAAAAGTATAAAATAATAGTAAAATAATAAAAGAGCAGAAAAACAAGCAAATTTTACTTACAAGCCAAAGTGTTTAAGATTAAAATTAAAAATTAAAACAATTCAACAGAACTCAATCTTTAAATATTTTTTTCCATCTTCAGCACCCTGGCGAGTAAGTAAGCTATGACATATTCCACTTTTTAACTTAGATGAGACGAATCAAAATGGCAAAAGTAATTACCAATACTTCCAAATATGAACAACACTTTTTAAAAATGAGATATGCAAAGGAGCAATGATAAAAAATCTACTGAATGGTGATAATTTCGATAGCCAATTATACCTTGTAGTTTATTTCTAATATTGAGATTCTTTCATACGCCAAACAGCATCAGTTGTCAGACAAGTTTATACAGTGAACAGCCGCTAGTGCAGACTACCAAGGGAGACCATTTTTTGTCCGCACTAACAGAAGTCCGTATGAAACGCTGTAAATATTTAAACGGTGCAAAATAAGCTCTTTCGTTGAATGAATTGAATTAAGTTTATGTCAGAAATTCAATAGGTTAACAACTTGATGTTAAAATAATAAAACTTATTATTATTATTATTTCATAATTTTAGTTAGCAATTAATGATGACAAATAAAATATGAAAAGAAATTGCCGTATTTACTTAATTTAACTTTAGTCAAAGTATTATCTCCCTTTACATTACTTAAATAAATGATACTTTTACCAAATTAGCTTCCAGTTTTGCGGCTTACTCGGAAATTCGGTCTGTTATATCATATTTTACTGAATATTACCAGCGAACAACCATTAGCAATTTTTGAACATCTCCCATTTTTGAGGACAGACAGTATTCTTCCTCCTCATTATTGTCACGGGCAAATTCTTGATCTCTAAATAAAAAAACTTAGTTTAAAGTTGCTGCTGAAAAAAAAAATACAAAAGCAGTTTTGAGTCTGCTCGGTCAGTTTAAGAAAAAAAATGTCCGCCTTGTCCAATGATAAAACGCTTTAAGGGGTTTCTTTAAGATTAATTGCAAATTGGAAACGATGGGGTAAGCAAAATTGCCCTTATTAGTCGGAGATACGTCTTAGAGGAGACGCATTAACAAGAGTTCACTGTATTTATTTCTCATTATTTATTTATAAATATTGAATGTTGGAAATTCTGTTAATATTACCTTAATTAATAAATGTATCCTGCAATCAATTTAGTGACATGTGTTCTGCCCCTTATATATTAAAATGTCCTAACCGCTCCTCTACAAGTATAGCTCATAACAGTAGCATTAATCCCTTAACCTACGATTTACGTCTGAACAGCTCCACGGTTTGGCAAATCCATAGCTACCACTAAAATTCAATAGAGATTTTCGTCTTGTTTAATCATGGAATTTCGACGATTAAATTATACTATATTTACTGTGAAATTTTAATGGTAAGAAGAATTTACATTTGACTCGATCATCGTACGCGGGCTATGCCCGTCATTGTAGGTTAAGGGGTTAATGAAAAATACTTTACTCTATCTACCCATCTTCTATATTATAAAGGATAAATGTGTCTGTGCGTAACGCTGACGTCATTTTGAAAATCGCAACAGCAGACGATCAAATTTCACTTTTATTGCAATTTTTTTCAATTTTTTAAACATCTTAGCATCACACATTTTCAATTTTTACGCCGTCGAATAGGGGGGGGAAATGTACTTTCAAATGCAGCTTGTGTGAAAACTATGTCGCAATTTGTTTGAAAACCTTATCGCCATTTACTCAATTTTCATTGTTTTATAAATGATTTTCGAGCATGATTTTTTTTTTCAAATCTATCTCTATCGCGTGTAGACGATTGTGAAATATATATCCGTTTGCACTTAAGCTAATATAAATAGCTCATCATTTGTTTGCAGCATGTATTCTATAACGAAATTAATAAAACATCCATTCATCAATAAGTGAAACAATAAAATTTAAATAAAACACCAATTTCAGACATGCAATAGAATTTCGCGCTTAAGCCATTGAAATGAACTGAATCAGAAAGGCTGATATGATTTTTAGTCTTGTTAATAAACATTCTGAAAAACATCTACATTAATAAAAGAACAAATCGCTCTGTGTGTGTGTCTGTCTACGATGGCTAGCAAAATCTACGGCGCGTACGAGGGTCAACATTTTTCTGAAGATATTCCAAGGCCTCCCCTAATGTACCTGAGTCTCAGATTTTAAAAATTCTAATTATTAGTAGTGTAATTAATTAACAATCGCAACTGACCCTCATCAAGCAGCCGAATTAAAAAAAGTATTTCTTTCTTCAAAACCACAAGCTGACTGTAATTGGACCCCATTCCAGGCTAGCGGTAAGCTGACTAGAATTGCACCCGATTTCGAGGCTAGCGGTTTGCAGAAGGAAAAAGGGTATCTTTGAATCGGGATTCGCCAGGTTCCTACATTTCAAAGTAAACTAGGAGTTTTTAAGGGACGTTATATATTTTTAATATTGATTTTATCGAGTTGAAATTAACACACCTATGAGTATTTTTTTACGACGAATCCAAATATTCTTTGAAATACAACAGCAATTAGCGAATATAAATTAATTAAAAATTTTAATTTGTTGAGTGTTTTTTATCTGGCAGCTGTTTAATAAATAATTTGAGCATAGACTTCTCAATGACAGGAGACCACGTGTGTACCATTTTCACAGGCAATGAGATGCATTGTTCCAGCGGAATTGAAAATTATTTCAAAACAACACGTTGCTAAACAGACTAAGGCAATTTTGCAGCTCTATAGATTTTTTTTTAAATACTTCATTTATTGAGTTGAATTTAACACATCTAGTCTCAAAATGTAACGCTAAATCTATAAATCTAATTATAAAAATCGATAAATAGCTTTTTATTTTATTAAAAAATCGATTTTTAAAAAGGAAAAATAATTTTTTTGACAACGAGTCTACCTTTATAAACAAACGTTTGTACCTATTTGTTAGATTTATGTAAATGGGGAGGGGGGGGGACTACTTTTGATTAAATATACCAGTTAGTCCGCATGACAGATATTATTATGACAAATACTAGCGTGCTTCGCCCGCTATCGCATGATTTCAGTGCGTGCGCAGCAGATATAAAATCTTACAAATTTAAGGTTTATTTAAGAATATTATTATATGCCCGGGAAACGCTGGGTGGGTCAGCTAGTATTAAATGCAAAAAATCTATTAGAGTTATCAATAAAGAAAAAAAGCAGTAGATCCGTGCGAGCTTTCTTAATGCAATTATTGAGAATATTTATTGATACGTTTTTTCATTAACTGTAATTTTTTAAATAAAATAATGCATCTTACGATACATAAATATGCTATATCAAAAGCCTCTCGAAAAATACCCCTTTCATCGCTGTGTTTTTAGTATGTGCAGAGAAAAAAGGATATTGATATCAGAAATAATTTATATTATGTTTTTCACATACACTGTAAAAAAAAATACGACCAGTTTTCCTGTAGGAAAAATAGTTGCCCTTATCGTACCGGAAAATTTTCCGACCCAGCTCGGAATAAAATCCGTAAAAAAAAAAAAAGGAAATAGTCAATAAAACGGTATTTTACGGATTTTATTCCGAGCTCGGACGAAAAATTTTCAGGTATGATAAGGGCAACTATTTTTCCGATTTCTACAGGAAAACTGGTAGTATTTTTTTACAATGCATAATCTGTTATCCGAGAAGCCAGCCCGGATTTATCTCCTTGTTATTATAAAGTGTTATTTATCCACTAAATGATCAAATTATATATTTATGCAAGCATTTTGTTCTGCGATAAGTTTTTATGAAACTCGACTTGTACACTAGGGTGTATCACGAAAAAAAAATTTTTGAATTTCAAAGTTTCAAGTTGATAAAAAGTTGTCTCTATGGTCATATATTTACCAAAAAAAAGTTTGTTGAATTTGAAAAATATTTAGGTCGGGCGGAATGAGCCTAAAGTTTAAACTTTTTTTGTCAAAACGGCGATTTTAAACTTTTTTTTATAAAGAATGTACAAAGCAAAAATTAGTAATCAAGTGCAAAAATGAACAGTTTCAGAATCATTCTATCAATAAAAAATGTATTGCATTTGAAATTTAGCATTTAGGCCTACCAGCAAATTTGCCATCATTTTCAAGAGCATGTGATCGCAGAGCCATTTCCAATAGAGCAGGAGCTCAACTAGCAAGTGCTCTTTTGCAAGATTTAAATGTTGTGACACAAGAAAATCAGGCAGCGGTAATTGATAAATCGAAGGTTTTTCGTGAAAGAGTGAAGTACCGTCAAAATATTAGTTCAACTCGTACCTCTGAAATAATTGCTCTATATTTTGATGGTCGTAAAGACGAAACTATAATCAAAGAATTTGTACGTGGTAAATCTGTTCGCAAAACCATTCAAGAACAGCACATATCTTTGGTTGAAGAACCAGGTTCAGCATATCTTGGTCATGTTTCGGGTGTCATTGTAGGGTTCTGGAAAGGACATAGTATCATCAATACTGAAACACATGGAATATAATTGCATTGATGACACAACTATTAAAGCTCTTGGATGTGATGGTACGGCAACAAATACTGGAGTCGCTAATGGTTCAATTGCATTGTTTGAAAGGGCTTTAAAACGCCCAGTACAAGTATTGATTTGTTTGCTTCATCTAAACGAATTACCTCTTAGGAAAGTTTTTGTTGTTTTCGATGGCCCAACTTCTGGACCAAGTTCTTTCAGTGGTCCTATAGGTAAAAGTTTAGGAAACTGTCAAGATTTACCAGCTGTTGGATATATAAAAATATAGTATTTTTCCAGAGGTTGATTGTAAAGATTTGAGCACCGATCAGAAATATCTATGGGATATATGTCACGCGGTACTGACAGGTGAATGCGCTCAAGAGTTGGCAAGTAGAAACCCTGGAAACGTCTCCCATGCAAGGTGGCTGACAATGGCAAACAGAATCTTACGTTTATATATTGCATCAATTGATCCAACCTCGCAAATGAAAAAATTAGCTGAGTTTGTTATGAAAGTTTATGCCCCCTCATGGTTTACTATAAAATGCCATCCTAGAATTATTTATGCATCACAACACTTTTTTAAAATTGTACAATGTATACAATACTTAGAAGATGAATTTAAGTCTATTGTTCAATCAACTCTACAGAGAAACGCCTTTATGGTACAGCCAGAACATCTTTTTTTGGGAATGCTGTTTGACTCTCGCAAACATATTAGATATCTGGCAAGCAAAAGAATAGAAAAAGCTCGACAAACAGAATTATAAGAAAAAAGAATTTTCAAACCACCACAAATTAATTTTGAGGCAGAAGACTACATTGATCTTATTGATTGGCAATCTACCTCAGTCACAGAACCACCTCTCCTAAATAACTTGAGCAAACAAGAGATTGAGTTGATTGTTGATTCAGGAACAAGTGATAGAAAGGAGTTTCAAATTCCTTCACACACCCAGGCAGTTGAAAGAATTGTAAAGGAGGTCACAGCAGCCTCTAAGCACGTTTGTGGCTTCAAAGAGCGAGATGGCTTCATTAGATCAAGACTGCTGGACAGAAAATGCCTTCCAAAATTTGAAACGAAGCGTCACTTCACGTCTGCAAAATCTGAATCTACAATCACAGCAGTCCAAGAATAAACAAGTAAGACTTTTCTCTATAACGTTAACTCAAAGTTTATTTTTTTGTTTACAATAGTAAAAAACTTAATTTAATATTTTTGTTTTATAACCATATTTTAATTTATTGCATTATAAATTGTCTTTGACAACCAGCCTAACCACAACTTTGGTTGCAGGTTTAAAAAGATGGTTAAAATTGTGGTTCTCTCCATAAAACCATCAAGATAACTTATGAAGATAAATAGATAAGAAAATCGAGATTTATTTTGAATAACTCTTTTTAAATTCAATGTTTAACTACTGTATTTGTAACCTTTTCCATATAAATATTACAATTTCTAATGTTTTATTTTTTTTGTTTGTTTGTTTGTTACTCTAAAATTGTTTGTAATGTCATGAGCCACCCCCCCCTGCCCTCCCCCCCCAAAAAGACTAATAATCTTATTTAAAATTTAGATACATTTAATTTGCATGATTGCTTGAAGTTTATCGATGTAAAAAGTAGCTTGAAAAATTTTTTAAACATCAATAAAATGAAATGAAAATTTTGGATATTTAGTAAAATAATAAGATTTTTAAGTAGATTCCGGGAGACTTGTATAGTAAATAACAAATATCAAAAAAATTTTTAACATCAATTGCCTTTTTAAACTTTATGTTTTTGTACTTGAAAAAGGAACACTTACTTTGCATTGATATATAACAAAAATTAAAAAATATACATTATACACAAAAAAGTTTAAACTTTAGGATCATTCCGCCCGACCTAAATATTTTTCAATTTCAAGAAAATTTTTTTTGGTAAATATGTGACCATAGAGACAACTTTTTATCAACTTGAAATTTTAAAATTCAAAAAAAATTTTTCGTGATACACCCTATTGTACACTGTAAAAAAAAATACGGCCAGTTTTCCTGTAGGAATCGGAAAAATAGTTGCCCTTATCGTACCGGAAAAATTTTCAGACCCAGCTCGGAATAAAATCCGTAAAATACCGTTTTATCGACTATTTCCTTTATTTTACGTATTTTATTCCGAGCTGGGTCGGAAATTTTTTCGGTACGAAAAGGGCAACTATTTTTCCGATTCATACAGGAAAACTGCCGGATTTTTTTTTACAGTGTTTACAAATTCGGTTTGTCTGTCTGCCTGCGCTCTAACTCGCGAAAACGTTGTCAGATTGCCAGGAAATTGATATATGTTATCCGAGTTTACTATGAAATGTTCTGAATTGAAAATTAAGTGTGTAGCATTTACGGTTCATTTACACGGACACTGAAAAAAATTCCTTTACATTACGGCCTATGGGGAAAAACCGTTTGCGGTGTTTTTTAATGATATTGTGCAATTTTAAACATATTGAAATTTATATCACTGAGGAGTACTACAAGGCATTTACAGTGGAATTATGTGTGCATATAATTTATCGTTCATTTACAGGGACACACAAAAGTATTTTGCTACAACCCTGCCTATGAAGAATAATTGCTGGATGTGTGTTTTCAGTTGTGATGCGAGTTTTAAAATTTAGTTATTTTTTCATAGTACTTGGGGTGTAGATATTCCGTAGATTATATACAGGACTACACAAAAGATCTCAAGCACATTTCTGTTTACTGACGGAAAATACTGAATGAAAATTTTGAAGTGCTAAGCGTTTAATTGAACTAACTTTTATAATACTATGTAGTGCACATATAAATCTATAGATAATATACAGGGCTGCACAAAAAATGCGAATATTTTTTTTTGACTGTTGATGATAAATGCAGAAATTTTGTTTTCAAACGCATGTTACGAATTTTCTAAATTGTTTATTTAGAAATTGTTTACCTTAATAAAGACTGTCACAATCATGACTTATTGATATTCATTTTGATAATTTTTCAAAACAAAATTTCTAAGCATTGATAATTTCACATCATAAATTTACTGATAAATACCTAAATGTAAATTTGTGCTCAACCGAATTAATCGAAAAATTATTTATTATTCTAAAAATTATATTATTATTATTATTATTATTATTATTATTATTATTATTATTCTAAAAGTAACATGTAAAACTACTTTCTCTTTACTTCACTTAAATCATTTTCATAATTGCGAAGCAAAAGTGTCATTTCAAGAAAATTTTCATCTACTTATGTAAATGCAGCACATTCTTCCCCAAAAATCATAATGTTTGTTTTGAGGCTTTGCGATCGCAATTTTGAGCTAATCCCCGGGAAGCATAGTTAATATATCATAGAAAGAGGGACTTAGATGAAAAGTTAACTTTCGAGAAATAGCAATTTATAGGGTAAATTAAACATAAAAGCTTTAAAGAAGAAATTAATTACAAGATTAAAGTTTCAGAGATTAATTAGATTCAATTAAAATATTTATTACATTATATCTCGTGCATGTCGTGCAATTTTGTTTTCATATTGCTCAGTGCATGTAACCGGTGGATGGCAATTTTGTATTTAAATTTACGAAATTATGAAACAATACATTGTTAATACTAACAAATTTAATAATAACTGTCAGATTTTAACTGAATGACATATATTTGAAATGTTTTCTCCTATTTTTTCTACAAAAAGTAATTCTCCAAATGATTTATTAAAAATCAGAATGGGCATACACGAAAAAATATATCTCATATTTTTAATCTTTAAAAATTTTACTAATGTGATTCCCATGTTCCCCAGAAAAAAAAAAAAAACATATTATATGAATCTTCATCGTATAAAGGATTCTGATATATATATATATATGTGTGTGTGTGTAATAATAATTTTTTTTCGCTATTTTACCTTTTTAATTTCTTCCAAATTTTTATATTATCTACCTTTTTTACCTGTCTTTTAATAATATCTAAAATATCAAATATATTTTAATCCCATGCCTTTAATTCAAAGGATTCTTTTATTTCTTATTTTAAAAACCTCATTCTGTTAAAAAGCAACACTCCTCGTAAAACCCCACTATTTTATTCTTTCAAATTTTGAGACATTAAATTCTTATTTCTTTCTAATGTTTATCAATACCATTTTTATCTTTTATTAAAATTGTTATTCGATATCCCAGGATTCCTTGCAATTTTTTGCCGTGTCTAATTCTTTTTCCCTTTTAAAATTTCGGCTATAAGTAAAATGTTCTGTCACTACACCAAGTTTTGCCCTTCCTACGCATCCTTTTCATCCAATCGCTAAGCGCGCTTTCTTCTCACTTTCCCCCTAACTTAAATTTCGTTGGCTCTGACCTAGAACACGTCAGTGTACCTTTGAGCTTCCTGCTGATATTTATACAGCCTACACAGACCTGGAAGACAGAATTTGTACGTTTTTGTCTTGTCTGATAACCCTATGTTGCCGGGGGAGTTTTTCTTCAATTCGATATGCTGTCTAATATTCTAACATCTCTAATTCTATTTTTAAGACGTGACACGACCCAAATACGGGTAAAACTGGATTACCGGAGGAATTGTGCTCCTATATATGAAATCGAATAAACGATTTGATGGAAATTGTTACTTCTTTTATATTTACGGGTAAACACCTAATGTATTCATGGTCTAGCCTTCCACAGTGACTATAAATTACGACTACAACTTTATGATTCTTCGGGTTGGTGATATGTGATGGGTGTATTTCACTAATTATTTCGACATGGTTTACCAATACTTGGAAAAGTATTGCAGTTATATACACATATATAAATATAACCTACCAATTATTTACAATGGAAGCGAATTTTACATTTTTAACCATTTGGAAAAATGGTTATTGTCCCCGTCAGGGTAGGAAATCAAAAGCATATCTGAAGATTTCTATTGGTTTAATCCGCATTTTATTCGTTTCCTGATTGGTCTATACAGTAATCTGTATTTCCCTTTACTTTCAACAGAGATGGATACTTCTGTTGCCACTATGACAACAAAGTAATAAAAACTATAAAAAAAAAATTAATAACTCAGAAACAAATTGTGATATAGTTTACAAACAAACTGCATTTAAAAGTACATTTTTTTCTCTATACGACGGTGTAAAAAGTAATATTGTGGGACGTTTAAGAGTTTAAGAATGAAAAAGAGAATCAGAATTTCTTGGAAATCTGACGATGGGAAAGCCTTTTCCCGAACAGCCAATGAAATGCTTGGATAATACCTAAGTTTCAAGTGGATAATAAGTAAGTTTTAAGAAATCTGACGGTTCGCAGGCGATTTTTGTCGTTTGCAATTTTTACGTGTAATAACACTATTAATGTTTAATTCATGGCGTACGTAATGTATGATCAACTCCGTGCGATTTTTTATGTCTTAAATTTTAGTGTTCGAAAAAATCATTTTCCAAATGGTCGTTGTAATTTATTAAATTACTTTTATTTTTCTTCTTCTTTTTTTTTTAGTTGTTTTATAGTGGCAAAAGTATGATTCTTAAATTTTGTGAATAACATGAAACGTGTATAGAGCCAAATAACATATTTTAAGCCATTCATATTTTGGGTTCAATATAATTTTGGTACATCAGTTTAGATTCCAACAAATTTTCCGATGATAGAAAATTTTTCTGTATGCTTGAATTCAAAGATATAATATGGTCATAATTAAAATGTTTTCTTTTAGAGGCATAGCAGGAGGTTATTTTAAGCAATAGCTATAAATGAATTTTTACATAGGTGTTGTTCATATGATGCAAAAGTGTTTGAGATAGAAAAAAAAAATAGGTTTCAAGACCACGCTGGAAGAAAAGACGAATGTTCTTAATCTGTGAAAACGTAATATAACCACGAACGAAAATATACAACATCTTCAGTGTTACCCACAATCCCGAGAAACATTAATTATCTTTAGAAACCCCAAATGCCAATATAATTTCGAGATTTAAAGAAGTATCTCTCTATTCTAAAAAAAGTAACTAACGCTGTCACCATCGACGGTTTTGAATTTGTTGTGACCGGAAGTGTTTCTTCGTTAGTATTAAGGAAAATATTGTCTACAAAAATATGAAAATCGGTGGTATTATAGAGAAACACGCTGATGGAGACAGTTTTCAAATCGAAGAATTATTTTAAGAGCTATTTAATATTAAAGTTGGTCATACTCGTTTCATTAAAAAAGTTTAATAGGAGCAAAAACTATACATTGGTGTTTAATCATTTTAAAATGATTTTATACATTAGAAGCTCCCGGTGTGCAGACTGCATTTAAGTTTTTAATTTGATTCATTTTTGGAGGGCTTATTTCAATTTAAATTCAAATTTTCAGCATTTTGAGACATATTTTTTGCATCTTTTAGAAAAGGGTATTATTTTAAATTGACGCTAATGTTTAAAACAGCGAAAAGAATAATATTTCCTTCAAATAAAAAAAAACTATTTACACGTGACTATTATAAAAGAAAAAAAACTTTCAAATAAGAATTAAGGGGTCAGGTAAGCTTTGAACCAATAAAGTACATGGAAAAGTGACCTCTGTGAGAATTGCAGTCATTCTTTAACTAATTAACTTTTAATTATAAAAATGAAAACACATGTTAGGAACGATTTATTTTATCAATCAAAGTTGTTAGAAAAGGTATACACATATATAGTTTTTTCTAAATTTATTTTTAAAGATAATACAATTTTTACGAAAGAATTATTCTTGCATGCATTGCGCGCATGATTTTTTCCATTTCAACGGCTGAAACAAGCCAAGATTTTTTAAATGAGTACAGACATAAAGTGTTTTCAAAATGATCTACAATGAAAAAAATAAAACTTGTAGATCTCGAGAAATTTTTTTTTCAGAGTAATTCGGAATATCGAGATTTTTTTTTGTACAAAAGTAGCCGGGAATTCTAAACTTCTTACTTGAGAAACATAATAATAGGTCATTTTGTGCTTCTGTACGTTTAATACACCCACTAAAAATTTCGTGAAATTCTAGGCAACCGTTTTTCAGAAATCGTGCGCGCAATGATCAAAATCGCTGTTTTGAGAAAATTGGCTTTAAAGATTGAAAAACCCGTTGATCAAATAGCAAAAGCTCAAAGTGTTTTAGACATAACTTTTCTTCTAATGCGAATTTTTGTATGGGGTTTGATTTTAAATGTTTCCAAAGAATAATATTTAATTATAAGCTATTTAAAAAAAAAAAAAAATCAAATTTTAGACGCTTCAAAGGTTACCTGACCTCTTGATTATGTATGAAAGCAGGAAAATATTGAAAATTATGTCATAAAATCTATATTTACATGTGGATTTTAAAAGAGAAAGAAAATTGTAAAATAATAAAGTCATTAATACGCGTTAAATTCCTAAATGGAGGAAATTATGTCATATTTAAAATAGCCAAACAATATTGCCAATAGGTTTAAATTTAAAAATATATTTGCGCGAGACATTTGTTTCATATTTTTAGATAATCTTTTAAACTATTGTTTTGAATTCTAAGAAAGCGTAAATAATATTTCCTTTCTAACAATAGAAGTATTTTCACGTGAATATTAAAATGAGAAAGAAAGCTTTGTTGAAAATTACGTCAGATTTAAAATGATACATTTAAAATAACATTTTAATAGCTTTGTTAAAAAATACCGGGACACAAAGACTCTGTATACTTAATTAATTTTATATCAGCTTATTTTGAAATGTTTGACTGATCTGATTTAATCAAAGACGGAAATAAACTGTAGAAATAAACAGGAGATCGCCACTGTTTTTTTTTAAATTATAATTAAGTCTTACGATTTTTTTAAGCCGATCAAATTAGCGTGCTTTTAGAGTTTGCGGTGTCTGAACGGGGGTTGGTAAGCATAGCTCGTAGGGGCCAGAGCCCTCTAGTATTGTATATATATAAAGAAAATTTTGCCACTGATTTTTGGAATCCTTTCCAAGAAGTTTTTATATTGTATTAATCAGGTTTTTCAAGCCGGAATATCTGTTTTTAGAATGCAATCATTTGCCAGTTAAGCATTTTCATGTTTGCACATATTTTGTTTTGTGCACCACCGTAGTGGAGATTGCTTTGGGTCCCACAGCAACTATGGCTTTTCGCCTCGAATGATCCTTATATACAGAAGCGACCACAAGACACAGCAATTTTATTTCTTGTTCCATTACATATTTATATAACTACAAAGCGACATTCACGAACACATCCATGTCTTACCCGAGGATTCGAATCCGGCACCCCCCCCCCCCTACCCCCGTGGCAGCAGCTGTCGCTACTGATCACGCCACTGAGCGACCTCTTTGCACATAAATATATGCATTCAACAGAAAACAAACAACAACAACAACAACAACAACAACAAAACATTAATTTTAATGTTATCTTAATTCTGTTAATATTTTCATGTTTGTCTGTAAAGCAAGTTTTTTTATCATGAAAATGTTCGCTTGAGAATAACATCCAAAAAACCAAAGGAGGTTGAGAAAATTGATTTGTAAAAAATAAAAAATTTCTCAGACACTTTTTTGAAAATGAGTGGCGATATATTTTTTTTATAAATGCTTCTTTAAATCTCGAAAATATATGGATTTCTGAGGTTTCTACAGATAAAGACCATTTTTCGGAATCGTCGATAACTTCAAAGAAGTTATTGCATATTTCCTTCCGTGGTAATGTTATATTTTCCTAAATTAAGAAACATTTGGTTTTCTTTTTCAGTGTGAAGTGAAGATGCTATAATGGGGAAAATCACATGATCTAATATTGAACGGCGATAACTTCAAAGAAGTTATTGCATATTTCCTTTCTTGGTAATGTTATATTTTCCTAAATTAAGAAACATTTTGTTTTCTTTTTCAGCGTGAAGTGAAGATGCTATAATGGAGAAAATTACATGATCTAATGTTGAACATGTCGATAACTTCAAAGAAGTTATTGTATATTTCCTTTCTTGGTAATATTATATTTTCCTAAATTAAGAAACATTTGGTTTTCTTTTTCAGTGTGAAGTGAAGATGCTATAATGGGGAAAATTACATGATTTAATGTTGAACATGTCGATAACTTCAAAGAAGTTATTGTATATTTCCTTTCTTGGTAATGTTACATTTTCCTACATTAAGAAACATTTGATTTTCTTTTTCAGTGTGAAGTGAAGATGCTATAATGGGGAAAATTACATAATCTAATGTTGAACATGTATTCTAAGAAGCAAAATCAAAATTACGAAGTACTCTAAGTTCCTTTACGATGATTAAACTTAAACCTTCTTTAGCTATTAAGCTCATAAAAAATGGTGTACAGCGATTCTGACATAATAAATATTTCAAAAGAAAAAACACAAAAGCGACAGCACAGTCATCCAAGTATTGGATCGGGTAATCATGTCGGCAAGATCTTTTGGAAAGATAGAAGGTTCATATAATCGAAGAAGATTTTTGGAAAGATTGCTTTATCTAATAATGCACTATGTTCAGTGGCTGTATGCAAATTTCACGGTACTGAAACAAAAGACAGCTATGAAGTGCGCTTGTTACTGTATAAAATACTTGAACTCGAAGCAGGGTCAACTAACATATCCGCATCCAACGGTACAAAAAATTGCGTATATAATGTTCAACAGTTAAAACTTTGTTGTAAACTGCCATAACATATATAAATTTAGTGTATATTTAAGGCATATTTACGAAAATTAGAACATGAAACTTTTAAAATTATTTAATGGCAAACACTCGCTCATGCAGATTTTACACCAACTTATACTTGAATGAATGGAGCACCTCTGGAGCTAAAAATTTGAATATATGCATGTACCCTAATACCACTGTTACCAAAATAGGATTCCATCATGACCAATTTGCAATTCTTAATACCATCAAAGCCGTGGCGTAACACAAAGCTGTCACTATGTGTGTTTGGATAATTTCACTGTGCACTTTTCAATAGAGATCTGCAAGGGCCCGGGATTGGTCTGAGGCTCGTACCCATCGCGACAGATTAAGGATAATTTTTTTACTGGGCCGCGCTGGGTCAAATAAAAAATTAAGGGCCCGACCTGTTTATTTTTTCTTAGGCCCCGGTCCCGGCCGATAGAAAGATTAAATGGGCTAACCGGCCAGATATAGAAATTTAAAACTATCAAACTAAGCTGATAAAATACGAACAATTTTCAATGGACGTGATCGGGCCGAGTATAAGTATAAATGTACTGCGCGATCCGATGCTAGATTGACAGCATCAAAAGAGAAAACAAGTCCAACAAAGATATCGGCATCGAGCAGTTACATTGTGTCTGAAACAGAGCTTACATTTTGCAGTAGACTTGGGTCAGGCAGGGATCAAGCTTACTTTTTTTCTACACACTAGTTCTGTGTGGAAGACCGGTAGTAGACATAACAGGCTACTTCAGTTACGTGAAAACACCTGATCGTTAATGTTAATCCAATGGGAGAATTTTTGATATCTCGTTTGCATTTCAATATTTTTAAGTTATTTTTTTGCATTGAACAGGTGAGTTCTATCTCTAGAAAGGCTGTTTTTGTACTTTTTCGATTCTGTTTGTAGTTATTTTTCATAATGACACTTTAACTTTCGGAATTGGTTTCGACAGTGAAAGCATCCTCATTACAGAGAAATATTTTTAAAAATCTCATTTTTTTATTACATCTCCAAAAGCTATTATGTTTATAACCGTCTTTTTTATTTCATTTTGAGCATAGTGATGTTTTTAAGGAATCTTTATTTGAATTTACGAGTCTAATGAGTTTAAGTAATTAATAATATTGCTATTCTCTATCCTCTGGCTTGTAAACATAGAGTAATCTAACGTACACTGTCTAATTTTACCATAAATATTTTTGCAGTATTCTAGAAAAGAATATGAATTGCATGTTAAGAAAAATCGGAATTTCTTTTAGAAATTGGGTCGGGTCTAATTTCTTTGACTTTTGCAGGTGCCGGGCCTGTTTTCACTTACTTTTAGACGGACCAGATCTTGCCTGGGCCTAATTATTTCTCTTTCGGCCTGGGCTCGGGCCTGGAAATTACGGCCCGTGTAGATCTCTACAGTTCAATTGGATATTTCCAACAGTACATTCGCACTTTTGATGCGTTGCATTTTGTGAAATGTTGCAAATGACTGAAAAATAGGTCACTGTGACTTCGCAGCAAATTAATAAAACGATGATTAACTAATCATCATACTACAAATTAAACAAATTAAAGAAGTTACCTTTTGGGGATAAGTATTGATCATTTGTAACCACTTTGACTGTAGTTTTGGAATTTGCATTTTATTATGTTACTTTTATTACCCTTTCTATTCCAAAAAAATTGTTTTAATTCGAGTAATAATATTACGCGAAAGGAGGAATGAATAATATTAACTGAAAGGAATTCTAAGGAGTACGATTTTACTACAAAAAGATGTTTATGTATTTTCTGATTTTCAAACAATAGTTTCCTTAAACTAGTAAAATAAAGAAAAAAATCTTAATCCTAGAAAAAAGAAATCTATAATAAGATATTATAAATTTTTAAAACCTAAAGTAACATTTTCTTAGTACTCCCGCGAGCATCGAGAAATAAAAGAAAGGATTACTGTTCTTTGAAAAATTGTCGTACTTCTTTTTTAAGGACTTGTGTGCAACTTTGAAAAAGAATCGAAAATTCAATAATATAAAATTATATTTCTTGAAGTAACTGCATTTATCAATTTTTTTTTACAGTAGGATTTCTAAGTAACTAAATTTATTTAAGTCATGATTGTTTGAAACAGAGCCAGCGATTAAAGCATAAATATACTAAAAAACAAGAGCTGCATGAGCAATATAAATGTAAATAAAGTGCGATAAAAAATATAAAGTTAGCAGTTTTATTTTATAACAATTATGTTAGCTTTGTTTATGTTATAAAAAGCTTAAACACTGAAAATTTTAAAAAAGAAAAAAACTAACAATTCCTTTATCGAATGTTTCACAATCTTTTTTTGTTTAATCCAGGCTATACAATATTATTTTCAAATAATATTAAAACTCGAGTTCCCGGAAATGTAATTACAATATCTATATTAAATATTCATAATTATTAATATAAGTAAATGAAACTCCCAGAAAATAGTAAGAAAATTTCCGTATGGAGTAATTATAAATAATTTGATTAAAATAAACATTTTCAATATTTTATTAAAATTCTAGATAATTTAATAACTGGGCGAAAAATGATGAGCAGAATTTTAATCATATTAATAAAACGTATTTTTTAATGAAGTTTCATTAGAGGTTTTCAAAGTACTCTTTTATTAATTATTGTATTTCGAAATCATTAAATAAGAAATCGTTTTTCCAGCAAAACACGCGGAAGTGTATAGTTTTCTATATTTATCTATCTCATGAAAATCATGAGATACTGTTTATTTTGTATTCTTTTTTGATTCAAGATAGTAAGTAAAACGAATATTTTTTTAAGTTTCTCTCTATTCTAAGAAAAAGAAATACCTACCGCTGTCACCGCCGTCGCCGCCACCGGTTTTGAATTTTTTGTGACCGGAGGTCTTTCTTCGTTAATATTAAGAAAAATATCACATAGAAAAATAGGAAAATCGGTGGTATAATAGAGAAATGTTTGATAAACACGTTGATGCAGACAGTTTTCAAACAGAAGAATTATTTTAAGAGATATTTAATGTTAAAGTTGGACAAAATCGTTCTGTTTTATAGGAGCAAAAACTATACATGGGAATTTAATCCTTTTTAGATCATTTTATACGTTTGAAGTTCCTGGTGTGCAGACTGTATTTATTTTTTTAATTTGACTCATTTTTTGAGTTTTTATTTCTATTTTAAATTTAAATTTTCAGCATTTCGAGAGATATTTTTTACACATTTTAGAAAATGGTATTAATTTAAACTGTTGCCAACTACATAAACAGCGCAAACAATAATGTTTGCTTCAAATTAAAAAAAAATACTTACGCGTGACTATTATAAACAGAAAAAAACCTTTCAAATTAGAACTAAATAATTACGTATAAAAAGAAGGAACTTATTAAAAATTTCGGCATAAAAACTATATTTACACGTGAATTTTAAAAGAGAAAGGATATTGTAAAATAATAAATTCATTAACATGCGTTAGAAGTCTTAAATGAGAGAAATTACGTCACATTTACGTCACATTACAGTTATTACATAAAATGAACAAAAAATAATATTTTAAAACAGTTTAAATTTAGAAATTGCGCGAGACATTTATTTGATTTATTTATTTATTGAACAACAAACATATGACTTGTGTGCTAGACATGAGAGCCCGCTTATAAGTCAGAGATAAGATAGCACTAGGAAATATTACAAGACAAGAAAATCCTGGGAGTTCCACACAAAGAGTGTGTGCAATGGAATCAGCGGGATTTGAACCCACAATCTCCTACGCTCGCAAGCGATTAGCAGCGTGATGCTTTGAACACTCGACCACGGAGACCCCGTGATTTATTTGATATTTTGAGATGATCTTTTCAACTATTTTTCATAGGACAACGCAAATAATATTTCATTTCTAACAAAAGTATTTTCACGTGAATATTAGAAACAGAAAGAATAGTCTGGTGAAAATTATGTCAGATTAAAAACGATATATTTAAAATTTCTTATTTAAAAGAACTTCCTTTTCGCTTTGTTAAAAAATACTGGGAGACAAAGACTCTGTTTACTTTATTCATTTTATATTAGCTTATTTTGAAATGTTTAACTGATTTTATTTAAACAAAGACGAAAAAAGCCATTGTATCTTTTAACAGCAGCTGATTTGGCCTTAAAATTCCCCAATCAAAGAGAAATGAATATAAACACGTGTATAGGGTGGTCGCCACTGTTCTTAAAATTATAATTCAGTTTTCCGAAATCTTGTTATAGCCGATCAAATTAGCGTGCTTTTAGAGTCTGCGGTGTCTAAACGGGGGGTTGGTGAGCGTAGCTCGTAGGAGGCAGAGCCCCTTAGTTCAATAAAAAAAAAATAAGATTTTAAGAAGGAGATTTTAATATTCTGTTGAAATTATTTCTTTCAACGCTTTTCACAACTGTTTAATGCATATTAAAGTGAGTAAAACGTGTTTCAAGTAACTTTCAGTGAAATTTATGTGCACTAACTGCGCGCCTTAAATAAGTTTATTTATTAAGAAATTCCTATCTAAACTAAAAAAGTCATATTATTTAATCATGTTTAAACACAAAAGGTTTTTGTGTGTATTTGAGTATTAGAAACTATAATGAATTGACGATGAATATTTCCTATATTTTAAGATAAAAAATAGGAACAAATACATATTCTGAGTTCTGGTAACGGAGTTAAATTAACAACAACAACAACAACAACAAAAACAAAAAATAAAAAAGGTGTTATTCGAGCCGATGACATCCGAAGCCCCGTCATCGCATAATTAATTTTTTTTAATGTAAATCGATAATAAAAAGCCATACGAACAAAATTAGTGAGGTATGACTAGGTTTGACAAGCCGAAAATATGTTTAATTAAATTTGTCATTATTGAAAATCTATAATGTCTTACTGTCATCGCGGATACTGATCACTCTTGCAGCATTTTAAAGAAAATTTTGCGCTCTTTCAGTAAAACTTGTTACGACAAACTTTATTTTGCCAGAAAAGTCGAAAAAGTTTGTTATACCAATGTTAAGGAGGCGGAAGTGATAAAATTTCACATTTATTTTGATTTGAATATTTACCGGTGGTTTATTTAGCATCTGGACGCTGGCCAAGTGTCGGCTTTTCGCTAAAACGGTAAATAATTACACCTTTTTAGTAATAATTAATTTAATTAAACTTATTTTTGGCTTGCTAAACCTAGTCATACGCTCATTTTGTTCATATGATTTTTTACTATTCATTTACATAAAAATTTTTCAATTCCGCGATGACGGGATTTCTGTGTTATCGGGTCCCGGACTATAGCTTTGTTTGCATTTTCCTTTGTGTTTCAAAATAATTATATTAATAACTAGAAAGGTATCCCGTCAAAAATGACGGAAATTTGGATATAAAGATATATACAACTCATGTGCAAGAATGTGAGTTTTCTCGTTTGTTCCGCAGTGATAGATGAAAATAACACATTTACAGTACAGTAGAAGACCACTAATCTGCACAGTTTGGTTCCAAGTGTTATGCAGGAGACTCTTTGCGGTCATGTCTATTCAATCTTTGTTTACATTTTTTTTTAAATCATACATTGGACAATTTAGATTGTTAAGCCTTAAAAATAAATAAATTTTACACTTGAAGTAAGGTAAAAACTATTAAATTATCGTATACGATTTCATGAAATGGTATTATACGGTATTATATGTGTGTGCTTCACGATCTTGGTTACGACTTTGGCGAAATTGGCTGCAACTTGTCATAATTCTAATAGTGTGGGCCTCTATAACAAAAAAGTAACCAGTTTTTAGTAAAATTTCTGATATAAAGTAGTTTTCAAAAACTTGTGTAAAATTGCAGGCCGTTCTCATGTTATGCCAGTCCTAGGAATAATATTTCTAACACTGAAGAGTTTCCATGTATACGTGGAATTTAAAAAAGCTTCTCCAAAAGAAAGGTCCTGAAATGACATTGTAATTCCTCTAAATTCAAAGTTTAATCGGGCCCTGATGTTGTTTACTGAAATCTAATAAATAAAGTTATTTTGAATATTACAACAGAATTAAACAGCTAAACTTATTTAACTTAAACTCGCTGTTACTTCCCGATGTTATTTTTTAGTATTAAGAAAGAAAATTATTTAAATTTTTCAAATCATGCACATTTATAATTTTCTCCGCCTTTAATAACTAAATAATGAAAAAATATGCTTTTGTTCTGAGCTCATAAATATGACAATGAAATAATGTAACTAAGAGACATTGCAAAATGAAATCTTTGTGATTTCAAACCATAAACAAATGATACCGCCACCATTTTACGTACTATGACGTCATTAGAATATTGTCCATTGATTGTTGTCCACTTACTTTGTGAATGATTACCTCAATGATTTAATATTTTTTACGATTCATTATGAATGAATCACTTGTGTTTGTTTAGGTTTATGGAATGAGATGAGATATTAAGCCGTGAATCTAATTTCAACTAAAGATATCCAAGGATATATGTATTTTTAATCGAAATAAAAAACAATGCTTTGATCTCGAAATAAAAAGTTTTAGTTTGTATAATTGGTTATTTCTGTTATTTATTTATTTAGGTACTTTTCCATTATAGCGCATTTTTAAAAAAAAGCTTGGCGTAATTCGGGCATCAAAAATCTTTCCAAATATCTTGCCAAATCTTGCCAAAATATATAAACAGCTATGAAAACAAATCTAATGAACTTTTATTTTTGTTTATATATGCACTTATATACATAAAAAAATCGTTTCTAAATATATATAATATTTTTTTATATACAAATTACGGCACAAATTTCAGATATGAACCGGGATACCTAACTGGCGCTAAAATGGTGTTATTTTGCCTGCTATGGCAACCCGGCTATTGCTTTTTATTTATTAATAAATTGTTTATTTACTTTTATTTTCTGTTTTTAAATTATATAAACTGTTTTGTTCTATAGTTATTATTCAAACTTTTATTTATTTATAGTTATTTCCTTTTCAAAATGATAGCAAATAATTTAAAAATATATAAGTAACTGGTATTCGAAAGCAAGATTTCTGCCGAATTGGCGTCAGAGAAAAATCACGCCAACCCCAATGTGTATATGACATCGGTGCAAAAACCAATCGGTTCTTTATAAAAATGGGTAAACAGCTTTTTTTACATTAAATAAATTGTATACATATGCAAAAAATTGCTTGTGAGTATGAAGCAGTATATAAGTTGTCAGAAAATACGTTGGCAAACTTCTTTCTCGCCAAGAAACTTTTCTCCGAAGTATTGTATATAAGCAATGATTGCTAGAAATGCATTTTTAATTATGATATGTGCTTTTATGTTTCACTACATTTATGCATACTATACCGTGTGTATAAATGCTACAGTTCAAATGCAGGGCTACACAAAAGAATTCGTAAGGGTTACTGAATATGAGAATAAATTGCTTAAAGGTGGTTTTTAAAGGAGTTATGCAGTTTTACGCTGAACTGCATTTAGTTTACTAAGAATGTTTGTAGAATATAGATAAAATGATATACAGGGTCACGCAAAGAATTGGATACATAACCGTCTATGGATGATAATATCTGGAAATGTGATTTCAGTAGCTTTAAGAGTAGTTTAAATTAAATTTTAGCTAAATAGTGGCATGTAATAACGGTACTATTGATTATGGACGGTTTATGGACGGTAACTGCTGAAATCAATTTTAAAATATTTTTTTGCGTTTTCTAAAACGGTGACTTAGTTATCTTATTTACCTTATTTCCCTAAATAACGAAGTTTTGTTAAAGCATTCAGGATGTATTGGAAAGTGTTTCATATTCTATGCTTAACGCATGATTTTTCTTTCTTCTTTAGCCTTATTTTGCATTTATTTATTCTTAATTTTTTAGTCTTATACTGCTTTATAGAAACTTTGGCACAGTTGTCATATATACCCCATATTGTAGCGATTTTTTACCGACGCCAATTTGGAGAAAACATCAACAGCATAAACAGCAACATCCGGGTTACCATATCAAGCAAAATAACGACACTTTGGCGACAGTTAAGTACCCATTGTATATATGACATTGGCGTCAAAAAAAAATCGCGGCAACATGGGGCGTATATGACATCTGTGCCGAAACTTTAATATTTAATATTTAAACTCTTCGATCCACTCACCTTGCATATAGTATAAACTATAACACAGATAGCGCAAAATAATAGACAGTTTGATACTTTTCCACTGTAAAGGCTTTGGCGTTTTTTAAAAAAAGCTTGGTGTAATTTGGGCATCAGAAAGTGAGATCTGGGTACTTTTCCGTTATATGGAGACCATTGTCGCCAAGCGTAATAGTTGGTGCAAAATGAAAATCACGTGAATAGAGACATTTGAAAAATAAAGGAAAAAATATTGCCGATACTAAAGTGAGCATTTAAAAAATATAACATTTGAAAATTCCAGACTTTTATGTCATTAAATCACAAATATATACTTAAAATAATTGAACAAATAACTGTTATAAAATAAAGCAATAAAATAAAACTCATATTAAACTGCTGGCACAAAAATTACAAATATCTTTTAGCATTTTGAAATAATTGGTGCATTAGCGTACATTTTGGCATGGTGTCCGTATAACGGAAAAATATTGAGATTTGTTGTGAAATCATATAAAAAGCTATGAAAACAAACTTGATGAGCGTTTTTGTTTTTTTTATATGTATATTATTCCTGTTTTTATGTACAAATTACATCTGTTTCTGTATAAAATTAATTAGAGAAACTGCTTTTTTATGTTAAATAAATCATATAAATATCGAAAAAAAATGCGTGTTTATATAAAATGAAACAGTGGATAGGTTCCTGGAAAATATGTTGCTAAATTTCCTTTTTCGTCAAGGCACTTACACTGGAAAATTACCTAAAGCACATTAAAATCGCGCAGTTAGGAGCTCATACAGTACAGCGTCGTCTATTGGCGGTTATTTTATTAGTAGCATCAATAGGAAGATGTAAAGATGTACTTTAAATTCTCACCCATAGATTTTGAAAAATATATAAAAGAGCGGAGTTTAAATTAAATTTTGGTGACCTCCTTTATGAAAGATTAATGGTTTTAAATGGGAATTTCGCCAAATTAGCCAGCTATCGCCAAGTTGGCCAACATTTGGCGCTACTGTGGTAACCCTGCATTAGTATTTTTCAACAATTACTCATTTCAATGAGGTGGTCCTACCGGAATCGTGAGGGACACACAGAGACTTGGATTTTATATAAATAGATGATTGAAAATTTTAAAAACATAAATTTTTACATTTAGTTGCATTTAATGGTTAATGAACAAATGACAACAACGCAAATTAATTTGAATGCGTTTGTCCTGCCAAAAGTTTTCTCTTGTGCCAAACCATTACCGATAAAATACACTAACTGGCGCCTATTTGGTAAATGAAAAAAAAAAAAAAAAACAAAAAAAAAAACAGGCATCGTAAATAGCGTGAGTGTTTTTGCGCAATTGCAAGCAAGCCATTTGTTGAAAATTCTCGTTCGACAATTTCCATCTTTAAGCTTTGGTGTACTTGAATTCTTTTTGTAGTTCTGTATATGGTATAAAGAATTTATACAAATTAATTAGTATGCAAACAAATAGTTACATTTAAAATTGCATACCACGATAATTTTGAAACAAAAAATTAACTTGACTTCAAATGATTGCTTCTTAATAAACGATTATTTTGTAATTGTGCTAAAAACGTCTTGTTTTTTTTGCCAATTGATCGTCATTTTGCGCATTTTAGCGGGAGTTGTTACAAGAGTGTATTTTTTAACACCCCATTTAATTAAATTTTACGTTTTTGCAATAAGAATGTCTTTATAGATAAAAAGTGTGGTGGTATACGTACATGTTGCATGCTTATATTCGAAGTTTATATCCATATTGTTGCAACGCGCAATCCTGAACTTAGCAAGATTCGCCCGGGAAAGTTCTATGAAACGAGTGAGATAGGTGCTAAATTTTTAGGTTAGTCTCGCCAAAATTTTGTACAAAATCCTTTCGACCAATCACATTTTATGTTCGTATGTCGTCACTACATTATACATAAAGATACACTGTTACAAATCTGCAGCTTTTGCTGCATGGTCACTCTACATCTTTTATAGATTATCTCTATTCTTACCAATGAGTATGCTCCATAATATAGTCAAGTAACCGTTTTCTATAAAAGCGGTGGAATGACTATGCAGCTAAAGCTACAGCGATTTAAAGGCTATCTATTTTCTGACCATTCAGAACACTACATAAACACCTATGGAGCGTTCTCATTGGTCAGAAAATAGATAGCCTTTAAAAAGAGAGGTAATTTTTCACAATACTTCTAACAGTGTAGATAAGAGCGTAGAGATACAGCGAAATAAAAGTTGATTGGCTGAGTTGAATTTGGACAAAAATGAGCCACTAAGCTGAAGTTTGTTAACTTGCAAAACTCGTCTAATTGAACTCGTCCATGCAAGTATCGCCATATTGTGGAATGTGGTTTTTTCCATATTTGGACAAATACGCCAATCTGAGTATGCACTCTGTGCATATATCATCACTCTCCTATGGAGGCACCCGAACTCTAGGTTTTCATCGCTCATTATTTCTTCCAAAATCCTGTGGAATTATTAAGTTTTATTGCTCGTATTTCACCATTTTTTTATTTATGAGGTCATTCTAGTTACTGATCGCTGAAAATTTTGTTCAAAATCCCTTCTACCGATTAAATTTTATATCTCGTATACCACCTCTTCTACATTCATAGAGAGAATCCATTACTCACCTCTCAAGTTTTAAACACAGTAGACAAGTATAAATTAAAACATTTCACGTGTCCATTAGAAGAAAAATCAACACGATACGGTGAATCCTTTTAGTTTAAACCCTTTCATGGTATAAGATAATGGCAGCTGATGTCACTTTTGGCAAGATTACTTTGAAATAAATATTCTTCTTTGTTTTAATACTGTACGCATGATTTGATTAGTCTACAAATACGTCTTCTACGATGTGATTGCTCCATGATTAATCGCTTTAAGGATTCGTGCAATGATCGCTAAAGCAAAAATGTAGTAAATAGCTTGGTTTACGAAAGTGTTTTCTTTTTGACATTTACTTTCCTTGCACTTGAATTGCAGTGTAAAAGTTACATTCAAATCCGTTTAGTGGTTGAGGATTGGTTGACATACATTATACACATATATATAACGTTCAAAAACTTTTTTGTATTTACTGTCTATAATATATAGATAAACAGGCTTTGATGTCAAACACACAAGTCAGATATATATGTTCAATAAATAAATAAATATATAGATATAAAAAATAATATAAAGTTCTCAACATTCTAAAGTAATAATATAAATTTCTCAAAAACATTCTAAAGTAATAATATAAATTTCCCAATAACATTCTAAAGTAATAATATAAATCTCTCAATTTTCTAACTACAAAGTTGTTTGTATTTACTTTCGTTTAATAAAATATAAATTGTTTCATTTTGCAGCTTTTATACAGAAATGTTCTCTTGAAATTACAACAGTTTATGCTTTAATTTTTATATGATGTCTATATAGCAAATAAATAATGTTGAAGCTATAATTGAGCCTCTATGTTGACTGGACCTTTTTGAAGTTTTATTTTTTTTATCCTTATGTATTCCTACAATGTAAATTATTGTAAAATATTTACATTTTTAAAAAATAGTTTAAAAAGTCATATATTTATCATTTTACCAATCTAAAAGTTTCTTATCTCTGTATCCTTCTTTTTGTGACAGATAACGTAGTTATTTGAGTTCGTTATTTTTACTACACTATCAGGATGACAATACAAACAGAGAAAGTTGTTTGAAAATATCATTATTATATTTAAAATTAGATCTTGTTACATATTTTGAAGTTTTAGCCTACAAAATATAAAAAACAAAATTTCGTATTATTATTATTTATTATTAATATTATTAATATTAATTATGATTATTAATTGAATGTTATTAATTATTTGTTTTAAAAATGACTCGGGTAAGGTCGAAACATGTCAGCAGTTAAATAAAACTATTTTACTGATTTTAAAGTTTTAATCTTACACCTTTAACGCAGTTTTGCTGAAATTATTATCTACACAGTGATTCAAAATTCTTCTATCGCCTTCAGTGATCTTTTATATGAAATAACATATCACCAAACAATCGAAATACTTGTATTTTATATGAAATGAAATTTAAATTGATGCAATTGTTACATCCTTTTCGTTATCTTGTTACATTCTGGGTAACATGTCTTCAAATGTTCATCAATAACGAAAACGTAGTGTTTAGTTATGTATCTTGATATCATAGTGCACGGCAATTCATAGGCCAAGTTCATATAGCTAATCGTATATTAATTACATTTATACAAAGCCATGTGAGTCATTTTCAACCTACCGTATCTCTGAAGATTATTGAGAGTTAGGAATACGATTTCGCTAACATAATATGATAATCATTACAATACAGCATTCTTTATAGCATGTATTTATCTTTTATAAAAGTTAAAAAATTGTAAATTTTAGCAGCCAATAACTAACAGAAAAACCAAGTTCCTCATCAAAACTTTAATTACATAAGAAAAAGAAATATTTTCAGTTGAGTGTTGTTATAATAAGATAAAAGCTAGCATAAGATTATTGCTATACAGTTTTTTTCATTTCACACATTTATCTTGTCCAGATTGGGAGAAAAATAATTTCAAAAATCGCTGTTTGGAACTCATTCACTGGATGATCACAAACTATGTTATCAAAATCCATCGACTAATTTCAGTATAGTTAAAATTTTGAAATGCGGCACATAAAAAGAGTTTTTCAAGTAGAAAAAGAAAAAAAAATTAAAAAAATATATAACTTTGTTTATAAAATGCTGAAGTTTTAATTCATGTTTTTGTGGTCGTGAACACTGTATTTCATTATTTCCAAGCTTTGTTGATTAATGCGTTATAACTTAGAATATAATGGGTACTTTTAAACAAAAATTTTGTATGGAACTGAAAGAGAAGATGCAAAATCAATCAACTGAATTTTATAAAATTCAAAATTACACAATTTAGGCTTTATATGTATTATTTATATCGTAAGGATACTAAATAAATCACTTTATGCTGAAAATATTTGCGAATGGAGCGAGCTGCATCTATGCAAGTGGGATAACGGAACAATAAAGGGACTACGGCATATTGCAACCAATATTAGCGCCTCTGGTGCCGAAATTTTGAAGCTACCTATCTCGAAAAATAGGCGAGATAATCACCAAAACTCAATTACAAAAGTGTGGAGCATTCTTGGGTACAAAAATATCTTTTTCTTTTAAGTTAAAGAACTTGATCCCTTTTATACATGAATGTATTTAATCTGATTTTTTTTGTAAAGAACATTTTCTTCAAATTATTTGCGATACAAAGTCATCACATTAGTAATATAACAGAAAATTACTATT
This sequence comes from Maratus speciosus, assembly GCA_963932465.1. Lineage (NCBI taxonomy): Eukaryota > Metazoa > Arthropoda > Arachnida > Araneae > Salticidae > Maratus > Maratus speciosus. The sequence goes on along the minus strand of OZ010791.1, from coordinate 316,577,595 downwards.
TTGTTAGCTATCATCGCTTATAATTTATTACCATAGGCTTGGATCTATCACTGAATTGTGGCATTTAAGAGATCACTCTGTCAGCATTTCTGTAATGTATGAACAATTATAATGTCAATAGGCTAAATGTACAAACAACCTACACAAGGTATTGCTTAGAAACCTGCGTTTGGAAGGATTTAGTATATATATTTTATATCACGCTAGTAATTCGAATTAAAACTTTTATCTATGAAATCTTAATATTAACTTTGAATGCAAAGCATTTTCGCAAAATCCGTAAATTGACTTTATCGAATCTGCTGTACTAAAAGCTATTTATTCAGTGCCATATATATATTTAAATTTAATCGATATGAAGCGAAAATCATAAACATAGATTATTACTAATTACTTATACAGCTCTTAAGATATTAGAATTTCATTTCTTCAAATTTATTCAGACATCGGCACATGAACTTTGAACTTTCTACCGTCGTAACTTAATAAATCAAGATATCGATAATCTTTTTCCTAGTCTCTTAATTCCACGAGAAATAGTTTCAGAATTATGCTTGATCATACTATCAAAATATCCGAAAATATTTGAGAAAACTTACAGGCATCTGTATTTATTTAACTCTTAAGATAATAATAATATACATTAAATATTAATTGGAAAATTAATTAAAAATTAATATGATATCTAAAGGTATTATTAAGACTGCAAATACTCCCTTAAAAATGTGAAAAGCATTTTTCAAATTATTAATTTAAATCTTATTAAGGGGCGACAACATACTTCGTCATTGACATTAGTGAACTTTCGGCTTGCGCTCAGCTTTTCTGAAACATAAAAAAAAGAAGAAAAATCTTAATTTAATTTATCTTTAGCGTACTGGCTAAGGTGTAGTGTAGGAATTTTCAAAATTTAATTTTTGAAAATGGTAAAACAAAAAAATATCAATTTGGCCGCATACCCCGGACTCCAAATTCTAGTAAAAATGGAAAAACGAATATCCAAATAAATTGTTCGTAGCGTATAGTCCAGTCATTTTAGGAAAAATAGCGGAAAAAATTAGAACAAAGCTGGATTTTTGCACAGGTGCTAGTTAGGCTATGTAGTTAAACATACTAAAAGTCCCCATCGATCCGATGTGAGATTTCTCCACCAGGGGACGCTAATGAGCTTGAAAATCGGTTTTATGCGAGTATCTCATGGACAATGGCATCTAGAAAAAAAAGTTCAATTACAAAGATGTAGACAATTCAATTTCCTACAAAAAGTATTATTAACATTTGTTTGTCACACCAACCCTTCCCTGTCAAAAATTAAAAAAGTAAACATATTTGGAAGAAAAGTTACAAAATGTTTACTTTTACGAAAATTACTTTTAAAATACGAAAAACCTGCTGCTACTTTCAAAGAAATTATGCAAACAGGTCTAAAATTCTTACTTTTGAATGGAGAAGGTGAATATATAATATACATATATGCTTATTTCCACACCACCCTTGAGGGAAAGCATTTAGCGCGTTTTTTTTTATTGTGGTTTCACCCGTAGGCATATTCCACTTATAATGACTGGTCTAATCCAATTTCAATCTTTTGACTGCTTTAGTAGTCGTTTGCACAGCTTCAATTTCTTCACTTGATTCAGTTTCGTCATTATCTCTATTTCTTTCTTTCATTGTTGTATTGCCTTTAGTATTTTCTGGTCGGCTTTCGATATCATCACTAAATTCAGGAGTAGCGATTTCCCCCTCCTTTGCAGTGGGCAGGTTACTGTCAATATCCTCCTCGTCTCCAATTTCAACTTTAATTGCATTGTGCCATGAAACTTGGCAACAATTTACGCAAATATCAAAACATTTCAATCCGATTGTTTCGGCATCCACACGCTTTTCCACATCCTCTGGAACAAGTACAAAAAATGGATTCAATATTATTTTTTGGTGCGGCGGTAAAGTGGCAGGAATTGGAAACAAATTAGGTGCATTTTGCCAGCCCCAGTTCTCAGGAAGTAGTTTATTGCCCAACCAGTATTGTATTTCATGATAAACACGTAAACCGTGCAATCTAGCTGCATCCTCGATAGGCGGCAACGATGTAAGGCTTCTTTTACCAACAGCAACTCCTTTCTTTAAACATACATAACGGTAATTGTTCAGAGAAATTTCTACTTTACCACCGTATAAAGCAAGAAAAATAGTTTTTCCTGCCTCGGATATTTCAAATTGGGATACCTGACCACTTTTAAAAGTGCTGGAAGCTTGTATGTTCGGTCTTTCCATTTTCAAAATTTTTGCTAAAGACATTTTGCGATTCCGAAACATTGCTGATGTAGAGTCACCACCTGAAAAAGCGTGAAGGAACAATATATGATCTTTCAGAACTGCATCATTGTTGAGACTGTGCGATGAATACAAGGTTGTTGCAAGTCTTCCACTTCCAGGCTTAATAAAAAATATCTCTGACTCTGGAGGTGCTAAAGCAGTCAGCAATACGAGCAAGTCAACATCATCGCCAACAACAGCAGCAAGCGCACCAGCAAAGACTTTGTTACTTCAATATCTGTGTTAACAATTAGTGTGTCAGCATCATCTTCTGCCTGTTTCGCTTTGAAACCATTCTCCATAAATTTCTCCATGAGCATAGATATGAGATGTATTTTATTTTTATGATTAGATAAGAAAATTTCTTGACTAATTGACACATTCATTTCTTCGTTAAAATCAATGTCAGGAGTTACAATTTTCGAATACCGACGAGCTCTTTCGGCCGTTTTTGTATTATAAACTTCGTCAGAGTAACCATCGAAAACGATTATACATTTACCACTGCAGTTTCTTTGGACATAAGAAAATATAACTTTCTACGCCACTCTTGTATGTTCCAAAGAAGGGCCAAAGAACACGATGCAAAAGCCATCCTCCATCGATGATGTACGTAGACACACATTCACTTGGATTCTCCTTGTACGTTTTTTTTCAAATATTGAATATAATAATGCTTTGGTGGTTTTTCTCATACAATTTTCATCAAATAATGTTAAAGGATATGGAGATAGTTCATACTGAAAGTAAGTTCTCAAATCTTCTTGTTGTTTCATACAAACGGAAATACGTTGAAATAACAGCAGTGGATCGCAGGTCACAGTATCGTCTTTAAATCTGAACGAAATATTCATCGTCGCTAATAATAGTACTCGATCTTTACGTGAAAGTTTCAAGTCACCAATTTTTTCCCCCGAAATCTCTTCAATGACTTTGCATCCGACGCTATATGCATCATGACAGTTTATTCTGTGATCTCCAACAATTCCGCTATAGATTGAGATGCACTTACTAATAATGGGAAAAGGTGGATATTTTTCAAGCCATGCATCCAGTTTCCTGATGTCTGCATTATCACGTAGTGCACTAGAATCTCGATAGTCAAAGTGTTGATCGGATGATTGCGCACTTGCACCACACAGCTCTTCTAGGGATTCAGATAATTGCATTAGAAAAGGACCGCCAAGTATCCATTTTTCCAATACGCTGTCTGTTATACCCCTCTCACGTGTTATTCCACCTGATGATTTCATACTTCTCATCAATGTCTGTTCGATCGTCATATCTGCTCCAAACACCGGACCAAAATTTTTCACTTCTTCGAACAGTAAAATAGTCCGCTTTTATGAACCGTAAGCATTCTGTTTCAAGCAAAGTCATAATCTTGTAAGTATATTTGACAAGCGTTTGCATACGGGAAATGGTCACTAGCATGAAAAAAGGTAGCATGTTCCGAATCGTTTCAACATGCAACTGCCAATTTCCACTGAGTTCTGCCATTATAAATTTATGCATTAATGTTACCATTCGAAAATATTGACACCAAAGTTTCGCTGTTGGCCCATTCTTTTCTAGTGTTTCCATTTCACATTTAATTTTTGCTGTAAGAGAAACCAGTATAGCGTCGTCCAATATATTGTCATATACAGGAGTGTTTTCTTCAACATCTGCAACAAACTGTAAAAGGTGTCCTTTTTCAGCTTCATGGAGTGTGATATTTTTCATGATTATCTTCCCCAAAGCCAAACGCATTAAGGTGTGCCCTCTAACAGCACGCGCAAATGCGTGACCGGCTAGCATATTTTCAACGGTATTCTTCGCATATACCTGGCTCAGCAATTCTTTCAGACCACTTCCAGCCATTATGTATCCAATACAACCTAGATATGACATTAACAGATGAAATCCACCAATCCTAATATAAACATTCTTGAAATTTGGCGTATCGCTTAGCGCCGCACATATGTCTCTCGCTTTCATAAAGTGATTGGTCAAATGTCACAAAAACGCAATTTTGATTGGTTTCTTTACTTTTTTCGACCGCTGTGCAAAGACTTGAATATATTGTGTCGTAATGACTTGGTGGAAGATTAACAGAATTCTTTCTTGTATAATTTTTCCTACACGTTGCGTGAACTATAAATTCACTATTGTTTTCAGCCTTTGCTTCAAATGTTTTCCACTTATGGTCACCTCTTTCCAAACTTGCTGTGACAAGGGACTTCTGTCCTTTTTTTCCAATTTTCACATAATCATTCGAAACGCAGCCTTCACCACATACAAGACTAACTACTTCGTCAATCTCCATTTTTCCGCTCTCAATCAGCAATCAAGATAGAATCATTTTACATTGTGAAAACTATTTAAAACTTTCTTCATCATGCGTTGAAACTAAAATTATTCACTTTCTAAAAACTGACAAAGAATTACTTCGTTCAGTAAATTAAGGTGATTTAATACCAGCGAAATGCTCATCAATTGAAAATAAAACACTGTAAAGGTACCTGCACGTGGTATATTTCGACATAAGCAAGGGGTGATAGGGTATTGGGCAATGACTATTGCACAAGCGTGCGAAAACAGCATACAGACAATGGAGGAGGGGCGGGGGAGGGATCAAAAGTAAATAAGATTTGTTCTGCTTCTTGGGCGCATTCAATATGATTCTGTTTCCGCATTTTTTCCAGTAATGCTTACATTATTTCAATTTTTGACAGGGAAGGGTTGTTGTGATAAAAAAGTGTTAATAACACTTTTTGTAGGAAATTAAATTATCTACATCATCGTTCATGAGATATTCGCATAAAACCGATTTTCAAGCTCATTAGCGCCTCCTGGTGGTGAAAGCTCACATCGGATCGATGGGGACTTTCAGTATGTTAAACTACATACCCTAACTAGCATCTGCGCAAAAATCCAGCTTCGTTCTAATTTTTTCCGCTATTTGTAAAAAAAGCTGCTAAAATGACTGCACTAGTAATAGATGATCAAATTCTAAGCTTTTGTATTAAAAGCTCAGGGAAATTGGTCTCATAGTTCGCGGTAATCGAAGCTCCAGGTAAAAAAACGCCGTTTGATAAAAAATGCGTTTAAAGTTTAAAATTTGCTTTAATGATAAATTGTTAAAACGGTATATTTGTTGCTATAACTTTTGTAATAATTCTAATTTTAAAAAATTGTTTTTGGGCTATATTCTAAAAGGTAAAAAAATACCAGAAAATGAAAAAAAAATTGAAAGTTTTTAACTGAGGTCCTTCTTTAATTGGGTATTTTATTCTAAAAGAATTGAGTATGCTCATTCATACAAAATTAAAAATAAGTAACAAATCATTCATATTCTGTTACCGACTATAAAGGATACGATTAAAAATAAAATAAGCTTTTCACTTAAAAATTATTTTACCATGTTTCCCTGAAAATAAAGATACTCTATGATTTTTCAGGATACTTTTAAAACAATGACTACTCTAAAAACAAGAACTACCCTCAAAATAAGTTCTTTTGTTTTCTTTAAAGTAGTCACTTTCTAAGACAGATCCCAGGCTGAAAAACTGCACTTAATCATGATTACAATGTCAAACAACGCATACTCAGTTTCAAATAACGATTTTAACACGCTCACTGCCAAGCCTACACAAAAAAGAATTTGCAAATTTCTCCTTGAAAGTCGTTTGCCACCACAAATTCAGAAAAGTAAATTTCGCTTTACTAATACAGCGAAATTTCTGCCAATAAATAAGGCAATTTCTTTAATTCTAAAATAATGGTGACAAAATAATTAATAAATTAAAGCCACGAGCATACTTGTAGCTTGGTAGCGAACGTGTTAAAAACTTTTTCCTTCCAAGAAAATTTATGCATTTACGAATGAAAATCCCATCATGAACATGTCAAATAAGCAGTCAAATTGGATTTGAAAACAAGCATGATTATAACACGAAAAATAATCCCCCCCCCCCCTACTCTTCCTTTTTTGTTTCCATTATATAAAGAAATGCTTTTTTTAAACATGACTTCATTTTTTTTGGATTACAGAACTTTTTCCGATAATAGGACACCAGTCTTAGTACCAGTGAAAAAAAAATTATAAATTACAACATTTTACAAAATCGTGTCATTCGAAGATTTGAGACGCTTAATTTTAGAATGACAGAACGCTTTCGTCACTAAATATAAAGTCATACATTTTATCGTAATACTGTAAATTGTGCACAATCGAGTCAAAATGACTTAATATTTCACTAAGGTTTGTAAGTTTTTAGGTTGAAACTGTCATATTCCTTTTGGGCCATAAGATTTTTAGGGCTAAATCACGTACCTAGTATGCCTAAGCTATAATTAGGTTTTGAATGCAGCTTTCAGCACATATGGTGTCACTAACCTAGTTACATTGCACCTATCGTAATATCATCAAAATAAACAAAAAATTATTTTGTTGAATATTTCGTTAAATTATCTTCATCATTCGAAAGTTATGAACGGAAATCCATCCTCATCTTGACGCGAGGTACTCTTTATTTATGACTGAATAAAGAATCTTTTGGATCTAAAGCACGTGACTACTGTGCCTAAGCAATAATCAGGCTCTGAATGTAGCTTAAAATTCACATGGTGTCACAAATCTAATAACATTGATCCTCTGGTAATATAGTTCGGATTGTGATCATTATTTCCTACACAAAAACGCAAAAGATGTCTGTTTCAGTGTGCTCTATCTTTCCTTAAAGTTTGAACACGACCTTTGCACACTCTATAAAACATTTCGTCAAATTTTAAGGACAAAGACGAAACTCCGCGACAAATCACTTTTCCATCGTATGTCGCCTACAATGCGTAGCTTCATAATTTTATATATTTTTTTCATTTTTTGAAAAGAATATTTTACGTACATAATCTAAAATGACAATAGAAAAATAAAATCTGAAGGAGAAAATCTTTTTTTTTTATGTATTTCTTATCAACCCAAATATGAGAATATTCCTCGGAGTTAACGTGAGTGATCCTTCATTTGCTCGTAATATGGAAGATATGATGGAAGATATGATGGAAGATATGATGGAATTATTTAGAGACTGAATTTACTTCGTTTCGGATGGATATTTTTTAAAAAGTGGAGAGTATTTCTGAACGTGTTTGCCCAACAGTTGATACGATTTTGGAGGAAAAATTAACTGAACTGTCTGGTGTTAATCGGGTATCAGCCTCGCCCTCTCCTGAACAATATAATGAGAACAAACATCCTAATAAGAACGAAGACACCAATCAAAACAGTTTTAGTTATGCTTCAGTTGCTTGGACTGCTCCCTCTTTACCGTCTGGATAGAGGCGGGGTGGAAATATCTCCTTGGTTAATGTGTTAAAAAATAAACCTAAATTAGTTGTCAATGGAGTTATGAAAAATTCAGACTTAAAGATTGTGAATAGATTGCGAAGAAAAAGGGCAATTTTTCTGTCTAGATTAAGTCGAGATACATCTGTGAAAGATGTTACTGACTTTTAAGTCCTCTGAACTTGAATTATGTTCTATGGCGTAAGCTCAGAACAAGATTTCAAACTTACTCTTCCTTTCATGTAGAGGTGAATGAGGGTGATTTTAATCATTTAATGGATGCATCTATATGGCCTGAGGGGTGTCTTGTTTCTGAGTTTTTTGGAAGACTGAAAGAGGATCAATTACACTGTATAATACTGAGGACTCTGCTGATGCGGACAATTCCTTGAAACAAAATATTGAGACTGTGAAATGACTTTCTATGTTTTATCAGAATGTTCGTGGCTTACGGACTAAAACTTCTGAAATATACGGCTAAATAGCTTCTGAGAACTTTGATATAATTTTATTAGCTGAAACTAGGTTATGTAATGATATTGATTCGTCTGAATTTGATAATAGGTATATTATCTTTCGTAAAGATCGTAATAACGCAACTAGTTCTTTTAAGCGTGGCGTTGGTGTGGTAATTGCAATTAAAAATTGTTTTACAGTCTTCCAAATTGACGTTCCCGATTTAGAACTTGAATGTCTTTGGGTTTCCTTGAATTTGAGATGTCGGGATAAACTTCTTTTGTGTTTATTTTATTTCTCCCCTAATACTAGTATTGATACCTATGTAAAGTTCTTTCATGTGTTTGTAAGGTTTACTTCTTATAAAAATACCTTTGTTGGCGAAGATTTTAACCTGTCTATTATTGGTGAGTTGTGTAGGGATACTATTTTAGATCCTACTATCAGAGAGATATTTAACTTTGTACAACTCTATAATTTGAACCAATTTAATGCTGTACCTAATTGTAATAACAAGTATTTAGATTTGATTTTATCTGATATTGATGATTTTAACATGAACGTTAAGTGCAGTGATAGACCAATGGTATCTGAGGATAAATATCATTCAGCTTTGTCTATTGTTATTAGTCTTATTCCTATACGTGCTGTAATCACAATGTCAAATTTGCGAAATATGATTTTAAAAGAGCTGATTTTTTAACTACGTGGTATTTGATTTCTGAAATTGACTGGGATTTTCTGAATACTTATGACAATGCTAATTTAGCAGCTAATGATTTCTATAGGTATTTGGTTGATGTTTTTTAACCAAACAATTCCTGTGAGGTCTTTTAATAATAAGTTCTCCTTTTGGTAGCTCACTGAAACTATCAAATTGATCAAATATAAAAATAAAGTTAGTAAGTTGGCGTTATGTAGTGGAAATACGATTGCTTTTGGAGGATTCAAATATTTGAGATATTCTGTTAAGCTATGTATTAGTAAAGATTATACTTATACTACGGAAAATAATCTGATTTCTGACCCTAAAAAGTTTTGGTCCTATTTTAATAAGCATAACTCATTGCCTAATAGTATCTTCTACAATAATAAATCTTATGATGGTGATGATAATATTGTTAATGCTTTTGCGACCTATTTTAGTTCTGTTTATAAATCTAGCACTAATTATGACAGAAATACTGGTAACCTTGACAGCTGTTTGAGTGGCATTATTAAAATTGAAAATGTTGCATATATGGATGTGGTTTTGGCAATTAAGAGGTTGAGTATACTTTGACAGTTGGGGTGGATAATGTCCCTTCTTTTATAGTTATAGGTCGCGCTGATGCGTTGATTTATTCTCTTCTTATTTTATTTAATCTTTCTTTGAAAACTGGCGTATTTCCTGATGTTTGGAAGCATACCAAAATTATTCCGGTTTTTTAAAAAGGGTGATTCTAATGATTGTAAAAATTATCGTCCCATTGCTATTTTGAGTTCTATTTCAAAAGTATTTGAAATTATAATCCATAATGAGATTTTACAGCAAGTAAAACATTTAATCTCATCAGCTCAACATGCTTTTATCCCCAAACGGTCTTACCAATTTGTTTTGCTTAACTAATAACATTATGTCATCGTTTGAATATGGGTATCAGCTTGATGTCATATATACTAACTTTTCAAAGACTTTTGACACAATTGATTTTGGTATTCTTTTGAACAGATTAATAGGTATGGGTTTTCATATTAATTTTATTGACTGGCTTTTTTCTCATTTAAATAATAGAATGTTTTATGTTTATTTCAATAGTGCTGTCAGTGTTGCCAGATTGGAGACTTTTTTGTCCCCAGATTGTTGATTGTTACCGCTTTTTTTAAATAGAAATATTAGGCCTATTTAAAAATAGATTAAAAATTCTGAAAAATAAGGCGAATTGTACTATTTTAAAAAGTGGTGAGAGTCAGATAATCTGAATAAAAAAATTCCCCAATCTGGCAACACTGGGTGCTGTGTCTCATAAATTTAACAATACATCTGGTGTTCCGCAAGGTTCTAATTTAGGACTCTTGCTTTTCATTTTCTTTATCAATGATTTGTGTTGTATTTTGAAATTTTCTTATTATCTTTTGTTTGATGATGAATTAAAGTTATATAGGCAAATACGTTCTGTTACTGACGCTGCACTTTTGCAGAGGGATCTTAATGGCTTATATAATTGGTGCATTCACAATAAGTTAATCCTTATTACTAATAAATGTAGCATTTTAAGTTATTCTCGTAGAACAGATACCTTAAATTATTCTTATAAAATTAAAAATCTGGCCTTATGTAGTCCTAGCACAGTAAAGGACTTGGATATTGTTTTTGATGCTAAACTTGATTTTTCACTCTATATTGATAATATTTTTTCTAAAGCGTACAAAAAACTGGGATTCCTTAAGCGTAAAACTAAAGATTTCTCTAATCAACATGCATTAAAAAAGTTTTATATTTTGCTTTGGTACGTCCTAATCTTGAATATTGCAGTCTCATTTGGGATCCTTACTATAACAATAAAATTAAAATTCTCGAGCAAGTACAGTCTAAATTCACACGTTATTTATTATTCAAGAGTAATCATAAATATTCTTATGATATTTCTTCTTCTTATCTACCCAGTATTTTCGACATTCTGAGTTTGAAATCTAGACTGGATCTTTTTCGTGTTTTATTTTTTTACAAGGTTATTAATAACATGATTTATTGTAGTGACATGCTTAATTCTATTAATTTTAATGTTCCGAACAGAACCCTCATGTGTACTCAATTTTTTATATTACCATATTTTAAATATAATTATGTTAGAAATTTTTTTTATATATATTTTACAATATATTTAATGAATTTTCTGTGCATCTTGATATTTTTGATATGTCCTTTACTGGTTTTACAGATAAATGTTCTGGACTTTTAATATCTTAATAATTTGTGTTTGTATTCGTGTTGTATGTGATTTATATCTATGTGTTTTTTTGTATATGTTTTTCATTATTTTTTATGATGTTCTTGTAACACTGTAAATGGACTCGTCTATAGTATGCATTTCAATAAATAAATAAATAAATAAAATAAATTGTTTTATGAACTGTATTTTTAAAATATTAAAAAAAATTAAAATTTATATGATGGTGCTTTATTAGGAATTTATACTGCAACTCCCATCAGTTTTAAATATATTTTCATATACATTTAAATGCTTCTTCAAGTTTGTTTTTCTCAGTTGTCAAAACGTTCCTTAAAAATTCAACGTAACACTAAGGAAAATAGCATAATTAATGCATTCGTTTTTTTCCCTGTATGAAATCTTGACTATACTTTAGTAGTGACAAATCTGTGTTCTCTGACAACTGAGACAAAATAAAAGTAGCTTTTCGAAACAATGCTTTGTGTAATTTAATTTTTTTGAACATTAGTTAGTCTTAAGATGTGGCATTATGTTTCGTTTATTAAAAAAAAAAAAAAAAAAATGAAAATTCTGCCTTTTTTCGACTAAATAAAAAAGCTTACAAAATTGTATTTTGAAGTTTTTTGTTTAATTCTAAACAATAGATATATTGTAATTAGAGATTCTAACGTTAAAAATAAAATAAGCGATAAAATTTGATTAAGAAAGACGATAAATTTATTTTAGAAAAATAGTGTTGTAAGATATTTTTTTTTAATTTAAAGTATTGTAAAATTTTAAAAGCAAATAATTAATTAAATTAATCTCTCTTAAGATAAAAAATATTGAAACTGTTCAGCACTGATAAAGAGTGTTTCATAAAGTTATGTAATGAAAGAAATATTGAATTAACTTCCATGCAGATAATTTTGTAAATGCTTCAGAAAAAAGAAAGCTAGATTGATTACGTTGATTAAAAAGAATAGAAATTGACTACCGTGGAATGTTTAAAATATGTAACCTGACTTTTTTACAAGTTTTGAGAAAGGAAATAACTAATATATGTTGAATTTTGATGCTTTTAAACTAATTATATAAAAAACGTATTTCTTTACATGTTTACTCTAAATTGTTTAAATTTATCTGTATTTTATACAGAAGCTTATTTGATATAATTTTATATCTAAAATTTCACAAAGTAAAACACATAACATATAAAAATTGAAAATAAATATTATTAAATGAAAAGCATTGGTGAAAAGTTGTCCATAAGGTGCTCTATTATAAAGACCATCCCTTATAGCACCACTTCTATTATGCAACGAACTATTCATAAATTTCAAATCTTTACCTATTCATTGTTATTTTTACATTTAATGAAACAACATATTAAATCAGCCGTGCTCGATCTTTTTTCTCACGGGTCGCAAACACATGGTTGTTACGTTAGGTGGGCGTCAACGCACTTTACAACTTTAATAATAATAGAAGTTTGTCTGTGTGTGTTTTGTGCTGTTTCGAAGAGACCATTGGACGCAAAACTATAAGTTTTGTAATGGGCAGGGTTCCTGTATGTCTGAAGTTATGCGCCTCGAAGTCAGTTTTTGAATTTTTTCATTAGAATGTTTTTGATGTAATTTTGATGTCTTCTTTTAGAGTTTTTTCACATTTCGAGAAAAGTTTTCCACATTAGTAAAAGGAATCCTCTTTCAACCTGGTTTTGATTTAAATTTTTATGCCTTTTTTTTTTTAGCGTTTTTGCACATTTCGAGACAATTTTTCCACATCAATAAAAGGAATCCGGTTTCAACCTTTAGCCAAATGTAGTTAAAATTGTCCTGTTTTTTTAAAAAAAGCTTATTCAGAATTCGAACAGTAATTTTTGAATTTTACGCGATTCGTATATGAGATTTTTAGAGTTTTTTCGCTTTCCACAGTGGTTTTAAGACTTTTAGCCTATTATAGTAAATTTTGTCTTTCGCGATTTTTGAATTTTTGATCCATTGCGGTTATTTGACCATTTGTTTCTAAAAGAGGAGGAACTTTTCATTAAATTTTGGTACTGTGGTGATTAAATTCAAGTTAGTAAAATGCCAAATCGACTCGTATACGTGAACTGAAAATTTGAATTTAATCTGGGTTGAAACAAAAATCACAATAATTCAAATTTCTCTTGATTCAAGATGGCGTATCCTCACAGGCGTATACTGACGAAGGTAGTGAGGCTTCAGTTCAGGTTCGTTTAATTTGAGGTCCGTTTGGAAAAAACATACCAGCAAAGTGGGCGAAGCTCCACTAGTATTTAGGAATGCAAAAAAGTTATATAACCACAAAGGCAATTAAAATAGTTAGAAATTGAAAGTAGTATAATAAAGCAATACAATAAAAATAATTCAATATCAATATTAGCTACTAAGCATCATTGAACGGTATCAGTGTAATGTAAGAAGCAGCTCAACTCCGCATATCAACTGCAAATTGGATCCATAGTAACCCACAGAGTTCAGAGTATATTAGAGAGTCACAATGCCTTCAAAACGACTTGCAACATGAAGCCAGTTATGTCTCAAATAATTCGGCTCCAAACACAACAAGTACGTGGAACAAAGGCTGAATTCATTGACGGGGAGAGATTTTTAACACGATGCGGAAGTATTTGGGTCGAATTGTGACTGGCTTTAGCTTCACTCCAAACCAACGCATTTCCTCCGTATCTTCCTCTGAACTTTGTGTGGATCCAATTTGCGGTTGATACGAGGAGTTGAGTTGCCTGTGACGTCACCGCTGTTGGGTTCCATAAGTTCCAGTAAAACTTCTGAAAAAGGAATCTGCGTATAAGGTAATCCAATCTTAAATGAAAACAATTTTTCATGGTCCTATGATAAAGGTAATTTTACCTGCTAGGCCAGAGATTTGTATAAAAAAGAACATTTTCTCTATTCTTTAGGAATTCCATTCTCACAGGTTATTTTACTGAATCTAAAGAATTTTCAAGTGCGAAGAATTATACAGGGTGTCCCTAAACTCATGGTACATACATTAGGAGGTGATAGAACACAACTAGGCAAGCACAAATCACCATACAATCCATGGTCGAATCGCAAGTCATAAAAAGCTAGAGCGCGAAACATACTGTGGCGCAAAATGAGGAGAGAGATGATAGGCAGCAACGCAGTTAAAGGAAACCAATAATATGGAGTATGGCGAGGCCATATATTTGTGTTATATTTTCATTAAAAATTAATCCTTTTATTAAACTTATTTTCCTTTCTTCTGTAATAAGCTATCATTCAAAAATTGAGTTTCAAAGATGACATGAATTAAAACATCTGCCTGAAAGAATGAGCTTTTTAACTAGGATAAAATAGAGTAAAAGATATTGAATTTTAGCAAAGGAAAAGAGTGTTTTTCGTTTAAAATTAAAAAGCCTGAAGGAATAAACATTAAAGGAGAAGGGAATTAATTAAATTTTAACACCTTTAAATTAATAAATCATGCGTAAGATATGATTACATAATATACATAAAGATTAATTTTGAATGAAGAAATAACACGCATATATGACCTCGCCATATGAAGAACAACATTTTATTCAACAAAATGAAAGTAAGCAACACACACTTCCCCCATCACAGCAACTGTTCAAAATTGCCAATTGTAACTCAGGCTGTCGAGGTAACTGTCGAGGAGTGAGTGCCGTACATTGTCGAAAACACCAGGCATCTCTCATATGGTATCAGCAGCTGCTGATATCCGGACAACAAGGTCTTCAACAGAATCTATGGGACCGTCAAGGCACTCCATGTGACTCCAGAAGAAAATGTCCAGACATGACAAATCGGGTGAGCGGGCCGGCCAGTTGATTGGTACAACCTTTGGGCTTCTCTTGCATTGCCGCATGCCGCTCAGTACATGTAATGCATCTAGTCCTTCTCCTGGTTTGAGCACGCATTCATCTCAGCGATGATCCACAGGACGCATAAGACAGCTCGTAACCCTCGGGAACTCAAGGCCGTGACACTCACAAAAAGACAGAGAGGGGAGACAATGTCTCCGTCCAGTGTCCAGTAGGAAGATAACGTTTTTAAAATTATAAATTCACTTTCAAATACCTGTTTAAAGAATTACACAAAACTGTTAGGTGATAAAAAAATAAATGATATTAATGAACGAAAAATTAAAAAGTTCAAAAAGTAAATTATTAAAATGTATTTTTAGAAAATATTTATAAACATATTAATCAGGATATTTAGAAAGGGTAAGTGAAGTTTTCGCTAGATTTTCCGAATATATTTTATTGTACAGTAAATTCTGTCGAAGGCGGACTCTGTGCAAGCCGGAAATCTGTCTACCGCGGAAAATTTTTAAAGTCCCGGCGAACCCATAGAAAATCACATTAATTCATGCTGCATAAGGCGGAATCTGTCTAACGCGGAAACGGAAAGTATTTTAAGGTCCCACCGAAACCAAAATTTTGCATAAGGCGGAAAAAAGCATAATTTAAAAATGAAAGGCATTTTGTTTATTAAACTTTAAAACTCATAAGTCAAATACTCAATGTCGTGCATGTTAGTTAAATTCCGTAACACTTTGAAAAACTTAATTCAAAAGGACAGAAACTGTTTAAATTTTAAGGAATTTATGCTTGTGCCATTTTTTCATATGCAAAATTATATTTAAAAGTTAATATTTCTAGTAGAATGAGCATTTATCAAAATATATATTTTCGAAAGTGCAATATATTATACCTACTTTAAGGATGTACTCAAATTCAAAGTTAAGCGTTCTGTCTCATTCTCGAAATTTAATGGGGGGGGGGGGGGGGGGGTTAGGTTTTTTTTTCGTGTGTGTGTGTGTGTAAACTTCCAATTCGCATGTATTACAGCAGTACTAAGAAATTGAATAGCGTTTCTCATTTATCTATAAAGGCAAAAGATCTTTCAGAATTTCAGTTTTCAACCGATTTTTGAGTCAGGAAAATCAATAAAAAATTATCAAATTCGAGGGATTTTTTTGTGTGTGTGTGGGGGGAGCTTTTTTGTATAAGCCGGAATATTGTCTACCACGGAAAATTTTCTCAGTCCCGATCGATTCCGCCTTAGACAGAGTTTACTGTATTTTATTTTGGAAAGTGTATAAACATGAATGATTAATATACTACACATAACTATCTGCATAATTTTATTGCAAATATTGGAAATAAACATATGAATCTTGAACAATATATTTTCAAATATTATCATCATTATTTTATATAAGTCCATTTTATTAATATTTATAATTATAGTTTATTTATAATAAAATAAAATTTAAAAATCTTTATAACTAACAAAACACTAAAAAATGTTTAAAAAATCTGTAACTAAAAATCATCATTATAAAAGTAATCAGTCAAATTTATTTCATTGAAATTTTTGAAATATATATCAATGTATAAGGTATAAATGGAATTGTTATTTCATTATTATTATCAATTTACTTGATTCATTACTATCTACAAAAATTCTTCAAATTCCACTTTGCTTGTTTAATACTCAAAGGAATGATATAAACATTAAAATAATGCCTAAAAAAATCTGTTATATAGTTACATTTATACATAAAAATATCATTATAAAAATAATCACTAGAATTTATTTCTTTGAAATTTTGAAAAAAAAAAAAAATGTTGATACATCAATGCAAAGAGCATGCACGAAATTATTTATTATTATGTTATAATTTTACTTACTTTATTAATGTTAATGTTTGCAAAAAGAAAACTTTAATTTTTACTTTGTTTGCATAAGATCCAATACAATGATATAAAACACAAAAAATGATTGCTTTAAAAAACTAATATTATTATTTTATTTATTTATTTTTTAAATTTCGGTAAAGTCTGTGAATGAAAGTAAAAAGCACACAGAGAATTATTATTTTATTATTATAATTTAATTTCCTTCATTAATACACACAAAAAAAAAATCAATTTCTACCAATTTTTTATCAAATTTTCTGGAAATTAATGTAAAAAGCATGTATGGAAATACTTTTTTTTATCATTTTGTATATAAAAATCTATTATTTGCATATAAAAACATCATTATAAGAATA
This sequence comes from Maratus speciosus, assembly GCA_963932465.1. NCBI lineage: Eukaryota > Metazoa > Arthropoda > Arachnida > Araneae > Salticidae > Maratus > Maratus speciosus. The sequence continues at coordinate 316,560,486 of OZ010791.1, read as the reverse complement.
AATACTGGAATTTATTTCTTTAAAATTTTGAATAAAAAAAAATGCATATAAACGGATGTCAAAAACATACATGAAATTATTTAATTCTTATAATTTCACTAGCTTTATTACTACCAGAAAAAAATTCTCAATTTATATTTTGCTTGCTTAAGGTTAGCAATGGCATAAAATATTTTTAAATTGCTTAAAAATCTGTAGTATCTTTATTTAAAATCATCATTATCACAATTATCACAAGAAATTGTTTCTTTAAAATTTGGAGAAAGTATTTATAAAGGAATTTTAAAAACATACATGAAATTATTTAATTATTACAATTTTATTTGCTCAACTAATATTTGGAAAATAAATCGTTTTATTTATTTATTTATTTTATAAAATTTAAACTATTGGTATGAAAATGTTTTGGAAAAATGAAAATAAATAAATGTTAAAAGCATACATGTAAATATGAATATACTACTATTGTTTTATAGACTGTACTAATAGCCTGATAAATATTCTAAAATTTTTCTCAGTTATTTTCTTGAACTAAAATTTATGTATATATATATGTATTTTTTTTTCAAACATAAATGCAAAAATTTTTATTAACGTAAGGAATTACAGCCGTGTGTAAAAAGTATCAATAATAAACCATTATTAAAATTAAATAATTTAATATATGTTAATTAAAGTATTCATAAATGACTATACAGGAATGTATTTAAAGGTCTATATTTATTATTATATGGCGATTATAAGCTATTTAGTATAAAAGTACTTTTTGTTTTCTTTTGGAGAGATGTATTCATGCCTTTTTGTGATGCATTCATCGGACGGGAACGTCCGCCATGTTTATTTACTGTCACGGCCTTGAGTTCCCGAGGGTTACGGACAGCTGCAATGAACAGCCTTTTTATTACGGTCGCTGGGAAGCGCCCTCTAGCGCTTTACGGCCTGCGATACGATCATGGATTGTATAATGATATGTGCTTGTTTAGTTGTCTTCTATCACCCCCTTACGTATGTACCATGAGTTTAGGGACTGTATAACTATAGATTAAAGATATTTTATCACGGGCCAGAGGGCCAAAGATTGACTATGACTGGATTAAACTGAACTCTATATAATATAAAGTCACTTTCAGATTTTCTACAATAGTATACGTTTTAGTTTGCTTGGAAGGGCGGTCGTTAACGGGTAATTAAAGTATGCACGGCACACGGATTTCAAAGTCAGGAAGGGAAGCTAGTTTCATCTCATTATAAAATAATCTAATCAGCTTTTCCTTAAAAAATCCCTATATTACAAGTTATTTTTATGAAAATAATTCCCGAATTTCGATAAGTGGCCTTAAAGAGAATTTTGCAAGATGTTCAGAAGTTAGGTTACTTATGATTTCAAAAATGTAATCGATACGCAGACATAAGGTGCCGTCTCAATAATCTTCTCCAGTAGCGAAATGCCAAGTTAACCTATCAGAATTTTTTATTAGGTGATTATTCAACATAATCTAATTATCGAAATACAGTTTTGAACACCAGAAAGTAGACGTCGACATATTGCGTTTTATAAAATTGTGTACGCAAATTTTAAGCATGTTTAAGAAGATGAGAAAATTTGTAACCTTCCATAAATTAGAATTTCCATATGTTATAGGATTTTTTAAAATATTTAAAATTTAAGGAGACATATTTAAAAAACGTTCTATGTCGGCATCGGTGTTTCATTTCCTGATGAGGGGTAAATTATATTTTGATAGCTATATTGGATAATGAATAACCATCTAGTTAACTTTTTTATAGCTTAACAAGGGATTTCGCGATAGAAGACAACCTGTAAAGCGGCCCCTTATGAATTGCTGGGTTGAATAAAGTGCCGTTATATTGACTCGTATACTTATTCAATATTTTAAATGAATGTAACTTCTTAATTAAAAATAATGAAATATCACAGAATTAATGATAAAATATCTACATTTTTTTCCCCCAAGATTAATAAATTATTTTAAATCAAGGAAGTAAAATGTCAGATAATTAAAAGGAATTATGTCGCAATGGACGTTTTTTTTTAAAAAGGCGCACAAAATGAGAAACTTGAGACGATGTTCGTGCTTTGAAAATCAACACGATCTGAGAAAGTGACTGTAGCGGTTTTCAGGGTTTTCCTTGAATGAGAACGATAATATAGTCCGGGTGCTACGGTTGAGAAAACTGCAAATCGTGATAAGAATATACCGATTGGTGAGTACCTACTTTATATTAATACAAATAGGGGTTATTGTCTCTTCAAAAATTATACTGAAGACCCCTCTCATTTAACAGTATGATCAAAACAAAACAAAAAACAAAAACAGAAACGAAACAATCCTAATCTCTTTTTGTGAGATTATATAAATCATTATCATTAATTTTAAAACTTATTATTATTATAATAATTATTATTATTTTGCAAAAGAGAAAAAACATTTTCAGATTTTTACCATTCCTTTATTTTTAATTTTTACGACAGCATCTCAGAGTGTTTTAAAAAAATACATATCTCACAACGGAATTGTAAATTAATATTTTCTGTGACGTTAAACAGATTTGACAAACTAATCAAATCCAATTAAAGAGTTAATTTCTAAAGTTTTCCAAGCATTTGTAAACCATAATAACTTTTGAAGATATGTTATGCCGAATTAATTAGATTCAATATGCTAGGTAGGTAATTAGATTTATTTGCGAGGAGCAATTTTAATTAACTTTAAAAATATTGAGATCTTTCTAATTAAAATTAGATTAAATTATAAACATATTCAGAAAAGAATTCTAGGATAAAAGTTGTTACTTAATGTAAAATGATTTTATACATTGAATTACGTTACTTTAGAATATACCAAATATACATTTTAAAAAAATCGTTTTTTTCCTTTTATTGATAACTTAAGCATTGTATGGATTAAATTAGACTAAAAATAAATAAATTCTGTGCAAACTGATACAGAGTTAAGACGAAACAAAAGATTTTTATTTAAGGGATTTTTTGCATTATACTGCTTATAGCTAGGCAATTTGGGGTATGTTTGTTTCAAGATAAGCCAACAAAATTACTGTAGATGTTTTATTTTACAATTAGTTGTACTTAAAACTACCTTTTTGTATTTTGTGGAGAATTTTTTCCAAAATTTCAAAATGCCGTCGAATTTGAGCCTGCACCCCGTACACAGTTGTAATGTCCCACGCTTTCCAGTAGATCTATAAATTACACAAGCAATTTAAGAAGAAGTATATAATTTATAGGCTTATAGGTATTATTATAACTGATAAAAATGATATTTCTTTTGTCAAAATGGCATTTATCTCAAAAATGGATAGCAAGAGTTGATTTTTATTTGTTTTTAAAGGTGTAGAAATGAATAAAGTATATCGAAAAGTATTACATATTGTCAGTTCTAACTATAACCAAATACGTACAGAACAATGTCTAAAAATTTTATTCACATCGATTCTAGTAGTTTTTTCAGAAACCATGGAATAATGTTAAAAAAAATATTGTTTCAAGAAAAACATGTTTAAAATTTTTTATTTTTTTACTAGAAAACATAAATTGCCATTAATCAGCTCTTCCATGGATATAAAAGACACCTTCTTTTTTTTTTCTAACAAGGCGTTCGTCAATGCAATTTTCTTCTCGGGAATCAAGTCTAGCCTCCTTTGCGTCAGTCGACTTCAGCTGCTCTGAGTCATGTAAGCTTTCTTCCTTGCAATTGCGGCAGTACATCATAAAACTTGAACCTATCTGAATATTCATTGCATTTATAACATGTGATATAAGGAAAAAAAGTCATTGAATATACACAAGACAATAAAAGCACCTATTTTGATAATAGCTTCGCCGCAATGAATACGTTTCGGAGCAAACATTCTAATCAATGACTTTAAACTTTCGTTATTGTTTTGTGTATTTGCTTCGAAATATCTTTCGAGCAAATTGTCAGCAGATAAATTTTGTTACGTATGTTTTATGGCCAACTATACGTTATCTGCCAGTGCTGAGTTACGGAACGGTTTCACGCTCCATAAGCTATCTCATTCTAATGCATTTTTAAGTCAGAAGAAACTCGCCTCCCACAAAATTTCTTTATACGGATATGAATGAGAACATTAGGAACCGATATAAACAATAACAAAAATTCAATTTTTTGAAACTTAGAATGTAGAAAATGCCCTTACAACAAAAGATTTTTATAAAAATACAATGATTAATTTTAAATAACTTTGTAGAACATCGTAGCAAAATTAAAATTAGACGTGCATTAGAAGGCAAAATTAAGCGTGTTCACTATTTTTTTTTTGACAAAATAATATTAAAATGTTCTATTTTAATAGAATCTAATGGATAAAAATAACAATTAGAGTACAGTTCTGAATAATCTTGGAGTTTAGTAATTATGGCAAATTGAATTAAGATTATAATAAAACACCCATACTACAATATATATTAAAACACACATACACATATATAAATAACGCCTGCATTCAACAATTAAAGGTATATATAAATATTATACAGATATACAAACAATAAATACAATAAACCCAACTAGAGTGAAAATTGGAGTGAAACTCTAGGTTTATTGTATTTATTGTTTGTATGTCTGTATAATATTTATATGAATTAAGATTGCTTTTCAAATGGGGTATTGTTATATCTGATTTCTTGCATTTTTTCTAATATTACTGTACAGTAACTAATCAATTAAAAAAAATATATTTATGTTCCAGTAACCGTCAAAAACGTGTAAAATATATCTTTATATGATATTATAAATATTTTAGAATGCACTTATATTCGCAATATCTTTTTAAATTTATACTAAACCTTATTGCCATTTTGAAAGAATTGAAATATTTCAAAAGCCTTATTTGGCATTTAACGAGCGAATGAAATATTATATGGCCTTTATTAAGAATATAATTTTGATATTTAAATCTAAATTGCTAATTAAAACTGCTACACCATGAAACCAATATGCAACAAATACGAGATTTGCATGAAAGATAAAACACGCTAGGATAATCAAATGATTGTCATTTCAACTCTCGCAGTTAGGCGTAAAGGTCACCTACAGTTTATAATAAAATGAATATCATAAATTTTGATTCTTGTACGGAAGTTACTTTCAATCATTAGTTGCTGACTTTTATACCTTTTTCAAGCTGGAAAAATAGCTACTGGCACGTGAAAGATAGTGATTGCAGCAGAATAGTAAGCTGTAGGGAATTGTTATCGTTTAGGATTATTGATGCATACGTTAGCCGAAATTTCATGACCTTTACTAAAATGTGGAATCAGCATTCAATAAGGTCCTTTAGGACGCCGTGTGGAATCTCAACTGATTCTAATGATTAACATCATAGGACAGGCATTTTATCCGCGTAGGCTTACGGGATCGCACAGCCATGCCACATACAATGAATTAGGAATTTCCGTCGTTTACTGTGTTACGAGTTATGCAGTGATAGTGTGACAGCGCCTGCAGTATCATGGATTATCCATACGGTGGAAATTTCTTCGGATATCTTTAACATTTCAACAGAGAAAGGTGCACGAATAAGGGTTTTCAGCGACAAACGTACAGGAAAAATGATATTGCATCATCATTCCGGTGAATTTGTTTTCTGCGTACAGCATGATGATGATACATACGTAGAGATATTGAGAAACACGAATGTGTTGCCAGCTTGCATTCGTGATTGTCAGAAGTGTTCCAGCACTTGGCGTGTTGGTATAGGTTGCCAATGAATACACATGCTGATCACATTTTTTCGCATATGTGGTAATTTTGATAGCCATCGTTACATTACTTATGCATTAAATACCATGATTCTTCCACATCTTTGAGACTTTAGTCAATCTTTAGTTTATCTGTCACTCTTTTTGACAGTACAAGGCTGCGATCTTGTCACGCTATTCATCGACGCAGAAAATATATGTTTGTTGCCTTGGTGAGCACATTCTCGAATTTTGCCATCAGTTGAGAACGTCTGGCCAATGTTTTCCAAGAGACAGGAACACCAACACACTTCTCACAGCACTAAAGATGAACTCATGTATTACTGAATAGAGCTATACCCGTACATACCAGTGAAGGTCTTTTAGATTCGATGTCTAGGAAAATTACAGGTTTATTACTGCCTGAGGCAGCTGAATTGTGTACTAGTTTCTGCATACTCTATACTTAGAAATGTACTGTAAATTCAATAATTTGTTTTTTCCATTTTACAGTAAGTGTACAGTACATATGATTTTGCTATATTTTTCACACTCTGACGATATTTAATGGCCACCAGAGTTGCAAATATTCGTATAAGAGTAATTTCTCGTACAGAAGAGATTTATTTAAAATTATTATTGTCTATTAAAAAGATATTTGTAAAATATTTTCGTTTAATCATAATTACAGTTAAGAATTATGTAAGGATTCAACTAAAAATTTCACTGTTCAGATAAATCAAAAATTTTATTCGCTATAAATAATAAATATGTTATATTAAAAAAATTATATTATTTGCTGCAAGATTAGAAAATTAAATCGTAAATGTATAAATTAAGATATTTTTAATCTACTATTAGTCATTTACTGTATAATATGATACTCAAAAGTAATTAGCTATAATCAGCAGGATAATATAATTTTTTACTCATAATTAAAAGTAACATTTCATTAGGAAATAGACAACTATATGTCATAAAGTATGCATTCATAAAGTTTTTTCCTTTTATTATTGATAAAAATCATGAAATAAATTCGATAACTGCCTATAACAAGTATCGATAACTGCCTATAGAGTTTTACATCCTAACAAATGTTTTTCATATTATCCACTTAGATATTAAAGAAAATGTATACAATTTATTTCAGATATTGCAATACATTAAAAGTTTGCTTTTTATCGACATAAATTGGCATTTTTGTTCGTGTGTGCACCGGCACTCTTTTCGTGGCGATAAACTCTAAGAAAAAATGCTAACCAGCCTTTTTATACACATTAAACTACCCCATCTCACTTGAACTGTATAAAGCAAGTTAATAGCTTAGAGTAACTGGATTCGCCTTTTGTTCGACGCTAAAATTATCTCCCACTGTTCATGAGATCCCTGGTTAAAATCCCGGCGGTGCCAATTCAATCTCTCGTTGGTGACCTGGCAATCACACTCGTCTTCTCTCATAGCCAACAGATGGCAGAACCAAACGAGCAATCCTCAACACCGATCAAAGCCTGTGAAATACTCACAGCACAAAACCTGTCGCTTACGCCACACATCACGCCTGTGCACGGCAACACAACAGCAGCAATCACGCATGCGCATCGCTCGTCACCATGCCTACCTCATTGGGGACGGTGTGTAGCGATCTCATCTCACTTGAACTGTATAAGGCGAGTTACTACCCAGCAAAGAAAGAAGCAGTGGGCCATCAGCTGAAAAAAAGATGGCAGCCAGCACTGTCATCAGCGGTAAAGTGCAATGGTGCCATTACTTAAACCTGTACTGAAGTGTCCGTGCGGAATGCAGCTGGCCCATCAGTGATGGCCAACAGCAGGCCAGCATTGATATGCCATCACATTACTTCAATCCGGCACTTTCCCTGCAGTGCTAGAACCTATCCCATTGCTATTCCTTTGCTGACCCAGCACTTTCCCTTACAAAAATTTCTTATAGAATTCTACATAAAAAAGTAGTATAGAATTATGGCTCTTTTTTCTATAAGCTAGTTTCACCAAGAGCTATAGAAATATATGTAGAAGTGTCTATAGAAATATTTGAACTTGCAGCGGTTTGCAAGTTGTTACCCTCCTAAGTGCTGACCGCGTTCCATGCTGTTTGGTTTTCGTGACCGGATATAAACAAGTACTTCCAGCAGATGCTATGCCCGCTCGTAGCTTTCAAGCTCTCATTACACTATTTCAAATTTGTTCTTTTGTGATTTACGTTCCCATCATTAAAATGGTATAGAAATTATTGTATTGTATAGAAATCCTATATATTTTATACGCTTTTTTTTATTATTGATTCTGAACTGTGTAAATTATGAAAACCGAAATCCTTTGTAACTTAGTAAAATCAGATTTAAGTGGAGAAAAAAGTGCGTTGAAAAAAAGAAATTATTTATTTATTCATTTACTTATTTATTTTGTTAATGGCAATGGTGCTATACTATTTACATTTAAAAAAAATAGCTTCACAGCTTAAATTGTGTTAAGATATTCATTTCAGATTTGTGTTCAAATACTCAGTGTCTTCGATATTCGCAACGCCACCTAGCGTAAGGGTTCCCAGCAATAATACTGCAAAAGTTCGTACACTTCCATGTAGTGGTGAGCCAGTGCATGAGATAAAACGGAAGCCCACCAGAATTTTATCTGATGATTTCCAACAGCAAAGTTGACTAAAGCTGTCCAGCAGTGGTCATGCAGTGGTAGACCATTAGCCACCACTTCTCCATTATTGCCAGCACCTATCTTGCTGCTGGCCAGCAATTTCCTCTTTGCTGGGTAGCTTAGAGTAACTGGCTTGGCCTTTCGCTCGACGCTAAAGTTCTCGCCTACTGTTTATGAGATCCCAGTTTCAAATCCCGGTGGTGGTAGTTCAATCTCGAGAGCAAAAACGTGATTGCCCGATCCGGTATAAAAGCTAAAAGGCCGGCTCGAGACCGGACAATAAAAGAAAAATTTTAAATCTCGGCTCGAGCCCGTCCCGGCAAAACTGAATTTCTGCAAAAAAAGGATTTTTTCGTCGATATGGTTAAAAACTGTTTCGTACGAGTTCTGACCAAAAATACTTATTTTAGATTTTTGTTTCATGTTTATAATATCCATGTTTAAAGAAGCGCCCTAGGCTGCGATATCTATTTGTATGTAAATATTTCAGTTATCATTAATATCTTTAATCTATATTCCATGCATTGTAGACTTTGAAAAATGCTATACAGTAAAATCTTCTAAGTCGGAATCACATAGGAAATAATGAAAAAATGCGTTATAGACAAGTTCCCCTATTAGCAGATGTAAATATATTCTGTTCTTTTCTCACAAAAATTATTATATTCATTTTGCATGGATCAACAAATTTTTCCTTTTAAGATACGATTCCGTCATAGGCAGGTTCTTTTTCACAGGTTTTACTGCATTTTAATTTTATTGCCTTGAAATCTACTATTCTTTAAAAAGAAAAAAAAAACTTTAATTGTAGAATAATGGTGATTTAAAAATATATGCATTATTTAACAAAAATTTCTATGCCTTGCAAAATTTTACTGATTTTTGCACCGACCAGGCCACGCCGAAATAATGATTTTTATACGGGCTGGTTCGAGGGCTGAAAATTTCAGCCAGTGCAGAACTAGGAAGAATGAAGCCAGTCCCGGCTCGTTATGGAAAAAATACGTTAGTCCCGGCTCCACCCGATGCTTCAGGAAAAAGTAAGGTCTGAGCCCAGCCGGGCCCAGCGAGAGTAATGTCTAGGCACGGCTCGACCCGATCCTTCAGAAAAAAGTAAGGCCTGAGCCCAGACCGGTCCAGCGAGAGTAATGTCTAGGCACGGCTCGACCCGATCCTTCAGAAAAAAAGTAAGGCTTGAGCCCAGACCGGCCCAGCGAGAGTAATGTCTAGGCACGGCTTGGTCCGAAACTTCAGAAAAAAGAAAGGCCCGGGCCTGCCCGATCCGAGTGCCTTGGATGAAAATAGGCATCGGGCCAGGGACCGTACCCGGACCATCGTCGCCCAGATGGGCCAGCAAAATGAAGCAAACTATCAAACAGGCCGGACTTAAAGACTTTTTTTAAGGGCTGGGCCGGGCCAATTAAAAATATGAAGTTGAGAGGGCGAACATTAGGAAAAAACTCGTAATCGTCATGTTAAAAAAGTCTTGTTTAAAAGAAATGACACATCTAAACAATACAGAAAGAAGTTGGAAATGGCAAAAATTAAACTGAATCAAAAGTTTAAACTACAGGTTGGAGTCAGTTACTCACCTGCAAGCTTTTAAAAGACATTTAAACATTCTATTAGTATTTTTGTTTAAAACTTTAAATGCGTTTTCTGCATGATCGGATTTTTTACTATTTCTCAACTTTAAATTATTATAAGTCAAGAATTGTTAAAGATAAATGGTTCAAACTTGGATCATGTGTTCTGTGGTTATTTTACATTAATTTTGTTTCGGCAAATTAAAAAAATATTTACTTCTGAAAATATGATTTTTTAAAAATAAGTTACATAATTTTTTTAATTTAAATTTTAAATATTTAATTTTTTTTAATTAATATAAAAAATGCTGAAACAAAATTGAAACTTATAGGTTTCTCTTTAATTAAGGGGAACGTGTTTGCACCTGTTATTTTGATAAAAAATTAACAAAAATGACAAATTTCAGATTTTATTTTATGTGCGTTAGTATTCTTTGAACATTCTGAACATTCTGAAGGAGATGTACTTAATTTTCTTAAGACTTACCCCTTCAACGTCCCCGTAAGTGAAATGTTTAAACTCATTTTTCTCAGTTCGCTATTTTTTATATTTTCATTTTAATCGAAATGCTAAGACTTCTAAAAAATTTAAGCAAATTATCTGAAATTTTTTAAAAAGTATATTTAGGCCCTGTGTGTGATAACCAAGTACCGGATTCCTATACGTTTGTAACTGGGCCCACCGTGGATGAGTGGTTAAGTAGAACGTCGTTCGTTAATCGCTTGAGAGCATAGGAGGGTTGCGGGTTCGACTGGCCCCCCGGCTGCCAGTGTTATACTGTAAAATCAAAAATTTTTTTTCACAGTGTATACTATTTTCGTGAAAATGAGATATTCAAATCGTTTTTCATTGAATGATTTTTTTTAACTTTTCAAAGACTCGAATTTAACGCTACTATTCTAGGTTACTATCATTTGTACCTTTGCATCTGTAAGCTACAGTGGCTTTTTCCCTGTCTGCAAATATGTCTTCTGAGACGCAAATTTGGTGTATTGTTTTTTTAGTTTTTTAATAAAAGGCAAAAGAACATACACTTCCAGTCAATTATTGCCTTTCTCAGAAATATCGCCGAATAAGGTGTATAAATAAGGAAACTACTTAATATGACGTCGATACATCTACAACAATAACGTAAATCTTTTCAGTATAGCAATCCAGTGTTAACGAGGATACTGACAAAGCACAGGGACGGTGGCAGCATATTCAATCGCACCTATGGGGGCATGCAATGAAAATACTGTACTCAATACGAACATTAGAAATATATGGAATCAGTTTATTAAATAACTCAAAACAATTTTTATATTTATCAAAAACTTTTTTGCTTCAAAATTGCTTTATTAAATAAATGCTATAATTTTTACGAAATATAACAGTATAATACAAAATTTATATTTGATAACAATAAAATTAAATGAAAACAAATTCCTCTTCTAATATTAAACGCAACACACACACAATGTGTGAATAAACATTGTATTCATGGAAACAACTTTATCGCAAGCCATGTGGTTTCGAAAAGTATCGCTTGGAGCGGAAATACCAGGAAGTTTTCAGAACAATTGTTTCAGGCGAATATTGAGTAAAATATTATTACTGGAATAAAATTGTTGCATTTTGTTGAAATAAATTAGAAGTTTCTCACATTTGATCCGATGGTAGTTATTTTATGATATACTGCACACAAATGCACAATGGGAAATTGAAAATTAGAGTTATTTCCTATGATGAAAGCTTTTAAATATTTTTGAAACGTATCATCAACTTATAAGTTTATGACTGTTGCAGAATAAAATAACGGCAAACGAAATGAAATATTAATTGAGAAAATTTGCATTCACGGGTGAACCTGTAATTACTTTTTAAATTTTCTTTTTTCTGAAATAGTTTATACCAGTCGAACCATGCAAGGATTTCGCACTGCAGTCTAAAAAATTTTAGCAATATCTAACATTTTTTAGATTAAGGCAGAAGCGGATAAACTACTTCCAGGGCCCCTAGGCTAGACATTTTTTGGGGACATCTGCCTTCCTGCAAAGCGATATATTTTAGTATTTTCTGGCTTTTAAATTGGTAAGAAGAACTTTTAGTGCAGATAAAATTAGGTTATGACAGTGTTAGCCTAGTGCAGATAAAATCGGGTTACTTACATTGAAATTTCATAAAATTCAAAATGTCGTTAATTCGGTAAGTTTTGGTTGTAACAAATGGGGTTTTAAAAATTTTCTTCCTAGATATAGAATAATATTTTTCTAAATATAAGTTATTAAGACCTAGGGGCCTTATAGAACAAAAGCTATACTTGATTTGCGCGCTTTTTTGCAATTGGGAGAATGTTGCTACCATCAACGACAATCAACAGCTTAAACGGTAATCGCCAAAACCTGTACTTTGATTCACTCAGTATGATGCAATTTTGAGAACATTTCTGAATTTTTTGCACAGTTTATTTTTCAGAATGGATATACAGTAAGTAAATTTAAAAATTAATGCATTTTCATATAAACATTTATATAGTTTGTAATCTCAAAAGTACTTTTTTAATTCCTACTATTAGTTTACACTGTCCCTATATTTATTTATTTATATATCTTGTTCAAAATCGTTAATAAAATACTTATTATTCATCTATCAAGTTGAAATAAGTTATTTTAAACTTGTACTGGATGAAAATTGATGTTAATACAGATTTTTCAAATACTAATTCATTAATTTAATTTTAATTAAGTAATTTCAGTTTTATATGGGAGACAAAATAGCGGCATTTAATGCATCTTCATATGTATAAGGGGCGTTACCATAGGGGGGACCCTGTTCTGTCGCCAAATACCGCCACGTTTGTCGCCAACATGGCGATATATCGCCAAATTTGGCGACCAAATTGAGTCGCCAAAAGGGACGCCAACTTGGCGCTATCTCTAATATTTCGCCAAATTCCCATACACTTCCATTGTAAACCTACTTGTTTATAGAAAATCAACAAATTGAGATATTTTAATGCAACAAAAACTAATATTAGCTTAAGGGATTATATTAAAGTTTTCTTTGATGACCTAAGTAGGAATTGACTTTAAAAACAAAATTTTTATATTACTTGTTTAGTTTAATAATGAATTTTACTACAATAAGTGGACAAGATCGGGTGATCACCCAAGGTGCTGAAACTTAAAGGCGAAAAATAGACAAAACGGATAGAATCAAAATGCTTTATTAAAATTTGTTAGCTTGTTTAAAAGATATCTATTGTAAAATTTCTAACAAAATACCACACTTTAATAGAAAAATTATCTGCAAAAATCCTACGTCAAGACAGAATGCCATCCTATTTATTCCATCAAAGTTACAGTAAAATCTCACCGAATATCGCAAAAAGCACGCACGAGGAAAAAAAAAATAACAATCGTTTTTTAACTGCATTAGAGGATGACGCCAGGGAAAAACATAAGCCAAAGCAGAATAAATTGAATACACATAATACAATTTAATCTAATAAAACAAATTATACCGTTTAAGCTACACTTGACACATCACTGCTTCGATTGATTGATGGTGTCTTTTTTTTCTAAACATTTGAATTTGAATTTTGCTTTTTAATCATAAATATAAAATAAACGTCTGGGGTGACACTCGCATTTTCTCTTTTTACACTATTTATTTTTTCAAAGATCATTGCTGAGCACTATATAATACAGAATTTTATTTTTGTGGCAACAATGATTGTAAAAAAAACTTTCCATTTCATTTACGAAAACAATACTGATTTAATTTTTAATTAATTGCAATTTTTAATACAAAATACATGTTTTAACAAAATGTGAGTGTACTATGTCACAAGACGGTTAAAAAACATTTCGAATAATACCTTATTTATCACTGTGCGTTTTGTAAATACATAAAAAAGGGATGTTGACTACAGAAATAATTTCTATTTATCTATATATATATGTGACTTTTAGACATATGATCCACCATAAAGAATATTATAGCATACATAAGTATGAGTGAATACACATATAATTAATTTAAGGCATTTATATGAACTTTTATTTCAAATGTTTTATTTCATTTTAAAATATGGTCTTTAAGAATTAAAAATACAATTTTCAAACAAATATTCAGTAACTGTGTTAAGATAATGCTAGACTGCTTTGTGCGGTCATGGCACAAAATGATGTTTTTAGATTATTTTTCAAAGAGTGTGATTATCTACATTAATTCTTTTTAAAGAAACCGAATTTCACAGGTTGAATTTCATTTGAAAAACACTCGAAACTGAAACAAACACATTATAAAATTGAAATCCAAAGCTTTAGGAGCGTGGATTCAATTGCAAAAATTATTCAAACGTTGTTCTTTATCATATCAAAAGCCATTTACATCAAAATAGTTAATTTTTATAGTTGCGAAATTTAGATTTTTATACGGTCTCTTAGTCTTATAAATTATGTTAGATAATATTTCTCCATGCTTTAAAATGTAAAACAGTAAAAATTCGATTTTTCTTCAATCAAACCTTAGCGAGGTATGTTACTTTGAATTTAATAATTTTTTCAGAAATTGCTCGCACTAAAAACATATTTTCCATTTTCATTAAAATCAATATTCACACCTAGCCATTATAAAAGTACCTCAAAAAGTAAAAAGTAAAATTTTTATATACATAGGGGGTCTACTAAGGACACAAGAATGTTATTTTTTGTGAATCTGCCGTATCTATAACAACTATTTTACTGCTGATTTCTAGTACTGTATTATTTTCTTTACTGCTGTGTCTAGAATTGGAGTGACATAAATAATATGTAATTTACAATTGTAATTTGTCAAGATAGTCTGCTCTGAATGCAAACGTTTCATATTTGAGAAACACAGGAATAAAACCACTTCTGTGACGTACTAAAGACTGAAGCGAGGGCAACATATAGCGATGAATTGTTAGTTTTGTTATCGTAGTAAAATGACATAACCTTTTGTAAATGTATTCACTGGAATAGATTTGTTGGCTAACTACTTTTGATATAAATAAACAAGAAATTTTTTATGTACCCTCTTGTCACCTTACTAGAGCATATCCTTTCAGAAACAAAAACAAAAACTTATCATAAATTTGGTAATTTACACATCAAACAGTTAGAATTTAGTGATAAACATAGGGGAAGTTTAGTTTCAGATGGGGTCTTCAGAAGTTCCAAGCTTGGAAAAGTACGTTGACAAGGTAGGCTTGACATATTAAAGGTTAAAAATGTAATATAATAATTTGGAACAAAATTCTATATTGCAATATAATACTGGACGAACTTATGTAAATCTATTTAACGCGGAAGGAAATCTGCTTATAAAAAATATTTAATCCATAGTTAAAATTATTTACTGTAATTCAAAATTACTAATTAATTAATTATTGATATTTACTGGAAAATCCAATTGATTTTTAAGAAAATATGCTGCGTAATAAAGCTAAAGGCATTTTCTACCCATAAAAAGAAAGTATAATTCATTAAATACAGCGGAAGAAACATTATGGAAAGTCGTGTGGTACTGAAAATTATCGGTTGGAATGATACATTAAACAGCTTTGAGAACAAGTATTTCAGAGCAACCATTAGTACATGTTTATTACTGAATTATAATAGTTTCTGTTTTGTTCAAATGAGTTCGAAAACAGCTATTTTACGATAAAAAGCTTTTTGAAAAATACAGCAAGGGATTTAAAAATAAAAGTTGTTTTCAATGATTCTTATACATACATTTTGAACAAACTTCTAATTATGTATTTTATATTCATTAAAAACGAATCAACACGATAGGAAATAACTGGGTAGTTTAAAATCTTTATCAATAGATTCATGAAATTTTAATTACTCATTAATCATAATTTTTCTTAGCATTGTGTTATAACCCAGTTTATTTAAAACTAAGAAAGAACATTTAAAGGTATATATAAATATTTTACAGACATACATACAATAAATACAATAAACCCAACTGGAGTGAAAAATTAGCCAGAGCCAGGAATCGAACCCTGGGTCTGGCTACTTTTCACTCCAGTTGGGTTTATTGTATTTATTGTATGTATGTCTGTAAAATATTTATATATACCTTTAACTGTTGAATGCAGGCGTTATTTACGTGTGTATGTGTGTTTTAATATATATTGTAGTATGTGTGTTTTATTATAAGAAAGAACATGTTTGGTGTAATTCAGTGTTTCTCAGTATGGGATACGTGTATTCTGTTAAGATAAAGGGGTTTAAGAGTATGCTAAGAAGTTCCAGATACTGACAAGACACAGTTAAGTAAGTAAAAAGAAAACAGTTTTTCCATTTTTGTTCCAACAGTTTTTGATTTTTGTTTTAAGACAAAATGTAAAGCTCAATAATTTTTTATGATAATTTAACGCTTCCATCGAACGCTTAACACCGAAAATTTCAACAAATATGAAAGGGTAAACTGTGATATTATAAAAACTTGACCAGTGATGTTTACGTCAAATGTAAAATAAAAGTTACGTTAATATCCATTAATTTTTTTTCTTTCGTCTATCTTGACAAGAAAAAAGTATTGGCTTCGACTTCGGTTTTTCACGGATTTATGCGTTTTAGAAAATCCGCAACACGAATTCGACTGTTTTTAAAAATGTCTGACAATGAGTCTGTATGTATGTCTATCTGTGATACACATTTTGTGGGTACTTTATCTTAAGAACAGCAGCATGAAATTTAATTTTCAGATTCAGTTAGACTTTAACATAAGTTGGTGCTTATTAGGTTTTAATCTAAATCGCCTCACAGGTGACGCTGTTATATGGCATTTTTTAATGATTTGCGTGATAGCTACATCTCAAGAAATAATGTATCGAATTTCATCAAATGTCATATTCTGTTACACTGAAAAAAAATCTGCCACTGGCATTTTAGAAAATAAATTGTGCTTCAAGAAATAGATCCGTGTCATCCTTATAAATTCTAGTTCCCTTTGCTAGAGAGTTCTAGTTATCTCTATTAAATTTCAAGAGCGTTTTCCTATATTATCGTGATCAAACTTATTTAAAAATCTCTGCAAATAAATGCAAACACAAGAAGTCGGTTTTAGTAACTATAATTATAGTTTATGAATTAATTCTAGAAAGCAATCAGTTTATTTGTTTACTTTATTCGCATAACTCGGAAATCTACTAGTATATTTCTACTTTAGGGATTTAGAAAAGGATAACTATTCGTTCTAGATGAAGGCGGTATATTTTTTCTTTCAGTGTAGACCTTGACATAAATAGATGTTGATTAGGTTTTGGTGTAAATCGCCTAACAGGTGTTACTGCTTATTAGGTTTTAATCTAAATCGCCTCACAGGTGACGCTGTTATATGGCATTTTTTAATGATTTGCGTGATAGCTACATCTCAAGAAATAATGTATCGAATTTCATCAAATGTCATATTCTGTTACACTGAAAAAAAATCTGCCACTGGCATTTTAGAAAATAAATTGTGCTTCAAGAAATAGATCCGTGTCATCCTTATAAATTCTAGTTCCCTTTGCTAGAGAGTTCTAGTTATCTCTATTAAATTTCAAGAGCGTTTTCCTATATTATCGTGATCAAACTTATTTAAAAATCTCTGCAAATAAATGCAAACACAAGAAGTCGGTTTTAGTAACTATAATTATAGTTTATGAATTAATTCTAGAAAGCAATCAGTTTATTTGTTTACTTTATTCGCATAACTCGGAAATCTACTAGTATATTTCTACTTTAGGGATTTAGAAAAGGATAACTATTCGTTCTAGATGAAGGCGGTATATTTTTTCTTTCAGTGTAGACCTTGACATAAATAGATGTTGATTAGGTTTTGGTGTAAATCGCCTAACAGGTGTTACTGCTTATTAGGTTTTAATCTAAATCGCCTCACAGGTGACGCTGTTATATGGCATTTTTTAATGATTTGCGTGATAGCTACATCTCAAGAAATAATGTATCGAATTTCATCAAATGTCATATTCTGTTACACTGAAAAAAAATCTGCCACTGGCATTTTAGAAAATAAATTGTGCTTCAAGAAATAGATCCGTGTCATCCTTATAAATTCTAGTTCCCTTTGCTAGAGAGTTCTAGTTATCTCTATTAAATTTCAAGAGCGTTTTCCTATATTATCGTGATCAAACTTATTTAAAAATCTCTGCAAATAAATGCAAACACAAGAAGTCGGTTTTAGTAACTATAATTATAGTTTATGAATTAATTCTAGAAAGCAATCAGTTTATTTGTTTACTTTATTCGCATAACTCGGAAATCTACTAGTATATTTCTACTTTAGGGATTTAGAAAAGGATAACTATTCGTTCTAGATGAAGGCGGTATATTTTTTCTTTCAGTGTAGACCTTGACATAAATAGATGTTGATTAGGTTTTGGTGTAAATCGCCTAACAGGTGTTACTGCTTATTAGGTTTTAATCTAAATCGCCTCACAGGTGACGCTGTTATATGGCATTTTTTAATGATTTGCGTGATAGCTACATCTCAAGAAATAATGTATCGAATTTCATCAAATGTCATATTCTGTTACACTGAAAAAAAATCTGCCACTGGCATTTTAGAAAATAAATTGTGCTTCAAGAAATAGATCCGTGTCATCCTTATAAATTCTAGTTCCCTTTGCTAGAGAGTTCTAGTTATCTCTATTAAATTTCAAGAGCGTTTTCCTATATTATCGTGATCAAACTTATTTAAAAATCTCTGCAAATAAATGCAAACACAAGAAGTCGGTTTTAGTAACTATAATTATAGTTTATGAATTAATTCTAGAAAGCAATCAGTTTATTTGTTTACTTTATTCGCATAACTCGGAAATCTACTAGTATATTTCTACTTTAGGGATTTAGAAAAGGATAACTATTCGTTCTAGATGAAGGCGGTATATTTTTTCTTTCAGTGTAGACCTTGACATAAATAGATGTTGATTAGGTTTTGGTGTAAATCGCCTAACAGGTGTTACTGCTTATTAGGTTTTAATCTAAATCGCCTCACAGGTGACGCTGTTATATGGCATTTTTTAATGATTTGCGTGATAGCTACATCTCAAGAAATAATGTATCGAATTTCATCAAATGTCATATTCTGTTACACTGAAAAAAAATCTGCCACTGGCATTTTAGAAAATAAATTGTGCTTCAAGAAATAGATCCGTGTCATCCTTATAAATTCTAGTTCCCTTTGCTAGAGAGTTTTAGTTATCTCTATTAAATTTCAAGAGCGTTTTCCTATATTATCGTGATCAAACTTATTTAAAAATCTCTGCAAATAAATGCAAACACAAGAAGTCGGTTTTAGTAACTATAATTATAGTTTATGAATTAATTCTAGAAAGCAATCAGTTTATTTGTTTACTTTATTCGCATAACTCGGAAATCTACTAGTATATTTCTACTTTAGGGATTTAGAAAAGGATAACTATTCGTTCTAGATGAAGGCGGTATATTTTTTCTTTCAGTGTAGACCTTGACATAAATAGATGTTGATTAGGTTTTGGTGTAAATCGCCTAACAGGTGTTACTGCTTATTAGGTTTTAATCTAAATCGCCTCACAGGTGACGCTGTTATATGGCATTTTTTAATGATTTGCGTGATAGCTACATCTCAAGAAATAATGTATCGAATTTCATCAAATGTCATATTCTGTTACACTGAAAAAAAATCTGCCACTGGCATTTTAGAAAATAAATTGTGCTTCAAGAAATAGATCCGTGTCATCCTTATAAATTCTAGTTCCCTTTGCTAGAGAGTTCTAGTTATCTCTATTAAATTTCAAGAGCGTTTTCCTATATTATCGTGATCAAACTTATTTAAAAATCTCTGCAAATAAATGCAAACACAAGAAGTCGGTTTTAGTAACTATAATTATAGTTTATGAATTAATTCTAGAAAGCAATCAGTTTATTTGTTTACTTTATTCGCATAACTCGGAAATCTACTAGTATATTTCTACTTTAGGGATTTAGAAAAGGATAACTATTCGTTCTAGATGAAGGCGGTATATTTTTTCTTTCAGTGTAGACCTTGACATAAATAGATGTTGATTAGGTTTTGGTGTAAATCGCCTAACAGGTGTTACTGCTTATTAGGTTTTAATCTAAATCGCCTCACAGGTGACGCTGTTATATGGCATTTTTTAATGATTTGCGTGATAGCTACATCTCAAGAAATAATGTATCGAATTTCATCAAATGTCATATTCTGTTACACTGAAAAAAAATCTGCCACTGGCATTTTAGAAAATAAATTGTGCTTCAAGAAATAGATCCGTGTCATCCTTATAAATTCTAGTTCCCTTTGCTAGAGAGTTCTAGTTATCTCTATTAAATTTCAAGAGCGTTTTCCTATATTATCGTGATCAAACTTATTTAAAAATCTCTGCAAATAAATGCAAACACAAGAAGTCGGTTTTAGTAACTATAATTATAGTTTATGAATTAATTCTAGAAAGCAATCAGTTTATTTGTTTACTTTATTCGCATAACTCGGAAATCTACTAGTATATTTCTACTTTAGGGATTTAGAAAAGGATAACTATTCGTTCTAGATGAAGGCGGTATATTTTTTCTTTCAGTGTAGACCTTGACATAAATAGATGTTGATTAGGTTTTGGTGTAAATCGCCTAACAGGTGTTACTGCTTATTAGGTTTTAATCTAAATCGCCTCACAGGTGACGCTGTTATATGGCATTTTTTAATGATTTGCGTGATAGCTACATCTCAAGAAATAATGCATCGAATTTCATCAAATGTCATATTCTGTTACACTGAAAAAAAATCTGCCACTGGCATTTTAGAAAATAAATTGTGCTTCAAGAAATAGATCCGTGTCATCCTTATAAATTCTAGTTCCCTTTGCTAGAGAGTTCTAGTTATCTCTATTAAATTTCAAGAGCGTTTTCCTATATTATCGTGATCAAACTTATTTAAAAATCTCTGCAAATAAATGCAAACACAAGAAGTCGGTTTTAGTAACTATAATTATAGTTTATGAATCAATTCTAGAAAGCAATCAGTTTATTTGTTTACTTTATTCGCATAACTCGGAAATCTACTAGTATATTTCTACTTTAGGGATTTAGAAAAGGATAACTATTCGTTCTAGATGAAGGCGGTATATTTTTTCTTTCAGTGTAGACCTTGACATAAATAGATGTTGATTAGGTTTTGGTGTAAATCGCCTAACAGGTGTTATTGCTATGTTTTATTTTTATGATTTCCGCGTTAGTTATATCTCGAGAACAAATAGTTTGTCATTTATGTTGGTTGCAGACGATTTGACATATATAGGATAATGTTTTGTTGTGGCCATACCATACTAGTTTAGTTCTATTTTTCTAGCAATGACCCAAAGTAAAGACTTGAAAGTAAAGAAATAGTAAGTTATTCAAGGCATAGGCGCGGCATACGATTTTGAGAACGATCAGTATTGTTCATTGTAAAAGTGTTATTGAAGAAATCAATAAAACAGAATTACTTACAAGAATCGAATAAAACATATTTATTAATATACTGACGCAAATATTGGAAATTTTTAAAGCTTTATTAAAAGACAAAAAAGTATATATTTATAATTAAAAAATATTTATAGTATTGTATGAGTTTGAAACAAGTAATGGCTTATTGTTCTGTTTTTCTAGTCATCGAATACAACATATTTATTAATATGTTTATCCAAATACTGAAATTGACAAAGCTTTATTCAAAGAGAATCTAGTCGGGTGTAGCAATCCCAAAACTTTCTTCTATCTGATACATGTTAATACTTCCTGAAAAATGCAGCATAGCAGCACCACCGGTTAGATGATTTACAGCAAAATCTAATCAGCAACAACTTATCTCAATTTATAATGGAATTTGAAGTTTGATGAAAATCCGTGAATTAGTTTTTGAGATAGAGCTTTTGCGGAAATCGTGAAAAGTTCTGCGCAGCAGTGGCACCTGTTGGACAATTTACACCAAAAAATTGTCGGGATCAATTTATATCAGGGGCTAACTGAGTCTAAAGTTTGATGAAAATTCATGCATTAGTTCTTGAAATACAGCTATTGCTATAATCATGAATAATGCAGCGCAACTTATTGAGCGATTTACACCAAAACTTTATCAGCACCAAGTTATGTCATGGACTAACTGAATCTGTTTTTTTCTGAAAATCTCAGCTTTAGTTCTTGAGATATAGCTATTGTGGAAATTATAAATAATGAAGCATAGCAGCGCCACTTGCTGGACGATTTACACCAAAATAATCACGTCACGATTACATTTCAAGTAATCACAACCAAATTATATCCCGAACTAACTGAATCTAAAGTTTTATTAAATTCCGTTCAATAGTTCTTGAGATAGAGTGCCTACAAAATGTGTGACACAGACAGACAGGCAGACAAACTCACAGACAGAAATTTTGTAAAAACATTTTTTTCAGGATCTCTGATCCCTAAAACGTGTAAATCGGTCGAAAAGCGAAATTCGAAAATTTTCACGAATCCAATACTTCCTTCCTGTAAAGATAGAAGAAAGTAAAAAGTAGTATTTATAATTATTAAATAGTACTGTATGAGTTTGAAACAGTAATTTAAAATAAGAATATAATTTATGGCTTTTTCTGAATGTTATATCAAATGAAAATTTTTTTATTTTGAAAACTTTCTATATTTATGACCGAAGTGAAGAAATATGTTGTATATTAAGCTGCTAAAATAACGCGATGAATGAAAATGAATTCTTTTCTTAACCACGTATTTAAAGCATGATACATGAAGTTTAGTGAAACGTACATTATCGCAAACCATATGGTTTTGAAAATTATCATTTGAACCGGAACGTCTCGCAATTTTCAGAACAATTGTTTCAGAGTAATCTTCAGTAAATTACTATTGCTGAAGCATAATAGTTTCCGTTTGTTCAAATAAATTAAAACTTTCAGATTTGTGTTTGAGATTAGTTATTTTACGATACAATGCACATAAAATTAAAGTAAAAGGTTTTGAAATGAGATTTATTTACCGCATAAGATACTTTTACAACATACCACCAAATTGAATGCATCTCATTCATGCATAATGAAATAAAACCTTACAAAAGGACTGGTAAATAGAAATAAGATGAAACCAAAAGTAACTGACACCTTAATATTCTTTTTCGTTCAAATTCTTATTACAAAGTTTTGAATACATTTTAGTGTTATTTTTGTTTTTGAAAGTCTTGCAGAGATAAATTACAAAATCATTGTTGACAAAATTTTGAAAAACTATTCTTTTTATTATTAAAAATTAATTTTTATGTAATTAAGACATTTCCCATAGACCATAATGTGTAATGGAAGACTTTGAAGTTTCCCTGTAAATAAACTATGGACGCTACATAATTTAATTTCAATGCTGAACATGGTGTAGTATATCTCAGTAACATACATCAATTACAGAATAATACAACTATATTAACGCAAGTTAGAGTTGGGCAGACAGAAAGACATACAGCCATACGGACACACTGAATTCATAAACACTTTTTAACTATGTTTTAAAGTGTTAGAAACGCATAATAGGTTGAAATGTGACTATGAGCAATTTATACCAATAGACGGAATCATACTTTAATACTTTCGTACAGCACTGTATTTTACCTACTACCTTTATATAAACGCCTCTATTTAGCTAAAATTTAAATAAGACTATAACACGCTAAAAGCTACCGGAATCACACTTCCAGAGATTATCATTCAGAAATGGCCATGTATCCAATTTTTTGCGTGGTCCTATACATCAATTTATCTATATTCGACAAACATATTTTAGTACTTAATGTAGTTCAGCGTAAAAATGCATAACTCATTTAAAAAACACCTTTAAGCTATTTTCTTTCCTACTCAGTAATCTTTACGAATACTTTTGTGTACCCCTTTATATATGATCTGCAGCATTTATACACATAACGTAATATGCATAAATTTAGTTAAACTTAAAAACTCATATCACAATTAAAAATGCACTTCCTGCAATCATCGCTAACATTCAGTATTTCGGACACAGTATAGTATCGAAAATCTTTTGTGTGTCCTGTAAATACTATTCGTTTTCTATTGTACTAAATGTAACTCGTTGTAAATCTCAGCAACATATATCAATTTCATTCTATGTGAAATAGTTTAACATAATTAAAATCGCCGAAAAAATGTTTCCCCCATACTGTTATGTAACAGGATTATTTTGTGTGGCGCTGTAAATGAATAATAAGTATTCTTTCCACCACATAATCTACAGAATGTATATTTTAGTGCACTTCATAAATGCATATCAATCTCATTACGTTCGAAAGGATGTAACATCATTAAAATGCACTTGAAACTATTTTTCCCTATTGGCCGTAATATAACGGAATACTTTTGACTAGTGATGGGTGATTCTCGAGAATTCGACAATCGAGAAAAATCGTCATCGTAAAAAAAAACAATCGATACAGCTATCGATTAATTCCTAGAATCTACAATCGAGATTTTTACAATCGATTATAACGAGAAAAGCTAAAAACAGTTATTGGAAAACTTAGCTATTATTCTGGCCGACAATTTCATAGTAGTGATAGGGCTTAGTGATGGACGATTCTCGAAAATTTACCAATCGAAAAAAATCGTTATCGTAAAATACACAATCGATACAGTCATCGATTATTTTCGAGAATCTACAAAGGACATGTTCTGGAATCGATTATTGAAATCATTGTTTTTACATATATATAAGGCAGATTTTATTAAATATAGGGTAACTGAAAACAGATGGAATAAAAAAACAACAAACCAAAGGGAGGCTATAAAGGAACCATAAGACTGGAGAAGTCTTGTAAGGTTGCCCCCTGGTTGAAAAAAGCTGAAAAAACGCGAGTAGCTATGTAGCGGTAAGGGGAGTTTAAGTATAAAAAATTAGAATTTTTCGGCAATTAGCACTAAAATGGCCTAAAAAATAAGAATAAAAAGCACCCCCTAGTGGCAAAAACATGAACTAAAGGATGATAAAAGGGATCAAAATTTTTTATTGATTTTTCTACGTCATTTGAGATTGGATCTTTAATTTCCCCATTTTTAGAAAGTCTTCGACTGGAATACATTAAACGAACCCCCGCGGGGAGCAAAGTAGGGGGTGAGGGGCAAGGAAAGTGCATAATATGAATAAGTGGTCACAGGACTTTCCAACGATATGTCACATGAGGGGTGTCGGCTAAATTTAGAAAAGTGCCCCCGCGCGGGGGCAAAGTAAGGGGAGGGGCGCGGGCGATATATAAAATGAAATAGTAGTCACAGAGCTTTCCAATGATATATCACATGAGGGGTGTCAGCAAATGATAGAAAAGAGTCCCAACTCCCAGGATTCCAATTATCGTGCCCCCCGAAATATACCCTGCCCATCCTTCTCTTTGAAATTTTCATATATTAGAAATTATTTATCGGAGGGCTCCGTAAAAAAATCCGATCTAAAATGTTTAAAAACGCTACGATTTCAAAAAAGTTCGAAAAGTGCCTCTCTCGGGGCGCCAAACTAGGGAGGGAAGAAGAAAGGTTCATAATATGAAAGAGTAACTGTCCGATGATAACCGAAAACTTTCCGATGATATACCAAATGACTGGTCCAAAAAAAGTTTGAAATCTACCCCTCCCACGTGGGTTCCCTCTTTTATCTCGGAGACTCGGAGACTACTGACCAGGCCCCTACCTACCGGGGTTAACCCAGCTGAACGGGTTTGTAAGTGCCTGGAAAGCAGGGCGATGCATTGTGAGTACATACGCCAGATCGCCGCAGGCGGCGGACCACACCAGCAAGCACCCGGGCCGACTATACTAAGCCAAGTTGATGAGTCTAGGTTGTTTATTGCACTTTGCAAAACTATGATTGTTGCCGCACACCACGTACTTGCCATGCCAGATGGAAAAGGGCTGGATTATTTTTGATGCCTAAAAGGTGGTAAAGCTGTAGAAGAGGGCAATTTTGAAGGAAAATTAAAATTAAAATGGCCGAAAAGCTAAGATTTACCGCTGTAGGGATAATTTTGGGCCGAATTGGAAGGTAGACGAATCGCTGCAGAGGGAGACGGGAATAAACCCGACATCATTGCCTCGATCGTCATCCTATCTGCAATGCCTACTGCTCGTTTGTGTTTACTTTGTTTTGCCGGTTCCTTAACGTTATAGCCTGTTGATTGGTACCTGCACATTGCTACTCAAGTTGATCTCGTAATTTAGAACCTTGATCAGATGACGAGACCTTCACCTGGCAAGGCACCTCCAGAGGTATAATTCACAGGTAACTTGGAGGACTTTGCACCCACGACGGATTTTACATGCACCAGGCGCCATTAGCGTACATGACGGAATTTTAGCCGGCAGTTAGCCTGGGTCCTGTGACCAACGGCTACGAGTATAATGTTCTACCAGCTTGGCCACCGCTGCCCGAACTAAATGGGATTGCATGGAATTTTTGAAGCCTAAATGTTGATGCATACTTGTCAAATTAAAATGATTATTTCTTTTTAAATGGTGTGTGTGTGTGTGGGGGGGGGGATAGAGAAAACAAAGGATGGGGCTCCGCAGATAGACAAATTGCACCATGTGTTAATTTTTGGGGCCGAATTGTTAGGCAAACTTAACGTTGCAAGGGACCCGAGACTACGTCCCTCTTTTATCTCAGAATATACCCGGAAATCACGCAGCCCCACTTTTAGAATTTTATATTTAATAAATAATATTTATCGGAGAGCTCCATTAAAAAACCTCATTTAATGATATTTATTGTAGAAATCTCTACAATTAAAAAAAAAAATATTCACGCCCGCACCGCTCCCCCCCCCCGCCCCCTTCCGTAATTCAACTCTGGGAGGAAAAAGGTTCTAATATAAAAGAATGGTGAAAGGACTTTCCGATGATATGTCAAGGAGAGGTTTGGTAAAAGTTTGAAAATTACCCGCCCCCCTCCCCCCTTTGTCCACTCTCGCGAACAGAATTCACTCACCTTCCTCTTTGAACTTTTTGTATTTAATAAATAGTATTTATCTGAGCCTCCAGGTATGGGGCAGCTTGACAGAGCTAAAATAAGAGAAACATTGAAAATTCGGGGCAAAATGACACTAAATTTAACAGTAAAGTTTGAAACTAGGACTGTACAGAACTGAATACATAAACCACTATGCTTCATAACCCACATCAGTTAATAGCAATAAAAAGATAAGTGCCAGTTAAACTGATGGTATTGAGCTCACAGGTTATTCACACTAATTGCATATTATACTCTTATTTCAAAGAATAATGTCCCTCAAAAAAGAAATGAAGGGAAATATCCCCCGTTTGCCCCTTTTATACTTAACCAATGAACCTCCAAATCTAATCAGGGAAACTCCTTAACTATATCAAATCAACCTTCAGTATATCAAATTTGAAGCAAATCAGATAATTCTGCATGAAAAAAAGAAACATATCGCTAAATTAAGGGTGGTCTAACCAATTTAACCCTTTTATACTTAACTAATGAACCTCCAAATCTAATCAGGAAAGCTCCTTATCAGAACGAACATAGAAAAAAAAATTAAAGTAAATTGAATAAGTCTCCATGAAAATCCATTTATCTAACTTAAGGGGAGGGGACTTGCCCCCTTTTCGCCCTTGTATACTTAACCAATGAACCTCCAAATCTAATGAAGGAAGCGCCATATCGGAATAAATCGGTATATTAAATTTGAAGCAAATCGAATAATTCTGCATGAAAAAACCTTTTATCTAAATTAAGGGGGAGACTAGCGCCTCCCCTTTATACTTAACCCATAAACCTCCAAATCTAATCAAGGCAGCTTCTTAACATAATAAACCGATATCCCAAATTTGGAGCAAATGGAATAATTATGCATGAAAAATCCATTTATCTAAATTAAGGAGGGGGTCTACCCCCCTTTCCTCCCTTTATACTTAACTAATGAACTTTCAAGTTTAATCGGGGTAGCTCCTTAACATAATAAACCGGTATACCAAATTTGGAACAAATCGAATAATTCTGCATGAAAAACCCATTTATCTAAATTAAGGGGAGGCGGACCAGCCCCCTTCTCCCCCTTTATCCTTAACCAATGAACTTCCAAGTTTAATCAGGGAAGCTCCTTAACATAATAAACCGGTATACCAAATTTGGAGCAAATCGAATAATTCTGCATGAAAAGCCCATTTATCTAAATTAAGGGGGGGGGTGTTCAGCCCCCTTCTCCCCCTTTATACTTAACCCGTAAACCTCCAAATCTAATCAAGGCAACTTCTTAACATAATGAACCGGTATACCAAATTTGGAGAAAATCGAATAATTCTGCATGAAAACCCATTTATCTAAATTAAGGAGGGGGGGGTCTACCCCTTTCCCCCCTTCATACTTAACTAATGAACCTCCAAGTTTAATCAGGGAAGCTCCTTAACATAATAAACCGGTATACGAAATTTGGAGCAAATCGAATAATTCTGCATGAAAAACCTATTTATCTAAATTAAGGAGGGGGGCAGCCCCCCTTCTCTCCCTTTATCCTTAACCAATGAACCGTTAAAACTAATCAGCGGAACGCCTTATCAGAATGAGCATAAAAAAATTGAAGCAAATCGTACATTTTAATCAAGAGTTATCGCGTTACGTACATACATACGTACGTACATGCATGCACACAGAACCGACGCGACGGGTACATTAGCTTTCAGGCTTAGATAGCCTGTGAGCTAAAAAGAGATTGGATAAGCAGATGGACTCCTTTGAGAAATTATGACTTAAACCAGAAATGCGGTAAGTTTGACTCTGAAAGCTTCATTTCCATCTCGCATTTCGGCAAATCTCATCTCGATGATTTTTCCAGCATTTCGACGCTTCCAGATGGGAAGCTGCTCGATGGTTGGTTCTCTCGCGGTTTTAAACCTTTCGGGATGGGAAGTCTCTCTCGAGTTTATCTCGCCGTTTTCAACCTTTCCCGATGGGAAGCCTCTCGCTGGTTTCTCTCGTCCTTTTCGAAATCTCCCAATGAAAATCCTTTCGAGGATTTCTTTCGCGCTTTTCAACATTTCGCTATGAGAAGCTTTTCGAGGATTTCTCTCGTCCTCGGCAGAGAAGAAAAGTAAGAAAATTTATCGAGAGTACCAAGGGACGAGATAGAGAAAGAGGCATGACAATGAGCTGTGAAATGAAGCCCTAATTTTCAAAGTTTCTCTTATTTTAGCCCTACCAAGATGTCACATATCTGGAGACCTCCGATAAAAATTATTTATTAAATACAAAAATTTCAAAGAGGAAGGTGGGTCCGGTGATTTCGAGGGAGGAGGACGTGAGAGTGGAGTCATGCGGGGTGCAATTTTAAAAAATTTACCGAACCCTTCCTGTGGCATATAATCGAAAAGCCCTTTGACCACTCTTTCATACTATGAACCTTTCTTCGCCCAAAGGGGGATGGGGAAGGGGCGATCAAATTTTTAAAACCCGTAGCCGATTTCTATATTAAATTTAAATATCACTTTATATGTGGGTTTTTTATGCAGTCTTCCGGTAAATATTATTTATTGAACATAAAATTTTAAAGTGGCGGCTGTGTGAATTTTGGGGCGAAAGAGTGGGCCCACGGGGGGAGGGAGGGGAGCAATTTTCAAACTTTTTTTGGACCAGTCATGTAATGCGTCATCGGTAAGCTCTCGGATGACTCTTTCATATTATGGGACTTTCTTCCTCCCCTCCCCAATTTGGCCCCCACTGCGAGGGTAGTTTTTTCCGTTTTTATCATTTTAGATCGGATTTTTTTATGGAGCCCTCCGCTAAATATTATTTATAATATATGAAATTTCAGGACACTTTTCCAAATTTAGCCAAGACCCCTCATGTGACATATCGTTGGAAAGGTTTGTGACTACTTATTGATGTTATGCACTTCCGGTGACCGTCCCCCCCATTCTTTGCCCCCCCGGGGGACACTTTTCCAAATTTAGCCAAGACCCCTCATGTGACATATCGTTGGAAAGGTTTGTGACTACTTATTGATGTTATGCACTTCCGGTGCCCCCCCCCCCGGGAGACACTTTTCCAAATTTATTCAATACCCCTCTTGTGAGATATCGTTGAAAAGGTCTGTGACTACTTATTGATGTTATGCACTTCTGGTGACAGTCCCTCCCCCACTCTTTGCCCCCCGCCGGGGGACACTTTTTCAAATTTAGTCAAGACCCCTCGTGTGAGATATTGTTGGAAAAGTCTGTGACTACTTATTGATGTTATGTACCTACGGTGTCCCCACCACCACTTTGCCCCCCCCCACTGGGGGCACTTTTCCAAATTTAGCCAAGATCCCTCATGTGAGATATCGTTGGAAAGGTTCCTTGACTATTTATTGATGTTATGCACCTCCGGTGACAGTCTCTCCCAATTTGCCCCTCCCGGGGGACACTTTTTCAAATTTAGCCAAGACCCCTCATGTGAGATATCGTTTGAAAGGTCTGTGACTACTTATTGATGTTATGCTCCTCCGGTGTCCATCCGCCCATTTCCCCCCCCCCCCCGGGGACACTTTTCCAAATTTAGCCAAGACCCCACATGTGAAATATCGTTGGGAAGGTCTGTGACTACTTATTGATGTAATGCACCTCCCGTGACCGCCCCCCCCCCACTTTTCCCCCACTGGGGTGTTTTTCTAAATTTAGCCGAGACCCCTCATGTGACATATTGTTGGAAAGGCTTATGACCACTTACTCATGTTATCCACCTCCCGCACCCCTCTCCCCCTTTGCTCCCACGGGGAGGGCGTTTTTATAAATTCAGATCCAGACTTCTCATGTGACATATGGTTGGAAAGGCCTAAAGACCTGTGACGACTTAATCATATTATGCAGCTGCTGTGCTCCTCCGCTCGCTTTGACCCCTCCCCCAAGAGATCTGGTCCGAGGTTCATTCGTTTCGATATTATATTTTTTACAAGATTTTGTAGTGCGTGCACACCACACCCGCCTGCTATCATATATTAGTGCCGTATATAGCGGGTAACCTGTTCGTGATTTCATATTACAAGATTAAGTATAAATTAGGGGCCCCGATTAAAGGAGGGGCCCGCTAGCGGTCGAAGCCACCCAGTCTTTATCAACATCGACTCATTCCAGTTCACCCGCAGACGATTCTTGATAAATGTATGACGTATATAATACATAATATATGAGTTATAAAAGAAATTTGCAAACTGTAGTCATCGAGAAAAAATTTACACAATCAAAAAATATCGAGATGTCCATACAATCGAGAAAATCGAGAAAACATCTCGTTATCGCCCATCACTACTTTTGACTGTCCCTCTAATTGAACTATACATCCGATTTTCATAAAATTTGAAATGACTTGACAGAATTCTGCAATGAATAACTATTTAAAATTTCAAAACATTCGGTTGGGTAGTTTTTGCGCTGCTATAAGCGGACAGACGAACAAATAGGCAGACAGACAGATGGACGGATTAAATGACGACTATAGGTGCTAGGTATTTATATAATTATGGGCGCACCTAAAAACCAATAACTGAAGCATCAGTTATAACAGTAAGACACATAAGTTACCACTAGATCGCATTACTTTGCTGAATTTTTTAAGAAAAAGCTTATTTGAGTTAGAGTTTTTGCTGAAGGGACAGTTACTGGGTAGGTGTCAATAACTGGGCGTTTCACCTTATGAGTCATCGAACATGTGAAGTTTTACTTTCTAATTAATCTTAATTTTTACATCTTAGCCCATTTTTTGAACAAAAGGAAAATTTTCCCCCTTATAATATGTATTAGGGATTCCCTAACAATGCTACGCTTACCAGTTCTCATACCGGTACTCTCCGATATTGGTGAACGACTTAACACGCATGAGTGAATGGGGAAATAAGAGGTTTGCAAACCTTCACACACAAAATCTATCTAAGTTCAAAGCAAAACGAAATCTTTCATATAAAGAATTCCTTTTGCTATGTACATTTTAAATAGACAAACAATAATGTCAATTCTATTCTTGCAAACTTTTATTTCTGAAAATGAAACACTAAAAGTATACCTTGAATTAATGAGTGATATAACGGTAGATGATAATGAGTGAATGCCATTTAGAATTCCCCGAAAATATAACAACATATTTTTTTCTCCATCAGAAATCCCTTTTCATTCAAGAATTCTGTCACCGCCACTGACGAGAGAAAAAAAACGCTTTTCTTATTCTGTGATGAAATTTTTAAGAACATTTTAAAATGAATGAATCAGTAGGGTGTGGTATGGTGAGAGGAACGTAATAGCCACTGATTTCTGTAAAAACTGAAGTTTCTGGTTTATCTATGCGCCAACGCGCTTTCTTCTTCTTCTTTTTTTTTGTATGAAAACGAATTTTAGCAATAAATTGACACAGATATGACAGCAAAATGTCAAATATTAAACAGAACATGAGGAAGTTAAACTTGGTTAAACAGGCAAATTATTGCATACAAGAGAGTATATACACTATATAACCATTAATCACCGGACATTTTAGAAATTTTGTCGAATATTTACAGATATAGAGTTCGGATTTTTCTTTAACTTTAGGATTACGAAGAATATGTTTGACTTCATATTTATCAATGGCGATTTGATCAAAAGGAGAATTGGGGGGGGGGGGCAGAAAAAAATCAAAGAAAAATAATAATATTTGGGATCACTTTGTAAAATAAAATGCACTAAATGATCTACAGCTATAACATACGAATATGTGTATATTGTACAATATGTATATAAATTTGTGCAAGAATAGCACGTATATTTATGGAGATATATCGATTTTTAAAAGTTCAAAAAGTTCTTGCATGTTTTTTGTTTATATCTTCCAGGGTTTTCAACCAAATTTAATGCCAGTTTTAGAAAATTTGACATAAATATAAAGATATTAAAAATTTGATGAAATATGAGTAGTTGTATGAGATATTTTTTATCTGCAGATGCGCGCAGGATAACAAAGGTTTTTTTTCACGATTTGATAGTGAACACTTTGGAGCAACTTATATATAAAGCCAGTCAAATATCGTGAAAATTGCGGTGATAGAATGAGTTGATTTTTAGTTATTCTCTAATAACAGCTAAATGATACGGGGTTTTCTATAAATTGTCATTTTTAATTTAAAAATTTTAATTAATTAATTATTTTCTTTTTTTATTGATACTTTAGGTATTCCTGGAAAACTACCAGAACGAGCCTATTCCAAGAAAAAAAAGAAGTATCAAAATAGAAGCATTTACTTCAAATCTACTCGTTGATATTCATTAAATACTACCTTTTTTGCTGAAAGTCATTAATAAAAAATGCCAATTTGTGGAAAATCCCAAATCATTCAGCAAATTTTAGAGAGCAATTAAAAGTCAGCTCACTCTATCTCCGATATCTTAATGAACTTTCACGATATTTGACGTTTTATATATGCGTTTCTCCATACAGTTGACTATTAAACCAGAAAAGAAATCTTCGTTATCGTGCGCGCATTCACAGATAAAAAATATTTCATACAACTGCTCATATATCATCAAACGTTTAATATATTTTTATTGCAATTGCACTACATTATTTCTGCTACATTTTGTCAAATTTCTGAAACTGGCGTTAAATTTGGTTCAAAACTCTGTATGCTATGAGCAAAAAACATGCAAGAATGCTAATTGTCCTTCTGATCAAATCGCCGTTGATAAATATGAAGTCAAACATATTCTTTACAATTCTGAAATTTAAGAAAAATCCGACAAGTATATCTGTAAATATTTGACAAAATGTCTAAAATTGAAAATATCCGGTGATTAATGGCTATATAGTGTATATAAGTGCTTTAGTAGTACATATAAATCAATGCTAATAAATAAGTAGCAGCTCCCCTACCCTCCAAATTATGTTATTATATTTTACATATTATTAATATGTAAAACCTCTGATTTGCAATAAGGGAGTATATATTATTAATATATAATACGTGCGTTCGTGTATATCTATTAATGAGAGTGTTGAGTAGGGTTTAAGGCACAGGTACTATCCATAGGTGTTGTGCATTAAGGCTTAAGAGCCACTTTAGCCTTCATGACCAATCACACAAATTCTTGAAAGAAGAAACAGGATGTCAAATACACCTAAAAATTAAAACTTTAACCCCAGGAGTGCTTACACAGTAAGCATTACAGGGTGAAGAATTATCTGTTTTGGCTCTCCTGAACAATTAATCATTTGTGCCTTACGCCTTTATTTCAAAACACAGTCGATAGGTACTCTTGAAGATTTTTTACAAGCTAGCGGACAAAATTACGGAAAGGTTTTGAGAAAAATGCTTTTTTGAAGTTTGATGGCTTATAGCCCCGCATTTCTCTTAGTAATAAAACTTTCTTATAAAAGCTATATATCATTAGAACTCTAATTTAATCAAGAATGTTATTTGAAATACATTTTAATTATAATCAATTCTAATCTTTTAATATTAAATATGGGAATTATCACACTGGTAACTAAACATAAAACCAACAGAGTGAAAAGTTCCCGGTTTAGACTTTTTTTCCTCTGTTGGTTTTACGCTTAGTTAGCAATGACATAATTCACATATTTAATATTCAATAATTTCGGGCATAATTTCACTGCTTAAAACTAATTGAAAAATTAATTAAATATTATAATATCCTAACTTTTATTCAACATAATTCCTAAAATAATTAACTGAACGACTTTGCGTTTGCCATGAGAAGTTAACATTTATTAAAGAATCAAAGTATAATATGAAAATTAAGTATTAAATAAAAAATTTAAAATGTATTACAATATGTAGACGAACCCCTAAACAAAAGTTAACGTTAGCAATTATTAGTTGGTGTTATTATTAATCGATTGATACATTTAATTTTTTTTACAATCATTTGCGCCAGAATTAATATCGGGAGCTTCATTTTTCCCCAAAGGTTGTACATCTATTTAATTATCACAAAAATTATAGTGATTTATAAAAATAATTTTTAATAATAGCTTATGGTATTTTGAAACATTTTTTAGAATGAAAAAATATCTTTAATTGAAGAATTATAATACTGCAGTAGAAATTAGGGAAAAAGCACCTTTAGGTGGAACTAATTGGAACAAAAATAATTCTTGTTGTAAATGGTAGTTACCGCTCTCCTAATGAATATTATAAAAATATACAATCGTGCTGATGTGCAAAATGCGTTTTTTGGCGGCATTTTGCGCAAATGTTTTGAAAAAAACATGAAAAAACTTTAAAAAATCGCAAACGATGTGGGGTATCAAATTGCAGAAAATTTTGAACTGAAAAAGAATATTGCATCTGTTTTTAAAAGTAGAAGTAACTAAAAAAATAATGGCAAAAAAATAAAGAAATTTGGATTCTTGAAAAACATCATTTTATTAAAAAAATTAAAAAAATTGAAATAAATACACAAGAAACCGATTTAATTATATCTATAGAATCACATTTATGTAACCAAATTCAAATATCCTCTTCATCGTCATCTAACCCAAAGCCGTCTCCTGTGTTTGCAGTCTTTTTCACAACAGTTTTTACAAACTACAGAACATGGAACTCCATATCGGTGACATGTACATTTTGACATGTACATTTACATGGATCTTCAACTGTAGTTCGGCATTCACATTTAATCATATTTAACAGTTTCTCCGGTACTGGGTCTGGACCGTTAATATTCGTTGAAATTCTCCATCAACCAACTGCCAACCCCACAGTGTAGGTTCAGGAGATGGCATATTTAGATGTTTTCAGATAAAACACTGCAAATGCACTCGAAGTGGATGGTATTTCGATGCATTTTGGGTTAGAGGCAAACGAGCTAAATCAATTTTTTTTAAGCTGGCGCTATTTTTCTCATGTATTGTTCATAACGAAGCACGTTTAGGTCACTTGTTTCATTGTTGCCACCATAAAGTGACACAAGAGCTTTACAGTCATTTTCAATCAATTCTTCCATATAATCATCTTTGGATGATCCATAATGTGAAGCCCATTCGCATAGAATTTTTGATTGAATGATTTTTTTTGAAAGCAGAAGATTTACTTTTCCCAAATAATGTACTGGTGGTGTCACATCCTGTTAATGCGTGAATAAAAAGTAAAATTTTGCAAGCCTTCTCTCCAATAGAAGTTTGCATGGCTTGAATGTCACAAACATTATCAGATTGTGTCGCAGACTGCATGAAAATAGTCTTCGAAGAATGATATAATGATGGATTAAAATATCAGTATCATCAGCTACTACTGTAACGTGTTTTTCCTGGGCTATTTTTAAAGTTTCTCTGACTATTACAGTGTCAGCATCACCTTCAGCATGAAGGACGGAATGATCCTTTTCTTGAAAATAATTCCTCAACATATTGGTAAAGCGTTGTTTGTTCGTAGAGTTAGAAATAATTTAGTTTTCTTGATGATTACGGGTGAAATTTCATCAAAGAACACTACAAGAAACGACTGCTTCATGCGTAATCTATGCTCCATATCTTTTATATTTGGCTTTTCATACCCATCAAAAACTATTGTCACGTTTCCATACCTTCTGTTGACATACGATTCGTATTGCCTTATGACATCGCTAAATGCTGCAGAAGAGGACCATGGTAACTGGTGAATTAATGCACCGCCATCAAGAAGGTAATGTGAAGTTTACTGGGAATGAGACCGGTGTATTTCATTGACATTCATGTTATCTAATGTGTTTGCCAATGATGATTTATCTATTTTTCTCATTTGCTGGGTACCATGGTCAAATAATGAAGTTGGTAGAATGGATAACTCGTACTTGAAAAACTCTCTTGTATCTTGTATCTTATTAAAGTAGATACAAGCAATCATTCTCTGTGTTAAAAGGCGAGAATCTACATAGTGAGTCTTACCAGCAGTTCATTTTCCCAATACTTTCATGGTTACTGCTTGGTCTGATTTCAATAAAGTTTTACCTTTAAAAAGTTTACCGCTAGGTTTATCTTGAATGCTTCTTCCAATGATGTCAGCATTTTCTGCAGTTACTTTGTTTTTACTATCTGTAATCCCATTAAAAATATTCCATAAATCGGTTGAAATAGCAGTAAATGGATTGTGGTCTATAAAAAATTGCATTACCCTTTTCATATCTTCGAAATCTCTTGCCATCCTTGCATCAGTTAAATCAGTATATTGTTCACTGCCAATACGTGAAACATTGGCCAGCAAACTCATTGCACACGCTACTTTACTTACATCGAGAATGGCCCAAAATACAAGTTCTACATTGACTTTCAGTCATACCTCCTCCACGAGTTATACCAGAACGACTTTTAGTGAATTTCATGAGCGTTTTCTCATTGTGCATATGGATCCAAACACCAGACCAGTTCCTGTCCTTTCATCGTACAGTAAAGTGGCCTTCATTCAGCATTTTGTAGATTTCCGGTTTCGTTGTTTTCAGTTCCCGCATTTGTTGAAGGTATATTCTTCCGTATTTAGCATAATTGTTACGACCTGAACTCGCAAAAAAGTAGCATATGCTCAACTGCCTGCAAGTGCATTTCAAAATTTCCTGATCGTTCAGCCGAAATAAACATTTTTATAATATCCACCGTGTTCAGATACAACAGCCAGAGTTTAGCAGTACGGCTTTGTGATTTAAGTTGGTTCTTCCTTTCATGTATTAGTGTTGAAAGTTTGTGAAGATCAGGATTTGAAAAGGTGAATTAATTTTTCAAGATTAAAATCATCATTTAACTCCACTTCCATTGCGTCACCGGTAGTGCGTTGAATTTTTGATGTAATGTCGCTAAAATCTGAATTAGGTTGTATTTCAATAAATCAACTACAATTAAAGCAGTGAGAGATGAAGAGATTAAAATATGCCCTCGAAGAGCACGTGAATATGTTTTACCTTTTAACATATGCGCATTTACAACAAATAATTTTTTTTCCAATTAGTTCCACCTCTAACGCTATTTCTACTGTACTATAATACATATTGTAAGTGGAAATCAAAGAAGTTATATAATATTAAACTGAGGAAATATAATACATAAATAAAATGAATTATTTTCCCTAATAATGAGTTTAAAGCATGCTATAAACGAAATCTAATTAAAAAATACATTATAGCTAGACAAGTAATTTGTAAACTTCTCTCTTTCAGTAGAAATTCAACAGTTTTCTGAGCTATTGTTTCAGACTGCTTAATGAAATTATTATCACAAAATTAGCATAGTTTCGGCGTTATTGAAATAAGTGATTTGTTTTTCTCATTTTTTGTTTAAGACAATGTTATTAAGTTAAACATTGCACACAAATGAATGAGAGTTCTGAAAATGAGAATACATGAAATGATTCTCCAAATTGCTCTTTTCTCACTCATGTTGCATGGAAGGCCAACATACAAAAGGATTCCCTGTATTGAAAAATATTTTTTTGATTGCACAGGAATTTTTTTTTCACTCTCATGTTTATATGTCCAATGTCCTACGGCTACTTATTCAGCTAAAGCAGGAACTTTACATTATAAAAATATAATAAATAATACTCACTCGCATATAATAAATTAAATTTACCATATATATGAATCAAAATAGAAGTTATAGCGATTGTCTACCAAACCGCTGTACACACATTGCCAATATATATATATATACAAATCAAAAATAGCTCTTAGGACATTTAATATGCTATATTTAATTTTTTATTAGCTTCCTCCCCTTATCCTTTAACTTGTATTTATAAAAATGTTGTCCTTTCCTGAAAGATATTTCAAAAGTTCCGCTCTTGTACGGCATAAAGTTATCATACTTTAACCTTTATTAATTTTTAATGTCTTTCGGCAGTAAAAGCGCATTTTTAAGTTTTCAGTTTCGTACAATGCTGACAATTCATAAAATTCCAAGTATAATAGCTCAATAAATTTTGGTCATACGAGAATGAATTTTTTTAAGGTCCTTCTTAAACGCAAAAGCAACATCTTTCTATCTACAAGTTATAGAAAAACTAGACATTAGTAGTTAAATTTCCCAATTTAATATGAATACAGTTACCTGTGAAATAAAAAGGCATTTCTAAAAGCTATATTTGAACTGTATACTTTTTGGAAGTAGAAATAAATGTATGTTATCAGCAGTTTTAAAGATATTCACCCTAACCAACTATTTAGATTCCCCCAGAATATCAAAAATTAAATTTGCATTTTTTAAGCAATGGGTTTACAGTTACATCGGATTTTAGCAAGCATATGTATTATATCATAACTGGATTCTTCCTTCAGAATTGAATTACCTTTGAAATTCAACCGGTCGAATGAGAATGTTACAAACAGATAAAATACACTCGTGAGTAATGAAATAATCTCAGAGAGTAAACATTTTAATAGTTCCCTGTTTGGCCTCAAATATACATGCTTTTGAGTAAAAATATATCTAATAGGATCTTAAAATAATGCATTTACAATGAACAGAGTCTTTTGATCCAATATTGTTAATGCATTATAATAAATATTTAAAGAATTTAAGTTTTATGTATTTTTAATTAATTAAATTGTATTCAGTAAGTGAATAAAAAACATTTATTTACATACAGATGCATATATTAATGATCTGAGGTCTTAAAATTAATAAATCAAAAAAATAATAAGACGTGTAGACAAGAATTTATTATAAAGAAGGATATAATGCTTGTAAAGTTGCAAACAGCTCAGTTATATTTGCAAAAATTTTCAAAAAACTGGTGTGATACATAAATAAATTAAAAAATAGCTTCTTAAAAAAGTTTCTTACCATACAGTTTCGAGTTTGGGAGTTTGGAGGATAATTTCTTTACCATACAATTTGGAGATGCGTTTTTAAAAAGAAATATATACAGAACCTAGCAAACATGTATATATTTCTCATAAACAAATTAGAGGAAATATTAATTTCTATGACAAAAAGTACTAAATAATAAGAACTGAAAACGAATCTAGAAATAGTGAAACTTATTTTACTGGTTACAACATGTTTTACATCACCAAAACAGACAGCATTAACTTGAAAATTTGGTATGAAACTTATGATATACATGATATTATTTTTTGTTTAAGTAAAAAAAAAAAAAAAAAAAAAAAAAAAAAAACCGCATTGACTTGAAAAATTGGTATGAAACTTATGATATAAATAATATTATTTTTCGTTCAAGCAAAAAAAGAATAACAACAACAACAACAACAACAAAAAAACAATGTTTAACGCTACATATATTTTAATTCTCAGTCATTCTAACTGAAAATATTTTTTATTCAAGTAAAATACCATTGTAAAATTTTAGATAACTTTCCGTAAAACCTCAGTTTAACTAATTTGGTATTGATTTATTGAGCTTTTGAACTTTAGACTTTGTAAACAGTAAAATAAGTGCTAGTCTTTCTACATTCGTTTACAGTTTTTATTAATTAGTATTTTTAACTACAAAAGTAAAATTTCTTTTAATTTGTTTATGAGAAATATATAAATTTTTGCTAAATTCTGTATCTATTTAAAAAACTGTGCATCTTGAAGTTTTTATGGTGCAGTTAAGAAGTTTTTTTTTAAATTTATCAGCTATATCTGCTTAAAAAAAATTAAGAAAACTTGCATTTTCATCGAATTAAACACAATAACCGATGCTCTCTCCCCAACGAAAAATCTCAAAAATTCTCACCATCACTCTTGGGAAATCATTACTCATTATTTGGCAGAAAGTACTCAGTGTGTCTCAATATATCTCCGACTAATCCAATAAACAAGCAAGTTGGAAATTGCTCGTCAAACGTGGCAAATGAGGTGCGTTCGTACTATAATTAGTTTCATACATATTTTTTGCACCGCATATTGTATGATTGAACATTTTAGTGCACTTCATAAGTGCATATCAATCTCATTCTGTTCGAAAGGCTGTAACATCATTAAAATACACTTACAATAACTTTTTCCCATTGGCCGTAATGTAATGGAAAATTTTGACTGTCCCTGTAATTAAACTATACATCCGATTTTCCCAAAATTGGAAACGACTCGATAAAATTTTACTACAATTTTATATTTAAATTTTCAGACCATTCGGTTGGGTATTTTTTGCTCTGTTATATGCGGACGGGCAGACAGATGCACCGAACTACGACTATAGGTGCTACGTATTTATATAATTACGAACGCACCTAAAAATTAAGAACTGAAATGAAAAATTTGACCCATGGTTATTCGAAGTAATCCCAGCTGAATTCAATACACACATATATATATATATATATATATTTTTTTTTTTATAACGAATGCAATACTCATCAAAACACTTCTGGAAGTCCGCATTTGCAATGTGCGTCAAATAGTCGGTCGCAGTCGCTTGAATGTCCGCAATGCCGTTGAGCACGACAACCCTTTTAGAAGCCACAAACTCTTGCAATTTTTTGTCATTCTTCAAAGAATGGGCGACAAACTTTACACTGACATACCTTTTCTTTAACGCTTAACCGACGGCACTTTAAAGTACCATTAAAATAACTTATTATAAAATTCATTCAGTACATCGATTAGTAGTAATGCATTTTAGAATGAGTAGGGGAGACCGGGGCATATTTTTTATAGGGGCAAGTTTTCCAACTTGCTTAAGTTTTTAAATGAGCTGCTAGGTGACGCTAGCGAGTGAACTGGCTGAAGTGGCAACATCTTACACAACATCTACAAAAGTTATAGCTTAATAGCTGCTGTCACTTCGTCTGGAGAGCTGTTTTTTTCATTTTTTCAACAGTGAGTAAAATTTTAGGTCTTTATTAAAACGTAAAAAAAAACGTACTAGCGTTAAACTTACTGTTTTGACATTGCATACACTAAAAAAGGGTTTCTTTCTTCAGGTAACTAACTTCAGGTTTTGCAAATAACTTACACCGGTATTCGTCCAGGTAGTGTAAAATTTCAAATATGGCGACGGGGCAGGTTTTCCAACAACATACGGGGCATGTTTTCCAACATGCTTCTCGTTTGAAAACCTCCCCCCTCCTAAATCAGCTAGTCTTATTGTATCCAAAATGTGTTTATTGTGTTGTAAAATCGGCCAAATAACCATATATACTACGAACCCGTTTGATCATTTAGTCATTTAAGTAAAACTATCAATATAAAAAACAAGGTAAATTCAAAAATATAATAAAATGCCAATTTTTTCTAAAATGAGTTCATTTAATAAATCCATTTCATGTTAATTATGGCTTTATAGTCATAAGCTAGAACACTGAGATCGCAGTGAGTACGAACCCCTCAAAAAGCAAATTAACCGTGCTTAGAGACGCTCCACTGGCGTTAATCCACAGTTAATATTATGGAGCGTTTTAAACGTTAGATAATTTTCATACTGAATACGGAAATATTTACAAACTTTGCTTTTACGCCATCCCACTTTTCTGACAGGCCAGCTCTTGCCGCACCAAATCTTGAAAGCACCAACAATCCTAAAAAGATTTCAAACTTTCCTCAATAATCCCCCCCCTTCCCCCGCAAAAACAAAACAACACTGAAAGCATCTAATCATTCTACACCAACGCAGGCTAGCATTTCCAAAGAAGCTGTTCTTTAAGTTCTACTCAAAATTTCCCTATTGTTTATGAAAAAAGCGTTCCTTCTACATCCAAACAAGCTTTGCCCACACCAGAAGAAGTTAGGACTTTTGCGAAGGCAGCACTAAGCAAGCAAACACGGCGTGGAAAGAAAAATAGGAAGTATTGTACTGACTGATTCTCCTGTTAAAAATCAACTGAAAATGAAAAAAAAAAGATTCATCTAAAAAAAAGAAAACTGCAAAAGGAATAAGATAAACGGGGCGAGAAAAAAAATCGAATCCCGGCCAGGGAGCTGTTTGGACCTTCGTCTTTAAATGTAAAATGGATTAAAACTGTTTTTTATGTTACTGTTATGTTACTGAGCATTTAGTTCACAATAAAAAATACTTATTAATTAACAAGCAACATTTAATACCTATGTTTTACCATTTAAAGTATAGTTGGAAAACTTGTCCCTGACCATTTTTCGTAGGCTGGATAACTTGCCCCGCATACGGGGCACATTTTCCAACGTAACGTTATTAGACTTAACTATTTTTTGTGAAAAAG
This sequence comes from Maratus speciosus, assembly GCA_963932465.1. NCBI lineage: Eukaryota > Metazoa > Arthropoda > Arachnida > Araneae > Salticidae > Maratus > Maratus speciosus. Next base: position 316,517,324 of record OZ010791.1, on the reverse strand, counting down.
TATATTTAGTTTTTTGAAAAATAATTGTGCCAGTTTGTACAGGAAGGTCTAGGGAATACAATGATATCCTGTATATATCAAAATCGTTAAAAATAAAAAATACAAAAATAAAAATCTAAAAATTTGGAAAACTTGCCCCGGTCTCCCCTAATAGATACTTTATTTCTCTTGTTCCAAAGCATTATTCGTTGCACAAAACAAAAATATTTTTAAAAGGGTGATTTGTCTTTCATTTCCATCTTTTTAGCTTTCTTGACGTTGAAAGGTTATGGGGGAAAGTTTCAGTTCGGAAATATTTCTATCTTTCTAATGTAAGAGCAGTACATTTATTAGTACATTTCCTAATTCTATAAAATACTAAAAAAACGATTTTCATTAAAAGATTTGAGTGGAGTTACAAATATGACACAAAACCCCTATAAATGCGAATTTAATAATTAATTTTAATTGGCATAATCCTCATAAAATTTATTAAATGGTTGTGGAAATCTTCTAATGTAGTTAAAAAAATTCGCGAAAAATGCTTTAGGAGATGAAATTTTCATGAATTCATAATTTGGGACATAAAAAGTTAAATCTTCCGTCTGGGTCCGATTTATTATGCTTTTGCTGACACATGTCATGTCCTTGATTCATCTGACCGAAACATAACGGTCTCTTTTCAGGATGTCACTCACTTTCATGATTTTTTTGGATGACCGATTGCTTCTCGGTCGGCTGCTGTGTTCATCAACCTTCAGACTCTCCCTTTCATTTTTAAACCTCTTATACAATTCGAAAACAGTCGATCGAGTTAGGGCTTAATCTCTGTAAACTTTTTGGAGCAATCGCAGTGTTTCGCTATCTGCTGTCACAAACATGACACGTTCGTTTGCTATTCTACCTTTGCGAGCTACGACATCATCACGTTACACTGTTACAACAAACTGCATGGCTTTTAACGTCACTCAACAGATAGGAACACGAAATTGTACTGTTTTATGAGAGGAAGTGTGGTTGCGCTTTCGGCATTACCTGCACACACGCAACGCCATCTATTGGCAGTTAATTTTAGCAGTCCAGAAAATTTCGGGATGAACTTTGTAAATAGAATGTGTACTACCATATTCTACAAACTTGCATTTGTGCATCTATTTTTATTCTGTCAATTAAATCAGTTTCTCCATTTTCATATAACAGTGGCCATATAAACGCAGAAGTGATCTCGATGTCTATATTGAAAAAATAGTTTCAACCACGTGGTTCGTGAGTAATTGACACATTAGAACAAGTACAAAGGCGCTACTGTCAATCAGGGTAACTTTGATCTGCATTTTCTCTATTTTCATATGCCACACTCTTATTTGAAGGATATTGTCACAACTAGGGGCATAAAAGAGAAGAAATGATCCTAAATTATTGTTTGACTATAAAAAATTAAGGAATAATAAGGATAAAAGCAATAAAAAATGGATTTTTAGCCTGTTTTAAACTTAACCAGCCATTTAGGGTAACTTTGCACCATATGATAATTTTTTATATAACATAATTAATTATAAAAAAGTATTATAGTCAAGACAACTTTAAACACCAAAAAATGTTTTTAGATATGTACAGACTGCGAATTTACATTTCCCAACACCACAAGATTTGTATAATTTATGATATTACAACAAATATGAGGCATAAGAAAAGTGGAAGAAGAGAACCAGGAACATTTAGAAATAAAAAAACCTGTTTATTGTTCATATAAAACATAAAAATGCAGTGAAAAACAATTTTCAATGTTTTAACTATATAATATATCTATAGTTACAGTAATACACACAAGTACTAGTATTATTCAAACAAGGATAAAAAACGTCGAACCTATGAAATGTCAAATTTGAGTAGCTCCACCCCTAATCACGCCTCTAAATGAATTTTATGTATTTTACACATATTTGTAAAAATATTTACATGTCATATCTAATGCACACTTTCTGCATTTTATATAAAATATACGTGCAAATATGGGAAATTTTCGACATTAGCACCTATAATCAGTAAATTATAAGCATCAGTGTAACTTTGAGCAGGCTCAAAGTTACCCTGAAAATGCGGTAAAATGCTAGTGCCTTCTTATTTTACATTTTATTAACTATTAATAAATAAATAATCACAAATATTAACACATTTACAACATTTAGATAATAATATGTCTGATAAATGTGTATATTGATACTTACTATGAAAATTTAATTGGATTACAACAACTTCAAAACAGCATTAAAAATTAACTTGAAAACAGTACTTCACAAAAAATAGTTAGATGATGCAATTAATTGCGCATAATGTTGTTAATTTATTTTATAAAATAAAGAGTAGAAATCCCAGTTTAGATCCTTGCCAACAGAGCACAGTTCTGGAGTTTATTTAGTGTTTTAGAATCAAAAATATTGAAAAATAGGAGGTGGTGCAAAGTTACACCCGTGGTTCAAAGGTACCTTGATTGACTGTAATTATTTCTAAAAAATGCATGTCCAGATAGGCTCACTAAATATATTTCTTAACTGATAAAGTATTTCTCATTCTTTTTTTATTAAGTCTCTTCTTAATATTTTATAAAAGCTTCAATGTAATGTAAAAATTTGAATAAGAAATAAAAAAGCATTTTTTTTTTCTCATTAGAAAATACTTTTTTTTTACGCAAAAAGTACATTTTTTAAACTTTATATAAATTTGTTTTAGAAATTACCTCACTTATGTAACGTTAAACGTGAATAAAAATAAATCCTTTCCTAATCATGAATTTTAACGTACGATGGCTTAAATACAGCAGAACGAACATTATCGTAAACGTTTTTGAAAACTATCAAATGGAGCGGAAATATCCAGCAGATTTCAGAATATTATTTAGTAAATAACTATTACGGTATTAGAATAGTTTCAGTTATGTTTATATAAATTTCGCACTTGTGATTTGAGTAAAGTTATATTATGGTACATTTCATACAAAAGTATAATGAGGAAATTTAAAATGGAAATTATTTCTTCTTTTAGAAACTTTTAAAAATTTTTGTAAGGAATTAAGAGCTTGCATTTTTCACACTCGAGCGTTTTGACATGCGATCATTTATAGCACAACTGATTAACACTAGCACGGCCAAGGCGGTCATTTTGACCGCAAATGCATTTAAATTTCGCATATTTCTGTTTTGCTTTCACCCATTGCTACACACTTTGCTTTCACCTATTGCCACCCTAATTTTTGACTTTTCTTAAATATTAATTGGAAATATACAAAAACAAATCTCATTCAAATATAGTTGTTAGTTTTTGAAAAAAAACAACAACAACAACTTATATACCTATAACGGCCAAAAACAGTCAAAATGACCGGCGCCTGATACAGTGTTGAATTCAAACATTTTTTTTTTTCCGGGAGGGATTTCTGTGGCTCCGAGGGGCACATTATAGAGTTCCGGGAAGGTAAATGGCACTTTTTGACCAGTGAAGGCACAAAATCTCAAATCTTCCATGGGAACATTTCACATCTCCGGGGAGAAATGTCCCCCCCGGAGCAATCATTATTTTCATCCCCTGAATTCAACACGTGTCAGATAAAATCATTATTTTCATCTTGTAAAAGATGTTTTTATACAAAGAACGTAATATGTGGGGGGAGAAGGGTGCTAAACAGCTGGTTTATTCCAGTTTCTTCGAAATACACCTATCTCCGTTGCTTCCGCGTATGCTCCGACGGGCAGAGATACCCAGGAAAATGTTTGAATAAGTGATCGCTTTATTAGTGAAGCGATACTTGTTTTGTTACTTCCGTTTGAAAATGATATGAACAGATACTTTCAGTTAAATAATAATGATAATTATTATTCTAATAATGTCTCGTAGAACTGTCGGGAAGAACTTTCTGACTGTGAAAGCAATTGTGTAGTCAATGCAAGATTTATCATACGAAAATTCTGCTTCTGAAAATGAGGATGAAAACGATATCGAAAGCGATATGGAGTGCGATGATTTCGAGTCTGATTCGAGTTTTGATTTCAAAATACATCAAATAGAAAATCCGCATAACATTTCATCCTCTAGTTCTGATAATGAAACAGATGAAGAAGTTATTCAAGGACGTAGTCGTGGGCGGAAAAATAGTCTTGGAAGAAGAAAAAATCAACAAACTAATAGTGATGAAAATATGCAAAAGTAACAGCCGCAGATGGAAACATATGGAAGAACATATCGCAAAATACTTCCGGAAGACAGCCAATGCATAATATGTTGCATGAAAACGCTGGCCCCTCATCTTATGCTAAAAGAAAAATTAGCTTTGATAATGCAAGCAGTGCTTGGCGCTTTTTTCTAACTGAAAAGATTTTGAAACACATACAATATTGCAAAGAAATTGAAGCAGTACGGAGATCTGGAGATAATAATTGGACACTTTCATCAGATGAACTTGATGCCTTTATTTCATTACTGTATATTCAGGGTGCCTTGCATGCAAAAGGACTTTCGATCGATGCCTTGTGGTCTAAAATATGGGGGAGCAGATATTTTAACGAAACTACGTCACGAAAAAGATTTAAAGAAATTATGCGATGCTTTCGATTTGATGACAAATCGACTAGATCACAACGGTTGCTCAATGACAGATTTACTCTTGTTTCCGAAATTTCGAACAATTTTGAAAACTGTCTATCGTGTTACAAACCTTGTGAAACTATCACTGTTGATGAGCAGTTATTTCCAACCAAAGCAAGGTGCAAATTTATTCAGTACATGCCGCAAAAGCGTGACAAATTTGGGATAAAATTTTGGTTAGCTGTTGATTTATCAACGAAGTTTGTTCTGAATAGGTTTCCATAATTAGGAAAAGAAGAAATGAAGCCATTTCACGTAACAGTTGGAGAACACGCAGTGTATCGTTTGATGGAATCCTTTTATAACAGTGGGAGAAATGTTACGACTGACATATATTTTACAACACTGAATCTGGCAAAGATATGGAAGAGAAATGGTCTAAGTTTGGTGGGAACAATAAACAGAGCAAAAAAAGAGGTGCCATATAACTTTTAAAAAAAACCGAAAGATGAGATCTATTCTAGCAAAATAATTTCACATGAAGGTATTACTTTAACTTTTAACATCATACCAGAGCAAAAAACAAAACAAAAATGTGCTTTTGCTAAGTTGATTGCATAAAAATTTGAATGTATCAAACAACGAAAAGAGGACTCCGGAGGTTATCCAATTCTACAATTCTACTAAGTATAGTGTTGATGTTTTGGATCAAATGTCCCGAAAGTACTCTCCGAAATCTTCTTCCAGACGATGTCCAGAGCATGTTACTTGATCTAGCTGCAGTAAATTCATGGGTGATATGCAAAGAAACATTCGACTCAAACATCAGTCGTCGGCAATATATTTTGAAACTATCTGATGAACTCGGTAAAAACTATATTGATCGAAACAGGTTGTATGATGACAATCAAATCAAAATGCTTCCCGGAATTCAAAACAGAAAACAAAAGCAGTATCAAATATTCAAGAGCTGTAAAAGAAATAAAACTTCCAAACAGTGTTCAAGATGCCAGGAACACGTTTGCGGGCCATGCATGTTAGAAGAAAGAATATATCCGTCTGCTTTCCTTGTGAAATAAACTGAGGTATGTTGCATTTTTCAGTATAATATTTTTCTAATCTATTAATAAAATTGTTGACTTAAAAAAATTTGAAAACATATATTACGTTTAAAATTATAAACAATTTGACACTTACATTATCTAATATCAGGATTCTATATCATTAAGATTGCCTAGGAAGTGTAAAAGAATGTAAAATGCTTTATTTACTTGAAAAATATTTTTAAAATGTAAGTTCTTTTCATACTTTCTCATTAAACTTGTTTCCTGAAAAGAAATTTTTAATGTTATTTTAGTTAAATTTACATTTTTTTAGTTTTTCGAAAGAGCGGTCAAAATGATTGTTCACGTCCGTTCTAGGTATATTGAAAACGCGGCCGTCGCGTCGTAGTGTTATAGGGGAAAATATTTAATAGCAAGCTTAAATTTTAATTACTTTTCGACAGAAAAATTTCCTAATCCAAAACCAGAAAGCATGATAAACATGAATGTCCTGGAATGAAAATGATGCCCTGTGAACGAAACATCTTGCACTAAGTTTTCCAAACTGTGATATATGTATTAGTTTCGTAAGTCGATTATAGAAAGACGATTACCGATAAGATGATTATCGAAAAAACCTTACCAGTGCCGGAAGATTCTGGTGGCTAATATTCCGGTACAGGTATGTGAAGAAAAGAATGCACATTATTGTAAAATTGCATACGGCACAGTTTATGATTTTACTCTTATGACACTATCTCAGATTTACAGAATTACAGTCAATCAGGGCAACTTTGATCGGCATTTTCTCTATTTTCATTTGCCACACCCTTATTTGAAGAATATTGTCGCAACTAGGGGCATAAAATAGAAGAAATGATCCTAAATTATTGTTTGACTATAAAAAAATTAAGGAATAATAAGGATAAAAGCAATAAAAAATGGATTTTTAGCCTGGTTCAAAGTTACCCAGCCATTTAGGGTAACTTTACACCATATGATAAATTTTTATATAAAATAATTAATTATAAAAAAAGGATTGTAGTCAGGACAACTTTAAACACCAAAAAATGTTTTCAGATATGTAAAGACTGCGAATTTACATTTCCCAACACCACAAGATTTGTATAATTTATGATATTACAACAATTATCAGGCATAAGAATAGTGAAAGAAGAGAACCATGAACATTTAGAAATTAAAAAAAACCTGTTTATTGTTCATATAAGACATAAAAATGCAGTGAAAAACAATTTTCAATGTTTTAACTCTATAATATATTCATAGTTACAGTAATACATACAAGTACTAGTATTATTCAAACAAAAATAAAAAACGTCGAACGTATGAAATGTCAAATTTGAGTAGCTCCGCCCCTAATCACGCCTCTAAATGAATTTTATGTATTTTACACATATTTGTAAAAATATCTACATGTCATATCTAATGCACACTTTCGGCATTTATATAAAATATACTTGCAAATATGGGAAATTTTCGACAGTAGCACCTATAATCAGTAAATTATAAGCATCAGTGTAACTTTGAGCCGGCTCAAAGTTACCCTGAAAATGCGGTAAAATGCTAGTGCCTTCTTATTTTGCATTTTATTAGCTATTAATAAATAAATAATCACAAAATATTAACACATTTACAACATTTAGATAATAATATGTCTGATAAATGAGTATCTTGTTACTTACTATGAAAATATAATTGGATTACAACAACTTCAAAACAGCATTCAAAATTAACTTGAAAACAGTACTTTACAAAAATAGTTAGATGATGCAATTAATTGCGCATAATGTTACTAATTTATTTTCTAAAGTAAACAGTAGAAATCCCAGTTTAGAACCTTGCCAACAGAGCACAGTTCTGGAGTTTATTTAGTCTTTTAGAATCAAAAATATTGAAAAACAGGAGTTGGTGCAAAATTACACCCCGTAGTTCCAAGTTACCCTGATTGACTGTACCTTATTTATAAACTATGACTTTGCGAAAACTGGCATATTCGGTAAATATAATGTGTAAATAGGTATAATGTAGTTTATCGGGTTCAATGTATGTAAACGTATATTCTCATCGCCCTTTTACATAAAAACTAAAGTCAAGAATAATTTAAGTATTAAATCAGACTTAACTTATGGTTACATTATCAAACATTGAACCCAGGATGAAGAAGTTGCGTTTGTTTAAGCAAGTGTACTTCCACATTGGAAATACACGCGTAGGCACCGACTTAACGGGGTCGATGGGGGTAAATTTCCACCACATCAGCCAAATTATACAACTAATTTTAAAATATTATTCTTGCCTTAATTAATGACAGTGAATAATTAGGATATAATAACTTTTCAAAATTAGTGGTTTCAGTGTGGCTGAGTGTCTCTTTGGCGCGCCTGAAGTCGTCGTCTATGAATACAACATATGCAAATGTGCATATGCAAACAAGTAAACTTATTGTAATCCCCCCTCCCCTACAAGAAAGCAATATGATGTTTTGCATATTATTCATGTACATTATTGACGTAGTTTTAATAATTTGCATGTTATACAGGTACATTATCGATATAGTTTTTAAGTTGTATGTTAATAATATTTATATAAGTAACATTTGAATTTTCAATGAATATTTAATTAAATTATTACTTTTAATGATTAATAATAATAATAACAAATAATAATATATTTTAAATACTTAATATGTTTATTTAGTTACTTTAATTATTTGAAGTTTACTACAAAAAATATGAATCTCGATTTAGTTATACAGTCTCTAACAAAAGTTTATGCACAACAAGAAAATATAGTTTATTATATAACATTATAAAACTAAACAATAACACATTATTTATTTATAAGATTCTATAAATTAATAAAATAAATCGTATTAAAATGAATAAATGCATATATTGTTATAACTTAGATTTAAAAAAAATCATAAAAGTGTGTAACTACACAGTGTCTCAAAAATGTAATCAGGATGAAAAAAGAATACATCATTTAACACTTTTGGTTGATGTTATTTATTAATAGTGTTTCCCTGCTTTCGGATGACTTTAATTAATGGTATTTTCATTGGAACAATTAGTTTTTTAAATATTATTGGAGGTAGGGAAAAGCATGTTTTTGTAATGGCAACTATTAGTTGTTTAGTAGGATCATATTGCTTCACATTATTTTATAATTAACCTTTTAAGATATCCCAAATGTTCTCAAATGGGTTTAAGATTGGATTAACAATGGTCAAGATAAAACGTTAACATTTCGAGAGGAACGCCACTGTTTTGTACTATCTGAGTCGTGGCATGAAGCATTGTAGTGCTGAAATCTCCACTCAGGATCTCTAAGATGTCACCAAATGGAAATAGATATTGCTCTACTGTCTCATAATGCTTTGTCAAATTTTGTTTCTTATGGAGAAACGACAGATAGGTTTCACCATTAACAACAGTCACTCCCCTAAATCAGAGGCTCACCACCTTGTCGTCTACTGAAGAATGTATGTGGCTGTTTGCAGATGTCTTGACATAACAATATCAGCTATTAGGATCATCTAAGTTTCACTTTCTTTCGTTGCTGAATAATACTGTGTGTCACTTGTCCTTATACGACATTTCGAATTCAAACCATTCTGGCCGGTTTATAATGTGAGGTTTCGATGGTTTGAGGTTTTAGGTGAGGTTTGCAGCACATTTTCTTTAAAGCAATGTTCTTGCAGTCTCTTATGCGTCTATATATTGTGTCCTTTGCGACATTTACACTAAGATTATATTTAATTTTCCTTATATATATATTTTACTTTGATATCAATCTTTTCCAATTTTTGATGTCTGAACACTTGTTACAAATGGACGCCTGTATCTTGGTTTCCTGATAAAATTGTTATTTCTGGAACTCGTTGAATGATTTAATATTTTAGAAATTTCAATAACATGTTTAATTTTCGATTTTATGTTAAATATCCATAAAAATTCCTATTTTATCAATTCCGTAGCTTATAGCATCTTAAATGACCAACGAAAATTGAATATATGCTATTATACAGCTCCGAGAAATTAGTTTGTTATTCAGAACGGGTAGTCTGTTGAAACCATCTTTGTTGAAACAGAGCGTCAACCAGCGTTTGGTTGGGTGAAACTAATCAGGCATTTGTTAACGTTTGTATAATAAGCCCAAACTTTTGAAACAATTGTTTTTTAACAAAAATATGAAATGATGTATTTTTAAATAAATAATGCTGATGAAACCTTTACCTACCCTATCTATATTATAAAGGACAAACATATCTGTGCGTAACGCATACGTCATTTTGCGAATGGCAACACTTTGAAATTTGAAATAAAACTATATTATAAAGGACAAACATATCTGTGCGTAACGCATACGTCATTTTGCGAATGGCAACACTTTGAAATTTGAAATAAAATTTCGGTTTTGCAATTTTCTCTACTGCAAATTTTTAAACTTATAAACATCGCATATTTTAAATTTTTACACCGTTGTATGAAGAAAAAGATGCTCTTTTAAATGCAATTTATTTGAAAGCTGTATCTCGATTTATTTTTGAGATATTAATTTTTTTGTAATTTTTAATACCATTTTTCTAATCGTGGCAACAAAAGTACACCCTTTCTATTAAAAGTAAAGGAAAAATAATCATTAAAAATAATTAAACCATGACTATATCCTTATTGATGCCATTTTCATATTACAAATAAAAGTAACTTTTTTCTAATTTTTTAACAGAAAATGACGTCAGCCATTAAAAAAAAACACTCATTATTCTTCATAAATCAAAAGATTGAAGAAGATATTTCAATATTTTTACATAACGCTGATACTGGGTTTGAGACGTTAGGCAAAACGATTCAGTGAGTAAAAATTATGTCATATTTAAAACAAAACAATCATTTTATTTGATAAAACTAAATATTTGCCCAATACTAAATGGCCAATACTATGGGAACTAAAGGCAAGTTTCTGAATGGTAAATTTTCGCGCGTACTGAAATTAGAACTTAAATTTTATGCGAAAGTTCACACGAAAAGTTTTATCAGACAAACGTGACTTTAAGTTTGGAAATACCTTAATTAATAATGTATTGTGCGTTAAAATACTTTTAAATTGTGAATTTGAGTGGGGCGTATGTAAATTTTGAGAATGTGAAAATAACGTATAGTTTAGATTTTAAGGGAGGAAATTTTATGATGTGACAAAACGAAATCCTTTTTACTGATTTTTCATCCCGTAAAAACAAATGTAAGAGCCTCAATCAATAACTTCAACATAATTACTTATCTTGATTACGTATTCTAATACAGTTTAATTTTTCAATAATTTAAGCAGTTGAAGTTTTTGGAAATAATATTTTGGTAATTTTAGGTTAAAAACATTATCTGTTTTAAGAGTTAGATAACCAATGCAAGATGAATTTTTTATTGTAATTATTTTTGTAGGTTTATAAATTCGATCTAACAGATCCATGCTAAACATTTTAATTAGTCGAATTTCGACGGGTTCCAACTCGTATATATAAAATCCTAATGAAACGAATTTATGAAACGGATATATGAATCGATTGATTAAACAAATGATTATGTTTCAAGCGATTTCTCCTAAAATATGGAATACTTTGCGATGAAATTAACACCAAAAATCAGCATTGATCCGCAGATTTCAAAACTGGTATTAGAATTTTTAAATTCGAATTAGTTTTCGAATTATTAATTTTTTTCTAATTTTATATACATTTTTCTAATGATGGCAACTCAAATTTTAATCAAACATATATATTTTTTTCATATTTCAGAAAAGGTTGACATGGTAACCCGGCTATTGTTGTTTATTTAATAATAAATGTTAATTTACTTTTATTTCGTTTTATAAATTATATAAATTATGCTGTTCTATAATTATTAATTATTTTTTTATTTCCTTTAGAAAATAATAGAAAATAATAAAAAAATACGCTACTACTTAGTTATTCAGCCGACCAATTTCGCCAAATTATATAAATCGCCAAAACACTCGCCAAATTATACAAATTGACATAATTTTTATTTTAAATAACGAAAGAACAAATAAATTAGTATAACATTAACATATAAATAAAAAGTTGAAATAAAAATCACTTGATAACGTAAACACGTGTAACTTGCTTAAAGTCATGTGAATGTGACATTGACGATCAACCATTATTGGCATTTGATCGGTGATAGGTTTTTGGTAGACGGGATAACTAAGTAATACCAAAAATGCATATGTGACTGGTATTTGAAAACGAGGTTTTCGCCAAATTTTCGTAAAAAAAAAAAATAATCACGCCAAACTTTCTGTGCGTGTATGACATCTGGCCAAATATTACCACTCGAAAAAAAAATGCTAACTGGCGAGTTGAAAAAAAAGCTATTGGCGAGATTTGCGTCCGGCTAGCCTAACAGTACCAAGAATTCTTTGCAACCATGGCAAATTTTATGTAGTTTTATTCGAAAAAAAATTTGATTTTTAAATCAAAATGAAAACTTACGGTCCCATATTGGCGCGATTTTTTTCTGACGCCAATGTCATATACGAAACGGGCACTTAACTGGCGCCAAAGTTTCGTTATTTTGCTTGATATGGTAAGCCGGATGTTGTTGTTTATGCTGTTGATGCGTTCCACAAATTGGCGTCGTTAAAAAATCGCGCCAATATGTTACGTATATGACATCTGTGCCAAACTTTTATATGTTCGGCGAAGGGATCAGACCGTATTTGTTTATGTCAGTTGATGACCTGAACTATTGTAATATAGATGAAATGCTGGCGATAGAATAATATTTGGCGACTTATCAGCTATGCCTGGCTAACATTAAAGTACCAAAATGGCACCTAGAGTATAAAAAGCGAAGTGGTCCGCCTGGAACTATTGATGATAGTCACATGACTTAGACTATTGTTATAGAGATTGTTTTAAAATACCGGGAGACAAAGACTCTGTATACTTAATTTATTTTATTTTAGCTTCTTTTCAAATGTTTAACTGATCCTCTTTAATCAAAAACGAAAACAACCATTGGATGTCTTAACAGCAACTGATTCGCCTTTAAATTTTTGCAATCAAAGGGAACTGAATGTTAACCCGTTTACAGGGAGATTTGCACAGCTTTTTTCAGTATTTTTAAAACCCATGAGTTTAGCTTGTTTTTAGATTCTGCGGAACTGGAACAACCCCCGTTCTGTCTGAACGGGTTGGCGAGCAAGTGGGCAGAGCCCGCTAGCAATATCTATAATATGTTTAATTACATTTTAGATATTTATTGTGAAATTATTCCACATGTTTCTCCTTCAGGGTTTAATAACATCGGCAGGATATTGTGCGTGCCTAAACTTTAGAGACAGACTGTGCAGTACAACAGTCTAAAAATTTGAGAATCTTTGATCGAGCAAAATAAGAGCCTATGATAGTCAAGCAACGACACTCGTAATATGGTGGTAAACCTGTGGTGGCATTTTTTCCAAATTTCTCGTTTAAATTTCAGTATTTTTAAATGATTTATTTGGCATAGGACATCCAAGGTTGATATCTAACAGGTTACATTTTACATTTTTAGTTTTGATAAACATTGTTATATTTATGAGATCACTTTCACTTTCGGAATCGGTTTCAATATAGAAAATGACCGTATAAAAAAAATCAACAACACGACCTCAGTTATCCTATGCAAAAAACCCTTAATTTTTTAAAATGGAAACGAATAAATTTGAAAAGAACGCTGTCATTGATTTAACATTAGCCTATGAGTGTTTTCGCGTAACCAGAGTTTTGCTTAAGCTGTAACTTCATCAGTGTTATTAAAAAAAGTCTTTCTGGCTCCTTGAGGCCTCATGTTATGTTCCTTTTTCCCAGCACACGATAAGGATTTACAAGTTATTTTGTTAACAGCTGAATAGTATATGATGAGTTGTTCGTGCAGTTTTAACTACATGTTTTGGCTACATTCAAAATTTTGTTTTGCCTAACCACTCAACTTTATAATGTAGAAATTTCACTCTCGACATGAGTGAAAACAGAGAGATATACCAAATTAATGGGATGTCTTTCGACAGCCCTTTATTCTTCTACTTATTCCAACTCTTTTGCGGAAGCAAGGTTCGTTTATCCTCCAGCCACATCCAGAGTAAAAGACAATCTAGCGAAAGCTAGGCTGATAAAAGAAAATCAAAAATTAAAACCGGACAAATTTAAAAGGGAAATTACACAAATTAAAGACACCGAGAAGCGGGAAAGGAGGGATGAAGCTACCGAACGACTTCTGCTACTTCGAACTTATTATTACTCTCAAGAATTTTGGTCTAATCTACTCACACAAAAAAGAAAAAAATCTGCATATTGCAAATAATTAGTTTCTTTATGTACGACGTTTTCTTTATAGACATATGAACCGTAAAGATACTGATATAGGTCATACTACAAAAAAACAATACTTTTATCTAATAGAATATTTTTCTGGCAGAATAATATTTAAGTTTTAGAGATGTACGTTTAGAGGTGAATGTTTTAGAGGTGTATGTTTAGAGGTGAATGTTTTAGAGGTTTACGTATCAGAACGCATTAAAAATATATATTTGATGAAGACTGTTGATTTGCGATTTATTTATTTATCTACTTTTCGGAGCTGTTTTTGTATATCTCCATTACTCCACTATTGTTAGAGCTACTTTCCTCAATTAGCATTTTCACTTACTTTGTGAATGCAAAAGATGTGGTAGTTATTCAATAAGGTATTTTTTCTGAAAATTCCTTTGTATGTAAATTAAATTTTATTATGCAATTGAAATTAAAAAACACATACCGGGTGTCCTAAAAAGGACTGGCTGATTTTAAAATTCAATAACTTGTAAACGGTGACAGATATTTAAAAAATTCTTGCAGGAAGGTTATGCATAAGGTCAAAAGTTTTTTTACAGTGATTTTCAATTTTAGTTTGAATTACAAACAATAGATGGCGCTGCGATCAATAGACGCTAAATTCAGGCTCGATTTTTGGTACTTCGTGGCCCGTATAATACATTTCCATTTCCTTTTTCTGCATGGAACAAGATAAAGGACCAAAAATCGAGCCTGTATTTAGCGACTATTCCTTACAGCGCCATCTATTGTTTGTAAATCGAACTAAAATTGAAAATCACTGTAATAAAACTTTTGACCTTATGCATAACCCTCCTGCAAGAATTTTTTTAATATCTGTCACCGTTTGCAAGTTATTGAATTTTAAAATCAGCCAGTCCTTTTTGGGACACCCGGTAGAAGTACACAAAATATATACATGAATAAACATATATCGTTGGAAATGTCAAATTCACCTTGAAAAATAGCGAAAAAGAGGGACAAAACTGAACAATACAACATCTATTTAAAAAAATTTAACCATATATTTGGAATGTTATACGACATATTATCATTAATAGCCTTATTATTCTTTATTAAGATTTCGACGGATACTTTTATTAATGACAAATGGGTACTTTTTGATTAGCCGGGCGCCAGTGTTATAAATACATATATATATTGTATATATACATACACACACATATATATATATAAATGCATATAGATGCATATATACATACATATATGTGTATATATATAAGCATATGTATGTATATATACGTATATGTTTATATATATATATGTATACATAACACTGGCGCCCGGCTAACCAAAAAGTACCGACAAATGATAATGGAATGAAGGAATAGTTATTCTTGCTTCATTAAAACGGATATTTAAATTATGCTGTAAGTTAAGTCTTGCTAACGCTGTGGTGATTCTGTTAAACTTAATGTCACTTACGTGTTCTTTCAATCCGTCTTTCAATTTCCTTTCGGTCGTTCCGATATAAACCTTTTCTTCTTGTGCTTCAGTTAACAATGGAATTATATAAATACCAGCGATTTCACCATTAGGAACAGGGTCAATCTTGCTATGGATAACATACAATTAAGACGTCTCTGTACTCAAAGCTGCCCTGAAGATGATCAAGGTTTTGATTGAAAGCGCTCGGCGCGAATATTGTGAACGTTCTTTAAGTTTTTAAAAAAGTATAATATGTAATAAAACTTTTTTATATTGTGACATCTTTTATGTAAAATGCATCTTTTAAGCAAATTTTTCTTTGATTTTACTTCGCATATAGAGGTAGTTCGGGTAATATGGAATACCATTTACATTTTTATTTGTAAGTCAGCATAAAAAAATTGAGATACGTTAAATGTTGGTAAAGAACAAACTTTGAATCACTAACAAAGCAATGAATCTAACTGTTCAACTTTATACTAAATTTGGTTAACATCATTGACAAGGAGATTTTATAAATAATACAAATTTTATCAAATTTACCTGCAGAAATTGCAAAAATTGAGAATAAGATTTTATTTCAATGCGTCGCTCCAACAACAGGTATCCAAACAGAATTGACCGCAGTGCCTCATGGGATTACTAGGAAAGTCGCATGACAGATTTATGCTTTGCTGCAACACCATATGCTCTAGATATTGAAGTATTCTATATTGCCTGACCTTTCCATAATACCCGAACTTCTATAGTTTGATTTATTGTTACAAGCCTTTTTGTATCCAACGCTACAATAAAATACTGAGTAATAATTTCCAAAATATAGTAGCATTCATCACCTAATAAAAATATTCAGAGGCAGGAGGCATTCCTTTTTAATTTTAATTATTTACCGTGAATGTGCACGTTGTAGTTGCCATTAGTTTTGAAATAGTCTCACTGAACAGAAATGGTCACGAACTTTTTGTAACCTCCATATGTAACCTCCTAACCTTTGCAGAACGTATTACTGTATTAGAAAAGCAATAATCTTATACAGTAAAATACGTGAAAGCGGAATCGCTAGGTACCGAAACAAAATTCCGTTTTTATAGGTTTTCGATGGAGCAATTATATGATATTTCTTCTGCAGGGTCTATGGAAGTTTTACGTTTCCGACAGAATGCTTTTATGAACATATTCCGTTTTCAGAAGTTTTGTTAAACAAACTAGTACAAAACCTCTAGAAATCGAATAGGTAGGGAGCGGAAAAATATTGCGTTTTTGCCGGAGTAGCTAGATTTCTACGGTATTTCTTTCGGCAAGAACATAATTTTTCCGTTATAGACAGGCTCGTTTTTTCTAGGTGGTGTTACTGCTATAAGTTCCACTCGATACAAATTAACGAATAGCGTGGTACTAAATCACCCAACCGGAGCGCCCACCAACTTTGGCGTAGGTTGTATGCTCCGGAGGAGAATCCCGTCCACCACCAAACGAAACCACCGCCAAGCCAACAGGCCCGGAAAAACCAGGAAAACGGCAATTATTCAAAGAAAAGATCAACAAACTGAAGTGAACTCACTTGAGATAGATACAGAAAAAAATTACAAGACAAGTTAACAGACAAACTTCACAAACGAAGTTTTGGCTTGACTACTTTCTATGTATAACAGATAAAAAAGTTCTTGATTATAGTAAAGTCCACTGGTTCATAAAAAGTAATAACGAAATAAAAAAAGTCAGTTACTTTAACTGTGAACTAACATATACATGGCAAAACAACAAATGGAACAAATGGACAACAACAAATGGCAAAACAACAAATGGAAAACCACCGGAGAAAGAAAAGGGTCATCCTTTCGAAACATCTACCACCGTATGTCAAGGCTACAAGCTATAAATGTAAATCCTTAAGAAACAGAATCCTTGTCTATTGAATCCATACTATTAATCCAGTTGACTAACCAAAATAAATAGTAAAATTCTCTATGAGCACCAATAATCTGTAGAACATCAATCCAGAAAACTAGAAGAAACTTTATGAGGATTAAAAACACAAGTCCATAAGAGAAAAATGTCCATAAAAAAAAGAAATGTCCCGTAAAAACAAAAGTTTATTTAAAAAAAAGTCTTTAAAATTGACTGTCCATTAAAAGAGAAATGTCCAGTTTTAGCATTGTTCTTGACAGGATTCAATAGTTTTGATAAACACAGTAGTTTAGAGATTACTAAACTTAAGCACCCAAGCATGAGCACAGATTTAAAAGAAACATCGCAACTAATCAAGCTGTAACCAGAGGAGCAACACTTTAAAAATGTATAAAAAATAAATGAGCTGTAAATCAAAAAGAATGCTTTATGAATGAAAATGCCTTGTTTAAGCTATTGTAGATCATTTTAAGTTTACCATAATTGGATCTCAAATTGAGGATATTGCAAATGTTCCATTCCACCGATCTATTACGATGGAAATAAAAATGAGTATCTGAGACCTGGCAACTATCAAAAAGATAATGGCGTACATCACCCCTTCATTGATAAAGACATCTGTCTGTATCCCTACGTCCTACCTTATATAAATAGGTTGGGAATGCACCGTGAGAAGAATAAAAGTATGCACAGATTTGTGAATAACAAAGATAATCTGTATTTACTTGCCTTAATAATCTGAAGGTGTCCCTACCCTTGTCATTATTATCCCAATGATGCTGCCAGTCAGAAATAATCTTCCTTGTCAAAGCCGAATTAAGGTAACTTATAGGTATAGGTATGTCTTCTTCTTTATCAAAAATTCCATCCATAATCACAGATTTTGCCTGATAGTGTGCTCTTTCATTCCCTTTATACCAACATAGGCCTTCACCCAGCCTATATGGATAACTTTTTTATTCAATAAACGTAAGTTAGTAAAAATCTTCAACAACAAGGAATCTGTAGGAAATAATCCCTGAAGAGCGCTGTAAGATGATAAGCCATCAGTGTATAGATGGAAAACTTTAAAAGCTGTAGATCTGCACCAGTCAATTGCTTCTGAAATTGCTACCAATTCGGCTTGATAAACTGAGTTAAATGACCGAAGTTTAACTCTGAAATCAAAAATAAAAGCTTCATGATAATATACTGTAAAGGCAGCCGCAACACCCTCATTCATCTTTAATCCATCAGTGTAAATTACTGGATGGTTATAGACAGGAACCGAGTCAACCACTGGTCTTACAAAGTTGATATGATGTGAATAACAAAAATGCGGATAATCATATGACTTAATTTTGTTCATCAACTTACTGGCATTCGCCAAGATATCATTAATTTCCATGGAAAAATTACCATGTACCACATTATATTTTAGTGAGGAAGCCGAGAGTTCCAGATGCAAAGGTGGCCGGCCTGCTAACACACAAAGTGCATCCGTTGATGTTGAATGATAATATCTTATTAATGAAAGTAAACACATTCGTTGGCAAGATGATAACCTTTGTAGACCATGACACTTCAAATCATTATACCAGACCTCGTGGCCATAACTAATTTGTTTCTTAAGAACTGTCAAGTACCAAATCTTGATAAATTCAATAGAAAGACCTTGATCCCTTATCCGAGTCTTTCTTACATTACATGTAAATCCTGTAATTTTTGTTCTGACCATGTCCAAATGATCTAACCAGTTAAATGTGCTGTCTAACACAAAACCAAGATACATAATGTTGTCTTTTACAGGAATACTTCTATTAATTAGTTTAAAAATTGGTCTTCTTTTCTTTAGTGTCTTTGTACCAAAAAGCATGGCCATAGTTTTATCTGGATTAATTGATAGATTCAAACGAGCACAGCAGTAACAAAATTTGCCACATGGTTATTCATCTTGTACTCTAATGACGCTCTTGTATTTGCACCATCCGTAACAATTGAATCGTACGCGTATGAAATCATATCCATTAAATTATATCTAGTCTGCTTCAATATTTCATCAGCTAAAATTGACCAGATCAATGGCCCTAAGCAAGAGCCCTGCGGGCAGCCAGAGAAAATCCTGAACCAGCGGACACCTCGGAGAAATCGAAACCCAATCTGCCTTGAAGAAATATAATTTTGAAAAATGCTCTTCAAATAAACAAAGATTGGTAAGTTATCAATAATCTCCGAGGCGATCGACCAGTCCAGGACATCAAAGGCCCCCGAGATATCGAAGGAAACGGAAGAGCAGTACTTGTATGTTGTCAACTTTTCCCTTATCAAATTCCTTAAAGAAGCCATTGCGGTCAATTTATTCTTTGCTTCGCGAAACCCATGTTGGTTATCATCAAGATAGTTTGTAGCTTCCAGCATCGAAATTATTCTAGTTTTCAACAGTCTTTCATAAATCTTTCCCAACACAGGTAGCAATGTTATAGGCCTATAGGAGCGTGGTAAAGCAGAAGGTCTGTTTTTCTTCCTGAAGAATACTATAAGACCCCTTTTCCAACATAGCGTGGTACTAAAGGAAACTTAAAAGAATTTATGCATCATGAAAAATCTGGACATGTGGCGTCCGCGTAGGCGTTCCACGGGACTGATCTTGGAGCGCCAGATAAATGGGACGTACCGCATAAATCGGGAAACCTGACAACACTAATTTGTATCTTGCGTAGACGCATCCTCCGTCAAGATAATATTACATAAATTAAACGAGAAATTTTGAGGAAATAATCTAGTAAATCCGCATATGTTTGATTTCAACTTCAGCTTGGACACGCCACTTTTTTATTTTGTTCTCACTTTATATAATATCTGATACCTTAGAATCCGCAATTGAATTATTTTAAGTTTCATATATTTAAAAGTATATAAAATTTCCCAAATATTTAGACAATATAACTTTTAGAATCTTTAAGATTGTGATAAACACGAAACTTTATTTCATGCAATGATATTCTTGAAAAACTTATTCTTGTAATTAAGAATAAAAAATAAAAAGCACATTTTTCAGAGGGAGCTATCCACTCACCTGAATCCCCTATTTTCTGACTAATTTTACTTGAGAAATTTAATTTTTTAAACTGACAATTAAAATCATTATTTAAGAATTCGTCGGAGAAAATACATTTCAGTAAAGTAAATCAAATAAATGTTAACTTATAGATAAGAAATCACAATAAAATTACAAAATCCTGCAATTATTTTCAATTTATTTCAAAGCTAATTACCTCTAATGAATTTAACCTATGCCTTTAGTAATTATGTCTCTTTGTTTAGCACTGAAAAAAATTAATATTGAAATAACATTTGTTTTAAACACAAGCTTTTTAAACAATTAAAAGAAAAATATTCAATAAGAAAATGACGCTGCGCATTGGCGACACAAAGTTGTTACATCGAAATTAAATATTTAAAGTGAAACGTTTTCAATTGAAGAACTAAACAAAATGTCAGATTTTATTTTTGACAACAATTAATTATTTAAATTTAATGAAACTTGCTGCATGACACAGTTTTAAATATGTATTAAAATAGAAAAATATTAGATGGATTAGGAACTAATTAGTAATAAAAAAAATCTAATGCAAGGTTACTTCGGCATTTATTATTCTTGGACGAACAATGACTTTTTTAAAACCTTTAAAAAAAGTTGATGACGAGATTTTAAGCACTTTTAAATATTTGATAATCATTAATATTTAGATAAGAGTTTTGAAAATCTTGAAATAAATATATTTAAACCCTTAATGGAATCATTAAAAGTTTAAATTCTTTATCAAAAACACTCTTTTTCTTCAGCAGACATCGATAACACCATTTTTAGGTGCGTTCGTAATTATATAAATACGTAGCACCTATAGTCGTCGTTCAGTTCGTCCGTCCGTCTGTCCGTCCGTCCGTCCGCATATAACAGAGCAAAAACTACCCAACCGAATGGTCTGAAATTTTAAATATATGATTGTTGCAAAATTTTGTCGAGCCATTTCAAATTTTATGAAAATCGGATGTATAGTTTAATTACAGGGACAGTCAAAAGTTTTTCTTTACATTACGGCCAATGGGGGAAATTATTGCAAGTGCATTTTAATGATGTTACAGCCTTCCGAATGGTCTGAAATTTTAAATGTATAATTGTTACAAAATTTTGTCGGGCCATTTCAAATTTTATGAAAATCGGATGTATAGTTTAATTACATGGACAGTCAAAAGTTTTCCGTTTCATTACGGGGAATGGGGAAAAAAATATTGCAGTGCATTTTAATGATGTTACAGACTATGCACTTATGAAGTGCAAAAAAATATACATTCAGTACAATATGGGGTGCAAAAAATAATTACAAAACTAGCTATAGTACGAACGCACCTCATTTGACACGTTTGACGAACAATTTCCAACTTGTTATTAGGTGCGTTCGTAATTATATAAATACGTAGCACCTATAGTCGTCGTTCAGTCCGTCTGTCCGTCTGTCCGTCCGTCCGCATGTAACAGAGCAAAAACTACCCAACCGAATGGGCTGAAATTTTAAATATATGATTGTTGCAAAATTTTGTCGAGCCATTTCAAATTTTATGAAAATCGGATGTATAGTTTAATTACAGGGACAGTCAAAAGTTTATCTTTACATTACAACCAATGGGAAAAATTATTGCAAGGGCATTTTAATGATGTTAAAGCTTTCCAAATGGTCTGAAATTTTAAACATATAATTATTGCGACATTTTTGTCGAGCCATTTCAAATTTTATGAAAATCGGATGTATAGTTTAATTACAGGGACAGTCAAAAGTTTTTCTTTACATTACGGCCAATGGGAAAAAGTATTGCAAGTGCATTTTAATGATGTTACAGCCTTCCGAATGGGCTGAAATTTTAAACATATAATTGCTGCAAAATTTTGTCGAGCCATTTCAAATTTTATGAAAATCGGATGTGTAATTTAATTACAGGGACAGTCAAAAGTTTCCCGTTACATTAAGGGGAAGGGGAAAAAATTATTGCAAGTGCATTTTAATGATGTTACAGACTATGCACTTATGAAGTGCAAACAAATATACATTCAGTACAATATCGGGTGCAAAAAAAATATATAAAACTAGTTATAGTACGAACGCACCTCATTTGCCACGTTTGATGAGCAATTTCCAACTTGTTATTTTTAACTTGCATGTTTCTAAGTAACACGAAACTAAATTAACACAAACGGAAAAATGGAAAACAACCCTCATTATTTCTTTTCAGTTTCTAATAAAACGCCTTCATTCAATATTAAATTCTGAATTAAACCAAATAAAATGGAGTAATTTAAATAAATTTAAGTTGCAAATAATTTTTTTCTCGTAACTTTTCTTTATTTCTCTTAAACAATTTTGAAGAATGCATCATTTTAATATTTCAGATTTAGAACCTAATTTAAAATAAAATTAATATTCCTACGCCTTCATTCATTATTAAATTATAAATTAAAGGAAATAAAATGTAGATAGTTTAAGTAAACGTATGGTGAAAATAACTTTTTTCTCTGAAATAACTTTTCTTAGTTTCTCTAAATAGTTTTGTAGAATACACCTTTTTAATATTTCACATTTTGATACCAAATTTTAAATAAAATTAATATCCCGACCAGAATGCTTTAATTTTATTGAAAGCATTTTAAAATTTCGGTCAAACAATTTTGAAAGCAGTATTAAAATGTTTTAAGATATTTATATTATTGAATGAATTCAAGCATTTTTTCCATTAACTATATGACGAAGGTAGTAGCTATAATTTAAACAATTTAGTTTTTTTAAATGCTTTAAGGTATTTACATTATTGAATGAATTGAAATATTTTTTCATTAACTATGTGACGGGCGTTGTGGTTATTATTTAAACAATTTAAATTTCTCAAAGATTCACAGAATATAACTTTTAGAAAACGTAAGATTGTATTAAACATGACATTTAATTTCATACAATAATATTATTGAACAACTTATTCTTGTAATATAACTAAAAAAAATTTAAAAATAACTATAAAATAAAAATAAATATTTGGAAATCATGACAGCCACACTGATTTTGAAAATGCCAAAATAAAGGTTCCCCGTAAAAATATTATTGAAGTTTCCCGGAAAGAATCCATTGAGATTATGTTTAGGAGTAACGAAGTTTGTCATCCTTATATTTCATATGTAATCCTTAAACTTTGAATGTGTATCTTAAAATGATCACATACTACTGTATTTATGTTCATCCTATGATTTTAAGGTTTGGTAATGTGCAGCTATGTGCGTATTTCTTGCAAAAGTATTTGCTCTTATTTCAATTTAATTCAGATCAGCCTGAATTTTCATCTAATAGATGCAGCCACTGCATGATCTATCGTTAATTCGATTTTACTTATATTAAGTTTTAATCAGATAGAAGTCACCAGCGCATGCATCGTTAATTCGGTTTACATTATATTTAGTTTTCGTCAGATAGATTCCGCTGTAACAACACTTTCATGATGATGGTCACACTTGACCGAAACATTGATTTTAACTATTTTAATTTAATTTTAATCTTTGTTTAGTTTTTAACTATTCAGTATTGTCTATACACTATTTAGTAACATTGTGAATTGTTTTGTTTCCACGATAAAATTTTACACTAAATATTTCATGGTGTAATTGTCCGGCTTATATATCAATTTAATTATAATTAATATTAGTACCAGGAAGGTTGAACCAAAGTTTTATTATTAATATTAGTAAGGAAAAAAATTCATTTATTTATTTTCAAATGAAATTATCAACACGAGCTTGCCTCGTACAAAATATTGCTCAAGAGATATATTTTAAGTGGATTTTTTAATGGATTTAGTAGGCGGCAAATAGGAATATGTATTTTTCATCTAAAGAAATCGACTACGCATTTCCTTAGACTCTAGTTCCCATAACTTTGGCATACGGCTACGGAGATAGGTAGATACACAGATAGGTACAAGAAATGTTATAAATACTGGTTTTAAAGATCAATACAAAAGAACCTTAAAAGCAATATATGAAAAAAAATGGCACATCACGCTACTAAAGAACTTACCAATTCTTCATCAGGTGCAGAAAGACGTGTTACCACTTTAAGAGCGTGTGTATGAGTTAAAAAATATTGCAAAAAAAGAAAGAAAGAGAACAAGTAGGAACATTCAATGGGAAATCAAAAGGCACAACCAGCAACTGATCATAAGTTTAAACGAAAAAAAATGCGGATTTCATTAATAATCGATAAACTTTTCCTGAATACTACAGCATAAACAGAAAATAAGAATAAGTTAATAAGAGTCATGGACATATAATGGAGTATTTATATTCAATAATAATATAAAGAAAGATATAATATTAATATAATAATTTGATATAATATTAATATAATAAATGTGACATTGCATTAAGAGTGAAAAATACCATGACAGGCAATTCTGTTGGTTTAAAAGTGTTGCCAGGAGCTCGTTAAAGTTGAAAAAAAAATGGCTTAACTAATTAAGCGATACTTTATTAAAACTAACACTCACACAGAATATTTTGGGGAGTCTGTAGAACACAAGACTGGTACATATTACCAGAAAAGTGTCATTTTATTTAAAATTCTAAATATTGATATGCATGTATTTTTAAACATTAAATGCATTAAAAATGTGTTATGAAATAGTCACAGTTTGTATTAATTTCTAATGTATCTCAAATTTTTTATGTTGACTTACAAATCAAAATGTAAATGGTATTTCATTATACTGGAAATTCCTCTCTATATAAGGATAAAAAATCTTTAAAATTGATAATTATGTTATGATTACTAAATAACAATCAATTTTAAAATAAAAAGATTCAGTAATAACATCTACAATAAAAAAAATCTATACGAAACTTACATATGATTTCTTATTCCCGAAATCTTCAGTATAACTTTAATAGATTTTATATATTACATCAGAAAATTTTCTAAATTTCACAAAATTGACAAATGAGTTATTTTGCGCAGGTGGTTGGTTCTGTGTTTTCTTTTAACGAATCATCAGAAATGAGTTGAATAAATACCGTTGTATTGTTTCTTCAGACCTTGTACTACTTGCAGAGACTACCACTTTTTTTCACAACCTCGTCCCTTTTTTGCCTTACTTTAAATTTCCGATGTCTTTTTTCAATCAAATGCACACATATGTTTTAAAATAATATTAACATAATCGACGCCTGAATTTTTACCTTAAAGTGAAAGCTGTTGATATAAGAAAACATTTACTTCGGTTTCCATATACTGTAGATCGTGATTTGTTGGTCCATTTTTTAAAAACATTTTTAATTTATTTAATTTTATCAAAATTTTACTTTTTTATTTTTTAGTTTGTACAGTCAGCGTATCTTAAAGCTTAACAACATATAAGAAAATTTGAAAAATATTAATTAATATTTTCTATGTGAGCTCAAAAAGACATCAAGTTCCTCTAAATCGATTGATTTTCTGATTACTAACTGAGAGGAAAAAAGCACGTAAAATATCAATTGTAATTTTAATTTAGTGTATATAAGATGCAAGGGATAAAAAAGATATTTTGTTGAACTTGAAAAATGTACTCATATGTACAACTATTGTCCACTCAAATGTACAACTATTTCCTTCATCGAAATCTTTGCCATCATCACAATGAATGCAAATATAAAATATAGTGTCCCCAGTGACACATGATCCATGTGCCCCTTTACGCCACCTAGTACATTGGACCCATTCTTGTATCATTTCCCTTTTATTTAATACCGCCCTGCCCAGTAACACACATAAATCTACAAATTTGTTGACTATTATAGGCTTTTGAATGTAGAAAATAAACCTTTGGACTGCGGGCCAACATGCCACGGATTAAATGAGCCAACTTGCTCCGAATTACCATTATGTGTTTTGGTCGTCGTATCAAAATATTCTATTAATATTTTTAGAAATCAGTTGGTAGAAATTAAGCTCTGAACAATGGTCTTTTAGATTACTATTCACCAAGGAGAAATTTTAATTTAGAAACAAATAAGAAACAATTATTTAGAAGTGCCAAAAAAAAAAAAAAAAAAAAAAAAAACCTCAGTGAAAGTTAGAAATTTTCATGTGGCTGTCGTTTGATAGCTTTTTTGCTGCTGACGGTGTTATAGGAGAAAGTAGACATAATGACACATATAAGAAACAATTATTTAGAAGTGCCAAAAAAAAAATACCTCAGTGAAAGTTAGAAAATTTCATGTGGCTGTCGTTTGATAGCTTTTTCGCTGCTGACTGTGTTATAGGAGAAAGCAGACATGATGATACATGTCGCTCAATTAATACTGCTCTCTATTGGATAGTTAAAAAATATCGCCGATGGACCAACATGCCTCGGTCTACCCTATGTAACATACCCAAAAGTCAATGTTACTTACACCGTGCGCTTTAAAAGATGATACTTGCTGTTCCCTTCCAAGACAGTACTTTTTCCTCAAGTTCTCAAAAGAAACTCCGATACTGAGTACATTTTTCATGCCAAAGTTTTAAGAAGTTTTATATCGTTACTGCTAAAACAAACTTCGTAAATATTTTCAAATTACAAAGTCTAGAGACTTATAAAAATAGAATGTTTAGAAAGTTAATTTCGTAAACATTCCAAGTTTGTGTTAGAAAATTGGAAATAATTATGAGAAGTATGGGATTTTCTGTTTATTGCAGATGTTCAAAAAATACGTTTTAGTCAATAATTTTATATTTTATGTTCTAAAATTTTTTTATTATTTTTTTCGTGGTTAAAATTATGTACTGTTTCATTTGAGTAAATATTTTTCGAAGCGGAGTTTTGAGTCACAAAGGGTTAAAATAGCGTTGCATGAACGTAAAAAATTCAATTACCGCTTTTTCTCGTTTAAAACACACACTTTCCCCATTCTGCCTAAAAAGCGGTGTGCGCTTTTTACAAATAATATTTCCGACAGTTATGTGAGCCCACATATGTTTTCATCAAAACACAATTCTATTTCACACATACAGACAAACAGCAATTCTAATTCTACTAAGCTCATACTAAAGCATCAAGATGCTGAGAGAAAGTAACACAATAATATAAAAGTAAAACAAATAAATGCACATGCAAAGACTTTAAAACATTTTTATTATTTTAAAATAGGATTCAATATACACCATACTCATTTTGTTTTCTGAAAAAAAAAGAACCATTTCAAAGTTTTCTCATGTACTGCATTTTTTTTGTAATTCTCCGTTTAAGAGAAACAAGCTGTAAAAAAAGTTTCAAATAAATATTGTAATACGCAGTTTAGATAATTAATTGAGCAAAAAAGAATGTAATTACAAATTTGAATTTTAAAAGTACATCTATTATTAACAAGACCTTTAAAAAAGGCATAATGTATTCATTAAACAGTTACTAAAAAAATAATTGTCTTTCTAAATTTTTTTGAAGGAATTGAATTATTCATTTTAATTAATAAGAGTAACGTCGCAAAAACAATTTATTTCATGATCTTGAAAAAAATCAATACCAGCCATATTGATTTTAATTGCAATATATAAAAAAAATGTTTGTAGCTTAATTATTTCTGCTATTTTTCAAAATTTTTGCATAAAATATTTTAAATTTAGATTTCAAAAATGTAGAAAGTTTAACCTTTGTAATATTTTTTTTATTAATGAAATTTATTTGAAAAAAAATTAAAGACAACACTATCCAAATATGTACTTTTTTACATGATACGTACATTCCCAAAGAAAACGGATAAAAAATACAGAATGACCATGCATAAATAAAACATTTTGATTCTATACTTCCAGAAATCAGAAAAATAATACAATAAACAGTATAAAAAAACTTAAGATAGTTTTATATGTTTTGTGTGCCGCTCATTTACTTTATAAAGACTGCATATAAAAGGTGTTCATATACCACGAGGCAAATTGTGCAGAACGAAAATGAGCATATAAAAATCGTCAAGAGAATCAATCATACCTCTAAAACACACACTTTCCAAGAAAATTAGAAAGGAAAAAGTATGATGCCACATCCGAAGCACCGATAATTCGAAGCTTTATCGGTTATTAGCCTAGTGAGACTGCAAAACTGATGATTAAGATAAAAGATAAAAAAAATAATTAATTGTAAAAAAAAGAAAGAAAAAAAATCATGCCTTCATTAAAATTTACAAAAATGTATAAAAAAAAATATATATTTTTGAAATGCACTTAAAAGTAGAAATGGGAATTTCGTCAAATTGGCCAGTTATCGATACGTTGGCTTCATAGATGATAACTTATTTTTGTCGCCAAATTTGGCGATATTTTGCCAAGTTAGCCAAATTTTGGCGTTATTTTGATAACCCTGCCATTAGTATTTTTCAAAAAATATTCATTGTTGAAGCTGATACTGATTTTTCCATAGGAAATCAACTGGTGTCCCCTCTTAGGGATAGAATTTTCAACAGTCAATGTCAAGTTCCTGTATTGCCCTCAAGAATAAGTATAGATTCCAAATTTCGAAGCTCTATGTCAACAGGAAGTGGGTGAAAAATGAGTAACATGATTTGACTGCCACATACAAACAAACAGAATTAGAAGTTAAAAGAAAGCACGTAGAAAGCTTTTAAAAGATAAAAATTGCGAAAGGGAATCAATTTAAAAAAGACATAGAGAGTATGTGTGCAATATGCAAATGGAGTGAATTCGGTTGTCTCGCTTTAAAAGGCTTCAGCTTTATACTATCAGCAATCTTCGCATATTGATAAGGTATTCGTCTCGAGTTTCCTTTATGCGGTTTCGAGTATTGCGATATCTACGTTATCTTCCAGCAGAGAAATGGTAATGAATTATAAACTGCTAGGGAATATATAACGTCATCATTCTTCTTTTGTATTTTTCAGCAAAACTATGCGTCGTTAAGTAATGGTTCTTTGGGAACTTTTGTATATTCCGAGCAAGGGTTTCTACTTTGCACAGTTTGACCGTCTGTATCTGAAGACCCTGTATAATAAACATACAGAGTTTCCTATAATAATAGTGAACATTTTCAAAATTCAATAACAAGCAAACGGCGACAGGCGACATCTGGCCAAAATGTCATCCAGTCAAGTCAGACATTTGAACTTCAAAATCAATAAATTATACACAATTATTTTTTGTTGCGTGACTTGAAGCATCATCTGATTGTAATATTTAAGCGATATCCTATATATATATATTTTTAAAAGATCTAGTTATGCCATAGTGGTCAACCAGTATCTTGGATATGTCCCCCCCCCCCCATCCCTTCATTACACCCAAAGACTGGCAACGGCAATATAGAACCGCTGCTTTGCTTTTTGTGAAAAAAACCTTTAGGTTCATTTCATAGGTCAATCTAATAATTCCGCCACCCCTACGAACTGTTCGATTTGAACTTTTTATATCAGACAAAATTACTTGTTCAAAGTCAGGCTACCTGGACATGTAGTATCCGTCCCGGGTCATTCCATACAAAATGAGCAAATCACCTGTGGCAGACATGTCACAGATTTTAACGAAAATCATTTTGTAAGTAGATCATATCTATTTATGAGTAAATGTAAAATAATAGATTTTAGGATTGTTTATTTAAGTATTAAAATTTATATTAAAAGTGGATGCAAAATCGTTCTTTTGGCTACATGCTTGAAGTTTCAATTTTGGTTATTAGCCTTAAGAATGCAAAGACTATATTAAAAATTATTTATAATTAGGAATGAATGATAAGTAACAGATTGACGTAAGTTAGTAATTGTATTTTTATTCCTTAATGAGAAAAAAAATATTTTTGAAAAAAATTGAGGGGAAAATGCAACGTTTCTATAGAGATGAAGGACACCTCTGACAATATCAAAATTGCTTGACGTTATAGCTAAAAGTATATATATTAAATATTTAAACTTTAATTCTTGCCTTTTTTATTCCTTAATGAGAAAAAAAAATAAATAGTAAAAAATGTTGAGGATAAAATGCAATATTTCTATCACTTGTTTCGACGTGAAAGAAATCTTTTTTAAACTTTTAATTCTTTTAATATTATAGGTAACAGTGTATATTTTAAACATAAAAACTTTTATACTTACTTTCAGTTTATTTTTTCCTCAAGAAGATTTTTAATTAAAGTAGAAAAAAAAGCTCAATTGAACAGAAAATTATATATTAATTTCTAAACCCACATACAGAAAATAGATGGCAGCACTAATTTTTTTCACCTTGAAATCGTGCAATATTTTAAGAAACGCGCGCGAATTTAAAAAAATAGCTCATGGAATATAGTTAATATTACCTTTTTTAACCCAATTTTGTGACGTTAGGAATCAAAAAGGCATGCTTGAATTTTTTTTATCAGATTATGGACTTATTGATCTTTATGTCTGTGCAATAACTGTAATGTGGGACATTTCCTTCATTTTTTTTTACCTGTCAATAAGAGGAAAAATTACGATTTTGTCATTTTTTTAAAAGTTTCTAAAAATTTTTAAAGGTGAAGGAAATACATGGCAACTTAAAAACTTTAGTAATTCGATCTTAATATGTAAAACTACATCAGGCATTAATTTTTCAGATGTTTTTGAATTCCTTTAATTTTTATTACGTTTTTAATTTTCGCAAAATTTGCAAATTTTCAATTTTTACAACCAATTAAAGAATAATCATGGTGTTACCAGATTATTATTGCTCAATAAATAAGAAGATAATTTTTCAGAGGTTACATTATTCAAAAAAAAAATCATTTCAGTTAAATAGTTTTCAAGATACAGAACTTCAAACCTGCAACTTTGGACGATTGCACACGTGCCATTCTTTATCACAAGTTTTTTAAATGTCCAAAACTGCTAAAAAATTTTATTTTTCGTGAAGATATTTTGTAGAGCTCTATTTGAATATGAATTGAACCTGTATATCAAATTTTATTAAAATCTGTTACTATGTGGCCACGACTTTTTTTAAATTTTTGCTCATTTTACGTGGAATGACCCTCCCATGACAGCCATGAACTTTGTGTCTGTCAGTCATTCTTGGCATTAATTTTTCATTACGTATTTCAAATTTGCAGAAATTCAAATTGTTTGAAATATGGCTGCTTGTAAAATAGGGAAATTTGCTTGGCTTGATATTTGTCGAACTATAGCTTTTTGTTGCGAAATCTCTTAGAAGACATTTCTTTTCTGTCTCGAAATGAGTTTTTGAGGTCCGCTATGAATATTCTTTTGCTCATTATGATTTACATAGCTTAAAAAACTTTAAAATAAAGCCATGATATTGTCCAAGTTTTTATTTCTTGTTTGCAGTAAAAAAACCACATTGTTTCTAATCAATAATTTTTTAATGCTAATTTAAAGCATATCGTCCGCTCATCATGTTAGACGTACAAACGGATCGTATAAAAGATGAAGCTCGACATTATAAATGTAACATGTTTTGCATATTTCAAACAGATTGGCAGCAGTGTCATGTGTGGGTTTAATGGGAATTTAGAGGTAATATAAAGTTATATTTATAAGAGGTCATGTCATTATGAAACACTATTTTTAAAGTAAGGTTGAGTTTTATCAAAATTTAATATTGAGAAATACTTTTTCGAAATATCACTATCATTCCTTTTCAAAACGTTTTACTTTCACAGTGGAGATTTTATACAATCTGAAAGCTCATCATCCCTTTGTTAATTAAAAAAAAACATGGTGGTAATATCATTATGAAACAGAGTGTACATTAGGGTGGGTCGAAAAAACCGAAATTTTTATAATCGAAACGTAATAGCGCGGAAAAGTTGCCTTTTGTAAAAAAGAAAAAACACGTAAAATATTACACCAATTCGTTAATATCTTTTACCGGCGCAAAGGGACCAAATTTCGGAAAAATCGCAAGAAATATACTTTTTGCATTTTTTTTTAAATTATCCAAACGTACCAATTCAGTTTTTAATAGAACGCAATAGCCATACCAAGATGTTAGTAATGTAACATTAAAATTTCATTTTGGGTGATATCATTGCTTTTACTGCCGCAACAAGGAAAAATTTTCTAAAAAATGTTAAAAATTAAAATTTTTCGTTTTTTTAATTTTCACAATTTTCATAATACTTTCTGATTTTTTAGTTTTCTAATAGACTGGGAAAGGCATGTTATGTTGTTAATTTCATGCAGATTGTTAAATATGATCACTGTAATTCTATCAAAAAAATCTACTCAATGATAGAAACACCTGCAGCTGCCTGCACGTAAAATTATTTTCTCGCTGCTAGAGGGCCATATTGTACTTGATTCGTTTTTTTTGTAATATACTACTTTTACTCTATACTTTGATGGCCCTAAAGACAGAAATATATGCCAAGTTAAAGAGGTGTCAAAGTTTCATCTTCGCGAAGTCAAGGAGAACATATCTTTTTGATACTAGAGCCAGGTCTCTATTATTTTCGTCATTTGACCTCATCATCTGGTAAGGCGATTTCTATATGCAGTAACATTATAGATCTTTTTGAAGAAACATAAAATGTAAACTGTAAAAATAATTGCAATCGGATTTGGTGGAACTGTCTTTAACAGAGGATGCAAAGGTGGTGTTATATGATTACCCGAGAACAAGTTTTAAAAAACCACTTTAGCCGCTTCCTAGCGCTCACTTCAATGAGTGTCCGCTGAAACACTTTTTTGAATATCTTGACGACAAAGACAGGTCCTTTTTCATATTGTGGCCCCATTGATTGATTTCTTGTAATATGCAAATCATTACCAATTGCAAAGTTTAAGCCAATTTAATCTGATCACCTAGCTGTTAGCAAAGATGATTTTTCAACTGACCAGAAGTATGTATCTGAAATAGTGCAAGCTCTTTCCACACGCGTGCGCTCAATTGACTTTTTTTTGCTTTGTCCCTGGACCAATATTCCACGCAAGGTGGATCACTACTGCTGATCGAAATTTGAGACTCTACGTTGGAACAGAGAAAACCCCTTCTTAACTTGCCATAATGTTTGAGTGCATCCTGAAAGTGTACTGTATCAGTTGGTTCACAATTAAAGTGAATCCCTCATGTTTTTTATATTCTGTGCACTATAGTTAGTAACTTCCGTTACTTGCCAGATCATCTACGAAAGATTATAGTTCCTATAATTTCACGAAATGACTATTTCGCAAATCATGAAAATAGCCTCATTGGAATGATAGCATATGAAGGAGAGAACATCAGGACCCCAACCATTAAGAAAGTTGACAAAGCACAAAGTTCTGTGGACTCGAATAGTTCCATCCATCCCTTGATCATTGCAGACTTGAACTTTGAAGCTTAAAATTGTATGGATTTAGTCTACTGGAAAAACTGCAAACTAACGGAACCATCTATTACGATTTCTCTATCGACTAACAATGCTGGTGAGTTTAGAATGTTCGATTAAAGATACCAGCTATTATAACTTTCTTTTTATTATCTTTCCTTGATCCGCTCAATCAGTAGAAAGATGAGTAAAATTAGTCAACTGAAGCGCTGATAACGTTTATGGACTAGAACAGAGGGAGGATCACATCTGATCAATTTTGGCCTCTCGAGTAATAATGGCTTCATCTGAAAGCAAGTCATATTATAAAATTCATTTACATTACATACTTCATTTTAAATTTATTTAACCCGTTTCGGTTAAACATCTCTGTATTTTAATTAATAAAATACTAAAATACTCTGTTCATTTTATAACATTTTTGTGATTTTCGATGCAAGAACTGCTGTTATGAAGTAAAACATCAGTAGAGGAATGATCATCAAGAAAATGACTTTTTACCTTTTTTTATATTCCAGTCTATTATAAATTGTTATAAAAAATTATGACATAGTAATAGATATAAAGTAAATTTATTTATTTCTAGACATATTGTAAAATTTCCAGACATATTGTTTTATTGAAAATTTAGAAAAAATGAAAAATTGAAATTTTTGCAATTCTTTTTAAAATATGGTCTCTTTGCGGCAGTAAAAGATATGATTTCATCATAATGTACATTTACCGGGACATTTATCATATCTTCACGCAGCTATTGCGCTCTATTAGAAATTGTATTGGTACACTTGGATAATAAAAAAAAAACCTGAAAAAAACATGTTTTTTGCGATTTTTTGAAATTTTGGCCCCCTTGCGGCGGTAAAAGATATTAACCATTCGATGTAATATTTTGCGAATTTATTCCTTCTTACAAAAGGAAACTTTTCCGCACTATTACATTTCGATTATAAATATTTTCGGTTCTTTCGACCCAACCTAGTGTATATTTTCTAGCTTGACGAGAATAATTTACCTCTGAATTCCATTAGACATTGTATGGTGCAATTTCTCTTGATAGTTGGTTTTTGTGTAAAGGTGTGTATCCTAGAATTAGTGAAATAACGAATAGCATTATAAACATTGAGATCCGTGATTATGAACTAGGACATAATAAGATATTTCATTAGATTACGAAAAGATGAATTTATTATTAAAATTTTAGCAATATAATAGAATAAGTAAAAAAAAAATACTGCCTTAAGTGTTAGATTTAATTTACGTCTTGAGAGTGGTTAATATGGAATATTAGTTTTAAATTAATTAAACTTTCAATTACTTCTCCTAGCTGAATACTTCATACTCAGAACAATGGCATTTCTTTATTTACAAATTAGACTTATATACAAAAATCTAACTTTCAAAAACTTCATATGCATGCATACAACGTACGTATTTTTTATTCAACTAATATACTTGCATGCATCTTATAAAATACATGCATACTTGCAAAAAATCAATATCTAATATACAAAGGGTACTAGGAAAGTTTTGCAATACGGATTTATTTATCAAACTTTTTCAAAGTACTTTCCGTTACAAGCAATACAGTTCTCCAAACTCCGAAACCAGTCCATAAACCAGCTCTGCCAAGTTTCACTTGGGAGTGAGGAACACTCATTGTCCCAAGCCCTCAGAAGTGCCTCATCACTGGAAAACCGAATCCCTTTCTGCCTCAGTTTCAGATGCGGGAACAGTACGAAGTCGCAGGAGGTAAGATCTGAACTGTAAGCAGGGCAATCAAGAAGTTTCAGTCCTGTAGGGGCCAAATATTCAGTGCAGACTTTAGCCCGGTGATCTGGAGTTTTGTCATGATGGAGGAATCATTTGTTCATTCTTGACTTTGGTCACAGGTTCTTCTTAGATTCTATGACTTTAGGTAGCCACTGTTCATTGTACTACTTAGCAGTAACTGTCTTCTGTGTGTCCAAAACGATACACTCAAAAATTCCACTCGATTTGAAAAATACAGCTTTCATTTTCTTTTTGACAGATCGGGATTTTCTGACAACTACAAGTGTGTCCTCATCATCGAAGACCCAAACTTTGTTTTTAGACTTCGTCGGCACATTTTAATAGTATAGCCAGGTTTTGGCACCTGTCACGATGTTGTTCACATACCGAGATTCTCCCTTACCAAATATTTTTAGCATCTCCCAGCACCAAATCACACGTCCTGTGATGTGCTCCTCAGTCAGTCTATGTGGAACTCAGAGACAACACAGTTTCTTCATGTGCAAATGATCGTGCAGAATTGAATGAATTGCAGGTGCATTTAGGCCTCAATATTCTTGTAAGTTATTAGTCTGTCTCCGTCGAGCATTTTTCTCACAGCAGTAATGTTTTCCTCCGTAATTGACGTTCGGGGCCTTCCTCTTCTTTCAGCGTCCTCCTGGGAGAAATTTCCCCTTTGGAATTCTGTGTACTATCAGTGTATAGTCATACAATGTGAATAATCATCACCAAGTGCAAGAGTCAATTTGTCTAAGCATTGGTCTATGTTTAAACCACGCGCGAAGTTATACAGCAAAATTGCCCTTATCCCACTTCGTGAACAGGACGCCACTGGACGAACTTCACACGATCACAGCTAATAAATAACTGAGTCTACAGACATGTGGCTACGTGCAGGCGCATAAGCATGAACCTATGTCAACACGCAGCCACAAGCAGCCACCTGCGACTTTTTGTTTCGTCATATTGCAAAACTTTCCTATGCAATAGAAATAACAACCCCTTTTTAATAACTTTACGCAGTTAAAAGCTATTTATGACTTCGATTAATATGTATGGCTGTCTCTTTATCCACAATTTAACTTTCGTAAATTTACTTCGATTGGTTAGAAAATTAAAAATATATATATTAGGGATTATTTTAGTATATTTTCTATCAAAAAATGAAGTGTGTAGTATTTATAGTTCTTCTGAAAGGACAATCAAAAGAATTCGGATAAATTACGTTTTATAGGCGATATGGGAACGTCCACGGCAGAAAAAAAATTTTTGCTGAAATTTTTTTTGAAACGGAAATATAAGTGTGATACATCAATTTAAAGCTAAAGAGTTGAAGTATATGAATTTGCATGTTTTAATTTCATAAGAGCAAGTGCTTACTGAAAATGAGATGGATACTAACAGTATAAAATTGAGTTTAAAATACAACTTATTGAAATGTATGATTTTTTTACTTTTTAGAATTCAATAAAATTACTACGCATTCAAATCAACAACTATTATAATATCTTTAAGATCTACATAGATAAAATCTTTTAGATAATGTCTTTAATATATTTTTGGCTGTATTTAAACGTTAATACTTAAAAGTCACAAGAGTAACGGAAAACATACAAAAGTTTTAATAATAAAAAAAAACAACTACTTAAGATTTTTACCCAAAACTTTTAATTCTCTGATTTCGAGGTATAAGACATATTTTACATCAAATATTTTGTTTATGCTATGCATGGAATAGGCTCTGTTGAGTTGTCACAAGAGTAACAAACGTCTGTGTCACAAGAGTAACACATAATACTTTTGTCGATAATTTGATATAAAACTGCGTTTTAACCAAAATAAACAGAATGCTTAAAGTTTGTTGCTTTTTCTCTGTTATTAGAGCAGTTCTTGAAATAGTTTTAGCTATAACTAAGGTTATTTTGTAAATTTTAAGGAAGATAAACCCTTAAATGCATAGTGTATCGAATTTGCAACACTTTTTATTCAACTTTTAATAAATAAACCAAGTTCTTTGCAACCGCTATATTTATATATTAATATTAGTCTTGTAAAAATCACATAAATATGCTACTAAATAAAGTTAAAAATTCTTCTAAAAAATTTCTGGTGTCTAATCCTTAATATAAGTATAAAAAAATACAATTCTAAATGAAAAATTCATGCATTTAAGGGTTATCTTTATTAGTGGTTTTTTTTAATGGGTGGATTTATTTTTACTCATTTTTGGTATTACTTAAGATTATAAAATAATCATGACAAGTAATTAAAGATATCATAAAACACTCCAACTCATGCAATTTTTGTGTGCTTTCTTTTGGTTTGAAGCACATGGTCTTTGATTAGATATTTTATAGGCTTTGTAAAGCTTCGTTTACTAAATTCTGCTGTATAACCTACAGAGGGTCTTATAGTAACTCTTATGGAAAGGATTCTGGTAGTACGTTTTAAAGGAAAGATTTTAATATTGCTTCTTATACACGACATTGTTTTACAGAGCAGGAAAAATTCTGCTAAGCGCCAAAAATTGTAGAGAAAAAATAAGAATGAAATTGAATATGTTGTTGTGAGAAAGAAACAAAACAAAATATATTAGGATAAGGTGAAGAAAAGTCTTAGAACCAGCAAAAGCTTCAGCAAGAAAATTGAAATATTAAGAAAAGGAAAAAGTAGAGAACTAGCTAACCTCAGATACTGTAACGAAACAAAATCTAACTCCACAGCTTTGGAGAATCTTATGTCGATGAAGATTTAAGAAGAGGTCATTCTTCAGCTAAATCTACGTTAGTTAAGTGTGAAAAAGGTCACATAATTTCATCAATTCTTAGGGACATTTAATAAGGGAATACGTTTTTTGTTTAAAGAAGCTTTCCTAAATTGAAAAATTAATGATTACTTTGTAGCTTTAAAGCCTACTTTCATAAGACAATAGAAAATGACTCATCAGAATATCTCCATTTGTTGCTGTCACGAAAACATTCAAGCAATTCATAATGTAGTAACTGGTGCATTTCCTGCATTAAACATTCCTGAAAAGGATTTAACGACTTTGTCTGCCGAGATACATGATAATTAGAATTTATTAATTCAGAATGTCTAATTTGTGGAGATAACATCGAAGATTATTTAAAACGGTCCATAATAGAGAACTTCTTATCAGTTATTGTAAATAGCAAAACGTTGATACACATTTTGCTATTGACAAAACGTTTATCAACATCTTCTCAATGCTGTTACTTTTTCAAAACGTTTAACAACGTTTTAAAAAAGAAACAGTTAAAGAAACCATTTCTGATTTTTTTA
Source organism: Maratus speciosus (assembly GCA_963932465.1). Lineage (NCBI taxonomy): Eukaryota > Metazoa > Arthropoda > Arachnida > Araneae > Salticidae > Maratus > Maratus speciosus. The sequence goes on along the minus strand of OZ010791.1, from coordinate 316,478,576 downwards.
AAAATTTCAAAAGCAACTAAATCCATTTCTGTGGTATACATGAATTGAAAATTGTACAAGGGATTATTTTCGTAATGCCAAAAAAAAAAAAAATAACCATTTCTCAAAGAATAGTTTTGCCATAGGATTTTCTGGAAACTGTTTTATTTTCAGGCCAAGACGAAATTTTGGTATGAAATACTACATTACTGGTCAAATCCACAAGAGACTGTATTTTCAGCTTTTTATTTAGTATGATCCCAATAAAGTAAAATCTTATGCTATTACTTTAGACAATATAACTCTTAATCATTTTTTTGTAAATGCTTTCGCATGTAAAATTTCAACATTGCATCTTTAATTAAATTTGTATTTTCCTAAAATGTACCTGTTTTACTTTTTTATATGATGGTTGTGCTTTCCAATTTAAACAAAAATATAACTATGCAAATATGCCTGCAATGAAACAAACTCCTTTCTTAATTAACTTAATTGGGCATAATTTTTTTCTTTTAAATACTCCTGGAATAGATGCTCTAGATTTATTTTGTGTTGTTGTATAATGATATATATGGAATGAAGTGCGTGCTAAATAAGCAATTCTAAGATATACTGCTTATATTGTAAAAAGAAATAAAACCATAAAGTTTCATTACTTTGCAAGAAAATACCAACAGCGAAGGGCATTCAACGAATACAATTTGTTAAAACAATAAAAAATGACACTATCTACTACAAACCTTACACTAACTTGATTCGTACAAAGAAATTGTGTTTCATTAAGTAACTCATGATACAAGAGAAGTTGCAAGTGATATTATTGATAATGAAGACAATGAATTATTATGTTAAGTAGCAGAAGCTGAGAGGTTGCTATGTGATTATAGTGTTTGTTAATTTTAGAATTTTTTACATTATTTTATATTATTTTAAAATTAAACCATCATTAAAAGTTGTTCTGTATGGAAAATAATTTTTAAACTTATTTTAATTATTTTGTTTAGTATTTAAACTGAATTTTTGCTAAAATTACATTATGGACAAAATGTCATAAGAGTAACACTTAGCATTTTTCAAAATCAAATGTAACTAATTCATGTGTTGTCAGATGAGTTCAATGATTAATGCTTTTTAAAAAGATATAGTTACTCTGCTATATTCTGTAAATTTTATTTCTATAGTCTCATATAATTCACAGAATTTCTGCGTCAAACACAATTTTTGAAAATTTATTATCTTGGCAAGTGAATTTTTTTTGTTACAAATTGCACATGGTTCACGAGAGTAGAGCACATGTATTTTTAAGTGGTTGCATCAAATATATCCTAAATATATTTTGTAGATAAAGAATTGGAAATATTTATGGAAATTTGCTCTGGTGGCCACAAGAGTAACAGTGGACGTTCCCATATATGTTTGAAGTAAATTTTAATGATATTATACAGGATGTCTCGAAATTCACACAAGCAGTAATTTCGATAGAAAACACTGGTTTAAAATTAAAAATTGTAATTCGTTTTTTGATTTATAAAATATACAGCGTAGGGTTATGTATGAAATAGCGTATCGGGTAAATGGCTTCCAAGGGTTTGCTGGATGTCCCAAAATTCACGCAAGATTTTAATTTTGATTCATTAGTTTCTAAATTACAAGATTTAGATGTAGACGACATGTGGTTTCAACAAGACGGTGTCACATGCCATACAGCACGAGAAACCCGTCAATTACTGCATGAGTCATTTGATGTAATTTTCCTTTTTGGTGATCAGAATTTGCCGCTATGCTACTAGGTTGAGCAAAAAGTTCTGGGAAACTTGAAAAAATTGCGTTGTTATGCGCAAATTAACAACAAAAGAAACAAGGGTTATTCTTTAAAGTAGAGATCATCATAGTCCACGACTTTCTGCCACCGTTCTGCCAGATTCCGGATTTGCTGGCTAAGTTTGTCGCCGTTACCAGCACCTTCAACCTCATTAATCTCATGGATGTCTTTCAGAAAAGTTAAGCCTTTTCTCTAATAATGCTGGGTCAACACACGCAAATCATCTTTGTTCAATAGGTATTTTGAAGCCAAAGTTCCTGTACTCCTAGAAATATACCACTAGTACTCCTATATACGATACAAATTCTGGTTACTATTAGATTAAAAATTTCCCAGAACTTTTTGCTCAACCTAATATTTAACACCTTCGGACTTTTTTCTTTGGTTTTTTTGAAGTCTAAGGTATATGTCAACAAGTCCACGATCAATTACGCCTTGAAAGAGGAAATTGAGCCCTGTATGAATGAAATTAAACACATTTATGCAAAACGGTCGTGGAAAATGTGAACAAAAGTGTGTGTATGTGCCAGCAAAGCCGTGGAGGCCATTTACTCGATATGCTATTCCATACATAACATATACTGTACACTTTATGAATGTATAAAAGTTCGCAATTTTCAATTATACACCTATGTTTTCTATCAAAATTACTTATTGCGTGAATTTGCGTACACCCACTATTATTGGTTGTGGGTTTCATTGGTTTGGCCTTTGTGAATAAAAAAATGAGTCTAAATATTTTTTTTTCCTACTCGATACAGTGATCTGAAATAGCTTAATTTGCCATCGCTCGGATACAGAAACAAAAGGTGGACTACCTCATGTTTGAAATGCTGATACAAAGATATCTTGATTCATGATACAGATGCATGATGATTCATGCAGATGTAAACATTAATTTGTAGTGATTTGAGATTACGTTTTGTTGAAAATGTGCTGAGATATTTGTGCTGTTGGATTTTTTCAGTTTTTTACTGTTTTTTGATTATAAACACTTACAGTATTTATCGTTATTATTTTTTTGGAGTTAAAAATGATATTGGATTATTATGATATTACGAAAAGGTTTCCGATTGGAAAATAGCATTATACTGGAAAAATGCTTTTTACATATTACAGTTTTTAATTTAAGAAGTGAAACTTTTGAAAGATTTTTTTATTACTAATATTTAAATTATTATTTAAAAATGTAAACCGTCATACGATTTTTTTCAGATTTATTTAACGTATACCTAATTTCTACAATCAATAGCAATTTCTTATATCATATGGCAAGATTTTTGAGACGTTGTTAAATCTAATAATGCATTTAATTCATCTATTGTAGTTTGTTGTTGTTTAATAGTATAATTATAAAATACTAATTACTATTTTTAGAGATTTTCCAATTGGTATATTCATAAAAAAATGTATGTATGTAAGTAAATTTATGATTTTAAATTTTCGAGATTGAGTAATATCAAAAAATTTAATTATAGACATTCTGAATCAGTTATTAAATTTCCTTCTATTGTAAACGGATTTTCTACGTTTATCATACACGTAATTATTGGCATTAAAAAATAAAACATGAAATTTAAGCATTGAAATAAATTGTTTTTTATGCCGGAAATGATGCTTTTGGATAAAACTGCTTTAGTATATTTTTTAAAATGTTCGTATTATCACTTATATAATATGGGATTGAATATTTTTTTCAAGGCATTGGTAACTAATGTGTATTCAATTCTTTTCTTTTTATATTTCCTTCTTTTTCTCTATTTACTAGATCAATCTTTTCTTATAAATCAAATGAAATCTATTTAGCTTATATTCACAAAATACAATATATACCGGAATAAAAAATTTAAATTAAATGTGGCTTTTCATGACGTTGCATAAATAAGCATTGTATTAATATCCCTTTTTCAGCAATAGCGGAAGAAAATTCGAAATCATGATTAAGTTAAGGAACATGTATAAGAGGAAAATATATACATATTCCAGAGAATATAAAAATTTAGACTCCATGTTCATATTTAATAAAACAGACAAATCACAAGACATGAATAAAATTTTTACACATTCTTAATAGTTAGATCAAGCTTAGAACGTATTAAACAAATATGTGAGTTGATAAGCATTGTTTTTTAAATGGAAAAATAAAAAAAATATTTTAGAACAATAGGACTCTGCAAAATAGCAATACTTTTCTGAAAAGTACTGTAAATAGATAAGATTTTACATTTAAAACAAACATTAGAATGAAATAACACATTGTTAATCATGTAACACCACCTATTAAATAATTATTAATAAAACTTTAAAAGTAACTAAAATACAGTAAATAATAACGTATAATTTGATTTAAATTCATTAGCTATGAATACTGAGATCTAAATATTTAAAATTTGAATTACACATGAAAAAAAAAAAAGAAAAAAAAAGAACATAATTAACGTACATCACGGAAATGTTTAAAATACATCTTAATAAGAATCTGAAAAGAAAGAAACAATACTAAAGGATTAATATTTTGGTTAATCACTTGCCCTTATGAGCATTTTAAAATATCTTTGTAGGGCATGCAATTAAAGCAAACATAAGGGATAAGATTGGAATAAAATATTATAGTTTACTTCTGTCAGTAATCTAATTTTATTCATATGAAACTTTAATTGAATTTTTCCTTAAAAGTTCAATTAATGTTGCAAACTATGAATTAAATAAATATTGCCAGTAAAATATTTTATTTCAAACTTTACCAAGCTTGTATCTATTTCCATTCCATGCTCTAAAAGACATGATTTTTTAAAAATGACCATTAAAGCAACATAAAAAAAATTCACTCCATAAAAAATGAACATTCACTCCAATGAAAGAGTGAGTATTCACTCTTATCAGGGATAGAAAAAAGCACTCGTTTTGCAAGATTGAATTGTCACTCCTCCGAAAGAGTGATGTTCCCCCTTTTTAGAGTGATTATTCATTCCCGGGTGTAAGTAATGACTCTTTCAGAGAGTTAACAATTCCATATTTACTCAGAGTGAATAGTCACTCTAAAGAGGTTGGGTTATATTTTGACTCTGCGATAGAGTGAATAGTTGCTCTCTTTTATTTAGAGGGTACAGGTAACATAAAATATGTTCAATTGTTCTTGTTTTTAATGCGGTGAAACTGTAGATTTCTTATAAATCAACATCTATATTTAGAATATAAAACAATTACAACTCATCTTAATTCTGATATTCATATAGTAATGAGAGTACAAAACCAGATTTCACAGAATTTATTTATTTTTTTTTTATTTAAAGAAAAACTACTATAAATTTATTTAATTTAAAAGAAATCATTGAAATAATAGAATTTTTTCTCGAGAAAGATTGGTAAAATTTTAACAAATAAATGTCTTGAGTGACAATAAATCTAACAATCCTCTAGAGAGTGTAGATACTACAATTTATTTGAAAAAAAGTTCCATGTTCAGCTTAGAGGATTTCTACACATTTTTTTTTAAAAAGCGGTTTATCGCAAAAGCACTAATATAAATTTTAGTTTCTTGAAACTTGGAAATAGTAAAGAAAGTTGTATGTAAGTATTTACTTGTGTATTAAAAATATGTATATAATATATTTAGTATATAGGGTAACTCTGGGATAGATGGCCATAGAGGAGAGATGGCCAGTCTAAATATTTCCAAAACTTGATCATAGATTACTGAATAAACTTTGTTTGTATGGAATAGTTCAACGAGATTATTTATTTCGACGTGTAGTTGTGTTTTTTTGATTATAAATAATAAGTGTAATTTTAATGTTTAATTAATTTAGTGGTTAAATATTTTTTGGACTTAGGTATCTGAATGTTTTACAATACGTACGTTATATATATATATTTACTATATGGACTTTTAATGCACGTATATAAACTAATCTTTACTTCTAAGCCTAAAACAAAGGCGTACAATGGCTATTGATGCTTTAAATAGGGCGACCATCAGTCCTTCAATTTTAGGAGAGATGGCCACATGAAATCTAGGAGAGAGGTCCACCTTTAATCAATATTTAAAAATTATACGGAGTAATGATTTTAACTAAATATAATTAAATTTAAAATAAATATATAACGTTTATGTTTATGAGTATATTAATTGATATAATTATTTAAATTTTAATTAATATAAATATTTTAATAATAATAATAATAATGCAATAAGACCTAATGATTTATTTGTTTCAGAAAATAATGAAAGAAGTCGGAAACTTTCATAACAGAAACTGATAAAGTTGATAAACAAAATAAATTAACTTAATAAGCCTAAAATTAACACGAGAAAAAAAAACACGACATTTCCAGTAGCGAAGAAAACGAAATGTATTTAAATTATCAGATTCCACAGATTCCGAGTAAATAGAATTCGATTAGGATCACTGTGTTGGTTGTGCAAAACAATATAATATCGCATTCAAAAAGGATGTCTGGATACAATACATAAGATACCTGAAGTGGTTCCATGAAATGTGTACAAATTATCCAGACCTTTGCCAAACATGTGGTACGATTTTACGAAAAGTGAAGTATTGAAATTATGCTTCAAATTTTATATTCGAGTTTTATTCACTCATTTTCCATCATATAACTGCATCTTTACAAATTGCTATATGTTTTTCATGATTAACTATAGAAATGTGTTATTTTTTTGCTATTTAACTTCACTTTTACTTTCTGGTATTGGATGGCCATCACTCCTCGTCTTTAAGGAGAGATGGCCATCTGCCATTTTAATTTCAATGTTGTTTAACACTTTTTGTTTTCAATATTTAATTATCTTTTGCATAAAATATTATGAGTATATGTATAAGAATTTTAAATATGCATAAATATTTCTTGTCTTTGCATTCTAAGAATTTTTATTTCAATTTTTAAAAACTATGGCCATCTATCCTAGAGTTATCCTACATATACACATATGTGTGTGTATGTAAGTATGTAATGAATGAGATATAGGCACTTGTATCTGTATACGAGATAAAAAACAGGTTGTTTATAAATAAATTAAAATTCAGTATCTGGTAGTAAAATAATAAACATTTTTGTAAGTATAGAAAACTGAAATAAGTAGGTTTTAAGTTGGCTATTACAAAAAAATTACATCAAGGAACAAGACGCTGTTTAATGCATTTAAAACGGATTCAGAGTGTATGAATACAACTGATAAACCTTGAATTTTCTCCTGGTAATGTATAATTGAACTGTGTTATCATGATCTGAAATCCCACGGCATTCTTTATATTTACAAAATTGAATAAAATATGTCCAATATTTTTTTTTTAAGTTTTTGAAAATAAATCTTTCATTACTATATTTATTTATGTCAATTGCTGATAAAATAAGAGAAATTCTTTCTGCAAGTCTATTTGATATTTACTGTTTAGCGATGTGTTAGTTTATTTACTTGTAGGAGAATCATTAAGTCAATCAAAATTAATCAATTATCAGATTTAAATTACAGTCCACGTATATAAACCTTGACCATGCTTCATAATATATGCAATTTAACAAAGGATTTCTGGTGAGATTTCTTAAATAGACATTTTGATCATTCACCTTTTCTCTAAATACTCGCTCCTATTAAATTTTATTAATATTGTGAAACAATCAGCCGCTTTGTTGCTAACCTTATTTTATATTTATCCATTTTAAAATAAGCAAATATTTTAAATAATGTCACTAATAATATTAGGGAATCCACGTGTGTAAAATTACACTTCAAATTTTACCGCATAATAATAATTATTTTAATAAGTCGTAAGATCTGGAAAATTTCTCATTCGTTAACTATGCTCAGTTAACTTTGCAGACTAGTCAGGATAATAGGATCAATTAAACAATTTAAATTTTCTTTAATATATCATGGCTTTTAAATTAATTACATTGCAGTATCTTAAAATCCAGCTTTAACCGCAAGCTAAAATTACGAAATACTTATCGATTCAATATGTTTCTCTTTTTCTCTAAACAAATAACTGAAAATTATTGAATATTGATACTGTAAGTAGGAAAAAAATACTTTAACATTTTTTTCATGACTGATTAATTAATTTTACTTCATTTAGTATTTCAGTAATGTGAAAAAAGAAACTATATAGAACCCTTTTCTTTATTAATAAAACTTACCTGACAAAGTGATATTTTTCTGAAATTAAAGAATAAATTAAATTGATATCTCTTTTAAATTAAAATGTTTCTTACGAAGTCAGAGATAAGTCAAGAATGTATCTTATTTATCAATTAATTATGTATATTATTGTGGTCCTTATTTACATATTTTTCTTGGGAGGGGGGGAGGGGACATCAAATTGCAACATCCGTACATTTGTCTTAATGCGTTATAAAAAAAAAACTGTGGGTGCAAAATTAGAATTCATTTGAACATGATGAACAAGTGCCTCACTGACACTGAAAATTAAGAATGGTTAATTTTTTTTCAAATCTTTGAAAATTCAGTTCACCTTATCTGCAAAATCCATTCAAAGCTTATCAAATTAACTTTACCTTGAAATAAAATTAAAAAGTATGCATTTTAAACCATTTTATGCCTCAAAATTACGATAAGAGAATAAAGAAATTGGATATTTATTGCGATAGTCTTCACTGTGTTTAAAATATATTTTTTTAGGTTTATCTTTGGTAAACTGAGAATAAAGATATTTTTTACACCTCTTTCTGCTGTTTCACTAACAACTATCGTTATTTTTTCTTTTTGCAATTAACATCAGAGATATTATTTTTTATACAATTGTTAAAGGAATTTTTGCAATGGCGACAATTAACCCTTTATATCACCGCGTTGCATATTAGTAATATACCCCAAACTCAATGTTACATATACAATGGACATTAACAGACGTATATATTTATTGCTGGTATCTTCCAACACATCAGTTAATATAAATTGTTCGTAGAATTAAAAGACGAGAATATTGAGATAGTTTTCATTCCAAAATTTTATATATTATATATTTATATTATATATATACTAGGGGGCTCAGACCCCTGCTCGCTAATGCTCGCTAATGCAATAATTTTAGTAACAGTGTTTTAGTGTCTTTCGATTATCCGTCTATTTCAATTATCCGCCATATCGTCGGTCCGGTGAGTGACGGATCACCGGAAGTTTACTGTACACTCTTTTTTTTATGTGGTTATATGTGCACATGGTGTTCCTTAAGATCATTCAGATTTTTAAAAAATCACACAAATAAACAAAGTGTGGTATTAGAATGTACTTTGCATTATAATACTTGTCGAAAAGTGGAACGTATCCTAGGGAAAGTGAAAAAAGTTATGAGCCCTAAGTCCGCTCATTTACAGAAACATATAAAAGTTTAACAAATTCACACGTATCAGCGTAATGTATGCACCATAAAAACATGGTACATACCCTTTTGAAGTAAAAAATATTGATTTCTTTTGCTACAAACAGTCCAACATTTAGAAAAGTAATATGGTGCAAACCACACTCAAAAAAAAAAAAAAAAAAAAAAAAATGCAATTTTGAAATTTGAACGTGGTTATGGGACATCCTCTACATCTGAAATACATAAATATCGTAAAATATTCATATATACGCCCTTACAATGGATTTCTATGCATAAAAAAGTATAGTATTTTTTTTCAAATAAATGAATGTAATAATGTTTAATGAGGATGCTTCAATAGTTCTAATCCACAACACAACGATTGCTAATAAAAATTATTTTCTTTTATGATCTGGATGCTTTATCATAAATGGCTCTACATGTTTTAAGCGATTTAAAATAATAAAGAACTTAAAAAATGTATTGCAATTTTGCTATTGTTACTTAAAAAAAAAATAAATGTATTTTTCCCCCACTTCTATTTCCGTTATAAAAATAAAACTTCATTGAATATTGTTCATTCTTAGATCTTTTTTATTCCAGTTTACTAAGAAATTCTGGTATTTAACTCAAAATTTCAATTAGAAGATTAAATTGTGGAAAATATATTATAAAAAGAATTGCTGTGTTCAAATTATTAACCTTTTATTTAAAAAACAAAACAAAACCCTGTAAATATTATTTTATGTTTTAATACAGAAATATTTCAAAAGGATATACGAAAAAAATCTAAATGTGATAATGTATAACTAGTCAGATATTTAAACAAATAAACCTGAAATAATTGTAGAAATCAGGGGGGTGGGGGATCCTGTTTCAAGCGTAAATGTTTTACCACTTTCCAACGCATTCAGAGAACTTTAAGAAAAAGTCACCGTTTATTTAAAAGCTCGATTCCAGAAATTACAATATATAGCCCATGTATTTTAATTCTTTTGGAAAGTCCTTATATGATCTACAGAACACATAAAATATATAGTATGCTCAAATTTAATTCAGTTAGAAAATGCACAAGGTACTAGAAAATTCCTCTTCATCAATTTCCATCAAAAACTGAAGTATGCTCAAGTAGTATGCAAAAAATTAGTTAAATTTAAAAACGCCCACCACAAGCGAAAAAGTACTACCAGACATTATCGATCATACGCAATACTGTAACCAATTCCTTTTGTGCGTCCGTGCAAATGTACAATAAATATTATGCGTACCATATTCTATGGTAAACATCTTGTGGTGAACCTCAGTGTTGTATATCAATTTAAACATGTTTGAAATTGTGTAACGCTATTAAAATAAGTTTCAAACCATTTTTCCACATGCACCATAATGTAACGAAATTGCTTTGAGTGTCCCTTAAACAGACTATAAATGAGACACAATTTATTTTCAATAGTGAACATACAATAGTAATCCAAAATAATATATATCAATTTTCAAATTTCGAGTGTATTTACTCGAATTAAATTACGGAGAGATAGACCGATGGCGAGTCGAATGGAAGTCATAAACACTTCTTGACCATGATGGAAAGTATTATAATATGAATTAAATCTAAATCTAAATAATCTTATGGATAAAAGCCTGAAAAGAAAATGAAGCACGTCATGACGACCGTTAGAAGATAGTACGCGTAAAAAATAAATTTCGTTCGCGCTACTTTTAAATTCCACTCGTATTCCTGTATAATCTTAATTGCTCAATATGTCTTTATTATAATGTTCATAAAGATGTCTAGCCAGATCACACAAATTAATAGTTAACCTATTAACGCCCAAATTAACAACTTTTGAAATTTATTCTTCAAATTGATATATATGGGTAGAAATGCATAAATTAAGAGCATTTGAAAAGCATTTTGAAAAAAATCAACTGTAACCATATTTTTTAAGCCGTCCTCATTTGATGACGCTGGGCGTTTGTATGTAAAAATCTCAAATTTTTAAAAATGAAAATTTTTTATATAAAGTTATTTAGTTTTAATATATAAGCAAACTAATGGGCAAAATAATGTAAAAAATGAAAATTTATTTTTAGATAAATAAGAAAACTTTTTTTTTTACATTTTTAAAATTGATTTTTAGTGTAAAAAAGAGGAAAACATTGTATGCATAATGTTGTATTGCATTTCATACATATATTCTTGGCTTTGAAGAACAGTTATCTTATCCGCAACGAATTTGTTTCTCCCTTTTGCCAATAACATGCTATATTTTGTCGAATTTTATGCCTGGAACCATGGATCTTTTTAGAAATGTCATAGCCATTTACAACAGCCATATCAAATCAGACTAGTAATAAAGCAAAAATACCATTTCTTTCCTCTTATGGCTATGGAATATTTCTTATAGCATGAGGCTGATTCACTTTCATCATTTTATTTTCTACAGTCCATCCTTGTACTGGAAATAACGGCAATATGGTATAAAAATTAGTGGCCAAAGAAACACGCTTATTGTTCTTCCCTTTAAAAACAAGAATTTCATTTGTTTTGTCTAATTTACTATCGTAAAACCTTCTCTCGTTTTTACTCATTTTTTTATCATCCATTATTGGGCATTTTTCAGTACGATTTTCTCGTATTATCCCACAATCTCTGAACTGCATTTCTTTCAGTTTTTTTAGCAATATGTGATTGGTAAAGAAGTTATAAACACGACGGCTCTTTGTATCTTCAACATAAGATTTATTTAACACCACTCTTGTACCTAAAGGAAGTTTGTCAGATTCATAAGTATTTGAATCTTTTCCTCAATACAGTGTAAAATTGGAACATTAACAATCGTTGCCACACACAGCCCAGAGTTTATAGCCAAGTCTAATACGTTTAGATTTTATAAACTGTTTTAGTGTATGACGATCATAATACCGAACGATCATTTAGTCAATAGACACATTTTCATGGAAAATGCCCTATTACTGAAAATTCTTGGAAAACATTTCTAACAAGGGACATATTTTAAATGATTTATCATGTTTGTTATACTAATGTAATTTATTATCTTGGAAATGTAATAATCTCTTGAGCTCTGTAGTAAGTAGAAATTTCCAGTCATCTCATCCTTCACTATTGTTACTCCTAAATCATCTGCTTCTACCCATTATTCCCGTTCACTTGGTGAAGTATGACAAACCGAAAGTATCAGAAATCCTATATAAGTTTTTATTTCGTCTTTAGTCACATTATTTTACAATTTATTTTTCACTTCGTGAACATATCGATTAGTTTCTTCTGCGATCATATCATAAACACATTCAGTAAAGAATTCTTCAAACAGCTCAACTGGAGTCGTATTATTAGTTTCCGCTGCCAATGTATCCGAATTTCTCTTAGAAGAATTTTTCAAAGTTTCGAATGTGTAAGACTGGGTTTCATTTGTCTATCCAACTGATATTATTATTTTACGTTTACGTGATTTTTTTCTTTTTTTTATCCGAAATAATAGAGTTGTCATTATCATCTTGTAATGTAATTTCCATTGCACCGGAAAAATCTGATACAACCGGAGTACCCAAAGTATCATCATCGAACTGTTCTTCATCTGTTAGATCATCTACAACTGGAGGATATAATATAATATATGTTTCTATTTCTTCTGAAAAAGATAAGCAGTTGCCTCTTCTAAGCTTTTAAAAACTTTTTTTCTACTCATTTTTCATCTTTCTTTTATAGTTTACATACAACAACAAAAAAAAATACAATACAGAAGTATAAAAAATACACAACGTGATTACAAAAAAACTGGGAAATTATACTGTACCTTTCCTGCGCATTTTTACTTAGTTCCAAAGAAATCGCATGTATTATATTGTGTGATGCTTCCATCTATCATACCAACTTGTAAATAAAAGAATATTTTTAAATTTAATATAGGAAATAAAACTTTTTTACAGCGTCATCAAATGAGGACGCTGGGTGCTAATGGGTTAACGGATTATTATAGCTTCCTTACTTTATTAACTGTTTTCTCCATTCAAATTTATAGTTGCATAGTATCTTTATTCACTCTATCGGGCGTATTTTCTTTCTTGTGAAGATCCAGCTTTATATTTTGAAATAGACGTATTTTTAGTGTTTTATCTATAACCAAAACAGAGGTGCTCCTAACCAATTTATCCTGAACAGAAATCTCTGGTATCAAATTATAAAAATATGAAACCTGTTGAAACAAGTAAATCATGTAAACAAAAAGATGAAAAAAGGAACAATGAAAGATTAACAACGCATATTAAGCAACCATCAACACCGATATGGTGTATATCACCATTCCAAGCTGTAACCCTGGCTGAGTATTGCAGTATATGTTTTTGCTACTAATCTCTTTCCTAAGTAGAAGGCCCTGGACTTTTATTTTTTAATTTCCTGGATGTATATTCCACTTCTTTGTGCTAAGAAAATTTATCTTGTGCTGTATGTTTCTTTATTATAATGTTCATAAACATGTCTAGCCAGATCACACAAATTAATAGTTAACGGATAATTATAGCTTCCTTACCTTATGTACTGTTTTCTCCATTCAAATTTACACTTGCATAGTAACTTTATTCACTCTATCAGGCGTATTTTCTTTCTTATGAATGTCCAGCTTTGTATTTTGAAATAGACGTATTTTTAGTGTTTTATCTATTACCAAAACTGAGGTGCTCCTAATCAATTTATCCTGAACAGACATCTCTGGTATCAAATTATCAAAATATGAAGCCAGTTGAAACAAGTAAATCATGTAAACAAAAAGATGAAAATAGGAACAATGAAAGATTAACAACGGATATTAAACAACCATCAACACTGATATGGTGTAGATCACCATTTCAAGCTGTAACCCTGGCTGAGTGTTGCAGTATATGCTTTTGCTACTAATCGCTTTCCTAAGCAGAAGGCCGTGGACTTTTATTTTTTAATTTCCTTGATGTATATTCCACTTCTTTGTGCTAAGAAAATTTATCTCGTGCTGTACGTTTCTTAACTGCAACGATTTAAAATCCTATAGATATGTACAGGAGTCTGAAGATATGTATACAGCCTACTAAGGAACAATGGCCATTATTTGTTTAAGGGGATCCGGGACACATTTTAAAATAATTTTTATTTATTGAGTTAAAATTCTGAATTTTTTTGTGATGGTTAACCTTATCCATTGTAAATAAAATCACATGATAAAACATCTCGGAATTAAAAAAAATTAAATTTAAAATTTATTAAAGAATTTAAAATCGTTTATAACTCGAAATATTTTTTATAGAATTTCAATTTGTTTTCACTTAAATAAACAGAAATATATAAGTTTAAATTTTGATTCAGCATTTTTAAAAATATTAATTTATAAAAAAATTAAAAATATTTAACGAAAAATTTTCAAAAAACAGTGGTGCAACTTAAAAAAAAAAATCATATTTTCAAAAGTAAATATTTTTTTCAAATATGCTGAATCAAAATTAAAGTAAAACTATTGAAAAAGATATGTTCCAAGTTTGAACTCTGTATCTTTAACGGTTCTCGAGTTATAAGAATTTAAATTTGAGAAATGGTGAAAAAACTTATCATGAAGAAAAACGGATTTTTACAAGAAGTCGTTTCCATGACAGCCATTGCTTGAAAGCTAGATTTTCAAAACAAACCAAAACGAAAAAAATTAATATTTTTTGTTCTAATTCAAATAGAAACATGATTTAAATTTCATTTTAAGTAGGAAAAAAAGAGAAATATTTTATGAAATAAAATGCTTTTGCAAAATTTGATGATTTTTGTGTCCACGACCTCTTTAATACTGAAATATCTTATATAATGAAAAAAAATAAAAAAATCGCATAATATGAACTTTGTATATCGCCTTATATATTATACTAATATAGATACTATTGTGTTTTTACATTATATGTTTCATGTTTGATCTACACTAAAATTATCTATTATATGTAAATATTAATTATATAAGATTATTATATGATATACACTATCCAAATAATATTTTTTTAATGTTCCGACTCTGTAAATAAGATCTTTTATTAGATATTGTGCAGGTATTAAACTTAATGAAAAATGGGAAGATAAGAATTAATAACAAATAATACAAAAAAAATATCGCGCTTGTTGTATATTTTCAGTGAAGTTCAGATGTCCCTGTAAATTTTCAATGATTAATTATCATATAAGTTAATACTGATTCCGTATAACCAGTTTTTGCTTAATTTATTATTCACTTATGTGAAGAACGTAAATAAACTTAAATCGTATTGAACGTAAATTTATCTTACTTTTTTCTCTTACTAAAAAGTATTAAGTTTTCGTATTATGCAAAGAAATACTGACCACTGATAGAAAAAAAAGTGGAAATATTTAATAGATTAAGTTTATACTCAATTTATAAAAACATTGTAAACACAGTTATTCTAAAGTCTGATTAAACACAAACTATAAAAAATATCACATTTTATAAGAATAACTTTGTATGAGAATTTTCTTTTTTATCGTTAAATATGCAAAAAAGTAGTGTACTTTTTTTTTTTTATCTCATATTTGAGCATGACATTGAGGTACTTTGCTTATTGTATAAACTTTTCCAAGATACAGAAAACAATAATGTGTAAGAACACAGCTCACCCATAATCAACGAAAATCTTGAAGCGGGAATAACGCCTGAAGCGCATAAATGATATTTTTCCATGTCATTAGTATCAACTAGAAAAGATACATTTTCCGATAATGTTTAGGATACTATTTTTTTTTCTGCAGTCTTTGGTTCTATATATTGCCTTCGTTTTAAAAACTTTTGAATTTTAATATCTGAGCATAAACTTATTTTAATATCGACGTTTACCTTAAGTAGTGGATAACAGATTTTAATATCGATGTTTACCTTAAGTAGTGGATAGCAGATTTTGAGGATACGGAGCTTGTTTACCTATAAGTAAGCATCACCCATTTAAAAACGAGTAAATTAAACTTCAGCTTTTCAAAAAGGTTTTCAACTCTCATTACATTGTATTACAAAATTAATGGATAATGGGAGAGGGATATTAAATGAATACCAAAATTTTTTTCAAAGTTGTATATTCGATTTTATAAATTTACGAAATGTGATTATCTATTCAAATATATTCAGAAGCTATTACAGAAAACAATTCTAGCCATAAAATTAATGAGTATTTTTATGCACATTTCAATTGCACAATCCGGGGGAAAAAGTTATCATATCTACTAAATCAGCGGTAAACCATGGGGTAAAAATGTGACTGCAAACTAACTAATCGATTAAAAATAACGCCTAATGATTATTGCTGTACTGAAATTTTGCCTAAGAAGTCATCTACGTATAAAATTGCAACAAATCTTAAAATGTTCAAAAAACTAACACCCTATTTCGACATCATATTTAGATTTGAAGGTAAATTTGTCCTTTAGTAACAAACAGGAACTCATGATTGTTACTAAAGGACAACCGAATGTTATAATCATTTACCGTCATTACAGAATAAATAGTACTGTGGGTAGTTTTTATTATAACTCAAAAGGTGAAATAAGCGTTAATTTCGGATTCTTATATTTGAAGCTTCTAGAAATCGACTTCTTTAAAAAAATTCAAATATATTTTTTAAACTAATTTAAAAATATGTATAACTTCCAACTACATTTTCAAAACAAAATATGAATCTATAACGTTTTTTAACAGAAATCAATTTCAAGAAGTTACAAGAATGTGAATCCAAAATTGCACTTCCTTAACAAGTAGTTTTTGAGATATGCCCAAAAATCTATTTCACTGTAACACTATTTTGCAACAACTACACTGAATTAATCATTAGAAGTTCCAAATTTTAAACCTGCATTATCCCTAAACCATTTGACTGTTTGGTATCCGCAGGTAAACTTTAACGAAAAATTCAAATATGATATCAAAATTAGGTGTAAGTATTGAAAAGTTTAAAATTTGTAGCAAATTTTATATGTAGACAACCTCTAAACAGAAATTACATATAGAATTAATTAGTAGCCATTATTATTAATCGATTGGTACAAGTCACATATTTATACGACGAGTAGTGACAGAGTTAGTGGGGAGTGATCATTTTTTTCACAGGAGTGTAAAAATGGCATTCTATACAGTTTTAACATAAAATTTATCTAAATATTTAAAAATTGTTTATAAAATTTCTTTGTTTCTTGGAAAATATTGATGCAGGGTTTCGCAGTAATAAAACAACTGCGATAGAAAAAAATCAAAATGTACTTCATAAAACATGCTCAAATTAAACATGACTAATTTATAAACATTATTTACCCACTTATTTTGAAAAACTCACCTCTGCATTTTCTTCAAAATAAATAAATAAACAAACAAATATAAATAAAATAAATAAATAAAGGAATTTTTATTTTTTTCGCCTGATTTTTCTCTGAATAGCTGAATTGGATTGTATATGACTGTAGATTCAGTAAAAATATTAATTTATTATTCAGCTAAAATTATCAAAATTATCAAATAATTTATGAGAAAGATTTATCACAATTAGTCTTGGACGAAAGAAAAGCTTAGTGTACTACATAAAGTATTACGTAAGAAAAGACTCCATTTTATTAAAATCTTTTCCATTTCTCTTTTCAAACAAACATGCAAAAACACAGTACATCTGTTTTATCTAAAATTTGAACACAACATTTATATATTCTCTTTATGGTATAAATTTTCACAAGTTGCAGAAGCAATAATATGTAAGGACATATCTGGACTATAATCTCCGAAAACCCTAAGAAGGAAATAACGCCAGTGAGCGGTGAAATGATGTTTGCCCATGTCATTAGTGTCAACTAGAAAATAATACATTTTCAGATAATGTGTAATATTCTTTTCTTTTATAGAATCTAGTTCTATATATTCTTTATCTTATTTGTGGAATTTTTTTAATACCCATATCTCAGAAGAAGATTGTCTCGTATCGATGTTTACTTTATGCATTGGAAAACATATTTTAAAGTCACGGATCTTGATTATTTACAAGCATGTGTCACACTTAAAAATGAGAAAATAAACTTTATACTATCAAAAATGTTTTTATCTTATTCCATGCCTCAATAACGTTTTATTAAACGTTTTGCTTCCTATTAATATATTATGATAAATATGCCAAACTATTGGAAAAACTGCAAAGAAACAAAGCTTTAATAGTTTAAGAATTATAGAAAATTTAAACTATCAGCAGGAATTTCCCCAAATTTAACATTAACCCTTAATATACCAAGGGGGGGGGGGTTCTACTGAGGACCCCATAATGTCATTTTTGGGATATTGCCGTATCTGTAATAACTATTGTATTCCTAAATTTTCTGTGTCCAGAATGGATTCAACATAAATAATGTGTAATTTGTCAATAATGTCTGCTCTGAATGCAAACATTTCATATGTGAGAAACACAGGAATACAACCACCACTGTGATATGTGCTAACGACTGTAGTGATGGCAACATATAGTGATGCTTTGTAAGTTTTGCTATCATAGTAAAATGATGTAACCTTTTGTAAATGTACTCATTGTAATAGATTTATTGGCTAACTACCTTTGATAGATATATATTTTTTATGTACACTGCACCCTTACTAGAACATATCCCTTCAGAAACTGGAAAAATGTGTAACTATATTTCGGAATATATAAGACATATATATTTTATGTCTTATATTTCGTAATGTACCCATCAAACAGTTAGAATTTAGCGTGGACATGAGGGATGTTTAGTTTTAGCTGGAGACTTCAGAAAACCCGAACTTGGTAAAGTACGTTGACAAGGTATTTTAGTCCTGATTAATTTGTCTTAAAACTTGGTATACTAAAGGTTAATCAGATACTGATTTTAAAAAAAAGTAAGACACAAATGCTATTTGAAACGAAAAAAATCATAGAGTTTCAAATTTTAATTTTTTATGAATTATTTGAAATAACTTAGCATGTACAGTTAAGTTTAGTTTTAGCTGGGTTCTTCGCAAGATCCCCAACTTGGTAAAGTTCGTTGACAAGGTAGGCTTGGTCTATTAAATGTTAATCAGATATTGGTTTAAAAAAAGTAAGACAAATTTTTTTCGATATGAAGAAAATTATAGGATTTCAAATTTTAATTATTTATGAAATAAAGTAACTTAGCATGTATTGTTATGATACGTTTTGAAAAGAGTCAAAAACTATAATTTCACACTTTTAATACAATAAATAATTGCGATTATAGACAAAAAATAACTTATTTAAAATAAACATTCTACTTTTGAGGAAAAAATATTATTGTTGATCCAAACTTTTTTTTTTTTCAAAAAGTATTACATACAAAAATGGTTCGCTTTCACATTATCAAAAATGAATGGGTTAACACTCAATGCATAGTACCTATATTATAAAGGACAAACATATCTGTGCGTAACGCATACGGTATTCTGCGAATGACAACGTTTGAAATTTGAAATGAAATTTCGGTTTTGCAATTTTCGCGACAACAAATTTTTAAACTTTTAAACATCTCACATTTTCAATTTTTACACCATTGTAGAAGAGAAAAAATGTAATTTTAAATGCAACTTGTTTGAAGGCTGTATCTCAATTTATTTTCGAGATATTATTTTTTTGTAGTTTTTAATACCTTTTTTCTAATCGTGGCAACAAAAGTACTCCATTTCTATTTAAAGTAAACGGAAAATAGTCGAAAATAAGAGATTACTGTATCTTTTTGTTGCCGTTTTCTTATAAAACCTGAAAAAAAAGTTGAAATTAAAATACGTGCTATGTCAACAATATCGTCTGTTATTTCGTGATAATGACGTCATATGCATACTTTTCTATAGATGAAGTATAAGACTGGATTGTAAAAGTGGATTGCTTTAGTGGATGCAAATGACGTGATTTTATAAAAAAGCGTGTAATTTAATTCTTAAAATTGAAATATGTTTTGTAGAAGTGAGTCATTTTCACCTCAGCTGCTTTCTCAAGTTTTTGTCCAAAATTCTCTGGACTAATAAAATTTTAATGCTAATGCTTTAGGTAATTTTTCATAATTTTATATAATCTATATATTTAAAACACAAGTGTGTTTTTTAGTCAGTTGCCCTGATCTTTCTGCTAAACCAATTTTATTAATAATTTTTTTAACTGAAAGCTGTTCATTTGTAGATGTGATCGCACTAGCTGTTTTTTATTTATTTATTTTTTAATATCCCCAGTTTTATATTTTAATTTAAAAAGC
This sequence comes from Maratus speciosus, assembly GCA_963932465.1. Classification (NCBI taxonomy): domain Eukaryota; kingdom Metazoa; phylum Arthropoda; class Arachnida; order Araneae; family Salticidae; genus Maratus; species Maratus speciosus. Next base: position 316,458,157 of record OZ010791.1, on the reverse strand, counting down.
ATTTTATGAAATTTCTTCAAAATGGGGAAAAATAGATAGCTTTCATTATTGCAGAGAAGAGAGAAATAATGAGGTTTATTTATCTTTATTCATGCCATTTTCTGATAAAATTTCAAAATTGTTGATTTGTTGCGTAGGGTTTAGTGGCGCAAAATCCCATTAGGGGTATAATATTTTGAACGGAAAATAACATACTGCTTTTGAACACACGCATTTCTCCTGATAAAATTTCCATTTTGTTTTTTCTTCAGTTTCAGACAGTAGGTGAAATGCTTATTTAAGTGTGTTTATAGTGTCAAACATGGGTACTGGTAATAACAAAAACAAAGTTTGGGTTCGTTTTGATATGTAGATGGCCCCTCAGCAAATTTTATATACACCATTTACAAGTAAACTTTATTTCCAATCGTGTTGGATTCCATGACTGTACATGCAATAAATTATACACTGTAAAAAAAATCTGTAAAGTTACTAAAGTTTTTCAAGGAAACTGGGATTCCTAAAACTTTTTATGTAACGGCAACAACAAAAATTCCTGTAACAGACGCACTTTTGCGCCGAAAATCAAAAAATCTGTAAGGTTACTAGAATTTTTTTAGGAAACTAGGATGCCTAGAACTTTTCATGTAACTGCAACCCAGGTTACAGATAAAATTTTAGTAAGATTACTGTAATTTTAGCAGATTCATTTGTACAGTTACAGATTTCTGTAGCTTTACAAAAACTAGTTTTGTAGATTTGCAGATTTTTTTGTACAGTTACAGATGAAAGTTTAGTAAGCATGTAACTTTACATCTGTAGAACTACAGATCTTTTTTTACAGTGTAGTAAGTAAATTGGTGAGCATTTTTATGCATACTTTTATTCATAGTTTACACTATGTATTTTTAACATATTCTAAGATTTTTTAAAAATATAGTTAAACTCCAATTATTCGGATTAATTTGTCCTGAAGTGAAATTTAGAATGGAAATGGATATAATTGGGAGTATCAAAAAGAATCGTGAAAAATCATATGTTAGGCGCAGATTACAAAACACTTTCAGACATTAAGAAATCGCATTTTTTTTAATGAAAAAAAAAAAAAAAAACATGTAAAATTCAGTTTGTCCATAGATGGCAAATGTATGCGAATTCTTCTTTGTTTAGGGTATACAGATTTCTATTCATATGCTGTAGAGATTTTAACATCCCACAAAAACGTTTTTCTTTCTTAGAAAATATTGATTCAAGTTTGCTACAACAATAATACAACAGTGAAAAAAATACAATTCTTAGGATATAAGAGATATATGTCTTAGAATAGAAGAATTCAGGAACTCTGAAATTATTAAATTACGGATTTATAATTAGTCAAATATAGACTTAGAAAATTACAGTTAGACACAAACTTTACATACATTTTTTTACGAACTAATATATTCAGTTCGCATTGAAATCAGTTTTTAAAAGTAATTTTCAATTGCCTGCTTTTGATTCGTATTTTATTCTTAGTTTATCTGAACATTTTGGACAATATACTCAAATATAAAAATAGCTTCATTGGTTCCTAAACGCCTTTAATTGCATATTCTTCAACATCTCCTTCTTCCTTGTTTAGGTTACATAGATTTCTTACATAGGTTACATAGATTTCTTCTTTATACATATGCTGTAGAAAATTTAACCGCCTTACGAAAAGTTTTTTCTTTCTTAGAAAATATTGATTCAAAGTTGTTACAACAATAATGCAACTGTGAAAAAAATACAATTTTTCAGTTCGCATTGAAATAAGTTTTTAAAAGTAATTTTCGATTGCCCACCTTTGGTTCGTAAATTTGATGATCCGGGTGAATGGAGTTCGAAAAGTTACAAATTTACTTTATCTAAAAGTGTTTAACAGGTTTTTCTTTTTCTGAAAATATTGATACGGGATTTTTCCAACAATAATGCAACTATGAAATAAAAATGTATTTTATTTCAGTTTATCGGGAAGTTTTAGAAAATATACTCAAAGTGAGCTTCATTGGTTTTTAAACGCCCTTTAAATGATTATTCTTAAACATCTCCTTTTCTTTCGAAAATTTCAAATGAATTTCTTTTCTTGAATTATTTCTCTGGTCGGCTGATTATTCTCCGAATTGTTAAATTAAGAAGTACAAAGTTTTATTTAAAATATAGTTCGGCATAATGTTTAAAATGTTTTCTGGAACAAAATTGAGAGTTTTGAGTGTTTTAATAGCAGATGTACGGATTTTCATTGACACCAATCGGAAGTGTCTTCTGCTTTTCTTTCGCGCTATACGGAATTCTGAATTTCTTTTATTTTAGGACAAATTCAGCATAACAAAAGAAAAACGGCTCTTTTATTATTTCAGTACTTTTTGTGTAATTATTATTATTATTATTATTTTGAAAATGGCAATTCCTTAGCGGAGCCAGTTGATCAATTTAATAATATTTTTTATCTCAAAAACTTTTATTTTGTAAATATTTTTGCACTAAATTTTATACAACATGTAGTTATTTTTTATTTTAAATATGGATCCAAATTCCATTAATTTTTGTATGTGTGTGTTTCGAGAGACAACACAAGTTTTTCGTTTCTGTTAGTTTGTCTGTTTGTGTCAAGATAACTGCCACAAAAAGCATCGTATTAGCTTTATATTTGGTAGGTATGTTGGTAAGGTACCCAGATTTACATCCACAGGTTTTAGGTTCAATTTTGGCCATTCGTTTGAAAATGTAGAACATTTTCTTTCCGTCAACAAAACTGCCAATACGTCTTTTAATAGCTAACTTAACTTGAATATCTTTCTCTAGAGCAGTGACAATAATAATAACGGAAATGCATATGCTAAACAACGTTTTTTTCGTCAGTTATCAGGAAAAAGTTCTAAATTCGCAGAAGCTTTCTGTCTTTACTCTCTCATTCATAAAATAAATTTGTTCGAAATCTTTTTTTGAGGAAAGTTGATTTGAAAATATCCCAACAACCTAGTTTCCGTTGTTCATAGCCTGCAGACAAAAAAATTGGAGACACGAAGCCATAAAAATAGATAGAATCGTAAATCGTAGTGGAATTTTTTGTTGGAGCGACAAACCGCGAATAGATTACAAAAAACAGCGAATATTTTACTTTGGACAAGTTTACCGTCGGTATCTGATGTTAATAGCTTGTTGAAAGCTAGTACACGATATTACTCAGCGGCAAAGCATGTTTGTTGTTAAAATAAAAATTATTTTAGATAGAATTTAAATCGATACCAATTTGACCAGTTTACATTTGTATCTGATAATAGCATACAAAAAAACAAAAAACAAAAAACAAACAAAAAAAAAAACCAAACAAACAACAACAAAAAAAAACGCCATGTCCTTTAAAATAAAGTCTCTGTATACTGATGATTGTTTTTCAAAAGTAAAATAGTACTGTTTACTTAGATAACAAATGTAAATTTCATCTAAATTGGAATTTGTTATTTTTATTTCTGAAAGTTGGAGACTACATTAATGAAAAATAATGAATAATGAAATTAATTCAATGAATAATGTAAAAATAATGAAAGAATAATGTAAAAGTAAAATTTGAATTCTAAAAAGCTATAAATATTTTCTTGTTTCTTTTATCCAAGACATTAATAATGCAGTTTATAAAAGTCATTATTATTTCAAACCTTATTTATTATTCACAATAATTTAAAATACATAGATTTGCATTGTCTAAATTTCAATATTATTTCAAACTTTATTTATTATTTACAGATATAAAAAATACGTAGAAGTGCGTTTCCTAAATTACAATATTATTTATATTGACTTGCAAAAAAGAATCAGTAAGGTAAGTACATTTTATTAAAAAGCCCCTGTATATTTATTTTTAAACATTCTAATTAAAAGATTAAGATATATCATATATATTGTATTTTCTTTGAAGCAAAATGTTTAAAAGGAAAAGTTTATGCGCTTTTGTTCTTAAAACCAAACATGAGAAGACCATCAAGGGAATTTCTCTATGCACTCACAGATTATTCGGTAATCCTCTTCAGATGATAAAACAAAACGAGAAATCGATAAATGAATGAACTCTGAATATTAGACCATACAGGTTTTTAAAGAGTGGTTTTATAGCACAAATAGTAATTAATATATGCAGTTTTTCAAGATAAAAGTATTTCAGGTATATATATATATATATATATATATATATATATATATATATATATATATATATATATGTACATATGCATTAATAATTTAAATATTTATTAAAAAAATACTCAATATCAATGTTTATTTTATTCTCTTAATATTTAAACATTTAACACATACTATTAAAAGCTTTTATTATTGCAGATTTTCTACAAAAGAGAAAATAAATTTCTCTTTTTCTTTAGCACTCGAAATGTCTCATCAAATCAATTATAAATTATTTGATTTTTATAGAAATTATATGAAACAAAAAAAAAAAAAAAAAAAAAAAATCTAACCATAGTTTGTTTAAAAGAACAAACAACCTAAAATTGAGAGTGTAAAAAGGTGGGAAAATTCTTGTAAATTACTAACAATTCTGGTGAACAAAATTACATTGCTAATTTAATTAAAAATAATTACATAATAAAAATAGTTTAATACAGCAAAAATTATTAATAAATTATAAGATGAGGGGAAAAAATTGGTAGTTCACTATACAGGAAATAGAGACTAAGAGTTTTTTTTATTTTAAAATTCAAAAGTAACTTTTTAGTGCAATATTTTTTGCATTTTACAGCGTTATAATTTAAAAATGAAATTAAATAAGTGTGTGGATAAATAATTGAACAGAAGTAACAAATTAAGGCAGATGTCATCAAGCCAAAGTATATATGCAAATGGAAGGTAGTTTATCTGAAACCTACGGAAAATAAACAGCCAGTGATCCTAATCCCTCCCCCCCCCCCTTAAGATGAAATTGCCTTGAAAACTCATCGGAATTTTCTTCTGGAGATACCCTCAATTAATGGCTGTACGCCTATGAAGTTTGTATGGAAACGCCTATTAAATGTTATGTCTTCCATACGAATGTCTGTCTTAATCTCATACTATTAAAAGCTATTTATTAATGTGTACAAACGCCACTGATGAGCAACTCTTGTTAGAAGAACTAAGATTCTCACAGATTCATCGTGAAATGCATTTGTTCCGATCCGGTGTATGGTAAAATTTCCTCCACCATTGATCAATGCCAGAAGTGTCCCCAAACCTATGGTAGACATTTGGTCAATTGGTGACCTTATAAATCAGATCAATATCTAGCCAATTAAATATGGATGAATTGATTCAGCTATAATACATCTGAACCTACTTTTATTTAGTTGTTTTCCCTTTTCAATATTGGAAAGACTTAGGTTACGGAGAATGACTCAAGTTCCATAATTAATCAATGGTCAGTTCCTAGGTTTAACCTTTTGAGCAGACCGAAGACTTTAAAATCAGTCACATGATAACTTCTTTGGAAATATTGTATACATTATTAAAGAAGGTACGAGCTATTTTTTTTACGCATTTTCTGAAGGAGCGTGTTTTTAAATATATTTACATAACGAAATGTCTTGGACATAAAACAGTTTAATATTTTCCAAGGGTTTTTTATGAAGTCTGCTAACGCTGTGCTTAGAGTTACTCGTAAAGCCCCCAGTTCGGACAGGCCTAGGTCAGGATAGACAAAAGAAAAGCATCATTAAAGTTTGTTAGATATTGAAAAAGCAGAATTATTCAGGTAAGGAAATCTCAAGCCCAACGAAATTTTCGTCTAATAATAAGAATTATGGATGATCCGAATATCCGGCTCCTGCCATATATCCTGCATATCTGGTTATATATAATTGGAAATATAATATTTAAACTATCATAACTAATTATTTATAATTAAATGTTAGTAAAGGAAAGTTGTTATGCAGGGACATTAATTTCCGGCTCAGTAATTTCCAGTTAATTAATCAGTAAAAAAAGTACATGCTCAGTAATTTCCGGCTATAATCTTTTACGTTTTTTATCACAAATATATCTTGTGTTTTCAACATTTGTAAAGTAAAAATGACTTTATTGAATCTTTTTTAACTATTTTGTTTATTTATTGAATGTAGCTGTGTTCAAATAATAGTGATTCTGATTATAAAAAGAGTTGAGCCTCTTTCTTGCCCCCTTTGTTCTACAAAAATAAGATACTTACAATGAGTAGTTTCCTTCTATATTTAAATTATATTTGAAAACATTTGGCATAGGAAAATTGAATAATAATATGTATGTTAGGAGAAGGAAAGCTATTTCAATAAGATGTTTAATAATTAGTAAATGAATTAGAATTATCATTAAGAAAAACAAAGAAATAAGTATTTATTTTGTTATCTACAATGACCCTAAATAAAAGGGAAAAAAAAAGCTAATATGTATAATAAAATACGCTAAAGACAAAAAATCATTGAATTTCAATATTAAATTGCTACAAAACATTGTTTTTAAGTAACTTAAACTTTATAAGGGAATTTAATTTTTTTATTAATATTTGAATGACATAAAATTATAATAATTTAAAGTTTTTCATAAAGCAAGTATAAAATAGAAATATTACTATCGAAATAAAAAAAGGGAAAGTATTCGGCCGGTAATCGAATATTCGGTAAAATTTTGTGCCGGATTTTCAGTATCCGGTTTTCGTCAAACACCCCCATTCGGTGGATGCCTAATAAGAATCTTATTTTCCGCGTCAACCTTTTATATAATATGACACTAAGTTAGTAACATTATATTTTAAGAAATAGAAGTATGAATGACTATTATAGGGTTTGGATAGGGGGTAAATCTTAAGAAATAGGTTTCGATAGTTTTTTTTTTCATTAATTTCGACGTGAGAAAGTTCATAATTCATTTGTTAACTAAATTCTAGAAAAGCTTTCTTATCATTTTGATACATACAAAGTCATATTCTATATTTTGTGTTACAAAAATACAAAACATTCCTAAACAAAATCTTTTAACCGTAAATTATCTCATAAAATAATACAATTTTCTTTTTCTATCATAAAAAAGTGGTTTCAGAATTTTTTTTTTCTGTAATACTTTTACTTTTAAAATTATAATAAAGAAAACAATGTTTTTGTATCAATAAACCTTTTATATTTGAAGACAATTAAAAAATTCTGTTTTATACAATTAATAGCAATAAATTGCATTGGATAAACTTTAGAATAGTTTTGTATGTTAATGAAACGTTAAAGTGCCTCAAGTGTAAAATAGAGTAAAAGAATAAATAATTAAAGAATGAATAATTATACGCTAAAAGAAAACGATTTTCTAAAGAAAAATTAGTGTAAGTGCTAATTTGTTTTGCTCAAGTGCATACCAATAAAACTGAAAGAACAATTAATCTTTTCAGTTTAAACAGTGAGTAATATAAATTAAGATACTCGTATCTCTGGAATTTTAAAATGGTATAATTTCCTGTGAGGGATTTTTTTCTCTAATTGCTATGAAGCCATTTTTATTATATTTTATTTATTTATTTATTATGTTTTTTTTACGTACAGAAAATGTAACCCAAGATTATTAGGTTTAAGTTCTTTTATAAGCCCGGTTATTTGCAGTGTTTGATTATAAATATATTTTAAAAAACTAGCTTAACAACTGAAAAAGACATCAAAATAAAACTGAGCACAAATGTTGAAATGAAAAATTAATGTATTCGGATAATGTAGCATATATAGGAAAGAAAATATAACGAGCAAAATTACAAACAAAACGAAATGAATATTTAGGACTGTATTGTTGCTTACAGTTCTATTTATATTTGAGAGACTACATTTAACAATTAGGTTTCATTTTAACCTCCTTAGACATTTCGCTTGATTAATTTGAATGAAAAACTGCACGTAGGTTTTTCAAAAGCTTCACATTTTAGTGTATGAATGTACCCGAATTAAATGCTGGTTTCTCATTCGTAATTGTTTTTTACTAGTCAGTTTAAAACTCATCTAAAATTAAAAAAAAAGTTTCTCCGTCTCAACAAATTTTGAACTGCGGTAAGAGTAAAATAATACTACATCTTTGCGTAAAAGGAAGAAAACAAAATCCAGGTGATATGTAATTCCAAGCATATTTTAATGCAATGCATGTTTTAACCAATTTAATTTAAATTAACAATAATTGTAAGTTTATCATAAACTAAAAATCTGTCTTTACATTGAAAGATCTTAATTTAGTGCTAAAGTACAGCATTTTCTAACTTTATGATTTATCTGTTTTCTTTTTCCTTTTTTAATTTATTATGGGCTATCAATTGCCAGATGTAATAGCTTTCTCAGTAGTTATTTTACTTTATTGTAGTAAAGAAATACTCATTGCTATATAGATGTAAAAAAATCCCGGCTGAAAATTATCTAAAGCTAAAAAAAAGTCAAATGTATAGCTAAATGTTTAGCTATGTGTAGCTAAATTGAGCTACAGTCTTTAAACAAATTTCATCCGAAATTCACCCTTCTCTCTTCCATTCAAGGGCGTACAATTTAAATTGTGGGATAATTAGACCCACTATTTTTATGGCAGACATCCAAAATGAATTAGAAGTTTTTGCACAGCGCAATTTGTAGTGAAAAAACACGATTTTTCGAGAGAAAAAAATTAATAAGATATCTTTGTAACCCCTTGGGGACGCGCGACCGATATTCATGCCACGTAAGCTGCTCAGAATTGATGATTATTCTAACCAGTAAAATTTTATTGTAAATTTTACCTTAAAATGTAAATTTTCCTGATTCAATTGGGTAAAAATTTCTGTTTTAAAAAAACCGGTGATTAAAGATTAAAAATTCTGTAAAAGATGCTCGTCTCGAAGGGGTTTTAAGACGTGAAGAGTTTTGGCAGAAATTAAAAGTCCTGGTTTTTAACCCTAATTAATAGAATCATATTTGATTGATTTTTTTTTATTTTCGATGTTAGGTTGCGTCAAGGGAGGATTAGGTCAGGGGAAATTTCCTTCATCTTGTGATTACACAATTCTGGAAGGAACATTTCCGTTTTTAACAATCACCATGTTAGGATAAAAATAAAAAAAATACCTTTGTTCCTAGAAAAATTACAATTTTTACTTGTTGTTGAAAGTTTCCATTAAGACACAAATTTCACATAAAAAACCGTATTTTTACCGGTGAAAAAATTGTACCCCTAAAAAAAATTCCGTATATATACGGAAAATTTTGACATATACTAACATTTAGTATAGCTTAAAAACGTATAACACACCTGATAACTCACCTCTATTAATTATCTTTTAAAAACTGTATTGTATTTGAAAAATTTTGCACTTACGCTGGAGCAAAATGATAAGAATGTTGTAAATTTTTCGAAACTACTTTTTGTGATTGGGGGAGATTTTCACAAAGCATTTAAAAGAGATCCTGATTGAAATCGTTCAGTTTGAAAAATCTTTAAAAATGCGGAAAAGGAAAATGTATCAGACTTCGAAAGAGGCCAAATTCTTGTTTATAATGACACAAGATGGTCCTTTCAAAGAATTGCTGATAAAATTAATTGTTCAAAGACTGTCATTTTTAATTTCCTACGTAAATTTGTTATTTCAAAATTTACAGGAAGGCTGGGAAGATTTTAAAAACTATCCGAACACTTGATTATTCACAAGGTCTCAAGTAAAAGAATGACTGCAAAGGAAATTGGAAGCCAGATTATGATTCCAGCATAATTATCGACTATGACAAGAGCAATTAGAGGGTCGGAAATCCTTAAATACGTAAAACATGTCTGTATCCGCGTTTAACATCTGTTCATAAAAAATCCAGCATTCAGTTGAAAGGCAAAATCTAAAGCAACAAAAAAATTGTTTTAAAACTAGCGCCAATTCACTATGCAAAAACACAAAAATGTGGTTTGGGGAGGATAAGAGCTCCACACTCGATTGGACGGCAAATAGATTGGACCTAAATCTCATGAACAACTCTTGGGGTATTAAAGAACGCAATTTCTACTGAAAAAAGATTAAATGTCTCAGTATAACCCAAAGGCAAAATTAAATTCTGCTATTTGTTATGAATGGCATATTTGGTAATTTGGACAAGATCTAAACCTTTCAAAATTTATGTTGCAACACTGCTTTGAAATTATGAAACACAGAAGAAGTACAAATTATATGTAAAATTACTGCAATTTAGAAAATTCTATCCCGATCTTATCAATTTATTCCTATTGCATATCAAGTGAATATGCAATTAATTATATTGTAATAATTCAAATTAATTTACAATGTTTTTTGCTTGCTTATGTTGCCTATTTGGTTTGATAAAATAAATTTATATGGTTTATATGTGGATTAATATTCTGGATTCAGGTTTAAAGTTTCCAGGAAAGTATTTTTCCCCTTTAGTACAACCATGTGAATTGCACCCCACACCTTATTGTCTGAGATTTCGAAGTCTTTTCAATATTCAAGAATGCTGTTTTTAAAGCTCGGTTTAACATTCCAAAATGCAGAAAAGTCTATAAAAGAAAGCGTCTAGTAAATTTACATTTATTTCTTTAAAATGAGTTTAATTCTTGTTTGTGATAATTATTCGTTAGGTATGAGGTATGTGATTTAGAAGTGCGACAGGAGACATTCATCATATCAAACTTGACTTGGGCCCACCGTGGCTGAGTGGATAAGACACCACGCCGCTAACCGCTTGAGAACATAGGTGGGGGCGGGTTCGAATCCCGCCGGTTCCGTTGCACACACTTTGTGGAGCTCCCAGGATGTAATTCTCTGGTGTTTTAATTTCCTTGTGCTGTCTCGTCCCTGTATATCGACGATGACTTATAAGCGGGCCCTGGTGTTAAGCACACAAGTCTGATGTATGTGTTCAATAAAACAAAGAAACGAACTTAACTTTATTGACGTCTTTACCATAAAAAATGAAAATTTCTTCCTTGAAAATGGGTTCTAAAATACTTTGCTCATAATGAAATAAATTTAGTTTTGCTTTGATCGTTATTTGTTAGCTTTTTTTTTAAACCTTCGTAACAAAATCTCACAGCAATAATGAATCTTTTCAGAAATTTTTAGTTACATTCACGAACACATTTTGTCGGATTTTGTTTTATTTTGATAAAACAAAATATACAATTTTTGTTACAGCCACTTAAATAAAACTATGATTCATCCATGGTCAACTAGTGGTTGCTAAAGCGAGTGTAAGGAAGATTATTGAAAAAAGAAAATCAGAAAGCCGTCCAAAAAGTGTAGCATAGTGTTGACTTCGTTACACTAAGAAAAAATCTGTAAAGATGTCTCAGTCGCACTGGAGCATAGATTAAGGACCGAGATGGGGCATTTACGGCAAAATCTATTATGGCAACAGTAATAGCGTCACTACCGACAAGGGGGAAGAATTAACAAGCCTCCGAAATTTACCGATGTTGAAGAAATATGTTTACGCTCTATGTCTTGAATATCTATCCTTTCCTAAACGAAGCACAGTGGCAGACGATATTTGTATTTATGGTTGATTTATTTAGCTGTATTTTTTTTTTTTTTTATCGTACTTGTAACATTAATCTTTTACGTAAAAAATGATAATTAGAGTAATAATAAATAAGAAAATTCTGTTAAGAACGTAAATTATGTAAGTTTATGAGATTAAATTGTAAAAAATCAAATTCAGGTATTGTGTCAATTTATTCAATTCATATCGAATAAAATTTTAATGAGTGTAACGTCAGTACCTCTATTTATTTTTAACTTTTAGATTTATATAATTCTAAAAATTTATCTAAATGAATTTTTCCCCATCTGTAATTTTATTATTATTTCTAATATGTTAATATTATAAATATTATTGAATTGATTGTACGTTATTTACATTAAAAACAATATTTTTTATTTTATCTGTAAGAAAGGGAAAATGCGTAAATTTTAAAAGATTATTGTAACGGTTGTTTAATACGTTAAACTTCATAAATTAATAAAACATCGGCTATAAAAATTTTCCTACCGAATGGGAATATTTATGAAATTTTCTTGGATTTGTAGAGTGCAATACTTCGTATATTTTTATATTGCACCATTACATATGAAGCTTTAAATCCAATTTTATCATATTTACTTCATATATAGCATTCAAGACGAAAATTTTATCCTCTTTTTCGTTGCACTTAAATCGTTCACTCATCATGTAAAAAAAAAAAAAAAAAAAAAAAAAAAAAAAAAAAAAAAAGCATATATCCGTGCATGAACATAGTATAGATATTAGATAGATAAAATAGGATATCTATTCTATGTTCATGTATCGGTGTAAGATTCTATTAAAAACGTAAACATGCAACATTAAAAAAAGAAAGATCACAATAAAGGTAGATACTCAATAATAAGCATACTACAAGGATGAGGAGTTTCTTCCCCATTGTCACTAAAGGCGCTACTATCGCAATCCTATTACCATTACGTTCTATGGGAATGTCCGATCTTGGAAGTTAATCTATGCACTGGAGTACCTATTTGGCGCTAAAATGACGAAGTTATGCTTAGGCAACCTGACGATTTTGGCGAAATTTTAATTCGTTTGGCAACCCGGTAGAACAGATTACGTGTGGTTTATATTAAATTAAACATTGTTTCTTTTTTTAATAAAATAATTTGTGTGTATTTATAATAAAAATTAATGGGGAATTTTATAATAAAATCGTGTACTTTTATAAAATAAACAGTTTCATAATAAAATAAAATTAACATGCTGTTTTCGAAAGCTAACCCTAACAGGAACATGAAAATGTGGTTTTCTGACTAAAATATCTCAAAAAAAAAAAAATTTGCGGCAACTCCGGTGTGTTTAAGACATCTGCACCAAATATTTCACTGTAAATAGAAATTTTGATCCAGAGTTATAGTATAGAATCACTTCTATTTAATTGTGTAAAAATGTTTCAAGAAATGCGTAATTTGTGTATGGAAGTTAAATGTAACAGCAATTTCCACAAAGTGCAAACGACCTTCCACATGTGATATTTCAGTGTTTTTAGTTTATTGTTTCTTTAGTCTTATATTCAAATCATCATTCTGAAATTGTATAAGCATTGTTTGTACGAATTTATATACTTTGGAAAATTTTATTTTAGATTATGAAAAATCTTATAAGCAAACTGACTCTAAATATTTAGGCAGACTTCTATGATTAAATTCTATAAGCAAGTTTTCGGAAGTTTTCCCGCAAGTTTTATAAACGTTCATTTACTTCTTAGTTCGAGAACTCGATGAATTCGTAAAACACTTCGTAAGGCATTTGGGAATTTCATAAGTCTTTTAGAAAGAAAAAGCAAATAACTGAAATGAGTTCTGATATTGATCTTCTAACTTATCAGAAAGTTTTTCTCTTTAATTATCTATTTTTCCACGTTAAAATACATCAACAGTTCAAATGATTATTGATCTAGGGTAATATATATGTAAAATGCTATCAAATAATATTTCCTAAAATAATTAATATTAAATGTAACATTTAGTAGAATTTTATATTTCGTTCTTAAAAATAAGGAAGATACGGACAATAGTCATTCATGTGCGTATATATCTTTTTTCAGTTTTTAAAATGACGTTTTTAAATACTTAAAAAAAATTATTAAAACGAGAGCGTAGAGAATTTCATATTTATTAGTTATTTAATCTTTTATTTGTTAAATTTGTTTACTGTCGGCGTTTTATTAGTTAGTAACTGAAATGCCTAGCGTTACCCGGTGTCCAATATTATAACCTTAAACATACCAAAAATCAGGGTTCAATTCAGACATTTTACTCCGAGAGGGATTTTTGTAACTCCGAGGTGGGGGGGGGGGGGGGGGGGATACACACTGTGGTGTTATTGAGCGGAATTCGCACTACCAGGCCGTTAATAAGAATATTATGGTGTAAAAATAAAATTTAAAAACTTACAACGATTTACAGTATGTAACGGAAGAAATGACGTCATAAATCTTTAGTTCTAAAAAATGAAATAGAAAAGAAATCCTTTTTTCTTTCCGATGACTGCGAGAAATAGATAATACCGGGTGAGCCAGAAGTTCATTACAACTTTAAAAACTCTTAAAGAAGGATGGAGTTATGATAAAGGAGTGTGGTTTGCAAGAAAGGGCTCACAAGGTATTCGAATTTTTTTTAGCAACAACAAGAAAAAAAAAGTTAAAAATCACAAGTAGAGGATGCTGATGACCCGAAACACAATGAACAGGACAACAGTTGTGTCGTAGAATGTTCTGAAGGCCATGTTGATTTGTTATTGGAAGAACAAATGAATCGAGCTTATTGTTCTCCTGTTCATTGTGTTTCGAGTCGTTAGTGCCCACTACATGCGATTTTTTTACTAAATTCTTTTTTGCTGCTAAAAAAATCCCACCACCTTGTGAGCCCTTTCTTGCAAACCGCGCTCCTTTATCCTAATTTCTTCCTTTTTTATGAGTTTTTAAAGTTGTAACGAACTTTTTGATAACCTGGTACAATTTTATAATGCTAAGCATTTAAAAATGTCCTGAAAAAAAATGAAAACTAACTTGAAAATTTCGACTGCAGTAAAATTATATGACGTAATCATTTCTCCCGCACTTTAGAAAAAAACACTTTTGCCATAACAAGTTACCTGGTGAGAGAAGGTTTCTTTAGACGCCTTTTTCTCAGAAAATTCCCTTTTCAGAACTTCATTTGATTGTCGGAAATTTACCTTTTCTTAAAATAAAAAAAAGTATATGTAAACATAAATATTTAATATTTATATCTAAATATTTTAAACGATTCTCGAAAATCTTCCCAAAATAAGGGTATATAATATTAGATTATTTGGATAAGTTAACACATAGATACCGGTAGAGAAAAAATAAATTTCTCATTTTTTGCAAAATAAGCATTGTTAATAAAGCAATTGCGAAAAATTAAAATATCGCTGCACCAATTCCCAATAAACTTTAATGAAATTAGTACAAAAATTTCTGTATTACGCTAAAACATTGAATTTGAATTGCTTTTATGGGTAAGTCAAAATCGTGTAATTATGCGAATTGTTCAGTTCAAGAAAACATAACAAAAACGTCTAATAAAAAAAAAAAAAAAAAAAAAAAAAAAAACGAAACGAAACCGAAACCGAGCCTTATATACATTCGGACCTGTCTTTGTCTATCGAGAACGAAATTAAAGAACCAAACGTGCTGTAAATTTCCGAAGACGTCGCCAACACACACAAATAAACAAACATCTCTCTTTTATTAATGTAGAGTTGTTGTATTTTATTAGTTATTTGTCTAAGATTATGAATGTAACTATACCATATTAGAATATATAAAGAAATATATTTTTTTCTACGATTTTCTGAATGTTTAAATAGACATTTTTTAAACAGATTTCTGTTTGAGAAAAATAAAAATGGTTTCTTATTCTTATTAAATAATAAATTTTTAATCTCCGTGTAAAAACTGGAAAAGTTATTAGCAATAGATTTCTTGAAAAGTGTATATAATTGACTTATAGACATAAACATTTGAACGAACTATAAGAAAAACTTCAACAGTCACACACGCAAAAATCTTATTACGTAGGAAATGTTTTTGTTGTTGAATATAAATCAACATATACACATATATGTATATTAATCAAAAACATAATTTGCAAAGCAAATAAAAAACCCCGATTTATTTCCTACTTTGTTTAAGCCCTAGAAAGGACAGATATTAAGATATTTCATTCAGTTAGTTCAACATTTAATGTTGAATTTTTTAAACAATTAAGTTAAACCAACTGAATATTAAAAAATAAATATGGTAACTTGAGGTGAGATGCCGTGTTGTACAAGATGATAATCACGTAGTTCTCATATGTGCAAGTGCTGTACGGAAATCCTGCTCAGTTGTAAGAAAGAGGATTCCCTAGTGATCCTTTAATTTCCGTTTGCGGTCTTATTACAAAAAATAAGTGGTAATTTTTTATTGCGATTTCGTCTTAACACTTCTGGTAAGTGTCAAAAATCTTTTACGTGACTTCTTTATTTCCTTATATAAGTCTTAGTTTAAACACCTGAGAAATAAATCTCATGTTTTTAGAGAGTACTGGTACTTGGCCTTTCTGTAAAGTATAGATGGTGGCCGGTTCCCACTGCTTCACGTCAGTGGGGGTGCCCGGCGTCTTATCCCAGTTTACCTTTCCAGTTACGCGCCGTCAGTTTCCACTTAGGATCGCCTTTGCTATGATTATCAATAAATCTCAGGCTCAAACCTTGAAAAAAGTTGGAATCTATTTGCCCCATTCATATTTTTCACATGGCATGTTGTATGTAGTCTTTTCAAAAGCAACTTCTAGAGGATGTGTACGTGTTTGGGTCAAGGTCGAACCAAAACAAGGAAAACTTTTTTAAAAGTCTGATAAGGCTTTTATACAAAACATTGTCTTCCGTGAAGTTTTATCATAAATCGCAACTATTTTGCTGTCTTGTAAAAAACAAACAATCAAACAAAAACGAATCTACTACACTTTACCTCATGGATGACGTGGAAAACAATGCAAAGATCTTTTATTTTAAAATAATTTTTTTCAATTTTTTCAGGTTTCTTGCAATGATGTACATTTCATTCTTTCTTACAAATTTTTGTATGGTTGTGTAAATATCGACTTTATAACTGATTTCCAAAACTGTAATTTGGTTGTGTAAATACTCACTAAAAAACGAGTCTACCGCAATTTACCTCATTGGTGACGTGGAAAACATTACAAAGATTTTTCATTTAAAAATAATTTTTTCCATTTTTTTACAGTCTCGATGTACATTTCATTTTCTCTTACAAATGGTTGTTTGGTTGTGTAGATATTGACTTTATAACTGATTTTTATATTCCCAACTTTAATTTGTTTGTGTAAATACTTAATTTTATAGATTTTTAATACATACCTGATTTTTTGTGTACATACATATTTCATATTGGTTGTGCAGTTACTGATTTTTAACAAATATAACACATTTTTATATTCATAAACTTAAATTTGGTTGTACCAATTTTTATCATTAATTTTGGTTTTAGAATTAAATTCATGAACACCCGTCCGTATAACGGGTTAAAAAGCTAGTAAACATAATAAAAAAGGCTGAATTTAAACAGCGATTTCTTAGTCTGTCAACTCATTCCACGAGGCCAATGATAGTAAGTTTCAAAAATTTATTTGAACGTGTTATTGCTATTTTTCATATAGATATGATTTTTGGTAGTGTTAATGGGCATTCTAAAAAATATACATATATAAAAAATCTATTAGAGTTATCATTAAAAAAAAGTATAACCCGTGCAAGGCTTTCTCGCCGCAATCTTTGATATTTGCTGATACGTTTTTTCATAGTTTTTGATAAACTCAATTCCCCCCCCCCCCCCCTCAAACAACGTGTTTTACTGCATGCAAGATCGTTTCGAAAAATACCCCCTTCATCGCTGTGCCTTTAATATGTGCAGGGAAAAAAGGATGTTAACAACAGAAAAAAAATATCTATATGATGGGTTTCACCTATATTCTGCAACCCGGGAAGCCCGGATTTATCATCTGGTTAAATTGAAAAAAAATATATTAATCTAAATTCTGTACACCTCGCAGAATATTTGGGCACTGTAGCACGTTTAGCTCGGGTTGGGTTGCGTGGTTTATATAACTGAAATACATAAAAACTTTCTAAATAAATGAATGTTCTGATTTTTTATCAAACACATATAAAATGTAAAACAAAAAACTAGCAGAAAGGCACAAAATATGCATCCAAAACTGCATAAACACAAACAAAACATCTTAGGAAAATAATAATAGATTTTTTCACTTTATACGGGGACAAAACATCCATTCTTATCTATTTATCTCCTTGAAGTGTATATTGAAATAACTTTTTATAAAAGCAGAAGTTACGCAAAAGTTACGTAATTACAGTAGAATTAGATATTTTATTTTACCAGAAAAAAATGAACTGATGCATTTTCTTTGGTAAGCGGAAATTTTGAATCACGAAATTTCCCAAGATGCAAATATAATAAGGCGTAAAGATGCAGCCAAACTATAATTCACACAAACGTTTAGAAGAAAATAACACCTAGAGCTATAAAATAGCTGTAAAGTGATGTTTTTCCATTCGAGTCAACAGAAAAGGGTACATTTTTTAAGAATGTATAACATTCTTTCCTTTTCTAAGTCTCTAGTTGGAGATATTTATTTTTCCTTATAAAACTTTCCAATGTTTACAAAAAAAAAAATCTGAAAAGAAGACGAATGTTTTACTTTAGATGTTTACTTTAAAAGGAAGATAAATACATAATTCTTGGTGAAGATTTTTATAGGAATACTCACAACGATATGAAAATCTTTAAATTAAAAGTATTTGTTTACTTAGATGTTTCATATAAATGGAAATTTAGTACTATTATTTTGCTTTTCCAAAGAATACTCTGGATTTATTTTAAACTTTCGGCTTAAATGCTGGAATTTTTTTTTCCAACAGGGGCACGTCGTACGTTGTTTCCTTTAATTACGTCGTTACATATGAAAGATAGATATTAAATAATAGTATAAATAATACTAAATAATATAAATACAGCAAACTTTGTGTAAGGCGGAATCGATCGGGACCAAGAAAATTATCCGTAGTAGACAATATTTCGTCTTACACAAATTTTACTCTATATCTATGGATTCGGAGGGTCTTAAAAATCTTTCCGAGTTAGACAGATTTCAGTCTTACACCAAGTCCGCCTTACAGAGAATTTACTGTAGTATTAAATAATAATTTTAAAAGCAGTAAAAATAGTTTTATTCGACTGTTTACATGTTTCGACTCTACCTGGGTCATTAAAAAAATAAAATAAAAATAAAAATAAAAATAAATAAATAATGATATTCCAAAAGTGCACGATCTATGATTCAATGATTTTTAACGCCCTTCTTCATTTTACGTACGTTATTCATTTTACGTTGGCCGTTAATGTAGGATGTTTTAGGGAAATATTTTTTTTGCCAACTGTACACGTATTCATGCGTGCATATTCACAATCGTGGAAAAAAAAGTAAACACTCCCTACTAACTCTGCAACTAAACATAATAGAAGAAAATTATTAGTACCAAACGATTGGAACGTCTAGTTTTAAATGATGTATATAAAATGTGCTTAGGGGGCTATCTACAAATCAAACTCAGACCAAACTTTGTTTTTTTCAACAGCAATACCGAATTTTGACAGTATATTTTAAATCTTCGGTTCAAACTATGCCTAGAAAAGAAAGTTTAGATCATTTTGACGATAAGTTTTGGAATTATAAACATTCAAAATTTAGAGCTAAAACGTTAAATTATATTGTCATATTATTAATAATATCTCCTGAAATTATAATCCTAATGTGATAATTTTGTTTGTGTGGTTATTATACTAAAAACCCAAACATAAATACATTGAATTTGTAATCTTAAAAATTTTAGAATATGATTTTTGAATTTTTAAATTAATATTTGAAAAAAAAAAATATGAATTGCAACCTACGATTTTTTTGATAGATTTATATTTATTATGTCCCCCTTTATGAAAATTCTCAATTTCAAATTTTTACTTTATAGATTTCGAATTATGATTAAAAAATGTCA
The DNA here is from genome assembly GCA_963932465.1 of Maratus speciosus. Taxonomy (NCBI): domain Eukaryota; kingdom Metazoa; phylum Arthropoda; class Arachnida; order Araneae; family Salticidae; genus Maratus; species Maratus speciosus. Next base: position 316,438,523 of record OZ010791.1, on the reverse strand, counting down.
AAATGATGGTTTAAGAGTCGTCTATGATGAGCCGAAAAGAATAATCTTTCAAAAATATATTCCACTCATTTTACGGAAACATTTGGGCTGTCAATATTTGAAATGCATTAAACGAGTTAAATGGTACTATTGGCAAGAAATAATACATTAATAAAAGTGACATAATCATTCTGAAGCATTTCAACAATCGAGTATGAAACTTCAATTTGGATACAGCCCCTAAAATATACTCATTTTAAAATAATTATTTTCTCGGTAACTAATAGTACGAATTTAATAAAAATTTGGATTTAGGCTAATTGTGAAGGGTGTAGATACAGTGGTTCCCAACGTGGGGCGTACGCCCCACTGGGGGGCAATTTGACTTTCTAGGGGAGCAATTCCAAATTTGTTACTCATTCTTTCTCTATCAGTTTCTTTTGTCTTTTAAAAAAATAATGTTGAGGATTAAAATTAGAAGCAAAATTTTAAAAAGTCATTTTTATTGAATTTTTAAAATGTTCCCTATAAAAAATTTAAAATAAATACTGACACCAGAATAATTATACGAATAATCTTTTAAGATATTTTAACATTTTGTGTTAATTAAAACTTGCTATAATTTTTCTGGTATAAAATTTTATAATTTTTCGTAACATTTTCCTTTTTTCATTTACGAGTTTTCTAGTTTTATTAGCTCTTATCCATGTTAAAAAAATATATATATTTGAATGTTTTGATATTTAGCCTAAAAAATATGAAATATATGAACGAGGTTCTACAAACTTTATATAAATTAAAAATCTTAAATATCATTAGAAAAAAAATGGGTAGATAGTAAATATCTATGCCTCTAGCACAGGCATTCTATACAGTAAATAAATTTCCATGATTGCATATACATTTTAAATTTTAAAATCAAATAATGCGTGGAAGACAATGATATTTGGAAAGGAAAAACCGAAAAAAAAATTGTTTTGATGGGGAATAATGGCTGCTTAAATTTGATAAAGATGAGAATCTTAAAATGCTTCTTGTGTATTGTGTCTGTATCCATAGAAAGAAAATTTGGTGTCCAAACCTTTATCACCAACTTTTAATGAGTTACAAAAATGCATTATAAAATGTATGAATTTATCAATTTATTGTTAAATGTATGTCTAACATATTTTGTGAAGATAAAAATGCACACCATTTAACACTTTTTTTTAACATAGAGATAAGTTGGTAAACTGCTACAAAACACTTTTTGGCTCAAAGGCAAAGATGTATAACCTCATTGCATTTATAAAACTATGTTAAACTTACATTTGTGACACTTCTGTCACAAATGTAAGTTTAACATAGTTCACATCTTTGTTCAGTTAAAAAATGTGTCATGAATAGTTATTAAAGGTGATATTACTCTTCCACCGTGTGATTAGCGTTAACTTTTAAACTAATGTAACATAATTTACACATTAGGGGATGGGAGGGGGGGCATAGTGACTTTACAGATGATTTGGTGGGGCTTGGGCAGTAAAACGTTGGGAACCACTGGTGTAGAATCTATTTATGGTGTCAAACTTGGGTATGGTTATTGAAAAAAAAAAAAACAAAGTTTGGGTTTGTTTTGATATGTAGACTACCTCCTAAGTACATTTTACATACATCACTTAAAAATAGACTTTATTTCCAATCGTTTGGCACCAGTAACGTTCTTCTACAGTAATTTGTTGCAAAGTTAGTAGGGGGTGCTTACTTTTTTTCCCCAAGACTGTACGTTGAACTTTTGCCATTAAATACTTCAATGATAACAACTTATCTATTGCGATTTTTAGAGAATATTATCACTAGGAGAAAGATACAATGGCATAAGGAAAATAAAATAATTTCGTATATAAAATATGTGAATTTTTAACAGAAAATAAAAATTTCATAAGGCATAAAAAGTTACACATTTTCATTCGTTCTGACAATAAATAAAAATTTCTTTATAATCAACACGCCATTTTCCCCTTTTCTAACAAACCACGATCCTTTAAAAAAATAGCCCTTTTGAATAGGATAAAGAAACTTACCATACGGCGTTTGTGGAGAAATCTCTACGTTCCTGCATCATGTCTTAGAATGTACACCCAGTTGAAATTTTCATCTAATAAAACACCTAGAAATGACATATAAGGAACTTGGAAGAGCAAGGGCGAATCCCGAATTTGGGTGTTGGGAAATCAAGCTCAAAGTTTTGCAAGTAGTGTTAAAGAATAAGGTACATTGCTCACTTTAGCTCGATATTGTGAGGACCAGGCAGACCAGGGCAAAACGACTTACCTACGGGTTGCCTACATGTATCTGAGGTGGAAAAAAAATCGATTTTTCGGGTTCGCCCTTGCTCTTTCAAGCTCCTGATATTAGAATTGGATTAACTGCATTTTAGTAAATTCAGTTTACAGAAATAAAATTATATGCATGAACCTCTTAGACTTTATTGCAAGGGCCGACCCAGATGATTACCTGTAAATTAGACCTCTTCTTTCTTGTCTTCTTATTATTTAATGTTATTTATTCAAGATTCTTGTTTTATTAGTAGTACTACTTATTCAAGATTCCTAGTTTTTTTTTGTGAGTAGTTACTTTTTTTAAAATATACAAACCAGCACCTCACTAATGCCTTATCAAAAAGTTATTATTGCCAAAAAGAGAATATTTGCCAAAGAAACAACAAAATTTGTAAAATAGCTACAAAGTCAGAGACATTCCTATAAAGAACATTGTGAGCTTAACAAATTGGGCTTCGCAATGAACAATATTCTTTTACACATTAAATTCTGCTTTCATGTATATAGAAGATGACTGTCACACAGTATGTCAAGAATAACAACGAAAGGAAGTTATTGTAATTAACCAACGGACACTTCTAAAACAGCAGCAAATCTTATTTTCTTTTCCCACAATGTTTACTCTGTGACATGGTGACTAGGTTTTGCTGGACATTTTGATATTCATTGGCTGACATCGATAAACAGGGTATCCCAAAAGTGCTTGACTCATTTTAAATTTCAATAAAAAATCCAGTCATACAGAAATGTGGTTTGGACTAAAATGCTTCTCACGATAAAAAGTTTTTTTTTCAGAGAATAAAAAAATTAGATCCTATCATCTACCATAGATGGCGCTGTACCTTAAATTAATCGGAAAGAATCATAAAAAACTCAAGACAATCAGGTACAGGTCACTTTAATTTGCCAAAATCAGTTAAAGAGTAATATAATTTGAGCAATCCATTAGCATAGTTGAATGAGTGCACTTTTTGTAGCACGAGTCACATTCAATCCACGTGTCCGTTATCGTTGTTTATGGAATTGACTGGATCACATGCGTGATTCTCGTCTTCAGCACTTCAATTTCAGCCACAGCAGAAGCGTACACTTTGTCCTTTTTCGCTGGGAGTCTTCATTTCTGTGTCACAGCGTCAAGTGTAATCTGAAAAAAAAAGAAAAAAAAAGAAACGCATGCCTGAAAACATTAAAACCAAGCACATAGACAAGTGACAGCGTCTATGATATCGAAATTTGGAACTGATTATTTTCATCCGCTTGAAGAAAACTTTTTATCCTGAGAAGAATTTTAGTCCATTCCGCACTCCTGTACAACAATTAATTGATTTTATATTGAATTTTAAAATGTGTCAAGCAGTTTTGGGACACTCTGTATACCCAATAGGGGTTTCCAGATATCGAGATCCAGATGTCCTGTCCTGTCCTGTCCAGTAGATATTATCGACGTTTCAGAAAAAAATTCTGTTAATCAAGTGCATATTTTGAAATAACACATAATACTTTTTACTAGAAGACAATAATTAATGTGTTTTTAGATAAAATGAATATTTCTTAAAATAGGGGTCTTCAACCTTTTTTTAAAAGTCATCTGCTACAACAAATTCCAAAAACTAATCTTTATTTCATTTAATTGTAAAGTTTTATTGGCCCTTAGGCCACAGGTTGAAGACTCATACTTTACAATGTCGTTGCCTCAGAACAACAGCAGGACATCTAGTAAAAATAAAAAATAAGATGTCTGATTTATTGCTATGAATAACTGTGTTTGAATCTACTGGAACAACTTCTGAAACACAAAGTTATGTTTAATACTGTATATCAGATGAGTTTTATAGAAATTCCCTACCGTTCCACTAGATGCAGGCACAGTTTTCCATAGCAGTAAGTCAGACATCTCATTTTAGATTATTACTAGATGTCTTACTGTTGCTCTGAGGTGACGATATGTTCACACTATCATTTTTATAGAATTGAACTATACTTCTGTAAAAAAAGAAATCGTTTTGTCAGAAGTTGCTGAGAAACCATGAACCTCTATCTCCACTTACACAATGGATGAGTTTAGAACATAAAAGAAGGTTGCTTTTGAATGTTATGATTTTGGAAAGTTCATTCTCAGAAAGATAATTTTCAATGATTTTGAGAAGATTAAGAAAAAATTCATCGCATTCAATTTTTTTATGACAAAAAAAAAAAAAGAGCATGGCTTCTCCAGATAATTTAATTTTAAATATGTAAATATCCTTTAAATAGCTGTATGAATTTCTTTGATTATTAAACTTTTGAAATTAACGTTACATGGCAAGATTATCGCTTTTTGAAGCAGTGTTGCCAGATGGGCTACTTTTTTTTAAAATCGGATTCTTGATTGGCACCACTTTTTTGAAATGGTAAAATGTGCCTTATTTAATGACATATTAATTTATGACAAAAACAAAGTTAATTTTACCGTTTCAAAAAAGTGGTGCCAATTAAGAAATCTGAATAAAAAAAAGTAGCCCACTGGCAACACTGTTTTGAAGAAGTGATTATGTGAATTATTGCGTCAACCTCCCTATATCGCTTTTCCAGGTTTTGGTTTCTTTGTTAGTGTTTTTTTTTTTTTTTTTTTTTTTTTTTTTTTTTTTTTTTTTTTTTTTTTTTACAGTCTCTGTGTGAGTCAATTTATGTTTCCAGTTTTCCATGTTCTCAAAAGTAAGCCTGAATAAATAAGTTTCAATTACAGATAACGTTTTGTAAATCTGTTGTTGTGTGAAAAGTCCCTAGTATTAAAATCTGCGGCAATATCGTCTCAGATATGTTGATTATATTTTATATAATACCCCTGTTTTTCCATACATTAACCATTAATGTAACATTCCATCTCACTGATATTGATTCCAGTATTAGAACAAGATACAAATATATTCCCTTTCAATAATCACTTCAGACAAACTGAAGAAAATCCTTTAGGTAAGAAATCGTTTCAAGTTCAGATTCTCATGTTTTTGAAATTTGTTTGGATATTCATTAAAGATACTGCAAACCAAACTTGTTTCTGAATTAAATTGGGATTTAACATTTTTTAAAACATCAGTGTTTAAAAGATATGTAGTATATAAACAGCATACAATCATATAATATTGAAACATATAAACAGAATAATTAGTAAATATTAATACACTGTTTTAAAATATATCATAGTCAAGCTTCACTTTATATAAAGAATGATTAATGAATCTTGCAGTTATTGAAACATCTACCCTATACAGTGTTATTCAAACTGTAAGAGTTAGGTGGACAATTTTAATTCGCAATTTCGAGTATACCAGGAGCGCTATTTAGCAACCGCACTTCACCAGTTTGTTTCACCAGTGTCTATCCAACAACTGCTATTTATAATACCAAATTTGATCTCATCAATGATTTCCTTATTCAATGTGTTCACGTAATTTTAGTTCATAAAGAATTCAATCGGAATAATCTGTTTGCCACAATTCCAAAATTTCATTTGGCTACCTAAGAGGGACTGTCCAGACAAGGAAATCAAGTGTGTAGAGCATAGTTTCCTTCACGGTTTTCTTTATTGAAGTCTTAATAAAAGAGTATTCATCTCGAGCTGAAACCGCACGCATACGCAGCAATAGGCGGCATTTAGATAAATATAATAATGAAAGAAACTAGGCCTACGGTCAGACCTCCTAGGGATATCCCAATCTAACTTTAAAATAAATCAGTTTCTTACATAGCACTTTTCCTTTTGTCACTGTTTGACATAAATTCAATAGAAACGCCAGCGACGAGGTTTCTTTAGCACCTATGAAAACTTTTATCTTGATTACTAAATATACAAAAAACTTTCTTTCCAATAATTATTAAATTTTGAACAATGCCCAATTTCATGAAAAGAAATAAGGCATAACATTTTTTTTTACATATTATTTTTTTACATAGGCTATTACATGTTCGTCTTTTTAAATTGTTTAAACGGTACAGTTGAATGTGGATTTCTGAGATAAAAGTTTCATTTCCGCATTACAATCTGTTTTGAAACGATTAAAAATTAATTTAAATTAAGACGTTACTCACATTAAACTTGCATAATTCCTAAACTACTTCGCAGATCGACTTCTCGTGTTAATAGGTAAAATTTATCTAAACAGCCAAATATGATGTCAAAATTAAGTGTTGATATTGAAGATGTTAAACTTTCGTACAATTTCTATATGTAAACGATTACATAAGCAAAATTTAAGCACAACATAAAAAAGTAGACGTTATTACTAATCGACTGGCATTAGTCACACTTTTATATGATGATTTGCGGCAGAGTTATTCAGAGTGATTGCTTTTTTTTTTTCTTGGACTGTATCGCAATTTTTTTTTCGAAAATATTCTTGAATCACTGTGTAATTGGTGTATGTTATTAAGTTTTACTGTAAAACTTTCTCAATTGATAAAAGTGCGTGTAGCATTTGTAGATCGTTTACAAGGACACCCAGAAGAATTTCGTTACATTATGATCTATGCAGATAAATTGTTTTCTGTGTATTTTAATGATGCTACGAAAACAAAATAATAATGTAAATTTACATGTGTTTTTGAGGTCCGCTACAAAATGCTTTGTATTAAACATGGAGTGCCTAACATTTATCGTTCATTTATCGTTTATCTTTGATGGGGCCTCCTCCCGGTGGCCCACAATCGGCCACATAAGTGGGGATGATGACGATGAGCCAGACTGCGGATGCTGTATTTCCGAACCGGCCACTTAAGTGTTGAAGGAAACCGGAAGCAGTGTCCCCGATGGGTGCAGGCACTGGTGTTTTCTGTCCGCCTTTAACGGAGGACAGGATGTTGGGTTGGGTTGAGGCAGTGCCAACCTTTCTCTAGAGACGTGGTGGGGTGTTCCTCTCCTAAGCTTTAGCATTTGGTGTGCTAAGTGTTTGTGTGTGAAAAAAATAAATTAAATTGGAAATAGAAAAGAAAAAAAAGTGGAAATCTCGAAAAAGTTTCTTCTGAGTGTTTAATGTTGGATGTTTTTTTACATCCTACTCCTTGAGTCACTGGGATGCAGTTTCGGCCGCTTACGACTGCATATTATAGTATGGGCAGTTTAATCCGGGGTCCAGCCAACTTGCAGGAGGTGTGTGTTGGACTGAAGCGACTACTCTCTTCGGAGTTTTTGTCTTATCTGGGGTGTTTCCTTCAGCGACATGCGGATGGCCGGTGCCAACTGTGGCTGGTGGAGGTTGCTTCGCCAACTGGCAGGAGGTGTGTGTCATCCGATATCAAGCCCCTCTGCCGGTTTCTTCCCCACTTTGTGTCTGGTGCTTTTTTGCTTTGAGAATGGGCTGTCGGACCCGCGTCTCTAGAGAGAAAATCAATCCAGCGGGTATATTCGTAGGCGAAGTTTACTGGCCGCCGCCGATTAGATTAGCCGTTTCCTCCCCCTTTCCTTGCTGTGCAGGACTCTTACTCGCTGGCTGCCGTCATTGTGACGTGTGGCCTTTGGGATATTGATGACTAACTTTGTTTCTTGCTGTCGTCTTGAGCTGCGATCTCTCAGTGCCTTGATTAATGCTTGTGGATCGAGGAGCGTTTCAACCATTCGTTCCTCTCATGAAGACCTCTAAGCGGGGTACCCCGAGTAGTATTCTCGGTAACTGAGGGAATTGTCACGTCCTCTCGAGACATAATGCTTGGTGACAATTGCGATGCACGTAGCCTTCGGCTTGGTGGAGCGATTGTTCCTCCCTGTTCGTTGTTTAGTCCTCTATGCGGGGTACACATTAGTACTTTTAGTATCCGAGAGGTTGGTCACGCCCTCTCGAGGAGTAACGTTTAGTGACAAGTGGTATGAGAGAGCACAGAACTATTGTCTTTGGACTGTTTCTGATGCTTCATGGTGAACTCATGGTAGCTTCGGCTAACTTGGATGTGTCGTATTTGTTTCGATATAACCAGCCTGGTGCAGAAGTCCCCCTGATCACGGATTCGTCCATGGATGGTAAATTATCATGACTCAGCAATGGCTTTGAGAAATTCTTTGTTGTGGTGGGCCTTGTGTCTCCCTTGTGTCTGTTTAGCAATTTGGCATGATGTTGTCGCTACTGTTGGTACTGTTGTCGTTAAGGCTGAATTTCACTTCGTGCATTTTGGGACGAGGGATCGCTACCGGAACGCCTTTGAAGAACCGCATCGAGACTATCGGTTCTGGTGCGGCGAACTCTTGTTTTATCGTTCATATAAAGGAGCACAGAAAATAATTCGTTTACAGCGATGTCTATGAAAATAAATTGGGTTAGCGAGTTTTCAATTGTGGTATGAGTTTTTAATTTGTCTAAATTTATTACGTGGTATATATGAATTTCGTATATTGCATAAAGCGTTGCATAAAAGAATCCGAATCTATTTATGTCTATGGATTTCTTAAAACGTGTTGTTAATAATTCTTGTTTTATCGTTCTTATAAAGGAGCACATAAAACAATTCGTTTACAGAGATGTCTATGAAAATAAATTGGTTGCGAGTTTTCAATTGTGGTATGAGTTATACAGTTATCTAAATTTATTACGAGATATATATGAATTTCGTACATTGCATAAAATGTTTCATAAAAGAATCCGAATTTATTTACATCTAAGAATTTCTTTAAATGGGTTGTTAAATGATATTTTTAAATAATATCGACATCAAAGCTATTGGAATATAATCTTACACGTTGTTTAAATGTAAAACCGTCATAAACGTAAACATCAGCTATTTTGTTGCTGGGTGGATTTAAAATAATGTTACTTGATCCTCTTTAACAAATTATGTCATTTCAACTTTTAATAACTTTTATAAAATATCGTGATGTGGATTACTTAACAAAGTAAATATAATTATAAGGACATTTGGTGGAAAGCTAATGTAACATTCTGAATACAAGTAATCTCTAAACAAATAAAACAATGTTTTACGGGCAAATGAACTTTTAAGTTAATTAATTTCTCTCTGTTTAATTTTATGCTATATTTCGAAAGGAAATGGAATTAATTATGTCGAACTTGTCGTAAACAATTAAATTTGTAAAACGAGAAGATGAAATTTAAGACATTTTAATTTAAACACAGGCTCACTTTTCATTTCCCTTGGCAGTAATGAAATTAATAGCGTTTCAGATTGCGAATATAATGTATTTATTTTATATCATAGAAGTTTCACAATTTTGCTTCTTTTCTAAAGAATATTTCCAATGAAAAATGTGAAAATGAAGGAAAATTATATTTTGAATGAACTAGAAAATATTGTAGTTCTTCTTTAAGGGGCATTAGAAATCTTAGTTTTCCAGTGAAGGTGAAATGTTACATTTAATTTTTGTCCTGATTCTCTATAAGATACTGTTGTGTTTGGAGATAGGAGGTGAAAGAATATTGTAAAGTTATTTTGGATATTGAAATTCCAATTAGAAATCTAGAAATCTTTTTTTTAGGATCGATCGTACACTGTAAAAAAAAAATGGTAACGTTCCATGTAAAATCCAGGAACGTTTCGCCTTTTATCAGGTTTTCAGAATAATTTAGCTCTTTCCTGTGAAATTCTGGTTTTCTTATCTGAAACGCTCCTGAACAAAAGTTGGAAACAGCAAAACGCTGCGGCCGCCATTTATTATTTTTTTTCCCTATAATCCGTTGCTCGCGCGCGAGTGTCGAAAACGAATTCCTTAAATGAATGTAAAAAAATCAATATGGAATGCAAATAAATCAATAGACGACATAATCCTTTACGTCTCTATTGTCAAGATAATTCAGATGAAAATACAATACCTCTGTGACATCACTAAGAGATTATCTCTCGTACTTGTCTGTGAAATCTTTAACGAGCAGACTGTGTAAAAAAAATACACCTATTATTTGGATCTGCATTAACCAGGAGACAATCAAATATGATTCTCACCTATTTTGATTAATTTAAAGTATGTTTTAGAGTTCTTATCTCTAATTATTCTTGTGAAAGGATTTCTTCAAATGGGCCTTAGATTTTCAGAAATTAGATGCCGAGGTTTAGCATACGTTTCAAATACCCATTAGTTTGCAGCTCTCAACGTGTCTTTCGTGGTGTGGACGCAGAAAGCTTGCACGCCACCCGTACGGCCCGGGTTCGATGCTACCTCTTGACTTTTTTTTCTTTTTTAATTAATTTTATATTTTAACACTTTATTACAATTTGATTTAAATTTGACATATATTTGACACTTTGAATTGCTGCAAATTTGAATTTTTTTTTATTTTCGGAAAAAATATACAATTACGTTTAGGTTTTTTTTCATGAAAATTTATATGTATTTTATCTAACTTGTAAACTAACATAATCACTGACGAAAATCCAAAATATTTTATGTCTAGATTTTTTTTCTAATTATTATTTACATTTATATATTTTTATATTTTAAGCAAAGTTCAGAAACAATATATCACATATATATTTACTTTATTGAATTTTAACTGAAAATTTATTTTTTCGTGCAAATTATAAATAATAATTTTGATGTCAATTTCAAAATATTTTTTCATTCTAACAAATAATGATAATAAAGCGAAAATTGTCAACTGGAAATGTAAAAATCGTCTGCGGATCCCGCATGCTGTGAAATGTCAGTAATGTCATAATGAAGGGAACGAATATCCAGAGTGAATTATATCAGCCAGGTATCGGTCCGGAGAGCCTAACAGGTAAGGCATTGGCACGACACGCCAAGTATCCAGGTTCGATCCCTGGTCTGGACATTTTTCGCTCTTGTGCTACTCCAGCCTTGAATATGTCAGTAATGTTTTGCTGTCAACAGAAATATTCCTGGTATTTCGAAGGAAACTTACTGGCATTTCTGTAGAAAGTTTTTAACATATGCAGTAAAGTTCCAGTCATTTTCAAGAAATGTTTCTTGGAAATAATGGGCAACTCAGCTGCCCATTTTTTCCCAGGAACGTTGCGGAATTTTTTTTACAGTGTATAGTGTTATAACATTTTGTTGCGGCCACAAAAGACCACTTTGACATAACAGTCATTAATTAAAAGAAATCTGAATTTACTTATCATACATTTGGTAATTGAGAATAAAAAAGTAAAAGGTAAAAGGATTACCTGCATTGACCCGAAAGAACGGAAAATGATGGAGAAATTTGCAGAAAGGAAAAAACAGAAGACAAATCTTCCTTGAAAATTTTTTATTTATGAAGCAATTTTTCTTGCAGAACATAGCGCATTATCATAGAGTACATCTTTTATTCTTTTAGATGTACTTATTTTATGATGGACACATACAATCTACGTTCATTCTACGTTCTTACTAAAGAAAATAAAATAATTTCTTTCCCTTGGGGAGTATGGAGGCACAGGCATTTAGATGATTTTTTTAGCATCACAATTCTACGACTCCAAATAAAAGCACCATTTTAATAAAAATAATAATAATGCCGTCAACAAAATTTTTATCCATATCTTACTGAAGATTCAGAAGTAACTGATCAAAGAATCTCGCCAAACAACAAAAAAAAAAAGACGAAACTATGCAGCCGATTACACATTCATAAAGAAATATTCTTGCACTTTTAATATTTCTTACTGTAGATATGAAAATCCATTTATAATTTTTTTTTGTAGAAGGGAAAGAGGCATCCACCCATTCTCTGCGTTCGTTGACAGAGCACTCATGCAGGCGTGGACATAATTCTTGACAGAACGGCAAAAGGGCAGCCAATCTGTATTGGAATCCCAACTCAACTGCACTGAATGCGCACGAGTTCTCCAAGAAGCGGAGTAAAGGAGTTTGCTATAATCCTTGAAACACGCCAACTTTGGCGGAACGAACATACAGGCGCCTTGCATTGGCATGAAATGCAGTGCTAAAGTATATAAAAAACTGCTTTAAAAAAGGAAATTTGATAGATTTCGCTGAGATAAGATGCCAAACAGTAGTAAAGAGTTACGAATTTTGAAATTGCGAATTAAACTGTTTTAAATATTATTGGCTAAGGGGTGGAGCTACAAAAGGATATGACTTCACAAATAGAAAGATATGGAATTTTCCAGATAATTCTTTTACCGGAAGTACAGATTTCAAAACGATGTTTATGATTTTAAAATGAATGAAATGCTATGCCAGAAAGAAAAACTTACAGGGGAAGGTTGAAAAAACAAGGGAATTAAAATAATTTTCGAATGCGAATATTAAAATTAAATGAATACAAGTAATAGAAATATTTTCTAAATGAAATTAAATAAAAATATGACAGTGGTTCTAAGTAACCACAACATATTACTCCGGCCTCCCCAAAAGAAAATATTGGTAAGATGGAGAAATTTAATAATTTTGACATTGAGCCAATATTTTCTAAACTGTATACATACACAATATGCATATAACATCAAATAATGAGAAGCAAAATAAAAATAATAATCGGTTACATTCTTCTGACAAAAATTACACAAAGTCTTTCAAAAAAAAGTTGCTAAAAGTTCATTCACTAATATGTGAAATAGCAAATACAACACTGTAAAGTAAGATCAGTGTATATTAAAAGAGTGGGTAAAAATTGTAATAATGTACGCATAGACAAATAATATATATTACATGATACAAATTGACATGCATATTAATGATGACTTTGCATCATTCAGTATAATACAATATTAGTAATAAAACCTTTCTATTTTTAAATAAAAAGAAACTAGCAATAATTTAAAGTAGTACCTTTAAATCACAATTCTATTTCAAGTCACAGTCTATGAACTACATTTCAATTTTTCTATCAATTCTTCAATAAATTACTCATCTGAGAATTTTCCATAAGAAAAATTCAAAATGTAAGTAATTAGTCAGGAGAGAATATTTACGCTCTCATTAAAAAAAATATATATACATAAATATAGCACTTTTTAAGAAATCAACTTTTCTTAGCTGAATAACTAATATCGTGTTATTCTACAACAACAATAATAATACTTTCAAAGAAAATAAATGCAAAGAGAGAATATTTAAGCTCTCAAAAAAAGTACATAAATAAATGCACAACATAACTTTAATAACATTGTCTTACAAAAAATTAACACACAAAATATTTATACTACATATTCTGAAATGCTTATTGAATTATGTTTAATTCAAACATCTGTAAGAATAAATATGTGACTATTTCTTTGTCATGTAAAATACATAAGTATTTTCTTTTTGTAAAGACTTAAAATAATCTTTAAGTATAAACATGTTACAACATTTTTTCGTGTAAAATACATAAGTATTCTTTTTGTAAAGACTTAAAATAATCTTTGGAGAGTATCTTTGGATAGTATATTTGGAGAGTATCTTTGGATAGTACCTTTGGAGAGTACCTTTGGATCCAAAGTACAAAATTTTCATGTGCACAAATATTTTTTAAATTTGTGAATTTTTAAACACTTAAAAAGCTTAATGTAAAGTTAAACTTACACTAAGTGCAAAATTACTTAAAAGATGACACAGTATTTAAAATGTTAAATTATTTTAATACCTTAGTATACTTTCAACTATAAAACATAGTCTTCTTCGGAGGAATATAAGAAATACAACAGTTATTGATTGAACGCCTAATTTTCAAAAACCACGTAGATGGTGACGAAAGGAGTGAAAGTGGAAGTTAATTTATAGATCCGGAAACATTGGGAAAATAAAATAAAATAAAACACTCGAAAAAAGTCACTCGAATTCCAGTGAAAACTGAAGATATTTATCTCGAATACATAGACATGACTTCACGTAAACTTAAAGTTCGTATTAAAGAACATTTGAGAGATTTAAAGTATAACCGACCTACAACAGCCCTCTCAAGACTTAACCAAAAGCAGAATATACAAGTTAATTTCGAAAACGCAAAAATTATATATCCCTCAAAGAATTATCATGATTTAATTATCCGCGAATCAATAGAAATTATTACTAAAGGAAATACAGTTTGTAATGACGTTTTATCCTACAATATACCCAGAATTTGGCTCAGTTTGCTTAAAAAAAGAATAACAAGTAATCTTCCACTTCCCTATATCCATGTTTTATTTTATTTTATTTTCCCAATGTTTCCGGATCTATAAATTAACTTCCACTTTCACTCCTTTCGTCACCATCTACGTGGTTTTTGAAAATTAGGCGTTCAATCAATAACTGTTGTATTTCTTATATTCCTCCGAAGAAGACTATGTTTTATAGTTGAAAGTATACTAAGGTATTAAAATAATTTAACATTTTAAATACTGTGTCATCTTTTAAGTAATTTTGCACTTAGTGTAAGATTAACTTTAACTTTTAAAGATGAATTAAACATTTCTATTTATTTATTTACTGAAGCTTAATGTATTTTCAACCACTTTACATAATACACCAATAATAATAGTAGAAGTATTAGCATGCACAACTTTCGCTATTATTTTTTTTATGTTAGAAAGAGGTTAGTTGTTAGAACATGCATGAATTATAATTAAGAACAAAGTAACATTTTGAGTTACTCTAAAAGTCACAATAGGGAAAGTGATGATATATGTACTCATATTTTATATCAATAACAATTTACTTTTCAAGATAAATACCATATCAAAATAAAGCAATCAATGACATTTCATTTGCAACTAAAATAATGAATTATAACATCTTTGATTTGATTTTTTTAAGAATCTGTCTTAATATTTAAATCAAATGCTGAAATTAAAAATTCTGAGTTATCAGCACATTTTTTTTTTTTTTTTTTTTTTTTTTTTTTTTTTTTTTACAATCCATATAAATTCTAAAAAATGAATAAGGTTTTGAAGAAAATATTTCAGTGAACAGGAAGGGAAAAAAAATAAGATTTATATACTTTTGCAGGATGACAATTCCACAGTGTAAAGGCGAAGGCGACTTAAAAAAAATTAAATATAAAAAAAAAATACACAAATGCTGCCTGCAGCTTTGTTAGAAGTAAAGAAATAGAATAAACAGTCAGTCTTCGTATTTGACAATCCAATCTAGCTAGCATAGATCAGATTTTTTACAATGGTAAAGGCATCCTAAATAAAATTGAAGATTACTTTATATTTTATAGTGTTTATGACTCCGAGGACGAATATCGTAATTTTTTTTACTTTGAGTAGATTTATTTAGAACTGTAGTGAAAGTTTTACTGTCAGATGTTTGAGAATGGACTGAACTATGTGAATGGGAAGATGTTTGTTGGCACTTCGAAGTGGTGTGAATTTGAGGAGAATCACAATTAGTAGTATGGGTAGGCATATGTCGTTTCACAGGAGAAGAAGATGCACTATCAACAGTCGTTTGATCATGTGTTGCACTTCTAGATGAATCAGAAGGATGAAGCAATGCTTCATTTCTTTTCTGGAGTTTCAAGATTCTGTTAGTATGAATTAACACAGGTGATGCTTGATTATTATTGCAATCTTGAATTTGAATAAGTACAGGTGAAATTATTTTCTTTACCATGTAAGGTGTACATGTGCAAAGACCTTATTGTATAGCAAAACTATCAGAAAGTTTTGAACTTTCACCACTATTCCATTATTCATTACCATTTTTAAAATTGGTGCACTTTTTACCAACATAAGTAATGTCATTGTCATCTTCAGGTATGACATTTTTTTCATTAGAAGTAATTTTCGTATTACTGGTATCAGAAATATTATTTATAACATTAGGATAATCAAAGTTTGTATGAGTGGGAAAATAATCAGGAAACTGAGTAAAAACTTGAGCATGACCTTCTAAATTTCTAATATTGAGATTAGCATTTATAAAAGAATTATCATAATTCATAGCAGTATTACCAACACTATTTATAAACAAACCATTATTTGGAAAACTGTAATTGTAAGGATAGTTTTCATAATTATTTACCAAATGCAAATAATTATCACCAAAATGTCCATTCATATTATCAAAATAAGTACCATTATTTGTGTTAACTGACATAGAATTTTCATAAATAGGCACATTGTTTTCATCAAAAGAATATGGCACTGTTATATTGTCATTATTATACTGAGAATTCAACTAAAAACTGCTAGGAGACTATTTTTGAATGTTAAAAGGTATATGTTTATCTTTAATTAATATAGATTTAAAAGTTGGAGAGATGGTTATAGAATGCTTGTTTAAAAACTCAAAACCAAGTATGGCTTCAAAATTAACATTCTTTATATCAGTAAGGTAAAAGACATGATGAAAAAAAAATTGTCTATTTTGAATGCAATCTCGATACATCCTTTAAAGAAAACATTAGAGTTTATAGTTGATACAGAAACATTTCTAGATAAATATTTATAATGGATTTTGGATTTAATACTGTTAAAGCATTCATGATCCAACAAACTTAATGTTGAGCCTGAATCAATGAGAGTTGATATCTCATTATGTTGAACATTCATAATTATACATGGAAGTGAATAAGTGTTATCAAAAGAGCTGCAAATTACGTGTCGTTGTTGTACACAATCCTCAATTTGAGAAGAATACCTTGATGACAAAGAATTTTCAGAACAGCAAGTTCTGTTCATTTTTTGCACTATTGGTGATGTCTGTGTAACAGCGCTTGAAAAGGAAGTAGTTGAAAAAGAATTTTTGTCAATCTGACATTCGCTTGAATTGTCACAGGAGTGTACTGACCCTAACGAGTAAGATTAGGAGGGATGGTGGTCAGTTGGACCAATCTCCCTTACTTGTTTAAATGATAATTTTTATCATCATTTTTATTTTTAGAAAAATAAGTAAAGTTTTTCTTTCTTTGAGAAGAATTCGAAGAAAAATGGGAGTCTTGAGTGTGGTTGGCATTTTGCCTAGAAGAGTCAAGTAGCTTTCTAAACTCGTAACATGATTCCATAAGATGGTTAAAACGATCACAAAAGGCACATTGGATAGCATTTTGTTTGCGAAAATACTCTGAAGAGTTTTTCTTGTGAGAAAACTTGTCAAACTTTGGCCGAAAGAAAGATCGTTTCTGATCTGGCTTATGCTGAATAAAGTTTGTTTTATTTCTAGAAGCCACGTTATGTCTAACTGGTGAGGGAGAGTAAGTTACACGCTTTTTTTAACAACAGTTCTATGTCTAGGGGAATGTTCATTATGAGATTCAGATGGCTAGAATGCTATTTGCGAATTTCTATAGACTCTGTCCTTTTTATGTCTGATAGGAGCTTGTTCAACAAAACTATCAGAAAATTTTGAATTTTCACCATTAATTTCATTATTCAGAGAATAAACTTGGTCATAATGTCGATTAGATTTTTGAGTAGGTGGTGAATCATAGATATCTTGTAAAAATTGTGCTCGTTCAAGAGCTAACTCAAAAGTGGAAATGTTTTCTTCTAAAATTTTCCTTTTAATTTGCTTAGGTAAATCTTGAATAAAATGAGTAAATTTCAAAGAATCTAGAGCAGCTGGATCTAATTTAGGATACGCAAGTCGAAGCTGTTTAGCCAAACGATATGAAAAATTTTTAACTGACTCATTAGAATCCAATTTTAAATTTTGAAGAGACTTCCAAGTGTCAGATTTTTTACTTGGCAGAAAATAGTTAATAAATTCTTTGCGAATGGTTTGAAGGTTAGAATTTTTGAATTGAAATTGTGTTTCGAGAAAGAAATGTAATGCAGTACCCTGTAATTTTGACTTGAAAAGAGCAAAAAGTTCTTTTTCAGAGTAATTATATAATTCCTTCAAATCTGATAACTGGTCGAAGAAAAATTTGACCGTCTGAGGATTTCCATCAAATGGTTGAATACAAAGGTTTAAATTTGCTTTTGGAGGCATGGTGATAAATTTCAAAACAAATCCGAACAAATTTTAAAATAATGTGGCGAAGTAAAAAAAATTAATCTCATATGAAGTCACCTTTTAAAATTAATGTGAATTCAACAGAATAATGTAATAATTGTTCTCAACATATTATCGAAACAAAATGGCATCAATAAATCAATCATTTACTTATAAGTAAGAAAATTATTCTTAACTCATCTTTTTTGTAAATAATAATATAAGCAATCATTTTTCCTTAATAATAAACTGTAAATATTACATGAATTCTTTCCCTTTTTTTAGAAAGATTGTATAAAAATTTAAGGAAGCCACTTTTTCTAAATATCAAATATTTCAATAATAATACACTAAAACAAATTTTCATATCAAAATATAACTTAATAACTGTCATGTCATAAAGGTTTCTAAAGGCTCACGGTACCAGGAAAGAAAGCTGTTGTGTTTGGAGATAGGAGGTGAAAGAATATTGTAAAGTTATTTTGGATATTTAAATTCCAATTAGAAATCTAGAAATCTTTTTTTTAGGATCGATCGTATAGTGTTATAGCATTTTGTTGCGGCCACAAAAGACAACTTTGACATAACAGTCATTATTTAAAAGAAATCTGAATTTACTTATCATACATTTGGTAATTGAGAATAAAAAAGTAAAAGGTAAAAGGATTACCTGCATTGACCCGAAAGAACGGAAAATGATGGAGACATTTGCAGAAAGGAAATAAACAGAAGACAAATCTTCCTTGAAATTTTTTTATTTATGAAGCAATTTTTCTTGCAGAACATAGCGCATTATCATAGAGTACATCTCTTATTCTTTTAGATGTACCTTTTTTATGATGGACACATACAATCTACGTTCATTCTACGTTCTTACTAAAGAAAATAAAATAATTTCTTTCCCTTGGGGAGTATGGAGGCACAGGCATTTAGATGATTTTTTTAGCATCACAATTCTACGACTCCAAATAAAAGCACCATTTGAATAAAAATAATAATAATGCCGTGAACAAAATTTTTATCCATATCTTACTGAAGAATCAGAAGTAACTGATCAAAGAATCTCGCCAAACAAAAAAAAAGACGAAACTATGCAGCCGATTACACATTCATAAAGAAATATTCTTGCACTTTTAATATTTCTTACTGTAGATATGAAAATCCATTTATATTTTTTTTGTAGAAGGGAAAGACGCATCCACCCATTCTCTGCGTTCGTTGACAGAGCAGGCGTGGACATAATTCTTGACTGGACGGCAAAAGGGCAGCCATTCTGTATTGGAATCCCAACTCAACTGCACTGAATGCGCACGAGCTCTCCGAGAAGAGAAGTAAAGGAGGTTGCTATAATCCTTGAAACAAGACAACTTTGGCGGAACGAACACACAGGCGCCTTGCATTGGCATGAAATGCAATGCTAAAGTACATAAAAAACTGCTTTAAAAATGGAAATTTGATAGATTTCACTGAGATAAGATGCCAAACAGTAGTAAAGAGTTACGAATTTTGAAATTACGAATTAAAATGTTTTAAATAATATTGGCTAAGGGGCAGAGCTACAAAAGGATATGACTTCACATATAGAAAGATATGGAATTTTCCAGATAATTCTTTTACCGGAAGTACAGATTTCAAAACGACGTTTATGATTTTAAAATGAATGAAATGCTATGCCAGAAAGAAAAACTTACAGGGGAAGTTTGAAAAAAAGGGAATTAAAATAATTTTGGAATGCGAATATTAAAATTAAATGAATACAAGATTAATAAAAAATATTTTCTAAATGAAATTAAATAAAAATATGGCAGTGGTTCTGAGTAACCACAACAGATACAAACGCATAAAAATTTTACCATATACAGCTTAGTATCTGTTCTGTGTATAATAATGATTTCAATATTATACAGCTGATATTTTAGTTTTAAAAAAAAAGTAATTCTGATATATATATATATATATATATATAGTTAAAAAATTCCAAAAGTTATTTCAAGCATTATCACAATCTGTAAACTTTAATTGAAGCACAAAATTAACTTAACCAAACCAAATAAGAACTATAATTTAACTTAATAAACAAACTTAAAGAAACACAACTTAACCAACTTTAACTTAAACAAAACAACCATAAGAAACAAGGCAAATAACTAATTAAACATGGAGACAGGTCTGTGTGGCTTATGACACACTAATGCAGGGTTAAAACTGTTTTTAAGCATGCAACATTCCCCAGATTTACCTGTCGAGACCATATTGAAAAAACAAATGAAACAAGATTAAAGCTAAATGAAACCGACCGACCGAAATCAATCCATATCAAAAGCGATCTGTTTCTACTACATTTCGTAAACCACACGCTTCGAGTAAAGGCATCAATTCACTTCTGTTCTTGCAAGTTCTAACATAATTATACGTCATATTTCTGACCAAACTCACAGGATAACCCTGTTTCACAGCAGTGACGTACCATTTCAGCATATCCTCATTCAAAATGACACTATCCGATGTCAATCGGTTTAATCTGTTTAAACCGTTAATATAAATGTTTCTGAATACCGATATATGGACATTTGAATTGAAATTCAATATTGCAATTGTTTTAAAGTTAAAATCGTCTCTTTTATCATAAACCGATGTAATTAAATTTCTGTTTTCTAATTTTAGATTTACATCTAAGTAATTTGTATTGCAACTATTATGACTACCGGAAAGTTTCAATTCTAAATTTTTAGGATAATATTTAAATTCATGGTTAATCTTTATTCCATTCAGCTCGACAATCAAAACGTCGTCGATATATCTGAAACTCATTATGTCTTTATGTAATTCACTTATATTTTCATATATATGTAGATACATGTCGGCCAAAATTGAACTGCAACTCCCCCCCATGGGGATACCTTTAATCTGCTTATATACCTTATTGCCCTCATATAAAAAATTCTCTTGAACCACCAATTGAAACAAATTTTGAAATTCACTTAAATCCATGTATAAATCACCATACCTATTATACACCTCCAATATCTTCTCCCTCAAATCCTCAATCTCTATGTTGTTAAACAAATCTGCAAAATCATATGCATACAATCCTGTAATCTTATTTTTATACCGTTTTACTTTTTCCAACAGTTCATAACTATTACTTATTATAAAAGTTGAATTCTCACTTTTAATCTTCAAAAATATTCTCTTCAATACCTTTAATAATTTTTTATTCGCACATTCAATATAGGAATTATAACCACATGTAACGGTTCTAAATTTCACAGGGCATTTATGGAACTTGGGTATTAAAACCAAATAAGGAAAATTCAAATTATCTTGTTTTGTTTTAATTTTTTTATACATTGCCCTAATTCTGTTCTCCACCTCATTAATTTTTGCCCTAATTAACTCATAATTATTTGTGTTTTCATAACTTTCTCTTAATATTTTTCCATATAATTTTTTACAGATAATTGCATAGTTGGTACTTGCCTTATCTACATATGTTATTATAAAATCATCTTGGATGTTTTTTATAGCTTTTCTTAAATCAATATATTTCTCTTCGGACAAACCCTCAAAGTTTTTAACGTATGTCTCCTCTAGTTCCTTTAAAATATGATATTTCCATTCTTCAAATAATTCTCCAGGAAGTCTGTATTTATAAGTTAACTTTTGTATAAAGATTTCTATATTATATTTAAATCGTTTAACTGCATTACTTTTCGTGAAATTCCGTTTTATTCTGTATTTTGCTCCATAACTCATTTGATTTTTCAGTTCGGCATTTTGTACGATATCTAGATTCCCAGTTATTACATGTCCATAATGTTTGTCTACATATTTGTTGTACACATCCTCATTACATTTACATATATATATATATATATATATATATATATATATTCGGTTTGCATCCATTGCTTGCAAAAGTGTGGCAAAACTATTTGTTCTAGATTCTAAATTAATATTAGAAAATCTATAAAACGGATGTACCTCGAATGTGTACTTCAAATTTATCATTATATTTGCATTGATTATTTAAATTTTTCAATTTTTCTTGTTTTCAACAAAAAAAAAGGATTTTTTTTCAAAATTTTATACTTTAAATTTTAATTAAAGAAATTAAGTTTTTAATTGTGTGACAATGAAGTATACATTCAAGGTACAATAGTTTTACGTCATTATCAATTTGATTTCGGATTCTAAAACGAAAAGTTTTGCTACTGTTTTGTGCGCATTGGATGAAAGTCAAAAAACAATTATAATTTTTTTACAAAAGTTAAACCTTAAAAAAGTGAAATATCAGTTGTTGAATATTGGAATAATTGTTCTTCATAGAAACGATATTAAACTATCTATAGTAAAAAAGCTTTATAGGCGATAAGAAATAAAAGTACGTGTGAAATGATGCTAAATTGCACACTGAAGAAGAATCCTGAGACCCTAATCAGTGTTGCCAGAATGGGAACTTTTTTGTCCCCAGATTGTTGATTTTCACCGCTTTTTTGAGATAGAAATATTCGGCCTATTTAAAAATAGATTAAAAATTTTGAAAAATAAGGCGAATTATACTGTTTTAAAAAAGTGGTGACTGTCATATAATCTGAATCAAAAAAGCCCCCAATCTGGCAACACTGCCCTTAATGCGCATTTGATACTTTTGTAATAATCAATGAAAATTACTGCTGTCTTTCAGTATACTGACTACCGCTGTCATGAAATAAACTTACAACTTTTGGTACAAACACGCTGTTAATTTAAAATAAGAAAAATTCGACCGAAAATAATAATTTTTGTTTTCTTGATATTATCTTCTTAAAAATTAAAAAATAAATATATTGCCATATTCTACTTGACAGATTTTTTTATAACGTTTTTCATGTAAGTAAAGAAAATGACGTAATCCCAACGTATTTCGAATGCACTGTTCTCAAAAAAAAAAAATGTCCATCTTCAGAAATAACATTACGGAGAAACTCAGACGGTCTTACCTGTACAATATCGACATTTCCAATTTCAAAACAAATGCTGACATTTTCTAAGGGGAGTTTCCCACAGTCAATTTATAAAAACGGTTGTGGCGTCATCTACTGTATAAAATTCGATTTTATCTCATTTTGATTTTATCTCATCATTGGAGCAATGTCTTTATACTGTTATGCTGATTTTACCACATTTAATATCTCCTTTATGTTATTTAAGCCTGTTGCTAAATTTTCATTTAGTCATTCCTATATAATATTTAAGTTCGTTGTTATTTAATTGCAATGGTATTTCATACAGCCCTACTTCATTTGCGGGTGGTGAGGGGTCCGGATTCCTAATGATTAATTCTGAAAGATTAGGTGAGGTGGATGCTATGAGTTGAATAATGTATGTCTTGAAGGACTGTCTGAAACTTTTGAAAATAAATGAAGCAGGAGATCAGAAATAGACATAAAATTATCAACGAAATACATGTAATTAGTCTTAGCATTAGTTAGCGCAATTAAAATGTTTCACTTTTAACTATGGTTATTACACTTATTCATGGAAAATTACGCTTGGACACTCTTTGGCTTCTGAAATTTAGAAATCACTTTTCATAAATTTTTAAACACAATTTTATAAAAAGAAGTTAAACAAGATTTGATATTTAATAGACGGCTAGAGATTTGTTAAAATTAAGTAAAATTTCTCAAATTACATAACATTAGAGTCTTTAATCAAATTATTTAACCTCACATCTCCGCAACGATCAAGGAAAAGTTAATCTAGTGATTGCGTTTGTTTCATAAAGTTAAAATTCTTTAACGGATTCTTACACAGTTAGCTCCCGCTATTTCGGAAAATGAAAATTTTTTCCGAACTATTGCTTCTCTTTTAATTACAACAAACCTACCTGACGCCATATATCGGAAATTATATTATGCAAAACGAACCGTGCACAGAGTTACGGTGTGTTTAAAGTACAAAACATAAACGTAAACAATTACAGATTATTTTATTATTTTGGGAATAATCGATATGTCAAATAATTAAAAAATTACTTTCTTTGTAAAACAATTAATTTGTATGTATCGTTTATTGATTTACATTTGATTCAAAATTTATTTAAATAAGGTCTCTTATGTAAATCTAGTGCTTATTGATGTTATTTGTTTAAACCAGTCTCCAGTATTAGAAAAAAAATTATTTGTTCAATACAACAGCCATACAAAACATATCCAATTTTCCTTAAATATGTTTCTTTTCGTAAGTTTAATTTGCTTTTCTTGATATAAAATGTTGTCCTATATTACTTTATACTTTTAAATTCTGTCCTATTCAATTTGCATCATTCATTCAAACGATTTTAAATAAATTTTGAAACCTAAAATGATGCATGCATAACAATGAAATAACACCACTTTAAAATTTTGAACTTCTAAAAAAAAAAACTTATAAATCCATTTAATACTTTCTGCGAAATATTCAAATTAGGGATTTTTCAAAGCTTAAATGAAAATGTTACCTTTTGTAAAGAATATTTCAAAGTACTCAAACTCTTTAGATAAAATAAATACGGTATGTATTTTCTTAAAAGGTTATTTCAGAACAACTGTATATTTTTAGTATATTTATGAAGTTCGAATCCAAACAGAAGAAATAATCCGAAACAAAATGATACAGCTGAAGAAGGAAAAGATTACAGAATAAGCTAACTGATCCATTTCCCTTCATCAATCGCATTTCATGTATTTTATTAAGTGGTCTTACATCGAATTTTATTTTTAAACCTGGTTCTATAAGAGTGTTCTAAGAAATAAAGAAATGTTTAATCAAAATAAAAAATAAATCTTATACGAGTTTATAAATTTATAAAAAAACTTTACAGCATTCACAAAGAACAAACAACATTATAATCTGAAATAATTTTAATCTCGAAATAGAAATATTTTTTATTAGTTAGAAGTTCTTAATGAATTTTGTTTTATTCTATTGATACGGTAGTTTTGAATCTGGATTTAGTTTCTTAATGAAAAAGGAGAAATCTAAAAACATCATCAATGCAATCATGGTAAAACCGTTAGAATTATTTATATTGTCGGGGTAGGATTGTGCCAGAGAAAAGCACACAAATCTTAATTACTAAGTGAGGGTAAACATTTTAAATTACATTATTGTCGTAGGGGCAGAAAACAATCCCTGGACGATGCAGGATCCGGGACGATGGGCTCGTTGACCAAGGCAAGTTTTTAAGGCATGTAAAATATCCTCTTGCAGAAAATGCTTTTATATTTTTAAAATGGTCTGCTGAATCCGCGCTGATTTTAATAAATGGAAATAGTCAATTATAATAATAATATGTATTATAAAAACTTGTACTTTCTGCTTGTCTGTTTGGAGTAGCGTCATGCTGTAATATTCAGTGGTAGTAAAAATTAATTTGATGTCGCAAGGACACAAATCGGTCAGTAGGTTCCTTAGGTCACGGAAATTAGCTACTGCTCGATGCTTGTCATGAAGTGAGAAAATCGAATTGAAATTCCCAATATTGCCTATTACAGAACAGGATAATTGGGAGCGGATTATTTTTTGACTTTTGAAGAGAATTTTTCTACATTCTCAAAATTTTCCGGAGAAATGTTTTCAGAAATGAAGTAATGAAATAGTTAGGAACCACTATTTAATGTTTGACGCGTAACAAACGGAATCTTCTAAATAATCCCTTTTGTAATACTCCTATTTTTAAATAATTCTTGATACATTTCTACAATATTTACAATAGAAATTAATCACGTAAATAATTGTTTCGAAATAGTGATATTTAAAAATGACCATATAAATGTTTGCGCCATACTGAAATATTTAACTGTATTTGGTGTGATTCGGAATTCAAATTAAAAATTTACAAAATGAAAAATTCAAACTTCATTCATATTTTATCACATAATCTTTTTTTGGATTGTAAGTGTATAATAGTAATAGAAAATATAATTTCTCTGTCGATTTATCTGTTAGTATGAGAATAAAATAAAAGATATTAAATAATATTTAAATGAACCGTTCCTTGGAATTGTATTACATGTTTAACTTAAAATACAGGATATCTTTTTTGAAATTTACAAAGATTTTAAGTAAGTAGCATAAAAAATCTGAAGTTATGTTCGCATTTTTGCGCACAAACTATTTCTTCATTTTACGAGATGTAATTTCAGAAACTGATTGCCTTTCCGAAAATAGAACTCTGAGATTTTGCCTCATTTTTCTATTTGATTAATGTATTTCCATAATGATATGGCACGTTCAACTATATTTCAAATAATGGTGCTAAATTAACTTAATAATTGCCTTTAATCTCAATATTGAATTGATAAAGTAAATAGAATCATCTTGACGCAATCGCAGTAAAATTATTCATTTTTTGTGAATGAAAGTAAAGTTTCTTTCTTTTAAAGGCATGTAATTTTAAACATAGCGAAGTGTTCATCTCTCTCAGATAAGATACGTAATTGTTTATTTCGACTAAGGAATGTCGGTTAGACTGAACTTTTCACTTGGTATGCAGAGTGATCTTAAATCAGAAAATAAATTATCTATTTTCTGGAATGGATTTTTCTGTAATTACTTTTCATTTGTGTTGTTGGATTTAAAAAACTGGTTTTAAATTTGTTTATAACCTTTTTTTCTCAATTACAACGAAGCTTTTTAAAATATAAATTAAACATCAAAGGTCTTTAAATACTAGATGGCAAATTCAAGGATTTCTTTTTCGATATTTGAATTTTATTGTTGTACGGTAATATATTACTTATTTCCTACAAAATGTTGCCAATCATTTTCTTTAACTTACTTCCTTTCATAGAAGTTTTTATTTATTTACTGTGAAAAAATAAATAAAGTTAATTGAAATAAACAAACTGTGCTTTAAATTATTGCAGCATTTTATTATTGGTATGTTTAGTGTGTATGTTAGAAAACTAAAGTATTGTGAAAGTGTTCAATTTTCAAACTTAATTAATCATAATGATCATCATTAAAACATCATTCTATGATTTGTTTTTTATAGTTTAACTATACAAATGAATGAAATAAAATTAAACAATTATATTTTAACAAAGTCATTGATTTTGTATCCAGTGTAAGAAAATAGAATTTCAAAACGTGAGATATTAGAACCGAAAAAGTAAATTTTGTGTAAATGCAGACATTTCTTAAGAAATCCCCAAAATTTAACGTCGGAAGTGTAGTATATGCAAGTATATACTTCTATAGGAATAAAAATTATGTATTTAATTTTATTTATTCTACTTTGTTTTGCAAATCTGAAATTAAACTTATTATTTCTGAAATATTTCTGGACTAAATTCTATCTTATTGAAAGCAGATATTAATTTGTAAATAAAATTTCACTAACATCTTACATAATACAGGGTTCGTACGGATCCTGGAATTTCAAGACAAAGAAATTCTTTGGTACCAGTATTTTCATGTAGAAAGACTCTTATTAAATAAGACGAAGTGTCACGCGTTTGAACTAGATTTTTTTTAAATTACACTGTTAACCTGATATTACACTGTTAACTACATAAGTTTTTTTAAATTAAACAATTTATTATTTTTGTTTAAAAAACAATAACAACAACAAAGATTCGTGAATTTATTTTCAGCTTACTAAATATAGATTCCTCAGTGAAATATTACATTTTCAATTCTTCCAGTTCATTTAAAGTTAATTTTACATTTTCAAACAAGTATTCTTGTTTTCCCAAATGATAAGGAGGCTTCTAAATTAAAAAAATAGTGGTAGTCTTCTAGTTCTGTATTAACATTTAAATTTAATTCATTAAATCGTGACAGATTAATCAATTAACTTAAAAGTATAAAAGTGTAAGAAAGAACAACATTTCTACCGTACATTTCAATGTATCATTTAACTGACGCAAAAGATTGCTTTAATTCTTTTAACAAAAGATAAAAAGCGAAATTTTTAAATTGTGAGAATTTGGTAAAAAGAATAGAATATTTGATTATAAAAAGACTAAGTTTATTCTCTTCATGTTTAAAGTATCTATTTGCGCGCAGAAAAACTGACAATCTGAAGAAAGTTTTTAAAGTAATAAGTAAGATTATTTTTTAAGTTTTATTTCTCGATAAAAGGTGTACATATGAAATAAATTTTTAAATGAGCAGAAAAGCCTGTGAAAACGAAATCGGCCAATAACGGAATCCTATCGTAAACGTTTTTGTCCCAACGGGAGAAATACGATCAAGCAGGACGGTCGTTCTGCCAAGCCAAGCTAAAAAAAAATGCTAACCTCGCCAAACAAACAAACGCCAAGAATAAAACGCAAGACACCGTAACTGCTTATTATACTGAAGACAACTTCTCCATGTTAAATCGACCAAACATGCCAGCGTAAAATTTCCCATATCAAAAGAACCAATCATCGCAGAAAAATAAAACCAAAACCAGAAGGACCTAACGGAAAAGATCTTTAATTTGAGACCAAATGCATCCTCATAAATTAATTATAAACAGAGATATAGATTTTTAAAAATAACGTCGAGATACTGAAAATGACCGATTTATTTTCTTCGTCACACCTTATGCTTCAATCGAGGTAGAGACTTAAATAATGGACATAAAAAAGTAAGGATTGCATTTTTGGACAGATATTTACTCAATCTACGTGCTTTTATAAAATTCAGCTTTAAAAACACAAATTTTCTATTCTTAATTAGCGAAAAACTGTTAATTAATTCTAAAGTTTATAAATTATGCCAAACAGCGCTAAACCCGCCAAACCATTTTAGAAGTCTTATACTATTCTTTTATATTATCCTTTTGCATTGATTTCATCGAAGAAAACTATGGCCGAGATCCAGATAGATTTTTCGCTGTTAGCGAAATGAGTTTGACCAATCAGAAGGCAGAATGTTTGAGAATTGTTGCTGTTTCTGGATCATGGCCTATGTCATAAACGTTTTAAGTCATTTTCTTAGTGCCATGGATGAAGTGCAATGTACAGAAATCTAGGTTGGGATCCAGATAGATTTTTCTCTGTTAGCGAAACGAGATTCACCAATCAATAATCTGCATTGCTCCAAACAGCGAAAAGTTCGTAAAAGTACAAGCTTCTGATTGATGAATCTCGTTTCGCTAACAGCGAAAAATCTATCTAGATTGTGGCCAATTATGTTGAACACAATTTTGCATTTCCACATCCAGGAAGGGTATTGATGTCATAACAACAGTGCATATTCGAAACTATTTAAGGCATTGATTCTGAACTCCTTTGCTATACATTTCAATGTTAAAGAAGTTGTTGTTTCAATAGTTTTAGTACTTTTCTCTATTGCTCACTCTAAAACACAAAAATCTAAATTTAACCAACAGCGCTCAGAAACTATAGTGCCTAGAATATATAGTGTTGAAATCGGCTAATCCTGTAATACTTAAAAGAGGCTAAAATATTGTATCATTTAAATGTGCAATGATACTGCTGCAATATGCAGATCGCAGCGACATCTGCAGGATATTTTCTACAACTGCAAGAAATTGCTAGTCCATACAATGTAATAATAGTAATACGAAAATCCCGCAGATGTCGCTGCGATCGACACTTGAAATTTTAACAGTATCGTCGCACATTTAAGGGATACAAATTTTTAGAACTATTTGTATAGCATATTTCCACACTGGGAATTCTAGGAACTGTATCAGAAACAACACCATAACAGAGAGCCTTTATACATAAGAGTGGTGATATATGTACAGGAGGTAGGCTCATTTCAAGTTTTTGTCGAAAGTACGGCAATCAGCTTTCGCCAATGAAATAGTTCATGGGAGAAAGCAGTAGTACACTGTTAAAAATATCATGAAAAATTACCTCTGTTTTTAAAGGCTATCTGTATTCTGACCTATGAGAACGCTTCACAGGCGTTTATGTAGCGTTCTCATTGGTCAGAAAATAGAGAACCTTTAAGAACAGAGGTAATTTTTCACGATATTTTTAACAGTGTAGTTTCCTGTTTCCCTTCTTATCAGTTAGAAATTCTTTGTGTAAATTATCGGTACCACGCGACTTTTTCAGCCTCGAACCAATATTTGGAATATCCTCCATTAGAAGATACGCGCATGGACGATCTCTATTAGACTAGGGAAATAATTCAACATGCATTAGCCTGACGATATAGCATGCTCGCAAAGAACTTCAACGATTTGTTTTTACCACTTTTACCAATAAAAATTTATTGGCCGTAGGTCGCTACTTCGTTATAGAGACACAATTGTTCTTAATTAGATCCCGGCCTTAATGTATCAAAATACGGAGTTTGCTTTCTGTACTATTCCTGGGCCCACCGTGGCTGAGTGGATAAGACAGTACGCCGCTATTCGCTTGAGAGGTGGGGGTGGGTTTGAATCCCACCGGTTCCGTTGAACCTCCGGAGCCCCCAGGATGTGATTATCTGGTGTTGTAAATTTCCTTGTGCTGTCTCGTCCCTGTATATCGACGATGACTTATAAGCGGGCCCTGGTCTGATGTATGTGTTCAATAAAACAAACAAACAAACAAACTGTACTATTCTTGAGCTCAGTTATAGCGTCTAAAAATATAGGCCGGTATCCAGGTACATCTTTGCAAACAGTGAAAAGTTAGCAAAAATTCTGGCTTCTGACTGGTCAATTTCGTTACGATAACAGATAAAAATCTACCTAGATCACGGTCATGGTCTGGAAACCAGCTATTCCAGTAATGCTTTAAAAAGTGCTAAAAATTGAATCCCATAAATATTGAAAAATACTGAATGACAAATGTCGATAGGAGCAACAATTTCTAGATCTTCTCTGAGCGAAACGTTTTCCTTTGAAATAGTTACGTTAGAATTACCATATATCGCTGTAATCGACATTCGTCGTTCAGCCCCGTTCAACATTTATGGGATACAATTTTTTAGCACCTTTTAATAAGCCGATTTTAAAACTATATCTTCTAGAAACTATAGCTCCGTTATAGCGTCTAGATTATACGTTGTAGAAATCGACTATCCCAGTAATACTTAAAAAAGCGCGGAAGTACTGAATCCCTTAAATGAACAACGATGTCGAATTCCAAACAGTCATTTGCATCGACATCTGCAGGATATTTTCTAAAGAAGAAAGAGACATGTGTAATGCACCGCTACAGCGTCTAGAATACATAATGTGGAAATTTGCTATCCAAGAACCGCTAAAAAGTGTATCCCTTAGATGACGCTGAAGTCCAGGGAGATGATCACAGCGACATCTGCGATATATTTTCAAATTTCAAAGTAAACATCGTATTATTACAGCGGGTTTGACGCCAAATACACAGGTCAGATGTATGTTAATAAAACGTACAAAAAAAGAACAAAAATGTTACAGCGTCTAGACCAAATTGTCTTGGGGTTTTGGGAAATATCCTGCAGATATCGCTGTGATCGACTGATTGGATTTCCACACTATATATTCTAGACGCTGTAGCACCGCGGTAGCCTGTCCTTTTCGTTTGCCTCGAAGTATATACAGATGACGTCATTTGAAGCTGTTCCTAAAGTGTGGCCAGCTGATCACGTCACACGGAGTTGATTATCTGTACACGGCAGTGGACACAAAAAAAAAATCGGCGCACCGCTTTGTACTAATCATCGTGTAAAGATGATCCAACTCCGTGTGACTTTTAAACGTCATGAACTGGCCTATTATATCATTGGTCACGCTAACACCCTCCCCCTTGCGTCCGCCATATATAGCGGTATCTTGCACTGGAGACTGCTAAATGGGCTGCTATCGGTCAAAATCAAGAGAGAAAAGGACAGAAGAGGAGGAAATAATTCGTTTTGTTTTGGTATGTAGTTTTTCACGCGGGAAGATTGACATGTCTGCTCCTCTCCTTTCATAGCTTCATGATGGTGAAATAAACCAACGCCCCCTAGATATTTGAGAAAGTCTTCACACGTGTCACGAAAACATCACACAAAGCAGGCAAAGCAAAGGAACAAAATCTTCATTGGCTCGTGGATATGAACGAGCTAATGAATGATTTTTCTTTTTTGTTTTGCCTGCTTTGTGTGATATTTTCCTGACGCGTGTCAAGGCTTTCTCGAATATTTAAAGGGCGTTGAATAGGCCGGGGTCAAGATAGATTTTACGCTATTAGCGAGATGAGATTGATCAAACAGAAGCCTGCATTTTTGAAAACTTTTTTATGTTTGCAGTAAACACTGAAAAGCCTGCAAGGATGGAGGCTACTGATTGGTCAATCTCATTTTACTAACAGAGAAAAATTTATCTGGATCCCGGACATTAACTTTGGTTGGTTAAGACGATTTTGAATCAAATAAAATCCGTAAGCCAATGCTTTTTAACTTTTCTGGTTAGTTTAATCGAAATCTTCCACGTCTATTACTGAAAACTGAGTTACTGCACTTTGGACAAAAACTTGAATATGAGTACACGACTTGTGCATATGTCACCACTCTTTCATATAAATTTACTCTGTTATGAGCATGATTCTAAGCGCAGCTGGTTAAATTTGAGTATCTGGGTATTAGAGAAAGCAATAGTGGCCCACCGTGGCAGAGTGGATAAGACACCACGCCGCTAATCGCTTGAAAGCGTAGGTGGGGGCGGGTTCGAAACCCGCCGTGATCCCCACGTGATCTGATATATATGTGTTCAATAAAACAAACAAACAAACAAACAAACAAGCAATAGTGAAAGGCACAGTTGCCATGGAAACGACGACTTCTTTAATTCGTATAGAAAATTAATGAATAGTTGTAAATGACTTAAGTTTAAAATGTAGGCAAATGCTCTGAAAATATCAATGGCTCCCATCTAGTATTTTACAAAAGTAATTTAATATATTCACATGATGTATAAGTTGATGCAACTCTTAGCTAATGAAAATTCTGGAACAAGACTTATGTAGGTAGATCTTTTCAATGATTAATTCAGAATTCTAAGAACAAAACGAAGCTCTTAAGTGCTCTTCCTCACCCCTACCCCCCCCCCCCCCCCCCTCAAAAAAAGAAACACGATAGAAAGATATAAGTATTTGGACAACTTCAGTATTTCTGTGATCTTTTATCAGAGTTTAGAAAAGGTGTAAAAAAAAAAACATAAAACAAATTTGTCGAGCGATAAGACTATAGATTTCAGGCAGTTTTTAACTGGAAAAAATTCAATTCTAATATTTATGCGGCTTTAATAATAGACTATTAAAGGATAATCAATTTACGGGAATTTTTATACGAAATTATATTCTCACATTTATGCAAATAGGTTTGGATAGACAGACTTGAGTAAAATTACATATTTATTCTTTCTTCTCTATAACACGATCTAAATGAAGATGAAGTTATATGTACAGTTTATATCTTTAAATTTTTAGATTTTTTTTATCAAAAATGTTTCATCATCATGTCTAGAATTGTTAGAGTTACTTCTTTAGACAGATCTTCGATTATTTAGATGCCTGCGGGGCTTCATTCTCGGATTATCCGTAGGTATTTGTAAAGGTAAATTTATTTTGCAAAACCGTCAGCAAAAAAAAGTTAGAACAAACAATTAACTGACAGACTAACTGTAAATATATATTTTATTTTGACTCTATTTGATTTTTACTAAATTTTCATCCTTCATAGAAAATTTTAAGGAGATATAAATTGAGAAAGACTGATACTTTGAAAGAAGAAATTGACTTTCCTTACTTTTAAATTATTAATTACTCTAAAAAATGAATGATAGGTAAACAA
The DNA here is from genome assembly GCA_963932465.1 of Maratus speciosus. Classification (NCBI taxonomy): domain Eukaryota; kingdom Metazoa; phylum Arthropoda; class Arachnida; order Araneae; family Salticidae; genus Maratus; species Maratus speciosus. The sequence goes on along the minus strand of OZ010791.1, from coordinate 316,404,698 downwards.
AATGTATACTATTGTGTTTGTTCCATGCTTATAAAGGTTATACAAGGACTAATTTTAGCGAGTAGAATTATTTCAATTATATATAATCTGTTTTAAAAAAAGAACTGATATCTACTAAAAAACAACTTTTCAAAAGTAAAAAAAAAGCCAAGCAAAAAAAAAAAAAAAAGAAAAGAAAAGAAAAAAGGGGAAAGTTGTGGCTGAAAATAGTGTGATATCAAAATTATTATATGATATATTATGGTATTTATTTAACATTTTTTATTAAAAATTTACCATACGTAAGTCGAGTACCTAAGTATGCGTTGATAGAAATCCTTTTCTCCTTTACTAAATACATCATAACATGTTTCTGAAAATTAATTTTTTCTAAATTATGCATGATTATGCATTTACTTGGCTTTTTTTTACTTTTGAAAAGTTGTTTTTTAGTAGATATATCTTTACAACTGAGAATGAAAATTATCTAAAAAGGTGTCCTTTGCGACCATTTCCAAGCAGGTTTTACTGTATATGTATAATTAAAATTCATATAAAGCACAAATAAAGTGTACTAACATTGCTTGTCGGTGCATACATAAAATATAAAATGATTATAAATACATTAAAATAAAAATACGTTTAAAATTCATTAAAATACCAAAACGTTTTCAGCCAAATTCACACGTTTTATCTTGAGTGGTTATACCTTCAGTGGTAAATACTAAAGGTGACCTTGTGAATTAGGCTGAAAACCTTTTGGGATTTAATGAATTTTTAATGTATTTTTAAGGTATTTTAATGCATTTAAAATAATTTTATATTATATGTATACACCTACAAGCATTTTAACATATTCTATCTGTGCTTTATATGAATTTTAATTAGTTACACAATGTGAATTTTGCGTTAGAATTTTAACATTCCTTTATTGTATATGTATACGTTTGGAAAAAATGTAATAAAAATGTAAGATATAACAGTTAAAAAAAACTGTCTAAAACGGAAAATTTCCCTTATCTTTTGGAATCCTGTCCAAGTAGATTTTGCTACATATGTATACGTTTGCGAAAAGTAATTTAAAAGATGTAAAGTATAACATTTAAGGCACATAAAAGCTGAAATGGGAAATTGTTGTAACTACTTTTAGCATGCGCTTACTTAAGTACATGCGTACCTAAGTTAATTTAAATTCAGCGGCATGTTTTGCAAAATTTCGCAAAAAAATAAAATTCAATGTACATATATGGACAGGTTTGAGAAATTTTACTTTAAAGTAAAAATATAAAATGCAATATTTAAAAGGCATTATAGATAAAATCCTGCTTCAGATTTTCATTTATAATATGCACTTAAGTATATCTTATTTGCAACTACATTATATAAAATTCTGAAAAAAAAAATCTTTCTAACTGAATGAAAATTTAAAATAGTGTTCCATTACGGTTTTTAGGGGAGTTTTAAATATGTATTTTCATTTTTCACTTACTTTATATCTGATCTTTAGAAAAGACACAGATATTTTAGGGTATTTTCATGCGTGACTTATACTATACATTAGACACTTTTCCAGACATTGTAAAGTGGATTAAAAAATACTTTTACACTTTAAAATCTTTTATATTTTATGTACCATTATCTTTCTAGATGAGCATATTAATTGTAGCCTCTAAAAAGTCTTTTAAATAGACCTTTTTAATTATTATGAATATAATTGTGGAAGTGAACAAGAATGGAATTAATTTTTTGATATTCTTTTAATTCAAATGGCTTCTGATTGCCCTGCAAATGAAAAAAAAAATCTTTGGTTATCATTGTGCTCAAATGTTCTAAATTACAGAAAATAAAACGAAAATTCTTAATGAGTTTTTAATTTTTTTTAGTAATTTTTTTTTATCTGACTTGACCTATAACTCAATAGTTACTTACACTAAATCATGTTTCTTCTAACTTACTTATAAAAGTAAAATTTTCTTCCAAATAATAGGCATCACACTATAAAACTGTATAGATTAAGGACTGCCATTTAGAGTATTGGTATTGCTACAACATGAATAATAATATATTATCACAAATGTTTATACAATGCCTTTTACGGTAAGAATTATCTGGAATTACCCTCTAGTCTTTCAAATAAGTACATCTTGAATCGGCGATAAGAATATATATCATATAATGAATATTTATCCATGATAGGTACAGACTTTAAGGATAGATAACGTACGCTATAATAAATAGTTTTTTAAAAGCAAACTATTATCGCAATCCATTTTATCATTTAAAAATAAAGGGCGTCTCATTCAAATTCAAACCCTCATTTTTGTTCACATCAATTTGAAATTCTCAAAACGAACATGAAATTTTGATAGTACGTTTGGCTTTTTCTGTACACAATGCCTTCAAATCTGACACGGAAAGTGATTCAGTCAACTAATTTAAGGATTATAAAGATATAAAGTTTGGAAATCCTAATGTTAAATTCCTTTTACATCGTTGAAAAACATATTGCAATGCGGGTTATTTTTTAAACCATAATTCAAAAACTACTTTGCGATATGAACTGCAATTTTGGATTCGTATATTTGAAGCATATTTTTGTTAAAAAAAGTCTGTAGATTAGAATGCAGATTTTTTTTAAAATCAGTTTCATAATATGCATAATTTTGAATTACGACTTAAAAGGTTCTTACTATTAAAAAAGATATACAATAAACTATAATGTTGGGAAATTGTTTTTGTTTTACTAGAGATTTTTATCATTCTTTGATGATATACAGCTTAAGTAACTTTTGAAGCTTACAAAGCTTTGATATATTCTATGTTTTTTATTCTTTTCGAAATGTATAAACCATGAAAATTTGTAAAGCTTAGATTCATACGTATTTTAAAAGAAATCAAAATAAATTTTTAGATATATTTTGCATAAACAGAGAAATTTCAGAGAGAACTTTTTAATTCCCTCCTTTAAATTTCACATAGGGATATAATAAAAAAAATCGGAACATGGGTAACAATTTAAATTATTTCTATGAAAAAAATTAAAAGAGTACGGTCTAAAATACTATAAATGTGGCTTTTGCGGTATTCGTGTTAAGCTTATCGTATTTTATCCTGTATGCTGTGCAGTTTTATAGCAAAAAATATTTTTGACTCAGGTGTGCGCGTGATACATTAGGATTTGATATTTGAAGATCGGCAGATGAGAGAATAACGTCAACGGTGAAAAGCAATATTTATAACCCCACTCTAATATTTTATTTAAGATATCTTTCTTAGCATTTTGTAAAATTAGGAAATGTACAAATATAATGTTTTTACAATAGAAATATAGAAATATTTCCAAATTGAAAATCTCCCCCCCCCCTCCCACAATGCCAAGAAAGCTGAAAAAATGCAAAGCCAAAAGAAATCATCCATTTAAAAAATATTTTTGTTTTGTGTAACCAATAGTGCTTTTCAAACAAGATAAAGTAATGCATCTATAACGCATTCTAAACTATATTACTACTAATCGATGTATTAAATGAATTTTATAACAAGTTATTTTAATAGTACTGATATGTACCATCAGTAGCTAAAGATTAATCCCCCTTCATCCCCCTCAAAAAAGAAAAAGAAAATAAAACATTTAATTATTTAAGATATTATTTGCACGTTTTTTTTCTAACTACTGGTAACATTACACGCCAGTTTTACTTATTGAGGTTCTCAACTTAATACACCATCATTCGCCTCCTGTAAATTAGATTTGAGAGGGACTCCGTCCGAGGCCTGTCCTGAAATGTGCTGGGACTCGATTTTTATACGCACTTGGAGGTCAAAAGGAAAATTTTATTTATTCACAAATAATTTAAGAAAAAACTTGCTATTTGATAAGCCCAGATGTTGTCTAAGTTTATTAAAGTGATTTATAATCCTTGAAAAATTAGTCTGAAAAGGAATTGTGTTGTTACTGATGGAATATAACGCTGTTACTTTACCCTGTAAACTTTTCAGTCAATTAACTATTTTTTTTTATACATAATGGTTACTTGACCCTAATTTGGACCATTCGCATTAATCATAATAGAGATAAATTGCAGTTATATAACCGTTTTCTATAAAAACGATTGAATGACAGTGCCATCTTGCTGCAGATTTTTAACAATGAAGAATAATCGCTCTATTCAATTCTGAAGTATTTGCAAATTACTAATATAAAGATGTCATAGGATATCCATTGTCTATACCCGTTTTGAGTTTGAAAGCTTTTCCAGAATTAATGAAAAACAGAACTGATGTCTTTTTGCTATACTTTTACCATGATATTTTAGAAGATTTGCATGATTTGCAGATTTCTGATAGTGGCTGGACATAAATAGCAAATTTACCTTTTTAAATAGATTTTCAGAAACATGAAAATCACAAATCGTTGTCATGAGGGAGTATTTTGGGTTATTACTTATTTCTAAGTAAGGAAGTATTTTTTAAAGAGAAAAATAATCTTAAAACAATTTGAAAATGTTGTCAAAATTTTTCTATGGCATACTTTTTGTATGGGATTTGCTGTCTGAAGACGCAAAGTTTTGCGGGAGCGGGCGAGGTCAGATTTTATACCATCGGACTTGGGCTCCGAAAAAAAAAAAAGTTCAAACTCGGGTCTACTCTATATATGTTCATTCGGTAATTATTTTCTATTTAAATATACGAATACTATAAAAAATTGTTTTGTAAATGTTGTGCAATACTACATATAATTGTTACATCCTTCTATACATAAAAAAAAGTAACGTTTTGGAAATGGACCAATGAAAATCTGCGTAGATACCACGAAATGCATCTGTTTGCTCAGAGCTTTATGACGCTATAAGGGAGTTTACCAAGGGAGGGGGGTGGGTGACCTGGCTCTTTCGCCAAACGTCGCCAAGTATGTCGCCAACTTGGCACCAAATTTGGCGACCGAAATTAGTCGCCAAAAGTGATGCCAACTTGGCGCTATTACTAGTATTTCGCAAAAATGCCACAGACTTCCATTGAAATACAATAGGTTTTACTTGTTTGCAGGAAATCAACAAATTCAGATATTTCAATGCAACAAAAACTAATATTAGCTTATGAATAGAGCTTAATTGAGCTATTTACATTATTTTTAAGCACAGACAATAATCTGGGGTTGGTTAGAAAATTGGAATGGCTTAGGATACCGAGTGGAATCGCGAGGAAATTACGCGATGGGTTGGAGAGCGTAGCTAGCAGAGGGGCTGTGCCCCCCTAGTTTTAATAAAATAATATTTGTTTGAAATCTTTTGTTCATATTTTTTATTAAATATATATTTTCCAAATTAGATATTAAAACTCAAGGTGTAAGTATAACACGCTGTTGCTGCATACACGAGTAAATAAGGTATATCATAAAATGATTGTTATTATAGGTTTGTATAGATAAAGAACGCTTTTATATGGATGGATAACTCGGAAGAGGTTATTGGGTATTTTTGTTCGTTGTTATGTTAAATTTTTGTGGATCGAGAAATATTTAACTTTTTCTAAAGTGTATAATTTGTTTTTGCAGGAAAACTTGATGACATGTTTAACATCATTTGTAGTCTTTGGGTTAAGTATTATCCAAAACCAATCAAAAATTGTCAGTCCGTAACTCAGCATGAACCTTACGAAAAGAAAATCGTTGACCCGTAATCCGACACAAACACTCCACAAAAAAATTTCATCGACCACCAACCTGACCCACACCCAAAACCGAGCCGAACCCGAAATACAAGAAAAATAATCTATATTTTAAAACAATTTTAGTAAAGTTCTCAGTAATTATGTATTTCTCTACAAGCATACCAATTTTATTTTATATTTAAGAAATAGATTAATATTGAATTATATTTTTTTTTTCATCTGTAAAATATTTAGGACTTTAATTTGAAAAATCGGGCCGATCTGTCGTGACGCAGACCCTAAGTAAATAAATAGGGAAGACCGTTTTAAAAGTCGACTGAATAACGATTTATGAGCACGAAGCACACAGAGCCCTGTTATTATCATCGCAGTATTAATGATTTATGAGCGGGAAGCACAAAGGGTGCAGTTATAGTGATCATCTTATTCTTTAGTTTGTTCTGTTGTTGTATATTATTACCTAGAAGTCCCCATGATTTGTATGGAAAATGGTTTACTAGCCTGTTAGTATTTTAAATATTACAGTGTACTTTATATATTACTAGCTAAAGTATCCGGCATTGCCGGAATTTTAAGAATGTTTGTTTTGAAAAACCAATTTCAAAATTTAACATACAACATAACAAAAAAAAAAAAAAAAAGCAGTCGAAGTGTTGTGCACATGCATCAAATGAAAACCCAATATAAAAATGTATAAATTTATATAACGGACACAAAATAATACAGATATAAATGAACTTATTTCCATTCATCATTGTAGCAATAATGTTAAAATACGCCAATATTTCCATAATCGAGTTTTTATCATGCTTCAATACCTTTTTTCACACTTATATGACGTTATATAGTCACTACGTCCTTTATACACTGCTCAAAACAATTAAAGGATATTTGAAGTTTTATATAAAATAAAGATATAAACGAAATTTTTTTGCCGAAAATAGAAGAAGAGAATCACAAATGCAAATTTTTCTGGTTTTCAAACTGTGGAGTATGCAAATTTTGAGTTCGACGTCAAAAACGTCGCTTCAGCGGCAGCGAATGAAATTTGACTTTCAACTGGATAAAAGAGAATGAAGACAAGGATGATCGGCATTCAGTGATTGCTTTGTTTCGATGAGTACGATGTCTCAGCGAAGTCATTTGACAGATTCAGAAGTTTGAGAATTGTTGGTAGGTTAGAAGGGGGCCAAACTCAAGCCGAAGTAGCGCAAGCCATTGGAGTGTCACAAAGTGTCATTTCCAGGATCTGGAACCGTTTTTTGGAGAGTGGATGTGCAGGCCGAAGACCAGGGCAAGGTTGTAGATGGTTAACAACGCCCAATGAAGATCGGTATTTAGCGTTAACAGCTCGAAGACACCGAACCATGAACGCTACTCTTCTCCAACAACACCTTCGCTCGGCTACAGGCACCACGATTTCAACTCAGACTGTCCGAAACTGGCTCCATGCCTTAGGTCTGTATGCTCGCCGACAGATGGTATGTGTTAGATTAACATCAAGACATCGTCGCGACCGCAGGGAGTGGGCAACCGAGCATGTCAACTGGAGGAGAAATGAATGGAGCAATATTCTGTTTTCTGACGAGTCCCGTTTTTCTGTGCATCCGGATAATAGGCGTATTTTCATCTGGAGGGACCGTGGCAGTAGGAATAATCCTGCGTTCGTGCACGAAAGTGTCAGATTTGGCGGTGGAGGAGTGTTGGTGTATGGTGGCATCTCCATTAACGGGCGCACTGACCTCTACATCATTCGAGATGGAGCTCTGACTGGTCGCCGATATAGGGATGAGATCCTCAGACCTATTGTAGTCCCTTACGCTGCAGCAATCGGAGATAACTTCATTTTAATGGACGATAACTGCAGGCCACATCGTGCAAACCTGGTGGAGGATTTCCTTTTCGAGGAAGGAATCGTTCGAATGGAATGGCCAGCGTGTTCTCCAGACATGAATCCAATCGAGCACGTTTGGGACGCTCTAGGAAGACGAGTTTCTGGCCGCCAACAACCCCCACAAACTCTCCAAGAACTGGAAAGAGCTCTTCTGGAAGAGTGGGGCAGAATACCCCAACTCGTCATTAATAGCCTCATTGAGTCCATGCCTCAAAGGTTTTCAACGTTGCTGGCCGCCCGTGGAAACCGTACCCCCTACTGAAAATGATTTTCTTTGAAGAAAACACCTTTTCTTATTCTTTTTTTCTCATATGCACAAATTGTGTTTTTTTCCTTTAGTACACAATTGCGCAATAAAATGCATTTTTTTCTGCCAAACATGTGTAATTTATTCTCATATAACCTACTATGTCTGTCGACCATGTATCAATCAGCTAAACAGTTTACCAAATACAAAATCCAACTACAACTACAATATCCTTTAATTGTTTTGAGCAGTGTATTTCCAATATGACGTAATATTCCATTTTTTTTATTCGTCAGATTAATTAAATAAATGTAATTTTATAAATGAAATCATAAAACAGAAAAAATATAACGCAAAATTAACTTTTGTTTTTACTTCGTCCAACTATTTATTTTATTTTCATTTTTCACGTGGAAATCTTCCAGTAGAAAAGTTATGACGTAATATTACTCTTTTTTTAAATTCGTGAAACAATTTATTTCGTTTTTTCACATTGAAATCTTCCAATAGAAAAGTAATTGGTGTGGTAAGAATTTTATCGTAGATTTTTAATTGCTGGCAACAGCTATAACGAAAAATGTTTAAATTTGATTGGAAATTGCTGTTAAATTTGTGGTTTTTTATTAATAAAAAATGAACTATACGTTATTCTGATTCCGGATTACTTTAGTTGCCTCGGCCGTGTTTTAATTCACACGTACGTAACATTTCACAATTATGGCTTCCAAACTATGGATTTGTATTACATTATAGACAGAGAGACAAATTTTCATTTTTATATATTAGATAGGTTCAGATACTCGCCTGTATACTCTTTAGTCCGTTATGTAAGTTTGTTTAACTGACATTCACCTACAAAGGATAATTTCGGGTTGAAATATATAATTATAGATTGTATAATTACATTACATTTGAATAACTGGGCAAATGAGAGTATTACTCGAGCACAAAACGATACCGTACAATAAATATATGAATTACTAACTAGGCATTACATTACATAAATATATCATTAAAAGTTGTTCTATCTGCTTTAAAAGCCGATGGCCCATCAAGTATGCTGCCCGTGTCTTTATGTATGTCCAAACAGTCCGTGTCTTTACGGGTTAATAAACGGGTAATTACCGACAATTTTTTTCGAAAATCGTTATCAACAATCCTTTTATACATCTGCGACGATAGGTATCTCCAGCGCTTCTCGACACCTGTGCTGAGCGTCCGCAAATCGATATTTGTGTGTAACAGAAAAGGGTGATTTTAACAAAAACTATGTGACTTAGGGTAATCGCTATAGTTTTCCTGGAAGGTTTATATTATCTTCTATTACCCTTAATTTTGTTATAATTTTAGTTGGGGGGATATATATTTGCATTACATTTTCGACGATATCTCTGAAAATATAACACCTAAAATTAAAAGAAATGTATTTTTGAGTTCGGCGTTACGAAAGCTTTTACACCATCCCATATGATATACAAAGGAAAGAATTTTTCTTTGAGTAATTTAATTAGCCCCTCTACATTTTTCCTAAATATAATTGTAAATGGTTAATAATCTGAAAATATGTTCGTCAATAGCCTTTATTACCTCAGCCAATTTGAACTTTCCACTCTCCATAGCTTACGGGTAAAATGGCTGTGACAAACGGACAGACAGACACAGGAGTGATCTTAAATGATAACGTTTTTACTTTTTAAGTACGGAACCCTAAAAATATAACATATATTGATATACATATATATGTATGTATACTATTGAAATATACGTTATATACTGAACTGTAAGATATAGTATATTTCGATATGTATATTATAAAGTGAATATATATAAACGATAAATATAAATATATAATTATAGAGTTCTATGAGTTTTTTATTAAAAGTAGAATAGTTTTAGTCTAGAACAATAAAAATTGCATCTATACCTATTTAATGCGTTTGTCACTTTTTGAAAGTATTAAAAATATGTATTTTGAAGTAAATTTGAAAATTCCTAAAATTACCAAGGTAAATTTTAGAAAAAATAGTGGAAGTTATTGAAAAGGACTTTTAAGCTGCAGCTGCCGCATTGGTTTTGCATACAACCCTTCCCGGCATCAAATATGTGTAAAGAAAGAAAGCGTAGTGGTTTTAAAAGGGTTTCAAGAAGCTTAAAAACACGAACGAAATCAAAATTACACAAATAATTTATTTTTATTTTTTACTTTTCACAAGTAAAATTTAAATACCGATTTTTTCGAAACATTATTTTTGTATTTGGTGAGAAAAATATCTCAAAAGCTAATTGATAGATTTTAATATGCACACCTATATATACTATTATTTTTAATACAATCATACGAATTGAATATTTTCAACTGAGCGAAGAAATGCCCAAGCCGCCAATCGAACCCAGATCCTTGGCTTACATCGCCAATGCTCTACCGTTTAAGCTAACTTGGCCGACAACCGACCAGCATATTTCGTTCAGATTATTTTTTGTTATTGGTAATAACATCTGGTCTGCCATGTATACAGCTCAACAGAATAAACTCCATATAAACAATGGATTCTTAGATTTACTATTATTTTTCACACAATCATACAGATCGGTAAAATTATCATGCGAATTGGATACTTCCAACTGAGCGAAGAAATATACTATATATATATTTTACATAGTATATGTAGATATACTATATATACCTACATATATTATATCAAATATATATATACATGTATTATTAATGTATTACACACACATATATATATATATATATATAGGGTAGAGCGGGGTACGTTTACGCAATGGCACGTTTACGCAGTGCACTTTTTCCCAAACGAGTTATAACTGGCGCGTCATAAGTCAGGACAGATTGATGCTACTCCTTAGCGGGTATTCTCACACGTTTTTGAGCGTCAATGGAGCTTCAGTCTAGCATGCGGAAAGGATAACCTGTTTTCTGCCAAGGTGAGTAAATTTTGGGTTGAATTTATTGAAACTTATTGTGAACAAATAATACTTAGAAATAAACAAATATATAAACATTGGCAGAATTTTATCCTTTTTTGAGAACTGTATTTGTATGAACAGAAATGTTATTAATTTTCATTGCACGTTAAAAATAAATCCAAATATGGCGACGGGCACCTTTACGCACGTTCTTACTGCGTAAGCGTCTTATGCATAAAGTTATCACTTAGATGCAAAAGGTGGTCCCATGAAAAGCGTTCAAAAGGAAATATTTTATTTTTTGTTTGTAAAAACTGTAACAGTGATGAGGAAGATGACTAAATAGTTTCTGTTTTTAATTAGCAATAAGCCCAATTTTCAGTTTATCCCATAAAATCTTCTTTAATTAATTCTCTTTAATTTATTTTATTTTTTAGTGTTTTAAATTACAAATAAAATATTTCAATTTGATTAACTATTTATTTCACTTACTCCTTGGTATCACTTATAATTTGCGTAAACGTGACCCACTTGATGCGTAAACTTGCCCCGTTCCCGGGGCAAGTTTATGCAGCAGACTTGGACCTAAAAAATTTTTTTTTTCACGGTAAAAAACACAAATGCAACAACTGAATACACAAATTTTGACTTTATTAACTGCTTTATTAAACCCCATTGTCTAAAATTTCCTAAGTTAAAACATAAAAATTAAAAAATTCATTGAAAAAAAAAAACCCGCGTAAACGTGCCCCGGTCTATCCTATATATATATGCATGCATGTCTGTTAATTAATTAAAGTTAATATTTTTCTTGATGCAGTGTACCTTTAATGTCTTAAATGTATGCAAATTTACTAGTTTAAGCAAGCGGAATAGCAAAAAACTAAATTAATAAAGTTTAATTATAAAATGCCGGAATAAACTGAGATTTTTAAAAGACTCGTTTAACTTAATATAAAAGACTAAGTCCTCAGAAATTTAATATCGTTTCAAAAAATGTAATTTTTTTTTTTAAACTTATAGATTAATTTCTGTGAAGTTGCATATCACACTGTAAGAAAGTTTTTATTTTTTTATTTTTTTTATAATTTTTTTTTGGTGACTGCTAGGAAAATAGCTTTAACTGTTTAAATATATTAAAAACGTTTTCTTTTTTTTTATTTAATGGAACAATAAATATATAAAGGGCACATTGTGATCGTGTTTGCTTTTTTCTTATAAAATAATAAAAATGTCCTATTATTTATGATGTTGACAAGAACCAACAGTTAAACTTTGAAAATAGATCTTAACAAATTAATTATATATATACAGTGGCAGGCAAAAAACCTGCATCACCTAGAGAAATACTCTTTTGCAATTTTAGCACAGTATTTTGTTTGCCTAAACTGAATTTAGGTGCTTGAAAGCAACATATATTACACGCCCTATTGCACCACACAACAATTACAAAGCAATGCATCAACCATTTTTCATAAATTGCGTGCCAAAATGAGAGACGGTCCATATTTCGTGTTTTTTTTTATGCTGTGAAAGCATGTGGTTCCATGTTTTCAATTGACAACCCGGAAAAAAAGTATGGCAGTAAGTAAATAATACAATACAATACAATACAATACAATACAATACAACAATAGCTGCAATAAGTAAAGAATGATTTTTGAAGTGTGCGATCACCAAAATAATAGGATTCCAACAGGCTACAAATACTAGAATGATTAAATTGAAGCTTGAAGCTGGTACTGTCGAGAGAGCCTGATCAGGCCAAAACAGGGTAACTATAACACCTTAAAATCTATATCTGAACCAGATGTGTTTCTGTAATCGTCATTCAAGTACTTTTGATTTAAAAGTTTAATTTTAAAACGCCTATATTGTTAATGTAAGTGCATGAATTATCCAATGACGGATTACGTAATGAGATCTGCATGATTGTCGCATCCCAAAAATAATATGCGGAAGCAATTTTCTTGCATGCAGAAACATGTTTCACGGGAAAACGCTCGGTAGAACTCTCTAATTGCTTTCGGAAAAATCTAAACTCCACCTCCTTGGATCGGACAGCAAGCAGTATGTTAGGAGATGAAAAAGTGAAACACATCATCAAGATTATATTTCGCCGACTGTGAAATTCCTAGAGACCCAGATGTTCTGAAAAAGCATATACAACAAATGGATAGCATGACTAAAATTATTACTGAACATCCGTTTTCACTGGCATCGTGAAGGAGTGTTTAAAGCCAGTTATTCAAATTATTTAAAAGTGCCGAAAAATGAATTTTTAAACAAGATTTAGTACTCTGTCATAAAGCAAAATTGGTAAGTGCAATAAAATTTATTCATAAATGATTTTATTGTGCCCTTTGCAAGTTTTTATCTCCACATCCTAACATAAATTAATATAGTATTTTTGCACCTATTTCTCTACTTTAGATGCAGTGCTATCTGATTAAATCTGGCATTAAAGCTATGGACTGGCCAGGCAATAGTCATGATCTTAATCCCATTCAAAAATTTTGCCTTGCACTGGATGGTAAAATTGCAAAAAAGAAGCAGGCATTCAAGATTATACTAAAAGAAAGCATTAGTAGGGTTTGGTTCAATGAATTCGGGCATGATTAAATATAGAAATTGATTTCTAACTGACTGATTATGATTACTGTAACTAACTGATTTCTAATTGATTTTCTAATTTTCGGACCGCTGCAAGGCTCCCATCCGCGCTCTGAGAAATTAAAAAGTATTAAAATGGTCCTTTTGCATAGTCCCATATCAACATGTATGTAACATGACTCGGTTATGTAAAATTTATTATTATCTACTGGCTTTGTGATTAAGTACTTTGTTCCATGTTTTGATAAAATAGTGCATTTTTCCTTTTCAGAACATATTAAGCATAATTATGTACTTCAGGAAACTACTTTTTGTGGTAAATGAATACTACAAGTTTATTTTAATTTAAAAATATCATATTTAGATAATACATAAAAATAAAACACTTTATATTCACACTTTTCCATTTTTTCACTGGTGATGCAGTTTTTTTTTGTCCGCCACTGTATATCATGTCCCACAAAATGTATGCAATGTTTGTGGAGTTTTTTATTAATAAGTAGCATTTTGGCCAATTTTAATAAAAAATAAATGCTTACGTAATATTATTTCTTTAAATTCCATAAGCTAAAAACATGACTTTGAATCTGAGATAAAATAGAGTTGTGCTGTATTTAACTATTTGTAATTCACGAAGTATTTTTGCGATCTGGGAAAAATAATACAAAACTTTTTGACACACATTAACTAGATTCATAAAAAAATTCCAGAATTTTTTTTTGACAATTTGTCACCAAACATTTCGGCTTACATTATATATTATTTTGCTTTTACTTTCTTGAGCATTTTTTTAGAGCAAGATAAAATATTTCCACTCGCAAGAAATTTATTTTCGAAAGAACTCGGAAAAATGCAGCACATATTTTTAATAAAGACGATATATTTTAAAATCATTTAAATGCATAGGCATAGGTATAATCTTACTATAGAAGAAATATTACTTTATATGTATAATTATGAATATAAAGTATACTTATACATATAATGTAATATACATTATATGTATATTATAAAATAATACTATATCTATCTCTATGTATAAGTAACATACAATAATGTACTGTACATTGTATGACATTACACCATACGTGATAAATTTCTTATAAACTGATATGTAATGACGTTAAAAAAAGGTATTTGGGCTTGTCTTTTATTTTTTAAATTAAAATATTTTCTTTTGAAACACAAAATTTTTAGATATGCATTAATCCTAAATCATTTGCACTTTCCAACGGTCATCTCGACTGTTTTTTATACTGTAACCTTTTTTCCTTTAGGATCAATGTTCTGTGAAAGAATTAAACATACAGCCTTGGCCAAAAGTATTAGGCACCCCTACAAAACACTTGAAAGGCAAAAAATATTACATTATATGTATAACTATACATATAAAGTATACTTATACATATAATGTAACATACATTATATGTATATTACTAAATAATACTATATATATTTATATATAAACTAGGGGGCTCTGCCGCCTGCAAGCTACGCTTGCCAACCCCCCGTTCAGACACCGCAGAATCTAAAAACACACTAATCTGATCGGTTTAAAAAATGTTAGCAGTGATGGAACAGCATAGACCTCATTTTGGAACAGAAAATAACGATTTTGGAGCAACAAAAGCGGTTTTTTTTCGCGATCTTTTAACGAAATTCGTGTTTTTCCACAATCGTTTGACTCCCTTTTGTTCGTTTATGACATAATTAACGATCTTTTGACAAAATTCACGTTTTTTACGCGATCCTTTGACGAAATTCGGGTGTTTTTCTCTATCTTTTGATAAAATTTGCGTGTTTTTTTGCGATCTTTTGATGAAATTTGCGGGTTTTTTTCGCTATATTTTAACGAAAGTAGCGTTTTTTCACAATCTTTTGACCGTGTTTTGTTCGTTTTTTGACGAAGTTAGCTATCCTTTGGCAAAATTCACCTTTTTTGTGATCCTTTGACGAAATTCGCGATCTTTTGACGAAATTCGAGTGTTTGTCGCCATCTTTCGACAAAATTTGCGGGTTTTCGCGATCTTCTGACGAAATTTGCATTTTATTCGCGATCTTTTAACGAAATCACGTTTTTCGCGATCTTTTGACAGCGTTTTGTTCGTTTTTTGACGAAATTAACGATCCTTTGTTAAAATTCACGCTTTTTTGTGATCGTTTGACAAACATCGCGTGTTTTTCGCGATCTTTTGACAAAATTCGCATGGTTTTCGAAATCTTTTGGCGAAATTTGGGTGGAAAATGACTGATTTGGCTCAAGAATTATTATCGAATTGGCGCAGTTAGGCGCAATTTTGTTGAAAAATTATCGTTTTGGCGCAGAAATACGCAGCATTATCGATTTGGCGCAATTGGAGCAATTGGCGCAGCTGTTCCATCACTGCGCGATCTTTTGACGAAATTAGCGTTTTTTCACGATCTTTTTACTGTTTTGTTCGTTTTTTGACTAAGTTAGCGTCCTTTGGCAAAAATTCACGGCTTTATTTTTGTGATCCTTTGACGATATTCGCGCGTTTTACGTGATCTTTTGGCGAAATTTGGGAACTTTGATGAAATTTTCGGTTTTTTCCTTGATCTTTTGACGAAATTCGCGTTTTTTCACAATCTTTTGAACCCGTTTTGTTCGTTTTTTGACGAAATTAGCGATCCTTTGACAAAATTCACGTTTTTTTCGCGATCTTTGGACGAAATTCGCGCGTTTTTCACGATCTTTTGACAAAATTCGCGTGTTTTTCGTGATTCTTTGGCGAAATTCGCGTGTTTTATGCGATCTCTTGACGAAATGCGCGTGTTTTTCGCGATCTCTTGACGAAATGCGCGTGTTTTTCGCCATCTTTTGACGAAATTTGCGTGTTTTTGTGACCTTTTGACGAGATTTTTGTTTTATTCGCGATATTTTGACGAAATTAGCATTTTTTCATGATCTTTTGACTGTTTTGTTCGTTTTTTGACTAAGTTAGCGTCCTTTGGAAAAAATTCACGGCTTTATTTTTGTGATCCTTTGACGATATTCGCGCGTTTTACGTAATCTTTTGACGAAATTTGCGAACTTTGATGAAATTTTCGGTTTTTTCCTTGATCTTTTGAAGAAATTCGCGTTTTTTCACGATCTTTTGAACCCGTTTTGTTCGTTTTTTGACGAAATTAGCGATCTTTTGACAAAATTCACGTTTTTTTCGCGATCTTTGGACGAAATTCGCGCGTTTTTCACGATCTTTTGACGAAATTCGCGTGTTTTTTGTGATTATTTGGCGAAATTCGCGTGTTTTTTTCGATCTCTTGACGAAATGCGCGTGTTTTTCGCGATCTTTTGACGAAATTTGCGTGATTTTTGTGACCTTTTGACGAGATTTTTGTTTTATTCGCGATATTTTGACGCAATTAGCGTTTTTTCACGATCTTTTGACTGTTTTGTTCGTTTTTTGACTAAGTTAGCTATCGTTTGGCAAAAATTCACGGTTTTATTTTTGTGATCCTTTGACGATTTTCGCGCATTTTACGTGATCTTTTGATGAAATTCGCGTTTTTTCACACATCTTTTGAACTCGCTTTGTTCGTTTTTTGATGAAATTAGCGATCCTTTGACAAAATTCACGTTTTTATCGCGATCTTTTGACGAAATTCGTGCGTTTTTCATGATCTTTTGACGAAATTCGAATGCTTTTCGCGATATTTTGATGAAATTTGAGATCTTTTGATGAAATTAGTGGGTTTTTTATATATCTTTTAAATAAATTAGCGTTTTTCACTATCTTTTGTTCTTTTTGACGAAATTAGCAATCCTTTGACAAAATTAGTTTTTCCTGCGATCCTTTGACGAAATTCGCGTGTTTTTCGCGATTTTTTGACAAAATTCGCGATCTTTCAACGAAATTTACGTTTTATTCTTGATGTTTTAATGAAATCGCGTTTTTTCGCGATCTTTTGACCGCATTTTGTTTGTTTTTTGACAAAATTAGCGATCCTTTGTCAAAATTCACATTTTTTTCGTGATTATTTGACGAAGATCGGGTGTTTTACGCGATCTTTTGACAAAATTTGCATGTTTTTCGCAGTCTTTTGGCGAAATTCACGTAGGGAATGATCAATTTGGCTCAAGAATTATTATCGAATTGGCGCAGTTGGGCGTAATTTTGTTGAAAATGATCGTTTTGGCGCAGAAATGCGCAACATTATCGATTTGGCGCAAATGGAGTAATTGGCGCAGCTGTTCCATCACTGTATGAGAGAAGATTGAATTATACTGAAAAAAGCTGTGCGGATCTCCCTGTAAAAGGGTTTCCATTCAACTCCCTTTGGTTGCAAAAATTTAAGGCCGAATCAGTTGCTGTTAAGACATACAATGATTGTTTTCGTGTTTAATTAAAGAAGATCAGTTAAACGCTTGAAAAGAAGCTAAAATAAAATGAATTAAGTGTACAGAGTCTTTGTCACCCGGTATCTTAAAAGAATTTCTATAACAATTGTCTAAGTCATGAGACTATCATCATCAACAGTTTTGGGCGGACCACTTCGCTTTTTATATTCCAGGTGCAATTTGGTACTTTAATGTTAGCCAGGTACAGCTGATAGATCTCCAAATATTATTCTATCGCCATCATTTCATCTATATTATTATATAATACATCGGCCCTTCGCTTTTCATATGAAAATTTGGCCCAGATATCATATACGGCCCCATATTGCCGCGATTGTTTTCCGACGCCAATTTTGGGAAAACATCAACAGCAAAACAACAACATCCGGCTTATCATATCAAGCAAAATAACGATAATTTGGTTAAGTACCCGTTAAGTACACGTTGCGTATATGACATTGGCGTCGGAAAAAATTCGCGCCAACATGGGGCAGTATATGACATATGTGCCGAAAGTTTTGCATTTTTGTTAAAAAATCATTTTTTTTCGAATAAAACTACATGTTGCCGGCACAAATGTCATATATTATAACCCGGATGTTGTTGTTTATGCTGTTGATGTTTTCGCCAAATTGGCGTCGGAAATGGCGTCAGCCTTTTTTTTTTCGAGTGGTGAATTAAAACATTGCTTTGAAGTTGAAATTATATGTCATGGTTTGTTGCATACACCAGGTTCAGCATGATTTTTTTTTTTTTTTTTTTTTTTTTTTTTTTTTTTTTTTTTTTTTTACGAAAATTTGGCGAAAACCTTGTTTTTGAATACCAGTTACATATGTATTTTTGGTACTACTGAGTTATCCCGCCAACCAAAGATCTATAAGATTAAATGCCAATAATGGTTGATTGTAAATGTGACATTCACTTGACTTGCAAGTTACACGTGTTTACGTCATCAAGGTAAGGTATTTTTATTTCGACTTTTTATTAATATATTTATTAATGTTATACTACTTTATTTGTTCTTTCGTTATTTAAAATAAAAATTATGTCAATTTGTATAATTTGGCGAGTGTTTTGGCGATTTATATAATTTGGCGAAATTGGTCGACGGAATAACAAAGTAGTACCATATTTTTTAATTATTTTCTATTATTTTCTAAAGGAAATATAAAAAAATAATTAGTAATTATAGAACAAAATAATTTATATAATTTATAAAAAGAAATAAAAGTAAATAATCATTTATTATCAAATAAACAACAATAGCCGGGTTACCATGTCAACCTTTTCTGAAATATGAAAAAAAAATATGTTTAATTAAAATTTGAGTTGCCATCATTAGAAAAATGTATATAAAATTAGAAAAAAATAATATTTCTAAAACTAATTCGAATTTAAAAATTCTAATACCAGTTTTGAGATCTGCGGATCAATGCTGATTTTGGGTGTTAATGTCATCGCAAAGTATTCCATATTTTATGAGAAATCTCTTGAAACATAATCAGTTGTTTGATCAGTCGATTCATATATCCGTTTCATAAATTCGTTTCATATATCCGTTTCATAAATTCATTTCATTAGAATTATATATATATAGGGTAGATAACATACTACATAATATACTTTGTAATATACATTGTATGTGCTTAAGTTTTTATAAACTTATATGTAACGTCCTTAAAAGAGATATTTGGAATTGAATTTTTATTTTTTTATTACAATATTTACTTTTGTAAGACAAAATATTTAGATATTCATTATTCCTAAATCATTCGCACTTATTAGCGATCAGCTCGAATGCATTTTATACTCTAACCTTTTTCCTTTAGGATACATCAATGTTCTGTGAAAGAATTAAACTTAAAGCCTTGACAAAAAGTATTAGTATCCCCTACAAAACACTTGATCAGTAAAAAATATTAGAAACAATAGCAAACGTTTTATACAAAGGCATAAGCGGTGTTGACAAACTTCAATCAAAACATAGATAACTTCTTTGGAACGACTGGTGACATCCGGGGACTAAACCAAAGGAAATGCAAATTTTCGAAAAAATACTTGGATTGTCTGCCAGTCTTTATTTGACATTCGCAGTGCAAATTAAGTTCCGTGTGCGATCAAGTGGTGAATTTTACATCATTTAATTCTATGTCTAAAAAAGTGAGCTGATTATTGAAGAAAGAGAGAGAATTCAGGTCTTGAATGATCAAGGCAAATCTCAAGTAAAGATACGCAAGTTGGTGAAATGTTCTCGATGTGCAGGGTAATTTGCTGTTAAAAGATTCACACAGACTCAGTCTCACGTAAACAAGAAAAGGACGGACAGAAAATACGTGACAACAAGACGCCAGGATAGAAAACTATCACGTGAGTCTGTTAGCGATCGCAAAAACCTTCTTCTGAGCTCGCTGCAGCTCTGTCAGAAGACATTGGACAGACTATAAGTGCTCGAGCGACAAGAAAAGACTGTCAGAAGCTAGGTTAAAAATTCAAAGCCAGGAAGAACATCAGGCTTTCAGAAAACAACAAGAAGAATCGCTTGAAGTGGTGTCGTCGACATTAACATTTCACGAAAGAGGATTTGTCAAACGTTCTGTGATCCCATGAATCTAACTTTGAGGTAAGCATTTTAAACCTTTTTTATAATTAAAAATAACCTATTACCATTATATTACCCTATACCATGTCATTAGTCAGGGTCAACTTTTGTAATAAAAATGAGAGTATTTTGAGATGTGGCATTTAAATTTTATTTACAGGTATTTGCAACACCCGGCGTGACCTTCGTGAGGCGAAGTATCGGTGAATTATATCATCGAGATTGCGTGGTGCCTACTGTAAAACATGGAGGAGGCAGCATTATGATGTGGAGCTGCATGGCTGCTGACGGCTTTGCTAAAATGTTCGTTTGTGAATGCCGAATGAATAGACAAAAATACTTAAATGTGCTGGAAACTCTTCTGATGCCTTGGCTAAGGCGAATTTTCGGTGACACCAATTTACGTGGCGCCATGTACCAACAAACAATGCTCCTTGTCATAAATAAGCCAATACGGTGCGCTGGTTTAAAGACAGTAACGTTGTATTACTGGACTGGTCCGCACAGTTCCCAGATCGTAATAAAATGGAGCTCCTTTGGGGCATATTAAAACGTAAAATCAGAGAACACAGCACAACATCAAAAATGGCTTTGAACTAAGCTGTTATTAAAGAATGGGATGACATAAGGGCAGAAAAATGTAGAAACCTTGTACGCAGTAAGCCTCAAAGGACTGCTGCTGTTATTAAAGCCAAGAGTTGACCCTCTAAATATTGCTTATTTTTTACATTAAAAACCAAAAATTTATTAAAAGTCAGTGTGCTAATACTTTTGGTCAGGGTTGTAACTGTAGACTTCAGGCTATTTTCATATGTTCCTGGAATAAGGAGTACGAAAATAGAAAAATAAACTTCAAAATAATAAAATTTTATGTCACTAAACTTCATTTTAAAGTAAATCGTATGACATGAAATGTTGGTATCACTATTTCTGTTATTTCTTAAAATCTTAAAAGAACTTGACTTAAAAGTTTTTGCAGCGTTCCACTCACGGCGCACCAATGTGTCGCAAAATCAATGTGTCCCAAAAATCGTACCATGCAATATTTCATGTCAAAATTACTGCCATCATAAAACAGAAAATGTAACCAGCAATCTTAAAAATTAAATATCATGCAATTATTATGTTATATGAGCTCTAGATTCTGGAATTGGGGCAAGTCTATTTTAAATTATTGTAATATGTATTTATGATATATGTAATTATATGTAAATTATTGTAATATGTAATATGTATATTGTAGATATGTAATGGTTTGAATTTGAGTCGACTTTAAGATATTTGTAAGAAATCATGGCCTTATTTTTTATTTTTTATGTACTTGCTTCACGTAAATTGAACACGTTCACGCCGGCGCGGTGGATCACACTCGACTATCTCAGAGTTGTCAAGTCTCCGGCGTTTTGCACACCACTGTTATTTTAGAGAAAATGTTGTTCCTTTAAATCGCCCAATTGTTCTAATTAAATAAAACAACATTTTCTGTATTAAAATACTGGTATCCAAAAAGCCGGAAACTTGGCAGCACTGAGACAATCGAGCGTGACCCACCGCGCCGGCGTGAACGTGTTAATGTGCAATAATGGTTATCCGTGTTAGCAGAAACAAAAACCGTGGTTTCTCTCAAATGGGCGTGCTTCACTTTCAAAAGAGATGGTTTCAGAAAAACGTTGACTTTCTTTGAATGGAAATAATAATCATCTCAAAAATTAAATTTTTCATTTTATTTATCTATATATTTTATAAGAACATGTATAATAATCACTTATAAACAAATTAAGTTAAATAATGCTATAAAAAGTGATAGAATATCTTTATTAAGACTTACGATCGTTTCATCGCACAATCGGCGACATTTTCAAAATCAATCATAATAGAAAATATTTTCACATAACTTAAAAACAATAACATAGTAAACAATGTCACGAGACATGAAGCATAATGAAAATATTGCAGCCATAAAATAAAATAAAAATTAAATTAGCTATTTGCGAGCGTGGATTTATTTTCACATAATTTAAAAACAACATGGTAAACAATGTCACGAGACATTTACCAATTGATTTACCTAGAATTTGGAAAGAGATACTAAGTAATTGTAGAAACAATAGTAAAAATTAATCCACACTCGAAAATAGCCAAGTTAATTTAATTTTATTTTATGTTTTGCAATGTTTTTCAGTATGCTTGATGTCTCGTGACATTGTTTACCATGTTGTTTTTAAATTATGTGACCCAATTTTAAAGGGGTAAAATATTAATTTTTCAAAATATATAAATCTCAAATTATTCTTTAAGAGAGAATGACCCATATACTGAATTAAAAAAAAAATCCGAAGCTATTATTTGTTTATATCTAAACTTATATTTTTGTGTAAACACTCAATTAATTTTCGATTAATTTTAGTTTAACTGAGATTCATCTAAATGCCGATATACGCATTTCTCTAAAACCTTTTAAGTGCTCCTAATGATATTCCGTAACTTTAAGTACTGTCTTTGCATTCGCAGTGTGTGTAAAAAGAAATTTATTAGATTTTAGCATTTTTAAAACATTTTAATATATTTTTTTAAAATTAATCTAAGTATTGTTTTGAAAATATTGATCCAGTGCTTCTTTTATTACGTTCATGTGAAAATGTACAGTACGAGAAAGAAAAATCGTTTCTCTAATTAAATTCCTTACGGATTGACACCAAATTAATTTTAAATTAAATTCAGTTTAAGTGAAATTAGTCTAACAACATAATAATTATTTCTCGCAAGGCAATTAAATGTCAATTAATGCTGTGTCACAATATTAGATAGAGTGTTTGTCTTATTAGCATTTATAAAAGGAAATTTATTGGAATTTAAATCTTCATATACAATAGATGCCACTTAAAATGAACACGGTTATGTTATCAATTACTTTATGTTCTCGAAATCAGCCGGGAACGACCGCCTGCATTGAATTTTTCACAAAAATTTATCTCTGTATCTGGTCAATTTTTCGTTTAATGTTATTACTTTTTCAGTAGGCAATTTTTCTGAAAAATGCGCAGTTGGAATCAAAACTCCTTTAGGAAAACCATTCCAAGCATGATTTCTCAGAAAGCTAAAATTTACTGGATATAGAAAGGCCTAGGTGAGGCTTCGATGGTGATCGGCAACCAGACTTTTATAGCTACAAAATTCAAAGAAATGCAACACTTCCAAAACAAATGAGAAGAATTACAAAATATCGATGAGGATCAGCAAGACAACGATAACAATTTTATTGAAGAAAAACCTAGAAATGTAGCAATAACGAGAGTCTTAAAATTTTGAGATGGGATTTCATAATACCGCTCGGAAATCTTGAAAAACAGTATAAGTATGTACAAATTATTACTAATCGTTTAAAGAAGTATTATAAACAAATAAAAAATACAGAATTTTTTAAATACATGTTTTCTGTCTTTTTTTAAAAAGTAATTTTTTCATCAAGGATTTGTTATAATTTTCTTAGTAATCCTGAATGTTATTATTTTTTTAAGTCGCTTTTTGTTATTTATAGTATATCATTATCAAAACCTTGTGATGCCAATGTGACGACTTTAAGTAGCAATACTTTATTACGTTTTATTAGGTTAATTTATTAAATCAAGAAACAATATAAAAATATTTATTGCTCACATGAATCATTTCTCATGGTCATATGCAAAAGAACAATGCCAGAAAAGAATGTAATCACTTCTTTTTTTAAATTCATTTTTGTGTATTACACTATAACCAAATCTCTTACAGAATTTATTGAAATTGTTCATTCCAGATAACCTTACACTTCTTCTAATATTTGTTAAAGCCATGTGAGAGTATATAACTTTTTACTCCATTTTTCCAAAGACTGGACATTCTATTATAGTATTTTTGCAATCGCCATTATCTCAGATAGCAACAACTTTTTTTTCGCTTATGTTTCCAGATAACACTCCAAAAGAACTGAAGCTATATAAGCCATCTTTGTTTTGTTTTGGATGTTTTGATATCATTTGTGAATTTCCCATATCTCGGATTGGAGCTTTTTTATCGTTTACTCTGATAGGAGTGCGCAGTTTTACTTTATTGTTTTTATGTTCCGATAATAGTGATAAAAAATACAATAGGTATACCATATACCGGGTGTCCCAAAAAGGACTGACTGATTTTAAAATTCAATAACTTCCAAACGGTGACAGATATTAAAAAAATTCTTGCAGGAGGGTTATGCATAAAGTCAAAAGTTTCATTACAGTGATTTTCGATTTTAGTTCGAATTACAAACAATAGATGACACTGTAAGCAATAGTCGCTAGATACAGGCTCGATTTTTGGTCCTTTCTGTTGTTCCATACAGAAAAAGGAGATGGAAATGTATTATCCGGGCCACAAAGTACCAAAAATCGAGCCTGAATTTAGCCTCTATTGATAGCAGCGCCATCTATTGTTTGTAATTCGAACTAAAATCGAAAATCACTGTAAAAAAACTTTTGACTTTATGCATAACCCTCCTGCAAGAATTTTTTTAATATCTGTCACCGTTTGGAAGTTATTGAATTTTAAAATCAGTCAGTCCTTTTTGGGACACCCGGTATATAAATATATAAGTACGCGTATATACATGCATATATACTTTATTTTCTACACATGTTTACAAATCTTTAAACGTGGAAGTAAGCTGATTTTGTTTACTTTAAAAATTGGAAATACATTAAATGCTAACAGAGAAATTTTTAATTTATTTTCTCCTTATGAAAAATTTATTTGAGAAAAGCGGTTTAAATAACAACAACTTACAGTTATCTTTTTAAGTGGGTGAAAAATAACGAAAACTAAATGAATAGTTCTGAAAAAAAATTACAGTTAGCTTCAAAATTATTCCGAAATTAATCTCTACACTGTAAAAAAAAAAAAAAAATCCGACCAGTTTTCCTGTAGGAATCGGAAAATAGTTGCGCTTATCGTACAGGAAAATTTTCTGACCCCGCTCGGAATAAAATCCTTAAAAAAAAGGGAAATAGTCAATAAAACGGTATTTTACGGATTTTATTCCATTTTTACGGATTCTATTCCCAGCTTGGTCGGAAAGTTTTCCGGTACGCTAAAGGCAACTATTTTTCCGATTCCTACAGGAAAACTGATCGTATTTTTTACAGTGTAATAACAAACATTATTGGACCACTAATTGTTTATGTTTGCTATGTCTGGTTCTAAAGCCGCTACATCCAAGCTATATCTTAGCTTTATTATTAATCATTTTTGTAATATTGCAAAAAATATTACTCCAACTTTTGAGAGTTTACATTTTGCCAATGATGCAACTACATTCACAAACAATATTTCGCCATTCCATTATCAATATTTTAATGTAAGATCATTTTATCTGGCATTGCATTGAAAAACTAATATTTAATCTATTTTGATGTTTCATTAGAAATGTTTCCATTCGATGCATTTTTGCTCAATGTTTGGTCCAAATATAAACAACAGTGTTTGCTGCAAATAACTTTTATATATATAGAAAAATAAACGTTGTCTGTCGAAGTTTTAATGTTTTTTAACATCTTTATCCATTTATACTTTTTTTTTTCATAGAGTTCTAACTCACAAAGGAAATAAGAATGTATTTCTCTTTTCTTTTCAAAACATTTGAATTTCGATCCAATTCGTTAAGGGATTTTATTTGGGTACGCGAGGAGCCCATTTTTATCTTTGATATTCTCTTCCATGAGGGTTGTATGGAATTTGCTTTTTATTATTATAAGACAAAAAGGACTTTTAGGAAAATAAAATATCGCTCTCAATGCAATCTCTGATTCTCTCTCCGATTCGCTTCATATTATAAATTGGGCAGCTTATTGTTCCCTTCAAAAACAACAATTAAAGCTACTGAAATAATTATAAAAATCAAAAAAGCTGGGTTTTTTGGCTTATTTAAAGTTTTTTATTGGTCTAAGCAATTTCTTTTATTTAAAAGACTTTTTAATAATAATTAATATTTTTATTATATTTCCGGTTGCATATTCTTAATTGAAAGGTCATTTGATTAAGTAAAATCACTTAAAACTTATAAAAAATAAATGTAATTTTTATTGCTTATAAATCGAACGAATAATTTTTATTTGTAAAATAAGGTAATTTAAATGGTAATGAATAACTGTTTTAAAGAGTACAAGAGAAATTTATTCCTTAAAAGCCTAGAGAAACAGAAATTGGAGAGATCGTTTAAATATTAAAATTACCTGTATTTAATCAAAACGTACGTTATATTTGTTTTATTTAATATTTTTAAGAAATAAAATTATCTGAAACAGCTGTTGGAACGCTTTTGACTTGTTCAATTCCATAATATTCCCCACTTTAAATTGCACGATTTTTTCCAAACACATTAAATCATGGTGATTTAAGAAATAAATGATTATTAAATTAGGCTGGTTACCACTGGGACAAACGTCTGCCTTTTTCCCGAATAATCTTTATTTCCATATTTATTACAAAAAATCTTGTGTAAATAAAACGCACAAAAATTATTCAGAAATACTGGTGGGAGTTGGTTTCTACTGTGAGCAAGCTCTGGCACCCTTTTATCTATTGCAAAAATTCTTGTTTAAAAAAGGTGACACTATTACTAGTCAGACATAGTGGTGGAAATTTGTCCCTATTTTAAGCCAGTTCTGTCTCACTCGAATTTACTGTGAGCTTGGTTACAGTAGAGACAAACTTCCACCAGTGTTTCTGAATAGCTATTGTGTCGTTTTATTTATACAAGATTTTTTGTAATAAGTAAGACAATAATGATTATTCTGAAAAAGTGGCAGACGTTTTCCCCAGTGGTAATCAGTGTCTGTCTCTCTGGAACTTACCAGCATCTCGGCTAATGCGTGGGTATACAGTAAATTAAAAAAATAAATGATTAATAAATTACTGTATTCCCACGCATTAGCCGAGATGCTTGTGATTTCGAGAGAGAAAATGACTGATTGCCACTGGGGCAAAAGTCTGCCATTTTTTTACTCTAATTATTATTGCCTTATTCATTACAAAAAAAAATTGTACAAATAAAATGACATAATAACTATTCATAACACTGCTGGAAGTTGATCTCTACCGTAACCAAACTCTTGCACCGTTTCAACTATGTCAGAAATTCCTGTTCAGTCAAGAACCATGGAATATGGCAAATATTTATCAAATTAAATTATTATAAAATGTTGCTAATTTTATTTTTATGCCTCCCCCATATAGTGTTGATTCATTTACAATTTTATGTTTAAAAAAATGCTTAACATCTTATTTTTTCTGCACATACTAAAGCAGCAGTGATGCATGAGGTATTTTACGAATGTTTCTGGAAACGACTTTTGACGTAATATACTTATATATCGTTAAAACACGTTGCTTGATTAAAAAAAAATTGTAGTTAGTGAAAAATTAATGACAAAAAGTACCAGTAAATAAACTCAAAGACTGCTGCGAGACAGCCTCGCACGGGTCTACGAGTTTGTGCGAAAAATGTACAAATTTTAGAAGCGCTTTTTAAGAATAAATTCACCCCACTTTAATTTTGAATATGTAAATGCAAACATAGTTTAATATAAACTTTTATTTTTAGATATTACGATTGATTACTGGATTTTGTATTTTTCTTTTTGCTTCAGCATATAGAAACATTTCTTCACTTCGACCAGGATTTTTAAAAATCATGTAAAGAATAACCATCATAAAGGCAGACTATCTCATAGTTCCGTTTTAAAAAATTACTTTTCTCTCTTATTTTTTTGTCTCCTTTTACACTACTTTCTATCTTCTTTGAAAATTTTGTAATTTTGCATATGTAAATAAACTGGATCGCGTGCTACAAGTTGGATCGGGAGAGTGCCTTGCGTACATTACAGAGGAAAAGTTTAACACCGATCTTAATCAAGATAGTTTCATTTTATAAACTTCAAATCTTTAATATTTTTTAAATGCTTGAAACATTCAGTATACAAAATAATTATACACTTTTATGCAATTCTATTTCAATAATTTTTTTTGCACCTATTACTAATTCGTTTTCGTATAGGTTTCGTTTGGTAATTAATTTTGTATGTGGGATTTCAATTATAGTAGTTACAAATTTTGTGGCTCATTTTTACTTTGCTTTACAATTTTTGTATATCAGTCGGTGGAATGTCTATTACTTATTCTGTCACTGACGCATAAAAGTATGTTCCGATATGCGAATGACCCGAAAGACAAACAGAAATTGAATATTTAAGTGGAATATAATTACTTTCAGAAATGCATTATTGAACATTACTTAAACCAATTAATAATTTAAAAATGTAAAGGTTTGTATTCAAGGAGTCTAATGACTTAAGTAAAGTTAGACTGCTGTTTGTAAATAAATATCTTTAGTTGTATGTAGAAGAAGATGGGACACAGTACACTGCATTTAGGGGTTTCATTTTTCTATTCTAAAATGTACCGATCAATCTATATGAAAGCATTTCTGAATATACCTTAGTTCATTATCTTCTTTTAGTAATTTTCTCAAAGCTTATGTCTTCGATTTATGTGTTCCACTTTATACCATGTCTAAGATATAGTTGAACGCTACATTGGCCATAGTACCGAAAGGTAAATTACATTATTAATACATATTTAAAAAAAAACAATTAATTGACTTTACATGCGTAAAAACATCGAAAAGAATTTTGTGCAGAATGATTATATTTGCATAAACATATCAATAAAAATTTTATTTATCTATTTTATTTTAAATGGGAATTATTTAGCATGTGTTAAAAAATATTTAAATAAAATATTTTTAAAAATAGCTGTCAATGCAACATCCTGCCGTGCAACATCCTGAGATGTCTGCCAGTTACTCAATCCCCAACTCATGGAAGAATGTTCCTATTTGTGAATGGCTTGAAAGACAAACTGAAACAGAATAATTTAGGGAAATACTATTACTTTCAGAAATACATTATTGAACATTACTTATAGACCAGTGGTAGGGGCGGAAAAAAGACCGAATTCGGAATTAATCAGGGAAAAGCTGGAAATTGTTTTAATTCGTTTAATTTAAGTATAGAATGAATATACTAATCTTTCCCTTCGTAGTAGGTGAGCGTTAGAAAATATGTACAGATTTATAGTCGAAAAACAGGTTTTTTTTAATTATCATAACAATATCTCAAAAATAACTTTATCAAAAACATTGTCAATACAAATGTTGTAGAGCTTCAAATTCTGAGTAAAATGAGTACCTACACATAATATTTTTGTTAAACATTAAGATCACAATTCTACTTCAAAATTTTGGCCCCGTGGTCAGGGGCTTGAACTCCAGCCCCTGGAGAATATATTAATTAGGAGAAAACATGAAATTGTTTTAATCTCTTCAATTTAGTTCTAAAATGAACGTATTATCTTTTCTTCCTCATACTTGGTGAACGTTAGAAAATATGTAAATGTTCATTTTCGAAAAACACGTTTTTTTTATTTCATTTTTTTATATACAAGTATATTATTTTTATTGAGGCATTTACGATGTTTTTATAATTATTTTAGCTCATTACTTTGGATATTTTGTGACTTACGGTTTAACCTCTTTGTTCAGTGCTAAACTGATTAGGAATTAAATTTAAGATTTTAGTTATTCTGTTTGTTAACAGATGGCAGCACTATACATCAGTGCTGTGTTGTAGTGATAATTATGACATCATCAGTTAGTTAGTTTTTGGTTTTCTGAGAGTGTGGCATGGAGCATGGTGCTCCTGTTGCATTATTATCTTTCTATTTTACTTAATTTATCTGCACCCAATTTAGGCAGGGGATATGTTTTATAATGCTATTTAAGGCTTTCATGTGATGAAAGCACACTAATTAGATTGTTATTTTTAACTAATTTGATTTTGTGAAATTTGATTCTGAAAACAGAACTGTATATTTCATAGCATGTGAAGTGTTTGTGAGCGTCAAGATTTGTTTTTGTGTTGTGAATAAAAATAAGAGAAAATTCAAGGGTTTCTTTCTTCAAATTCTCTACATAAAGAAAATTAGAGGCACTTAGGCGTGATATGCGAGTACTTACTTTCTTTTGAAATTGTTCTTTGAAGCTAAAACTTAATTTTTGCTACTGAAGTTGCATTTAGCAAGATATTATTTTAGAATATGAAAACAATCTAGTATCTTCTTTATTGAATTGATAGAATAAGAAAAATATTCTAGAATATTATTTATATTTTGATAATTGGTTTGATGAGGAAAAATTGTTCTCAAGAATATTATGATTTATTTACTTGCTGTTCTCAAGAACATTATGATTTATTTGCTTGAAATATTTGAATATTTAATTAGTATGGTGAATTATTATTTTACATTGAAGAATTTTGAAGAATTTTAATTTTATCCACATTTGAGAACACAAAATTTTATTGTTTGTATGAAAGAATAATTACGAACATTTTATAGTAGTTCAATTTTTGAATTCGTTTTGTTCTGTTTTTGAATTTAATTCAGTTAGTTCTGTTTTGTAACTTATTTTGATTGATTTTGCTTTGAAGCAATTCTGATTACTTTTGATTTTGAAGTAATTTTGATTAGTTTTGTTCTGAAGTTAATCTGGTTAATTTTATTTTGTAAATCATTTTGTGTATAAGCTATTGTTTAAAATGGATGATTATGAGAAAAATTCTGCTAAAATTAAAATTGAGAGAGGTAGAAATGATAGGCTCTGTAACTATATTAGAGAATAGTTTTGATAATGTGAATACCAAAAATGAAATTTTGATTAGATTACAAAGATTAGATGATTTACGCAAAGAATTATTAAGATTAGATTCTTGTTTAAATGATGATGATTCTGAATTAGCAGAATTTGAAGACAGGTATTTTTAGTTAAAAATTAAATATCAAAACAATCTAGATTCTTTGAATCCTTAAGAAGTTGTTAGTGTTGCAACCAACAAATCTGTGCAAGGTTCTTCTGTTACTATTTCTAATCAATATAATATTAGACTGCCAAAATTTAACATACCAGTATTTTCTGGAAAACTTCAGAATGGACAAATTTTAAGGATATGTTTGTTTACATTGTTCATTCATAAGCAGGTTTAAGTAACATTTAGAAATTCCAGTATCTTAAAGGGTTTCATTCTGAAGAACCCGCTATATTGATTAAGAACATTGCCCTTTCTAATGAATCGTATCAAGAAGCTTGGGAAAAGTTGTTAAACCGGTATGATAAAAAGAAACAAATTGTTCATTCTTTAATAAAATTATTCTTAGAACAAAAATCAGTTCTTCAGCCTAATAGCATAAATATAAGGAATTTGCTGAATACAATTAGTGATGAAGTTATTAGGTGTTTGAAAGCTATTGGTGATGAAGCTACAAATAGAAACCAATGGTTAATATATTTGTTATTTCAAAAACTCGATCCAGGAAGTAGAAGACTTTGGCCCATTTAAAGTACAGAAAATGAATTTCCCACTTTGAAAGAAATTTTTGATTTCTTAAGTGTAAGATGTTCTTCTTTAGAGCTCATCTGTAACAATGAAAATGATATGAAACATTCCAAAAGTTCAAATTTTGTTGGTTACAAGTATAGTTCAAATTATAAGCAATCAAAGGTGTGTTTAAAGTGTCAAGGAATACATCCACTCTATAAATATATTAAATTTAAATCTATGGATGTTGTTGATCGAAAGAACTTTATTAAGTGTAATAACTGCTGTTTTCTATGTATAAACTCTCATAAAGTTAAGGAATGTCCAAATTCTCATTTGAAATATTTTAAATGTGAAAGTAAACATAATAAACTCAGACATGAAGGAAATAAAAGTAATAATGCTTGCACTTCTAAGTTTGAAAATAAAGTTTTTCCAAATTCTTCTGAGAATAAAAAACACTAGTCAAATAAAGAATTTGCACTGGAGTCAACATCTCACGAATTATAAATTAAGACTGTGTTTCTTTTCTACCTACTGTGAAAGTTCTCTTACATAATAATGAAAATAAACCCCACTCTTTTAGAGCTCTATTCGATTCTGGTTCAGAATGTTCTTTTGTTGGTGAAAATGTCGTAAGAACTTTAGGGTTAAAAAGAAAGAATGTCAGAATTCGATTAAATGTAATTGCTGGAGTATTGGCTGGACAAACTTGTGGTTCAGTAACTCTTATGGTAGGTTCAAAGCTGTCTAACGAGTCCTCAAAGGTTTAGGTATACATCCTGCCTAAAGTGACATCTCAATTACCTGCGGAATTACTTGATACAAAAAATATACAGTATTTTAAAAATATTACGTTAGCAGATGAAGATTTCACGAAACTGCAATAATGTGATATTATTTTAGGATCTGACTCTTTCTTTACTATTTTAAGATACGGTAGAATTGTTAGTACCGAGAATGAGCCATTTTCCCAAAACACTATGTTTCGTTGGGTGGTAGCCGGAAAATTGAAACCTAAATGTAAATATTCTTCTAGTATTAAATCTCTTTTTCTTAGTGTTGAAAACGAATCAAATGTTGATCTATTATTGCAAAAATTTTGGTATTTAAAAAAAAAAGTGTTTTTTTTTTTTTTACTATAAATCTATACATATTTCCCAATGCTCTCCTACAACGAGGGGGAAAACACAGCATATTCATTCTAGACCTAAACTGAAGGGATTAAAACTATTTACAGCTTTCTCCTAATTAATTCCGAATTCAATCCCCTAACCACTGGTCTATTAACCAATCAGTAATTTAAAAAATGTAAACATTTCTGTTCATCGGAGGCTAACGACGTAAGTAGACAGATGTTTGTAAATAAATATAATTAGTTGTACGTAATGGGATATGGGCCACCGCGGACCGTTTTTGATGGTTTTATTTTTCTATTATAAAATGAACAGATCAATATATATGAAAACATTTCTGAATATACCTTAGTTCAGTATCTTCCTTTAACAATTTTGTTAAAGCGTAAGTCTTAATTTTTTTTTGAGAAAAATATTTTTAAGGTTTTATAATGTGTCCCACTGTATCCCATGTTTCGGGTATAACTGGAAACCACATTACACATAGTGAACAGTGTCTACTGAAAGGTAAATTGTAATCTTATTATATATTTAAAAACAATTGATTGACTTTATTCTCATAAAAAAACATTAAAAAGAAGTTTTGTGCAGGATGATTACATTTGAATAAATATATGAATCAAAGTTTTATTTATCTATTTTATTTTAAATGAACTGCAACAAAGAAAAAAAACAACAAAAACAAACAAAAAAAAAACTGTTATAAAGCTATTTATTGTTTAAGCTGTATAATTGTTATGGTTGCTTGGTTGTATGAGGTTTCATGGCGCAAAATCCCGTAAGGGACATGGTATTATTATTATGAAAAAAAAAGTTTATTAAACAGATAAGACACCGAAAAGAAAGCAAATAATCTTCTGTATAAATTTCTCAGTTTGATATGATTTAGTAACCATATTTTTCAAGATATTGAAATTATTCATAATACAAAAGTAATTTGCTAACCTAATATAGGTATTTAGACGAAAATGAATTTTCTGTGTAATAAAAAAAGGATACAAAATAAAACATTTCTGATCTGATATGAAGCCGAATATTAATAAACGCGCATAAATTATCAGTACAAATCCACTGTGCTCATTTGGGTTGTCAAGTATATCCCATATAAACATGTAATAAGAAAATGCTCCAATATGTTTTATTTGATATGGAATAGTAAATGTTTCTTAGATATGTTAATACAAATGGGTGCTTTATCTTTAAAATTCATTTGTTTATTCTATTATACTTCTAATCTTCATTATCCAAAGATATAAAATTCTAAAAAAAGAAAAGTTATATTTTGTAGCTAAAATCAACAAACTTCTTCTAAAATGCATAAATTATTCATGGATTATGTCATTAAAAATGGATAATATTCATTACTATACTGACATTTATGAATACTTACATGGAGTTAGAACAATATGTCTTGAAGTTAGGACATTGTGCCCGTATGTCAACTGTGTCATATCTTTTCCTGTTATTTAACACTTTTCTGGAAATAGTACATGCTTACTTAGTTTATGAACCACTTTAACTAAAAACGACGCACAATGAAAACAATGCTTTGTTCTTACTGCAAGCATGAAATGAGAAAGATCAATATCTTTTACAATCAAAAACAAATCCATTAAAGCAATTTTATGAACCTATCAATACTACAGTGTATTGTCTTAAATGAGTGTGTTTTGTTTGTAAAAGAAAGCTTTTCGAATTAAGTGGAATTCTCCTTCTTTTACTTTAAATGGCAGTTTTGTTTCTTTCCCGTTCGATCGTTTGTGGAAAGGAGATAAATACCATGGATTAAATTTAATTAAAAAAAACTTTTCGTAGTGAAATCTTCCTAAAGTAATTGATAGCATATAAATTAATCACCAGAAAATATTATATCGTAAATGTTTATTAATAAAACAGGAAGTAAATAATAAGTTTTCAAATAATCAACAACAAAACACGTATTGAATATTTAAACAGAAATATATTAATCGAAATCAATGTGACTGTTACATGTTAATCTGTTTATTATTTTATCCTACACATATATACAAGTAGAGAGTATTAGATGCGTGACAAATTTTGAATCCCACTTTATGATAAATTTACTCGTTTTGAGAAGTACGGAATACGTTTCAGTTATTTTCGGAAATGATGTATATGGTTGTAAGTGTGCCGCAGAATAGTTCTGACTACTGCAACTCAAACAGAAATACACGGTTTTTAACCATACTTCATATTAAGATAGAACTTGACATAAAAGTTGGGCTAATTACGTTTACATTATTGTGCTTTTCTTTATTCCCGAGATAGTTATGTCTCAACAACTAGTTAATGATTTTAAAAAACTAGATTTTGAAAGGTATTTCGTTAATTTTTATCTTTCCTACTTATTATTCTATTATTGTCTTTTAATACTTTTAAATCTAAACCTTTGACTGCTTTTTTACATTTTATAAAATCATAATCTGTTTCTTGGACCACATAAAATTTAACCTGTGAATAAATTTAACCTTTCTATAGCCCACGCAAACTTTATGAAAGAAGAAACCCTTTGGCTTAATCACTTTTGCCCAATATAGCTATAATGCCTCTGGTTAGCTTCAGCGAGTTTATTGCAGTATGTTATCTTGAATTGGTGTTTGAAATCTCGCTTTCTGTATCAATAATTATGTTTGTTTACATTTCCTGGATATCTAGGATTATTCCTTTCTTCCATTTAATGTGCCTAGATTAACATTTCTTTGCGTGTTTTGCTTCCAATCTCGGGGTTTCGATTCTTGCTAGTTATGGGCACGTTGCGGGTTAACATTTGAGTGTTCTTGTTCTGTTCTACTGCCAGTGGCACATTTCACACTCACGTGGCCAGGTCTGTTGCATTTAAATGGCGTCCTTTCTAATTGGCGTAGTCAGAAGCTCTGACCCTCTAGTCCTCTAAACTACCACTTATACTTCTTACTGTTGGTTTCGTTCACATCCTCCATACCGCTTCTTAAATATCCAATTTATAGACTAAGTCATAATATTTTTTTATTAGTAACAGTTCCTCAACGAAATGTTCCTTCGTCTCTGCAGGCAAATTATGTCAAATTTGATTAACTATGTTTAGTTTCGATAATTCATCAAATTTATCTACTTGAAGTCCTCCAATCCATTGTTGGAAGTATTAGCTTGATTTCATATTCACAATAACGTCAATTAGTCGACAGCTCTAAAAAAAACCCTTTACAGAGCTCCAGATACCTCCTTTTACGCCAGAAACAGTTTTTCCTAAACTATTCTGACGATAGATTATATCGTTTCAAAAGTATATTTTTTATGTAATCGTAATAGTGAATTTCGGGTTCCTCTTCTCTAATTTATATATTAATCACGTCTAGGAACATTGGATTAATTAATTAATAAAATAAGTTAGCTATACTTTTTTGTTAATACCTGTTTGCGCCATCTGTCTTTCGTACATGGCCAAATATAGACATTCAAAATCATTTTATCATCATATTTTTTTAACAGTCTAAGTACCGAATATTGCTTACCTGGATTTACTTTGGATTCGCATGGATATGTTCCCTTGAAGCTTCATGTACCATTATTTTCTTAATTTCAAACTCTCTTTCACGATCTCTCTGTTCCAATTCTACTCTCCATTTTCTTTCTTCCATGTTTCTGTTTTTTAATTGTAGCTTGCAATTTGTTTTCTTCTATCTCTGCTCTCAACCGCAATTTCTGTTCTTCTACTTCTGCTTGTAATTTCTCGTCTTTGAGTTCTATCTCCGCCTGTTCTTTCTTCTGTTCTTTTTGTTTCCCTTCTTCTATGTTCTTGATTCTAGGTGCCATAATTGCATCTAAACAGTCCTTTTTGAAATCTTCTTCGTACTCTTCCGAAATTTTAATCAGTTTTATCAGCACTGGTTTCGTAGTTTTTTATAGTAGTTTAATTCCGCATTCCTAACATAGATTTATGAGATTAATTCTGGCTTTACGTACTATTAGATTAATTTTAACCCAATTATTATAACTGGTAAATAAATCACATGAGATGTAAATTTACAGCTGGTCGAGAAATGTCCGGTCGAAGATTCGAACCACCCAAGACTTCCCTGGTTCGACTTCTGGTCCGGACATTTTTCACCCAGTTAGAAATTTGTATCTAATTTATGTCTCCTAAAAAATAATAAAAGCTATGTATCATTCGCAATGTAGATCACAATCAACAAA
The DNA here is from genome assembly GCA_963932465.1 of Maratus speciosus. Classification (NCBI taxonomy): domain Eukaryota; kingdom Metazoa; phylum Arthropoda; class Arachnida; order Araneae; family Salticidae; genus Maratus; species Maratus speciosus. The sequence goes on along the minus strand of OZ010791.1, from coordinate 316,367,637 downwards.
TAAAATCTGAAAATAGATCTTAATAAATTAAATATACAGCTCCAAGTCAAAAAAATTAGAATAATAGAAAAAAAGGAATTGTGAAAAAAAGGTTTTTTATGAATCGATTATACAAAAGAAATGCAGGATAAAACTTAATATTGTAAAAATCTAAATAGTTTGTAGAATCGTTTAGCATAAAAATTAAAGGAAATAATACAAAATTTAAAATAATTATTCACACTTTGAAAAAACCTAAATATTAGAATAACCATTTACCTGGTTCAAAATATTAGAATAATGTTTTGTAAATAATACGTGTTTTAAAAAAGGAAAAATAGTTATTATTTAATATTTTGTATCTTTACATTTCATAACAGCATGAACTCGCTTTGCCGAGCTGGCTACAAGTGGTTCACAATTTTTCTGCCCAGACATGACCATGTCGCCTTTATGCTTGAAAAAAGCTGAACTTTGCTTTTTCGCGCAATATCTTGCAGTGTTTTCTTCATTATTCCCCACCAATTCTGTATTGGATTAAAATCCTGCGAATTAACCGGCTATGGAAATACATTAATTTGGTGTTGGCTAACCCAGTTCTTGGTGGACACTGACCTGTGTGAAGGTGCTAAATAATGTCAGAAAATAAAATTGTCACCACACAGATCTTCCGACGATGATATCATGAAATGCTCAAGGATTTCTTGATATATCTCAGAATTTATCCTTTCGTTAACAATACATAGCCTTCCAGGACCTTCTGGAGTCGTGCAAGCCCATACCGTTACACTGGTTGAAAGTTAACTCATCGTTTCATGCAGTCCTGGTCATATGATTCTTGCTTCATTCTCCATACACGTAGACCTTGATCACCAGATGTTAAGCAAAACACACTCTCATGACTAAACAATATATTTTTCCAATCACCCAGATCCCATGCACCACTTCACTCTCTTCCTTTTCTGTTTAATAGTTATGAGGGGTTTTATCTTTGGTGCACGAGATTGAAATCCAAATTTATGGAGACGTCTTAGTGCTGTAGATTTACTCACATCAACATCTTGATCTTTCACTTTCGATGCAAATATCTTAGAGTTCTAAAACTGTTTTTTAGCAATACTTTTTAGCTTTCTATCATCTCTCTGAGTAATTTTCGGTTTTCGGCTGCTTTTTAGATGATTGTTTTCAAAATGTCCGTCATTAAAATATTGCTTTATAGCTCTACTAACACTTTATAGAGAACATTTTAAGTAATTGGCGATATTTTGCTGCTTACGAACTTCTTTATGTAACTCAATAATACGATGCTTTGTAAACTCCGTTATGTCGTACAAACGACCTATGTTTCATACAAAATGAAAACAAAGATGATGCAAATCGTTTTTATAACTTCAGAAGAAGTCCTGCAGAAGCTAATTTTATGCTTAATTTACCAAAACTTCTGAACCAATCAGGGAAATTCATAAGTATTATAATTTTTTGAACCACCCATTTTAGTATTCTAATATTTTGAATAATGAAAATAATTTTACAAACGTACATTATTCACTCAAACTTTAATCTTTTAGGGTTCGAATTTTCTTTATTAACATGCAAATTTATTAAAACATCAACCGTTGTTCTTTTTCAAATGTACTACACAGAAATAAATCTAAATGCAATTCTAAATACAGATGAAATGAATTATTCTAATTTCTTCACTTGAAGCTGTATATATGAGGACGTGAGTTTCAAAACTCACCTTATCCAAAATTCAAAAATCGTGCTTTCACTATATATATCTATTCTCTGGGTAAACCGGCACTGAAAAAACACAACAATATACAAAACTAGTTTTATCCCGTATTTTTGCTACTGTAAAATCTTTGTTTGTAATGAAAACCAATGGACGTAGTTCGAGGTTTTTCGCTATTTCCAAAATATGACTTTCTGGATAAGGCGAGTTTTGAAACTCACGTCCTCATATGTATGTAATGTCTCAGAAAATATATGTAATGTTTGTGCTTTTTTATGATTAAGCAACATTTTTGACAATTTTAAAGTAAAACAAATTTTTACATAATGTTGTTTTCAAAAATACATAAGATAGGAACATGACATAGCTTCTGATATAAAAAATAGTTGTGCTATAATTAATTATTTGTAGTTCACGAAGTATTTTTGCAAATTTTAAAATAAATGAATCAGTAAAAAATGGTAATAAAACGGAAGAAAAATTATGTAACATCACTAAATAATAACAATTATAAGATGATGCTGAATAAAAAAAAACAATAGCTTTTCTGACATACATTAACTGGGTACATAAACAAACGTCATTTTTTTTTTCGACAATTTCTCACAAAACATTTTGGCTTGAATCAAATATCATTTTGCTTTTATATTTTTGAGCCGTTTTTTAGATCGAGTTAAAATAGTCCCAGTTTCAAGAAATTTATTTTAAAAGAACACGGGAAAACGAAGCACGATAAAAAGACGATAGATTTAAAACCATTTAAATGCATAGGCATAGGTATAATATTACTATACTTGAAGATACATTACATTATTTGTATAACTATACATATAAAGTATATTTATTCGTGCAATGTAATGTACATGCAATTAAATGTTTATTACTAACAATATAATGAACAGGGCATATCTGAAATGCTTCAACAAACTTAGGAGGATGATAGTACTTATCAAGACGAACAAAAAATACAATGGAACATGGGGTCGCAAATGACGTTTAAAGAGTGAAAATTGCAAATTTAATAAAAATATCGAAATCTCGCGTGCTGTATATCTGCAGAACTGGATAGTAGCACGGAGCTGGTTTTCTTTTCACTTTGTGCATATCTGGTCAGAACGAGATAAAAAAAACTTGGAAGAAAGACAAACAAATCTGTGAGCAGAGAAATCCAGGAAAATCCCGAAGTCTTCGAGCGTGTCTGCCAGTCCTTCCTCAGTAGATGTACTCTGAGTAATAATGTCAGCGGTCGACACTTTGAATAATTGTTGTAAAATATTTGTTTTCTCTGGACATCACGAGATGTGTTGTACCTATTCAGTGCAATAAATAATTTTCTGGAGTTTTTCTTTCTTGTCTCAGTTTTTCCAGTTCTAGACGCATTTCCTAGATTTTCATCTTTTAAACGTCATTTTCGACCCCACGTTCTATTATGTATTTTGTTCGTCTTCATGAGTACTACCAACCCTCTAAGTTTGGTGAAGCTTTTCAGATGCACCCTGTATGTGAGCCGCTGAAGTTGAAAATGTGCCAAGTTATATTATGTTATATTATAGTCATATGTTTATATAATAGACATATAGTCATATATTATAGTCATATTATTTTATTGCGAGATATGTAATGGTTTGTATTTAAATAGAATAAAAAGTGTTCGTAAGTAAGCGTTGGATTACTATATATGTTTTGTGGCCTTATTTCATGTATATTTTAATGCAATAACGGTTATCCGTGTTAGCTGAAAAAAAAATCGTGGTTTCTCGCCAGTGGAATAACAAAAATTAAATATTCTATTTTATTTTGAAATTCCATTATTCTTTAGAAAAGTTACACTAAAACAAAAAATAAATATATTTTTATAGGAAAAATTGGAAAAACTAAGAACAAATATTGAATAATGAGTTTTATACATTTAATTGCATTTCTTAATTTAGACAGTGAAGAATTTAAAAGTTTTCATGATAAAATTATGATTGTGCTTGTTAATATTATGCAACATAAAAAACAATTTTTTTCAAAGTGGACTACGCTCACTTTGAAAAACATTGCTTTTGAAATATTGTTAACCCAATAAATGACTTGCGACAAATTTATACTAATATTAAAAGACATTTATTATGGAATGATTAAAAACTGAAAATTTATGTTGAATTTTAATAAAATTAATCTTTAACTAAATCCTTTTCACAAAATGGATTTACCCCACTTTTAAATTCAACAGTTCATATAGTATATTTATTGCAAAGTGTAAAGTATGCGTTGGTTATAGTTAGACTAATTCTCAATTTTATACACTGCGTGTTCTTTGTCATAGTTTTATAACTAAAATGTTTAATCTAAGACTTGAAAATATTGCTTTTTTATAGTATACATTCAAATGAAGGTCCAGAATAGAATAAATAATGTACACAATACAATCAATATCACGTAAAATATTAGCCTGCTAATAATATAGAATGCTACTAGGTGATAAATCTGTTATTATAAAATTTAGTTTCCTTGAGTTTCTTAAATATCAGTTTATAATATGGAACATTTAATATCTGCTCCAGTATTTCCTTAATTAGTAATCAGAAGTTTATTGTTATTTAATTATTTTAACTACTTGGTTAATATTAATTTTATGAAATAAGAAAATTTTTGAAAATATTTTTTTTCATACTTGATATATTCTGATGGTCATATATAGAATAAAAATTCCAAAAAAATATCATACTAATTACTATTTTAATTTAAACTCATATTTCTGCAAAAGCACTCAATTAATTTTCGATTATGTTTAGTTTCAAGGAGATTAACCGAAATTCCCTATTATTTACTTATGTCAGGCCTCTTAAGTTGCTTCGAATGATATTCCATAGCTTTAATTACTGTCTTTGTATTCCCAGGCGTTGTAAAAGGAAATGTATTGGATTTTAAGACTTTTTTTATAATGTTTTAATGAATTTGTTCATGAATTTAAGTAAATATGTATTGCAATTGGTTCTTTAATGATGTTCGTATGCAAATGAACAGCGACAAAAACAAACAAAAAAAAACGTTTTTCTAATTAAATTCCTTTTTATGTATATACGAATAAACATGAAAATAATTTTCAATTAAACTTAGTATAACTGAAATTAGCGTAATATAATAATTATTTCTCTCCAGCCCCTTAAATGTCGGATAGTGATGTGACACGGCATTAAAACCTGTATTTGTCTGTATAGTATTTATAAAAGGAAATTTATTGGAATTTAAATCTTCTCATACAATATATGCCACTTAATGTGAACACGTTTATGGTTATAGATTTCTCAATGTTATCAAAATCAGCTAGGACCGACCACCAACACTGAAATGTACACTAAAATCGTTTGCTGTCTCTGCTCAGTTTTTCGTTTAACGTTATTGAACGAAAAGTTGCGAAAATTTGTGAATTACATAATGAAGGAATGGGAATTTGTTTGAGCGAAAAAAAATTTTAGTTCAAAATTTTGCCACCAGAGGGCGGATTTAAATAAATTACAAATTTAGCCACCGCCCACTGAATACTAGGTCTGAGCTCTGAGAAAAAATAGTGGCTGTCGTAGGTGGATTGTACGGTCCGTTCAATTCGGACACCAATAATTTTTTTGAAGTTTTTATGTTTTATTTTTTTCAGGGAGCGGTCTGTATATTTGTCTTATTTAATCTGAAAAAAAAAATAAAGCGTAAAAACTTTTTAAAAAGTGTAATTCATTAAAAAAAACCTCTGGTGACGAAATTTTAAACTAAATTTTTTTTCACTCAAACAAATTCCCATTCTTTAATTATGTCTGTCAGAAAATTACGCAACTTTCTGACCAATAGTTTAGTCTGTACACAACTTTAAAGTTGGGTCGTCTAATTATAGACACCCTGTATATATATATATATATTTATATATTTATTTACTTATTTAAAAAAAGTTATCTGTAGAAGTTTGAATATTTTTTTTAAATCTTTATCCATTTATACTTTTTTTTCATATACTTGTAACTCACAAAGGAAATAAGAATGTATTTCTGTTTCCTTTTCAAACATTTGAATTTCGATCGGGTCCGTTCATCGATTTTATTTCAGATAGCGAGGAGGCCATTTTCGTCTTTGATATTATCTTTCATGAGAGTTGCATTTTGGAATTTGCTTATTGTTATTATCAGACAAAACTTTGTTTTAGGAAAATAAAATATCGCTCTCAATGCAATATCTCATTCTCTCACTGTTTCTTTTCATATTATAAACTGGACAGCTTATTGCTTACATCAAAAACAACAAGTAAAGAGAGCTATTGAAATAATTATAAATATTCGAAAAAGCTGGGGTTATGGTTTATTTGAAGTTTTTTTTTTCATCTACGCGATTTCTTTTTATTTAAATGACTTATTATTATTATTATTATTATTATTATTATTATTATTATTATTATCTTTTCAGTTGCATATGCATAATTGAATGCCCTTAAGTTAAGTAAAACCGCATAATAAAAATAAGTAAGTGTTATTTTAAAATTTATGAATAATAAATGTAATTTTTATTACTTCTAAATAATATGAATTATTTTGTTTTGTAAAATATGGCAATTTAAATAATAATGGATATAGGCACTGTTTTAAACAGTAGAAGAGAAATTTATTACTTAAAAATCAAGGGAAAAGAATTTGAAAAGGTAATACAATATTGAAATTCTCTTTATTTCCTCAAAATTAAATTAAATTTGATTTATTTAATATTGTTATAAAATAAAATCATCCGAGACAGCTGTTGCAATACTTTTGATTTGTTCAATTTCATTATATTCCTCCAATTTAAATTGCACGAACCCAAATGACGAGTACATTTTTTCAACATTAGCAGTAGATGTCTTTGCTGAAATATGTTGCCGGATATTTCCAAATACAGTCGAACCTGGCTAAGACGCGTTTCAAGAGTGTGGACAAAAGTTGCGTATTAAACGTGATTTTCATAATGTTTCAAAAACTGAGCTTATTTACCAACTGATCGTCTAAATCACGTGTAGAGAGAGCATTCGTTTATATGTTTACGGTCGAAAATTGTGTTTTTTACTCATATTTAGATTAAAATTTAATTGTATTCAACTCATTACTTGTTTTTATAGGATCGACTGAAATAATAACTGAAAAAAAAAACATGGATTAAAATATGACTTTACTGCCCATTATTATGCTACAACAAAATAAACAAATAAAATAAAAAAAATAATTTCCCTGCTGATTTTTTTTTTTTTAAAACAGGAACCAAAAATATTTAATCTTTACAGAAAAAACCAATTACTAAAATCGTACTTGTGATAATAGAGCAACCTTACAATCAGTCCTTAATTTTTTATTTAATAAGAAAAATATCTTGTCAATCTTTCTTTAAGGGGACACAGTACCTTTTAAACTACTTTTTCAATTTTGAATAATACTGTAAAATACTTAAATATAACGTCACTACAGATATTAGGTACTATAAAGCAAATATAATTTCATATAATTAAAAAAAAATCTTGTAGAACAGCCTATTTAACTAAAATTTAAATAAAAAAATAAAATAAAAAAATACATTTAAAATCCCTACTACTTTTTTAAATATGAATATTTTTGCTTCAAATTTTTCCCCATAATCTTAAAAACCTACTACATAAAATTGTGCAGGGATTTAACATTCAAGTTTATAGTTATTATTATTATTATTTTTTTTAGAATTTCAATTATTTTCCCTTCATTTTTTACTATACAAAAGAGAAAAAGATTGATATTAAATGTAATATCTCATACATCTAAAAATCCATGCACAATTTTGTGTAGTATAATCTAAGGAATATGGAAAAAAAATGAAGCAAAAGTATTCATATTTAAAAAAGTAGTAGGGATTTTAAATTTATTTTTTTATTTTTTTTAAATTTAAACTTTAGTTAAATAGGCTGTTCTACAAGATTTTTTTTTTAAATTATATGAAATTATATTTGCTTACTAATTGTAACTAATATCTTTAGTGACATTATATTTAAGTATATTACAGTATTATTCAAAATCAAAAAAGTAGTTTAAAAGGTACCGTGCCCCCTTAAAAAATATTGCTAGCATGACAAAAATAAACAGTACATAAAAGAAATAAACAACTGCAGTCGCATATGTCGTTAAATAACGTGGATATTATTATTCGAAAATAGTTGTAGATATCTAAATATAAAAATCTCAATTCATTGGCTACACTGGAAATGAGAGAAGAAATTTGCATCTTCGTGTATGAATTCGCGTATTAAGCAAAATTTTTTGCTTCAAGTGACCGAAACATTATCATGTATTAAGAGGAAACGCATAAAAAACATTCGCGTATTAAATGTGACATTTTTGCATTAGCCTTATCGGCGATGTTCAAGGGACCTAAAAAAATTCACGTATTACGCGGGATTGCGCATTAATCAAGAGAGTCTTAACCGAGTCCGGGTTTTAAATCTTGATAATTTAAAAATAAATTATTATTAACCCTTAACCGGAAACGTGAAAATCCCATGTACAAACAGAATACTTAATAATTTACCAAATAGTGAACTTAAGCATTTAATCTTTAATTGTAATGCCTTAACAGGACCAATTTTTTAATATAACAGCATAAAAATAAGTTTAGAATGTCGGAGAGAGAAAATATTAAGGGCAGATATGTAGACGCAAACATCTCACAGACTTACGTTTCCGATTAAGGGTTAAATTATCGTATTCCCACTCATTAGCCGAGATGCTGGTTAGTTCGAATGATACAGAAACTGATTACCTGGGCAAGCGTCTGCCACTTTTTCAGAATAATCATTACTGTATTATTTATTACAAAAAAATCTTGTATAAATAAAACAACACAATTGCTGTTCATAAACACTGGGGGTGTCTCTACTGAGACAAAGTTCTGACACCATTTTACCTATGGCAAAAATACTTGTTTAAATATAGTGATACTATTGCATAGTAGTGGTGGACGTTTGCCCTTACTTTAAGCTGCCTCTGTCTCACTCGAATTTACCTGCATGCTAGCCAGGGAATATGGTAAATATTTATCAAATTAAATTAGTAGAAAATGTTGTTAATTTTATTTTTATGCCTCCCCTAACATTCATATGAAATTGTGTTGTTTCAATTATAATTTTAGGTAAAAAAATAAATGTTTTTGAAATATTACTTTTCGCTTTACCTTTTATGATAATTAGATTGAAGGAATTTTCGGGATATTTTTGCTTTATCAAATTTGAGGAATTATTTTACTGCTGCTATCTGTGCATCATACCACTGGGGAAGGCGTAAATACATAGTCATCTCTTCCGTTTATAAAGAACGTCAAACACTCAAAAGAATTATCTTCAGAAGATGTGTAGCTGGTTTTAAACACCTTGGCTCAATGATACAAAATTACAACAAATGGAGTTTATCCAATCAAATTCTTTGATTAAGCTATCATCGGCAGATTTAACAAAATTAGCTAATCAGTTCCCAAAAAGCGAGAGAGAAAAAAAAATCTAGAACTTTCTCGAAAACCCCCTGTATCAAATCGAAAGATCGGATAGAATGTTTTGTAAAATAAAGCATTAAGACACTGAAAATTGAAAGAAAAAGAATAAACCGTTGAAATCATAAAGAATAAAAGTATTTTAATGCTTTTATTTCTCTAAATGTAGTAAAATTAAATAGGGAAAATTTAGAATTAATTTAATATTGGTTACTTTTTAAAATGTATTATCTATATTATTAAAATACTTTATTTTTATAAAAATATTTAATGTGCATTTCCACAAGAGCATCTACAACATCATAATTATTTTATGTTTTTTATAGATAGTTCTTATAAGTCCTATTTTCATCTACAACATCATAATTATTTTATGTTTTTTATCGATAGCTCTTATAAATCCTATTTTCAGAAAATTGGAAAATTTAAGAAAAATTTTTCGCTCCACCAGGATGGTAAACACATTTTTGTTTACCATTTTAGAATATCCATAGAAATACTTGTTTAAATATAGTGATACTATTACTAGTCATAGAGGTGGACGTTTGCCCTTACTTTAAGCTGCCTCTGTCCCACTCGAATTTACCTGCATGCTAGCCAGGGAATATGGTAAATATTTATCAAATTAAATTAGTATAAAATGTTGTTAATTTTATTTTTATGCCTCCCCCAACATTCATATAAAATTGTGCTGTTTCAATTATAATTTTATGTAAAAAAAATAAATGTTTTTGAAAATATTACTTTTCGCTTTAGCTTTTATGATAATGCAATAAAAATCAATGCAATCTTGAGTTTGCTTTACCGCAATTAATTTTAGTTTAAAGATAAATAATAATTACTATAGTTTACTGAATACTTGAAAATGTTTACAACTTTAATGCGATATGCTTGCAATGTACAAACTTAGTACAGTCTTTTAAAGGCAAATAAACGTTTAAGAATCCTACTTGCCTGAATTTATACATTTTATCGTGAATTTTATAGGTACATCACTAATTACATTACTAAGCACATTATTAAGTACATTATTAACAAAAACCATGGTTTCACTAAAACAACTCACTTAAAAACATTTAATTTTTATATTTACGAAAAGAATAAAAGCATTTATCACATGCCATACCTCATTTCTTTTTAACTATTTTGTAAGAATAGAATGTTTATTTTTATAGATTTTTTCTTGTTATAGATCAGATGTTTTTTATGTGAAATATCTCGAATTTTATAAACATTGACTGCTTTTTGTTTAGATATTGAATGCGTGGTTATAACAATATTTAAAATACTTTCTTCAATTCATTTATGGTAATTATTACATTACAGTAAATTATGTTACATTATTTTTCATATTAAATTTTATATTGTTTAAATAATTTTTTTAACAAGAAGATGCTATAAAATATCTTTTAATCATTCAACTTTTATCGAATATTTGATCAAAATATGAATTTACTTCCTAAAAAAAGTTGTATCTAAATTTTGCATAATAGCTTAATATAGAATATGAGACTTGTATCCAAAAATAATCCAACGCTTGACTTCTAATATCATACACAAGAAACAAACATTCGGTTAATAAAATATATCTGCTTTTTCAACCTAAATTATTAGTTTGTTCATAAAGATGGTGGATGTACTTTTTTGATTACAAGGTTTTTATTTGCAATATGTCAACATCCTTTATGTCTTTCAGCACTTAAAATTGTATTTTAAGAAACGGAGAGATTGTAAGAGCTATGTGTGTAACAGGTGTGTCCCAGTTTTGTTAAGTAATGAAACCTATTTTCATAAATGAAAGTGGAAAAAATGTCCTTTAAAAAGCTTTACTTTTATCAGAAAATCTGAACAGCTTGAATAAAATGATGAACAAAGACAAAAGAGTAACGTGACTTAAAATTTCGTTGCAATATATGTTTCATTATTTTACGACGTTAAACTTAATATTTTTTCACAGGTCAAAATAAAGAGAATTTAGAAAATATAAAGGAAATGAGATTAAGTAGTAATAATAAACAACCTTCAAAAAGATCACTTCGGAACGAAAACAAGAAATGAGAATCGTTTGATACATATTGATTATATAACACTTTTTAACATTAAGCAAAAATTGGCACGATATCTTTGCCAAGATCAATCTTCTCTCCTAACGGGCATTGTATTTTGCTGATATTCCTGAGTGCATTTTTTTTTTTTTTTTTTTTTTTTTTTGCAACAGTAATACGCTTACGTGGAAGTCATTTATGGTATTTATAATAAAATTTAGTTTATTTAAAAAAACTTATACTGTCACCAAAAAGTATTTTAGTCAACTTTGGTAAAGAATCAGAACTATTTTTTAAGGCCTTTATAAAAATTAAACATGTTACATGTACTATATAAGATTGCGTAAAGCTGGAAAATAAAAATACACTTTAACAAATAAAAGACAATTATCCATCCTAATATTTTAATCTGTAGACTGCAAATTCTTTACTTTTAAGTTTCGTTCCCTTTCGTTGTATTGTTGTTCTACTTATATTTTGTATGGATCTTCAGCTTGTCTCCCGCGGGCCACGGGATGCCCGCCGAGATATGTTTCGTGTTCCTCCGTGTTATTTCGAATATTTAGAAACAAATGCTTGCTATAAATCGAAAAATTCTTTCGCAGTGCCATATTAAGGAAAATACGGTCTTTTGAAATAAAAGTGATCGAAAATATGAAAAAGAACTAGTTTATTTTTTAAGGGATCTCAGGACTCTTAAAATTGGAAAAGAAAAGACTATTTTCAACATTTATTATCTTAAAATGTATATGATATTAAAAAACAATTTTTATTGAAATGAAAGATATAAGTATGTTTGATTCATTTCATGTATTTGAAAAATTGTAAGAAGCAGAATTAGCATTTACAGGGGACTCCAAACTCTCAGACATTTGAGAGTAGAAGATTGACGTAACAGCTTACACGCGGGATTGTAAAATAAATTTTGGAACTAGAATGAAAATTTTGATGCCTACTTACTTCAGATTGTAATAATTGCCCTAAACCTAAATAAATCTGTATTTAAAGCATTTTTATATTTTTAATACAAATTTGGATTTAACTAATGCAAAAATTTAAAAATTTCAACAGTATAATAACCTATAACAACATTTTTTTGAACAATGAAAATAAAATTTTAGGTTTCGTTTATATAGACTAACATGAAACTTATGTTTCGAAAATTTCATTGAAAAATATTCAAAAGTTTTTTAGGTATCCCGCGCATTATGCTCTAAAACGTCATTTGGAGAAAAAGGACTTCAAAGTTTCGGAAACGCTGCTTCAGCTATTAAACGGGTATAATTTTAAAAGTCATAATTTCTGTTCTAATGGAAATTTCAAGGAAGTAATTATATCAAAATGTTAAGAAAAAAATAGAAGTTTAACATCTAAATAAATAAAATTTCGAAAATTTTGAAGCATTAAGAGTCCTGAGAGCCCTTAAAGTAACTTAAAAAAAATGTATCCGCTGTTCTTAGTTTTACGTATTGATGGTACGTAAACATTTTATAAATACAAAAATAGCAAATATAATTTAATTGTAATTGTAATAAATTAAGGAATTGTATAGTTCCATGCGGTAGTAACATTTAGGTTTAGTAACATTCATGAATGTTTTTTTTTTCTCTTTTCTTTTCAAAAACAATAAATTATATATGAAAATAAATTAAGGAACTATTTATCGCGTGGGTTTGTGTTACTGACAATTTGATTAATTATTTTGGATTGCGAATATAAAATACAATTCTGACTTCGAGCTAGATATAATCGCATGTGTAGTTACAAAGTACATCAATCCTGTGAGAAAGAGGAATAAGGAATAACTGAAAAAAATGTAACGAGTTTGTGAGCGTCGAAGAATTTTTGCCAAACCTTGAGCGAATAAACAAATGAAAACAGGTTGATTTATTTTTGTGAAGACGTGTAACTAAAAAATATAAAGTTTTAAAGCAACATAAAGTGTAATGAGAATTTCTAAGGAGTTATCACGTAGCAAGTTGATTTTATTATAAGGCTTTAGTATTCTAAAACAAGAATTTAAAATTTAGAAAAAAAAATCTTTAAATTCTTTATTAAATTAATTTTGAAGATAATAATGTGTTACTTTTATACTTATCTTTCCAATTAGAAAAATGTCGTTATAATAATATGATATTAAAAATATTTATTACTTTAAAAGTTACAATTTTTAATTTTTTTGTATACGGCCATTAATTTCTATATATGTTAAGTTTAGAAACAATTTTACAACACTCTAAAAAGTAAAACAGTATATACCACATTCGTTCTTCAACTATAAATTACCGAGTTAAGATTTAAAATTCCGAATTTTGAATTTTAAAAACATGTTTTCAGTTACAGGAAACCCTTTAAATTCATAAAATTCACAGTATCATAACTCGGTATGATTCGGTTTCTGAAGAATGGAAAATTTACTTGACACAAAATGAAGAAAGTTTTTCTAAATATAACTTATAGAACGCAGGAACCGCATAAAAATTATCTTTTTAATTAAAAAAAAATAACCATTGGACTATGTAAATAAGCAAATTAACATCATGTAATATTACAATAATTTCAATTGCTAAAAGGTACAAATTAAAACTTTAAAACCAATAAAAATACGTTTATTTCGACTGTTTAAATGTTTGAACTCTAACCGAGTCATTTTCAAAATAAATAAAAATTAAAATATTCTATTTTTATTTGTTTTGAAAATGACTCGGTTAGAGTTCAAACATTTAAACAGTCGAAATAAACGTATTTTTACTGGTTTTAAACTGTTAATTTACAGCCTTTACCCATTGAAATTAATGTAACCATCGGACGTAACTCACATTGTGAAAAACAGCATTTGGAAAATTTTCCGATTGAAAGAATATCTCTAAAACTATAGTTTAGGAATTAGATATTGGTCAAGGAAACGATAAAAAGCTACACCTTATGGTACACTTATGTATTCAAATATTATTAGGATGAGCGAAGCGAATCCTTAACTAGGCTACACAAATTACATTTTGTCGTACACTTTACAAAAAAAAAAAAAAACTATTCAGTATTTTGATTCGAAATTAAACATAAAATTGAATTATTATCTGTAGTTTTGCACAATATTATTTTTTTTTACAGAATAAATTTAAAATATTTATTATTTTAATTAATTTATTTAACATGCTTATCCATCACGGACGCATTTTTGTAAATAAAAAATGAAACACGAATATTCAGAAGAAAAAATAAATCATGGAGTTAGTCATTATAGATAGAATCATGATTAATTAAATGGTTTCACGATTTTCTTTTATGAAATTTTCAAAATACCATTTTTTATGAAAATTATAACATATTTTTAATGAATTAAAATTTGTGAAAATTCAGTTATTTACATTCAATAATAAAAATATTTTTCAGTGTTAAGAATTCAAGTAAACAATTTATTCTTATTATGTGAAAACATTTACGCAGACGATAATTACGCATTTTAAAAGAATTATATTATGATTTTTTGTTGTTGTTGTTTTTGTAAAGTAGCAACAAAAAAATTGTAAACTAATAAGATTAATTGTTAAATTCGTTATATCATAAACTAGCTGTTTAACCCGTTCTATGTACTGGAGTTCATGAATTTCATTCTAAAACCATAATTAAAAATAACTATTTGATTTAGTCAAATATTTTATTACTACTGTGTCTTTTTTTAAATGAAATTAAATTTATTATGTTAGTAAGGCACAGACGATACAAACAATCTCTTTGGAATAACGGAATAAAAAAGTTTGATGATATTTGTGATAAAATGTGTTTCTTTATTTTTAAAAAAATTTAATAATTAAGCGCAATTAAATAATCTCTAATTATTTGCATGTGAGGTAAAAGAATTATCGTAATACCCACTAAAGCTTCTTATTATTGCAGCGTGGTGTACGTAATATGAAATGCGTGTTGTCGTGGTAAGAATTTTATTGTGAGATTTTAATTGTTGGCAGCTGCCAAAACGAAAAATGTTTAAATCTGACAGGAAATTGCTGAAAATTTGGTGGTTTTTTATTAATCAAAATTAAAATATAAATTATTTCAATTCCGGATTGCTTTAGTTGCCTTGGCTGTATTTAATGCACAAGTACAGTCGTGTAAAAAAAAAAAGTAAACACCCCCTACTAACTCCTCAACAAATTATCGTAGAAGAAAGTTACTGTACCGGACGATTGGAAATAAAGTCTACTTTTAAATGATGTATATAAAATTTATATTTAGGGGTCCATCTACATATTAAAACGAACCATAACTTTGTTTTTATTCAATAGCAGTACACAATTCCGACAGCACAAATGAACTCTACACCCTTCAATTAGTCTAAAAACAAATTTTTATGCAATTCGTACCATAAGTTTCCGAGAAATTAATT
Organism: Maratus speciosus; assembly: GCA_963932465.1. Lineage (NCBI taxonomy): Eukaryota > Metazoa > Arthropoda > Arachnida > Araneae > Salticidae > Maratus > Maratus speciosus. The sequence continues at coordinate 316,351,991 of OZ010791.1, read as the reverse complement.
ATTTTAAAACGAGCGTATGTTAAGGGCTGTATCCAAATTGAAGTTCGGTACTCGATTGTTGACCCAGAGAGCTCCCTTCTTGATCAAGTCACCTTAAGCAGTCAATTAAGCCTGTTAGATTACAGGATAGCATAAGAAATTTCAAAATATTTAGTCACTTTTATCATAGACGACCCCTTAAACCATCATTTTGCCGTTTTTTAAGCATAATTTAAAAACTGCTTGGAAGAAAAATGCGAAATTTTGGATTTCCATAAAGCAGGACTTAATAAATCTGAATCCATCAAAAAAATTGTATGTTGCAATTCATAATTTTTTTTAATATTAATTTCATAATTCATAATTCATATCAGAAAATTATAAAAATTGCAAATTAAAAGTATTTATGTTTGGGTAAATTAGTATAATTGCTACACAAAAAATTAAAACATTAGGATCATAATTTCAGAATTTATAAATAAATATATGAAAATGTAATTTAACGTTAGAAGCACTAAATTTTGAATGTTTATAATTCAAAAACTTATCATTCAAATGACTTGAAATTTGGTGTCTAGGCATAGTTTGAACCAAAGATTTGAAGCATCTCATTAAAATTGGGTATTGCCATTGAAAAAAATGAAGTTTGGATTCGTTTTAATATGTAGATGGCCCCTAAGAAAATTTTATGTATGTCATTTAAAAGTAGAATTTATTTCCAATCGTTTGGTACCAGTAACTTCCATCTACGATAATTTGTTGAGGAGTTAGCAGGGGGTGTTTACTTTTTTTCCCCACGACTGTACATAACATTTCACAATTCTGGCTTGAAAACTGTGAATTTGTGTAGCATTAAAGACAGACAAATTTTCCTTTTTATATATCAGATAAAAAATTCCGAGGCAATTTTTTGTTATTTGGCTGAATTTATATTTCTAAAATGAAAATGCGCCGAAACATAAAATAAAGTTTTTGCTTAATAAAGATGGAAAATTAATATAAAAAAATATTGTTACAATCAAATATTCATGTTATTACTAGGGGGCTCTGCTCACTGCAAGCTACGCTCGCCAACCCCCGTTCAGACACCACAGAATCTAAATACATGCTAATCTGATCGGTTTTAAAAAGATTAGAAAAGATTGAATTATAATGAAAAAACTGTAGCGATCTCCCTGTAAACGGGTTTCCATTAATTTCCCTTTGATTGCGAAAATTTAAGGCCAAATCAGTTGCTGCTAAGACATGCAATTATTGTTTTTAGGTTTGATTAAAGAAGATCAGTTAACCATTTGAAAAGAAGCTAAAATAAAGTAAATTAAGTAAACAGAGTCTTTGTCTACCGACATTTTTTAACAGCGTTATAATACGATTGCCATAATAGAATTTACTACAATTACTACAATTTACTGCTTTAAGCCCTTCAAGGGCAGTGGTTGATTTTTGGACCACTTAATTTTAATACTTAAATGCCACATTGGCACCAGAATATAGGAATGAAAATTTTCCTTTTATTAAGTAAGTGAACAAAAGCATTTTCGTATTTGGAAACAAATTTGTTTGTAAATTCTGGTGCCATTCACTGATTTCAACATTTTACGAACAGAAGTACCTTGCCCCTGAAAGGGTTAAACGCATATTAATGTATTTATTATTTTAAAGTTTCCTTTCTCTTTTAATATTCACGTGTAAATACAATTTTCAAGACATAATTTTAAAAACTTTCCTGCTTTTAACACGTACTTAATAGTAATTTTAAAGTTTTTTTCTGCTTTTAATAGTTACGTGTAAATAAATTTTTAATCGGTAGGAAATATTATCCTTTGAGCTGTTTTTAGAATTGAGAACAATCTCTATAATAATAGCCTAAGTCATGTGACTATCATCAACAGTTCAGGGCGGGTGCCTTCGCTTTTTATATTCCAGCGGCCATTTTGGTACTTTAATGTTAGCCAGTCACAGGTGATAAGTCGCCAATTATTATTCTATCGCCATCATTTTTCCTATATTTAATAGTCCAAGTCATGTAACTGCCATAAACAATTACGGGCTGATCCCTTAACTTTTGATATTCCATGCGGCCATTATGGTACTTTAATGTTAGCCAGCCACAGGTGATAAGTCGCCAAATATTATTCTATGAACATCATTTCACTTATATTATAATAGTTCAAGTCATGTAACTGCCATAAACAAATACGGGCTGATCCCTTCGCTTTTCATATGAAAGGTTTCCATTTTTATTAAAGAATCCAAATTATTTTTTCGAATAAATCTAAATAAAAGCTGCCGTGATCGCAAAGAAATGTTGGTACTTTTTTGTTAGCCGGGTGCAAATCTCGCCAATAGCTTTTTTTTTTTTTTTTTCAACTCGCCAGTTAGCATTTTTTTTATTTTTCGAATAGTAAATTAAAACGGTACTACTTGGTTATACCGTCGACCAAAAATCTATCGCCAAACTATAAGATTAAAATCCGATAATGGTTGATCGTAAATGTCATATTCGCTTGACTTTAAGGAAGTTACACGTGTTTACGCCGTCAAGTGATTTTTATTTCGACGTTTTATTTGTATTTTTATTAGTATTACACTAATTTATTTGTTCTTTCATTATTTAAAATAAATATTATGTCAATATGTATAATTTGTCGAGTGGTTTGACGATTTATATAATTTGGCGAAATTGGTAGACGGGATAACTAAGTAGTACCATTAAAACATTGCTTTGAAGTTGAAATTAAATGTCATGATTTCTTGCATTATTTAATACTAGCTGCCCTTGGCGACCAATTTGGTCTGCATTAAATATATGCTAAGTTTTGTATCCTGTTGCTTTTATTCATATTTTAATTTAATGTCTCAGTCTTTTTAATAATCGGGAGATTCTGATAGAGAAATTGAGAACTCTGAATTTTTATGTAAGCTGAGCGTAGATTATAAATAGCCAAACAATTCTCTTCGCAAAACTCTTCGCATATTTTCGTATTTCATTAAAAGTATAAATCTTTCACTCATTTTATTTGAAACACTTAACTTTAATTTTAAACTGAAACACTTAAAATTCATGACTTTCCTTTATTTCATAAAAAATAAAAAGAGGAAAAGAGAAAAATAACAGAAAACGAAAAATAATACCAGAAACCATCACATTTAATTTCAGCATCAAAGCATTGTTTTAATTTACCAAGCCAGAAATAAAAATGGCTAACTGATGTCTTAAAAAATGCTATTGGCGAAATTTGCTCTCGGCTAACATAAAAGTACCGAGAATTCTTTGCGATCAGAGGCAAATTTTATGTAGAAAAATTAATTTTGATTAAAAATAGCCACCTTGCATATGAAAGACGAATGGGTCAGCCCGTAATTATTTATGACTGTCAGATGACTTGGACTATTATGAAATGACAGTGATGGGACAATATTTTGCGATTTATCACCTGCGCCTGGCTAAAATTAAAGTACCAACATGACCGATTGGCATATAAAAAGCGAAGCGGTCAACCCAGAACTGTTGATGGCAGTCACATGATTTAGGCTATTATTATAGTGATTTGGCACAGATGTCGTATACGCACCGGGTTTTTACGACAATTTGGCGAAAACCTCGTTTTCGAAAACCAGTTACATATGTATTTTTAAATTATTTTCTATTATTTTTAAAATGAAATAACAATAAATGAAAAAAGTTTAATTAATAACTATAGAACAAAGCACTTCATAATTTTTTAAAAATAAAAATAAAATAAATGTAAATAAACATTTATTATTAAATAAACAACAATAACCGGGTTTCAATGTCGGGCAAAATAATGCCATTTTGGTGCCAATAAGGTACCCCGGTGCGTATATGACATCTGTGCCTAATATTTTTCTTTTCGTTTCGTTAAAAAAAAAGAAAAAGAAGTGAAAGCCATTAATTTTAAAAGTTTCAGCTTTAAATGAAAATTTTGTATTTTAAATAAAATTATAATAATTAAAAAAATGCGACGGGAAAAATGTTTGGTGATTTATTACCTGCGTCGCGCTAGCATAAAAATTTCGAGTTCTTGATTTCTCTATCAGAATCTTCCGATTTAACGAAAGATTGTTCAAGTAAATTGAATTATGAATAAAAGTAACATGATACATTTCTTAGCATACATTTAAGGGAGGCCAATCTGGTCGCCAAATTAAAATAATAACCTTTTCTAAAATATGAAACAAATATCTGTTATGATTAAAATTTAATTTGCCATCATTAGAGAAAAGTGTTTAAAATTAGCAAAAAATTAATACCTCGAAAACTTATTCGAATATAAAAATTATAATACCAGTTTTGAGATCTGCAGATCAATACGGATTTTTGGTGTTAATTGCATCGCATAATATTCCATATTTTAGGAGAAATCGCCGTGAAACATAATTAGTTGTTTCATAAAATCGTTTCATAAATAGTTTCATTAGGATTTTATATATATAGGGTAGAAATAATGCTTCGCGAATCCAAACAAAGCCGAGTTTTTGCTAGTTTATTCTTTTGTGACCAATAAGTGAATTTTTCATCAATGATTGTTTATTAAAAATTGCTAAATTATTCCTTTTCCCAAATGTTGTAGGGTAATGATAGAATAATACCTGAGCTTAGAACTGATAAAAATAATCTATAATAACTCAATTTCTGAGCAACAACTTAAGCTCCTTATTTATCTTATTTCATCTATCAAACATGTTTCTTATCTTTTAAAGCCTTCTCAGAACACATTTTATTTTAAATGTAGCGTTCTATGATCCAAAAGATCTTGTAAAATGTATCTCTACACGTACGAAGAAATCTTTACAAAAGTAGACGAAACACTAAATAAGTATTAAAGGATATCACAGGGGGGAATATCGGTATAATCTGAAATATTTATTACCGCAGAAGATTTATTTGATGTTTTCTAGATTATTATAATTTACTGTTTAACAATCTCTTTTCTCAAAATGCTATTTTATAGATAGAATTTAATTTAAAGTTAAAAAAAATTGATATTTTTAGAATTGGAAGTGATATGTGAAATATTATGTGAGGGATATTTATGTAAAAATGTAAAGTAAGTAAATATATATACATATATATGTGTGTGTGTTACAAAAATAAAAAGAAAATTTGTTTGCTTGTTTAATTTGCTGTTTATAGTGATAAAGATTAATAGATTAAAATAACTTTTCAAAAATAGTTATTGCAAAAGCTATACATATCTAAACTAACGATCTGCATTATAATATATAGCTAAAAAGATAAACACATTTACACATCTACATCTACATATATTCAACAACAGACCTAATTCTACAACTACACATCTTCAGCAGCAGTTCTACACCTACATAAACATTTACATCTACAAATATATACATGTAGCCTTAACACATTTGCACCTATATATCTATTCATTTACATCTAAAGAATGTACACATCGAAATCTGCACATTTGTAGTTACATCTACACTTATAGCTGCATATGTATACTTATATTGAAACATCTGCACATCTACACTTATACCTCCTTATGTATCTACAAATATACACATATACGTTTATGCCTCTACACCAACATCTACGTCTTTCCAAAGTCCATATACATTTATATCTACGCACCTACATGTATAGGATTTATGCAGCTTCATCCATATATTTAAACTTCTGCCTCCACAAAATTTACACATATATCTACAATTGTCTCTGGAGATCTACATGTATAAGTGCACATTTTTACATGTTTATGTACATCTACATATCTTAATATAAAAATCTAAATCAACTCATCTATTGATTTACGTTTGAAATCGTTGATTTAATACATATGCATATAAATTTAGGAATCTTACAAATATAGAGTTTAATATTATTTTTTTATAAGAAACTTTGTTGAAAAAAATCAAAACAGTAGTGTCAGTTTTCCTAATCGAACTATATTTTTAACCGAATTTTGCAGAAAATTTTAAGCCTGATTTCGAAATCGGAGGTTTGTACATATATTCTATCAGTGTATGTTCCCATGTAACTTTTGAACGCAGCGTCCGACTTTTAAAATTTCATTTCTCGTGGAAAAGACCTGGTTCTAGTGGCTGTTCAATTTCAATTTCATGAGGATCATTAAAACAGTATGATTGTCTGTCTGGCTGTTTGACGATTTCATTTAGACTTTTTAGTCTGTAACACTCGTAAAAATTGTGCAATCTTCTCAAAATTTAAATATATTATAAAGTACACATATTAATGTTTTAAATTAGAAGTCGTTTTATATAAGGATTTTTTACAGGTTAAAAGTTTTAATAAGGCAGTCTACTGCACGTCAAATGAGCAATATCAGCAACAATGAGATTTAGTATAAATAGAAAAAACAACATTGATAAGCATACTAGTTTCGGTAGCATCAAACGTGCCATACTCAGTTCAAAGAACTTGAAACTTGGAATGAAAGGATTAGCTTAGTACCTGGAGAGAACTCCTCACCTCTAGTAGAGAAATGTAGCATAGAGAAATTCAAGTCTGCAGCACATTTGTTCGAATATACAAGCGAGAAGCGGATTCGAGTGAAAGGTTTGTTGACTAATAGGAAAACAGGAGGTTACGGGTAACAACCAATAGAAAAATAGCCGAAAATGTGATCCGAAAATGTGAAAAATGCTGGAAGAAATTAAGAAAAAGAATTTTTTATATAATATTTAAAACAATCTGATGATGGGGGAGTAGCAAATTCACAATTCACAATATTAGCATAATTTTTATAGCTATTATAATTTGTTTTCTAGCTTTTAAGTTGTTGTGAAGAAGTAGGAACTACTTTTGTTTTTCCACTATTAAAATGAAATTAATATATGGAATTTTAGAGCTGCATAATCTTTTAACTTATTTACTGAATGACTTCCCATTATGTAACTAAAGGCAATTTTTTTAAGAATCTAAATATTAAATATGATGTCAAAATTATGATTGTGTTATTATTCAGAATTTTAAATTGTCTCTGTTTCAACTTGGAAATGGCACCGCAAACATTTTCTTTCTATACAAAACCATAAAAGAGACAATTCTCAGTCTAATTCTACTTTTTGCATCAATCTGTCACAATTTGAACATAGTATGAGGTTTTTTAGGTAGCTTGCATTATATAAAATAAAAAGCTACCTATTGAAGGTGTCCGGAGGAAAGAAAGTCTAGAAATATTCTGCATATTTTCGTCGATCAAAATCACCAGACCCCAAAACCACCCTCCGTTCAAATTTTGATTAATATATATACATACATAAATCTGATTTTGATATGAACAAATTTCGCTGTGACTGAGCATTTGTAAAGGACATACCAACGTCTCGACCGATTTCGTTAACCAGCTTTACCCATCATCTTGTATCAAACTCGCAGACAATTAAAAATTCCAAATTTGAAGAGTTGTTCAAATGTTTAAATTTTTCTTTCAAGTATTTTGCCTTGATACAAGAATTCCTGGAGCATTTTTACTTTCTTCTATCTTCAATAGAAGAAAGTATTGTAATCGAATTTTTTTTCGACTTCCGGTTTTCGACGGATTTACATGTTTTAGGGGTCAGAGATCCCAAAAAACATGTTTATAGAAAATGTCTGACTCTCCGTGTGCCCATCTGTCCGTGTGTCCGTCTGTCTGTCGCCATTTTACCATCAAAAAGTGTATAAGTTATGCATAGAATTGAACCAAATTTTTATTTTAAGTTTTTGGCTATAGCAAGCAGATCCACCCTGAATTTGGAAAAAATTCGCCGGTAGGGGGCGCTGTAATAGCGATTTTTGTGCGATTTTGAATATTGTACCATCCAAAAGTATATGAAGTTATGCATATAATTGAACCACATTTTTATTTTAAGTTTTTGGATATGGCAGGTAGGTCTTCCCTGAATTTGGAAAAAATTCGCCTGTAGGGGCGCTGTAACAGCGTTTTTTGTGCGATTTTGAATATTTTACCACCCAAAAGTGTATGAAGTTACACATAGAATTGAACCAAATTTTTATTTTAAGTGTTTGGCTTTGGCAAGCAGATCCTCCCTGTATTTGGAAAAAATTCGCCTCTAGGGGGCGCTGTAATAGCGATTTTGCATATTGTACCATCGAAAAGTGTATGAAGTTATGCATAGAATTGAACCAAATTTTTATTTTAAGTTCTTGGCTATGGCAAGCAGGTCCTTCCTTAATTTGGAAAAAAATTCGCCGGTAGGGGGCTCTTTAATAGCGATTTTTGTGCCATTTTGAATATTGTACCATCGAAAAGTGTATGAAGTTATGCATAGAATTGAGCCAAATTTTTTGTGTTTCTTTTTGGTCATGCCATGAAGTTCCTCCCTGAATTTGGAAAAAATTCCGCTGGAAGGGGGCGCTATAATTATGATGTCTGTACGATTTCCTTTATTGTACAATCGAAAAGTGTATAAAATTATGCATAGAATTGAACCAAATTTTTTGTGCATGTTTTTGGCTTTGGCCAACAGGTCCTCCTTGAACTTGGAAATATCGTGCGGTAAAGGGGCTCTGTGATAGCGATTTTTGTATACTTTTCTTGATTTTTCGTAGTTCTATTGTCCATAGGCGACTCGTGCAAATGCGGGAACTCACTTCCTGCTATGCCGGCTATTCGCAAACATCTGATAAAAACAGAATAAGGAAAAACTATTAATTTTAACAAATATCATGATATAGATTACCTCGTTTTTAGTTCATTTAATTGACTGAAGCAGGAATTTAAGATGAAAATCAAAGTTGGTATAGTAGTGAACTAATAACATTGAAGTATTAACATGTGTAACGAATTTTTGAAATATTAAGATGTATAAGATAGAAAAAAGTTTTGGGATTGGCACATCCAACTAGTTTTTTTTGCATATATATTTAAAAATGGCTGAAGTATAGCAGTTAGTAATTCTAGGGTGGCTGGCATTTTGAAACGATCTGATATTTTTCATGCGATAGCACTCGTGTTTATCAAGCGATTTGAATGTGACTGAGTATATGTATAGGACTTAACCAAGATCTCGACCAAGTTCTTTAGCCCACTCATACACCATCTATTTCGAAATAGCAGCCACAAAAATTTTCAAATTCGAAAAGATGTACAGCCATGGAAAGAAAAAGTAAACACCCCTAATAACTCCTCAGCAAATTATCGTAGAAGAAAGTTACTGGTACCGAACGGTTGGAAATAAATTCTACTTTTGATTGATGTATATAAAATTTGCTTAGGGATCCATCTACATATTATAGAGAACCCAAACTTTATTCTTTTAATGGATGTACACAATTCTTACAGCAGAAATGAACTCTACACCCTTCAATTATCCTAAAAACAAATTGTTATGCAATTCGTACGATAAGTTTCCGATAAATTAGTTATTTTAAAACAAGCGTATTTTAAGGGCTGTATCCAAATTGAAGTTCGGTACTCGATTGTTTACCGAGAGAGCCCCCCCCCCCGCCCCTTCTTGATGAAGGCACCTTAAGCGCCACTCTAGCAGTCAATGAAGGTGGTTAGATTACAGGACAGCAGAAGAAATTTCAAAATATCTACTCACTTCTATCATAGACGGCCCCTTAAACCATCATTTTGCCGTTTTTTAAGCCTAATTCGAAAACTACTTGGAAGAAAAATGTGAAATTTTGGATTTCCATAAAGGAGGACTTAATAAATCTAAATCCATCAAAAAAATTGTAGGCTGAAATTCATAATTTTTTCGTATATTAATTTCATAATTCATAATTCATATAATAAAATTATAAGAATTGCAAATTCAGCATATTTATGTTTGGGTATTTAAGTGCATAATTTTAGGAGATATAAATAAAAATATGAAATTGTAATTTAATATTAGAAGCACTAAATTTGGAATGTTTATAATTCAAAAACTTATCATTCAAATGATTTGAAATTTGTATTCTAGGCATAGTTTGAACCGAAGATTTGAAATATCGCGTTAAAATTGGGTATTGCCATTGAAAAAAATGAAGTTTGGATTCGTTTTAATATGTAGATGGCCCCCTAAGCAAATTTTATATACATAATTGAAAATGTAGACTTTATTTCCAATCGTTCGGTACCAGTAACTTTCGTTTACGATAATTTATTGAGGAGTTTGTAGGGGGTGTTTACTTTTTTTCCCACGACTGTACAAACAGATTAGAAATTCAAAAAGTTTTTCCGTTAAGTATTCGGCAATGACAGAAAGATTTCAGAGCATTTTTGTTTTGCCTCTATAATAAAAACAGTCTGAGATATAGCTGTTTGAGATCAAAAATTAAATCGTAAATAGTTTATTAGGGGGCATTACAACGTTGTGTGTTTCAGTAAAATGATTTCAATTTTTAGAAACTAGGAATAGAGAAACTACCTAACACTTTAACCGGCAGTCCCGGATTTTCCGTTTCTAGAAATCATGTTAAAATGGCTGTAGACAAAAATATTTTAAACAGAATCCTATTTTGAACCATATATAGAAAGAAGTGAGATTATAGATATTACAGCATCAAACTGCGATTAATATATATATATATATATATATTCTGAGATTTACAAGCATTCTTATAAAAATGCAGGAAAACCCTCGGATGGTGAAAGGGTACTCTTAGAACAGGTCGGAAGTGATTTTTTTTTCGACTTCACCATGTAGCACTTAATAACATTTTACTTCTTTATTAGTATCATTAACTGATTCATTAACGTTTCCTTACAATTTTGTAAAGCAAATTTTTATATTGAATTTTCCTTTTCTATTATTTCTTATACGTTTAATGTATTTAGCGAAAAGGGATAAATAAAAATTTTGTTTTCGTTGTTTACTTACTTACTTAATTTTATTCTGTTATTAAAATTTAGATTCAAGTGCATTAATACTACTTCCGATGCCTATGGTACACTACTTTCGACGGGTAACTAAACTTCCGGTGCCTGAAAATCACTGATATTTTATTTTGAGAAAAAAATATACATTGGAGTAAAAATTAGTTTGAAAGGTATAATATATCATTCTTCAATATCATTAACATATATTTTTTAATTAAAATAAAAATGGTGGTGGTAGAGCTGTGACACTCTAATGATGCCGAAGTTTAGTTCTTTACGGCTTGCCGCACGTGTGCTTCAAAAATAAATATGGAAAAAAAAATTTTATCTCGACTATTCTACATGAAATTTTGAAGTGAAGTACACGCGATCATTAAAAATTATTGATATTTAAGAATAACATTTTTTATTGAAACATAATCTTGTGTACGTTTTTCAAGAAAAGTTTTGATAATATGTGGCTTAAATTTGGGGGCTATCCGATGAAAATTATTAAAGTTATGCTGCAAGACATCTTAAATGCACACCTCAAAGCACTGGACAAATTGTCTGCAAATAAAATAAAGCATGCGAATGATGTTAAAGATTGATATGATAAATAACTTAAACCAATTTTATTATTCCGGTGTATAATTTTTTTTTTAAACAAAAAATCTAAAATCTATGACTTTTTAATCGTCGGAAGTATGTGTTACCACCTAAATTTATGTGCATATACGTTGATATAATAAAAGCTAATCTTTTTGAATGAACTACTTCATTAGTCTGATCACTTCTATGACATATTATCAATCTTCAAGATGTATAATTTAGAACTTAATGATGATACATACGTTTAGTTTCTTTCAAAATATTCTACTCCATAGATCATTCTCAGGATATATTACTTGAAAGTCTTCAATATTTCTCAAATACGGAAAGATAACAGAAAATTTTGAATTACTCTGAGAATGTATATAATACGTTCGTGATTAAAAAGAAAATAAAAATAAATATTCTATGGTATATATCAACTATGATCTTTCTTTTAAAATCTACTATTTATATTTAACTTAGTGTATTTCCATTATTATTTTCTCTTTTTAACTGCAAGTTAAATTATAAAACAGATGAAATGAATTATTCTATATATTTCAATTAATGGTATTTCAAAATGAATAACTAAGAAAACACATATACATAAAAGAAAAGTTGATCTTTAATTAACCTGCCTACGTCTTTTTCACATAAAGTTATGGAATTTAATAAATAAAAAAAATAAGAATTTATGAATAAATATAGTGATTAAAAACACTATATTTTTAGTTTCCAAAAATAGCTCTTACGGAAGGCAGTCCTGCTGCGTACCATTTCAAAGATGAAAATTATATTAAAGGAGGTACAATTTATTTTGTTTTCCATTATACAATTAAACTGATATTTAATAATACAAATAAATAATAACAAGTTCTAAGCTTTATATTATCTTGAGTAAGGTTTCGAAAATAACAACGTATTTTCATTACTATATCCGTAATTGTACTAAGAGATAATAAGAGATTGTATCTCCATGTTCCCTCTCAATATTAACTTCAATCAATTTTACGGAAAAACATATCACATATATTCGTGTGGAGTTACAATTAATTTTATTTTATACTACCCTAGTCTATAATATTTTACATGCATTTGTTAATGCAATTAATTATTAATCAATAACTTAGAAACTTCAGGATTCCTTGAAGTAGGATCTCGAAATCAATAATTTAATTTTTTTTTATTATACCTGATTTACACTAATGGATATTTGTATTAATACTTTTTTCTTTGAACTATCTTTAATCAATAAAGTTATCTTTAACGAATAAAGTGTTTTTGATCGTAAATATGGCAAATTTATACGCTTTAAATATGTTTTGCATACCTTGTTATACAGCATCCAGTAATTTATCTTACATTATGAATTTCCGTTTTTTAGGGTTCCGTACTTAAAAAGTAAAAACAGAACCATTATAAGATAACTCCTGTGTCTGTCTGTCTGTTTGTCTGTCTGTCACATCCCTTTTACTCGTAAACTATGAAACGTGGGAAGTTCAAATTGGGGGAAGTAATAAAGACTATTGACCCACATATTTTCAGATTATTAAACACTCATAAATATATTTAGTAAAAATGTAAAGTGATAAATTAAGCTACTTGAAAAAAAATATTTTCTTTGTATATCGTGTGAAAACTTTCGTAACGCTGAACACAAAAATATATTTCATTTAATTTTAGGTATTATATTTTCGAAGTTGTTGTCGAAAATGTAGTGCAAAAATATGCCCCCCCCCCCCATCCACATGTAATTCCAAAACTATTGAAACTAAAATTATGAAAAAATTAGAGGTAGTAGACGTTAATTTAAACCTTGCAGGAAAATTATAGCGATTACCCTAGGTCACATAGTCTTTGAGAAAATCGCATTTTTTCGTTACACACATATGTCGATTTACGGGCATTCAGCAAAAGCGCTGAGCAGAGATGCAGGTATCTATCGTAGCAGAAGTATAAAAGCATTGCTGATCATGAATTTCAGAAAAAATCGTCGGTAATTAGCCGAGATATTAACTCTTAAAGACAAGGGCGGTTTTGACATACACGACAGGGACGGCGTAGTTTATGCTCCATCGGCTTTTAAAGCCTAGATAATAAATTTTAAAGATATATTTGTATAATGCAATGCCCAGTAGCAGTATGAAAGCAATAAATGTCAAATTGTTAAAAACAAACAAATTTAATGCGAATTAATCATATAAATAATATGGGATTCCCGACTATTTTTTATTGAGTGGCTCTCTCAATACATCTACCGTGTCTTTAATGGCTAATTAAAAACCTAAAACGCGGCACGGGCCAAAGCGTTGCTGTAACTTTGCGACGTCCTTACGAAGGGCGCTTAGCACAATGCTAAGTTTAAATTTTGAACAAGGGTTTTGATTTAGGTACACTGTAAAAAGAAAAGAGTATTACTACGCTGAATTTTGGTTTATGTAATGCCAAATGAAGTTTAAATATGCACTACTTTTATTGTCAGCATCGAATTAAGTTCATTTTAAACATATTAGTATAAGATTGAAAAATGAGTTATACAGAATATCTATATTTGATATTATTTTGGTTCCACGTCTCTTTAAACTTTCATGGCATGTCCATTTATACTTTTCTGTTATATACAGCTATACCTAACCCTACGAACATAGTTTAGTATTCTTTTAGCAACGGTTTTTTTTTTAAATAATGCGATTACTAATTCATATATCTTAGTATTAGATCGTAATCTCTTAGTATTAGATAGTACGGAATCCTCTGTGCGCGAGTAATACACGCACTTGACCGTTTATTTTTATTTTTAAAGCTATCATAATTCAGAAACTTGATGTTTAAAATTAAATTTCCTTTCATACGAATGAATAATGAAAATTCTTTAAAATAAGGAAAAAACGATTATCTTTGAGTTTCTTTTTAAGAAACTTATAAGAAAACAAAGTAAACGTTGTATCTCGTTAAAAGGGATTAAATAACAAAATCAATTTTCTGAACTGCTTCGTTGAAACCCTTTTAGTTGCGTTACCTTTAAGGATTTGTACTTTTCATATATTTAGTTTAAGTGCGGCAGAGAGAATTTTTAACTCGTGTAACAGTTAGAAAAACGAAATCACGATATTTAATAAATGTTAAATCCTATATATTTTTAAATAAATTTTTATTGTTACTAGAATTTTTAAAATTTAATTTAAAATAAGTGAATAAATAAAGCATTTCCTAGTTTTAGATTTCTGATTATTATATACATTTTCAAGTATAAAACTGTGCTAATCATGGATTATCGAGGATCAATTTTTACTGTTCTTCCTCTTTTTTATAATTGTCTTCAATTGTTGTTGCTGACAGAAGAATAAAGTTCGTCGAATTAGAATTAAAAAATAAACAGAAGCATTACTAGTTTCGAAGCATCTACCCGATGCTAATATTTGTTTGACTAATAGAAAAAATATTTTCAATTAACAGAAGAAACAAAACATTTATTACAGAAACAAAAACTGCTTAAACTTTGTACGTCTTAACAGTACATGTTATACATTTCAATCATTTCAACCAACTAGAACATTCTGACATTTCTTAATAAAACAAAAAGTCCAATGATAAAACTGTTGCCATTTTACAAAAAGAAATCATCATAATAAATAAAATGTAATGAACAAATCAATCAGTTTTTCATGTAAAGAGATACAAAAAAATAATGTGAAAACCATGTTACCTGATCTCCCCTTTCCCGAGTTGAGATAAAAACAGAAAGATTACATAACCTCCTACCCCCTTTTTGAGCCAGTGGCATACGACTCAAAGTAATAAATTACTTAATTAAAAAGATCAAGCCGCTTAGGAACCTTAATTAACAGACCGGATGAAGTAATTTTTTTTCTCTAGTATCTTCTCATGACATGAGGTGATGACTGGTAATCACATTCGCTCTCATCTACGGTGTCATTTGATTTCAACATACCTCCAGGCGAAGTGAACTCTTTGGCTTTAATCTCCACCCGATAAATACCTTGAATTAGTCATGAAAATTCCGTAGGCCGTTTCAAGTTTAACTGTTCGGACCTCCCCGTCATGCCCTTGAATTTTTTCGATAACTCTCGCCAAAGGCGAATATAGCCGCTTTTTGAAATCATCCCATATCAATACAACCTCCCCAATTTCTGGTTCACGAGTAATTTTTTCTTGAGTATGTTTCACTACTAACTGTCCTAAATATTCTTTTGTAAAACGGCTTCATAAGTCCGTAAAAAGCTTAACAGAGTACCTAATTTTTTTTTGAAAATGTTGTGAGTCAATCTCTTCTATATCGATTACGTCTGAAAAACTATCTTCTTTTAGAAACATTGAAGGGGTTAATGGAATTAAATTCTCTGACTTTTCTGATACATAAGTTAAGAGCCGAGAATTGATAATCGAACAACTCACAATCACAAATTATAGTTTCAAGTTCTTAGTAAGATACCATCGATTTCCCAATGTGCGCCTAAGAAGCTCCTTTATACCGCGCGTACTAATCTTTCTCACCAGCCTCCCCACCAAGAGGCAATACGTGGGTTAAATTTTCAAACTATCCTTTTTGTGTTCGTCTCCTTAAGTATCGCTTTCCAATCTAATTTTAATTTTGAAAGCTTATTAAACGCGCCTTTGAAATTACTTCCATTGTCTGAATAAATTATTTCGGGCCTACCTCTCCTGGTTATAAACGGCCTTAGATTTAAAAGAAAAGATTCCGCTGATAAGGAAAATACAAATTCTACATGGACAGCCATGTACACCGCACAGGTGAACAAAACAATCCAAACCTTTTTACCACCTTTTAGAAATAAAGGTCCTGCCAAATCAGCCCCTACAACCGTAAAAACAGAACAACTTTCTGCGCGATCAGCCGGTAGAGGTACGGGTTCACATGACATGGGTACTGCCTTATACCTTTTACAGTTTATACTCTATTCAATATCATACGAATACTCTTAAGTTGCTTAGTTATCCAAATTATTTCTCTTAATAATGATTGCATTATATGCAGTCCTGCATGATAGTTTTTTTCTATGCTCTGATTTAATTAACAATTCACTAAATATACATTTACCAGGTAGCCAAACAAGCTTTAAAAAATCAGATCTGTCTTTACATTCCGTTATTTTGGTCTTCAAACTAACAATGTTTTCATTATCAGTAAATATATCGAGGCAGTTAGCAGTCTTTAAATCAGAGAAATAAGGATTCTGAATTAACCTAATCAAACACTTTTTAGAATTTACAATTTCATCATTAGAAACATCTTTACACAAATTGGGAGTGCTTCTACATTTGTTAATAAATCGTAAAACCCAACAGAAAACCCGAAGAATCACGAGTTCGAGCACATGCAGAATAAGCATTCTTACAAGCATCAACAAAAATGTGCAAGTCAAGCGTTGCATTAGAGACCACATAACGAAGTGCTGCTACATCTTTTAACAAATACAAATCAATTAACCATGAATAACATTTATTTACAATGTCATCATGCAACATATCATCCGAATGATTTTTTTGTTTCCACGTTTCTTGCAAAATTTACTTTGGCAATAAGGTAGCTGGAGCAACGCGGCAATGCCTATAAATTTCTATCCCCTCATCACATTGGTAAAAGAAACGCAAATAATCTCTATCTTTTGGGGCAATACTCAGCTGAGGGAATGCTTTTTCTGTATTGGCATCTAAGCCAATAGGGAATATTCTAAATCTGTCAATGATATCTGGTATTAATTCTAATAAATTAGGCCCTTTAAATAGGCATTCATTTAAGGAAGGTTTTTCCCTTTCGTTAGTAGAAGCATCGAATACGGGTCTTACTTTTGTTGTTTCACTACTTATTTAATACAGGCTAATGTGGCAAAAAATTGCATCTATTGTATAATTCTTTTTCTGGTACCCTTTCAATAATGTTTAATTCTTCCCATTCCTGAAACACCTTTTGATAACCACCATTAATTCCACTTTCTTTAGCACATTTAATCATTTTTTCATGACCCGTCAAAAATATATTTTTATTATCTGACATATTGTCAGCTTTGCATTTCCATGGTAACACTAATTCATACCTACCATCGGGATATATTAATAATTCAATTTAAAAATCATTTTTTTTAGCCATTCGATTTTTTATTTTAACATTTTCAATAGGATCTGATATGCCTAACGCGTCTAACTCCCATAAATACTTTACTAAAATATCTGGCGCATGCAAAGACAGACTGGATCTCTCTGTTTCTCATTATGTCTAACATATTCCTCACTTGTGTTTTTACCCATGAGGATCCACCCCAATGTGGTTTTGACAGCAGCGAGTCCCGAAGACAACTGTACAAATTCCTTCGATAATAATTTCCCAATAACATCTGTCCGTAATAACAAATCAATTCCATTTTACTTACAAACGTTATCACTAATTTCTATTTTTCTTTGCTTTAATTCCTGGAGAATTTTAGGATCATTAACAATAGTAACAAACCCGCAAATCTTTTCTTCCAAAAAGGCTTCAAAACAAAGTTTAAAAGTTTTATCTAAACACTTACTTCTACAAACAAAAATTGAATGGAATAATGGCTTCAACGCCTTACCTCCAAACAAACAATGAATAATTTTAACTTCCCGAATTGGGTTTACGTTCATTTCTCGAATAACCCTTTCACCCACATAGCTATATGTTGTGAGCTTGAATCTATAAGAGCACGAATCCTCGTTTTTTTATCCTTAACAATAATATTTACAAATAAAGTTTACAAATACACATTTTCATTACTATTATTAGAAACCTCAGTTTATGAATCCTTTTGTTTACACACATTCTCTTTATCACTTTGAGAACACATTAACTTTAAATGATTACCATTAAAAAATAAACCTTTAACATTAGCTTTACATTGATGTGTTAAATGACCAATCTTTAAACAAGAAAAACAAGCCCTTTACTTTAGTACAAATAATTAGTTATCATTATAACTCATCTTTGCTGCTTTAAAACATTTTGAACTAGCATGTGGCTTTTCACAAAAGAAACACGTAAAAATAGACTTACCCTTAGACCCTTCGTTTGTACTTTTAAGTATTTACAAGTGTAATACTCTTAGTTATAACTATTTATATTCATTAAAAATGTAAAATTTTCATTTTTTTTACAAAAATATTTTTTTATATAGTTAATGAAATAATTTTGGCCTAAGAGTACATCATTTTAAACACACGTATTTGTTTAGTATCTTTACCAAATTTCATGAGAATCCATGCATACTTTCTCAAGATATCATGCGCGCAACGACCGACGTATGGAGTAAAAAAAGAGCTATTTTGATTTCAACAGTATTCAACAGTGCACAAATTCTGTAAAAGTGTAATAGATTTCTAATGGTAGCATATTAGAAAGCATAATCTGTTTAATCAGTCAGTCAAAATTTCATGTTTATATGTAAAAATGTTTTGAAGATAGACTTATTCAAACTTTGAATTTTTTTCGCTGATTTTCGTCGCGTTTAAAAGGTACAAGGAAATCTTAACACTTTTTTAGAAACAATATATACTGATTTATTTTCTCCACTATTTATTTTCTTGGTTGAGTGTATCTCATAAACACGTAATAAGAAAACGCCCAATATATTGCACATAAAACTGCAAATTTATGGAAATATAATATTCTAAAAAAATAAACTTTTACTCCTATAGATAAAAATAACAAAATTCTTTTAAAATGAATAAATGCTATTTTAATTAAGCGATTTAAGACTGAAAATATTCATTACTATACTGTCATTTATGAGTACTAATATCAAGTTAGTCAATTTGTCTTGAAGTTCAAACACTACGGCTCTGTGTCCACTGTTCCCAGTATCCCTCATTATTTAAAATTTTTCTAGGAAAAATACATACTAATTTAGTTTATTGACCACTTTAATCAAACGCTACACATGCACAAGGAAAACAATACTTTTTTCTTACTGCAAGCATAACATTAGAGAGATCAATATTTCTTACAATGAAAAAACATATCCATTAAAGCAAGTTTATGAACCTATCTATACTTCAGTTTATTGTCTTAAATGAGTGTGCTTTCTAAACAAAAGAAAGCTTTTCGAATTAATTGAAATCGTGTTACATTTCTCTTTAAATGGCAGCTTTGTTTCTTTCCGGTTTTTTCGTTTGTGGAAAGGATTTTAATACCATTGTATTAATTTAATTAAAAATGACTTTTGGTATTGAAAACAGTCTAAAGTAATTGATAACATATAAATTCATTACCAATAAAATACTTATTAAATATAGCAAATGTTTGTCTTTGGAATAAGAAGTAAATAATAAGTTTGAAATAATCACCAAAAAATACTTATTAAATATCATTTAACAGAAGTGTATGTGGTTGTTTTGTGTTAATTTTTTTTATTATTTTATTCTATATATGTAAGAAGAGAGTATTGGTTACGTGACAAATTTCGATTTACGTTTATAATGAATTTACTCGTTTCGGGGAAATTCAGAATACGTTTTAATTATTTTCGGAAATGATTTCTATGTCTGTAAGTGTGCTGCACAGTATTTATGGTTAATATAACTCAAACGGAGTACTCATACTTCATATTAAAATAGAACTTGACATGAATGTTGGGCTGATTACATTTACATTATTGTGTTTTTCATCATTACCAAGATTTTTATGTCTCAAGAAGTAGTGCAATGAATGTAAAAACTTCATAGGGTAAAGTGGGGACAGACGCCTCGGTGGGACAGATGCCGCTCTGTATGCGTTTCCGCCGCTTAATTGTTATTATTTAAATATTTATGCTAGGTTTTATGCTTCAAACCCGCGTGGTGAGTTGCGAAAATTATTCTATTAAAGTTTTATTACATATTTTAAGCCAAATCAGCAAATATTTCATACTAAAAGCTATTGTATCTATAGGCTATATCATCGTGGAGCACAGACAAGTGTTTGCATTTCTCCTGTGCCATTCACATGACACAAAATGCCGGTGAGGAATCTTACCCGTCACTTTAGGATAGATGCCGCACCGAGGTTGAGGGACACATGACCGCGCTGACGTTGAGGGAAACATGCCGCAAAATATATTTTTGTTTTTCGGTTAGATAAGACAGCAATTCCAGACTATGCTTTCATAACTGATGACAATATGAATGAATCACAACAAAATGAAGCAATTCAAATTGAGTCAGATAATTTGACTATGCCACAAAATGAAGAAGACTCATTAGAAGTAACTTCTGTTACTTATCAAACTATTCTTAGCAAGAATGTTGGTTTAGCGTGTGTGAATAAGGAGAACGTAGGCCTTCTGCAACTGTCACCATCTAAGTTCTGTTAAAAAAATATCTCCCATTCCAATGGCAAAGCCTATACAGCCAAGTAAAGAAAGTGAAAGGCTGCAAATATTATAAGCATAGATTTTATAAAAAGAAAAAAAAAGAAGGAAAATAAAATCAAAAGAAACCAGAAATCGTCAAAGAACGATCGCTTGGCTGAAGTAAAATGTGTAAAAAAGGAAGGGAAAGATCAACTTGAAAACATTCCACTTGAGGAAGGAACTGAAATATGAGTCGTCTTCCGACTGTGACGAAAGTGGCTCTCTTATGGATTCTGATGGGGGCTGAAATTTGATGACTCTGAATGTGCTGAGTGTCTGGAGTCTTATCAGGAAACAAAGTCTAAAGCGGCTCACTTTACTATTGCAACGGGAAATGTGGGGATTGTTTGCGAATGGAAATACAAAATCAAAGAATGAGAAGAAAGGCCAAAAATAAAAAGACTAGGACCTAAACATAATAGAACTAGTACTTACATTACGAGCAAACCGCAATGGATGGAATTCGCCTGGATGTAAACAAGTGATTTATATCGTTTTCGTAATTATGCTGTCTATTATTTACAGAATTTATGCTATCCATTCATGTAAATTCAAATGTTTTTTTTTAATTTAATTTTTTTGTCTTAAGTATAATTTTTTGAGCTTACAGTTTTACATTTTTGTTAAACTTTTGACAATTTTTGTAAGTTTACCGTTATTTATTTTCATTTTAAGTAATTTGAGAACATAAAAATAAGATATGCTTAAAAAAATAGCCTAGTTTTTTCCTCATGCTGCATCTGTCCCACACACCATGCGCCATCTGACCCTGCACATGAAAAATGATGTTAAAAAATGACGTTTGGGAAAATAATTATGCCTAATTTATTAAAAGGGTTTTAACTTGTTTGACATAGAAATTTGATTCTAAAGAGTTTGATTAATGATTTCTGGTACTTAATTGGTTGATATTCACTATATTGTACAGTTTACAAGAAGAGAAATAAAACTGCGGCATCTGCCCCTACTTTACCGTACTTATTTAGACCTTGAAATAAATTTGTAAATATTGCTGTTATGAAATATTTTCTGAATTTTTCTTTTATAGTTCTATAGTCTCTATAGGTAGAACTACCCCGCAGTACTACCATCCCCTGAGGATTATTGCCGGCGGTGCACAACTGAGTTTTCATCAGCATTGTCTAAAACGTACTACATATAGAATATGTCGTTGTGATATGGTTAGTCTTACGCAGCGTTTAGTTCCCAAGCAAACTTGTTTGGTATTCATTTCGTCAACTCGGTATGAAAGGCTGAATGATCATCTTTTCAAAATCTTGAGCGGAATCTTTTATCTGTATAGAGGTGTTGAAACACGCGGACCACTGACTTAAAAACCATCTCTTTTAAGCTTTTGCACTAATCACTAATCACTTATCACTAATCACCCACTCGTGGACAGCCAACCTTTCGGTATAGGAGCTGATTAGTCCACGAGGGGAAAACACATATCTACTACCCCGCGGAAGACTCCAGTACTTGCGGACAAGCCCGGAAGCTCCAGCAGGCTGGAAGACCCTGCTTAATGAAAATTACATGATTATTACAGGTAATTCACAATGGGTTGCACTATTGAGCAAACCCGAGAAATTTTTACAGTTATAGTTGATGATGAATAGTTAAAATTATGTTATAAAATAAAGTTAATATAGGTACTTAATTACATCTCATTATTTAGTAATTTAACATTTAAAAAGTGAGTATTTACACTTAAAATTTAAGATAGGAGAATTATTTAATGTAAACAATAAATAGTAGGATAATATGATAGAGCTTGATTAAAATGACAAAACAATCAAAATGATTATTAAACAATATGACAAAATGTAATGAAATAAAGTAAAATATTTAAATTAAGTGACTTGAAGTAAAAAGTTCATCGTACAGACGAGCATTAAAAGTCTTTTTTTATAAATGAAAAATGTTTGTTTAAAATATTATAGTTGGCTCTTAACTTGGCATAATTTGTTGGATCAAATAGGGTCCTTTTAAGGTTGAAACGTACAGTTTTGTTTCTTTTAAAGTCAAAGGTATGTGTCATTAATGAACATTTTGAGAAAAGGTAAATGGATCGGGTCTCCTATCCCCTTGCCACATGGGCAGGATGGAGAGTCTCGTTTCCCTATTTTATTAATAAAGGCGGGAAAACTGCCGTGTCCACTAACATAATATGAAATAATATGACTTTTGCAGATAAAATCAAAATCCACTTTATTCAAGATTTTATAAGTAAATCGGCCTTTTTCAGATGAAGTCCAATAATGTTGCCAGTCTGACAACAATTTATCCTTGAGTGCTTTTTTGATCACAGAGACTGGAAAAACTAAACGGATGATTGGTGACGTAATGGATGTTGTTGTTGATTTTGCTAAGGTGTGGGCTCTTTCATTACCTCTGGTTCCGGCGTGTGTTTTGATCCATTTGATGTAGACTGTTTTATGTGGATAGTAAGCTTTTGCACTGTGAAAAATAGCAAATAAAATATTCTTTACGATTTTCTGTTTCTATCGCCTTTTGTGTCTGTATTTTTTATCTAATAAAATCAAGCCATTTGTTATTTAACTGCTAATTTATGCAAATTAAAATAAATGAAATTCAATTTTTAAACGATTTTTCAATTCGATATTTCCTTTTTGGAACATTGGCCACTTGAAAGCAGATTTAATAAAAATTCTATAATTGTTCACTTGGAAAAATACGTATAAAATTTGATGGCTTAAAGAGTTGCTTTAATTAACAAAAAAAAAAAAAAAAAAAAAAAAAACTAAAATTTGATGATGTTTAAATATACAGGAATATATTTTTAAATTAATCATTTCTAAATTAATTCCGTACTATAATAATTTTATAAAAATTCTGTTAATAATTTTAAACATTAAATAATTTTTATTTAAAAAACATTATAATTTTTCTGGTCATAATTTTATTTTACAGTTTTTCAAACTATTTATTGAATAAGACTTGTGTTCACACTCGTTGTGCTAAATGTCACATGTCACATGAAGAAATGTTTATACGTAAAACTACTAAAGAGTATATCGAAAACTGGCTTTTTTGAATACATTTAGTGTAAAAAAATATTTTTTAAGTAGCTGTGCGAGGTGCTACAAAACTTTTAAACTGTATAAGTGTCAAGTGTGCATCATAAAAGGAAATAGGAAAAATATTCAACTTCTTATGGCTTTAGTGTAGGCATCATACACAAGAAATAAATTTATATCATGACATATAATAAATTAAACTTTAAAATCAGATGATACACGTGTGTTATGATGGGAAACGATTGCTTCTTGTTCTTGTCTGAAATGATTTTTTTTGTGTTACTTAAAATGAATTTTTAGTATGTCCAAAACTATTTCACTAGTTCTTATTGAGTTATTAAACTCGATTATAAAATGTATAAACACTATTAAATGTAATGACATACGTGATAATCTCTTCAATAAATTATGTGAAGATAAAAATGAAGACTGTGTAACATTCTTGTTTTACACTCATGTAAGTTCACAAGAAACAACAAAACTTTTTACGGTACAAAAGAGAGCTTTTAAAGTCTCGTTGTTTTTATAGATTTATTATGTTAAAAACGTATTTGTAACAGAAAATTACCTTTTTGATAAGATAAAAAATTGCGAAAGATTTTATAATGCTCCATGTGAAACTCGTTCCCCTTTTTAATAAGCTATATATGTTGTAGAGTTGGGGGGGGGGGGGGGACAGTCAATTTACAGATTTTTCGATGGGGTGTGGCCCATAAAAAGTTGGGAACCACTGTGTAAGCTATATAATTCGGTTGATATTAGTTTTTGTTTATAATTACCTATTCTAAGTTCAATAGTTGTTTCAATTTTTAACCCTAATAAAATTCTATTGTATCCAAAACTTTCGTTTGTATACAATATAAATAAAGAGTTTTCATTTGCAATTCATGAAGTAAGGATTATTTATTTTCTTGTAAATAAAAAATACACTACAGCACATACGTAGAACAGCAAATAAAGGTAAGATATATAAAATAGGAAACTAGAAATTAAAAGAAATACCGAAACAGATAATTCACAATTGTATAAGCATAATTACAATAACTCACGTCAAAATTGACATTTGCTTATGTCTGTGGTTCGCTTCAATTATAAATTTTATATTCACTCTTTCATAAATTTATATTTTTGTGAAGTAAAACAATTTCTTGACTAAAACAATTTCTTTGTAGATTATGGCTTCTGGTTAAAACGACAAGATGGACAGGAATCATTCACATAATAGTTACATAGAAAAAACAAAAACATTTAACTTTATTAACCAAATAAACTTACTATGAAATTAAATACAATACCATATTTAATGATAGATGATGCCAGATAAATTGAAATAAATATAACATAATCACATTTTGCAACAAAAAGGGAATTTAGATAAATTAGAATGAATATTTTAAATATCATGGTGGCACGTGGATGTCTAATTTTCAGCCTGCAGAACATCACACACGTCACAAAAAAGGCAATATTTCATATAATACATATTTATGTAACATTGAAAAGTTAAGTATTATTTTTAAAAGTCTTGTGTTTTAACATCAAGGGAAGCTGTAAAAGGGAAAAAATAATAGTTGTCGTTTCATATTTATGAATAAGTAAATAAGTGCAGAAAATGTATGTGAACAACAAAGCTTAACTCAAGAGGAAACAACATGGATATGAGCAGATGACATATATTGAAGAATGGTGACTTCGAATTTAGAAAGTAAATAGATATGTTTCAAGAGGAAATGCCCATGATAAACTAAGCTATGTTTGTTTTATAAAAAAAACATTTCTACACGTAGGAAAATATTTTTGTGTTGTTGGGTAGATGATCTTTCTGACTTGTCCGTCTACATTGATAGAAAATCAAAATTAAATGTACAATTTTGAAAACGTTTGTAATTTATTTTAAAAAAATTTTGAACAAATCATCACCAATAAAGTTTTTTCTCTTAATTAATTATTAATGCATTTTATTTTTGGAAAAATATATGAACTAGTTTTTGTAATTTATCATGTGGTGAAAGTTTAAAATTTCAAGTTAATTGATGTAAATTGTTTGAATAAAAAGTACTCTGACAGTTTACATAAATATTACTCTAATTATATGTTTAATATATACCTTTTTAAAGTAAAAATGTTTTTCTTTAAGAATACCTTTTGTCAAAATACATGTTATTATTTTTTTCTCGTGCGGCTTAAAAATGTACTAAAATGTTTAAAAATTTAGCTTTATCTTTGCCAACATGAAAACCCTTTGTGTTATTGAATTTATAGGTATTGTAATGTCAATAAAAGTGTGATTTAAAAATGGTAGACTGAATTTTGCATGTTTTTTTATGCCCAATATATAATTTTTATATATGATATACAGTGAAAATTACTTTTCAATCGCTGATAGATCAAAGTGATACTGTAAGTTATGCAAACTCTTAGTTCTTCAAACAAAGTTTGAAACACATTCGTTCAAAGCAGAAAAGAGAAAATAAATTTCACAAGTTTTTGAAAATTTCTTTCCTAACTTTCAACACAAGTATATTTTAATGCATTTCTAACAGAAACTTTAATAAATTGGAAATAGAAAACTAATTAAAACTTAGCTTCTTAGAATTAGAATTAGAATTTAGTTCTTTTATTTTCAAACTAATTCTTAGATTAGAATTCCACACATATTCAGAAAACATTTATTTTAATTTAGTACACAGGAATGAAAGATTGATGTTACTGAAGCATTTATGTTAAAAGAAATCTGTAAAACTATAGAATATATTTTCGTCTTACTTGGTCAGCAGTACATAATTTTTTTTTTTTTTTTTTTAAATATCGATTAACTAGAATGTTTTATGCAAAGAAGGTTTACTTACTAAAGAAGAACTATGTACAGTCGTGGAAAAAAAAATGTAAACGCCCCCTACTAACTCCTCAACAAATTATCGTAGAAGAAAGTTACTGGTATCGAACAATTGGAACTAAAGTCTACTTTTAAATGATGTATATAAAATTTGCTTAGGGGGCCATCTACATATTAAAACGATTCCAAACTTCATTTTTTTCAATGACAATACCCAATTTTAACGAGATATTTCAAATCTTCGGTTCAAATTATGCCTAGACACCGAATTTCAAGTCATTTGAATGATAAGTTTTTGAATTATAAACATTCAAAATTTAGTGCTTCTAATGATAAATTACATTTTCATATTTTTATTTATATCTCCAGAAATTATACTCCTAATGTGCGAATTTTTTTTTGTAGCAACAATACTAATATACCCAAACATAAATACGCTAAATTTGCAATTTTTATAATTTTATGATATGAATTATGAATTATGAAATTAATATTCGAAAAAATTATGAATTGCAGCCTACAATTTTTTTGATGGATTTAGATTTATTAAGTCCTGATTTATGGAAATTCAAAAATTTCACATTTTTCTTCCAAGCAGTTTTCAAATTATGCTTAAAAAACGGCAAAATGATGGTCTAAGGGGCCGTCTATGATGGAAGTGATTAGATATTTTGAAATTTCTTCTGCTGTCCTGTAATCTAGCAGGCTTCACTGACTTTTTAAGGTGCCTTGATCAAGATGGGGGTTCTCTCGGTTAACAATCCAGTTCCGAACTTCAATTTGGATACAGCCCTTATAATACGCTCGTTTTAAAATAATTAATATCTCAGAAACTTATGGTACGAATTGCATAAAAAATTGTTTTTAGGGTAATTGAAGGGTGTAGAGTTCATTTATGCTGTCAGAATTGTGTACTGCTATTGAAAAAAATAATGTTATGGTTCGTTTTAATATGTAGATGCCCCCTAAGCAAATTTTATCTATACCATTTAAAAGAAGACTTTATTTCCACTCGTTTGGTACCAGTAACTTTCTTCTACGATAATTTGTTGAGGAGTTAGTAGGGGTGTTTACTTTTGTTTCCACGACTGTACTTATAATACAAGTTTTAATGCATTTGAAATGTTCAATTTTCCTTTTATAGAAGTTAGAAAAGATATTATTTATGTATATATGTGCATATATTTATTTAAATTTCATATTTAAAATTTGTTCTATCATAGAGAAATAATTTAGAAATTTACTGTAATTATTTTACGTAATAAAGGCGAATCTTCCACATGGGCGTATTCTATGGAAAATGTACTTTCTGATATTAAAAAAAGCTTCTAATAAATTTAACTTGAATTATTTTATACTATTATCCACAGTTCATCTATCATCTCTTTTAAGATTTATTAAGATATTCGTAAAATCTTTTCATTAATTGGTGCTCAATTTGTTCTGTAACGATTTAGGGGATAATTTCGTTAATATCACTAGGTTATCAAATCTTCTTTTCCCGGGTTACGGCATACTGGGCAAAAACATTCGTTTTATATTATTATTGAACACAGCAATAATTCTGTACATTTAATATATTTATGTAGATTAGGCACTAACAACACAAAAAATATATGAAAAATATGTAAAATATATAAAAATAAAGTTTTGAAATTTATTGAAAGCGATCCCTTCGCGCTAGCCACATGTCAGGAGTAATCACACCCGAGGAATTCGCCAAGATTTTGTTATATACAGCAACCATTTTGATTCTGGTAATTTGAATGTTATAAGTACGTAGTTCGATTAAAGTATGATAAATTTGTGTTTCATTTACATTGTTTTATTTATTCGTTGATAAAGTTTTAATTTCATCACATAATATTACACGAAAACGAGTGCTGAATTATTTATGTTGTTTTCAGGGCAAACGGTTTTTTTTTAATAAATTTTTTAAAATATATTTTTTATATATTTTTAAAAGTTATAAGTTAAAAGATTCAACACGGGTAAAATTTCATAAATATATTTTCGAAAATAAATATTTTATTTTTCTTGAGCATATCCTACGTATAAATGCGAATGTATATGTTACATATCTTTTCAATAAAGAGAAATATTTAAAAAAATTCACAAATAAAAAAGTACCATTTTGTGACTGGAAACATTTTATTTTAGACACACACATGAACACATGAATATTTTATTTAGCGTTAAATTTAGTAGTATTTTACAAACAACGATGTTCCATTTTTTAAAACTTTCTTATACGCCTTGATTTTTTAAAAACATGAACATGTATTAACGAAACATTTACCACAAGAATGACGGAGGAGATACACATGACACGGTTTCCACAAGTACTTTAATTTATGTTCCAATTTTTTTAATTTTTACTAGGATATGCAAAAAATGTTAAAAGGTGGTACTAAATTCTCCCAGAAACTTATTACCATTTAATTATTAAACATTAAACATATTTTTATTATTAAAAAAAATTCTGTTTATTTTGAATTATTTTATTTTATAAATTTCACGGAATTTTCACATATTCATACATTTATTTATCCTTTGTAAGAATTTAGAAAATGCAATAACTGCTATTTTCCAATGAAAACGAAATGCAGATATGTACCGGGTGTCCCAAAAAGGACTGACTGATTTTAAAATTCAATAACTTGCAAACGGTGACAGATATTAAAAAAATTCTTGCAGGAGGGTTGTGCATAAGGTCAAAAGTTTTATTACAGTGATTTTCAATTTTAGTTCGATTTACAAACAATAGATGGCGCTGTAAGCAATAGTCGCTAAATTCAGGCTCGATTTTTGGTACTTCGTGGCCCGGATAATACATTTCCATCTCCTTTTTCTGCATGGAACAAGATAAAGGACCAAAAATCAAGCCTGTATTTAGCGACTATTGCTTACAGCGCCATCTATTGTTTGCAAATCGAACTAAAATTGAAAATCACTGTAATAAAACTTTTGACCTTATGCATAACCCTCCTGCAAGAATTTTTTTAATATCTGCCACCGTTTGCAAGTTATTGAATTTTAAAATCAGTCAGTCCTTTTTGGGACACCCGGTATAATAAGTGGGATTTGGAATATGTTTTATTTGTGTCGGTAAACACATCCATTCTCATTAAAAACAAGGAAAGCTTTTGGAAATTCAAAGACATTTCCTTTTTAGGGTTTCGTTCATCTCACGAAACCCTATTCGTCTCGCTCCTTTGTCTGTCTGTCTGTCTGTCCGTCTGTCCGTCACAGAGCCCGTTCTCAGAAACTATACACGTTAGAGATTTGAAATTTTGGGTACTTATAGCTGAACACCTCACATCAAACAACAAATCATAAAATTTTGAAAAAGTTGGTAATTAACCGAATTACGGGCTAATTAACTTCTAAAATTAACCAATCCACCTTTTTAACGCAAATTCAAACGGACTTTATCGAAATCATCCGTGTTTCTCCTAAGGTTTGCCAGTAAAATCAGCCGAATGCACGGTTACCACGGAGGAAATTAAGCCGAAAAATGAAGTGGAGATTTTAAAGCGAAATCGTATATCAGAAAATATTGAGAACAAACAATCTTCTTGAAACGCCATCAAAAATTAGTAAATGCGCTAGGCCTTTCGAAAGATCTGAGTCTTTCTTCGTCAGGCGCAAAAAAGACGTCCTTCTACTATGAAAGCAGAGGCAAGACATGTGAAGAGGCAAGAAAGACTCAAATCTTTCGAAAGGCCTAGCGCATTTACTAATTTTTGATGGTGTTTCAAGAAGATTGTTTGTTCTTAGTCATTCACACCAGTTTTAACTTATTTTCTTCAGAAAATATTGGTCCGAGAAATTTGTAAATGGAATAAACAGACGCAGAAAAAAATCTACTTTCATTTGGTATAAATTTCACATTTCTGCGATGTGTATAAGTTAAAATATCCACTAAAAATCGATCGATAAAAATTTAATTTCTTTAATTGGAAAGACAAGGAAATAAACAGATTTCAATTCGGCGGGAAAGCAGGTAGACATGACGACGCTGCGGTTTTCCATAATAGCATATTTTAATACGAAATTTTAACTTTTTAAATATTAAATTTTTTGATTAAATTTTTTGGCATCCCGATGTCAAATTTCTCGCTGATTTCATTGATACCCATATCTAAGTCCTATCTTAATTACAAGCTGAAATATTAATTATTATTTAATTAATCGGTTTATTGCTATCAAATGCGTCGATTAAAATGAATAGACGCGCTTATTTAACCACGAATTAACTTAAATTAGGAAATCTAATAATTTGCCTGGGCTTTTTGAACAGCGATATAAGTATAACACATTCATCATCAGAAAGTTTACTTCATACCACTATTTTCTAATAGTAATTTCAGGAAATATGTTGAATTATTGGTTAAGACCGCCACTCAGTCTGTTTGAAACTTTAAGATAGTTTATAACACATAGAAAAAAGTGTAAAAAAGAATGGAGTGTGATATTTCGAGGAGGGGGGGGGGGGAAGCTAGAATTATTTTTAAAATCTTAGCGTTTATTACCGCAGCAAATATTTTAAGTTCTTGTTTAAGACCGCCACCATCCCGACCCATCTATCTACGGAAAGATTGCGTAAAGGAGTTTCGTTCAGATATGCTTTTGTTAAGAATAGAGTGCATTCCCTGGTGGTGGAATGTGGAACTAACATAACGCGATTTTGTTAAAATTAGGAAATCTAACAAGTCGATCTGTTTGAAACTTTAAGATATTTTATAACACATAAGATAAAGTGTAAGAAAGAATGACACGCGAAATTTCGGGGAGGGGGGGGGGCGCTAGATTTCTATTTAAGAAATTAGCGTTTCTGACCGCTTTAGGTGACTTTTTGAGGGAGTCCTGAGATATATGCTACTTATTTAATATAAAATTGTCTAAAGTTTAGTTACCACTATTTCCTAATAGTAATTTCAGCAAATATCTTAATTTCTTATTAAGACCGCCACCACCTCGAGTACCATATCTACTTATAGGTTGTTTAACGGAGTTTCCTTCCGATACAGTTTTGTTAAGAATAGAGTGCGCTCCCTGATGGTGGAATGTGGAACTAACATTTTTGTTAAAATTAGGAAATATAACAAGGCGATCTGTTTGAAATTTTACGATAGTTTATAACACATTAGAAAAAGTTTATAAAAAATGGCGCGTGAAATTTCGGGAAGGTGGGGAGAGGGGGAGGGGCAAAATATTTCTTTTTCGTTTCATACCGTTTCAGGTGCGTTTTTTGATGGAGTCCTCAGATACATGCTACTTATACTTATTAAATATAAATATGTCAAAAGTTAAATTACCACTATTTCCGAATAGTAATATCAACAATTATCTTAAATTCTTGCTGAAGACCGCCACCCCCTCGAGTAACATATCTACTAATGGGTTGTGTAAGGAGTTTCGTTCAGATACGCTTTTGTTAAGAATACAGTGCGCTCCCTGGTGGTGGAATGTGGAATTAACAGACCGCGATTTCATTTAAAGTAGGAAATCTAACAATTCAATCTGTTTTAAACTTTAAGATACTTTATAACACACGATAATAAATTATAAAGAAGAAGGGCGCGTCGCATTTCGAGGAGGGGGGGGGGGGTTGAGGGAGGTGCGCGAACAAAATTAGGAAATATAACTGGACGATCTGTTTGAAACTTTAATATAGCTTATAAAACATAACATAAATTTTTAAAATCAGGCCGCGTCAAAAATCATGCTGACCATCTGCCCACTCCCCCCCAAGGGGGGCACTTTTCTAAATTTGGCAGATACCCGTCATGTGATATATCGTAGCATTTTGCGGGGGGGGGGGGGGCGAACAAAATTAGGAAATATAACAAGGCGAATATGTTTGAAACTTTAACATAGTTTAGGATGTGTTTGCCAAAATTTAGAAGGTATTCCATGGCGATAAATGTACATGGCGATAAATGTACTGGACGTTTTGAAAGAAAGTGTTTTGAGAGGAATATTAAACGAAACCCTTTGTGCGATGTATTATCACACTTACCCACTTGTTTATTATTTATATTTGTCTTTATTTAAAAATAAATAGCAAAGAGTTTTCGAATAATAAAAGTCACGTATTTATTTATCACCATTTAAAAAAAAATAAAATTAGCAAGAAGATTTAAATTACAAATATTGTTTTGTGACTACTGTAGCTACTGTAAATGGGCAACTTTTTTTTCAAACAGAAAAGAATCATGGTGTGGAAAATTTCAGAATCACAGGCCGAAAAATATAAATAATATACATTTAATTTTTTACAAAAATGCATTCTTAAATATCACGTCATGTTCATCGTATTTTATTTCTGCAAGCAAGAGATAGAATTCAAATTATTTATTGAAATATCTTTTTCAAGTTAATAAAAAAATAAAAATTAATAATATAATGTACAAAAATAATGATTTTATTATTACAAATTAATATCATGAAATTTTCGGTGATGAATGCCATGTATTTGTATTTTAAGGCGGTACTTAAATAAAATTCCGGTGAATAGCAAGCATGAGCGAGCAGAAACAGAACCCCGTATTACTTCATAGCAATCTGATTTTTTTTTCACAAACCAACTTTATTCCTATATTTGAAAATAAGAATAAAAAGATGAATGTAAAATATTTCAAATTATTAAAGTATAATTATTAAATAAATTATCAATCACCATTTGTGTTATAGAAAATTTGCCATGATTTTATTTTAGAAAGATAAAAACGTTTAGGAATACTCGACAAACAAGGTATATTTAAAGTAAATAGAAGATCTTTTATAAGAAATATATAAAGTCTCATTCAAATTCTGTACCATAAAATAAAGCAAAGTGCAGCTCTTAAAATATTGTTAAACCGTAAACTTTCATGTTTTTGTTATTTTCGGCTATAAAACATGACGATCAATACTTTGTTCCGAGATTCATCGCAATATTTTAAATAGCGTATCATTTATAGTGGTAAGTTATTACATTAGATACGGGCATTTTTTTATTTAAATGTTTAAAAGCTCAAATGTTAAGATAGAAAAGTAATGTTATATTTTAATATTTATAAATTTTTTTTGTATATGTATAACTTTTTTTTTAAGGATCCCGTATCTTAAATGTAGAACAGGATTTAGAAAAATAAGTGACATATCAACAACATTTCTTTTTAAAAGAGAAATAACCAAATGGGGAAAATTAATGTGCATAAATCAAAATCTTTACATTCCCCTTTGTATTTATCTTTAAATGTATTTGTTTTAGGTAGTTTTCATTACAAAAAGCTACCTATTGAAGCCGTTCGGAGGAAAGCGATTTAAAAAAATTTTGGTATATTTTCATCGATCATGACCCCCAGACCCCGAAACCACCCTCCGTTCAAAATTGATATATATATATATATATATATATATATATATCCATATATATATATATATATATATATATATATGACCTATGTCACACTGTAACTCTCGTATTTATGAACCGATTTAGATGTAATTCGGTGTGTACATAGTACATACCAATGTCTCGACCGAGTTCGTTGGCCAGCTTCATCCGCCATTTTGTTTCAAAATGGCGGCCATTTAAAATTTTTAAAAAAATTTAAAATTTCAAATGTTGTACCAAAAAGCAGAAAATGGAAAAATATTTTTTTCTTATGTATTTGACCTTTATACAAAGACTCCGAAGCAGTTTTTGTTTCGTCTATATCTTAAAAAATGGCTGAGTTATAGCATTTTGAATTTCTAGCGTGACTGACATTTTGAAACGTCCTGAATTTTGTCACGCGATAAAAGGCGTATTTATGAACCGATTTGGATGTAACTTCGTTTATACATAGTACATACCAATGTCTCGACCGAGTTCGTTGGCCAGCTTCATCCGCCATCTTGTTTAAAAATGGCGGCCATTTAAAATTTTAAGAAAAATTTATATTTGAAATGTGGTACCAAAAAATTGACAATTGAAAAAATATTTTTTTCTTATGTGTTTGACCTTGATAAAAAGATTCGGGAGCAGTTTTTGTTTCGTCTATATCTTAAAAAATGGCTGAGTTATAGCATTTTGAATTTCTAGCTGGGCTGACATTTTGAAACGTCCTGATTTTTGTCACGTGATAACGGGCGTATTTATGAACCGATTTTGATGTACTTTGGTGTGTACATACTACATACAAATATCTCCACCGAGTTCGTTGGCCAGCTTCATCCGCCATTTTGTTTAAAAATGGCGGCCATTTAAAATTTTTAAAAAAATTTAAAATTTGAAATGTTGTACCAAAAAACAGAAAATGGAAAAATATTTTTTTCTTATGTATTTGACCTTTATACAAAGACTCCGAAGAAGTTTTTGTTTTGATTGATTTGGACAGATTTGGATTTTTGAACAGATTTGGATGTAACTTGGTCTGTACATAGTACATACCAATGTCTCGACCGAGTTCGTTGGCCAGGTTCATTCGCCATCTTGTTTCAAAAGGTTTGCCATTTTAAAAAAGATTAATTTAAAATTTAAAATGAGGTATTAAAAAATTGGAAAATGAAAAAGATTTTTTTTATGTGTTTGGCCTTGAAACAAAGATTCTGGAGCAGTTTTGTTTCTGAAAATTTGTTCTTTTGTTTATATCTTAAAAAATGGTTGAATTATAGCACTTTGAATTTCTAACATAGCTAACACTTTGAAACGATCTTGTATTTGTCACGCGATAACACACGTATTCGCCTATTTCTATGGAAGAAGGCATGTGGATAGTATACATCAATGTCTCAACCAAGTTCGCTGGCCAGCTTCATCAGCCATCTTGCTTCAAAATGGCGGCCATTAAATTAAAAAAAAAATTATATTTAAAGTGAGAAGCAAAAAAATTAGAAATTGAAAAAGGTTTCTTTCTTAAGTATTTGACCTTGATATAAGGATTCAGGAGCATGTTTTGTTTGTCTTTATCTTAAAAAATGGCTCAGATATAGCAGTTTCAATTTCTAATGTGGGTGACATTTTGATAAATCAGATTTTTTGCCTGCGAGAGCACTCGTATATATCAACCGATTCCGATGTGAGTGAGCATGTGCACACCAATTACTAGGGTCTCGAGCAAGTTCACTGGTTAGCCTCATCCAACATGTTGTCTTAAAATGGCAGGCACTTTAAGAAATCGCCGAATTTGGCAGCCAAATATAAGTTACTTTAAATAAAAGCAGCTTGGATAAAGCTGACTAATTTCGCGAAATTCTCATTCATAATGATTTCGTATTGATAAAAATTAGTATTGAATCTCCTATATTCGGCTTCCACTAAATTGAGCTTCGTGTGTTAGAATAATATAAGTTGGCTTTTTTAAAATAAGGAATATGAAAGCTACCTCTTCCTCCCGGCACTGGTCGGAAGGACTTTTTAAAGTATAAAATTTCTTATTTAACCTTCTTAAAAATAAATTTTCTTCATACAACTTTATACTCTTAAAAACTAAAAAAATAATAGTGCTACCGCAACTGTTTCGGTAATTGAATTTATTGTAACTTTTTTACTTTCTGGCTTTTAGTTACCAAATTACATATAAGGCTATGAAAACTGGTAGTTTTATACATAAATGTTTGTTAAACGCATTGAAGCAGATTGTTAGGTAGCTTTCATTACTAAAAACTACATATTGCAATCGTTCGGAGGAAAGCGATTCCGAAAAATTTTGGTATATTTTCACCGATCATGACACCCAGACTTCGAAACCACCCTCCGTTCAAATGTTGATATATATCTATATCTATATCTATATCTATATCTATATCTATCTATCTATCTATCTATCTATCTATCTATCTATCTATATATATATATATATATCAATTGCCCTTTTATTTATTTTTATATAATTCTTTCTTTCTTCCTTTTTTTGCATTAATTTATTCTTATTCTTTATTTTATTTTGTATTCACTCAGTACTTGTTAAGTTTACTCCTATTTTATCATTCTACTTTAACTAAAAGTTAATCTAAGTCTTTTCTTGATTTCTTCAATCAATTTCATTCCTTTTATTTTTAATTTTTTGGGGCTAAAGATGGTTACACTGAACATTAATGTTATTAATCCAGTTCCAATTTACATTTTTCCTTTTTCACAACAGATGGCAACACAGTTATGGGTTTCAGTCAGATGCTCAACTGTAGCTCACATGTTAAAATAGTCTTAACTATGTTTTCCATCCTGATATGCTGTAGTTTTGACTCCTGGTATGTAATTCAGGTGTTGTGCTCTGGTAATTTTTAATATCCTGTATGAGATGTGTCTTTCTTTAGATCTCTTGGATTTTTATTATCTTTTTTCTGTAATGTTTGCGTTATAA
Source organism: Maratus speciosus (assembly GCA_963932465.1). NCBI lineage: Eukaryota > Metazoa > Arthropoda > Arachnida > Araneae > Salticidae > Maratus > Maratus speciosus. Next base: position 316,315,016 of record OZ010791.1, on the reverse strand, counting down.
GGAGCTAAATTTTGTCATTTTAGGCTTAATGCCGACAAAATTGGATGAAATAACGCATCTTCTATGAATGAACTCACAAGCTCCTCAGACGATTCTGTGGGTCATTCATAGTTTCTTATTTTACATACTGGTTTCCTGTGTTCATTTCTAAATCATCTTTAGAACTTTACCAATTTCTTCATGTATTTGTGATTTCAAATTTATTATCACAAATATATATATATATATATATATATATATCCATATATATGTATATAATATATATCTGATGTTTGCCACAGTCTAAATCTGGTATTTATGAACCGATTTGGATGTAACTTGGTGTGTACATAATACATACCAATGTCTCGGCCGAGTTTGTTGGACGGCTTCATCCGCCATCATGTTTCAAAATGGCGGCCATTTACTTAAAAAAAATAAATTTAAATTTAGGTACAAAAAATTAGAAATTGAAAAATATTTCTTACTTATTTGTTTGACCTTGATAAGAAGATTCCAGAGCATTTTTGGTTTTGTGTATATCTTAAAAAATGGCTGAGTTATAGCACTTTGAATTTCTAGTGTGGCTGCCAACTCTAAACTATCTGATTTTTGTCACGAGATAACACGCGTATTTATGAACCGATTTGTATTTAACTTTGTGTGTACACAAGTCATACCAATGTCTCGGCCGAATTCGTTGGCCAACTTTATCCGCCATCTTGTTTCAAAATGGCGGTAATTTAAAATTTTAACTAAAATTTTAAATTTAAAATGTGGTAAAAAAAAATAGAAATTGAAAAAAAGATTTTTTCGTATATGTTTGACCTTGATACAAAGACTTCGAAGCATTTTTTATTTCGTCTATATCTTAACAAATGGCGGAGTTATAGTGCTTTGAATTTCTTGCATGGCTGACAACTTGAAACGATTTCAGTTTTTTCAAGCGATAACACGCGTATTTATTAACTGATTTAGATATGAGAAGGCATGTGCATGGTATATAGCAATGTCTCAACCAAGTTCGTTGGCCATTTTCATCTGCCATCTTGTTTCAAAATGGCGGCCATTAAAAATTAAAAATAAAAATTAATTTTAAAATGAGGCAGAAAAAAATTAGAAAATTAATAAGGTTTCTTTCTTAAGTGGATTCCGGAGCATTTTTTGTTTTGCCTTTTTCTTAAAAAATGGCTGAGATATAGCAGTTTGAATTTCTAATGTGAGTGACATTTTGGAAAATCTGATTTTTTGCCTGCGACAGCACTCGCATATATCAATATCATTTCATATATCATATATCAATATCATTTCATCCGCCATCTTGTTTCAAAATGGCGGCCATTAAAAATTAAATATAAAAATTAATTTTAAAATGAGGCAGAAAAAAAAATAGAAAATGAATAAGGTTTCTTTCTTAAGTGGATTTCGGAGCATTTTTTGTTTTGCCTTTTTCTTAACAGATGGCTGAGATATAGCAGTTTGAATTTCTAATGTTGGTGACATTTTGAAAAATCTGATTTTTTGCCTGCGACAGCACTCGCATATATCAACTGATTCCGATGCGAGTTAGCATGTGCACAGGAATTACTAAAGTCTCGGCCGAGATATCGTCGAATTTGGCGACCAAATATAAATCACTTTAAATAAAACCAGCTTGGATAAAGCTGACTAATTTCGCGAAATTCCCATTTTATATTCAGTATTGTCAAACTTTGAATTGAATCTTCTATAATGGGTTTCCACTAATTTAAACTTCGTTTGTTTGAATAATATAAGCTGGCTTTTAAAAAATAAGGAGTATGAAAGCTACCTCTTCCTCCCGGCACATACCAGAAGGACATTTTTAAAATTGAATAATCAGTTTTAGCGCTGTTTAATGCTGAAATCGGTCAGAATATTTTAGATACATAAGTTTTACACGATAAAAAATTGGCAATTAAACCTTCTTTTGCATTAATATATTTTATCAGATTGAAGTATACAGTGTCCAATTATTTTTATATGTAGCACTAGGGGGCCCTGCCCCCTGCAAGCTAGGCTCGCCAACCCCCCGTTCAGACACCGCAGAATCTAAAAACACGCTAATCTGATCGGTTTTAAAAATATTAGAGAAGATTAAATTATACTGAAAAAAAAAAACTGTGCATATCTCCCTGTAAACAGGTTCCGTCCCTTTGATTGCAAAAATTTAAGGCTGAATAAGTTGCTGTTAAGACATCCAATGGTTGTTTTCGTGTTTGATTAAAAAGGATCAGTTAAACATTTGAAAAGACGCTAAAATAAAGTGAATTAAGTGTACAGAGTCTTTGTCTCCCGGTATTTTATAACAATTTCTATAACAATAGTCTACGTCATGTGGCTGTCATCAACAGTTCCGGGCGGACCACTTTGCTTTTTATATTCCAAGTGCCATTTTGGTAGTTTAATGTTATCCAGGCACAGGTGATAAGTCGCCAAATATTATTCTATCGCCATCATTTCATCTATATTGTATTAGTCCAAGTCATAAATAACAAAAGTAACTGCCATAAATAAATACGGTCTGATCTCTTCGCTTTCCTTATGAAAGTTTGGCAGAGATATCATATACGGCCCGATATTGGCGCGATTTTTTTCCGACACCGATTTGGGGAAAACATCAACAGCATAAACAACAACATCCGGCTTACCATATCAAGCAAAATAACGATACTTTGGAACCAGTTAAGTACCCGTTGCGTATATGACATTGGCGTCAGATAAAAATCGCGCCAATATGGGGCCGTATATGACATCTGTGCCGAAAGTTTCCATTTTGATTAAAAAATCAAATTCTTTTTTCGAATAAAACAAAGGTTACAAAGGAAGAGGTCCCGGCTCTGTCGCCAAACACCGCCAAGTTTGTCGCCAACTTAGCGATATATCGCCACATTTGGCGACCAAAATTAATCGTCGAAAGTGACGCGAGCTTGGCGCTATTTCCAGTATTTCGCCAAATTTCCATAGACTCCCATTGAAATCCAATAGGGTTTACTTGCTTGCAGAAAATCAACAAATTGAGATCTTTCAATGCAACAAAAACTAATATTAGTTTATGAATAGAGCTTTATTGAACTATTTACATTATTTTTACGCAGAAAGACTCAATATTTACAATATTTGTAACACTATATGTATATTTTAGTCAGATATTTTGGCGGCGAAGTGAAAATTTCAGAAGAGAGGAGATTTATGCGATAAGTTTATTTACTGTAACTACAAATCGACGAGCGCGTTTTTACCAAGTAGAATCTAAAAATTGAATGCATAGAAAATAAGGGACCACGAAGCGATCCAGAATGGAAACGCGAAACAATTACGTCTGGAGTTGTCCAGAAAATAGGGATTGCTTCGCGATACCGAATGAAATCGCGAAGCGAATATGGGGGGGATTGGTGAGCGTAGGGAGCAAGGGGTGCAGACCCACAAGTAATTTTGAAAAAGAAAATAAAAGTAAATAAACATTTATTGTTAAATAAACAACAATAGCCGGGTTACCATGTCAATCAAAATAATGCCATTTTGGCGCCAATTAGGTACCCCGGTGCGTATATGACATCTGTGCCTAATATTTTTCATTTAATTCGTTTTGTTTAAAAAAAAGAAAGAAGTGAAAGCCATCAATTTTAAATGTTTCAATTTTAAAAGAAAATTTTGTGTTTTAAATAAAATGAATGAAAGGATTATATTTTAAATGATATTAATGCAATACAAAAAAAATGCGACGAGAAAAATGTTTTCGATTTATCACTTGCGTCCCTCTAACATAAAGATACCGAGTTCTTGATTTCTCTATCAGAATCTTTCGATTTGGCGAATAATATGCGGATCAATACGGATTTTTGGTGTTAATTTCGTCGCAAAGTATTCCATATATTAGGAGAAATTTCCGTGAGACAAAATCAGTTGTTTCATAAAATCGTTTCATAAATACGTTTCATTAGGATTTTATATATATAGGGTAGAAATAATGCTTCGCGAATCCAAACAAAGCCGGGCTTTTGCTAGTTTATTCTTTTGTCACCAATAAGTGAATTTTTCATGAATGATTGTTTATTAAGAATTGCTAAATTATTCCTTTTCCCAAATGTTGTAGTGTAATTAAAGAATAATACCTGAGCTTAGAACTGATAAAAATAATTTATAATAACTCAATTTGTTTGATAAATTTGTTTCATTTCAGTCGTTTCATAATATCCGTTTCATAAATTTATTTCATTAGGATTTTATATATATAGGGTAGAGTTTTTGAGCTTTAATCGAATTTTGTATTAAAATTTTCATTTTCTGAATAAAGATTTAATTCATATTTTCAAATAGTCGATGTTATCTAATATTGAAAGATTTTAAAAATCCAAATAATAATAATTCCAAGCGATCTATTTTCAATTAAAATATATGTTTATACGTGGATATTGAAAAAGAAAGAAACTTTATAATAATTAAACAGTTACTTGCAAAAAGTAAACAATGGGGAAAAATACGTCAAAATAAAAAATATATATTTAAAAATTCCTTTTTTAAATAATTTTCTTACAGGATCTAAAAAAAAAAACATTTCTTGTAGGCGATATGTTAATCCATTAGGCAGCAACATTTTTTAACATAACCATTTTGTACAAGTTGATTTTGAAAAGTGCAATGGATCTTACTTAATAAATCATGAAAACAGCTGTAGTCATGACAGCAGTGGGTGAGACCTTGGGCATCGAAAGCAATCCCAGTCAAAGAAGATACAGAATTACTTCATAACAATCTGATTTCTTCCATAAAACAACTTTATTAATATATTTGAAAATAACAATAAAAAATGAATTAAAAAGATTTTAAATTAATAATAAATTATCAATCACTCTACGTGTTACTGAAAAATTTCCATAATTCTATTTTAGAAAGATAAAACATGTTTTGAAATACTCGACAAACAAGATATCAGAGATGGGAAAATTTGTAATCTCAATTATCCGCAGTGTAATTACAGGTTAATTGCATGTAATTGATTATAGTTAAACACACTGAAACACAGAAATTTTGTCAAATAATGGGATGGGGGCTGTTCCGGTTACAGTGCTGCAAGAATTTTTTACAGCATGTAATTTTAACTGTCATTAATTACATTCAATTAAACTGAAATTACATGTCAGATAATTGGAATTACAAATTTGCCAAACTTTGCAAGGTATATTTAAAGTAAATAGAGGAAAAGTCTCATTAGAAAATGTACCATAAAATAAAGCAAAGTGCACAGCTCTTAAAATATTCCTAAAGCAATCTTGGCTTTCATGTTTTCCTATTTGCGGCTATAAAACACGACGATCAATAACTTTGTTCCGAGATTCATCGCAATATTTTAAATAGCGTACCATTTATAGCGATGAGTTATTACATTAGATATGGGTATTTTTTTATGGAAATGTTTAAAAGCTCCAATATTAAGCTTCGAAAATAATGTTATATTTTGACATTCCTAAAATTTTTTTGCATGACTGCATAAAAAAATTGTAATTCTTTTCAAAGAAATTACAATCAATTACAAGTATCTTAAATGTAGAAACGGCTTTAGAAAAAATAAATGATACATCAGCAATATTTCTTTTTAAATGAAAAATCATCATATGGGAGAAGTTAATGTGCATAATTCAAAAATCTTAACATTCCCGTCTGTATTTGTTTTTGTATAAATTATTTTTAAAGTATAAATTTATTATTTTACAAAAATAAACAGATTTTGCATATCTGCATATTCTTAGAGAAAATTACTAACGCTGCAGCTTCTGCTTCTATAATTTAATCTATTGTGAACTTTTATGCTTTCTGGTCTTAGCCAAAACTAAACGCATGCAAGAACATGAAACCAATAATTTTACAGATAAACGTTTAACACCATGAAGCAGATTGTTTTAAAAGCAAATAATTAGTTTAAGCGCTGTTTAATACTGAAATAAGTGAGTGTAGTTTAGATACATAAGTTTTATTGGATCAAAAATTATGCATGCAATTTAACTATGTTTTGCTTTAATATATTTGATCAGATTGTAGTGTACAGTATCCAATCATTTTATTTTGTCTGATGCTTTGAGTCTTTTTTTTTCCATTCAATTGTGTATTCAAAATTTCATAATTTGAATAAAGATTTAATTCATATTTTAAAATAGCCGATGTTTTTTGGTGTTGCTAGATTTTAAAATGCCGAAATAATAATACTTCCAAACAACGTATTTTCTATCAAAATATATATTTACGCATGGATATTGAAAAAGAAAACTTTAAAATAATTAAACTGTTACGAGAAAAAGCGATTAATGGTGAAAAATAAATCACAATAAAAACTATTTATTTAAAAATTCATTTTTAAAATAATCTTCTTATAGGATCTAAAAAAAAAAATTTCTTGTAAACGTTTTATTAATCCGTTAGAGCGCGACATTTATTTATTTAACCATTTTGTACAAGCTAATTTTCAAATATGTAATCGATCTTACTTAATCAATCATGAAAACAGCAGCAGTTGTCGCGACAGCTGTAGACTCGAACTTAAAGATTGAAAAAAAATCCCATTCAAAGAATGGCAACCCAATTACGAACGATCACAATTGTTTGTAATATTATCTTGCAATCTACCATACTCGAGTAATCTTTTTCAAACAGGGAAATCTATTGTATCTGTAGAGCCAGGACGAGGATTGCCGAGCGCAGCCCATAGTGGGGTACCTTTGGTAATTCCGATCCGCGACCTTCCGATTCAGTGGCGATCTTTCGTAATCGGGCTGTCATTACCATCCCCATTGTTGGGAATTTTCGTTGAAAACTGAGGCCGCAGCCATCGTTGTCGAGACAGCTGATGATGGTTATTAGGTAGATTTCGCATGAAATACTACCTATTGCGATCTCCTCTGTATTGGAATTTCTGAAAAATTTTTGCAGATCTGCACCGACCATGACTCGTAGAACCCAACTCCACCCTTAAAAACTTTATCTATCTATCTATCTATCTATCCATCTATCTCTATCTCTCTCTCTCTCTCTCTCTCTATATATATATATATATATATATATCACTTTCTTATGGACACGATGACTTCCGAAATTCTGCACAAATCTCTTCCAAAGTGATATATAGAATCAAGGGGCAGAAAATCTCAGTCAAGTTCGTTAATGGGCAAAGTCGAACCAAGGGAATGGAAATAGGGATGGGTTTTGTGAAAACCAAAAAAAAACCCCATAACTTCTTAATTTTTATACATAGTAAATCAGTGTAAGTCAATTCTTAAGATATCATATTCACTTAAACTTATTATAAATCTTCTTAATATTATCTACATCTTTTATATTGACAAGTTTTCAATAGGACCAACTCTTACATAAAAAAAAAATAAATAGATAAATAAAAAAAATAGGGGGTTGAGAAAGAAAAAAATTTCACAACAACTTAGTCAATTAACAAAATATCCAATCCGCTTAAATTTATTATGTATCTTATTAATATTATCTACAACTTTCATACTAACAAGTTTTTGATAGGATCAACTTCTACAGTAAATACATACACATACACACACACACACACACACACATATATATATATATATATTACGAAACAATTTAATGTGTTAAGTCGAACAATCACGTCTTGTTTTTATTTCATATTACTGGATTAGTACTACATATTAATCAGCCGCTGGTGATGTTGTATAGCAATCATACCACTTAGCGCAAGCATCGCTAGTGGGGGTATCAACTCTGTGAAAATTTAGCAGCTGTAGAGCGATGATAATATTGGTATAGTCCAATCAAACTCTTATTTATTCATGATGGAGACAAGGCAGCGTGAGTGGTGAAAAAAGGCGTATGAAAAAATATGGGGTTTTCCCAATTAAAAGCATGGAAACGTAGTCATAGGAAACTGTTTATTCCATCAGAACATAACAACATTTAACAATTCCCACAGGATGAGAAATCAGAGCATTCCACTCGAGCATGAACTAGTTACTCATGCGGAATAGATGATAATTCACGAAATGATTATTCTACATGGCTTAGGACACCGGGTAACAGGTTATGTAAACAATTAAACAGCACAAAAAATCTAGTTCTGAGCTCATGCTCGAACTATTTATTAGAATGCTCGGAGGAATTCCGATTGAAATGGAAACTTTAGGCTAACCCAACCAAAATCACGAACGAGCTTCGAAGTGAAACTGGGTTCCGACACTCAGCCAATGGAGAGCGATCAAGAAACGTCACAGGAAAGAATCCCGGCGCCGCTAATGGAAGAATTTCGATGTGAAAAGGTTGTCGCCTAGCGGGCGGGAAAATGAGATGAAATAGAATAAAAATGTAAAAATGGCTTTGATAAACATTCGAAAAATAAGTAACTGCGTTCAGAACTTTACAGTTTGGTAGACAATAAAATTTAATGAAGGGATTAAAAGTTTAGATTACGTTTTGGAATAAATCTATTATTAAGATACGCGTTTTAAAATTATAGGAATTTAATTAGAAATAAATAATAGAGCGTATTAAAAAAGGGAAATAATGAATAGGCCGGAAATTTAGAATAACTTAAATGACTAGTAAAAGTAAAAATTTTTATATAACATATATATATATATACCCTATATATATAAAATCCTAATGAAACGACTTTATGAAACGAATATATGAAACGCCTGAAATGTATCGATTCTTTGAATCGACCGATTAAACAACTGATTTTGTTTCACGGCGATTTCTCCTAAAATATGAATACTTTGCGATGAAATTAACACCAAAAATCCGTGTTGATCCACAGATCTCAAAACTGGTATAAGAATTTTTAAATCCGAATTAGTTTTCGTAAAAAAAACTAATTTTCGTAAAAAAAAAAAAAATCATGCCAAACATGCGGTGTTTATATGACATCTGGCGAAATATTAAATTATGTAACAAACCATAATGACATTTAATTTCAACTTCAAATCAATGTTTTAATTTACCACTCGAACAATAAAAAAAAATGCTAACTGGCGAGTTGAAAAAAAGATATTGGCGAGATTTGCACCCGGCTTTTTTTTCTTTCGGCACAGATGTAATATACGGCCCCATATTGCCGCGATTTTCTTCTGACGCCAATGTCATATACGCAACGGGTACTTAACTGGCGCCAAAATATCGTTATTTTGCTTGATATGGTAAGCCAGATGTTGTTGTTTATGCTGTTGATGCGTTCCCTAAATGTATATATGATTTATGCGTATATGATTTTTGTTCCAAACTTTCATATGAAAGGCGAAGGGATCAGATCGTATTTGTTTATGGCATTTGATGACTTGAACTATTATAATATAGATGAAATGTTGGGAATAGAATAATATTTGGCGACTTATCACCTGTGCCTGGATAACATTAAAGTATCAAAATGGCACCTAGAGTATAAAAAGCAAAGTGTTCCGCCCGGAACTGTTGATGATAGTCACATGATTTGGGCTATTGTTATAAAGATTGTTTTAAAATATTGGTTGACAAAGACTCTGAATGCTTAATTCATTTTATTTTAGCTTCTTTTCAAATGTTTAACTGATCCTCTTTAATCAAAAACGAAAACAACCACTGGATGTCTTAACAGATTCTCCGTTAAATTTTTGCAATCAAAGGGAATTGAATGGAAACCCGTTTACAGGGAGATCTGCACAGCTTTTTCAGTATAATTTAATCTTCTCTAATATTTTTAAAACCCATTAGATTTTTAGATTTTCAGATTCAGCGGTGTCTGAACGGGGGTTGGCGAGCGTAGCTTGCAGGGGGCCCAGCCCTCTAGTATATATATATATATATATATATAATAAAATAAATAAATAAGGGGCGACGAAAAATTTATCGTATTAAGGATGTGCTCAAATCCAAACGGCTTATTTTTTGACTCATTTTAAAATTCTTTTTCGCTCTCAAACGCATACAATTGGGGTTCTCTTATTCAGAAACTATATAATTTTCCGTATTGGTCGATTTTTGATAAAGGCAGAATATATTTCAAAAAATGCTGTCAAAGTGAGCGTTTTAAACCGAATTTCCCGAAGCGATAGTGCTGAAAGAAAAATATGGTCACACTGAGAAAATAATTGTAAATCAATTTCTAATTAATTGAACGAAAAATAAAAACACATGTCGCTTATAAATATCTTCAAAAAAATCACGTCAGCAAGTTTCATGCTATTATTTATAAAAATAAGTCCGAAAATATGTCAGAAAATGTCACGTTGTTGAGCGGGGAAAAATATATATTTTTTTTTAATATCGACTTAATATGATTCTGATAAAATGAGCTATTACAGAAAAATGAAATTAAAATTTCGTCAAAAGCGGCCAGATAAAATTGTTAAATGGGGTTTATCTCTAATCTTCATTTACACTGTAAAAAAAATACTGCCAGTTTTCCGGTAGGAATCGGAAAAATAGTTGCCCTTATCGTACCGGAATAATTTCCGACCCAGCTCCGAATAAAATTCGTAAAAATAAAGAAATAGTCAGTAAAACGGTATTTTACGGATTTCATTCCGAGCTTGGTTGGAAATTATTTCGGTACGATAAGGGCAACTATTTTTCAGATTCCTACCGGAAAACTGGCATTATTTTTTTACACTGTAGTTTTTGTTGGTGACACTAGTACTTAAATTCGAGATCTTTCTCCGCCTGTAGGCCAAACCAGAAGGGATTTTTTGTGATTTATTAAGGAACATCATTTACATATTTGAAAATAAACTTGTTCAAAATGATTAAGTAAATAAATGTCAACCTATCACGGGCATTTTATAACGTTTACAAGAAATGTTTTCTTTTAGAGGCTATAAAATTTCGTCTTAAATATGATGTTTTAAATGTGAATTAATTTTCTTTATTAAATACTTTTCATGCGCAATAATATAGTTATCATGAAGGTTTCTTTCTTTTTCGGTATCCACGTTTAAATATATATTTAAATTAAAAAATACAGAGTTTCGAATTATCATTTTTCGGGCTTTTTAACATCTGGAAATAGGAGATAAAAACGGTTATTTCAAAATATGATTTAGATCTATATTCAGATAATGAAATTTGTAATAATAATTCGGAAAGAAATTTAAAAAAAGTCACAAGCAAAGAAGCCTGAAAAATACGATAAAATTGTTATGCATAGTTTTTAATTGTATCAAACTTATGTAACTGAACTATCTTAAGAGATTGCAATAATCAGTAGCACTTAAAATAATTATTCTATTTTAAAACCCTCTGTTTCTGGGTGTTAATCAGGCATTTTTATATAAGTATACTGTAAAAAAAAAATCGACCAATTTTCCTGTAGCAATCGGAAAAATAGTTGCTCTTACCGTACCGGAAAATTTTCCGACCCAGCTCGGAATACAATCCGTAAAAAAAAAAAGTAAATAGTCAATAAAACGTTATTTTACGGATTTTATTCCGAGGAGGGTCCGAAATCTTTCCGGTATGATAAGGGCAACTATTTTTCCGATTCCTACAGGTAAACTGGTCATATATATATATATTTTTTTTACAGTATACCAGTTTTCATAATTTTATATGAAATTCTTTTCGCAAGATAATTCGATAGTTTGAAAATATCACAATTAACCCAATTACGGCAATAGCATAGTTTTTCAGCGTTAGTAACGTTTTGTCATAGAATAGAGAGAAAAACGTTACATTTTATTTTTATGAGTAAATTGTTAAAATACAAAATACGTATTTTGTGAATATTTTCTCTCTGTGAGCTTTGAACATAGTGATTTTTACCACGAAATATTATCCATTAATTTATTATACATGTATGTTTGATATCATCCTAGTAAATTAATTGTTATTAAAGTTAATATACATACACAAACACACACACACACACACATATATATATATATATATGTGTATACATATATATTTATCAGTAAAAATCCCCGATTGTAAAATAATGTGTAAAAAGTCTTTTTTCAAACGTAACCTTTTATACAGGAATGAATTTCCATTCTAATGAAGTATAGCATTTTCATATTTAAAAATATTCAAGAGCGATCCATTGTAGGTCCTACTTATCCTATGAAGTTTTCAAAAAAGGATTGCTAAAAATGTTTTATATATATTTTTTTCATCCTGTTTTAAATAATTAGAACATTCTTTTGTTTTTTTAATTCAAATAAGAACACATTATAAGAATCCAAATGTAAACAATGCAAATAACAATGTTGGAGGATAGTATGTTTGTAAATTTTAGTATAGGAGTGTCATTATTAAATGAAGATGTTGGTATGAGGTAAAGTATGGTACTTCATTAGAGTATGATTGCTTCTATGACATATTTTATCAATCCTCAAGGTATATGGTTTAAAAATTAATGATGATACATACGTATTGTTTCTTTCGTATTATTTTACGCCATAGATCACTCTTAGGAAATATTACTTAAAAACTTTATTATTTCTCAAGTATGTAAAAATAACTGAGAATTTTGAATTACACTAAAAATCTATATAATACGTTCGTGATAAAAAAAAAAAATTAAAATAAATATTTATTCTAAATTATATAACATCTACGATCTTCTTTTTTTTTTAAATCTACTATTTATATTTATATTAGCATATTTCTTGTATATACATATATATATATATTTCTTTAACAGTAAAACGAATTTTGTAACAGAAGGAATGAATTCTTTTATATATTTCAAATAATGGTATTTCAAGATGAAAAATTAAGAAAATGTATACATATAAAAAGATAGAGGAAATTTGATAAACCTACCTGCGCCTTTTACGTATAAAGCTATTGAATTTAATAAGTTTAAAAAATAAGTATTTATGGATAAACACTGCGATTAAAAATACTATATTATTATATATATATATATATATTTTTTTTTTGTTTCGACAAATAGCTCTTACGGAAGGCAGTCCTTCTGCGTGTCATATCGCTGGTGTAATCTATATTAAAGATACTCAAGTAGATATAATTTATTTTGTTCTCCATTAAACAATTAAACTACAGATTCAATACTACAATTAAATAATAACAATGGCAAAGAAGTTCTAAGTTTCATGTTATCTTGAGTAAGGTTTCGAAAATAATAACGTATTTTTGTGACTATACCCATAATTGTACTAATATGTTCTAATAGATTGGATCTCCATTTTTTCTTTCTATAATACTTTCAATCAATATTATGGAAAAAACATACGACATATATTTGTATGAAGTTGCAATTAATTTTATTTTACACAATCCTACACTGGTTATCAAAAATTAAGGAAAAGTCACAAAATGCTAATTTTCAAATACGCGAACGCTCAAAAGGAAATAATATAATTCGAGTAATTGCTATCTCTAAAACACAGCTAGCCCATATAACATCTCATTCATGTCACACATGGTCACAAGAGTCACAGTCACTACAGTGAAGCAAAAAAAATAGGAAATTCCATACATCTCATTATGAATCTCAAATGATTACTATATGTGACTCCACTGAGAAGTCAATGTTGCTGCTGCTTTGTGACGAGTCACGAGGTGACTTTACAATGTAGTTAAATTGTGACTCTCATGTGACTGTCATTTTTAGACTCAATTTCATAGCCATCATGAACGTTGTATTATGATAAGTCACCAAATAATATCATATTATAGTCACATGGAGACTTTTCCCAAAAGAGCACAATGGTGACTTCAAAGTAGTCTTTCTGTCACCTGAAAGTTATAATATGACTTTAATATGACATTATTTGGTAACTTATCACAATGCAGCGTTCACGATGACTTTGAAATTGAGTCTACAAATGACAGTCACATGAGAGTCACAATGTAACTACATTGTAAAGTCACATGGTCACTCGTCACAAAGCAGCAGTCACAGTGACGTCTCAGTGGAGTAACATATAGTGATCATTTGAGACTCATAATGAGATGTATGGAATTTTCTATTTTTTTGCTTCACTGTAGTGACTGTGACACTTGTGACCATGTGTGACATGAATGAAATGTTATATGGGTTAGCTGTGTTGTAGAGATAGTAATTAAACGAATTATATTATTTCCTTTTGAGTGTTCGCGTATTTGAAAATTAGCATTTTGTGACTTTTCCTTAATTTTTGATAACCAGTAACCCATATAATAGCTTACATGTATATGTTAACGTAATTAATTATTAAGCATGAACTTAGAAACTTCCGGATACTTTGAGGTAGGATCGCGAAATCAATATTTAATTTTTTTTTTTATTATATCCTTTTTTACACTAATGGATATTTGTTTCAATTCTTTTTTCTTAGACGTATCTATAATCAATAAAGTTATATTTAATTAATAAAGTGATTTAGATAGTATATATGTCAAATTCATTCTGTTCAAGCACTTTTTCATGGCCCATTATGCAATATCCAGTAATTTATCTTACATTATGAATTCTCCATTTTTATATTTATAGAGTTCTAATACTTCAGAAACTTTATGTATAAAAGGAAATTTCCTTTCATACGAAAGGAAGAATGAAATTTTTTTAAACCAAGGAACAAAAAAAAGATTATCTTACAGTTTCTTTTTAAGCAACACTTAAGGAAACAAAGTAAACTTTGAATCTTGTTAAAATAGATTGAGTAACAAAATCAATTTTCTGAACTGCTTCGTTGAAATCCGTTTAGTTGCATTATAATTAGTTTAAGTACGGCCGAGAAAATTTTTACCTCATATAACAGTTAGAAAAACGCAATCACGATATTTAATAAATGTTAAGTCGTATATATTTTTAAATATTTTTGTTATATTACAATTACCGAATATTTAAAATTCAATTTAAAAAGTGATTACACAAAAGCATTTCCCAGTTTTAGAGTTTAGATTATTTTATGAAGTATGAAGGATAAAACTGTGATAATAACAGATTTTTAGAGGATATTTATTAATTGCTCTTTCTTTGGTGAGGGTCAATTTTTACAGCTATTCCTTTTTTTAAATTTATCTTCAAAAAATATATTTCTTTTCAACTGTGTTATTTCAAAGTACTGTTATTTTTCACAGTTCATTCCCCTTTACACTTATCTTCAATGATGTACCTTCATTTCTGCAATTCCGCTTCAATGAAGCACTCCTATCAAACAAAAAGATTGATTTGTCGTCGATAATTTATCAAAATTTGACTATCATAGTTTTTTCTCCTCTGTCCCTTCACATGATGATACATTTGTGAGGATCTGTCTAGAATACTACTGAAAACATCATGTATAAAAAAAAAATCCTTTGTACAAAGCAATATTAGTTATATAGCCCCAAATTTCGTACCATTATCACATTAACTAGAAATACATCAAATGAACTGCCAATACTGGTTAAATATAAACTTTACACAAGAAGTATTTGCAATGGACACAATTGCCACTAGTATTATATATTTGCGTTATTTTTGAAATATGAGCAATGGAATTGTAATATTGTTGAAATATTTGTTTTACGTTGGAAATATTGCCAATGAAAGGCAGTGAACTTCTTGTTAATATTGGTTCAAAATTGCCAAAATATAAACATCCAATTTTTTTCTATAGAAGAAAAAGTCTAATACATATATACCATATTATGTAACACATGAAAAAGCTTATATTAATTATTGCGAATTTGAATTAAAGTAAGTAATTTAATTCGACTCTATTAATGTAAGTGTCGACCAATAAAAAACAATGCATTATTTTTCTTTATTAAAAAGACAAAACAAAATCTACATATTTCAGTTTTTATTAACAGCAGTTTAAAAAAAAATATTTTATATATTATTTAATATGGATCATAATGATATGAATTTAAAAGAAATAATAAAATAATCTGTAAATATATATATATATATAAGTGTTAAGTAAAAAGTTTTATAAATTGTAAATATAATAAATATAGAATATAATTATAGAATTTAATTGTTCAAAGGTATTAAACTTCGAAGCAAAAAAATTTCTTTCTTTATTTGTCAATTAAAACAATATTTCTTATTAAATTTTTGCAGGTTTTTCTATTACAAATCTAATTTACTAAAAAAGTACATAACCTTATAACTAAAAAATTCCTCATGTCTAATAAAAAAGACTTTCCTTCAAACAGAAATAAATATCTGGTGTATAAGACTTCGAAATTGTATTTCTTAGATTTAACTTTCATCATCTTTCGATGAAGTAATAGCACGATAACAAGTAAAGATTACAAAGACATCTATATATTTATTGCTGCAGTAAAAGGAGAAAATAAAATTGTACAAACTCTATTCTTTTTAAAAGCAAGGTATAAAAATAAACAACCAAAAACATTAAAAAGATATCCCAGTTTCATAAGAGAATCCGATATTTTTTATACATTTTCTAAATGCTGAAGTTATTTATGGCTTAAGAAAATTAAATGAAAACGATTTACATTTATAATTGTGAAAGAAGTAAAATACTTTATAAAGTTTTATTTATGAAAGAAATTTTCTAAAGAAGGAAATAAATAAAAATAGTAGACATTTTAGATAATGGTTTTAAGTTCGTTTAAAAAGAAAGATAGGAATATTTAAAAAAAGCTTTTCCCTGTTTTTCAAATTTTAATTTAAAAATTCAATAAAACATGTTGTAGTGCATTTATAATTATACATTTTAATGTCTTTTTAGGGAGGAATTCATATGTTTTATCGTAAATTTCAGATTAGTAAAATATTTATACAGCACGGTAAAAAAGACAAATATTTCTTAATCTGCGAAAATATTACATGACCGCGAACGAAACTATAGTATAACCTCTTCTAAGATATACACGGTTCAGAAATACGTTATTTATCTTTAGAATATCAGAAACCAATATAGAGGGTGCCCATAACTAAACGACCCAACTTTAAAATTGTCTACAGACAAAACTATTGTTCATAAAGTTGTGAAATTTTAAGAAAGGCATAACAAAGGGATGGGAATTTGTTTAAGCTAAAAAATATAAATTAAAAATAGTTCAAAATTTCCTCAGCAGAGGGCGATTTTTAATATATTACATATTTAGCATTAAGATAGTTTAGAAACTTTATTTACAGGATGTTCATAATTAATCGATCCTATTTTAAAGTTGTCTACAGACGAAACTGTTGTTCAGAATGTTGTGAAATTTTTTCGAGGACATAATAAAAATATGGGAGTATGTGTGAGCGAAAAAAAAAATTAGGAGGCCATTTTTTAACGAATTAAACATTAAGCATACATTTACGATAGTTTAACAAATTTTGTTATAACCAAACATGTTCTGCATGACTTTCATCATTTTCAGATACCATCTGGAATCGTAAGATAGCATGTTCCACAGTTGACCGCAGTACGTTCAGGGAAAAGCTAGGAAAATGTCTTGAAAAGCTGTCTTTAAAGTAGGGTTAAGTTAACAAATAAAATTTTTAAATTATCGTAATGCTAAATGGGTAATTTATTAAAAAACGCCCTCTGGTGACAAAATTTTGAATTACTTTAGTTACATTTTTTTTTAGTTTAAATTCAATTTTATTATGTCTTTCACAATATTTCACAACTTTATGAAAAATGTCTGTAGACAACTTTAAAGTAGGGTCGTTTAATTAGGGACACGCTGAATTTTCCGTGTTTAAATAAACATTTACAAAAACAAAATTTCTTTTCCTGTTGCTGATTTTCGGAAAAGTCCCCGAGTCGTTTTTATAGCTGTAAATTGGGTTTCTTAATGCGGAATATAGATTTTTCTTATTTTATAAATTCTCAAATAAACATTTTCATGTTCAAGTAATATGTTTTACAGACAGACGTGCTAAATGAACAGCATTAAAATTAACATTAGTATTTTTTTCTTTCTCTTGCAAGTATATATTCCTTTAAGCAGCTTAAAATATTAAATTAAGCATTGATAACATTCGAAAAACCGATATTTCGGTTTAAAATATCTGAGTAATGAACTATAAAAATTTCTCGGAAACGTTTCGAAAATCAGTGGCATCGGAAGAAATTTCATTTTTATAAATTCTTTTTTAATGTTAGAAAATATATTTGTTTCCGTAATTTCTAAAGCTAAAGAACGCTTTGCGGATTTGGTAGTAACTCGTAATAATTTATCGTATATTTCCGTTCTTGGTCATATTATATTTTTTGTAGATTAAGAGAGATTTGCTTTTCTTTACATTGAATTCCGAGAGAAAATATTATATCGGGTGCTTCACAGGTTATAGCGAACCTTTTAGTTTAATAACTCTTCAACGGGTGGAGCTATTGGCGTGAAATTATGCATGCATGCGCGGGAATCCAAAGGAAGCTTATTTACAGACTTTGGTTACTGTCGAACAATATTTTGTTTTCTCCTAAATGTACCCGTATTCAATGGAAGAGCATGTTTTTTGAGTCAAAATGTTTTATCCTCGTGACTAGAAACATGCCGAAATACTCAGGAAACTGTCTAGTGCTTTAAAAATAGGACAAAGTTACCTTCAAGCATGTGAAGAGCATTAATTAGCAAGTTTGTATGAAAAGTTTCAGTGGCTGAACAAAGTGGATCCAAGACTTGTGATTTTAGCACGATGGAACTCCTCCAAATTCAACAGGATACGTCCTGGACTTTCTCAGAATTTACTATGACAATCGTGTAACCGCAAGAGACTTCCCGAGTTGCTTTGGCTATGGACTTTCTTGTTCCCCCTATAGCCCTGACTTATCATCACTAAATTTCTTTTTATGTGGCTTTGTTAAAAATCAAGCTTACATAGGTTGACCATGAACCGTAAGAGAGGAAAACAGCGACAGCAAGTGTATTAAGCTCGATTCCAACATAGCAACTCAAGCAGATTATCGCGAATTTCGAGCAGACTTCTTTTCGTTGTCTCCTCACATGGCCAACATTTTGTGCTTCTCATCATTTATTTTCATGTATAAATACTGAAATTTTGGAATAAAAATGGTTTTCCGTTTAAAAATTGTTCAATGTTTTCTTTTTCTATAGCCTGAAAAGCAACCTGTACATTTAGATCGTTGTGAAGATTATCCATGATCAGATAATTAAACTTTTTTGAACTTTGATAGCAATAATTCTAAATTAAAAGAATAAAAAAAATCCAAATTTTACTGTGCCTGTTAGGAATAAATTCACCCCACTTTAATACTGGATACGCAAATAAAAACATATTTTAACATAATCTTTTATTTATAGATTTTAGCATTGACTACGGGATTTTTTTTCGTTTTGCTTCATCATGTAAAAACATTTCTTCATTTAGACCAGAATTTTTAAAAATCATGTAAAAAATAATAATTATCAAGACAGACCATCTCATCATTCCATTTTTAAAAATTAGTAAGAAATGTATAATAAATGTACCGATATTCAATGGAAGAGCGTGTTTTTTGAGTCAAAATGTTTTATCTTTGTAACTAGAAACCTGCCAAAACACTCAGAAAATTGTCTAGTGTATTAAAGTTAGGCCAAAGCTATCTTCAAGCATGTTAAGAACATTAAGTAGGAAGTTTTAACGAACAGTTTCAGTGGCTGATGACAAAGTGGATCCAAGACTTATGGTTTCAGAAGGATGTTGCTCCTCCATGTTCAACAAGAAACGTGCTGGACGTGATAAGAAGCCACTATGACAATCTTGTCATCGCAAGTGGCTCCCCTAATCGTTTTGTCTATAGACTTTCTTGTTGCCCTTATAACCCTGATTTATTGCCACTAGATTTCTTTTTATCGGGCTATGTTAAAGATTAAATCTAAAGAGATCGACCAAACACTATAGAAGGGCTGACAACAGCGATAAAAAGTGTGATAAGGTCGATGCCAACAGACCAACTGAAGCAAGTTATAGCGAATTTCGAGCAGAGACTTCTTTTCGTTATCTTCTAAGATGGCCAACATTTTGAGAACCTCATCTGTTAATTTCCCTTATTCTCATGTGTAAATCCTGAACTTTGGAATAAAGATGTTTTTCCGTTCAAAAATTATTGAATTTTTTCTTTCTCTATACCCTTGAGAAGAACCCTCTACATTTAGATCGCTGAAATTTCGCTACATTTAGATCGCTGATTTGATCCAAGATCAAATAATTAATATATTTTTTAAAGTAATAATTCAAAATTAAAAGAATAAAAAAATTACAAATTTTAGCTCCACTTGTTAAGAGTAAATTCACTCAACTTTAATTTTGGGTATGTAAATGCAAACATATTTTAATATAAGCTTTTATTTGCCTTTATTATTAGATTTTAGCATTTATTATTGGATTTTGTATTTTTATTTTTGATTCAGCATATAAAAACTTTTGTTAATTTAGCCTAGGACTTTTAAAAAACATGTAAAAAAAATATCATAAAATCAGACCATCTTATAGTCACAGCTTTTAAAAATTAGTTTTTTCGTGTTCTTTTCCACTACCTTCTACCTTCTTACAGAGAAAACTATTTCTCTCCTGTCTTAATCAAGATAGTTTAACTTCATAAACAATAAAACCTTTGATATTGTTTTAATTGCGTGAAACATTTAGCATTCAAAATAATTAAAAACGTTCATGAATTTAATTTTAATGAATTCCTTGTTTTGAACCTATTACTAAATCGTTTTCGTATTGGTTTCGTTTGATAATTAATATTGTATGTGGGATTCCAGTTATAGTTACAAATTTTCTGGCTCATTTTTACTTTGCTTTATAATTTTTTTTATATCAGTCGGTGGAATGTCTGTTAGTTATTCAGTCCCTGACGCATAGAAGTATGTTCTGATATGCAAATGGCCTGAAAGACAAACAAAACCGAATAATTTAGTGGAATATTATTACACTGGTGTGCAAAACGTAAGCAGCTAGTATAAAATGCTAATTTTTAAACATGTGAGTACTTAAAAGTAAATGATATAAACATGAGATGTAGCAAATAGATATTATATCTACAGCCCATCTAGTTGATGTTGCATCTCTTTCATGTCGCACATGACCACAAATGTCACAGTCATTACGGAGAATCAAAATTTGGGATCTTTCATTCGTCTCATTATTATTCCAAAATGAGCGTCATATGTTGACTCCACTGAGGAGTCAATGTGAATGTTGCTTTGTGATGAGCCACCAGGTGACATTACAACGAATTCACCTATTGATTCTCATTGATCTGTCATTTGAAGACTCAGTTTTGAAGTCATAGTGAGCACTGCATTATGCTGAGTCTCCAAATAAGGTCATAATGAAGTCACATGGTGACTTTCAGGTGACCGAGACTCTACTGTGAAGTCACCATTGCACTCCTTTGTGAAAAGTCATTAGATGATTTCATTTTCCATCACTTGGGAACCCGTCACAAAACAGTTATCGTGATGATTTTACAATGGAGTCTCCAAAGAGACGTTCACATGGGGGTCACAAGGTGACTTCATTGTAATCTGGTGACTCGTCACAAAGCAGCAGTCATGATGATTTCTCGGTGGAATGATCAAATGAGATTAAGAATGAGCCGAATGAAAGATTTCACTTTTCAGTTCATTGTAGTGACTGTGACGCTTATGACCCTTTCTGAGGTCATGGAGACTTCCTATAGGCTGGCTATGCTGTTAGGATAACACCTATTTTTTACACTTGATGTTTATAGAATTTTCTTTTCAGTACTCACATGTTTAGAAATTAATATTTTGTGCACGTTGCTTAAGTTTTGCACACTAGTGTAGTTTCAGAAATACATTATTGAACATTACTTAAACCAATAGCAGTAATTTTAAAAAATGCCAAGCTTTCTCTTCATCGGAGTCTAATGAAGTAAGTAAAGTTAGCCTGTTGTTTGTAAATAAATATAATTAGTTGTACGTAGGGGAAGATGTGTCACTGTACACAGCGTTTGGAAGTTTTATTTTTCTGTTCTAAAATGTACTGATCAATCTATATCAAAACATTTCTGAATATACCTTAGTTCCTTATCTTCCTTTAGCAATTTTCTCAAAGCTTAAGTCTTCGATTTTTTTAAAGGTTTAATAATATGTTCCACCGTATACCATGTCTAAGATATAGTTTGACACAATATTGGACATAGTACTGAAAGGTAAATTACATTATTAATACATATTTAAAGAGAAATTAATTGACTTTTCATGCATAAAAATATTTAAAAGAATTTTTGTGGAAAATGATTATAGTTCATCAATCAAAATTTTATTTATCTATTTTATTTTAAATGAAAGTTATTTAGCACGTGTTAAACAATATATAAATAAAACGATTTTTAAAAATAATTTTCACTGCAACATTCTGATGATTTCAGTAATATCAAATAAAAAAAAACCCACAAAGTTAAACTCAACAATTTATCGCTTAATCAGTGTTATTAAAAAAAGAAGGTTCTTAAAAATAATTTATAACAGGAATTAATAGCCTTCTACACAATCTTTCCTCAGTTTGATAATAATTAATTACTATAATAAGATTTTAAATTATTTAAAATTTTACCATATTTATATTACATACAAGAGTAATTTTTTAAAACTATTTCACAACAAATGTACTAAAATCTTTTATAAGCTGCTGTTTTAATTTTAAATGAAAAGAGGAAACATTGTGTAAACTGTTTTGTATTGAAATGTCCACTATTAAATCAGTACACCATTAAAAGTGTGGTACACTGCGCTCATTTTTACGTGGTCGAGTGTATCTCATATAAACATGTAATAAAAAACGCCCCAAAATATTGCACATAAAAATGCAAATTTACGGAAATATAACATTCTAAAAAAAAGAAAATTTTACTCCTATAGATAAAAATAACAAAATTCTTTTAAAATGAATAAATATTACTTTCATTAAGCGATTTAAATCTGAAAATATTCATTACTATACTGTCATTTATGAGAACTAATATGAAGTTAGTCAATGTGTCTTGAAGTTAGAATACTGTGGCCCTATGTCCACTGTTCCCCCTATCCCTCATTATTTAAAACTTTTCTAGAAAAAATACATACTTATTTAGTTTATAGACCACTTTAATCAAATACTACACGCAATGAAAACAATGCTTTTTTCTCCCTGCAAGCATAATATTAGAGAGATCATCATCTCTCACAATCAAAAAACATGTCCATTAAAGCAAGTATATGAACCTGTCGATACTTCTGTTTACTATCTTAAATGAGTGTGCTTTCTAAGTGAAAGAATGTTTCTCGAATTAAGTGAATTTGAGTTATTTTCTCTTTAAATGGCAGTTTTGTTTCTTTCCGATTCGTTCGTTTGTGGAAAGAAGGTAAATACCTTTGTATAAATTTAATTAAAAATGTCTTTTCGTATTGAAAACTGTCTAAAGTAATTGTTAACATATGAATTAATTAACAATAAAATGCATATTAAATATCAAAAAGGTTTGTTTTTGAACTGGAAGTAAATAATACGTTTTCAAATAATAAGCAACAAAACACGTATAGAATATCACACTAGTTCAATTTCTATTGCTTTTTGTAACATAAAATGCAAAAGATTTGATTTTTTAAACATAAATATATTAATAGAAATTAATGTGGCTATTTCATGTTAATCTTTTTATTGTTTTATTCTACAAACATTCACATTCAAAATTAAGAGAATTTACATATTTTATCGATTTTCAAGAAAAGGTAAAAGTAATGCTTCTAAACAAAGATGCTACTGTTTAGTGCCGAATACTTAAGCGTACACGTGTGTATGGGTGGAGTGCTTAGAGGAACAGGCTTTATAAGCGAGCGTGGCAATTTTCGTGTTTTGTTCGCTCGCACATCTTGCCAAATATCTTGGTGGGTTTTATTTTTATTTATTTATTTATTTTTTTTTTTTTTGCAACATCGGTGAAATTTAAAAACAAAAAGTCAAAATGAGTAACCAAAAAAGTTTGGATAATGGAATGAGGTGGCGAATCGCGGTAGGACTTGAAGCAGGGCAGTCTCAAGTCAGTTTCTTGGAGACTTCAATATAACGCAGAGCGTCGTGTCTAACTTATGGAAACAATTTAAGGACACTGGATCCATAGCGAGAAAGCCTGGTCAAGGTCGTCCAAGAGCCACAATGGCCAACTAAGGTCACTATTTGCCCATTACAGCGAAAGGTAACAAGAGTGTAACAGCTTTTCAGCTCTCTCGTGACATTTATACGGTCACAGGCAGTCGAGTTTCAAGGGTTTCTGTTTGCTGAAGACTACAGGACAGAGGTCTGTTTGCAAAAAAACTTACTTCTTGTGCCCCTCTCACTTCTGTACACAAGAGGACTCGTTTTGCATGGTGCAGAGAGATCATCGATTTTGAAACAGGGATCAATAGGGGACCATTCTATTCACTGCTAAGTCTCTGTTCAGCCTAAATACGAATTCTTGACGTACTTTCATATGGAGAAAAGCAGGGATCCGCTACCTCATTTCCAACTTCCGAGAAAAGACCACTTTGACTGTGTAGGTTTGATGGTCTCGGCAGGCATCATGTTGGATGGGCGCAAGCCCCTTGCTGTGTTTGGAAAAGGTATGTCTAGTGTGTGGTATAGGGATGATATCTTGGTACCTTATGTTTGCTTTTTCAAAGATGCAGTTGGCCGTGATTTCATTTTAATGGACTACAACGCACGCCCAAATAGAGCTCATCTGGTCGACGAATTTCTAGAAAGTAAGTGTATTCGCTTGATGGATTGGCCAGCCTAAACCATGTATATCATATCTGGGACGCTCTGGGGAGGGCAAATGGAAATAGCTTTCCACCACTCAGAATCACCCAGACCCTGAAAAGAGCGTTTTTGGAGGAGTGAGACTAACTGCCACTGGGATCCATAAACTGCCTGATTTCCAGTATGAGTTCACGTTGTGAGAGCTGTATAGCTGTAAGAGAGGACTATGCCCCATATTAATCCCTTTTTTGGTTCAAAATCATTTAGCTGTGTTTGAGGCTGATGATTATTACACACGATCATGCTTGCACATTATAACTGCTGCATGTTTATTTTTGTTGCATTATATCAACCTATGCATATACATAATTTCATTAAAATCTGTCCTGTAGTTCTGGAGATAATCGACGAAATGTGAAAATTCTCCTAATTTTTAACATGAGTATATGTATAAGAAGAGAGAATTGAATGCGTGACAAATTTCACTTTCCCCTTTATGATAAATTTACTCGTTTAGGTGAGCTCTGAATAGGTTTTAGTAATTTTCGGTAATGATCTGTATGTCTGTAACTATGCTGCAGAATTGTTTTGGCTACTATAACTCTAGCAAAAGGGCTCGGAGTTTAATCATACATCATATTAAGTTGGAAACTGACATAAACGTTGGATTGATTACGTTTGCATTATTGTGTTTTTATGATTCCGAAGATAGCTATGTCTCGACAACTAGTGCATTGAATTTAAAAACTTCATATTTACTTAGACCTTGAAATAAATTTCTGATGAATATTGCTGCTATACAATGTTTTTTTCGATTTTATTTATAGATATATTTCAAGAACTAATACTAGAACTAATCTCCGCACGCTACCATTTACTGAGGATTAGGTTCACTGGTGTCTACTCTGTTTTATTTAGCATGGGCTAAAATGTACTACATATGGAATATGTCGAGGTCAAATGGTCAGTCGATTTCCCACGAAAGCTTGTTATTCATTTAGTCGATACCGAATGCATGAACGGTTAAGTGTAATCTTTTAGAAATCCGGAAGCGAATCTTTGACCAGTAAAGCGACGCCGCAACGCTCTGACCACTGAGTTAAAGAACTTCTGTTAAAAGATATTGCCCTGTGAAAAACAGAAAAAAAGTTATTTGTTAAGATTTTCTATATCTGTCTACTTTTGTGTTTAAAAAGCATTTTTTATTTTAAAAATTTGCGCCACCTTTCAGTTAACTGCGATGTTGTACAAGTTAAAGTAAATGAAATATAATTTTTAAACGATTTTTAATTCAATGTTTCCTTTTCGGAACATTGGCCGCTAAAATGTATATTTTAAAAAATGCATAAATTTACTCTGGAAAAATACAAATAAAATTCGTTGTTGTAAAATATTGTTCATTATTATTCAAAAAATAGCTAAAATTTAGTGCTTAAATAAACAGGCACATATTTTGAATTAATCAAAGAAAGTATCTTGAAAAGTTATTCCGAAATAATTTATACTGTAAACCAGTGCTTCCCAAAAGTTACAATGTTATTTTTTAGAGAGCAATTCCAAATTTATTCTGAGCCATTCCCTGTAATTTTTTTACTTCATTCTTGGAAAGTAATTTTGTTTCCTAAAAAGAAACGTAATAATAATAAGTATAGAAAAAAAAATTTATTGAATTTTTAAACAATTACACATCAAAAGTTAAAATTAGAATCTATACCAAAATAATTATATGAAAAATCTCTTAAGTAAATATAGGCATTAAAACAATTTTATTTTATAACTTTTATAACTTTTCTGGTTGTAATTTATTTTATATTTTTTTCAAAGTATTTATTGAATGAATAAGACGTGTGTTCTCAATCGTTTTGCTATATGGGCGATTCTGCAATAAGTGGGTAGCGCCACCAGTGGCTGAGAGGTTCTGCTCTTAAAGCTGATAGACGGGAGATGCCGAACACAATCGCGCCCATCGTCCTAACCGTTCGGAGTTTTCCGTGTTTTTCTTTGATCCTTGGGTTTCCTTGCGTAAATGCGGGTTAGGTTCCCCTAGAAAGTCCACCAACGGCCCTATATCCCTCGTGTAGATAATCGACCGTCATAAAAAACACCAATAAATGGGTAATTTCACTCTGTGATACGTATTATATAATCGTCCATCTACCTTATTTGGTAAATTGATTTATTCATCGTTAGATACACTGTAAAAATTACTTTTCACAGGCTGATAGATCAAAGAGATACAGTAAGTTATACAAACTCTTAGTTCTTGAAACTAAGTTATAAATACAAAGCGGCACATGTAAGGAGAAAATAAATATCTAAAGTTTCATAAGTTTTTGAAAATTTCTTCCCTAACTTTCAACAAAAGTATCTTTTAATGCATGTTTATAGAAACTTTAATAAATTGGAAATAGAAAATTAATTAAGATTTAGCTTCTTAGAATTCAAATTTAAATTTAGTTCCTTTATTTTCAAAATAATTCTTAGACCAAAATTCCATACATGTTCAGAAAATATTTATATTAATTTAGCACACATGAATGAAAGATTGAGGTTGCTGAAAAAAATATTAAAAGAAATCTGCAAAACTATAGGATACATGACCGCCTTACTTGGTCACAATGGTATCTTTAGTAACTAATTAAGTAATTAATTAACACAATTCTAAAATGATGAGGTAGCTCGTACACTTATAAACATTTAATATTCATTTCACATACATAATCACATCACTTACAAGACGTTACATGACCCAAGAAAGAGGAACATTTCACTTTATTAAATACAGCAAAAGTGTAAAAATGTAAAATAAATGTAATGTAAGGTATCTCTTACACCGCCGAAAATAGTGTAGAAGTATATGACGTATCAATATAACATTGCAATATTATACCGAACCGTAGAACATTTAAAACAGAAGTAGGGCCATTTTCTCCGGCACAAATATCATTTTAGGTAACTTTTTCCGGTTAAGATATTTCATTTCTATCCATCGTCGCCATTGATAAAATTGAGGCAATTTTAAATGCTCCAAAACCAGTAAATGTATCTCATGTTAAGGCTTTTCTAGGATTAGTTACTTAATATTATGCTAAATTTTTACCAAACTTATCTACAATTGCACATCCTTTAAATAATTTGCTTAAGAAGAATGTGAAGTTTAATTGATCTTATAAGTGTGAACAAGCATTTAAAAGTATAAAAAAAGAAATTGCGCCTGACAGGGTTCTTACTCACTTTAATCCAAAGTTACTTTTAGTTTTAGCTACTGATGCTTCTCCTTATGGTACCTCTGCAGCTCTTTTGCATGTGATGCCAGAAAACACAGAAAAATCTACTGGGTTTGTGTCCAGAACTTTGAATAATGCAGAAAAACGGTATAGTCTAGTTAATAAAGAGGCATTAGCTATTATCTTTGGTGTGAAGAATTTTTTTCAATATTTGTATGGCAATAGGTTTGCCTTATTTACTAACAGTAAATCTTTAGCGTTTATTTTTTCTCCTTAAAAAATATTCCTGTTTTATAGGCTGCTAGTATGCAACGATAGACAAATCATTTGCAAACATTTAAATATGATATCCGTTATAAGAAAACTACTGAACACGGAAATGTTGATGCTCTTTCACGACTTATTTTGCGTAGTGAAGATTTACCTCAATAACGTAATTGATGAATCTGAAATTCTTCAAATTAATCAACTCTCTATTTTACTTTTAACTTCTAAATCTATTTCTTCAGCTACAAAATCTGATCCCCTGTTACGTCAAATTTTTCATCACCTCATTTCTTATTCAGAAATTCCTCAAAAAGTACTTCTTGGTGGTAAACAAGAAGAATTTACTCTTCTACATAGTTGTATTTTAAAAGGATGTAGGGTAGTTATCCCAGAAATTCATAGAAACCAAATATTAAAAGAATTACACTTTGGTCACTTTGGTATAGGGAAAATGAAGTCTTCAGCCCGTAGTTTTTTATGGTGGCCAGGTATAAACCAAGATATTGAAGATCTTGCACGAAATTGCACTTTTTGTGTAAATTTGAAAAATAATCCTCCCAAAGTTGATACAAATCATAGGGAATGGCCTACAGCTACATGGCAAAGAATTCATATAGATTTTTTTGATCCTGTTATGGGAAAAATGCTTTTATTAGTGGTTGATGCCAATAGCAAATAGCCAAAAGTTTTTATTGTTCCTAGTACAACTTCAGAAAATGCAATTACTTGTCCTTCTTCACTTTTTGCACTATACGGTTTTCCTATTTCTTTAGTATCAGATAATGCTAAACAGTTTACATCTGCAGAATTTGAGATATTTTTGGAAAATCAAGGTATAAAACATACGTTCAGTGCTCCATACCACTCAGCTACAAATGGACAGGCGGAGAGATGTGTACAAGTTCTCAACGTGGATTAAAAGTCTTAGCTTCCGATCCTGGTACTTTGCAAATGAAATTAAATAGCTTCCTCTTACAATATAGAAAGATGCCCCATGTTATAACGGGGGAGAGTCCTGCATCTCTATTTCTAAAACGTCATATAAGAACGAAAATAGATTTGATATTTTCAAATGTTACAAATTTCGTTCATGATAAACAAGAAGCGAAAAGTCCAAATAAAAGAATTCGAAATTAACAAGAAAGTAGCTGTAAAAAATTATACTCTAGAAGACAAATGAAAAATTGATCGAATAATAGCAGGAGAAGAAAAATTACATTATAGAGTTCCAGTTGGTTGGAATATCTGGAAAAGGCATGTTGATCAAATAACTAATGTAGGTTCAGAGATTTTTTTAGTTAATGATCCAAATTCTGAAGAAAGTGATATAGTAAATTTCAGAAGTGAAAATGCAATAGTGAAACAAGGTGATCCTCCACCAATGCAACTTAGTATTACACATCTGCAACCAATTCACTCTCATGATCCAAATACTCCAGGTCCTACACTAACTGACTTTCATGATCCTGATTCTTAAAGTCCTAAATCAACGGACTCTGAGTCAATAATTCCAAAACTCTCTGTCTCCACTAGTTCTATGATTGATGCTGCAGAATGTTTAAAAATAATTCTTCTTCTTCTTTACAGGTACTGAGAAGATCCAATAGGTACAGAAGAGCTCCTGAACGACTGAAATATTAAGTGGAGGAGAGCTGTCATGATTGTGTTTCCATTTATAAAGTCTAAAGGGCAGAACTAAAATTTATCTCCATTAATTCATGGTAAATAAATATCAGATAAATGTTCATCTCTCTTATTCCATGTGACGTCTTGCAGGAGATGTGATTGATTGTGAAATGAACATTAAATGTTTATATGTCTACGAGCTACTTCATCATTTTAGAACGGCTTACTATTTAGTTACTGTTATTTACTGTTTAGAATTAGTTACTAAAAACACTATAGTCATTATCACATGAAATGTTTTTTCCATGTCTTAATGTCTCTATTAAACGTTTATATCCTGACGGTTCAAGTTATTTTAATGGTACATTAAAGTACCATTAAAATAACTTGTTATAAAATTCATTTAATACATATATTTGTTGTAAAACAGTTTAGAATTAGTTATAGATACATTAATTTATCTTGTTCCAAAAGCATTATTAGTTACACAAACAAAAATATTTGTAAAGGGATGATTTCTTTTACCTTTGCATCTTTTCAGCTTTCTTGACGGTGAAAGATTGGGGGAGGGGGGTAGTTTCATTTCGGAAATGTTTCTAGATTTCTATTTTAAGAGCATTATATTCGTACATGTCTTATTTTACAAAATAGTAAAAAAAGATTTAAAATAAAATATTTGAGGGAAGTTATAAATATTGCAGAGAATCCCTATAAATTCAAATTTAATTAAATAATTTTAATTGGCAAAATCCTCCTAAAATTTAATAAATGATTGTGTAAATCTTCTAATGTGGTTTTAAAAATTCACGAAAAATGCTTTAGAAGATGATGAAATTTTTAGGAATTCATAATTCAGGATATATAAACGTTAACTAGAACTTTTCTCCAAAGCATCTTTTCCCACTACTTTCCTACTACATATAATAAAATTTTGAATGCGTTTAAAGCGTTCAATATTTCTTACTTGTAGAAGTTCGAAAATACATTATTTACATAATATTTATATTATATTTAAAATTGGTTCTATCATACAGAAATAATTTAAAATTTTACTGTAATTATTTTACGTAATAAGGGTGAAACTTGAACATGGGTCATTCTTAGGAAAACGTTTGTTACTGAGCATTAAAAAGGCATCAAATAGATTTAAACTGAAACATTTTATACTGTTATCCATAGTTCATATTTCACCTCTTTTAAGATTTATATGGGGCGATCCATAAATGATGTCACACTTTTTTTCAATATTTTTTATACCCCTCCTCCTCTTTGTCACAAAATGTCCCACTTCACCATACCCCCTCCCCTCCCCTTGTCACATGTCACGCTATATTACGTAAACATACACTTTCAATTCAGAAATAAAGCACTAAGTTATAGATCATATTTCATATTTTATATTTGAACATTAACTATGTGTTTTAATGACATTTGTGAGAATAACAATAAAAATATACTTATTTTGTATGAAATATGATTAAGGTTTACAACAAAAAACCTAATTAATGTACAAAAGTAATAAAATATTAGTATGAAAGAGCAATTGATAACAGTAGTATTTTAGAATTTGAAATGGAGTTTAATATATTTGGTTTTTAAATCTTATATTTAATTTATGAATATTTGAAACAGATTGATTTTGAAGAAGAAGCTTCAATATTAGTTTTACTTAAATTGAATTGCCATCACATTTCATTTGTCACATTAATATGAACATTTATAAAATTATATATTAAATCATAAAATGGAAATTACTCTGAATTATTTACTATTACGACTCTTCCTCCATTGGAAAAGGTATATGCTCTTGCTCATCCATAGAGTTTGCAGGCATTTTGACATCACTCTCATCATCATGGATTGTAAGCCCTCTAATGTTTAACTAAATGTGTGATGTCACACATCTTCTTACCCCCTCTCACCCCCTTGTCACAAACTGTCGCAATTTCACGAACCCCCCTCCCCTCCAAGCGTGACATCATTTCTGGATGGCCCCTATAGATATTCGTAAAGTCTTTTCATAAATTGGTGGTCACTTTGTTCTGTAAGGATGTATGCGATAATTTCCTGAATAACACTAAGTTATCCAACCCGGTTTCCCGTGTTACGGAATATAGGAGAAAAACATTTTTTTTTTAAATTATTTTGAACAACTCAATGGTTCTTTACATCTAATATAAAGATTAGACACTAACAACACCTAAAATCATTTTTATATGAAAAATATCAAAAATATATTCAAATATAGTGTTGATATTTATTAAAAGAGACACCTCTGCATTAGCCCCATGCCAAGAGTTAATAGCCATAGAAATCGCCAAAGATTTTGTTATATACAGAAACCATTTTGATTCTGTTAATTTGAACTTTTTAAGCACATAGTTCTATTGATGTCTGTTAAATTTGTGTTTCATTTGCATTATTTTATTTATTTATAGATAAAATTTTATGTTCATTATGAAATACTGGCTGGGAACAAATGCTAAATTATTTATATTGTTTTAAATGCAAACGGGGATTTCATAAAAAATTAAAAATATATTTATAATATATTTTTATAAGTTATATACATTGAAAGATTTTCAAGATAGATAAAATTTCATATTTATATTTTCGAAAATAAATATTTTATTTTTTGTTGAACATCCACCGTATAAATATGAATGTATATCTCGACTATCTTTTAAATAAAAAAAAACAGTAAAAACATTTCATAAATTTAAAAAAAGTACAATTTTGTGCCTCGAAACATTTTATTTTAGACACTCAATGCCATGATCACCTGAAAATTTTATTTAGCGTTAAAGTTACTAGTATTTTAAGAACAACAATGTTCAATTTTTAAAACTGTGTTATACTACTTGACTGTTAAAAAACGTGAAAACTATATTATCAAAACATTTTCTCTAAGATTTACGGTTAAGATAACTATAACAGGGTTCCCACTGGTCCTTTAATTTGTTTATGCACCAATATTTCCAGTTTGCATTATTTACTTTGTTTAATTACATTAATTTAATGAGTAAATAAGGCAAATGTTGCGTTTTCAGATAGTAGTACTCAAACTCAATGATACGGAACCATGTTTTAAGTTATTGATGTATATTTACCCGATGTATAGGAACTATAATAAACTGTTGAAGTTGTAATAAAGTACTATACACGAA
Source organism: Maratus speciosus (assembly GCA_963932465.1). Classification (NCBI taxonomy): domain Eukaryota; kingdom Metazoa; phylum Arthropoda; class Arachnida; order Araneae; family Salticidae; genus Maratus; species Maratus speciosus. The sequence goes on along the minus strand of OZ010791.1, from coordinate 316,282,134 downwards.
AAAATAAATTTCGACAAAATAGAAATCAAGCTTTCCTTTGTGCTAATTTATTATTTATATTCTGCTTTTAAGGATATGTTCAAAATGTTAAAATGTGGTACTAAATTTTCTCAGAATTATAAATATTTAATTATTAAACATTAAAAATATTTTTATCATTAAAAAAATCTGTTTATTTTGAAACTTCTCTTTACCTTGAATTATTTTAATTTATCCGATTTCTCTGAATTTTCACATATTCATATATTTATTTATTCTTTGTAAGCATTTAGAAAATGCAATAACCGCTATTATTCAACTAAAACGAAATACAAATATGTATAATAAGTAGGATTTACAATATGTTTGATTTGTCTCGCTAAATACATCCTTTTTCATTCAGAAACAAGGAAAGCCTTTGAGAATTCGAAAAACATTTCAGTTTTTATTATTTACGTTTGCCTTTATTTAAAAATAAATTTAAAAATGTTTTCAAATGATATAAAAGTCAAGCATTTATTTATCACCATTTAAAGGAAAAATAATAATACAGTGGTGGTCAGAACTATAAGAACAATTGAAAATTGCACAGAAAAAATTTAGTTCTGAACTAAATAAAGTGAAATTTATACATAAAATGCTTTTTTATGCTAGAAATCATTGTAGAATGCAAAACATTGGAAAATGCAAAATATGAATGTTTTGCCGTAATTAACAAAATATGCCATTGTAAAAATTGGACAAAATTATAAGGACAATGAATGTTTTTGCCTGAAACACACTAATAATTAATAATCTCTCCCTTCTGCTCAATCACTTTGATCAGTCTTGACGTCATGGAGTTTGACAGTTCCTTAAGAATGTTCTTGGAAATTTTTGACCAGGCTTTTTCGATGGAAGACATGAGCTCTTGCTTGTTTTCATATTGTATACCATTTTTGCGTACTTCGTGTGCCAGAATGTCCCACAGATTTCCCATTGGATTCAGATCAGGGCTTCTGGCCGGCCAATGAAGTAGTTTCACGAAATTAGCATCCAACCACGATTTTGAAGTTTGGGAAACATGTACTGAGGCATTGTCCTGCTGGAAAAGGTAGTCTCTACTCGTTATTAACGGTGTTTCCGGTAAAGGATTATCGCCCAATACATCAACATAACTCTCAGAATACATTCTACCCTGCACAAAGCTATTGGAGTAGTTCCACCAGTTGCGAAACCTCCCCAGACCATTACTGAGCCACATTCAAATACACGCTTTGAGAAAATTTCTTTTTCTCTACAGAGATCATACCAGAAGTAGCGAAAACCATCTGGGCCATCCAAATTAAACTTATTCCCATCTGAAAAGACAACATCATCCCACTTTTTTCCCATAGTAATGCATTTTTTGGCAAAATCCATCCTCAGTCTCTTATGAACTTTTGTAAGAGGCGGTAATGACATATGTTTACCATAGCGAACCTTTTTTTTCTTTTTGTAAAACACGTCGAACAGTTCGAGCACTGATTATAAGTTCAATTCACGTTTTATTTCTGTTGACATTTGTTTTTTGGAGCAAGTTCGCCTTATTATCATTTTCTCCCATACAGAAACTAAAGATGGCCTACCTGTATGTCTTTGCCGTCCATATTTACCGAGATTTTTAAGATAATTGTAAATAACCGTTCTTGATCTATTAAGCTTTGTCGCAATTTGGCGTACAGAAAGTCCTGCACTTTTAAATGCATCCATTTTCCATTTCTCAAACTTCGAAAGCTTTGTACCTAGCGGCATGACAGGAAAACAGAATATGACGATCCCAAATGCTTACTACGCATTTATATCGTCGCTGAGTTCCGTGTGCAGAGCAAAAAATATGCAAATTTTACTTTTTAGAACACACAAATACAGTTGTTCTTATAATTTTGTCCATATCAGATGGCTGTATAAATCCATAATACATTTTATGAATATAAATTTTCCACATGTTTCCATAAAATCTTATCAAAATATTCTTCATTTTTCTTTTAGTTTCGATCCATTAAATTTGCATAGGTTTCCGGCCAAATGTAGCCAAGATTTGGCGATTTTTGCCTTGTCCTTATAATTTTGACCACCACTGTATTAACAAGGAGCTTTAAACTAAAAATTACTTTTTGCCAGGGAATACAGTAAATATGATTTTTTTTTTTTTCAAACAAACATGGGACAAAATCAACATGGTACAGAAAATTTCAGAATCACATGCCGAAAACAATTTTTTTTAACTTTATTTAATTTTTTATAAAAAATAAATTCTTAAATTATAAGCTTATGCTCGTAAATAGTTAACACTTCACATTACCAGATTACCATTAGTTAGCTTATTTTTATAATATGCGAAAAAAATATCATATGAAAGGTATAATGTATCATTATACATGATGCCCATAAAAGGATGTTCCAGTTATAAAGTTTAATTGTACCATCTGTAAGCGTTGTAAAGTGTTGGTTCAAGGTCACAAATAAAGAGTAATTTGAATAGTTTTACATAAGAGCATGCGCGAGTACTGCTTTTTTAGCTCACAGTCTGTCAAAGCCTGAGAACTTATGTGCCCGCCGTTTCTGTATGTACGTACGTACGTTTGTACGTAACGCGATAACTCTTGATAGAAATATCTGATTTGCTTAAAAAAATTGATGTAGGTTCATTCTGATAAGGCACTTCCCTGATTAGTTTTGGGGTTCATTGGTTAAGGATAAAGGGGTAAAAGGGGGCTAGTCCCACCCCCCTCTTAATTTAGATAAATTGGTTTTTCATGCAGAAATATTCGATCTGCTCCAAATTTAGTATACCAGTTTATTATATTAAGCAGCTTCCCTGATTAGATCTGGAAGTTCATTACTTAAGTATAAAGAGGGAAACTGGGGCTACCCCCCTACCCCCTTAATTTAGATAAATGGGTTTTTCATGCAGAAAAATTCGATTTGCTCCAAATTTGGTATACCGGTTTATTATGTTAAGGAGCTTCCCTGATTAGATTCGAAGGTTCATTAGTTAAAAAAGGGAGGAAAAGAGGCTAGACCCCCACCCTTTTAGATAAATGGGTTTTTCATGCAGAGTTACTCGATTTGCTCCAAATTTCGAATACCGGTTTATTATGTTAAGGACCTGCCTTGATATTAGACTTGGAGGCTTATTGGTTAAGTATAAAGGGGGGCGGGTGTTAGTCCCCCCCTTAATTTAGATAAATCGGTTTTTCACTCATAATTATTCGATTTGCATCCAATTTGATATAGCAGTTTATTCCGATATGGCGCTTCCTTCATTTGATTTGGAGGTACATTGGTTAAGTATAAAAGGAGGAAAGGGGGCAAATCCCCTCCCCTTAATTTAGATAAATGGGTTTTTATGCAGAATTATCCGATTTACTTTAATTTTTTTTCTATGTTCATTCTGATAAGGAACTTTTCTGATTCGATTTGAAGGTTCATTGTTTCAGCATAAAGGGAGAAATGGTGGAGCTAATATCCCCCTTAATATAGCAAAATGATTTTTTCATGCAGAATTATCTGATTTGTTTCAAATTTGGTATACCAGTTTATTATATCAAGGAGCTTCCCTGGTCAGATTTGGAGTTTCTTTGGTTAAGTATAAAGGGGGGAAATGAGGCTAATCCCCCTTCATTTATTTTTCGAGGGGCATTATTCTTTGAAATAAGAGTATAATATATAAATAGTGTGAATAGCCTGTGAACTCATTGCCATCCGTTTAACTGTGCACTTTTTTTTTACTTATTAGTTGCTTGGAGTGCCGCATACGCGAAATGGCGACTCCTGAGAGGAAGGTTTTATTGCCTGGCTGAAGATTTAAAAGCCGTTAGAGAGATTCGAATTTTTTCTTTGTGCTTTTATTAAAGATCGTGTCTACGTTCCGCCGCTGCCTAATGATTTGCCAGAGTTGAGACACTGATTTAAAGAGGCTATTGCATTCATTACTCCGTGCTTTTTATACGAAGTGTGGGAAGAATAAGACTTTAGGTCGGATGTGTGCCGCATAACTAAAGGTTGAACATTTGTAAGAAAAACTAGATTACCTTCAATTTGCTGTATGAATTGTTGTGAATAGTCTAAATTAAACTGATATATTATACCATAGAAACTGGGACATTCTTTTATGGATACACTGTATATTAATAAGAAAGATGTGTAGTTGAAAGATGTGTTGTTGAGTGCATTACAAATAATTTGTTGGCTTTAAAGATAATCCATTTATTTGCCATGAATATCATTTTGCTAGAAAAAAGATTACGTACAAATACAAAAGTACACTTTTTATTTCGTAATGATTTTTATTTATTTACGAATTCGCCATTCCGCTTTTGTCATTTACATTTCTTCGTTAATATATACATATACAGTCGGACCTCGTTATCGCGACACCTGGTTTTTACGTCACTCCGCTTATCACATCAGTTTTTCAAAGTGCCGATTTTCTGTTTATGATTTCAATGTAAATAAACTCCGTATTTTACGTCGTTGAATAATTTTCAACTCCGGATACCTCGACGGTTTAGAAAAATTGTGCAGTTTTCATAATTCATTTTATAATGCACGGAAATTAAGCGGTAAGAAATGTCTTAGCCAAACTTTTCACAAAAGTGTCTAAAATACCCATTGGGATAAATGAGAAATTTTATTTCAATCCTTTATCTGGATAAATAAACCCACACACTATGAATGACTCAGATAAGCTCCAGATAGACGTATCAGTCTACTCGCGGTTTTTTTTGTTCTGGTCAGGTGGTGCTTTCTTGTGGCTACACTGCGTTTTTCATAAGACTAAAATCGAAGCATTGCATTGCATCGAAACGATGAGAAATTATCTAACATCCATTTCTGAAATAACGAATATTGATTACAATTCACTGTATACTATTGAAAACAGAATTGTAGGAAACACATCTAGGAATAATCAAACCATAATTCACCAATATTTCATGTAAAAATAAAAAAACAATTGATCATATATCTGATTTTTGTACTTTTCAATTTTGTTTTTGTGTTTATTTTGTTTAATAATGATGTTTTATTACTTAAATCTTGCAAGAACAGTTATGAATTTAAAACTGTCTTAAATTAATTAAAAATACAGCTTTTTACATACTTATTTTTTTCCAACTCCGGTTACCGCAACACTCCGCTTATGACGATGATTATGATCCACTTTTTTCTGGTCATTAGAGTGTCAGAATAACGAGGTTCGACTTTATATATATATATATTTATTTATTTATTTTCCCTCACTCTCCCTACACACAAACATATATTCATACATACAGGGTGCAAAGGAAAGTCCCTTTAACCTGAAAATACTTGCGAACAGAGAGAGCTACAGCTATGCAAGTGGGGTAACGGTAGGGGAGACTAGGGAGGGTTGACCATACGGGAGGCTTAACCCACCCATCAGTTTTCATATTTAAAAGAATTTCAGAGTTTTATCAATAAGTGTCAACCAAAGCTACTGGAATGTTCAATCAACAGTCCCTGTTTCATACAGATAATCGAAATAAGTGTGGAAAAATTAATTGTAAGGCGTTTTCAACGTAAATATTGTGTTTTTTAGAAATATTTTGTAAGCTTTTTTCAGATAAAATACAGCATAGAAATTTAAGCAAGTAGGTTTTATGTAATGCAGAAATACAGAGCTTTCATTCCAGGCATAAATAATGTACAGTAAGTTAGGCTAAAGATAGCAATGTGCTATTCTGTAGAAAATGGCAATGTGGGGAGGCTTGATCCTGTCAATGTGAGGGAGGGTTGGACAGATGTTCAAGGCTCTTTTAACACATTCACGACGGGAAACGAGAATTCTCGTTTTCATTCAAAAAACATCACTGATTAAGGGCGTGGCTTCTACCTAAAAGAAAATGCATTTTATTATGTTGTCCTTATTTTTTTAGATTGTAAGACATTTTATCTTAAATTCGTGCATTGAGAAATATTTTCCGATATATAAACTTGGGAAACCTATCTAGAACACCAATTTACAAAAGACTTTCAGAATAGGAGGGACTTCAACTGTTTTAAAATTCAGATTTGATAAAATCTGCCCGTCGGCAATGTGTTAATTAAGGGGGTTTTGAAATCTTTTTATTATATATTGTGCATAATGAAAGATTAATGATTATATATAAAAATGAATATAAATTTATTCTGCAAAGCTACAGTAAAATGGGGTGAGGGAAAAGAAACGTTTAAAACTGTTTAAAGAAAGACGTGAAAAATTGCTGTAGTATGCACTGCACGAAAAACATTATTGAAATATAAATAGGAAAATTGATAGGAACTATTTTACACTTAAATATTACTTGCAGTAGTCAAATAGAAACAGGGGAAAAGGCTAGAAAGCACTAGAAATTACGAAAGCAGCAGTCTTAACCGTTTCAGGGGCAGTAGTATGTTTACGAAATGACTTAATTTTAATTTCCAAACGCCACAATGGCACCAGAATTTTGCTAAAATCTTTTTCCATTTAATATGTATGTGAAATGTAGCCTTTTTCATATTTCCAAATAAATTTGTTCGTATATTCCGGTGCCAGTCATTTATTTCAACATTTTAGTACTGAAAATACTTTGCCCCTGAAAGCGTTAAAAGATGTTAATGATAAGTTATATACTCATTCGGCTTCAAAAGACCACAGCATTGATAGAAAAACTTTAGGAATGTATGTACACAAATTTCGAAATGATGAATAGAGTGAGATGAAGTCAAACTATGTGACAACTAGAGTTTTCAGGTCGAATGTCACAAAGAGTAGGACAAAGAGACAAAAAAGAGGAGGTGTGGCTACTAAATCCAGAGATTATAATGCATGAAACACTATTAAAACGGAACTTGTCTGTAGCGGAATACTGTCTTAAATGTTAAAATTTTATCTTCCCTGCTCTACAATTACACCTGCTCAGTCAAAATCCTCTTTTAAACAAAAAGTTTTTCCTCTGACATGCGATTGCGCCTAAACAGGTTTGTTTACGCAGCATATTTTCAAAAATATTTTTGTATAATAATTAAAGCATGTAGCATAAAGTTATTTTGATTTTTTTAAACTGATTTTATTTCTCTTCACAAATATTTCAATATAAAACAAAGTGGGTCAAGCCTCCCGTATGTGGAGAGCCTTGAGCCATTATTTTCTCATGATCAAAATCAATATTTTTTTCGAATTTCTTATATATTACACTTATGTAACAATTTTATTTTGATAACTGATTGTATAAAGAATAAAATGATATATAAAACTTTATTCTACTTTCAGTATTTAAAGAATAAAAAATCTTTTTGTAAAAAGTGGGTCAACCCTCCCATGTCTCCCCTATAGTAAACCGACTATGCCCGACCTAATGCAAATGACAGCAGCGTTCCTAGTGGCAAAATTTGGAAGATAGTCATTGCAAATCGAAAACGAAAAGAGATAGAGCAAAATTTGCAATTAGAAAGTTTTAGAGCATCAATTAAATAGTACGAAACGACATTTGGTTTACATGGATAAGATAAATCGTCGCCTGTATAATAAAAAATGTTCGAAATCGATGCACTCCATTTTGTGTAAACGTTTGAATGGAATAAGCAGAAGTATGAAGAAATACGCACAATTTATGACATAAATACGTACTTATTTCAATACATTTTAATAACAATACACAAAAAAATAAAAAAAGACTAACTGTCTCACAGTGATAAAAAGTTAATATTCAGTATGTTCGAAATGTTTGCTATTCCTCACGATACACGTTTGTATTCGTGAGAGTAATTCTGCATGCACATTTCTCAGCATGAAACGTCTATTGCAAGCCTCTTCAATACGACGACATAGATTTACCTCTTTCAAGGGTGTTGTCTAGACGATCTAGCCACCTAATTCGAATTCCAAAACTTGCAATGACACCAAGAATATTTAAATAAAATTTGGCTTTTGTGATGAAAGTGTAAATTAGCGGGTTTTTATTTTCTATGAAATTCGTTTGAATATTCTTGTGTCAGTCAATTATTTCATCAGTTTACGAACAAAATTCTTCTGCCCCTGAAAAGGTTAATCTAAAATTTTAAATGCATTGGAAATTAAATTTTTACAGACATTACAGCGCAGTACAACTTCACAATCTGCAACTGTGCACTGCTACATTTCCGGAATGTGAGTATAAAAAGTAGAATCGTCACTCATTGATTTCGGGCATTTTTGAGTATACAGGCGACGATTTATCTTATACGTGTGAACCAAATGTCGTTTCGTACTAATTTATTGATGCTCTAAAATTTGGTAATTGGAAATTTTGCTCTACCTCTTTTCGTTTTCGATTTGCAATAGCTATCTTCCAAATTTCGCTACTAGGGGGCGCTGCTGTCGTTTGTATCAGGTCGGCCGTAGTCGATTTACTATACCGTTACCTCAGTTGCATAGCTGTAGCTCTCTTCGTTCGCAAGTATTTTCAGTTTAAAGGGACTTTCCTTTGCACCCTGTATAGAGAAGGAAGCACACAAAAGTACATCCAGTTAATTAAATATATGTTTAATTTTAGAAGAAAAAAATTCTCACAAATAACGTAAATAAAATCTAACAAAAACATAACTGTGAAAAAAAAAGGGAGGGGGGGGGGGAAATGCCAAGAAAAAAAGTGATATTTAATTGGGTGCCAAATTGAAATAAAATTCACTAGGAGGGATGCTAGAGTGATAACCAAAGACGAGCGGTGTGTATCTGTGTGTTTATTGGTTTATCAAATTTTTAACGTCAGTCATTTGTTTATAATAATTACTGTATTAATTTTTTTATAATGTCATTGTTAATAATATTAACATAATCATTTTATTAAGACGTGAAAATGATAGGCACCACATTTATCAAAACTTGTCAAGTTCTAGATTTATTATTAATATAATATCAATAATTTTTTTTTAAACAATTTAAACAATGCTATAATACTTCAGTAGATAAGTTTGAGTTAATTTTATTTGAACTTGGCGCCCACTTAAATATCACTTCTTTTCTTGACATTTTTTTTACAGAACTTGGCTCCCTTTTTTCAGAATTATGTTTTTGTTAGATATCATTACTTTTTGTACAGTTACAATATTCTTAGAATCTTTACTTAATTGTTTTTAATGTATTTACAAGCGACTACTTTATTCACCAGGCACGATTCCATTTAATTTAAATTTCCTACAACAAAATATCTGGCATACATTTTTGAATATTACTCTTTAAATTCTGGCCGATAGATTTTGGGCTTAGGCTTGGGATGGACTTAGGCGACCAGTCTCTCAATTTGGATCATTTTTGACAAATTTTTCAAATTAAAATAAAACATGAGATTTTCAAAAAGAAATTGTTTAAAGATTTTTTTCGTTAGTAGGTAAATAGATTGACCACGTGGAGTGATATTTTGCAGATTATTTCAAAAATGAAGTGAGTTGCACATGAAAATACGTGAAGCGGTCCAAATTCGGCTGCTCTCCACTATATACCAATTTCCTTTGCATAACGCAATGTTATACGGATGCTGTTAAAATTTTCGATTATTTCTTTTACAAAATTTGTGTGATATCTTTGCATTATTTTTGTAAAATTGCTGATTTAGATAAAAGGGATAAACGTCATCCCAGGGAAACGTTAGTTTCAAAAGATGTATTTAAAATAAGTAGGTACTCAACTATTATATGCAATTTTTTTTCGTATAATTATATTTAGATTTTTGCACTACTCTTATGCATTTTAACTGGAACGTAAAAAAGACCAAGTCGGAACTGTATGTCAAACGTAGCAAATGAGGTGCATTTGTACTTAAGTAGTTTTATAAATATTCAGGTACAATAGCTGTTGGACTTTTATGCAACAATGCATGAATAAAAAAAATTATGAAGATCATATGTATGAAATTCCGTAATAAGGAGATAATGTCATTGCATTTTAAATTTACGTAATCACCATGGCAGCCTAGAATCATTACCTATCATGGAATGTCATTGAATTAATTACGTATTATAAGATTTAATAGAATGAAGAAAACTTTTATTGATACCTTTTAAAGTCTTGATTCGATTTCCATAATATTCGAAATGACCCGACAAAATTCCGCAACGTTTTTACTTAATAAATTTAAAACCATCCATATGAAATACATATAATTTGACAGTTTTGAATACAATTTAATACTTTAAAAATATATATATAAAGTCACAGTTTTCATTTTCCTTTTTTTAAAGTATAATTTAATTTTTTTTTTTAAATGTCGAAGCTAATTTAATAAAAAATATTCGCCTATTAGAAAACGATTAAAGCAGAATTACAAAGTTTTACTTTATTTTGACAATGCAGACATTTTCGACATTTTCTAAAATGGAAAAAATACTTTTACTACTGTGATCATACCCAGCAAACACAGAGCATACCGGAAAGCAATCGGCCAACAGCCGCTTGCCACTACCAGCGGATTAGGCACGATACCTGCTGCCGCTACCGGTTCCGTGTTAAGCCGGTCCGGTATCGGCAGTACACTATGCCGAAAGCACCCCGACAGTTTACCATACGAATGCCGACCGCAGCCCGATATCAATATAAATTTGAAAAGAAAAAAAAACCGTTTTGATAATGCTATCTATGAGCCATCTTGGTATGTATATTTGTTAATATTTCAAAGGAACATATGGACTGGAAGAGGCTGGGTTCGGTCTGACACACCCAAGCACACAAGGTAAACGCCTTAACCACTCGGCGCTGACCCTTGTTGAGGAGATTATTCTATGTGGTAATAAGGAGAAAGGCATTTCGATAAGTGATAGTTTGTCGTTGTAGGTAAATGGTAGAATTGAAAATGGGAATTTGGAAATGTTTTAAGTTTTTTTTTTTTTTTTTTTTTTTTTCAATTGTTCTATTTTTGTGTATTTAAAAGTTAATTTGATATTTAAATGAATGAAATAAATATTTTAGAGAATTCGTTAAAGCAAACGAATTGGTTTTTCTTATAAATTTAAGAATCAATAAATATTTAATAAAATAAATTATTTTTAGAGGTTTTGTTAAGAAAATAAAAATTTTCTTATTGGGAATTATTATGAAATTGCATGCGTTGCGTTAATTTATAAAATATATATTTTTAACATGGAAAAACTTATTTTAATAGATAATAAGTTGGTAACCTAATAACTTTTAATTAGAATAAGAATTCTTTTTATGTTTTGAAGTAGAACATATTTCCAATTATTATGTTGCAATATTAACTTGTTACTTATCAATATTTTTTAATTTTAAAATAAAATAAAAATATTAATTTATGTATATATTTTCTTTTGGTGGATAATTTTTTAAATGGGTATATTTCTGAATCTTGCTTATAAATTTAAGAATGCTTAAGTATTTAGTAAAATGAGTTAATTTTAGAAGATTTTCTGTTAATACATTTTTTTTTTTTGGAATTATAATGTAATTAGATGTGTTAATTTAAGAAATATATATTTGTAAAAGAGAAAAACTAATTTTAATAAAAAAATAAGTTGATAATTAGTCACTTTTAATAAGAATAAAATTTCATATTATGTCATTTGATGATTTAATGTAGAATATATTTTTAATGACTATTTAGCAATTTTAATTCTTTTACTTATCAATATTTTTTAATCTTAAAATAAAATATAAATATCAATTTATCTTTTTTTTTTTTTTTTTTTTTTTTTTTTTCCTTGTAAATAATTTTTTAGAAGTGGGAGATTTCTGAATCTTTATTTTAAATTTTAATGCTAAAAAGATGGATAATTTTTTGATATTTTATAATTTGTAAAATAATTAAAAAAACTTTTTAATAATTTGAATTTTAAATAAAATAAGAAACTTAGCTATTTCTTTTAAAATGAATATATAATTAGAAAATAAGCTGAATTAACTTATGAAGTTTTTTCTTTCTATGTTTAAGTTTATATTGAATAATAATTTTAAGGAGCGATTTGAAAAAAATTCAAATAATTGTAAGTCCTTTTTAAAATGAATTCAAAAACAATTTTAGAAAATAAATAAATATATGCTATTTTCGACAATTTTTCTGTTTATCACTGTAAGAATTTTTTATGAAATATATGAATTCTTATCAAAACTCAAACTCACACAAAATTAAGAAAAAGAAAAAAAATGTCGGCTAAGACTAAAAATTCCGAATACGAACCGATTTTTGTAAATCTAATCGGGCTACTATCAAAAATCACATATCGGTCCTGCGTCACTTGCCGGTTTAAGTGTAACCATAAGGAGACCGATTACGGTATCCGGCAGTTGAAAAAGCAGATTCTTAAGTTTCAGTTGCCGACATGCTGTCGACACTTAACCGACACTGTGTGCCGAAAGGTATGTGTTTGCTGGGTAGCTTTTTAAACACTACTATCCTTGTGTGAAATTTGTAATGCATGGTAAAGGTTTTGTTTCAACCTAATTTGCAATTCAAACAGCATGGTTTTGTCGATGTTAATCTCCATTTATACAGGATATAATGTCCATATTTCAGGAAAATATATACTTCCTACCGTATATACTTATAAATCAGATAAAAACGGCATTGTTTGAAAAAAGGATACAGACATGGGGAAATTGAGTGATAATCTAAAAAAATAAAATCAAAATGGTATTTGGTATTGCATGAGAGCTGATTTCCCAAGAAAAATTCTCTATAGGGTCAGGTGGGGTAATTATGACCAGGGTGTAATTATGACCGCCGTCATATTGGACGAAACTGTGTATGGTAAAATGCTGTTTCAAGCTTAGATATTAACCTCATAATGTATATTTCATCTTAGATATTCTTTATTATTAGTCTGAAGCCTTTTTGTTATCCGAATAGCAATTTGAAACTAAGTCTATAAAATTTTTGATAAACGGATTTGTCACTTTGGAATTCAAAGTGGTCACAATTACAATAAACAAATGTGTATTGGCAAGTATAAAGATAAGATATAGTGGTCATAATTTCTCCACTAGTGGTCTTAATTACCCCAAACTTATGTGATTGTGAGTTTTTGGTGGGATAATTATAACCACCCTTTTAAATTAAAAAAAAACAGCTATGAGAATTAAAGCTTTTAAAAGATGTTCTTAAAGGATCAAAGTTACTTCCTTTATATTAAAAACACCACTTTTCCCAATAGAAATAAGAAAAAAAAATAACAATGTTGAAAATGTAAAAAGTGGTCATAATTACCCCTCCTGACTATATCTACCAATTCCAATTGAATAACGCGATGTGATGCGCTTAATTTAAAAATTTTCAATTTTTTGTTTCGAATAAATTTGCTATAAATTGTTTGTGATATATTTGCATTAGTTTTTGTAAAATCCCTGATTTAGATAAAAAGTGATATATTTCTTCCTAGGAAAACGCTAGCATCGAAAGCTATATTTGAAAATAAATATGCATTTAACTATTATATGCGTATTTTTATTTTTTTTTTTGTATAAATATATGGAGAATTTTGCATTATTCATAATGCATTTTAATTGAAGCGTAAAACAGAAAAATAGAATGTTAAGCATAACAAAATTTTTATATTAATATACAATAAAAATTCAATTATCCATTATCTATGGAAACTTTTCTGTGATGGATAAGTAAATAGACGGATATTAAAATATTGGTCACACTGATGTGATACACAAACAAAGAAAAAAACATTTTTAATAACCGCATAAAATTAAGAAATGCGCAGGTTCTTTGGAAATATTTTTTTCTTGTATCAAGAGGTGCGAAGAAGATGTGCAACAACTTTGAGGGCAGAAGCGTTACTGTCAATCCTGCCTTCAAAGTGGTAGCATGCCTTCTTTGTTGTGCGATGACTGAAAAATTCCTGCGAAAGACCTTGCACGTTTCTTAATTTATGGTGTTTTTAAGAAGCTTTTTGACTTTATAATCGACGAATAACACAAACTATAGTATAGACGAAATCCAAGATTAGAATTAGTGACTGATTATACTATCATAAATACATAGTTGACAAACTAGGGGATAATACATAGTAAAAAAAAAGTCCTTCCGGCCAGTGCCGGAGGAAGAGGTAGCTTTCATATTCCTTATTTTAAAAAATCCAACTTATATCATTCAAACACACGAAGCTCAATTTAGTGGAAACCGAATATAGGAGATTCAATACTAATTTTTATCAATATAATGAATGAGAATTTCGCGAAATTAGTCAGCTTTATCCAAGCTGCTTTTCTTTAAAGTAACTTATATTTGGCTGACAAATTCGGCGATTTCTTAAAGTGCGTGCCATTTTAAGACAACATGGTAGATGAGGCTAACCAGTGAAATTGGTCGAGACCTTAGTAATTGCTGTGCACATGCTCACTCACATCGGAATCGGTTGATATACACAAGTGCTGTCGCATGCAAAAAATCAGATTTTTCAAAATGTCACCCACAATAGAAATTGAAACTGCTATATCTGAGTCATTTTTTAAGGTAAAGACAAACAAAAAATGCTCCTGAATCCTTATATCAAGGTCAAATACTTAAGAAAGAAACCTTTTTCAATTTCTAATTTTTTTGCACCTCACTTTAAATATATATATATTTATTTAATTTAATGGCCGCCATTTTGAAACAAGATGGCTGATGAATCTGGCCAGCGAACTTGGTCGAGGTATTGATGTATACTATCCACATGCCTTCTTACATCGAAATAGGCGAATACGTGTGTTATCGCGTGACAAATACAAGATCGTTTCAAAATGTTAGCCATGCTAGAAATTCAAAGTGCTATAATTCAACCATTTTTCACGATATAAACAAAAGAACAAATTTTTAGAAATAAAAACTACTCCGGAATCTTTGTATCAAGGTCAAACACATAAAAAAAATATTTTTCATTTTCGAATTTTTTAATACCTCATTTTAAATTTAAATTTTTTTTTTTTTTAAATGGCAACCCTTTTAAAACAAGATGGTGAATGAAGCTGGCCAACGAACTCGGTCGAGACATAGGTGTGTACTATGTACAGACCAAGTTACATCCAAATCGGTTCATAAATACGCCTATTATCGCGTCACAAAAATCAGGTCGTTTTAAAACGTCAGCCACAATAGAAATTCAAAATGCTATTACTCAGCCATTTGTTTAGATATAGACGAAACAAAAACTGTTCCGGAATCTTTGTATTAAGGTCAAATACATACGAAAAAAAAATCTTTTTCATTTTCCAATTTTTTGGTATCTCATTTTAATTTTTTTATTTTTAAAATTTTTTTAAATGGCCGCCATTTTGAAAAAAGATGGCGGATGAATCTGGCCAACGAACTAGGTCGAGATATTTATATGTACTATGTACACACCAAGGTACATCCAAATCGGTTCATAAATACGCCTGTTATTACGTGACAAAAATCAGGACGTTTCAAAATGTCAGCCACGCTAGAAATTCAAAATGCTATAACTCAGCCATTTCTTAAGATATAGACGAAACAAAAACTGCTCCCGAATCTTTTTATCAAGGGCAAACACATAAGAAGAAAATATTTTTTCAATTTTCAATTTTCAATTTTTTGGTACCACATTTCCAATTTAAATGTTTCTTAAACATTTAAATGGCCGCCATTTTTAAACAAGATGGCAGATGAAGCTGACCAACGAACCCGGTCTAGACATTGGTATGTACTATGTATAAGCGAAGTTACATCCATTCGTTCATAAATACGACTTTTATCGCGTGACAAAATTCAGGACGTTTCAAAATGTCAGCCACGCTAGAAATTCAAAATGCTGCAACTCAGCCATTTTTTAAGATATAGACGAAATAAAAACTGCTCCGAAATCTTTGTATAAATGTCAAATACATAAGAAAAAAATATTTTTCCATTTTCAATTTTTTGGTACCACATTTCAAATTAAAAAAAATTTTAAAAATTTTAAATGGCCGCTTTTTGATACAAAATGGCGGATGAAGCTGGCCAATAAACTCGGTCGAGACATTGGTATGTAATATGTGCACACCGAATTACATCGAAATCGGTTCATAAATATGCCTTTAATCGCGTGACAAAATTCAGGACGTTTCAAAATGTCAGCCACGCTAGAAATTCAAAATGCTATAACTCAGCCATTTTTTAAGATATAGACGAAAAAAAAACTGCTCCGGAATCTTTGTATAAATGTCAAATACATAAGAAAAAAATATTTTTCCATTTTTAATTTTTTGGTACCACATTTTAAATTTTAAATTTTTTTAAAAATTTTAAATGGCCGCCATTTTGAAACAAAACGGCGGATGAAGATGACCAACGAACTCGGTCGAGACATTGGCATGTACTATGTACACACCGAATTACATCGAAATCGGTTCATAATTACGAGAGTTACAGTGTGACATAGGTCATATATATATATATATATATATATATATATATATATATATATAAATTTTGAACGGAGGGTGGTTTCGGGGTCTGGGGTTCATGATTGATGAAAATATACGAAAATTTTTTGAAATCGCTTTCCTCCGAACGGCTGCAATAGGTAGCTTTTTGTAACGAAAGCTACCTAATAGTGAAATATCCTTCTTTTATACATGTGTCCGGAAATACTCAAACGCTTGACAAACGTCAAGCGTTTATTAGAATATTATAAAACTCACTTTAATATTATTAAAACTCACACTTGGTTAATAAATTACATCTGATTTTTGCAACCTAAATTCCTAGTTTGTTCATAAAGATGGTGGATGTATACTTTTTTCTGATTACAAGGCTTTTATTTGCAATATGTCAGCATCCTTTATGTATTTAAAGAAAATTAGAGCTTGTGAGAGTATTGTGAGTTATGTATGTAACAGGTGTGACCCAGTTTTGTTAAGTAATGAAACTTCTTTTGTAAATGAAAGCGGAAATATGTCTTTTAAAAAGCTTTACTTTTACAAGACAATATGACTACCTTGAGTTACATGATCATCAAACATAAAAGAATAACGTGATTAAATATTTCGTTTCAGTATATGTTGCATCATTTTACATTAATTTTTTTTTCATATGTTAAACCTATTCAATAGTTTTTCACAGATCAAAATAAAGAGAATTTAAGAAATATAAAAGAAATGAGATTAAGTATTAAAAACAACCTTCAATAAGATCACTTTGAAACGAAAACAAGAGAGGAGAATCGTTTGATACACATTGATTATATGACACTTTTTAACATTAAGCAAAAAGCGGTACGATATCTTTGCCAAGATCAATCTCTTCTCCTAACAGACAATGTATTTTTCTGATATTACAGAATGCATTTTTTTTTTTTTTTACAATAAAATACTACGCTTGCAAGAAAGCTATTTATGGTACTTATATAATAAAATTTAGTTTATTAAAAAAAATTATAATATTACAAAAAAGCATGTTAGTCAACTTCGGTAAAGTATTAAAACTATTTTTAAAGACATTTATAACAATTAAACACGTTATATGTACCAAGTAAGATACAAAATTGCGTTAAAGTTGTAAAACGTACAGTATGACTGAAAATACACTTTAACAATTAAAAGACAATTATCCGTCTTAATATTTTAATCTGTTGCATGCACACTTTTAACTTTTAAGTTTCATACACTATAGCTGTTTTATTTTATTTTTATTTATTTATTTTTTTTTTTTTTTTGCATTTTTTATAGACTAAAGTAGGGATCTTCAACACGTGTCCCGCGGGCTACGGGTTGGTCGTCGAGGTACACTGTTAAAAAGTTTTGTGTGAAATTACACAGAATCTACGGGTAATCCATTATCTTAAGTCTTATGTAAAATTACAGAGATTATGAAAACAGAGAAGTTATACAGTAAAAATACAGCAGACTCTGTAAATTAACATTGTTAAAAATACACAAGACTCTGTAAATTTATATTTAATGATAATAATGTAATTTGGTTTGTTTTTCAAAATTCATGAATCACTCAGTTTTTAGAGAACTTCAAAGAAGTTGAATTTGTCGAATAAATTTGAACTGCAGCGGCATTACACAATTTATAGCCGTCCCGGGGTTTGAACCCAAGCCTTCCAGATAGCAGAGGAGCACCTTATTGACTGGATTTTAGGTGCTGTTGTCATTGAGTACAAAGTATGTCTTTTATGATTCAGCGTGGATAAATCTATTGTGCTTTTCAAAGATTTCGCTTCAAATATATTCGTTAGAAAATTCGTAAACGGTTTATTTTAGACCGATACATAATACCTATTATTGTTTTTAATCAATTGTAATTTTTAACTAGTTTAAGTAATGCAAAAAAATGAATCTAATTAATTTTTTACAACAATAATTTTTTAGAGAATTTTTTGAAATTGTTGCATACTATTTATTTTTTAATGTACTAATATTTTTAAAAGAATTTTTTATTAAGAAATAAGAGGAAAATAAACAGAATAAATATAATTTATTATTTAAAAGTGATTTTTTACGTTTTCATTATTTCATTCATTTTGTATAATATGTTTCTAAAAGATTAATATATTTTTATGACCCCCTTTTTTATGACGCATTTACCATTGAAATAATGATAATAATAGCATTGTAATGATAATAACAGCTTTGAAATAATACTACGCAATTTACTTTTAATATTGCCAAGTTTCTGATATAGGGTGAAGGGAATACCTGCAAAGTGATTGTCGATAAAAATCCCCACTAACTCCGAGGAGATGATTTTTCCCTTTATAAATTATTCTAAGTAAAAAAAAAATATATATTTTAAACTAAATTTTCTTCTTTAAAATGTCTAATAACATTGGAAAAGAATTTTAAAAGTGTGTATTTTGAATTATAAGTTTTAACAAAGATAAGAATATCTTTAAATAAAGACATGGAAATCCCTACAGGGAATTAGATATAAGATAAGGGAAATGTCTGTTAAATGGCGATAGAGAAACTCAATCGAATGCATTTAACCGAGAACTAGTGTAAATTTACAGATAGTCTCGCTTTTTTTCTGTGTTTTTACAGAATTTTTTTTGTTTTGTATGTTTCGTGTCCCTCCATGTTATTTCGAATATTTTGAAGCAAACGTTTGGCAGAAATTGAAAGATTCTTTCTAAGTGCCATATTAAGGAAAATACATTCTTTAGAAATAAAAAAATATCGAAAAAAAGAAAAGGAACCAGTTTATTTTTTCAAAGTAGCTTTAAATCAAAAATAAGTAGATTCGCTGTTCTAATTGTGTTTTACGTACTGAGAGTAAGTAAAAAATTTATAGATACATAAATAGCAAATATAATTCAATTGTAATTGTAATAAATTAAGGATTTATATAGATTCATTCCGTAGTAACATTGCAGTATAGCAACATTTATGTAGGATATTTTTCTTTTTTTTTCAAAAACAATGAAAATATTCTCAATATTAATTAAGGGACTATTTTTCGCGTGGGGTAGTGTCACTCACAATTTGATTAATTATATTAGCGTTTGAATATTAAATACAATTCTGACTTCCAGCTAGATAGAATTGCACGGTTAGTTACAAACTGCATCACGCCTGTGAGAAAGAGGAATATGAATGAATGAATGATTGAGAAAAATATAACGAGTTTGTGAGGCTTCGAAGAAGTTTTGCCAAACTTTGAACGAATAAACAAATGTGCACACGATGATTTGTTTTTGTGAAGACATGCAACTCAAAAAGAAGAAGCTTAAAACAATATAATTATAATGGGAATTTCTAAAAAGTTATCCTGTAGCATGTTGCTTTTGTCATAAATCTTTGTTTATGTAAAACAAAGCATTTAAAATTTAGAAAGAAAAAAAAAAACAATTATAAAATTAGTTTTGAAGATAAAAATCTTTTATAACGCCGATCTCCTTATTATAACTAATTCTCTTAACTAAGGAAGAATGCATAACTATAATATTACTTATAGTTTATTAAATACATTATATACAACAGCTGCCTAACACAGCTTTCAGAACAAGTCACATTTTACAACTGCGCAGAAATATTCTGGTAACATGCGATACCTTACAAACAGATTGTGTAGTGCTGCCATCTATTAATACAGATCTCAACTATTATTGAGATATGACACCCCTCCCCTCATAGTTCAAACGAGCTGCAGGCAATCTTGTTCTATGACTTCTTCGAACTGGAGCACTTTTCTGACAGTCCTCGTCATTGTTTTTATTCAAATTTTCTTTTACAGTTTTATCTGTCGTAACATCATTTTTATTACTTACAACTGTACCTACCACAATATCTTGCGAAGGCTGAGATTGACTTGGTTCAATATTATCATCATTATTAAGCTGTTCTTTTATTTTTCGATTAATTCCCGAAAAATGGTTTTGGTTAACCGTTTCATATCTATCATAATTACTGTAATTTTTACCGCTATGTCCCATATTTTCAACTTTGTCTGACATTAGTTTATCATTTCGATTTATCTCTATAACTCTCTCTGGTATTTCATCACTTATCTCTTTATTACGTCTCAACTGATCAACGTGACGTTTGCACATTACTCCGTCACATCTATTTACTAAAACCCATCTACTCCCCAATAATTTCATAATTTTTCCTTTTACCCATTTCTGCCCTTTTCCAAAATTTTTAACAAAAACTAAATCATGAAGCTTATATTTGTGAAGGGGTTGGTGTATTTTAGGTTTTGATGGTAATACTAAGTGAAGGGCTGTTCGAACTGGCCTTCCAAACATTAATTCAGCAGGAGTTTTAGCAGTCACCGAATGAGGAGTGGAATGATTTTCTAACAAAAATCGTGAAATTGACAATGTTATGTCACTTTTATCCAGCTTTTTAAGGCAATTTTTCACAGTTTGCACATATCTTTCCGCTTGTCCGTTCGAAGACGGATGATAAGGTGGAACAGGCGTATGCTTAATTCCATTATTTTTAAGAAATTCCTCAAATTCATCACTTGTGAACGCGGGACCATTATCACTGACCAATTCAACAGGTAATCCAAATGTGGCAAAAATTCTTCTTAATACCTTAATTGTAGTTTTACTATCAGACCTGGGTACTACTTCTACCTCCAACCATTTAGTATAAGAATCGACTACTATTAAAAACATTTTACCTTCAAAAGGACCGGCATGATCTATATGGATACTTTCCCAGGGCAGTTCAGATTTCCATTTCAAGGGTTCCATTTTGGGACAATCCCTCGCAAACATCTGACATCTATTACAAGAATTTACCATTTGTTCAATTTCTTTATCCATATTTGGCCACCAAACTACCCCCCCCCTAGCTTTCGCTTTCATGCTCGATATACCCTGATGAACGGAATGTAGTAATTTTAATATATATTCACGGCCTTCCTCTGGAATGATCACTCTATGTCCCCACAATAGGCAATTTTCTAAACAGGAAATTTCTTCCCTTCTACGAAAATATGGTTGATATGCTTCTTGTTTCACCTTTTGCGGCTACCCATGTAACACCCACTCTAAAATTTGTTTAGTTACAGGATTTTCAGTTGTCCACTTTGCAATAGTTTTAGAAGTAATAGGCCAATTATCATTATTTGAAACAAACATTATTTCCGCAGGATTACTCACTATATTTACCGTTTCTGGGAGAGGTAATCTACTTAATGCATCCGCATTTTTATTATTTTTACCCTCGCGATACTCATTTGTATAATCATAACCAGCTAATATTAACGACCATCTCAGCATTCTAGGTGATAATGTATCAGGTACCTTTTTAACAGGATCAAATAATCGAATTAATGGTTTATGATCTGTTATAATTTTAAATTGTTTTCCAGCTAAATATTGGTGAAATTTAGTGACACCAAACATTACAGATAAAGCTTCTTTATCAATCATAGCATAATTTCTTTCAGTTTTGTTTAAAGTTCTCGAAGCATAAGCAATAGGTTTCTTTTTACCCTCAACAATGTGGCTTAAAACTGACCCTATGCCATATTCAGAAGCATCACAGTTTAAAACTATATCTTTGTTTACATCATATAATTCTAAAACAGGAGATGTACATAATAATTGTTTCACTTTTTGAAACACTTTTTCATGCTTTTCTGACCATGTCCACTTTACATTATTATCTAATAATCTATGTAAAGGTTCTAAAACATCTGAAATATTAGGCAGGAAGTTTCTATAATAAGAAATTAAGCCTAAAAATGAACGCAATTGTGATACATTATTTGGAATAGGAGCATTCAATATAGCATTAACTTTTTCCTGGAATAGGTCTAATTCCTTCCTGAGATATTTTATGACCTAAATAAGAAACTTCCGAAACCATAAATTTTAATTTTTCCTTATTTAATCTTATACCATGCTTAGAAAAGCATTTTCAACTCTTTCAGAATGTTCTGATTCATTACTAGCACTAATGATTTCATCATCTAAAAATACACCAACATATTCAAATTTTTTTTAAATATGTTCAGTTTTTCTTTGAAACATACCAGGAGCACATTTTACCCCAAATGCTAATCGTAACACATTAAACAAACCTTTATGTGTATTTATAGTCAAAATCTTACTACTTTCGATATCTACAGTTGTTGTAAATAAGCATCTTTTAAATCAAAAACAGTAAAAAATTTACCACCTGATAATTTAGAAAATAATTCTTCCATTCTAGGAAGAGGATAATTGTCATTTTCAGTATTTGAATTAACTGTTGCTCTATAATCACCACATATTCTAACAGAACCATTAGGTTTAGGAACAATTACTATCGGACTAGCCCATTCTGAATGATCAACAGGTTTTAAAATACCCTCATTAGTTAATCGTTCCAATTCAACATCAGTAGCTTTCCTTAAAGCAAAAGGAACAGGTCGAGACATAAGAAAAACTGGTTTTGCATCTTTTTTCAATTTTATTGACGCGGAAGGACCCTTGATTGTTCCGATCCCGTCAGCAAAAACATTAGGAAAATTTCTAATTAAATCATCTTTCGAAATGCTTTTAATCATATTTACATTAGGCCAAAATAATTTTGATGCTTTTAACCAAGTTTTTCCGATTAGACTCGGACCCTCCTCTTTAATTACTAACATTTTTAAATCAGGTATAGAATATTCATTAACAACAGCATTTACTTTTAATTCCCCCAAAACAGTTAAGGAATCTTTAGTATAAGTTTGCAACATAATATTAGATTTAGTTAAAGGCAGCTTACCTGAGAACAATTTATGAGTAACACTTTTACTTATGATAGTATGAGCCGCACCGCTATCAATTTCAAATTGTATATTTACACCATTTATTTTAACAGATTTTACCCACGACAGATTATTAGAGTTATCGTTCATAAAATTTAAACAATATTCTTCCTGAACAGTTTTAATTTTTCTGTTCTTAAAAGGTTTCTCACTTTTCATTCCAAATTTTCGATTTCTGCAACAAACTTTAAGATGACCTAATCGATGGCAAAAATGACATTCTGCCGATTTAAAAGGGCATAACTTGGGGTTATGATTTTTAGAACATCTATAATACGGTTTCTCAGGCGCGTATTTATCTTCTTTAGGCTTAGGTGCATGGATATACTTCTCTACTTTCGATTTCTCTCCTTTTGGAACACGCACTTGATTGACAGTCGTATTATCTCCAATGTGTAGGGATTTTACTCCAGCCTCAGCAAACTCGAAAGATTCAGCTATTTCTATCGCTGTTTGGAACGTTAAGTCTCTAGAATCCAGTAATTTTTGCTGTATTTTCTCATCCTGGATCCCAAATACCAACTGATCACGGAGGCGGTCATTAAGCGTATTCCCGAACTTACAATGTTCGGATAAACGACGTAAATCTCGTACGAACTCGGCTATATTTTCTCCTTGCTTCCTTAGTCGTTTCTGGACCTTAAATCGTTCCACAATTTCACTCGGGCGTGGTGAAAAATGATCTTTAGCTTTCTTTAAAAGATCCTCGTAACTGATTTCTTTCAGTGTATTCGGGACAATTATATCACGTAAAATAGCAAACGTTGTTGTTCCCACAGAACTTAATAATATGTTCTTTTTCATTTCATCATTTTTGATGCTATTTGCTGAGAAATAAAAATCAATTTTCTCGACGTAAATAGTCCAAGGAACATTTGCATTATATTCTTCCAAGCGTCCCACAGAAATTATTTCTTTATCTGCCATTTTCGTGCCACTTTTTCTTTTTCTCTTTCGAAAAAAAAATTTTTTTTTTCACAACATTTCACTTAGGGTTAAATTCCCATTTTCGTCGCCACTTTTATAACTCCGAGGTCCTTATTATAACTAATTCTCTTAACTAAGGAAGAATGCATAACTATAATATTACTTATAGTTTATTATATACATTATATACAACAGCTGCTCAACACAGCTTTCAGAACAAGTCACATTTTACAACTGCGCAGAAATATTCTGGTAACATGCGATACCTTACAAACAGATTGTGTAGTGCTGCCATCTATTAATACACATCTCAACTATTATTGAGATATGACAAAATCCATTAGTCCTTATGGTTACAATTACAAAAATGTCGTCATAATAGTTATTTTAAAAATAGATATTTTTTTTAAAGTTACGAATTTTAATTTTTTATATACGGCCTTGATTTCTATCAGTTATGTTTAGAATTACTTTTACCATACTGTAAAAAATAAACGTTAAATACCCCATTCCTTCTTCAACCATAAATTACCGAGTTAGGATTTAAAATTCCGAATTTTAAAACTGTTAAACGTACTTCCAGTGCCAGAAAACGCTTTAAATTCATGAAATTCAAAGTATCATAACTCGGTATGATTATGTTGCAGAAAAATGGAATATCTATTTGATACAGCATGAAAAAAGTTTTTCTAAACATAACTTACACAGTGCATTCAAAAAGTTCTAGCACTGATGGCACACAGACCATATAAAACAGAGATTATACTTACATTTGATATTAAGCTTCTTTCTAATCTCCTCTCAATTCAATACAACGCTTGGAACGAGTTTACACGTCCGTAAACTCCTTCTGGAACGCGTCCACTCCAACACTATTAAGATCTGATTTCATAGCCGCTTCAATATCATCTACCTACACGTATTTATGCCCCTTCATCTTCAATTTCCCCTTGGAAAAAATAGTCCGGGGGGGGGGGGGTGAGTAAGGTTGGTGGTTGATGCACAAAACCTTCATTCCTGCCGAAAATTGCTGAACAAAGATGGACTTGAGAGCCAGTTGCATTGTCGTGTAAGAAACACTAATTTCCATTGTCCAGCAAATGGAGCCTTACATGGCGCATTTGTTTCAAAAGTTGAATAAAGACATCTCTGTAGAATGCACCAGACACAGTGTGCGGTCTGATGCCATCAACGCTTGCACATGCTGAAGATGTTTTTTATTTGGACCTGAACATGCATGACCTGGTCTTTCATAACCTGGTCTTCGGTTGCTTTTTTCTCGCTTGAAACCTCGAAAAAACTCAAATACTTGCGAACGACTCATAGCATTGCCACCAAAAGTAGATGTTATCACTTCGTACATTTCTGTGGCCAATATTTCTAATTTAACTCATAAGTTGATGTTTATTGTTGTTCCATTCTTTTTTCGATGACAATGACGCATGCACCCGCTTTAGGGAAATGATGGCTACCAAGTCAGAAGTACACAGAAATGAATGTAACCACTTGATAGCCGTAGCTGAAGGACGCTGATAGGTCAGCCCACCGGTCTCGCAGAGATATCACCGTATGTGTTTTTTTTTTGTCAAGTGGGAGTCGTGGACCTTTTTTAATGCACTGTGTATATAACACATGAACTGTATAAAAACTATTTTTTTTTTTATTTTAAAGAAATAATTGTCGGACGTAAATGGATTTTAACATTGTGAAAAACAGGATTTGGAAAATTTTTGTGATTCGAGCCATAGCTCTAAAATTAACAGTTTAGGAATTAGATATTGGCCAACGAAACGATAAAAAGCTGCACCTTATGGTATACTTATCTGTTCAAATACTAATTATTGTTTTGTGACAAATAAGTGAAAATTTCATGAATGACTGCTTTTTAAAATCGCTAAATTATTCCGTTTTTGAAATGTTGCAAAGAAATGATAGAATAATTCCTGAGCTTAGAACTGATGAAAATGATTCATAATAACTCGATCAGCAACAACTAAAGCTGCTTATTTATCTTATTTCATCAATCAAACATGTTTCTTATCCTTTAAAGCCTTCTCAGAACACATTGAATTTGAAATGTAGCGTTCCATGATCCAAAAGATCTTGTAAAATGTATTTACACACATACGAAGAAAGCTTTGTAAAAGCAGACGAAACAGTAAATAAGTATTAAAGGATATCACAGGGGAAAATATTGGTATAATCTCAAATATTTATTACGCAGAAGATTTATTTCATGTTTTCTAGATTGTTATAATTTACTGCTTAACAATCTTAATTTTTCTAATCTTTTTTTCTTTAACGTTATTAACATATATTTGTTTAATTAAAATAAAATTGGTGGTGGTGGAGCTGTATCAAAAATTTAGCACTTTGCGGTTTGCAACACACGTGCTTCAAAAATAAATTTGGAACAAAAAAGTTATTTCTCCGATATTCTATATCCAATTTGCAAGAAAAGTAGACAGATTCATTAAAAACTTTTGATGTTAGAAAAAATGAGAGATATGCAAAAAATGCCACGCGTTTTGTATAAAATTGGACTTTGTACAATGTTTAAAAATAACATTTTAATTCAAACAAAGTAATCTTATGTATATCTTTGGAGAAAAGTGTTGATAATATGAGGATTAAATTAGTGGCTAACCGATGAAAATCGTTCAAGTTATGCTTCAAGCCATCTTCAAAAACACACTTCATGCGCTGAATAAATTGTCTGTAAAGAAAATAAAACATGCGAAGGATGTTAATGATCGGTGTAATAAATAACTAGAACCAATATTTTCATTCCGATGTATAGTTACCTTTAAAACAAAAAATCCAAACTTTGTGATTTTTTGAGCCTACGATGTATGTGATACCGTTTAAAGTTATGTGCATATACGATTACATAATAAAAGCTAATCTTATTGAATGTATTACTTCATTAGTATGATCGCTTCTATAACACATTATCAATCTTCAAGATGTGTAATTTAGAACTTAATGATGATACATACGTATTGTTTCTTTCATATTATAGCCATAGATCATTCTCAGGAAATATTACTTGAAAATCTTTATTATTTCTCAAGTATGGAAAAATTCTGAATGACACTGATAATCTGTATTATACTTTCGTAATAAAAAAAAAAAATGTAAATGTAAAAAAATGTAAATAAATATTTATTCCTAGGTTATATCGTCTATTATATTTTTTTAAATCTACTATTTATATTTATAATAGTATATTCCCTATATATATATATATATATATATATATATATATATATATAATGATGGGGCTTTTGTATTATAACCACATTTCTATTACGCATTTTATATGGATGTTAATTTGATGTTTTATATGTAATTGGTGACATTTCTTTTTTTTATTTCAATTCATATTAAACTTAGCTTTTTTAATCAAATTCAAAATTAACTTGTTTTTAAATTTCAGTCTACTCAGGACAATGTCATATTAATTAATAATAGTATACCATCTTTATAGTGATTAATATGCATATAAGTTTATTTGATATAACTAATGTTATACTGTATGTATTAAAATTGGCTAATTGTTTTTTATTATTATTCCCCTATACTTTTTAATATTGTTTTATTTTCAACTTTGTATTCCATGATTAATTATCGATTTAACGTGTTTGATTGTCACAATCATATTTTTTAGCTTTTTGTTTTGGCTAATATGAAGATAATCCACACACTATATTTGTAATCTTTAGGCTATTGGGAATTTTAGAATCTGACAATTTCTATAAACATCCTTTTTTTTTTTTTTTTTTTTTTTTTTTTTAAATTCCTGTTCATTTTATTAATTTATTATTTTTTAAATTTAATAGTATTTCTTAAAGTTTTTATATTTATATTATATATAATTTATTTTAAGTTATAGCATATAGCTATATTCTATATATTATCAATGTTATAAAATTATTTACTTTCTCAGTGTAGACTAAATGGGTTTGGTAATAGAATATATTGAAAGCATTTTATTAACATTTAATTAATTTAATTTTTTTTGAATAATGATATATAGTAGATTGTTATTTATATATTAGGATTAGTGTGGTAATGCAGATGATATATTTTAATTTCATTAGCTTTTATTATTTTCTTCTTGTGACATTTGAATAATAATAATTGTTTTTAAAATAATATAATAGATGGCAGCACTAAAAAATTTTGTTTTTTAAGTGCTTATATTAAAGTAATAATTTTAATTTTTTACACCCGGTGATATTAAACGCTGAATATTGGCAATATTGTAAAATTTAAATTAAACAATTTAAATGTGTTTTTTAGGTATTTTAAATTATGTAATTATTTTCTATTTATATTATATTAATTGATTTTATCACGGTATTTCCAAATGAATTAACTGAATCCATATTTTTAATTTCTGTGTTAACTTAACTGTTTTATTCACCTTAATCTGACCATGCTTGGATACCATGTGCGGGAGGATATTTTGAAAATCAGTTGGGTCTCTTTTAGGTATGTTGTGTAATATTTCTATTTTTTATGCTATAAATTAAATATTTAAAGGGTTGTATTGTTTTTTCCATTTCATGCCATTTGATAATGTTCTGTTTTCATCTTGAAACTATTCTTTTGATCATATTTGTTGTTTGAGTACAGGAGAATTTTTTTTTCAGCTTTTAGCTTTTTTCTCACAGAAAACAAGCGATTTGCTTATATCATTGAATTCTGTACTCTCGAAAACGTAATTCAATATACAAGTTTTTCAATTTTTTCGGTATCCATATTCTTCTTTTTTTCTTCCACATTAATTCTTGTAATTATGTATAAGGCACTTTACATTATACATACAGTTCTATATTATAGGTTTGTGGTATCCATTTTTATTGTCATTTCACAGTATTGCAGTTTTTGATGATGGTCGGTGATGTTTAATTAATGGTTATATATATATATATATATATATATATATATATATATATATATATATATATATATATATATATATACATACATACATATATATATATATATATATATATATATTAAACTTCAAAACCAATTATTAAAGAGAAGGAATGAATTCTTTTATATATTGTTCAATCAATGGTATTTCAAGGTGAAATAATAAGAAAAGATATACACGTAAATGAATAGATGAACTTTTTGATAAACCTAGATGTGTCTTTTTCGCATAAAGCTATTGAATTTAATAAATTTAAAAAATAAGATTTCTTGGATAAACACAGCGATTAAAAACACTACATTATTTTATTTTTTTTTAGTTTCCACAAATAGCTCTAAAGGAAGGCAGTCCTTATGCGTACCATATCACTGATGAAAACGATATTCAAGATACTCAAGTAGATACAGTTTATTTTGTTCTCCATTATACAATTAAACTACATGTTTAATAATATAATTAAATAATAACAATAACAAAGAAGTTCTGCGTTATCTTGAGTAATGTTTCAAAATAATAATGTATTTTTATTACTATACCCGTAATTGTACTAATATGTTCTAATAGATTGGATCGCCATTTTTTTCTCTCACTATTTCTTTCAATAAATTTTAAGGAAAAACATAACACATATATACGTGTGGAGTTACAATTAATTTTTTATTATACTATCCTATTATGTAATATCTTACACGTATTTGTTAATGTAATTAATTATTAAGCATGAATTTAGAAACTTCGGGATACTTTGTGGTAGGGTCTCTAAATGAATTATTTTTTTTATTACATCCTTATTTACACTAATGGTCATCAATTCTTTTTCCCCAGAACTATCTTTAACCAATAAAGAGTTTTTGATCCCAAATATGTCAAATTCATGCCTTACAAGTACATTTTACAGCCTCATTATTTAACCTCCAGTAATTTATCACACATTATAAATTCTCCTTTTTTTTTATAAAGTTCTAATAATTTAGAAACATAATGCGTAAAATGAAATTTCCTTTCGTATGAATGAAAGAATGAAAATGTCTTAAAACAAGGAACAAAAAATGATTATCTTAGGGTTTCTTTTTAAGCAACACTTAAGGAAACAAAGTAAACGTTGAATCTTGTTAAAATGGATTGAGTAACAAAATCAATTTTCTGAACTGCTTCGTTGAAATCCTTTTAGTTGTCTTAACTTTAAGCATTTGTGCTTTTCAGATATTTAGTTTAAGTACAGCCAAAAGAGTTTTTAACTCGTGCAACCGTAAGAAAATCAAAATCACGATATTCGATAAATGTTATATCGTATATACTTTTAGTTTTCTAAGAATGTTTAAAAAGAAATAAAAAAATACTGAATAAATGAAAGCATTTCCCCGTTTTAGATTTTTCATTATTATATGAAGTATCAAGGATAAAACTGTGATAATTACAGATTGTTAGACCATATTTATTAATTGCTTTATCTTTTGTGAGGGTCAATTTTTACAGTTATTCCTTTTTTATATTTCTCTTCAACTGTGTTTTCTCAAAGTACTGTGATTGTCACTATTCTTTCCCTTTGCACCTATCTTCAATGGTGTACCTTCATTTCTGCAAATCTTCGTCAATGCAGCATTCCTGTCAAACGAAACGAAATATTTGTCGTCACTAATTTCACAAAATTTGGCTATTAAAGTTTTGTCCCCTTTGACCCTTTACATGATCATAGTTTTGTGAGGATCTGTCTAGAATACTACGGATAACAAAACAAAAGAAAAATTTCTCTTACAAGGCAACATTTTTTATATTGTCCCAAATTTCGCGCCACTATTACATTAATTAAAATGTACATCCAATGAACTACCGATATTGGTTAAATATAAACTTTACGCAACAAGTATTTGCAATGGACAGAATTGACACTAGTACAAAAATATTGGCCTTATATTTGAAATATTACTAATGGAATTGTAATAGTGCATAAATATTTGCTTTGCGTTACAAATATTGGCAATGAAATGAGGTATATTTTTTTGTCAATATTTGTTAAATATAGTCAAAAATCACGCATATCAATTTTTCGAAGAAGAAAACTTCTAATACATATTATATTAGGAAACATATGATATATCTTATATTAATTATTCCTAATTTGAATTAAAAGTAGGTAACTTCATTTAACTCTATTAATGTAAGTGTCGACCAATTTAAAAAAATCATTAAAAAATTTCACAAAAAAGCCTACATATTTCAGTTTTTATTAATAACAGTTTCTAAGATATATTTTACATTTTATTTAATATAGAGTATAATAATATGAATTTAAAAGAAAGAATAAAATAATCTGTAAATATATATACGTGTTATATAATAAGTAAAAAGTTTTACAAGTATGGAAATTAGATATAACGAATATAGAATATAAATATTGAATTTAATTATAAAATATTAAATGATTTCTATAATATATTATTACATTTTAATTTACTATTTATACTATTTATACTATTTTTCAAATTTATTTTATATTTTAAATGCATTTTACAGTTTCTCAAAGGTATTAAACTTGGAAGCAAAATAAGTTTTTTTTTTCTTTCTATTAAAACAATATTTCTTAATAAAGTTTTGCAGGTTTCGTTATTACAAATCTAATCTACTGAAAAATTACATGATTTTATAACTAAAATATTCTTCATTTCTAATTAAAAATAACTTTGCTTCAAACGGAAATAAATATCTGAGCTATAAAAGTTCGGAATTTCATTCGCTAGATATAATTTTCCTCTTCCTTCGATGAAGTAGTAGCACAAATAACAAGTAAAGATTACAAAGACATCTATATATTGACAACTGATATAAAAGGAGAAAAATAAACTCTACAAAACTCTTTTCTTTTTAAAAGGAAGATTTAAAAATAAACAAGGTTAAACATTAAAGTTATATTCCAAGCTTCAAAAGAGAATCTAATATTTTTTATATATTTTCTAAATGCTGAAGTTATTTATGACTTAAGAAAATAAAATGAAAACGATTTACGTTTATAATTGTGAAATAAGTAAAATAATTTAGAAAGTTTTATTTATGAAATAAAATTTCTAAAGTAAGAAATAAATGAAAATAACTTCACATTTTTAATAATGGTTTCAAGTTTGTTTAAGAAAAAAGAAATAAACATTTAACAAAGATTTTGGCAGTTTTCCAAATTTTAATTTGAAAATTAAATGAAACTTTTAGTGGTGCATTTATAATTATATTTTTTTTGGCGGGGGGGGGGGGGGGAGGAGGGGGTTGATCGGAAAGTCGTGCCGTGTTCGGAAAATCTATTCGTACAGGAAAAATTCTATCTTTTAATTATTAGACATTGATTCCGATATCTAATGTCTAATAACTACCGGGCAGAATTTTCCGGTACGAATTGATCTTCCCAACACGATATGACTTTTCGATCGGCCCAATACATCTTAATGTCTTTTTAGAGAAGAATTCATACATGTTATTGTAAATTTCACATTGGTAAAATATTTATACAACACGGTAAAAAAGACAAATGTTTCTTAATTTGCCAAGATATAATATGACCAGGATATAATATTCCAGGATTCAGAAATACGTTTTTTGTCTTTGGAATCTCAGAAACTAATGTATTTTAAAGATTTGAATAAACATTTACAAAAGCAAAATTTCTTTTTCTGCTACTGGTTTTCGGAAAAGGTTTCGAGTAGTTTTTATAGTTTTCAATTAGTTTTCTCAATGCGAAAAATAGGTTTTTCATATGTTATAAATTACTAAATAAACATTTCATGTTCAAGAAATTTATATTTCAGACAAACGCGGTAGATTAACAGCATTAACATTAGAATTAATATTATTTTGTTACTTTTGCATATATTCATTTAAGCAGCTGAAAATGTTGAATTAAGAGTTAATAACATAAGAAAATCCGATATTTCGGTTTTAAAAACTGCATAAGAAACAATATAAACTTTATTTTCATACGTTCTTCTTTAAATCTCCAAAAGTATATTGGTTTATGAAATTTCAAAAGGTAAAGAATGTTTTTCGGAATTGGGGGCAATTCGTAAGAAATTTTCGCATCTTTTCGTTCGTCGTCATATTTTTTTTTTCATAGATTAAGAAACTTTTGTCTTTCTTTACATTGAATTCGGAAAGAAAATATTATATTCTTCTCAGGATATAGCGAACCTTTTAGTTGAAGAACTGTTTACCGAATGGAGCTAATGACGTAAAATTGTGCCCGCATCGACAGGAATCCAAAGGAAACTTTTTTGCAGACTATAACTACTGTCAAAGATTATTTCGTTTTTGCCAAAATGTACCGATATTCAATCGAAGAGCGCGTTTTTTTAATCAAAACTCTTTATCTTTGTGACCAGAAACCTGCCGAAACACTCAGGAAGTAGTGTAGTGCATTAAAGATAGGCCAAAGCTATCTTCAAGCATGTTAAGAGCATTAATTGCCAAGTTTGAACAACAGTTTCAGTGGCCGATGGCAAAGTGGATCCGAGGCACATGGTTTCAGCAGGATGAAGCTCTTCGATATTCAACAGAAAACGTCCTGGACTTGCTCAGAAGTCACTATGACAATCATGTCATCGCAAGTGGCTTCCCTAATCGCTTTGGCTATGGACTTTTTTGTTTCGCTTATAGCCCTGACTTATCACCACTAAACTTCTTTCTGTGGGTCTATGTTAAAGATTTAAGTCTACAGAGATCGACTAAAAAACATAGAAGAGCTGAAAACAGTGATAAAATGTGTGGTAAGGTCGATTCCAACAGGCCAACTCAAGCAGGTTTTTGTTAATTTCGAGCATACACACCGTTTAGTTGTCTCCTCAGATGGACAACATTTTGAGAAACTCATCGTTTAATATCCTTTATTCCCATGTGTAAATGCTGAAATTTAAGAATATAAATGTTTACCGTTTAAAAGTTATTCAATGTTTTCTTTTTCTATACCCTGAGAAGCACCATTAATTGCCAAGCATTAATTGCCAAGTTTGAACGAACAGTTTCAGTGGCTGATGACAAAGTGGATCCGAGGCACATGGTTTCAGCAGGATGAAGCTCTTCCATATTCAACAGGAAACGTCCTGGACTTGCTCAGAAGTCACTATGACAATCGTGTCATCGCAAGTGGCTTCCCTAATCGCTTTGGCTATGGACTTTTTTGTTTCGCTTATAGCCCTGACTTATCACCACTAAACTTCTTTCTGTGGGTCTATGTTAAAGATTTAAGTCTACAGAGATCGACTAAAAACCATAGAAGAGCTAAAAACAGCGATAAAAAGTGTGGTAAGGTCGATTCCAACAGGCCAACTCAAGCAGGTTTTTGTTAATTTCGAGCATACACACCGTTTAGTTGTCTCCTCAGATGGACAACATTTTGAGAACCTCATCGTTTAATATCCTTTATTCTCATGTGTAAACGCTGAAATTTAAGAATATAAATGTTTTTCCGTTCAAAAGTTATTCAATGTTTTCTTTTTCTATACCCCGAGAAGTACCCTGTACACTGTAAAAAATAATTCTTGATTTTACAGTATAATACTGTCAGCTGGTGTACCAGTATTATACTCTAAAATTAACAGTAATAAACTGCATATAAACAGTAGTATACCGTTCTATAAATATAACTGCAGAAATAAACCATATATTACTACTTAGCGGTATATTACTTGTTTATTGTTCTTTTTATTATTGTTATTTAACTATATAATTGTTGATTTTACAGTGTTACACTTACACCCCAGCTGCCAGTAAAATACTGTAAAATCAACAATTTATTTTTTGCAGTGTATAGTTAGATCAATGAAAAGATTTTACAAGATGAGATAATTAAACTTTTATAAATTTTGAGAGTAGCAATTCTAAATTAAAAGAATGAAAAAATTATGAATTTTAGCTGCGCATGTTAAGAATAGATTCATTCCACTTTTATTTTAGATATGTGTGGACAATACAAACATATTTTAATATAATCCTTAAATACTGATTTTTGCTTTGATTACTGGATGTTGCATTTTTATTTTCGATTTTCTAGCTTTCTTTTTTTCCAGCATATAATTTTTTTTTCTTGACTTAGACCAGGTATTTTAAAAACCATGTAAAAAATAATCATCATAAAGGCAGACCACCTCATAGTTCCGTTTAAAAAATATATTTTGTCTCTTTTGTTTTTGTCTTCTTTTGCACTACTTTTTATCTTGTCTGTAAATTTTGTTATTTTGTATACATAAATAAGCATTAATATAAGATTATGCTGCATCACGTGTTGCAAGTTTGATTATGAGAATGACAATAGAACATTACAGAGACAACGTTTCCACATTTGTTTTAACGAAGATAGTTTAATTTTATAAACTTCAAATGTTTAACATTTTTTTTTCAATTTTCTGTGAAACATTCAGTTTACAAAATAATTAAAATTTAGTTTAATTTTAATTAATTTCGTTTATTTGTTGCTATTTTAAAATCTTTTTTTATTGTTTTTGTTTGGTAATTAATTTTATATGTGGGATTTCAGCTATAGTAGTTATAAATTTAGTGGCTCATCTAAATTATGCTTTATAATTTTTGGATATCAGTCGGTGGATTATCTATTAGTTATTCAGTTCCGGACTCATAGAATTACTTTCCAATATATGAATACCCCGAAAGGCAAACTGAAACAGCATAATTTAGTGGAATAGTATTACTTTTAGAAATAGATTATTGAACATTACTTAAACCAATGCAGTAATTAAGAAATGTAGTAAAGTTCTCTTTTCATCGGACTCTAATGACATAAGTAAAATTATTTTGCTGTTTGTAAATGAATGTAATTAGTTGTACATAGGGAAAGATGGACTGTAGCGGACTGCTTTTGAATGTCTCTTTTTTTATTCTAAAATGCACAGATCAATCTATATGAAAACATTTCTGAATATACATTAGTCCTTGAACTTCATTTAGTAATTTTCCCAAAAAGTAAATCTTATTTTTTTAAAGAAAACACATTTTTAAGAATTAATAATGTGTCCCACTATATCTCATATTTAGATTATAGTTGGACGCCACAAGAAAGGCAAATTACTGAAAGGCAAATTAAATTGAAAATATATAAATAAAAGAGTTAATTGACTTTACGTGCATAAAAACGTTATGATTCTCTTCCTTGATTATCCCAGTAACAGGTAATTAAAACAAAACACACACACACACATACACACACACACACAGTTATACTTAGCTATTTACGATTTAAGCAGTATAATTGTTACGAAAAATTGAAGGTTCTTAAAAGAAAGTAGACAAAAAAAAGCATATAAATTTCGGCATAATTGTTTATCAGTTTGATATGAATTAGTTGCCAGATTCTTTAAGATATTAAAATTACACAGAATACAAATGTAATCTTTTAAAACTATTTCACAACAAAATACACTAAAATCTTTTATAGACTGGTGTTTAAATTTTAAATGAAAGGAGGAAACATGGTGTAAACTGTTTAATTTTTTGTACTGCAACTTCCACTATTAAATTAGTACACTTTTAAAAGAGTGTTCACTGCATTCATTTTTGAGATGGTCCAGTGTATCCCATAAAAACAGCTTGTCATAAGAAGATGCCCCAAATTATTTTATTGTATATAAAACTGCAAAGTTTGCCATATATGCCAATAAATGAGTGTATTTTCTTTAAACTTCCACTGTTTCTTCTTTTTTACTTATAATCTTTATTACCCGAAAATATAAAATTCTAAAAAAAGAAAATTTTACTCCTGTAGCTAAAAACAACAAAATTCTTTTAAAATGAATAAATTCTAAATAACATCATAAGACGAAATGCAATATTCCACCAAGATTCAATCACAAAATACACAATAGGAACTTTAAAAAGATCACTGTTTTTCTTAAAAGGTGACAATGATAATAAGAACATAGACGGTACAAGTTAAACATATACATTTTACTTAAATTTTCTAGTAGGGGAGGTAGGGGAGGTTTGATACATAGGGAGGGTTTATACATTGACAATTTTTCTCAAAAAATGGCATTAACAGCCATTCTAACACATGTGAAGGCTTCTTTATTTGTTTCGCCACTTTGTTAGAAATGAGAGAGTATAATTATTAGGGTAGCTGGATGTAGAAATAGCAGTGCTTCGGATTGAACTTTTGTACAGAAAAACACTGCTACTTCTACTTTCTGCTACCTTAATAATTAAAGACTAGTTTATTCCAAACGAAGTGACGTATTTGAATGAATGGAAGAGCAATTAATACAAATATTCTCAGTCGATGGCCTCGTGATTGAAGACCAAAAGTAGTAGGAAATTTAAATAAAATGTATATTTTACACTTGTAACATCTATATTATTGTTATATTTGTCACCATTTAAGTAAAACGGTGAGCTTTTTAAAGTTAATATTGTGCATTTTGTGAATAAATTCTATTTTGATTATACGATTTAAAACTGAAAATATTCATTACTACACTGTCATTTATGAATACTAATATGAAGTTAGAACAATGTGTCCTGAAATTGAACAATCTGCTTCTATGTGAACTGTATCCGATTATCTCCTTTTATTTAGCATTTTTCTAGAAATAATATATACTTATTCAGTTTATCGACCACTTTAACCAAACACTACGCACAATGAAAACAATGCTTTTTTTCTCCCTACAACCATAACATTAGAGAGATCAATATCTCTTACAATCAAAAAACATGTCCATTAAAGCAAGTTTATGTACCTATCAATACTTCAGTTTATTGTCTTAAATGAGTGTGCTTTCTAAGTAAAAGCAAGCTTTTCAAATTAAGTGAAATAGTTTTATTTTTCTCTATAAATAATGGCAGTTTTGTTTCTTTCAGGTTCGTTCGTTTGTCAAAAGGAGATTAGTATCATTGTATAAATTTAATTAAAAATGACTTTTGGTATTGGAAACTGTCTAACTATAATCGGTAACATATAAATTAATTACTAATCAAATACTTATTCAATATCGCAAAGGTTTGTTTTTGAAACAGGAAAAAATAATAAATTTTCAAATAATCAGGATCACAACACGTATTGAATATCAGATTGACTCATTTTGTATTACTTTTTGTAACACAAAATACAAAAGATTGGATTTTTTAAACATAAATATATTTATGGAAATTAATGTGGCTGTTTCACGTCAATCTTTTTATTATTTAATTATATATATATATATATATATATATATATATATATATGAAGGGAGTATTGGATGCGTGCAAATTTCGAATTCCGATATATGGTAAAGTTATTCGTTTTATGAAGTCCTGAATACGCTTATTTTCGGAAATGATCGCATGGCTGTAAGTGTGCTGCAAGTGCACAATTGCTTTGTCTACTGTAACTCAAATACAAAGGCACGGAGTTTAATCGTACTTCATATTTATAAAGAACTTGGCATAAAAGTTGGTCTGATTGCATTTACATTATTGTGTTTTTTATTATTCCCCAGATAGTTATGCCTCAACAACTTGTGCATTGAATTTAAAAAAAAATTATACTTACTTAGACATTGAAATAAGTTTGCGCTGAATTTATCAATTCTTTTTATTATATTTCAAGAACTGATACTAAAACTAAGCTCAAAGACACGAACCATCCACTGAGGATTACGGCCGGTGGTGTCAAACTGCGCTTTCTTGAGTATGGGCTAAAACGTAACTATCTATGTCGTGGTCAAATGGTTAGCCTTACACGGAACCTCTACGTGTGTTTAATTCCCAAGAAAGCTGGGTACTTATTTCGTAGACCTCGAAGTCATGAATGTTTGAGTGATTTTGTTTACAAATCCGGAGGCGAATCTTTGACCTGTAGCGTTTAGCCTTCGCAATTTGCTGTCCACTGATTTAGCCCTCGGACTAATAAAAAAAAGTATAAAGATTGCAATAATGCATCCAACCGAAGTTAAGAATCATTAGGTCTTATTCGATATTCTTTTTAAAATCTTTCCAGATTTTTACGAATTTAGATCGAGTTTACAAATCAATTTCTTAATTTATTCACATTTAGCTTGATTTTATTGTGTTTAAACTAATCCCTTTTTCCTGCCGAGTCCATTGGACCGGGCTGGTTTGCGGGGGATTATACCCTTCGAGACCAGCGACTATTATACAAATTTAATTTGGCTGACACCATTATTTTTTTAAGAGTTGTCTTTACTTTTGAAATCCCAAAATTCTCTAATTAAATAAGGTAAATATTAATTTTTTATATTACTGGTACAAAAAACTTATTCTTTATGTACATTTTGAAACTGCATAGTTATTTTGGTTGCAGATTTGGTTGCAGATTTGGTTGCAGATTTGGTTCGAAATGGGATAAAGAGCTTCGCTTAACGCTGTTCTCAAGTTCCCTGCTCAAGAACGCTAAACTTTCTGACTTATCTTAATGAGTAAAGGCATAAAATTTGCAGTGCTGACTTGTGAACAGATTTGAAATAGAAGTGATTTTTCTATTTTTTGATAAATAAAAATTTATTGAGATATAAGCGATTTTGTCACGTGACGACCGATTTTTGTCTTTCTATTGCTGTCAGGTCCAGAAATTGGGTTCTAAATGTCAACTTTGACAATAATTTCTAAACGATCTCTTGCGTTTACCAGCAAGTTGGAAATTGCTCGTCAAACGTGGCAAATGATGTGCGTTCGTACTATAACAAGTTTTATAATTATTTTTTGCACCCCATATTGTACTGAATGTATAATTTTTTGCACTTCATAAAGTGCATAGTCTTTAACATCATTAAAATGCACTCCCAATAATTTTTTTCCCATTCCCCGAACACTTTTGAGTGTCCCTGCAATTAAACTATACATCCAATTTTCCTAAAATTTGAAATGGCTCGACAAAATTTTGCAACAATTGTATCTTTAAAATTTCAGACCATTCGGAAGGCTGTTACATCATTAAAATGCACTTGCAATAATTTTTCCCATTGGCCGTAATGTAAAGAAAAACTTTTGACTGTCCCTGTAATTAAACTATACATCCGATTTTCATAAAATTTGAAATGGCTCTACAAAATTTTGCAACAATCTTATATTTCAAATTTCAGACCATTCGGTTGGGTAGTTTTTGCTCTGTTATATGCGGACAGACAGACGGACGGACTGAACGACGACTATAGGTGCTACGTATTTATATAATTACGAACGCACCTAAAAAATGGAAAACGTCATTCGATTACCTCTGAATAACAACACCTACTAATGTCATGCGTTCTCAAACAAAAATGAATGAAAAAGTATGTCTAAAAGTAGCCCCTTTGTGCTTGAGAACAGTCTTAAAAGCTATTTCATTGTGAAAAAAAACTAAACAAAATATTTTTTTAAAGATTTTTCGTATTTACTGTACCTCTTAATGTCTAAAACGTATTTTTTTTCTAAAAAAAATTAAGCTGTATTTTAGTTAACTGCTAATTTATACAAGTTTAAATAAATGAAATTTTATTTTTAAAAGATTTTTAAAAGATTTTTCAATTTGATGCTTCCTTTTTGGAACATTGGAGCTTGAAGGCAGATTAAAAAAAATCCATAAATGTGCCCTGGAAAAATCCATATAAAATTTGATATTTTGCAAAGTGGTTTTAATTAAGAATAAAGAAATAGCTACAAATTACTAATGTTTAAATAAATAGGTATATATTTTTTAATCAATCTAAGAAAGTCTCTTTAAAATATATTCAGAAATATTTTATACTGTAAACCAATAGTTTCCAATATGGATCATTGAGCCATTTCATTTTTAAGAGGGAAATCCCAAATTTGTACTGAGCCATTCCCTGTAATTTTTTTCGCCTTATTTTCGAAAAATAAAAGTAATAGGCTAAATTTGAAAAAGAAAAAACAGTTTTTATTGAATTTCCAAAAAATTACCAGTCAAAAGTTGAAAAATAAAATACATAACAAAATAAGTATGTGAAATATCTATTAAGTAATTTTAGACATTAAATAAATTTTATTTTAAAAGCTCTACAACTTTTCTGATTATTATTTCATTTTACAATTTTTCAAACCATTTATTGAATAAGGCTTGTGTTCTCAGCAGGGTTCTCGCTGCCGCTCGCTATTGCCTCAAATCGCGACAAAATGTTCCATTTGGCGAATAAACGAACAATCAGACTCGCCAAATTGCGAGTGCCCAGTTTCTGCTCTTTTTTTCTGTGTATGCTAATACAGTCGATATTCTAATCCGCTTTGCTGAAAAATTGATGTCACTTTAAATGCTCAATCGTGCCGTGCTATTTACATTGCTCTATTTACAGAGATACTGATTCAACACCAATTCAGTTTAGTAACAGTTAAAGGCATAGAAAGATTTATGCGATATTTATTTCTCTGGTGTCAGTTGATCACTATATATGTGTAGGTAAAAACATAAACACAATTACTCGCATCCAGTGCCAAATAGAGAAAAGTTTTGCTGTAATGCGTTGTTGAAATTAGCCCTTTACAATAGTATTTATTAGTTGTATGCAGTGTATCATTGGCCAGTCAATTGTTTCTATCGGTTAGAGTCGAAATTCCATAGTATATATTTTCACAACGGTAAATCAAAGATAGCTGTTTTGAATTTTTATTTAGACTGCTAAAGCAATGGCTGAAACATTTACATATTTAGACATTTAGAATGCACTTATTTTTAATAGCTTCTGCAGCGGATAGTTGAATTTCTTAGTTATAAGCAATTACAAAAAATCAGGTTATTTCAGATCATATTGAAAAAAAAACAGATACAGTAAGGTTTTACAGATAGAGTTTTCAATGTTTCACGCCGAATCTATTTTGCTAACATTTTTTTTTTTCATTTGGCTACTGTTTTTTGTTTCTTATTCGCAAAATCGCTATTGTTGGTCAAAAACCCGCGAGAACCGTGGCTCTCAGTCGTTGTGCTATATGTCCAGTGGCGTGGCGTCCGGTCATCGCTGGATGCGGCGATGACCAAGCAATATTTTAAAACTCTTAATAAGCTTTTAAAACTCTACGATCCAGTTTTAGCAGAACATTTGGAGTTCATGTATAAGTGAAGGTAAGATTTAAAGTTTATTTTTTTAATATTCAGCCATTGAATTTTAGAGTTAATAATTTTTCACCACAAACTTAAATAATTGCGATGACCATCGAAAATTTTCAAGCCACGCCACTGTATATGTCACATAACGTGAAACATAAATACATGAAACTACTTAAGGGTATATCTAAAAGTCAATTTCTTGAATACATTTAATCTGAAAAAATATATTTTAAACAACTGAGCGAGGTACTAGAAGCCTTATAAAATGTATAGTGCCACATGTGCATCCGAAAAGGAAATGGGAAAAGTAAATTTCTTATAGACTCTAGTGTAAGCCTCAAACACAGTAAATAAATTTATATCATGACATATACATTAAACTTTAAAATTAGACTATAAATGTGTGTTATGAAGGGAGAGATATGCTTTTTGTTATTATGTAAAATTATTTATGTATTATTTAAAATGAAATCTTAGTATGTCCAAAAATATTTCACTAGTTCTTAATGAGTCATTAAAATCTATTATAAAATGTATAAACACTATTAAGTGTAATTCTAAATGTGTGAGCCTCTTCAAAAAATTATGTAAAGGTAAGGATGAAGACAATGTAATACTTTTGTTTAACACTGGGCTATAAGTAGGCAAGTATCAGTAAAACTCTTTGCGGCATAACGGCGAACTCCCAAAGTCTCATTGCCTTTATGGATTTATCATGTTCCATACATATTTGTGACAGAAAATTACCTGTTTGATAAGCTAAAGAATGAGAAAGTTCTTTTAAGCTACTTCCATGTAAAAATTAGTACCCTTTTAAATTATAAGAGATATATACAAACAGCAAAGAAAGCTTTTGTGCAAGAATTTTAAAAGGCAGAAAACCAGCGTTTAAAAATGCACAAATAATACACAAAAAGCACTACTAAAGCAGAATCTACAAACGAGATTCTTCTTCAGTGCAAGATAGAGCACAGCGTGCTAGAAAAAGCTAGACTGGGACATGTTAAAAAAAAAATACCTGTGCTTTTCGTTAGATTTCTAAAACTAAGTATTAAAAAGGAAACTTCATATAATCTAGTTTAAAGATCTATTAGGGACAGTAAACCCGATTGTTTTCTACAAACTTGTTAGATTGAAACATTCTTGGGGGTGAGGGGGGGGGGGCAGTTATCACATACTGAACTTGCATCGAACATTAAAAGTTTCAATACTAACACATAGGACCATCGTGTAAGGATTATAAATAACCTCGTGTACAATCAAATGCGCTTGAAATGTATTCAAAAATTGAGCATTTAGATTTTTAATTTGGCAATTATTTTGTAAATATAAAGGCATTTGTTCAAAAGTTATAAGTTATCAAGAATAAAGTCTTGCTCATGGCATGATGAATGACGCCTGTCCACCCTGTCGTTTTCACCTATATTGCTACAAAATAAATAATCTGCAAATACGTTGTTT
Organism: Maratus speciosus; assembly: GCA_963932465.1. Lineage (NCBI taxonomy): Eukaryota > Metazoa > Arthropoda > Arachnida > Araneae > Salticidae > Maratus > Maratus speciosus. The sequence continues at coordinate 316,238,606 of OZ010791.1, read as the reverse complement.
TAGTTTACTTCACAAAAGTATAAATCTATGAAAGAGTGAATTTAAAATCTATAATTGAAGCAGACCACAGACATAAGAAATGTCAATTTGACGTAAATTATTGTATTATGTTTATTGTGAATTATCTATTCAGGTATTACTTTTTAACTTTCAGTTTCCTATCTTATCCTTATTTGCTATTATTCTATTTATGTGTGGCAGAATATTTTTTATCTGCATAAAAATATATAATTCTTACTTTATTAATTGCAAATGAACATTTTTAGTTTGCATTGTATCTAAATGAACGTTTTGGATACAATACAAAAAATTCCTGCCGGCTAGGCCTACAGCCGCAGGTAGATTACGAAGTTAAGTTCTAATTTCAACAACAAAAACTAAATCATGATTAGAGATAAACCCACTTTAACGATTACTTTCATCATACTTAACTTTAATTAAACCACTTTAACTTTATATGGCCGCTTTTGACGAGTTTTTAATTCATTTTTATATAAGAGCTGGTTTTATCACAATCATGTTAAGGTGGTATTTAAAAAAAAATACTTTTCCATGCTCAACAACTCGAAATTTTCTGGCACATTTTCAGATTAATTTTTAAAAGAAAAAATATTAAACTTGCTCATGTGGTTTTCGAAGAGATTTATAAGCGACCTGTGTTTTTACTTTTCTTTCAATTAATAAAAACTTGATTTATAAACAATTATTTTCTCACTAGGACAATATTTTTCGTTTTCAACACAATCGCTTCTGGAAATTCGGTTCAAAATGCCACTTTGACATCAGTTTTTGAAATATATTCTGCCTCTCTCAAAAAATCGATCATTATGGCACGTTATACAGTTTCTGAATAAGATAATCTACCAGTTGGATGCGTTTGAGAGCAAAAATGAAATTAAAAATGAGTCAGAAAATAAGCAGTTTGGATTTGAATACACCCTTAATATAATGATTTTTTTCTTCAACCGCTTTGAATTTTTTATTTTTTTTCTTGAAAGAATTGGTCCTATTAAAAACTTGTCAATATGAAAGTTGTAGATAATATAAAAAAATAGGGTAGATGTGCCAGTAATGGACACCCTTAAGGAATTTCTTTAAAAATAATTTTTTTATTAATAGTTATAATTATTATATTCCAGTTTTTTCAGTATTATATTAATCTATCAACAATATTTAACCATTCTTATAGCCTCATTTCCCCATATGAATAGAAATTTAATTTCAATTAACAGAAATATATCAAAACACCCAAAAGCCCAGTAATGGACACCCCATAAAAAGTAATAAATATAATTGTTTTTATGACTGTATTTAGAACCAGAATTTAATGAATACATACTAATGAAACAAAATAGTTATTTTAAATAAATTTAACAATTAGGATACCAGTAATTAATAAAATATTTGTGATAATCATTTAATGTTTGCATCAATTATTGTAATTATCAGAAGATCGATGTTTTAATTATTTTAGATGGATAATTTAAAATACTAAATATCAGACAATTACAGCTATCAAATTATTGAAACAGTGGTGGATTTAAAAGGTAATAATAATAATTAAAAAAAAAGTTTTGGAATATTAATGTTTAGTTTTGTGCCACTATTTTTAATAATCTTCCAGAGATTACTTGATATATCATTTATAATAATTAATATTACAAATATGAAAGAAATGATATTGTGAGTTGAATATTTTAAATACTAAATAAAATAATTCCAAAATAAAACTGTAGAACTGATGTTTGAGGCCACTGATCTGCAGATTTACTAGTTTCATGAATATTACCTATAACTTTCATTAATAGTATTGCATTTTTTTTTTTTAACAAGGAAACATTTAAGACAGAAAATGGATTTTTAATAGCTTCTGTAACTTAATTGTTTTTATTTAAACGGAGAGGGATTAAGCCCTATGAGCCCCTCTCTGACTGTGCTCTTAAACTGTATTTTTCTGCTTCCTGGCTGGTTTGATTGCCAGATTATAAAATATGTGAGGTATATATATAAGTACAACATTAAAAAAAATAATTAATTAAAATATTGAAATTTTATTAATCACATAAAATAACTTAAAAACAGCTATTTATAAAAGTTTTGGTGTTATTACATTTTGGTAAGTATAATTTAAAAATTAAATTTGATTATTTAGGTTTGTAGTTAAGTCAAAATATTTTATGCACTATAAACATTACTGAAATTGCATTTTTAGCAATGTCTACATGGGGTGTCCATTACTGGAAAATGACTAATTAACCATCCCAGTAATAGACACCCCCTCTTAAAACCTTAAAAATAAATGAAATTTAGTAAATGGCCGTTAGTATATAATATTCTAAGTTTCCTATTGCTACTCAAACAAAAACATTCAAATTTTGCAAGAAAATAAATAATATATAAATTAATTAAACGAAGCCAACTCTTAGCCTCTTCATTAACATTTTCACAGAAAAACAGTGAAACTTTGAAACATTATTTTCTGCTTCTTGATTGGTTTGATTAAAAGTGTAAACAATAACCCAGTTTTATAAAACATGCAAGGGGGTATTATAAAAAAAATAATTAAAGCTAAATATTCATTAGTTATTTTTTATGAACCAAAAACATCAAGGGGTGTCCATTAATGGAAGGGTGTCCATTACTGGCACATCTACCCTATATAATAAATTCATGCGGATTTTATATCTTGTAAATTGACGAAGTTATAGATTTTTTTCTTCCTCAACCTCCCCTTTTTGTATTGGTTTTTAATTTTTTTGCGGTACGAATTGGTCCTATCAAAAACTTGTCAATATAAAAGTTGTAGATAATATTAAGAAGATTTATAATAAATTTAATTGAATTTGATATCTTCATAATTAACGAGATTATGAATTTTATTCTCCCCAAAATTCAATTTTTTGCACCCCTTGAGCTCATTTTTAATTTTATCAAAAATCTGTGATAAATAAATTTTTGCCCCCTTTTCAGAAGTAATATAAACTTTAAATTGCTTTGATATGTATAAAAATTAAGAAATTATGGTGTTTTTTCGGTTTTCACAAAACCCCTCCCTGTTTCCCCTTGGTCCGATTTTGCCCATTAACAAACTTGACCGACATTTTATGCCCCTTGATTTAATGTATCAGTTTGGAAGAAATTTGTGCAGAATTATGGAAGTTATCGTGTCCAGAAGAAAGTGATATATATATATATATATATAGAGAGAGAGAGAGAGAGAGAAAGAGAGAGATAAAGTTTTTACTGAGGGTGATTTTGGGTTCTAGGGGTCATGATCGGTGTAGATCTGCAAAAATTTTTCAGAAGTTCCAATATAGGGGGAAATTTAATAGGTAGTATTTCATACGAAATCTACCTAAAATCCACTGAACATTCTGAGTTTGATTCTAAAGAATTCAATTATATTTCAGTATAGTAGTATATTACACAATATAGTCGAAGCTTGTTAACGTGAACATGCTGAAAATGAATTTCTTTTCACATGAACTGAAAGGTTTTTCCCCATCAAAGTGATTACAAAATTCAATGCATTCAATTCGTTTAACATGAAAACGGTTTACATGAAGTTCCTCTTATGGTGAACTCATTTCCAATCCCCGGTGCAAAAGTTTTTCGGATAACATTAACAGAAAATAGAAATTCCATCTTATGGAAAAAATTTTGGATTGCAGCGGAATTTCGTATGTTTTCAGATACAATTGTATGGAAAATGTTCAACAATGCTGTCAACACATCCCTATATATTTTTAACCTGTAGTTCTCGTCGGCTGCAAATAGGAGGAGCAAAAATTTTCTTTCGAATAATGAATTGTGAGCAGCGTTTCTTACCTCCCTCCCGCTTGTCGGCGAGTTTACCACGTCAAATGTTCCATAAAGCTCTTTCTAGCTCGCAGTTTTCTTTCTCTCTAGTGACATGAAGTGATCTCTCCTGATTAGATTGAAATCTTTCGGCATTTCTACTTTAGCGTCCACCAAAATATTACGTCTAATCTCTACATTTCCATTTCGACAACTTATCAGTTGAGCACTCCAACAGTGAAGTATCTAAAGCTGTCCGCACACTGAGGAAACACGAGCAACATGAACTGCGACTTAGGAGAAGAAACAGGTCGAAACAGAGAAGAAAGCAGTTTCAAACCTGTTTTTTTCACCGAAGTCGAGCAAAGTGTTACAGGAGTCGCCTCAGTGTGAGGCCCGCCTAACAGTTAGAGGGAAGAATGGTGAGCATGAATAGGGAATTGTTTCTTAAGCACTATGATTCAGAAACCACAGCAATGAACAGAAATTGAGCATCAAGCATTGAGTTTAAATACGAAACTGAAAATTTTAAGTGATATAGATTTTTAAAAATGAAAGAAAACGGAACTTTCTATAAAATATGACATTGCAGAAATTACAATTTCTATTATTTTAAAAAATCGAACCAACATACTCTGTAAACGAATTTGAACTCTGACGCAAAAGGATGTGCTTCTCAAAAGGTGAAGTCTTTGAATTACCGCTCTCGATATGGATTAATAGAGCAAGATCTCAAAACTTAATATTAGCTGGTGGTATACTGCAGGAAAATGCTAAGATTTTCGGTGGTTAGATTAAAGGTTTAGTGACGGAGAATTTTCCTCTTCTTCGGGTTGGTTGCAAAGATTTAAAGAGATACATGCGAACGTTTACAAGAAATTATTTACAAGAAAAGATGAAGCAAGTGTTGATAAGGAGATTGCCACAAATTTTGTTATCGATCAAATGTCATCAATTTTCAATAATTTTCAAGAATCTGACATATTTAATGCCGATGTATTTGGACTTTTTTCGCGATGTCTTTCGAACTGAACTGACATTTAAAGGAGCCAAATGTTCAGGCGGTAAATCAAGTAAAGAGAGAATTACAGTTTCAGTTGCGTGCATCGTGAAAGGTATTGAAAATCTAGTCCTCCTACTCATTGAATAGTATGCAAAACACTTTGCCTATATGATTTTAGTCAAAATGCGTGGATAACAACGATCATCTTTCCGAGGTGTATCAAAACTCTGGATCGTAACTTTGAACACCAAGGAATGAAACTTGCATGATTCTAGATAACTGTAATGCTGCTCAATCTAAAGTTTCCGGACTGAAAAGCATTAGACTGGAAATTTTTCCACCTAATACGATAGCAAAAATACAACCCTCCATCAAGGAGTCCTTCGATGCCTTAACGCCCAGTATAGGAATGCAATAATTCGATTGGCAATCTCACATTCTCACATTTGAACCAAAAACTTCCTTTTAAAACTAACCTGTTGGAAGCAATGAGAGTGCTAAGAAGTGCTTGGGGAAAATTTCATCCAAACCAATTTGTAACTGTTTTGAAAAAGCTCATTTCAACTCGAAGTTGAATGACAAAGATGTAACAGATTCTGAACAGTCTGATTTAGAAAATGCACGCAAATATGGAGTTCTTCCTGAATTAGTCGCATTCGATGACTATATCAGAACGGATGATGAAGTCACAACATCACAAAGCCTTACTGTGGAAGAGATAGTCAAACCAATTTAAAAAGCAAAGTTCACAAACAGAGAAGGAAAATGAAAGTAAGGAAAGTTCAGTTAGCATTCCAGAAACATTTAGTGCACATCAAAGCTTAACTCAGTAATAAACAACCATAGTTTAAGCGGGTGGCGGATATTGAAGAATGGTGTCTTCGAAATTAGAAAGTAGATAGATATTTTTCAAATGAAAATTTCTATAATTAAATAATCCATGTGTATTTCATATAAACCCATTATCTAAGTTTTATTGTCTTTGGTCTTTCTGACATGGTCTACTTTGAATGAAAATAAAAAACGTTCGTAATTTATACTCGAAAATTTTCTACAAATCATCGCAAAAGAAATTTAGTACCAATCTTTATTTTAGCAAAAAATACCAACTAGATTTTGAAATTTAACAGGTTATGAAAGCTTAAATTTTCAAGTTAATTTATTTAATTTATTTGAGTAAAAAAACTCATTATATATATTTTACAAAAATTATGTGTCTAATAATTCTTATTAAATTTTTTTAAAAAATGTTTTTCTTTAGGAATATCTAATATCTAAATACACGTTTTTATTTTTCACGTGCGATTTAAAAATACACTACAATTGCTTAAAAATTTATTTTATGATTGCCATCATGAAAACACTTTGTATTATCGAATTTACAGCTACTGTGATACAAATTAAACAGTTGATATAAAAATCAGCGAATGAATTTAGCATATTTTGTTTATTCCCTATATACGATTCAGATACCCTGTGAAAATTACTTTTCACTGGCTGATAGATCAAAGAGATACGTTAAGTTATGCTAACTCTTAATACTTGAAACAAGGTTTAAAACATATAAATCCAAGCAGAATATCTAAAGAGAAAATAAAATATCTAATGTTTCACAAGTTTTTGAAAATTTCTTCCATAACGTTCAACAAAGTGAATTTTAATGCATTTCGAACAGAAACTTTAATAAATTGGAAATGGAAAATTAATTAAATTTAGCTTCTTAGAATTAAAATTTGAATTTAGTTTCTTTATTTTCAAAGCAATTCTACGACTAGAATTCCACATTTGTTCAGAAAACCTTTATTTTAATTTTATACACAGGAATCAAAGATTGAGGTTAATGAATCTTTTTGTTAAAATAAAACTGTAAAACTATAGGATACATTTCCGTCTTATTTTGTCACCATTACATGAAAGGTTGTTTCGTGTTTAAATATCTCAATTAACTAAAAAAGATTATACAAAGAAATTTTGTTTACTAAAGAACTACGTGCTAATAGTAAGTTTTTAAAGCATTTGAAGCGTTCTATATTTCTTCAAGTTAGAAAAGTTATAAAAGGCATTATGTACACTTTTTTATTTTATATTTAAATATGGTTCTATCCTATAGAAATAATTCAGAAATTTATTGTAATTATTTTATGTAATGAAGGCGTATATTGCATATGGATCATTATGAAGAAAACGTTACTTTGTGAACATAAGAAAATACATCAAATAAATTTAACCTGAAACATTTTATACTACTAGGTTGAGCAAAAAGTTCTCGGGAATTTGTGAAAGTTGCGTTGTTATGCGCAATTTAGCAACAAAAACAACAAGGACTATTCTTCAAAGTCCAGACCATCATAGTCCACGACTTTCTGCATTCGTTCTGCCAGATTCCGGATTTGCTGGAAGTACCATGGCGGCTCCTTGGAATCGAAAAACCCTTGACATGCTTCTTCAACTTCATTAAAGGATTCAAATCGACGGCCCTTGAGAAAGTGTTGAATTGATCGAAAGTGGCCATAATCGGATGGAGCCATGTCTGGACTGTACCACTAGTACTCCTATACACGATACAAATTCTGGTAACTATTAGATTTAAAATTTCCCAGAACTTTTTGCTCAACCTAATATTATCCATAATTCAGCTTTTACCTCTTTTAAGATTTGTATAGATGTTCGTAAAGTCTTTTCATTAATTGATGCTCATTTTCTTCTGTAAAGGTTTAGGGGATTATTTACTTAATAACACTAGGTTATCCAACCCTGCATTTCCGGGGATATAGGGGAAAAACATTTTTTAAAAATTATTATTGAACACCTCAATAGTTTTTTACATATAATATGTTTATGTTTATATGTATATGTTTATGTATATGTTTATTATAATATTAGTCACTAACAACACAAAAAGCATTTTTACATGAAAAATATGAGAAATATATTGAAATAAAGTCTTTAAATTTATTAAAAGCGATACCTTCGCATTAGACCCATGCCAGTAGTTAATAACCAAAGAAATCGCCGAAGACTTTGTTATATGCAGCAACCATATTGATTCTATTATTTGAATATTTTAAACTCGTAGTTCGATTAATGTCTGTTCAATTTGTCTTTCATTTACATTAGTTTATTTATTTGTTGATAAAGTTTTAATTGCATTATGGAATGTTAACCGGAAACAAATGCTGATTTATTTATATCCTTTTAAGTACAAACAGAATTTCATAATAAATTTAAAATAAAAAAAATTAAATGTTATACTTTGGAAATCTCAACATGGTTAAAACTTCATAACTATATTTTCTAAAATACTTTTTTTTTTTTTTTTACTTGAACATCCTATGTATAAGTAGGAATTTGCATGTCGAGTATCTTTTATAGAAAGTAAAAAATAGTAAAAACATTTCACAAATAAAAAAGTACAATCTTATTCCTCGAAACATTTTATTTTAGACACACAATGCCATGAACACACGAATCTTTTATTTAGAATTACATTTAGTAGTATTTTAAAAACAACGATGTTCCATTTTTTAAATCTTTTGTTAGGGGAGAGTTCTTAGAAAAATGGCACGTGTTGGAACAATTTGAATACTATATTTAAGCTTATGAATATATACTTCATACTATAGGGGAGAATAGCCGAATTTGGACCACTTCAATTATTTTCAAGTGTAACTCCCTTCATTTTTGGAATATCTGCAAAATATCACTACACGTGGTCAATCTATACATCTACTAAATAAATTTTTAAAGCAATTTCTTTTTGAAAATTTACGTTTTATTTTAATTTGAAAAAAAATGCGAAAAGTAGTTCAAATTCAGCGACTGGTCGCCAAATTTGGACCCCAGTCTCCTAAATTCGACCAAACAATATTATGCTGTTTAAATGAATAGGGAATATAACTAATTTTATTAAACGCAAATTTTGCGATTAATGAAATAATCAAACAAAACAAGAGCAATGAAATATAATGAGATATAATGTCTGAAAGTAAGAGTAATTGTTTTAAATCAAAATGTATTCAAAATATAAATCAAAGTTTTAAGTAAATAGAAATTATAGAACTAATCGCCAATTACTTGAATATCGTGTAAGAAGTGATGCAAGGCTTACTATGTATTTCTTTTGTTCATTTTTTATTTCAGCGCACACAACATGAGATCTTATTTGGCAGCCTGAACACTGAATCATTTTTGCTATTTTATTTCTCTGACAAATTAGGCAAACCAAACATCACTGTCTTGATTTTTCTTTTAAGATTCAGAATCCTTAGACATTTTTTTCAAGAGAAGTTTTCTTTGCCTTATGTCTGCAGTTCTTCCCTTGCGTCATTTTCTTTCCAATTCAATTACGCCTTTTTAAAAAACTTGATGTTCCAATTACTTTTGTGCTTTGAGAGCGTCCTTTTTGTCATTTTTTTTTTGTTTTTTGATGTCAAGGTTTACTTTAAATGGCGAAGATGTCAACACAACTGTTTTTGGCCCTGTCTGTACTTTGACTTAACTGATTTTGGCAAAGGAGATAAAACTGCTAATGAATTTTTGTCTTTTAGGGGGGATCTTGTTTTGCTGCAGGTCTTTTGCAGGTTAAGCTCTTCACAACATACTCTTTCCTTTTCGATTCCTATATTTTTAACAACTTTTGCTGTCACCGATGTTTTTCTTCCAGTTTGTCTGTGTAGTTTGCATCTTTTCTTTTTTGCTGTCTTAGTTTTTGTACGTTTCATGCTTACCGACTCTGACTCCGAAATATCAACAGCAGGAGAATCAAAGGATGTAAGATCCGGAAATAGTAATCCATTATAAAATATTATATAATAAAAAGAATAGTGTCCAAAATACTAAGTCCACGAAATTTATTACATACTTTTCAAATTTATGATCGTACATCTGGTCCAGTTACAGCAACTCAAATTAGTCCAATTAAGACATCTGCGCCATTTTTTAAAACAGAAAATCTTAAGACTAAGAACAAAAACTAAATCAATCCGCGTGAAAAATATGCGCAATAAACGCATGAATTGAGATCAATGAATTTAGATTTTGCGCAATAAACACATGAAACTTAACAACTTTCCTTAGTTTTAAAGTATTCTCTTACGTTTCGTAGGGAAAAAATAGATCAAAATAGCTAATTTTATGTTTTTTTAAATTGTCTGAAAACAACACGTGAAGGCTGCTGCTTCTTCTAATAATAAATAAAGTCATTCTGATGACTAGAATTTCAGAGGTAGATGGCGTCTCTTTCTGTAATTAACGGCAGAATTGTAGCGGTCCACTTAAAGAGGCGGTCCAAATATGGCTACTCTCCCCTATACCTACTTCTTCATTTTTTTTTTAAACATGAACATATATTAACGAAGCCTTTTCAACAAAATTTACGGTTGAGATAAATTTAACAAGGTTCCTACGTATCCTTTTATTTGTTTATGTACCACCATTTCCAAATTGCATTAGTAAATAAGGGGAAGCTAGGTGTTAGCTAACAGTATATTCAAACGCAAAGGCTCACCGGAGCTCCGTTATAGATTATTGATGCATATTTACTTGATGTATAGGAACTATAATAAACAATCAAAGGCTTGATAGTCTAAGAGCCAACAGCACAAAAACCTATTTCATCAAGCACAAGAAAAAAAATCTTTATTTTATGGAAGAGTAGAAGTAGGGGAATCTAATAATCGATGTCTTCCGGAAGTGAAGTGGTGCATAAGCCAAAAAGTAATATCACCAGTTTTTGACTCGTAGGTTTATCATTGCGTTTGCCCTACAAACAAAGGAATGAAATCATGGAGGATAGTTGTAGGACAAACACAATGATAAACCTACGAATCAACCACTGGTGGTATTAATTTTTGTCTTATACGCCACTTCACTTCCGGCAGACATAGATGATCAGATTCTCCTACTTGTACTCTCCCATAAAATAAAGGTCTTTTTTGTGCTTGATAACATTGGTTTTTGTGCTGTCGGCTCTTGAACTATGAGTTAAAGAAAGTAAGACAAAATATATTTCGAGAAAATAGAAATGCAGCTTTTTTTGAGGTAATTTTTTATTTATATTCTTATTTTAAGGATATACTAAAAATGTTAAATGGTGGTTCTAAATTCTCCACGAAAAACATTTAATTATTAATCATTAAAAATATTTTTCTTATTAAAAAAATTTTGTTCATTTTGAAAATTCTATTTATTTGAAACTATTTTATTTTTTCCAATTTCTATGAATTTTCACATATTCATAAATTTATTTATTCTTTGTAAGAATTTAGAAAACACAGTAAACGCTATTTCGAATGAAAGCGAAATACAAACATGTATAATAAGTGGGATTTATAATATGTTTTATTTGTCTCGATAAATACATCCCTTCTCATTCATAAACAAGGAAAGCTTTTGGGAATTCGAATCATATTTTAATTTTTATTATTTTTATTTGTCTTTATTTAAAAATAAATTTTAAACAGTTTTTAAATGATAAATGTTACGTTTTAAAGAAAATAAAATAAAATTAGCAAGAAGCTTTAAATTACAAACATTGGTTTGCCAGTGCATACAGTAGAGGAGAAGGTCCGAATACCGGCTAGGGTCCAAATACCGGCTAGTAGGTGTTCTGAGAACTGAGCGCAGCGCAGCCTAGCGGTGATAGGCAGAGTCTGTAACTTTAATTGAGAGAAGAAATTTACGAAAAGTACCCCGCTGAAGCCTGCCTTATTTACAAATAGTAAATGCAAAAGTGTCGAATCGACGTAATCTTGTACATCAAAAGTTTTTCAGATGTGTGTTTCTCATTTTTTTAAAATATACTAATCGTATATTGGCTTGAATTGTTGATTAAGTTATTTTCTAGACATATTTAGCTCTCAATTGCCACGCGCACATTATTGGTAAAAATTCGTCTGTTATTTTTGGAAGCAAACGACTATATACTAAACATGAAAAATTTATCCCGCTTTATACATATAGATTTGAAGTAAAATTGTTTGATCTAGCTAAATGAACAATGGGGCTTAGAACTAAAATATTTTACATTAAATCTCTTTTCTTCTTTTGTTTTACTTTTTTTGTGAATTCAGACAATCAACTCGTTACCTCTAAATAAGCTATTCTAAGCAAATGTAGTCAATTCATGAATAAAAATTCAGTCTAAAAGTTATTCTAAAAAAGTCTAAATGATATTTGTTTCCTTTAACGATTTCCTTTATATTTTTTTAGTTTTTTTACAAACAAAGGATCGTATTTAAAAGCAGGAAACCAGCGTTTAAAAATGAACAAATAATAGAGCAGAAGGTCGAATTCCGGCTAGGGTCCAAATACCGGCTAGTAGGTGTTCTGAGAACTGAGCGCAGCGCAACCTAGCGGTGATAGGCAGAGTTTGTAACTTTAATTGAGAGAAGAAAGTTACGAAAAGTACCTCGCTGATTCCTGTCTTATTTACAAATAGTAAATGCAAATGTGTCGAATCGACGTAATCTTGTACATCAAAAGTTTTTAAGATGTGTGTTTCTCATTTTTTTTTTTTTTTTTTTTAATATACTGATCGTATTTCGGCTTGAATTGGCTTGAATTGTTGACTGAATTATTTTCTAGACATACTTAGCTCTCAATTGCCACGCGCACATTATTGGTATTTTATTATATGAATGAGTAATAGCGGTTTTTAATTAAACTTAGCAGTGGTCCGAATACCGGCTACCTAGAGTGGTCTAAATACCGGCCAGCCGGTATTTGGACTTCTCTCAGTTGCTCTGCTTGAAGGGGAGGAAATAAATTAATTTAAATAGTTCCATAATTAATAAATTAATTTAAATGGTTCAGAAATAATTGCAGTCCCATTTCGCAATATGAAAAAAGCAACGGTGGCCGTAATTCTTCAGGACCGATACTGGTTGCCGGATCACTTCCCCAAGCGCTGTTGGACACTTCAAAATTGCCTGTAATAAATGTGAAGAGAAAGGAAAAAAATGACGGAGTAAATCAGGCGAAAGAGACAGAAATTGGATTTTAACCCTCTCTCTGCGCAACTCGAGATTTCCTGGGGCAACGTGAAGTAGCAAAATTTGCGCAACCCGAGTTTTCCTCGGGGGAAGCATTTTTTTCCGTCTAATTAACCCTCCTTGATTATTCGCACCAGTTATTTTTTTACTGTAAATTTTGCCTTATTTTATCGGAGCATTTTCCCGATTAAATTATACAAAAAGTTTTGTTTTGGAAAACCGGTGACAAAATCTTCTCTTAAAAACGCTCGTCGCGAAGGGGTCAAATACGCAATTTTTGAAGCTATTTTGATAAAACAATTATGCAGTGAGAGGGTTATAAAAGTGAAAAAGGAAAATATCCAACAGAGGAAGATGATGCAATTTGTGTCTTCATCATGGGTGCTTTCTCTGAGGACAAGAAAGGGGGAGGTTATTCTGGGTTCAGTGTTAAGAATGCGTTATGTGGGCTGATAGGGACTGCACCGACGCAGAGAGTGATATCATGTTTGTGATTTTTTCAGATAAAATAATTCTCATTTCAATCAGCAAGCTTTTTTTTTGTTTTACACGTTAAAAAGCAAAACTAGAAACATAATGGGAAGAAGACTGTGAGAGATATTCGTAAAGAATTTTATGAATTTCACAAAATGCATGTTTATTAAAAATTGCGTATGTTTATGTGCATAAGAAATGTTATTAATCAATAAAATTTATTAGAATAATATTCTTATTGCTTAATAATTGTCATTAGCTCTATTTGTGTGACCTTTTGGAAAAAAACTTAGGTAGCCGGTATTTAGACCCCATTTTAAAAAGTCAAAATTTGAAGACTTTCGGAATTTTGCATTTTATAAACAGAAAACGCCTTTGAAACTGATTTTTTTTTCTCTAAAAAGGTGTGCAACATGCCAAGATACCCTGCTGTTACTTTTTATTTTATTCATTTTGAAAATTGTATGATCCAGATTGAAAACAAAAGTGGTAGCCGGTATTTGGACCTTTTCCTCTATATGTGCAATTTTTTAAAAAAACAGAAAATAAACCTGATTTAGAAAATTTCAGGATCACAGACCGAAAAATTATAAAATAAAACTTCATTTAAATTTTTATAAAAATATACTTAAATTATAAGCATATGTTCGTAAATAGTTAATAAATCACATTCTCAGATTGTCATTATCTACTTTATTTTTAAAAATGTGAGAATGAAATGTGATATAAATAGTATAACGATTCATTATATATTATTGTGAAAGGTGTGTAAATTAAAAAATAGGGTACAACAAATTATTTGTTGGCTTTAAAAATCGTCCATTTGTTTGTAATGTATATAATTTTTCTAGAAAAGGTATTATGTATAAATATAAAAGTACACTTTTTATTACTTACACATCATACGTAGTATAAGGTAAGTCTTGTAATCGTTTTAAAAATCGAAATTTGTTTTGACGGCTTTACACGTTTCAAACATTGGAGATTCCTAAAATAATATTTTTAGAAGAAAGAAAATTGCCGTCCGTCTGTCTCTATGTCTGTAAACGCTGTATCTCCCGAACAAATTGAGATACAGACTTGAAATTTAGTGTATACTTAGTATGTATTAATGGGAAGAAATCTATTGAATATTAGTAACCTCGATTATCCAGACCTATTTTTTTCGGCATCCCGAAATATTCGTTCTGATAAAAGGTATATAAAAGTTTTCGAAATTGTTATTTTAAGGTGTGAATATAAAAAATTATAAAACAACATAAAGTTTGCATAAAGAATGAAGTCAATTGGATAATTAGTTACCGAGATATTTGTAATCACATTTTCCACACTCTTCGATTTTTCATTATCCTGTATTTCATTCCAATTTCAATTCAAAGATGATATATCTTTGATATATTTAATGATATATTTAATTGGAAATGAGACGCTTAATCCGACACACTAAACTGTTAGTTAATATTATTACATGTTTTGAGTTATAAAGATGTTTCTTTTACGCAATTCGGTACTATTTGATTATCTTGTCAACGAAAAAACTACCGCCAAATTATAAAATTAAATGCCAATAATGGCTTCTCGTAAATGTCACATTCACTTGACATTAAACACGTTACACGTGTTTTTGTAACGTCATCGAGTGATTTTTAATTCAACGTTTTATTTGTATTTTTATTAATCTTTTACTAATTTAGTTGTTCTTTCGTTATTTAAAATAAAAATTATGCCAATTTGTATAATTTAGCGAGTAGTTTGACGATTTATATAATTTGTCAAAATGGGTCGGCGGGATAATCAAGTAGTATCCGCAATACAGTAATACAACATTAATATGTATTAAAAATATTTAAATGTATGTGTAAATTTTATTTTGGAATTCCAATGCATTTCATAAATAGTTTACTCATGTTTTATTTTCATATTTTGTATTATGCATATCGATGATGTGTAAATATTACGGTGACCGCCAAGTAGAAGTCTGCACGGGCCCGGGCATTTTGGGCCGGCAAAGCGAAGGGGAATTTTCAAACGGGCTGGGCAGGCAGAATTAGAACAACTTTTTCAAAGGGCCGGCAAAAAAATTCAACGGGTCTGCCGGACCGGGTTCAGCCGATAAAATATGAGCCATTTTTAATGAAGGTGACTTTTGCAAGAATAAGTACAAATGTGCGTCTTGAACCGATGACAGTTTGAAAATATGAATACAGAAATGTACCATGTCCAGTCTAGAGATCAGCATGGACAGTTAAAAGGTGTCTGAACCCGGGCTTATTTTTTTCAGCAGACTCGTGCTGGATGGAGATCCGGCTTATATTTTTTTCTTCATAGTCGAGCAAGGCCGGAACTGAACTTTATTGTTCTCAGGATGTTTAGGCAATACAATATGTTTTGTAAAAATATTAATAGCGATAACGAAATTCTGTTAACGGAATCTTTGGAAATATACTTTAACTAGGACTTCCCTCAGAGGGATTAGTCTGAGCGATATTACTGAAAACATAGATTTAATACTAACATATGGAAGCAAAGAAAACGAGATGTTATCTTTAATTGTCCATATGCTGCGATAAATTGAAATGATGAAAATAAACGAATCGTAGAATTACAAAATCTTATATATAAATTCGTATACACTGTTTTAAAAAATGGGAAATCTAACCATTCAAGACAGCCATGCATGGATATAAAATTGAAAGTACGCAATGTATTAAAAGTAAAATAGAAAATGAAACACTAAATTATCTTATATCGGAATTTTAACTGTATAAAATGATGTCAAGAGCATAATCAGATGCTCCGCACCAATTTGAGTAACTTTAAATGACAAATATATGATGTTTAAAAAGAATGGACTATACTTTGTATGGTGTGTGCTCTCCCGGAATAGTTAATGTGGTACAATATCTGTTTTTCACGGATGCAGTGAGGTTGTCGATAACATTTAAGGAATTCTCTCCTCAAAATCTAATATAGTATCAAAGTACCGAATACATCAACTGTGGCATCCAACGCTTCGTTTGAGTGTGTTTTAGATATGCTCGATCGGATTTGAATGATGAGTGTATGCTGGCCACTACATACGCTGTGTTGTTTTGTTTTCAAACATATTCTGCACAAGTTGAGATGTATTTAGCATGTAATAAATAAAAGAAATCGGCAATGATTACAACATAAAGTATGACACAAGATCTGAATATATCGTCTGCATAACTTTTGAGCTGTAAAGTGTCATTTGAAGTAATTTACAAATCCATACATATTTATTCAGCAAATCATGCAAGCTAACATACACCAATATGAACCCGATTATAAAATTTCACCAGAATAAGTTAATATATAAAAAATCTTCTAATGATAATTGAGAATATGACCTTATGATAAAATGTCTAGAAAAATGAATCGGATAAAAAATTCATATCACATTTAAAACGGCACTTCCCTCTGTTAGTAGCCTTGGCGAGAGAGAGAAAAGCCTAGAGAAGGAACACTTCAACAAGTACTTTCGGCAACCTACTCACTGTTTCATACAGGTCTTTATTCAATATTTACACAATTTATTTAATGCTAGGTGGGTATCTATCAGTTTTGTTTCATTTAAATCGCATGTTTTGCGGAGGAAATGCAGCATTATGAAATATTTAAAGTTGCTGTACCTAATAATTCCAAATTAATGGTAATTGAGATCGCTTTCCGTTAATTTCATCTTTTTAAATTTTTTAGAAACCATTCATAGAGACAATTGTATATTTTAAAACTAACCCGAAGCAAAATTTCAAGACTTTGGGCTCAGCAGTAACACAGAAATAGAAAATTTTTGAAAGTTTTTTTGTTTTTGCACTGTTTTATATAGCGACATTTTTAGATTAATTGTTCTATTGCGAGAATTTACGTCATGATAAATACAGCCATGTGAATTTTCATGTTTATATTCCTAACAATTCCATGTACTTCGTTACTTAGATCATCTTTAGATCTTTTTCCGCTTTGTTTAGTCTTTCTATTTTTTAGAATTCGTTCTACAACGAGCATTTACATTTTATTAATTACTACCATGCCAAAGTTCTAGTTTCTAACCCCAACAGTATCCCATAAATTTCAGTATTCCAAATAAATCATAGTTTAGACCCTTTCTAGAAATTTTTACGTTTATCCGTCAAATTGAACCTTTTAGATAGCGTTCGTTACGAGTATTTATATCTTAAAAGTAACTACCGCACCAAATTTAAAGTTTCTAACCCAATCAATATCGCAGAAATCACAATTTTAGAACTTTTTTGCTCCTGCAGCGATGTAGGTTCTTGCACTGACAAAAAATAGTCTTTTTTTCGGAGCAGAGATGGCCACCAACATTTTTTTAAGTTGACTATGTAGTTTCAGAGATAACACCTCACAAACGTACAAGCATTAATAATATTATATACTTTATAATATTATAACGCTTTATAATATTAGCATTAGATGTACAGATACAAAAGCCATTTATCCGTTACAAACTAAAGTGCCGGCGTTGCCCAGAATTTGAAGGATGTTTGTTCTGAAAAATCAATTTCAAAATTTAACATACAACACAAAACAAACATTAAAAAAAGCAGTCGAAATGTTGTATGAATGAATCATATGAAAGCGCTACATAAAAATGTATAAATGTATATAACAGACGCAAAAGAATACAGCTATAAATGAACTTATTTCAATTTATAATTGGAGCAATAATGTTAAAATAGGCCAATAATTTCCCTAATCGGGTTTTTATCATGCTTCAATACATTTTTCACACTCATATGACGCTATAATATATCCACCACGTCCTTTATATTTCCAATATGACGTAATATTTTCCTCTTTCACGTGGAAACCTTGAAATCGAAAAGTTATGAAGTTATATTCACTTTCATTTAAATTCGTCAAACCATTTATTTCATTTTCATATTTCACGTGAATATCTTGCAATAGAAAAGTTATGACGTAATATTCACCTTTTTTTTTCAAAATTCATCAAACTATTTATTTCATTTTCATTTTTCACGTGGAAATCTTGCAGTAGAAAATTAATTGTTGTAGTAATAATTTTATTGTGTTTTTTTTTTTGTTGGCAACTGCTATAACGAAAAATGTTTAAATTTGATAAGAAATTGCTGTTAAATTGGTGGTTTTTTATTAATTAAAAATTCAATATAAATTATTTCGATTCCGGATTACTTTAGTTGCCTCGGCCATGTTTTAATACACATGTCCATATCTTTTCACAATTTTGGCTTCCAAATTGTGGATTTTTATAAAATTACAAACAGACACATAGACAAGTTTTCATTTTTATATATCTCTCTATTCTAAAAAAAGTAACTAACGCTGTCACCGCCGCCGCCGCCGCGATTTTGAATTTTTTTTTTGACCGGAGGTCTTTCTTCGTTAATATTAAGAAAACTATTGCATACAAAAATATGAAAATCGGTGGTATTATAGCGAAATGTTTGATCAACACGCTTATGCATACAGTTTTCAAATCGAAGAATTATTTTAAGAGATATTTAATGCTAATGTTGGACAAAATCGTTCCATTAACAAAAAATATATATAGGAGCAAAAGTTATACATGGGAATTTAATCATTTTTAGATCATTTTATTCAATAGAAGATCCCGGTGTGCAGATTTCATTAATTGTTTTTTTTTAATTTGACTCATTTTTTGAGGTTTTATTTCTATTTTAAATTCAAATATTCAGCATCTTGACAGATATTTTTTACATATTTTAGAAAATGGTATTAATTTCAACTGTTGCCAACTGTATAAACAGCGCAAACAATAATGTTTGCTTCAAATAAAAAAAATATTTACACGTTACTATTATAAACAGAAAAAAACCTTCAAATTAGAATTAAATAATTAGGTATAAAAACAGACACTTATTGGAAATTACGCCATAAAAACTATATTTACATGTGAATTTTAAAAGAGAAAGGATATTGTAAAATAAATTCATTAACATGCGTTAGAAGTCTGAAATAGAAGAAATTACGTCACATTACACTTATTATGCAAAATGAACAAAAAATAGTATTGCAAAACAGTTTAATTTTAAAAATTGCGCGAGACAAAATATTAGAGGTTAAATATTAGATTTTTTCAAAATTTTATTATTTGTCGTTTGATGTGAGGTGTTCAGCTATAAGTATGCAAAATTTCATGTCTCCAACTTAATTAGGGACTGAGTTAGAAAAATTGCTCAAAATACACAAGTTAGAGCCCAGATGGTTAAATATTAGACCTTTTTCAAAATTTTATTATTTGTCGTTTGATCTGAGGTGTTCAGCTATAAGTATGCAAAATTTCATGTCTCCAACTTAATTAGGGGCTGAGTTAGAAAAATTGCTTAAAATACACAAGTTAGACCTCCAGAGGGTTAAATATTAGACTTTTTCAAAATTTTATTCTTTTTCGTTTGATGTGAGGCGTTCAGCTAAAAGTATGCAAAATTTCATGTCTCCAACTTAATTAGGAGCTGAGTTAGAAAAATTGCTTAAAATACAGAAGTTAGAGACTGGGGGGGGGGGGGGGGGGTTAAATATGACTTTTTCAAAATTTTATGATTTATTGTGTTATCGCAAGTGTTCAGCTATAAGTATGCAAACTTTCAAGTCTCCAACTTAGTTAGGGGATGAGTTAGAAAAATTTCTTAAAATACATAAGTTAGGGCCCAGAGGGTTAAATATCAGACCTTTTTCAAAATTTTATTATTTGTCGTTTGATGTAAGGATTTCAGCTATAAGTATGCAAAATTTCATGTCTCCAACTTAATTAGGGGCTGAGTTAGAAAAATTGTTTAAAATACATAAGTTAGAGCCCAGAAGATTAAATATTAGACTTTTTCAAAATTTTATTATTTGTCGTTTGATGTGAGGTGTTCAGCTATAAGTATGCAAAATGTCATGTCTCCAACTTAATTAGGGGCTGAGTTAGAAAAATTGCTTAAAGTACAGAAGATAGAGACCGGAGGGTTAAATATGACTTTTTCAAAATTTTATGATTTATCGTGTTATCGCAAGTGTTCAGCTATAAGTATGCAAACTTTCATGTCTTCAACTTAATTAGGGGCTGAGTTAGAAAAATTGCTTTAAATACACAAGTTAGAGAACAGAGGGTTAAATATTAAACCTTTTTCAAAATTTTATTATTTGTCATTTGATGTGAGATGTTCAGCTATAAGTAAGCAAAATTTCATGTCTCCAACTTAATTAAATTAGGGGCTGAGTTAGAAAAATTGCTTAAAATACACAAGTTAGAGCCCAGACGGTTGAATATTAGACTTTTTCAAAATTTTATTATTTGCCGTTTGATGTGTGGTGTTCAGCTATAAGTATGCAAATTTTCAAGTCTCCGACATATATAGTTTCTGAGAACGGGCTCTGTGACAGACGGACAGACAGACAGACAAAGGAGTGTGACAGGTAGTGTTTCGTTAGATGAACGAAACTCTAAAAACATGCTGCGGATGACTGTAATAACATCCTAAAATTACATTACCATCAGCGATCTAACAATCCCGAATTTAGTTTATATTCGTTTCATATATTCTTATTCTTCAGTGTGGCCCTGTAAAATAACTATCAAAATTATATACAGTAAAACCTCTGAATAGCGGACACCCCAAGAATGCAGAATTTGTCCTCTATTTAGAGGTGACTGCTACTGAGAGTAAAACATGTACAGTTATTTAAGAGTTGGTAATCGAAAAAATGTCCGCTAAATAGAGGTATCCGCTAATCGGTGTGTCCGCTATGGAGGTTTTACCAGTAAAACCTCTGAATAGCTAACACCTCGGGAGGGCAGAATTTGTCCTCTAATTGGAGGTGTCCGCTACTGAGAGTAAAAATTGTACAGTTACTTAAGGGTAGGTAATCGAAAAAATGCCCACTAAATAGAGGTGTCCACTAATCGGGTGTGTCCGTTATGAAGGTTTTACTGCATAATAATATCATCCTTTACAAGAAAATTGCATGCTGTATGATAGATAGACAGACCTCCAGAGAAAGTTAACCTCCCGGAGCAATAAACACTCATGTCTTTTGTTTTAATCATCCACAATTGTATGTCATACAAGAGGCCAGATTTCATACAACATGCTAAAAACGGTCACCGTGGTGCGGAGTACTGTATTATTATTTGTTTGCCCACCAAAACTGGTTGCCACGGGTTGTTGCAACGTTTGTGAAACTGATCTATTCGATATTACTGCGTGCGCATTTTTTTTTATTTGCTCCATGTGTTCAAACCAGTTGTCTACGAAAACATCAACCGGTGAAAGTGACGCACACCAAATTTCTGTGACGTATGCAGATAAATTGTGCTTTTTTATCAGTTTTTTCTACATAATTTTTAAACGGTTTTGAACTTATTTTTCATAGTAGGTGCATTCAGTAAGCAACCCTCATAGGTACCTTCTGGTGCAATCAGAAACGAAATCCGACAAATATTTTTTGAGTTATGCTTGACGAAAGGTTTTTATTAGGCTTTTTTTTTAGTAGGAAATGGCGTTAATATCCATCGTAGTAGTAATGCGTCCGGACAGTAATATTTCGCTGAGTATTAGCCATCGCTTCGCTCAGACAACGAGATTCTCAAATTCACGGTTCAACAATGAGAAATTTTCTGACACATTTTCTGACTCATTTTCAACTGTAAAGGCATAAAATTAACAGACCTGAAAATTGAAGGAATTTGGAATCGAACAGCGTTTTCTAATTTTTATAAATAAATTACTTATCGAGATATAAGATATTCTTGTCACGTGACTGCAGGTTTTTCTACACAGTAAAAAAAAAAAAAATCTGCAAAGTTACTAAAGTTTTTCTTGGAAACTGGGATTCCTAGAATTTTTTATGTAACGGCAACAAGAAAAAATTCCTGTAACAGTCGCTGTTACAGGATTTTTTGTTGTTGCCGTTACATAAAAAGTCCCCAAAAGTCTGGGAATCCCAGTTTCCTAGAAAAACTTTAGTAATTTTACAGATTTTTTTTACAGTGTACTTTCCTTTGCTATCGCTTCTGGAAATTCGATAAAAAAAGTTTTGCTGACAGTATTTTCTCAAAGATATATTGCCTTTATCAAAATACGGACAACGTTATTCGATTACATAGTTTCTGAATAAGAACACCTGCCAATCTTATACGTTTCTAAAAAGAAATGCATTCATGAATGAATTAGATAGTATCTCCTTTGGATCTGAGGTACCAGAAAAGATCAACTGAAATGTTTCAAGCTATGAAGGAAGAATTTAACTCTGGATGGAAAATGAAGTATTTGAGCTTGTTACTTTACCCAAAGACAAGCACGCCATTGGCTGTAAAAGGGTTTACAAAACAAATCGTGATGAAAATGGAAAAGAAATAAAATGCAAAGCACGATTAGTTGCCAAAGGTTTCACTCAAAAATTAGGTACTGATTATGATGAAACCTTCTCTCCTGTCGTCAAACATACAACCATTAAAGCTTTTCTGACCTGGGCAGCTTATCATAAAGGCAATTAAATGGTCTTATTAAATGACACAGAAATATTTTTACAAATTAGCTTTTTACAGCTTCAAAAGTTATCATGTTTTAACCCTCCTTTTTTTCTCTTATTCTAAACTACATTAATTATTTGATGAATCTTTATTTGAATGGCGAAACGTCTAAGACAATAAGTAGTCATTAATGTTGCTATTGTGTATTTTCTATCTTACGAACACCTAGTAATTTTAAAATATACTGTAAAGTTATCCCATACATGTGTATGCAATAATATTCTTTAAAAGTATCTGAATGTATGTTTAGAAAACCTGTTTTTTTTTTGTTTTTTTTTTTTGTAGAAATTGAGTCGGGCGTCATTTGATTAATTTTTCCACGGGCCGGGCCCGGGCGGAACTTTTAATTTTTTCATCGCCTTGGGCCGGGCAAAGATTTCTTTTGATCCGGGCGGACCGAGCCTGGGCCTGGAAATTCCGGCCCGTGCGGACTGATTCGTAACTATTTTTATTTATTTTTCAATTCTCCATTCCGCTTTTGTAATAAACCTTTCTTCGTTAATATAGAGTGTGTCCGCATGAAACACACATGATTTCAAATGTTAATTGTATGGAAACTATGAGTTCTGGAGATTTGAGTTTTGCGGTATAAAGATTTCAACACAACAAATTTATTCTGTTGCAATTTGTTTTTTTGTTTTTTGAAACAGTTCAGAGGGCACAGGACCTTTAAACTTTCAAAAATCAGTTTTCGGATTTTTTTTTATTCCGAATTTTTTAAAATTTCTTGCAAAAAACCTGATTGAAAAAATTGCATTATCTCTTGAGTTATAATCAATTATATACGATACATACAATTGAAAGTCCGTTGATATTGATACTTTAAAACGCGATTTCTCAGATTAGTAAATTTGGAGTTTGCGCGCACGGTTACTTTCAAACTATGTAAGCTAAGCTACATCTTTAAACTAGTTTGATGTGCCAATCCCATAACTTTCTTCTATCTCATGACAATATTTCATTATAGTTAGTCTTATTAGTATTTTTATTAGAATTAAGCATAACTTCATGTGGGAATTTCGCAAGCAACACTTGGATCAGACTGATGTCTCCGACTCCGTATTTCCGCTTCGAGATTAAAATGTCAACGAAGCTGCGTGAAGTGAAAATGCAGAAAAAGTAAACAGAACGAAAATGAGTTCGACAACGCAGGTTTTGTTAAAATGAACAGAACATTTTTCGGCGAAAAGCACAATATTGAAAATTGCACAAAAATTGCTATTACAGCGTCCCCTTCCGCGGAATTTTACCAAATTCAGGGAGTCCCTTCTTGCCATGGTCAGAAATATACACAAAAAATTTGGTTAAATTCTATGCATAACTTCATACACTTTTCGATGGTACAATATTCAAAATTCACAAAAATCGCTATTACATTGTCCTCTACCGGCGAATTTTTTTTTCAAAATTAATGTAGAACCTGCTTGTCATAGCCAAAGATTGGTTCAATTCTATGCATAACCTGATACAATTTTTGATGGTGCAATGGCGACACACGGACATGCGGACACACGGACACACGGACAGACGGACACTCGGACAGACAGACAGACATTTTGTATAAACATGTTTTTTATGATCTCTGACCCCTAAAAGGTGTAAATCCGTCGAAAACCGGAAGTCGGAAAAAATTTCGATTACAATACTTTCTTCTATTGAAGATAGATAAAGTAAAAATTAACCAAGTATGTGTTTTTTTACTGTTTTCATGCTAAACCCAAAAAATTCACGTTTTTTTTTTTTTTTTTTTTTTTCACCTGAAAAACTTGAATTTTTTTTTTTGAAATTTTTGTATTTTTTTATATAGTGATAAAATTAAATCTTAAAGAATTTTCTTTTGTATACATTTTGGTTTTTAATTTAGAAATAGGTGTGTTATGATTCTATTTTGTTCCAAAATCGTTTTCTGTATGCATAATACAGAGTTTTATCACGCGCGCAGCCCATTTTTTTATTTTAATTCGCGAATTAGTGAGATGAATTTTAAAATTTAAAAATTAATTTTGTATATACAAAATTTATTTTTATGGATAATATAGCTAAGAATGTGTACTTTAGGCATAAAGAAAAAAAAGATCTTAATTACATATTTAATTTTTGTTTTCACACTGAGGAATGGGCGGTCATCCCTGTCATCCCTGTAATGGTATTCGCACAAAGTGATTTATTTATGATTATATTATTTGGTATTTAGGTACTTTGAAAAAGGTCAAATTTTTTATCGTTTCGACAAACTTAAAAGTCCTGTGCCCCCTTAACCCCTTCGGGACTATGGGTGCATATGTGCACCTTCGGAATTCCATCGCTTGCTTTTGTTCCCACTGAAAAAAAAGTAAAATGTTAATTATAATAAAACACACATACTACAATATATATTAAAACACACATACACACATAAATAACGCCTGCATTCAACAGTTAATGGTATATATAAATATTATAGAGACATACATACAATAACTACAATAAACTCAACTGGAGTGAAAATTAGCCAGAGCCAGGAATCGAACCCGGGACCACAGTATACAGTCAGCAGTCTTGTATACTATGGTCCCGGGTTCGATTCTTGGCTCTGGGTAATTTTTCACTTCAGTTGGGTTTATTGTATTTATTGTATGTATGTCTGTACAATATTTATGCATACCTTTAAAATTTTCCTTATTTAATTAAGAAATTTTCTTGATTGTTAAGCTAATTTTAATTGTTTGACAAAAAGTGGTGTCAACCGAATAAAATTCATGTAAAAGAGGCTGGTCCCGAACGGGTTAATTTTGATGATAATTGCGGAAATCATCTATTGCATCACATCTGACATGCTGCGCAATACATGGATTGAGATTTAATATCAACTGGATATTCAGAGAGCTACTAACGAAGTGCATACATAGACCAAATGTGAACTTTTCAGACAAATAAACGTTTGCATCAAAATAAACTTGTTGTCATGACATATGAATAATGCATACAATAAAAATTAGCTGTTTCGAAAAACAAATTGCAGCAAAATAACTTTATTGTGCTCCTACTTATAATATCGCAATCCGCAAATCTCTAGGACTCATAGTTTCTGTACTATTAATATTTTAAATGAAGGAGGTTTCATGTGGACACCCTGTATATATTCAATTCTGTTTTTTTGTCTCTCTCTCTACACACACAAACACATGCTCGTGCATATACGATCTATAGATCTGTAATCTATTCTACATAATATGCTAATATTGAGTTGAGTAAGAAAACGCATAGGATAGTTGAAAATGTATACTCAGCTCTTTCTGACGCAGTAGTTTTCTTAAGATTAGCGAAGAAAGGTCTCCAGTCACAAAAACGCATTTACGGCAGTGTTAATAGACAATATTCTCATTTTGGGTTCGAGGCTACAAATATTTGTCTGCTTGGGAATATCACAAAAACAGCACAAAATTTAGCAGCCATATAAATAAATACATTTTAATTTCAGAAAAAAATTGTCACAAAGTATGTAAATAAAATGTGTGTTTACGAAAGAATTCGAATTTCTCTTCTCAATGTCAATTAAAAATATCCCAGTACAACACCGCCATAAGTAACTATAAACTTAAGACAGATAACTTGACAATGAGGGGATTATATACCGGGCCTACTAAAAAGGACTGACTGATTTTAAAATTTAATAACTTGAAAACGGTGACTGATATTTAAAAAATTCATGCAGGAAGGTTATGCATAAGGTCAAAAGTGTTTTTACAGTGATTTTCGATTTTAGTTCGAATTACAAACAATAGATTGCGCTGTAAGCAATAGCCGCTAAATACAGGCTCGATTTTCGGCCGATCTCTTCTTCCACGTGGAAAAAGGAGATTAAAATGTATTGAGTGGAATCTGAAGGACCAAAAATCGAGCCTGAATTTAGCGTCTACTGATCACAGCGCTATCTATTGTTTGTAATTCGAACTAAAATCAAAAATCACTGTAAAAAAACGTTTGACCTTATGCATAACCCTCCTGCAAGAATTTTTTAAATATATCTCACCGTTTGCAAGTTATTGAGTTTTAAAATCAGTCAGTCCTTTTTAAAACACCCGGTAGTTGAGCAATATGTGAAAGAATGGAAGCTATTTGACTGCATCATCTTGTTAGTAAAATGAATATTTGTTTGCAGAGTTAAGTAAAATTACATTTCTAATCATAACATCACTATAACTTCGATCTTTGAAAACGATGCACCATTTAAAGGAATAATTGTAATGGCATTCATAAAAACCAGGCATTTTAGATGGCTTTTGTTAAATGATATCCTATAATCTCCGAATGGGGGAGTGGTTACGATGGCGAAAATGATGACATTCACGAATGGTAAAATCATTCTCATCATGAAAATAAAGTATTTTACTATTAGACCGAGAGACTCCAGCACAGACAATCACCTCAGCGAATTTATGGCTGAAATTCCAGAATCAGTTAAACCTCGACTCGAATATTAAAACGCAAACGGTTTGCCATGTCATAACTTGGCGGAAATCACCTGAAAACCCGATTTCAGCGGTTGACTCGTAGATTTATCATTGTGTTTTCCTGCACCCAAAGGTATGACAACATGGAGGACTGGTAGCAGGAAAACACAATGGTAAGCATACGAGTCAACCACTGAAATCGGGGTTTCAGGTATTTTCCACAAAGTTATGTCTTAGCAGACCGATTGCGTTTTAATATGCGAATCGAGTTTTAACTAATTCTGGAATTTCAGCCGTGAACTCGATGAGGTGATTGCCTGTGCTGCCACCTCCTGATATATATGCTTGCGTTAATAATTGATATTGACAGTCCTTTATTTCTGTACTTAAAGAGACCAAATCCCCTGAAATACACATACGGATCACTCATAGTGTTAATATTTTAAATCAGGGAGGCTTCATGTGGGCACCCTGTATATATTTTTTCTGTTTTTCTGTCTCTCTCTCTCTCTCTACACACACAAACACATATTCATGTATATAGAGTAGAAAGCACAAAATTTAGTGTCCATATAAATGGTGCGGTATAAAAAAAATTTTCTGAAAGTTACGTCTTTTCCATGCAATAGAAATAACGGTGTTCAATATAACTGAAAGCATTAAAAATTATTATGTTTAATGCTCCACTAATCTCGGAAGCCTGGGTTGATTCGAGTGCAAAAATTACGTCATTCTCAAAAGTTGAATTATGATCTATGAAAATAAAATGTACTAGTCACTAGATTAATTTTAACACAATTATTCTAATTGGTAAATAAATCATATTAGATGTAAATTTCCAACTGGGCGAAAAATGTCTGGACCGAAAAATTTACATCTAATAAGATTTATTTACCAATTAGAATAATTGTGTTAAAACTAATCTAGTGTATAATTACGTACCCAGCGATTTGTGGAGTTCCATTACCTGAAATTTATTCTGTTGAGCTGAACGAGGTTTCAGACCAGATGGTATAATCATTAAGGTTAGTTGGGTGAAAAAGTTCCTCTTCCGGGATAGCTCAGATGGTAGGGAACTGGCGGCTTCAGCCAGGAGATCCCTGGTTCGAATCCTGGTCCGGATATTTTTCGCCCAGTTGGAAATTTACATCTAATATAATGT
Source organism: Maratus speciosus (assembly GCA_963932465.1). NCBI lineage: Eukaryota > Metazoa > Arthropoda > Arachnida > Araneae > Salticidae > Maratus > Maratus speciosus. Next base: position 316,210,183 of record OZ010791.1, on the reverse strand, counting down.
AATAGTATTGTGTAAATCATATTCATCGGCTTCTACTTCTGAAAATAAGGAGACTGCACCCCCACCTATTTAATGAAAGGTTTTTATTAAGTGAATCAGAAAAAGTGAAAATTAATGATGTAATGTACAAGATTTTTTTTTTAATTAATAGAAACTAATATTATAAACTTTTCGGAGATGTGTGTTATGTATTTGTATTTTACGGTGGTACTTAAACATGTTTCTAGCGATTGGCAAGCATGACCGAACAGATACAGAACATTTTTTATAGCAATCTGATTTTTCCATAAAACAACTTTATTCATATATTTGAAAATAACAATAAATAAATGAATGAAAAACTATTTCAAATTATTAAATACATTATCAATCACCCTGCGTGTAACAGAAAATTTTCCGTAATTTTATTTTAGAAAAATCAAAATGTTTAGAAATACACGGCAAACAAGGCATATTTAAAGTAAATAGAGGAAGATCTTTTATAAGAAATATTCAAAGTCTCATTAAAATTCTGTACCATAAAATAAAGCAAAGTGCAGCTCTTAAAATATTCTTAAACCGTACTTGGCTTTCATGTTTTCTTATTTTCGGCTATAAAACATGACGATCAATAACTTTGTTCTGAGATTCATCGCAATATTTTAAATAGCGCACAATTTATAGCGATGAATTATTACATTAGATACGGGAATTTTTTCTTTATAGAGTTGTTTAAAAGCTCAAATACTAAGCTAGAAAAGTAATGCTATATTTTTTTATTTATGAAATTTTTTTGCATGGCTGCGTAAAAATTTGAACTTCTTTCTAAAGAACTCCTTATCTTAAATGTAGAAACGGCTTTAGAAAAAAGTAAATGATACATCAGCAATATTTCTTTTTAAAAGAGAAATCACCAAATGGGGAAAATTAATGTGCATAATTCAAAAATCTTTACATTCCCTTCTATATATATTTGAATATATATGTTTGTATGGTTCCGTACTGAAAAGTAAAAATGGAACCATTATAAGATCACTCCTGTGTCTCTCTGTTTGTCACAGTCTTTTTACTCGTAAACTATGGAACGTGGAAAGTTCAAATTGGGGGGGGGGGGGGAATAATAAAGACTATTGACCCAAATATTTACAGATTGTTAAATATTTAGAAATATATTTAGGAAAAATTTAGAGGGATTAATTATGTTAATTAAAAAATCTTTTCTTTATATAACTTGTGAAAGCATTCGTAACGCTGAACTCAAGTATACATTTCTTTTAATTTTACGTATTATATCTTCAGAGATATTGTCGAAAATGTAGTTCAAAAATATGTCCCCCCCCCCCCTCTTCTATTTCCGAATCTACTGAAATTTAAATTATGAAAAAATAGATGTAGTAGACATTAATGTAAAATTTGCAGAAAACCACAGCGATTACTTTAGCTCACAAAGTTTTTCAGAAAATCGCGTTTTTTCGTTACACACAAATTTCGATTTTCGGGCGTTCAGCAAAGGTGTTGAGGACCGCTGGATGTACCTATCGTAGCAGAAGTATAAAAGCATTGTTGATAATTATTTTCAAAAAACATAGTCGTTATTAGCCGAGATATTAACTTTTAAAGACACGGGCGGTTTGGACATACATGATTGCAGGGATGGCATACTCTACGTACCATCGCCTTTTAAAGCCTACCCAAAGTTTTTATCTATAGATAACAACTTTTAATGATATATTTGTGTAATGCAATGCCCAGTAACAATATAAAGGTAATAAACGTCAAATTGTTAAAAACAGACTAATTTAATTAGAATTAATCCCATAAATACTGTGGGATTCGCGACTAGTTTGCATTGCATGTATCTCTCAATATGCCTTCCGTGTCTTTAAAAGTTAATTAAAATCCTATCTGGAAAAACGCGGCACGGACCAAGGCGGCTTGCAACTTTGCGACACCCTTTCGAAGCGCGCTCATCGCAATGACAAGTTCAAACTTTGAACAAGGGTTTTGTTTTAGCTACACTGTAAAAAGAAGAGATATTACTACGCTGAATTTAGTTTTATGAAATAACAAATGAAGTTTAAATATGTATTACTTTTATTGTCACTTCCGAATTAAGATCATTATAAATATATAAGGATAAGATTAAAAAAGGTGTTATACAGAATAGCAATATTAGATATTATTTAGGTTTCATATCTCTTTGAACTTTTATGGTATACCCATTCATACTTTTCTAGTATATACAGCTACAACCAACCACATGCTGTATAGTTTTTTTTACAAAGTCTTTTTAGACTTTTAGCAACGATTTTTCAAAATAATGCAGTTCATAATTCATATATTTATTGTACGGAACCCTCTGAGCGTGACTAATACTCGCACTTGACCGTTCTTTTATGTATAAAATTTCTTACTTAAGCTTAAAAATATATATATTCTTTATATATCTCTATATTAAAAAAAAAATAAATACATACATAGCTGCCGCTACTGCTTCCGTAATTGAATTTATTGTGACTTTTTTACTTTCTAGGCTTAACCTACAAAATTGCATGTTAAAACTATCAAAACTGGTAGTTTTATACTAAATATTTGTGAACACGATGAAGCAGATTGTTTTATAATCCAAGAATTATTTTAAGCACTGTAAACTGCTGAAATTGATCAGAACAGTTTACATATATATGTTTTATAGGATCAAAAATTATGTATGGCAATTTAACCAACTTTTGAATTAATATATTCGATCAAATTGCAGTGTACAGTGTCCAATAATTCTTTCTTATATTCGTATATTTTTGCAAGTTTTAATCGAATTTTGTATTGAAAATTTCATTATCTGAATAAAGATTAAATTCATATTTTCAAATAGCCGATGTTATCATGTGTTGCTAGATTTTACAAAGCCCAAATAATAGTACTTCCAAACAATGTATTTCCAATTAAAATCTATATTTACGCATGAATATTAAAAAAGAAAGAAAACTTTAAATCAATTAAATTTTTGCGTGCAAAAAGTAATTAATGGTGAAAAATACGCCACAATAAAAAATATGTATTTAAAAATTTCTTTTTAAAATATTTTTTATAGGATCTAAAAGAAAACATTTCTTGTAAGCATTATATTAATCCGTAAGGCATCGCCATTTTTTTTTTTTTTTTGCACTTCACCATTTTGTACAAGCTGTTTTTTAAATATGTAGTCGATCTTACTTAATCAATCCTGAAAACAGCAGTAGTTACGACCTTAGAGATTAAAAAAAAAAATCCCAATGAAACAGAAATGAATGGCAACACGATTCCGAAAGGTCGCAACTGGTTCTCATAATATCCCTCAATGCGTAATCAGGTAATATTTTAAAAACAGATAATTAGCGTATTTGTAAAGCATGTGAAGTCAGGACGAAGGTTAGCGAACGCAGCCCATAGGGGGAGATGTGTGGTAATTCTGATTCTGATCTAAAGGCGATATTTCGTAATTTGGTTGCCATTAATTTTCTTATTGCTGGGAATTTTGTAGGCAACCGGTGCCGCAGCCACCGCTGTAGTGACAGCTGATGGTGGTTTGCATGATCGATTAAATAAGATCAGTCACATATTTGAAAATAAACTTGTGTAAAATTATTATGTTAAAAAACTGTCACCTTCTCTCAAACTGTTATAACGTCTATAAGAACAGTTTTCTTTTAGAGGTAATAAGAAAATCGTTTTAAATGTGACGTAATTTACTTCGATAAATACTTTTCACGTGCAATAATTTAAATATTTTAAAAGTTTCTTTCGTATCCACGTGTAAATATATATTTCAATCTAAGCTAGTTTTTTGAAATATTAGTATTTTGGCTTTTTAAAATTTGGAAATAGTATATAAAATCGGCTATTTCAAAATATAAATTGATTCTCTATTCAGATAATGAAATTTGTAATAAAAATTTGCAAAGATATTCAAAAGTACTCACAACCAAACAATCTTGTCAAGTATATGCCTGAAAAAGATGGTTTAATGGCTATGACTAGTTTTTCATCGTGTGTAACAGAACTATCTTGAGAGATTACAATAATAAATAATTCTTCGATAGTTTTCGCAGGATAAGCCGATAAATTGAAAAGATCACAATTAACTCAAACATGACAGCAGCAGCGTTTTGCAGCTTTAGTAACTTTTTTATAGAATATAAAGAAAAATGTAAAATTTCATTTTAATAAGTTCCTTTTTAAACGTTTTTGGTAAATATTTTCTTTCTCTGAACATTCAGCACAATGTTTTTTACCATGAAATATTTTCCATTAATTTATTTTACATGTATGTTTGGTTTTATTATAGTAAAATAATTGTTATTACATTGAAAAAAAATAAAATCTTTATCCGTAAAAATATCCGATTGTAAAATAATATATCAAAAACCTTTTTACAAACGTAACATTTTACATGTGAATGAATTTGAATTGTGATGACGTATTGCATTTTCATATTTTAAATATTCTAGAGAGGTTACATTGTATGTTCTAATTACCGTATGAAAATTTCATAAAAGGATTGTTAAAAATATTTTGTATATATATTTAGTCTGTTTTAAATAATTAAAAAAATTTTTTTTGGTAATTCGAGTAAGAACACATTTTTAGATTCCAATTATAAATAACTATAGTTTGAGGATAGAAGGTTTGTAATTTTTATCATAGCATTGTCATTATTATTTGACCGTTTTAGTATATCCATATGAACGGCCAGCCTGGATTAACAACATTAGTCAATACTTTCCATGAATTCACATTATGAGCGATAAATTAGTAGAAGTATTTCTTATTGCAAGATCAAGCTGGACTTATTCCCTATAATATGTTTACTTTCAAATTTGTACCTTATCTCTACACTGTTAAAAATTTGCAGCATTCTGGCAGGTCATTTGACCGTTTATTCCAAAAACGGTTACACAACCGGTAATTTAACACTATTCTGACCATATTATTGGACATTTTATGGTCAGAATATAATTAAATTATGGTTATGAAACCGTTTTTTCAAAAAACGGTCGAATGGCCTGCCAGAATGCTGCAAAATTTTTAACAGTGTAGTTTATACAAATTGCACTGAGATGACCTTAAGAAATGTCGGTGATTAATGATACGGTTTTTTGTTGAGGCTTTTGTACACCTCTGTTGGGGACAAATCTGAAAGTCCTAATGCCAATTCCCTAAAGGACAAAGCTTGGTACTTATATCTCTGCATTTTAGTGTTGTGATCCAATACAGATTTTATGTGATCCGAGGAAGCCAATGATTTTAAAATATACGAGCTTAGCGAAAACGTGATGCGATGTATTTACACTCCAAGAAATTTTTCGATTTCAGGAGGAAAAAGATAAAAGAAATCTAATTTTATTATTCATTTAGAACATAATATATATACATTAACCTTATTGTTGCCCATTCGGATGAAACACATATAATTTGACAGTTTTGAACACAGATTAATATTTTCAAATATCTATAAAAAAATTCACAGTTTCACTTCTCCTTTTTATTTCTGAAAAGTCGTACGTTAATTTAATGAAAATAGTCGCCTTTTTAGAAAAAGTAAAGTAGAATTTCAAAATTTTACTTTATTTTACCAAAGCAGACATTTTTGACATTTTCCTAAATGGAAAAAATACTTACAGTGATGTGATCATAGCTTTTTAGACACTACCATCTAGGGGTAAAATTTGTAATGCATGGAACTAGTTTTATTTCAAAGTAATTTGCAATTCAAAGAGAACTGTTTTGTCAGATGTTAATCTCCATTTCATAGAGCAAATAATGCCTATATTTCTGGAAAATATATTTTTCCAAGTACAAATCAGATAAAAAAGACATGGTTTGAAAGACTGAAGCAGACATGGGGACATTGAGTGATAATCTAAAAAAATAAAATCGAAATGGAATTTGGAATCACATCAGAGCAGATTTTCCAAGAAAAATACTCTATGTATACCAATTATTTGTATAACTCAATGTTATGCGGATGCTTTTAAAATTTAAATTTTTTTTTCGAATAATTCTTTTACAAGTTGTTTGCAATATCATTGCATTATTTTTTGTAAAATTGTTGATTTAGATAAAAAAGATAAACCTTATTCTAGGAAAATGTTAGTTTCGAAAGATTTACTTAAAAATATATATATAACTATTACATGCATATTTATTCGTATAAATATATTGAGATTTTTGTGCTATTGTTATGCACTTTAACTGGAACGAAAAAGAAAAAAATGGAATGGTAAGCGTAACAACATTTTTAATATTAATATACAATAAAAATTCCGTTATCCATCATCTATGGGACTTTTTTGTGAGGGATAAGAAAACATTGGACACACTGATGTGATACATAAGTAAAAAAAAAATCTTCTTAATAGCAGCATAAAAATAATGAATGTGCAAAGTCTTTTGAAAGAAGTTTGTCTTTTATCATCAGGTGCGAAGAAGACGTGCTACCACTTTCGGGGCAGAAGTGAGATTGTTCTTTTTTTAATTTGATGGTGTTTTTAAGAAGTATTTTCCCTTTATAATAGACTTAATACTATAAATGACTTTATAATCCAAACTTTCCCTTCCAATAACGAATATCTGTGGCTAATGATGAAGATTCAGTTTTAGCACAGGACTTCTTATTGTATAGAGAAAATTCAAGATTAGAATCGTAGTCTGATTTTATAGCTACAGATATATAGTTGTCGAAAGAGGGAATCAGACATAGTAAAAAATATTATTAGAAATATAAATTAAAATAACAACAACTAGCCAAAATAATATAAGTAAACAATATGTTACTTTTTCATGGTATTTTAATTTCCAACATTCATTCAAAATAAAAAGATGGAAACAAATCTATTGAATAGTACATTGTATTACCATATTTGAGTTTCCTGGAGAAAGTCGGAAATATATTAGAAAAGAAAATATATTAGTGATTTGTCCACAAATTTATATAAAAAAAAAACATTCAGGTCTTACAAGAAAAAGTGCCAGGTACATACAATTATCAACCGCAAAAATTTTATAATAGAAAGCTCTACCAGCATAGAGTTGTTTTTATTTAGGGGATGACACTTTTTCCTGTACTATCTAAATTTTCTTTTTATTTTCTTTTTCGTTTTGTTGCAAGGAGCTATAGACTGTAAATCTTGAAAAAATGTTATACTAATGTATATACATATATATACTGTAATACCTTGGTTTTCGTTGACTACGGTTGTGATGTTGAAAATAATATATCATCACATATTATTATTTATTGCCTTTGTAAAATTAAATTCCCCATTTTAAAATTTAATTTCTCCTTTCATAAATATTAATTCAATCAAAACTTCCTTTCCTTTCTAAAAAGAACATATCTATGTCTTCTTCTCTTGCGCTTTATTTTTTAGTTACTTAACTTTCCCAAGTTCAGCCAAAACCATTAATAAAATAAATCAAAAACAAATCTTTTTCTCATCCTAAAATCATTAACTGTTCAAGCATATTTTCCTTCGGTTAACGAATAGATATAAAAAGAGATATTCTTTGACCATATGCCCCTGGCAATAGTAATCTAGCATTGTTTATTCTCATTTGGATAGCCAATACAGATTCATTTTCCGCCGCAAACATATACTCTGTTTATATTAAAATCGGCGCCCGGCATCTGTGTTGCTGCTTCTAAATGCATATTTCCCATCAATAAGATTTGGCATTCGTATTTGTACGTTGAAATGTTAAAACGGCAATCAACGGTCCTTTTGGCCACTTTTAAATTCAAAGTTCCATTATGTGATATATCTTTGGAGTTATAATGGTCCAGGGTACCAAGATTTTGGCTCGACACATTGGCAACAATTTCTGACAAATTAATCATTCCTTCTCTGTACATCCTACTGTCAACAGCTAACTGAATGGGTCCCTCTCTGGCAATTGCATATTTCATGTCCATATCCAATAAACTCATCCTGTCTTCAAATTTGCAGAGTTCTTATTTTGTACCTGTCTTTAATTATTCAAGGACCTACGAACCTGGATTTACAGAAAAATGATTATCTTAAAAATGCAATAATTTTATAAAATGTTTTCGCTACAGATCATGGACTACAGCACATACAGATCATGAACTACAGCACAACGGTTATCGTCGGTTTCGGTTTTCGTTCATTTTTTTCGGCCAAAAATTGTCTCGGTTTTCGCCTGTTGCCTCGGGTCTGCGTACCCACGTGAACTCGCTGCATTTCCGTAAAGAAAGGGTGCGACTCACGCGTTCTCCTGCTCAACGTGGTGTTCTTTCTCATTGTGTGTGCATCACCCCGCGTGTCTAGGCAAACAATTTCGTTTATTTCCTGTGTATTTTTGTACCTTTTTTCTAAATTGCGATTGCTCCATCATAGGACTAAAGAAAGTTTCCAGAGCCAGCAGCTCTTTAAAGAAGAATACCGGGAACACGATCGAGTTGAATAAGGAAATTATTTAAAAATTCGAGAGAGGCATTAAGATTTTTGAAATCGATCGAAAGTGTGGAAAATCGTCATCCACGATAAGTTGCATTTTGGCGAAAAGGTAAGCAATAACATAGGCTAATCTAGCGAAAGTCGTGAATATACTAACGAAACAGAGATAAGAAACAATTCAAGATGCCGAACAATTATTATTAATTTGGTAAATCAAAAACAGTTAGTTGGTAATTTTGTTTAGGAGAATATTATAGCTGGACATGTTAGACTATTGTGTTTTGATCTGATTGAGAAAATACCTGGGACACGTGGTAGTCTTAGTGATTTTAAGGCCATCAGAGGTTGGTTCGAAAAATTCAAGAGGTGCACTGGCATACACGGCATACTAGGCAAGGCGAAGGTGCGAGTTCGGGCCGACAAATTTGTGTCCGTATACAAAGATTACGTAGACGCTGAAGGAATCATCCGCCAGCAAATCTTAAATTGAGATGAAACTGGCCTCTTTTGGAAGAAAGTGCCAAAGAGGAAGTTCATTACACGGGAGGGAAAGGAATTGCCTTGATATAAGCCTATTAAAGATATGTAGAGAGATAACAATATTTTCCAAACAGCGAAACAAACCGCGTAAAATAATTCTTATAATCATGAGATTTATGAATAAAATTGCATCAGCTATTCTCCGAGTAAGCAATTATTAAAAGAATAAGTTCAAGTTTTTTATCTTAAACTCTCAACTGTTTTCTTAATGTGCATTCTAGAACATTATTTTTTGTAGATTCAAACACATGGTTGCTAAGCCTGATTAAGTCAAATATACTTAATTTTAATTAGACATTTTGCTTTACAAGAGAAATAAAATAATTATCACATAGAAACAATACTTACTTTTCATTATTTTTTCTGGTACAAACGATAGGTGTTCAGGGCAATACAGTCTAGTATATGTCTGTAAAAGATAGTTAAATTGCTATGCACAGTTTTTGATCCAATAAAACCTATTTAACGAAAACGTCTTGACCGATATCAACATTAAATAGCGCCTTAAACAATTTTTTGATTTAAAATTTGTAAATGGGTTTATCGTACAGTTCTCTATCATTAAAAGTAACAGTTTTCATGTTTTTATATACAAAAGGCAGGTTCTGCAGGATAAGCCGAGAAAGTAAAAACGTCGAAATAATTTCAATCAGGGCATCAGCACCGTTAGTTTCTTTTTTTAAGATAGGGAGCTGCATATTTTTTTGTGCAATGTGAGTAAATTTCATATATCTCGAAAGACAACTTTTTTTCCGATACTGTTATGTTCATATTAAATCGAGTTAAAAACATGAAATTTTCAAAATACATTAAAAAAATATAACGAAATCTATAATTATTTAAAAATATATCTTTCCCTTATTTTCCTGAATTTATAAAATTATAACATTTCAAATTAATTTGCTTTGGCAACACATTCGAAAATTGTTGAATCGTTTATTTTTATCTATTACTTCCATTTGAAATAACGAGAAAATAGTAACGATGGGTTACAAAAGAATTTGAGGAAATTTTAATTATCTCATTTATTATTATCTGCAATAAGTATTTGAAACCGAGAGAAAGAGTAATGCTTGTTTAGCAAAATTTATCTTTTCATTTTCAAACTACATCAATAAAACGAACAATATAATGAAGTAAATGCAAATGAGAATTTTGATCACAAAACATTTTTACTAACGAAAGTATTGACTGTATTCACGTTAAAATTTCACACATCGATAAAATTTAATACAATGCTATCATCACGGTTTTATTCAGATGTTCTTTATTTCGATTTTAGTGTTCTAATCTTTTTAGCATATTCCAATAAACTTGAAAAGTGTTTATGAATTCTGTTTGTCTGTCCGTCTGTCGGTCTTTCCACGCTCTAACTCATTTAATTATACTCGAATTTTCATGCAATGGAAATACATTATATTTGCTTATCATGACAGGTTTGTTATTGTATATGAAGAGTGTAGCATTAATAGTTTATTTACAGGGTCACTTAAAAGAATTCCATTACATTATGATATATGGGGGGAAATCCCCTGTAAAGTATTTTATTGACATTAGCCTATTTCAAATGAATTGAAACTTATATAAATGACTGAATTTTACTACAAGATGATTAAGCTAGAATAGGGCATTCATAGCACTTGTCGTTAATTTACAGAGACACACGAAAGAAATCGGTTAAAGAAATACTTGAGAAGTACTTGCTGGAAGTGCGATTTCAATTTTGGTATGCACTTATAAGTTTAACCAATTTTTTGCATTTTACTCGTTGTATATAAATTCTATATCTCGTGTATATCTCTCAACAAGAGAATTCAGGTACCATTCTCCTAATTAGTGAAAATTGCTGAAGGAAAATTTTCAACTGAGGTATATGTACATCCTAACTGAAATAAATTTTTGCATGCATGAAGTTAATAGATACAAATCTATGTATCATATACATGGATGCTAAAAGAATTCGGAAAATGTTTCGATTGTAGATCGGAACAGCTGAAATTGGGTTTTCAAATCTGCTATGGGTTTCCACATTGTTCATTTAGACATAATATTTTAAGTTATTAAATGGTGCAGTTTTGTTACATTATTCTGAAAAAGTTCGAAAGTGAAACATAATTTATGCTTGACGCATTTCGCGATTTTTTTTTTTTTTTGTCTTAACTCTAAAACTACCTCCCCAAATTCATGAGAAATATACCAAGCGACAAGCGAAAAATAACCTATTGAGAAACACTTTGCCTAAAAAAATATGATAATTACATATTAGTAAACAACGGAAAATACTCTTTTTACATACGTTATCATACATCTTAGATCTAGGAAGACAAATCTTACCTTAATTTAGCATTAAAACTTAAATTAGTAAATTTTGTATCGGGATTCGATAGCTTGCTGCTTTAAAAAAAAATTGTGCGATTTTTTTAGTGCTTATATATATCGCGTACATTCCGCCGATCCTTCATTCCATCCCTGTGAGATTGAAATAAAAAGGAAAAATACTGCGATTTAATTATTACCAAACATAAAATTTCAAGAAAAGCAAGTAAGACTGTTTTTATTATTTTTTTAAAGGAATGTCAATGGCTATCCTAAACGTACTTCTAGGCCAGAAACTTTCCCTTTTCGTCAAAAATTAATGATATTTTGAAAAGTTTGTTGCTGAAAAAAAAAAAAAAAAAAAAAAAAAAAAAAAAAAAAAAAAACACCTAGAGTTATTGAAAGAGAATTCAAATTATCTCGCTCTAGCGAACAGTTAGAAATGTTTTGAAAAGAAAAATCTAATGTTAGGTCTATAAGATTTAGGAACCTATATCGTAATTATTATGCATCGAGAGACATCTGATGAAAGAAAGAGAAGAAGACCTGGGAAAAGATGGAAACGAATCCTCTAACAATTCAACACTTTCTGCTTCAGAAAGTCCTACATTTTAAAAAATAATAATATTTTATCGTATTGCAGATGTAAAAATATCATTAAAAATTACTGTTGAATTCAGGTAGTGGTCGGGGGGCATCTTCTCTGGAACATTGAAATGTTCCCCCAGGAAGTTTTGAGATGTTATCCTTTTTAATGGACAAAAGTGCAATTTCCAAACCGGATCTCTAAAACATCGTCCTGCTGCTGCAAAGATCCATCCCGGAGGAAAACGCAAGAATTCAACCCTATTAAAAACAGGGTGGGCAGGTGTACATCTCCCCGTAACATTGAAATGTCCTCCCCAAAATATTTGAGATTTTGTGCTTTTTAATGGACAAAAGTGCAATTTCCATCCGGACTCTATACAGTGCTCCCCTCCCCCGGGAGCATCAGAAATCCCTCCCGGAGAAAAATATCTGAATTCAACACTGATTAGAATCATTCATGTCATTCAATAATCTTATGTTATATGCATTATAGCAAATATTCTTGCCAATTTTACTGTTATTTAGTCCCAATGTATCTTTTAGACATCATAAAAAATTAACATTATGTGTTAGGGTCAATCCCCATGCATCCTATTGGATACATCAAATATAAAGCTAGTTCATACTACTAAAATTACATATTATTTAAAAACATTTTGTACTAGAATAAACTTTATTTATCTATTTTTAATTTATTTCATAAATAAACGTTACAAGATTAATTATTTTTTAAATAATAATGGTTTCCTTTTTCCCGACGTAAACTCCTAACATTTTTGCTGCAAGCTATTTTGAAATAACACATATACCGTCAAAAGACCGCTCTGAGAATCAAATTGCTATTTTGCTTAAATGTTGCCCTCTGTTAGGTTCCATGCATACCAGTTTCTCTTTTTTAGGCATTATTTTTATACGTGAAAAATAAATGTAAAGATATGTATCCTATAGGATACACGGGGTCTGAGGAGATTAAAGTTTAACAGAATATGAAGTCTAATTAAATTCGGTGCATTAGTACTTGAGAGAGCACACCAATTTTGTATCATATACAGACGGGCAGGCAGACATTTTCTTAAAACAGCAAAATCGTGATCAGGACTTTCAAAAACGTATATGTCTGTCGAAAAGCGGAAGTTGAAAGATTTCACAAATCCAATGCTTTCGTTTTATAAAGATAGCAGAAAGTAAAAATCCAACGTTATCTTTATGTATATGTATATTAAAAATTAACAGAAGTTTTAATGAAATCGGATGTAAAAAGTAATCTTCAACCTGATGTTTAAAAACCTCTAATATCTAAATCCATAAATATAATAATGACAATTTTCGAACGGCATTTCGATCGAAGCTGTAAAAGAAAATGAAAAGTAATAATGAGCAAAAATAACAAGTAATGTAATAAAAATAATCCGGATTTGATTGAGCCCCCGTTGTTTTAAAGTTTTAATAAAATATTTAAAACAAAAATAGTCACAGCCCTTTTTGTAAACGAATGCTTACAACATTCCACGTAATTATCTATATTCAGTTTAAAATTACATGGAATATAAATGTAACGGGGATTTTATTTATTGTGTTTTTTTCTATTTATTTAAAAGCAAAAATAGCTTTTTTTATAATAGCAATTATAATTTTAGAATAATTACTAAATTTTTTTTAACATAATTTGATAAGAAATTTCTCATCAACTCTGTCAAATTTTATAACAAATGAAATGCAGTTTTACATCTGTAAGAATATTATGAAATTCACATCTTAGTGGTAAAAGGTAATTAATTTTCCAAACCTCCAATATATATTTTAATCCAACAATTGAAAAATATACAACTGCATTTTATGTGTAAATATCCAATGTTATAAACTATATTTTACCGGAATTCAAATTTCATTTTCATAAAAATAGCTTTAAACAGAAAGCAGAGTTTAATTTCTTTAAGACTGTGTATTAATTAATCTTAACTCCAATATAACTTCCACGGGAATAAGGTGAAACAGATTAATTTAGTTAAATTTATGCATAAAAAACATGCTAAAACGATTCATTTTATCTCAGAAACCAACGCATCCATAAAAATTGCTTATTCAAAATTTAGTTTCATATTCGAATAAACCATATATAAATACAATAATGGATTGTGTTTTGTTTAATATCGTGTCCAAAAAAAGATTCTAATCAATATATTTTTAAGGCTGCTTCATTGAGAGAAGTGCTTTTACGCATAAAGATATTCATTAGAGGCTTTTATGTCTCGCAAAATATCAACATTACAGAACTTCTTTTATTTTCAGCATTGCTTGAAATTTCAATTTAGCTCACGGATAAGTTGCAAGTACTCTGTGTGATAAAGGCGTGTCTCAGCGCTGATAAGAGATAAAAGCACTTTCTATATTAAGTGAAGTGGACAAATGCATTTATAAGATATGTTTCTTATTGGAAAACTTTTGACCTTACAAGAAAATTAATGAAAACATTAGATTTCTTTTTTTTATTTATTTAAGAGTGAAGCAAATAATAATACCAATAGTTCTAATAAATAAAAAAAGTCATTCCGGTCAGTGCCGGGAGGAAGAGGTAGCTTTCAAATTCCTTATTTTTAAAAAGCAAGCTTATATTATTCAAACACACGAAGCTCAATTTAGTGGAAACCGATTATAGGAGATTCAATCCTAATCTTTATCAATATTAAATCATTATGAATGAGAATTTCGCGAAATTAGTCAGCTTTATCCAAGCTGCTTTTATTTAAAGTAACTTATATTTGGTTGCCAAATTCGGCGATATCTTGAAGTTCCTGCCATTTTAAGACAACATGGTGGATGAGGCTAACAAGTGAACTTAGTCGAGACCTTAGTAATTCCTGTGCACATGCTCACTCACATCGGAATCGGTTGATATATACAAGTTCTGTCGCAGGCAAAAAATCAGATTTTTCAAAATGTCACCCACATTAGAAATTCAAACTGCTATATCTGAGCCATTTTCTAAGATAAAGACAAAACAAAAAATGCTCCGGAATCCTTATATCATGGTCAAATACTTAAGAAAGAAACCTTTTTCAATTTCTAATTCTTTTGCACCTTACTTTAAATATAATTTTTTATTTAATTTAAAAGCCTCCATTTTGAAACAAGATGGCTGATGAAGATGGCCAGCGAACTTGGTCGAGACATTACGATATACTATCCACATGCCTTCTTACATCGAAATAGGTTAATGAATACGCGTGTTATCACGTGACAAATATCAGATCGTTTCAAAATGTCAGCCATGCTAGAAATTCAAAGTGCTATAATTCAACCATTTTTTAAGATATATACGAAACAAAAACTGCTCCGGAATCTTTGTATCAAGGTCAAACACATAAAAAAAAATCTTTTTCATTTTTCAATTTTTTGATAACTCATTTTAAATTTAAAATTTAATTTTTTTAAAAAATGGCAGCCCTTTTGAAACAAGATGGCGAATGAAGCTGACCAACGAACTCGGTCGAGACAATGGTATGTACTATGTACACACCATGTTACATCCAAATCGGTTCATAAATACGTCTGTTATCGCGTGGAAAAAATCAGGTTGTTTAAAAATGTCAGCCACAATAGAAATTCAAAATGCTATAACTCAGCCATTTTTTAAGATATAGAAGAAACAAAAACTGTTCCGGAATCTTTGTATTAAGGTCAAACACATACAAAAAAATCTTTTTCATTTTCCAATTTTTGTGGTACCTCATTTTAAATTTAAAATTTTTAAAATTTTTTTAAATGGCCGCCATTTTGAAACAAGATGGCGGATGAAGCTGGCGAACGAACTCGGTCGAGAAATTGGTACGTATTATGTATACATCAAGGTACATCCAAATCGGTTCATAAATACGCCTGTTATCGCGTGACAAAAATCAGGTCGTTTCAAAATGCCAGCCCCGCTAGAAATTCAAAGTGCTATAAATCAGCCATTTTTTTAAGATATAGACGAAACAAAAACTGCTACATAATCTTTGTATCAACGTCAAACACTTATAAAAAGTATTTTTCAATTTTAAATTTTTAGGTACCACATTTCAAATTTCAATTTTTTTTTTAAAAATTAAATGGCCGCCATTTTGAAACAAGATGGCGGATGAAGCTGGCCAACGAACTCGGTCGAGACATTGGTACGTATTATGTATACACCAAGGTACATCCAAATCGATTCATAAATACGCCTGTTATCGTGTGACAAAAATCAGGTCGTTTCAAAATATCAGCCAAGCTTGAAATTCAAAGTTCTATAAATCAGCCATTTTTTAAGATATAGACGAAACAAAAAATGCTCCGGAATCTTTGTATCAAGGTCAAACACATAAGAAAAAAATATTTTTCAATTTTAAATTTTTTGGTACCACATTTCAAATTTCAAATTTTAAATTTTTTTTTTAAATGGCCGCCATTTTGAAACAAGATGGCGGATGAAGCTGGCCAACGAACTCGGTCGAGATATTTGTATGTACTATGTACACACCGAGTTTCATCCAAATCGGTTCATAAATACGAGAGTTACAGTATGACAAAGTTCAGATATATATATATATTACCATTAATTAAACATAACCTACCATATATATATATATATATATATCAACTTTTGAACGGAGGGTGGTTTCGGGGTCTGGGGGTCATGACCGATGAAAATATACCAAAATTTTTTGAAATCGCTTTCCTCCGAACGGCTGCAATAGGTAGCTTTTTGTAATGAAAGCTACCTAAAAGATTGTTTTTAAATACGCCTTCATTAAAATTCACAAAAATGTAGAAAAAGAAGTATTTTTTCAAATGCACTAAAACGTAGAAAAAGATTAATGGATTAAATTGGGAATTTCGACGAATTAGCCAGATATCGCCAAGTTGGCGAAAATTTGGATCACTTTTGGTAACCCTACCATTAGTACTTTTGAATAAATACTCATTTTTGAAGCTTATGCTGATTTCTCCATAGGAAATCAAACTATAATTGAATAAACATTACGTTTAAGTAATGTTAACCTCAGTAGTGTTAGTTTAATCATAAAAAGTGTTCTTGCGATTTTTTTCGAAAACTGAAGATGCTTCGAGGCAATCCTCCTTATTGTTTCTCTTAGGGATCAATTTTTGAAAAATTTCGAAAATGTGTTTAACACGTTGAATGCCACGTCAGTCACCGGTTACTGACACTGAACTTTTTGTTAAGGCCGCGTCAGTCATCAGTGACCGACACTTATAGACTATGTAACGGGAGCCTTATTTCGTGGCCCAAACGGAAAGACAGACAAAATAAACTTGGAATTCAACGTGCTAATACCTGTAGCTATATTATAGGCATGTCATGTTTCAAGACTTTATTTGAATTGGTTTATGCGGATGGTGATATATTTTTTTTTATATTAAATTTGTCTCCAGTTAATTGCCCCGCCCCCCTCCCTTAGAGATCGAATTTTAAAAACTCAATGTTTATTTCATGTGTTGCCCTCAAGAATACAAATATCCAAATTTCAAAGTTCTATGTCAACAGGAAGTAGGTGAAAAAGGAGTGACAATATTTGACTGCCACATACAAAGAAGCAGAATTGTAAGTTAAAAGAAAGCATGTATAATAATAAGTAAAAGTCACATTAAATGTATAAATGTAAAAGTTTCAATTAATTTTTATTAGTTTATACCATCAGCGGATTAAAACTTTATTTTTTTTTACCCAGCATGGTTAAAATATTAAGCTAAATTAGTCTTAAAAGTTCCGAGTATGAAATAAGAAATATTAAATGATAAATTAAATAACAGATTTCTCAATTAAGATAGAAGTTAGGAATACTGAACACTTTTTTAAAGTAGGCAAATTAGACCATGTATAGTCTAAACATTGCACAAATACCACTAATTATTTAGTACATCAAAAGTACATATAAACAGCCCATGAACGAATGGCATTTTGAATCATCGCGAATGGGATTCAAAATTGGTTTTTAAATTTCAAAACTTATTACTTAACTTTAAATAAAGCCATTATTACGAACTATTGCAAATAAAGTGAAAATTTAGGAGGAACCTCATACGTGACAAAATTTCATATGAAAAAAAATTGCCTTTATCAGAATTTTTTACTGAAAACAAACAAATTATGATATGTTATACAGTAATGACAAAGACGACTGACGATTGAGCATTATAGAAAGAGCTGGGAAATAAAATAGAAACATGGACCGAATATTCGACTAATCGTAGACCAGTTACTATAATGAATCATTTGGTCCGTATTACAATTCCAGTACACATTCCAACCTTTTCCTTTATATTTATTGAAAAAAAAATAGCAAGAAAGGTATAACATATAGCTCCTATGTACGCAAGATATAGAACATCAAAGAAAAATGGAACACCGATGGAAAACATTCTGCATATTAGAACATTAGGAATATAATTTCAGGAGATATTAATGAAAGTATGAAAATGTAATTTAACATTAGAAGTTCTAAATTTTGAACGTTTATACTTCATAAACTTATCATCCAAATGTCTTGAAATTTTGGTATCTAGGAATAGTTTGAAACGAAGATTTCAGATATATTATCAAAATTGGATGCTGCCATTGAAAAAACAATGTTTGTTCTGGTTTTAATTTGTACATGGCACCCTAAGCAAATTTTATATACATCATTTAAAAGTAGGTTTTATTTACAATTGTTTGGTACCAGTGATTTTCTTCAATTATGATTAGTTGCTGAGTTAGTAGGAGGTGCGTATTATTTTCTCACGACTGTACGTAATTTTTCTTTAATGTATGCTGCCCCACCAGTGGCCGAGAGGTTCTGCTCTCGAAGCTGGTAGACGGGAAGTGCTGGGTTCGAACCCAATCGCGCCCGTCGGCCTAATCGTTCGGGGTTTTCGTGGTTTTCTTCGAACCTTGGATTTCCAAGCGTTAATACGGGTTAAGTTCCCTTAGAAAGACCCCCACGAAGGGCACTCCCCCCCCCCCTTAGGGCCCATATCCCTCGTGTTGATAATTGGCCGTCATAAACACAACCAAACAACCAACCTTTAATGCATGCTGTTTTTTTATTTACAGCGAAACGGAGGTTAGTTTTCGAAATGCACTTGTATATGCCAAAGGGAATTTTAAAAAATCTAGAATAACAATAAAAGTTTATTGTAAGCTTCTCAATGATTTATGGTAATGACAAACATAAATTAAAGGACATTGCCTTTTTTTTTTGGTACAACAGGATTAAAAAATTATTAAATTAGATACCCCCCTCCTCCCCAAAATAACAACAGCAACAAAAATACAACAACCTTGTAGATTGTTTTCGAATAATTTTAAAACAAGATGTTAAGTTGTCATGACAGCGTGATGCTGACACTTTGAATTACAATAATACATGGTAAGAGACACAGATGTTTTTGCGCGTTATCCTATGCATTTCAGCTTATTTTGGCTTCTGGGACAGAGAGTTGTGCCAGTGTTTCCTATCACACATTCTCTTTAGATTTATTTGTTTTTTTTTTTGTTGTTGTTCCGTTTTACATTCCTAATTTAAATGTTCTAAAATTTTAAGTACATTTATTTATTGGTGTCTATTACTAAACAATTTCAAATCACATTCACTTATTTCTCGTATTAAAATGTAATTCCTTCTTTTTAATTATTACTTCCAGCAGTATTTTATCTGCTTAAGCTTATGCACTTTGTAAATAATAATAATAATCATAACAATAGTAATAACAATAATGCAAAAAAAGAGCCGTCAATTTCTAAATGTTTCTCTGTAAACGGTTTCAAAAGTACGTTGGACAATTACGTTAAGTTTGCATCATCTTGGAGTAATTGTTTCTAAAATTAGCAACTAGTATCTTTAAACTGCAGTGTACATGTACCTTACAGCTTAATTTAGCTCTTTAGTCTGTTGCAAAATCCTTTTTCTTTTGGCAACCGTCTGCAGCCTGCCAGATTTTATTTAGGGATGCTAGATTTTCATTAAGGGGTCTCAGGACTCTTAAAATTGAAAAAAAAAAGACCATTTTCAACATTTAATATCTTAAAATGTATTTGATTTTAAGACACGATTTTAATTGGAATTAAAGATATAAGTATGTTCTTTCATTTCAAATATTTAAAAAATTTCAAGATGCAGAATTAGCATTTACAGGGTGCTCTAAACTGTGAGACATTTGCCGAGAAGAAAATCGGCTAACAGTTTACGCGCGCGATTACAAAATAAATATTGCAACTAGAATGAAACTTTTGGTGCCTACTTATACTTCAGATTATAATAATTACACTGAGCCTAAATTTCTATTTAAAGCATTTATATATTTTTAATACAAAGTTGTATTCAGCTAATGCAAAATTTAGAAAATTTCATCAATATAATCACCTAAAAAATATTTTCTTTTTACAATAAAAAGGAAATTTTAGGTTTAGTTTATACAGACTAACATGAAACATATTTTTTGAAAATTCCATGAAAAAATATTCAGAAGTGTTTGATATATCGTGCGCATTATGCCCAAAAAAAAACGTCATTTGGAAATTAATGACTTCAAAGTTTGGGAAACGCCGCTTCAGCTATTGAGCAGATATAATTCTAAAAGCCATAACTTCTGTTGTAATGGGAATTTAAAGATAACAATTATATCAAAATTTTCAGAAACGATACAAGTTTTTAACATCTAAAAAAGTCCTTCCGGCCAGTGCCGGGAGGAAGAGGTAGCTTTCATATTCCTTATTTTAAAAAAGCCAACTTATATTATTCAAACACACGAAGCTCAATTTAGTGGAAACCGAATATAGGAGATTCAATACTAATTTTTATCAATACTAAATCATTATGAATGAGAATTTCACGAAATTTGTCAGCTTTATCCAAGCTGCTTTTATTTAAAGTAACTTATATTTCGCTGCCAAATTCGGCGATTTCTTAAAGTGCCTGCCATTTTAAGACAACATGGTGGATAAGGCTAACCAGTGAACTTGGTCGAGACCTTAGTAATTGCTGTGCACATGCTCACTTACATCGGAATCGGTTGATATATACAAGTGCTGTCGCAGGCAAAAAATCAGTTTTTTCAAAATGTCACCCACATTAGAAATTGAAACTGCTATATCTGAACCATTTTTTAAGATAACGACAAACAAAAAATGCTCCTGAATCCTTATATCAAGGTCAAATACTTAAGAAAGAAACCTTTTTCAATTTCTAATTTTTTTTTGCACCTCACTTTAAATATAATTTTTTTTAATTTAATGACCGCCATTTTTAAACAAGATGGCTGATGAAGCTGACCAGCGAACTTGGTCGAGATATTGATATATACTATCCACATGCCTTCTTACATCGAAATAGGCGAATACGTGTGTTATCGCGTGACAAATAAAAGATCGCTTCAAAATGTTAGCCATGCTAGAAATTCAAAGTGCTATAATTCAACCATCATTTTTAAGAAATAAACAAAAGAACAAATTTTCAGAAACAAAAACTGCTCCGGAATCTTTGTATTAAGGCCAAACACATAAAAAAATCTTTTTCATTTTCCAGTTTTTTAATACCAAATTTTAAATTTTAAATTTAATTTTTTTTATTGGCAACCCTTTTGAAACAAGATGGCGAATGAAGCTGGCCAACGAACTCGGTCGAGACATTTGTATGTACTATGTACAGACCAAGTTACATCCAAATCGGTTCATAAATACGCCTGTTATCGCGTGACAAAAATCAGGTCGTTTTAAAATGTCAGCCACAATAGAAATTCGAAATGCTATAACTCAGTCATTTTTTTAGATATAGACGAAACAAAAACTGTTCCGGAATCTTTGTATTAAGGTCAAACACATACAAAAATAAATATTTTTCATTTTTCAATTTTTTGGTATCTCATTTTAAATTTTAAATTTTTAAATTTTTTTAAATGGCCGCCATTTTGAAACAAGATGGCGGATGAAGCTGGCCAACGAACTCGGTCGAGATATTTGTATGTACTATGTACACACCAAGGTACATCCAAATCGGTTCATAAATACGCCTGTTATCAAGTGACAAAATTCCGGACGTTTCAAAATGTCAGCCAAGCTAGAAATTCAAAATGCTATAACTCAGTCACTTTTTAAGATATAGACGAAACAAAAACTGTTCCCGAATCTTTTTATCAAGGTCAAACACATAAGAAAAAAATATTTTTTCAATTTTCATTTTTTTGGTGCCACATTTCAAATTTAATTTTTTCTTAAAAATTTAAATAGCCGCCATTTTTAAACAAGATGGCGGATGAAGCTGGCCAACGAACTCGGTCGAGACATTGGTATGTACTATGTACATACCGAATTACATCCAAATTGGTTCATAAATACGCCTTTTATCGCGTGACAAAATTCAGGACGTTTTAAAATGTCAGCCACGCTAGAAATTCAAAATGCTATAACTGAGCCATTTTTTAAGATATAGACGAAACAAAAACTGCTCCGAAATCTTTGTTTAAAGGTCAAATACATAAGAAAAAAATATTTTTCCATTTTCAATTTTTTGGTACCACTTTTCAAATTTTAAATTTTTTAAAAAATTTTAAATGGCCGCCATTTTGAAACAAAATGGCAGATGAAGCTGGCCAACGAACTCGGTCGAGACATTGGTATGTACTATGTACATACCGAATTACATCCAAATCGGTTCATAAATACGAGAGTTACAGTGTGACATATGTCAGATATATATATATATATATATATATATATATATATATATATATATGGATATATATATATATATATATATATATATATATATCAATTTTGAACGGAGGGTGGTTTCGGGGTCTGGGGGTCATGATCGATGAAAATATACCAAAATTTTTTGAAATCGCTTTCCTCCGAACGGCTGCAATAGGTAGCTTTTTGTAATGAAAGCTACCTAAAAAATTAAAATTTCGAAAATTTAAAGCTTTAAGAGTCCTGAGACCCCTTAAGTCCTGCCTCGCTTTCTACCATTTCTCTCCAAACAACAATGTTTTTTGATGATTTTGTATTTTTCCACGCCATAAACGTGTTAAAAAGGGTGACTAAATTTCGATCATTCTCCTCTAGTCACCTCTATGTTGTGGTTGATTTTGTCTATGATTTTTTAATTAGTTTGCCTCTCCTAATGTATTAATGTCCAATTTCTATGGGTTATTTTCCCTATTAAACAAACATCATTTCCTTCTACCAATGGAGTATTTTTATACCTTCAAGGATCTAATTAATCAATTCAATTTGTACAATGCTCAAACTCTAGCAATAATAGGTATAAAGCTGTTGTTGGTCAGAAATGAAAGTTTATTATATCTAAATGTCGGAAATTAAATAGGCAATTACTATAATGATGTTCAATTCCTAGTGACGTTCCTCTTAGTTCAATGGAAAGATATTTTCTTAATAAATATAAAATCATGCAAATTCGATCTTCGTTTGCAAGAGTAGGTCGGAGCTTGCGTAGAATGCTCAGTGTACGCAGCCGAAGGTATTGGGCTCCAAACCGCAGTTTTGTTTGGATGGGTTTTCGTATTAAAATAGAAAGTCCTGAAAATTCGAGGGGTGTACGCTGCCGAAGGCAGTTGGGCACTTTAATTAGAATTGATTAAAAATATTTTTGTCAAAAATATAAAACCATTCAACACTGATTTTTGATACATTTAAACTTATTACCATTTGGCTTGTCCAAGCCGGGAGGGTCAGCTGGTGCCGAATAGTTTAGGGCATTAATCAGAACTGAAAAAAAAATTATTCATGTATATATTAATTCAATACATTAGTTACCATGATGCGCTATGTAAAACAAACACCAACATTTCTCATTTAGTTTGTTTTGCAGTTTTGTTTCAATAACGAATATTACTCTCCCAAAATAAATTTTTCATAATTTTTCTGCATACGAGATTTCTTCTTTAACTTGTAAAAAGATATATTTTTCTTAATGAAAATATATCAGATAAAACCTAATTCTTATCTTACGCTTGTGTGCTTCCCAGAAAATCCAAAACTACATTTTTTTTTTTTTTTAAACCGGAATTCAAAAATTTTTTAATGATGTATGGCATAATGAATGTTATTTAATAAACAAAAGCCTTCCACTCGACGAATAAACTGTACTTTCTAAGATAAATAAATACATTAATTAAAATAATTAAAACAGGATGAATATTTTAAATTCAAAAACACAGCGTAGAAAAAAATATACTTAATTTTTAGTGACATTTAAAGACAAAAAACGAGACATTATTTATAATTCAATTGCGAACTTTACTGCACATTGATAAAAATTCTTCAAATGTTCTTTTTTATTTATTTATTTATTAGTCCAGTTATGTTATACAAATATGTTGAGAAAATTATAAACTTCATTTTAAAAATATTTTTAATTATACTGACATGAGAACACAACGTGGAAATATCCAGCCTTGAAATGAAAGAGATAAATGGAAATATTTATTAAATTGTAAATGAAATTTCTTAACATCATGGACCATGAAAAATAAATTTCCAGATCAATTTCGTAACATAATAGAAGATGCACGACTTACAGAAAGTAAAAAAAAAAAAGTTGAATGCTTTTTCTCTATTCTAATTCTTTTACGTGCAATATATCTTAATACGCTGTGCAACTGCAAGAATGCATGATTTTGATACGAATTTTGTTATTACGTCAATATTAAGAGCTTTGATTGAGTAAGTTTCTTTACGTTTAATAAATAATTTGGAGCCGTCAACCATGCTGACTTTTTCCACTCAGGACTGACTTTGTCCCACACCACGGATAATGTCAAAACGTGTTACATAAAATGTGTTACAATAATACTAAAAAGTTATGCCGAATTCTGATAGATTGCGGCATTAGCTTAAACGTAAATTATTTAATTTAGCATTTTACAAATTGAGTTTTACTCATTACATCACTTCGGTTGTTATTTTCTTTATAATTTCACGCACAATTTTAGCGTAGGAAACTTTTGATTGGAAAAGTTATTCATACTTCATGCTGTAAAGGGGATAAATACATTTTTTTAATTCTTAATATGTCTTCTTTATAAATTTATCCATTACTTTAGATTTTACATTCCCTTTATTCACAAATCAGCATTTGGAATGTCAATTTGGAGTGCCAATTTGATTTTTCTGAAAATAAAATCATAAAAGCAAAAATTTACTGCAAATACATAACGTTTTACTAGTCCATATATATTATTTTTTGTACAGATACTTGTGTAATACCTCTGCTAATAAATCTCCAGTATGTAGTCGTAATTATAAAAAAATATATTAATTAAACGATTCCGAAAGTGGTAGATGTTGTTAGTAATTTAGTCAAAGAAAAGCCGTTAAAAAAATATTTAATTAATGTCAATAGTCAAAAAAATAATCTACAAGGTTCTAATGAAATTATCCCCCCCCCCCCCAAAAAAAGACCAATTTCTTCTGAAAGATATTTTCCGGCCGATTTTCCGGCGACATTCCCGAACCCCAAAACGAAGGTAGTACCGCGTAAACTCGGAGAAAAATTGTAAATGTGACATCTAATGATAATAGCAAACAGGATAAATTATTTTTTGTTTAAAATTAGTTAATTATTCATTCAAAATTAATAATTAATATACATATAAAATTAATAAATACTTACGACATATAAAATTAATTTAATTACGCATTATTACTTGCATTATTGGGATTTATGAAAAACTGTTCAATGGTGCTTTGTTTCGTCGAAACAATCAAACGGTCAATGTTCTTAGGAAGAGAGTAACACTGGCTGTTTGGTTCTTGTTCTGCATATCGATTGCCTAGTATCCTTCTGAGTCGTATGAAGAGTTTTTCGCGCATCAGCAGAAGTGAGTGGAGAAACTGGCTCTTCGTATACGTCGGGATCTTCATCTTCACTAGCTGGTTTACTTGAAACTGGCGAAGACAAGAACTGCTCCACTATTTCTCTGTCATATATTTCTCTGGAGGGTGAGAGATTTTCGTCAATTTCAACATATTGAAGGGAATTCTTCCTTACCTTCAGAGGTGGAGGATATTTCTTGTGACTCTTCGGATTTAAATCTGCAAGCCAAGAAGCAATTTTTTATTATGTCTTTTGTCAAACTGACCCAAGACCTTTTGGTGTAATGCATTGCATCCAACAGACTGACAGATTTTGCTATATAGCCTGACATAAGAAAACGTAGACGAATCACATACTTCGATTTCTGTTACTGATTTTTCAGCCCTTTTCTTCCTATAATAACATTTAAAAGCTTCGTTAATTCCCTGATTAAGTGGCTGTATAACAATGGTTGAGTTAGGTGGAAGAAACACTATTTTTATGTGTTTCAATTTTAAATCTGGAGAGTATGCAGTGCAATCGTCCATAACTAGTGCAACATTTTTCATAAGTTTTATGTCCTATTGCACATGAAAATCAGTGAAAATTGAATATGTCATCCATGTTTTTTATATTGTTGAGGTAGCCCACAGGAAAATTCTTCACCCCTTTAAAACAGCGCTGTTTCTTACATCCTCTAATCAGTATAGGTGTTTTCTTGGTGTTTCCCGACTTGTTGCACGTCATAAGAACAGCTACAAGTTGTTTAATTCTTTTGCATACTTCATTGGACCCTGTTTTGAATATATGAGTGTGCTCTGGCAAAACCCGATAAAACAGTCTTGTTTCATCAGTGTTAAAGATTTGAGAAGGATCGTAGTTGTTGCCGCTAAAAGCGCCATCTCTGTGGTTTGTTCGGAAACTTGTGAGTTGTGCTCGAGACGCCGATCCGAGGAGTACTGTAAATATTGGCTCTCGATCAATTTATTGTTTTGTGAATTAAAGTTTAATTAGTAATACAGCCCGCTAGTTTTATTTTATTGTGAGTCGTGTGCATTGATTATTTGTGATTGAGCTGTTGGCGGGAACATCTATATTTGGTTCCCCTCCCCGGAGTAAAGAACAAGCATATAATTACGTATTTAAAGTGTTTCGATTTTAGAGTCAACGAGTATTAGTGTACCGAAAAGAATTAAGTGTTTTCTTTTTTGATGAGAATTTGTGAATTTCCTTTGTTATAATATTGCTTTAATAGTGTGGTGTTAAAAAAATATATATACTTTATTACGAAGAGTTTAAGTCAAGCGGTTGTTTTGATTCAAGAACAAAAATAAATATGTTTTTTCAGTGCACTGTTGCGCAATCATAAGTGATCATTTAACGCAGAGAATAAAAAAGTTATTTAAAAATGCTTATTTTGAGAAGACAAATGAAATAAATAAAAGAAACAAAATATTTTTCCTGCCGTGGCTCAGCAGTTTTGAAAAAGTGATTCGCTTTTATTTTTGGAGGTATGTGAGATTTATTTATTTATTTATTGTGAACTATATTTATTAAAATATTCAAAAGCGCGAAAAAGGAAGACTGTCAGAGGATAGCTTTTGAGTTAAGAATTGATATTTCTGATATAAAATTAACTAATTATGATTTAATGAATTTAATAAACGAAAGTGAAAAATATAAAGCAGATTCTAAATTGGTAGAAGAAATGGCTAATAATATTATAGAGGAGAGAAAAAATGAGGAAGCGAAGGTACTAGAACTTGAAAAATTAAAAATTGAACGTACAAAATTAGAGCTTGAGTTGGCCAAGGCCCGAGCAGAAACCAAAAGTGAAAAATTAAATGATTTCGAGAAGGGAGAAAGCATAGAATCTTTAGACTCTCTCATTAAAAGTATAAGAACACTTACAATCAAAATTCCGTCTAAACCGGAAGGTTGGGGGTATTTTTTCTCGTCTTTAGAAAGGGCCTTCATTTCAAAAAATGTCCCAGAAAAGTATAAATCGGAAATTCTTCTAAATCTGTTAGGGGAAAGGGCAACAAATGTTATTACGTACATTAAGGATGGGGAATTAGAAGATTATTCAAAGGTGAAAGTTATAGTACTTAGAGAATTTGAGCCAACTCCCCAAACTTGTTTAGAACATTTTAGAAAAGCACAACGTCAACCCAATGAAACTTATGTACAATTTGCATCCGATTAACAACGAGTTGGGATTATTATTTAAAATTGAGAAATGTGACAGATTTTGAAACTTTAAAAAGTTAGTGATTTCTGATAAAATTTGTCAGACGCTTGATAAGGATGTTACGTGTTTTATAAATGTTAGACAAGGAGATTCTTGGTTTCACCCAATTGAGTTATCTCGGGAGATAGATTTATATTACACATCAAAGGGAAAACCTGTGGTTGATAATTCTAGGTCGAATAATAAAAATAATTATTCTAGGCCAGTTTCTAAAGTTTTTCTAACTGATGTAAAAAATTCTAAATGTATTTTGTCATGTATTTTGAAACTTTAAAAAGTTAGTCATTTCTGATAAAATTTGTCAGACGCTTGATAAGGATGTTACGTGTTTTATAAATGTTAGACAAAGAGATTCTTGGTTTCACCCAATTGAGTTATCTCGGGAGATGGATTTATATTACACATCAAAGGGAAAACATGTGGTTGATAATTCTAGGTCGAATAATAAAAATAATTATTCTAGGCCAGTTTCTAAAGTTTTTCTAACTGATGTAAAAAATTCTAAATGTATTTTGTCATGTAATGAAAATGATCCTTTGCATAAATGTCCTGTTTATAAAAATATGTCAGTGAGTGATAGAGTTGTGCTGGTAAAGACAAAAAATCTTTGTTTTAACTGTCTTATGAATCATAAAGTAGTCGATTGCAAATCTAAATTCTCGTGTATTATTTCTAAGAAAAGGCACAATGTAACTTTGCATTTTCCTCGCGAACAAAAAATAATGTTGAAAACCAAGAGGTAATTTCACAGGAAATGAGTCACATAAACAAAGGAGGTAATAAATCTAATTTGGATGTTTCGGCTGCAGTATTTCCGCCTTTCCCAGCTAATAATCAAAATAATTTATTTTCAACGACATGTAATTTGGCTAATGAGTTAAAAGCTGTGTTACTTAGCACATTTGTTTGCTTAATAAAAGATGAATTGGGTAATTTTCATGAAGTACGAGATTTATTAGACGTTGGAGCAAACTCTAACTTTATGAGTAAAAGGCTAGTAGATAAACTTAATTTGAAAAGAGAAAAGACTAACATTTCTATTTCAGGCATAAATATTTTATCGCTGAGTGTTAGATCTAGGGTTAACACAACTGTTTCAAATAGAGATAAGGATTTTCATTTAAAATTAGACTTTCCAGTCGTTCCGAAAAATACAGAATTTACGCCGTCTAGGCCGCTTGAGACTTCTATCCCACTATTAATTAACATCAAATTAGCCCATGAAAAATTTAATGTCCCAGGCCCGATTGATTTGCTTTTAGGTGCAGAAAATTTCTATGAATTTTTAAGACCAGGCCAAATTTATCCGCAAACATTAAATACTAAAATTGTGTTACAAAACAGTGTATTCGGGTATATTGCCAGTGGAAGTCTTCCGGCTAGGGGTGAAAGTAATATACATTGTGGGTTAATTACAGATAATTTGGAATTAGAAAAATAATTAGAGAGTTTTGGGAACTAGAAAACGTAGAGAGAGAGTCTGAGATTTCTAAAACTAAGGAAGCAGAAATTTGTGAAGAACATTTTCTGAAAAATTATTCTAGAACTGAAAATGGACAATATATGGTGAAAATGCCACTAAAGGAAGATCCGTCTTGTCTTGGCGAATCAAAACAAAAGGTATTGAATATTTTAAATTCATTATGGAAGCGCTTAGTTAGAGAACATAAAGTTAGTGATCTTTATAAAGCATTTATGGAAGAATATCTAAGTATGGGTCACATGGAAGAAGTGATAGAATCTGAAGAGCCAGAAGTCACTTATTATATTCCACATCATTGCGTGTACCGTACAGAATCAAGTAGCACACCATTACGAGTCGTGTACAATGCTTCTTTCTTAACTTCTACAGGAAAATCATTAAACAGTTTGCAGTTTAACGGAGGAACAATCCAAGATGAGTTATTTTCTATAATGTTGCGATTTCGAAAGCAACAGTTTGTTTTCGTAGCAAATATAAAAAAGGTGTATCGTATGATACTAATACATCCGAGTCAAAGAAACTTATTACGAATAGTATTTAAACCTGAGATGAATGAGCCAGTAAAAGTGTACAGGTTATGTACCGTGACTTATGGCACAACTAGTGCTCCTTTTTTAGCTACAAGAACATTAATGCAATTATCCAGAGACGAAGGATATGAATTTTCTTTAGCTGCGAATGTGTTGTTGCAGGATGTGTACATGGATGACATCCTAACAGGATCAGATGATTTAGACACAGCTAAGGAGATTCAGCAACAACTGATATCTTTGTTAAATAGAGGAGGCATGGATCTCCATAAATGGGCAGTAAATAATTTTGCTCTTTTGTGTAATAATTCAGAATCTGAATATTCTTTTTCTAATGAGAAAAAAACTTTGGGAATATTGTGGAAGCCTCAACCAGATTGTTTTGGGTTTAATTTAATTATCGAGCAAAGCGAATTATACACTAAACGATCAGTCATGTCACAAATTGCTAGAATATTTGACACTTTGGGTTTGATAGGTCCAATAATTACAAGGGCCAAGGTGTTTCTGCAAAAATTATGGTTGCTGAAAATAGATTGGTGTGATTATCTCCCAATGAAAGAAAATAAAGAGTGGAATGACTTTCTTACTTCCTTAAAGAATGTAAATCTGATCAGTACCCCTAGATGCATTCTTATTGATCAGTCTATTTGTGTAGAACTGCATGGATTTTCCGATGCATCTGAAATTGCTCATGGAGCAATCATTTATGTGAAATCTACTAATTCTTGTGGTGATTCAGCTGTTAAGCTACTCACTAGTAAGTCCAGAGTAGCTCCTCTAAAGCATGTCACTATCCCGCGTCTTGAACTTTCTGCTGCAGTCCTGCTATCTAAGTTAATGAAGAAGGTGTTAAGTGCCTTAAAACTAGAAATTTCTGAAACTTATTTTTGGACAGATAGCACCATTGTACTTGCATGTTTAAAAAAAAGAATCCAATGATCTTAAGACATTCGTAGCCAACAGGATATCGATTATACATAGTTTAACTTCGGTTGAACAGTGGCATTACGTACTTTCTAAGCAAAATCCTGCAGACCTTATTTCTAGAGGTATAGATCCCATCAAGATTCAACAGTGCGAACTGTGGTGGTTCGGTCCAGCATTCCTACAACAGCCTGAGGTGGTCGACTATTCTCCCGATAGCAATCCTGCTGAAACCAATGAGCTGTTTTTGCGTGAATTGAAATCACCATCAGTGACTCAAGTATGTGCCTTAGTTAACACTCTTGAACCTTTAGACATAATTAATAACTGTTCGTCGTTCATCAAACTACAAAGAGTAGTTGCATGGTGTAAAAGATTCATATATAACTGTAGAAACCCTTTATATCCTACAGCTGGAACTTTATCTAGCAGTGAACTCTCTCAGTCCTTATTGTGCATTGTAAAGAACATTCAAAGGACTTC
This sequence comes from Maratus speciosus, assembly GCA_963932465.1. NCBI lineage: Eukaryota > Metazoa > Arthropoda > Arachnida > Araneae > Salticidae > Maratus > Maratus speciosus. Next base: position 316,178,798 of record OZ010791.1, on the reverse strand, counting down.
ATTCGTGAAAGAAATCCAGTGTTTAGAAAGGGGTGCTGCTATTCCTTACAATAGCAAACTGATAAACTTGTGTTAATTTTTAGACAGTGACGGCTGCATTCGTGTTGGTGGTAGACAGAAAAACAGTAACTTATCCGATCACCAAAAATTTCCTATGATTATCCATGCAAAACATAATTTTACATTTTGTGTTATTAATTATTTTCATGTTTTATATTTTCATGCAGGTTCAGAAACCACAATGTCTCTCATCCGAACTAAATTTTGGATTTTAGCTGGCAGAAATGTAGTTAGAAAAATCATTTTTAATTGTATTATTTGTAAGAAAATTAATTCTAAAATTTCGCAGCAACAGATGACTGATTTGCCAGCAGCAAGAGTAACGGTATCCAGAGTATTTATGCGCTCTGGATTAGACTACTGCGGTCCTTTTGAGATAAAAAATTCAACAGGTAGGAGTAAACAGGTAAAAAAAGGTTTTTATTTGTATTTTTGTGTGTTTTACTACAAAGGCCTTCAATTTTGAAATTGTCAATGATTTAACAAGTGCAGCGTTTTGAGCAGCACTTAAACGCTTTATTGCGAGACGAGGCAAACCTTCTGATATCTTTAGTGATAATGGCCGAAATTTTGTTGGTGCCAATAAAGAATTAAGAGCAATTCTCAGATCTTTATTTAAGGATAAAAGTGAGGAGAAAATTCAAAATTATTTAGCTAATGAAGGAATTAAGTGGCATTTTAATCCCCCTTCAACCCCTCACTTTGGAGGTTTATGGGAGGCAAGTGTTAAATCACTTAAATATCGTTTAAAGCGTGTTGTAGTTAAAACTATTTTAAGTTATGAGGAACTCTTTACTCTTATTATTCAAATCGAAGCTGTTCTTAATTACCGCCTACTCTGCCCTCTTTCAAATGATCCAAATGATATTGAAGCTTTGACACCTGCTCATTTTCTTATTGGCTCATCTTTAATGGCCTTACCTGAACCGAATTATACTGAAATCCCTATGAATAGGTTGAGCAGGTAGCAATTAGTTCAGAAATTGACACAACATCTTTGGAAAAAATGGTCATCAGAATATTTAAATAAGCTCTTAAATAGACCCAAATGGCATAAAGGAAGGGTAGAGATAAAAGAGGGAGATTTACTTTTAGTAAAAATCCTGATAATTATAGCCCTTTAAAATGGCATTTGGCAAGAATTGTTAAAATCCATCCAGCCCAAGGTGGTATAGTTAGAGTTATAACTTTAAGGGATAAAAATGGCACATATAAAAGGCCAGTGGCCAAAATTGTTTTTTGCCTCATGTGAATGAAACCAACATTAACTACTTGAATTCATACATTTTATTTTAACTAAGCAAAATTTTTGTAGTGTAGTGTATTATTATATTTTTGTGTTTATATTTGTAAATTTAACATTTCATTTAGTGTATATGCTGAGCAAAAATTTGTATTATTGAGATTGTATCCTAAATTGATATCGTATTTATAGTATTGAATGTTTGAAACATTCAAAGCCCGGCGGTATGTTGCCGCTAGAAGCGCCATCTATGTGGTTTGTTTGGAAACTTGTGAGTTGGGCTCGAGACGCCGATCCGAGGAGTAGTGTAAATATCGGCTCTCGATCAATTTATTGTTTTGTGAATTAAAGTTTAATTAGTAATACAGTCCGCTAGTTTTATTTTATTGTGAGTCATGTGCAGTGACTATTTGAGAAAGAACTGTTGGCGGGAACAGTAGTCTTTCAAGAAATTGGGCAAAATGTTTGCTTTCCAGTAATCTGCAGCATTTTAATGCAGTAATCCAGTAATCCGTGTCCTGCTTTTCACCATGCAGTTTAAGATAAATGATATTGTTTCTTTATTTACATCGTGGCAACCAGCCCTCAGTGCGTCTGAAGTTTTCAACACTCATCATTTGCGCGAGCGAATTGTTCGGTTTTCTTGCACAAAATTCCGCGAGAAATGGGAACTTTTTTAACCTGGCATTTTAAATCATTCTAAAAGTGCTGCCTTGACGTCTTCTGCTTTTCTGTCTCACTTCCGTTTGGGAAAAAATTTCCATTTGCAATAATTTTAGCCTTAATGTTGTCTACGTTCTTAAGCAAATTACATAAAGAAGATTGGGAAATCCCAAGCCTAAACGCCGCTTCCCATCAGCTACATTTCGGTAAATTATTATAATTCTCTAAAATATCACTCTTTTCTTTCACGCTTAAATACATTCGCTGAGACACCTTACTCGTTAAGGGTTTCAAATGGAATAAAATTGAATCAAACTGGAATAAATTATCGTTTAAAAATTACAGAAAGAAAGAAAAATAAGTCACTTGGTCACTGTGACCACAATTTTTGAAACTTACCACTGAAAGAATGCATTATTTTATCCTCTCCGCCATACATCTACACTTTAACAAATTGCACTTCAATCCCCCATTTCATTCTACACTAACCTTCTATGAAAGGAAAAAATTAGTTGAATCGAGGTGGAAAATTGGTTGTTAGGACAAGTGATTGGCGTGTTTGTTGAAAAGCAGGTTCTACTCTCTGGGATTTCGCCTGCAATTTTTTTTGTTTTGTTTCGTTTACGTTTAATCTAAAAAAGAAAGCAACAATAAAAATTTTCAGTGGACATTAAACTGGTTGTTTTGCGTGCATATATCTACTACGTTTTGCTGATGAAGAAATTTTTTGAGTTTATTAACCGGCAATGCTGATTTTATTAAGCGGGAGTTTTAACAGAACTTTGTTTTGATTCGATTCCGGTCCTAACAATTTGATCAGTTTAAGCGGCGGATTTTATTAGCCAATGATTTCCTTAAGCGGCGGGTACTGTAAATCTAAAATTTTGTCTTCTATTAAAAAATATTAATCTTACTGTTTTAATTGTTAATTGTTTCACAATTCTTGCATAATACTTATTTTTTAATAAAATTTCGTTTTCCTTTTATTTTAGTAAACTTTGAGTTTTTAAAATCTCGAAATGACGTAGTCTATTTATTAGGTTTTATTATTCAATCATAATAATAGGTTTTTATTGTCTTGCAAAGTTTTTAAGGCTTATTTTATGCTTTTTGAGGTATGAGACAAAGTCACCCCAATAGAGAAATCACTTTGCCCCATTTTTTAAATAATATATTTTTCAAAAACTATTCTTAAAAAATACTAAATGTGAATTTTAAAATTTACAATTGATATCTTGAAACTAGAAAAAAAGAATTTTCTAAATAAATATTTCAATAAATTTTAGAAATTTTAAGAATACAAAAAGCAAAAAATGAGACAAGGTCACCCAGGATGACAGTAATTAAAAATCTTTATTTATAAAAATAATTTATGGTATTTGCTTATGGATTGATACCTTATCAAAGATCTGTAAGATAGCCTGTCATTCTACAAAATACAGAGTGATAACCTGCTGGGATAGAAAATACTCTCAAACCTTTGGTATATCCTGTTGTTTGGTTTTATCGAAACACGCACACGCACCCCGCTTGTTTCTAGGCCTATGCATATGCAAGTAAATGTAATAGCAAATCTGTGTAAATGTACATTGAGTTTTACAAATCCTTTACACGAGGGTTCGGACGGCATTTGTCCGGCTTTAGCATGCATTCTCGGATCACATGCTGCCCGAACACCCGTGTACAGACTGAACTGAGTTAACTTATACCAATCATAAAATTTATAATACTTGAAAAATATTTAAAAATATGGTTTTCTTTAATGAATATATTTATAAGCATTTTTATGAACCTGATTAACCACATTAATTTATATTTAAAATTTGTACTCTAAAATAAACTAAATTCTTTAATTTATTGGTTTTTGAGTTAAGTGAAATCCTGTGAACGTTTATCATCTTACTTAAAAACTATCTTGTTTTAAAGATAGGGTAAAGTTGGTATAAAAGACAATCAGGATAATAAGAGACAAAACAAAAATCCGAATTTTTTTTGTAAAAAGTGTCTCCCAAAAAATACATTACATTCCACGACTTTAACGAAAGTTCAAAATGGTTTTAAAAATTTCAAAGTCATTTTTTGGTTCTTAAAAAAATTCTTTAGTTTTTCGAAAATCCGTTATTTATTTTTACAACTTGTAGGTGATCGTCTGATATCCACATTTTTATCACGTTAATTGAATGGAGGATAACCCCAGAGAGAGTCCCCTGGGGACAGTTCATATAATGTTTGCTCTAACGCTGTTGCAAAGTCCTTGGTCGAAGAATATTGGCGTCCATTTTCCTATACTTTTCGGGCTAGATGTCCTCACACGTTCTCCATGGGATTTAAATCGGGACTTTATGATGGCCAGCCCCTGACATTCATATTATTCATATTAAACCACTTCTTTGTCGAGTTAGACACATAAGTAGGCATGTATTCTCGTTGAAATACACAGCTTGGTCCTACCAAGAAAGTTTGTAGTGGAATAAAATAGTCCTCTAAGATTTCCTGATAGCTCTAGGAGTTAATTTTCTTGCTACAAAATGGCAAAAATGTTTGACCATTAAATCCAAAACTACCCCAAGTCATTACTGATTCCCCAGTTTGCTGTCTACTGAAAAAACTTCTTGGTTTGCTTCGTAAATTATACAGCTAAAATTTACATCCACTGATCCATCTAAGTTCCACCTTTTCTTGTCACGAAATATTGTCGACAGTCATTTATCACCATAAGACCTAATTTTCGTAGCCAGTTAAACGTACAGTTTTGTGATGTTTTCTTAAGCATGGTTTCTTCAACATTTTCTTAAAAGTTATTCGTTTATATTCCTGTATTCTTAAGTGAATGGTACTTTTTGACACTCCAAATTTAGATGCATTTTTTCGCAATGAAATATTTTTTCCATCCCTTCCTAAAGTGATAACGTTATATATACACCGTCACTAGTTTATTTTTTTGTTGTCCATTGATTGTTTCTTTTACATGATGTTCTAAAATGGGCTGCAACTTATGATTCAATAAAGAGTAACCGGCGACAGCTATTGAAGTTTTTCTATCAGGAGATCGTTTTGTGAACTTTTGAATTTCTTTAGGGGTTTCCGTGGACGAGTGGTTAAGGCACCACACCGCTATTCGTCTGAGAACGTAGGAGGTCTGTGGGTTCAACTGCCGCTGGCCCCGTTGGACATTGTTTGTGGAGCTCCCTGCTGTAAATCACAGGTGTTGTAATTTTCCTTGTGCTATCTCGTCATTGTATATTGACGAAATCGTTAAGTCTGGTTTGTGTAATTACCCCTGTGTATAAAATAAAAGACCATTCGAGTCGACAGCCCTTGTAGCTATAGGCCCTAAAGCAATCTTCAATTTGATGGGTTTCAAAATAAATTTCTTTACTATACTTCTTTGCTTTTATTTCAAATATTGTGTTCCGATCTTTCAAACTTTTAGAACAACTAAAAAAAAAAAAAAAAAAACGTGTAAAGATTAAACAAAATTCTTTTAATTTTTGCTCTTTATCCTGTATAGCTGTTTAAATTAAAAAGAATAAACGTTCGTGTTTTGAAAAAAAAAGTACAACTTCAGTTAGTACAGCAGCATCTATCGGTGATATTTAAAACTAAAACAAAGCGACTTAGTAAAGAAATCAATATTTCACTTATTACTTACATGCAAAAAGAACTTCAATAGCTGTAACCGTCTACTTTTATTGAATAATAAATATATTGAATTGTAAAGTCCTTTTTGGGACTGTCAACATAAAATGCTGTATATCCTATTCCAAGTCTGTGATGAAAGTATAAAAATTTTCATCTAAAATAGTTGCTGCATCATCAAGAAATATTTCATTGTACCTACATTTGCAAATTATATTTATTGATTGGATTTGAGAGAGTGTAATATATTTAGACATATATCAGATATTTTATCAAATATATTTCGAGAAATATGTCCTATAAAATAACTTAAATATTGTTTCATATCTACTCACGCAAAATGTCAATAATTTAATTCTTAGAATTTTGAAATACATCTCCATCAGCAAACTTTTCTTATAAATAAAGTCTAAGGTACATATTGTTAGAATAGTTGTATTATAGCTGTACTATAAAAAACAAACACAGTTACCAACTTTATTTAGCAGAAACATAATAGGATATATAAAATCTCGTTGTTGTAAATATCTAGTTCAAAGTAAATATGGCAGCAATGTATCAAAAGAAATGTTTATTGGCTTAGTAAAATTCTGCACCATAAGTTTAAAAGAAGCACAGCTCTTAAAGTATTCTTAAATCTTTACGTGTCTTCAATTTTATCTGATTTTCGAATATAAAATATGGAGGGAAGAAAGTTTATTCCGGAATTCGTCGTGCTATTTTGAATAGCAAACTATTTAAGGAGATCAGTTATAGCATTAGAAATACCAGTGCATACTTTATGGGAATATTAAGAAAACAAAAATGCTTGTATGATAAATCCCAGACTTTTAAATATATGTATATAGTTATACTGTTGAACTGTTAGATTGTTTTAGCTATTGTACGCAGATTTAAGGCATGCGATACATTTTAAGCTCTTTTTATTTGTAATACGCAAATACTCAAAATAAAAACAGAAAAGTACCCAGTTAAATTGATGGAATTGCGCTCACAGGCTATTCAAACTAATTGCATATTATACTCTTATTTCAAAGAATAATGCCCCTCAAAAAGTAAGCATCTTATCAGAATAAACCGGTATACCAAATTTGAAGCAAATTGGATAATTCTGCATGAACAACCCATTTATCTAATTTAAGTGGGGATTAGTCCCCTTGCCCCTTTTTATACTTAACCAATGAACCCCCCAAAACTAATCAGTGAAGCGCCTTATCAGAATGAACTTATATCCAAAATTTTAAGCAAATCAGTTATGTCTATCAAGAGTTATCGTGTTACGTACATGCATGCGTACGTACATACACAACCTGCGGGTACATTAGCTCTCAGACTTTGATAGCCTATGAGCTAAAAACGATTCATTAAAATTTATTACTAAAGTAGGTGTTCATGAAATATATACACAAAGGTTTTCAAAAATTAAAAACCCTAGATGTTAAAAGTATATAAAGCTCTCCGAGGCTTTCGGCTAAATATAAGCCACTATCAAGGAGGAAACCAGTCGAGAAAAGTTCAATGCTCTTGTATCAAAGTCTTGTATGCTCAATGCTCTTGTATCAAAGTATGTTACGCTCTATGCTCTTGTATCAAAATCATGTATGCTCGATGCTCTTGTATCAAAGTTTTGTATGCTCGATGCTTTTCCTTCATATCTCGATGATCGATAAGAATCGAGCTTTTCATCACTGATTTCTCCACTGGCTCTTTGATAATGTCTTAGATTTAGCCGAAAGCGCTTGGAGAGTTTTATACGCTTTTAACACCTAGGATTTTGATATTTTTAAAACATTTGTTTACATATTTCATCAACAACTCTTTTAGTGACAAACTTTAATGAATCGTTTTTATGAATGTTTTCATATTATATAGTAAAAGTAAGGTGAATTTATCGTTTTGCATGACTATACATATAGGATTTATAAAGTCAGTTTATTATTTTTTTTCATTTCATTTCGTAGATTATCATAGGTGCGTTTAATTCTTATCTTTCACGTTTTACTAAAATAATGATTCGAATGAAAATAGAATAAGAAATATATTCTTTCTAAACATTTGAGATGAAAAATTGCTTATAAAATATATTTATCTTGTCTATGTGATAATAAGATATTTGTATATATTTTTTACATTATGAAAAAAGTTAAATAGCATGAACGCCTTTTTTTAATTATGTGTGATAAAAAACTAGAGAAAATTATGTGATTTTATGACTGACAGAATTTATATGACGACCTTTAATGCGTCAGTCGATTTTGATCCACTGCTTAGTTATGTTTAGTTTTATCGTAATAACAACATCATATTTATTACTATGATTTTTTTAAAGAAAATTAATATCTTAAGCAGAACTCTTATGAACTAATTTATCATAAAAAATGAGTCTTGTTAATTTTATTCATTACGAAATCCAATTTTTCTCATATTGAAAGATATTAACACAGATAAAAAAAAGTAAACAACGCATATAAATCTGACATTTTCATGGATGATAAATAGTATTTCTTAAAGGAACAAATAATAGAGATTAAATCTTAAAAGATTACATAAAATGAAAAAAAAAAAACTTTTTCCGATTTTAACATCCTTATTTCGTTATAATTTACCGTTTAAGAGCCGTAATCAAGGTCTTTAGAGGTAAAACTGAAAACAAAAATGTATAAAAATGGGGGAAAGATTGTACTTTGTGCCAATATATTAAGGAAGAGAAACAACACAGAAAGACATAAATATAAATATGTATAAACCAAATATAGCTGTTTCGAAACCTCTAAGGTTTCTTCATTATCAGTGCTTAAAATTAAAGATAAACTTTAAACTCTGGATTAAACGGGATGGGGTGAGACAGAGTGCGAGAAAGGCATACCTTACAGATCGTACAAAGCTGTACCGTACAGATCTCCACGGAGATAGACTCCGCGGTAAATTAATCATTGGAATACAAAGAACAAAATTTAAAAAAAATCTTCAGTTAGCTTAACATTAACATGCGAGCGTCATCACGACTAAAGTAGACTCTTGATCTCTGACTGCGTGCTATTTATTCCTTACTGTTATGTATTATAACAATGGGATTGACTTTAAATATAGTTTAAATTTACTTTGGAAAGGCAAGTTATTATACACATTCAGCAAATACAGCGCAAATTCACCTTTCGACCAAATATCTGTAGTTATGAGCAATGATTAAATGGGGTCTTGGAAATTCGATGGTAGCACTTCCTCTTAACATTCCGTTAGTGAATGTCTCAATGCATGAACAAGATATCGCAGTGACGTAAGAATTAAAATAGTAGGTACCAGACATTCTCAATAGGATTGATAAATTGGGGTCTTGGAGGTTAAGGGAATATTTAAAATCTCATTGAAATACTGTTATAACCAGTCTTGTGCAAAATATCAAAGCTGCTAAAGCGAACTATCCGTCAGAAGATGATTTGGAAGCAATGTTCTGATAAATGGATGAAAATGATGAACCAGCCTTTTAACGCTCCTGCACACCTTAAGGATATTTCCAATGCTATCTAACATGATGACAGAATATCTTAAAATGAACCATGTAAATGCACTGAGATACCACCACTTCCCTATAGAATTACTATCCCGAATAAAGACTCCCTCACTTCCTACCACACCATACTATTCCATCAGCATTGAAAAGCTGTAAATGTGCATCTGACGAGATAACATACTTCTAATCATTAACTGGTGAATTTGGGTGAAATGTTGCAGATTGGAGACTCAAAACTCGATGTGAGCTGCGGCTATTATATTTAGCTTTCTCCACATTTCAATGAATTGTTTTGTACACTGTAAAAAAAAGGGAGTATTATTACACTTAATTTGGGTTTCTAAAATACCGAATGAAGTTTAAATATGCGCTATTTCTGATGTCATCACACTTTTAAGTGTTATAATAGATTAAAAATGGTGTAATTTTACTCCTTTAAAGAAATTATGGAAGCCTTACACCAATTCAGGAGTAAAAACTTTAAACGACATATGACTCAGAGCGCCATTTTGAAATTCATTTATAGTGATGTTCCCGGGTAAGGATTTTGTCCGATTTCCGATATATTTCTGAGTAATGATTACTGATTAAAAAACAGTTAACATAGTCCTTGTTGCAGTTTTACCCGAGCTGCAGCTGTGTTTATTTTAATATGCTTGGACTAATTAGTCAAAACCAGCCACGCTGGCGCTGAATTTACAAAAAAGAGAGTCAAGTATACTTGACGTAAGTCCAGATATACTGAACGAAAGATTTGTGAAAGGAAAAATCTGCTACCCTGTATTTCCTTGGAATAAATTTTATAACTGTTAAGAAAACTCAGGAAATAGTAAGTTACTTATTGCTTATTTTGTTACAAACTCTAAAATAAATATCTAACTGTGTATAATTAGTTTTGGTTTTATCGTATTTAGCAATTTTAATCGTGTTTAACAATTTTAAAGATAAAAACAGCTTTAAAGTATATGTTATGCGTATCTATTGTGTCATATGTCCAAGTTTTAACAATATAGCCTCTCACTTGATCGTACTTATTGTTCGTTTGATAATATACACCGGAATATCTAAGTAACCAAATATGTTTTCCTTGCACTTGGAACTCTTTTTAAACTCTTGATTTTGTGATGTATATATTTACTTTACATATATATATATATATAACTGATACATAATACTTGTAAAATATGACTTAGTAGACTAGTTATTTCGATATTTTAAAAATCAAAATTACTTATAATGTAAACATGTAAAAATGTCACTTTCGTATAGACCTTTGAAATGCTACTATTACTTTGAAATATAATGTAAACATCTAAAAATGTCACTTTCGTATAGAGCTTTGAAATACTATTAGTTTTGATTTTATAGTGTTTTACATGATTTAAATCCTATTAGCTTGAACTGCTTTAAAGTAGTATTACAAATAAACATGGTGTTATAAGTTCATGTTTTAACAATACATTCTTTCAATTTTCTATTTGTATTTCTTTTCTATTATTTAAGTTTATCTGAGGTTTTGTAAGTAACATTTTAAGATACGCATTTTAATAATATGTAAAACACTAAAATTGCTTTAAATTTGAAAGAAAAAAAATATATATATCATCGTAAATGTGTAGTTTTTTATAAAAATTCAGTACTTATGCTGTAAGGATAATTAATGTTAATTAATTGTATTTTCGTGTACTATTTGGCAATAGCAATAATACTGCTTGCAATAACAATCAGTCGTGTAGCCAAAGTTTCCTTTCTGAGAGTGCCGCCGAAAATTTTCTATTTGAATAGAAAATCTGTTTTACTTTATCATAAACACGAATATTTTCGCTAGAACACATTGCAATGGGAAGGGTTTAAAATTTGAAGTATACGGGTAATAATAGGGGGGAAATCAATTTGCGACATATAACGTTGATAAATTCAGGTTCTTTTTCTCTCAGTTTCTTTAATAAATAAAAGTTAAATCTAAAACTTCGTTAAAATAGATCAGTAAAAAAAAGGAGGTGTGGGGGGAATGGATTAAAACCCCTGCAAAAGCTCTAATGTCAGTATTAAGAAATATAGTTGCAATACTAGATACGCATTATAATGAGATAAATATGGTAAGGGATGGGATAATATGGAAAGCTTTGTTCATTATTTTATTTGCTTTTGCATTAAATGTTTTTTAAGAGTGACATTTGAAAATTGATATCTCACTTAAAATGAAAAATATTTTCCTTAAGATACTATTTCTCCTGAAAAACTTGAAAAATTTATACAGTTAAGACAATGTTTAGAAGCCCCTTTGCGCGAAACTATTTATTGTAAATTATGGTTGCATTAGATTTAAAATGTAGTCTTTAAATTGTTTTTTATTTTACTGTTAAAGTGCAAACCATATAAGCAGTAGTGTGACTTTACACCAGATAAGCAGTAGCGTGACTTTACACCAAAAATAGTGGCAACTAAGTTGCCACTGAAAGTGGTGTTTGTTTACACCATTTGATAGCTGGTGGCTCATTACACCAATTTACAAGTGGAATTTCATTACACCGCTTGGGGTGGCAACTTACTTGCCACCCTTTTTGGTGTAAAATAAGAAAAATCTTTTTTACAGTGTATATACGCCAGTAATTTCTGATAACAATTTATCTATATTAGGAAAGGGATAACTTTTATGCGAAACTGCATGTTTCCAGTATACTGTCGCATATAACGGATTATCCTTTCAGCGTAATTTTTACATATTTACATATTTATATTTATTTTTTACAGCATAATTTTTCATTCTACAAAAAGTGGCAGGTTGCTGAATATTTATCTACTTAAGAAGAATAAACTTTAACTTTCGAAATATGAAAATATTTATGCATAGAGCTTACATTATGATTTTACAACTCATAATTTTAAATACATTGCATTTATTTAAAAAATAAATTAAATAAATCATTATACAGTTCTGTTCTTTTTTTTTTTGCACATATATTAGAAGATTGTACAATAAGTTATTTCTATTCTTTTCTACTGCATTCAAATATGCTAGATACATTTCAGCATGTTTCACTGATGTTCATAAAAAATAATTGGAAAAACAATTATAATAATTAGAAGAATACATATATTATTCTTTTTTTCCCACAGAATAAAGCAAATTAATGTCAAATATGAAAAAATTAATTTTTTCGGAAGCATAATAAACTAATTAATATCAATAAGGCAAAAGTAGCAGATGCTGGTTTCAGTTTCTCCTACATTATCTTCATTTATTTAATTATATAATTAATAAGAAAAAATGGTTTAACAATTAAATCAATCATATGAAAATTGTTTATTTGAATTTTGTAACAACAAAAATGGTCTGAAAATAATAAAATATACTTTTTAGTTTATGTATATCACGTGTGTGGTTGAGTGAGAGAGTGAATGTGAGTGTCTGTGAACGTGTTTGTATACTTATGTCCTACTTGCCAATTTTCAACTTAACTTCTGTAAAATGTCGTTTAATTTGATCCAAGTTTAACACGTTTCTGACCAGAAAATTTATTTGGAATAAAATTATACGTTTAGTTTCATATTTCTTCGGGGAATATATTTGACTTTTCTGATTCCAAACGTCTTTAATCTGGATCAACTTAACCGACATTTAACGGAAGTTATGATGAAGATTGAGACGTATGTTATGTACACAAAACATTGCATTCCAGATTTATATCTAAAAACAGAAAGCAAGTTTATTTGAAAATTTAAACATAAAAAATATCCTACCAAGTAATTGTAAAGTTTAAGATTGTTGTAATAAATTTAAAGTCTTGAACATATTGATGCTTTAATTATAGCTTGTGTCATAGGTATGTTTTATTTTTTGGCATAAATTAATAAATCGGGCAAAAATTACTGATTAAACAAAAAAATAGATTACAATCATACGCATTCTAATGATTTTGCTGTAAAGTGTGTCTTATTTAAAATCATAGACCATTGTTTGATATAATAAAGGAAACATATATTTTGAACAGATTTGTTTATTTAAAAACGAATCTTTGTTTCAACAGTTAATATCAGATATTATAGGATGCCCAGTGGGTAATATTTGAAAAGGTCTTACAGATGCTGCTAGGCATCAGCAAAATTACCCATACAGGGTGCATGTGAACCTTACAGTCGTAAATTGCAGATACGAGCCCTTTGTTAGTCAGCGAAGACTTTAAATGTGTTGCCTGAGCAAAAAAAATTTTAGTGTGACTCAGAGAGAAAAGAGTCTTAAGTCACTGTAGATTTTAACCTCAGTCTGAAGAAATTTTTCATGTAACATGCAGTATCATCGTACGATGGATTTAGCCCACTTTCTTTTCTATCGAGTATAAAATTACACTGCATGTCATATGGGAAGTTTTCTCTGTATTAGGGTTCAAACTAGATTGATTATATAACTTTTCTGTCACAGTAGCGGTAAAATATTTTATTCAGGCAACAAACATAAAGTCGTCACTTACTATCAAAACACACGAATTAACAATTTCCCGCTATGAAGCTAAAACTTGGAAGTGATTCACCTCCCTCATCATTTAAATATTATGTACTGGACCACCTTGTATATTATAATTAAATTGAAGTACGAAACATACTTACAAATATCACAATAACATGTTTAGAAGGTTATTTTCAATATAACATTGAAACCATTTAATATAAAACACCTCCGAAAATATTACTCATTTCAAATTTTATGTCTGTTGCTCATGTATTGTAGATGATAAGAACCCCCTATCACACTGTAAAAAAATTCAGAAATGTTGCCTGATATTGAAGAAACGTTCAGCATAACATCATTGTTACTCACGATACAGGAAACTTTTTCTCTATAAAACCCTTTAGCTGAGGAAACAAATAGAATCATCAGATATAAAATTTAGTGAGATATCAACAAATACATTGTTATACAAAAGCTTATGTTTTTTCTCCATATAATGATTAAATGACACAACTTTAGTTTCGAAAGCAATTAATTATCAGATCTCACCAGCAGCTGATAATAGCAGAGCAGTTATCCAAGAAAAGGAAAAAACATGTTCCGAAAACAGGTATTAGTTCTTCGATGTAAATAGGAAATAGAAAAAAGGAATGAAACGCTAAACAGTGAAATTAAAGGTATCTCCGGAAGGACACACACACACGCTGCTCAATGAGAGGTGAAAAAGGAACAGAAATATAGACATTAAAATCACTGAAATTGTTATTAATAAGCTGGTAAATAAAATAGGAATATGATAATAATAATAATAATAGCCTAAGTCATATGACTATCATCAGCAGTTCCGTGCCGACCACTTCGTTTTTTATATGCCATGCGGGCATTTTGGTACTTGGCGCAGGTGATTAATCACCAAATATTGTTCCATCGCCATCATTTCATCTATGTTATAATAGTTCAAGTCATATGACTTTCATAAACAATTACGCTTTTCATATGCGCATCCATTATCAATCAAAATTATTTTTTCGACTAAAACTATCATAAAAGCGGCCATGATCGCAAAGAATTCTTGGTACTTTTATGTTAGCAGGGTAAAAATCTGGCCAATAGCATTTTTTAACTCGCCAGTTAGCATTTCTTATTGCTCGCTGGTAAATTAAAACAGTGCTTTAATATATTATTTCATTTTTAATTGCTAAAAAGGTGTAAGATTAAAACTTTAAAAGCCGTAAAATAGTTTTATTGGACTGTTGACATGTTTCAACTCTTCCCGTAATACTTTGATGTTTAAATTAAATCTCATAGATTATTGTATCATTTATTATTTTTATTTTTATTTTCTTTTCCTTTCCTCCAGAAATAAGTAAAAGTCATTAACTTTAAATGTTTCAGTTTTAAACTAAAATTGCGTATTTTGAATAAAATGAGTGAAAGGATTATATTTTAAATGAAATTAATAAAATATGAAAGAATGTGACAGGAACGATGTTTGGCGATTTATCCGCTGCGTCCGGCTAACATAAATATACCGAGTTCTTGGTTTTTCTATCAGAATCTTCCGATTTGGCGAAGGATTGAACAAGTAAATTAAATTATGAATAAAATTAACATGATACCATGCTTAGCATTACATTTAAGGCAGACCAAACTGGTCGCCAAGGGCGGCTAGTATGATAATAATAATTGATGAAATAATGAAAAATGATTAATTATTGATTAAGGAAGAATATAGAACTAGAGAGATAAACGAGGGCTTTTGTATAAACTATGTTATCAAAAATGTTTTCTGAAAATTATGGGCAAAAACAGATTGCTCTAACTGAGAAAAAGTTTCGTAAATGTTTCCAAAGATTCATAATGTCTAAGATTCTAGAATTCTTTAGTAGAAGAACCAGTCAAAAATTTCAGAATCCTTCTTGTTTTAGAAATTAACAAAAATATTTATTTCGACATTTACAAACAACAAACGGGTCTTATTTTACAATCTAAGGAAATGCATGAGTGTATTTACTGAAGATAGAAATGCAGACGTACCAATTTTAAATCCTTCATATTAGAGGTTTTTATTACTCCAGAGCAGTAGGTCTAAAATAAAGGTTCAAATGCCTCAAAGGGTCGGCGCCTTCATTGATCAGTGAAGGTTTCGCATTCAATTAAAATCTTTTCTATAAGTATTTATTTCTTACAAATTATGTTAATTAATATTTCTATATAAATATATATTTAAGTTTTATAAATTACATCCCGTTTTCCGCGGACGGAAATATGAAATTGGAGCACGATTATATTTCTGTATCATCCCCCCAAAAAGTCCGATTTTATTATAGATAGCACATATTTTGTATGTTATATTCGTGGTGTATTTTTGACATTTGTAATAGCAATTCGAAGTATCATATTTCTGGGAAACCCAGGGCAGATTTGCCAACAAACACATATTCCTGTGTGCTTGTTGACACACATACACACCTACACATTCTTTATGGAATTTATATGACTTATTTTCATAAACATTAGTTTTCTATTAATATTAATTTTTCAATTGCATAAATAATTAAAATAAACGAAAATGCATTCAACTGGCGTTTATTGTTTTCTATATTCGTCACAGCATTATTTTTGGCTCTCTTCCATGAATGGCACGCAACTTTCACGCAGATTAATTTGTTTATGCTGTTCTTCTATTGTCTATTCTTTGGTAAACATAATCAGTCTTCAAAGTGCATTTCCATTCATTCGTATCGAAAATATATGAACTAGAAATATATAAATTCAAAAATGATATACGAGTTTTTTACTTAATGTATATTTAGTTGATGATCTACTCCGTAAAATTTGTTTGGCAGAATTAATAAAGCTAATTTTGCTATTAATTATCATTTTCTTTAAAAAGGAGTTTTTACAAGGGGAGCAGCTTTCTTTAACAGATAAACATGAATTTATTTGATATGTTATAGATCATAGAAATTGTTTACATACTCTTACAAAAAAATACTCAATATTTTTTATATTAATACTAGCGAGCTCTGCCTCCTGCGAGCTACTCCCGCCACCCACGTTCAGGTTTCACAGCCTATAAAACATAGCTATGTACCCTGTTTAAAAATTATTACTAGGTTACGGAAGATTGAACGATATTATCACTATAAAGGCGGCTATCTTCTGTAATCGGGTTGTCACACTTTCCCGATGGAATGGGTCGTTTTCGATTACCATGGCATCCTCCATCTCTGTCGAAACAAATGACAGCTGTTTTCGGGATTCCATAAGTCAGATCAATTACACATTGGAAAATCAGCTTGCATAAAATGTTTAGGTTAAAATGCCGCTATGTTTCTTACTTTTATAGTAATGCTATGGTTAATATTCTTCCTTTATAGACCTCGAAGCGGCTGCACAAACCATCACCTTATCGAGTTGACAGCTGAAATTCCAAGTTTAATTAAAACTCGATTCCCATATTAAAATGCAACTGTTCTGCCAAGTCATATCTTGATGAAAAACACCTGTTAACCCGATGTCAGAGGTTTACGGATAGGTTTAACATTGTGTTTCCTGCTCTCAGTCCTCCATGCTTTCATACCTTTGGGTGCAGGAAAACACAATGATAAACCTATCGATGAACCACTGAAATCGTGTCTGCAAAGAGTTCCCACCAAGATATGCCTTGCAGACCAGTTGTATTTTAATATGCTTAGAATGTTCTGTCTAATTTTGGAATTTCAGCCGACAACTGGATGAGGTGATAGTCTATGCAGTCCACTCTCGGTCTATTATGTTCGAGGTTAAAAACTTTTTCTGCTAGGGAACATCTTTCAGAACTACGGTATTGAAAAGCATTGTGTTTTGAAAATTTACGCTTATATTTTATGTTTTGATCGAGTTCTAGTTATTTTCATTAACAAATATAGCTTATTCATGAATTATTTTCTCTATTTTAATACACCATCATGAATATTTTCATGTTACTTTTATAATGTATATTGTTTATATTAATTAATAAAAGTACCTTAAATTTCTAATATGTAGTTATCCAACAGTCATTCGTACAAAATAAATCAAATGTATTTTGTGCGTACATTTACCTGTATTTATGATGCATCAAGTAATAACAAATTTGCTACTCGCACTATTTTTATAACATGTGACGTCACATTAAAATTATCCGGAATGAAAATTGTTTTATATCTATCATTTTAATATATGACGTAATTTTTGCTATTAAATGCATTACTAATGTAATACTTTATTTATTCTAATGTTTTTTCCCTTTTAAGATTCACATGTGAATATATTATTTAATTTTAAAATGTTTGAGAATTGATTTTTTAAATGCCTTTAAAAGTTTATCGCGCGTAATAATTTGATTATTTTAGGCACTTTAAATATGATAATATGTAATATTCGGGCGTTCTTTCTCTTTACTCTGTGGAGCATTTTACATATGATGCAGTTATTATCTTTAAATGCATTTCGCGTGTAATAATTTTATTATTTTAAAGTTTTCGTACTTTTTAATATTTACGCGTAAATATTTTGACGTAATTGTTCCTATTTTCTGTTTAACACGTGATCATTTAATTTTTATTTTTAAAATTTCGTTCCGTTTTTAATAATTTCACTTTTCAATTTCAATGTAGAAAGGACAACAAAAACAAAGCTAATTTTTATTTTTCCAAATTATCCTGACAAACATATTACGATATTGTTTCACTGTGTATTGAAATAAAAGATAATTTCAATTACCATTTGAAAATGACGAAATAGAAGAAATCTAATAATCCCTATAGTTTTTCCCTGTTCTGTCCTTTTTACCACAAAAATTGAATAATTGATTTGCCATCATTAATGAAATGTTATTAAAATTAGAAAAAAAAATTGATATCTCGAAAACTAAATTCAAATTTTAAAATTTTAAAACCAGTTTTGAAACATGCCGATAAATACGAATAATGTTTGTTAATTTCACTGCCATACATTCCATATTTTAGGAGACATAGCTGTCAAACTAAATACGTCGTTTAATCAGTCGTTTCATAAATTCGTTTAATTAGAATTATATATATATACGGTAGATATCAACAGTAGGAATGTTGTAGAATGATATAAGGAAATCTAAATTTATTTCCTGTTATTATATAGAAAAATCACTCAAAACTTAATTCCGTATTTATGCTTCGAATTATTAAAAGAATTATTCAACTTCTCCTCGCATTTTGTTAAGTTCTTTTCAAAGTTACTTTTTATCCTTTGTTCAGAAATGAGAGGTTGATTTGTTCCAGTGATTCCATTGTTTATTGCTCCGTATATACACTCTATCTTCATAATGAAGTGCCTTTAATTTTTAAAGCGTTTATAATTCCACTAAAAGTCCATGAATTAAACGTGATATATTCCTAATGATTACAGATACATTTAATGTATACATTTACAGTAAATGAATCAGTAATTTCAAAAACTGTATAAGTCACGCATTCCTAACTGTCTTACATTCAATTGTTAATTTTTAAAGAAATTTCTTGTACTCAAATGTTTCTTAGACTTTTAAATTTATAATTGAGATATAGGTTATACATTTTATAATAATTAATATTAAAAAACAACTTTAATAAACTTTTGGACTCATGTTTTCTTTTCTAGAACACTAGAAATGATACCAAGTGAAGAAATCGCACCGGGATAGGAAGATCGCACGTCGGCAGTAGAACCGAAAGCGAAGACCAGCCGAAATAATAACAAACTCTACCAGACCCGCCATCAGATGGACAGCACAACTCCAAAGAATCAGTCAAGAAACCAGCCAACGTCAAGGGGTAGGAAGTATCCGCCACTCGAATCTTCCGCAAGCGCAGGTCCCAAGGGTAGACTACGACGGCAACAACAAATAATCACACTGTAAAAGAGAGATATCCTTCAGGTAAGACTATCAGGAGATGAGTCGAATTTTCGTTAGAATTAAAGAAAATCCCTGAAAAACTTTGTGTAGTCACCGCATGTAAAGAACGTCGCGACGATGGGATAGGACTACTCGTGTAGCGACCACAAGACGCAGCAGTGTGTCGTCCTAAGGAGTTTCTAGACGCGGTCTCCTTCCACCACTCAAAAGGCAGGGTCGTGAACACAGAGAAGGATGAGCACACCCTTCGTTGTGCACATAGTGATAGTACACATAGTACTGCGTTCAAATGTGAAACACAGAAGAGTCACCACGTCCAACGAACATCGAAACACGGTCACTTTTCACATCTATATGGCTGAGTAGGGAACACAGAGACTTACGGGCACTTTCCTCGCTAACCACATAACGAGTTTCTGCGTTCGAGAAATATTTTGAAATGATACTTATATATACAAATACTTATATTATAAAAATATTTATCATAATTTTTTTAGGTAATTGAGAAAATAGTCACATAGCATAGGTGTCTTCATATAGGTATCTTCATATTGCCATAACCCATTTGCATCATTAGCGGCTATATATATGCGTCCATTTCAAGAATTTCTTTTTTATTCAGAAATTCTGAATCCATACCAGAGATTTTGAAAAAAAAAATAATTTTCCTTAATTTAATTGCGAAATGTCGGGCATAAAATAAAGAGAAAAATACTATTAAAAACTTATGGGTTGAATTTGGAATTTCTGAATGAAAAAGAAATTCCTGAAATGCACGCTTGGGGTTGCAAATGTGTTTAAGGGCTGACATAAAGTAGTGTCAAGCATTACGGATTGTGAATACCGCAATTCCAGAATAGTAATATTATCCTTAGGAAATTACTTTTAAGTAAAAGAAAGATCACAATTTGAAAAAGTGGCATTTAGAATCTCAAATCCCTTGCTCCTGTTCATTAAGGCACATATAGTCATTTTCACTAGCGTGTTTTGATCGCATGAACTTCTTGTTTTATATTTGCCTATTTAAGGAAAGACACGGCTGGGATGCCACGCCCACTCACATTAAATTTACTCTAACGTTTTATACTCATTTATTATATGTACTAACTAAATTTTATCCAGGTGTTTATATATACTTTAATTCGTGTGTTTGATAAAACTGTGCAAGAACTTCACACAGGTTAGAAGTGTCTAAGATTTTTAGCTTTCAGAAAAATTGTATTTTTCAGCTAAAAGCCCCACAAGCTCCTAAAGTCCTTGATAGATTTTGATATTTTTTTATGGTGCTAGAGTATAAATATAAGATCATATATGGCAGACAGTTTAAAAAAAAAAAAAATTAATTAGTTTCGGAAAAAAAATCTGAAAAATGGAAAATTTCTGAAAAATTGCCATTACTCTAAAATAAAATGTTTTAGTCACAGAAATAAAGTGCTTGAAAAACGTCTTGAACCTAATCCAGTGAATATGGATTCCAAATTTCATTAAAATCGGTAGGGTAGTTTCCGAGGAAATGGGTTTTAAAGCTAGCATATTTCCCATAGGGTTACACCCTATCTTGTCTTCCCTTATATCAACCTTGGTAATGACATCGACTAATGTTGTTTTTGGAATAAATGACAAGTTTGTGTAGTAACGGATAAATCAAACTAAACAATTTTTCTCTACACCCGTGAAACTACTTTACAAGGACACGTCTAAAACAAAATAGTGAATTTCTAAAAAAAAAAAAAAAAAAAATTGGACTTACGTAGTTTTTAAAATGACCAGTTTCTTGCATTATAAAATTTATTTGAATCACTTTAATAATTTGATTTTGTTACTTTTTTATAGTTATTAATTATTTTGACAATTGAACGGATTATTATTACTTGTTACTAGCGGACTTGCCCGGCGTTGCCCGGATACGTCAAAAAAGAGCAGGAATTGCGGAAAAGTTCTGAAAATCACAATAAGATATCGCGAAAAAAATTTTAAATCGCTGCACAAATTTCGAAAAGAGAAAAAAAATAAATATATTGTGTTCGAAGATTGCAAGTTGATTCCTTTCACTAATGTGGAAAAATGGTAGCAAATCGCTAAAATACAATAAAAATCACATACAAAATTCCCGAAATTTTTTTAAATTGCTATACGAAATCCGAATAAACTTTATTAAAATGTTGGCAGAATGGACTTTAGATCAAAAATGGAATGTTAAAAAATTGCAGCAGATCGCGAAGAAACGTAAAAATCGCATTAAAAATCACAAAAATTTTTAAAATCACGAAAGTCAAAACTATAATTGAATAAAATTTTCAAATCAAATTCCTTTGACCTGTAGGTTCTCTTAAAATTTATGCTTGGGAAATCATTCTAAGCATTGTATCATATTGCTTTTATTCATAATTACTTTACTTGGACTCCCTTAAATATAATAAATGTAATACCTTAAATTAATATTAGTTTTTGTTGCATTAAAACATCTCAATTTGTTGATTCTCAGTAAGCAAGTAAACCCTATTGGTTCACAATAGCAGTCTATGGGAATTTGGCGAAATATTAAAGATATCACCAAGTTGGCAACAAACTTGGCGGTATTTGGCTGGGTCCCACCTACGGTAACCCCCATTATAGGTATAGCGATGCATTAAATGCTGTTCAAAAATCCCATAAAAAATTCGCTAAAAATTCAAAAATTGCTTTACGTATTCCGAAAGAACTTTTTTCAAGGGAGAAAAAAATTTACTATATTGGGTTAAAAGAAAGAAACCGTATTCTTCTCACTAATATGGAAAAATCGCCTCGAAACTTAAAAAAGTTATAAAGTTGCATAAAAAATTAAATTAAAGAAAATCTAATCATAAAATCGAAAATCGGGCTTCGAGGTGCAAAACTTCATATATAGACGTACCTTTTCCCCAAATTTTGTAGCTCTACGTGCAGCAGTTTCTTCAGAACACCGTCCACACATTCACACACAAACTTCTTTCCTTATTATTATAGATGTATCACAAAAAAAAAGTAAAATAAAAAATACCATTAACACGTATTCGACCCACTCATTCCTTTTATTTTTATCGTTTTATCGATGTGCGTTCGCTGCAAAATACTTGTTTTAAATAGATGACATATAGATTTCCCCATATAGAAAATCCAGTGAAAATGGAACCTGTTTTTAAATGAAACCTGCCTTAAACCTGAAATATTTATGATCCAGGTAAAAAGAATGCAATAATATTCTAAAAGGTAGCTTATTGCTACCCCCAAGACGGAAAACTGTCTAAAACGCTTCCCGTTTTCACCCAATCGTTAGTAATTCCGTCTTAATAGCTTTTACTTTCTTTCAATGATACATAAAACATAATTCCCTTTTATATCTTATTTTATTGATTTTCATACTTCAAGTAATTGTTTTGCTTCTGGAAATTGTTTTGGCTCTGTTCCAGGATTGACACACACAACTTTTATGAACATTTATCTTTTTTTGACTTTAGACTGCTTGTTGCTCTGGAAATCGTTCATCACAATTTACATTGCTTGTTGCTCTGTAAATATAATCAGTTTTGTTACAATGAAATTGCTTTCATTTTGAGAGGATTTATAACTTATCCGATGGTACAACACTTCAAAGTCGATATATTGTTATTGATAACACGGAAATAAAAATATATTCCTTTTGTTTGCTTTTTTATAAAATTTACTTATATATAAAAAAAAAATATTATTTATTTTGTATTTATTAATTATTTTGCCAGTTGAACTGATCAACTCTGTTACAACTCTGTGTGTTGCAAAAATATAATTCTAGATTTATGAAATATTCGCTGAATCTTATAGCTTTAATTTTCCTTCTCTGGGTTTTCGCCAAAGAGACACACTGTTACTTTCTTCTTATAAAGGACTTGGCGTAATATAGAAAGAAGAATGGATTTGTCTACAAAAGCAGAATTTTCAAATGAACTTTCTGGCAAACTTTATTTACATTTTAAAAATAAACTAATATATTTACATTTTCCTGGAACAACTATTTGTGTTGTAAACGCGCAAGCATTTTGCTTAATATTTATACCACTTAATATATATATTAATAAAGATTTTAATTAATACTTACATAGATAAGCCATATAGTAATAATGTAATACACAATACTTGACACCTGGCTATATAAATAAGCCATATAAATTTAGAGATGTATTTATCAGTCATCGTATGATGATCTTTACTGCTAGTAATATTTGGCAAGAAATCATATTTTCTTAAGACTGAGTTATGCCAAACCCCCCAGTAGAAAGTAAAGATTACATTATATGTCCTAAAAACTAATGTATATATAATGTATAATGTGTATAATATGTAATTGTAATATATATGTAAAAACTAATTCCATTTTTATACTGACCAACAAGAAAACTACTTGAGTGTATGGATAAACCATAATGACCGTTTCTTTTTCTTAGTTAGAGCTAAGTATTTGAACTGTTATCCACTTGAGTGTTGTTCATCTAGAGCAGTGTTTCCCAACCTTTTATTGGCCACGCCCCACGGAAGCATTTGTAAAATCACGATCCCCTCCCCCCTCCTTTCCTCACTCTGTAACATGCATCTCTCATTTTAAAAGCTAAACTCTATTCCCATTGAATAACTTCACAGAACAAAACAACAACTATTCTTCACATTTTTTAACTCCTGAAAGAAGTTAATTTTATGTCACACGTGTGTTTTTAACATAATTATAAAAATGTAATGAGGAGACACATCTTTGTCTCTATGCCGAAAAGAGTTCTGATGTTCTTTTCCAGCCTACCTCAGTGTCAAAGAAATGTGTTATATGGCCAACATTTTCATCTCCACAGAATACATCGATACATTTTATAATTCATCTTAATAATTTATTAAAAGTTGATTGAAAATCTTTGAACAATAAATTTTCTTTCTTTGGAAAATACAATACGCAAGAAGCATTTCAAGATTCTCATCTTTATCAATTTTAAGTAGCCATTGTTCCCCATCAAAGCACATTTCTCATTATCGTTGATTGACTGTCATGTGTTATCTGATTTTAAAATTTAAAATGTATATGTTAAATATTTATTTATTGTGTAGCAAGGCATGCACTACAGTCATGGCTATTTACTATTTATAATTGTACATTTCCTTTTCTTACTTTTTAAGAATATAAATTTTATAAAGTTAGTTGTACCTCGATAAGATTATTTCAGGTATTTTTAAAGTTAAATATATTCAAGGCGGTTAGATTCAGGTATAGATTTAAATAATTTCTGGTGTAAAAGTTTCTACATGAGACATATAGCAGATCAAATAGAAATACATTGGTTATTCAATAAAAATTTTCGAAAATATACATTAACAACCAAAACAATTATAGAATTCTTTGATTATAAAAAAAGGGTGATAATTTGATAAATTTTTCTTAATTCTTTATGTAATCATTCTGGTTTGAATTCTATTTATAAACCTTGATTAGGGATTTCTTTTTTAATTCAACGAAAAACTTGCTTTTTAAATTTTCTTTTTAAGTTTTGCATGTATTACTTTTATTTTTAAACTACAACATCAGTTTTCCAAAGACACAGGCGGCAAATGGGAAAATTTATAAATTTGAAATTGCCCCCCTATAATTTCAAATCGCACCCTGTGGGGCGTATGCCCCACGTTGGGAACCACTGATTTAGAGTGAAAACTGTCATATCCAATTTCGCCGAACTGTACGGTTTTATTATGCTTTTTCTTATGTATAGTCCCCCACCCCCCTTAATCGATAAATATTTTCAGCATCCAAATACATAATAAAGAGAAATTTTTTTGTTAATGCTTGTATTACATTATATATTTACACTTATACCAATTTAGATATTCAAATCAATCATATAATTAATCAAATTATTAATATCAAATAATCAAATTATTATATATATTTACACTTATACACTTATACACTTATACCAATTATTACACATATACCATGCATTAATGCATAAAAAATAGGGTATTAATGCATGTCTGTGCTTATAATGCTTGCTAAACAGTCATAATAAAGTTCAGTCAAAAATGTACGATAACCTTTTCCGAGATACTCACGATTTTGAAAAGCCTTTTTTAACTTTAGAAACTTCAGAAACCATTAAATTTTTGAGATTTACAGCAGCATTTATAAAAAAAAGTTTATTTTTCTACTGTTGATTTTCGGAAACGTTTTCGAATATTTTTTATAGTGTATTAATCAGATTTCTGAACCGAAAATATAGGGTTTTCGAATGATTATGATGTTCAACAGATCTGTTTTATATGCAGACATGATAAATTAACAGCATTAACATTAACATTCAAAGTGATTTTATTTTGTTGTTCTTGCACGTATAAACTCAATTACGCAACTGAAAATGTTTAATTGAGTGTTGATATCATCATAAAAGCCGATATTACGGTTTGAGGAAATTAATTAATATATTATAAAACTACCAATAAACGTTTCTGAAAATGTGCGGCAGCAAAATAAATTTTGTTTTTTATAAATGCTGCTTTAAATCGCGAAAATATTTGTTTCTGAGGTTGCTAAAGAAAAAAAAAAGGCTTTTCTGAATTGCGGATGACTTGTAAGACGTTATTGCATATTTTAGTTTGTAGTTATTTTATATTTTGGTGAATTAAGAAGCATTTTGACTTTAGTTTACAGTGTCCATTTCATCTATGCATTGTGAAACGCGGCCTAATTGTTTACAGTTCTTTTCTCTTGTTATAACTGATATGCAGTAACTTATTAATTCTAATAGCGTATAAAATATATTTTTTTTAAATTAAGAACAATAAAGGTTATTTAAAATACATATAAGCATCCCCTATTGAATAGATGATCTACTTAATAAATCCTTCTTGCATCCGTACAAATCGAACGACACTTATTACATGTGAATACAAAAAAGAAAAAAGAAAACAAAACTATAAACGTAGTTCTATCATCAGCTTCGGGAATCAATATATAGATTTCCTGAAAGAAACATTAGCAATACGTTCAGGTAGAACATGCTTTTGCTAATAATATATGTAGTAATGTATCTTCAAAAATAGCGCAAACGGAAGAAACAAACAATAATTTTCTGACATCTACTACAATTTGTTTCGTGTTTTCTGCTACCGTGTCTTCATGCAATAAATAAAAAGGATTTATGTGCCAATATTATGTTACTATACATTTTAAAAATTATTTACATGGTTATATAAATCAAAGTAGCTTCCTTACTTACAGAGACAAACTCATCTATCGGTGTTGCTATTTTTGTACAATAAATTATACTAGTAATTGTAGTTTAAACTCATGGTATGATCTGTACATTTTCTTTTAAATCAAGAATTAATTTTTTTGTTATATGAAATAATTTATACAGTTTAAACCAGAATATGTTTTTTTAAAATAACAAACCATTGCATAAAAGTAAAACGTCTTTCAACTCAGTATGTAATTTAGCTTTCACATTATTATTCATTAAACTAAAATGTGAACAATACATTGGAGATGTTTTGTAAAATTTATTTCTTTTGACTATTGATTTCAATAGCGGTGGAAAAATATAGTTTGAGCCCATAAATAGAAACTGAAAGAGACACACAGTTTAACGATTTTCTTCTTAAATGTCGAGACTCGATTTTTAGAGATTTCAAACAAAAAAATAAAACTACCTTCGTGATTTGCGTTATCTTTAAAATCCCACTTATTGCTTTATATTTTTTCACAGGCCTCATAGAAATTACTTATTTTTATGGATTCCTTAAATATTTAACCAAGAAGGAACTTGTGTCTACCTTTAAAACCTCATTTATTTAAAACGCTTGTGCTTGTTTAAAAAAAAAAAAAAAGATATTTTAAGATTGAAGTAAGGCTAATAGCAGTTTCCTTTAAAATGTGCTTTTTTAACATCTTTTGTTAAAAAATAAACTGAGAAAAGAGAATAAGTAATCATAGATTACTTTTGGCTTTTTTTTTCCTTTTAAAAACATTTATTATTCATTATCAATTTCTAGATTAACAAGTAGGAAATTGTACGCCAAACGTGGCATATGAGATGCGTTCGTACTATAAGTAATTTTGTAAATCGTCATATCTTGGTGGAATAGCTGTTGCACTCTTATGCAAAAATACATGAGTACAAAATTAGGATTATATATATTAAATTCAGCAATATGTGAATAATATGGTTCATTCTTAATTAGGACGTAATCAACATGGCAACCTAGAATCATTACCTATCATAAGATATCATTGAATTAATTACGTATGATAGGATTTAATAGGATGAAGAAAACTTTTATTAATTAATTTTTAAGCTTTGATTTGATTTTCATAAAACTTGAAATGACTCGACAAAATTCTGCTACAAAATCTGTATTACAGCGTCTAGAATACCTAGTGTGGAAATATGCTTTCCAAACAGTGCTAAAAAATTTTATCCCTTAAATGTGCGACGATACTGCTAAAATGCCAAATGTCGATCGCAACAACATCTGCGAGATTTTCGTATTACTAGTATTACATTGTATAGACTAGGAATACCTTGCAGTTGTAGAAAATATCCTGAGGATGTCGCTGCAATCTGTATATTGTAGCAGCATCGTTGAATATTTAAGGGATACAATATTTTAACGCTTTTGTAAGTATTACAGAGATAGCCGATTTCCACACTATGTATTCTAGTCGCTATAATCTGTATAACAATAGCCTAAGTCATGTGACTGTCATCAATAGTTCCGGGCTGACCGCTTCAATATTTATATGTCATTTTGCTACTTTTATGTTAGCTGGGTGCAGGTGATTCAATCGCCAAATAGGGTTCCATCGCCTTCATTTCATTCAAAATATAAAGCTATCCCTGACTTCATTTAAATAACATGACTTTCAATTAAAGCAAATAAATTTAAAATACATACATCAGATACATTTAAAATGCACATATTTCTCTATTTCATTTAAAACACCATTAGTAAATAAATAAAGGTACTTTTCAGTATAGGCACTTTGCGAAAAGGTGCTTGGCGAGAAGAGAAATTTGGCAACGTATTTTCTGGCAACCTATTTACTGTTTCATATACACAAGGATTTTTTTTTTTTCATTTCAATACAATTTTTTTAATATAAAGAAGCCAATTATCATTTTTTACATAGTAACAGAAGTAATTTGTATATACAAAAATATGTATAAATAAAATGTTTATAAAATTAGGTTTATTTTCAGAGCTGTTTATATACTTTGGCAACATATCTTCCTTTTTGAAGCCACGATTGCACCAAGCTTTTTAAAAAATGCCAAAGCGCCTAAAGTGGAAAATATCTAAAAAAATATTTAATAGTAGCAAATTAATAGTAAATAAATACTAAATACAAAAATATTTTATCTCAACATCAACGAAGATTCTAATTTACACACCCGAAAAAGAAAAGCTAGCTATGGGAAAAATGCTGTTGGTGAGATTTGCGTCCACCCAATATAAAAGTTCAGACATTTTTACTCATTTATTTTTTCTTTTTTTAAATAAAACTGCTTAAAATTTTATTTTTTAGAAAAATATTTAAAATAATTAATGTTTGAAAGATGAGTTATATTCAAAAATATGTATATGTTTTGAGATAACTTCAGTTAAAATTAGATTGACTGCCTATATCTCTTTCCACCGAAATAAACATAAAATATTCATTCTTGAGTGAACGAAAAAATATTAATTTATGGAGGTAATCATTCAAACAGCAAGAATAAATGATCTTGACGCAACATTCACTTGACGTCAGATTCATTACACACGTTTGTTACTCCATGAAGGGATTTTAAATTCAACGTTTATCTGCATTCATAATGACAAATACACACACACACATATATATATATATATATATATAAACGAAATGCTGCCCTGATCGCATAGATTTGTTGATTTCTCTATCAGAATCTTTACATTTACGTTAGTGAAGGTACGTAACTAAATAACATCATGAATAAAAGTAACATGTTGCAAGCTTAGATACATTTAAAGGAGTCCAAACTGGTCGCCAGAGGCGGCTCACTGTAAAAAAATTTCAGAAACATTTCTAAAAGTAATGGAGACCTCTGCTGCACGATACTAACGGAAAGGTTTCTGATTCAAGCAGGAAAATGTTTCGGCTATAATACGGAACCTTTCCGATAGGCAATGAAAAGTTTCTGAATACATCGGAAACCTTTCATTACAGATCGGAAAGGTTTCTGAATATATATGAAATCTTTCTGAAGACGAGGAAATGTTTCTGAATATATAGGTAACTTTTCATTACAAATCGGAAAAGTTTCTAAATATATATGAAACCTTTCTGAAGACGAGGATTATTTTAAAATTCATATAAAAAAGCACAAATAACTGTACTAAAATTATTGTAAGTGCATACATATAATATAAAATTATTTAAAATACATTAGAAATACCTTAAAAATACATTAAAAAAATTTTATGTTTGTTAATGTAGTTTTAAGATTTGTCTAATATATTTTTAATAATTTTATATTATATGTAATGCACCTGCAAGTAGTTTTAGTACATTTATTTGTGCTTTTTTATATGAATTTTAATTATTTACTCAAGGTGAATTTAGCACTATTATTTTAGCTTTCACTTATTGAAGATTATTTTGTGAAAGGTGCTTAGTTTTGTAACATGGATTTTGTGAAGAAGCTAGTTTTATTAACCCTTTGAGGGGCAAGTAATTATGTTTCTGTAATGTCGAACTCACACCAGAATCTTAAAAAAAAAAAATTATTACTAAATAAAAAAAAGCAATTTTACGACTTTTTTCCACCAAAGTTAGAAAAGTAAAATTTAATGAAATTTTCTGGTGCAAACCTTCATTAATCACAGGTGGGATAAAATATATCCCACCGCACCTCAAGGGGTTAAATGAAATTTTATGAAGGAGTCTTAAATGGAAGTTCGTTTATAAGTCATCTTTTTTTTTAAATATCTGCTTTGTTTTGTTCTGAAAAATAAGTAAATATTATTATACTTTTTTCATAATGTAGATAAAATATATTGCGTTTTAACATCTTGATACAAGTGATAATTTTTTAACCATGCGATTAACAGGTAGCATTAAAGTTTCTGAACTGTATTATTACTGAAAATGGAGCGATAAATTCTTCCGAAAAGTGCATTATTTTTATTTTTTAATCAGTTATAGCATTATTTTTACTTATTAATTTAGTTCTTTATTAGAGTTTCTTTGTTGCACAGATATTTCATTACATAACATCTTAATATTATCATTATTTGTACATAATATCTTATTATTATTATACATCGTATTATTATTATTACATCGTATTATGCTTTTCACAGCATAATCATAATAAATTAAAATGCCTTGTAACTTAAAGCAAGAAACTTTTGTGTACTATGCATACTTTCAGAAAACAAGCTGATGGTTAATAATCTAGAAATTTTCAAATTTGTTTTTTGAAAAGGGAAGAAATTAAATAACAACAACAATAGTACCTTTTTTTTTTAATCGCAAAAAGTTCCGTAGTTAATTTTTTCATAGCATTGACAAAAAAAGTGTGTATGTGTGTGTGGGAGGGGGGCAGTTTACATATCTGGACCTGAGTACTAAACAAGTTAATGAACTTAAAACAATTCTTTTTATTTTTATATCAAAATTTGAGGAGAAAAAAGGCAAATATAAAAAATTAATTAGAGTAACAGAATATGTTTAACATTATCCGATACATTTATAATGCGTAGATCGTAACTTAAATTATATGTAGCAAAAATATACTGAAATGTATAATTAGAGGAAAATATTATTACATTAAAATATACATATAGTTGAATGATTGATATCTGTATTATGAGTTGTTACTGACATATAAACGCTATTATGAATTTTTGAAAGCTTTTTAGGAAACAGCAAAACAAATCAATCAATTTTAATAACTACAATGATTTATAAAAATAAATCCTATAATTATAAAAAATATTTTACGGTTCATTTTGACTCACAATACTGTATTTTTTACATTAAAGCAATCAATAATAACGAAGTAAAATGTCAATGAACCTTCAGCTTGTTTGTTAAAAATATAATACATAACTTTCTTTTAAGTTATAACGCATTTAATAATTTGTTATGAACACGCTGTGAAAAGAAGAATACAATACCGGTATCAGTATCTTATTTACATGCACACATATATATATATTATAAAGAAACAGAAACAAGGTGTGATATATTAAAAAATAAATAGATTATTAATTTCTTTCCGTGTATTGTAACAAAGAAATCTAATAAAGAAGTAAGTAATAATAAAGAATAGTAAGTAAAAGTAATACTGTAAACGATAAAATAAAACACTTACCCATATCGTTCCATCTTCAATAATAAATTTTCAAAGTTTTAAAAATGTTCATTGATAATATCCAAGGTTAATATATCTTACATAATATTAAAACATAACAGAAAATATCCACAAAAAAAAAAATTATAATATGTTTTTTTTTCTAAATAAAAGCGAATTGAAATGCACGTGGTTCCCTAATACCGCCATACTCATACAGACCATGAATTGACTTTCGGCATTTTCGGTTTCAGCGCACGGAGAAATATTTGAGAAATACATGGAGTGCGCATGCGTACAGGCGATCAACGGAAAGAAACCCAAACATTCGGGAAGGTTTCGGGTTGTATCGGGAAATGAAAATAGCTCTCACATATCCAATAGTATCAGAAACGTTCCTGTTAGAATACTAAACGTTCCAGCTATTTTTTACAGTGTAGTTATATATATTAAATTTCAAACCATTCGGTTGGATAGATTTTGCGCTATTATATGCGGACAGACGGACAGATAGGCGGACGGAACAGAGGACGACTATAGACGCTACGTATTTATATTATTACGAACACACCTAATAAAATGAGCTCGTTTTACTTTAATTGGTTATACAAGTAAAATAAGCAAAAGCAAGTTAAAATTGCACTTACAAATACACATTTTAATGAAAAGCAGTGGAACAGTATTTTTTTTTTTGGTATTTCAACAATATTTCTTATTAAATTCCTGTTCTCAAGTATATTTTAAAAGAGCTAGTTTATTGCAAAATCTGAGCGTAATTAGAAACAATTACAAGTATGTTTTAGCCAGGTAAAAACAACAACAACAAAATCCAAAAAAGGCTAAAATTGAGGATTTTAATGCAAATAAATAAATAAATATATTTATCTGTTTATCAATTCACCTTTATTTTGACCTTATCCCATTACAGAAGAACTGATATCGACTTCATTAGACCTGCCAATCATATATTAACATTATAAACAATTAGAAGACGAAAAATCAAACAGCAATAACTTTATCTGACGCGGAGAGGCAACTTGGGGACTCAGATAAACTTTTCGCTGGAAGGCAGGAGGGAAGGGTCATATATGTATTCACATAAGATTCACATATTTTTCTAAATTCACAATTTCCAAATTGTGTTTTTATTATATTATGTTTTATCTTATAAATATTTATTTTTTAATTAAAAAATTTTCAGATCGTAAATTTTAAATTTCATATTAAAATTAAAGTTAACATTTAAATAATAATTATATACTGTTTCTGAAGTAGATAGATAAAAGTATAAACAAAAAATAATATAAACAAAATACTACTTAGATAACAACATCTAACTGTATCTTTGTTTTCAGTTCTACCAAAGCAAACTGTATGTAATTTTCCATACCAACAACGACATAGGTATTTCATACGGCGCGTCATATTATTTTTATATGAAATGTCTATTTTAAATATTTATATGTACCCTGAATTTTGTAGTAGACCGTTTTAAAATCAGAATAAAACTGAAAACTTTTAGATTTGAGCAGTGATTTTCTTTTCATTTTACGCGCAAAACACAAAAAAATATATTTAAATTTAAAATGTTCAAAAAATATTTCCCCCATAACAGTGCATAAAATTTAGAGTAGCTGTATGGAGGGTATGTATGTATGTGTGTGTGGGAGGGGGCACCTTGTGGGAACCAGGGATTTTCCCCCAACCTGTCTCTCTCTCTATGCGCCATATCGGACTATAGTTTTATCTAAGGATTAAATGCATTTATTCTTAGAAACTGCCACAGCATATTAATTCAAAGGCATAACTTACGCAATTTTTTCGATATTTTAGTTTCATTGCATTATATTCGCAAATAATCGATTCAAACCTTACGATTTCCTGCAGAATTTAAAATTAGTTTTTAAAAAAATCGTCAGTATGGATTTATTCGATAGATTAAAAAAAAAAAAAAGAACTTTTGTAAAAATATATTATTTTATTAATTTGACCAATGTCTCTTATTATCATTCTTCTTAACTAGTTCTGTGAAATTCGTTTATGATACATTCTAAAATAAAGTTGAATAAAAAGATTAATCATTTCTAAAAAATTCATTAATGTGATTGAATACCTAAATTTCGATAACGTAATGATTAATATGAATAAAGTTCAAACTTTATTATTTTTAAAGAAAAGTAGAAAGGAGGAAAGAAAACCTTAATTATAACCTTATTATAATTTTAGTTTTGGTTTAAATAAAATGCCCAAAACATATACTTGCTAATAAAAGCTGAACATTTTTCTAAATGAAATTATATAAATCATGCAATCCATTTGACATTTTTCTTTCGTCACATTATAAGTTATGAGTACAATTGAATAAAATGAATTCCAATTTGTATAAGAACTCAAAAGTAATCTAAACCTTCACTGTTATCTATTCAATTATAAGAAAAAAAAAATCAATTTTATAATATCTAATAATCAATCTTTTGTAAAAAACCATTCTCTTAAATGAAACTTGTTAGGTGAAAATTACAGAAACCTTCACATTATACAGCAATATTCTTCTCAAAGTATAAATTCAGTTTAACTATACATGCAATTAATTCATTCTTTCGAATAATTTTTTTATATCTTAACTAAACACAAGCATAACTCATGTAAATATTTCGAAAATTAATTTAATAACTTTACGGAAGAGAATCATCGACTGAAATATTTTGCATTGCAGAAGTACGAAAGTGAGAAATAAAAAATCTTAAAGTAATAGAAGAAATCTTTAACAGAAATAACTTGTTAGAACAGTGATAAATGACTGAACAATTTCTATTTGTTGTTGGTCCTCAAAAGATTAAAATATTAGCTTATGTCCACTTGAGGCAAAAAATAAACAAAGTTCAGTAACTGTAAAGATTTTTTTTTATTTCAATAACATTGTTATTTTTTGTTTTTCCAGTATTTCTCTAACTCACATATCTGTATTTTTGATGTGAATTTTATTAAAATATAAATTATTTCTAAGACAATAAAATAAAACAATATTTCAAAGTCTTTATTTCAAATTTATTAGTGTTAACAAATTTAAAAGTCTATTAGAAGAATAAAAAGATTAGTGAAATCTATCATAACTTTAAAGTAAAAAGTATAAAAGTCCTTAAAGGAACAGAGCTGCTTTCAAATAGAATTCCAATGCAATTATTATGCATGCAAGTTCTTCTTCCAAATGAAAGCTTCAAATTACTAAATGAAAGTCCTGCATTTATTACCATCGAAGCGATATTTTCATTTGATCATTTTGCATTCGATGTTAATGAATTTTAGCAATTCTGAGACAGTAATACATAATCGTTTGATAGAAATATGAATAAATTTATACAATTCAAAGAAAAAAACTTTATAAAAATTCCTGGTTTTTAAATGATAATGTTAAACTGGCATTTTTTGTATCCAATCTTTCAACATATACTAGTACTTTTTATTAAAAATTTGATTAGAAACTTCATAAGTCTTAGTTTAATCTGTATTTAAAATTTTATCGTAATTAAAAAAAAACTTTTTGAAAATCATATAAATTATTACTATTATTATCATATTGTAAATGCTTATCTAATTATTGTAAAATCTAATGTAATCCCACAAAAACCATATGTATTTTTCCGATTTTGAATAATAACATTAATTATTTCTAATGCTGCATTGAAAAGATGAAAATTTTCTGCAAAAAATTCAAATTTATTAATGTGGCAAAAATTCAGACACTTTTAGAATTGAGTGTAGGGGAGACAGAGGCTAGTTGGCTACAGTTCATGTAGGCTAAGTAGGCGCAGTACTAATAAATCGCTTGTTTGTGGATAGATTGCGCCACCAGTCACAGAGTACCTTTCTTCTTGCTTTTTGCAATCTTCATTGTACTTTTGTAGCGTTAAGTACGTGCAATGGACATTTATTTCGATTTTTCTGCTTTTTCTCGTAAGTAATTTTTTGTTGCTTCATTATTTTTCTAATTTCTAATACTTATCTTAATAACTGCGGTTTAACTTGGGCAGTTTTTCTTACTGTATGATTAACTGTACCTACGCCATATGTGATTTACTTGGATTATTTATGCTTAGGTGGTTACGTGTCCCTTTTGTGAAGAATTTTATTACTGGGCTAGTAGGCGCATTGAACACGGGGCAAGTTGTCTCGGTGTCTTGTGTGTGCTTGAAAAACAGCAAACACCGAGAAAAGTGGTTGCAGTGCAAGATTTGGGGCATACTATGTTTGCCAATCGCTTTGGAGACACTCGATTTTTTATTTGTGACAACTGTAACTCTGATGATGATATCGAGGAGGATAGAAATTATTCAATGTTAATATTTTATTCATTATTTTTATGTCTGTATAATTTAGAATTTACATTGTACAGCGACAACGCCTTTGTTTAAACTTACTGGTAATAATGAAATTTATTTCTCTTAATTCCATGTCTTATTTTAATTTCATTTAAATCTTTATGAAGCGTGTGCCAACTTACCCCATAGGTATAGGCAACTTACCCCGTGACGGGGTAGGTTGACGCACAACTTTCCTTTTACTTTAGCCTCCGCTAAACATAAATTACAAAAGCTATAAACTCAAAACTCCGGGTATTATTTATAGCCCAATGCCTGTTCTTTAAAAGTACAGCTAAATTTTCATAAAAAAACTTAAACAAAAAATTAATAAAAATCAATAATTGAAAACTGTGCCTACTATCCCCGGTCTCCCTTATATTATAAAAAAAGTTAAGATGTTTAAATAAGGATAAATATTTTTGAAGGATCGCACTCCCTTTAAATATATTATCCGTTTAATTTTATCATTTACAAAATTTAATCCTTCCAATGAAAATTTCATATTTCTAAACCAAAGATATCACTATTATCGCGATTTTTAAATGTTATCATCTCACATTATCGAATAATGGGTTGCAATAGAATAAAATGATTAATATGTAACCGTTTCATTAAAAAAAAAAAAAAGTACCTCAAATGAAATATGAAAGCTTTGTAAAGAGATACGTTTAATTTTAACATTTTATCGCAAGAACTGTTTTCTAAATAATTCCTGGTAGGCTTGTAACCCTTTTTAATGCAGTTTTGATTTACAAAAATAATAATAATTTCTTCATGTCGAATTTCTTCACATAAGTGAGTGGATTATGGACTTTGAATACAACAATTTTTGAATAGTAATCTTCACCTTACTAATCACAGATTTCTGAGCTTAAGCAAGGCGAAGATTACACTTCAGAAATAAAAGAATTCAAATTCCAATATCATAGGAACTTGTTTTATAATTTTCTCCTATTATCCTGAAAGATATTCTGCTTTAATGAATTAAAACCTGTAACGATATGTAATCATTTCATAGTAAAAAGCAAGGCAATTATATCATTCTGATATCAAAACTTCGGAAAAATAACTATTCTTTTAAATTGGTGTGTTTATCAAATTATCTTTTGTTTCTATTTAATTTCATTACACCTGTGCCTTTTATTTAAGAGTCTACCTGAGTCATATTTTTAAATGATTTTTTTTCCATTGGATGGCTGAGATCGATCTGTACAAAGGCCGTTTTTTTACTTTTTCGATTTTGTTTACAGGTATTTTTAATGGAGACTATTTCATTTTCGGAACCGGTTTCGAAAGTGAAAATATCATCCTAAAAAAATCTGAAAAAAATCTGAGGTCGAACTGTACAAAGGCCGATTATTAGTTTTTCGATTTTGTTTACAGGTGTTTTTAATAGGGAGTCTTTCATTTTCGGAATCAGTTCCTAAAGTGAAAATATCATCTTAAAAATTCTGAAAACAAAATCAAAAAAGCAAAAAACAGCATTTTTACAGTTCGACCCCAGCTTTCCAATGCAAAAAAAATCCTTTAAAAATATTGAAATGCAAACGAGATATCTTTATAAATTTCTTCCATAGGATTAGCATTAGCAAGCGGGACTTTTCGCGTGACTGAAGTAGCCCTTTAAAATTTAATTTAAAACATCAGAGATTTCTTAAATGTGTGTCCAATAAAAAACAAGAGAAACAGTTCTCTAAATTACTCTAATTCTCTAAATTACTCCAATTCTCTAAAAAATTCTAAATTCTCTAAAAACACATAAATCATGTCACTCACACAATATTTTTATTTCGGCATCTTATATTCCAGAATAATAGACTGTAATCAATTCAAATAGCAGATATACAGGGTGAGCTATAAAAACCCTATCCCAGGATATGAAATGTCAGCATTACCAGCAATTCCACTATTTCTCTATCACTATTTCGATTATTTCTAAAAAATATATATTTGGATAGATTTCTATTGCATATGTTAGAGAAATATACCACGAAAATTAATGTTTAGAATTAGTGATACTGAAATAGTTATATAGCCCGGAACGCTGATATTCTGTATATCAGAGCCAGGTTTTCATGGGACACCCCATATTATTAAAATACTGTACCCCCCCCCCCCCCATATTGATTACAAAAATAATTCAATATCTTTCTGATATTTAAACCTTCGTAAAAAGAACACTATTTTTTAATTTGAGAATTTTATTTGTCAGAATCTTTGATATTTGTCCACCTTCACCTTTCCAGTTAAAGCTTGATAAAAAGATTAACGATTCCATTACTTCACTCTTCCAAATGAAAATTTCGGGCTTCTAAATCAATGTACTAAATCCTGAACACATACGGGGTATTACAATTTTGTCATTTTGTCAGAATAACCGATTGTAAGGATTTAAAATAATTGACATGCAATTATATGATATTCAAACGTACAAATCTATATCTGTCCAGCATGACAACTTTGTTAAATTCCACTTTGCATTACGTGATTAATTTTATATGTTTATTGATCTTTTTTCCCTCATCTCGCAAATCCTTCACCTTTTATTTCAATTTTGATTAAACATATTATTGGCTTGTGTAATAACGTCTATATACTTCGGAATGGAAATTTCAGCTTTATAATTTAAGGACGTCCACGTTGTCCTCTATAAAGTCTACTATTTCATACATTTATTACTAATACAAATGGGCAGATACAGGTATTTAAAGTAGTACATTATGTAGGGTATGTATTGAATTTTTTTCATCAATTAACATTTTACCTACCAGATGAGTCCAATGGACCCAACAGGTACATTCAAAATAATTTTTCAAATGAAAAAGAAGACTGAAAATTCGGTAAATATGTGACTTTTTCTACAAATATGTGACTTTTTCAGTTGTTTACTGTTTTTATAAAAGGAATCGAAACCTAATTTAGTATACCTCTATAAGTGCACCATTCCTTGCACGAAGTAATTAAATGCAATAATCGTCCAAATTTTCGTAATCTTTTTTTGTCCACTCCTTGCTTTATCCAATACTGAATCGGTCTCCATGGATTAATGGACATGAGAACAAGAAATTCATAAACATCGGCTCAGTATCGGATAAAGCAGGAGCAATCGAAAAAGAGTATCAGAAAAAATTCGATTATTAGCCTTGAAATGCTTCCGGCAACCAATAGTGCACATACACAGGTTTATTAACAGCTGCAAAAAACACACTTCAATATATACTCCTAATACTGTTTGATATTCCCTACTTGTATTTCTTCACTTGTGTTTATAATAAAATCATCAAATTATAAGAGACTTTTGGAAGTCTCTGTATATCATGCCCGTGGTGCGATGTTTTTGCTTCTTTATTTTACCTTCAAAAGTAATCGGTTCAAATGAAAGATTCATTAATATACAATCTCTCTTTAGAAAACTGGATAAACTTATCGAAATTTTAATATGAAACTTTTGTCAAAATTTACTTATTATTTATTTCATCATTTTATCATACAATATTATTTTATTTTATCTCGATAAATCTGCACTATTTGTTGCAAATTTTATTAAAAGCATTAATAATTTCTCTGAGTTCGGTGAAAATTTGATCATAATTTTATCTAAATACATATATTGTATGAATTGTTAAGGTATACTAATTGGATTTTCACCTAACTTTAATCAGCTTTTAACATTAAATTTAGATTGAATTTATGAAATTATACTGCGCGTTGAAAAGTATCGATATTCAAGATTGAAACAAAAGAAAATCTTTACTATATAATCATTTGATATGAGAATAAATAAAGTTACAAATTTAATGCTAAACATTTGAAAAATTATTTGTCTGTTAACTTGGCCATATTACCGTATCACCTTTTTTTCATAAATTTACCTACACTTGCATCTTTTGTTTGAAATTTGATTAAAAACTCTTATTATATCAAATGTTAAGGGTTACCAATTGCGTTTAAATCTAACGAAAACGAACTATTTCTTGATAAGAATCTACTCCTTTTGATTTGGGGTAGATTTCTTTAAATATAATTTTATGTTAAGATGATTTGTTTAGAATTTAATGTATTCTTCCTTATTAGAATTTCCTAAATAAAACACTCACGTCACTGAAAAGATATTTCCATTTCATCAACTCACGTATATGAATAATCGATCAAACAACGTAAAATCGTTAGCATATTATATCTTGAGAGAAGAAGGTATAAAATTATGCCATTATAATTTGGATTTTTTTTCTATTATCTTTGCTACTTTATTATTTTTCTACCTAATATTGCCAGACCTGCACCTTTTATTGAAATTTTGAATAACACTATTCTAAGTTATTTCATTAACAAAGTCTTATCGTAATAGGAAAATACATATCATTTCAATTTAGTTAAGAGATACCCTTTCGTGATATGTCTGTGTTCCTTTTGATTTAAGATGGATTTCAATAGATACAATTTCATTTTAAGATGATTCATTATGTATTTAATTTTTTCTTCCGAATTAAAATTTCAGGTTTCTAAATTATAATATATAATCTACTCTATAAGCCAGTAAGATGTAATGTTTTAATTGTTATCTTACACATGAGAATAATTCATTGAATCAACATAAATTTTAACCATATAATCACATGATAGGATAATTAATAAAATTATGACATTTTTACATGAAATCTTTGCAAAATATGTATAAAAAATTAGTACTTTATTTTTCTTTTTTTTTGCGTAATCCTGCTTTACCCGTACTTTTTATAGCAAATTTAATTAAAAATATTTTTAAATTCTTTAAGGCCATTAAAAGTTTTATCATAATTTCAAATTCTTACGGTTCTTCTCCTTTTTAAGACAAAATAAAATGGCATCGATAAATTTACTCCAGAGAAAGCAACGGTATTCCACAAAAATCGATTGAAAAAAATATATACAATCACCTGATCGAAAACCGTAAAAAATTATATCCTTTAAAAATTACTTCCCTGTTAACTTTTTTTTCTCTTTTACCAACTCCCTCTATACCTGTCCCTATTTATACAAATTTGATTAAAAACATTAATAATTTCTTTGGGCAGATTAAAAATTTTATCATAATATCATAGTACATATTATATATCAATTCTTAAGGGCTACCAGTTGCAATTTCATCCTATATTAACCAACCCTTTCGTGATAAGATCCTCCTCCTTTTGATTTGAGGTGGGTTAGGGGTATCGATGAAGTTACTGCGGGGAAAACGTAACGATTGAACGCCGCTTCTAGGCACTGTTCTCTGTTTGCGGCAGATTTGGTTTGAACGCCGAGATGGAAGCACACACGTTGCATGGTCCGAAAGAAAATCTTTGTTATTGTGCGGTTGGTGCGCGCAAAAATGATTAACTTGTTGGAAACATAAAAGAGGAACGTTTTATGATGGATTAAGAAGATTTGTTCTGGTCTAAAAATTTCGGTAAGTGAATTCTGGATTATTTAAAAACTACTTACTGATTTTAAAAATGTAATATTGATTTAAATTTTCGCTGTCTTTGTATGCTCGTTCCGAATTTTTGGAGTTATGATATTATGTAACTGTTTTCTGTAAATGAGCGTTAATATTAGTGTAATTAGTTATTTTATAATTACTGTGTTATATGTAGCAGAATTTATGTTATATTACATTCGTTTTTGAGTTTGCTTAAAGAGTTTTCTGCGGGAGATAAACGGAGTTTTTACTCATAAAGGAGAAAATTCTGTCTTTCTGACTGAAAAATATACTTTTCATTAAAAGTGTGAATGATAAACGTCAAACATAAATTTATTTGTAAGAGTGAAAAATAAAATATTTTTCACCAATAAAGTAAAAGAAATAGATAAAACATAGTTTCATAATTATCAATAGCTTTTTCAATGTTTATAAATTTCAGTTTTCAATTAATTATCATTTACAAAAAAAAAAAAAAAAAAAATCTTTTGTTGTTTTTCATGACGTTTACTAAAAATATAGTTTCATTAATATCTACCGAAGATAAATATAAAATGTAAATCTATTTATAAGATTGAAAAATCAATCTTTATTTATAATAATATTTAGAAATAAAATAAAACGTATACGTACAAAGTAAATTTAAGTTACCTGAGGGACCTTCGTATGTACGGTTTGGGAAAACAAATGCCATGTT
Source organism: Maratus speciosus (assembly GCA_963932465.1). Lineage (NCBI taxonomy): Eukaryota > Metazoa > Arthropoda > Arachnida > Araneae > Salticidae > Maratus > Maratus speciosus. The sequence continues at coordinate 316,136,488 of OZ010791.1, read as the reverse complement.
AATTTAATTTTAGTTTCTAATTTGTTCCTACTTATTAAAAAAATATATTTATGAAGCTTACTTAAGGCAAACATTTTTTTTTTTTTTAACATTTGCGAAATATAAGTATTAAATGTATATATTTATTCATCAGACGGAAAGATAAAATATTTATTCATAAATAACTTACAAGACAATGACAAAATATAAGTATAATATACTTAAACACTTTTCATATGGGAATATTTTAAGTCTGAATACTTTGTAATTAAGTTTACTAGTACTTTAAGGGGAGTTGGTACCTTTCGGGACTTAATTTTGCTCATAATAACACACTTTTTTCGATTCAACATAAATAAATAAGTTTTGCATATTTTGAAATGAAATCTTTAGAGTTTCAAGAATAATACGCTAGCTCTAACAAATTGTTACAACATTTGCCATATAAATAATATATATATATATATTTAACAATGTATAATGTATACACAAAAGTACGTGAAAACTTATATACTTACCTCTCTTTCTTACAATATAACTTTTGAAAAATACATAAGAGAAACTAAATTTTTTTATTAATTGAAGCCAAATATCGCTTTTATTTTGTAAATCTTAAACATTGAGCTTATCAAAAGTTTTATAATATTTTTAAATAAAAAAAGTAAACATTTATATATTTTTAAAATTTTTAAGCATTGATCATGCTAAATTTTTAATTAAAAAATCATAAAAATTTGATTAGTTCAATGTTTTAGATTTACTGAATAAAGGTGATATTTAGCTTCAATTTAATATAAAAATTTAGTTTACCTTATGTATTTTTCAAAAGTGATATGGTAAGAAATGGATGTTAGTATATAACGTTTCTTTTATTTTTGTGTATACATTATATATTTAAATATATATATATAATTTATTTAAATTGTAAATGTCGTGACAGTTTTGAAGAGCTAGGGTACTATTCTTGAAACTATAAAAAGTTTTACTCCAAAATTTGCAAAGCATATTTATTTATGTTGAATCGGAAAAAGTGTGTTATTATGGGCAAAATTGGGTACCGAAAGGTACTAACTCCCCTTAATGACCTTGTGGGGCTGTTACCTATAATTATAGAGATTAAAAATATTTAAGGGAGTTTCTCGTCTAGATTGGTAAATAACAAAACATCTTTAGCATTTTGTTTTTAATAAGAATCTAATATCGATAGCAATCTGACGTTTCACTGTTTTGTTACATACACAGCCACTATCTAATAAAAAAAATTGTTTAATAATTATTTAAGCAAAAGTTATTGTTCATTGAAATAATAAAAAATTCCTTTTTGTCGGTAGGACGTATAACTTCCTCGGAATTTATTTGAACATAAAAAAAATAAAATGTATTAAATTGCTGAGGAAGTCAACATAAAAAGTTAAGGTAAAATACAAATTTTGCTTTATTTATGCATTTAAAATCTCACTGCTTGCTTTATATATATATTTTTTTTTTTCTTTTTCTTCCATAGTAAATCTCACAATAAATTATTATTTTTTTCTTTTTATACTTACAACTTTAATTCATAATATTTGATGGTGGTAGGTTATGTTTAATTAATGGTTATATATATATATATATATATATATATATGATTTTTAATTGAAAAAGTACATAAATCGATCGATTAGCATTTTAGATATTTGTACAATCAAATTAAAAAGTTTAAGTTTCGAGATAATAAAAATCACATTGACAGTGCTATATTTGAATATTTGAACAATAACTGACAATATTTGAAAAGTACTTAATTTTTTTAAAAACTTATAACCTGTGATTATGTTATCAGTGCATATATCTTTTAAATACATTTTTAACTACATTGTAAAAGTTAAAATTGCAAGAAAAAATATTTTTATTAAAGTTCTAGACAAGAACCTGCTTCTAAAGGGGTATTCAGCAAAATTATAGATAATAAAATACCATTTACTTTAAACACCTGCCGCTTTGCATGCATGGTTGTTTAAATATCCCAAGTGTAATTCTCCTGTGCCTATTTACATAATGGAAAATTATGCTGCAATGAATAATTTAAATATTACTAATTAAGTCACATTTTAAGGAAACTTCATTCTTGAATTGAATTAGATGAATATGAGACTTGAATTACTAATGTAATCTTCACCCCCGACTCATTTGCAATTATACCCTTACAAATAACAGATACAATACAGTCTATGTGGGAACTTTTTTTTTTTTATCAGCTACCACACACTGAGGGAATTTTTAAAATCGCTGCCTAGTTGGCAATCCTATATATCGTTATTACTACCATTTAAATTAATGAGAGCAGTTGCTGGTTTTTAAGTTTTATCTTCCTGCTCAGAAAAGATGTATATAACACTGGCATGTCAAATAATTTATTTTTTCATCTTTTCTTTTTTTAAATGTATGAATAAATAATAATATAATAAAATTATTCGTGTGCATCTGCATCTTGATATTTTTCTCTATGGAGAATCGATTTTTTTTTTAGGCTGACTGTTTCAAAGATATCAGCGTGAAAATATAACTGTGGTAAGTTTTTCGCACCTACCACTTCAAATTTGAAAATTTTGTAACTCTTATTTAGGATAATCACATCCCAATAAAAATCTAGAAGGCAAAATTACAATATCTAGCCCATTAGTTTTCGAAACAATCATGATTATAGACCATTTTCTAGTCATTTCATCCTTTTAAATCTCGAGTATTTTAACAAACGTTCTTGGTGATTACTTTCTTTAACAAACATTTATATCTTAAAAGTAACCCCATTCACAATATCATGTTTTTAACATCAACAAAATAAAGGAAATTTCAATTTCAGAACGTGTTTCGCACTTCCACCTCTTTGAGAGTATTTTGTAAAGTGATAAAATATATCCTGCTTTTAAGTAAACTTTCATTCTTATTATCTTAAGAAAAGATTTGAAATCGATTCAATAAGCCAGAAATAATCGTTATTTTAGAACGTATATTTCCACTCATTACATATTTTAAGATTTCGAAAAAAAAAAAAAAAATTCCAAGCAATCATGTAAGTAATTAAAATAACTATCACGTCGAATTTCACGTTTTCAGCACTAACTGTTAAAAAAATGTATTTTAGAAAGTTGTTAAAACATTTTTGGTTTATTTTCAACGTTTAAAGTTCAATGTTTTTAAAACCCCTTTTTTCTAAACTAATCGTTTTTACAACATTTTCCGCTCCTTTCATTCACACTTTTAAATTTAGGACTATTAGAAAATATTTTGAGCAAATAGGTACATCTTAAAGTTAAACATCATGTCAGATTTCATGTTTCTAGTCTCAACATATTAAAAGAAACCGTAATTTTAGAAGGTTTGTCAATCTTGCACCTTCTTGAGAATATTTGCGAAGAGATAAATCTAAACCAAGTTTACCTCTATCACCTGAAGAAATATTTAAAATCCCTTCAGTGATTCCAAAGTGATTGGGATTTTCGAAACTTTTTCGCTTATTTCATCATTTTGAATTTCGAATTTTTAAGAAACTTTTCTGTGAGAGCATTGACGTCTTAAAAGTAATAGCTATCTCAAATTTGAAACAACTAGCCTTAAAAATTCCAAATAAATCAGCATTTAGAACATTTTCCGCTAATTTCACCTTTTTTATTTTTGATTTTTTAGAAACCTTTCTTAGCGAGCATTTACATATTAAAAGCTACCATACCAAACTTCAACCCACTTCAACAGTGTCATTTTTTTAGAATGTATTTTTTTCCGTCACAGCTTTAAATATCGATTTTTTTTTTAAATATACTGTGCGAACATTAACGCCTTAAAAGTAATCACCATGCCAAATTTTAAGTTTCTAGTTGCAACAGTACCAGAAAATCGCAAATTTCGAACGTTTTTTGCTCCTACAAACTTTTTGGGGTTGTAGTGTACCGATATGAAATGGGACAATATCACAAATACGAAAATTACAGTCCGCACAGTAAAAATCTATTAAATGTTAGATAATGCAATTTTCTTTTTTACAGTCTAATAAAAAATATTCTTAGAAGTATTTTCAAGAGATATTATATTCATAGTAACACAAAAATAAAGCAAATAAACTTTCAGACTGTCATTTTCCTGCCATGTCACACTGCGATGTTAGCAAAGTAGATGGCTTTCTACTATACTATACAAATATATTTTTCTAGGTTTTTTATCTCTAATTATTAATTATACCTTATATAACACATATATATGAGGAAGGTAACAAGTTCTGCACTCTACAAATAATTTTCTATAATTAAAATATGATTGCCACTGAAAATGAATGTCATTTTCCTGGCCTGCTCATTTTAGTTCTTTATGAGGTATAAAGATGACGCTGCAGAGAAACTCTTCTTGTTATTGACATAGTTCAAATCAGAAGTAGTACAATCAGTGCTGCCAAAAAGATCTTTTAGATATTGCTTTGAAAATAATGTGTTTAAAGGCTTTGTAAAAGTTGAGTAGACTTTTATTATGTCATTTTCCTGGCTTCAATAATTTACAAATAAAACTTATCATTACACGGAATTTGAGGTACTATAGAGGAAACATGTTCCTTTAAACGAAATTAAAATGTTAGATATATATATATATATATAAACAAGAATCTGAAAAATGTTTTAGAATGAAATTGTCATTATCCTGGCGGCATACGACAAATTATTATAATTACATATAAATGAACTAAAGCTCTTCAAACTTTAAAAAATTTACGCGTAAATTCCTTTATTCAGCTGCTCATATTTTTTTTTTTTTTTTTTTTTTTTTTTTTTTTTAAGAATCAGAAGCTTTGAAACGATTTAAATTTTCAAAACATTTTGTTTCAAAATCTCACATTTCGCGATATTCACCCAAATATAGCCTATGTCGTTGTCTATGTCACACCATTATTTCACCAGCATTATTTTTAAAATCTGTTCGGTAGCTCCAAAGATTACCCCTACAAGCAAACAAACAAACGTCTCTTCTTTTTATTATATTAGTACAGATTAAAGGATTCGCCACATATTGTCATTTTGCTGTTTTGGATTTCTAAACACTTAGGATCTGTGAATGCTTGATTTTTAATATTGGCACTTGAAAAAATGATGTTTGAATGATATTGCTGATACATTTACAAAAATGATGCGCACATACACATTGAAATCGAATCCCAGTCAGATTCATTTCCCTCAGCAAAAATGTTTATTAGTTATTTTCGAACCGCAATTTGAAAAATATGAATGTTACCGGCCAAACCCGATTTTAGGCCAAACTAGTTTATCCTAACGCGCATAGGACAAACTAGTTTTTCCTAGGCCAAACTAGTTTATCCTAACGCCCATAGGATAAATTAGTTTTTCTTAGGCCAAACTAGTTTATCCTAACGCCCACAGGATAAACTAGTTTTTCCTAGGCCAAACTAGTTTATCCTAACGCCCATAGGATAAATTAGTTTTTCTTAGGCCAAACTAGTTTATCCTAACGCCCACAGGATAAACTAGTTTTGCCTAGGCCAAATTAGTTTGGCCTAACGCTTATAGGATAAACTAGTTTAGCCTGCTATTCATTGGTCCGAGCTAGTTTATCCTAGGCCAATTCAATTTGGCGTATTTTTTTTATCCTAAAGTTCACCCCACCGCAAACTTTCTAGTTTATCCTAGGCCAGAGTAATTTGACGTGCTTTTATTGATCCCAACTACCGCTCCATCGCCAACCTTTTGCAAAGTAGTACTCCTGTATAATATATTTTAATCGATGGGGAGTGGGATACTGTCCACCTATCTTCCCCATTTTACCGCCACGGGTAGTTACAAAATATGTTCCATATGACAAATTGTGTGCTAGAGGATCAAAGAATGGGATGAGAGGTTATCATAAAATTTAGGAAAGAAACAATTTAGAGGATTGATTAATAATGTACAATATAATCTGGAAAATCCGGCATCATCGAGACCGGGACTTCGCTGCGTTTTTGTAAATTCAAGATTTCTGAAAGAATATCAAATGTACTTTTGATATTCCTAATGGGCCATTTATTCATAATTAATTAAAGGCCAGTGATATTTATGTGAGAAAAAAAATCAATAATATAATTTATATTTATTTTTTTCTCGCATAAATATCACTTAGCTTTGAATTAATTTTGAATAAATGCAACATTAAGAATGTCAGAAATATTTAATATTCTTTCAAAATTTTGGAATTTTTAAAAATCCGGTGAAGTCCCGGTCGTCCCAGTTTGGCCTAAAATGCATACATTTTTAAGCTACCATTATTTCGCAATTAAAACTCTCTTTAAAGAATAGTATATATAGATTTATACGGATGGGGATACAGGACTGCAAAACCTATTAGAAGAATCTGTGTATGACAAAATCCTATTTAAACCATTTTTTTTTTTTTTAATCGTTTCAAATTGGATATGATTGGATCCGTTTCAAAAAATCATAATACATTTGCTAGAGACGACGGACCTGCTAAAAAATGAAGTTAATTCTAACGAGGTTTTTTTTCTCTCCTGACTTGATTCCATCTTGAAAGGTTTTTTCTATATAAAATTTTTCAGATTTTCAAGTCTCCAAGCCGGGTAAAAAAATTTATGGTATTAGAAATTATTCAGATATTTACATACAAATAGAGATTCACTAAAAAATCAATGCAGTTTAAAATAGAATTATTAATATCGTTAATCCACATTTTATGGCTTAGAAATTAAAAAAAAATTAAATTCTATACAGTAAAATCTTTTAGGTCAGAATTTCATAGGAAAGAAAAAACCCGTTATTGACATGTTCCCTTATTGAAAGGTTCATCATCTGTTGTAAATGCATTATATTATTTTTACAAGTACAGTAAACATCCTCTAATCCGACATCCTAATGTCCGGCATGAGGGATAATCCCGCAAGACTTTCGGAAACACAACTGAATCGAGAAGAAATAAAAGAGTTAGTTGGAGAAGATTTTGATGAACCGACAGTTGAAATTTTAACTGATGAGTCCAAAATTCAGAGTGTTATATATCTAACAGCCACCAAAGACGTTGACTCAGATGAATATGATGTGCACCAGTAAAACAACATCAGTTGAAATAAAGTAGCTGATGCCTCGAATACATTTATCAGGTTTTCTGTGCGCAGCCGTTCGGTCAACCATGCGGAAAGTATTAAATTCACATCATAAAAAATAACATCCTAATAAAATGAAGAGAAAAGACTTCTAGAAAACGAACTGATATTCGAGATTTGTTTAAGATAGCTTCTACTAGTAAGCCTACAGTGCACGTTTTCATTTTATACTCATGTACATATGTTATACAAAACTTACATTATTGAGTATTTTTAATATTTTATTCAAACTGTTTAAAGAATACAAAACATGCTTTAATGGCATTTTCTGATTAATTCTAACTTTTACACGTTTTTCCCGACATTCATCCTGTAATTCGGAAATTTTCGTAATCCGGCATGCTGCAAGTCTCGAACGTGCCGGATTAGAGGATGTTTATTGTACTAATATGCTCATTTTACGTAGATCAACATTTGTTTTTTTTTTTTTTTTTGGTTAAACACAGGATTCCGTCAAGGCAGGTTATTTTTCTCAGGTTATATCGTACTTTAATTTTATTACCTAAAAATGCATCTACTCATCTTAAAAAAATAAATAATAAGAATAAATCTATAAATTTTAACTGTAGAATAATAGCCATTTAAAAATACGTGCCAAAGGCCGGGCCAAATGTTACATATATTTTTACTGAACAGACAAGAGATCCTGCCGGTCCAAATGATTTTCATAAGACCTCGGTTGGAAATTGGACTGAAAATTTCTGCCTCTGCAGACCTCAAGAAGAATGCTGTCCAGTCCCAATTTAAGCCGGAGAAAAATTTAGTCCCGGTCCATCACGGTTCGAATCTCTCGAAAACTGTAATCCCTAAACCAAGCCCGGACCGAGTGCCAGAAAGGAAAATTGGGCGGGCCTGTAAAGACATTACATCGAATAACCAAAATACTAGCGCACAAAATTTCATAAATTTAGACTCTAAACTTCTATTACATATTTGTTTAAAAACGAGTTTTTAGTGAACTTTGCTCACTTCCATAGATGTGTTTGAGTTGAGCGGATTCGTTTGAAAATTTTTGAATTTGAGCGTGAACTTGACTCATTTTTGAGAAATTGAATTTACGTTTGAATTGGCCTAGGATACACTAGATTGACCTAGGATAAATTAGAAGGTCGAAGCGGTCTTTGGGATCAATAAATCATGCCAAATTGAATTGGCCTAGGATAAACTAATTCAGACTAATGAATAGCAGGCTAAACTAGTTTATTCTATGAGCGTTAGGCCAAACTAGTTTGGCCTAGAAAAAAACAGTTTATCCTATGGGCGTCAGGATAAACTACACTGTTAAAAATTTGGTACAACGTTGAACCAATTTTTGGTGCTGCAGTAGCTGCCACCATAAGATGGTGAAACATTATTCCAACATTTGGTTGTAAGGATGAACCATAAGTTGCTGAAAGTTGGAACCATACGTTGGTGAAAACCTTGAACCATAAATTGGTGAAACGTTGAACCATAAATTGGTGAAACGTTTGACCACAAATTGGCGAAATGTTGAACCATAGGATTTTTGTCCCCCTCCCACCCCTCCTCTTTCATAGGTAAAATATTTTGCTTTTTTAAAAAGATATTCTGTTTTAACCCCCCTCACTTACAAGCCCGTGTTAATACGTTCACTAAGCTCCAGGTTTCACTGCAATACAAGCAATATTTAAAATAATATAATTCTATTGATTTAATGTATTTTTAATACATTGAACAATGATTAATACTTCCAAGGATTGCATTCATATTCGTTAAGTTTTTTTTATAAAATGCTCAAAGAATCATTTTTTTAGCAATTAAAACAAAATGCAGAGAAAACAACATTACAATTTTGCCCTTTTCCAAGACAGTCGGAGGGTTAATATAATTTAACGTGAAATATTTACGGTCTCTCCAACTAATTTTTGTTGGAAAATAATTTTCAAGATCAGAAACCTAGGTTTATTTAGCAAATTTTAAAATAGTTTAATTATACGATAACACCATTGTTATAAATATCTTACACTATAATTTACATATTAAAATGCATAAGAAAAGATACGATGATGTTATGGGGCTTTATATATATATATATATATATATATAAAAACTTATCAAATTGAGGTAATTGAAATGCATTATAATTTGCTAAATAAACTTATCAAATTGATTTTGTATGACGCATGCAAGCAATCTTTAAACAAAAATTATCAGAGAAAGAGTAAATGTAAATCCTAAATTGCATTGAAACAAGGACAAAAAAAAAAAAAAAAATCATGTCAAACGGGGGTGGGGCCAAAAAGTATTGCTTATCAACTCACTTCTTTTTTTTAAATAAGTTCTAAGCATGATCTATATATTAAGAATGTGTAATTTATATATATATATATATATATATATATATGGAGATTGGTAATTGTTTCATTAAATGTGAACATCAACATGAAGTCTAAATTTTAAATTCTACGGAATATGTATATATTTTTCCTTTAAACATATTCCTTAATAATTCTTATTAATACTTCTGGAACGAAATGCTAAGCCATATTTAATTTTAATATTTTATTCCCGTACACACTGTATTTTATAAATACAAGCTAAATACATTTTATACATTTCATAAGAAAATATTGATCTAGCAAATAGAAAAAAAGAAGGGGATTTAAAAAGAAAAGAAATGATTGCATATGTACTGTTTTTCATTGTTTGAAAAATATTTTGAATGTAAAAAGTAGTTATTAATCTCTTTAATAAATATTCAATCCTACATTATATACATAAAACGTAAATATAAAATTAAAATATACTAAAGCAGTTTTATACTTAAACTTTATATCGGTATAAACAACATTTTATTTAAATGCTTAAATATCATGTTTCCTTTTCACTTCTTAAATTAAAAAATGTAATATGTATAAGGAAATATTCCCAGTGTAAATCTATTTTTCAATCTGAAACCTTTTCTTATTATCTTAATCATTGAATATTATGTTTCACTCCAAAATATTAATAATTATAAATACTAATTCATTGATCGTTATTCTTTATAATCGGGAAACGGTAAAGTACACAAAAATTCCATTATAAATAAACATTTTCAAATCACTGCAAATTTTACATCTACTACTATGAATGCAGCCATGAATCATATCTCCGTCTCAGCATTTAAAAACTAAGATAGTACTTCAAGTTTTGATTTTGCTTTCGAGCTGCGACAAATTAAAATACTTCACATCTCACTATTGAATATGAAGAATGAAATCTCACTATTGAATATGAAGAATGAAGTGTTTACACAAATTATCTTTATTTAAAAAGACAAAACGAATGAAGTCGTGATTAATTTTTACTAAGAACTGTTTGATATTTAATTGTTAAAACAATTATATTTCAAACCGTTACATACACAGCGAATATAATACACAATCGCTTCTGAAATTCGGGAAGCTAAATCAATCTTTTTCGATAAAACATGAAAACTATTTAACACTTATACACTTATACACACTTATAAGTACAGGAATGAAACATTAAAATTAAATAAGACTTACCTCCGTATTCCATGAGTAATCCTTTAATATCCCTTTCGTTTAAACTTTAAATGGCGGACGAAACGCAATCGTTTCACTTATCTTATAATGGCGTCATAGACAAAGACGTGCTGTTCTGATTGGCTGATAAGTAGCTCGAAAATTTGGTGCAACTTATTACCAAAACTTGGTTCAATTCAGCGTAATTTCCAAGGTTACACCATGAAATGGAGTTTTTGAAAATTAAGAAGTACCATATTTAGGTGATCTTCATTAGTTTACTCCATATATTGGTTCAACGTTAAGCAGAAATTTTTAACAGTGTAGTTTGGCCTAGGAAAAACTAGTTTATCCGATGCGCGTTAAGATAAATTAGTTTGGCCGATAACATATATAAACATTGAAATTTACGAAAAATATAAATAAAACATGTGTTCTGTAGCATATAAGTACAGTTTTGTCTGTGAAATTTTGCATGTTTAAATATTTAATAAAAAGTAAAAGAAATATATACAATTTTTATTTTTACAAACCACTTTTTTTCTGTTATTTAATATTATTTACAATTATTTAAATGAATAATTTCCTATTTTTTTAGAAAAATGAAATAAAATACGTGATATAAATCTATAATATATTATTTTATTTTGTTTCATTATCCAAATATTTCAAAAATTTCGTAATTTTTTTAAAATATATATATATATTTTTTTTATCTCGGATTCTTGGTTTTGAAGTGATTGCCTACGGAATCAATATTTTTAGCAATTTAATATCTTTTCAGATCTTTTTTTTTTTTAAGTGCACAGACGAATATTCTAATTAGAAACACCTGAATCCGATATATATTTTTTAAAAATTCTATAATGGAAATTTAAAAGCTAGTTGTGAAAATAACCATATATTTTGAAATATTATTATGGTAATTGAAAAACTGCAATTAAAAACAAAATAATAAATCAGCGTGTTTTAAATTTATGTAACGTATTTTAGTTTATTTCAATGTGAAAAGTAATAGTTTATTCGTATAAATAATAGTAAATAAATTTTAAATACAGCAAAATTTTTTGGCCTATGTACACAAGTACCAATTGCTTATTATTTTTATTTTTTTAGTCTTTACCTTTCATTAAATATATAAACACGCAAAATTCCATTGTTTGAACTCTATTTATATGCGGAAATACATATTTGAGAAAAACAACAACAAAAAAGAAGTTCACAAGCTAAAAATAATTAATATGTAGACATTTATTCTAATTACAAAATCATGAATCCGATGTTTAAAAAAAACATAATATTATCTAAAAGCATATTTTTAAAAAAATAATGAAAATTTTGAAATAGTTGTATAATGAAACAAAATTAAAATGATATATTAAAGATTTACATAGGGCATTTTATTTTATTTCTTTGATAAAAAAAGGAGATTATTCATTTAAATCACTGTAAATAATTTTAAATAGTAGCTGCAAAATTTTCTGTTCGATTTACAAATACAAATTGCCTCCTTTTTTTTTTTTTTTTTTTTTACTTTTCATTCGATAATTAAACACGCAAAATTTCATAGTTAAAACTATACAAAATAGATATTTCATTTTTCGTAAATTTAAATGATTATACATATTTTATCAAATGTGATTCGAAAATAATTTATAAACATTTTCACTGCGGAAAATAACTGTCTGGCTGTTATTAAGAACTCAGTGACAAAATTCAGAAATCCAGCCAATCATGCTGCTGAGCCGCTTACCAGAGAAAGATTTTATTCTATAATAAACTGTAACGTAGACTTTGAGACTGTTTTTCTTATGACCCTCTAGATATTGCACTTTATAGCTTACATACATTTAGTATATACTAACTACAATCTATTGCTACATAAACTTTCACCCCATTCTGTCTTTCTGACGTAGGAATATTCCTTTGTTATTTTATATTTGCGAAAATTATTATTTTTATTATTTTTTTTTTTTGTAATATTTGAAAAGACAACAAAATTTTGATAACATATATACTTATTAATTTTTGTAAAATAAAGAGGAAAAAACTATAAAAAACTGTCTTTAATTGTACAAACCAGAAAGCAAAATCATGCATTAAGCATAGATTATGAAACACTTTCCAACAATTCCTGAATTCTTTAACAAAACTTCGTTATTTAGGGAAATCAGGTAAATAAGATAAATAAGTAAACATTTCGAAAAACGCATAAAAAATTTGAAAAACTGATTACAGCAATTTCCGTACATAGCCAAATATAATTTCCAATTCTTTTGAACAGCCCTGCATTTCATCTGTAGGTTGATATATATACTATATAATGGGAAAATTTAGTTTATCAAGAAAACGCATAACAGGTTGAAATTTCTCTTGCAAAAACTTATACTAATAGATGGAAACATACTTGAATATTTTTGTACAACGCTGTAGTTTACCTAGAACCTTTATTGCACGCCACTATTTAGCTAGAATTTAATTCAAGCCAAAACACTCTTAAAACTACTGAAATAACATTTCCAGAAATTATCATCCATAGACGATATGTATCCAATTCTTTGCGTGACTCTGTATTTCACTTTATCTATATTCTACAAACTTTTAAAATAAATTTAATGTAGTTCAGCGTAAAAACGCATAACTCATTTAAAAACCACCTTTAAGCAATTTGCACTCATACTTCATTTGCGTAGCCCTGTATATGAATTATAGCATTTATACACACTATATAGTATGTATAAATATAGTGAAACATAAAAGCGCATATCATAATTAAAAATGCATTTCCAGCAATCATCGCTAATGTACAGTATTTCGTTTACAATATAGTATCTAAAATCGTTTGTGTGTTTCTGTAAATACTATGTACTTCGTATTATACATGAAAAAATTTATAGTAAACCTCAGCGACGTGTATCAGTTTCAAATAGTTTAACATAACTAAAATACGCCGCAAACAATTCCCTCCACTCCTATATAATTATGTAACGTAATTCTTTTGTGTGGCCCTGTAAATGAGTAATAACAATTCTTTTGCACCACATATTCTACAGAATGCACATTTTAGTGCATTTCATAAACGCATATCAATTTTATTATGTTTAAAAGCGTGTAACATCATTAAAAATCATTTGAAACGATTTTTTACCATTGGCCGTAATGTAACGGAATATTTTTGACTGTCCCTGTAAATGAACTAAACATGCTACAAACATAATCTGAAATAGGGAACATGCTAAACGTCAATAATATCCAAAAATTTCAAGGCAATCGAACTATATTTACGAGAGTTAGAGCGTGGCGTGACGGCCAGACGGCCAGACAAACCGAAGCCATAAACACTTTCCAACTTTATAGGAAAGTAGTGTTAAAAAGGATTGTTTTAAAAAAACTATAGAATATTAAAGGATGGCTCCGCATGAAACACAAGAAATATTGTACGGATATGATAATACTACGGAAATTACCATATTAAAGAGAAAATATGATATCATGAATGTAGCCTATAGAGGATAATATTTATAATCGTTAATTTTAATCTAAAGAAAAATATATTTATTTATTATGTAATAATAATAAGCAGTTATTTTTACAGAAATAAATACACGGTTATTTAGAAAAAGATACATATATATAACATGACAATGTTTTTGGAATGTGATCTCATGTTTTAAAATCCGTTATTTAAAATTTTCTCGTTTTTCTTTTATACCCATAGAAATATTTTTCTCCTGAAGTGATACTTCTAGAAAATCTATCAGTCATTCCTTGTCATTCTCCAGAATTTTGAAAATCTTCGGCATTATTTATTGAGGTTAATATAAAACAACATATAAAATAGGAATTATGTAATATTTCTTATATTAAGTTTCTGACAAGAATGCATAGAAACATTTATTTTGAGCTCACGATTTACGAGTATATCGGTACTTTTCATACATGGTCTGGTCAGTATTTCAGTATCGCATCAAATTGGATTTTAAAAAAATCTGCAACAAATAACCTGACTTTTTATTTGAACTGTTTTATTTACACAAAATTTATGTTCTACATATAGAGGATACTTATTTAATATTGCATTTAAAATGTTTAAACTCTAAAAAAATATACTTCACATTCCAATTGAATTAAAAAAAGTTCTAAAAATTAAATATGCTTTATACTATACCGATTTGAAATGTTTAAGGACACGTAGTCTTTATATAGAATAAAAAAATATATATAAAGATTTATAAATTCTTTCCATTTTTCAAAAGAGTGCAATGTAACAGTTGATACATATCATAACTACAGCAATGCTACAGTTGACGTTTGGGTAATTGGAATGAAGGATCATCGCCTTATTGCATACAGTATTACAACTTACAAATGCCTTGTATTAAACATATCGATATTTTAAAAGAAAACTTATAACTTTTCATAAACAAATCAATTAGTTCTGCTTTCTTTTTATTTCGTGAATTTCATAGTTGCCGAAATAATAGAGGAAAAGGTCCAAATACCGGCTAGGGTCCAAATACGGGCTACTAGGTGTTCTGAGAACTGAGAGCAGCAGAGCCTAGCGGTGATAGGTAGAGTTTGTAACTTTAATTAAGAGAAGAAAGTTACGAAAAGTACGTCGCTGAAATCTTTGTCATTTACAAATAGTAAACGCAAAAGTGTCGAATCTACGTAATCTGGTACATCAAAAGTTTTCAGATATGTGTTTCTCATTTTTTTAAATATACTGATCGTATATTGGCTTGAATTGTTGATTAAGTTATTTTCCAGACATATTTAGCTCTCAATTGTCACGCGCACATTATGGGTATTTTATTATATGAATGAGTAATACAGGTTTTATATTAAACATAGCAGTGTTCCGAATACTGGCTACCTACCGAATACTGGCTACCTAAATACCGGCTAGCCGGTATTTGGACCTCTCTCGGTTGTTCTGCTTGAAGGGGAAGAAAATAAATTAATTTAAATAGTTCCATAATTATTAAATTAATTTAAATGATTCAGAAATAGTTCCAGTCGCAATTCGCAATATGAAAAAAGCAACCATGGCTGTAATTCTTAGGACCGACACTGGTAACCGGATCACTTTCCAAAAGAGCGCTGTTGGACACTACAAAATTGCCTGTAATAAATGTGAGGAGAAAAAAAATGACGGGGTAAACTAGGCGAAGGAGGCAGAAATTTGATTTTAACCCTCTCGCTACGCAACCCGAGATTTCCTCGGGCAACGTAAAAGTAGCAAAATTTACGCAACCCGAGATTTCCTCGGAAATGCATTTTTTCCGTCTAATTAACCCTCCTTGCTTATTCGTACCAGTTATTTTTTATTGTAAATTTTGCCTTATTTAATCGGAGCATTTACCCGGTTAAATTACAGAAAAATTTTTGTTTTGAAAAACCGGTGACAAAAGAATAAAAATTCTTAAAAGACGCTCGTCGCGAAGGGGTTAAATATGTAATTTTTGAAGCTATTTTGATAAAACAATTACCCAGCGAGAAGGCTAAAAAAGGGAAAAGGGGAAAGCATCCAACTAAGGAAGATGATAAATTTGTGTCTTCTGCATGGGTGCTTTCTCTGTGGACAAGAATGGGGGAGGGGATTCTGAGTTCAATGTTAAGAATGCGGTATGTGGGCTGATAGGGGCTATACCGACGCAAAGAGTGATATTATGTTTTTTTATTTTTTCAGATAAAATTATTTCTATTTCAATCAGCAAGCTTTTTTTTTGTTGTTGTTGTACACGTTAAAAAACAAAATTAGAAACATAATAGGAAGAAAACTGTAAGAGATAGTCGTAAAGAATTTTCGAAATTTGACAAAAATACTTATTTATTAAAAATTGCGTATTTTTTCTGTGCATAAGAAATGTTATTAATCAATACAATTTATTAAAATAATATTCTTATTGCTTAATAATTGTCATTAGCTCTATTTGTGTGACCTTTTGGAAAAAAACTTAGGTAGCCGGTATGGTATTTAGACCCCATTTTAAAAACTCAAAATTTGAAGACTTTCGGAATTTTGCTTTTTATAAACAGAAAACGCCTTTTAAACTGATTTTTTTTCTCTAAACAGGTGTAAAACATGTCAAGGTACCCTGCTGTCACTTTTTATTTTATTAATTTTGAAAATTGTATGATCTAGATTAAAAACAAAAGTGGTAGCCGGTATTTGGACCTTTTCCTCTATCATTCGTATTTTCTTACACCTATAGTCGATTATCGTTTCAAGAACGATGCAGTAAAAAATGAAATTTTGATTACACAGATCATTAAAGGGTTATCCGATAAAGGATATATAAGGCTATTTATTATAAAGGGTATCAGAATCGGTTTAAAAATATTTTGAATTATTTATGTTACTACATTAAGAAATTGTTCAAAGAAGTATTTCGCAGCATGAACTCAATAAATTCAATTTGCTGAAAAAAACAACTTATTAAATTAAAAAAGCTAAATTGATCCACGCGTTCCAACTTTGAAAATATGTGTTTTGCTTTTTTCATTTTATTACTTATTCCTTTGGCTAATGAACCGGAATATATGCACCCATCCGTCCGGTATCATAAATAACTGCCATTGACAACGATTGTTTTATTCCTTACCATACACAGTTAGGACCTTTTCAAGAGAAATATACCACAAAGAAAAATATTTATAAAGAGTGGTGCTAGTAGAATATAATACTAGCCAGTGACATGTCATCGTTCAGTAAATGTATTTATCCCGGTCTATGGTCAAAAAGTTAAAAAAATCTTATTAACTTTTATGCATAAGTGTTTTAAAATTAGTTATTAAATACAGGACTGAAATAGAACTTTCATTAGAAATTAACAAGTTAATTAATTTATTACTAATTTGAGGCCATTAATAAACCAATACTCTAAAACCAATGTGCATATTTCTGCTATTATGTATCAAGATTCTTCTATACAGACATGGAGAATTGCGAACAAAAATTAATATACCACAAAATATTTTAAATATGTGAAGATTGCATGAAAAAAGTGTGCTTTGAGAAAAATGCATTTAAAATACATTATAATTTGTTATTTTCTTTATTTAGATTTAAAAAATATGAAAATATACTTTCTGTCCAGTATATAGCAACATTTTTTAACTTTTTAAATTTTAATATGTTATAAAACGAAAACAAAATATTGTATTTTTGGTAGTATCATTTCGACAACCAGCGTATCATAAATAACAATTCCAAGAAATCATAATGAAATTATAAATGTGAAAGTGTGTGTGAATGTTTGTGTAAAATCAACGTCAAAATGAATGAATTTATGCCTTTCTATTTTTGCCTACAGAAGGATTATAACCCAGAAATGAACATGGGCTATGTTTTATTCGTTTTACTCAAATATTATTCTTAACCCATTTGTGCCTGGCGTCCTAATTTTGGGACGCTTTCTTAAAAAAATTCCCATTACAAATTGAATTATGATATCCTTTCAAAACTTAGTAAAATATATCCTTAGTATTTGTTTTCAATATTTATCCATAAATGGCAGTGCATTTTTAAGAAAAAAAAGGTGAAATAAATGTTTGTTGTAGCGCAAAGTTGGATTTTCTTGAAATAAAATGGCGCGTAAGAAAAGGTAAGATATTTCTTTTAGGTAGGGGTTTTCTCCGTTACTGTCTTATGCGTTAAATGTATGTTTTATGCCATTTATTTTGTTACAAAATGGTTACATACCACTCGGATTATTACTTGATTATAAAATTATTATACGGATTATTATTTGGCTATTCTTTGTTATTACTCTAGGGGGAACAGGGGCTGGGCTCTGTTCAAGAACAAGACACCCACCCCTTCCTACCCTTAGCTATTGGCTTAGTAAAAATTTATATCATACCGTTATGTTTTGTACTTAGTTTAGTATTTGACATCCTGAGGTTACTAAAATATATACAGCAGAACCTCGATTATCCGACGTAATTGGGTCCGAATCGACAGCGGATAATCAAATTTCCAGATAATCGAGAATTTATCAATAATCATCTAGTTTAATATGCAACATCGTCATCGAACTGCTATTAGGACTATTTAAACTGCTTAATAAACATCTAAATTTAAATTATACATGAAAATAATTTTATTTGTTTAGAACAGGGGCGTGTACACGGGGGGGGGGGGGCTATAATTTTCACGGGATCGGATCTTGCGGGAGCTCAAGCTAATTTCAATGGAATTCGAAAAAAAAGGGGACCAAAAGGCTTATCTCTATTCATGGTTTGGAGGGGAACACAAGGAATGTGAAAGGAAAAAAAAATGTTGGATAGAATTCAGGATATCGACATCGGTTTACAGAGAGTTCCGGTTACACGAGGGTCAGATAATTGAAGTTCTATTGTATTATATATACTCGTGGGTAAAACGAAGAATTTTTGACAATTTTCTGCGAGTAAATTGGGGGGTAAACTTATACGCGAGTCAATTCGTAAGCCAAAGAAAGAAAAAAAAAAAAAAAAAAAAAAAAAAAAAACCTTTGAATACTGCAAAAGTCTGATTTTTTATTTATATAAATAACAAAATACTATATAAAATATACCAATAATAATAATTTATTATTAAAAAAATTTCAATGACTTGTTTTTGTTTACTTACTAATTTTTCGCATTAGTAAGTGAAATCTTTGGTTTGATTTTGTGCGAAATTGAAGTAAAAAGTTAGGGGGTCGACATACGCGAGTTTTTGCATTCAAAAGTTAATGGGTCGGCGCATATGCGAGTATATACGGTATATACGAGTATATATACGAGTATATACGAGTATATATACGAGTATATACGAGTATATATACGAGTATATACGAGTATATATATTCTATTAGTAATTATTGATTATTATAAATTTTTACTATATAAATTTTTACTATGCCAATGGCTAATGGTGAGAAGGAAGGGGGTCTTGTTCTTGAGCCAACCCCAATCCTCCCCCCCCCTTATAGTAATAATAAAGAAAATTTCACAGTCAAATAATAACCCGAATGATATATAACCTTTTTGAAACATATTAAATGGCATGAAACATAGATATAATGCTTAGACAGTAACGGAGAAAATCCCTACCCTTTCTTGCCTAGTGTCCCAAAATTGGGACGTTTAGATTTTTATAAGTTAAATATATATTTTTTCAAAGAGAATTTATTTATTACTTTTTATGTTCATTTACACCATTTACTATAATTAAGCACAATATTGAGTTGAAAAAAAAGTCCTTCCGGCCAGTGCCGGGAGAAAGAGGTAGCTTTCATATTCCTTATTTTTAAAAAAGCAAGCTTATATTATTCAAACACACGAAGCTCAATTTAGTGGAAACCGATTATAGGAGATTCAATCCTAATCTTTATCAATATTAAATCATTATGAATGAGAATTTCGCGAAATTAGTCAGCTTTATCCAAGCTGCTTTTATTTAAAGTAACTTATATTTGGTTGCCAAATTCGGCGATATCTTGAAATTCCTGCCATTTTAAGACAACATGGTGAATGAGGCTAACGAGTGAACTTGGTCGAGACCTTAGTAATTCCTGTGCACATGCTCACTCACATCGGAATCGGTTGATATATACAAGTTCTGTCGCAGGCAAAAAATCAGATTTTTCAAAATGTCACCCACATTAGAAATTCAAACTGCTATATCTGAGTCATTTTCTAAGATAAAGAGAAAACAAAAAATGCTCCGGAATCCTTATATCATGGTCAAATACTTAAGAAAGAAACATTTTTCAATTTCTAATTCTTTTGCACCTTACTTTAAATATAATTTTTTGTTTAATTTAATGTCCTCCATTTTAAAACAAGATGGCTGATGAAGCTGGCCAGCGAACTTGACCGAGACATTACGATATACTATCCACATGCCTTCTTACATCGAAATAGGTTAATGAATACGCGTGTTATCACGTGACAAATATCAGATCGTTTCAAAATGTCAGCCATGCTAGAAATTCAAAGTGCTATAATTCAACCATTTTTTAAGATATATACGAAACAAAAACTGCTCCGAAATCTTTGTATCAAGGTCAAACACATAAAAAAAATCTTTTTCATTTTTCAATTTTTTGATAACTCATTTTAAATTTAAAATTTAATTTTTTTTAAAAATGGCAGACATTTTGAAACAAGATGGCGAATGAAGGTGACCAACGAACTCGGTCGAGACATTGGTATGTACCATGTACACACCAAGTTACATCGAAATCGGTTCATAAATACGCCTGTTATCGCGTGACAAAAATAAGGCTGTTTCAAAATGTCATCCACAATAGAAATTCAAAATGCTATAACTCAGCCATTTGTTTAAGATATAGAAGAAACAAAAACTGTTCCGGAATCTTTGTATTAAGGTCAAACACATACAAAAAATCTTTTTCATTTTCCAATTTTTTTGGTACCTCATTTTAAATTTTATATTTTTAAAAAAAATTTAAATGGCCGCCATTTTGAAACAAGATGGCGGATGAAGCTGGCGAACGAACTCGGTCGAGAAATTGGTACGTATTATGTATACACCAAGGTACATCCAAATCGGTTCATAAATACTTCTGTTATCGCGTGACAAAAGTCAGGTCGTTTCAAAATGTCAGCCCCGCTAGAAATTCAAAGTGCTATAAATCAGCCATTTTTTAAGATAGATACGAAACAAAAACTGCTCCAGAATCTTTGTATCAACGTCAAACACATATAAAAAAAATATTTTTCAATTTTCAATTTTTTGGTACCACATTTCAAATTTAAATTTAAAAAAAATGGCCGCCATTTTGAAACAAGATGGCGGATGAAGCTGGCCAGCGAACTCGGTCGAGACATTGGTACGTATTATGCATACACCAAGGTATATCCAAATCGATTCATAAATACGCCTGTTATCGTGTGACAAAAATCAGGTCGTTTCAAAATATCAGCCAAGCTTGAAATTCAAAGTGCTATAACTCAGCCATTTTTTAAGATATAGACGAAACAAAAAATACTCCGGAATCTTTGTATCAAGGTCAAACACATAAGAAAAAAATATTTTTCAATTTTAAATTTTTTGGTACCACATTTCAAATTTTACTTTTTTTTAAAAATTTTAAATGGCCGCCATTTTGAAACAAGATGGCGGATGAAGCTAGCCAACGAACTCGGTCGAGATATTTGTATGTACTATGTACACACCGAGTTTCATCCAAATCGGTTCATAAATACGCCTGTTATCGCGTGACAAAAATCAGGTTGTTTCAAAATGTCATCCACAATAGAAATTCAAAATGCTATAACTCAAATCGCTTTCCTCCGAACGGCTACAACAGGTAGCTTTTTGTAATGAAAGCTACCTAAAGATTCAGGCACTAATGGGTAATAATTAAAATTTTCATTATTTTCATAGAAAATCAATTGAAATGTTTCCTAAAATAAATTAACAATCTCTGTATCATTAAAACACCAAATAAAATAAACTAAGACAGACTTGAGCACAGTTAAAAAATAAAATTTATAGAGAATATACTTAAAAACAATTAAAAATACAATATGTAAACGTTTCGCCAAGCGACACGCCTATTAAGTTTACTGTTGAAATAGAAAATAATGCTGAATTACCATTTCTCGACATTCTAATCCACAGACTCACGACTGATATCTCTCAATCTGTCACCACTACTGTTTACAGAAAACCTACTTCTACTGGTCAATATGCTAATTTCAATTCAATATGCCCTTTCAGCCATAAAATAACCGTTATTACGACTTTATCCTTCAGAGCCATAAAATATTGCAGTTCCAGTAATGATTTTGAAATCGAGAAATGTAAAATTTATTGCGATTTGAATAATAATAGCTATCCTATTGGTCTTGTTAAAAAAATCTTTAAAAATACTTTAAATTTTGTAAATTCTACTCCCCCGCCTTTTCAACGTAGTAAACCAAGCTTCTTTATCTGTATCCCTTATTATAAAAACATTTCTGAAAAATTATCTGGCATCCTAAAATCATTCAATATTGGGGTTTCTTTTAAACCTATTAATAAATTGAGTTCCTTTTTCAATAAGCATAAATTTCAATATGATAAGTCTAAATTACCCGGTGTTGTTTATATTATTCCTTGTAAAGATTGCAATAGTGTTTATACTGGTGAAACTGTTAGATCATTGGAAATTCGCAAAAAGAACATACTGGTGCTTTAAAAAGGGGTAATTTGAATTCAAAAATTGTCCAACATTCACTTCAAACGAATCACATTCTGCTCATTGCGAACGCCAGTATTTTGAAATCGGGTAGCAACAACTACCATGGTAGATTGCTCCTTGACACTTGGTTCACTGAATTGCGGTCGCAGGCTTTGAATGATGCTCGTTCTGTCCCTAGTGAATATTGTTTGTTTTTAAAATAACTAACTGTAACTGTTCTTGATTTGTTCTGACGTTTGAAATGCAATGGATATTTTTTGTACTGATACAAACGTACATTTTGTACGTTTATATATTGTATTTTTAATTGTTTTTAAGTATATTCTTTATAAATTATATTTTTTAACTGTGCTCAAGTCTGTCTTAGTTTACTTTTTTTGGTGTTTTAATGGTTTTTAAATTCAGACGTTAAATGTATATGTACTGTAAATCTCTGTATCGTTTCCAAGAAATCAAAACCGGAATAATAATTTTTCCCCAGCAAGTAATTTTCAATTCAAAAATTTTCACGCGAAAAACAAAAATGAAATGAAAAATTTAAGAATTAAAAAAAAATACTTTTGACGTCATATTGGAAAAAAGACGCAGATTTTCAAGTATTTCTTAATAATACAAGGTGCATGAATATCAATAAATACGGAAAGAAGACTACTATAACGTCATATATGGAAAATAAAACGGATGTGCTTTGATGTTGAAATAAAGTTATCTTGGGTTATGATATTGATTCTTATTATTAAAAAAAATATATTATAAAATCCTGACGGTTTAAATTACGGACAGCTAACATAAAGGATTAATTGAAAATTGAAAATATAACAAAGTAAAAAAAAATAAAAAGCTTGAAAAGAAAATGGATAATAAATGTCAATAATATGCACTGCAAAAATATCCATTTCAAAAACGACGTCATGATGAGCGGGAAATATTCATATTCATCCTTAAAAATTAAAACTATAACCCAATTGCCTAAAAATAAATGTCGATTGTTAATGCTTAAAGGCGTTCATTTAAGAAAATATGAATAAAAATTATTAAAGAAAAAGAAAGTAGCATTTCCCTTCATAAAAACTAAAGGTTTAACATGATTGCGTCCAAATAACATCATTTTGCCTCTGCCAGTATCAAAATTAAGGCTCGGAAACTCTAGGTATATTAGAGATACGTTTGTAAATCCTGGTTTGGAAACCGGATTTCAATTCCAGATTTTTTTTAGCTTTAAAAGAGTAAAAATACGTTGTAATTTTTAAAATAGCTTTTTTTTTATGTTTTTTTTTAAATAATAGATTTTCGTAAAGTCTTATAGGATGCGTATACAAATATCTACACAAATATACCTATGCCAATGCATACCTATACAAATTTGACACTATAAATAAGAAATGCAGTATTGTCTCCTATAAAATGTGATAAAAATTTGGTTAATTATACACGGAAAGAAAGATTTTGTTAAAACAACAAAAAAATAGTTGTGCTAACCAAATTTTGTCCCATCTAAATATTTTTGGTTGAACTGACAAAATCATTTTGTTAGTTCAATAAAATTTTATTGAATGGACAAAATCCTTTGATTAGTCGAACCAACATTTGGTCAATCCAACCAAACACTTTCGCCGGGGCTATATTAACTAAATCTTTTTTTTCCGTGTACATGTTTTTAATTATCGGGAGTGAAATGCATTTATCTTTCCTTTAATGCTACGTAAACAATGTCACGGATAAAAGATAGTTGTCAATAAATTTAATATTTAATGTTCATTACACTTCATTAACCGCAACGATTTTCATGTTTAGTACGATGCTTGATATTTGGAATGATATTTCATGTTTCACATCATTAGAAATTAGTAACTTACTGTAATAGCTTGAATTTCACTATATGCGGAAATAAATAAGTTTTATCTATTTTAATTAAAAATGTGAAAATGTTTGTTTCAAGCTCTGAGATTAAAGAACTGCTTCGTGTGTAGTTGGATTTTTTTCTTTTCTAGCCTTCGATTATTTCTTGTTTCGCACACTTACAACGTAGTAACTCACTATTAGAAATTACATTTCACTGTATCTGGGTTTAAATATATATCCTTCAGTTTAAAAATAAACGTTATAAATGTTATAAATTACAATAATTTAAGAAATTACTTTGTATTTAGTAAAATGTGAGAATATTTTATCTTGGATTATTATATGTATTTAAAATTTTAGTCATAAATTACCACGATCTGATATTTTTATTAATTTTAATAACTATAATTGTCTTTTAATTTTATAATAGTAAATTTATATCGCATAATGATAAAAGTTTAAAATATATACTGATAAGTTCAATTCGAAAATATATTTGTAAGTTAATTCCAAATTTGTTTGGGAACGAAATCAAACATTTCTGGTATATTAAAAAATTTCACATTTTATACAATTTATAACGTATTAGCTTTTATGAAAATCCTTTTAAAAACTTAAAAATTAAAATTCGTTATAAAAATTGATACAACCCATATGCATAACTAAAAATAATTTTTTAAATATACATTCAGTATTATAATTAAATAATACTTATATAAATACTTTTCTCATGCATGAAAATATATATATATATATTTTAATGGGAGGTTTTATCAGAAATCAGACGAATAAAATGTTCCATATAATATCTGCAGTACGCAGACGAGTATCAAATTTACATTCGCGGAATAAACGTATACGTTCCATCTACACAAATGTCTGAAGAAACATTTTTATTTCCAATCATTTTTGTATGCAACATAAAAGCTGCTGCAAACTAAATTGCGTTTTTGTAAAACTACTACTATTGCGCATCATTTATTTTAACTATAAAACCTGAATATTTGTGGCATTTGCATATATGAGTATTTAGATATATATAACGATTCAATCAAAATAAAATGATTTTTAAAGCGCTTTAATTTGAACAGTGAAAAAAAAAATAAAAATCAATCAATAAATATAAATTTGAAAACTTATTTTTTCTATGATGTTTAAGAAAATGAAATGGTTCCATTTCGGATTCATTATATATATATATATATATTTAGTTAAGGTCTTGTTTTAGTTCGAAGTGTTATTTACATGTAAAACACAATAAAACAAGTGTCTTTAGAAATAGTGTGTTTGTTGGATTTTCAGAGTTTTTTTTTTCCATTTATGCCACTCTTTAATTTAGAAACGTGCCATAAATTTGTATACTTTAGGATGCCACCGTGTACTTCTTAAGATTTTGGTATAAGATGATTATGTGTAAAATCTGTTAAATTTTGCATCAATTAATGCACAGATAAATGCCAATGTGCAAAAAAATAGTGAGTTTTAGTGAAATATTAAAGTGTACAGCATGAAAAGATCAAAGAATAAAAAAGTAGAAAAAATTGTACCTTTTGTTTTATTTTACATTTTTTCTTTTATAGTCTGTAGTTTTTTCACATTTACGTGATATTTACATGAAAATACTACACTGTTAAAAATTTTGCAGCATTCTGGCAGGTCATTCGACCGTTTTTTGAAAAAACGGTTTCATAACCATAATTTAACTATATTCTGTCCATAAAATGGCCAATAATATGGTCAGAATAGTGTTAAATTACCGGTTGTGTTTTCGGAAAAAACGGTCAAATGACCTGCCAGAATGCTGCAAATTTTTAACAGTGTAGTTGGATGTGCCAATCCCAAAACATTCTTCTAACTCATGTCAATATTTCATTTTAATTAGTTTTACTTGTATTTTTATTAGAAATATGCATTTCTTCATACACTTTTCGATGGTACAATATTGAAAATTGCACAAAAATCACTATTATAGCGCCCCCTTCAAGTGGAATTTTTCCAAATTCAGGGAGGACCTTCTTGCCATGCCCAAAAACATACACAAAAAATTTGGTTCAATTATATGCATAACTTCATACACTTTTCCATGGTACAATATTCAAAATGCACAAAAATCGTTATTACAGCGTCTCCTACCGGCGGATTTTTTCCAAATTCAGGGAGGAACTTCTTGACATGGCCAAAAACATACACAAAAAAAATTGGTCCCATTCTATGCATAACTTCATACATTTTTCGATGGTATAATATTCTAAATGCACAAAAATCGCTATTACAGTGCCCCCTATTGGCGGTTTTTTTATAAATTAATGGAAAACCTGATTGCCATAGCCAAAAATTAAAAAAAAAAAAAATTGGTTCAATTCTATGCATAACTTTATGGAATTTTTGATGGTACAATGGCAACATACGGACACACAGACAGATAGACAGACATTTTGTATAAACATGTTTTTGTGATCTCTGAACCCTAAAACGTGTAAATCTGTCGAAAACCGGAAGTCGAAAAAAAATTCGATTACAATACTTTCTTCTATTGAAGATAGAAGAAAATAATAACACTAAGTCATAATAACAACTAAATTAAATTCGATGGCAGTATAATCCATTAAGGGTCTTGGCCTACCGTGCCGAACCTTTTTTACTAGACCATAAGCCCTGAGTTGCTATTATGTTCCAGCCATTTTTTCAACCAAACGCAAAACCTTGAGTGTTTAGTTATCAAGCAAGCTTGGCTTTCATTTTATCTACCCAGAAGGAATGATAGGATGAGTGCCCCATCCCTAAGTCCCGTGTCAAACTTCAGACCCCTATCGCGGTAGCCCGACGAACTCACAAGTAAGTTACTGGGCTTCATTTCGCAATAACAAGTCTCTTAAAAAGTAGGCATTTAACAGTCTTTTACTATTTTTATATCAGTTAGTTTTCACTTTACTAAGAACAGCACTATGAACCTGTACAATATTTTATCACTTAGTGTACTTAACAAGTTTTATGCAATATATATTACGTGAAAAATCGATTATGGTATATCGACTTATACTAAAATCTCTCAAGTTTAGCATCAATTAAGTTTCGGATACATACCATTAATAAAAAAATATAAAATGAGTTTTATTGCATTTTTAAGTATGTAGGATATAAAGATCCAGGAGTAACAAAAGAGGAAGAAAATTAGTCTTTTTATATTTTTTTCTCTTTTATGGGCAAAAAAATATTGATTTTGTTCAATCATACCTTAAAATATAAAATGGGACATTACATTCACCTGAAGATTTAATGAAACAAACTACCCGTAAGGCATGGTGACGTCACGGCGACGTCGTTGTGAAGTCACACTGTGATTTTGTGACCGTCGATGTGACGTCATAGTGACTAGAATGCGAGGTCGTTATGGCCGTTTTAGAGGTCGTTTGTGACGTCACATTGTGACCACTCTGGGAAGTCACGGTGTGACAAATTTGTGAAAGTGTGTCATTTGGGACTATTTTGGCATTAACTTTGTGACGAACCTGTGACGAAAGTGACAATGCTTTGGAGTCACATTGTGACCAATTTGTGAAATATGTGTCATTTGTGACGAATTTGTCATAAACACTGTGATGATTTCAAATGAAAATCAAATTTCAAATTAATTGCTTAAAAGGCGCAAAGGCGAACATAGTGAAAAAGATTCCATGCTGGGACTCGAACCCGGGCCATCAGTATCGCGCACTGACATTCTACCGACTAAACCACATGGAACGATACCCGGCCTGGAAAATTTCTCACTATTACATGTTGGCAAGGCTACAAACGCAGAACAAGATGGAATATTTATCGTGAGCCACCGACATGGGGCAAACACGAAACTTAATTAAATCGAGCATCGATTGAAACTATATTAATACTTGGAAATTTTTCCAGAGAGAATGAAAATCAAATTTTAAATTAATTACTTAAAAGGCAATTTTAATTTGAAATTTGATTTTCATTTGAAATACTGTATGCAAGGCGAATGTTTCTCTCTGGAAAAATTTCCAAGCATTAATATAGTTTCAATCGATGCTGGATTTAATTAAGTTTCGTGTTTGTCCCATGACGGTGGCTCACGATAAATATTCCATCTTGTGCTGCGTTTGTGGCCTTGCCAACATGTAATAGGGAGAAATTTTCCAGGCTGGGTATCGTTCCATGTGGTTTAGTCAGTTGAATGTTAGTGCGCTATACTGATGACCCGGGATCGAGTCCCGGCGTGGAATGTTTTCACTATGTTGGCCTTTGCGCCTTTTAAGAAATTAATTTAAAATTTGATTTTCATTTGAAATATTGTATGCAAGGCGAATGTTTCTCTCTGGAAAAATTTCCAAGTATTAATATTGTGATGATTCTTGTCATAAACACTATGATAATTTTAAAGTAAAGTTTTGTTTGAAATATAAAGTCTTATCTTTTTACCGTACTTTTTAGCAAGATATCCCTATTTTGGAGTCCTATTCTTCTAAAATATTTTTAATTTTCCATTTAAAAAACAATCCTTATCAACTGACATCTTTTTTAATTAAGTTCTAAGCTTGATCTTGAATTCAAGTTTAATATTAAGAATGTGTAAGCTTTTTAATTTTTTGTGATTTATCATTGCTTTACTAAATACGAACATGGAGTCTAACGTACATTAATACAACTGTTATTTATAGAACGAGATGATAAGCCCTATTTATTTAATTTTTTTATTCCCGTATATATTGTATTTTGTAAATATGAGCTAAATAGATTTGGTATGTTTTATAGGAAAAGACTGATCTGGGAAATAGAAACAACAAGTAAGATATATCATGCGTTAAGCCTATATTATAAAACACTTTCCAACTCTTCCTGAATGTTTTAACAAGACATCGGGGAAAATAACGTAAACAAGATAACTAACTAAACATGAAAACGCATAAAACATTTGAACATTTTCAGCAGTTACCATCCATAGCCAAATATGTTTTCCAATTCTTTTAAACAGTCCTGTATTTGATCTGTAGATTGATATATATACTATATAATGGAAAAATTTAGTTTATCAAGGAAACGCATAACAGGTTGAAATTCTCTTTCAGAAATTTATACTAATATATGGAAACATACTTAAGTAATTTTGTACAACCCTGTAGTTTACCTAGAACCTTTATTACACGCCACTATTTAGTTAAAATTTAATTCAAACTAAAACACTTTTAAAACTGCTGAAATCACATTTCCAGAAATTATAATTTATATACGGCAACGTATCCAATTCTTTGCGTGACCCTGTATATCATTTTATCTATATTCTACAAAGATTTCTTAGTAAATTAAATACAGTGCAGCGTAAAAATGCATAACTTATTTAAAAACCACCTTTAAGCAATACCCAGTAACCCTTACGAATACTTTTGTATAGTCCTGTATATGAATTATAGCATCTATTTATATAAAATCCAAGTCTCTGTGTGTCCCTCACTATTCCGGTAGGACCGCCTCATTGAAATGAGTAATTGTTGAAAAGTATTAATGCAGGGTTACCACAGTAGCGACAAATGTTAGCCAACCTGGCGATAGCTGGCTAATTTGGTGAAATTCCCATTTAAAACCATTAATCTTTCATAATGAGGTTACCGAAATTTAATTTAAACTCCACTCTTTTAAGATATTTTTTCGAAATCTATGGGTGAGAATTGAAAGTATATCTTTAAATCTTCCTCCCGATGCTACTAATAAAATAACCGCCAATAAACAACGGTTTACTGTGTGAGCTCCTAACTGCGTGATTTTAATGTGCTTTAGGTACTTTTCCAGTATAGGTGCCTTGGCGAAAAAGGAAATTTGGTAACATATTTTCCGGGAACCTATTCACTGTTTCATTTTATATATACACGCATTTTTTCGATATTTATACGATTTATTTAACATAAAAAAGCCGTTTCTCTAATTTTATACAGAAACAGATGTAATTTGTACATAAAAACATCAATAATATACATATAAAACAAACAATAACGCTCATCAAATTTGTTTTCATAGCTGTTTATATGATTTGACAACAAATCTCGATATTTTTCCGTTATACGGACACCATGCCAAAATGTATGCTAATGCTCCAATTATTTCAAAATGCTAAAGATATTTGTAATTTTATGCCAGCAGTTTAATATGAGTTTTATTTTATTGCTTTATTTTATAGCAGTTATTTGTTCACTTATTTTAAGTATATATTTGTGATTTGATGAAATAGTTCGTAAAAGTCTGGAATTTTCAAATGTTATATTTTTTAAATGCCCATTTTAGTATCGACAACGGTTTTTCTTTTATTTTTCAAATGCTTCAATTCACGATTTTGCGCCAACTATTACGCTTGGCGACAGTGGTGTCCGCATAACGGAAAAGTACCCAAATCTCACTTTCTGATGCCCAAATTACACCAAGCTTTTTTAAAAAAAAATGCCAAAGCCCCTACAGTGGAAAAGTACCAAACTGTCAATTATTTTGCGTTATACGTGTTGTATTGTGTACTATATGCAAGGGGAGTGGAGCGAAGAGTTTAAACATTAAATATCAAAGTTTCGGCACAGATGTCATAAACGCGCCCCATATTGGCGCGATTTTTTTTCTGACGCCAATGCCATATACACAACGGGTACTTAACTGGCGCCAAAGTGTCGTAATTTTGCTTGATATGTTATCCGGATGTTGTTGTTTATGCTGTTGATGTTTTCGCCAAATTGGCGTCGGAAAAAAATCGCGCCAATATATGATAACGTATAGGGCAACTGTGCCACAGTTTCTATAAAGCAGTAAAAGACTAAAAAATTAAGAATAAAATAAATGCAAAATAAGACTAAAGAAGAAAGAAAAATCATGCGTTAAGCATAGAATATGCAACACTTTCCAACACATCCTAAATGCTTTAACAAAACTTCGTTATTTAGGGAAATAAGGTAAATAAGATAACGTTACTTCTTAGATATCCCGTCGACCAATTTCGCCAAATTATATAAATCGCCAAATCAATAGTAAAGCATTAATAAAAATACAAATAAAACGTCGAATTAATGGTTTTATTGGCCATTATTGGCATTTAATTAATTAATTAATGGCAACCATTATTGGCAATTAATCTTACAATTTGGCGACAGTAATTTGGTTGACGGGATAACTAAGAAGTACCAAGATAACAAAGTAAACATTTTAGAAAACGCATAAAAAAAATTAAAAATTGATTTCAGCAGTTACCGTCCATAGCCAATAGTGCCGTTATCACATGCCACTTTTTAGCTAAAATTTAATTTAAACTACTCTTAAAACTACTGAAATCACACTTCCAGATATTATCATCCATAGACGGTTATGTATCCAATTCTTTGCGTGACCCTGTATATCATTTTATCTATATTCTACAAACATTTCTTAGGAAACTAAATGCAGTTCAGCGTAAAAATGCATAACTCCTTTAAAAACCACCTTTAAGCAATTTACTCTCATACTCAGTAACCCTTACGAATTATTTTGTGTAGCCCTGCATATGAACTGTAGCATTTATACACACAGTATAGTATGCATAAATGTAGTGAAACATAAAAGCGCATATCATAATTAAAAATGCATTTCTAGCAATCATTGCTTATGTACAATACTTCGGAGAAAAGTTTCTTGGCGAGAAAGAAGTTTGCCAATGTATTTTCTGGCAACCTATTTACTGCTTCATACTCACAAGCAATTTTTTTCCATATGTATACAATTTGGCACAGATGTCATATACGCCCCATATTGGCGCGATTTTTTTCCGACGCCAATTTGGCGAAAACATCAACAGCATAAACAGCATTCGGGTTACCATTACAAGCAAAATAACGACACTTTGGCGCCAGTTAAGTACCCGGTGCGTGTATGACATAGGCGTCAAAAAAAAAAATCGCGCCAATATGGGCGTATATGACATCTGTGTCGACAATTTAATATAAAAAAAGCTATTTACCCATTTTTATAAAGAAACAGAAGTAATTTTTGCACAGATGTCATATACGCATGGGGGGTTGGCGTGTTTTTTCTACGACGCCAATTTGGCAGAAATCTCGCTTTCGAATATCAGTTACTTATATATTTTTCAACTATTTGCTATCATTTTGAAAAGGAAATAACTATAAATAAATAAAAGTTTGAATAATAACTATAGAACAAAGCAGTTTATATAATTAAAAAACAGAAAATAAAAGTAAATAAACAATTTATTAATAAATAAAAAACAATAGCCGGGTTACCATAACAGGCAAAATAACACCATTTTGGCGCCAGTTAGGTATCCCGGTTCATATCTGAAATCTGTGCCGTAATTTGTATGTAAAAAAATTATATATATTTAGAAACGATTTTTTAATGCATATAAGTGCATATATAAACAAAGATAAAAGTTCATTAGATTTGTTTTCATAGCTGTTTATATATTTTCGCAACATATCTCACTTTCTGATGCCCGAATCGCGTCAAGCTTTTGTTAAAAATGCTCTATAATGGAAAAGTACTTAAATAAATAATTAACAGAAATAGCAAATTATACAAACTAAAACTTTTTATTTCGAAATCAAAGCATTGTTTTTAATTTCGATTAAAAATACATATATCCTTGGATAACTTCAATTGAAATTAGTTTCACAGCTTAATATCTCATTCCATAAACCTAAACAAACACAAGTGATTCATTCATCGTGAAAGGTCAAAAATATTAAATCATTGAGGTAATCATTCACAAAGTAAGTTCTCCAACAATCAATGGGCAATATTGTAATGACGTCATAGTAGGTAAAATGGTGGCGGTATCGTTTGTTTATGGTTTGTAATCACAAAGATTTAATTTTGCAATGTCTCTTAGTTACATTATTTTATTGTCATATTTATGAGCTCAGAACAAAAGCCTATTTTTTCATTATTTAGTTATCAAAGACAGAAAAAAAATCATAAATGCATGATTTGAAAATTTTAAATAATTTTCTTTCTTAATACTAAAAAATAACATCGGGAAGTAACAGCGGGTTTAAGTTAAATAAGTTTAACTGTTTAATTCTGTTGTAATATTCAAAATAACTGTATTTATTAGTTTTCAGTACTCAACATCAGGGCCCGATTAAACTTTGAAGTTAGAGGAATTACAATGTCATTTCAGGACCTTTCTTTTGGAGAAGCTTTTCTAAATTCCATATATACATGCAGTGATGGAACAGTGGCGCAACAATTGAGCGATTATCACCACTAAATTTTTATAGTATTTTTCGCCTTCAAAAATCGCAGAAACTCTGTCTTGCAGTTAAATGAAGAATACTAATAAAATTTTGCGGTGTAAATTGATTCTCTGCTGCTACACTGTTCCATCACTGATACATGGAAAATCTTCAGTGTTAGAAATATTATTCCTAGGACTGACATAACACGAGAACGGCCTGCAATTTTACACAAGATTTTGAAAGCTACTTTATATCAGAAATTTTGCTAAAACTGGTTACTTTTTTGTTATAGCGGCCCACACTATTAGGATTATGACAAGTTGCAGCCAATTTCGCTAACGTCGTAACCATGATCGTGAAGCACACACATATAATACTATATAATACCATTTCATGAAATCGTATACGATAATTTAATAGTTTTTAACCTTACTTCAAGTGTGTTATTTATTTATTTTTAAGGCTCAACAATCTAAATTGTCGAATATATGAATTAAAAAAAAATGTAAACAGAGATTGAATTGACATGATCGCAAAAAGCCTCAAATCTGCATAACACTTGGAACCAAACTGTGCAGATTAGTGGTCTTCTACTGTACACAGTTTTTTATAAATGTGTTTCGTTCTTAAAATGTGTTATTTTCATCTATCACTGTGGAACAAGCGAGAAAACTCATATTCTTGCACATGAGTTGTATATATCTTTATATCTAAATTTCCGTCATTTTTGACGGGCTACCTTTCTAGTATATATATATACACCATATACTTTGCATAAATGTAGTGAATCATAAAAGCGCATATCATAATTAAAAATGCATTTCCAGCAATCATCGCTAATGAACAGTACTTCGGATACAATATAGTATCTGAAATATTTTGTGTGTCCCTGTAAATGCTATATACACTTCGTATTACACATGAAATAATTCATAGTATGCAAGCCTCAACGACGTATATCAATTTCATTACATATCAAATAGTTGGTTGGTTGTATATGGTTTTATGGCACAAAGTCCCATGAGGGACATGCTGCGCCAAAAAAATAATTATAGACTAAAAAAGGATGAAGTTAAATAAAGTAGCTAAAATATAGGTAAATATGAAAGAAAATAAATAACGTAGAAAAGGTATCTGGATGGGGTATCCCATCCAGATGTTAAAACCAAAAAACAGTCATAAAACCAACGAAATAAATAAAAGATTAGATATCAAAATAAAATCCTGCGTGTTTTAAAAACGTAAAGAGTGCCCCATGAGGTGTTTCCCCGATGAGGTTTGTCATTGCTGGTAATGAAGTGTTAAAATAAATTCTATATAAGTGACGGAGGCCTGGACAGTCAGTTAAAACATGATGAATGGTCAGATAATCATAATGACAATGTGGACACATGGGTGCATCCTCCCGAAGTAAAAGATGTTTATGAGTGATCCTAGAATGACCAATTCTCAGACGAGTCAGAAGGACATCTGTTTTCCTTGGATAATTTGGAGGCCACGTTATGATTGTAGGTTTGATATGGTGCAATTTATTATTGTATTCTAAATCCCAACTTTCTTGCCAATTATTATGAATAAAATGGTTTATAAGTAGTTTAACGTCTGAGAATGGTATTCTATGGTGTAAGGGATTAAGAGCCAGCTTTGCCGCCTCATCTGCTTTTTCATTGCCAGGGATACCCATGTGTCCAGGTACCCAGCAAAATAAGATATTATAGCCACGTCTTGTCAATTTATTATAAAACTCTAAGATGGACGAAACAAAGGGATGCTTTTTAAGTGATTTTATAGCGTCAATAGAACTATTTGAGTCAGTATAAATGATGAAGGGTGAGATATGATGATGAGAGATGTGCGACATGGCTCTCTCTATTGCAATCAATTCGGATGTAAAGACAGAAATTGAAGGGTGCAGACGATAACTCAAGGTAGTGTCATTACAAAAAATCCCGCAGCCAACAATATCCCCACTCTTAGAACCATCCGTATAGATATCTATGTAATTATTAAAGTTTGCACGATGTGCAGCAAATAGTTGTTGAAAGGCAAGAGGAGTTAGATTATTTTTATTGTAACCTTTAAATGGATGGAGCGTGGTAATATCAGGAGGTTTCCAGGGAGGGAACTGGTACATTGGACAAGGGTTCACTTCAATATTGATTAGAGCACTATCATCAATAATTCTTCGTATTCTGGCTCCAAAAGATGGTATGCAAGATGGTCTATGCTGATAAAGGATATCATTGTCTGTATTTAAAATGTGGGTATGAAGGGGATGGCCAGGATATGAAAGGACACGGTAATACAGCTCCAATGAGAGTTTATCACGAATATGATGTAATGCTGGTTCGTTACAGTCAACATAAAGGCTTAAAATTGGAGACGTACGAAATGCACCAGAGCAAAGCCGGAGTGCGCTATGGTGCACAGTGTCAAGTTTTTTTAGAGCAGATTTACTGGCTGAACCATAGACCTGGCAGGCATAGTCAATTTTAGACCGGATCATGGCACGATAGATTTTAAGGAGAGAAGTACGATCTGCTCCCCAAGAGGTATTTGAAAGCACCTTTATAAGATTAAGAGATTTTTCACATTTTGTGCGTAACTGCAAGATATGTGGTAAAAAGGTTAACTTTTTATCAAAGTGAAGGCCCAGAAAACGGACACTGTCCACAACAGGAATCTGAGTTGAGTCGATAAAAATTTCAGGATCTGGATGTAGATCTCTACGTCTACAAAAGTGCACGGAAGAAGTTTTGTCTTTAGAAATGATAAAACCATTTTTATTTGTCCAATTAAGAATATGAGTGATGGCAGTTTGCAATTGTCTCTCAATAAAACGAATATCTTGACCTATACACATAATGCGAAAGTCGTCAACATAGAGATCTCCCTTCACCGAAGGGGGTAATTGACCAAGGATATCATTTATTTTAATAGCAAAGAGGGTGACACTCAGGACACTGCCCTGGGGTACACCCTCTTCTTGTACATAAAAACTTGATAGAGTTCCCCCAATCCTGACTTGAAAGAGTCGCATGGCGAGGAAGTTGTCAATAAAAATTGGGAGATTCCCACGAAAATCAAGATTAAACAGATCACGAAGGATCCCGTATCGCCATGTTTTGTCATAGGCTTTCGCCATGTCAAAAAAGACTGACACCAAATGGCTGCGTTTTAGAAAAGCAGTCCGAATATGAGTTTCCAGATGGATCAGGTTATCGATAGTAGATCTACCTCGTCGGAATCCACTTTGAAAAGCGGCAAGCAGATTGTTAGATTCTAAAATATGCACAAGGCGGATATTTACCATTTTTTCTAGAAGTTTGCAAAGGCTGCTAGTGAGTGCAATAGGTCTGTAATTATTGGGGTCCCTGGAATCTTTACCTGGTTTAGGAAAGGGAATAATAACAGCTTTACGCCAGGCATAAGGAAAGGCATGTTCAACCCAAATTCTATTATAGAAGGCAAGTAAGTTATTAAGTGAGGCGGTGGAAAGATGTTTTAGCATGGTATAGGTGATGCCATCGTGACCTGGAGCAGACAGGTGGCTTTTTTGCAAACAACTTAGGAGCTCTGAAATCGTAAAGGGGTTATTATAGTTAAAAGAATGGCGAGAATGAAAATTGATGCGGGTAGTTTCCATTTTTCTTTTATATGATAAGAATGGTTCTGGGTATGAATCTGTGCTAGAGTTAGATGCAAGTGTATTTGCTATTGTTTCAGCAATATTTTTGGGTGAAGCTATTGTTTGACCGTTGTGATTTAGGATTGAGATATGGTTTTCGGAATATAGGCCCATACAATTTTTTACTTTTTTCCAGAGGACTTTGCTTGAGGTATTAGAGCTAATGTTAGATATGTATTGCATCCAAGATTCACGCTGGCTCTTACGACGCACTCTTCTAGCTTCCGCCTTTGCTTTTTTGAAGGCAATATAGTTTGTATTATTGGGATACCTCCGGAAGAGGCCCCAAGCCTTCTGTTGAGTTTTTTTTGCAATCTGGCAATCACTGTTCCACCACGGCTTCTTGTGTCTAGGTGTAGCAGTGGATTTAGGAATGCTAATATCTGCAGCATTGATAATACACTGGGTGATATTATCAAGTGCATCGTCAATATCACAGTCAATCATGTCGTTTGTAATTGTAGCCTGATTTTCGAAAGATGGCCAATTTGCTCTGTCATAAATATAGCGCTTAAAATAAGTATTAGAGTCCCTGTTAGGAGTAGTCTGTGTGATAAATGTTGGAAAATGGTCGCTGCCGTGCAGGTCATTTGAGACCCAGAAGTTCCAGAATGGATAAACAGACGGGGAGCAGATTGTAAGGTCTATTGCATGAAAAGTGCGAGTTGGTTCATGAAAGTAAGTGTTATCTCCATTATTAAGCAGGCATAAGCCATTGTCAGATATTAATTTCTCAATAACATCACCACGCTGATTAGAATCGGTATTTCCCCACAGTTGACTATGTGCATTAAAATCTCCAACAATGATGTAAGGAGTGGGGAGTTGGAGAAGGAGATTATCAAGAGTAGCTGACTGAATAGACTGATTTGGCGGTAAGTATAAGGTGCAAATTGTTATAAGCCGGTTAATATGTACACGGACTGCAACAGCTTGTAAATTTGTGTTTAGATTAATATGCGTATGGGGTAGGTTGCGAGAGATGAAAAGAGCCACTCCACCTGTGGCCCTTTCACTACCAGTAAAATCTTTTCGGTATGTAGCATAAGTGCGCAATTTTGCTTTGTTATTGGGTTTAAGATGGGTTTCTTGTAACGCTAAACATAGTGGTTGATGGTCATGAAGAATGTTGCGGATTTCGTCATATTTATTATGATACCCACGGCAGTTCCACGAGATAATATTAGACATGAATGATTTTTATTTTTAGTAATTTATCTGCGTTAAGTTATTCGGAGATAGTCATACTATCTCCATCGTTAAATTCTTCATCCGAATCTGGGTGAAGAGCAAGAGAATCATCCTCCTCCATTTTATCTGTCTGTTTTGGGTGGATTTCTTTTTTGGATGTTTTACTCTTTCTCTTTTTGGCTGCATTTTCAGATGGCACAGTGACTGTAACTGTTGGCAGGTTAAATTTCTCTGCATCAGATTTACTGTTTGGTTTCACAGATGGCGATTTTGTTGTATTTTGAGAACCTCTTTTATGGATTGGAAGTTTAGAGATTAAAGATTGTGACGAGGTATTTTGTTGTGAATTAGGAACAGATTTTGATAAGTTAGGATGAGCAGATTTTGGTGACTTAGGAGGAGCAGCAGCTTGCGTTGATCTATTTGTCTTACCAGAATTATTAGACAGGTTATTTTCTTTTTGATTACGTTGGCAATTAGTTTCAGTGGGGAATTCGGTTTGGGTTGCAATAGTTTTATGAGATTTTTGGACTGTTTTAGACAAAGCAGCAGCATATGAGACACCAACTGTGGGTGCCCTGGATTCAACTATTTTTCTAGCCTCGGGGTATGATAAATTTTCTTTTGTTCGTATTGTTTGTATCTCTTTTTCTTTTCGCCACTGCTCGCAGGATTTCGAATAAGATGGGTGCTCTTTTTTGCAGTTTACACAAGAAGGTGGTGCATTGCATTGTACACTTTCGTGGCCAACTGCACTACACCGACCACATGTGGTTTTACCTCGGCATGAGGTTTTAGAGTGCCCAAAGCGTTGACAATTAAAACAACGCAGTGGGTTTGGGATATAAGGTCTGACAGAACATGAAAGATATCCGGCTTTTATATATTTGGGTAGGTTTGGCGAGTTAAAAGTAAGTATTATATGCTTGGTAGGTATCTGAATTTGATTCGCTGGTATTTGTTCATCTTTACGGGTGATTTTTATACGTCTAGCTCCTATGACATTTTGTTCCCTTAAGTTTTCCACTATTTCATCTTCGGTTACATGCAGGAGGTCAGATTCTGAGATCACCCCACGAGAAGTGTTGAGAGTTCTATGTGAGCTTACGGAAATCGGGATATTTGCAAAATGTGTACATTTCTTTAAACTTATGGCTTGTTTGCTATTGTTTACTTCAATAAGAAGATCACCAGATCGAATTTTTTTTATGGTCTTTGGTTCACCAATCAATCCTTGGATAGATTTGTGAATCAGAAAGGGAGAGGTCTTGTCAAAACTGCCTTCTTGTCTTTTGATAATAAAGAATCTTTCAGCACATGAATTGGTACTAGAGGCAATATCACCATCTCTATCAGCACAGGACTTATTTTGGTTCGCAGTCTCTCCACATGGGAGAGGATTTAAAGGAAGTAAATTATTTCCATCCATATTGAGATAAAAAAAACAATTCAGACCCCGGTCGCACCACCCACCACCGAGCCCAACAAGGGGATGCACATTCGTGCACCAGTGCTAACCAGGGCCCATACGGTCACAAGACACTCCTATGCCAGTCTCCACCCTTAACGAGATGGCTAGTAAGTACTCGCTCGCTTGATCCCCAGCCAGTGACAAGTCAGCTGACCAGCCGATTGATGCATACGGGACCAATATGCACCTCCCGTCTACCTGAAGCAGGGGCCAAAGCAGCGTGTTGGTTTCCCTCAACTGCCAGGATCCCCCTTTCCAGGGACACGGGTCGCCACGTACGGCAAACACGTGGGTGGTTTACAATTCTCCATGAGTCGATATACAGGATGATATCGGCTCATGCAGAATTGCCCTCACCTCCGAAGAGGAAACCACAATGAGAGTGAAACAAAGAGGAAAGAAAGACAAGAGAAAAGAGGAAAAGGAAAAGAGAAAGATCGCTCAGGTGCCCGGGGTTGCGAAGCCCGTGAATACCTAAAGAAGGTATCCCCCTGGGGGGTACATATCAAATAGATTAACATAAATATAGTACGCCGCAAACAATTCCCTCCACCCCTATATCATTATGTATTGGAATTCCTTTTTTAGCCCTGTCAATAAACAATAACTATTCTCTGCATTGCATATTCTACGGAATGCACATTTCAGTGCGCTTCATAAATGCATATCAATTTTATTCTGTTTGAAAGCGCGTAAAATCATTAAAAATCATTTGAAACGATTTTTTCTCCCACAGGCCGTAATGTAATGGA
The DNA here is from genome assembly GCA_963932465.1 of Maratus speciosus. Classification (NCBI taxonomy): domain Eukaryota; kingdom Metazoa; phylum Arthropoda; class Arachnida; order Araneae; family Salticidae; genus Maratus; species Maratus speciosus. Next base: position 316,095,542 of record OZ010791.1, on the reverse strand, counting down.
ATACTTTTGGCTGTCCCTGTAAATGAACTAAACATGCTACATACTTCATTACAAATAGGGACCTTGCTATGGTAAACGTCAATAACATCCAAAAATTTCAAGTCAATCCGAGTATATTTACGCGAGTAAGAGCGCGGACAGACGGCCAAACGAACCGAAGTCATAAACACTTTTGAACTTTATCGGGCCTGAAAAACACTTTATTTACATACACTTTATTAAGCAACCCCCCAAAAATTGATTTTTTGAAAAAATTTGGTTTTTGAGAAAAGCGCGCGGGGAATGTTCAGAGGCAGCCCCTTCTCTCCACGTTTATCCTTCGTCATAATGTCATATATACTATTTGTTGAAAATTTTGTCTAGTTTCTGAATTTCGTAATGCTTTTCCCCTAAAACAATAAGAAATTTAAGTTAATAACAATTATTTTGGGGGGGTTTCGGGGGGTGGGAATTTTGGGAGTAATTTAAAAATTCGGATTCATCGACCCAAAAAACTTAAAGTAAACCTTATAAGGAAAGTTCGGAGGGGAGATGGGATGGCGAATGTAAACGTGTGAGTGTTTAAGTGGAATTGCGCAACTTAGTCCACGCAGCACCGCGCGCATGCTCCGAGGCAGATCCCCCCTTCCCCTTCAACCTAAGTCATAATGTCATATATGTAATTTGTTGCAAAATTTGTCTACTTTCTGAATTTCTAGATACTTTTGATTTTTTTAATAAAAACCTTTTTTGGGGGGCTTTTTACCAAAATTTGGGGGGAGGTTTGCCATGGGAAATTTTGGTGGGAAGTTACAAATTCGGATTCAGCGACCCAAAAAACATAAAGAAAGCCGATTTTCAGAACTACCATTAATTTTGCTAGGTAAAATTCTCTATTGTCTGGACTAATAAGTGAGATGTCTGCTTTTTTGCTGTGATGTGTCTATTTGTTAGTGCGTATTGATAAGTGATTTTGCTATGATCTGCCTTATCCCCGTGTCTATCTCTTTGTTTTGACACGAATTCATTTTGTATTATATAATGGCACAAAAAATACATCTTTCGAATAAAAGTTTCATATATCATTTTGATTTACGTACAAGAAAATCATGAATTGATGGTATTAATATAAATAATTTTAAAACATATTTAGGTATTTTAAATAGAGATTCTTAAAATGCATTTTACTTAAAGATAAAATCTACTCATACGGAAATAAACAATAAAAACAATTAAATATCTACACGAAACTATTATGAAATAGTGATCACTTATAAAAATTAATCAATTTTTAAGCTAAATAAAAAACTATTAAGCTGCGGTCATCATGAAAGGTTTTTCTATATCACTGTAACATATTAATTAGAATATCTCAGGCTGGCAGTGACAATTGCATTCATTCTGTGTAAAAAGTACCCGGAATTGTTAAATAAAACACAAAAAAAATATTTTAAGCACAAAATTTAATACGTCGCCTTCAAAGTAGGCTCGATAGAGTCCAATACAACTATACCATGTTTTACCTAATCCTCTATATGGACTTTACCCACGGATGGCAACAGCGGGTATATACCCTCCAAAAAAGACTGTTTATTGGACGAAGGGGAAGCAGTGTTAAAATGTTCTTCACGCCCATTGGTGTATTTCTTCTGTATACCATTGGCTGACATCACATGGGTAAAGTCGAGGCTAACGAAAATGACAGGCTACCACGGTGCATTCCACGTATCTTTTTTTACAGACCACTCGAATCAGTTGATGCTCGAATGCACCAATGCAGCTGTACGAAAAGAACATCACGTCATTCTAGCGGTCTGTAAAAAAAAGAAAAAGATACGTGGGATGCACCGGGGTAGCCTGCCTTTTTCGTAAGTCTCGGGTAAAGTCCATTTTTTGGTAGGTTGATTATGGTATGGTCTTCAGCTCCCGGAGGGAATTTTCTTGTATGGTCTCAATCGACTCAAACCACTTTCCTCGAGGTGATAATTTTAGATTCTGAAAAAAGACAATTGTCATACGAGGTCATATCAGGCGAGGTCGATGATATTCAATGCATTTTTGTCCAAAAACTCTTGCACATTGATAACTTTGTGCGACGGTGTATTATCTTGGTGCAAAACCTGTACGAAATTTCGGTGAATTTTAAGATGCTCAGTACATGAAATTTTATTTCAAACTCAACATTTAAGCAAAATCTTTGTTCAAGTAATTTTTTTATTGTCAAAAATAACAGAGCACTCAAAACTAACGGCTAAAAAAACAGCTGCTATCAACACACTAAATCACAAATGGCATTCAAAATCCGCTTTATAACTTGGTACAGTGATGTCCGCTTACAGAAAAAAAAATGTCCTGATATAATTTACGTGAGTTTTTTAAATGATAAATTCCAGGTATTTTTTACACAAAATGTATATTAAGTAGTCTCAATTTCAGTTACAGAGATCAGTTTTATAATAGGAGAAACATAGCCGCCGCTTTTAGGTATTCAAACCTAAAACTAGACTAGGATTTTAAGAAAAACCATAAGCATAAAATTTGTTGCATTTTCCGAATAGTAACTGAGCTACAGCCATAACAGTCATCGCAAAAACGCATAGTACCGGCGTTATTTGAGTAATCTAAGTTTAAAATGAATCATTATAGTTTTATATAATGGCATTTTAAATGTTAACACTTGTGCAATTACAGCCCACATATGCTGAGATATAACCACCAAGCTCATTGAAAGAAACATAGCACTACAGCGCCATCTGTTGAGCGATATACAAAAAATCTAATCAACAGCAATTTTTGTCAAGGTCCAACAAACTACGAAGTTTCGAGAATTTCCGAGCATTAGGTCTTGAAATATTGTACGAAATCAAATATGAAACATAAAGACAGTTTGACATATATTAAAATAGTGAAATACATTTGAGGACATTACCAAACGTAATGTCATTAGAAAGCCATTAGAAACTGCAGTCGAAAATTTTCATGAATATCATATTTTCCTCTATTTTTCACGCATGAAAGTACTGAAATATCCCACTTGAACGTTTCTATGAACTATTGTTCATTCTTAACAATATTTCGCAGTACAGTGTGACTTCAAAAACCCGGCATTCATAAATCCGGCAACTTCAAAAATCCGGCATCAAACCAACTTTTCCCTTCCTTTTTCTTTTACATTTTCAAGTTATGAGTGAGGGAAAATAGCAATTCTTTATGAATTAAAAACTTCAAGATCGAAAGTAAAAATGTAAAAAAAGATTATTTGAATTTTTATTTCATTTGTCAGATGCTATTATTTTCTGAACAAATTTTCTGGAGCTGCACCGTTGCTTAGCAAAAGAAGCAACTTTGGGGGCAGCTTTGGCGAATGCATGACACAATATATGGCCGTAACAAATTTTCGGCAACGGCGACATGAATGATGAAGAAGAATTTCCATGCTTTCAAATTTCCAGTGAAAAGGCCGCAATTTATGAGCTGATTGAACACGAAAAAACTGAAAAATGCATTAAGTGTCCAATAAAGAGATATAGATGTTTGACGAAATTGCATCAGCAATGAACAATTTAACGGACAGCGAAATCGCTGACGCTGTGCTAAATAGAACCGCCGATAACGTTAGTAGCAACTCAGAAAACGAGAATGAACAACCGGCAGAAGGAAACGCGTCATTAGAAAATGCATAAATTTGACTGAAGAATTAATATATGCTTTAGAAGAACAAGACTGTATTTCCGAAATAGACATTCTTCATTTGTATAAAATAGAAAAAAAAATGTTAAAGAACGGCCAAGAAAGTTGAAGCAAACAAAGTTGACATCGATGTTTCTGAAATTGCAAGAAATATTTTTTTTTTTCTGTAATATAGAAACTTTCAATTAAAGTAAGTTTTTCAATATTTAATTTTTACTTTTTCTTACATCATTATCACTTAACATGGAATTAAATTATGGCTAAAGGCACCATTAAGTATATAATACTACTTTTGATATTCCTAATTACTACTTTTGATATTCCTTCAAAAATCCGGGATTTTCAAAAATTGGCATAGTCTCGGTCCCGATGATGCCGGATTTTTGAAGCTGTACTCTATTTTATTTCTTGTAAGCATATAAATTTTTAAACAATAATTTTTAATGAAAACAACCGTTCTCATTATATTTTCTGAGTATTTTTATTTTCCATTTTCTAAAGAGCGCAGCAAAAGTACATTTTTACAGCTTCCATTTAAAAATTTTCTCTATTTGAAAATATTAAGAATGTAGTCCCACAATGTTATTATAGTACTATTAAAAATATTTCTAAATTATTCTAAAATGGAATTGTTTTGTGATATTAATCTTTATTTTTATTTTTATAAAAGTTCACTTTTAAATTCATGAATATAAAACTGTTAAATAGGATACGTAGTCCAAAAGGATAAGACCTTTTTTGAAGGCATTACCTGAAATGACATAACGAAAAAGATATTTTGACATCAGTAATACTTGGAATGTCATATGCTTTCTCAATTTCCATTATTTAAATTGCTAGATTTTAAATAAAAAAATTTAAAGAATGAGAACGTATTTTGCGAATAATAAATTGTGATGTTGAAGAATTCCAGTTTTGTGTTTCGATTAACCATGCATTATGTGTATTTAAACATATAGTATGCAGAATTACATAAACAGTAGTGCATGAAGGGGAATGTAGATGAAGCAATTTTTTGTTTAAAAATACTACTGATGTAAATTTCAGATATCTTTTTTTACAAAAATGTGACCTGTGTTGGAAATTTGCGTATTTTTCTGTATTATTTTTTCATCCCGAGTAACATTGACGTGTTATTGTCGGTGCCAAAGCCAGACCAATAAACTTCGTTTTTATTGCAGCTACTTAAACTTCTAAACATCACTCAATTTGAATTCTTACACCGTTGAATAAAAAAAGAAAATCCTCTTTTAAATACAATTTGTTTATTAACTGTATCTCAATTTACTGAGTTTCATGATTTTTAAAGTTATTTTTCAGCATGATTTTCTTAAATTCGCACGATTAAATTAATCGATCACAAAAGATTGTCAAGTTTGCACTTTAAATAATGTCAATATTTCAGCATTTGTTTCCGGCTATTATTTCATAAGAAAATTTTAAGTTCGTCACTAAAATATAAATAAATAAAACATAATTTTAAAAGATCTGAAATCCAACTATAAGACTAAACTTTGAAACAAAAAATTTAAAAAATGCATGTTAGCAATTAAAAATCTATTGAAGTCATCAGAGAAAAGTTATTTTTACCTATGTTCTGTACTTTGGCTAATATGTGCTGTAATCCAGTTAGATCCCTATTTTATTTAAATACTCTCTTTTAACTTCTCCGTAAGCTTTCGAACATTTTCCAATACGTCTTTCTCAGATATTGAAACATCCTTCTTATATTAAAAAAAAAAAAAAAAAAAAAAAAAAAAAAAAAAAATAGTATTTTTATGCAAATTACTTCAAAAGTTGGGACAATTATGTATTTCTATTAGATGTTTTTGTTTAATATGAATTTACTTTTTATGTCTTCTAATTACATATTTTACGTTTTCCATCTAAATAAGAAAGTACTTCTAAATAAGAAAGTACTGTAATTGAAATTGCTTTCGACTTCCGGTTTTCGACAGTTTTATATGTATTAGGGACTTTATCTTTATACAAATGTCTGTCTTTTTGTCCGTCCGTGCGTTCATATGTCCGTTTGTCCGTATTTTTGTAGGTCCGCTTTGTATCAGCGAAAGCGTACTAAGTTATGCACAGAACTGAACCAAATATCATATAGGGTAAAGTGCCCTATTATCGTCCCACACTCACGTTTAGGACCTTGGAAGTTGTAATTTTCAGTGAAAATCTACCAAATTTGGATTTTACATAGACTAACTACCCACGCACATAGAAACATGGGCAAATATCGCACAAAAAAGTTTTAACAATGCGAAAAATTGTTTTTTCAAAAGTATAAAAAAAAGAATTAAAAAGAAAAAAAATGGTCCCAATTTCGTCCCCCCCAAAAATCCGATACGCCGAGGCTTAACTTATAACTAAATCAATTATTTATTTCTAAATGAGTAAGTAATTTAATTTACATTAAAGCAAGGCACAAAGAAATGTACTAGTTATCAGCGGAAGAATAACATAACGAAACATTAGAATAGTAGTCATCCTCCCCATTTTTTTCGTACCAATATTTTTATGCGGAAATACTTGCTTTATACAATCGCAGTTTTAAAGCAATTAAATAAAGAAAACATTTTTGTAACATTTTACTGGTATCCAAAAAATCGGGTGATTGTCAACTATGCATTAGCCATCAACACATGAGGAAATAAATGGACAAAATGTCATGAAAAAGCATTCCTAATTTCGTCCCCGGGACGAAAATAAGAACTGCAAGGGGGACGAAATTGGGAGCACGCTACTGGACGGGAACCGAAGATCCGTAATATTTTACGGATCTTCAGTTCCCGTAAGATGAACTGAGCGTCTTAAAACTCACTGTATGCTACTGTCAGCATCTTACAAACGTAAAATACATGCAATGAATAAGAAATAAATACTTATGGTACAGTAAATAGCGTTCTAAAAACGACGTAATAAGAACTCATGGCTTCCAAAAATAGGAAATTCACCGTCGTTAATTTATCTACGCGTTTTAGTGAACGAAACTTTCAACACTGACCCCTTTTACATTCCGTCCCCTGTGCCTTGCGTCATAAGTGGCGCCACTTTTTCAGAAGCGGAGAAGTTAAGGGTGACGAAGTTAGGAGAGGGGGCGAAATATGGGCACTTTACCCTATATGTTTTGGATATGGACGTAGATCCCGGTTAATAATGGGGATTTTCAACTGGCCGCTGGAAGGGGGCCAGCGATTTTTTCCGATGTTTCGTAGTTCAGTTGTACATTAGCTGTTGTTGCAGTGACGGGCAAAATGCATTAAGGTAACCCAGCGATTCTTAAACATATGAAGTACAATAGAATAGCGCAAAATATTGATTTCATTAAAGTTTATGACCGAGATTAACTGGTTTTTACTCCGCGATTAGTAAAATGAAGCAGAAACTTAAGATGGAAATCAAAGTTGGTGTAGTAGTGAAGTAATAATACTTAAGGTTAACATGTGTAACAACTTTTTGCAATATTAATATGTATGAGAAAGAAGAATGTTTTGGGATTGGCACATCCAACTAGTTTATTAATTATTGTAATTATATGGTAAGCACGATTGAGACAAAAATAGTATTGAACGGAAATGGAAATGGAAACTGCGGAAAAAAATATGTTGCTATTTTTTTTTTTTTTTTTATAAATAGTCATTCTCACGTAATTGGGCAGTTTAAAATACAGTAGTCCCGAAAGAGACAAGCAATCGCATTCAAAATTGCTAATTGTGGATGGAAAATTGTATGTATAAAGAACATTAATATCAGTTCCTGCTTTTGACAATATTTAACATTATATTACTGGTTTAAATGATGGATAATCTAGTATCATAATGATCTTATTCCCAAATAATCGTAATAGCTAACACGTTCTTTAGAAAACGATATTTTATTCGCAATTAAATTGATGAATAGAAACAAAAATAAGACATATTTCTTTGGAAATAATCTGATATGATTATTTGTTTGTATCTTGGTATTTGGCATAATGTTATAAATATGAATGGAATGTTGCTGCGATTATAATGCCAATTAAACTCAATATAAAAGTCTTGTCATTTGCTATAAGAAATTGAAAAGTCTAATACAAAATGATAGATACGTAATGTCTAAAAATTGATATTCAGAAATGATAGTGAAAGCTAACATGTACACTTACAGAAATGTTCGATAAATAAAAAAGTATAAAAATCCCTTTTACAAGAAATGGAAGTACTAATTGTTAATGGGGAATATTACGTAATCCTTATATGTTTAAATCGTGTTAAATCTTTTTGGATGTCGCCAAAATTTATAGCCATTTGTCTTTCCTATTATTAAGATATAAAAATGAAATATATATCGATTATTATACACCATATTGAAAGATGTTTAAAGCAATTGTGTAATTTCCTCCCCAGCTCAAATAAACATCAATTAAATCATAAATAAAGCATTGTACGCAAAAATGATAAAAATATTAAACTATATCCTCTAACGTAACACATTTGCAATCAATTCTAATATAAGTAAAATATTGTGAACTTCTCTATTAATAGAAATACAAATCTTAAAATAAATGTAAACTTTATCAATATGAAATGCAATATTTCCTTAAATATTTTATAAAATATTACATTTCATTGTTTGACTAACGCTATGAAATATAATCATCATTCTTCGAATATTGCTTTAGAAAAGGGAACAAAAAAATAATTCTACTGTCAAAAACTTTTTATAAAAAGAGGAATCGAACATTAAAGCCACTTGTAATAAAATTCTATTTGCAAAACCTTTTGGAAAAAGAACAAAATAAAATGGTGAATAATAATTTCTATTCTCTCAAAGGGCTTTTTATTTGTAAACAGAATGAATAGGATGACATTAATTTTTTTCCTTACTTATTATGGTGGCTGATATTCTAAGAAATCTGCAAATATTTGTGTATAACAGAAAATGAAATTTTGGTATGTGAACCTCAAGATAATCTTATGTATATTCTTTTCGGCTCTTCTATACCGCAAAAAAAGAGAGATGTTTTTTAATCTAAGAAAGTATAATATAAGCACAGACAAAAATATACAATATAACCTCTTCCATTTTTAAGTAAGTCACAATATTGTCAGTATTTAGTCACAATGATGCAATATATTGCTTAATAATCCAGTTAAACAATAAATTCCTAATACAGATAAATTTTAAAGAAGTAGAGAATCTGGCAAATTATAGCAATTTAAACTATGCATTAATGAGTGAAGCTATCTAGATTAGTACAGAAAATTCGGAAATTTGTAATGATGTATTGCATGCCCCAATCGACAACAGATGGCGACACCTTTCAAATTTGAGAAAAACCGGAAAAACGTGAACAAAATCGGAAGGCGATGAAGAAGCGACAGTAAACTAAAGATGCCAGAGAATGTAGGGCCAAAGTATTTTTTAACATTTTTATGAACACATATAACTGTTTTTAAAGCATGATTTCTCCTGTCCTATAGAATGGTAAGTATTATTTTTTAAATGATATCTACGTGCTTTTTAAGTGTGAAAATTTTGTGTTAATGTCTATAAATAAGTAAATTGAAATTAAAATTTATGTAACCTCTTACAAATTACTAATGATTCAGAAAAGCATTCTTTATTTTTAGAAATCTTAGAAATAAATGTATATTTTCGAGATTAAAAGAAGCTTAAAATCAAAATATTCTTTTGCTGCCACTGAATTTTGGAAACATCTCCGAGCAGGGATGTAGTGGAGGGTATACGGAGGTATACGCCGTATACCTTCTGGATTTTTTCTGGAACACCGTATACCCTCTGTTTCTCAAAAAAGCCATTGTATATACACTCCAAGGATACCCTTTGTCTTGGGCGTATACCCTGTGCTTAGAGCGTATACCCTCTGTTTTTTTACCACTACATCACTGTGTCCGAGTAGTTGTCATAGTGTAATAATCAGTTTTCTCAACCCGGAATATAGTCTTTTGGCGTGCTATCAATTCGCAAGTAAACATTTTCATGTTTAATTAATATGTTTTACAGACAAATGTGTTAAATTAACAGCATTAACATTAACATTTAAATTAATGTTGTTTTGTTTCTTATTGCATATATCAACTCAAATATGCAGCTGAAAATATATTTAATTAAGAATACATAGTATCATGAAAACTAATATTCCGGCTTGAAAAACTTATTAATACATTATAAAACCTACTCGTAAACGTCTCCGAAAATCAGTGGTAGCAAAACCTAATTCGTTTTCGTAAATTCTTCTTTAAATGAGAGAAGCAAAATAATACGTTGCTATCTAACGTACGCTTTATTTCGAGATTTTAAACAAAGATGTTAAACTTAAAATCACAAAAATAATAATTATGCACTACGTTTCGGTTTATCATTAAAACCATCCCCAGAAGTTAATTATTTGAAATAACAATTGGCAGAAAAATTATTAACATGATAAATAATCAAAGACATATTTAACATGTAAATATATATATTTTTTTTTTTTTGCTAATTTGTAATTTAGAAAATTAACTCCTGAGGATGGTTTTAAAAATAAACCGAAAAGTCGAGTATAACTTTTATTTTTGTGATTTTAATTTTTACACCTTTGTTTAAAATCTCTTATTGAAGCGTACGGTAGATAACAACTTATTGTTTTTGTTATTCTTCTTTAGATGTCAGAAATATATTTGTTTCTGAGGTTTATTAAGATAAAGAACCTTTTTGGAATCATTGGAAATCCAGATGATGTAATTGTATGTTTTCGTTAGTTTTTGCATTTTATTTTCGTAGATTAAGAAATATTTATCTTTCTTTACAGTGTATTACTAAAGTTTTACATTTTAATTAAATATATGAAGAAATTCTTAAAAATACTTTAAAAGACACTAAGAGAAAAAAAAATTGCCCTGTTGGCAGATTTAAATTAAGGGCCAGAGTAGTTAAATTAATGAATATCTTATAAAATTTAAGTTGCTTTGAGGTTGGATATGTTATACCTAATATTTTATCTCCTTATTTACATACATTCTTACCTTACGCATATGCTTGCATACATACATTTTACATTTTTACCTCCAATTTTTTAATTTGACATTTTTCATAAATACTCAGAAGAGAATCCCACCATCAGAATCCTACATCGGGTCGAGTAACCCTATTTCACCCTCATCCAACTCAACCCGCGTTTCGGGTCTTGATGGATTGGCTCTATTTTTTGTTGTTTCGGGTCGAGTTTTTTCTTTAAACGTTATGGGTTAGGTTTTGATGTTTTAGTTTCGGATATGGATTGCCCTGGTTTTTCCAAAAGCTCTGAATAATTTTTCACATGCAAAAACTATATTTGAATATCTATGAGTGACTATGTGTTCATTTTTATACAAAAAAGATAAAATTGATATTAGATATACAATTGTAGTCTATTTTCCATAAAATGTGTTAAAATATGCATTAATTTTCTCTCGCATCGGTTTGTGTCGGGTTCGTGTCTGAATATTCCATCTTCGAGTTGAAGTGTATCTGGTTTTTGTCGCGTTTCGGTTGGCGAAGTGTTTTTAGTAGGATTCGGGTTGACGCTAAAGTAAAATATCTGTTTCAGGGGGGATACAATCTGTCCTGTGCAGGACTATGTGAAATTCTAATTCTAATATTTTCATAGCAACATCCCCGTTCCTGCGTCATGCGTGTACGTAGACTTACATATACACACGCAAACGTACGGAAATGCGTGTATCTACAAATATACTTACATACGCACAGTCCATCGTCTGCAATCATATGCACTTACAGACATGCTAACTTAATGCTCAAAACCTAGAGAAATTCCTTGCCATCTGGTGCATTTGGTGAAATTATAATTGTAATATATTTAAAGCAACATCCTGGGGCCTACGTCATGCCTGTACGTTGACTCATACACACACACGTACGCAAAAGTGTGTATGTGCACACTTTACAAATTTGAATTGATCCGGAATATAAAACCCTTTAAAGAAGGTCAACATTTTGCTAACAGTAAAAAATGGTTCTCTAATTACAATAAACCTCTAATTACAATATATTCAAAATAACATTTGGGTGATTTACAGTACAAACTTGTCTGGGGCGCTAACACAAATACGTACTTCACACATATAAACTAACACACAACACATACATACTTCACACTTATGTACTGACACACATACATCTTGTGACATATATACATACAAAACTTTCGATACATACAAAATGTATAACATCTCTTTTCTTGTTAGATATAATAAATAATGACTAATTAGTATTCTTCAATATAACTGATTTATATAAACTTAATAAAACTTTGATTACGTTGGTAGAGTTTAAATTGTTTTTTTAATTATTAGTATGCAGAAATAATAAAATAGGTATAGATTTTGATCCGCAACGAAACAATTCTTACAACAATGGCTATTTCCATGATAAAAACACTTTTATTATAAACAACATGTTGACTTTTCGGTGTCGGCGATTGAATACAATAAACAACTGATTCTCTTAGAAGTTTCAAGCGAAAAAATTATGTGTTTTATGACGTTATGTAATACTAATGCAAATTTAAACGCTTTCAAATATTTTACCATGTCGAATTCAACTTTCTCAGTTGGAGGACCTGTTTATTTAAATTTAAGACAAGTTAATAAAAAATTATAATAATTTAGGAAAATAATTTCACAGATATTTAATGTATTTGTAGTAAAAAGGGACTAACATTTCAAGTTTTTACTATTATGAAGTTCCTGGCACAATTTTTTAAATATGTAACTTGAACTTTAAAAGTGACCTAACCAGGGTTTTGAATGAAAAATATACCAAAAACGAACGTATACTGTTAAAAATTTTGCAGCATTCTGGCAGGTCATTCGACCGTTTCTTGAAAAAATGGTTTCATAACCATAATTTAACTATATTCTGACCATAAAATGGCCAATAATATGGTCAAAATAGTGTTAAATTACGGTTGTGTAACCGTTTTCGGAAAAAACGATCAAATGACCTGATGCTGCAAATTTTTAACAGTGTACATATAAAGTTTTGTAAAATTTACTTAAATGAATGCTATAAAATATTTCCTTGTGATTTAATTAATTTTTTTTAATGATTTTTTAGAAGTCTTCGTAAATTTCTATGTGGAAAATTGGTACACAATTCCTGCCTTTAAATATTTTAAATGCAATTAGTGATTTTAAGGTTTAAAGTTTGTATGTGTTGAAGATTCCAAAATATAATATTTACAAAAAATGTATAAGTATTAAAATAAAAATATATAAACCCCCCACTCCTTCATATAAAAAAATGAGGCTTATTATCTAAAATGATAAAGTAAACTGGCTAATTATTTCTATATCGCAAACGATGTCAACTAAACTTGATATTCACGTATTGATTTTTGATGATTAACATTTAATTAGCTTTGAGATGATATTAAGGATGTTAAAGTCTAAAAAGAATCTTTTCTAGCTTTTTTTTTTTTTTTTTTTTTTTTTTTTGCCCAGCGGGCACTTATATACCACGGAAACTATTTTATTAATAAAATGATGATTACTATGGTGGTGACATAAAGAAAACAAAAAAGTTTACTTTGAGGAAAAGCTTCATGTAATATTTCAAATCCATAATTTCGTTTATGTATAAAGTATAGAAAGATAGAAAAATAGAAAAATAATCTTTATTGCACGAAAATTATGAATGTTGAAAAATATTTTTTGTACTGTTTACGCTATCAAATCATTTATCATGGTACATAAGTAAGAAACCAATGTCAATAAATTTACATAAAAATAGGTTCATCGTTAGCCAGACAAACGTACTATCTAGGACACTTGTCTCATATTTTTGAATAAGATAGGAGAATAATGTAATATTTATAACTGATATATGTTTTTTCTTCAAAAATAATAAAAGAAATCCAATTATTATTTTATCACAAGGTTCATCGACTAACTGGATAGTGAGGAATTGATTTTTGATGATTTACATTTAATTAGCTTAGAGTTTATATTAAGGAAGTTAAAGCTTCAAATTACTGTTTTCAGCCGTTTTTAAACATAGAGTCTTTAAAAACATAAAAAGTTATTTTATTAAACAATGTTAATTTATAATAATTAAAAAAAAAATTAGATTAGGTTATGTCTTAGTAGTAAATATTTTATTACTTTGATGTGATAAAGGAAGGAAAAAATGTGTTTATTTAACAAAAGTTCTGTTTAATGTGCATTTTAAGTGTTTTGTGTATAAAATATTGTATCTAAAAAATAATCTTCCAATTGAATAATTTACTCGCATAAAACTTATGAAATATGATAGGATAATACTTTCCTATTCATCAACTTATACCATTAAATCATTTATCATGCGATAACTAAGAATCGTAAGCCAGGAAATTTAAATTCAACCGGAGACGAGTTATGCATTAGTGATTAACTATGTATCTTCTCTGTTTTACTTAGAATACATACAAGAGCATTTTAATAGGAACACATTTTTTGTAACAAAATTAATTTAATGTACAAATAACATCGATTAAATCTGTGTGTGACATTGTTTTTTCATAATAAATAATTAATTTATTTTCAGATTATATTGAGGATGTTAAAGTGTGAAAAGAATATTTTATATAATTTTCTGCAGAAAAAACTTAGAAACATAAATAACTAACTTAATGATAAGAATAATAAAATGAACAGTAGTTTTTTTAAGCACTCTTTTATGTACATTCAATAACTAACTCAATATTCACACTCAATTTCATGGTTGTGTTTGACGCATTAAAAAAAAAAAAAATCCTTAACAATATATTAATTTGGCGGATGAACAGATTATTGAAAATTAACCATTTTGATTTACGCTTGATAGAAAGCTAGGACTAGTAAATTTATTTAAAGAAATTGAAATTTTTGTTCCGTTTCTTTTTTAAGATATGAAAGCAGAAAAGAAAAAAAAGCATCACTTAAACAATCTATTCAGGATTTCTAAATTGTTTTCTCAACGTATACCATATTAATATTAAACTATGAAACGATAATTAATATTAAAAAATGCATGACACCATTTATTTTTTATTTATATTTATTACTTGTTAATGTTTCAAATATTTCGTGGTTACAGTTTCACCGCTACTTGGCCTATTTGGGGAGCGTATTTTTTTTTTTTTTTTGTTTAATTAACTATTTTTGTAACTCGTAGACAGTTATAAACAATAAGGTTATTGGACGATTTATCACTTGCGACTGGCTAAAAAATATTTTATAAGTAATTTATTAATTTTTAATTAAGTTCTAAAAATAATAAAATGTTGTATTGTGTTCGAAAACACATGTGTATACATATATTTTATAATTCTAGCCTTTAAGGAAGCGAGTTAAAAATCGATTATAAAATTCAATCTTTACATACAAAAAACAAGTTAACTTAAATAAAAGAAGCATTACTTTGAGTGAACAAAGTTAAAATATATGTTAAAAAATATTCTGAATAAAACGTGAAATATAATGAAATGTATAATATTACAAGTATATCTAAAAAAATAATCTTTCTCCTGCAGAATTATTAACTAGTATAGAATTTATGAAAGATTAAAGGATAATGTCTTCCTATTCATCAATTTTTACCATTAAAGCATTTATCAAGTTAGATAACTTTGAAAGCTAAGAAGAGAAATTTATATTCAACAGGAGACAGTTTCAATTTTTGTAATTAACTGTATACTCTTTCTATTTTATGTAGGAAGCATACATAAGCATATGAATAGAAACATAATCTTTGTACTAGGTATAATTAATGTGCAAGTGAATATCGATTAAAAATCATAGCGAAATGTGGATTTTTGGTAATTTACATGCAATTAACTTTGCTAGTACATTAAGGATGTTAAATGCAGGGAAATATTTTATAACTTTTTGGACAGAGAAAAAATCAAAACTATTTTACTATTAAAAGGATTATTACTTTGACTGAAGAAAGAAAACAAATAAGGAAAAGTCTATTCAATTAATACGCGGGTATTATGAAATTTATTTTATGCAAAAAATATTGCCTATAAAAAAAAATATATATATTTGTCCGGAGTAATCGTTAACTGGTGTAAAAGTAATGAAAGTTTAAAGAAGAATGTCTTTCTATTCATCCACTTATTCCAGTTAATCGCTTTTTATGGTAGAAAACAGAGATGCCTAAATAAAGAGATTTACATTCAGTGGAGACAGCTGGAATCATTTATGATTAACGGTATACACTTTCTATTCTAAGAATGCATACATAACCGTATGAATAGGAAAAAAACAATTCTTCAAACAAACTAAACATTCCAAATCTCTCAGAATAATATTTTATATGATAATGAATGATTTGTTATGGATTGAATTCCCTTTTCAACTGCATGATTCGAAATTAGTTAGAATTAATTTTGCTAGTATATAGTCCTGCATTCTGGTTTGTGAATTCTCATTATAAATGGATAAATTAAAAAATATTTCATTTAACAGTGGGCATATAAAAAAATAATCTAAAACAAGTTACTGAAATGGAAATATGTACTTACGGCTATTTCATAGAAACAGTTATTAGCAAGTTATTAGTAGTTTGATAACGCCAACAAATAAAAATTAAATTTAAAAAATCAAATCACCCGACTGCGTAATAAGCGAACTAACTAATTATTTCTCATCAATTTGAAACTATTTTTACTTTCTTCTATCTTTACAAGAAGAAAGTATTGGATTCGTAAAAATTTTCGACTTCCGGTTTTCGACGGATTTACACGTTTTAGAGGTCAGAGATTCCAAAAAACATGTTTTTACAAAATGTCTGTCTGTGACTCTGTGAGTCTGTCTGTTTGTCTGTCTGTCTGTGTGTATGTGACACAAATTTTGTGGGCGCTCTATCTCAAGAACTAATGCACGAAATTTAATAAAAATTTATATTCAAATAGTTTCTAATATAGATTGGTGCTGATTAGGTTTTGGTGTAAATCGCCCAGCAGGTGGCGCTGCTATGCTGCATTTTTCGCGATTTCTGCACTAGCTCTATTTCAAGAAATAATGCACGGATTTTCATCAAACTTCAGATTCAGTTAATACTTGATATGAATTGGTGCTGGTAACGTTTTGGTGCAAATCGCCCAACAGATGGCGCTGCTATGCTGAATTTTGCAGCATTTACACGATTTTCGTAATAGCTCTATCTCAAGAAATAATGCACGGATTTTCATCAAACTTCAGATTCTGTTAGTGTTTGACATGGGTTGACGTTTTGCACCTTGTGGTGTAAATCGCTCAACAGGTGGCGCTGCTTTGCTGCATTTTTGTGATTTCCGCAATAGCTCTATCTCAAGAACTAATGCTTGGGTTTTCATCAAACTTCAGATTCAGGTATACCTGAATTTGAAATTTGATTTTCATTTGAAATCAGGTATACCTGGATATGAATTACTGCTGTTTATGTTTTGCTGTAAATCGCTCAACAGGTGGCGCTGTTATGCAGCATTTTTCTCGATTTCCACAATAGCTCAATGTCCAGAACTAATGCACGGATTTTTATCAAACTTCAGATTCAGTTAGCCCTTGACATGATTTGATGTTTTGTACCTTTTGGTGTAAATCGCTCAACACGTGGCGCTGCTGTGCTACATTTCTTGTGATTTCCACAGTAGCTCTAGCTCCAGAACACGGATTTTCATCAAACTTCAGATTCTGGTATACCTTAATATGAATTAGTGCTGTTTGTGTTTTGGTGCAAATCGCTCAACAGGTGGCACTGCTATGCTGCATTTTTCAGAATTTCCTCTACAGCTCTATCTCAATAACTAATGTACGAATTTTCAGCAAACTTCAAATTTAGGTATACTTTTATATGAATAAATTGATGTAATTTCTTTTACTATTTAAATGATTTAATTGACGTGATTTATATAGAAGAAAGTTTTGTGATGGCCACAACATACTAGTTTATATTAGTTACCTATTTTTTTTTTCTTATATTGATAACTTTTAAGTTGTGTTTAATTGTTAGTTCCTATCTATAAACACTGTTTTGATGAGGCCTATAGATGTCTATGAAGGTTAGAGTTTCCGTAAAGCGAGAGATCCTACCTACACAACGTCCAGGTTGTGTAATATTTAAACGGAGCTTCTGACTGTAAAATTATCAATGAAACATCGTCTTCATTTTGAAAGACCTATCCAATGATATGTCACTTAATATGGTGCGTAAATTTTTTTTCGTCTCCACCGCCATTTTGTATTTTACGGTTGCCTTTTTGCATTTATAAAAACAAAACATAGCCTATAACCATCGGACTGTTAAAACGAATCGATAGAGACCTCATTCATTAAAATCCATCCAGCCGTTGGGATGTTTCGAGGGTATAAAAAAATCAACATACCCAGATATGTGTGAAACACATAACCCTTCTTGGCAGTCGGGTAAAAAAATATATATGGAACAATGCTTAAAAAATGTTTTAATTTGTTTCTTTTTTTAATGCGACATGCACATACACAATAAATTTTTCCAGTATTTTTATTAAGTTTATTATAATATATTGGATGAGATTGTAGAGTTAAAGCTATATATTACTCTTAATAATATTGAGATTTATCGTAGTATAATACCTGCTTTATAACATAACAATTAAGTATTTTATTTCTTATAACTAAATAGCAATTATTAAACTCGAAATTCTTTCATTTATGTGAAGAAAAATGTCCGAAGATCATGTGCGTGAAGACAGAGCAAACAAGTTGGAAATTGCTCGTCAAACGTGGCAAATGAGGTGCGTTCGTACTATAACTAGTTTTATAATTATTTTTTGCACCCCATATTGTACTGAATGTGTATTTATTTGCAATTCATAAGTGCATAGTCTGTAACATCATTAAAATGCACTTGCAATAATTGTTTCCCATTCCCCTTAATGTAACGGAAAACTTTTGACTGTCCCTGTAATTAAGCTATACATCCGATTTTCATGAAATTTGAAATGGCTCGACAAAATTTTGCAGCAATTATATATTTAAAATTTCAGCCCATTCGGAAAGCTGTAACATCATTAAAATGCACTTGCAATAATTTTTCCCATTGGCTTTAATGTAAAGAAAAACTTTTGGCTGTCCCTGTAATTAAACTATACATCCGATTTTCATAAAATTTGAAATGGCTCGACAAAATGTCGCAATAATTATATGTTTAAAATATGAGACCATTCGGAAAGCTTTAACATCATTAAAATGCACGTGCAATAATTTTTCCCATTGGCCGTAATGTAAAGAAAAACTTTTGACTGTCCCTGTAATTTAACTATACATCCGATTTTCATAAAATTTGAAATAGCTCGACAAAATTTTACAACAATCATATATTTAAAATTTCAGACCATTCGGTTGGGTAGTTTTTGCTCTATTATATGTGGACGGACGGACAGACAGACGGACGGACAGACAGACGGACTGAACGACGACTATAGGTGCTACGTATTTATATAATTACGAACGCACCTAAAAAGGTACATTATCTAAAATTATGATATAGAATGTAGACTATATTATATAATATATAGTGATCTAATTATTCCTGAACCGAGTACTATATTGACTAACTTGATAGAGACATTATTAATTTTTGATGATTTCTTTAAAGTTAGGTTTGGGATTACATTAAGGATGTTCTGCCTAAAACCCATTTTAGGGGGGGTTGTTCAGACGACGTCAAAATTGTTAAAACTTCAAAACGTCAAATATGAATTTATTAATGAAACAAAAAATTAAAAAAGGATATTTCCGTTATAAACATAATCATTTGACATTACCTTAAGCGGATGTTCATTTTAAAAGTAACGTCATGGTAAAAAAGGTAAAAATGTCATGAAAATTTTTTATTTAAGTGTACCAGAGAATCAAACCCGGATTCCCGTGTTACAGACTATACTGACAGGTGTATAGAGCATATGGAGAAAACCATAGTGAAAACGTCAGTAGATTTTTTATATTTAGTATACTTCTTTTAGATTGGCCACTAATGAAACCAAAAGTATTTTTATGTGAAAAATATCTATTATGTACTGGAATAAAGTTTTGAAATTTATTAAATACGATAAAACCGTATAAGCCGGTAACCACAATTTATTAGTTGAATAAATCACCAAACATTTTGCTACTAGCGCCAGCCTTTATAAGCTGGTTGTTTGGGTGTGTTTATGACGGTCAATTATCAACACGAGGAATATAGGCCCAAAGGGGGAGGGGGGGGGGGGGGCTTTATGAACTGATTATTGCAGAGTGTAGGTGCGTAGTTCGATTACATATTTCTCAAATTCGTATTTTATTTATAATCTGTTATTTGTGTATTTATTTATTAATAAAAGGTTATTTTTTTTAGCAAACATTAACACTAAGTAAACGCTGAATTATTTATGACGTTTGAAGTGTAAGCAGGTTAATCTTCCGTAGTCGAGTCGCACGTGATAGAGGTAGATTTTTACAAAAAAAAAAAAAAAAAATCATGCTTAAAATGTTTTTTAAACCATAAAAACAGTCAACTGAAATACATTTTTCAAGGAAATTGCATTTGAAGGGACATTTTTGCCATATTTGACAGTGTAAAAATTTTAATTAAGCGATGTTTAGAAGTAGTTATATTTGTGAGAAAAGGGAAATGATTGCTTACATAATTTCTATCGTCATGTCAGTGTTGCTTACGGACATGTTTTTGCTTTATAATACAGATGGTAATGATTTTTATTCAACAGAGAAAAAAAAAAAAAGTTTTAAATAAGACCTTAATGTGATGTATTTTGAAATCTCTTTTATGTGAAAATGTATTTCGAATAATAATCTTTCTCATCTGTATCCATTAACTGGCATAAAAAGAAAGAAAAAGAAAGATGAACTGTTAATGCATTCTTAATCCATCAACTTATTTCATTAAATCATCTATCATGATGGATATCTGCGAAACTTGAGTCAAGAAATTTACATTTAACTGGAGACAACTTAAATATTTATTAATAAAAATGTATTCTTTTTCTTTCTTTCAGAATACGCAGAAAGCCATAAGAATAATAAAAACAAGAAAAAAAATCACACTTCAAGCATGGATTATGAAACACTTTCCAACACATTCAGAATAATGTAACAAAACTGCAAGTTTAATAAGTTAAAATATTATGTCTAATTCAGCCATATCGAAACCCAATTTTAGCAGTTCCCATCTACAATCAAAAAATTATTCCAATTCTTTGAGCACCCCTGCATATAGATTTGTATCTATTAACTACATGCATGCCAAAATTTAGTTCAGTTTAGAAATACATATTATACATTAGTTGAAATTTTTCCTTCGTCATTTTCCGTTAATGAGGAGAATGTCACGTGAACTCTTTTGTGCAGCCCTGTTTATGACGTATTGAATTTATATACAACAAGTAAAATGCAAAAAAAAAAAAAAAAAAAAAAAAAAAAGAAAGAAAGAAAAAAGAAAAAGAAAAAAAAGAAAAAAAAAGTTAAATTTAAAAGCGCATGTCGAAATTAAAAACGCACTTCCAGCCGTTATTACTCAAGGACAGTACTGTAATCGATTTCTTTTGTGCATCCCTGTAAATAAACGACAAATGCTATGTCCGTCCTATTCTATCGTAATCATCTTGCAGTGAAATATTCAGTGATTTATATGAGTTTCAATACATTTGAAATGGCGTTATGTCATTAAAATACTCTGCAAACGATTTTTCCCCATATACGACAAACTAATGGAATTTTTGGGTGCCGCTGTAAAGGAACTATTAATCCCACATATTTCATAAACAATACCAAACATGCTTAGGTGACTCTAAATAATGTTTAACAATTTTATGAAAATTCGAGTATATTTATAGGAGTTAGAGCGTGAACAGGCGGCCAGGCAAACCGCATGCATAAATACATTTCAACTTTATTGGTAATGTTAAAAAACGTATTTTTTCAAAAGTAAATGAAATGCAAACATCCAAAATATGTGAAAACTTTATTTTATTAGAATAAATAAAATAGAATAATATGTTTGAGTTTGAAACATACATTCAACTTCACGATGTGAAATTAGTTTTTGATCGGAATTATTTTTCAGTGGACTTAGGAATTTTAAAATACCGAAAAAGAAAAACAAAATGGTTATTTTTGTCATATTTTATAATAAAAATAATATATTATAAAAATGCAATTTTTAAAAGTAGTAATAGATACATGTTTCTTCTTTCATTTCATATATTTTTCAGATCATAATGAGGAAAATATAGTCTCTTTTGAACTTATCTAGCAGAATATTGGAATTTCATGTAACGATCATGATTATAAATCATGATTCGTCTTTGATTAAATGAAATCAGTTAAACATTTCAAAATAAGATAATGTAAAATTAATTAAGTAAACAAAGTCTTTGTCTCCCGGTATTTTTAACAAAGCAAAAAGAAAGTTTAAATAAGACATTTTAAATGTATCGTTTTTAATATGACGTAATTTTCACCAAACTTTTCTTTCTCTTTCTAAAATTCACGTGAAAATTCTTTTTGCTAGAAATGAAATATTATTTGCGCTGTCCTAACAAAATAGTTGAAATAATTATCTCAAAATATTAAATAAATGTCTAGCGCAATTTTTAAATTTAAACTGTTTTGCAATATTATTTTTTGTTCATTTTACGTAATAAGTGTAATGTGGCGTAAATGTGACGTAATTTCTCCTATTTAAGACTTCTAACGCATGTTAATGAATTTATTATTTTACAATATCCTTTCTCTTTTAAAATTCACGTGTAAATATAGTTTTTATGAAGTACTTTTCAATAAGTTCCTGCTTTTTATATGTAATTATTTAATTCTAATTTAAAAGTTGTTTTTTTTGTTTATAATCGTCACGTGTAAATAAATTTTTAATTTGAAGCAAACATTATTGTTTGCGCTGTTTATACAGTTGGCAACAGTTTAAATTAATACCATTTTCTAAAATAAGTAAAAAATATCTCTCGAAATGCTGAAAATTTTAATTTAAAATAGAAATAAAACATCAAAAAATGAGTCAAATTAAAAAAAATAAATGCAGTCTGCACACGGGGAAATTTTAACGTATAAAATGATCTACAAATGAATTAATTCCCATGTATAGTTTATGCTCCTATAAATTTTTTTTAATGGAACGATTTTGTCCAACTTTAGCATTAAATATCTCTTAAAATAATTCTTCGATTTAAAAAATGTCTACATCAACGTGTTTATCAAACATTTCTCTATAATACCGCCGATTTTTATATTTTTGTATGCAATATTTTTTCTTAATATTAACGGAGAAAGACTTCCGGTCACAAGAAATTCAAAACCGACGGCGGCGGTGACAGTGTAAGTTCCTTTTTTTTAGAATAGAAAGATTATATTTGAGAGCATTGTCCTTGCAACGAACTTAAAAACTGTTTATTTACAGAAATTTCATATTTAACAAACAAAACTGTATCTTTCTTATGTATATATATATTTTTTTATTTATATTTTTTTTTTTAAATTAGCAATATTACGAAAAGAAAAAAATATTTTGTCAACAAAAAGGATAAAAAGTTAGGTTCATTTTATATGAGCCTACCGTACACTGTATATCCTAAAAATTGCATGAAAAAAGTATTGGAATTTTTTTTACAACCTCGCATGCAATACTCAAAATTTCATTTAAAATTCAAGGACTTTAAAGTTCTCTCTTTGAAAATTTCCCTATTTAACAACCATTATGCCTGCCCATTAGTTTTCGTTTCAGCCCATTGTATGTAACTTGTATTATAATTTTGAATAAGTGTCGAGAATAATGAAAAATGCAGTTTTATGTCCTTTCTTAAAAAGTAACAAAAACAGCTTTTAGAATGTTCAAAGCATGTTATGTATATATTTTTTTTTCAATCTACATCGACTAAACATGATAGGAACATATTGAATTATGTTGATTAGCATTTAATTATATTTGAGCTTTTACAACGGATATTATTATTTCAATATATTTTTTTATATTACATTTATATATTTATTTATTTTTCAAAAACTTTTAATCTTTTTTATTAATAAAACAGTCATTTTTTGATTCAATAAAAAATATATAAGTTTATTAAAAAAAAAAAAAAAAAAAAAAAAAAAAAAAAAAAAAAAAACTTTAGTTAATGTTTAAATTAAATAGAATTAGAATAAAAAAAATGTTTTGATACTTTTAACTATTTTTAATATAATTTGTGGGGCTAGATTTAAAAAAAAAGCACAATAAAAATGTTGAAACACAAACTTTTTTCTTACAAAATTGACTTGTGTGATTCCTAAGGGATGTACCAATCTGCTTGTTGCATTTACAATGCTTAAAAATTAATTAAACGAAAAAATATTTTTTAACCGAAAAAAAAATATTATCCAAAATTAAATGTGACTAGAGCTGAACATTTTATTATAAAAAAAAAAAAAAAATACGTCATTTTATGGAGTGAAACATGGGGATCAGGACTGACAGTGAGCTCCACACAAAATTTGTTCTGTGTAGGATTGAATAATGTTGCTCAGAGGTAAAAATAGGCATTCAGAATTGCCATGTCTATGGTATGGAGGAAGTATAAATACCATCCATATGTTTCCATTTTTTTCACATGTGATGTCATCGATAATCTCTCTATTCTAAAAAAAAGTAACTACCGCTGTCACCGCCGCCGCCGGTTTTGAATTTTTTGTGACCGGAGGTTTTTCTTCGTTAATATTAAGAAAAATAATGCATACAAAAATATGAAAATCGGTAGTATTATACAGAAATGTTTGATAAACACGCTGATGCAGACAGTTTTTAGATCGAAGAATTATTTTAAGAGATATTTAATGCTAAAGTTGGACAAAATCGTTCCACTAAAAAAGTTTTATAGGAGCAAAAACTGTTCATAGGAATTTAATCATTTTGAGATCATTTTATGCGTTAGAATTTGTCGGAGTGCAGATTGCATTAATTTTTTTTATTTTGACTAATTTTTTGAGGTTTTATTTCTATTTTAAATTCAGATTTTCAGCATTTCTAGAGATATTTTTAACAGATTTTAGAAAGTGATATTAATTTAAACTGTTGCCAACTGTATAAACAGCGGAAACAATAATGTTTGCTTCAAAAAAAAATATATTTATACGTGTAAATAAATTAAAAATTTATTTACACGTGACTATTATAAACAGAAAAAAAACATTTGGAATTAGAATTAAATAATTATGTACAAAAAGCAGGAACTTATTAAAAATTACGCCATAAAAACTATAATTACACGTGAATTTTAAGAGAGAAAGGAATTTGTAAAACAATTAATTTATTAACATGCGTTAAAAGTCTTAAATAGGAGAAATTACGTCATATTTACGTTACATTACAGTTATTACATAAAATGAACACAAAATAAAATTGCAAAACGGTTTAAATTTAGAAATTGCGCTAGACATTTATTTGATATTTTAAGAGGATACTTTTCAACTATTTTTGTTAGGAAAGCGCAAATAATATGTCATTTCTAACACAAGTATTTTCACGTGAATATTCAAAAGAGAAAGAATAGTTTGGCCAAAATTACGTCAGATTAAAAACGATTAATTTAAAATGTCTCATTTAAAAGAACTTTCTTTTCACTTTGTTAAAAAATACCAGGAGACAAAGACTCTGTTTACTTAATTCCTTTTATATTAGCTTATTTTGAAATGTTGTTACACGTGTCTACGTCATCAAGTTATTTTTATTTCGACGTTTTATTTGTATTTTCATTAATGTTGTACTAATTTATTTGTTTTTTCGTTATTTAAAATAAAAATTATGTCAATTTGTATAATTTGGCGATTTATATAATTTGGCGAAATTGCTCGACGGGATAATCAAGTAGTACCGCAACGGATTTGGCGTTAAAATTCTCCAATCAAAGAGAAATGAATAGAAATCCGTTTATAGAGAGATCGCCACTGTTTTTTAAATTATAATTAACTCTTTCGAAATCTTTTTAAAGCCGATCAAATTAGCGTGCATTTAGAGTTTACGGTGTCTGGACGGGGGTTGACGAGCGTAGCTCGTAGGGGGCCGAGCCCCCTAGTATGTGTAAAATAAAGAAAGCCTTTATGTACCTAAGTCTTTCTAAGCTTTACCATTTGTTCAATATAGTCCACAAACTTCTGCTCATTCTTTTACAAGACATATTTGTAGATTCGCTTGATTCTGATTCAGATAATTCAGCTAATGTTGATTTTAAGCGGAATGTCATATAGCCAATCATGCAAAATATTCAATCAATCTGTACATTCTGATTTAAGCATAGCTTTGGAGTCTCTAAATGAATTGCTGAAATTGCCGGTTTCAGACTAAAATAAAAAACTTGTTATCTCCTGAAACATCTACTTCTGTCTCTAGTATAACCAAATAATCTGTTGCAGCTGCAGGATAGTGATTACGCTTACTGCAAGGATATTAAGAGATGATGCCTAAATTTGACGATATATATAAAGCCTAGAACAGGAGACTTTTTTTTTTTTTAGCATAATAAAACAAGTCCTAGATTTGTTCTTATGCATACTGTGAACAAAATTGTCTCTGTATTTATTAGATTAAGATCAGTCAGATATATGTTTGTCGATTATCGCTGATTATTTAATCGTGAAAATGTAGAAGCATTACATAATAGACAAAACCAAAAAATGAAAAAGGAAGCAAACGCAAAAAGGAAGTTTAAGATAGTTAACCAAAGAAAAATGAATTTTAAATTATTTTAATGCATTCTATATGTATAGGTATATCTATGCATAAATTTTCAAATAAAATTAATCAATTTAATTTATATACCGTTGATTATGTTCAGCAGGCTAAATATATGAAAGTAACATATGTTGATAGAGAACTTGAAAAAATAAAATTTTACGTAATAAAAAAAGATATCATTTTTGAAATAAGCATCCCTTAAATATATAGAATCAGTATATGTTTTTTTTTTTTTCAAAGTTTCAATAAACGTAAATTTTGCAGACCTGTATTATTAATACAATACATAATGTAATTTGTTTTATTTATAAAACGCTGTATATAGAAAAATAATGTTTCTCTCTGTTCATTTACTCACATAAATATGATAGGATAATATCTCCCTATCCATCAACTTTGCCATTTGTTCATTTATAATAGTAGAGGACTAAGAATCGTAAGTCAGAGATTTATATTCAACTGGAGGCAGGTTAAGCATTTGTGATTAACTATGAATTCTCATTGTTCTGTTGAGGATGTATACATAATCTTATAGATAAGAAAGCAACATGTGTACGAAACAAAATGTAATATGAACAGCCGAGATCTGTCAGAATAACATTTTATTTGAATAAATAAAGAGAATATTATTTTGATTGGAATGCATTTTCAATTTTATGATGTGAAATATGTTTGGGGACAGATTTTACGTTTGGTGTTTAATGTTGTATTCCGTTATGCGTATTCTCGTTATTAAACGTTGAATTAAAATAATGTTTCATTCAATAGTACATCCATAAAGGTTCTTCCAAGTTACTGAGATAGAGATAAGTGTCTATAACTCTGTATTATTAAGTTCCGTTGAAGAATGAAGTAGATGTAAAAATCTATGAAATATGTTTTTCATCGTGTAAATGAATATTAAATATACAATTAAATTCTTCAACTGTTGTTATTACTACAATGCTTCTTGTTGAATTTCTTTTTCTGACGTTATAAATTCGAAAATACGTCTCATTGATTCGTAAATTTGGCTGAATTTTCGACGCAATAAAAAGCGCCATGAAAAGTCGAAAAACTCATTGTTAGTCTTACTATTTTTTCACGGCGCTTCAATGCCATAAAAACATATTAAAATAGGAATATATCCGCAATGCTGTCTTGTTACTTTTATTATTTTTCAATGGCACTTAAATAAAGTAAAAATTGGTTAAAAATAAGGAAAAACTTATCAATATAAAATTATTGAATTTTAAATAATTTTGAAAATATGAATTTTAACCCATTAATATAAAATTATTGTCTTTTTCAGTGAATTTTCTTTTTTAACCATTTGGAAAAATGGTTATTGTCCTCTGTCAGGGTAGAAAATCAAAAGCATATCTGAAACGTTTTATTGGTTGAATCCGCATTTTATTAGTTTTCTGATTGGTCTGTACAGTAATCTGTATTTTCCTTTTACTTTCAACAGAGATGGATACTTCTATTGCCACTATGACAAAAAAGTAATAAAAATTACAAAAAAAAAAAATAATAATAACTCAGAAACAAACTGAGATACAGCTTTCAAACAAATTGCATTTAAAAGTACATTTTTTTCTCTATGCGACGGTGTAAAAAGTAATATTGTGGGTTGTTTAGGAGTTTAAGAATGAAATTTCATTTAAAATTGGTCCAGAAATATTAATGTTTAATCCATGGCGTACGTACTGAATGACCAGCTCCGTAGAAGTTTAAAAATTTACAATATCGAAAAATGTAATTCATGGCGTATGTAATGTATGATTTTTGATTTTCCGTGCGATTTTTTATGTCTTAAATTTTAGTCTTTGAAAAAATCATTTTCCAAATGGTCGTTGTAATTTGTTAAATTGCATTTTTTTTCTTTTAAATTTATTTTATGTTTTCTTTCTTTCTTTTTTTATTGATACAGATATAATACTACATATTTTTATTTCAAATGTTGATAGTTATAAAAAGCAAAATATGCTTTTTTGAAGACATTTTGTAAAAACGTCTTTGATTATTTTTGCTCCCATAGCACACACACACAAAAAAAAAATAAAAATAAAAAGTAATAATAATTTATTTTTTATGAATCAGTTTCCCTATACTAATTTTTTTCGGTAAACATGAAGAATAAATCTTTTTCAAGAATATTCACTTCTTTTTAGTAAATATTCTTTTTTATATAGGAAAACTGATGAATTTACTTTTATTTATTAGTACTATTTTCTTTTCAGTAAATATGAAGGAAAAGCTTTTAAAGATATCTTTAAAGATGTTTGTTTTACTTTATAATTTTTTTTTCAAATATACATTTTTTTCGGTACACTTCATGAAAAAAATATTGTTGTTTTTAAACATTTTTAAAACACTTGTTCCATTTTTCATTACTAGACAGTGTTTAATTATATATATATTACCGCAGTTTAAAATCATATATTATAACACGAGGAAATATTGTGTGTGTCAGTGTGTGTGTGTATGTAAATTTTATCTAATCAACGGCTCTAACGATTTTGACTAAATTTTGTATCCTAACGTTTTGGGGTACAAATAAGACCAATGGTCTCGGTTGCGTGTTCGAGAAAATTCAATTAATGAGTCATTTTGGGAAGGGACAATGCATTTCAACGGGAATGAAGGTTCAAACAGTTATTAAGTTGTTGAACAGTTGGTAGTAAACGAAGTCGCAAAATAAGTAATTATTCGCAAATTTAGTGAAATTTGGCAAAATATTGGCGACATTGGCGAAATAATTACGAGAAAATAGACTTTCAAGATTATCAATGCCAAAACACATGCTTGGTACCAAATAAAAAAATATCGCCCGTTTTAGCGGAATTTTGTCGATATTTGGCGAAAAAAATGGCTTTCAGAATCTGAAGGAATTTTAAAGAAATTCCCATTAGGAGCCGAGCTACATGATTCAACCGAACAGAGTTCACAGAAGGTTCTCGGAAACAGAATTCAACCAATTAGTGTACATAGAACTTTCTCGCAATTAACCCCAATTCAACAAATGTTCAATTTCGTAAGTGTGGATATAAGGTTGTCCGTCATTCTTCATAGAATGCTGTATGTTACTTTCCCATGTGTGAAAAGGCGTTCAGGAGTAAAAGTCTTGCTATCAAAATAAAGTACTAATTAAAGAACTAAAAATGTAGTTTGAAAGGATCTTTCGTTGTAAATATGTAACTAATGTAAAATTTAGAAATATGTTCATAGTATTACTATTGATAGTTGCTGCAAATATTGATATCATAAAATAAAATTCTTTATAGCAATAATGCCGCGAGAAATTATTGTTATATCGAGTTAAATACAAACCAAATTTTAAACGAATATAAGCACGGTCTTCTTGCTGGTGTATAGTAATGTACACTCGAGTTCAAAAATAAATCCCCCATGAAACAAAAAATGTTCAAAATGGTCTGTCTCTGTATGAAATATTCTTTTCTACGTTTGTGTGCATTTGTGTAAGTATAGCATGCATATTCTTGAAGAGGTTAACATTTATGTGAAAAATGCAATTGTTTTTTGTTTATAGCATGCAGAGTTTTCAAACAAATTTAACACTACTTTCCGAAGACTTTAAAACGATCAATACAAACAGTATACTGCAATTAAAACATGAATATTTAAATATATTGTATATTTCATTAGATATATGTATTTGAATGAAATAATTTTTAACTGTGTATGCGTGAAAGATTACATAATTTTTATTTCTGAATTTCGTAGTCATTTATTTAGGGCTGCTGATACAAAACGTCCAGTCAAATATTGTGATAACTCAAAAAGATATACTGTTCTGGTTGAGAAATTGTAGAAAATCCCTTATAATAAAGCTATTTTTAGAAAGCAACTCACTATATCGCCTTTATCTTTCTGAATTTTCATAAATACATTCGCAAAACAAGATTATACATCTGAGAAAATATATGCAGACTTGTTAACTAAAATGATGCTCCAATGATATTTGTAATACGTAAAGTATAAATTATCCTGAACGCAATACTTTTGCCTTTGTAAACTTACTGTATCAAAGTAATTTTCTTGAACTAGAAAGGAATTCCTGGGGACTTGCATCTACTATATAATAATAAGTTCTAGGAAAACAAAATTCTCTAACTTAGAGCAAAAGAAAGGCATTACGATGCGAAATGAAAACGGAAATGACTTAGTTAAAAGGATTTTAGAATTAAAATAAATATCCTAATGCATTGTTACAATTTAAAACAGAGACCTTCTTATTATCCTAATAGGAAAATTTAAAGAACAGGACAATTTATTCTTAGATAAAATGATACTTAGCAATAGTTAACGTTTTTCCATTCATCTACAATCATATTTTTATAATTACTGCAACGACATAAACTTGAAATATTATGAACATTTGAAATTATGTAATTGTTTTCAAGAATGCAAGGCAATAAATGTCTTTAAAGGAGTAAATTGTAAATTAAGCAATATATTTTTATATACTAACTTATATTTTGGGATTCTTTAAAATTTAACATAGTGATCAAAATAAGGGCAATACTTATAATTTTTGACTAACAAGTATAGTGATTAACATATTTATAAGAAATTTGTCATTTTAAACCAACAAAAAGAATTAAGGAAACATCCTTATCGAACTGCAGAAATGGCGTTCATGGATCTTCAAGTCTACTGAAATGTATTTCAGAAATGCAAGATCTCAATAAATCAGACATTTTTAGTCGTTTTTTAGTAATCAATGCATATAATAGTACAAAGAATGATATCAACAAATTGGAAAATTAGATTTTATGAATTTTTACTGTGACATACTTTGGTTGATACAGACTATATATTTTTTCAATTTAAAATATAAATATTTTTGGTAAATTTTTATTTCAATTCACTGCTTTCATAAATATTTTTGAAAGATAATTCAACACAAATTAATGTAAGAGGAAACAAACTAGTCGGATGTGGCAATCCCAAAACTATCTTCTATGTCATACATGTTAATATTTTCTGAAAAATGAAGCATATCAGTACCACCGGTTAGGTGATTTACACCAAAATCTAATCAGCAACAACTTATGTCTAGTTATAGCTGAATCTGAAGTTTGATGAAAATCTGTACATTAGTTTTTGAGGTAGAACTATTGTGGAAATCGTAAACAAATCTACTTAGCAACGCCATCTGTTGGTCGATTTACTCCAAAAACCAAACAGGACCAATTTATATGAGGGACTAACTGAATCTGAAGTTTGATGAAAATTGATGCATTAGTCCTTGAGATACAATTATTGTGGAAATCGTGATAAATGCAGCCTTGCAGGGACTCACTGAATCTAAAGTTTTATTAAATTCCGTTAATTAGTTCTTGGGATAGAGCGCCCACAAAATTTGTGTCACACACACAGAGACAGACATACAGACTCACAGACAGGCATTTTTTAAAAACCTATTTTTATGATTCTTTGACCCTTAAAACGTGTAAATCAGACGAAAACCGGAATTCGAAAATTTTCATTAATCCAATTCTTTCTTCTTGTAAAGATAGAAGAAAGTAAAAATACATACACATTGCATTTATTATTTGCTAGTTCACCATAACACATTTGTAATATTAGCCCATATATGCTTTCATTTTATGAATTCCTTTTTTAATCTGAAATTCAACTTAATACTTGAAATTCTGAATAGTAATTTTTGCTTTATAAAATGACGGACGTTTCTTAATTACATAAAGGGAAAATTCTCCTTCGGAATTTTAGGTATGGAATCTGAATTTTAAAAAAATTTCTGAAATTCGGCTAATGATTCCCGCAAATGGGATAAGATTAAAAACAAATTTTCGAAACAGAAAATGAAGTACACTTTAAGTAAAGAGTTACGTACAGTATAAGTTCTTACATTTGTGTTAATATTTATAATATTTCAAAATATCATTCTACGAAAAGGTTCTTGAATCCATCCTTTACAATTTTATTACAATGTATTATAATTAGTATACATTACAGAAAAAATATATATATATACACTGCTCAAAATAATTAGGGAAGCACATAATTTTATCAAAATTACGCACAAATTTACATCGATAAGTAGCGTGAAACAAAACATCCACAATTTAAAGCGTAGTAGAAAACATATAAAAATAACGTCACATCCCTCATAGCATGCATGGTCACAGTGACGTCATTGTGACGTCACTGTAAGTCACTGTGGTCACGTCACATCTGTGACCAAAATGCCACCACTCAGTGATGTCACTTTGTGACTGAGATGTGAACTTCTTAGAAAACTTTAAAAAATTACGAAAATTCTTTAAAACATGTTATTTACTGTAAAATTATATTTTTCTGGCAATTAAGAAAAAATGTGACGTCACTGTTATGTCACTGCTATGTAACGTACGTCACGTCACATATGTGACAAAAAAAAACCACTATATTGTAAGTCACAGTGTGACAAAAATATGAACTTCAAAAATCTTTGAAAATGAAGAGAAATATTTTAAGCAGTCACGAGTTATAGCGGCATAAGGAATGAAAATATATTAGTGGATAGCAAATGGTAAATTCTGTCACTAAAGGGGAGAGGAGGGGGGGGGGGCATAATAAATAAAGTGCACGATACAAGCATTAATAAACTAAATATTCAGGCTATATTTTATCCATTTGATATCTAAGACAGTGAATGTATACTTTTTCATGATTTCAATTTTATCTAGCATTTGGATAATATATTTAGAATTAGGATTATTAAATTTATACACTTTACATATTTAGTTTGCTGGGAGGAAATTTCTTTCTTTCTTTCTTTTTTTACCGACCAGGATTATTCGAAACACTTCTGTGGTTTCAAACTAAAAATTTTCTATTACAGTTAAATCTGCACCTTTTAATGAGCACGTAGAAAGAGTCTTCAGAGTTTAGTCATCTATGCATTTCTTGCTTTAGAATATTTTTATAATTTGTATTCAAGTCATAAATTCTACTTCTTTCAGACTTTTTAAATAAAATTAGCATTTTCCGAAAATAAAAGAAATATACAAAATTTGTGCAAAACAAACTTTACTTTAAAAAAAAGAAGAAGAAAAAGGGGGGGGGGGGTCGTTAATACCATTAAATTTATTTTTACACCTTTTAAAAATTTAAACAATGTTTTATCTAATAAACTCTAATTAAGAATATTATTATTATGATTATTTAGAAAAAAGGAACTTTACAATACATTTAACTTGAATTATTTGGTACGGATAAAAAGAAAAGGTTAAATATATAGGACATGTCTTCAAATACAAAATTTTAATTAACGATACTTTCAGAAAATTACTGCGCATTCAAGTTCAATATTTCTTGTATACAAAAACAAATAATCTGTAACAGAACACCTGCTTGAAAATCGTCTGCCCACAGAAAAATAAATATGAGAAGACGCGGGAAATTGTTCACTGTTTTTAGAACATCACCAAGTCTACAACACTTTAAGATAAGGAAATGACCATTTTAGGATACACGGATATTAATGGAACGTATATGTAAGTGTTATTTAATTTAAATATTTTGTTCCTGATTTGTATATTATGAGTTAAATAGTTTTATGTTATATTTGTAAGAGACTGATCTTTATGTCAGAAGCGATATTTTTCAATTCGATAACTGTAAAGAAAAATATCTTAATCTGCCATCGCTTGAAAAAAAAAAAAAAAAAAAATCTGCGCAGAGACTGATTCAGGCTTAAGTTCATACTGGAATTAATATAAACATTAATTTACTCTTACTTGAGATTGAAAATGTATGGAACGACAATGATTTGGAATTATTTTATCGGCTTCTTACTATTTTTTGATTACTAACACTTATAGTTATTATTATTTTGGGGTTAAATATGATGTTCGATTATCATGAGATTACGAAACTGTTTCAGATTAGAAATTAACATTATACTGGGAAAATATATTTTTACATATTACAGTAGTGAAACATTTGAAAGAATTTTCTTTTAGTGCTAATAATATTTTAAATTATCTTTTTAAATACTAAATCTTCAAACCAATGTTTTCAGATTTAACATTTGCCAAAATTATGAAATAATAGTAATTCCTTATACCATACGGAAATATTTTTTAGATATTGTTAAATCTAATAGTGCATTTAATTTATTTATTGTATTTTGCTGTTGTTTAATAGTACAATTATAAATACTAATTATTATTTTTAGTGTTTTTCAAATTGGTATATTTATTTTTTTAAATTGTATGTAAGAATTTTTGTGCTTGTGATTTTAATCAAACATTTAATTATAGACATTCTGAATCGGTTATTAAATTTTCTTCTATTGTAAATTCATTTTCTACGTTTATGATACACGTAATTATTGGCACTAAAAAGTAAAATATGATATTTAAGCATTGAAATAAAGTGTTTTTCATGCCTGATAGGAAGTTATAGATTAAACTGCTTTAGTATATATTTTTTAAAAGTTCATATAATACAGGATACATAAGGACATAAGTTGAAAAGTGCTTATGACTTAGGTTTGTCTCTGCGTCTAGCAGTCTGTCCGCACTCTAACTCCCGAAAATATACTCGGATTGCCCTGAAATTTTTGGATGTTATTGACGTTTACTATAGCACGGTACCTATTTGTAATGAAGTTTGTAGCATGCTTTGTTCATTTACAGGGCCAGCCAAAAGTTTTCCGTTACATTACGGCCTATGGAAAAAAATCGTTTCAAATGATTTTTAATGATTTTACGCACGCTTTCAAACATAATAAAATTTATATGCATTTATGAAGGGCACTAAAATATGCATTCTGTTGACTATGCGATGCACAGAATAGCTATTGTTCATTTACAGGGCTAAAAAAGGAATTCAAATACATAATGATATAGGGGTGGAGGGAATTGTTTGCAGCATACTTTAATTATGTTAATCTATTTCATATATAACGAAATTGATGTATGTCGCTTAGGTTTACATACTATAAATTATTTCATTTATAATACGAATAATACGTATATAGCATTTACAGGGACACCCAAAATATTTCAGATACTATATTGTATCCGAAGTACTGTTCATTAGCGATGTTTGCTGGAAATGTATTTTTAATTATGATATGCGCTTTTATGATTCACTATATTTATGCATAGTATCGTGTATATAAATGCTATAATTCCTATACAAGGCTACACAAAAGTATTCGTAAGGATTACTGGGTATGGGCGCAAATTGCTTAAAGGTGGTTTTTAAATGAGTTATGTTTTTTTTTCGATGAACTGCATTTAATTTACCAATAAATGTTTGTAGAATATGGATAAAATGATACACAGGGTCACGCAAGGAAATGGATACAAGGCCGTCTATAAATGATAATTTCTGGAAATGTGATTTCAGCAGTTTTAAGAGTGTCTTAGTTTGAATTAAATTTTAACTAAATAGTAGCGTGTAATAAAGATTCTAGGTAAACTACAGGGTTGTACAAAAGTATTCAAGTATCTTTCCTTACATTAGTATAAATTGCTGAAAAAGAATTTCAACCTGTTAGGCGTTTTCTTGCTAAACTAAATTTTCCCATTATATAGTATATATACACTTAAAAAATGGGTACTCAAAATTGAGTAAGAAGTACCCAATTTTAAATGCGTCACATACTCAAAATAGCTCCGATCCAAATGTACTCAAAGTTGAGAAACACATGTATTCATTTTTTATTCCATGGTTGTGATGAAATATGAATCGTTATGCACTCCCCCCCCCCCCAAAAAAAAAAAAAAAAAACAACCTAAAATTTAAAGTAAAAATGTACTGATATTTATTTCCCGTTCAAAGTTCTTAACAAGAAATGTTTAATTGATTATTTATTAAGAAAAATAGCAAAATTCTTAGCAAGATACTCAAATCGAATATTTTTATGACAAGAGCATTATTGCCAAGTACTTTTAAATTATTTTTAAAATGCTGTTCATAATTTAATATTTACATTAATAAACATCATTTATGCCGCTATAAATGAAATGAACCATTACAGGGTACAAAACTATTCGTTTGTTTGGGTTTTATAACATGTGATGTTTCAAAATAGAGAAAGCATAGGTTCATTTTTGATCCAAAAATATTCAATTCGATATGAGTACGTCGGATTACTCATTTTTGAGTACTTCATTTTTTTTTCAGTATATCAACCTACAGATCAAATACAGGGCTGTTCAAAAGAATTGGAAAACATATTTGGCTATGGACGGTAACTGTTGAAATCAGTTTTTCAAATGTTTTATGCGTTTTCTGAAATGTTTACTTAGTTATCTTATTTACGTCATTTCCCTAAATTACGATGTCTTGTTAAAGCATTCAGAAAGTGTTGGAAAGTATTTTATAATCTATGCTTAACGCATGATTTTTCTTAATCGTTTTTTTTTTCTATTTCCTAGATCAGTCTTTTCCTATAAAACATACCAAATCTATTTAGCTCATATTCACAAAATACAATATACACGGGAATAAAAAATTTAAATAAATATCGCTTATCATGCCGCTCTATAAATAATAGTTGTATTAATATCCGTTAGTCTTCATGTTCATATTTAATAAAGCAATGACAAATAACAACAAATTAAAAAAACTTACACATTCTAAATATCAAGCTTGAACTCAATATCAAGCATAGAACTTAATAAAAAAATATGGCAGTTGATAAGCATTGTTTTTTAAGTGGAAAAATTTAAAATGTTTTAGAAGAATAGGACTCCAAAATAGCGATATTTTGCTAAAAAGTACGGTAAAAAGATAAGATTTTATATTTACAGCAAAAGTTTATTTTAAAATTCATCGCTGTATTAATACTTAGAAATTTTTCCAGAGAGAATCATTCGCCTTATATACAATATTTCAAATGAAAATCAAATATCAAATTAATTGCTTAAAAGGCGCAAAGGAGTGAAAAAGATTCCATGCCGGGAC
This sequence comes from Maratus speciosus, assembly GCA_963932465.1. NCBI lineage: Eukaryota > Metazoa > Arthropoda > Arachnida > Araneae > Salticidae > Maratus > Maratus speciosus. The sequence goes on along the minus strand of OZ010791.1, from coordinate 316,058,189 downwards.
TCGAACCCGGGCCATCAGTATAGCACACTGACATTCTACCGACTAAACCACATGGAACGACGCCCAGTCTGTAAAATTTCTCACTATTACATGTTGGCAAGGCTACAAACGCAGCACAAGATGGAATATTTATCGTGAGCCACCGACATGGGGTAAACACGAAACTTAATTAAATCCAGCATCGATTGAAACTATATTAATAATTGGAAATTTTTCCAGGGAGAAACATTCGCCTTGCATACAACATTTCAAATTAAAATTGACTTTTAAGCAATTAATTTGAAATTTGATTTTCATTTGAAATATTGTATGCAAAGCGAATGGTTCTCGCTGGAAAAATTTCCAAGTATTAATATAATTTCAATCGATGCTGGATTTAATTAAGTTTCGTGTTTGCATCATGTTGGTGGCTCACGCTAAATATTCCATCTTGTGCTGGGTTTGTAGCCCTTGCCAACATGTAATAGTGAGAAATTTTTCAGCCTGGGTATCGTTCCATGTGATTTAGTCGGTAGAATGTCAGTGCACTGTACTGATGGCCCGGGTTCGAGTCCCAGCATGGAATCATTTTCACTATTTGCGTCTTTTAAGCAATTAATTTGAAATTTGATTTTCATTTGAAATCACAGTGTTTATGACAAGTTTGTCACAAATGACACATATTTCACAAATTGGTCACAGTGTGACTTCAAAGTATTGTCGCTTTCGTCACAGGTTCGTCACAAAGTTAATGCCAAAATAGTCACAAATGACACACTTTTCACAAATTTGTCACACCGTGACTTCACAGAGTGGTCACAATGTGACGTCACAAACGACCTCTAAAACGGCCATAACGACCTCGCATTCTAGTCACTATGACGTCACATCGACGTCACGTGACGTCACATCGACGGTCACAAAGTCACAGTGTGACTTCACAACGACGTCGCCGTGACGTCACCATGCCTTACGGGATGTAAATTAAAGTTTATGACAGTAAAATCTAGGAAAAGGTGATAAGTTCAGGAATCAGGATTTTGCAGAAACTCAGTTGTAAAATTCAATTGCTCAGCTTGTGTTTTGAGAAAATGTGACTTAACAAAGTCACAACAATGTCATTTACCGGAATTCATGGCTTGGCGTGTTATAGGGAGAGTTGAATCTGGGGAAACACTACGAAGTGTAGCGGACACCGTTGGGGTCGCAAGAAGGTCAGGAGCAAGAAGTCAATGGAAGGCTGTGGAATTGATTCCAAGACACATGGAAGGATAGACATCGACAAGGACAAGGTCGATCATGTGCTAGCACAGAAACTGATGACCGATATATATTGTTAACGACTCATCGAGATAGAACGGTCAATGCTACTCTCCTGCAAACAGAGTTGTTCTTGGCCACAGGACGAACGGTGTGCAGCCAAACAGTCCGAAATAGGCTTCATCAGGGTGGTCTCTATGCACGTAACCCAATGGTCTGTATTCCGTTGATCTCAAACAACTGTGCAGGCCAAACAAGATGGGCAACTCACCATTGAGTTTGGAGGCAACGTTGTTGGAAATCTCAAAATAATCCCACATTCGTTCGTGAAAGATCTCATTATAGACAAGATGGGTTGATGCTATGGGCTGGAATCAGCATAAGTGGACGTACGGGCCTACATATCATTCAGAATAGCACTTTGATGGCCCGAACTTATACATACGAGATACTGAGACCTGATGTCGTATTTTATGTTTCAACAATTAGTTATTTCTTTTTTCCTTGCATGATAATGCCAGACCTCACACAGTTCGTCTTGTGGAAAACATGCTTGAAGCTAAAACAATACTTCGTATGGGATGACCAGCATGCTCTCCTAACGTAAATTCGATGGTGCATGTTTGGGACATACTCAGATGACGTATATTTGCGAGATCAAGGCCTCCTTTTACTGTCCGGGACTTGGAAATTGGAATTCTTGAGCAGTATTCCCCAAAGTCTTATCGATAACCTCATCACATCCATGGAAAACAGGTGTGCAGCAGTCTTAGCTGTTCGAGGAGACCACACGCCACATTAAAAATCTTGCATCATATCTGAACAATACTTTTTTGTATCATTTACATGAAATTAAATTGTTGCCCAAAACCGTCTTTTCATGTTCTTTCTGTCTTTTCAAAGAATAAAAGCTCCCTTATAAATTTTTTGCGTCTTTTTTTCTGTATTGCACATGATACACGTACTATACGTGATCAAACAAAACGTGATCGTACATTGATATACGTGATGGCACTATCCATTTTAAGCCCATACATGACTGTCTTGTTCTCTTCACTTTTTTGCTTGATCCCCTAATTTTTTTGAACAGTGTATATATATATATATATATATATATATATATAGCTACATCAAAAGTATATGAATTATGAAATTTATGAAAAAGAGTGTGCAAAACACAACAATAAAACCAATGAGCATTTATAAGAAACAACAACAACAAAAAAATAAACAAACAACTTCTTGCTCGTCGGAAAGTGGGAGGAGTTAAAAAAAACAGGTACCAAAAATAGAAATTGAATCCTCACAGGTTTCGCAAGATATGGCCAACACCCATACTTCAAAAGTGTAAAAAATCATCAAAGAAACTTAAATTTCTAAAAACTTAACAAAACAAAACTGCTTTTAAAACATAAACAACCAATCAAATAAAAATCAGTTGAACTGAATTTAACTTACAAAACATAGTCAAATAAAAATTCTTATAAAACTAAATCATTAAATAACTAAAAACATTGAACATGTGAGAAGGCCATATCCCCACCTTGACCCGTGAAGACTTGAAAAACTGATTGATATTTTTAAAATATCCACTCCACTCCACATCATCCCTCTAACAGCAGGAGTTTCAAGACCATAATCCCAGCAAGACCAGTGCAACTAGGCTTGACTTTCACATAAATTCCATTCCAGTTCACTTCGGGTCCAACTTAAAATTCATCAAACTGTAGATGTTCTTAAAAAGACTTTAGTCCATATTCTTCAAATACTCAAGCAGTTGCCTCGGCATCCATTACGGTGTTTGGCCGCTTAGCTGTTGCCACTTCAGAAAACTTTTTTCAACCCGATTTACATAATGAAAAATAAACTGATACCGAAATAAATTATTGTAAAAAAGATTAGCAGTAAATTTAAAAATCTGCAAACTCAAAATTCTTTACTGCTACAAATCCTATAAAATTTGTACACTTGCTCCAAAATAATGTTGATGAAAACCCTTTTACTTAAATTTAAAAACAAGTGCGGCATTGATTATCAAAATTTAAAAAAATCCCGTTTATCAAAAAGTTTAACTAATATATTATTATCTTTAATTAATAGATCTAAATCCAAAAAATTAACATGTAAACTATCATCAGAAACATTATTTAATTTTAAACATGGAGGATATATATCGTTAATCGATACCAAGAGTTTGTCATCGAAGATGATTAAATCATCGATATACCTTAAAACTACAAAACTTTTATTACTGTTTAAAACATAGTTAAATTCATAATAAAAAAGAAAAAGACTAGCAGCAGAACTCGAAAAATTAGTACCCACCCAAATGCCACATATCTGGTAAAAAAGCGAGCTATTAAATGTAATAAAATTATTTAAAAAACAGAAATTGCATAAACTCAAGAAAAAATCTCTTTTTTTTCCAAGCTCCTCCTCAATGCAAAACAAATCAAATATATTTTTAATGTATTATAAAGCAACTCTATGGGTATATTAGAAAAAAGATTTTCAAAATCAAAAGTATACAAATTAGTAGGCGTTATGGGAGTTTTTTTTTAATTTTATTCAAAACCTCATTACTATTGTCAATACACCAAAATTAACTAGTATTTCTATACTTAAACTTCAAAAAACCATAAATACGCTTCAAAACTCCTGTAACTTAACATTTAAACTTTACCAATACCTCTTGAATTACAACATATAAATCTGAATTTAATAGGCGTTTTGTGAAATTTAGGAGTAAAAAAAAAATGTAAAAGTATGATAATTATTAATAGCAAAATTATATGAATACATCTTCCTAGCCTTTTTAGTGTAAGCATTAAATTTATTAATAATAACAGTGTGACTTAATTTACATTCCTTATAAAATTTACTATTATTTAACTCATTTTTAACTTTGTCAATATAAATAAGCTTTCATATAATTGCATAATTTGAAGCCGCTTTGTCCACAGGTACTATCAAGAAATTCTTATGCAAAAATTGAATATAATTTAAATCTTCTTTACTGAGACTATGATATACATAATCCTTACTGTTTAATTTACTATTAACATACAAATCAAATTCCCTCATTATATACCACTTCCACTCAGAAAAAGCTTCAAAGGGGGTGTTAAATTTGTAACATAATTGCATAATGATTTTTTTAAATCCCTCTCAAAAACCTGAATAGTTGTTTTCTTGCTAATTGTTTTATTTAGTACCTTAGTACTCCATCCCATCATAAAATGCAAATTTTTGTTCTGTATAATATTTAAGTTCCAGTAATAACATGCTTATGGAAATCATCAATAAAATCTAAGAAATCTGTATCACATTTACATGTTTCAGGAATTGCTTCAAAAAAAGCAAGAAATCTATAGTTGAACAATTTTTTACTAGCAAGGAGAGGGCCAACCTTGTTAATCACAGATTTTGATTATTTTAATATACGTTGTAGGGAAGACACCCCTTAGTGCCAGGTTCAACGGATTTTATCCAATGCCCCTTGGTTCTTAAAAAACCGGGGAGGTCTAATATTAGTACACAACTTAAATGCTTACTTCGCAACCAAAATTATAGGTTAGTCGTAGCTCAGTTGGCATGGCGTTTGCTGGCTGATCCAAGGGTCCGGGATCGATACCTGAATGCACTACATTTGTTTTTCTCATATTTTGTTTTATAAATATAGTTGTAATTATAATTTAAAAATTTCAATTAAAACTTTTAACATCATACATTAATTATAATGTTAACAAACTTAAATTTAACATTTCTTATTTGTAAACTATTATTTCTCATCCATTAAAGAGGTTTAAAAAGAAATTGGATCTATTATTGAGCGATAAAAATTCCAAAATCGTGACAAATTCTGTTGTGGTGCCATCTAGTTATGATAAAGAAAAGGGATATTCAAATAAAATAAAAATCAAAGCAGAAAGAAGATAAAGGGAAAAGCAACATAATTGAAAGCGCAAGCATACTTATTACAAATTTAAAAATCTTTAATATGCAAAAAATCGGTTGTAATTTAATTCTGATGCTAATTTTTAATATAATTATGCTTGTTACTTTAAAAACAGAATAATAGTATTATCGCATTGACTTCCTTTGTTAAAGCAATGCGTAAATGATGTTTCTTTAAAATCACGAATTGACACAATTGCTCAGTATCATTGCATCGATAAAGAATATATGAAGTACATTTTAAAAGTGATTTAAAAAAAAATAACAGTTTTATGATGTTTTATTACAACTATTTAGTTAAAAGTAAAAAATTAAGTAGGTTAAAATTATAACTGATATACAATATTAAAAATTTTAATTGACAATGAGATTATTAAGTTATACTTACAAGTAAATTTATAAAACAAAAAATGAGAAAAACAAATGCAGCGCATTCAGGTATCGAACCCGGGCCCGCGAATCAGCCGGCAAAAACCATACCAACTGAGCTACGACTAACCTATCATTGTTGTAGCAAAGTAAGTATTTAAGTTGTGTACTAATAATAGACCCCCCGGTTTCTCAAGAACTAAGAACAATTGGATAAAATCCGTTGAACCTGGCACTAAGGGGCCTCTACACTACAACATATATTAAAATAATCAATATCTGTGATTAACAATGTTGGCCCTCTCCTTGTAAGAGGAATGTTATATTTATAAGCAACAGCAATATCAAATCAATGTCGCTAAGAGGGAAAAAATTGTCATAATATTTGAAAAAATCTTTAATTTTAAAATCATTAAAAGACTTCTGTTGAAAATTCAAAGTAAAGAAAACCCTGTCAATAACAGAATCTGAAAAATTCTTTAATCGAAAATTGATAAAGTCACAAAGCAGGTCCCTAAAATACAAATTAGAAAATTTAAAACTTCCACAAGCTTTTCTAATTTTATTTAAAGTTTTAAGCTTAACAGTGAAAACCGCTTTCTTTACAGCTTTAATACTGAAATTTACGATAAAATCTTTTTCAATACCACAAATCCATTCACTTGGCTTCAAACAATTTAATTTACTAGATAATGCATGTGAACCCCTTGTATATCTTTTAATTATTTTCATACTGTTAAACAAATTTTAAAACTGTCAACATTATCAATACTTTTTAAATTATAACTATTTAATACTGTATTGAGTCCAAGGGTACAAAGTCCTATGCTTAAAAATGAAGTCATTTTCTACTTTCAAACGTTCACTCTGATTGTCAACAAGTGCCAAAATTTCAATTAAAATATTACCAAAAGAATGCAATTTAAAATGTAAAATTTCATAAGATGGATACTGTAAATCATCTTTATTGACATTTGACCTATGACTGTTAATTCTAACATTTAGAGACCGGAAGTTTCACCCACATAATCCTGAGAACAAGTCAAACATGTAATATTATAGTAACATTATTAAATTTGCAAAATATACAATAACCTCGTGGTAGAACAACAGACTCGGCACGACTCACCAATCAAGTTTTACAGCGCTTATCCTTTCACTTAATACATTTCATAATTTCAATAAGGAATTTATACAAATTCCACATTTTTTTTTTTAATTTTTATCATACCTTTTTATAGGCACTTACACCCAAATGCACAACAAAATACACCCAATTCAACATGAAATGATTAGTTTAATACATAACAAAAGAAGCGCAAAGCATTATATATATATATATATATATATATATATTGTATTAGTGTCATCAAAATGTCATATGTCAATATGTATTCAACATTTTTTCAGTCGAACTTAGAACGTCGAAATCCGTCACTTTCTTTTAATTGATATCGTTTTCATCATCACGACTGTCTTGAACCATGCCTGCAATCATGTCATCTGTATTTTCCTTCGGTTCATCTGCGTTCATCCGTTCAGTAATATCTATTTCAGAAAAAGTTTTAGAAACGGGAAGTCTTTGTGTCAGCTTCACCAGCGATTCGTCTTTACCAGCTTCATTTGCATTATATGAAATATGGTTCCTCTTATCATTGATGTGTGTGTAGTCGATTAGTTAAATACTTAAGACAAAACCGTGAAAATGTCAGACATTCTCTGCATCAAATAAAAGGAAACAACAATTAGTTGAGAAATCTGAAACTTTTGTGAATTAAAGAGAAATGTACGAATAGTTAACTACATGTTAGAAGAATTTTAATATATGTAATTTCTGTATTAATAAGAAGTAGATTACAAATAGTAAACTAGTTAACAGACATTCATATATATTTTAAAATAATTTTTTATTAATAATATGATCGAAGGAAATATAGAGTCATTTGTTTAAAATGTATAACTACAGAAAATTACATATTTTAGTTATGGAATCAGAAGCATAGACATACAGATCAACCAAAAGATTCTTATTTAGAATTAATGTAGATTTTATGTAAATAATGAACGAAAATTTGCACTAAATTTCAATAAGTAATATAAAGTCACAGTTGTTTAATTTTAAAGTACTTTAAAAATGAATTTTCTCCTAAAACTGTCAATGATTTTAATAGAAGTCTTTCTAAAATTATAAATATCGCTAATTTTAAATTTCTAAGTTTTTCTAAACTTTTGAATTATAATGTGTCCGGTGTTTAAAAAATTCAGAGCTAAAGCAAAGCGCCCCTGCCAAATGCTAAATTCTGATCATGCAGGCATATACCATATGATTTCTGATTGCGAGTCTTTCTAAAATCACAGCTCTATATTGTACCTTACTCCATTTATATGCTCTTTCCTATTGTATTAGGCAATATTGCGAATACACTCAGTGCTACGTATGGCAACAAAATATCTATTTATCGGGTAAGAAATATAAATTTTTCACATCGGTGTTAAACTTTCGATATCTATCGATGCATCTTTTTTTATTCAATATATCGATAATACTTTGAAATTAATATTTCACATGTGAAAATTAACTTTAAAAACTTTTCCCGAACGTTTCTAAATAAACATATGTAATTGATTAAAAAAAAAAAACTTATTTAGAAAAGTACTATTTGTTGGCTTAGTCGTTTAATATCGCTATGAATTTACTATTATCAGAATTAACATGAATTTTCATTCTAGTCAAAAATCATATATTGTTTTTCTTGTTTATTACCCTTACTTCATTTTATTGTTTTTTAAATGACATTTCTGCTTCCAAAGTGCTAAAGATACTTCAGCGCACTTTGTGTGTCTTTATTTTTTCGTAATTCTTATCAGAATGATGAAATGATGTGTTTTTCAAATGTCTCAATGATTCTGTTTTGTCTGAAGAATATATATTTTTTTATTACTATTGAATAAGTACGTTTACAAAATTATTGTGGCTCCACCAAAATTAATAAAACTGATTTTTAAAAACATTAACAATGTTAAACAATTTTATGCGTTATCATAATAACCTTTTCAGTTTTGAAAATGAAGAAGAGCTTTGCTGTTAGCTTTAGCGAGTTTATACTATTTTAAAATGATTACCTCAATATAAGTTGAAATGATTCCATCGATTTTATAAGCGTTGATGTTAAAAACATGGGTAAAAAGCTTTAAAAGGCTTAAAAAATTACTTAACATGAACAGACATAAATCACTCTTTTTATTAAGATATTAAGTAACAATGGAAATATTCTAATATATCCAGAAACCCATATATTGACATTGTCTGTCCGATATTTGTTGGAGATAGATGTTTTTAAGATGATACTTTGCTGATTTGAAAATAATAGTATTGGAATAAACTGGTGGACAATGTGAGCAATTGATGACATAAAATCTATCACTTCACTATTATTACCTCTTATTATATGTTTGCTGAAACGCCTTGTACTGCCATGAACTTGCATTAGTTTTATTTTCATGTCATAAAATATCCCTTATCATGGTGTTTATTAATCTGCCAATTGCATGCCTCTCCGAGCCATACATCTCTCTATCTCTTCTTTTACTATCGCTATTTACTGTTGTTCCGAATTTTCATGTCATCCAGTAAAACAAACTGACATTTCTTTTAAAAAAGAAGCTACTCTTATTTCTATGCTGTTTAAAAGCAACAAATACTTCAAATTAACATAAACTTCATCTTTTTAGTAATATTTCTTTATATTAATCCATTTGTGCTTGGATTTTTGTTTCCTCAAATTTGTTGGCAAAAACACTTTAATATGTTACAAAATGAACTGGAAAAATACTAAAAAGAATTACGCTGAATTTTTTTTTTTATTTATTTGATAATATTTAAACGTACAAAATATGGCAATATGCAAAATGGTTGTAATAATATAATATGCATAATTATATGTTTTGTCTAAATTTCTATAAAATAAGCTTTTAAATTGTATATTATATACTATAATTAGTATTTTATGAACTACTAAAAAAATATATTGAATTCTTTACAGCGGCTAATAACATTATAAGTATTATTAATAACAAACTAAAAATAATCGTATTGGAGGCTTAAAAACAATTTGTTTCACAATCATCTTGAAAAGAACTTTACATACATAACTGTCCCCTAAATGACTAATACAAATATGTACCAATTCTTTCCTAGTGCTCTATATTTTGCACGTTACAAAAATGCGTAAAAAACAGGCTTGAACATATAATTTCACAATTTAAAAAAATACGTATTTCAAAGAGGTCTACAAGCTAAGATTATGCCTTATTTATTTGGATCCTTGGTACAAAAAACACAAATAATCTTACTTTTTACATTTCGCCATCTTGAAAAAGGGAAAAATCTGTAAACTCCGAAAAAGTCCTTCATTTAAGCAAATAAATGTTCATTTTATGCTGTCATTTTTCGGTAACAGATAAAGGCATTTATAGATAATAATTTCATACAATTTCCATGTCATAAAAAATAATAAAATTAAACAAATTTATTAAAATTCGAAGCTCCCCCAAAATGGGACTACAGACTTAAATGGGTTAATGTGGATTTTTAAAGATATTTCATTATGAGTATAAATTAAAAAAATTGCAATCCCATTTGATATAATCACGCTTTTTTTTTGTTATCCCGGGTTCTGAAAACTGTACTTAGCGCAATTTTAATTAAAAATCTGTGCCACTGTTTTTAATAAGTTTCGATTTATTTAATCATGGAAAATTATCATTAAATGAAATGAAGATTACTATTCCGAAATATTGGTAGATATTTTCAATAAAAAGAAAATTCGCTAAATATAAAACACTGATTCTGAATAGTGTTAAACACTTCTAATTATCTTTTTTAGAAACACTTTTATTTAAGCAGAAAAAATCCTTCATTTGGTGAAATCAAAACTAATTATAAATGTTAAGAAAAACACTGATTACTAATATAAAATTTACGTAGATTTTTTTATAAAAAGATTAGTGTCAGCTTTATTTTTTAACCATTTTTTGTTGCTCTTCTTTAATTATATGCTTCATTACACAGTTAAACTAATTAAAGAAAAAATATTTCGTTGAGAAAAAAATAATATATATTTTTTTCAATTGAAGTCAGAATTAATTATATTTATTATTATTGACAAGAATACGTTTTACAATGCTTCGATATATACATTTAGAGATAAACATACGACATTTTTAAAGCTGCTCCGTTAATGTATATAGTCTAGACTAGACATAAAATAGCAGTTGTAATGTATCTAATTTAATAATTGCTAATAATACTTCCAGGAAACTAAATTTCCTTCACATGTTGATACCCATTTTCTTCATTACTGTTTAATTAAATTCAACGAAACACTAAAATGCACTAAACAATTAAGTTAGTTATAAGAATATATTCTAAACCAAATAGAAGGTATTTCTCTACGTCGTCGTTTGTACGAGTAATTTGTTAGACGCAAGCACCGTATAAGTGTTAACGGGCTTTTTGCACCTTAATTCTTAGAACATACAAATTTATTTTCCGTGCTAGGCATAATTTATTTTTCTTATCTAGTTACTTAGATGATTAGTTTGTATTTCTCGAGACAAAAGAACTGTTATTTACAACTTATTAACTATTCGTTATTTATTCATTAGCCATTCATAAACATCTGCTTTGTTTCGTTTAAAAAAAAAAAGAGGCAAATACTAAGGAATACTTGATAATTGAAGAGTTCTTCATTTTGTTAATGATAAATAATAAGGTAAACGATATTGCAACTGTTTTTTACTTGTAAAATATTTCTTCTGGTCTTTTCTTTTTTCTCTTGAAGATAAGGTGATTTTAATAGAGATAAAGAGAAGTAAAATATAAAGTATGTAAAAATAGAGGGTAGATGATAACATTACACTTAATCATTTTTTTAAATTTCATATAAGATGTTTTGATTGCTTTAATGTAATTTATGATCTGCATTTATTGTTTGCCTGATTGAATTTCGTCTATTGTTTAAATATTTTATACAAGACCAGAAACTTATGTTTATTTAGCAAGTATTAATGTATTTCAATATACAAAAAACATTTAAAATATAATTATAAATATATATAATAAATATATTCGCTATGAAACACATATAACAGCGTATTATTTACATACGGTTTTACTTTATTCCTTAAATATTGACATACAAAAAAACTGCGATGATGTTATGAGTACTTCATATAATTGATGAAGTTAATTTAATTGAAATAAATTAAAATTTGCTAAATTAATATATGTTCCAATCTTGCATAATATGTATGAGGAGGGGGTGAGTTTCAAAACTCGACTTATCCAGAAAATCAAAGGTTGTTCAATTAATATATGTCCCGATCTTGCATAACATGTATGAGGAGGAGGTGAGTTTCAAAACTCGACTTATCCAGAAAATCAAAGGTTGTTAAATTAATATATGTTCCGATCTTGCATAACATGTATGAGGAGGAGGTGAGTTTCAAAACTCGACTTATCCAGAAAATCAAATTTTGGGAAATCACGCAAAACCTCGGACTGCGTCTATTGGTTTTCATTGTAAACCAAGATTTTACAATGCCAGAAGTACTTGATAAAACTAGATTTTTTTTCCGATTGTAGTAGTTTTTTTTATGCAGGTTCGCGAACAGAATAGATTAATAGAAAAACTCTATTTTTATTATTTTTTTTTTTATAAGGCAAGTTTTGAAACTCACGTACTCATATAAACACTCTTAAATGTATATCAATTTGAAGGAAGTAAATATACAGTCAAATTCTGTTACTAGTTACTTAGCTGATTAGTCTGTATTTGTCGAGATAATAGAACTGTTATTTACAAGTTATTAACTATTCATTATTTATTCATTAGCCATTCATAAACACCTGCTTTCATTCGTTAAGAAAAAATGATAATGAATAGTTTATAATTGAAGAGTTCTTCATTAGGTAGATTTCGTATGAAATACTACCTATTGGCGTCGTTCCTATGTTGGAATGTCTGAAAGATTTTTTTGCAGATCTACACCGATCATGACCCCTAGAGTCCAAAACTACCCTCAGTAAAAAACTTTATCTATCTATCTATCTATCTATATATATATATCACTTTCTTCTGGACACGATAACTTCCACAATTATGCACCAATCTCTTCCAAACTGATACATAAAATCAAGGGGCATAAAATCTCGGTCAAGTTCGTTAATGGGCAAAATCGGACCAAGGGGATGGAAATAGGGAGGGGTTTTGTGAAAACCGAAAAAAACCCATAACTTCTTAAATTTTGTACATATCGAATCAGTTTAAAGTTTTTATTACTTCTAAAAATAGGGCCAAAAATTTATGTATCACAGAATTTTGATAAAGTTAAAAATGGGCTCAAGGGGCGCAAAAATAGGGTTTTTGGGAGAAAAAAAATTCATAACTTCGTCAATTCTCAAGATATCAAATCCAATTAATTTTATCATGAATCTCCTTAACATTATCTACAACTTTTATATTCACAAGTTTTTGATAGGACCAATTCGTACCGCAAAAAAAAATTAAAAACGAAAACAAAAAGGGCGTTTGAAGAAGAAAAAAATCCATAGCTCCGTCAATTCAAAAGATATAAAATCCCCATGAATTTATCATATATCTCCTTAATATTATCGACAACATCTATATAGACAAGTTTTGGATAGGACCAATTCTTACAGCAAAAACAAATTAAAAATACATAGCGGTTGAAGAAAAAAATCATCGTAAGGGTGTATTCAAATCCAAACTGCTTATTTTCTGACTCATTTTACAATCCATTTTTACTCTCAAAGGCTTCCAATTGGTACCTTTTCTTACTCAGAAACTATATAATGTACTGTAATGGTCAATTTTTTGATAGAGGCAGAATAAATATTAAAACATGCTGTCAAAGTGGGCCTTTTGAACCGAATTTCCCGAAGAGGATTGTGTTGGGAAAATTATCGTATTAAGGGAGTATTCAAATCCAAACTGCTTATTTTCTGACTCATTTTTAAATTCATTTTTGCTCTCAAACGCATCCAATTGGTAGATTCGCTTATTCAGAAACTATATAATGTACCGTAATGATCGAGTTTTTGACAGAGGCAGAATATATTTCAAAAAATGATGTCAAACTGGGCATTTTGAACGGAATTTCCCGAAGCGATTGTGTTAGAAACAAAAAATATTGTCTTACTGAGAAAATAATTGTTTATATATCAAGTTTTAATTAATTGAACGAAAATTAAAAACACAGGTCGCTTATAAATCTCTTCAAAAATCACGTCAACAAGTTTCATGTTTCTCCTATTAAAAATGAATCTGGAGTTATGCCAGAGAATTTCGAGTTGTGCATGGAAAACTATTTTTTTGAATATCGCCCTAACATGATTGTGATAAAACCAGTTATTATATAAAAATGGAATAAAAACTCGTCAAAAGCGGCCAGATAAAATTGTGGTAAAAGTGGATAAAAAGTGGGTTTACCTCTAATCGTGATTTGGTTTTTGTTTGTGAAATTAGTATAGTTAACTTCGAAATCTACCTCCGCCTGCAGGCCGGGCCGGCAGGGATTTTTTTGTTAATGATAAATGATAAAGTAAACGATATTACAACTGCATTTTACTTGTAAAATATTTCTTCTGTTCTTTTTTTTTTTCCTCTCGAAGATAAGATGATTTTGATGGTGATAATTAGGAGTAAAATATAAAGTATGTAAAAATAGTGCGTAGATGATTCAATTTAAAGTGCTTTGATTGTATATACATATACAGATAAGGATGCTACAATTTGAAACATGCACCGTTAATGTATATAGTCTATACGCAAAATAACAGTTTGAATGTATATAATTTAATAATTGTTAACCCCTTGGGGACGAGCGGCACGTATACGTGCCGCATGAAACGCTCAGAATCCTTGTTTTTCCTCACCAGTAAAATTTTACTGTAAAATTTGCCTTATTTAATCAGCGCATTTTCTCGATTCAAGAAGACACAAATTTCTGTTTTTAAAAAACGGTGACAAAAGATTAAAATTTCCCAAAAGGCTCCCGTCCCGAAGGGGTTAATAAGACTCCCAGGTAACTAAATTTCATTCACTCAATGACTGCGTCCATTGGTTTTCTTTGTAAACCAAGATTATACAGTGCAGAAATACTCGATAAAACTAGATTTTTTTTCAGATTGTAGTGCATTATTTTTATGCAGGTTCCTCAACATAATAGATTAATTGAAAAAACTCTATTGTTTAAATTGAATAAGGCGAGTTTTGAAATCGACATCCTCATATAAACAATCTTAAATATATCAATTTGAAGGGAAGTAAATATAGAGTAGAATTCGTTTAATGCGAGTTGCAAGAGAAATAATAAAGGTACTCATATTAACTGCTACTCACAATACACGTAAAGGAAATGAAAATCTTAAACAACTAACAAATAATTAAGCTAATTGCTAAAATTAGTTGCTTTTATTATCTCAATTCTAAAGTTAACTTAATATCATAAAGTTATCACAGGACATTCAGCGTTACCTTTGTCAGTGTCACTTCCTTTAAATGGTCGTTTTCTGAACACATAATCACAGTAACGATGTGAAAGGTTTTAAAGAATCAGTGGTTCTAAAAGACATGAAAAACGTACAGTAATGCATCTTCTCTTTTCGGATGGCATTGCCAATTTCACTGAAATTTTCAATCTCTTGATTTAACATACAATTTTCATTTTAAAAATGCAATACGACGCTGGTTATGGAGGACTAGAAATAATATTTAGAAAGAAACTGTGACGGTTTTCTTCTATGATCCTTTCTTCCTTTGGCTGAATTAAACAGTTGGACCCAGTTAAGAGGATCACGGTTAATACGCGTACCCGCTTAATACGCGAATTTTTTTCCAGTACTTTGAATATCGAAATTAGACTAATGTAAAAATACCACGTTTAATATCCTAAAGATTACTACACGACCCCGCTTCATACGTAATTGAATTTCCGTCCCATGACGCAAAAAAAATCACTTAAAACGAATTCATGCGTGTGCTGTTGTATATTTCTTTCATGTTGTCTGTGTTTTGTTTACTTTTTGTCATTCTATCAATATGATTTACAAAAATATTAACAAGAATAGTTTTCTTATTATATAGAAAAATTAAGGACTGATTATAAGGGGACTTATTATCAGAAGTACTAAATATGATTTTAATGACTGGGGTGTGCTTGAAAGATTTAACGGTTTCGGTTTGTTTTTAAAAAAATAGGCTATAAGGAAAATTATTTTTCTTTGTATTTTATTCTTTTAATTTTTGCTTGAAACCCATTAATCTACAATAAAGCCACATTTAATTCCATATTTATTTTCTGTTATCACTGCAATCGGTCCTGTTAATAAATTAAACTTGAATACAGTTAAATTCCCCACAAAAAAAATCTGCAGAAAATCTGTAGGTAATTGGCCCAACAATCTGTAGGTAATTGGCCCATTTCTGCAGATATTTCTAAGAATATCTGCAGATATTTTGAAGGTAAAGCTAAACCTGCAAAATTTCTTCAGATTTCTCTAGAATTTCTGGAGAAACTAGAGATTTCTTCAGATAATCTTAAGATTATTTTTAGTGGGGTTGTAATCTAAATATGCGCAAAAAACGCAATTCTCGACAGTAAAAATATAAATAACAGCTTTAGAGTTAATTTAGACAATTATATTTGTAAATAAAATAAGTTCCAGCAAAATTAATCAAATCACGTTTAATACGTGATCCTGCTTAATAAGCGACTTATGGTGTTATTACACGAGGGGTCAAAGACGCTTGAGATTCCAGGCATCTAGCGACAACAGCCGCCTCACGGCCCGTCTTTTCCAAGCATTTCATTGGCTGTTCCGGAAAAGGCTTTTCTATTATCAGATTTCCAAGCATTGTTACTGGCGACTCGCCTCGTTTCGGGCGTCAAAGATGCTCCGACAGAAAAAAGACGCTCACTCTCCAAGCGACTCCCCTGCAGCCATAGGAATAACATGGAGACGCCTGGGATCTGAAGCGTATTTGACCCCTCGTGTAATAACACCATTATGTCGAGACCCTCGAAATGCGTCTTAACCGGGTTTTGATGTATTGCAAAGGATCGGTATTTTAAACGACCTTATATCCCCTTTCCTGCTTTTATTTTTTCAAGACCTCCAGAAATCCCTTTGCATTTTCTTAGGTGGAAGGGGGGGGGGGTTCCTGCAAGGATGATATTCTATGTGGTAAAACTGAAAAGTTACCACATTTTGACAGACAGATGATTGTAGAAATATTATTGTTTTTAGATAATAGAAAATTACACCGAAATAAAAAGACATTTTGCTCGCATTAGCCATTATCTGGATATCGTAGCTCGTAATACGTATGAAAATTTGAATATAGTTTAAATGATAAATAATTATTAAAGTTCAAATTACTCGTTTTAACGATTTCGACTGTCGATCCTAAATTACATTTATAAGTTGGAAAAAAATTGGAAAAAAAATTCTTATTTGGAGGGCCAAATCAATACTTAACTACCAACTTTATTTCTCAGGAAATTACTTTTTCTGTTACGAGACGCATTTTAATTTATATGACATTGAATTCCTGTCCTTTCTCGTCTGATAAAGATTTTCCAGTCAGTTTCTCCCAGACTTTTACTAAAATGTTTAAGGATTATCATAGCTTCTGGTGATAAGCCTTTTTATATATATACCGCATTTTCTGTGCGACCGCGACAGCTGTAAAGACATTGGTAAAGAGAACAGAAAAAATATTATCGGAAACGATTGCTTGCGTGTCTAATTTGTGCTAAATGGAACAGAATGCATTCATCATTTCTTGTCTTGTGAGGCTGTACAGGAGATCCACTTTATCTATTTTCTGGCCCTTGCCTTTCACTTTAATTTTTTTCATATAATTACGAGAAAAATATTTTGTAACAGACACCCTTGACAAAAATAATTGACCTAAATAGGATTTTCTTTTCATTAAATGCAAGTTTTATTTAATGCAAAATATTTTAATTTACCAGGAATTGCAAATCATTGGTCGGTTAGAAAATTTCAGTAAATAGAATTTCCTTCTAAAAACACTGGTGAGTGAGCATTAATATTGCAAAACACGTTAAAATATTAATAATATTACACTAATAATTATCTTTAAATAGATTTTTCAAAGGCTTTACAACGAAAGAAGTTACATAAGTCTTTCATACATATTTATTTGATATAACTAATGCTATGATAGTATGTATAATAATTTTATTTTCTCTATCCTTTTTAATCTTGTTTCATTGTGAACTTAATTGGTGTTCAATGGTTTATTTCTCGGTTTTCTATGCATTGTAGTCCCAAATTCATATTCTTTAGCTTTTTTATGGCTAATATGAAGATAAACCACGCACTTTATTTGTGGAACTTTAGACATTTGGGAACTGAAGATTCTATCTAAGTACTACAAATATCCATTTTTATTTTCCTGTTCATTTTATTTATTTTATTTTTTTATGTTTGTTAGTAATTCGTAATGTTTTTTAATGGTCATATTTATATATATTTATTATATATAATTTATTATATATGTTTTAGCATATTGCTCTATATAATATTATCAGTGTAATAAAATTATTTAAATTCTGCGTATAGATTAATTGGGATTGGTAGCAGAATATATTGTATGTGTCGGCGATAGCTCTAAAATGGACTGTAGAAATTAGTTAAAAATACTAAATGAAGTGTGTTGTGTACTAGAGGGATTGTCCACATTTACAACACATAACAAAAACATTTATTATTTACAAAAAATATTCAAAAGGGACTGGCAGTGGTTGGTACACTGCCCTTATGTCTTAAGAACACATCTTACTCAACTTCATTTACACATCTGGCGGGGAATTTTCGCCCGAGCTCCTTTCAGTCCAGAGCGCTTGCAGCGCCCTCTCACTATCAATTATGATGCACGGAGTAAACACTCCCCCGGGGATTGAAATGCAAGTTTCAATATACATTAACATATAAATTTTCAAACATTATCATACAAGAAAAAATTATAAGATATAACAACTTACATACACAATAATAATACAAGAATAAATTCACTATAACACTAGATTAAATACCGAAATAATATATTTTAGAGTTTTCTTAAGGAAAGAAAGTAAATTTGTTACTCAACTGGTAATATACAAACATCTCTGACGTTTCTTTTAAAAATTCGCCCATCTGGCAAGCGTAAATTCACCGTTCGATTTATATTATCCCTTCCCTTAAAAACTTCAACTATTCAACCAACCAACCATTTGGTGGAAGGTAAATTTTCCTGCTTTATTAGTACCAAAGTTCCTTTCTGTACATCATCTTTTTTAAATTTCCATTTCCCCCTCTGTTGGAGATTATTCAAATAGTCGGTTTCCAAATTTTCCAAATTTGTTGGCTAAATTTGGTGATTCTCTGCCATTTGGCTAATCGATTTTCATGAATCTCGTCTAGTTGAGGTTCGGGGATCGAAGTGATTGGTCTACCGATAAGAAAATGTGATGGTGTCAAAGTTTCAAAATTTTCAAAATCTGGGGATAGTGGGGTAAGAGGGCGAGAGTTCAAAACTCCCTCAATTTCCGCTAGTATTGTTAGAAATTCTTCTAACATTAATTTTTGATCACCTATTACCCTTTTCAAATGAAACTTGAACGATTTTACTGCTGACTCCCAGATGCCACCAAAATTCGGAGATTTGGGAGCAATAAATTCCCATTTGATACCTTCCTGAGTTAAAAAGTTACACAACTCCTCATCTCGGAAACTAACCAGTTTATGCAATTTTTTCAACTCGATGTCAGCTCCGATGAACGTTTTTGCATTATCAGATAGGATTTTTGCACATTTCCCTCTTCTGCCAAAGAAACGTTTTAGACTAGATATAAAAGCTTTAGTTGTGAGATCTGAAACAAAGTCCAGGTGTATTGCTTTGGTGCATAAACATATATACACTACTACATAAACCTTATTCAATACGCCCTTCCTTTGATTTTTAAATTGAATAGAAAAGGGTCCACAGTAATCCAGACCTGTCACCGAAAGTACAAAATTTGGTGTCACACGTTCCCTTGGCAGATCGGCCATCAACTGGGAGCTGACAACAGGCTTATTTTTGAAACATGTTACACATTTGTGTACACTTTTCCGGCAATTATTCCTGCCATTAAGTGGCCAAAACTTCTGTCTAACATGTAAAAGCAAGCCTTGTGGGCCTAAATGAAAATACTTTGTAGCCGTCTGCTATTTCTCTCTCTCGCACGCGAGGAGCAATTATAATTTTCAGCCAATAGCAATGAGGCGCATTTCCTTTCCTCCCCCCGCATTTTCTGCGGAGAGCTTTTGAAGTCACGTGACGCAGTAACATTCGAACTCTGCAGAGAGTGGCAGATATTCTGTCAGTGACGATGGCGAATATTTGACTATGTGTTGTTATGTTAATAAAGTTTATTTTTCTACAAAACCTTCTGATTATTGAGTCACCGAGATATTTTTATCATCTCCCTTCAATGCATTCTCTAAAATGGTGACCGCGGATTTTTGAACCTTCAACTATTTCAAAGAACGTCGAACTATTCAACTGTTTCATGGAACGTTTTGTTTAACTAGCAAAATGGCAACTGCTGAAACATCTGCCGTAGTCATTCCACCCTATATCCCTGTGGACCCTACATTATGGTTTCATATGCTGGAAAGCACGTTCGAATTAGCTACGCCTAAAGCTATTATTGAGTCGAAAACAAAATATAATTATGTTGTAGCGCATCTACCGCCTGCTACTGCTACTATGGTTCGAGATATAATTATGAGTCCTGATCCTACTGATTCTTATCAGATTTTGAAGGCAAAAGTTATCGAACGTTGCGGAGAAAGTCGTACTTTAGAAATACGGAAACTGCTAGCTGGAGAAAGCCTGGGTGACAGAAAACCAACTGAATTACTTCGATTAATGAAAAGACGGGCTGAAAGCCATAATATCAGTAACGATCTTCTTCTAGAACTGTTTACTCAACAAATGCCAACCACTGTACAAACAATTCTAGCTTCCATTGAAAAAATTACTCCAGATAAAGCGGCGGATATTGCTGATAGAATAATTGAATTAACGCCTTCCAACATTAGTTCTGTTTCGATTCGAACACCAACAACTGAATCTCAGACACCACCAGCCATTGATATGCTCGTAAAAGAAATCCAAGCATTACGCCAAGAGGTCGCTCATCTTCGTCGTTCAAGAAGTGTATCTAGAAGTGATAACCATCAGCGAAATCGTTCTCAGTCCCGCCATAGGGATGCAACATTGTGTTGGTATCACCAAAAATATCAAGAAAAAGCAAAAAAGTGCCTAGCGCCTTGTTCTTATTCGGAAAACCAGAAGCGGGAAGAGTAGCGGCGACGGACTTCTCCCCAGCACCTTCTCGTCGCCTTTTCGTTAGAGACAGAAATACAGGTATGTGTTTTCTAGTCGATTCTGGATCTGATGTCTCACTTGTGGCCGCGAATAAAAATGACAAAACTAAGCCTGTTCTTCAAACCTTTCGTGCTGCTAATGGCACAAAAATTAATGTGTATGGTCGTAAATGTATTAATATCAACTTAGGCCTACGCCGAAATTTTACATATTCTTTTTATATTTGTGATGTTTCATGTGCTATTTTAGGAGCTGATTTTTTGCATAATTTTAATTTAAAACTTGATTTACGGAATCGTCGTCTTATTGATTCCACTACTAATTTAAAAGCTCCTGCTATATTAAGTACTTGTAATATATTTTCTGTGAAACCCAATGTTGTAAATGATATATATGGTAAATTATTATTTAAATTTCCTGAAATCACGAAATTACCGGATCCTAACCAACCAGTTAAGCATAATACTGTGCATTATATAAACACTAAGGGGCCTCCACTCGCTGCTAAGCCTAGACGGCTAGCTCCAGATCGGTTAAAAATTGCCAAAGCTGAATTTCAGCACATGCTACAACTCGGTCATATGAGACCTTCTAAAAGTAATTACTCTTCGCCTTTGCACCTGGTGCCGAAGAAAGGATCTGTCGATTGGAGACCTGTTGGTGATTATCGTGCTCTAAATGCACAAACTGTTAAAGAAAAATATCCTATCCCTTGTATCGCAGATTTCACTGCTGAATTACATGGTAAACAAATCTTCAGTCACATTGATCTTGTAAAAGCCTACCATCAAATTCCCATAAATCCTGATGATGTACATAAAACTGCGATTTGCACTCCATTCGGACTTTTCGAAAGCACTCGTATGCAATTCGGCCCTTGTAACGCTTCCTCAACTTTTCAACGATTTATTGATGACGTAATTCGTGACTTAGGATTTGTTTACGCATTTCTTGATGATTTTCTAATTCATCAAATAATGAAACTGAACATTTAGAACACCTTGAGTTGTTGTTTTCTAGACTTAAAGAGTATGGTCTGTGTATTAATGTTGATAAATGTAAATTTGGCCAATCCACTATCGATTTTTTAGGATTCAAACTTTCAGCTGAAGGAATTGAACCCTTACCTGATCGTGTAAAATGCATCCTAGATTTCCCCCAGCCCTCTACCTTAACTCAACTAAGACGCTACTTAGGTCTTTTCAATTTTTATCGACGGTGCATTCCCAAAGCTGCCGATATTTTAGCTCCACTCGTTAAATTCTTAGGACACAAAAATACGAAAAAACATCCCCGTTCCAATGCTAACAAAACTGAGCAATTGCAATGGAACGATGAAGCCATTCTTTCCTTCACTGCTTCAAAAGAAGCTATAGCTCGAGCTACATTATTACGACATCCAATTCCTGGCGCCCAGCTAAGCTTATGGGTCGATGCCAGCAATGTCGCAATTGGTGGATCTTTAATGCAACTCTCCGCAAACCAATGGGAACCAATAGCATTTTATTCCTGTAAATTAAATAAATCTCAAAGAAATTGGTCTACTTATGATCGTGAATTATTTGCTATTTATTGTTCTATAAAAAAATTCAGACACATGCTAGAAGTTCGGAATTTCATTATTTATACAGACCAAAAACCTCTTACATTCGCATTTCAACAAAACCCTGATAAATGTAGCCCACGTCAATTGAGACATTTAGACTATATTTCACAGTTTTCTACTGATATTAGATATACTAAAGGCTCTGACAGCATTGTGGCCGATGCATTATCTCGAATTGAGATAGATTCAATTTCTCCTAATGTGTTAGATTTTAAAGAGTTTGCCACTGCTCAGACAAATGATGAAGAGCTAAAACAACTTCTCGAATTTGACACCACTTCATTAAAATTAGAAAAACATTATTTTCCACTCGAAGATGTACATTTATATTGCGATATGTCACAAAAACATCCTCGACCATTTGTTCCTAAAAGTATGCGACAATCAGTTTTTTCAACTTTGCATTATTTCTCGCATCCTGGTATCTCAGCTTCATTAGATTTAATTTCCAAACGATTTGTATGGCCTGGCATGCGTAAGGACATAAAATCTATGGTTCGCAGCTGTACGAAATGTCAAAAAGCTAAAATCTTTCAACACACCAAATCACCAATTGGTACATTCTCTGAACCTGATGCTCGTTTTGCTCATATTCATATTGATTTTATCGGACCTTTACCATCATCTGATGGCAATCAGTATTGCATGACCATCATTGATAGGTTCACGAGATGGCCCGAAGTTATACCCACATCTGATATGACTGCAGAAACAACTGCTCGTACATTGATACACAGTTGGATTTCCAGATTTGGAACCCCTGTTACCATCACTACTGATCAGGGTAGAAATTTTGAGTCCACTCTTTTCAAAGAGCTTACAGATAGACTAGGATGTAAACGCATCAGAACTACAGCATACCATCCACAGTCTAACGGTTTTATTGAAAGGTTCCATCGCCATCTTAAGAGTTCTCTTAAAGCTCACAATCAAATTCAATGGACTGAAATCCTCCCCATTGTCTTACTTGGTTTACGCACTGCTCTTAAAAATGATATCCAAGCGACCTGTGCTCAACTTGTTTATGGCACAAATATCAGACTACCCTCTGATCTCATTAACACTGAAACTATAAATCAACCACCTACTCTTACATACGTGACTGAGTTAACTGAAAAAATGAGAAAGTTAAATCCCATTGCCACTGCAATGCACGGCAATCCTAAAATTTATGTCAATCCCTCATTAAAAACCTGTTCACACGTGTTTCTTAGATCAGATAAAGTCAATCCTCCCTTATCACCCCCTTATACAGGACCTCATCGAGTGATTGACAGGTCTGAGAAAACGTTTGACTTGGAATTAAACGGGAAGCGCTGTACTGTATCTATTGATCGCATTAAACCTGCGTATCAATTAGCAGATTCTGTTTCACCTTCCCAACCTCAAAAACAAAATGAGCCCATAAATTTTCCAACTACTCCTGTTGAACACCCTACCACCAAATCTGGTCGTAAAGTTCGTTTTCCGAAACATCTCGTTACGGATTATATTGTTTAAAACATTTGATGTTTATAGTGTGCATATTATTTCCTTCTCAAAAGTATTGTTTTTCATGTAATGCATAATATATTTTCTATTTTTTTTGTATCATATGTACTTTAATTTTACTCAAGACCTTTCTTATGTATCTTATTAATTGCTACCTTTTTGTATTCGCGACTTCGTCACTGGGGGCATACTCTGTAGCCGTCTGCTATTTCTCTCTCTCGCACGCGAGGAGCAATTATAATTTTCAGCCAATAGCAATGAGGCGCATTTCCTTTCCTCCCCCCGCGTTTTCTGCGGAGAGCTTTTGAAGTCACGTGACGCAGTAACATTCGAACTCTGCAGAGAGCGGCAGATATTCTGTCAGTGACGATGGCGAATATTTGACTATGTGTTGTTATGTTAATAAAGTTTATTTTTCTACAAAACCTTCTGATTATTGAGTCACCGAGATATTTTTATCATCTCCCTTCAATGCATTCTCTAAAACTTCAAATGGAAATAATTTAGGATAATTTCCGTTAACTTATGATTGGCAGGCAACACAATTGGAAATTTAGAGTTAAGCGGTAAATCGGCATGCGATAAACGGCCGCCAACTCTAATTAACCCTTCATCTCCTAGGAATACATTTAAAGAAGATAATCTACTTTTGTGTGGAACGGGCTTACCTTTTTCGAGACATTTTATTTCTTCTCGAAACTCACCCTTTTGTGCTGACCGAATTAAAAATACTTCGGCTTGCCTCACCTCCTCAAGGCTTAAAGCTCCACTTCTTCTTTTCTGGGGATTACGACAATTAAAAATAAATCTAAAAGTAAAACTAATTATGCGTATTAATTTCACAAAATTATTAGTAGTCGAAAAAATATGTTCAATCATGGAAATGTCATTGGAAATAGACAAGGTGGTAAAGTCATGAGTAATGTTTGCGGAGTCTCTTTTTAGTTCTTTTAAATAGATCTCCTGATCTGGAACTACTAATAATTGTTCGTTGTTACGTATATCTAACGAGTCCTTCAGAAACTCTGGACCAGTCCACCATTTGTGATTCTGAATAAGACTTTCAGATTTTTCACCTCTTGTCAGCAGGTCTGCAGGATTCTCGGACCCTGCACAGTGAAACCACCTGGATGGGTCTGTCAGCGATTGGATCTCTTTTACACGGTTAGACACGAATGATTTCAACCTATTTGCAGATCCCTTGATCCAATAAAGAGCAATCTGCGAGTCTGTCCATAGAAACATAGAAGATGGTCCCTTGCGATCTAGCACCTTCTTCACCTCACAAGTTAAACGCGCTGCTAGTAACGCACCTAAAAGTTCTAGCCGGTGTAATGACACCTTTTTCAAGGGTGTCACTCTGCTTTTTGATGTAAGCAAATTAATGGAAGATTGGATCTTGGAATATGTTTGTAGATATATGACAGCACCGTATACTGGGACTGGGATCGGCAAAGGTGTGCAGTATTAATTTATATTCAGAATCTTCAGGGATTTGTAACACATTTCTAGGAATCTTTAGTTGTGCTAATTGGGGTAACTCGGAACACCACTGTTCCCACAGCTTTGAAATATCGAGGGGTAATTCTTCATCCCATGATAGATTTCTACTCCATAGTTCTTGAAACAACCGTTTAATTCTTATAGTAAATGGCGATATGAGATCCAAGGGGTCAAAAATTCTGCCTGCTACTTGCAGAACGAACCTCTTCGTATTTTTTGCCTTGCACAAAAATTCAAATAAATTATCGATTTCCATTATCAACATGTCCTGTTTAGGTTGCCACAACAGTCCTAATACTTTATGTGTTTTATTTTCCTCAAAGGCCTCAGGTAAAGTACTAAACCCGTTCTTCTCCCACGATTCCATTACTAATTCGCTGTTCGATATCCATTTTCGGAACGTCATATTAGCTTCCTTCATAATTCTGTGTGATTGTTGTGAAATGTTCAATGCATCTTGTACAGTGTCAGTACCAGCTATCAGATCATCCACGTAAATACAACTATTGAGGATTTCGGTTGCTACCGGATATTCCTTTTTAAATTTACTAGGGAATTTTAATTTGATGGTGGCTGATAATAAAAATGGGCTTGAGTTCAAACCAAATGTTAGGCGCAAGAATCTGTACATAATAACTTTAAACTCATTACCGTTGACAGGATTGTCATCTATAAACAGAAATGTTAAAACGTCCCTGTCTTTTTTGTTGATCGAAATTTGTAAAAATGCCTTCTCTATGTCGGCCAAAACAGCAATTTTATTTAATCTAAAAAAAATCAATAAATGGAAAATGTTCGGATGTAGGTTACTGCCCTCGTCCAAACAGTCATTTAGTGATAACTGTCCTGCTTCATGGGAACTCGCATAAAAAACAATGCGACATTTCGTGTACACACTGTCTTCTTTGAATACCGTATGGTGGGGTAAATAAAAAATCGGGTTGTTAGAATTTTCTTCTGACTTAGGAACAGTTTCAATAATTTTCATTTCTAAGTATTCATCTAAAATTTTACGATAATTTTCATATAAACTTGTGTCGCGTTTCTTTCTTTTTACAAGAGTAGCGAGCCGTGTTTCAGCTATCTTGTAATTATTGTCTAATTGTTCCCAATTCCGTTTCCATGGGAGACAGATTTCATATCTGTTATTTGTAAACCGCACTTTTTCCCGAAACCCCTGTAGAATATCTTCATTTTTTACATTACCTGGATCATCCCTAATTCCTAATGTCTCTAAATCCCAAAAGGCCTTCAAATTTAACTCATCTTGATTTTCTAATAAATGGCAATTATATTTAGTTTCATTTTTATCATGTATAACTCCACCTACAATCCATCCTAAATGAGAGTTTTGTAAAATTATAGAAGTGTCAGGAATTTTTATTTGACCAGCTAATAACAATTCTTAATATACATCTGCCCCCAGTAACACCTGAATTTGCTGAGGTTCAAAACATCTTGGGTTAGCATACACTAAATTCTGTGGTAGGTGCAGATTTGAAATCTCTGCGGTACACGTAGGGGTTAAATCTGTTATCTTAGGAACTAAAAACATGTTAGAGAATTTTTTAAATGTTCTATCTTTGTTTGAAATTTCGACATGTATTCTGTTTTTAATTTTACAGATTGCATCATTAAATCCGAAAATCACTGACCTTACTTTATGTTTCTCTAGTCCCAGAATGTCTGCTGCGGAAAAAGTAATTAGAGATATGTTACTGGCTGTATCTAGAATTGCAACAAAAAGAAAAAAAGAATTATTATTTCCTTTTAAATAAACTACAGCTGTCGAAATTAACGCGTTATAGTTGGCGCCAGAGTTAGAATTCTGATCATAATTATTTTGACAGCTCAAGGTCTTCGCATTTGAAATAATTTCCACTGAATTAGTATTTACTTTTTCTTCATTTTTGATCTGAGGCTGATTCATAATAAAATTACTTTCTTTATTTTCATAAGACTTCGAAAAAGTAGCTCCATGAAATGTGGTATGGTGATTAGAAAAACATGTTTTGCACCTATTATTTCTTGAACCGATAAATCTAAATATTTTTGACATCGAAAAATGAAATGTGGTTGTTTACAAAATGCGCAGTTAAGTTCGTCATTCTGTAAAACAAAACTTTTTTGCTTAGGGGTCATTTCAAACCTAGGTTTCGTAACGATGTTGGTTTTTTGTACATTTTCTAAAGCTTGAGCTCTTATTAATAAAAAATCAATAAAAACATTCCATTCAGGCAATTCATTACAGTTAAGAGACATTTCAAAAGCTTTTCTTGACTCATCATCAATTCTTTGTAAAACAAAATACATGAGAATGGATTCCGATAAATTGTTATGTTCCAGTCCTAACTGTTTCATGGTTCTTAACCCATAAACCGCCAAAACTATTACGATAGAAAATTTCAAATTTCTTGTTGAAAGTAGTTTCCCACCACAAATTCAGTACGGTAAATTTCGCTTTACTAAAATAGCAAAATTCTTGCCAATAAATAAGACATTTTTATAAATTCTAAAATAGTGGTGCGAATGTAATTAATTCATTGGATGAGCAATTATTTTGACTGTTGCGTGAACGCAACGTCAGCGGTTAATGGGTTAAGTGGCTCAATAAATTATCTACCAGATTGCGTATTTGTTTCGCGTTTTCAATTTTTAGTTTGTTATTACTCAGTAACTCTGAAATGTGACTATTCACCATAATCTTTTGTTTTCAAATCGTTTTTTTAAAGCTTCGAATAAAGAAGTATAAGAATCATCAATATTTTGTAATTGTTTCACAGTGCCAGTTAAGGTTGATTGTAAATAATACAGCTTTTGCGCATCATTTAGCTCAACGTTATTATCAATTAAAGTGGTGAATTGTAACTTAAAATTCAACCACTCTGTGTAATGACCCGAAAATTGGGGTAGATTAATTGACGGCAATTTGATTTTTGCCTCATTAGAACTGCTTCTATCATTAATAATATTATGACTTTCAACATTAGAGATACTAGGCTTTATTAAATCAAGAAGACTTACTTCGATAGCTTCTAACTGTTCTTCGATTTCGGTCAAGGAATTTTCGAAATCCCCTAAATCCTCATCAGATATTATAGAGTAGGCTTCGTTTCTCAATTCATCAGTCTTCTTTTTAAACATTTGAAGAGAATTTAATTTCAGATCCAGATCTTTAGGGCCGGGTTTCGTTTTCAATGCATTTGATATTCTCGTAACTTGACCGCGTATATTTCCTCGTTTTCGATTCAGGACCACGGTTCCTGAAATCGCTGCAGTATCAACAGACATTATATTTATAAATTCTATAACAAGGAAATTCGAGTAATCCAAGGGCGTTGATTCTATAACAGTGTTCTAAATGAGCGCTGCTGCTCGAAGGGCCAAAAACTTTGTCGGCGATAGCTCTAAAATGGACTGTAGAAATTAGTTAAAAATACTAAATGAAGTGTGTTGTGTACTAGAGAGATTGTGCATATTTACAACACATAACAAAAACATTTATTATTTTCAAAAAATATTCAAAAGGGACTGGCAGTGGTTGGTACATTGCGCTTACGTCTTAAGAACACATCTTACTCAACTTCATCTACTCATCTGGCGGGGAATTTTCGCCCGCGCTCCTTTCAGTTCAGAGCGCTTGCAGCGCCCTCTCACTATCAATTATGATGCACGGAGGAAACAGTATGCATTATATGCTATTTTATATTCTAATAACTTGATATTACATCTGTTATAGTTAAATTTCATTAGAGACATGTGTATTTATGTTTTTATGATACATAGTATCTCAAGAATAATAATTGTGGTTAATCTAATAACATTTATATTTATTTAATATTTTTGTGAATAATGATATATATTATGGTAATATTTATTTATTAGGATATGTTGGGTAAAGCAGATGGTAAAATTTGAATGCATTAGCTTCATTAAGGTTACTATGCTGCCTTTATTTAAATACATGGAAAAATTAATTACTAGGGATATAATATCAATTCCATTACAACTAAATATAATTATATAATTGGACAGTAAAATGAATAATAAAAATGATAAAATTGGCTAAAGACTGTTAAAAACAGAATGGAAATGAAAGGGAAAGGAATGGAATGGAGGTTGGAGAAGCAGAAAATCATTGATTTATTTATTCAATTAATGAGTTTTTTGATTGTCTTTTATCTCTTTTCTATTCTTTTTTAAATAATTGAAATTGTAAAAGAAAAACGAAGCTTATGTATTTAGATCAAAATATTTTTAAATTTAGATAATAAATGGCAGCACCAAAAATTAATTTATAAAATGTTTATGGCTTTTATCAGAGTAATATTCTTTCAGCACTAGATGGCACTATTGCCAATTAATAGCGATAATGTAAATTAATAGATTTGGGGAGTTTTTAGTTTAGTTAAGTAAATTTAAAAGTGTTAATAGGTATTTTAAATACTAATATTGTAATGATTTTCCATTTATGTTAATTAATTGCATTTATCAAGGTATTTCAAAAAGTAATAACTGCAACCATTAGGTCTAATATCTGTTTTATCTTAACTGCAAAAATAACCTTAAAGTTATAGCGGTAATGTACAACATGTGCAGGTGTGTATTTGGATTAAATAAAAAATGGGGTTGCATAGGGTAAGCTGAGTAATATTACTATATTTCATTTATACAAGATAATGTAAATTATTTAATAGGTTATATTGTTTTTTTCTATTTCATGGCATTTAATATTATTCTGTTTTCATTTTACTTCTATTCTTTTGTTTGCGTGGTCGTTTGTGTACAGGGGAAAAATCAGCTTTTAGCTTTTTTTCTCTACAGAAAACGACTGCTTTGCTCATATATTTGAATTATGTACTCTTTATAAAGTAATTCAATATACAAGCTTTTAAATTATTTTTATCGGTATCCATATTTTTCTTTTTTTTCTTCCACTTTAATACTCGTAATATAGTACAAGGGACTATACTTTATACATAACATCTGGTATATATATATATTATTTTCTGTTATTCAATTTCTGCTGTTTTTTACTATGTTTATGGAATCAATGTTAAGTGTGTTGGGGGAACTGTATTTTTTAATGTCCTTTTATTCATAATTTCACAGTTTTTGTTGGTGGTCGGTAATGTTTATTTAATGGTTATATATATATATATATATATATATATATATATATATATATATATATATATATATATATATATATATATATATTAGTGCATTTTCAAGCGTAACACTTAGATGGATGCTGCTATTTTAATAGTTTTTTTTTGTTGTTGTTGTTTTGTTGTTGGAAACCGCTCACTGGTAGTTGCGTTTTATTTTCATAACGGTCAAAATATGTTAAATTTACTGTCTATCGTACAGCTTATATGCATTACCTTTCTTAAATATTTATTTATTTTCACAGCATTTGAACTTGATATAAAGTCATACAGTACTACTTTATGTTTTTAAAATGGTCATCGTATAATAAATATAGTTTTTTTACAAGGACATGTCTGTGAATAACACTGACGTCATATCAACCTTGAAAAGGATTTAGGCACACAATTATGCTTTTATCTAAAATTTACTAACCTCTCAAAATACTATAATTTATATTATTGCACCATCGAATGGGGAAAAGTACTTTCAAATGAAATTTGTTTTTCAAGATTGATATTTTTAATATAAGGGAGACCAGGGAGGATTGACCATAGGGGAGGCTTAACCCACCCATCAGTTTTCATATTTAAAAGAATTTCAGAGTTTTATCAATAGGTGTCAACCACAGCTACAAGAATGCTCAAACAGCAGTCTTTGTATCATAGATATTGAAATAGAGATTGTAATATCATAGATATTGAAATAGGTGTGGAAAAAACAGTTATGAAGCGTTTTCGATCTAAAAAATGCATTTTTAGGAATATTTTGTAACCTTTTTTTAGAAAAAAATATATCATGGAAATTTTAGTAAGTAGGTTTTAAGTAATGCAGAAATATCGAGATTTCATTCCAGGCATAAAAATTGCACAGAAAGTTAAGCTTAACATAACAATGTACTATTCTTTAGAAAAAGACTATGTGGGGAGGCTTGACCAGTCAATGTGATGGAGGGTTGTCCAGATGCTTAGGACTCACTTAATTAAGTGGTTTTAGAAATCTGTTTATTATATACCTTGCGTAATGAAAGGATACTTGTTATACATAAAAACATAATGTGCATTTGTTCTGTAAAAATAAAGTAAAATGGAGTGATGGAAAAGAAAATGTTTAAAACTGATTAAAGAAAGATGTGAAAAATTGCTATAGTATCCGTTGCCAGATATTTTTTTTATGAAATATAAATGGGAAAGTTGATAGGAACATTTTCCATTTAAATATTACTGGCGATGGGTAAATAGAAACAGTGGAAAAGACTAACACGGACTAGAAAGTATGAAAGCAGCAGACTTAACCCTTACAGGAGCAGTGGTATGTTTATGAAAACCTTAATTTTAATTCCCAAATGCAACGATGGCACCAGAATGGAAAATCTTTTCCATTTAATATATACGTGAAGTATAGCCTTTTTCTTATTTGCAAATAAATGTGTTCGTAAATTCTTGTGCCAGTCATTTATTTCAACATTTTAGTACTGAAAGTACTAATTAACACCTGAAAGGGTTAAAAGATCTTAATGATAAGTTAAGTGCTGATGAGTCTGAAAAAGAACATAGCATTGATCGAAAATCTTTAGGAAGGTATGTAGAGAAATTTCACCAGGAGGAATACAGTGAGATGAATCCAAACTATGTGCAACTAGAGTTGTCAGGTCGAGTGTCAGAAAAAGGAGGACAAGGAGGCAAAAAAAAATCGGGAGAGTGGCTCCTAAATCCGGATATAATAATACATGAAACCCTATGTAAACGGAACCTGTCTCTAACGGAATACTGTCTTAAATGTTAAAATTTCATTTTCCCTGCTGCACAATTATACCTGCTCAGACAAAGTCCTGTTTAAAACAAAAATTTTATCCTCTGAATTGCGATGGCTTCTAAACAAGCTTGCTTAAACATCATATTTCAAAAATATTTTTTTAATAATTAAAGTATGTAGCATAAAGTTATTTTGTTTTATTTAGACTGATTTTATTTCTTTTCACAAATATTTCAATATAAAACAAAGTGGGTCAAGCTTCCCATATAGTGGGTTAACCCTACCATATGTGGGGAGCCTTGACCCATTATTTTCTCATGATTAAAATCAATCCTTTTTCAAATTTCTTATATATTACAATTATGTGGCAATTTTATTTTGATAACTGATTGTATAACCAACAAAATTATATATAAAACTTTATTCTACGATCAATATTTAAAAAATAAAAAGTCATTTTGTAAAAAGTGGGTCAACCCTCACTAGTCTTCCCTACCGTGTATCTTGTGCAACTCGATTACGGTAGATTTACCATTTTAAACTTGTAGAATAAACAGTTGAGAGTTCATTTCGGGCAAATATTCCATAACAAAATTAACATTTCATAAATAAATCATAAATAAAATTATATAAATAAAAATTAATTTTTACAGATATGTAAATGAACTACGTGCTTAAACACTGAAATAATCAGAATAGGAAAAGTTGCTGTAAGTAGCGAAATCTTTGCGATTCCTTCAGATATTAACCCCTGGTATGCCGCTAATACAAAGGTATTGCTTTTAATAAATTTCAAAACTTTATTTATATATATATTTATATTTTTTTTATATAAAAGTACTTTTTGGTATTGTTAGTGGGCAATTTAAAAAAGTATATATTAACTTTAAAAAATCTATTAGAGTTTTCAATTTAAAAAAAATATATTTGTTTACCTATGCGCTGTACACCGGCAGTATATTCAGTAACCCGGGATGTCCGGGTTGGATCCCCTAGTATTATTAATATATAAGCATCTACTACTCTCAAAAACGGCCCAATGGAAATTGAAATGAATGTGGATAAAAGTATTGCATCAAGTTAGGTCACCAAATTTTGGCCAATCGGGTATGTCTGTTTTGTTGTTGTTGTTGTTGTTGGAGGTCGGGATTCAGGTTGACGTCAAACATACTTTTCAGGTTGGGTCAGGTATACCCGACACGTGCAGGTCTGATATTGATGATATAATGCGACATAAACACGAAGATGAGAAACCTATCCCGACAAACCTATCTTTTTTTTTTTTTTTGCAAAAATTACATTTATAACAATAATAATACGGTAAAATAAATGCATACCTAACATCATTTTAATATTAATGAAATTATTCTTAAAATGCATTTTAAATTGATTAAGGACCCTTTCTGATTGAATTATATTAAAAGAGAATATGCTAGACGCTTAGTATTACGTGACCTGCTTGCCGTTAATGTAAAACTGAAAATTTGTCGATACTCAAAGCACTCTCTCGGGAAATTAAACTTGAAAAATGATTTTTATAGTTAAGTGATATCGATTTTAACTTTCAAGATTGCAGCATTTAAAATTTCATTATAACCAGTGCGATTAATTTTAGTCTTTATATGTACAGCAATGGTTATTAAAAACATACATAGTTTCTTGAAGTAAATAAAATTTACATTTCTACTGGAAAATTTTCCATTGCATTTAACTAGTGTTTGTTTCTTGTTTCCCAAAAATATGTTATGAATTCTTTTGCATATAGCATTTCTTCAAATCTTAAAAATTCTTTTTTAATAATTAATATTAATATATTTTTAGTAAAATTGTGAAAAATGCTCTGATTATAAAAGAAAGTTGATCGTATTTATCGATTTCGATAAACACAACTAGAATCTAATATTCGCATTTGATTATTCGTTAGAATACAATTTAAAAGCTTACTACTAATGTTTATGTTTCGTACTGAAAAGTTTTTGTTATACACTCTTTTTACTTTAAACTTTGATGCATGCTATTTCAAAATAAATTTTTGGGGGTTATTTTGATTTCACTTAGTAATGAGAGTTTAATTTCAGATTTCGCATGTTATTAATTATATCTCTTGATAACTGAAAAAATAAGTTTACCAATTAATATCTCAGCTTTAGAGTATAAGTGTGACGTGTTTCAGTATCAAACTTAAAGTTATTAAGAGTTGGTAAAGTATACGACGACTAATAATTTTTGTACAGGAAACTAGAGTAGAAATCTGCTTTTTCAGGAAAAAAATACCCCAATCCAAACCCATGTTTTTATTCATAAGTTAAAAATAATATAGATATTTTAACGAAACAAGGAGAAGATTTACCATTTTTTCGTTTGAAATGCAACTATATCCCGAGAATTAGTAGCTGTAACATTCAGACAGCGCTGAGTTAGACGTTAACTATTTTAGAATATAGGTGGTATTACTCACAGTGTCACTGACCAAGTAACTCTGCACTTTCAACACCATTCGTGATAAAATCGAATTTAATAGAAAACAAGGTGTGACTGTTATAAAATTGGGGGGACAAATTTCATAGTCTTAAGCGTTCTGGAAAAAAAAAATCTGTGTTCAGCGTGAAGGGATCTATTGAATACCTTCAGACCTCTATGTGAATTTGGCGTTTTAATACCTTGTGTTAAATACCTAAATGCGTTTATATACTTTTACATTGTTTAAAATAATGCAAAACTTAGACAATGCCCCCCCCCCCCTAAATGTAATATGTGATAGTGCATCTTACTTAAAAGATATTTGAATAACATTTGATTCTTCTTTTTAAAATATTTATGATGCATAAAGGCACAAAAATTCTGTATTAACATAATTGACATCTGTGGGTCATTCCACGTAAAATGAGCAAAAAATTAAAAAAATTCGTGGCCACATAGTAACCGATTTTAATAAAATTTGATTTACAGGTTCAATTCATATTCAAATGGAGCTCTGCAAAATATCTTCACAAAAAATAAATTATTTTAGCAGTTTTGGACATTTAAAAAACTTGTGATAAAGAATGGTATGTGTGCAATCGTCCAAAGTGAAATTTCAAAGTGAAAAATTTAGTGCTGCCATCTATTTTCTGTATCTGGATTTAGGTTTTAATATATCATTCTTTGTTCAATTGAGGGATTTATTTCAACTTTAATTAAAAATCTTCTTGAGGCAAAAATAAACTGAAAGCAAGTATAAAATTTTCTATATTTAAAATATACACTTTTATCTATAATATAAAAAAATAAAAGTTTTAAAAAGCTTTCCTTCACGTCGAAACAAGTGATAGAAATATTGCATTTTATCCTCAAAATTTTTCACAATTTATATTTTTTCTCATTAAGGAATAAAAAGGCAAGAATGAAAGTTTGAATATTTAATATATATATATTTAGCTATAACGTCAAGCAATTTTGATATTGTCAGAAGTGTCCTTCATGTCTAAACGAGTAATAGAAGTGTGAATTTTTTCCCTCAAAAATTTTCAAAAATATTTTTTTTTCTTATTACGGAATAAAAAATACAATTACTATCTTACACCAATCTGTTACTTATTATCCATTCCTAATTATAAATAATTTTTAATATAGTCTTTGTATTCTTAAGGCTAATAATCAAAACCGAAACTTCAAGCAGTAGACAAAACCTCGATTTTGCATCCACTTTTAATGTAAATTTTAATACTTAAACAAACAATCCTGAAATCTATTATTTTACATTTACTCATAAATAGATATGATCTACTTACAAACTTATTTTCATTAAAATCTGTGACATGTCTGCCACAGGTGATTTGCTCATTTTGTATGGAATGACCCCTGTATGACCCGAGAATTGGTAGCTGTAGCATTCAGACAGCGCTGAGTAAGACGTTAACTATTTTAGAATATAACTGATATTACTCACAGTATCACTGGCCAAATTACTCGGCACTTTCAACACCATTCGTGATAAAATCGAATTCAATAGAAAACAAGGTGTGACTGTTATAAATTTCGGGGGGGGGGGGGGGAATTTCATAGTCTTAAGCGTTCTGGAAAAAAATCTGGGTTCAGCGTGAAGGGATCTATTGAATACCTTCAGATTGTTCTCTATGTGAATGTGGCGTTTTAATACCTTGTGTTAAACACCTAAATGGCGTTTATATACTTTTACATTGTTTAAAATAATGCAAAACTTAGACAATGTTTTTTCTCCCTAAATTTAATATGTGATATTGCATCTTAATTAAAAGCTATTTGAATAACATCTGATTCTTCTTTTAAAAATATTTATCATGCATAAAAGCACAAAAATTCTGTATTGACATAAAAAAGACAAGGACTGATGTCGAGTCTGTAAAAGCAAAATTTAGTTAAATATATACATAAAATACCTTTGAATCAAACTTTCTCTTAAAAGTTCATGTAACAATATTAATCAAAATTCTAAATGAAGATGGCATGTAATATATACATGTGTGTGTGTGTTTGTTACGATTTTTATAATTTGTTTAAATTTTATAGCATCAGAATTGAACCACCTACAAATAATTAAACATTTTTTATTTTGGTTTTCAAGCTATGGTACAAAAAGTTTAGAACGTCTGTTTCTTCCTGAAAAATGACATTGATACAATTTTGAAATGTTCTGAAATGATAAATGCAAGCATCTATAATTTATTAAAAATATACATAACGCTTTCAGTGACGACCTATGTAAGTAAAAGTTCATTT
Source organism: Maratus speciosus (assembly GCA_963932465.1). Lineage (NCBI taxonomy): Eukaryota > Metazoa > Arthropoda > Arachnida > Araneae > Salticidae > Maratus > Maratus speciosus. Next base: position 316,020,908 of record OZ010791.1, on the reverse strand, counting down.
TATTTTACGTATTCTAAAAACTTTTTTTTTTAAATTAGACAATGTGGAATCCCATTTTAACGCACTGACACATTAATGTAACTAACAATGCAATAATTTATGAGTTTTGTAAAAATAAAAGAAAATTGTATTTGAATACTTAATTTTTTTTTATAATCACCCATAAAAATGTATCGAATCTGCATTTAAATATTTTTAAGCTTTTAAATCCGGCACTTAATAAAATAAAATATTTTGTTACGCTACTATTGAACACTGTATTGTAAATTGAACGTATAATATAAAATTGTTACTTGTAACACCTAATTTTAAAAAGGATTTCATTTTATGAATATATTTAATTTTCTATTTCGTACAAAATAAACATAAAAAATTCATTGTTATTTGGATTAGAAAATTTAAATTAAAAATTTAGGAAATTGTCCGTTGTGGATGAAAATTCTTTACATGTTTTTCTTTAAAAATGTTATATTTTTATGAACAGAAAACTCTATATCAATTAATTTGAAGTTACCAATTTAATGACCTTGTAAAGAATATAAATTAAGACAACAAAGTATGATTCCAATTGTAAGATGTCCATATGTGACTATCCATTTTTTAAATTTGTGTTTCCTTTAAGGATATTTTTTTAAATATTAAATTTTAACACAAAATTCTAAACGCTTGATTAAGAGCTAAGAAACACCAACAGCCGATAAATCCATTCCCGCAATAAGATGTCATTGAATACCGTATATATTTATAAGAAGAAAATAATGAATTCGTAAAATTTCTCGAGTCTAACGAAAGTTCTGAAATTAGACTTTCCGGGAGGTTTTGAGTGCGATTCCAACTCGTTTTAGACAGATATCGGTCTATTTATGTGTCTAATCTATCTGTTTGTTATTTAAATCTATCAGCAGCTGTAACTTAACAACCAATTCCCGAAAATCCTTGAAATTTCATATTTAGTTGGATGCCTACATAAATTAGTGCTGATAAGATTTTGATGTATAACACTAAAAGATGGCGTTACTAAACCCTGTTTTAAAGGACGTTCCTAAATATTGCATCCTTTAAGATGGAATGTTTAGGATGGAATGGAACCAATTCTAATACGCAAAATTTTCATTATGACACACTCCATAAATTCATTTTTTTTAAACGGTCGCTTATCGTTAACATTATACATGCAATTTGATTTATATCTAATGGAAATGTGCAAAATTTGATATTGGAAATCATGAATAAAAATATAAATATTGGTATAACTTTTCCAATGCATTATGCTTTTTTATTCTAAACACGATGGCGATAATTTCATTAGTAACTCAATAAATTGCGCTATTGTTATTATGTACTTCACAGTAAAAATTTTTATTGTTAATCTAGACTGTTTGAATTGATACTTTGAATGTTATAGAAGAAAATAATGTGATGCCCACAGCGTAATAGTCTGATATATGTATATTTAAATTTGAGTATGAAAAAAAATACTGAATATTTTAAATAAAATTTAATTTACGAAAACGAAACATTATAAGAAAGATGATATAATGGGATATGAGACGTATGTTATATTTCAACTTATTTGTTTTGATTAATATCAACAAGGACTATAGTAGTGTTGTGTGCACACTATTAAAAACAGACAAATGTTTCTGGGCCTATAACGAAAGTTTACGACAATATAATGTAATGCTCCCCCGAGTTATTAACGATTCCGAAAAGCATTCATTTATCTTCATTCTAAAAAAAAGCCAAATGTTTCGTAATCGAGATTTTATTTTTGTCAGGATTACAAAAATATAATATTGCTTAACAAAATCAAAAGGCGAAACGCAGTTAAAACATAAAATATACAATATGAACTTAAAAAGCTCGCTGGTTTACTTAAAAGGCGACTAAAATAATAGAAGAGGAGTTACAAGTTAAAAATACATTTTATTTAAAACTTCTTAGTACATTCGAGCTTTCCCAAGCCCTTCATCAGAGAATATTTTAATAACTCCTTGCCGTTTATTTATGCAAATACGTCACGTCGTTTTTAAAATGAGAGATCCAATAATTATTAGAATTGAAAGTAAAAGTAGCAGTCCCTTAGATTGAATTTAAGTAGAGAAAATATATATTAACTGCAGTTCCATTTATTTTATTACACCACTTTGTTCTCAAATGTCACTTTCATTTTAATTTCATAGCTGGACAATCGAAATAGCAGAGATTCAGCTTAAAATTGCGTAGAAGAATATTTAACTGCCGTACCATAAGCTTTACGATGCCACTTTGCTCAAAATTTCAGGCTTTATTTTCAGGATATTTAACCATATATGGGGATATTGTACGATAGGGGGTCGTTACCCACTTGATTGTTTTTATACAGATTTTCTATGGATTCTCTGATAGTGGATGCGTAATAATGGGATGTTGGATAGATAATTTTTGCATGATTAAAATCTATTGTGATATTCTGATTAAAATTTAAATGAGAGAGAGCTGTGGATTGACGACAAAATTTTACATCAGCTTTATGCTCTTTGATTCTATTTTCGAGTTTTCTTTTTGTCATTCCGATGTATTTCATTATTCTATTGCTATCAGTTCTAAAAGAGATAGCATATACACCAGCTAATTTATATGCCATTCTTTTTTAAATGAATATAATAGAATAATTAAATACATAGGAATGACAAAAAGAAAACTCCAAAAAGAATTAAAGAGCATAAAGAAGATATAATTGTTTGTCGTTAGTCCACAGCTCTCTCTCGTTTAAGTTTTAATCAGAATATCACAATAGATTTTAATCCTGCAAAAATTATCTACCCAACATCCAATTATTGCACATCCACTATCAGCGAATCCATAGAAATCCTGTATAAAAGCAATCAAGTGTGTAACGACGCCCTATTATGCAATATCCCCAATATATGGTTAAATATCCTGAAATAAATCCTGAAATCTTGAGCAAAGTGACGTAGTAAAGTTTGTGGTACGGCAGTTAAACAGTCTTCTACGCAAATATAATTTGAAACACAGCTACTTCCATTTTCCAGCTACGCAATTAAAATGAAAGTGACGTATGAGAACAAAGTGATGTAGTAAAATAAATGGAACTTCAGTTAATATATGTTTTCTCTACTTAAATTCAATCCAAGTGACTGCTTTTTCTACTTTCAATTCTAATAATTATTGGCTCTCTCATTTCAGAAACGAAGTGGCGTATTTGTATAAATAAACAGTAATTATTAAAATATCTTTTGATGAAGGGCTTGGGAAAGATCGAAAGTACTATGAAGTTTTAAATAAAATTGAGTTTTAGCTTGTAATATATTTTCTATTATCTTAGTCGCATTTTAAGTAAAACAGGGAGTTTTTTAAAGTTCATATTGTATATTTTATAAAGTATAGCTTTTAACGAGTTGCCTGCGAGCCCTAAAATATTTCTTTATCTTTAGAAGCCTCTGAATCTAATAGCTTTTCAATATTTAAAGAAGCATTTCGTTCAGAGAAGTTTCTTTTGCTGCCCGTCATTTTTGCGAAAGTTTGTGTTTAGTTCTTACAGAACATTTATCAGTTTTCGCGACCCGAAACATCGTTTTTTGGATGCTATCATTTAGCAAGTAAATATTTTGAAGTTCAAGACACTTGATAAATTCACAGAATTAACATTAACAAGAAAATTAATATCATTAACCATACAAATAAAATTGGCATCATTGTATTAGTGCTGCATGTATAAATTCTATTACGCAGTTGAAAATGTTTACTGGGGAATTTATAGCATCCTCAAAATCGATACTCTGGGTAGCGGAAACTGATGAAAACGCTGAAAAAAGAGCTAGTAAGTGTTTCTGAAAATTACATTGTTAAAAATCTGCAGCTTTAGCTGCATGGTCACTCCACAGCTTTTATAGAATATCTCTATACTGACCAATGAGAATGCTGTATAGTATATTCACGTAATCTTTTTTTTATAAAAGCGATGGAGTGACTATGCAGCAAACTCTACAGATTTTTAACAGTGTACAGTAACAAGAGAAACTTTTGTTTGCAAAATGTATATTTAAATCTTAAAACTCTATTGGATTCAGAGTCTTCCAAAGTAAAAGAATGCTTTTTAGAATCACGGGTAACTCTGAAAAGTCTATATTATATTTCCATAAAACTTAAGGAAAAAAAGAGGTTGATTAAGAAATGTATTTTTTTATAGTGCTCACAGACTTGAGAAGCCAATAATATGTTCTGTTATTTAGCTGAAAATGTTTACTGGGGAATAAATAGCGTACAAAAAATCGCTATTTCATGTTGATACCGAACTAAGAAAATTTATTAATATGCTGTAAAAACTACTAGGAAACGCTTCCGACGATTACTGACAAAGAAATAAACATTTTATAAACAGATGCTTCTTTAATTCTCAGAAATCTCTTGTTTTTTTGCAGCTTTCTGAATATTACTGACAGCAAAATAATAATAAAAAAAATAACAAATTCTTATTTAAATCTGTAAAACGTTTTGTCTTTTGGGGCATTCTGATTACTGTCAGCAAAATAAATATGTTTTTCACAAATGTTTCTTTAAATCTCGGTAATATTTTGGTTTTGGGGGGATTTTCTAACGATTACTGACAGCGAAATAAACAATTGTTTCACAGATGCTTCTTTAAATCTCCGAAAGCTTTTGGGTTTTTGGGGTTTTCTGGATAAAGGAACAATTTACAGAATCGTGGTTATCTCCAAAGAGGTTATATTACATGTATTGTTTTAAAGCCTTTTGTTATATCAAGAAATATTTCTTTTTTTAACAATATAGTTTTTCTTTTAATCCTTACAATCTAGCAAGTTGTAATGAAAATTAGAAATATATCAATCTAAGTACTGGCATGTTCTAAAACAGAAAATATCCAAAATTTATTTTACAATGTTTTTTTTTTTTTTTTTAATTAGAAAAAAAAATTATTATATTCAGTTATGATATTTCAGAAGATCGCGAATTCATTATTAAAAAGGCATTTTTTTTTCTTAGGCGAAAGAGAAAAACACATTGTTTTTCAATTATATAAATAAAACACACATATATAAAATTAAAAAAAGTTTTTTTCTATGTTAATAAGAATGATTTAAGATTGTGTATATTGAAAGTGTTACTTGGTACTAAATGGACATTTTAAATGATATCAATCAAAAAATGTGGTCATATATATGTACGATCGTTTTTCTAAATTCACATCATTTGCTGTATGTCATGATGCATATGACAAGTTACAAAATGAATTTCGTCTATTCATTTTCTTTTTATCGCTTATTAGGAAATTGCGATCGAAGATAAAGATGCTTCACTGTATTTGAGCAAAATTCATAAAGTTTCTACTACAGATTGATTAAAAATAATAAAAATATTTTTTATGCTTCTTTAGGCAACACAAAATTATTAGGTTCTATAAAACTTCATTATCCTTTAAAAAATAACTCTTATTTATACTTAATTGATAGTGAATTATAATTCGTTTCCATAAATATTTGAAACTCAATTTTTTAAATTAAGCTCGATCGCTGGATAGAACAGTAAATAAGGCAGAAACTCGTTAAATTCTTTGAAGTGATAACTTATCATATATTTTCGCACTTTCTCTTCACTAAACAGCTTACCGAAATATCCGCATTAAAGTCTTAATTAAACATTTAAAAGGATAGCTAGAAGCCATCAAAGGATAAAGTATTAATTAACTAGTCTCTCTCTAGTTTTCAGATCAAAAGCACCCAGTTGATAATGAGTACATTTTACGCACAGAAAATTTCTCATGAGTCGATGCAAAATTACGTCCAATACTGATTTCATTAGAACTTTTACTTCAATTCTCGATAGATCAATTATTCACGGAAATTTTAATATCATTATCTCTTATAACGCTGTATAGTACTTTAATAGGAATATACAAGGTGCTCCATACTACCATTCTAAAATAATTCCTTTCCACACTGTTAATCATAAGTATACACAATTTCAATTGCTAAAATGTTTAAACTGACGTAAATATTTATTTTATAAAATATTTGGGTTAAAAATTATATTTAAAAAAATTAAGAAATTTAATTTTTATACTGATCTTAGATACTATAATATATATTTAGTTCAATGTTTTTCCACACTAAGATTAAAGAAAAGAAGTTGATTTGTTTAATCACATTTTACCTTGTTACAAAACACCGAATTAAAAAAATTTAAGACATTTTGAACGTTGGAACAAAATTAATTCTATCCAGCTTTTGAATGACCGTAAATACTAAAATCATTAGAAGAAGGTTTCCCCATGATAATGTGAATTCTGATATTTTCACATTATTATGGTGTAATATTACCCCAGTTATATGAATTTAAATCGTTCTATAAAATGGTGGCAGCATGCTGCCACCAACTAAATGAAGAAACATTAAAGCAACTGTTTTACAATGAATGTCCTAAGTTTTTTTTTCAGTTCAAATAAACATATTTTGAAGGAGAAATGTTACTTTAAATGTGAAATCAAATAAGTACTATATAGAAACAAAACACATCTTAAAAACACATCTAAATATACTGGCTCGAAATACAAAGTGGCGTAATTAAACTACGCAACGTGTTCTATCGCGAGATCTAATAGCGAGAATGGAGACAAATTTTGTAAGATGATTAAAAAGTCCTTCCGGCCAGTGCCGGGAGGAAGAGGTAGCTTTCATATTCCTTATTTTAAAAAAGCCAACTTATATTATTCAAACACACGAAGCTCAATTAAGTGGAAACCGAATGTAGGAGATTCAATACTAATTTTATCAATACTAAATCATTATGAATGAGAATTTCGCGAAATTAGTCAGCTTTATCCAAGCTGCTTTTATTTAAAGTCACTTATATTTGGCTGCCAAATTCGGCGATTTCTTAAAGTGCCTGCCATTTTAAGACAACATGGTAGATAAGGCTAACCAGTGAACTTGGTCGAGACCTTAGTAATTGCTGTGCACATGCTCACTCATATCGGAATCGGTTGATATATACGAGTGCTGTCGCATGCAAAAAATCAGATTTTTCAAAATCTCACCCACTTTAGAAATTGAAACTGCTATATCTGAGCCATTTTTTAAGATAAAGACAAACAAAAAATGCTCCTGAATCCTTATATCAAGGTCAAATACTTAAGAAAGAAACCTTTTTAAATTTCTAATTTTTTTGCACCTCACTTTAAATATAATTTTTTAAATTTAATAGCCGCCATTTTGAAACAAGAATGCTGATGAAGCTGGCCAGCGAACTTGGTCGAGATATTGATGTATACTATCCACATGCCTTCTTCCATCGAAATAGGCGAATACGTGTGGTATCGCGTGACAAATACAAGATCGTTTCAAAGTGTTAGCCATGATAGAAATTCAAAGTTCTATAATTCAACCACTTTTTAAGATATAAACAAAAGAACAAATTTTCAGAAACAAAAACTGCTCCAGAATCTTTGTATCAAGGCCAAACACATAAAAAAAATCTTTTTCATTTTCCAATTTTTTAATACCTCATTTTAAATTTTAAATTACATTTTTTTTTTAAAAATGGCAACTCTTTTGAAACAAGATGGCGAATGAAGCTGGTCAACGACCTCGGTCGAGACATTGGTATGTACTATGTACAGACCAAGTTACATTCAAATCGGTTCATAAATACGCCTGTTATCACGGACAAAAATCAGGTCGTTTTAAAATGTCAGCCACAATAGAAATTCAAAATGTTATAACTCAGCCATTTTTTTTAGATGTAGACGAAACAAAACATGTTCCGGAATCTTTGTGTTAAGGCCAAACACATACAAAAAAATCTTTTTCATTTTCCAATTTTTTGGTATCTCATTTTAAATTTATTTTTTTTTTAATTTTTTTAAATGGCCACCATTTTGAAACAAGATGGCGAATGAAGCTGGTCAACGAACTCGGTTGAGTTATTTGTGTGTACTATGTACACACCAAGGTACATCCAAATCGGTTCATAAATACGTCTGTTATCACGTGGCAAAAATCAGGACGTTTCAAAATGTCAGCCACGCTAGAAATTCAAAATGCTATAACTCAGCCATTTTTTAAGATATGGACGAAACAAAAACTGCTCCCGAATCTTTTTATCAAGGTCAAACACATAAGAAAAAAATATTTTTTCAATTTTCAATTTTTTGCTACCACATTTCAAATTTAAATTTTTCTTAAAATTTTAAATGGCCGCCATTTTTAAACAAGATGGCGGATGAAGCTGGTCAACGAACTCGTTCGAGACATTGGTCTGTACTATGTATAAACGAAGTTACATCCAAATCGGTTCATAAATACGCCTTTTATCGCGTGACAAAATTCAGGACGTTTCAAAATGTCAGCTTCGCTAGAAATTCAAAATGCTATAACTCAGCCATTTTTTAAGATATAGACGAAACAAAAACTGCTTCGGAGTCTTTGTATAAAGGTCAAATACATAAGAAAAAAATATTTTTCCATTTTCAATTTTTTGGTACCACATTTCAAATTTTAAATTTTTTTTTAAATTTTAAATGGCCGCCATTTTGAAACAAAATGGCGGATGAAGCTGGCCAACGAACTCGGTCGAGACATTGGTATGTACTATGTACACACCGAATTACATCCAAATCGGTTCATAAATACGAGAGTTACAGTGTGACATAGGTCAGATATATATATATATATATATATATATATTGATATATATATATATATATATATATCAATTTTGAACGGAGGGTGGTTTCGGGGTCTGGGGGTCATGATCGATGAAAATATACCAAAATGTTTTGAAATCGCTTTCCTCCGAACGGCTGCAATAGGTAGCTTTTTGTAAAGAAAGCTACCTAAAAAGACGGGATAAGCAGTCTGCAAAAAAATGCTGCAAAAGTCACAACTGGGAAGATATGTCGCGTTGTTTATTTCGCGAAACCTTCGTCCCCTATCTTGTTTAATCATCTTACAAAATTTGGCTTCATTTTCGCAATTAGATAGCACTCCATGTTGTCCTCAAGGTTGTCATAATTAAACTGGCAGTACTCAGAGTATTCTATAGGGCGATCAACTAGCAAGAAAGAAGCCAATTTTGTAGGACAATTAAACAAGACGATGGTGAAGGATTCCTTGAAAAACAAGCAGAGTGCATCTCATATCCCTCTAGCGATGGCTTTGGAACAAAATGTCCTTTATCTCCCGTCTTGCTAAATCATCCTTCAATATTTGTCTCCATTCTCGTAATTATAACTTGATGCAGAACGGGCTTAGCACAGCCAGGTTGATTATGCCAACCGTGTAATTTTTTTTTTGCCTTGGATACCGTCCCCGGCCCCGATAGATAGCAGTCACTCATTAGGCTTCTTAACCTGTCTATGTCTTTCACACATAGTTAACTCAACCTATAGTTTAATTTTTTTGTTTTTTGTTATTTGTTTGTTGGATTTTTTATTATTGTTATTGAAAAAAAAAAAAAAAAAAAAAAGAAAAACATACAAGGTGGCCATAATTAACATACAGTACTAAGCCCGTTCTGCCTCGCGTTATAATTTCGAGAATGGAGACAAATTTTGTAGGATGATTAAACAAGACGGGGGATGAAGGATTCCGAGTAAAACATTTTGTTCCAAAGCCACCTCTAGGGTAATATATGACGCACGCTGCTTGTTTTTCAAGGAAAATTTCATTTCCCGTCTTGTTTACTCATTCTGCGAAACTGGCTTATTTCTTGCAATTAGATTACTCTAAGAATATGCCGAGTGCTGTCAGTTTAAATATGACAACCATGAGGAAAGCATGGAGTGCTTATCTAATTAAGAGAATGAAGCCAAATTTTGCAGGATGATCTGCTCCTACTGCAGCAATCGTTCTAACTTTATAACTTTTCATTCTTCGTGCATTGCTTCCAATGTTGTGTATAGTCCGTTTATTGAAGAACTGATAAAGCTATACATATAATAGTTAATTCTGATATTGCCTGTATTTATTAGGAACAACAATCTACATTAGTAAGACAACACCCAAATTCCTATCAGAGGATTAAAATACGTTAAAATAAACTTTTTCCTCAAAAAGTTTTTATAAAAGGATGATAATATTCATATCGTAACTCTAGGATATATGGCCATAGTTTTTAAAGATTGAAATAAAATTTCTTACAATGCAAATACAAGAAATATTTATGAATATTTAAAATTCTGATACATATATTTATGATATTTTATGCAAAAAAATAATTAAATATTGAAAACAAAAAGTGTTAAACAAAATTTAAATTAAAATGACAGATGGCCATCTCTCCTTAAAGCCGATATAGCCATCCAGTATAAGAACGAAAAAGGGAAGTTAAATAAATAAAAAAAAAAACATTTCATGTAGTTAATTATGAAAAAGTCCTTCCGGCCAGTGCCGGGATGAAGATGTAGCTTTCATATTCCTTATTTAAAAAAAAAAAAAAAAAAAAAAAAAAAAAAAAAAAAAAAAAACTTATATTATTCAAACACACGAAGCTCAATTTAGTGGAAACCGAATATAGGAGATTCAATACTAATTTTTATCGATACTAAATTATTATGAATGAGAATTTCGCGAAATTAGTCAGCTTTATCCAAGCTGCTTTTATTTAAAGTAACTTATATTTGGATGCCAAATTCGGCGATTTCTTAAAGTGCTGCCATTTTAAGACAACATGGTGGATGAGGCTAACCAGTGAACTTGGTCAAGACCTTAGCAATTGCTGTGCACATGCTCACTCACATCGGAATCGATTGATATATACGAGTGCTGTCGCATGCAAAAAATAAGATTTTTCAAAATGTCATCCATATTAGATATTGAAATTGCTATATCTGAGCCATTTTTTTTAAGATAAAGACAAGCAAAAAATGCTCCTGAATCCTTATATCAAGGTCAAATACTTAAGAAAGAAACATTTTTCAATTTCTAATATTTTTGCACCTCACTTTAAATATATTTTTTTTTTTATTTAATGGCCGCCATTTTGAAACAAGATGGCTGATGAAGCTGGCCAGCGAACTTGGTCGAGATATTGATGTATACTATCCACATGCCTTCTTACATCGAAATAGGCGAATACGTGTGTTATCGCGTGACAAATACAAGATCGTTTCAAAATGTGAGCCAAGCTAGAAATTCAAAGTGCTATAATTCAACCATTTTTTAAGATATAAACAAAAGAACAAATTTTCAGAAACAAAAACTGCTCCGGAATCTTTGTATCAAGGCCGAATGCATAAAAAAAAATTCATTTTCCAATTTTTTAATAACTTATTTTATTTTTTATTTTTTTTTTAAATGGCAACCCTTTTGAAACAAGATGGCGAATGCAGCTGGCCAACAAACTCGGTCGAGACATTGGTATGCACTATGCACAGACCAAGTTACATCCAAATCGGTTCATAAATACGTCTGTTATCGCATGACAAATATCAGGTCGTTTTAAAATGTCAGCCACAATAGAAATTCAAAATGCTATAACTCAGCCATTTTTTTAGATATAGACGAAATAAAAACTGTTCCGGAATCTTTGTATTAAGTTCAAACACATACGAAAAAAATCTTTTTCATTTTCCAAATTTTTGGTATCCCATTTTAAATTTAATTTTTTTTTAATTTTTTAAATAGCCGCTATTTTGAAACAAGATTGCGGATGAAGCTGGAGAACGAACTCGGGCGAGGTATTTATATGTACTATATACACACCAAGGTACATCCAAATCGGTTGATAAACACGCCCGTTATCACGTGACAAAAATCAGGACGTTTCAAAATGTCAGCCACGCTAGAAATTCAAAATGCTATAACTCAGCCATTTTTTAAGATATAGACGAAACAAAAACTGCTCCAGAATCTTTGTATAAAGGTCAAATACATAAGACAAAAATATTTTTCCCTTTTCAATTTTTTGGTACCACATTTCAAATTTTAATTTTTTTTAAAATTTTAAATGGCTGCCATTTTGAAACAAAATGGCGGATGAAGCTGGCCAACGAACACGGTCGAGACATTGGTATGCACTATGTACACACCGAATTACATCCAAATCGGTTCATAAATACGACAGTTACAGTATGACAAAGGTCAGATATATATGTCAATTTTGAACGGAGGGTGGTTTCGGGGTCATGATCGATGAAAATATACCAAAAATTTTTGAAATCGCTTTCCTCCGAACGGCTGCAATAGGTAGCTTTTTGTAGTGAAAGCTACCTAAAACATAAAAAAAATATGAAAAGATGCAGTTATATGATGGAAAATGAGCGAATAAAACTCAAATAAACAAAATTTGAAGTATAATTTCAATACTTCACTTTTCGTAAAATCTTACCACATGTTTGGCAAAGGTTTTGATAATTTGTACACGTTTCATGGAACCACTTCAGGTACTTTATGCATTGCAACCAGACATCCTTTTTGGATGTGATGTTATATTGTTTTGCACAACCAACACAGTGATCCTAGTCCAATTCTATTTATTCGAAATCTGTAGAATCTGATAATTTTAAATGTATTTTGTTTTCTTCGCTTTTGGAAGTGTCGTGTTTTTTTTTTCTCGCGTTATTTTTAGGTTTATTACATTAATTTAGTTTATTTATCAACTTTATCACTTTCTGTTATGAAAGTTTCAAATGTTTTTCAGCATTTTTTCAAACAAATAATTCTTTAGGTCTTATTATATTATTATTATTATTATTAAAATATTTATATTAGTTAAAATTTGAACAATTATATCAATTAATATACTTATAAACATAAACGTTATATATTTATGCTAAATTTTATCATATTTAGTTAAAATCATCATTCCGTTTAATTTTGAAATATTGATTAAAGGTGGCCATCTTTCTTTGATTTCATGTGGCCATCTTTCCTGAAATTGAAGGACTGATGGTCGCCCAATTTAAAGCATCAATAGCCATTGTACGCCTTTGTTTTAGGCTTGGAAGTAAAGACTAGTTCATATGTGAGCCTTAAAAGTCCATATAGTAAAAAATATATATAACGTACGTACTGCAAAACATTCAGGTACCTAAGTCAAAAAAAATATATTCTACCACTAAATTAAAAAAATATTAAATTACACTTACTTTTTATAATCGAAAACACAAATGCACGTCGCAATAAATAAACGCGTTTAACTATTTCATACGAACAAAGTTTATGTTGCAATCTATGATCAAGTTTTGGAAATATTTAGACTGGCCATCTCTCCTCTATGACCATTGATATGTCCTAGAGTTACCCTACTCTCGAAAAAAATTCACATGTAGAATATTTTGAAACAAACCATACCACGGTTGTTTAATATATATATATATATTTAAATATTTGAATGGCTAAAAAAAAATAACATATGTATATATATTTCGATTAAAAATTCCATCTTGTTGTTTTTATAAAAAAAAAAAAAATATCCAAAATTTATTTCATTCATATTTTACATTTTGAAACTCGATAAAATAGCATGAGAAGGGAATTGTATGAAAGTGAATTATTTTTCAATAAATGATTTTTTTCTAACGTTATTATACAAAAGTCTTTTTCATAATTACTTTTCTAATTTTCGTTAATTTCATTTGTTAAGTATTGTTATTTTGTAACAATACGTATAAATTTGGTACAACACCTTAGTATAATTATTATAATTTCAGAAACAACGGAATTCCACTCAAATTTTAAAAAAAGGTTTTATCTTAGGAAAATAAAATTTAAAAAATGCAATTTAACAAATTACAACGACCATTTGGAAAATGATTTTTTCAAAGACTAAAAGTTAAGACATAAAAAATAGCATGGAGTTGATCATACATTACGTACGCCATAAATTAAACATTAATATAGTGTTATTACACGTAAAAATTGCAAGCGACAGAAATCGCCTGCGACTCGTACGTATTATCCACCTGAAACTTATGTATTATGCAAGCATTTCATTGTCTGTTCGGGAAAAGGCTTTTCCATCGTCAGATTTCCAAGAAATCTGACGGTCAATTTTAAATAAAACTTATTTCAGAAACTTCTAAATATCCCACAATATTAATTTTTATATCGTCGTATAGAGAAAAAAATGTACTTTTAAATGCAATTTGTTTGAAAGCTGTATCTCAATTTGTTTCTGAGTTATTAATTTTTTTTGTAGTTTTTATTACTTTTTTGTCATAGTGGCAACACTCTGTTGTCCATCTCTATTGAAAGTAAAGGGAAATACAGATTACTGTATAGACCAATCAGAAAACGAATAAAATGATGATTAAACCAATAAAAACCTTCAGATATGCTTTTGATTTCCTACCCTGACGAGGACAATAACCCTTTTTCCAAATGGTTAATAAATTTAAACTACTTTTTTAAAAGGTATCATCAATGGAGTTTTATTTACTACTATATATATCCTTATGGTTGTATTATTAATTAATATTTTAAATCAGTTATAATTAATTATATCTTCACATTTTTGTTACGTGTAGTCATGATTCGTTCATCCTACAACACTGAATAACATTTTATAAATAATTAGACACACTACACATTGTAAAATAAAATATTTTACTAAGAATGAACTTTTTTATTATATTCGTCCTTTTGCATTACTGAATGAGTTATTTATATCATATTCATTTTTTCATCAGGATTATAAAACAAGTGGGTAAGTGTGATCACAGATCGCATAGAGGGTTTCGTTTAACATTCCTTTCAAAACACTTTATCCTTTTGCAAAATCTCTTAGTTCCACATTTCGAAACCAGGGGGCGCACTCTATTCTAAACAACCTTATATCCGAACGAAACTCCGTTTTACAACCTATCCGTAGATATATTAGTCAAGGGAATCGGGCGCGTAGCACCCGAGATAGATAGGCGCCCCCTGGCGGTAAAAAGTGGAACTAAAATATGTAAGTCTATGGTGCATAATATGAAAGAGTGGTCAAAGGGGTGTCGGCAAAAGTTAGAAAAGTGCCCCCCCCCCCCGGTTGAAAATTAGGAGGATAAAAAATTGCTTAAAATACACAAGTTAGAGCCCGGAGTAGCAAATAATGTAAGACTTTTTGAAAATTTTATGATTTTTTGTGTGATCGCAAGTGTTCTTCGATAAGTATGCAAAATTTCAAGTCTCTAACTTAATTAAGGGCTGAGTGAGAAAAATTGTTTAAAATACACAAGTTAGATCCCGGAGGAATAAATAGTATAAGACTTTTTGAAAATTTTGTGATTTTTCGTGTGATCGAAAGTATTCTGCTATAAGTATGCAAAATTTCATGTCTCCAACTTAATTACGGCCTGAGTTAGAAAAATTGCTTAAAATACACAAGTTAGAGCCCAGAGGGTTAAATAAAAGACTTTTTGAAATTTTTATGATTTGTCGTGTGATCGCAAGTGCTTAGCTATAATTATGCAAAATTTCAAGTCTTCAACTCAATTAAGGGCTGAGTTAGAGAAAAAGCTTAAAATATACAAGTTAGAGCCCAGGGGGTTAAATATAAGACTTTTTTTTTTAATTTTATGATTTGTTGTTTGATGTCAGGTGTTCAGCTAAAATATTCTAAAATTTCAAGCCTCCGACATATATAGCTTTTGAGAACGGGTACTGTGACGGACAGACAGACAGAGGAGTGAGACGAATAGGGTTTCGTCAGATGAACGAAATCCTAAAAAGAATTAAACGAATATAAGGTAAAGCTAGGAGAGTCTGCGCACATTTCAAAAGAATAATAATAAAAAATGCTATATATTATTAATTTTTTGTTAACTATGCATGAATATTTTTGACTTCATTTGTTTTATATTCATTTCCATTGTTATTTCGTTCTTATGCTGTCATTTAATAGAACAGCAGTAATAAAACCAAGGAAACTATTTTGCGCAATCTCTCCTTAAAGGGTAGGAGATATTACGCACATGGGTGGAAGAGATCGTTATTAATAATAAATACAATTAAATTGTTAACAGTAATAATTACACTTAAATGACATTGTTTTGTGAGTAAATATTATTATATTAGGAGTGAATATTTCAACCTAATGTTTAAATAATAATAAAAAAAAAAAAGAATTTTAACAACCGTTAAGGAATTTTAAATTAAGAAGAAGATTGAAATATCAGTAAAAGCAAGCTCTACTAAGATTACAAAATAGCATTAATCTACTTGATAACATGTTTAACTTGAAAATTACATCATTTTCATTTCCATAGTTTCGAAGTATTTTGATTTCTAACCGAAGTTGTCGTCATCCACAATCGATGCAATTATTGTTGCAAATCATTCAGCTTTCATACAATCATTTTTCACAAGCAATACATTGAATCCAGTCAGTGGTCGAAGTTGTCTCCTGGTACAGTTCCAGACATTCAAACCACTCATCCTCATTGACCTTCAATTTTTTTCCTTTAGTTTCTTTATCCCACATTTTCTGCAAGCCCCTTATTTTCAGCTGTTTTTTTTTCTTTGTAGTGGCATCCTTCTTAAGTCTTTTTTCATGTATATTTTGTGGATCAGAAACATTAGTTGCACTCTGTTTCCTTTTGATTTCGATGGCACTAAACTAATTGGAATGGGTGAAAGCCTTTCAAAAACATTGTAGGTGTTATTAGAAAATTTATTTTAATTAACAAAATTAATTTATTAGCAAATTAATTGTTCATAAAATAATATATATATATAACTATTTAATTTATTTATTAACAAATATATTATTAATTTATTAACAAAAATAATTGCATAAAATTAATTTAATAACAACTGTATTATTAATTTATTAATAAAATTTTTATCTGCAAAAATATTTTTTGCAAATTAATTTGTTGTCAAATTTAGTTTCGATAATTATGTATTTTTCCGAAATTATTTCAAAATTGATTCATTCACATGTTTTACACGTAATTTGGAATTCACGCAAATTTATCAATAAGCTGCGTAATCTCTCCCAGCATTGAAATTAAGGGGAAATGCGCCATCTCTCCTAAGTAGCAGATGCTCAAACTCTCCTATTTTGGAGAGATTGCGCAGCTTTTTATTTAAACAGGGCCACTTCTAAAATGAATTGTTGGTTTCGCATCCTTAGTCTAGGTTAGTAGTTTATAAGAGACCGTTTAAGTTCAAAATACTTTGTACTGCTGGCATTCCATAAAAATTCTGACGAACAGTTATGAAAATTCAAGCACTTGCTTTGGAAAAACAAAGCAAAATAGCAATGCTTTACCCAAGAAGCTTGGAACAATCAATGTGCACATTCAAGTAGATACTGATCTAATGCTGCTGTACAACTACCTGGAGTCACTGCGCCCTCACGCTCCTCCTTCCCGCCGAAACTCTTTGTACGCGATCTCTCCTGGCTTTATGTTATGCAAAGCAAAATGTTCAAGAAATTGTTACATTCGATATTTGAAAAATATTTTTTATATGTGAAATTTGATTGCAAATGAATAACTTTTTGAATAACATTTTTAGTAAAAAGCCTTTTCAGAAAATAATAGCGTCATTCTTGTAAAATTATATTCGGATATCATCGACTAAATTTTAGAAACATTTACATTCAGTTTATTTAAACATTGATACAGTATAAAAATATATTTTTTTGTGTTTCATAATCAATTATGTTATTAATCTGTAAATGTGTAACAAATTTGCATGTTTAATATGATTCTTCAAGGAGTTAGACCTAGCTGCATACTTTCAAAAATGTATTTATTATAGTATTTTCAGAATGTACAATTAGTAAAGAATAGTTAGTTACATTTTCTTGTCTACCAGAAAAAAATTTGAATTTAAACAGCTTTAATTTACTTTATTTCATCATACATAAATAATAACTTCAGTTTTTGAACGGGATTAGCGCAAAACTATGTTTTTAAACTCATGAACACAAAAACTCTGAGAAATCTCGATCAATCGCTTTCAAATTTTTACCATTTTTTAATAAAAACATTATCTAGAAAGCAATCTATTCTTTTAGCGATCTGAAATTTTTTTTTTACGTTTTGTATGCAATCAAGTTCAATTTTTTTTCTGAAAATCTGTACCTTAAGTTTAAACTGTTACCATTTTGTTTAAAATTAATTTTATTCAAAAACCGAACTGTTATTCTCTAGTTTTAAGTGTTCGGATTAAAAAAATTATATATTTTATAATTTCAAATAGCATTTAACAAAGTTATGGTTTCGCCGTTGACAGCTACCAGAACGTTACTCCCATGCCATCTGCGAGTTGCGTGTCTGCTAGAGATAACCAACTTTATTTCGTCATTACAAAAATCCATTTCTTTTATTAAAAGTGTAAGTGCAAAATACAAAAAGAGATTATTAAATGTCTTCTTTCATTTTCCTGAAAATAATCCCTAAAAATACAAATACGCGTTTTTTTTTTTTTTTTTTTTTTTTTTTTTTTTTTTTTTAGATCTTGCAGCTATGCGTAACTCTTTAAATTACTTTCACTGGTGTTATGAGAAAAAATAAAAATACTCGTAGGGCCACGGGAAAATTCATAGTTTAATACACATCAAAGTAAAACATTAAAATAAAAAAAATCTTTAACTAGGTTTAAGTTTTATATACCACTTTAATATTGATTTTTTACATGAACGTTTTTGTGTTCTGATATTTAATATATTACGTTGAGTAAAAAGTTTTCCGCCAAATTTTTTTTATTGTTAACTGATAAATACATACGAAATTATCAAAACTAATGAGGATAGTAATCTCCATTTAAATCTACAATAGTGTGCTAACGTTTTGGCAACCTTTCAATCTCTTCTGCGAAAAATTGGGGCATGCGCGAGTCCAGAAAGAGATCGACCTCATTTATGATAACCGCATTTGAATAGAAGGTTGCTCCATCAAGATGCAGCTGCAGATGAGAAAACAGATAGAAATCTGAAGGGGCCAAAAAGTGGCTGTATGGTGGATGTTGCATTAAATCCCACTCTAGCTTGTAGAGCATCCAGCCGGTCATCGTACTAACGTGTTGCCGGGCGTTATCTTGATGAAAGAGAACCACCTTCCTTCTGAACTCGTTTCTTCGTTTTTCGCGAATGGCCTCGCGAACTTTGATTAGCCTTTTCCTGTATGTTGCACTGTTTATAGTCTGTCTACTTTTTAGGTACTCTTTGTACAGAATTTCGCGACAATCCCACCAGGTGCAGAGAAGCACCTTCTTGTTATTTAGGGCACGTGTTGCAACCGAGCCTGCCGATTCCCCAGATGCTGACCACCCTCCTTTACGGTTTGTATTGTTGTAGTACACCCATTTTTCATCACAGGTCACAATTCTGCCCAGAATGCTCTCTTTCCCTTGATCTCTGAGCAGAGCAAAACAACAGTTTTTTTTCTCTCTTGCGCTTGTCTTTAGCAGTCAATACGTGAGGCACCCAGCGGTTGAACTTAGACGTCAGATTTATGCGTTTCTGAGGGTTAACTATTCTTTTTTGGTAAACGTTTTGCTCTAACGCAATAGTTCGTGTTGAAACATTTCTGTCTTGATCAATGATTTGCTTTAACTGCTCACAATCAACTTCAATAGGGCGGCCAGAACGTGGTTCATTTTCAATGTCGAAATTTCAAAATTTAAACTTCCGAAACCAAACTTTGACTGTATCATAAGAAACAGTATTGATGCCTAAACTTTCTCACATTTTTCTGTGGCATTCAGTCGCACTGAGTTTGTTACGGAACTCACAGTACATAATATTTCTGAGCTGCTGACGTGATAGCTCCATTTTAAACACTTTTTTGAAGCACAAGATAATAAGTTTTAACAAACAAATTACACAGCCATGTAGTTCCTATGCTCTGCTTTCGAATGCAAAAATTAGTTGGTTGAAAAACTAACAACTGCACAAATGACAGCTGTTGGCACGAAGGTATCTCCCCTTGGCGGAAAACTTTTTACTCAACGTAATATTTCAAATAATTCTGTTCATAACTTACTTTAGAATTTTAAAAGTAATTTAAAAAGAAATTTTTGATTAGAAAATTAGCACAAATTTCTAGATATTAAAACAAGTTGTAAATTTTAAGATATCAATTAAATGTGTTTAAAATTATTATTTTCTGCGAAATTAAAAATATAAATTGCATTAATAGAAAAACTGGTGCAAGTTAAATACTTGACAACGTCGTTTTAATGTAAGAGGGTTAGTTGAGACACACGTATCGGTTGGTTGGTTGGTTGGTTGGTTGTATTTATGACGGCCAATTATCTGCACGAGGGATATAGGCCCAGGGGGGGAGTGCCCTTCGTGGGGGTCTTTCTAAGGGAACCTAACCCGTATTAACGCTTGGAAATCCAAGGTTCGAAGAAAACCACGAAAACTCCGAACGATTAGGCCGACGGGCGCGATTGGGATTGAACCCAGCACCTCCCGTCTACCAGATTCGAGAGCAGAACCTCTCAGCCACTGGTGGGGCGCCACACGTATCGGAGTTCGCACAGTTTTTTCTTTTGAGTTCCACTAGTTTGAAATAGTTATATTTCCTTTATCCAATCCCAGAATTTCTAATATTATATAATCCGAACATTAATATTTGGGAAAAGTATTTTTCCAATTAAAGGATCGTACGCACACAGCGTAGTTTTGACCACGTACATGTCATGTATGTGGGCGTAGTCAAGATATTTATGTTAGTTATCTCTAATAACTGTTCATGTGCTTTGCTATAATATTTACTTTAAGTTGGTCATCGGTAAAGTTAGTTTACTTCAGTTACAGTTGTTTTTGGGGGTTTTAAAGTTCAAGAATTGAGCTTAAGTTACATTTTAAATATAATTTCAATAATTTACGTTTCAATTTGCGTTTTACTTATACTTTCGTACATAGAATTGTCAGCATTTTATGAAAAATTCTCTCCCATAAACATTGAGAAATTGAAAATAATGTAAGTGTAATAATATTAATCAGTTCTGTATTATGTCCCTAGAATTGATTTTTTTAATTTTCCTGTCTAGAAAATAGCGGATACACCTTTAAATTTAAAAATAGCCTTTAAAACAAATGAACAGTGATATACTTTATTCTGTATTCTATATCACCCTTCAATATCGATTTCTTATCACATTTGAGTACTTCAATTCTTCTACAGAAGCAATAAACGGATGTTATAACAAAATATGTTATGTGTTCGGAAGATTTCGAAATGTAACACGTTGGAAATTGATTGCATGTTGCCGATACATGAGCAATAAAAAAAAAAGCTTTGAGTTTGATATAATGTTCGACTTCAGATGGTAACATTTATATTGATTTCCTCTTCTAATCTATCGTTTTATTTGTATTTTCTGTATGAACAAAACTGAAAAATAAAAGTTAGCAGTTGGTAAATAAATGTCTTGATTTTCCGTAATTATATGAATCAAAGTTTTTATAAAATATAAAAAACTGGCCATCTTAAGAATTATTTAAAATGTGTTGTTGCTCAAACATGATTTACATGACGTTGATGTAACTATATTTTTCCTGAATTAGGATATTTTTTGACATCTACTTGTATTGGAATACAAAAATAAATGAACAGAAATTAAAGCTCAAATTCTGAAAATATGCAATATAAATGTTGAATGAAGTCCAGTACATAAATGTTTACACTCTAGTAACGATTAAACTAAAATAATACCACAGTAATTTTAAAACTATTCACTTGGAAGTGTGTGTCTCTATTTTACATTAATTTAGTAGTTTCAAGCATGGAAATTATGCTTGAAGTAGACCTGAGATCCTAGCATAATTTTCAAACTTTCACCTTTTCATCTAAAAAACTCAGGTAACAGATCTTAAATATTTCCTCAACAGATTTTGATGTAAATAGCTCTGATTTAATTGAACCGACGTGCATAAATAAGGAAAAGTTCTAATCGCAAGAACAACATATTTTAATCTAATTTTAATATGCTAAATAGCTTCTTAATTATTCCATTGGAGTTGTCTTAATTTTCATATATGAACATTTTCACTTTTTTTTTTGCTTTATTTCATGCATATTCTTAAATGATGTATCGTCCTAATTATATTTACTCGAACTTGCTATGTCTTACACCTTAGCAATCCAACCATAGAGGAAGCTACCTGTACTTGTTTTATTTATTCAAGGTTCTTTTTTAAATTTCCGAAGGGCTTACTCGATAGCTTAAATATTTTTTTTGCTATATAAGACTATTGTTTATTATATAGGATTATATTAAGTTAGTAAATATGTAATTATCGACTTGGTAGTGCGCTTTAACATTATAGCTGAGAACAATAAGTGCTTATGCTGCTATTTTTAATTTAGCTTATTTATCTAGTGCGTACGCTTCGATACACCTGCCAAAACTATTAAAATTAACTATCCTAAAAACGTACAATTCTGAACCAATTAACCCTTTCGACCCTGAATTTTTTTCAGTTTGGGATAAAAATCCCCTTTAAGCTAATAAAATTAAAAATAACTAACCAAATCACAGAAGTTAGGTTTTACAGAAATTTAACGAATATGTTAGTTTCTGAAACCTAATGAATGTAGTTATTTGACGTTCTTTGTATATGACAATAGTCGAAGTAAGAATTTTTTAAAGCGTTTGGAAAATGTTGTATTACAACAGGATTTAAAAGACATAAAAACATACTAGTATTTTTTATTGTTTATCACAAATTATTCATTCGGAAAAGTAGTCCCTAATTTAAGTTTAAACGCTTTCGGCCCTGAATTTTTTCTTAAAGTAAAAAAAAAAAAAATTAAAACATTTGTGAACTTTTCTTTTATTTTTTTACTATTTCAAAGCTATATGTCGCTACTTGTCCACTAAAAAGTCAAAATATAGAATACACATATGTGATTATGAGGTTTTTACGCATCTGCAAGGTGTTTTATTTATAGTTTAAAGCATTTTGAAAGTAAGGAACACATTTGTGACAGTCAGGGCTGAAAGGGTTATAACAAAATGTGAAGAATTTTTATAAATTTTCATATAGTAGAAATCCTGACTTACACAGCGATAAAGCTTAACTAAGGTTGATTAAGCGCTCAAAAAGCTCTATGTCAAGAAAAAGGAGCATAGCCTATCTCCCTAATACAGAGCGCGTTTTTTTTCTGTTTTTTTAATGCCCCAAAATTAGCATAGTTTAAATGGTATATCTTCCAATTATTTGGATTTGTTGAAATTTTTGTTATACTTTAATACAATGAAACTATGATAGTTGACCACCAACAACGCAACTATTTTCTGCTCAAATTAAACAGATGGTGGACAAGGTATTAAGGTAATAAAATTTTTAAAGCCGTATTTGGTGCACTTTCAAAGTGGGGAAGGTAGACAGTTGGATAACATACAAAGGTAGTCCACATAGCAGGTGTCACTGCATTAGGCAACATAAAAAAATATAATTAACTATTCATTGTTAAATTTCACTGGAAAATAAAAAATCATAAGATGATTTTACAGGCAGTTATGGAATTTATGGAATCAAAGAACATGATATAATAGGCCCTTACCAACACGTAAAAAAGTTAAAAAATAAATATGTAATGCATTTAATAATTTATTCAACAAAATCTTAAAAAACGGTTCTTTTATTTATTCTAATTCTTTCTCTTTTTAAAGCAAATAATGTCTACATTATTACAAATTTGAATGTTAATTTTTTTTTGTTTACTTGACGAACTTACCTTCTGTATTCAACAATGTTACTTTAAACGATAAGGTTTAACGATTACAGTAGCTAAAATACTCAATAGATTATGTATTTAACGATCCATAATAGATTATAAAATTTGGTTGTTGGAACATGTGTATAATTAGAACAATCAAATCTATTAATAGAAGACAACAATTTCCCATCTCTAAAACGAAGAAAAATAAATTGAAACGCTTGCTATCTCCGATGACGATCGCTTCAGTTAAAATTTTTCCGTGCTATGTTACTTGTAAAATGACGAAGAGGAAATTGAAAAAAGAAAAAAAAAGAGAGAGTGAATGCGAATTGAGTTAAAGAAAATGAATTAGGTTGAAGGAAAATTGAAATCATCTGATGAAAATTAAAATTAAACTGGAAAACAAAACAAAATCTAGAAAGGCAAAAAAAAAAAAAAAAAAAAAAAAAAAAATCGTAGCAAAACAATTAAAAGAAATGTCTTTCACAATCGTCAAGAGCATCCAATCTAAAGAAGAAATTGATTACGAGTGCTTCTGAAGAATTGAACGACAAACACATGATACACGATACGAGGGAAGATGAAGCGCATGATTGCTGAGAAGAAACAAACTGCCAGTCTATAATCAATATCTTATTTAAAAAAGATACTCTGATGATAAATCAGAAAAGGAAATTGACAACCCTGTTGTCCTTAATAAACATTATTAATTCGTACATGTAACTTGCAAGTACACTGTATGACCTGCCGTAAATAAAAAAAATGAAACATATTGTAATATTTTTGTTCGACTGATAATAAGCTTCTACAAGTATGGTCGCCAAAGAAAAATATAGAACACTCCAAACATTTTAATCACTAAATTATTCAAAAAAAAATGTCTACTGTAACATTCTACTGTAAGTATCGTCTTTTTTTCAAGGTATGTCTTATAAATAATCGTAGAGTTACATAATTCAAAAAGTACTTGGCGGTGTGAAATGCGACTTTGGATTCGCATATTTGAAGTTTTTTGAAATTTATTTCTATTAAAAAATTCGTCAGTTAAAATTCATATAATTTTGGAAAATTATTTCGAAAATACATATCTTTTAAAATTAATTTTAGAAATAATATATGAATGCAATCTATGCATTTTTCAATAAAAATCGATTTTAAGAAGCTTTAAATATGAAATCCAAAATTACAGCTTATTCCATTAAATTTAATAAACTACCCCCATTGTAATCTGTTTGGAAACCACTAGAAATGAATATAAGGTTAGGAGATCAATATCTTAAACCTTCATAATTTCGAAACTAGTTGACCGAATGACTCCTCATTTGATATCCGAAGTTAAAAGTTTTAGCTTCTTTTACAGCTAGGCTATAACAACCACCGACCACTTTTGCAATTGATGCTGTATGGCGCCAAATCGAAAATTTCGTTAAAATATTAATAATTAAATAAATGTCGTTTTTTTTACTTATGGGTTTCGTAGTACATTTATTGAAATATTACTTCAAAATGACGCAAGTATAAATTTATTGTTAAAATAACAATATAAAAGCATTTTCTGTATCACGCTGATCATATGAGGTGTTTTGAGAACTCACGTATGTCCAAAAACAGTGTACTTGCCTGCAATATAAATCCGTGCGACTTGTTGGAAAGGAGAACATGCTGGCGAATATAGTCACCGTTTTCTGATATCAGTACAAGAGTAATGGGGAAGACTTATGATTTTAATAATATTTAACTAGTTTATCTAGGTTAGTTTATAGCTCTTCGGCTGCTGAGAATGAATATATTTGGAGATGCTGAACTGAGAAATCAGAAGCAACCGCCTAGTAGAATATTGAGATAATACTACCTATGTTTGAATATATGGGGAAATGCACATTTGAGCCATTTTTAATTTCCATTCCAAAGGAGAAATGCAAATGTATTGCATACCTAAGTTACGTCGACAAATTAGCATGACTATTATGGCTCATCTATTGAATAATTTAAAAAACATTTCTATCAGAAAATAAGTGAAAGATTACAAGATATTTTTTCTTAAAACGTACGTATCATGGATAGTAATACAATGTATGTTTGTCTTAAGTTGCTTCTATTTAGTGTCATGGGTGACCATTTTTTAATACGAATCCGAATATGGCCGAACGAAGTTCAAAAGTTAGGCAACCATGTTTTATAAATTGTACATAACATGTTTTTATTTTATCTATTATTTACGACTTAACGTTGTTTATCGTTATGTTTTGAAATCGGTTTATCGTCATTTACCGTTAATAAGGGTAGCTCCTGTAATAATTTTAAATATATATTTAGAAAATTGTGAAATATTATTTGGAATTATGATAGCAAAATGATAAACCCGAGTTTCCCGGGTAACAGGATATAAGTGAAAACCATCATTTTATAATTTATGATAACAGCATCCTGTTTTTTCTCTGCACATACCAAAGGCACAACGGTGAATGAGGTATATTTCAAAAGGTTCTGTAAGCGGTTTTTAACGTAGTGATACTTGCACATCTGTAAACACGTTGTTTGATTTTTATGAAAAGCAATTAAAGAAAATTAATGGAAAAACGTATCAGAAAATAAAATAATCCTAGATTACTACTACAAAGCCTCGCAGCGGTCTTCTGTTTTTAATTAATAAATTTAAAATATTTTGTACAAATGTGTCGTCTAGTTGCAAAACCGGCCAACTCCTCAGAATTGGAAAATGTGTTTTTAAAGTTTTTTAAGTTATAAGTAAACGTTTCTACCATCTGGAAACAATAAACCATGCCAAAACCGGTCAAATACACTGTCCAAATGACTATAAAACTAAAGAGTTTGGGTTCGAATCTTATTTTGGCTAAATATGGCAAAAACATCAGCTTTCCCCCAAAATTTTAATTTTTGGAGATGGCCGGTTTTTCAACTAGACAACACAATTAATATATTTTTTAGCGCCCACTAAAAATATTAAAAATCATATTTATATAAAAAATAGCAACAATGCGTTAAACTAAGTTTTGAAACTTATAAAACGTGATACTTTCGTATTGGCCTCACGGCAGTATTTAACAAAAGACGAAATCGACAAATCGCTACTTACAATCATCCTTTTTGATACTGTTAATTTCACTGGTTTACGAGCGTAGTTCGATTACATGTCTTAAATTTGGTTTTTATTTATATTTTATTGTTTTATTTATTGTTTTATTTATTGCTTAACGAATGTTTTAATTTTGCTATGGATTATAAGCTGGAGACAAATCCAAAGCTACTTATATTAATTTAAGGGCAAATGGATTTATCCTTTGTAAATCGCAGTTGTCTGCAAGTGATAGAGATAAATTTGAAAAAAAAAAACCATACTTTAAAATTATTTTAGAAACGATAAAACATGAGTAAATTGCGATATAGTTTTCAAACAAACTGTTTTTGAAAGTAGATTTCGCTCACCCGTAAGAAAAGTGATACATCTCGACAAAAGTAAATTTCACCGGAGAGGTGAAAGAAAACTTCCATCATTTTAATTTAACATGAAATTATAGCACTTAGCTCTGCATGCAGGAGTAAAAACATGCATAAAAGCATAAAACCCATAAGAATGAAGACATATGATGTGGTTTGGAGGATTGGGTAATTTTACCTTCCCACACAATCCATCTCTCTTTTGTAGTCACAAATGGACATATAGCATAATAAAGTGATATCCCGTATTACTACACTTATGATACTTTTTGTGTAGCAAGACGAACCTGTGACAAACCTATTGGTGGAATAAAACGCAAAATGAGTTTTTGCGAGATGCGTCATTTTTCTTTCGGGTGAGAGATTTGTTCCTATATTCGAATATGTAAAAATAGAATATGTGCTATACTTAGAAGTTTTAAAAATTGCAATAGAAGTTAATTATAATCGTCTGATGTTGCCACCGTCAT
Source organism: Maratus speciosus (assembly GCA_963932465.1). Taxonomy (NCBI): domain Eukaryota; kingdom Metazoa; phylum Arthropoda; class Arachnida; order Araneae; family Salticidae; genus Maratus; species Maratus speciosus. The sequence continues at coordinate 315,993,344 of OZ010791.1, read as the reverse complement.
ATGATGTCAGCGTTATGGATGGACACTTTTACTCTTTTAATATAAATAATATTTTAAAAAAATATATATGCATGAAGTAAAAATTATAAAATGTTATTTTGCTTTAATATTATTGGTTTAAATTGTAATTCTGGAAGATTATATATGAAGTATAACGAACGTTTTCTTAATTAATGAAACAAAAGATGTCAGAAAAAACTCATTTACATAAGTTACATGAAAAGTGTACTAATGCATGCAATTTTTTAAAATATATATATAAATTATGGTAAGATGTCAAAATGAATTTGTCTTGCATTTGATAATACGTTATACTGAAACTTTTAAATACACAGTAAAAGACAAATACTTGAATGTTTCTAAAACTAATCTGTTCGCATTCATGGAGCATGATTATTACATTCTCAACTGAAGACATTCTTTGTTTTAATAAACGGCGTGACGTCTTCAACTTTGCTTAAGTACCCTGTTTTAAAAGAAAACTTTTTGGCATTTAAAGGTTTTCCAAAAAGTCAATAAACATTTCACTGACAAAAATTGATTTTCAAACGCTAGAGTTTTAATCGTAGCTTTTCCACTTTCAACCGATCAAAATATTTCCTCGAGCATTTATTCTCGCATCTCTCAAGCCATTTTCAAGAGTTTCGAGAACAAGGATACATTTTTAGAAAGATCTATTATGCTCCTCGTCAGGAATTCAACTGCATATGAAAAAAATACAGGGTAAATAAATCAGAAATGAGTCGAATGTGGGTGCACAGTCTGTTAACATAAATATTTCGGACAAATGCGAATAAAAATAGAGGGTGCCCATAAACTATTTGTTCAGGGGGGAAATATACACGGATAATCACGAATGGCCAAAACATTCCTGGTTGTGGCGTAAAATAATGACTAGAAAACAAGAATTCTGCTGTTTCAGAATTTAGTGTCACCCCCGATGAAAAATCAAATATATGTATATATAAATGGTACGAAACATATTTCAATTTTAAGACTTAAAACACACGCTTTTATTTTATGTAAAATGACGTCACTCCCATCCGCTTAAGAATTCCACATTTACGATCCACTCTTAAACATCTACAGTAAAGTATGCATAGGACGTCACTATCGCGAAATAATACACAAATGCGGCAAAAAGATACCGTCATTAAAGTAATTCGACCAAACAAAAACCGGCTGTCTAATGATTCATAGCCCTTCATTTGTTTGTAACATTAATATATATATACTTAAAATTAAATATAGTTTACAATAGCTCCATGTTTTAACAGAAATCATTCGTTTATATAATTTTCAAAGTAGCACGTATTTTAATTGCATTTTCTTTCGGTTGTTATGAAAAAATGGCAACAAAAATATATCATTAATATTTTACAGCTATTTTCCCTTTACTTTCTACAGAAATAGAATATTTCCTTTGGCAATATTAAGCAAATGGCTCCAAAAACAACAAAAAAATTAATTTTTCAAAAATAAATGGAGATGCAGCTTTCAAAAAAATTGCATTTAAAAGTACTTTTTTTTCAATACGACGGTATAAAAATTGAAAATGTGCGATGCTTAAAAGATAAAGAAATTGCTATAGAGTATTTAATCATACTGCTTTGTTTTACGGCTGGCTACTGTAAGGTAACGTTATTTTTGGGGGACGACACAAAATAAGCTAGGAGAAAGAAATAGCATACCATACCGGGGCAAAAAACATACATTTATATAAACACATAGGTATAAATCACATGCAACACGAATACAAACACAAATTAAGGGATTAAAAGTTCAGAACATTTGTCTTTAAAAGCAGTAAAGGACGTATAAAAAATATCAAGATGCACAGAATGTTCATTAAATATTTTGTAAAACTTATATGAAGAAAAATTACTAACATAATTATATTTAAGAAATGGTAAAAGACATGTTTATATCTTAACTTGTAAAAGGAGATTATCAATTTGTGGTGATAACAAAAAATAAACAGTATTAATTTTTCAATTTCCCGACAAAAAAGTTTCCATGTGTCGAGCTCTTATGCTTGTTGAAATACAGTTAAAGAAAATATTTCAGCTGTATAGCGTACTTTATTTAATCACTTTGAATATAATGTTGTTAATTAGGTCTATGCGTATAGCTATTACCATGTGTTTTTATATACACTGCTCAAAACAATTAAAGGATATTTGAAGTTTTATATAAAATAAAGATATAAACGAAATTTTTTTTGCCGAAAATAGAAGAAGATAATTACAAATGCAAATTTTTCTGGTTTTCAAACTGTGGAGTATGCAAATTTTGAGTTCGGCGTCAAAAACGTCGCTTCAGCGGCAGCGAATGAAATTTGACTTTCAACTGGATAAAAGAGAATGAAGACAAGTATGATCGGCATTCAGTGATTGCTTTGTTTCGATGAGTACGATGTCTCAGCGAAGTCATTTGACAGATTCAGAAGCTTCGAGAATTGTTGGTAGGTTAGAAGGGGGCCAAACTCAAGCCGAAGTAGCGCAAGCCATTGGAGTGTCACAAAGTGTCATTTCCAGGATCTGGAACCGTTTTTTGGAGACTGGATGTGCAGGCCGAAGACCAGGGCAAGGGCGTAGACGGGCAACAACGCCCAATGAAGATCGGTATTTAGTGTTAACAGCTCGGAGACACCGAACCATGAACGCTACTCTTCTCTAACAACACCTTCGCTCGGCTACAGGCACCTCGATTTCAACTCAGACTGTCCGAAACCGGCTCCATGCTGTAGGTCTGTATGCTCGCCGACCGATGGTATGTGTTAGATTAACATCAAGGCATCGTCGCGACCGCAGGGAGTGGGCAACCGAGCATGTCAACTGGAGGAGAAATGAATGGAGCAATATTCTGTTTTCTGACGAGTCCCGTTTTTCTGTGCATCCGGATAATAGGCGTATTTTCATCTGGAGGGACCGTGGCAGTAGGAATAATCCTGCGTTCGTGCACGAAAGTGTCAGATTTGGCGGTGGAGGAGTGTTGGTGTATGGTGGCATCTCCATTGACGGGCGCACTGACCTCTACATCATTCGAGATGGAGCTCTGACTGGTCGCCGATATAGGGATGAGATCCTCAGACCTATTGTAGCCCCTTACGCTGCAGCAATCGGAGATAACTTCATTTTAATGGGCGATAACTGCAGGCCACATCGTGCAAACCTGGTGGAGGATTTCCTTTTCGAGGAAGGAATCGTTCGAATGGAATGGCCAGCGTGTTCTCCAGACATGAATCCAATCGAGCACGTTTAGGACGCTCTAGGAAGACGAGTTTCTGGCAGCCAACAACCCCCACAAACTCTCCAAGAACTGGAAAGAGCTCTTCTGGAAGAGTGGGGCAGAATACCCCAACTCGTCATTAATAGCTTCATTGAGTCCATGCCTCAAAGGTGTTCAACGTTGCTGGCCGCCCGTGGAAACCATACCCCCTACTGAAAATGATTTTCTTTGAAGAAAACACCTTTTCTTATTCTTTTTTTCTCATATTCACAAATTGTGTTTTTTTCCTTTAGTACACAAATGCGCAATAAAATGCATTTTTTTCTGCCAAACATGTGTAATTTATTCTCATATAACCTACTATGTCTGTCGACCATGTATCAATCAGCTAAACAGTTTACCAGATACAAAATCCACCTAAAACTGCAATATCCTTTAATTGTTTTGAGCAGTGTAGTATTTTTTTCATGACAGTTCAGGGATGTTTGACTAATAGTATTGAGGATGTGTGGGATGAGTAAAATGGACCTAGATAAAACCTCCCGTTTTTTATGTAGTTCAATTGAAAACATTTTAACAATGGGTTTTACTTTGTAAAAAAACAAATAATTATCTATATTATAAAGGATAAACATATCTGTGCGTAACGCATACGTCATTCTGCGAATGGCTACACTTTGAAATTTGAAACGAAATTTCGGTTTTGCAATTTTTGCAATAGCAAATTTTTAAATTTTAAACATCGCACAATTTCAATTTTTACACCGTCGCATAGGGGGGGAAATGTACTTTTAAATGCAATTTGTTTGAAAGCTGTATCTCAATTTATTTTTGAGATATTAATTTTTTTTGTGGTTTTTAATGTAATTTTTCTAATTGTGGCAACAAAAGTACTACATTTCTATTGAAATTAAACAGAAAATAGTTGAAAATAGGAGTGTATCATTTTGTTGCCATTTTCTCATAAAATCTGAAAATAAGTTGAAATTAAAATACGTGCTATGTCAACAATATCGTCTGTTATTCCGTGATAATGACGTCATATGCATATTTTTCTATAGATAAAGTTTAAGACTGGATTGTAAAAGTGGATTGTTTTAGCAGTTGAAAATGACGTCATTTTATTAAAAAAGTGCGTATTTTAATTCTTAAAACTGAAATATGTTTTGTAGAAGTGCGTCATTTTCACAGTACAGCTGCTTTGAAATTCTTCACAGGTGAAAATACTTCACTTTTGAAAATAATGTAATCGAAATCACACACCGATAAAACGAAATGTTTTACAAACATTTAGAGTGTCTTTATAAAAAAGAGGTTACATGCAAATAATAGCAATTTATATTACAGAACTTGATGATTATCGCCTTGATGGATTTGCTTCGCCGAGTTGGACAAGCAAACACAGCAGACCTTGGCAATAATTCGAGGTTTAAAATAATACCAGGTTCCTGAAGTTTTCCCCAAAATTCTCTCGACTAATAGAATTTTAATGTTATTCTTTAAGACATTCTACTATAATTTTATCAAAATAACATGATTTACTTAATTTAATTTTTCATAATTTTATATAATCTATATATTTAAAACACAATTGTGTTTTTTAGTCATCGGTCCTTATCTTTTTGCTGAACCAATTTTACTAATAATATTTTAAACTGAAAGCTGTTCATTTGTAGATCTGATCGCAGTAGCTGTTTTTTTAAAGTATCTGGAGTTTTATATTTTAATTTTAAAGGCATTTTATGAAATTTCTTCAAAATGGGGAAAATTAGACAGCTTTCATTATTGCAGACAAGAGAGAAGTAAAGATGTTTACTTATCTTTATTCATGGCGTTTTTTCACAAAAATTCAAAATTGGTGATAAAAATTGTTGTACAGGGTTTAGTGGCGCAAAATCCTATTAGGGGCATAATATTTGGAACGGAAAATGACATAATACTTTTTAAAACAAGCAATAAATTTTCCATATTGTTTTTTCTGATACTAAGTTTCAGGTTCAGACACTAGATGAAATGCTTATTTAAGTGAAACTGGAGTCACATTTAACAGAAGACGATCATTTTCTTAGATAAAACTAAGCATTTTAACACAAATGCGTCTAAAATCAGAAATTACGAAAATTTTTATTCCCCGGTGCTGAGATTAGAATCTCAAGTTAAGAGTGCGTCTGTTCGCATAAAAGATGTTGCTGACAATCGTGACAATCGTTAAAATAATTTTAAAATGATCAACCAAAATACAATTTTTTAAAAAAAATGGTGAATACAGATATAAGAAGTGCGTATGTAAATTTTGAGAAGGTAAAAAGGATGTCGTGTTTAGATTTTATGCTAAAAAAATTCTATGATCCTGCCAGAGTGGAATAAGTTTTGCTGTTTTTCATTCCGGAATACTAAACCTCAATTGATAACCTCATCCTAATAACTGATCTTTATTATATTTTATTTATTACGTGTCTATATTATAAAGGGCAAACGTATCTGTGCGTAACGCTGGCGTCATTTTGCGAATGGGAACAATTCACGATCAAATTTCAGTCTTGAAATTTTTGCTACTGCAATTTTTTAATCTTCTGACCATCGTACATTTTCAATTTTCGTCGTATAGGGGAAAAAATCTACTTTCAAATGCAATTTGTTTAAAAACTGTATCTTATTTGACTGATTTATTATGTTTTTTAAAATAATTTTTAAGCATGATTTTTTAAAGTTTATTTTACCACATGCCGGCTTCAATACATAATAATAATAAACATTTTGCACATAAAGCAAGATTGTTCAGCATTTGTTTCTGACTGTTTTTGCATAACGAAGTTAATACTTCCTTTATAAACAAATAAAAGAATAATATTAAAAAAAAATATAATCTAACATATTTGTAATCGTACAATTTAAATTTTTAGATCACCAAAGAGAAAACAAAATTCAAATGGAGTTTGTTAGCAAAGTGTATCTTAGTTTACTGATTGTCTATGGTTTTTAAAAACAATTTTAAAGCATGAAATATTTTTTAATTTATCTATATCGCGCGGAGCTCGCGATTACGAAAGTTTATTCCATTTGCCCTTAAAACAACATAAAGAGTTCATCCTTTTCTTACAGCTAATATTCATTAAAAAAAAACTTCTCTGTGAATAAATAAATAAAATAATATAAAGGAAACACAAATTTAACAGAAATGCAAGCTCTGAAATTATTAGAATATATAAGCATGCCGTAAGTAGTAAAATCTTGGTCAAATAACTCTTAGCATGTGGCGAATAAGAAAATATCGCTTTTGATAAATTTCAAAACTTTATTTGATTGCATAATTCATATTTTTCATATGAAAAATGCCTTTTTAATGTAAGTGGGCAATATAAAAAAAAAATATTGCATATAAAAAAATTATTAGTTTCCAATTAAAAAAAAAATATATTTTCACCTATATTCTGTTACTCGGGAAGCCCGGATACGATCTCTTAATTATAATAATGAACGTATTTCAGTAAGTAATAATATATTTTATTTAAAGAATTTCTGAAAAAGGACTTCACTGCTATATTTAAACAGAAACTGAAAGGAATAATACCTATTAATAAAGGATATGAAGTATAAATTCAAACAAAAGTGTTTAATAATTCGGAACAAATTATTCAGAACCAAGCTAAATAAATCTTAAATATCTTTATCTCATGCATAATATACAATATACATGCATCACAGCTTGTGTTAATTTCTTCTGGAGATCTTCTAAAGCTATCACGTTTAACCACGAGTCATGGTTTAAAAGAGTATCTGTAAAGATTAATTTTGACTTTCCTGGTTAGAGAAATATTCATTAATTAGCGGGCTTCTTCATCTTCTCTGGTTGTTTCTCTAAAAGATCCTTGAATCAAATGAAATATATCTAGCAAAGATGAAATGTTTTTACCTATATTTTTCGTATGTTTGTTATCTTGAATTTCACGCTTCTACCTAAAATGGCTGATGAGATATGCCAATTGTTCTAAAATTTTCCACCGCCCCCTCCCCCCTTTTAAACCCCTTAGTGTGGTGAATTTCTGAAATCGCTGAAACATGTTTTTAATTATTGTTTAGTAATTTATTTTCTGGAATTTCTATCTAATATATCGCTTCTACTTAAAATGGCCGCTGGGATCACGGTGGAATTTTCTAAAATGAAATGTAAGATAGATTGCATGACGGCTGAAAACGGTTATCCTAACTTTCTAAATTGATAGAGATTTTGGGTATATTGTAGGATAAAGTATTGTTACGTGTATTATTACTCCTATAAACTTATTAGATATAAGTTTAAAAGATTCCCTAATAGAATATCTGTAATAACCAACTATTTTCTTGATGATCTTGGCCTTGTTAAAATGTACAGACGTGTGAAGATTAGAATAATTGTGAAATTTACAATAAAAACTTGTTATATTAAAGAAATATTTAAAAAATATTGATACATTTCATATTTAGTGTGCATCCACTTATTTTTTTATTAAAGAAATGATAGCATACATGTCTTGGCATACTTTGTATGAGTTTTTGGCAATTAATTTGTATTTCGTTGTCATGATGCCAAATTTGTTGAGTGTTTCTATCAGACTAGTCTCGTTTGTGATGTTGTATTTCTTTAATTTTTTCTTTACAATGGCCCAAAGGTTCACTATGGGGTTCATATTTGGACAGTTTCCAAACCATAGAAATGTTTTCTTTGATTAAATTAAAGAAATGCAACATCACAAACAAGAATGTTCTGACAAAAAAACTCATCCATATTTGGTATCATGACAACGAAATACAAATTACTTGCCAAAAACTCATACAAAATATGCCAAGACGTATCGAATCTTTAATAAAAAACATGGGGATGCACACTAAATATTAAATGGGTCAATATTTTTAAATGCATTATTTCTTTAATATAACAAGATTTTTATGTAAATTTCACAATTATTCTAATAATTTTCACACGTCTGTATATTAATATCTCTTCTTTAGTTTAGTCCTGATAGTAATGTACAGGCTATTTAATTTTATATCTGATCTATGTCCGTTAAGAAGCAACCTGAATTTCGGCGTAATATAATCTAACTTTTCTTTCTTGTCATCATTTGTAGCCACTGATATTAGGTAAACTCCTGCAGTTTCACACATTTCATAGTTTCTTAATAAGCGAACCTACCAATTGGATGCATTTGAGAGCAAAAATGAATTAAAAAATGAGTCAGAAAATAAGCAGTTTGGATTTGTGTACACCCTTAAAGCTGAGATACAAACTATGATGATTTCATATCAAAAGAAAATATTCATTTAATTTTTTTTCTTTCCTGTAGCCACTTAAAATTGATCTGTTATTTGACGTCTGTCCATCAATATTATCCATCGTTTGCTGAAATTAATCCATAAAAGTTTCAAAGCTAGGTTTATACCCAAGCCAAATGCAAGCGAAGTTGGCAATAGTATGCTGGAATGGATATAAGCAGTTGATGAAGATTAGCAGCATGAAGCAGCATGAAGATTAACTCATTAAAGCTGGTTGGCAAGAAAACTTGCCATGCAAGGCAGACAAAATTTTTAAATTTCAGTACCAGTATTTTAGTTTTTCACATTATCTAATCTCAGATTTTGAGCGATTAAAAAAATCAAAATTACAAAGTCTCAAAAACTGGTGTCAAAGAAGTGTAAAGGAGGCTCATCGTTAATAGGTTATTTTGTTAATACCCATCAAAGAAGCTGCAGGAGTTAAGTTTTTTATATCATAATACCAGGTTGTAATGAAAGTTTCCCGCCACAACTAATATCATATGCGCAAACAGTTCGCGTTGACGTGCTTGCTTATATTTTGCCAAACGATCGTTGGCATTTGAAAGAAAGAGACCTGTTTTATAATACTATGTTGCGAAATTTGTAAAAATATATCTTTATTATTAAGTACAAAGTGTCTGAAATGGAACTATCACGCTACCAGTTTAGAACCATCATTTACTTCCAGTTCTGTTGCAAAAAGTCAGCTACAGAATGTTACCGAATGATGTGTACAGCTTTAGGTATTACTGTTGTATGATATGACACTGTGATGGCTTGGCGATATGGTGGTTATACATAATATTACAGTATAATTATATATATTATAATTATTATATAAACGTGGTTTGGCGGAAAACTTTCGTTAAAACCTAATATATTATATCAATAGGAGTTACAATATTTTTTATTTATATCATAAATTTGTTTAGTACATAATTGAAATATCATTAAAATAATGTAGGGAAAAAGGCAATGCTTTTAAAATTACAAATTTAGTACGAAGCCTGATCTATACTGAGCTCTAAAAAACTAATTAAGATTATAGCGTTAATTGAAATTTACGCAATTAAGTGGACAGTTTACTTCAAAATCGGTCAACAATCGATATTTAAAAAAAATATATATTAAATGAAAGTCTGTTTAATTGCGAATATTTTGACACCTCATTTTTACCTATACAGCAATTGTATCGCGAGATATTGTAAATTTTGTTAATAGATCCAGCTCAATTACCCACACAAATTAAAATTTTAAATGGCTTTTTCTCCTTGTTCATATTTTCTTCACTTTCATGTTCTAAAATAGTTAAGGCCTTTTTTAATTTTTGAGATGGAGATTTAAACATTTTTGAGCATGACCTTTATTATATATGTGATAAATCCGCACATCGAATTAGCCATCAGGTTTTGTTATTTTTTAATTTATAAAAATATATGAAGATGCTTTAGATTTCACCATTTTGCACTACATATATCAATAAAAAATTGTATTAAATATAATACGAGACGTAACTAAAACTTCGTGCGAAGTCTTGTGTAATAGACATTCGAAAATCTTAAAATAAAAAAATTGGACAAAAATATCAATATTTAAAAAAGTAGTAGGGATTTTAAAAAATTCTATTTTTTTATTAAATATGTAATTAAAAATTTTTCTTCAAAATGTACTTTTAGCTGAACATTAAAATGCAGTGAGTTCACCATTTGAACCATATTAATTAAAATGAACAAAGTCGTTGAAAAGGTAAATGTACCCTTAAAACAAGTAATATAAAAAATTTGTTTTTAAAGTCAATTCCTACTTAGGTCAACAAAGAAAAATTTAATATAATCCCTTAAGCTAATATTAGTTTTTGTTGCATTAAAATATCTCAATTTGTTGATTTTCTATAAGCAAGTGGGTTTACAATGGAACTCTATGGGAATTTGGCGAAATATTAGAGATATCGCCAAGTTGGCGTCACTTTTGGCGACTCATTTTGGCCGCCAAATTTGGCATATATCGCCAAGCTGGCGACAAACTTGGCGGTATTTGGGGGCAGAACAGAGTCCCCCCTATGGTAACCTCTTATTGAAAATACTTTAATTGATCTTCAACAACCAATGGCCGCCATTTTGTTTCCCATGCAAAACTAAAATTAATTAATTAAAATTTAATTAATTAATTAATATTTGAAAAAAACTGTATTAACATCAATTGTCATCCAGTACAAGCTTAAAAAAATTTATTTCAACTTGATAGGATGAATAATCTGTATTTTATTAACGATTGAAAATTTGAACAAGATAAATATATAAATAAATAAATAAATAAATATAGGGAGAGTGTGAGCTAATAGTAGGAATTGAATAACAAAATATTTAATAAGGTTTCTATATAAATATCTGTATATATAGATAGATTTTTCAATTAGTTTTCTTCATTATTTTTCAAGGATTATGTCCTATCTATATGTTCAAAGCTTAATATAATGATGATATAATTTTCTTTGCAGAAAAGCTAATTTTAAAAATATTTATACAACGCAAAAAAAGTCATCTTCAAATAAATAGTCTAGTTTTCGTAAGTCAAACATAAAATAATCCCTTGAAACTTATTCTAGTATCGTTATTTGAAGTAATTCCCAATTATATAATACGAATTTCAGAAATTCGCGTTTTCTACAAGTCAGCCAAAGATAAACAGTTCAGTGAAAATAACCTTGACGTTATGATTTATAATTGTTAAAAAATTATATATTCTTTTCATTTCTCATCTTAATGGTCTTATTGCGTGTGAGACTTTCAACAAGTGTTTTTCAAGCAGCTAAGTAAAATGCTAATTTCTGATTTAAATGCACTAATAATATCTTCCAAAATGAGAATTTAATATAATTTATGTAAATATATGTTTCTCAATTTTTATTTAAAGACTTAATTATCATTATTAATGTGCAATATACAGTCTAACTAATAATTTTCTTTGAATAGTGCTTAAATGCACGGCAAGTGTGCTCTTCAAGTAAATACATTTTTTTATTATTATTTTAATAAATTTCTGAAGAACCTGAGAGTTAATATTCCGTGTAATTAAAATAGTTGACCTTTATTTCTTGTGTAAAATTTAGCATTAAATTTACTGTCATTTAATATTTGAATTATTGTGCTTCGTAAAGTGTATTTTTTTTTTAAATAAGAATTTAAAGTAAAAAAGAATAACATTTTAACAAATCTCCGTAATTCTACTCAGCACTGTACTTTTCTTTGCGTAATTACGGAATTATTTATCATATGATGACCTGGCTCTTACGAGTCAAAAAACCTCTTTTTTATGCGAATACAAACAATATTTTCAAAACAATATTTTATTGACAAAAGTCATAAGTAAGCATCTATGCTTTCAATTAAGGTATACTTGGCGTAGTAAAATAATAGCAAATAAAACAACGTTTAAGCACCGAAATTTGCAACTTATTGCAGACTGATTTCGGTAGCACTCAGTGTACCGTCATCAGTGCAAATAATGACGTAATTTTGTTTGTATGATATATGGAGAAAAAGAGGACTCGAGAGATAAGTTTATTGATCAATAGAATTACAGAAAATCGTAGAATAACTAATAAGAAATTGCATAGGGGATGAAACTCTTAATGGGGAAAGATGTTAGTAGAAATTAAATATATTGGCCATTGCAAAACATTACCGGGAGATGAACCACACTTTTCACATTAACTCAGTTAAAAGTATTTCTATATCAAATTCTATTCTTGAACTTAACTATCTTGAATCATTCCATAGCTGTAAAATTCATGAAAACATTGTTATTTCGAAGTTAATGACTTCGCTATTCCACCATTATCAGATGGTTGGAAATACTATAACCCCTCCCCTTTTCTTAATTTCTGCTAGTGGGGGAGTTTGATTTTTAAATTGGGGGGGGGGGGGGTATTTCGAGATCAGCTACTAACCCATTTTTATCTTCTTTTTTTTTTTGTCTTGTTTGGTAATTTTTTTGCAATGATTTTGATAAAAAATATAAATGGAAATTTCAGAATGAAGTTTTTTTTAAGTGCAAAATATAATTGTTACTCGTAAAATTATATGAAGATTGAAAAAAAAAAAATCTAGAGACGTTTTGCCATATCAAACATTTCTTTGTAAGTTCTCTGATTATTAAAGAATGTTAGAATTGTACATAGCTTTTTCGTCTATTTATTGAATGAGCCTTGTAATTCTATTCATTGTGCAATATATCATAGGAAGAAACTTTGCCACATGAAATTACTTTAAGAGTTGTCTTCAGGGTATTTAACCTAAAGAAATACTTTACATACAAAAACTTGCTACTACGAACCTTATAAAATTAATTAATACCCAAATGGATGTCAGAGGAAGAAATAGGTTAGTAGCGAAACAGCACCGAAAACTGGCGATATGAAGTAGTTAAAATAATAAAACTTTGTAAAAAATCACCATAAAATTAAAACAAAACAGAGGACGCGTTTCGAGCTAAAAACATAACAGCTCGTCATCAGCTAAGCATACACGTGTCCGAAAACGAACAAGTTCAAAAATGAACTGAAGAAAAAGAATGTTGCGAAGAATGCGACAGATGGCGCTACCTGATAGAGGGAATGCAAAAGGGAAATGTGTTGAAAAAAGATAGAAGAGAAAATGAAATGGAAAAAATGGAAATAAAAGAAAAAATAAAAATAAAAGAAGTAAATTAAAAATATAAATAAAAATAATAAATAAAGAACTATAAAAGAACAAGAAAAAAATCCAAATTATTATTATTATTATTATTTTTTTTTTTTTTTTTTTTTTTTTTTTTTTTTTTTTTTTTAACAAAATAAAAAGAAAAGAAACAAGAGAAAAGGGAAAAGAATTACAAAATTAATTTCCACGCTGGAGATAGGAAAGGAGTTTGTAAAAAATCACCATAAAATTAAAACAAAACACAGGACGCGTTTCGAGTTATTCCCCTGCCTCTCCCTCTCACTTGGATTTTCATGAAGCATATTTTATTTCTAAAAATTCTGCTAATCTTGTCAATGATCTCCCATCATCTCCTTTCCTATCTCCAGCGTGGAAATTAATTTTGTAATTCTTTTCCCTTTTCTCTTGTTTCTTTTCTTTTTATTTTGTAAAAAAAAAAAAAAATAATAATAATAATAATAATAATAATAATAATTTGGATTTTTTTCTTGTTCTTTTATAGTTCTTTATTTATTATTTTTATTTATATTTTTAATTTACTTCTTTTATTTTTATTTTTTCTTTTATTTCCATTTTTTCCATTTCATTTTCTCTTCTATCTTTTTTCAACACATTTCCCTTTTGCATTCCCTCTATCAGGTAGCGCCATCTGTCGCATTCTTCGCAACATTCTTTTTCTTCAGTTCATTTTTGAACTTGTTCGTTTTCGGACACGTGTATGCTTAGCTGATGACGAGCTGTTATGTTTTTAGCTCGAAACGCGTCCTGTGTTTTGTTTTAATTTTATGGTGATTTTTTACAAAGTTTTATTATTTTAACTAAATAGGTTAGTAGTAAGTTTCTTATGGCCATAGACTCACTCCCATATTGTATGTAATGTTACTAATAAGAATTAATTATTAAAAGTCAGATTTATAAATTACAGATTTAAAAATATTAAAGTATTTGTTTACTTATTACCTTTCTTTATTTGTTATCTTACTGTCAATTATTATTCTAACTGTGTTATTGGTTTCAACGTGAACAGGCAAGGTCGCAAAAAGAACAGTATCTTGGTGCGTATTGGACCATACTACTGTACATCATTAGTTAACAAGTAATTATATTTTGATGTGATAGTACTACTGTACATCGTTAGTTAACAAGTAATTATATTTTGATGTGATAGCCCCTAAAACATGTTTTACAATGGTCCAAATTCAAACTTGTTTATTTATTTTTGCGGCTGAATTAACTACTGATTAGTTTTCTTTTACTTTCAGATATTTATGTTTTTCATTATAGTTATAACAAATGTATTCTAAAGCAGATCAGTTTGTGTGTTTCTTTTTCATATTTTGTTTTCATTTTTGTGCGTTCTTTTTAACACTTTCCAACACAGTAGAAAAATGAGTATGATTTGGACTTTCCTCTTCGTCCTTCTTTATATCTGTACGCCAACTCCCTTAAATATACGCGTATTACCTTGTAATTTATATATGTTCGCATAGATATAAACGGATTGCCATGTAATTGATATATATTATTGAGGTTACAATGGCAGCTTCCCTATTAAAAATGAAGTATGAATCATTTATATTTTATTAACAGGGACGCTCAAAATTCTGTTACATTATGGTTTAAGGGGAGAAATCTCTTGCAACATATTTTAATGATGCTACACTATAAAACATATTAGAATTTACATATATCACTGAGTTTCACTACAAGATATTTAATGTATAATATCGTCTGCATACCATTTATCTTTTTTTTTACAGAGGCACACAAAATGATTCGGTTACAGAACAGGTTACGAGCTATAATACCTGGAAGTGCGTTTTTAGTTGTAGTAAGCATTTTTAAATTTAACTATTTTTTTTCACATTAATTGGTGTGAACAAATCTATAACCCATATACCGTGCTTCAGAAAAGAATTCGAGTACTTTTCTGACTATATATGGTAATTAGTGATTTTTTTTAATATGTTATGGATGTTTCAAAATGTTTACTTAGATTACTTTTAGCTTATTAAGCGGTGAAGTTTTCTTTATAGTATTCTGAATGCGTTGGAAAGTTTTTAATAATCTATGTTTTAAGCATGATTTCCCCCCCTTTTTTTTTACTTTCTTCTATCTTGACAAGAAGAAAGTATTGGTTTCATGAAAATTTTCGAATTCCAGTTTTCAACGGATTTACGCGTTTTATGGGTCAGAGATTCCAAAAAACACGTTTTTACAAAATGTCTGTCTGTGAGTCTGTCTGTCTGTCTGTCTGTCTGTCTGTCTGTCCGTCTGTCTGTCTGTATGTGACACAAATTTTGAGGGCACTCTATCTCAAGAACTAATGCACGTAATTTAATAAAAATTCATATTCAGGTAGTCCCTGATATAGATTGGTGCTGATTAGTTTTTGGTGTAAATCGCCCTGCAGGTGGCGCTGCGATGTAGCATTTTGCAGGATTTCCGCAAAAGCTCTATCTCAAGAACTAATGAACGGATTTTTATAAAACTTCAGATTCCGTTAATTCTTGATATGAATTGGTGCTGGTAACGTTTTGGTGCAAATCGCCCAACAGATGGCGCTGCTATTCTGCATTTTGCAGCATTTACACGATTTTCGTAATAGCTCAATCTCAAGAAATAATGCACGGATTTCCATCAAACTTCAGATTCAGTTAGTGCTTGACATGAATTGACGTTTTGCTCCTTGTGGTGTAAATCGCTCAACAGGTGGCGCTGCTATGTTGCATTTTTTGAAATTTCCGCAATAGCTCTATCTCAAGAACTAATGCTTGGATTTTCAACAAACTTCAGATTCAGGTATACCTTGATATGAATTAGTGCTGTTTATGTTTTGGTGTAAATCGCTCAACAGGTGGCGCTACTATGCTGCATTTTTCACGATTTCCACAATAGCTCAATGTCCAGAACTAATGCATGGATTTTCATCTAACTTCAGATGCAGTTAGTGCTTAACATGAATTGATGTTTTGTACCTTTTCGTATAAATCGCTCAACAGGTGGCACTGCTGTGCTGCATTTTTTGTGATTTCCACAATAGCTCTAGCTCCAGAACTAATGCACCGATTTTCATCAAACTTCAGATTCCGGTATACCTTAATATGAATTAGTGCTGTTTGTGCTTGGGTGCAAATCTCTCAACAGGTGGCGCTGCTATGCTGCATTTTTCAGAATTTCCCCTACAGCTCTATCTCAATAAGTAATGGACGAATTTTCATCAAACTTCAAATTCAGGTATACTTTGATACGAATTGGTTCTAAATTGATGTAATTTCTTTTACTATTTAAATGATTTAATTGACGTGATTTATAGAGAAGAAAGTTTTCTGATGGCCACAACATACTAGTTTTGCTTTCTTTTCGTTTAGTGAATGTTGAGCAATGAAGGATAGTCAATTGTATTAGTGTTGTTTTGTTGTTATTATTGTTTGTTTTCAAACTTAATATATGAATTTCTAATGGGTTACTCTAATGGGTTTAAACTGTAATGGGCAGCCAAGAAGATGAAGAAAACATAAGTCTACAAACTAATCTCCCGACCGTACAATGGTTGTGGTGCTTAGTCTAGGTGCAAAAGATAATAAAAATGTTGTAGTGACAAAAAATTAAATAACTAGAAAACATGAATTCTGTTTTTTCAGAATTTAGTGTCTCCCCCGATGAAAAAAAATTATATATATATAAATATAGGTAATATAAAACATATTTCAGTTTTAAAACCTAAAACACACGCTTTTATTTTATATAAAATGACATTATTCGCATCCTCTGAAGAAATCCTCATTTATGATCCAGTCTTAAACAAAATCTACAGTAAAGTATTCATATGATGTCACTATCGCTGAATAATACACAAATTAAAAAAAAAAAAAAAAAAAAACAGATGTCACTCAAGGAACTCGACCAAAAGAAATCGGCTATCTAATGATTCACATGCCTTCATTTGTTTGTGATATAGATAATTAAATTAAATGTAGTTTATAATAGCTCCATGTTTCATCAGAATTCATTCATTTATATATTTCTCAAAATAGCACATATTTAAATTACGTTTTTTTTTTTTTTTTTTTTTTTTTTTTTCCCATTAGGTATGGGAAAATTGTAACAAAAAGATATAAATTCTATTTTCCAACTATTTTTTTCTTTGCTTTGTACGGAAATGGAGTACTTCAGTTGCAAAGGTTAAACAAATGCCGCTAAAAACTACAAAAAGAAATTAATATCTCAAAAATAATTTGAGATGCAGCTTTCAAATTGCATTAAAAAGTACTTTTTCCCGATACGACGGTATAAAATTGAAAATGTGCGATTCTTAGAAGTTTAAAAAATTGCAATAGGTTATTTAACAGTACAAGGATATATCTGCTTTGTTTTACGGCTGTCTTATATAACGGAACTTTATTTTTGGAGACGACATTTTAATTGCTGGGAGAAAGAAATAGCATTAATTAAGATGGAAAAATATAGGATTAAGTGGAAAAATATATAAAATTATATATATTAATACATGAAATTATTTATGTATTTTTTGACTGAAGAAAACTACTTCTCTAAGGCAATACACTGAATACAAATACAATGAAGTATAAAAGTATAAAGTAAATGTCAAGTCCTAGAAGAAGACACAGACTGCGGATTTATGTTCCGAAAGTGGTACGCTAATCTGCCTAAAGCGAGGGATCTATCAAGACAAACAATTCATGAACTGTTGTGTACTTTTAATTTTTAAAAATCTGGATAGGAAAGTAAAAAAAAGACAGAGAGAGGGAGAATTTCAACCGCTAAATAATTATTTACAAATTTTGGTATGTTCATTTTCAAAGAAAATACACTGCTCAAAACAATTAAAGGATATTTGAAGTTTTATATAAAATAAAGATATAAACGAAATTTTTTTTGCCGAAAATAGAAGAAGAGAATCACAAATGCAAATTTTTCTGGTTTTCAAACTGTGGAGTATGCAAATTTTGAGTTCGACGTCAAAAACGTCGCTTCAGCGGCAGCGAATGAAATTTGACTTTCAACTGGATAAAAGAGAATGAAGACAAGGATGATCGGCATTCAGTGATTGCTTTGTTTCGATGAGTACGATGTCTCAGCGAAGTCATTTGACAGATTCAGAAGCTTTGAGAATTGTTGGTAGGTTAGAAGGGGGCCAAACTCAAGCCGAAGTAGCGCAAGCCATTGGAGTGTCACAAAGTGTCATTTCCAGGATCTGGAGCCGTTTTTTGGAGAGTGGATGTGCAGGCCGAAGACCAGGGCAAGGTCGTAGACGGCCAACAACGCCCAATGAAGATCGGTATTTAGCGTTAACAGCCCGGAGACACCGAACCATGAACGCTACTCTTCTCCAACAACACCTTCGCTCGGCTACAGGCACCACGATTTCAACTCAGACTGTCCGAAACCGGCTCCATGCTGTAGGTCTGCATGCTCGCCGACCGATGGTATGTGTTAGATTAGCATCAAGGCATCGTCGCGACCGCAGGGAGTGGGCAACCGAGCATGTCAACTGGAGGAGAAATGAATGGAGCAATATTCTGTTTTCTGACGAGTCCCGTTTTTCTGTGCATCCGGATAATAGGCGTATTTTCATCTGGAGGGACCGTGGCAGTAGGAATAATCCTGCGTTCGTGCACGAAAGTGTCAGATTTGGCGGTGGAGGAGTGTTGGTGTATGGTGGCATCTCCATTGACGGGCGCACTGACCTCTACATCATTCGAGATGGAGCTCTGACTGGTCGCCGATATAGGGATGAGATCCTCAGACCTATTGTAGTCCCTTACGCTGCAGCAATCGGAGATATCTTCATTTTAATGGACGATAACAGCAGGCTACATCGTGCAAACCTGGTGGAGGATTTCCTTTTCGAGGAAGGAATCGTTCGAATGGAATGGCCAGCGTGTTCTGCAGACATGAATCCAATCGAGCACGTTTGGGACGCTCTAGGAAGACGAGTTTCTGGCCGCCAACAACCCCCACAAATTCTCCAAGAACTGGAAAGAGCTCTTCTGGAAGAGTGGGGCAGAATAACCCAACTCGTCATTAATAGCCTCATTGAGTCTATGCCTCAAAGGTGTTCAACGTTGCTGGCCGCCCGTGGAAACCATACCCCCTACTGAAAATGATTTTCTTTGAAGAAAACACCTTTTCTTATTCTTTTTTTCTCATATGCACAAATTGTGTTTTTTTCCTTTAGTACACAAATGCGCAATAAAATGCATTTTTTTCTGCCAAACATGTGTAATTTATTCTCATATAACCTACTATGTCTCTCGATCATGTATCAATCAGCTAAACAGTTTACCAGATACAAAATCCACCTAAAACTGCAATATCCTTTAATTGTTTTGAGCACTGTTTATCATTTATGTCATACTTAAGGCATTTCTAAGTTTTATTTTATCCTTAAGTGAAGGCCACATTCGAAGGAAAACTATTACAGGAAATTCACTTACTTACGAAGAAAAAATACTCAAAACATTGAAATGTAAAAAATAAGAGAAATATTTCTTGAAATCAAGAAGCTTTACGAAAATATAATGTACCCTCTTTCGAGAAAAACGTGTTCATGTATCATAAGAAACATAAAGAATAATACATTTAAAAAAATAAACAAACAGCTCTGAAACAAAAGTTTTTTGGATGCCTCTCCAGCAAATTTTCAGAGGGGTTTTTATTGTGTATTAATCTGTTTTTCTTTAGCCAGTATCAACACGAAATAGCGGATTTTAGGATGCTATCAATTCTAAAGTAAAAATTTTCACGTTTAACATATAAACAAGCTAAATTAAATGAATTACTATTAACATTAAAATTTACATTATTTTCTTCTCTTCCACATATAAATTATGTTATATAGATGAAAAGGTTTTTCGCATCCGAAAGACCAATGTTTCATATTGACGCCGAGTTGAGAAAACTGATTAATACACTTCAAAAACTAACTCGGAAATGTTTCTAAAATATACGGGAAGGAAAAAAAAAACTTTCACTTCACGAATGCCGCTTTCGATATCGATAAACTTCATTTATCCCTAGAAATTTCTGATAATAAAGAAACTTTTCTTCTGAATTGCGGATAACTCAGGAGAGGTTATTTTACATTTTTGTAAATCTTCTTGCTAGATTATGAACTATTTTTCATCCTTTATAGTTTGGATAGACCAAATCAACAGTATTAAACCTATATAATTAAAAATCTAGTTTTAGGTATTTAAATTTGTACAAATAAATAGATTTTTCTTAAGTAACTCGTGTTTTTAATTTGAAAAAAAAGGGGGGACGTCCTAACGTGTGAAAACTTTATTGTATTATGTATTATAGTAAAAAGCTTAAAGCATATATTGTACACGAGCTTTTAAAAGAGTAAATAATGATTATAATTTAAGAAGACACTCAAAATCCTTTAAATTATGAGCAGATATTTCATTACAATATTGATGTTTATTTTCAAATTACACGCATTAAATAAACAGAACTAACCTATCATTTACTTAGGAAATACTAGCAATGAGAAAAAATTTATTCTTCTTTCTTTGAAATACGTAAGCAATTAATTTTCTTTTATCGACCTAATAATATATTTCTTCAAATCCTTATTTTCTTTTTCCATTTCCAATGGGTTTCTTTAGCTCTTTATTATGTGAAAACAAAATCTCATTAATTTTTATTTATGGAAAGTCTCATGAGAAAACAGAAGAATAAACCCAAAAGATATCGCATAACTATTTGCTAAATTATATTAACATTTTATTTTACATGAAAAATAAATCATGCATTTCGTTTTCAAATAAAAAAACATTTTGTTTTTGTATTTCAAATTAAAAATATGTTTTTCTTTTCAAAGAATTCAAAGAAAGACAATCATCATTTTACTAGCTGCCATTAAATCAAATATAATCTGATTTAAATTAATATAATAGTTCCTTTTACTGCTTATATATATATATATATATATATATGTATATTCATTAAAAAGCAGTACATTTATGTGATGTATTTTCATTAAATAGGAAGTAGTATAGATAAAAAAATAAAAAGGATGGATAGTTGGATAAGGATGGTTGGATATCCACATAAAAAAAAATTCTTAAAAATACTTCACCCTTTTCTATGCTTCTGTTCACCTGAGCATTTATGCCATTCATTTTAAAAAAAGTTCATGTAATATAACGACAATAAATAAATAAATAAATAAAACAAAGTATACAATAAAATTGTTAATAGTTAGATATAAAGTATAATAACAACTACTTTATCATAGAGCAGTTACCATTAAAGAACGCATAGAATTTTAAATGATAAAATTAAAGATTCATATTTCGCAGAATCCTTCACTATTATTTAAGGCCTTACATTTTACTGTAAATAAATTGATAATTTAAGAGAAACTTAGTCATTCTCTCTCTCTCTCTGTATATATATATGTATATGTAAATGAGTTTCAAAACTCACCTTATGCAAAATTTAAAAAATGGTGTTTTCTCTATTAATATATTTTATTCTTTAAGCTGCACTGGAGAAACACTGTAATCTAAAAAAACTTAGTCTTATCTTGCATTTCTGGCATTGTAAAATCTTGGTTTAAAACAAACACCAATGGACACAGATGTTTTCAGAGATTTCCCAAAATTTGATTTTCTGGATACGACGAGTTTTGAAACTCTTGTCCTCATATATATACACCATGTCCAGATGTATTGGAGAACCACTGGAAATTTTATGAGAGAAAATAACTTAAATTTACACTATGTGCAAAACTACTTAAAAGATAAGAATATATTTAAAAAAAGATGTTAAATTACTTTAATATCTTAGTACTTTTAGCTATAAAAAACATAGTCTTCGTCAGAGAAATATAAGAAATACTACTGTTATTAACGTCTAATATTCAAAATTCACGTAGATGGTGACGAAAGGAGTGAAAGTGGAAGTCAATTTTTAGATCCGGAAAACATTGGGAAAATAAAACAGGGATATAGGGAAGTGGAATATAACTCGTTTTATGATTCTTTAAGCAAACTGAACCAAATTCTGGGTATGTTGTAGGATAAAGCGTCATTACAAACCGTATTTTCTTTAGTAGTAATTTCTATTGATTCGCGGATAATTAAATCATGATAATTCTTTGAGGGATATATAATTTCTGCGTCTTCGAAATTAAATTGTATATTTTTTATAATTGAAAGTACTAAGATATCAAAGTAATTTAACACCTTTTTTAAATATTGTCTCTTTTTTTAAGTAGTTTTGCACATAGTGTAAATTTAAGTTTAACTTTTAAAGATGAATTAAGTATTTTTATTTATTTATTTACTGGAGAGTATAACATTTTCGAGCAATTTCCCTTAGATCATAATTAAATTTATATTTTTTGTGTATGTAATAGTGCATTTGAAAGACACTTCTCAATGTTTTAAACCATTTCACGCTAAAAAATCCGAGAAAATAAAAATAGGAGATTATTAAATCGCTCGATCTCACTTTTTTTTGGAAAGACTAATGTATTTAGATATAAGAGCAAAATATTGAGAGCCAATTATTTTATTATGAGGGAAGATAGCCAAAACAATAAAAGACTAACTACAGAACTTTTCTTTGAGATATTGGATTTCACCAGCTAACAGCATGTAAAGTATAGAAAATCAATTTTCTTAATTTAGTTACACTATTCTCTGTCAGGGGACACTATGAACAAAAATAAAATTCTGTTCGATCAGTCCAACCTATTTTTAATTTAATTTTAGTTTTAAGTCGCTCATAGAGTAAAACGTAAAAGAAAAATATTATTTAAATTTCGTTATTTAGTTATCTTACTTCCCGCCAATAAACTCAAGAGAAAATTTTGTTGAATCTGAACTCCAATTTTTAATTTCACTTCGATTGTCACACACTGAAACATAAAGGGAAGTTGAGTTGAACCTCTCCGATATAATTTGACTTTTGAGTATAGTCGCCATATGAGAAAAAAATAAAATCATCAGTTTAAAATTTTAGTTTTATAATTTTTAATCAAGGGTGATACACATGTAAAATCAGTAATATGAAAAGTTTTATCAAAACGTAAACACTTATTCTGACGATTTTATTAAAAAATATATAAAATCTATTTTATTTACATTTAGCCAAACTAGTTTCAACTAAGTTAGTTTAAACTAACGTAGTTTAAACTAAATCAGTTAAACTAAAAACTACATTCAGTTAAACTCAGTTAAACTCAGTTAAACTACTTTAGTTAAACTGAATCAGTTAAACTAAAAATTACATTCAGTTAAACTGAGTTAAACTCAGTTAAACTAATTCAGTAAATCTAAACTCAGTTAAACTTCAGTTAAACTCAGTAGTAACTCAGTTAAACTAGTTAAAAATTTAAACTATATCTGCCCCCTACGAGCTACGCTCGCCAACCCTCCTTCAGACTCTAACAATTCGTTAACTTAATCGGCTTTAAAAAGATTACAGAAGATTGAATTATAATTAAAAAACCATAGCGATATCCCTGTAAACGTATTTTCATTTGTTTCTCTTTTACTGGTGGATTTTACGGCCAAATCAGCTGCTGTTATTTGCTGTTTTCGTATTTGATTAAATTAGATTAGTTAAACATCTTACAATTAGCTAATCTGATGTCATTTTCACTAAACTTTTCTTTTTGTAGTATTCACCTGAAAATACTTTTATCGTTAGAATGGAAATATTATTATTTGCGCTGTCTTAGAATTGGCAACGATAGTTAAAAAGATCATCTCTAAATATGACATAAATCTCTCGTGCACGTGCAAATATACATTTTAATTTAAACTGTTTGGCTATACAGTAGATCCTCGATTATCCGAAGTAATTGGGACGGACCATCTTTCGGAAAATCGAAATTTTCGGATAATTGAGAAGGCTTTCATTTTAAGATTAAGGACAAATATATGCGTTATTTCTTTTCATGGAAACAAGTGCTTTATAAAAATAAAGCAATAGCAAAATAGAAACAAGAATAAATCACCTGAATTTTAATTTTGAAATAAAGACCCTTTACATATTTCACAAGGGATTGAAACAAAATTTTGTTTGTCGCAGTTTCGATTGTCTTTGCTTTGAGCTCATTTTTTAATACTATTAGTTCACCAGTATCAGTCTTTCTGCTGCTCCAGTCATGCCAAACCTTTTTCAAAAAATTCAAAAGCTTCAGAATTGCTAATTTGTTTGTTGTTTTCGCCCACATCGTTGTCCTCTTCTTCGATTTGATCAGCACATGTTCCTCAGATATCGTCAATTATTTCTTCAGCGCTCAAAATATGAAATCCAGGATCATTTGTGTCACAATTTAGCCAATCGTTTATTCCTGCAATATCACAACCAGGTATTATATTAAATACCGATTCCAAATCGGCAGCAGCATTCTCTTTTTCATCCATAAAGCTTTCGTTCGTTTCACTAGCTAAACGAGGAGCAAGTTTTTTCCAACTTCAAAATGTACGTATGCTGCTGTAACAATTTCCAAGCTTCATTCATCATGCACATAAAGTCTTTTATAGTAAAAAAAAAGCTTTAAAAATATATTTTGCACACAAGGAATGTGATAGTCAAAAAAGAAGCTTTAAAAATCAATTTCGGTTAACCGAGAGTTTCGGTTAAAAGAGTTTCGGATAAAAGAGGTTCTACTGTATTATTTGGCTATTTCAAATAGGACGTAATTTCACCCGCATTTACTGGGCGGGCAGAACTTTATTTATATGTGTCGGCTTAGGGCCGGACCTGGATATTTTGACCCATGCAAACAATTAGCCCATTTTGAAAGCAGATTTAACGTAAGTTATATACGCTGCTATTTTATGTCCAAGGGAGAGGCATTATCTGAAATCGACTTTTAATAACGCACAGTTTGTGGATGATCCCTATATTGCATTCAACATGAGTCAATAACACGTCGATCAGAGGAAGGGATAAATGGTGTAAGTCACGAATTTTAAATTTTAATATATCTGCGAGTTTTGCAGATATCGAGATGAATTTATTTGTGTTTAATTGAGTAATGGATAAGGAAAAATTGCCTGGTTGAAAATGTTACCCTACGAGGGACGCATAAAAATTCAGTTTTCGTATTTTCTCAAATAGATCCCACCCCCCTCCCATGGAGTTGCAACTTATGTCATTAAATTTTACCCCTTTTTTATGAAACTTTGCAATTGGAAGTATGTGACTAGCTGCAGTATTTAACGAAATAGCATCCTGTTTCGATCTTTATGAATCACCCTGTATATGTACAACCCCTTATAGTTAATATATTACTCTTGCATGTATATATTCAATTACGCAACTGAAAATGTTTAATTGCAAACTGATAGCATCCTAAAAACCGATATTCTGGTTTGCGAAAAATTATTACTATAATATAAAAACTACTTGGAAACGTTTACGAAAATTAGTTACAGCAAAATCTATGATTATTATAATTTTTTTTTCAATTATCAAATTTATATGCTGTTATATCGACAATTTATAAATAAGAAGCTTAACTGTGTTTTAATTGTTTTCAAAATAAGCACTATAAAAGTTTTTAGTTGTAATTTCCACTAAAATTAATGTAGTTTTATATAGGGTGTCCGCTCTCAAAGGTGTCTAAGGGCTAAGGTTTGTTTCCTAGAAATCAGCAAAAACTTTTCTTGACTGGAAATCTATGAGAAAAAACGAGACAAAGAACACAAATGGGCACTGTAAGGTAACTTTAGTAACCACATTACTCTTTAAAACTGTACACGGGTTTCAATTAAACCGTTTCGTCGGATTATCGATTTTACTTTTGGTGGTACTTGCTAGACGTTGTACAAAATTTAGGTCCATAATTTTGAGATAGTATTTGATTCGATTCATCAATTTCTGGATGTTATCATATTTCTAGCCTTTAGCTATACACTTTGTACTGAAGATAGGTTCAGAACCGCTCAGTTGGTCGAATTGTAGTAGCCACTGTTATCGTTAAAAAGGGCGTGAGTGAGGGTGAAATATGACTCGTCATACAAAATGAATGATCGATTTGAGAATTTTCTGAACAAGCGGTCACACTTCGCTTTCGCGGCAACAATTTGCTTTTCTGTTCATTTTGGTATGACCCTTTTCTTGTGACATTTGGTGCTAAACTTCTTGGTGATTGTCTTATGTCGGTGGGCAGGTGCAACACTGACTTTGGCAGCGGTGGGATGGATTAATACTCGGGTTTTTGCCAAACGGTCGTTTCAACAGCTGTAACTTTGGTTTGGTGAATTTTTGGGCCTTCCTACCCGATCTCGGTTATCTTTTTGTCGAGACTCCTTTCCAGAAACGTTGTATATGTGATGTTATCATACATAGTTCGTTTAGGGATATTTTCGGCCAAAACATTGTGCACGATGAACTTTTTCCGATGATGAATATTGCCTTTGTAAAACTTGTACACACGCGTACTTTTTTCGACTCCATTCTCGTAAAATACAGAGTACTTAATGAACTCTCAGCTAACGAGAGTGCCCTTATATACAATAACACAGCACTTCACTCGCAAGTTTTGCCTGATTCGTATTCCTTTGCTATTTTTTTTAACTACAAATTTTGTGCGGATTTCTACGAAAGAGTCCTTATTTTCTAAACCATTAGTCATAGTCTTATATTTCCAATTACAAAAATGTTTTAAATGAGGTAAAAAAATATTTAAAAAGTCGTTTGGATCAGCAAAAACATTTCTTAAAAAGTTTCGAAATTTAATTTTTTTATTCGATCCCCCGTTCCTATAACTGATATTTAGTAAAACTTCCCTATGACACTAACAAGTAAGGCAAAAAAGTCCCATTTATCTAACACTAAAATTGACCAAATTATAAAACTCTGAAGTGCAAGTCTTATGCCAATATTCTGAACCTGAGCACAGATGAGTTCAAAGGATCATACACAAAGTGCTTAAAGTATTAGAACAATTTTTTTCGCATGTATCTGCACTTTAACTGAAACTAGTCACATAGTACAAGCATTACGATTGTGTTAGTTTTTATTAATGAGTTTAAGATTAATTAAAATAATTATATTTTAACATATGTTTTATTTGGTATGGAAATGAGACTGTTTCTGTTCATGATTTTTTTTAAACACAAATTGCGTTTTTTTTTTTTTTTTTCATATATGTTGTCTACATTTCCATTTAATATTTCAGAATGAAAACAGATTTCATATTTATATTTTTATGTTAATTTTACTCTCAACTATTATTTTTTTGTATCTGGCAATAATTTGTATTTCTAGTAAATTTGTGAATAATTTATATTTCGCAAAAAAAGAATGCTTCAACTTTAAATAGCTTTAAACAGCTCGGTCAGTTTTAATCAAGGTTGGCAGGTTTTTGACATGTGTCAGTTTATGTCGGGTTTAAACCGTCATGTCAAAAACCCCTTGTCAAAAACCGTTTGTCAGAAACCTCAACTACTACATTGATCTGTAAAATTTCGCATTAAATGTCACACATGACAACATTACATGTAATATTTAAAATTCACTATTACTGTATATCAATAATTAGTACATAGTAAAGTACTATTGTTAAATGAAACCTTTAACAGAGTTTGGTTTTTTTTTTTTTTTTGTAAAATTGTGCTTTTTTAAAAAGTAGGCCTTATGCTCACCTGAGCTGTACATTTCTTCTCTTACTTAAAATCTTTTTAATTTATTACTTTAGAAAGCTCAAAGCATTACCTATAATTTTTTTTTTTTTTTTTTTTTTTTTTTTTTTTTTTTTAGAAGAAAAAAAAAACTTAGAATTTTTTTTTTTTTTTTTTTTTTGTACATATAACAAGATAATGTGCATCAATTTTATTCTAGTCTAGGCAATAACCATTCCATTCGAAATTGAAATTGGATTATTAATCTTAAACATTTACAAAATGAGAAATAATTTTTATTTAAAAAAAAGCCAAAATCTTTTTAAAACATGCTTTTTTAAACATATAAAAATATTTTTTCGATTTTAAAACTGAATAAAATTGGCTCGGTCTTCTAAAAGAAAATTTCCTTAAGCCCTATATTGAAAAAGTGCTTAATAGAAGGGATCAAATCATGAAACCATACCATTGTTTAGCTTATATTTTTCATCCCAACCATCAGGGGCAAGAGTTGGCATGTATCTGTTGATTCAGCTCGCACTTGGGCTACAGAGAGAATTTTTGGATGCTTACCCGTACTGATTGTGTATGCAGCTAAAGAATCCCCTTCCCCTTCTTCTTATTTCAGTGCTGTAGGGAGGAACCCATTACCTGGAGGAAAGGTATCATTAAATGCAATAGCTTTTCGACTGAGCCTGCTTCATAACTTGCTCATCTAGCAGCGCTTTTGCTATCAAGTCCTACTAGCTCAAAATCAATTAAGAGACAGGCTATTTTCTAATGTTTCATACACTTCAAGCTCAGAAATCATTTGGGTGTAAATAAACGTGCTAAAAGGGTTGTGTTCTGCAGCATGCTGCGGGGTAAAATTGATCCGGATTATTTAAAAATACAAAATAATTTTCTTCTGATTGAAAATTCCAAACAATAAAAATATTTTATTGCAATTTATAATTTTCTTTTAATTATTAAATTACAAGAATTTTAAATTAAAGTTTACATAAATCATTGACTTATTTAATGTTTACCTATTATTGTTGTTAAAATGTTTTATATGTTTTTGACAGTTTTCGACGATTTAAACCAGTTTATGACAGCTTAAACCAGTTTTTGACGCTTGTCATGTCAAAAACCCAACCCTGGTTTTAATCGTGGAAAAATGGGACATGTTTTGCCTTACATCCTAGTGTAATAGGAT
The DNA here is from genome assembly GCA_963932465.1 of Maratus speciosus. Lineage (NCBI taxonomy): Eukaryota > Metazoa > Arthropoda > Arachnida > Araneae > Salticidae > Maratus > Maratus speciosus. The sequence continues at coordinate 315,964,299 of OZ010791.1, read as the reverse complement.
ATTTATACTAAATATAGCTTATATTACAAGAGGAGCCGTGTAAAAAATTAAATTTTGCATTTTTTAAAAAGAAAAGTTTTTATTGGCCCAACATTCTTTTAAAATAGATATTTACTTCATTTAAAATATTTTTGTAATTGGAACTATATGTCTATGACTAACCGTTTATGGATTAGTAATTGGACATCATAGTTTCAAATAGGACCTATAGTCATCATAGGACAAATAGTGTTTGACGCATTCACTACCCGTATTGGGTACATAAGCCACTCTCTATCATTTTGCTCTGACTTGATTTTTCTAGCATGCTTCTCTATCTCTATCTTTCTCTTGCTCTATCTTGCACTGAAGAAGAATCTCGCCAGTAGATTCGAAAGAGCTGTTTGTTGTTTTTCACGTATTATTTGTGCATTTTTAAACTTTGGTTTTCTTCTTTTAACATTCCTGCACAAATGCTTTTATTGCTATTTTAATAATTGGACATCGTTGAGAGAAGGCAACCTATAGGCAAAAATGTATATTGATAGCAACTGCGGCGACTCTTTATGAATTTTAACTTATTTCCTAAAGAATAGTCTTTTATATTCTATCAAGCAGGACGGCCGTTCTGCCAAGCCAAGCTGAAAAAAAATTCTAACTCCGCAAAACAAACAAACGCCAAGAATAACAGCAAGACACCGTAACTGCTTATTATACTGACGACAACTTCTCCATGTTAAATGGACGAAATATGCCAGCGTAAAATTTCCCATATCAAAAGAAGCAATCATCGCAGAAAAATAAAACCAACACCAGAAGGACCTAATGAAGAAGATCTTCAATTTGAGATCAATTGCATCCTCATAAATTAATTATAAACAGAGATATAGATTTTTTAAAATAACGTCGAGATACTGAAAATGACAGATTTATTTTCTTCGTCACAACGTATGTTTAAATCGAGGTAGAGACTTAAATAATGGACAGAAAAAAGTAAGGATTGAATTTTTGGATAGATATTTACTCAATCTACGTGCTTTTATAAAATTCAGCTTGAAAAACATTAATTTTCTATTCATAATTAGCGAAAAACTGTTAATTAGTTCTAAAGTTTACAAATTATGCCAAATAGCGATAAATCCGCCAAAATATTTTAAAAATCTTATACTTTTCTTTTATATTATCCTTTTGCATTGATTTCATCGAAGATAACTATGGCTGAGATTCAGATAGATTTTTCGCTGTTAGCGAAATGAGTTTGACCAATCAGAAGCCTGCATGTTTGAGAATATTTGCTGTTTCTGGATCCCAACCTATGTCATGAAAGTTTTGAGTCATTTTTTTAGTGCCGTGGATGAAATGTTTGTAGAAATGTGGGCTAGGATCCAGATAGATTTTTCGCTGTTAGCGAAACGAGAATCACCAATCAATAGCCTGCATTTCTGCAAACAGCGAAAAGTTCACAAAAATGCAGGCTTCTGATTGATGAATCTCGTTTCTCTAACAGCCAAAAATCTATCTAGATTGTTCCCAATGGAGGATATTCCAAATATGGGTTCGAGGCGGAAAAAAGTCACGTGATACCGGTAATTTATCCAAGTAACTTCTAACTGATAAGAAGGGAAGATACTACTACTTTGCCTCATGAACCGTTTCATTGGCTAGCGAGGATTTACATTACACGTCTACGGACCTTTCCCTTCTTTACGACAGAAGTTTTTACCTTGACCACGTGATCAAAATGTAGATGGAATATCCTCCATTATGTTGAACACAATTTTACATTTCCACATCCAGGAAGGGTATTGATTGTCATAACAACAATACATATTCGAAACTATTTAAGGCACTGATTTTGTTTGTTTTATTGGACACATACATCAGAGTTGTGTGCTTGACAACAATGCCCGCTTATAAGTCATCGTCGATATACAGGGACGAGATAGCACAAAGAAATTTTACAACACAGAGGATTTTTTACATCCGGGAGCTCCACAAAGAGTGTGCAATGGAGCCAGCGGGAGTCGAACCCGACAAGCCTCCTACGCTTGTCGGGTTCGATAAGGCGATTACCAGCGTGGTGTCTTTACCACTTGGCCACGGAGGCCCCAAGGCACTGATTCTGAACTCCTTTGCTATACATTTCGATATTAAAGAAGTTGTTGTGTCCATAGTAACAGTACTTTTCTGTATTGCTTTCTCTAAAACACAAATATAGAAATTTAACAAAGAGCGCTCAGAATCAACACCATAACAGAGAGCCTTTATACATCAGAGTGGTGATATATGCACAGGAAGCATGCTCATTTCAAGTTTTTGCCGAAAGTATGGCTACAGCGTCTAGAATACCTTGTGGGGAAATATGCTATCCAAACAACGCTAAAAATTTGTATCCCTTAAATGTGCGACGATACTGCTAAAATCCCTAGTATCGATCACAGCGACATCTACGGGATTTAGTATTATATTGTATAGACTAGCAATATCTTGCAGTTTGAGAAAATATCCTGCAGATGTCGCTGTGATCTGTATATTTCAGCAGCATCGTTGCACAGTTAAGGGATACAACATTTTAGCACTTTTTTAAGTATTACAGGGATAGCCATTTTCCACACTATATATTCTAGGTGCTATAGTACGGCAATCGGCAATCCACTTTCTTGGATAGAGGCTATTCTATCTACGTTATGATTACGTGGTCAAGGCAAAAACGTCTAACGTAAAGAAGGGAAGGCTCCGTCGACGTAATGTAAATCCCCGCTATCCAATGAAGCAGTTCACGGGAGAAAGCAGTAGTAGTTTCATGTTTCCCTTCTCATCAGTTAGCAGTTCTTTAGGTAAATTGCGGGTACCACGTGACTTTTTCAGTCTTGAACCCATATCTGGAATATCCTCCATTAGACGATACGCGCATGGACGAGTTTTATTAGACTAGGGAAATAATTCAATATGCATTAGCCTGACGATAATGACACGCTCGCAAAGACCTTTAACGATTTGTTTTTATCACTTCTACCAATAAACCTTTATTGGCCATATGCCGCTACTTCGTTATAGCGACACACTTGTTCCTAATTGGATCCCGGCCTTAATGTATCAAAATACGGAGTTTGCTTTATAACGTCTAAAAATATAGGCCGGGATCCAGGTACATTTTTGCAAACAGTGAAAAGTTAGCAATAATTCTGGCTTCTGATTATTCAATCTCGTTGCGATAACAAAGAAAAATCTACCTAGATCATGGTCATGGTGTGGAAACCGGCTATTCCAGTAACACGCTAAAAATTGAATCCCATAAATATTGAAAAATATTGAATGACAAATGTCGATAGCAGCAACATTTTCTAGATCTTCTCTGAGCGAAACGTTTTCTCATTTGATGTCTTTTGAAATAGTTACGTTGGAATTACCATATGTCGCTGTGATCGACATTTATTGTTCAGCCTCGTTCAACATTTATGGGATACAATTTTTTAGCACCCTTTTTAATAAGCCGATTTTTAAACTATCTTCTAGATACTATAGCTCCGTTATAGGCCTAGATTATATGTTGTAGAAATCGACTATCCCAGCAATACTTAAAAAAGCGCGGAAATAGTGAGTCCCTTAAATGTACAACGATGTTGAATTCCAAAAAGTCATTTGCAGCGACGTCTACAGGATATTTTTTAAAGAAGAAAGAGACACGTGTAATGCACCGCTATAGCATCTAGAATACATAATGTGGAAATTTGCTATCCAAGCAGCGCTAAAAAGTTGTATCCCTTAAATGTGCACTGACACTGAAATCCAGGGAGCTGATCGCAGCGACATCTGTGATATACTTTCAAAATAAACATCGTATTATTACAGCGGGCTTGACGCCAAGCACACAGGTCAGATGTATGTTAATAAAATGTAAAAAATAAAATGCTACAGCGTCTAGACCAAATTATAGCGCCTAGAATATATAGTGTGGAAATTGGCTATCCCTGTAATACTTAAAAAAGTGCTAAAATATTGTATCCTTAAATGTGCAACGATGCTGCTCAAATATACAGATCGCAGCAACATCTGCAGGATATTTTCTATAACTGCAAGATATTGCTAGTCTATACAATGTAATACGAAAATCCCGCAGATTTTGCTGCGATCGACACTTGGGATTTTAGCAGTATCGTCGATCATTTATGGGATACAAATTTTTAGCGTTGTTTAATAAAATATTTCCACACTAGGTATTCTATATATCGACGTTGTTACCAAATCGTCATGAAGTTTTATGAAATATTCTACAGATATCGCTGTGATCAACTCATTGGATTTCAGCATCATTTGAAATTTAAGAGATCCAATATTTTAGCACTTTTTAAAGTATTACTGGGGTAGCCGATTTCCACACTATATATTCTAGGCGCTGTAGCACCGCGGTAGCCTGTCTTTTTCGTTTACCTTGGAGTAGATATAGACTACTAAAAAACAACTTTTCAAAAGTAAAAAAAAAAGCCAAGCAAAAAAAAAAGAAAAAAGGTGAAAGTTGTGGCTAAAAAATAGTGTGATATCAAATTTCCAAGCTTATATTACGGTACTTATTTAACATTTTTTGATAAAAATTTACCATATGTAAGTCGAGTACCTAAGTGTGCGTTGATAGAAAGCCTTTTCTCCTTTACTAAATACATCATAACGTGTTTCTGAAAATTCAATTTTTTAAATTATGCATGATGGGCTTGGCGGCCATCTTTCCATATTTTACACAAATTTCTAAGCACACAAGTTCATTGTTAAGATTGGAAGTTCGAATTGTTACTAAAGCAAACATTTTATTCTTTTAATTTATGGAAATGAGTGCCTTAAAATTTGTGTCTAAAAATAAAACTGAAGTAACTTCAGGTTTCATCTTATGATTCTCTTTTTTCGGAGGGGGGTAATTAATTAGTTAAAGCAGTAAAAATCAATTTGTTTTTTCAAAATAAAAAACTTTCTTAATTTATCTGTCTGTATCTAAAATTAGAAGTTCGAAATTCTTAATAATGCAAATATGTTACGAGCTTGAGTGCTTAGAAATTTGTGTAAAATATGGAAAGATGGCCGCCAAGCCCATCATGCATAATTTAAAAAATTTAATTTTCAGAAACACGTTATGATGTATTTAGTAAAGGAGAAAAGGCTTTCTATCAACGCACACTTAGGTACTCGACTTACATATGGTAAATTTTTATCAAAAAATGTTAAATAAGTACCGTAATATAAGCTTGGAAATTTGATATCACACTATTTTTTAGCCACAACTTTCACCTTTTTTCTTTTCTAATTTTTTCTTTTTTTTTTGCTTGGCTTTTTTTTTTTACTTTTGAAAAGTTGTTTTTTTAGTAGATACCATTTACTTAAGAATAGCGAACTTTATCATTGAAGAGCAATTCTTAATGTTGTTCAAAAAATCTGTTTTAATTTTACTGTATAAAAAAAACTATGGACAGAGAGATGATAATTGAGACATGCACATATAAATAACTGGACTTACGATTTGCTAAATATATTTTCATAATATAACATCATAAATAAATATATTTAAATATATTAACTGTCACAAATGATTCAATAATAATTTTTCTTAAACTAGAAATGATTTTCAAAAAAGGACATGAAATATTTTACTTCAAATATCCTTAATACTGTAAGTATTTTTAATAGAAATCAAAGTTCCAGAACCTTCAAAGCATTTAAAAATAAAATATGAAAAAGATTTAGCTGAAAAGATAAGTAAACATAAGTACTAGAGGGAAAAAAACTGAGTAAATATCTGCGTACTTTTTTTTCGTTTATTAAAACACTTTATTCCAAATTTTTTAAAAGTGCTTTTGGGAATAAAATACCCTTTTTAAATTGCAAGTAATATTAAGGAAACTTTGTTTCTTAAAGTAAAATTTAACAGCTAAATGCAAAATGAGATTTATTCCATGATGTGTCCAGTTATATCATTATTTTTATAATCATAATTTATATTACAATCGGCATCATTTTCACCTTTTAAATCTTCACTTAAGTAGAAAATCTATATGCTTTACTTATGTGTAAACATTGCTGAATTTCTACTCATATATAAAGGGAATTTTCAGTATAAAATACTTTTACCAATTAAACTATTTAAAGACTGTTCTCAAATAAATTTGAAAATGTTCCCATTTCTATCATATATTTATTTTATAATGTATATGTCCATTTCTAGAGCTGAATGTCATACAATTGTACTTATTAAGAAGAACGCCATAAATAAAATGTAGAGTAGACCAAGAAAAAAAAAAACACCCCATGCAATTTATTCTTCAAAATTGTCGCTTAAAAAACGGAAACAGCCATTCTACAGAAAAGTATTTCTTTTTCAACTTATGGTAAAAAATATGCTTAATTTAAACGCACGAGTAGTAGCCCACTTAAGGACATTTATCAAATTATTACTAGGCTGAGCAAAAAGTTCTGGGAAATTTGTTAAAGTTGCGTTGTTATGCGAAAATTAACAACAAAAACAACAAGGTCTGTTCTTGAAAGTAGAGACCATCATAGTCCACTACTTTCTGCCATCGTTCTTCCAGATGATTCCGGATTTATTGGACGTACCATGGTGGCTTCTTGGAATCGAAAAACTCCTGACATGCTTCTTCAACTTTATTCGTTCAGAATCGTTAGACCTTTTCTCCAATAATGCCGGATCAATACAGACACATCATATTGTTCAATGGGAATTTTGGAGTCGAAATTCCCGAACTCCTATAGATATACCATTGGTACTCCTATATATGATATACATTCTCGTAACTATTCGATTAAAAATTTCCCAGAGCTTTTTGCTCAACCTAATATTAAAATGTTAGTGAATTCCAGAAGATAGATATATGATTTTTGCCTAGTCCTAACCATCATGTATTAGAATAAACATTCAATTTTTAAAAATATATTTGTCGAAGAAAATGAAAAATAAAAAATGTTACCTTCCTCTTTGATCCAGTAGTGGGATTAGTAAATTTCTGATGCATGAATCTTTAAGTTTTCTGATTATCTAACAGATTATTCAGATTATTTACAATGTAACAGAGTATATCAACAGTAGTTTAATTTAAAATAAAACATAATATTAAAGAAGCAATGTTTTAAATAAAAACTTATCTCTTAATGAAATATCTAAGAATTTGCCAAAAAATCTGTTTTTGAACTTTTGATACAAATGTTTCCTTAAGAAATAAATGTACCAGCAGAAAAAAAAAACAATTATTCCAAACAGTTTAAAAAATGTTATTCAAGCAAGTTTTTTTTCAGTCGTTTTTCAGAAATGCATTTTGGGCTTGTTTTTAAACTTTAAAAATTACATGTTTACTACTTGTACGTGCACCACTACAGGTATATTTACCTTAAGTGGTCATCATACTGAAATTCTATCAACCTCAAATTTTATACATGGCCACTGAACATCATACTACACATTTCCGGTAAATTTTATCTTAACATACTAAACAAGAAGTTACTTGGTTGTGTAGTTTAGGAATTACGAAAGTTTAAAGTTCGGAGCTTCTACTTACAAAGGTGTACACTCCAAAAGATAAATCTGTAAATTAGTCACTTTTATGTAAGTATATGTGCAAATTTGTAAAATTACACTTTTGTCATAAGATTTATACTCTTGTTGTAAACATTGTCCTGCATTTATGTGTGTTTATCGATTTAATAGAAGTGTATAATTTATTATCCCTTGAAAATCTAAGACAAGTGTATAAATATAGAAAATTGTACGGATTTACCCGAATAGGTTTGTTAATTTAAATTTAAAATAATTCATATTACATAATTCATGCATACACATTACATAAATATTTGCATGTAACACCGAAATATGTTTAAGACATTGCACGGATATATGCGTAAGAAGTGAATAATACACAGAAATATGCGTACACATTTTGAACATAAATATGTATAAGAGCAGAATATTTCATAGAAATCTGTGCACTTTTTTGCACTCAATAAATATCGATACTTGAAAATTTGGTTTGTTTAATAGTAGCTGAATGTACAAAGTGGGGTTTTGGAAAGTTGCAGTTCCTTAGTTCGTATTCCGTTTATGTAATTATTCTTTGTGTAATGCAGTTTGAATTAAATAGAGGATTTCCCCATTTGATGTAAATATATCTTTGAAAAGTTATAGCTGAAATTGATAGAAAAATTATCGGACAAAATACGGAAATAGTACCGGCGTCATAATTTCCGTATTTTAGCGAAATTTATTTTACCGTGCATTTATTTAGATCATATAGGCTCTATGTATAAACTATGATTACGATATTAAGACTTAAAAAAACTGTAACATGGCATGCAGTAAACATATTTTCAAACGATCCTGTTTCTTGTAAATTAAAGGTACCGTATTTTGTTGTTATAAAACAAATCTTCTGGAAAGAGAACAAACACACCGAACACATGAGTTTTTTCTTCATACAAAATTGTTCTGCATGATTTGAAAATATTTAGTTCATGTGCAATTTACACGTTAAACTGTGCATTTATGAGTTATCTGATAGGTAGTTTTTACGAATAACTCAACAACAACAAAGCGGAATGATCTGTAATTTTGTATTCACATATCTGAAACTTTTAATAATTGATATCTGGTTTAAAAAAAAAATAGTTGCATAATACTTGCTAATTCATAATGTTTTCAAAATGTTTTTCGAATAATTATATATTTTTTAAATTAAAGTTTGAAAAGAAAATGAACAATCACTTACATTAAAAAAAAAAAAATAGAAATCAATATTTAGAAGCTTCAAATATGCGAATCCGAAATTATAGCTCATTTCACCAATTAATTCTTGAGTTATGCGAAACACAGAATTATGACCACAGAAGTCGGCTGGATTATGTGGGGAGGTAAAATTTCTCGACCCGTTTATACCTAATCTACGTCTTCATTCTTAAGGGTTTAATGCTTTTATGCATGTTTTAACTGCTGCATGCAGAGCTAAGTGCTATAATTTCACGTTCCAGTAAAGTCATTCAAATCTTCTTTTTCATCTCCTTTGAAATTTATTTTTGTCAAGTTGTGTCACTTTTCTTGCGGATGAGCGATCTATATGCAATAAAACACAGTGTAAGGAATCCGGGGCGAACACATCAATCTTACCTGTCTCCGGTAAGATGGAGCCACGTTAGGCTTAATTTCAATTTGAGATGTGTATGAGGAAACTTATCTGCCAAAATACAAATCTTTTCTACCTGAAATCGCTTTTGTTCAGCATAATTTTCTATAAAAGATTCAAAACTAACAAAATTTCAATGATATGTGTAGCCGTTTCAGAAATCGAGTCGAAAACAAACGTAACGTACTCCTTTGGTAGAGAGTCATCCTTTTGTGATTCATTGCAAAAAAATTAAACCATGGAGCTATGAAGATTAAAGGAGACGACATAAATGACGTCACTTGAAGCTGTGCTACCCTAGAATCCTATCCTACGTCATTCCGCGGGTAAACAGAAGAAAAACACCAATAGCCGTGAAGAACATTTTAACAATGCTTTCCGATGGGGGGGGTGGGGTCTTCCCGAAACACATCTGTAAATTTGTTTCTACTGAAATGTAATAGCGTCGTTTGTGAAAACATTTCATTTCTACTGTAAAAGAAAGGATAAAAGATTATTTTCGTTTAATACATTGAAACATAAAGTACAAAAGTTTTATATAGCTATTAAAAATGGGCATTAACTATATTTTATTCTTCTTTGTATCACAATAATTTAAAAGCTAAATAGATATATGAAAAAATAAAATTACGAAACAATTTTTTTATACTTGAATAAAAATAGATTTCGTCTTTTGCTTACAAGTTTTATTGACAGATTTAAAACACACTGAGATTGTTTTATTTCTTTAACATTTATCCTATTTATTTATCAATATACATATAATTTTTTTGAGAAGGTGGGGGTAGTATTAATTATTAGTATTATTTCAATAGTTGCAGCAGATATTTTTAATTACGCAGTTTTATTGCACAATTGTTAAATTTTTGTTTTATCAACAAATCTCAATTATGTTATGGTATACTAGACGGAAAGCCTGGTTTATCCAGAAGTATTGTAAATGCTAATAGTGTATTTATTAGAGTATAAACTAGCTGAACTTTGCTCATCTAAACGCTTCCATATTGTTAATTATTTTTATCAGTTTTTCAAATTTTAAGTGAAAAACACAATTTTCACCCACCGTCCAAGTTTGGGCATTTACACTAGTATAGGGGAGACTAGTGAGGGTTGACCAACTTTTTACAAAATGATGTTTTATTCTTTAAACTTTGAACGTAGAATAAAGTTTTATGTACCATTTTATTCATTATACAATCAGTAATCAAAATAAAATTGATACATAAGTTTAACATATAAGAAATTTTAAAAACGATTGATTTTAATCATGATAAAATAATGGCGCAAGGCTCCCCACATATGGGAGGGTTGACCCACTATATAGGAGGCTTGACCCACTTTGCTTTATATTGCAATATTTGTGAATAAAATAAGTTTTAAAAAAAGCAAAATAACTTCATGCTACATGCTTTAATTATTACAATAAAATATTTTACGATGCTTAAGCAAACCGGTTGAGGCGCGATCGCAAGTCAGAGAAGAAAAATTTTGTTTTAAAAAGGAATTTTGTCTGAGCAGGTATAATGGTACAGCAGGGAAAATGAAATTTTAACATTTAAGGCAGTATTCTGTTAGAGATAAGTTTCGTTTTAATAGTGTTTCATGTTATTATGTCCGGATTTAGGAACCACTGTCCCGCTTTTATTTGTCTCTTTGTCCTATTTTTTGTGACACTCGACCTGACAACTCTAGTTGTCACATAGTTTGGCTTTATATCACTGTATTCACCCTGGGGAATTTTGTCTACATATCTTCCTAAAGTTTTTCGATCAATGCTATGTTCTTTTGCAGCCGCATGAGCACATAACTTATCATTAACATGTTTTAAACCATTAAGGGGCAAAGTACTTTCAGTACTAAAATATTGAAATAAATGACTGGCACCAGAATTAACGAACAAATTTATTTGGGAGTAAGAAAAAGGCTATATTTAACATATATATTAAATGGAAAAGATTTTAGAAAAACTCTAGTGCTATTGTGACGTTTCGGTATTAAAATTAAGTGGTTTTATAAACATACCACAGCCCCTGAAAGGGTTAAGACTGCTGCTTTCATCCTTTCTAGTCCTTTCTAGTCTTCCCCACTGTTTCTATTTACTTACTGTAAGTAATATTTACATGGAAAAAAGTTCCTATCAACTTTCCCATTTTCTAGAAATTTTTCACCTCTTTCTTTAGTCAGTTTTAAACATTTTCTTTTCCATCACACCATTTTACTGTAACTTTACAGAATAAATTTACATTCTTTTATACATATTACTGTTAACTTTTCATTATGCATAGTGTATAATAAAAAGATTTCCAAAACCTCTTAATTAAAGGAGTCTTGAGCATCTGGTCAACTCTCTCTCACATTGACTGGGTCAAGCCTCTCTATATAGACCTTCTCTAAAGAATAGCACATTGTTATGTTAAGTCTAACTTACTGTACAATCTTTATGCCTGGAATGAAAGCTCGATATTTCTGCATTACTTTGAACCTACTTACTTAAATTTCTATGATATAATTTATCTGAAAAAAGCTTATAAAATATTTCTAAAAAACATAACTTTTAGGTTGAAAACGCCTCACAATTGATTTTTTCCACGCCTATTTTGATTATCTCTATGAAACGAAGACTGTTGTTTGAGCATTCCAATAGCTTTGGTTGACACCTATTCATAAAACTCTGAAATTCTTTTAAATATGAAAATTGAAGGGTGGGTTAAGCCTCCCGTATGGTCAACCGTCCCTAATCTCCTCTACTGTATCAAACACATTTGTTAAAATTTTAACTGACTTTTAGCAAATGACATAAAACCAAAGAACTCGGTTTCAAAGTTCATAAAAAAGAGTATATTCCAAACTGCTTCCAACTTTTTAACATATTTTTTGCAAGGTATAGGGGAGACCGGGGGAATGGCGACACATTAAGGGAATTTAAATTTTTTCACCTCGAAAAAATGTTTATTTTTCAATAGTAAAAATTCTAAAGCTGAATCATTATCTTTAGTATCTGTATAAATTTAACCGTAATCATAACTGTAAAGTAAGCATACATACAAAAATATTTTTCAAACCTCTGCACAGTGGCGGGATTACCCAGGACACTGGGGTAATTCCGCCACTGTACCGGGGTAATGCCGCCACTCTTTAATGACATAGTACATGCATCAAATGGATACTAGAAAACACACAACCTACTGAAAATAGTTAGAAACAATGTAATTGAGCAGAATAATGGTTAAGCTTACAATTTACTTCATATTGCAAAAGTCACTCTGCTGAATCGGCTCCACTACATTAAAATGAGGCCATTTCTCACCCGATTTGCATGGCGGCGGCATTACCCCGAGAGGACAATATGGCGGAAATCCCCAAGCAAAGCCGAAAGAAGAACCGAACTTGTTCAACACATTGCATCAAAATGTCGGCGATTGCATGTAGAATACGGGTCATATTATCTTAAATACCTAATGCTACAATAAAAGGTGCTTATCTCTACTCATTTGAAGCTCCAAAATAATAAGCAACTAGATGAAAACTACATTTTTCACTAGAACAAACGAACGACGTACAGCAAAGTCACTCTCACTTTAGGCACTGTTTATATTGTTGGCCGCTGTAGTGCAGGCACATTCACTATCTCAAATTGCCCTTAGTTTTTAAACTAGGTGGGGTGGCGGCATAACACGGGTTGGCGGCATTCCCCCGGTCTCCCCTACGAATTTTAAAAACTACACATGATATTTACATGAATCGCAGTTTTAATATCTTTTGTAAATAAATCTAAATTTTCTAGATTACAAAATTGTGCAAAGTAAAAAAAAAAAAAAAAAAAAAGTTTGAAGATAAAATTTAATAAAATTTACCCGAAGCTTTATAGTTTAAATTTAATATTTATTTTAAAAATTGTTGGACTTATAAAGGAAACGAATCTCTCCTGACTACAAAGTCATAAGTTTAATATATTAAATTGAAAATCCTCTAAACGTATATAAGAAATGCGACAAATATAAATTGTTCTGGACTTTTGAGATTTTTCCAAATTGCTTGAAATAAGAAATTGTATTACTCGAGAAGAAATGGGAAAATAAAAATAAGGAAGTGGAACAAAATCAGTTTACTACCAGAGATGGAAGACCATAAAATTGAGAGAAGAATCCCGGTTGTACAAAATATCAAAGATCCAAAAGGAGAGAAACTAACATTCAGAAGAAAAGAAATATTACATATACGGAATGAAATGATCTTTTTCATATAATAGAATCTGACAAAGAAATAGTATGTATGCTAATGGAATCATTGTTTATTCATAACTTACAAAATAAGATTATTTAAAGCGTATTACCAACAAGAGGTTGAAAGAGTTTAAAAGATTTTTAAAAGTAAAACATATTCTAAACTTCAAAATTAATTATTAATGCTAGATTTATGAAAACATCAATTTGATGGGTGATGAAGTAAATACAAAAAAGGCAAAGTGCCCAATTAATCTGATGGTATTGAGCTCACAGGGTATTTACACTAATTATATATTATACTCTTATTTCAAAGAATAATGAAAAAGAAAGAAAAAGAAATCGACAAAAAATCCATTTAGCAAAATTAAGGGGGGTAATTTGCTCCCCAATTTCCCCCTTTACACTTAACTAATGAACCTTCAAATCAAGTTAGGGAAGTGCCTTATCAGAATAAACCAGTATAGCAAATTTGAAGAAAATTGGATAATTCTGCTTGAAAAACCCATTTTTCTAAATTAAGGGGAGATTAGCTCCGTCACCCTTTTATACTTAACCAATGAAGCCCATAGAATAATCAGGGAAGCGTCTTATCGGAATGAACCTGTGTCCAAAAGATGAAACAAATCGGATATTTCTATCAAGAGTTATCGCATTACTTACATACATACGTACATACATACCTACGTGCATACGGAAACTGCGGGAATATTAACTCCCAGTCTTTGATAGCCGTTGAGCTAAAAATCTGTCTAAACGAAATTGAGTAGATCCGCAAAACTATTTTCTTATAGAGAAATGCTGTTATAAAATAAGTCAATTCTCGTGAAAATATCCATTGGATTATGTATTACAATATCCAATATCTATACTACTTCAACATGAAATACCGAGCAACCTTTTTTTTATTAGATAGTGAGGAAATTATGATGTATAGGGGAGACCGGGGGAATGCCGCCAACCCGGGTTATGCCGCCACCCCACCTAGTTTAAAAATTAAGGGCAGTTTGAGATAGTGAATGTGCCTGCACTATAGCGGCCAACAATATAAACAGTGCCTAAAGTGGCAGTGACTTTGCTGTACGTCGTTCGTCTGTTCTAGTGAAAAATGTAGTTTTCATCTAGTTGCTTATTATTTTTGAGCTTCAAATGAGTAGAGATAAGCACCTTTTATTGTAACATTAGGTATTTACGATAATATGACCCGTAATCTACATGCATTCGCCGACATTTTGATGCAATGTGTTGAAAAAGTTCGGCTTTGCTTGGGGATTTCCGCCATATTGTCCTCTCGGGGTAATGCCGCCGCCATGCAAATCGGGTGAGAAATGGCCTTATTTTAATGTAGTGGAGCCGATTCAGCAGAGTGACTTTTGCAATATGAAGTAAATTGTAAGCTTAACCATTATTCTGCTCAATTACATTACATTCTAACTATTTTCAGTTGGTTGTATGTTTCCTAGTATCCATTTGATGCATGTACTAGGTCATTAAAGAGTGGCGGCATTACCCCGATACAGAGGCGGAATTACCCCAGTGTCCTGGGTAATCCCGTCACTGTGCAGAAGTTTAAAAGATATTTTTTTTTGTATGCTTATTTTACAGTTATGATTACGGTTAAATTTATACAGATACTAAAGATCATGATTCAGCTTTAGAATTTTTACTATTAAAAAATAAACATTTTTTCGAGGTGAAAAAATTTAAATTCCCTTAAGGTATCGCCATTCCCCCGGTCTCCCCTACATGAAGCAGTATTACGAATAATTGTAAAAGATATTTCTGCGGTTTTTCAGTATACCAAAGTTTTTAAACTTTTATTTTTCAGAAAAGGCTGTAATTTGGTTCTGAATATCCCCAGACACAAAATATTATCAAGATAGTCGCTAACCGCTACCTATAAATGTAGCACAGAAAATGACGCATAATTTCGCCAGAAAAGAAAATTTCGACTGCTAAATTTTTATCGGGTTGAATAACCCGATTTTAACCGCAGCCTGGTTGGAGGAATTTTTTTTTTCCTCATCGGTCAGATTGACTAATTGTTTCGAATTAGGGCTGAACATTGATTCTTTTGGGTCGTGATCGGGTTATTCCGATCTTTCAAATGTATGTTCAGATTATTGTTTTAAATGAAAAATTATACATTTGAAATGAATGTTTTTGAACGTTTATTTTTCTATATGAAAGATAAAACTGCGATTGGAGATACGATTATGGATTTTTTTTCTATAAATGCATTACATTGTGGAACCAATTTCTTTGACCTTTGGTTTTGGAGCGAGTTGCAGTTCAGCAAACAAATTTTTGCTGGTTTCGGGTTGGATTGCGGATGAACGAAAACCTATTGCTGGCTTCGAGTCGGGTTTGGAATTGCCTTTAAAATAATAAGCGGGTTTGGGTCAAGTATAACTCGACTCGTGTTGGACTTTATACTACGTGTCATGTACATTGACTTCACAAAAACCAAATTCTGTTTATCAGTTTGAGGCAATTCTTTCTTTTCCACTTCATCGTCACAAGGATTTTCATCAGTAATAATTGTCTACCAAAGTGGTTGTCTTTTGCAGTCTAATATTACAGTTCACACTGACGTAGTGAGAATTTTATTTTTTCGGGAGTTTTGTTTTAAAAAGATTCTTATATCTTGTTCTTCAACTGATTACTTCCTATAATTTTTTCTGTGGTGCTTTTAAAAACATATATGTTCAGTTACATTTTTAATAACACAAACCTTTAACATAAAAACGAATTAGAAATAAATAACTAACACTTGAGAAAATTTCTTGTTATAGAATTATATATTTTGAATTAACTCTTTGTATCACGTGTTGCATATCTGCGACATATACAAAAGGAAATGTTACTTATACAGTGGGTTTTAAAAGATTACATTATTTATTGCTGCTATTTTCAAACACAGTAGATAATATAACTTGTATATAGAAAACTCAACAGACGGAGATACTTTGTTAATTTTTCAATAGCAAAGTTTTATTTATCATTTGAAAAGTTTCACATCGTTATCGCTAAAATGAAGTTCGTAAATTTTGAAATATTTAAAAAGGCTGGAGATGTCCAAAAATAGATTTTTTTTTTTTTTACAAAGATAAGCTCGTATACATAGCAATTTTGTATTAGAAAATTGAAATATTTATCGCAAATATGAAATTTTCTGTTTATCGCAGATAGGAAAAAGTACTTTTCAGTTAATAGTCTTTTATTTAATGTTCCAATTATTCGAAAACTTTTTTACATGCTCAAAATGATGTATTCTATCATCTGTGTAAAAATTTTTCAAATCGAGTTGTTGAGTCACAAAGGGTTAAGAAAGATACACATATGCAAAAAATACAATAAAACTTGTTTAGATGGAACCAGAAGAAGCTAGGGTAAATTCCATAGAGCTCCGTAGTATATTAACCATCATTTAAAGTTGTATCACATTTATTTCGGCTAGAACTTGAATTACTTCTCTTTATCCCTTTCATGGTCGGTGTCGCATGTGATAGAGGAGACCGGGGGAATGGCGACACCTTAAGGGAATTTAATTTTTTTTTACCTCAAAAAAATGTTTTTTTTAATAGTAAAAATTCTAAAGCTGAATCGTTATCTTTACTATCTGTATAAATTTAACCGTAATCATAACTGTAAAGTAAGCACACATAAAAAAAAATTCTTTCAACCTGTGTACAGTGTAGGGATTACCCAGGATACTGGGGTAATGACGCCACTCTTTAATGACCTAGTAAATAGATAAAATGGATACTAGGAAACACATAACCTACTAAAAATGTTTAGAAAGCAATAATTTATCAAAATAATGAATAATTACAATGTTCTGTAAGCTAGATTTATTAAGGTGCTAAGCTTACAATTTAACTCAAATTTGAAAACTCACCCTTTGCCATGTGGCGGCATTACCCCTAGAGGACAATATAGTGGAAAATCCCCAGCAAAGCCGAAAGTAGAACCGAACTTGTTCAACAAATTGCATCAAAATGTCGGCGAATTCATGTAGATTACGGGTAATATTATCTTAAGTACCTAATGTTTCAATAAAAGGTGTTTACCTCTACTCATTTGAAGCTCTAAAATAAGAAGCAGCGAAATGAAAACTAAATTTTTCAATAGAACAAGCGAACGATGTAGAGCAAAACCATTCTCACTCTAGGCACTGTTTCTATTATTGTCCGCTACAGTGCAAACGCAATCACTATCTCAAACTGCCGTTAGTTTTTAAACAAATTCGAGTGGCGCCATTCCATCGGCCTCCCCTACATTCGGCTTTTTTGTGCTCGTGTGGTTGGTGTCGTATGTCATGCAACGAATTGCATCTTTGAAAGTGAATTTCTCCCTACATATAACGTCGCGTGTTTTTCAGAGATTCTTTGTTGTAATTTTGTAATATTTCTGAGTATTCCTAAGCGATGGTGAAACTTTATTACTATTTCACTTGCTACCTACTATTTCATTTTAAGTCCTACTACTTTTTGTTGGTATTTTCTGTAACGCCGGACTTCGTTAGTTGCCGTTGCACGTCCAAATGGCTTTTATGATGATTCAGAGAGTCAATCCGAGGGAAGTGAATGAAATAAAGGATTTCAGTGTGGTTTTTTAGGTTGTTTTCGTATGAAATACTACCTATAGCAATCTCCCTATGTTGCAATTTCGGAAAACTTTTCCAGATCTACAACGATCATGACCACTAGAGCCCAAAACCACCCTCAGTAAAAAACTTTATATATATATATATATATATATACATATATATCTATGTATATCACTTTTTTATGGACACGATAACTTCCATAATTCTGCACAAACCTCTTCCAAACTGATACATAAAATCAAGGGGCATAAAATCTCGGTCAAGTTCGTTAATTGACAAAATCGGACCAAGGGGGTGGAGTTAGGGATAGGTTTTATGAAAACCGAAAAACCCCATAACTTCTTAATTATAATACGTATCGAATCAGTTTAAAGTTATTATTACTTCTAAAAAAAGGGCCAAAAATTTATGTGTGACAGATTTTTTTATAAAATTAAAAATGGGCCAAGGGGCAAAAAAAATACGGTTTTGTGGAGAAAAAAATTTATAACTTCGTCAATTCTCAAGATATCAAATCCAATTAAATTTATTATAAATCTTCTTATTATTATCTGCAACTTTTATACTGACAAGTTTATGATAGGACAAATTCGTACCTCAAAAAAAAAAAAAAATAAATAAATAAAATAAAGTGAAAACAAAAAATGGGGGGGGGGGGTGAAGAAGAAAAAATCCATAACTTTGTCAATTCACAAGATATCAAATCCGCTTGAATTTATTATATATTTTCTTATTATTATCTACGACTTTCAAATTGACAAGTTTTTGATAGAATCAATAGTTTTGAAAGAGCAAAATCAAATTAAAAAAACATAGCGGTTGAAGAAAATATTCCGGTATTAAGGGTGTACTCAAGTCCAAACTGCTTCTTTTCTGACTCATTTGTAAATTCATTTTGCTCTAAAACGCATCCAATTGGCAGGTTCTCTTATTCAGAAACTAAAAATATATGCTGTATTGGTGAATATTTTTATAAATGCAGAATATATTTAAAACAATGCTGTCAAATTGGCCATTTTGAACCGAAATTTCCTCAAGCCATCGTGCTGGAAATGAAAAAAAATGTTTTCTTTTAAAAATGAATCTTAAAATGTGTCAGAAAATTCCGAGTTGTTGCGCATGAAAAAGTATTTTTTTTTTTTTTAACCGCCTTTACCTGGCTCTGATAAAACCAGCTCTTATATAAAAACATAATTAAATACTCGTCAAAAGCGGCCAGATAAAATTGTTAAAGTGGATTTATCTCTAATCATGATTCAGTTTTTATTTTTCAAAATAGTACTTAACTTCGAAATCTACTTGTTCCTGTAGGCCGAGACGGCAGGGATTTTTCCTCTCTGGCCAATTTCTGGCCAATAAGATTGCAATGCTGTTTTCACGGTCAAGTTTCAAAACCATTTTCCAAAACATTTTTTACATATTTTTAATAATTCCTTTTATGGAAATAGTTATCTTAAATACTTGAAAGCAATTGATCTGATAAATACAGTATCAGACTATTTCTTTTTTAAAATTGTGTTCATTGAAAGAAAAACTGGAGATAGGTGAATTAGATATTACATGTACGACCACCTGTAGGTCAAGCAAGAAACTGCTTACTGACAAAAAATTTATATTTTCGAATTCAAAGTAGAACTTATATTAATTTTCGACGACAAAAAGATGCTCTTTTTGGACAAAAAAATCCGAACAAGAAAGCGTTAAAAAAAAATTTCGTCATAGATTCCAGATTTAACAGTATTTATTATATGAGGGATTCACAACCATAGTAGACCAAGTTCATTTTGAAAAAAAAATGAGATAGTCTATTTAGAAGATGCTTAAAATCTGTTTTAAGCACTCCTACAGTAAACAAAGTCTGTAAACAGATGACAAATATGAGAAAGTATGTGAAAACAGATTTTGTCCACTGTGGGGGTAGACAAAACAGATTTAATGCGCCTTTTGAATGGACTATCATTTTTTTTTTCAAAATGGACTTTGTCTACTAAGGTTGTGAGCTGCTCATAAAATATTATTTCATTGGAATATAAAAAAGCGATAATGTATTATTTTTAAATTACCTTAATATCCAATAAGCATTAACAATTTAACTAGCAAGTTAGATTTGTTGATGCGTTAGTCCAAAACAAGCTTATCTTATTTTCTAACTAAATGCTTTAAATGAAACATAGAGTACGTGGGGGCAAAGATACGCACTGCCTGATTTAATATGAAGAAACATTTCTACAATCATGACCGCTAGGTAGCAGTTTGATCTCATGTGTAGTAGTTGTGTGTTCAAACCTTATGAAATAAGTAGCACTCCATGCCAAGAAAATGAGGTAAGTTAAAATTTTTGAATTTTGATCTAATATTTTTAAAATTTCAATTTATTGTTTAGCTAACAATACTTCAAATTTTTACAAATCCAAAAATTCATTGGAGAATGGAAGCTCTATAGCTTCTAAATGTCGTATAGTTTATCTCGATCGCATTTGTTTAAACTTGTAGGTAGCCAGTTAAGTAAAATACTGCAGAATGTGGTAAAAGTACGCACAAGTTTAAGATTCGGGGCTTTGCCTTATCGTTTTAGCTAGATGCAAAGCTTTCCACAATTACGTTGTGGTAAGTTTTATTTTTAAAATTGTATAAAATATAATAGCTACTTAACTAATATAAGCTAGTTAACTACGTTAACTACATTTTCCTTTTTCTAGTTAAGTTTTTCTTAAATATAGAACGTAGGTATCTACTGACCTACTTTTAAAAATGAATATTCTTGTTTCATAAAACGATTTTGTTTTAAAGTGTTAAACCTTAACTCCTGTTAACGGTCTCACAGACTGCTGCTATATTAATTTTTCATAGCTTAACTTGTGATTTTCAATTTAACTATTGATGTTAGTTTAATTTCGATTCGTTTGGAAACTTAATAGTATCGCTAAAGACGCTTAAATGAGGAGAACTTTTATTATAATAGGCCTTTACATAAAGTTTAGCGCAAAAACAGTATCTTATGAGTCAGTCAACCCTTTTATTCATTCTACGATCAAGGGGTCTTTTGAGACCGCTCACAGTATTTATGCAACAATTTTTGTCACAGTAGTTTGAGGTTAACTGCTATTTGCGATCTCACAGACCACCTGTTATTTTTCTTTTTTTTTCATGGTTTAACTTACAATTTTCAGTTTAACTATAAATACTAGTGAAATTTACTAATGCTTTTGCATAACTCATTCGTTTTATTGGAAATGGGGCAAAAACCCAAAGTAATGGGGCAAAAATTTACACTGCGTATCTTTGCGCCACCACTGCGTACTTTTACCCCAACCGATGGGGCAAAGATACGCAGAGCAATGTTTTTTAAAAATTGCAATTTCTCACAGAATTATAATTTGACAGAATGTCGGTTGATGGTAGCACTTGCCTAAGGTTCTAATCTAACACTTTAATCACTCATTACATAAGTTTAGACCAATGTGTGTGTAAAAATGAAAATGTATGGAAAGCGCGTATCTTTGCCCCCACCTACTTTATATGTATTTTAGAACAACAGATCTCATTTTTTTTTACTTAAACGAAACCCTTATGGTATCCATTTTAATGACAAGGTTTTAATACAAGGTTTTAAAAAACATATGTAATAGTAGCCCCAACAACAATTTTATTAAAAGTTTATGTAAATTTCTATATAAATCAGAAATGAAATTAATTTTACGAAGAACAACCTTTGGATGTAGAAACATAACTAAAACGTGAAAAGGAAACTTTTTTATTGTTACCTTTCGGAAGAAAGAAACGTCTTTGTTCAGATAATTCAAAAGAAATTTTCATTAAAGACAGAGCTTTAGGGGCTTAAAAGCACGATTTCAGAATTCTGTTTGCCGTAAAAAATCCTTAATGAACGTGACATACATGAAATAAATTCATACTTAAAGGAAATTTGGTTTTCAATTTTTCACTTAAATATAATTTTTCTTGAAATTAGATTCGTATAATTGATAAAGTAAGTAAAATGTGTCAAAAATAACGCTCAGCACAAATATAATTAAAAAGATTTTCTAAAAGACGTATAATACACTTAAAATTTAACACTTTCAAAACATTAAATAAAATTCTAAACGTCTAAAACCTACAAGTTTCAGTCACCCTGTGGCCATCATCAGGGTCTTACTTCAGTTCAAGGGAGAAAAATACTTATTAGTTCTTAAAATTTTAAAGAAACCTACTGAATTGAACACGCTCCTAAAAACGCGCCATCTGTACAGCTGCATTCCAACCATCTAACCTCAAAAGAGTAAAAGTTGAAGAAACCAGATTATCAATGTCAATAATTGCGTCAGGCCTCTTTAACTTCCAGTTAAATTCTGTTTCAAAAACTCCAACCACAACTCATGTATGCTGTAAGAAACACCTTCATTACAGAGTTCTCCAATTCTAAATTCGATTTCTATGGATTCTCTAATTATACTTTTTAGCGGATAAGTGCACGGCCAAATATTTTTTGCATTATCATAATCTATTGCATTAACCTGAGTTTTAAAACAAAATCTTGCAATGGCTGTGGATTGTCTATTATATATTATATCTGCTTTATGTTCTTTTAATCTTATTTCAAATTTCCTTTTTGTCATAGGGGAGACCGGGGCAAGTTTTCCAACTTTTTAGATTTTTTTTTTGTATTTTTTATATTTAACTATTTTGATATATACAGGATATCATTGTATTCCCTAGACATTCCTGTACAAACT
The DNA here is from genome assembly GCA_963932465.1 of Maratus speciosus. Classification (NCBI taxonomy): domain Eukaryota; kingdom Metazoa; phylum Arthropoda; class Arachnida; order Araneae; family Salticidae; genus Maratus; species Maratus speciosus. Next base: position 315,941,585 of record OZ010791.1, on the reverse strand, counting down.
GGCACAATTATTTTTCAAAAAACTAAATATACTTTTTCACAAAAAATAGTTAAGTCTAATCATGTTACGATGGAAAATGTGCCCCGTATGCGGGGCAAGTTTTCCAGCCTACGAAAAATGGTCAGGGGCAAGTTTTCCAACTATACTTTAAATGGTAAAACATAGGTAATAAATCTTGCTTGTTAATTAATAAGTATTTTTTATTGTGAACTAAATGCTCAGTAACATAACAGTAACATAAAAAACAGTTTTGATCCATTTTACATTTAAAGATGAAGGTCCAAACAGCTCCCTGGACGGAATTGGATTTTTTTTTCTCGCCCCTTTTATCTGATTCCTTTTTCAGTTTCCTTTTTTTAGATGAATCTTTTTTTCCATTTTCAGTTGATTTTTAACAGGAGAATCAGTCAATACAATACTTCCTATTTTTCTTTCCACGCCGTGTTTCCCTGCTTAGTGCAGCCTTCGCAAAAGTCCTAACTTCTGGTGTAGGCAAAGCTTGTTTGGATGTAGAAGGAACGCTCTTTTCATAAGCAATAGGGAAATTCTGAGTAGAACTTAAGGAACAGCTTCTTTGGAAATGCTAGCCTGCGTTGGTGTAGAATGAATAGATGCTTTCGGTGTTGTTTTGTTTTTGCGGGGGGGGGGGGGTGATTATTGAGGAAAATTTGAAATATTTTCAGGATTGTTGGTGCTCTCAAGATTTGTGCAGCAGGAGCTGGCCTGTGAGAAAAGTGGGATGTCATAAAAGCAAAGTTTGTAAATATTTCAGGATTCAGTTTGAAAATTCTCTAACATTTAAAACCCGCCATAATATTAACTGCGGATTAACGCCAGTGGAGCGGCTCTAATCACGGTTAATTTGCTTTTTGAGGGGTTCGTACTCACTGCGATCTCAGCGTTCTAGCTTATGACTATAAAGGTATAATTAACATAAAAATGGATTTATTAAATGAACCCATTTTAGAAAAAATTGACATTTTATTATATTTTGAATTTACCTTGTTTTTTATATTGATAGTTTTACTTAAATGACTAAATGATCAAACGGGTTCGTAGTATATATGGTTATTTGGCCGATTTTACAACACAATAAATACATTTTTGATACAATAAGACTAGCTGAATTAGGAGGAGGGAGGTTTTCAAACCAGAAACATGTTTTGGAAAACATGCCCCGTATGTTGTTGGAAAACCTGCCCCGTCGACATATTTGAATTTTTACACTACCTGGACGAATACCGGTGTAAGTTATTTGCAAAAAAATGCATAGTTACCTGAAGAAAGAAATCCTTTTTTAGTTTATGCAATGTCAAAACAGTAAGTTTAACGCTAGTACGTTTTTTTTTATGTTTTAATAAAGACCTAAAATTTTACTCACCGTTGAAAAAATGAAAAAAAACAGCTCTCCAGACGAAGTGACAGCAGCTATTAAGCTATAACTTTTGTATATGTTGTGTAAGATGTTGCCACTTCAGCCAGTTCACTCGCTAGCGTCACCTAGCGGCTCATTTAAAAACTAAAGCAAGTTGGAAAACTTGCCCCTATGGAAAATGTGCCCCGGTCTCCCCTACCAATATATTATATTTTCTCACTGTTATCTAAAATGATTGGAATTTCATAAACACCAGATAAACTCAGAAAGGGGGGGGGGGGGTTCAATTTTATTTGAAAGTAAATTAATAATATTAGGTCTGGTAATTACTATAAGGTGAATGTTAAACGGTCTGAAATACTTTTTCAACCTTTCGTAAATACCTGTGGCATAACCAAATTTTATGTAGATAACTTTCGATTTAGAATCGTCTTGAATCTTGAGAAGGGGGGTGGGTAATATGCTTTACAATAATTTTATCTACAAAATTTGCAGAAAAACTATGTTCAGCTGTGGTTTTTTTTTAAATAAAACTAAGTTATGTTTGGAGGGACGTACCGAGGCCTATCAGAAAAGCGCGTTTAATAAATGAAGATAAAGGAGGAAATCTTGCAGTTAAACGGATGATCAGACTGAAATGGAATGACAGTGTTTGACTTGATTGGTTTTCTGTAAACGTTAAATGAAAGACTTTGATCTACTCTTAAGACATCAACATCTAGGAAAGGTAGCCTCCTCTCAATTTCCGTTTCCATTGTAAATTTTATATGTGAATCTAGTTTATTAACTTCCTCAAGAAATTCATTCAATGCTTGCATCCCATGTGCCCAACACATGAAAACATCATCTACGTATCTTACCCAAAATTCAGGTTTACGTCCATCAAATTTAAAAATATCGTCTTCTAAAAGTCTTAAAATAAATTCAGCCATGAATCCAGATATTGGAGGGCCCATAGGCGCCCCTCTTGTCTGCTTATAAAATATATTGTTAAAGACAAAAACTTTATTAATAATTAAGAGACTAAGTCCTGATTTTAGTGAATTTTTAATATGATCATTATAATCATCAACTTCATTAATTATCATGAAAATTCTACTTAAAAAACAATCTCAGTATTGATGGATAGAAAGAGGGATACAACGTAGAGACTTGCGATAATTGTATCTGGTTTTAACTGAAAATCTTTAATTTTACTGATGAATTCCTGTGTAGAGCAAAAGGTTCTATTGGATGTAGGGAGTATGGATTTCAGAAATGGGACATACGACCTTTCAATGAAATAAAAAGGAGTGCACACATCTTGGAACAATGGGTGTATGAGGAATACTTTCTGTTTGGTCTTTAAATCTCCCTACGAGATCCGGAGTAATTAATACCCGTGGGATTAATCTTAATATTTCTTTTCATAAAATCTGGCCACTTAGACATCTTTATCAATTCCTGCGATTTATTAAGAATACTTGCATCTCTTTTTTTTTTAAAATATCACAATCCATGTCTTGTATACAGGTTTCCATTTTCACAATGTAATCAGATTTGTCAAGAATTACGATTTTATTCGATTTGTCTGTTGTCAAAAATATTATACATATAATAATGCTAAGTGTATAACCCTTCCGGGGCGAACTCATCCGGATTCCGATAATCTTTCGTAACATATTGCGGTCATGTTAGGCTTAAGCATTCTGATTCCGCAAATAAGGTGATTGTTCGACTTATAATAATATACGTTTTATCATATGTATTACATAATTGATTCTTCATTTTCTCTAAAACCTATACAATTATAATAGTTTTAAGTTATAAATTAAAAATAAGCAGCTACCAACAATAGGTTGCCGTTGAGAAGCACAAATTCCAAATCCAGAATCAAATGAATGACCCTTTGAGTGATTCATTAAAAAAAATACAGTTGACATCCAATTCTGCTCTTAAAATATTTCTAAAAGCCTTTAAATATTTTGAAACGCGTTTTGCCCTTTTGTTTACATTTGTAAGCAGTAAGTTTGAATTCAGTATCTAAGCTGAACTCAGTGAATTATTCTGTGAATCATTCCTGCGAATCATTTTGTACTGGATGAAGGTTTCGCTGATAAAAATTGTTCTGGCGCCATCTACCGGCATTCAATCTAAACAAAGAAACTGCCAGTTGAAATTGTACTTTTGTATGCATTTCATCAGCTTTGAAGGCATGGCAACTAAAATTGATATTCCTTATCAATTCTTATTGTAATTAAAATATTAGGGATATATATATCTTTGAAGATTTTTCATTCACATTTCGTCAATTTTGACTGGGTTATATGCTAGTAATATTAGAGTTCTGTTTAAGCATCTTAATAGTCTTTATAAAACGGTGTGCCTTATTGGGTTTAAACGTACATTTCTTTATCAGTCTAAATAAAACATGCATTGCCTCCTCTCCAATATCCTCCAGAATATCTTGAATTGTAGATTCAAAGTCCTTAATAACTGATTTAGCATTCTTATTAGCAGAAAAAACAAATTTAGGTCCAAACGATAGAACTTCATTTTCTTCAGATGAAAAAATTCTAGATGAATAACTTAAATATGGGATAGGTTTAATATGAACTGGGGGAGATTTTTCCTTGTTACAAATTAAGTGAAACAAATTCTTGTCTTGTGCATTGCTCTTTGTGAAAACTTGATATTGCCTAAACATTTAAAGAGAGCACATCCTTCTATTGAAATAGTCATATTTAGTAATTCCGCTACTTTAAAATAAAGTCTATATGTATTCAATGATCCATAGAAATCGAATTGAGAATTGGAGAAGTCTGTAATGAAGGTGTTTCTTACGGCATACATAAGTTATGATTGGAGTTTTTGAAACAGAATCAAAGTTAAAGAGGTCTGACGCAATTATTCACATTGATAATCTGGTTTCTTCAAGTTTTACTCTTTTGAGGTTGGATGGTTGGACTGCAGATGTAGAGATGGCGCTGTTTTGGGAGCGTGTTTAACTCAGTATGTTTACTTTTGAATTTTACGAACTAATAAATATTTTTCTCTCTTGAACTGAAGTAAGACCCTGATGATGGCCACAGGGTGGATGAAACTTGTAGGTTGTAGACTTTTAGAATTTTATTTAATGTTTTGAAAGTGTTAACTTTTACGGGTATTATATGTCTTTTAGTAAATCTTTTTCATTATATTTGTGCTGTTAATTTCAAGACGTAATAGGTCTTCAATTTATTTAAAAATAATGTTGACACAGTTTTATTAAATTTCAGATCTCAGAGTAATAATTTATAGTATATTAATACACTTAAAATTTGTAGCAAATTATCCAATCATTCTCAAATACGCTTAATAGTGCTGTCAAGCAACCGTTATTTTTAAAAATGTCGAATTACCGGGAAATTTGCTGCATATTTTTGACAGTGTACAACTAATATTTTTTAGAAAATTGCATTTCATAATTGTCTTTTGTAGGTATTCAGAAATATACCGATTACTATTAAAATAACTAAGTCTAACATATTTTATTATATCATCTATTGTATAATATAAAGGGGGGGGGGGAGGGGGCTCAATAAAGCTAGAGCTGTTAAAACAGCACCGAAAAACTGGCAATAAATCACACTTAAAATAATATAACTTTGTATAAATCAAAGAAGTTGAAACTGTAACATATTATGGAATTCTTGAGCAGGGAAATATAACAGCCCGTAATCAGTCAATGCAACTATTAGTGTATCTACTCAGTGTACTACTAAGGTAGAGCTGTTAAAACAGAACCAAAAAACTTGCGATAAATCACAGATAAAATAATAAAACTTTGTATAAATCAGCATAAAATCAAAACAACACACAGGACGCGTTTCGGGCTGGAAAATATAACAGACCATCATCCGCCAATGTAACTACTCAGTGTCATTAAAACGGATGACGGTTTGTTATATTTTCCAGCTCAAAACACGTCCTGTGTGTTGTTTTAATTTTATGGGGATTTATACAAAGTTTTACTATTTTAAACATAGAGCTCTTTTCAACTCGTTTATAAAATATTGACTTTATCAAACTCAACTAAACATTGTATAAATAATATCTGGATATTTGGAAGTAGTTTTAAGAAGAAAAAATTGGTTTAGATTTTCGTCATCAGTGAGAAAGTGGCGATACAGACTAAAATTGTGATGTAAAATAGGTAGAAAGAAAAGACTACAAGAACAAAGCTATAAACGTTAAAAAGGTAAATATAAATGTTGAAACTTATTTCGATGTTAAGATTTCCATGAAATGTTAGGCAGTCATGTGAAATATTCGAATTATTTTGCTTCAATGCCAATTTTACTGCCGAAATTCAAACGGAATACCCCCTTTTTCTCCTTAGGTTAAAATCTTTTATGTTTTTAACTTAAAATCTCCTATGTTCATGAATCATTCTCTCTATATATACATAACAGCAAAGTTTAATTGCAGATTGTAGACTATTACATATTACCAAAGTGAGATCTGACATCAAAAAAAGTTATTTTTGAAGATGTTCAGGCCCCAGATCTGCAGATGTACTACTAACTATTAAGTGACCAAAAATACATCGCGCACTACACTCCTGAATTAGGTATAATTTTAGTACCAATAGTAAGAAATTTAAACTTCAAAATTATTTGCAGTTTTCCTAATGTTTTTCTGGTTTCTAGCATATTTACATTCATATATGTGAAAAAGACTGAAGACGACTTTTCAATTCGTCGACTGTTCAGTCGAACGGTAAATAACTTGTAATACCTTACCATGGCCCTAATTTTTCGCGCATTAGTTTATGGATGCTTTTTTGACAATAAAAGTAAAAAATAATTCAAAATAATTTATGTAAATTATTTTTTATGAAAAATGATACATTTCACTATTACGTAGTGGTATTTAACAAAATATAATAAAGGAAACAAACTTTGTGGCCAATGAAATCCATTTCCTCCGAAGTTTTTTATGTCCCTAATGTTTTGTGCATGTTCAAATGAGACAAAATTAGTAAGTCTTGCCACTTCGTTGGTCCTCCTTTGGCAGAGTAAACATCTCTCACTCTTCTCGGCATAGTTGAAACAAACGTTGCCACTCAGAAATTGAATTTTTTGGCCATTTTTCAAGAAGAATTCTTTTCAACTGCTGATTGTCACTGTAGCTGATTTGTGGTGTCCCTTTTCGAATTTCTTTCTTTAATTATTGCCACAAATTCTTCGATAGAATTGATGTCCGGGTAATTCGGAACGCAATCTAGCACAGGGCACCATTTTGTTGAAGACAGGCTTTTGTTGTCCTAGCTGTATGCGGTTTGGCTATGTCTTGTTGAAAAAGATAACACGATTGAAGGTCAAGTTGTTGAATTGAAGTCGACAACTGATTCTGCAAAATGTCCCGATAAAATTGTGCATTGATAGTCCTGTCATATGGCAACATTTGACCGACACCAGAATAATCAAAACACACCCAAATTTGAACATATGACGGGAACTTGCAGTCTTGTTTGACGTTTTTTGCTCTCTTGTTTGGGTTTGAAGCTTTATTTGCTTGCATACGACCAGACAACCGATATTTCCTTACGAAACTGGAAAAGAGGATTTGTTCGATCATATAACACTTTACCATTGCTGATATGTCTATTTTAAGTAGTCCACAGTCCACAGAAAATGCTTCCTTTTCTGAGCAGGAGTTAACATCGTCTTACGTTTGCTTTTATAAGATTTTATGCCCATTTTATGCAATTTTTTGAAGCCTTTTTACGAGTCACTCATCGTCTTATGCTGTCTTGCCATAGGGATGCGGCTTTTGCCATTGTTCTTGATTTTATCTTCATTACCACTCGACAGAACATTCGATCTTCTCGGGCCGTTGTTGTTGGTAGGCGACTAGTACTGTTTCTTGGCTGTATTTCTCCGGTTGCAACGAAAGTTTTCAAAACATTACGCACTGTTGATTCAGAAATAATCAAATCCCTGCCTATTTTCCTCATTAGATACCCTCTATTTCGTTTTCCGATTATCTTTTTACGCAACTCTACCGTCAATCTTTTATCACACATTTTCTTCTTATTAATTGATTTGAAATCGCTTTTATTTTAAACAGCACATGCCATCAGTCCCGGATGCGATAATGTGCATAGTTGGAAACAACCAGCCCATCACAATGATAAAAAACTTCCTTTAAATGCACATGCGAAAAACATTAGGGATATCTATTTTTCAGAGGGAGAAGGTTTTACATACACAAATATAAGTGTGTGACTTCTTTTATGTTGTTATTCAATGCAATTCATTTTAGACGATTGACATTTCAAGAATTTGAATATTTATTTAGAAAACATTAAGTTTGCATTTTCTTTCTTTGAAAAATTTCCCTTTTAGACATGCGCGCAAAGAATTAGGGCCACGGGTAAGGTATTTGATACAATGGCTAGTACATTTTATTATCTATATAAAAAAACGAAAAAAGTAATAGTTTTTTTCTTTTTTCCAGGGAGAAATGATCTTCCGATAATTTTATTTATTTTAAAAAGAAGTCCTCATTTTTCCGTTTTTGACTTACGTCGATCACTAAAGACTTAACCATCTTGCTATTTATTTTACCATGATAGGTTCAAAAATTGCGCACATTACATTTAAATCAAACTAAATCAAGGCTGTCACTGGAGACTATTTTTATATTCTCGCACCGCTATTTTAAGAAAATCAATTTTGCAGTATATTTCTCTTGTAGATGTTGTTAAAGTCTATATGGAATTTTTTATATTTAAAAAGTGGTCCGAGTTTAATTAAAAAATAGTCGCCAGTGGATAAAATGAATCCTCGAGGAAATCTCGGGTTGCGCAAATTTTGCTACTTTTACGTTGTCCGAAGAAATCTCGGGTTTCGCAGCGACAGGGTTAATGCAGTTTATAACTAGTTGTTGTTGATATTCAACAACTGATATGAAAATGCAGATTATTGAAATACATAGAGCTTTTCTTCTACTTCTTCTTCTTTTTTCTGGTAGTTTTTTGTCTGTATGCACTTTTATAGACATTTTTCTGATATTGACAATTTTGCCATTTTTATCCTTTAATATTATTTTTAACATAGGTGAATATTTTAAACTCTGTTTCAGAAATGTAATTCTCAAAAACAAAGATAAAAATATTGACATTTAGTTACGAAATATTTTATTCATTTAATAAAAACAAAACAAATAAGAAAATATGAATATAAAAATATAATAAATAATTTATGCAAATCATGTTTGAGATCAAAATAAGAAAAAAAAAACAAATTTAACAATGCAGAATCTAAGTTAAAATTAGAAATGTAAATAAAATATGGAATTATTGAAAATATATATCCAAGTCTCTGAAACAAACATTATATGTATTAAACGAATGAGTGAAAACAAAATAGCTAATGGGTAATAATATTTCTAGTTTTGATTAATTGTATTTATTCATTAAAGGATAATAAACGATAATATTTTATCCTCGTTTCAAATATGTTTCGTCGAGATTTCAAAGCACATACGGATGAAATTTCTCAAAGGGTTGGCCAAAATGCGGGCACAAAATCGACAATTTTTTTTCCTTGTACAACCTTGAATAATTACATTTTAATGTCCTGAGTACTTCATCTTTATGGTGTTTAGAAAATGCTTAACTTTTTGTTTTAGGTATTACATTGTAGACGTTGAATGCTTAGAAATTTAACTGTTTTTATAGCTTACTAAAATGTTACCAAAATTTTACAATTTTGGAGTTTTTCTTTCAACGATATAACATGGCCTGTGTTTTAGAAAAGTTGTATCAGTAGATTTTAATTGTAAGTATGTAAAGATTTTAATAAAAGCCGTCAAGGAATGAGTATGTTCACATTTAAATAGACATTTCCCTCAAAAGTGTTTGAAATTATCACCGTATTCTGTAGAAATAATTATTTCTTCAAAATATTTGTAACTTTAACTTTTCATCAATAATACTATTAACTACAATTTAGTGCTTTTATTAACAGTCAATTTTCCAAGAGAAGGAAGAGAGTCTTTCTGCTAGAGAAGTTGCAGAACTTATTCACTTTTATTATTCAATTATTTCACTCAACAAATATAGGAAACTCCTTGAATTTTCTACTAAAGTTAATAAAATTTCTTCTACGTGTACTTCGCGCGATGTATGTTTCGCAATATATTGATCCATAGCAATTTAGCAATGCAATCTTTTTATTTTTCGTATTTTCAGAAAAGCAGAAAGCAATTCGAATTTTGACCAAGTGTTCGGGAAATGTCACTAATATCCGGTGGTTTAAAATACTTTTTTAATTAATGTCGTGATATAATGAGTTTCCTTTGAAGTTTTATTTTTGTAATTATGTCTGGATTTTAATACGACAAATCTGAGTGTAGAATTCAAGGCTTCCTATGGGCAGGAAATATTGGAGCGATGATGGTAATAAATCTGACAGTGACGGAATTCATCTCATATGGCTGAGATATTTTTCTGCACAAAATGGTAAAAAATGCATGAGCGTCAAAAGACTTGTGTGTGTGTGGGGGGGGAGGGGGAAGGGTGTTCTCTCTCTTCAACCATCAAACTACCAATGATACCATCTTACAGTGAAACTTTATTAGATCTGAAAATGTATAATACTAGCAAGTTAGAATTTATTACTAATGAAAAACCCGGCTATGAAACATGGAACATGGCTTTACACCCATTAATACAAATTTAAATGGAAACAAAGCAAAAGGAAAGCACAATGATTTCCTTTTTATCATAGAATCAAATTACTTCAATATCTAGACCCATATCACTCCTATTTTTTTTTCTTAAATTAGTTTATTGTTTATTTATTAATTTTATTTACTATTATTTATTTATTTATTTTATTTGTATGACATTGAATAATTTTCAAATTTCAAAACTTAGGTACAATGTTTTTAATGGAACAGCCATTTTTAAGCATTTTTCAGCACATTAAGCAAACAGTCAGATTGAAAACATGTAATTTGGTTATTCTCATGAAATGTATACCTTACAACACCACAAAATGATCCCTATATAAGAAAAAGAAATATGTAAATTGGAGCCAAAAATTATGCACGAACATACAGTAAAAATAATATTTGCAAATGAATTTTATGAGCTTCTGTATATCATGTGAGTTAATATTTTGGAATTAGTAATGAGTTAAGTTTTAAAAAATATATTAAAAAGTTGTAGATAATGTTTTTAATAATTAATCATACATTTGTCTTTCAATATTAGCAGTATATGCAGCAATAATAACTTAATTTCTTATATTTTCTAAAACGTATATATTTCATCGAAAGTCAGTTTCAGATGACTTTTCAAAAGTGCAGTGCAACAAAGCAACATATTCTTCTTGTCTGAAAGTGTTTTTGAAGTAAGTATGAACGTTAATACAGCATGAAACATCTGTTTCGTAAGAATTATTGATTATTCAATTCCCCCCAAAACAAGCATTATCTACGTAATTCTTTCCGAATTCAGCTTTGTTTAAAAATGTGATATATAACTGTTGAGATTCTGTAGTTAAATGATGTAGCAACTGAAATAATAATTTTTTTTTAAGAATTGAAATCTCTTTACCTCTATTTGCAGATACATTAAATGTACTATTACGCATTTTTTAAACATTTTAAAGAAGATAACTATTAGAGTTATCTATTATATAAATAATTTATTTATTCTAGTAACTAAAAATTCTAAGAGTTGTAAAATATTTAATCGCATTTTTCCATTCATTAAATGCTGAATCATTAAATGTGTTTTGCCCAAACAAATTAACTATTCCATGTCAAATAATAAGAGTAAATTATATCAAATATAAGTCATGTAGTGAGACAATACACAGAGCGTCCTAAAAGATCGCGTACAAAATTTAAGAATATAAAAAACTCCTACAAGTACTATTTTTTACAGGAAACCAGGGCCGCAATCTAATTATTCAGCCGCAAATATAGACTATTCCAAGCCGAGCACGGATTTTTATTCATAAATTTACATAATATAAATTTTCGAAGTATTCACTGAATAACTTTGCGTTGTGTGAAATGTGTTGATATCACATGCAAGCACTGTACTTCTATCACTGAAACCATATGTACTGTGAGTTATATTCTGAATTATGGAGCATCTAGATCAGTGTTCTTTGGATATGGATCGTTCATATTTCCAGAATTTCTTGGGAAGTCAATAGAAAACAATGTAATTTTGTTGAAAATACCATTAGAGTATTTTTTTCATTGTTAAAATCGTGAACAAAAATCCGTCGTCGGCTTAAAATGAGACACTCTGAATTGTATAAGTGTTTTGAGAACATGGTTTCCGATGCAATAAATGATCGTTGCAGTGTGGTATCAGATACTTTGAGTTTGTACACGAGTTTTCAGAACACTTTGTAAATAAGTTCGACATACTTCAAGTTAAATATTAGTAAATACCACTGAAGACATTAGAATATGTTTTTGTTGTTAAATATGAGCAATATATACATCTGAATCACTGTGTTAAAAGGCAAATGTTTGACTTAGTTTGGCATACGCGTAAAGGTAATAAACGCTCAAAGAAGCTTTTGTTCTATATTAAAACAAATACAGCATATCAAGACTTATAAATTCATTTTATAAGACTTGGGCGATTTTATTAATGGCGCGAGAGAGGGAGTGGCTTAGGAGAATGAATCCCATATTTGGTAACGTAGTGATTTCTAGGTAAAAGGTCTAGCGTCTAAAGGGCGCGGGAAAACTAGATTCGTGGAATTAAGATTAGAAATAAAAATAATAGAAGTAAAAATAGCAAAATGGCTTTTAAAAGCATTCGAAAATAAAAACTAGCTTCTCTCGGAATATTATAGCTTGGGTAGATGATAAAAATTTATGTATGGATTAAAAGTTTTAGATTAAGATTTCGAATAAGATAATTATTAATATACGCCTTTTAATTTACAGTAAATTAGATAGGAATAAATAATAGATATTATTAAGAACGAGAGAAATAATGAATATACAGAAAACTTAGAATAATTTAAATGAGTATTGCTAAGTAAAATTTTCATATAAAAGTTATATGGGGCCTTCTCACAATCTTTTGACTTTCAGGAATAAAAATCTAATGAAATTAACCCTTAAATGCCTGGTGTTGCTTTTCGGCAACATACCCAATTTAGGCTTTAAAATACTATTAGAATAATATTGAAGCTATAATGCCTAATGTTGCCAATAAAATACATTCTGAAAATATTATTAAATCGATTTTCAACATGTAGATGGCAACACTTGTGCTGTTTAAGAATAAAGATAGATTTATTTTTTCAATTGTTGCTACTTGTACTTTTTGTTTTGTTTGGAAGCTTGCGAAATATCCTATTTTGACCCTTCAGTGAGCAAGTAAAATTTATTTCTCATTATAGTTCCTAAATTTCTTGTGTGTTTAATATTATAGAATTTTATGAAGGGAAATTATTTTTTTCAATTAAACACCAGTATTGCCGATTAGTAACAAACTGTTTTTTAGTCGTAAACTATACTTAAAACAAAATATGATTTTTTTAAGTATTTTTCCCATGATTTATTTAAAAAATGAAAGCCGAAAAACATTATTACAATGATTTTTGAAAAATATGGCATTTAAGGGTTAAGCTTGCTAAAATAACATTTTAATCTGATAGACGAATGTCTTAATGATTCAAAATAAAGAAAAATGGTCAGCAGAGATTTTTTTTTAATTTAACTAAGTTTTAAATTAATCTTACGAGTTTAATTTTCCTTATCATTTTACCACTATAACTTTCTATATTCTTCTATATTTTTTTAATAATGAATTTGCGTAGTACCCACAGGACATTCAAATAAGAAATAATAACAATGTAGTATTCTTAGTATAAAATTGTCGTATAACATTGTCTTAAAGGCATGTTAAAGAAGGGACGGAATGAAAAAAAGGGGATGGTATAGGAAAAAAGGGACGGTAATGGAAAAAAAGAGAGATGGTAAAGATGGAACGGTAAGGAAAATTACCAAAATTACAAAATTATTTTTATGTAAATCATGTTGAGACTACGTGTTCAATTATTTTTAGAAACAGTTATTTACATTGGATTAAAAAAAATAATTTACCTCGAAAAGTGCAGAAAAAAACCTTGTGGGCGGTAATATTACTAATAAAACCACGATGCTTGAAATTTATATTTAAATGCTGATTTAAATTCTGAAGTAAATTTCCTGTCAAAGAATTTCAGACATTCTTTCTCTAGCATAAGTACAGCATACTTCTGCATGAGATAAAAAATTAAAAAAAATTTGTGACTGTATCTGAAGTGACTTTTTTATATAAGTTTAGCAAGAGGGTTGGTAAGGAATCTAAAGACCAGGGACAGAGTTAAAAAAATAATATCAACCGTAAAAATGTGTGCAGGTAAATTTTTGGCTACATATTTATCAACATTGTCCCAGTTTTGAAAAAAAAATACGTCGAATTACTTTTACTGAAACAATTTTATACAGACAGCTCCAAACTTAAAAATCAGCATCAGGGACGGTATAGGAGTTTTCCTGGTATTTGGACCCCCAACATCGTCCAAAACTTATTTATCCCGTTAATATTGTTAAGCAATCATACAATGGGATGTTTCCCAGTATATGAAATATAAAAAAACTCACAAGAATATGTACTAAAGTAAAAATTATTATTCAGGAATTTAAAAGAAACGATTGTGAGAATGCTCCATATATATATACTTTTTTCAGTTAGGTCATGTTTCCTATTTTTATTTACATTTCTTCTGCTTGGCATCTTTCTAGATATTTCTTTAATATTCTTTTGCGTGGTGATTCAAATATACATACACACACACACACACACACACACACATATATATATATATATGTATGAAATATATAAATATACATATTTTTCACTTAAGTCCTATTTCCTGTTAATATTTACATATATCACGCTGTTATATATATATTTTTTTTTCATTGGTACTCCGCCATAGACATATGACCATTTTAAAATATTAAATAAGATTGAAAATATAGAAATATTTGGATATTTGGATCCAAATATTTGAAATCCTGTTTAAGTTTCTCATGTGAAAACATTGAAACAGATGGAAATAAACAGCTCGATATTTTTGTAATATTCATACTCCAGTCGCGAATTCTAAGAATCAGTCTGAAAATAAATATTTTAGAGAATGTAATATCTTCATATAATTCATCGCGAAGAATGGGTTATTAAAAGGAAGTTTCATTAGAAATGAATGTGAAACATTTAATGTTATATCCCTAAATAATTTATAAAGTATAAAAAAACATTTTACAAATGCCATTTTTAGAGTTCCTTACATAAAAAGTAAAAAGAGGACCATTATAAGATCAATTATGTGTCTGTCTGTCGCATCCATTTTACTCTTAAAGTATGGAAAGTTGAAAGATCAAATTGGCTGAAGTAATAAATGCTATTAACTCACATATTTATAGAATACTAGCAAACCCTGCGGCTTTGCTCGCGTGATAGTTGAAATGTGCCAAGTGATATTTGCATCAAACTTTTTTATTAGAACACTTTTTGAAATAATTCAAAAATTACAAATTAAGCCACAGTTTGACTAAACTTCATTCTAAAAGTGCAATGGACAGAAATGAGATTTTAATTAATAAGAACTAAAACTAATTCCAATTAAATGATAATTTAGAAAGTATTTTGAGACTTTTATTCTCATTGCATACGCTCATTTCAGTATTCATTTGAAGTTTTGAGTTTTTTAGAAACCATCTTAACACATTTACATCTTAAAATTAACAATTATGTCAATTTCCAAGCTTCTTGTCTAACAGTCTACCACCTTTCTGGTGTTAGTGGCACCAACATAAAATGCTGAAACAGAGTTGAAACAGAATGTCTCGAAAAATGTTAAAACAGAGACTGTCACCATTAATTTGCCAACATTAACCTTGAAATCGGTTTGTATTTCCTAATATGCTATAGAAAACGGTATTTAGATGTTTTTATAGGCTTTCTTGTTGTCTCTGCCAACCAGGTGGGAGTGACACCGGCATAAAATATAGTCCGTATAGGATCAGAGACTATCACTCCTGGTTCGCAACTACTAACTTCTGTAATCTGTTTATTATTTCCTGAGATTCCAAAGAAATTGTAATTTAGGGCTCTTTTAGAATGCTTTTCGCTCCTTCGCTTCGCTTCACCACTTTTTAATTTTGAATTTATTTTCGACTGTTCTTATAGGGCATTTATATTTTATAAGTAACTACCGTGCTATATTTAAAGTTTCTAGCCTCTTCAGTAGCGCAGAAATTGCAATTTAGAAAGTTTTTTGCTCCTACAACCCTCGACATAAAATATAGCTTATGTTTGAGCAGGTTCTATCGCCATCAATTTCCAACCATTATGTTTGAAATCGCTTTCGTATTTCATACGATTCCATAAAAATCGTAATTTAGAACGCTTTTCGCTCACTTCATCCTTTTAAATTTGGAATTTTCTTTCGCCAATTCTTAGAAAGCATTTGCATATTTGAAGTAATTACCATTCCAAATTTAAAATGTTAGACCCCACCCCCCACCCTCAGTAACACAAAAAACGCAATTTAGAAAATGTTTTGCTCCTGTAACCGCCAGGTGGAAGTGACAACAACGTAAAATATAGGCTATGTTGGAGCGAGGACTGTCACCATCAATTTGAAACCATTACTTCTGAAATCGGTTTATATTTCCTGAGATTGCGTAGAAATAATTATTTAGAACGTTTTTAGAACGCTTTTTGTTCATTTTCACCCCTTTTAAATTAAAATTTTTTTTTAAGAAACTCAACTAAGGGAGTATTTACATCTCATAAGTAATTACCATGCCAAATTAAAAGGTGCCAGCCCTTCCAGTATCACAAAAATCACAATTTAGAACGTTTTTTTTAAAATGCAACCGCAAGGTGGTAGCGATGCCGACATGAAATAGGTCCTATATTGGAGCAAGAGCTATCATCATCAATTTCCAACCATTACTTTTGAAATCGATTGGGTACTTTCTGAGATTGTGCAGAAATCGCAATTTAGAACGTTTATTAGAACGTTTATCGTGCATTTTCGCTCTTTTTAGATTTCGAATTATTTAGGAAATGTTCTTAGAAATCATTTATATCTTATAAGTAATGACCATGCCTAGTTTCAAGTTGCTAGTCCCTGTAGTATTGCAAATAAAAGCAATTTAGATCGTTTTTTTGTTCCTTCATCCCCTTTGGGGTAGTGGCACCAACATGAAATACAGTCTAGCCTATGTTAAAGCGAGGACTGTCACCATCGTTTTCACACCATTATTTTTTAAATCGGTTCGGTACTTTCCGAGATTGCGTAGAAATCGCAATTTAGAATGTTTTTTTCGAACGCTTTTCGCTCATTTTCACCCCTTTTAAATTTCGATTTTTTAGGAAACGTTCTTAGAGATCATTTGTATCTTATAAATAACTGTCCTGTCTATTTTCAAGATTCTTGGCTCTTCAGTAACACAAAAATCGCAATTTAGAACGTTTTTTGCTTCTGCAACCCCTAAGTGGTAGTGACACCGACATGAAATAGAGCCTATGGGGAGCAAGGGCTGTCATCATCAACTTCTAACCATTACTTTTGAAATAGGTTGGGTAACTTCGTGAGATCGCGTAGAAATCGCCATTTAGAACGTTTTTTAGTACTCTTTTCGCGCATTTTCACCCCTTTTTAATTTCGAATTTTTTAAGAAATGTTCTTAGAGATCATTTATATCTTATAAGTGACTACCATTTCAACTTCCAGTATCTGGGCACTTCAGTAACAAAAAAATCGCATTTTTAGAACGTTTTTTGCTCCTGCACCCCCTTTTGGCCAGTGGCTCGGACATAAGATATAGCCTATGTTCTAAGTTGGACTAATATCATCATTTTGATACCATTACTTTTGGAATCGGTTCGGTATTTCCAAAGCTTACCTCCTACAAATAAACAATTTTTACCTCGTTATAATATTAGTATAGATAGATTAGTATAGATAGATTAGTATAGATTAACCATTCGCAAATATATTTAGTAAAAATGTAGAGGGGCAAGCAAAGTTACATGAAAAAAAAAATCTTTTCATTTTATACTGTATTGGGTATCGCGTGAAAGCATCCGTGACGCCGAACTCAAAAATATATTTTCCTTTAATTTTGGGTATTACATTTTCAGAGATATCGTCGAAAATGTAATGCAAAAACATGTCCCATTCTCACTCTATTTTCGAATCTTCTGAAACTTAAATAATAAAAAATTAGTGGTTGTAGAATTTAATTTAAACCTTGAAGCAAAACTATAGTGATTACCCTAGGTCACATAGGGTTTGAAAAATTTGCATTTTTTCGTTACACACAAATTTCAATTTACGGCCGTTCAACAAACGAGTTGAGGAGCACTGGAGATACATATTGTTGCAGAAGTATAAAAGGATTGTTGATAATGATTTAAAAAAAAATTGTTGGTAATTAGGATCGATATTAACCCTTTAAGACACAAGCGCTTTCGAGATACATAAAGACACGGGCGCCGTACTCTATGATTCATTGTCTTTTAAATCTTGGATAACAAATTTTAATGATATATTTGTGTAATTGAATGCCCAGTTATTAATTCATATATTTATTGTACGGAACCATCTGTATGTGAGCATTTTGAACACTTGACCGGTTATTTTATTTAGAACGTAAAAACAATTACTAAGTTTTCTTAAAATTATTAGTGAAAAAAAAGTTTTGAGTTGATAATATCTCTCAAGAGGGGAAAAAATGTTCATAGAAAACCATGGTTGCAAATAACTTATTTATTTAAAGTTACAGGGTGTCTTACTTCACGACGAACCCTACCTTTTGAAGATAACTATTAATAATAACCTAGATAGTTTTGCAAAATTTTAAACAAACTATCCTTACTTTTTAATCAGTGTGAGGATATCATAGGTACACTGTAATTTGGTCTGTAGAGCAGTTTAAACTCGCCTTTATTCTTTATTGATTATGAAACTTAAAGTTTAGTTGTTTGGGTAATTTTGAAATATCTCATATATATTATTAATAGAAAAAAATGGTTTGGATCAATTTCGGTGATTCTTTCATCTTTTTCTGTACAAGGGTAACTCAGGAAAGTATTTCTAAGAAGATCTAAGGGACTTAGCATATTATTAGCACTTTTTTCTTTCCTGTATGTCTATTTATCAGTGAAGCTTTTCTGTTAAGTATACTTATGTCTTCATTTTTTTTAAATGCTTATTCCGTAATAAATTAAGTTAGTATATTTTAACTAACAATTGTTTACCGCCACTTTAAAGTAGAGTTATAGATTTACATAAAAATCTCTCTTTTTTTAAAAAAAATAAAGTTTGAGGATTGTGCTTGCTCATTTGTTGTTTGACAAAATTTCTATAAATATTTTTTATTCGTTAAAAACATCTCGGTTTTGAAAGCTTTTCTTTTCTTTTCACATTTTAATAATTTAACTCTAAGTATGATTCTGAAACTTTATTATGAACTATATTATATATTTTTATATTTATAACGGCCTTTTTATCAGGCATTACTTGTACAAAAAAATAAGGTATTGTGCATGCCTGAGCTATAATCGTTAAACAGTGATAATATAGTTACTTAGAAACATTTTAATTCAATATTTAAAAATAAATTTATTATTGTTTTATGGATAAACATGCCATTTCACATTTTATTAGTAAAATTAGTACTTTTGTGTTTAATGCAATGACATGTTTTTCTAGAAAACAATGCTAAATGTATTTTTAAATATTGAATTAAAATATAGTAACGACATTATGACTGTTTAACGAGTATAGCACAGGCATGCGTAATAACCCCTCTTTTGGTACAAGTAATGCCTAATAAAAATAGTTGTGAATGTAAAAAATATAATACATGCATTAAACTAAACAACTTTTGTTGATTTTTAAATTAACGAATTAATGATTATTAAATTATTTGTGAAGTTTTGCAAACCTTTTCTGACAACTAACCCCTTGAAATCCAGAACGTACACAGTAAATTATTACTAAAATATAAACACATTTTACAACACTTTTGTCACCAAATTAATAACACATTAATATTTTGTTAATTAGAAAACTTCATATGCAAAATATTTTTTGTGTTGTGATTGTGTTCTTAACATGTTGCAAAAGTGTTACTACCTAGATATCTGTTCTTAATATGTTGCAAAAGTGTTACTACCTAGATATCTGTTCTTAATATGTTGCAAAAGTGTTGCTATCTAAAAATGTGTTCTAAAAATGGTGTTGCTAATTGTGTTGAAATAGTGTTGTAAATAGTGTTGATGAAACTATTTTCTTTCAATAGTGTTATGCTGCACAACACTTTATCACCAAATTAACAACATATTGTAAACACTACACAATTTAGAACACTATAAAACAACACATGTAAAACATTTTCGAAACACTTTCTACATGGTGACTATAAAATAACACCCACACACTTAAAACATACTATTTGTTAAACATTTATAACACAATTTTAAAAATGAATGTTTTGAAAACACATTTTCTCCTCTTGTAATTTTTAAGAATACTTTTTGCACAACCTTTTCATTTGACACAACATATTCGCAATACATTCGCAACACAATCGAAAATGATTTTAGTTAGAATTGTTAATTATTATGTTCAGTTAGTGTTGCAAAAGTGTTTCACGAATTTGCAGTGTATGTCCTGATTTTATCATAAACGACTACCAGAGGTATAGCTCGTAAGCTCACGTGGAATATGGAAATAAAATTTACGTTAAAATCTTGTCCGTACTTGAAAAAGTGGTATGGTGTCAAGCGGTCAATGATCAAATATTCAACAACTTAAGATTATCTATGAACTAATTTCGAAATCTATCCTGTACCTGTTTTCCTGGCATCAGGTCATTATGTATCTTAGAATAACATTAATAATACAGATTAAAAATTTTGTTAAAAGTTAACATTTTCAGTTGATGATCTCTTTGTCTTGATTCGGTTCTTAATTTACTTAGTTATTTGAAATGTACTGATATGCATTTTCAGGGTAAATTTAGCTTTGTGAAATTTAGAGCTTTTTCTTTTTCATCCGTAGAAAAAAAATTTCTTATTCTTTTAAATGTAGTTACATTTGTCATACTTCATTCAGCCAGGAGTAGATGAAGAAATACAAATACAATAAAAGTATAAATACAATCAATATAAAGCCAATAATTTTTAAAAATCTATACGGAATTCGCATTAAAAATGTCAAAGTTCAATATTCATATACTGTTACTGAATCTTACACAAAGACATACTAGAGGAATTAAATAAGAAATGAAACTTACAAAAGAAGTAATGCAATTTTAAAAGGATAAAAGTACTTAACATAGAAATAATGCTGGTATTTATCAAGTAGGAACCGAAGTTAATTCTTTTCGAAAAGTTTAAAGGATTCGTTCATTCTTCATTTATTAACAACTTATATGTCTTTTTTTTACATTTATTTCATTATATTGTTTATTTTATTGTTAACTACACTTAAGTAGATTTAATTTAGTAGATTTAAAAAGTATCATTTACTGCCTTGAACGAAAGATGAAACTTAAAGATAAAATAAAAGAAATTCATATTTTCCAATTTTTGTTACAAGGAATAACGAGTTACAATAAATATTATAGTGTAGGGGAGTACACAGTGAGACAGCAACCATTTTGACATATAGTTACAACTTTTTCTCCTAGCTGGAACACATACTGAACCACCTCATCTTATGCAACACGTGGATGTAGTTTCGGCACTTCGGTTACTCGTCCAACAAAATAGTAAGTAATTATTTATTTTACAGGGGTTAAAGTTACATAAACGTCCATTTTAAAGTTTATTTCTTTCATTATGGCATATATCTAATTAACCAAATCTAGCTATATCTAATGATAGACTATGTCAACAAAACGACACAAGCATTCAAAGCTATGAAATTGATGATGAAACAGATATGGCACCCATTTTGTTACAACGTAACGAAAGTACGCAGTGAGACACACGGTTTTGGTACACGGTGTTAACGTGCCTAATTGTGTATCTACTATGCGGTTCTGACGTAAAAAAAGTTATTTATTAATAAAATAAGGTTTTTTGTCTCTCTCTCTATCTCTGTGTGTGTAGGGGCGTACGGTGGCTAGTGAAATCTACTAAATGAAAGAGGCTGAAAATTTGCATGAAGGTAGCCCAATGTCTGCCATTGTCCACCCGAGGTTAATATTTTTAAAACATTTTTCATCTAGAAATATTAATTAGAAGTCATAAACTGCAGAAAATTACTGATAGAGTATAAAAATGAATGATTTATGAAAATATGTACATTGTCTCACTGTGTACCACTTGTGGCACACAGTGAGACAATTTTCGACACTCCATTATGCTGCTTCTGTTCTTTTATAAATAACTTTTTTAGAACCATTTATACAGTAATGTGTAGTGTATTTGTGTAGCTTAAAGATGGTGCAAAAATTTTTTCAAAAGAACAAAAATCGTTTTCGTTAAGTAATAATAATCTTCGCCTCACTGTGTTACCCTCCTCTATTGTTCAATTAAAAAAAAGTATTTAATTATTTATTCAAAAAACACTTTTAACGGTTGACATGTTTTTCACTTTCTGTAGGTAATAGGAAACTAAAAATCTACTTCAATTTGTTAGAAACATACGAAACATATTTTGCTACTATAAATGTTTGTTACTTTGTGGAACAATATATCATAAATCAAAATTGTTACAAATTTTACATTCTACAAAAGCAACCTAACTCTTACATAAATTTCAAAATACTATGCAAGAGGATTCATCATAAAATAATTGAATAAAATATATACAATACTTTAGTGGAAGTATTTTCGGTATCTATATTTAAACATCAGTCTGTAAGAAAATTTTTATCAATTACATGCTGATTACATACTGGTACATTAGGTATTGATCGTCCCTGATAATAAATTTACGAAAAAATGCATAAAGGTTGATTACCAATAAAACATTAAATACATAGTTAAATTAGTCACTGATTCAGCTTAAAACAGTGACCAATTTAATATTTCAAATGTCGCCGATATAAATAATAGAAACATTCTAAGTGCTTTAAGTGTGTTGTGCTCAGTGATGATTTCATTCTAAAATATGTCTTTTTTACACACTCTAAAATAATAATAATAATGATAATAATAATAATAATAATAATAATAATAATAATAATAATAATAAAAACAATAATCCATCAAAAAAAAAAAAAAAAAAAAACGAAAACGAAAACCTAATGTACAATGCTGCAGGAAAAGTGTACATGAATTTTCGGAAGTTCCGCGATATTACGCACGATTTCCGACATTTGATTTGGGAGTTTTCTGTGATTTGATAAAAATTCTGTCAAATCGGAAATTCATCACCAAAAATGGGAACGCTTTCCGCAACACTTTTTTTGGTAATTCTACGAGATTTCATGTAAATGCAGGTTAGATTTGGTAATTTGAGATAATCATTATCTCTGAATGAATATTTTAATTTTCTGTAATTTGAGGAAAATATGCACAATTCAAGACTGAAATTTTCACTTACTGAAAATATATTTATTGACGGAGCTTTTACAGTGCAACACACTCACTTGTACACTGTAAAAAAAAATCTGTAAAGTTACTAAAGTTTTTCTAGGAAACTGGGATTCCAAGAAATTTTTATGTAACGGCAACAAGAAAAAATCCTGTAACAGAGCTGTTACAGGAATTTTTCTTGTTGCCGTTACATAAAGATTTCTTGGAATCCCAGTTTCCTAGAAAAACTTTAGTAACTTTACAGATTTTTTTTTACAGTGTATGATAACTTCACATTGCTACAGGTGATACATTGCGCCTTGCTGCACAGTGAACACCTTTCTTCAGTGAAATTGGCATAAATTCCTATTTTTGTATTTGTCATTAATTTTTAAAAATAGATGTTTATTTAACATATATTAAATTTACAACCTAACGTTCATTTTTTAACTTAATATTTCGAAATCAGTTAGTTTAAAAAATAAATAAAATAAAATAATTTATTAGTCGAAATACCAAAATTACGTATAAACCAGTGGTTCCCAACGTTTGGCGTACGACCTATCGGGGGGGGGGGGGGGGGCAATTTGATATTTTTGTGGCACAATTCCAAATTTTTCATTGAATCATTCGCTGACAATTTTTTTGGCCTTTTTATTATTTTCATTTATTATTATTATTATTATTACTATTACTATTTTTGAAAAGTAATGTTGTAGACTAGCATTAGAAAAGGCAGGGTAGATAGTAAATGGCTCTACTGCAGATATTACACACGGTAAGTAAATTTACATTATGACATACACATTTACAATTTTTTAAATCAGGTAATATAAGACAGTCAACTAGCGATATTGGGAAAGGGAAAACAGAGAAAATGTGCCATGATCGGGAAAATGCATCGTTAAAATTGGTAAAAATAAGAATCTTGAAATGCTTTTAGCGTATTGTGTTAAAAATAAAATTTAGTGTTCAAAGCTTTTCCACCAACTCTTAATAAGTTATTAATATGAATTATAAAATTCGTCAATGTTATCGCTTTATATGAATCTCTTCATGACATTTTGGGAAGATATAATACTATTCTTTAACACTGAGGTAAGTTGGAAAATAACAACAAAATTCTTTTTGACACAAAGCCTCCTTACATTTATAAAATTATGTTATGTGTAACACATTTGTGGCAGAAAATTCACTTCTGTAATAAGTTAAAAAAGTGAAATAAATAGTTATTGATAATACTTTGTTACAAGTTTGGGAATCACTGGTATGAACTATACGGTACACAAATGCATGATATGAGTTCATTGTGCCTAAATGCAAAGCAATTTATCACAAGTTTGCCGCGTTTAGTATATATTTCACAGTTTATCTATACTTCTATACTAATATTATAAAGAGGTAAAAATTGTTTATTTGTAGAAATTAAGCTCTGAAACTACCGAACCGATTCCAAAAGTAATGCTGTCAAAATGATGGTGTTCGTCCAACTTAGAACATAGGCTATATCTGATGTCCGTGTTACTGGCCAAAAGCGGGTGCAGGAGCAAAAAACGTTCTAAAAATGCGGTTTTTGTGTTACTGAAGGGCCTAGAAAGATGAAATTTGCAATGGTAGTTACTTATAACATACTAATGATCTCTAAGGACATTTCTTAAAAAATTCGAAATTTAAAAGGGGTGAAAATGCGTGAAAAGCGTTCTAAAAAATGCTCTAAATGGCGATTTTTACGCAATCTCAGGAAGTATCAAACCGATTAAAAAAATAATGGTGTCAAAATTATGGTGACAACCCTTGCTCCAGCATAGGCTACATTTTATGTACACTGTAAAAAAAAAAAAAATCTGTAAAGTTACTAAAGTTTTTCTAGGAAACTGGGATTCCAAGAAATTTTTATGTAACGGCAACAAGAAAAAATCCTGTAACAGACGCTGTTACAGGAATTTTTCTTGCCTTTACCCCAAAGGCGGGGGGGAGGGGCAGGAACAAAAAAACGTTCGAAAAATGCTATTTTCGTGTAACTGAAGGGCCTAGAAACATGAAATTTGGAATGGTAGTTACTTATAAGATACAAATAATCTATAAGAACATTTCTTAAAAAATTCGAAATTTAAAAGGGATGAAAATGCGCGAAAAGAGTTCTAAAAATGTTCTAAATGGCGATTTCTACGCAATCTCAGAAAGTACCGAACCGATTTCAAAAGTAATGGTTGAAAATTGATGATGACAGCCCTTGCTCCAATATACGATCTACTTCATGTGGGAGTCACTACCACCTTACGGTTGCATTTTAAAAAACGTTCTAAATTGTGATTTTTTGTGATACTAAAGGGGCTAGCAACTTGAAATTTGGCATGGTGATTACTTATGAGATGTAAATACTCTCTGAGAACGTTCCTTAAAAATTTGAAATATAATGTGGTGAAAATAATTGAAAGGCGTTCTAAAAACGTTCTAAATAGCGATTTCTACACAATCTCAGGAATTATAAACCGATTTCAGAAGTAATGGTTTCAAATTGATGGTGACAGTCCCCGCTGTAATATAGCCTATATTTTACGTTGTTGTCACTACCACCTGAGGTTTACAGGAGCAAAACATGTTCTAAATTGCGTTTTTTGTGTTAAGGAGGGGGCCTAATATTTTAAATTTGAAATGGTAATTACTTCAAAGATGCAAATGCTTTCTAAGAACGGTCGAAAGAAAATTCCAAATTTAAAAAGATGAAATGAGCGAAAAGCGTTCTATAAGCTTTCTAAATTACGATTTTCATGCAATCGTATGAAATACGAAACCGATTTCAAACATAATGGTTGCAAATTGATGGTGATAGAACCTGCTCAAACATAAGCTATATTTTATGTTGGTGAAACAAACCCTAGAGGGTTTCAGGAGCAAAAAACTTTCTAAATTTCGATTTCTGCGAAACAGAAGAGGCTAGAAACTTTAAATATAGCACGGTAGTTACTAATAAAATATAAATGTCCTCTAAGAACATTCGAAAATAAAAAAGGAAAATTCGAAATTAAAAAGAGGTGAAGCGAAGGGAAGGAGCGAAAAGCATTCTAAAAGAGTCCTAAATTACGATTTCTGTGGAATCTCAGGAAATAATAAACCGATTACAGAAGTTTGGTTGCAAATCAAGGGTGATATTCCGTGATCCTATATGGGCTATAATTTATGCCGGTGTCACTACTACCTGGTTGGCAGGAACAACAAGAAAGCCTTTCAAATCATCTAAATTCCGTTTTCTGTAAAATATTAGTTAATACCAACGGATTTCAAGGTTGATGTTGGCAAATTAATGGTGACAGTCTCTGTTTCAACATTTTTCGAGACATTCTATTTCAACACTGGTTCGGCATTTTATGTTGGCGCCCCTAACACCAGAGAGGTGGTAGGCTGTTAGACAAGAAGCTTGGATTTTGACATGATGATTAAGTTTAAGATGTAAATGTGTTAAGATGGTTCCTAAAAAATTCAAAACTTCAAATGAATACTGAAATGAGCGTATGAAATGAGCATAAATGTCTGAAAATACTTTCTAAATTATCATATATTTGGAGTTAGTTTTAGTTCTTCGTATTAATTAAAATCTCATTTCTGTCAACTGCACTTTTATAATGAAGTTTAGTCAAACTGTGGCTTAATTTGTAATTTTTGAATTATTCCAAAAAGTATTCTTCTAATAAAAAATAGTCATGCAAATATCACATAGCATATTTTAACTATTACGCCAGCAAAGCCGCGGCATATGCTAGTTAAATATAAAATGCAAATATAAACTACGAAAAATTATTATTTTGCTTTTTCAAAACTAATTTTTTTTTAAGATATTGAATTATTATCTATAATATAAGGAAAAATATATAGTAAATAGAGGAGAGTTCGCGCGGTAGGACAGATTGGGCACAAAGAGATTCGACGTGAAGGAGTAGATTGCGCGCGCATCGACTCCAGGTAGTTGTACAGCAGCATTAGCTCAGTGTCTAAATGAATGTTCTTATTGATTGTTCCAAGCGTCTTGGATAAAGCAGTGCTATTTTGTTTTGTTTTTCCAAAGTAAGTGCTTGAATTTTCATAACTGTTCGTCAGAATTTTTATAGAACGTCAGTAATACAAAATATTTTGAACTTAAACGATTTCTTATAAACTACTAACCTGGACTAAGTATGCGAACACCAACAATTCATTTTAGAAGTGGCCATATTTAAATAAAAGGCCGCGCAATCTCTCCT
The DNA here is from genome assembly GCA_963932465.1 of Maratus speciosus. Classification (NCBI taxonomy): domain Eukaryota; kingdom Metazoa; phylum Arthropoda; class Arachnida; order Araneae; family Salticidae; genus Maratus; species Maratus speciosus. The sequence continues at coordinate 315,914,359 of OZ010791.1, read as the reverse complement.
ACCAAAATAAGACGGTTTGCGCATCTGCTACTTAGGAGGGATGGCGCATTTCCCCATATGTTTAAGTGCTAGGAGAAATTACGCAGCTTATATTAGAATTAGAGAGAAATTAGTATTAATTGCAAATTACGTGTAAAACATATGAATGAATCAATTTTGAAATAGTTTCGGACAAACACATAACGTAAACGAGGAGAATCTGCGCATATTTCAAAAGAATATTAATAAAAAATTTAAATATTAATATTTTGCTAAACGATGCATGAATAATTTTGACTTCATTTGTTTCTTATGCATTTCCATTGTTATTTTGTTGTTATACTGTAATTTAATAAAACAACAGTAATAAAACCAAGAAAACTATTTTGCACAATCTCTCCTTACAGGGTAGGAGAGAATGCGCACATGGGGAGGAGAGAATGCGCACATGGAGAGGAGAGAATGCGCACATGGGGAGGAGAGAATGGGCACATGGGTAGGATAGATTGCGCACATAAGTAGAAGAGATTGTTATTAATAATAACTACAATTAAATTGTTAACAATAATCGACTTGAATATTGTACTAGGAGTGAATATTTCAACCAAATGTTTAAATAATAAATAAAAGAAAGAATTTTAACAACAGTTAAAAATTTTAATTTAAATAGATTAAAATATCAGAAAAAGCGAACCCTACTAAGATTACAAAATAACATTAAGCTAGTTGATAATATGTTTAACTTGAAAATTACTTCATTTCAATTTCCACAGTTTCATTGTGTTTTGTTTGCTAACCGAAGTTGTCGTAGTCCACAATCGATGCACTTATTTTTGTAAATCGTGCATCTTTCGTGCAATCACCTGCAACAAGCAATACATTGAATACAGTCAGTTGTCGAAGTTTTCTCCTCTTACAGTTCCAGATATTCAGTGCACTCATCCTCATTGACTATCTTTTTTTTCCTTGAGTTTTTTTATCCCACTCTTTGTGGAAGCACCTTTTTCAGCTGTTTTTTGTAGCGGCATCCTTTTTAAATCTTTTTTCATGCATATTTTGTGGATCAGTAACATTAGTTGCACTCTGTTTCATTTTGATTTCGATGTCATTACATTACTTGGAATGAGTGAAAGCTTTTCTAAAACATTGTATTAGAAAATTTATTTTAGTTAACAAAATTAATTTATTAGCAAATTAATTGTTCATAAATTAAAAAATATATATATAAATATTTAATTAAATTATTAACAAATATATTATTAATTTATTAACAAAAATAATTACATAAAATTAATTTAATAACAACTGTATTATTAATTTATTAATAAAATTTATATCTGAAAAAGTATTTCTTTGCAAATTAATTTGTTGCCAAATTTAGTTTTGATCATTATGCGTTTTCCTAAATTATTTCAAAATTGATTCATTCATATGTTTTACACGTAATTTGCAATTCCCACAAATTTATCAATAAGCTGCGTAATATCTCCTAGCACTTAAACTTATGGGGAAATGCGCCATCTCTCCTAAGTAGCAGATGCGCAAACTCTCCTATTTTGGTAGGAGAGATTGCGGGGCCTGTTATTTAAATATGGCCACTTCTAAAATTAATTGTTGGTGTTCGCATACTTAATCCAGGTTATTAGTTTATAAGAAATCGTTTAAGTTCAAAATATTTTGTATTACTGACGTTCTATAAAACTTCTGACGAACAGTTATGAAAATTCAAGCACGTACTTTGGAAAAACAAAATAAAATAGCACTGCTTTATCCAAGACACTTGGAACAATCAATATGAACATTCATGTAGACTCTCCGCTAATGCTGCTGTACAAACTACCTGGAGTCGCTGCGCGCGCACTCTAGTCCTTCCCGTCGAATCGCTTTTTGCGCAATCTCTCCTACCGCGCGAACTCTCCTCGCTTTACTATATATTTTCAGTTTATTATATTAACTATATTAACTATTTCTTTATTTTTTGTTTAAGTACATACCGCTATTAACATAACATAAAATTTGTATTAATAAAATTATAAATTGTAAATATACATAAAATTTTTATTACATTTTTGTAAAGCCATGAATTTTCCTGATTTGATCATTTGGAGTACTTAAATATGTACAAAGCCAAAGAAAAACACTACCATATCGCTATGTTGAAATCTCTAAACATAATAATTCAACAAAGATATTACAAGGTAACATAATTATTCACAATTCTGCTTTTAAACAAAATTTTAAGTTAATATATGAAAATACCTCATAAACGCACCGTAGTACATGTGCTGAATACTTTTCAGCATTTAAAGAATACAATTCGTCGCTAAAACGACTATGGAGAATTCAGACAACAAAGTGTGCTGAAAATTTTAGAAAAACTCTAGTTCAATAAGTCGTCTTTTTTTGCTTTCGTTTCGATGGACACAGCCCTCCAATGCCGTGACGTGAGTGGGATTTTTTAACTTTAAAAGACAAACTAGTCGGATAAACCAGTCCTAAAATTTTCTTTTTCTCATATATATTGATATTCCGAAAAGTTGCTACACATGTTAATGCTGCAATATTATTACTTTGATTTTTATCTTAGATATCTGATTCATTTCATTAATCGGAGTAAAAACGAGTTAATCTCTATCATAATACTTAATAATATTTTTCGTTATTCAGTTTTACGGCAGCTGCTTGAGAATCGACGAGTAGTCTGGATGCGAAGCGTCCGTCGCTGCATGAACAGCGAATGTACAACAGAATTACGAAAAATCGAGAAAATCGCATATAAATCGATATAACAGCGCCGACTTCCGCGGTAATATCCCCATTTTTAACTGGGACCTGACGTCCATAGTCAAAAATAAATATATGAAATTTGGTTCAATTTCTGGTATAACTTCATACACTCTTCTGTAATGCAAGAGTAGAAATCGCACAAAAATCGCTAATACACCGCCATGTTCCAGGGGAATATTCTCAAATTTAAGTGAAACCCACTGGCCATAGCCAAAAACATTACATGGAATTTAATTCAATTCTGTGCGTAACTTCATACACTATTCGGTGATACAAAGAGAACACAGACATGGACACGCCGACAGACAGACATTTTATATAAACACGTTTTTCGGAATGCGTGACACCTGAAACGTGTAAATTTGTCGAAAACAAGAAGTAAAAAAATATGATTACAATACTTTCTTCTTTAAAAAGAAGGATTTAAAAATGAAATGGTTATTTCAATTTTGTAATTGTTCTCCGCATTTGCGGAATATTGGGAGAGTTTGATAATTAACGATGTATACTACAACAGGAAATTCTCCAAGATGTGTTTTAAATGTAGTAAGAGGATTCGCGTTTTGTTCCTGAAATACGGATGTTTGATTTTACCACATCTATACTAATAAAAGAACAAATCGCTCTGTGTGTGTGTTTGTCTGTCTGTGTGCGATGGCTAGGAAAATCTACTGCACGTACGAGGTTCAAAAATTTTCTGAGAATAGCAAAAAGTCTCTCCTGATATACCTGGCTCTCAGAATTTTAATATTCTAATTATTAACAGAGTAATTAATTAATATTCGGACATCACTCTCATCAAAAGTACGCCTTTTTTCCCTCAGATTGCTTTCGGTTGGTTAGTTCATAAAGCATCAGTACAGTGGCTAGAATAGATAGTGTGCCGTTCATTGGTTACCATAACGCTTTTTTTTTGTCGTGAAAGTGAGGACGCCGCAAGGTGGCGCGCATGTTATCACCGACTGGGAATTTTGAAAGCTTTTAGCGCCGTGACAGTGAAGCATATGGTAAACAAACGCGAGTTTTTCCCATAAAGTTTTAATTATGTCTGTTTAAGAAGCAAAATATGAGTGAAAAACTAACAAAAAATATCAGCAAAGGTATTGTTTTACACCTGGTTGTCGTAATTTGTTTTTTAAATAACTGTATAAAGCAAAATGTATCTGTTTTCTATTAGTTTATCTCCAATTTTGTTCTTAGTAAAAAGAAAAAAAAATGCATTTTTAGAATATTGTTTGATTAAGTTTTTATGATAAGTGCAATATGTTTTAGTTTTTAATTTATATTATGCTTAAAAATATTTATTGTCAGCAGTAAGTTGACTATTTTGAAAATATCGGATATTTTTTATATTTTCGAAAATATCACGATATTTACGAACCTTGGGCCCGGGGGAAGGAGATTCTCCACAGAGGAATGAGATGTCCCCCCGGAAGATTTGATATTTTGTTTTCAATGGTCAAAAAGTGTAATTCCCCCCCCCCCTCCCCCGGAGCTACAAAAATCCCTCCCGGAGAAAAGTGTCAGAATTTAACACTGGTTTGCACAGTTTTGGAAGTAGTGAACAGTTGTTAGTATTTGTAAATAAAGCTAAAGCGAATTTAACCTTTGAATTTATTTTAAAAATTATTTACTTTTCATACATAATTCATAAAGAAACAAATGTTTATAATTTCTCTTAAGAATTTTAATATGTGATTTCCAATGTGAAAATGATTTATATAACAAATGGGCCTTTGTTTTGAAAATAACACAAAGTAAATATTGCTATTTGGAGATCACTTTTAAATGTTTATTGTATGTTTGCACAGTTTTAGAAGTAGTGAACAGTTGTTGATATTTCATATTTGTAAATAAAGCTAAAGCAAATTTAACCTTTGAATTTATTTACTTTTTTCATACATAAATTCATTAAAAAAAAAAAAAAAAAAAAAAAAAAAAAAAAAAAAATTCTTAAGAATTTTAATGTGTGATTTCAAGTGTAAGAAAGATTTGTTTAACAACTGGGGCTTTGTTTTGAAAGTAACACAAAGTAAATATTGCTATTGGGAGTGTATTTTTAAATATTCATTGTATGTTTGCACAATTTTAGAAGTAGTGAACAGTTGTTGATATTTGTAAATAAAGCTAAAGCGAATTTAACATTTGAATTTATTTTTGAAATTATTTACTTTTCATACATAATTCATAAATCATTTTTTTTTTAATTTTTCTTAAGAATTTTAATATGTGATTTCAAGTGTAGGAAAGATTTATTTAACAAATGGGGCTTTGTTTTGAAAATAACACAAAGTAAATATTGCTATTGGGAGTTTATTTTTAAATATTCATTGTATGTTTGCACAGTTTTAGAAGTAGTGAGCAGTTGTTATTTGTAAATAAAGCTAAAGCGAACTTAACATTTGAATTTATTTACTTTTCACACATATAATTTTTATTTAAAAAATATGTCTCTGTTCTAAAATAACAGTTTGTAAATAATATATTTATTATTGAAATATTTCAGACTTGTTTTCATCTAAATATTAATTCATATATTTAAATGTCTTCTTATATAATATTAAAATAAGTATCGAAAAAGCATTAATTTATCCGATCTGCTTTCGGAAATTTCCAGTCTCTACTACAGTCAGCGCCATCTATTGGAGGATTACTTTCCCGGTCACTTTTTTAGCGTCGAACGGCACACTATATATTCTAGCCACTGTAGCATCAGTCATCAAATATACGTTTCTTTCTTTCCGCTTGCTTTCGGGTGGTTGGTTGTATAAAGCTTTCGCAGAAATAATTAAGTAAACCGGGATACAAATAAATAAACAAATTTGAGTGCTTAATATTTCAAGAGTGGCTGTTTTTTGAACTAAACATTAAATTTAAGTATGAAGGTGAAACACGTGCTTTGAAAACATATTTAATAATAATGAACTTTAAGAGAATGGATTAGTTTCAAATGACGTCACAACCTAGCAACCAACTTAACAACCTGGCAGGCTTTCTGATTGCCACACACTTTTCTGTTTTTTCTCTACTTTGATTGGTTGAGCGATAATATCTGTTAAAAAATCAGCGATACTGGTTGGTTTACGGAAAATTGGAGGTGCCTGTTTGATGCTGATCTATTTAGATAGCAAGAAATGGGTTTTTTAAACGTTAAATAAAATATTAGAATACTCCTTACTGGCTCTTTTACCACTAGAAATTAGAAATTGGCAACAACAAGTCCTTGCATTCTAATGCTTTTTGCTGCTGTAGCGAGTAGCAACAGTTGTAATAGAATTTAAATTCTCATTTTTAATATTGATAATGATTTTTTTTAGAAGTGTTTTTTTAAAGACATTTTTAACGCATTTTTTAATTGCTCTTTTTTATGTTTTAAATGCAGAAAAATGTTCCGAATTTATCGCCCGCCTGCTATACAGTGCCGCAGGCAGCGGGAACCCATGTCGGATGTTCGTACAGAACTTTTTGCACCCTTAATTTATGAGCAGTGGTTATTTCCGAATAGTAATTTTCCGCAAATTTCTTAAATTTTTATATCATTCCTCTACCCCCTTGACTAATATATCTACAAATCGGTTTAATGACGGAGTTTCGTTGGGATGTAGGTTTGTTAGGAACAGAGTGCGCCCCCTGGAGGCGGAAAGTGGAATTAACATATTTTACGGAGCATGTACCGAACGCCTGCTATAACGGTGAAGCAAAGCAAATATTTTAAATTCCTGGCAAAGAACCCCCCCCCCCCCCATCCATGTATCTACGGGTAGGTTGCATGAAGAGGTTTCGTTCATATACGCTTTTGCTAAGAATAGAGTGCGCTCCCTGGTGGTGGAATGTAGAACTAACAGACCGCGATTTCATTTAAAGTAGGGAATCTAACAAGGCGATCTGTTTGAAACTTCAAGATAGTTTATAACACATTAGAAAAAGTTTATATAAGAATGGCGCGTGAAATTTCGGGCAGGTGGGGAGAGGGGGGGGTGGGCGATAGATTTTTTTTAACCTTTGCGTTTCTTACCGTTTCCGGTGCGGTTTTTTGACGGAGTCCTGAGATAAATGTGTCTAATTAAATATAAAAATGTCAAAAGTTTGTTACCACTATTTCTGGATAGTAATTTCAAAAATATCTTAATTTCTTGCTTAAGACCGCCATCCCCTCGAGTAACATATCTACTGATAGGTTGTTTAACGGAGTTATTTTCAGATACAGTTTTTTTTTAAATACAGTGCGCTCCCTGGTGGTGGAAAGTGAAACTAAGAGACTGCGATTTCATTTAAAGTAGGAAATCTGACAAAACTATCTGCTTGAAACTTTAAGATAGTTTATAACACATAAGAAAAAGTTTATAAAAAATGGCGCGTGGAATTTCGGGCGGGTGGGGAGAGGGGGAGGGGCAAAATATTTCTTTTTTTTACCTTTGCGTTTCATACCGTTTCAGGTGCGGTTTTTTGTCGGAGTCCTCAGATACATGCTACTTAGTACATATAAATGTGACAAAAGTTAAGTTGCACTATTTCCGAATAGTAATTTCAACAAATATCTTAAATTCTTGCTGAAGACCGCCACCTCCTCGAGTAACATATCTACTGATATGTTGTGTAAAGGAGCTTTTGTTAAGAATTGAGTGCACTCCCTCGTGGTGGAATGTGGAACTAACATAACGCGATTTTGTTAAAATTACAAAATCTAAAAAGGCGATCTGTTTTAAAATTTAAGAACGTTTATAACACAAAAGATAAAGTGTAAAAAAGAATGGTGCGTGAAATTCCGGGAAGGGGCTCTAGATTTCTTTTAAAAAAATTAGCGTTTCTGACTTTTTATATGCCGTTTTTTGAGGGAGTCGTGTGATATATGCTACTTATTAAAAGTTGCAGACATTATGTCTGCTTTGAAAAACACATACTTTTATTTTGGAGAGTAGATAAAAACCATACGGTAAAATTTTAATAAGAGTTCAATTTAAATCAAAATTTTAAAAATACAGTATTTACAGATTTTAAACTTTAGCATCTTGGCCTATATTTGTACACTAATTAAGAGTATGTAAATAAAAAAAAAATTGATTCAGAACTTTTTGTTCGAAGTTGAAAAAAATCGACTTTTAAAAACAAAATGATACGCTTTTTTTAATACAGAATGAACGCGAATTTGTTAAAATTTGGAAAACGAACTAAATGATTGACTTGAAATTTTCACGTAAGTTATAACAGCCCTTTGACCACGGTTTCGTAGAGTAATATTTGTATAGAACATATTGCGCTCTCTGTCGGTGGAAGGTTGAACTACCCACTATTTTCGAATAGTAATTTAAGCAAATTTCTTATTTTAGTCAATGTCCTTATTTTAACACAATGTTTATCGAAGCATCTAAATAGACCGGATTTACATCTTCTATAAAAATTTTGAAACGTTCGGACGAGTAGAAATATTTTTTACAAAATAAAATGTCTGAAAATATCCACGAAATCACTAAAAACTTGAGTGTTTTGTCGCAGTTCCACTCGCTTTCGGTACGCACACACTCCCAAAATCAACTTACGCAAAATAGCACGTATCTTCAATTTAATATTTTTCTTGCGATTTTTTATATTTAAAAATATAAATTCAGATAAAAGGAATTAAAGGTACAAAATCGTACAAATTTGAGGTTCATTCAACACGGGCCCGGGCAACGCCGGGTGGATCTGCTAGTTTTATATAAGATTCTTTCCTTAGAATTTTAGGTACAAGTACGTTGTCGCATTTATAATTAAGCTCATTTAGGCACGCTAACCTTAACGCAAAAGATAAAAATATCAAATTGGAATTTGTTTGTAATAAAATCATTAGTTTTAAGTCTTTTTTTTCTTCACAAAGGGAATAAAACTGTACAAATACTTTAATATTTTGAAAATATATTTTACTAGGAGAATAGGAACAATGTAATTAAAAATTCGTCTGTTATTTTTGGAAGCAAACGACTATATACTAAACATGAAAAATTTATACCGCTTTATACATATAGATTTGAAGTAAAATTGTTTGATCTAGCTAAATGAACAATAGGGCTTAGAACTAAAATATTTTACATTAAATCTCTTTTCTGCTTTTGTTTTAATTTTTTGTGAATCCAGACAATCAACTCGTTACCTCTAAATAAGCTATTCTAAGAAAATGTAGTCAATTCATGAATAAAAATTCAGTCTAAAAGTTTTTCTAAAAAAGTCTAAATGATATTTGTTTCCTTTAACAATTTCCTTTATATTTTTTTAGTTTTTTACAAACAAAGGATCGTATTTAAAAGCAGGAAACCAGCACAAATGCACAAGTAATTAAAAATGCACAAATAATAGAGGAGAAGGTCGAATTCCGGCTAGGGTCCAAATACCGGCTAGTAGGTGTTCTGAGAACTGAGCGCAGCGCAGCCTAGCGGTGATAGGCAGAGTTTGTAACTTTAATTGAGAGAAGAAAGTTACGAAAAGTACCTCGCTGAATCCTGTCTTATTTACAAATAGTAAATGCAAAAGTGTCGAATCGACGTAAGCTTGTACATCAAAAGTTTTTAAGATGTGTGTTTCTCATTTTTTTTTTAAATATACTGATCGTATATTGGCTTGAATTGTTGATTGAATTATTTTCTAGACATACTTAGCTCTCAAATGCCACGCGCAAATTATTGGTATTTTATTATATGAATGAGTAATAGCGGTTTTTAATTAAATATAGCAGTGGTCCGAATAACGGCTACCCAGAGTGGTCTAAATACCGGCCAGCCGGTATTTGGACCTCTCTCAGTTGCTCTGCTTGAAGGGGAGGAAATAAATTAATTTAAATAGTTCCATAATTAATAAATTAATTTAAATGGTTCAGAAATAATTGCAGTCCCATTTCGTAATATGAAAAAAACAACCGTGGCCGTAATTCTTCAGGACCGATACTGGTTACCGGATCACTTCCCCAAGCGCTGTTGGACACTTCAAAATTGCCTGTAATAAATGTGAAGAGAAAGGAAAAAAATGACTGAGTAAATCAGGCGAAAGAGACAGAAATTGGATTTTAACCCTCTCTCTGCGCAACTCGAGATTTCCTGGGGCAACGTGAAGTAGCAAAATTTGCGCAACCCGAGATTTCCTCGGGGGAAGCATTTTTTTCTGTCTAATTAACCCTCCTTGATTATTCCCAGCAGTTATTTTCTTACTGTAAATTTTGCCTTATTTTATCGGAGCATTTTCCCAATTAAATTATACAAAAAGTTTTGTTTTGAAAAACCGGTGACAAAATAATAAAAACTCTTAAAAACGTTCGTCGCGAAGGGGTTAAATACGCAATTTTTGAAGCTATTTTGATAAAACAATTATGCAGTGAGAGGGTTAAAAAAGTGAAAAAGGAAAATATCCAACAGAGGAAGATGATGCAATTTGTGTCTTCATCATGGGTGCTTTCTCTGAGGACAAGAAAGGGGGAGGTTATTCTGGGTTCAGTGTTAAGAATGCGTTATGTGGGGACTGCACCTACGCAGATAGTGATATTATGTTTGTGATTTTTTCAGATAAAATAATTCTCATTTCAATCAGAAAGCTTTTTTTTTTTTTTTTTTTTTTTTTTTTTACACGTTAAAAAGCAAAACTCGAAACATAATGGGAAGAAGACTGTGAGAGTTATTCGTAAAGAATTTTATGAATTTCACAAAATACATGTTTATTAAAAATTGCGTATTTTTATGTGCATAAGAAATGTTATAAATCAATAAAATTTATTAGAATAATATTCATATTGCTTAATAAATGTCATTAGCTCTATTTGTGTGATCTTTTGGAAAAAAAACTTAGGTAGCCGGTATTTAGACCCCATTTTAAAAACTCAAAATTTGAAGACTTTCGGAATTTTGCATCTTTGAAACTGATTTTTCTTTCTCTAAAAAGGTGTACAACATGCTAAGGTACCCTGCTGTTACTTTTTATTTTATTAATTTTGAAAATTGTATGATCCAGATTGAAAACAAAAGTGGTAGCCGGTATTTGGACCTTTTCCTCTACATGAAAAGCAGCAAACAGCTGTTTCAAATCTACTAGCAAGATTTTTCTTCAGTGCAAGATAGAACAAGTCACAGCGTGCTAGAAAAAGCAAGGCTGAGCAAAATGAAAGAGACGGTCCGGCTTATATATCCGATACGAATAGCGAATGCGCCGAAACAACCAATGAGACAGAAGCAGATGAAACGACTGAGTGGGCAAGTAGCGACATCTACTGGAGAACGAGAGAAAAATAAACCAAAAATGGAAATTAAATTAATGCTTTCCAAATACTTAAAAAACTAGGAGTACTAGATAAGTCATTGACCAAAGAGTGAGAATTTTTAACGATGTGGTAAACTCAGTCGTTTCATCTGTTTCTGTCTGATTGGTTGTTTTGGCGCATTCTCTATCCGTATCAGGTATATAAGTTTGTCTCTGTCATTTTGCTCAGTCTTGCTTTTTCTATCACGCTTTGGCTTGCTCTATCTTGCACTGAAGAAGAATCTCACTGGTAAATTCGAAACAGCTGTTTGCTGCTCTTCATGTATTATTTGTGCCTTTTTAAACGTTGGTTTCCTGCTTTTTAATATTCCTGCACAAAGGCTTTAATTGCTATTTTAAAGGATCGTATTACAATAATACAAAATGTATTTTTTCATAACTGATAATAATACAATTGCTAACTCATTGCAGCCGTTTAAGAATGTATATGTTTTATACATTAAAAGTTCATATATTCCTATGACATTACCTGCATTTTCTTTTCTTAAATTGTGTTATTTAAAAAAAGATTAAGGACTTTTTAAAAATCCATATATATATATATATATATATGATTGTCTATGATTAATTAGGATAATTCATTTCAGTAAAAGCCTTTATGAGTTATTTTTACACTGTTATTTCATCAGCTTTTTTGCAAATGAGAAAATATTTGTTTGTAGTTACATTTAGTATCTCTTTAGTACGTTATTGTTGTTTCCTGGATTTGTACCTTATAGAAAGAAAGATATTTAACCCTGATTTAAATCATCACAGAGTTATAAAATAAAAACTGATAACTGTATTGATACACTGTTATTGAATTTCCTTTTTTAGAAGTATGTGTGCGTAAACACATCATTTTACCCATTCATAGAGGCTCAGTAGAACATTTTTAGCCTGGATTTTGTTTTATTTTAATTATCGATTTTATCAATAATAAAGTAAACAATTGTGCAATTTTCATACATGGACTTTGAATGCTTCATATGTTTACTTTCAAATATTAATGTTGTAAACACCACTTTAAACAATTCTTTTTTTCATCTTAAGGGGAGGTTTTTCTTCTTTGGGAAAATAATCAATTTTTTTTTCTATGCGTTCTTTGCATTTTTATCCCGCAAATATGTAAATTGTTGTTCTAAAGCGGTTTCGCGATATTCAAATTCCTTAAAATTGTTCTCGCTTGTTGGCAGCAGGCAGAAAACAACTGTTTACACGCAACTCTACCTTCCAAAAATTATTGCGTTTCAACAGTATGTCGAAAAGTAAAATCTTGAAGCCATATCAAAAATGCGTTTCGAAACCACGTCGAAAAGCTCCATGTAGAAATCGTCTTTAAATCGTTTTTCTCAAAATCATATTTTTCAAACTGTGCGATAATTTTTCTCGGGAACTGTTCTACGGATTTCTATTTTTTTTTAAAGAAAGGTAATCGTATTTGCAGGAGATTATACCGCCTAAATGTATAATTTTCATTGATTTTTTTTTTCTTTTCTTTTCTTTTTTTCTTTTCTTTTCTTTTTTTTTTTTTTAACTCGCAAAATGTAATGTAATGTAAATGTAAAAAAAAAAAAAAAGACTAAAAAAAAATGACTTTTTTATTCATATGAAATATATTGTTTCAAAAATTTTCTTAACTAAATGTTGGTATAAAACTCCAGAGAGATTAATGCGATTTCGTAATTTGGGGAATAAATCATTTCAGATGACTGTCACCAGATTGGGAATTCACGTCGCGCATCTGCAGATACTTCCCTTCGCACAAGGCATATTACTCATTTTTCTTTTTCACACAAAAATTTGGATATACAAGTGAAATGTCAATAAATATACAAAGTGTCTGTGAAAGATCTGACACATACTGATGTTTAATAATTCATAAAATAAAGAAAATAGACTTTAATTAATGAAATTAATGGTTAGATCGATTCAAAAAGGTTTATGGCCCTTGTCAATGAAATTGCACATGTACGCTATTCGTCACACGGTGACTATTAAGAATATAGATGATTTCACGCCAGGTACGGGCAAGCATGTTGGCATCCACAGCGGCTATTGCTGTTGTAATTTTGGCCTTTAGTTCTTCAGTGCTCGAAATTTTCCCCCTGTAAACGATGTCCTTTACAAATCTCAAACAGAAAAAGTCCAGAGCCGTTATATCAAATGACCTGGGTGGCCAACGAATCGGGCCACCTTCCTGTGAAATGATCATTAAAATAACTACGAACGATGGTACACCGATGAGGTGGTGCAGCATCTTGATCCCCCGGGATTGCACTTATACTTTAAAGCGAAAGCTGTGTTCCCGGTGTGGTCATCTCTGTCATCCCTGCCAAAAGACATGTGGTTTAAGCTCTTCCAGTTGTGGAAATATGAAAATTTCGTTCCCAAAAACGGAAAAGAGAAACATACAATTAATAACACGCGCAGAAGGAATTTACAAAAGAACAGATATTCAAAGAGAAAAAAAAAATGTCTATATACGGGGCATTCTCACAATCTTTTGACTTTCATGTCCTTGAATAATAATTTTTATTTTAATACACTTATATATATATATATATACTGGGGAACATCCCATTGCATGATTGCACAACAATTTTAACGAGATAAATAAGTTTTGGACGAACGTTTGGAGTCCAAACACCTGGAAAACTCTTATACCGTCCCGTGTCCCTGATGCTGATTCTTAAGTTTGGAGCTGTCTGTATAAAATTGTTTCAATAAAAGTAATTCAATGTAATTTTTTTCCGAAACTGGGACAATTGTTTTTTATATATATGTAGCAAAATTGCACGCATTTTTACGGTTGATATTATTTTTTGAACTCTTGCTAAACTTATACAGAAAATCACTTCAAATGCAGCCACATAATTTTTTTTCAATTTTTTTCTGATGCAAAAGTACGCTAGAGAAAGAATATCTAAAATTATTTGACAGGAAATTTGCTGCAGTATTTAAATAAGCATTTAAATATCAATTTCAAGATCGTGGCTTTACTGGTAGTCTTACCGTCTTCAATGTTTATTCCCGCACTTTTCGAGGTAAATTAAAGAAAAAAAAATAATAATTTAATGCAATGTTAACAACTGTTTCTAAAAATCAATGAACATTGTGGCTATCACTTAGTCTTAACATAATTTGCCTAAAATAGGTGGTAATTTTCCTTACCTTCCCTTTTTTTCCCATTTCGTCCCTTTTTCCCTGTACCGTCTCCTTTTTTTACCTTACCGTCCATTCTTTAATACCCCTTTAAGACAATGTTGTACCAAAATTTTGTACTAAAAATACTACATTGTTATTATTTCTTATCTGAATGTCCTGTGGGTACTATGCAAATTCATTATAAGTAAGAATTTCGAAGAAAATAAAAAGTTTTAGTATTAAAATGGTAAGGAAAATTAAACTCGCAAAGTTTAATTTTCCATAATATAAGTTTTGTTATCTATTCAACCGATTTTACTTGTCACTTATGGCTAATATGGGTTTAAAACTTTACGTAAACTTATATTGATTTAATAGCTTTCCTTTTTACATTTTAATGCTTATAGAACTTCTTTATTTTAAAAGCAATACCTTCATCACCTGGAATATAATGTTAATTGTTTCCTATAACGTAAATTAATTTAAAAGAACTGACATTAAATTTAAAGTGTTTCATAGATGGCGTTAGCCGTTCCGTAGTCGACTATTCTCGGATCTACCCTTTTTGTAAAAGGGAATCGTCCAGTTCAAAGGTATAAATTGCGTTTCCCTAATCAATTGCGGCGCTCTCTCTTTTCTGTTCATTTCTTTAAAGTTATCATTATGATTTTAATATGTTTGAGTTTAAGTTACAGTAAGATATTTAGTTTGAGTTTTACGATGTTTTTAGAAAACGGTTTTAGCTATGATTTAAATTTAAGCTGTTTTGAAAAGCTCCAGGTGTATTGAAGTTAATCCGGTTTTAACCAAAGTTATTTTTAATGATTCACTTAGCTATTTTAAACAAGGTTGGCTCTGAATATTTTTCAACTTAAATCTGTATTTTTATAAAGTAATTGAATGAAATAGAATTCAAATAAAGAACTGTCGTCAACAATATCTGACTTTTCTATGAATTCAACATACAGTTTTCTAACAGGTATCTTCCACAGCACATTTACAGTTCCTCTGCTGATAGCAGTATAAGTGTATATCAGACCTGTATTGATACAGGCTAAGAGAAGAAGTTTAACATAAACCTCAGTTAAATAAAAAAAAATTCATTTTTTCATTTCCATTTTTTGTTTATTTTGAATCATTAAGGCATTCGTCTATCAGATTAAAATGTTATTTTAGCAACTTTAAATTCGCCAGATTTTTTCCCCCAAAAGTCAAAAGATTGTGAGAATGCCCTGTACACATTCACACTCTAAGAGAAAATGTAGGAGTTTTTCTATGCATAAATAAATGCATTCTATGCATTTTGTTCATATCGTCATTATTTTATGAATTATTAAACGTTAAAATGTGTCAGACCTTTTATAGATACACTGTAATTCAAAAAGTCGGAAGGGGATATTTATTTTCTGTGTAACAATCCCCTCTCCCCAAAACTGCCACGTGAATTTTAGACCAAAGAAGTAGAACTTTCCTTTAAAGTACTCGCTATATACACAGCAATCGTATTTTAAAAGTTACAAATCGGTATCGAAAGTTAAAGGGCTATTTTTGAGCTATAGAAATAGCGTGGAAAACACTTTTAAAATTTTAAGCCCCCCTTTTTTAAGCAACATTTTAAAAATTGATGGAGGCCCTAGTTCCGCCAATTTTCAGTGAATCAGCTTAATCTTTTGGAAAATTAATCGTCACATATTTTTCTACTGAAATAACAAAGGATGTTTTTTCGATAATGATATCTCTCTTTCTTTGTAACTTTTAGTAAAGTAATTTTTGGTTGAAATTTTACATTTTGCTTTGAATCCATTCCATCTCACTAAAAAATCCTATTTTTAAAAAATGTTTACATATACCACTAGCTTTCAGACAAAAAAAAATATTTGTTTCATAGTTTTAGGTTAACTCTACGATTCGCTATCGTGTCCATCGACCCTATGCTCCTTCTCCCGTTCTTTTAAGAGTTCTTGCACATCAACTATCAATCTACCATAATTTAATATATCGACTAATGAAACGCAGTTTTTTTACTTAAGTTTGTATAAAATTATTTTGTATAAATGAATTTTTAGAAAGACGTCGCATTACTTTAAGATATTTTCAACCGAGAAAATTGTACGTTTTAAATTAAGGGTACAAATTAATATTTTTTACTAATGAAAAATTCATTAATAATATTGGTTACGTTAAAGGCATTTCTGAACATGTATAAAATCATCTACCCCTACATTAAAAATGTTAATAACTAAAAGTTTATGATGATTAAAAATTATTCTAAAATATCATTTCCATTAAGTTATTATTAACTATTAGAATAGTTTTAAAGATGCGGTCTTAAAACATTATGAACATTTTATTAATAATTTTCATTTTTAACGAATAGTCTTCTAAAGCTAGTTTTGGAATATTATTAACATCCGAACTCAAAACTTAAATTCAAATGCTGCCTTTAAATCTGAAACAAATTAAATAATGACGTCGTTTAATTACGCCGGATCTTGGCAAGTTCAACTGAATAATTAATATTTGTACTTGACGAATTTATCTCTGGTATCATCAGTTATTGATTACTTCTGTTCTAGGACAAGCATATTCTGCATAGCTGAAATGAAACTTTTGAAAGGAATACTTTGAAATCGAGACTATAATATTGACAGTCTGGCTGAATTTCGGGAGTGAAGTCTGAAGGTTTTCTCATTAGACAGCGGTTACTCATCACAGACGGCAGGTAAATACGGTTTTATTATATTATATAGATGTGAGCGAATTTAAAAGCCATTACAATCTAATTATAGATTTTAAATTAAAATATGTGGGAAATGTATTTAAATAATTTCAATGAATCTGTATAATAGTAATAATACAGACGCTTCAAATTAGAAAATAGGAAAATGTATTTAAATAGTTTCAATGAATAAGCGTAAAAGTAATAATACAGACGCTTCAAATTAAAAGATAGGGAAATGTATTTAAAGAACTTCAATAAATAAGCAAAAAGGTAATAATACAAACGCTTCAGATTAGAAAATAAGAAATACAAATATCTTTTTAAATATAAATATATACAAAAATAAATATATACAAATCTCTTTTCTAATAATACAGACGTTTCACATTAGAAAATGTATTTAAAGAATGGGAAATGTATTTAAAGAATTTCAATGAGTAAGCATAAGAGTAATAATAAAGACGCTTCAGATTAGAAATGGGGAAATGTATTTAAAGAATTTCGATGAGTAAGCATAAGAGTAATAATACAGATGCTTCAGATTAGAAAATATTGAAATTTATTTCAAGATTTCAATGAATAAGCATAAGAGTAATAATGCAGATCCTTCAGAATAGAAAATAGGGGATACAAATCTCCATTTCTTCCAAAGAATTTGCATCTGGATGCGATTTCTTTTATCATTACTCTTTTTTATGCTCTATTTTTTTAATGGTAGTGTTTTATTCGTATTTTTCGTAAACGTTTGTTTCTTTCGTAAACTTTTGTTTCTTTCTTTTGGCGCATCATATACCATAAGGAATTTTGCGCCATAAAACCCTATACAACAAACCCAAAGAATTTGTAAATTCATAAGTATAGTCTCACACGCAATGAATTATCAGTATCTTTAGCAGGTAATAATAGCTTATCCTGCTGATATATGTCTTATTTTGCAGAGTACCTCATTTGTTATCATCTGGTGAAAGGAGCCGCTAATTAATTTCTCTCAGACCTATAGTTATACTTCAATATACTCCTATAAGGGAAAACGAAACGCCTCGACTGTCTTAAACGGGCATTTCAATCAAAATGATTGCGTATTTGATAAAGAGTGCGCAATAAGAAAAGAAATATATACGCAGAACATGAATTTTTTAGCACATTTGAGATAATCGTTCATGCAATATACTTAGCGACTTATCCGTGCAATATTGTAAAACTTTTCAGTTAAAATAATTTTTTAGGTAAACATGCGCGTATTTAACAGCCATTTTTATTTAATTAAAGAGTTGGCATTAAAATATGTAGCAAATGTAGTTTTTTTTTATGATAAAGCGAATAAAAATTACTTTTGCCGAGGTTTGACATAAATATGTAGTTCACGCAGTTCAGTACAAAATGTTTACATATTTCGTAAAGCCCGTAAGAAATCGAAATAACACATGCACAGCACGAGAGTGTTTCAAATTAATTTAAAATAATCCTTTATCCAATGAACTTAATGTCGCTTATATTCTAAACAATTCCTATTAAGATCATTGTTTTTAATATATGCGCGCGTATTTAAAAAGCTTGTGATTGAGTTAAAGTGTTCGAATAAAAAAATGCAGGAAAGGTAGTTAACCCTTTGTTGCATAAATTAAAACTGGTTAATCCGTAACGTTAAATTTGCTATTCTATATTTGCTAACTTACACGACTTGTGACGCTATCTAGATTTTCTCCTGAAAGCATAGGTGCATAGATGCCAACTTTTACGCTTTTTGGTTACCACTAAAATTTAATTGAGATTTTCGCCTTGTTTAATCATGAGATTTCAACCATTAAATAAGACAATATTTACTATAAAATTTTAGTCGTAAGAAAAAAGCGTAAAAGTTGGAAGCTATGATAGATGTCACAGAGTAGCATAAACTTCGAATAAAAAATGTAAATGGAACAGTTTGGTTGGGTGGGGGAGGGAATACCATTTTTGTTCACTGTGGTGGACAGTATTCAACAAAGGGTTAAAGTTTTAGACTAACAAGCAAATAAAATCAGATGCTGGCGATTAGATAATAGGGAATAGTAATTTTTCTCACTTAAAATGATTTGGATATTCACACATATAATTTTAAATTCAATAAATTAGTTGAAGCTTTATCAGGTGACAATAATCTATTCTGACAAAATCAAATATGCACTTGCTAGAATAACTCCACTATTATCACCTGGTAAAGAGAATTGTTAATTAATTCTCGAAATTATAGCTTTGCATTGGCATATTTATCCCTCGGAGGAAAAGAGATGTTCCCTCTTATATAACGCATGCCTGTTATTCAATTCAGTTTAAAATGCTTGCATATTTAGTACAGAGTGAACAAGGAAGAAGAAATATAATATGATAACATGAACATTTTAAACAATTTAACTACTCATTGGCATGCAATATCATTAGTGTCAAAAATGAATGCCATAAACTATTTGTAACTGTTATCTGTTAATTCCATTTTTAGGTGCGTTCGTAATTATATAAATGTGTATCACCTATAGTCGTCGTCTGATCCGTCCGTCTGTCCGCATATAACAGCGTAAAAACTACTCAACCGAATGGTTTGTAATTTAATATATATAATCGTTGCAGAATTTTGTCACGTCACTTAAAATGTTATGAAAATCGAAACAAAACTTAAAAAGATATTAATAAAAGTTTTCTTCATTCTATTAAATCTTATTATACATAGTTAATTCAATGATATTTCATAACAGTTAACAATTCTAGCTTGCCATGGAGATGTCATATTTAAGATGCAGTCATATTATTTCCGTATTACTGAACTTAATATATAATTGCAATAAATTTTGTATTCATGGATTTTTGCACAAGAGTGCAACAGCTATTGCACCAAGATCTGAATATTTATATAACTAGTTATAGTACATTTGCCACGTTTGTCGTACAATTTCCGACTTGTTTAAAATTGTATGTAGGCGTATTGAAAAATTATTTGTGTTCGAGTAATGAGTTGAAAATAAAATATGTAAGAAATATATCTCATGATTTATTAATGCTAAAGCAAACTAAAAAATTTATCCTTGCCGAAATTTTGCCATAAATATGCTTTTCACGCAGTTGAGTGCAAATTGTTTACATTGATAAAGAGGACACGAGAAGAAGCATTTTACGAAACATAATAAGAATGTTCAAGTCATATAAAATAACATTCATGCACGGCACTAAATATCGTTTTTATTTCCGAATAATTTCTATTAAAAGTATTGTTCCAAATATATTAGAGAACTTTTAAAAACTATTTCTATTTATCTAAGTTGTTGAAATTAAAATAAGTAGGGTATTTGTTGAGTTATATAGGATATTGTTAAACATGATATACAAAATCCTCTTTTCTCATCACTGTCCACTTATTTCCCTACTTTCACTTTCATTTTTATTTCTTTATTTACGTTACTAAAGTATTTTATTTAGTTAAATATCTACTTACCTTTTTACTTTATTCAGTTTCTTTTACTTTACTTAAATCCATCTTTATTTATTTCAATATGTTGAAATATGCTTGTTTTCTGTTTTAAGATATCTTTTTATGTTTCTATCTTCTTAAATCCCCATTCATTTCTTTATTAAAGTTTCGTTCAATATCTCTTAAATTCAGCTTCCGACATCGTTTGTTTCACTTTCCATCTCGGCAGAAACAGCTTCGAGTTTCTCGCTGTTTTGCCGTTGTTTTCTACTAGATGGCGTTGTGTGTCCGGAGTGTTAGCGATCGTCGTCATAGTTACCGACTTCACGTGGTTCTTCTTAGAAGCTGGTTGGAGGTTGGAGTGACATGCGTGGATGCCGTATTTCGGTATACCCTTTTGGAATAAATCGCGATGCTTTCGTGCCATCTTTGCCAGTTGTATTTGTTCTCTGTACCGGGAAGGTGAATAGATGGTTTTGTTCGTTTTTCATTATGGATTCACTTGTTGTTAATAATTGTTCATATGTTTCTGAATTAATGCAGTTTTATTATCGTGATAATTTATGACAGATGGCCGTTTAAATAGTTATGAATGCTTACCCGTGAGACTTTTACTATCTTTTAAAGTTATGATTGTTTCTGATGAGACTTCATATCATGTGGCTGTGTTTCCGGAAGTGAGCCTTCTATTCTATCGTGCTACCATCTTGCGTAAAGTTGTTTTTCCATTCGTCGTGTCAGCCGGTAGTAATGCTTGGGTATATAAGTGAAGTATTGTCAGCACCTTCAAAGACGTACTTTATATTTTGGGTGGTTTCTTCTTTGGTGAATTGAGACATTTTCCTATCAAGTGAAATTGATTTTGTTATATCTTTGAGAGTTTAAGACTTGCTTTCGCTTCGAGCCCTACAGCACTACTGGAGTTGTTCATGGATGTAATAACTGAAATGACTTCATTACTTTGTTATATTTGAAGGTAATCGGTTTTAAACTTGCTGTCATGATGATATAAGGCTGTTATAAAGATACTGAGATATCAGATAAGTTGTTTTACTATTATACATTTGTTATTTGAATACAGGCTGATAGTTGAGAGATATTGTATTTTTACTTTTATGTTTTTATGTGTCTTTTAAGTTTAAATAAATTTAATTACGTTTTTAATACAGTTGTCTTTATTTTTCCACCACTTATTAAAGTTGGTTTACTTTTCAGATGTTTAGAGATTATGAAGTTTAGTTTTAATATCATAATTAAAAGATCATTTTTCTTTCGGGGTTTTAACTCAGCTTTATACGTTTCTACTGCTCACTAATGCACTCTGCTACCCAATTTAACCCCTAAGCACTATATATATTTATAGTGCTTAACAAAACAAATTAGTGATATGTATTTAAATACTTTCAAGAATTGCTAATTAATTACTCTTAAAAGTATAGTTTTGAATTGTTATATTCTCCAGAGATAAAAATGTCACCTCTCACTACCTTATCTAGAACGCTTATGGGGACTATCATAAATATTTAGTTCAGTGTAAAATATTTACACATTTGGTGAAGACCGTGCAAGAAAGAAGGAACAAATATGCAGATAAAAATGTTTGGACCTCATTTAAAATAATTATTTATCATCTAAAAGATTACATGTTTATAATAATTACCTCTTAATAGCATTGTTTTATATAAACATGTGTGCATACATGAAATAATTTTTAATTAACTAAAATATATAGAAAATAAAGACTTTCAATGAGCAAACTAATAAAAAAAATTCCTACGAAATGGCATGCAGTTGCAGTACCATACATTGTGTTTATATATCTTGTAATTAGCATTAAAAAAACGAAAAAATATATACACAATACGTTCAAGCCTCATTTAGTATAACAATTCATGCAATACACTTAGTATCGTTCTTTTTGCTAAAAGGTATATGCAAAGTTTATTATTTATATATGTATGTAAGCGTACATAACATTTTCCTTAACACCATTTTATTTTATTAAAAACTAGGGGGCTCTGCCCCCTACGAACTACGCTCGCCAACCCCCGTTCAGACACCAGAAACTCTAAAAGCACGCTAATTTGATCGACTTTAAAATGTATCGCTTAAATGTATCGTTTTAAATCTGACGTAATTTTCACCAAAGTTTTCTTTCCCTTTTTAATATTCAAGTGAAAATACTTTTGTTGTTAGAAAGGAAATATTATATGCGCTGTCTTAGAATTCTCAACACAAGAGCAATGCGACTCTTGTAGTCGCTTCAGCAACATCTGCATTGGTTCAAAATCATTATGTTGATTTTCTGTAAGCAAGTAAACCCCATTGGTTTACAATGGAATTCAATGGGAATTTGGCGAAATATTTGAGATATCGGCAAGTTGGCGTCACTTTTGGCTACTAATTTTGGTCGCCAAATTTGGCGATATACCGCCAAGTTGTCGACAAACGTGACGGTATTTGGCGACAGAACAGGGTCCCCCTATGGTAACCCACCTTATGGATATATTGATGCATTAAATGCTGTTCAATAACCAATGAGATGCGTTTAATATAGTTTTTATGACGTATTTATCAATATTTTCCTGCTTTTAATATGTAATTCTCATTTGAAAGTTTTTTTCTGTTTATAATAGTCATATCTAAATAAATTTTTAATTTGAAGAAAGTATTATTCTTTCCGCTATTTTTAAATTTGGCAACAATATAAAATAATACCCTTTTCTAAAAGTTGTAAAAAATATCTCTCGAAATGCGGAAAATTTTAATTTAAAATAGAAATAAAACCTCAAAAAATGAGTAAAAAAAAATTCAGTCTGCACACCGGGAACCTATAATGTATAAAATGATCTAAAAATGATTAAATTGCTATGTATAGTTTTTGCTCCTATAAAACATTTTTAATGGAACGATTTTGGCAAACTTTAACATTAAATGTCTCTTTAAATAATTCTTCGATTTGAAAACTCTGCATAAGCGTGTTTATCAAATATTTCTCTATAAGACAACAGATTTTCCTATTTTTGTATGCAATATTTTTCTTAATATTAACGAAGAATGACCTCCGGTCACTAAAAATTCAAAACCGGAGGCGGCGCCGGTGACAGCGTTAGTTACTTCTTTTTAGAATAGAGAGATACATTTTTAATTTTAATTTATTAAATTAGTTGTTTTTTCCTCAATTACATTTTTAAAATGTACGTAAGAAAACTTGATGCACATCAGATTTTTTTAAAATTATCTCTATGCATCCCCATGTATACATAATACGAAAATTTTTATTCTCTCTGGAATTAACTTCAATTCCAATTGATACAAGAAGAAATGTCCCCTTTTGATGTAAGTTTCTTTATGCATATACATTATTTATTTTTTTGTAACAGTTTATCTGCGTAATAATAGAGAACCTGACTTTGAAAAGTTCAATGGAAACATAAAATATTTTATTATACATTGTAGTTCAACATATCAAAGTATTGAAAATATACATTTTCATCAGTTTTGAATTGATGATTAAAGTGGATATAACTTCAGTTCTAGTTGATGCAAGAAAAATGTGACGTTTTAATGTAAATTTCTTCATGCATGTACATGATTTATTTTTTCATAACAGCTTATCTGCATAATAATACAGAACCTAACTTGGAAAAGTCAAATGGAAACATAAAGAAACTTATTATACGTTGTTTACGACATGTCAAAATATTGGAAGTAGGGGAAAGTAGTACACAGTGAGACGAAAAATATTATTACTTAACGTACTATTTTTAATCTTTTGAAAAAAAAATTGCTACATCTTAAAGCAACACAAATACGCTACACACCAATCTATAAATGGTTTTTAAAAAGTTTTTTTTATAAAAGCTTAGAAGCATGATAACGGAGTATCGGAAATCGTCCCACTGTGTACCACAAGTGGTATACAGTGAGACACAGTATATATTTTCATGAATCGTACATTTTTACAATCTATCCATATTTTTTTCGGTGTAATGATGTCTTAACTACTGCCTGAAATACTGAATATCACCTGGAGTTTAATCTGACATTTCGGGTGTCGAGTAGTTTTGATAAAGCAATAGTAAAAATGCAAATAACATTTCAATAGTTAGAAGTACATATATTATTAACAATTCAACTACAATTTGAGCTTAACTTAACACGTATAATGGATTGTGGTAATTAAACTATAGTTATCGCTCTTAAATAAAGGCTTAAGAGAAAGCCCAACAGTAGCAGTGTGTAGCTAAATGTACATACAAATTTCCGAAAGAAATCGGTAACCGGTGGTATCTTGAGAGTTGCTTTGTTATAAATTGTAGTTCTGGCAGTAGCATTGAAGTGTCTGATTTATTAACAGACACCATATCTGGAACATTATGCACGAAGCCTGCCTCTTTCACACTCTTCTAAAAGATAAATCCTTTCAAAATAACCATCTTCATCCTTAGAGATTAAGATTTTTCCTACATATAACACACTATTTAGAAATCACACAAGAACATAATCACGATCCCGTTCTAGTTCCTGAAACCTAAATGATTTATCGTCGTCAGAAGAATCGTCTATAACCATCTGTGTACACAGTGAGACGTATCTCACTGTGTACCACAACTGTGTGTCTCACTGTATACTTAAGTTAAGTTGTAACAAAATGGATGTCATAACTATTCATCATAAATTTCAATGCTTTGAATGCTTGTGTCGTTTTGTCGACACAGTCTATCATTAGATATTGCTAGGTTTGGTTAAATATATGTCATAATGAAGGAAAAGAACTCTGAAATGGACGTTTATGTAGCTTTAACCTCTGTAAAATAAAGAAATACTATTTTGTTGGACGGGTAACCGAATTACCGAAATTACATCCACGTGTTTCATAAAATAAGGTGGTTATGTGTGAGTGCCAGCTAGGAGAAAAGTTATAACTTTATATCCAAATGGCTGCGTCTCACTGTATACTACTCTCCCCTATACATTATCATCAATTTTAAATGCGTAAATAACGGGAATTTAACTTCAGTTCTAACTGATGAAGAAAAAAGTGTCGTTTTGATCGATATAAGTTTCTCTAAGCATATATATGATATTTTCCCAACGGTTTATCTCCATAATAAAACAGAACCAAACTTTTAAAAGTTCAATGGAAACGTAAAATATTTTATTATACATTACAAAATATTAGAAGTACAAATTTATATCAATTTTGCATGCATGATTAACGAAATGTGGGTTATTGAATAATAAGCAATTTAATTTTAAAGAAAAACGTTGGTTATTTAACCACATATAATGGATATATATCTATATTTAATTACTTCTTACTTCAATTTTTAATGCTTAATTAGTGAGATATACATTATTGAAAAATGAAATAATCAGTATTATTTTGAAATAACTCGAACAATAATTATTTTTTTCATTACTTTTTGCTTTTAATGATAATCAAGAAAAGCCATAACATAACATGCATATGTTGGATTAGACTGATTTTGAAACATTTATTATTAATAACAATTATTATTAAAAATTCATAAATAGTAGCATATAACACGTTAATTACGTTTCGTATCCGAAAATAAATTATTGTCCCAGCTTTGTGAATACAAATATTACAAAATCTAAAACAAGACACTCTATTTACTCTATTAAATTTCTATATATAAACTCTGTTAAATTCTATCGAACAACAGCCCTTCCCCTCACTATTATAAAAACAAGGGGGGGGGGATAATGCTTTAAGAATAGATTATGAAGCACTTCCCAACACTTCCTGAATGATTTAACAAAACTTCGTTATTTAGGGAAATAAGGTAAATAAGATAACTAAGTAAACATTTTAGAAAAAGCATAAAAAGTTTGAAAAACTGATTTCACCCATTACCGTCCATAGTCAAATATGTATACTAATTCTTTGGAAGAGCCCCTATATTTGATCTATAGGTTGATATATATACTATATAACGGGGAAATTTAGTTTAGCAAGAAAGCGCATAACAGTTTGAAATTTCTCTATCAGTATTTTATACTAATAGATGGAAACATACTTGAATACTTTTGTATAACCCTGTAGTTTACTTAGAACCTTTATTACCGCAACTATTTAGCTAAAATTTAATTCAAACTAAAACACGCTTAAAACTACTCAAATCACATTTTCAGAAATTATCATTTATAGACGGTCATGTATCCAATTCTTTGCGTGAACTTGTATACCATTTTATCTATATTCTGCAAACATTCCTTAGTAAACTAAATTCAGTTCAGCGTAAAAATGCATACCTCATTTAAAACCAGCTTTAAGCAATTTGCGCTTATACCCAGTAATCCTTACGAATTATTTTGTGTAGCCCTGTATATGAACTTCTGCATTTATACAGACCATATAGTATACATAAATACAGTGAAACATACAGGCGCATATCATAATTAAAAATGCATTTCCAGCAATCATCGCTAAAGTACAGTACTTCGCATACAATATAGTTTCTGAAATCTTTTGTGTGTCCCTGTAAATGCTATGCACTCCATATTATACATGAAATAAGATATAGTAAACCTCAGAGACTTATCAATTTCATGATATATGAAATAGTTTAACATAATTAAAGTACCTCGCAAACAAATCCCTCTACGCCTATATCATTATGTAACGGAATTCTTTTGTGTGGATCTGTAAACGAATAGTAACTATTCTTTGCACCACATATTCTACAAAATGCATATTTTAGTGCATTTCATAAATGCATATCAGTTTTATAATATTTCAAAGCGTGTAACATCATTAAAAATCATTTGAAACGATTTTTCCCCATTGGCAGTAATGTAACGGAATACTTTTGACTGTCCTTGTAAATAAACTAAACGTGGTACAAACTTGTTTGAAATAAGGTTCATACTAGGGTAGGCGTCAGTAACATCCAATAATTTCAGGGCAATCCGAGTATATTTACGAGAATTAGAGCGCGGACAGATGGACAGACAAACCGAAGTGGCTTTTCAAGTTTGTTGGAAAATGTTAAAAAGAAAAGCTTTTTCCAATCTTAACATTATCAGTCATTTATGATGAAGATAATGTGTAAATTTAGCAACATTAAAGGGCATGTATGTTGAATTAAAATTGAAAATAACTTTCTTGCTATTTAATGTATGTTAAATATTAAAAATTATAGATTTCTGGTTTAACAACTTGACTTTCGATAAA
Source organism: Maratus speciosus (assembly GCA_963932465.1). NCBI lineage: Eukaryota > Metazoa > Arthropoda > Arachnida > Araneae > Salticidae > Maratus > Maratus speciosus. Next base: position 315,886,828 of record OZ010791.1, on the reverse strand, counting down.
ATATAATCTTTCTTTTTTAACTATTTATAACAGCACTTTTATCGAACTCTCTAAATGTATTTCCTAATATTGACAGATGAAAACATATTTTACTCATATTTAACACGCTTATGACAAAGCAGAGAAACTTTTTAAGGCAAATAAAGCCAGGGGTTTATATTGAATTTTTTATAGTTTGGAAAAATATATATTTGCATAAGGAGACTTTTTGAAAACAAAAACTTAAAACTTGAATGCAAACATTCTATTTCTTTTAGAACTTTCATTATGACCGTTTTTGAAAAAGTTGTACTCAAATAAATAGCAAGCAGTTCTTTGATAAAACTAATGCGTAACAGAAATACAGAAAATCTACAGAACAGTCAGTTTCATTCAGCAATTTGTAAAAAGAGTTTCGTCGATCCGTTTTCTTATGAACTAGCGATTACCAAATTTTGTTTGTTCCATGGTACAACACAGTTCCCCCCAAAAATAAGAAACCGAATCAAACTTCACAGGGGAAGCATTATTAATAATTAATTTAAGAAATTTTTAAAAACACAAGTAAGATGAATATGAGAGAAAAATATACAGGGCCGAAAGGCAATCAGGCATCAGCGAAGCTACGTGCTATACAACATTTGTGTGCAAATCCATGCTAATCTATACTTCCTATTATAAAGAGGAAAAAATTGTTTATTTGTCAGAGGTAAGCTCTTGAACTACCGAACCGATTCCAAAAAAAATGGTATCAAAATGATGGTGTTAGTCCAACTTAGAACATAGGCTATATCTTATATCGGTGCCACTACCCCAAAGGGGGTGTAGAAGCAAAAAACGTTCTAAAAATGCGATTTTAGCGTTACTGAAGGGCCTAGAAATATGAAAATTTGAATATTAGTTACTTATAAGATATAAAGGATGTCTAAGAACAGTTCTTAAACAATTCGAAATTTAAAAGGGGTGAGAATGCACAAAAAGCGTTCTAAAAAACGTTCTAAATGGTAGTTTCTACACAATCTCAGGAAATAACAAACCGATTAAAAAAAATATTGGTGTCAAAATGATGGTGACAACACTTGCTCCAAGATAGGGTATATTTTATGTCGGTGCCACTACCCCAAAGGGGTGTGGGAGCAAAAAACGTTCTAAAAATGCGATTTTAGCGTTACTGAAGGGCCTAGAAATATGAAATTTTGAATATTAGTTACTTATAAGATATAAATGATGTCTAAGAACAGTTCTTAAACAATTCGAAATTTAAAAAGGGTGAAAATGCACAAAAAGTGTTCTAAAAAACGTTCTAAATGGTAGTTTCTACACAATCTCAGGAAATACCAAACAGATTTAAAAAATATTGGTGTCAAAATGATAGTGACAACGTTTGCTCCAAGATAGGCTATGTTTTATGTCGGTGTCACTACCCCAAAGGGGGTGCAGGAGCAAAAAACGTTCTAAAAATGCTATTTATGTGTTACTGAAGGGCCTAGAAATATGAAATTTGAAATATTAGCTATTTATTAGATATAAAAGATTTCTAAGAACAGTTCTTAAAGAATTCAAATTTGAAAGGGGTGAAAAGGCGCGAAAATCGTTCTAAAAAAACGTTCTAAATGGTGGTTTCTACACAATCTCAAATACAATGGTGTAAAAATGATGGTGACAGATCTTGCTCCAAGATAGGCTATATTTTATATCTGTTTCCACTACCCCAGAGGAGATACAGAGGCAAAATGCGCGAAAAGCGTTCTAAAAACGTCCTAAATGCCGATTTGTCGGCAATATCTCAGGACGAATTAATCTGATTTCAAACGTAATGGTAGGAAATTGATGATGACAGCCCCTGCTCTAACATAGACGCTATTTTATGTCGGTATCACTATCACCAAGACGTTGTAGGAGCAAAAAAGCGTTCTAAATTTCGATTTATGTGATCGGTAGGAGCTAGCAACTTAAAATTAGGCAAGGTGCATATTTATTAGATATAAATGATCTTTAAGAACAGTTTCGAAAAAATTGGAAATTTAAAAAGGGGTGAAAATGCGCGTAAAGCGTCCTAAAAATGTTCTAAATTGCGATTTCTACTCAATCTATGGAAATACCAAAGCTATTTCAAAAGTAATGGTTGCAAATCAATGGTGACAGTCCCTGCTATAACATAGGTTATATTTTATGTTGCTGTCACTACCATCTGAGGGTGCAAAAGCAAAACATGTTCTAATTTGCGTTTTTTGCACAACTGAAGGGTCTAACACTTTGAAGTATGGAATGGTATTTACTTACAAGATGCAACTGCTTTCTAAGAACAGTCGAAAGAAATTCCAAACTTAAAAAGATGAAGTGAGTGAAAAGCGTTATAAATTACAATTTTTAAGCAAACTTATAAATTACCAAACCGATTAAAAAAATAATGATGACAAATTGTTGGTGATAGAACCTGCTCAAACATAAGCTATATTTTATGTCTGTTCCACTACCACCACAGGTTTGCAGGAGCTAAAAACTTTCTAAATAGCGATTTCTGTGATACGGAAAAGGCTAGAAACTTTAAATATGGAATGGTAGTTACTTCTAAAATATAAATGCCCTCGAAGGAACGTCGAAAATAAATTCGAATTAAAACGGGGTGAAGCGAAGCGGAAGTGCGAAAAGCATTCTAAAAAAGTTCTAAATTACGATTCTATGCAATTTCAGGGAATATAAACCGATTATAAAAGTAATAGTTGCGAATCAATGGTAAGAGTCTCTGATCCTACACAGGCTATATTTTATGCCGGCGATTCTACCACCTGGGGTTCACAGGAATAACAAACGCGCTAAAAAAGGCCTTTAAAAGCTTTTTAAATTACGTTTCTGTGGAATATTAGGAAATAACAAACCGATTTTAAAATTAATGATGGCAAATTTATGTGACAGTTCCTATTTCAATATAGCCCTTTATGTTGAGAGAGGTGGTAGGACTTGGAATTTGACATGATGGTTAATTTTAAGATGTAAGAAGATGGTTTCTAAAAAATTCAAAACTTCAAATGAATACTGAAATGAGTGTATTAATTGAGTATAAAAGTATCAAAATAGTTTCTAAATTATCATTTATTTAGTTTTATTTTATTTTATTAATTTAAGTGTCATTTCTGCCTAATGCAGTGTAATAATGATGTTTAATCAAACTGTGTTTTAAATAGTAATTTTTGAATTATTCCTAAAAGTAATAAGTACCTTTTAATAGAAATAACTTAATAAAGTAAAATATTACCTTTTAATAAAATAAAAATTTAGTTAGTACCTTTTAATAAAAATTAGACATATAAATATCACTTGGCATATTTCAAATATTACGCGAGCAAAACCGCGGGGTTTGCTAGTCTATACTCCTATTATAAAGAGGAAAAAATTGTTTATTTGTCGGAGGGAAGCTCTGGAACTACCGAACCGCTTCCAAAAGTAATGGTATCAAAATGATGGTGTTAGTCCAACTTAGAACATAGGCTATATCTTGTGTCGGTGCCACTACCCTAAAGGGGGTGTAGGAGCAAAAAACTTTCTAAAAATGCGATTTTAGCGTTACTGAAGGGCCTCGAAATATGAAATTTGGAATATTAGTTACTTATAAGATATAAATGATGTCTAAGAACAGTTCTTAAACAATTCGAAATTTGAAAGGGGTGAAAATGCGCAAAAAGCGTTCTAAAAAACGTTCTAAATGGTAGTTTCTACACAATCTCAGGAAATAACAAACCGATTTAAAAAATATTAGCATCAAAATGATGGTGACAACGCTTGCTCCAAGATAGGCTATGATTTATGTCGGTGTCACTACCCCAAAAAGGGGTGTAGGAGCAAAAAACGTTCTAAAAATGCGATTTTAGCGTTACTGAAGGGCCTAGAAATATGAAATTTTGAATATTAGTTACATATAAGATATAAATGTTGTCTAAGAACAGTTCTTAAACAATTCGAAATTTGAAAGGGGTGAAAATGCGCAAAAAGCATTCTAAAAAATTTCTAAATAGTAGTTTCTACACAATCTCAGGAAATACCAAAGCGATCTAAAAAATAATGGCGTTAAAATGATGGTAACAACCCTTGCTCCAACATAGGCGATGTTTTATGTCGGTGTCACTACCCCAAAGGGGGTGCAGGAGAAAAACGTTCTAAATTGCCGCTTTAGTGTTACGGACGGGCCTAGAATCGTGAAATTTGGAATGGTAGTTAGTTATAAGATATCAATGATCTGTAAGGACATTTCCTAAAAAAATCAAAATTTAAAAGGGGGTCAAAATGCGCAAAAAACGTTGTAAAAAAATTCTAAATTGCGATTTCTATGCAATCTCAGGAAGTACTGAACCGATTTCAAATATAATGGTGTAATAGTGATGGTGATAGATCTTGCTCCAAGATAGGCTATATTTTATATTTGATTCCACTACCCCAGAGGAGATGCAGGAGCAAAATGCGCGAAAAGCGTTCTAAAAACGTTTTAAATGCCGATTTGTCGGCCATATCTCAGGAAGAATGAATCTTATTTCAAACGTAATGGTAGGAAATTGATGCTGAGAGCCTCTGCTCTAACATAGACGCTATTTTGTGTCGGTATCACTATCACCAAGACGTTGCAGGAGCTAAAAAGCGTTCTAAATTTCGATTTTTGTGATCGGTAGGGGCTAGCAACTTAAAATTAGGCAAGGTGCATATTTATTAGGTATAAATGATTTTTAAGAACAGTTTCGAAAAAATTGGAAATTTAAAAAGGGGTGAAAATGCGCGAAAAGTGACCTAAAAACGTTCTAAATTGCGATTTCTACTCAATCTAAGGAAATACCAAAGCTATTTCAAAAGTAATGGTTGCAAATCAATGGTGACAGTCCCTGCTATAACATAGATTATATTTTATGTTGCTGTCACCACCATCTGAGGGTTGCAAAAGCAAAACATGTTCTAATTTGCGTTTTTTGCACAACTGAGGGGTCTAACACTTTGAAGTATGGCATGGTATTTACTTACAAGATGCAACTGCTTTCTAAGAACAGTCAAAAGAAAATTCCAAATTTAAAAAAAATTAAGTGAGTGAAAAGCGTTATAAATTACAATTTTTAAGCAAACTTATAAATTACCAAACCGATTAAAAAAAGAATGATGACAAATTTTGGTGATAGAACCTGCTCAAACATAAGCTATATTTTATGTCTGTTCCACTACCACCAGAGGGTTGCAGGAGCTAAAAACTTTCTAAATTGCGATTTCTGTGATACTGTAAAGGCTAGAAACTTTAAATATGACGTGGTAGTTACTTATAAAATATAAATGCCCTCGAAGGAACGTCGAATATAAATTCGAATTAAAAAGGGGTGAAGCGGAGGGGAGGGGCGAAAAGCATTCTAAAAAAGTTCTGAATTACGATTCTATGCAATTTTAGGGAATATAAACCGATTATAAAAGTAATAGTTGCGAATCAGTGGTAACAGTCTCTGATCCTACACAGGCTATATTTTATGCCGGTGATTCTACCACTTGGGGTTCACAGGAACAACAAACTTTCTAAAAAAGGGCTTTAAAAGCTTTTTAAATTACGTTTCTGTGGAATATTAGGAAATAACAAACCGATTTCAAAATTAATTTTGGCAAATTAATGGTGACAGTTCCTGTTTCAACATAGCCCTTTATGTCGAGAGAAGTGGCAGGACTTGGAATTTGACATGATGGTTAATTTTAAGATGTAAGAAGATGGTTTCTAAAAAATTCAAAACTTCAAATGAATACTGAAATGAGTGTATTAATTGAGTATAAAAGTATCAAAATATTTTCTAAATTATCATTTATTTAGTTTTATTTTATTTTATTAATTTAAGTGTCATTTCTGCCTAATGCAGTGTAATAATGATGTTTAATCAAACTGTGTTTTAAATAGTAATTTTTGAATTATTCCTAAAAGTAATAAGTACCTTTTAATAGAAATAACTTAATAAAGTAAAATATTACCTTTTAATAAAATAAAAATTTAGTTAGTACCTTTTAATAAAAATTAGACATATAAATATCACTTGGCATATTTCAAATATTACGCGAGCAAAGCCGCGGGGTTTGCTAGTAATTCCTATTAAAAGACGTTAAAAGAAAGAAACAATCGCCGACAGATATTATGAATCACCGATAATAGTTATTCTTGGAGCTTGTGTATCTTCTGAGAAGTGAGCGCTAAAATTTTAATGAAAAAAAAATGGGTCGTTTGATTGAAAATTGAATATTTTATAACAAAAGTATAAACATGCTGTGAAATTGACATTCTAAATCAGGAAATCTACAAAATTCTCATCCTCTTATCTTTTGATTGCCGACATTTATAGTCATACAAATCGTCTCTATGACAAGAATAGAATGTGTAAAATATGCTCATTTGCAATACATTATATTATTCAAAACTTCGAATGAAGAAATTATATTTTATACTTTCAATTCTTAAAATCAATATGTGTAAGGTGTTTTTTCACAGTGTCTTCGTACTAAACTGATGCTAGTGTACAACTTTATAATTTATTACTTTCCCATATCAGGTATAATTTATGAGATTGACAGGCTGACTCTCAATATCACCTCTAAAACACACTGCAAGTAGTTTTGTCGAAGAGCACATAGTTTTAATATTATGATTAGATGTCATTTTTATGGCTACAGTTGTCGGCGTTCAAATGTTAAGAGTATGATAATTGTAAATGTATCCTGAATCAGCTTATGTAACTTCACAATATGTTTCTTATTTTATTATTTAAAAAATAATGTTCAGTTAAAAAAAATTATTTTTTTCTGTAACTTTTTTCTACGCATGTTTTTGAAAATATCGCAGAATGTATAATTCAAATCGATAGAGCATAATTTCTGTCTGCAGTAATTGTTTTATAGCACTCGAATATAATTAAAACACTGGGCAGTTTTTTCCTTAAAATTTGTTTTAAATATATTTTATTTATTTATTTACTACAATAAGGCTTTTGATTCAAAAGTATTTTTATAATTGTTCTGGTGACAAACACGCGTATACAGGGGATTTAAAATGATTACCCTGATTGCAAATTACAATAACTTCGTTGTAAACTACAATATGTAGAAAAGATTTAATTACAATACAAAAGGATGTCCAAAGTTTTTTTTGTGTGTGTATTTCCCAACTGTTCTATGTAACTTCCTTTGTTTACTCGGAAAATATCTAAGCTGTAGTTCAATCTACGGAATATATAATATAAGGCAGAGTATCCGTATTTGGACCACCGCTTTAAATGGACCGCTATAATTCTGTCGTTAATAACAGAAAGAGAAGCCATCTTCTGCTAAAATCCTACTTATCAAAATGACGTTATTTTTGATTAGAAAAAGCATCCGCCTTCCACGTGCTATTTTCAGAAAATTTCAAAAAATCGAAAATTAGCCATTTTGAGCTAATTTTTCCCTACTGAACGTAAGAGAATACTTCAAAACTAAAGTAAGTTGTTATGTTTTCATATAGATATCTAAATTCATGTGTTTATTGAGAGTATTGTTCACTCAGATTTCTTTGCTTTCGTTTTTATTCTTAGTCTTGAAATTATCTGTTTTAAAAAATGGCGCAGTTACCTTAATTGGGCCAATTTGAGTTGCTTAAATTGTATCAGATATACAATCCTAAATGGGAAAAAGTAAGTAATGAATTTTGAGGGCTCTACACTTTGGACACAATTTTTTATTTTTTTATTTTTTTAATGGGTTTGCAAGTTTTTGAATATTTTAATCAACTATTTTTGTGTATCTGGATCAATTTCTTTATAGTGTTTAGACCTATATAAAGATAAAAAATCTTCAAAATAGAGTCAATAATCATTAAACCTACAAAAATTAAAAAAAGTAAAAAAAAAAAAAAAAAAAAAAAAGATGAAAACGACACAGACAAACAGTCTAGAAGAAAAATACCACTGACATCAGAATTTGTTAAGGATATAGGAAATGAAAAGGAAAGAGTAAGTTGTGAAGAGATTGAAGCGCAAGAAAATTGCAAATACAAAACACCCCTAAAAGTCAAATAATCATTAGAAATGTTATCTTCTTCGCCAAAATAAGTTAAGTCAAAGTACAGAGGGAACCAAACAGCTGTGTTAACATCTTCGCCATATAAAGTAAACCTTGAAATGAAAAAAAAAGGCTCAAAGAAAGCTCTCAAAGCACAGAAGCAATTGGGACATCAAGTTTAAAAAAATAGGCGTAATTAAATTGGAAAGAAAATGATGGAAAGGAAGAACTACAGACATAAGGAAAAGAAAACGTCTGGTCAAAAAATGTCTAATGATTCAGAATCTTAAAAGAAAAATCAAGACAGTGATTATTGGCTTTGATTATTTGTAAGAAACATAAAAAGCAGAAATGATTCAATGTTCAGATTGCCAAATATGGTTCATGTTGTGTGCGCTGGAATAAAAAATGAACAAAAGAAATTCATGTGTAAGTCTTACATCACTTCTTAAATGATATTCAAGTAACTGGCAATTAGTTCTACAATTGTTTTGTTTGATTGCTTCATTAATCACAAACTTTGCTTTGAATAAAATTACTTATATTCCCACTCCTTAAAACAGTCTAATATTGTTTGATCCAATTTAGGAGACTAGGTGTCCAACTTAAGCGACCAGTCGCGGGATTTGGACCACTTTTGATAAATTTGACTAAAGCACGTTCGAAGTATCGTACGCCTCGCATGAGTAACTGTAAAAAATCCAAATTATTTTTTCCTATGACATAAACGAAGAAAAGATGACTGTATAAGTTTACTTTTAAATCACGAAGAAAATATTAGGTTTAGGTGGTGCTACGTAAACAAAGAGAATGAAACATAACAATTTTAAAGTACGTAAATAAGGTTTTCAACACCTTTTGTTTTGTCAAAATTTGCCCTTTTGTCGTCTCTAACAACAAAGTTATTGTGAATTGAAAAACACAACAATTATTTTAAATTCGCCCTGTATTATTAATAATCAAGCAGTAAATATAAGGCTATTTTTTAGAATTCTGCATTTTTTTTTGTTTGTTTTACAAACGCATTTTAACTAATGCGCTATACAAGGGCTTTATGATCACAAACCTTTGAAAACAAGTGCTAGAATCAGAACCTATACTCACCATAAACATGTTTTGTCACAAGTCACAAATAGTGAGAAAAAGTGACGGTAAATGAGCTATTTTGTTAAAATGTTTATAGGTTAAAGTGCCCATATTTCGTCCCCTCTCCTAATTTCGCCCCCCTCAACTTCGGCGCTTCTGCGAAAGTGTTGCCACTTATGACATAAGGCACAAGGGACGGAAGGTAAAGGAGGTCAGTGTTGAAAGTTTCGTTCGCCAAGACGCATACGTAAACTAAAGACAGCGAATTCCCTATTTTTAGAAGACCTGATTTCTTATTACGTCGTTTGTAGAACGTTATTTACTGTACTGTAAGTATTTATTTCTTATTCATTGTATGTATTTTACGTTAGTAAGATGCTGACAGTAGCATAAAGTGAGACAGTAAGCATAAAGTTTTAGGACATTCAGTTCATCTTGCGTGAACTGAAGATCCGTAATACTGGGAAGTAGCGTGGTCCCAATTTCGTCCCCCTTGCACTTCTTATTTTCGTCCTGGGGACGAAATTAGGAATGCTTTTTCATGACATTTTTTTTTAATTTTTTCCTCATGTTTGGATGGCTAGTCTATAGTTGCCAATCTCGCGATTTTTTGGATACCAGTTAAACCTTACAAAAATGTTTTCTTTATTTAATTGTGTTAAAACTGTGATTGTATAAAGCAAGAATTTCTGCATAAAAAATATTGGTATGAAAAAAATCAGGATGTTGGCAACTATGCTAATGTTTCGTTATGTTATTCTTCCACTGATAATTAGTACATTTATTTGTGCTTTACTTTAATGTAAATAAAATTACTTACTCATTTAAAAATAAATTTTGATTTAGTTATAAGTTAAGCCTCGGCGTATTGGATTTTTTGGAGGACAAAATTGGGACCATTTTTTTTCTTTTTCATTTTTTAGATACTTTTGAAAAAACAATTTTTCGCATTGTTAAAACTTTTTTGTACGGCATTTGCCTATGTTTCTATGTGCGTGGGTAGTTAGGCTATGTAAAATCCAAATTTGGTACATTTTCACTGAAAATTACTACTTCCAAGAGCCTAAAAGTGACTGGGGGACAATAATAGGGCACATTACCTTATCTGCTTGCTGTAAATCTATGTTTTTTACAACGCTATTAAATAGTATATTTTGTTTTATCAATTTTATTTAAACAATAGATATTTATAAACTTCTATATGGAAACACCAAGACATTTTATATGTATATATGTTGCAACATAATCACCTTCTTTTTTTACAACAAAATATTCTTTTTTTCTATATTATGCAAAGCATATTTGCTTTAGATGAAACACCGATAACCATGCTGAAATAATCAGCGAACCTAACATGCATCAAACTGCTTCTTTGTTATTCCATAAATACTTCAAAATTTTCAGAGCCTGGGGAAAATATTGACTATGCACTCTCAGCATAAGATAGTTTTATCATAGATAGTTGTATCCATTAAGGAGAAATCGATGTGCATCTGAATCTTTTGATTGGTGAAATGTGATTGATTGTCAACATTCTCAATTCCCTATTTTAAGCAAATTTATTTAAGCTTAGAAAAATAATTTTATGAGTTAGATGTATTTTAAAATCGTATAAAAAGATATTTTAATCCTTCAGTTTCAACCCCCCCCCTCCCCTTTTTTTTTACATACGATCTACTGGTAAAATTTGCATTTTTTATATTGTTTTTATTTATTCCGGTCTCTAAATAAGAGTGATTTATTCAATTTTAATGGGGTTTTTTTTATTAGTTTGTCGTAGTACCGCATATTTCGTTATTCCTTGGATACCGGAATAATAATTCCTTAACAGTTTTCAAATGCAAGATTTCTAAAATAATATACTAACGATAAATAGTTAAAAATGTCAGCAAACTGTTTAAGTCCTACAAAACTTAAGTAACGTAAAAGTCTTGTCAGACAAAAAGCAACGAGGCAGTTTGGAAAGTTATAAAATGCATATGGCTATGACAGAAACTGTTGATTTGATATGCATGCTTTCATTATTTACTAAAAAAGCTAATGAATGGGTCTAAACTTGATTGTGGCTATTTATGCAAGAGTTACGCTGCAAAAACAGACGTATATTGGAAGGCGCATTGGAAATTGTGGTGTGAAAGTAAATATTAAATTTTAATAAGATAGCAAATGCTCAATTGATGAGTACTTTCTTTCAAGAGATATACCCCTTTCAGTTCACGCAAGATTATTAAAAATATATTAAGACTAGACGTTGTTAAAAAAATGCAGGCTTTATTCCTATTAGTCCTGTCGCAGCCTGTACTAAATAACTTTCTGTAAATTAGTTTAAATGCTTCTACAGTTGTTCAAATGACTTACCCACCTTTTTAATAAATGGGTACATGTTGTAAGCATTGATTTATTTTCTGATGCATCTTTGAAGGTTTTTACAGTCATTTAAAAATGATTTTTGTGGCCTCATGTAATTATGGTCTCAGGACTGAGGAGGATAACTTAAATAACAATTTTTTTTTAATTGGATAGATTAGATCAATTAATAAACAGAAAAATTAATTAGAACAATTAATAAATTAACTCCATTTTTCAAATATATTATTATTTTCTGAAAATATACTTGATTAATTAACGCTAAATATACCAAAAGTTGGTCATTTGACCGGCACTAAATGAAAATAATTTTACTCGAACCAGACATTTCCTTACAGAATAATTGAAATATAAATCACACAGAAATAAGTTAAATAAAGCAGTTAAATTGTTGTAAATAAGAATTCTGGTATGAAATACTTTTTTAAAACTTGCGTAAAATTCTCTGTAGTGATATATGTGAGTATTTGAATAATATGTATGAATATTTAACAATGCAGCATATCAAATTATCTTATTTAAAAAAAAATACATTTTGTTAAAGCCACATAAATATGTTTTTAATATTAAAATCATAATTTGGGCTAAGGTTAAATTATGATGCCATAATAGGACTTGGGCTGTATTTTTAATTGATTTAAAAATGATTTTTATATCGATCGCTTTTAAATAAGGTATTACTTTGAACAAGTGATCTGACGTTTTGTGCAACGATAACGTCATGAAAAAGAACTAGTGATATCTAGGAATTATATTACTACTATATCTAAGATATATGTATGGACGTCATTTTTTTAATTGTAAAGTTAGTAAATTTTTATCACGAAGTTGTCCACATTTGGATAACAATAAAGACAACTACATACTTCTCATAGCTATATAATTATTCCTGATTGAAACGCTCATCATATTTATGAAAGAAAAGTAAATGAAAAAGAAGAAAATGCAAGCTAATATTTTTCTTATTTTTCTTTTTAGTCCAGGCAATAGAGACTGTATAGGGACTCTACCTAGCAAAATTAATGGTAGTACTGGAAATCGGCTTTTTAAATGTTTTTTGGGTCGCTGAATCCGAATTTGTAACTTCCCACCAAAATTTCCCCCGGCAACCCTCCCAAATTTTGGTAAAAAGCCCCCCCCCCCAAAAAAAAGGTTTTTATTAAAAAATTCCATATTTTTATTATTTTAGTGGAAAAGTAGCTAGAAATTCAGAAAGTAGACAAAATTTGCAACAAATTAGGTACATGACATTATGACTTACGATGAAGGGGAAGGGGGGATCTGCCTCAGAACATGCGCGCAGTGCTGCGTGGACTAAGTTGCGCATATTCCACTTAGCCACTCACACGTTTACATTAGCCCTACCATCTTCCCTCTGAACTTTCTCTATAAGGTTTACTTTAAGTTTTTTGGGTCGTTGAATCCGAATTTTTAACTTACCCCCAAAAATTTCCCCCCGAAAACTCCCCCAAATAGTTGTTTTTAACTTAAATTTCTTATTGTTTTAGGGAAAAAGCATTACAAAACTCAGAAACTAGACAAAATTTGCAACAAATAGGATACATGACATTATGACGTAGGATAAACGGGGAGAGAGGGGGCTGCCTCAGAGCATTCCCCGCGCGCTTTTCTCAAAAACCAAATGTTTTCAAAAAATCAATTTTTTGGGGGGTTGCCGGGTGAAATTTTGGTGGGAAGTTACAAATTCGGATTCAGCGACCCAAAAAACATCTAGAAAGCTGATTTCCAGTACTACCATTAATTTTGCCAGATAAAATCCCCTATTGCCTGGACTTCATCATTTAGTGCACGTAGCGCCGCAGTGCATGTTCCGAGGCAGCCCTCACCCTCTCCGTTCATCCTAATTCATAATGTCATATATCCTATTTGTTTCAAATTTTGTCTAGTTTCTGAATTTCGTAATGATTTTCCTCTAAAACAATAAGAACTTTAAGTTAAAAACAACTATTTAGGGGGGGGGGGGGTTCGGGGGGGGAAATTTTTGGGGGAAAGTTAAAAATTCGGATTCAGCGACCCAAAAGTCTTAAAGTAAACCTTATAGAGAAAGTTCGGAGGGGAGATGGGAGGGCGAATGTAAACATGCGAGTAGTTAAGTGGAATTGCGCAACTTAGTTTACGCAGCATCGCGCGCATGTTCCGAGGCAGATCCCCCCTTCCCCTTCATCCTAAGTCATAATGTCATATATCTAATTTGTTGGAAATTTTGTCTACTTTCTGAATTTCTAGATACTTTTTCTCTAAAACAACAAAAAAAATTGATTTTTTTTTTAATAAAAACCTTTTTTGGGGGGCTTTTTATCAAAATTTGGGGGTTTGCCGGGGGAAATTTTGGTGGGAAGTTACAAATTCGGATTCAGCGACCCAAAAAACATCTAGAAAGACGATTTCCAGTACTACCATTAATTTTGCTATGTAAAATTTCCTATTGCCTGGACTATTTAAGAAAATGTTCCACCTTGCTATCGCAATATATGGATATTTTTCGAGAAGACAGATAACTATTATGTTTTTCTTATAGCAATGCACTGTAAAAAAAAAAGTAGCATAATAATGTATATAAAATACTGCGGAAAAATATCGATTTCCAATATAACTGAGCTTTGCGCACTGATGTAAAACATGTGATGTTTTATTGGTCACAAATGGCTAATGTCATTTCTTTACGTATCCCTCTATATAACATGAGCGGCTTTTTGTATTTTTGGAGTAAAAATATCCACTGTTCATTGTGGCATATTTTGCTATAAAAATTTAGCATTGTAATACAACCTTTAATTTTACGGATAAAGTTATATAATACACAAAGAAAATTTATAAGTTGTATATGTCATATATATTAATAGTTGTATATATAATTCGTTAGATGCTTTTAACATAATGTAATATTAAATAAATATTATATTATTTTGGGCTTATGTAATTTGTTCTGCATCATATGCGTTTTTTAAGCTATTAGACAGCCATATTATATATGCGATAATATTTATAAAAAATATTATATATAAAAATAAAATAATATTCATCATATACTTATAGATTGATATATAATATGATAACTATATATATATATATATATATATATACTACATATATACAACATGTATATAAATATGTGACTATATTATATGACACGTTCCACAGACGTTATATGACGTTATATGTCATTATATGACACGTTCTATAGGGAATATTAGCGCATTGCCACCGGGCAATTCTTATCAAATCTGAATTTTAAAACAGTAGAAGCTCCTCCCTATTCTGAAAGTCTTTTGTAAATTGGTGTTGTAGATAGGTTTCCCAAATTTATGCATCGGTAAATATCTTTCAATGTACGAATTTAATATAAAATATCCTACAATCTAAAAAAATATGGATAACGTGATATGAATACATCATCTGTAAGGTAGAAGCCACGCGCTTAGTCAATGATGTTTTTTGAATGAAAAAGAGAATTTACTGATTTCCCGTAGTGAATGTGTTAGAACTACAGTGATTCCTGTCTATTGAAGGCCTAAAAAGTGGTTTTTTTTTTAGCATTTTTTTTCTCTAATAGGAATGAAGATTTTAGCTCCTGGTTTTTTGCATGTTATTTATTATCATTTAAAGAACATTAAAAAAAAATATGATGTGGATAGAGACTCGTTTGAAAACAATTTTCGTTAAGGATTATGAAAATAAATAATACTGTCTGGAGCTTCAAACAGTTTGAGGTAAAAAATTTGGAAAGCAGCAAAGTGGTAGCCGTTTGAAAAGCAGGTCTATTTCTGCCCCCTTTTTTCGCTCTTTGGCGTGCTTCTAAAAATGTTTATTTTTTTTTATATATAAAAATAACTGGTCCATGTCCCCAAAAATTATATTATCTTTATATTTTTTTAAAAACTTAGCAAGATCGTTTTATTAGATTTTGTGTTCTGATCCCACACAGTTTGAAAAAAATCATTTTGCGTAAAATACTTTTATAGTGCTCCAAAATAGTGTACGCCTGAACGCGTTGCGCTAAAGCACTAACTAACTAAGATAGAACTTCAAATTCGGCCAAGTCGTTATACAGAGATAATCTACAGACTATACGGAATTAAAAATAATAATAAATAAATCGTTTTTTCATCCGAAAGAAAGCAATTGCCCCTTAAAAATAAATTTCTATTCCTAATTGCACGATAACTGCAGCAACACATATCAAAATATGATAAATTAGGAATGGATAAATCACCAATACCTTATAAGAAAAATGCTAATGCAATACCAATATAAACACACTTGTAATAATAAAAATATCCACATTGGGAATTAAAAAAAAATCAAATATGATAAAAGGTGGTTAAGTGAAGATTTTCTGTCGTCTAACAGAAAATCTTTATTGAACTACACGTACTCAAAAAAAAGGAACTTAAAAATGAATGTTACAATCACAGGAAAATTTCATAGCAACCTTCGCGCCTGTTAGGCGATTTACACCAAAAACTAATCAGCACCAATTTATATCAGGAACTACCTGAATATGAATTTTTATTACATTCCGTTTATTCGTTCTTGTTGCGAGATAGAGCGCCTCAGAAAATTTGTGTCACATACATACAGACAGAGAGAGTCACATACTCACAGACAGACATTTTTTAAAACATGTTTTTGGGAATCTCTGAACTCTAAAATGTGTAAATCCGTCGAAAACCGGAAGTCGAAAATTTTCACGAATCCTATACTTTCTTGTTGTAAAGATAAAAGAAAATAAAAGTTTATAACTGTGTACTTTTAAAAATACTAAATATGGCAAAATTACACAAAAGAAAAGGTGTTTGAATTTTAAAAGAACTGTTAATAAAATAATATCTGATTTTGCTTTACAAAAATATAAATGGACAGACACAACAGAATATATATTAACCCTTTGCACTCGAGAGGTGATTCTCATTTACCACTTGTGTTGCCAGTTTTCCCGCGTAAATCAGAGCTCCAATTATTCTGGACACCACTAAATTTTTACAGTTTATTTCGCCACCTTTAATCGCAGATAATTCTGCCATTAGATAAGGCAAAGAAAATTACTTCAAAATACTGTTGTCCAGAGCATTTGGAACCTCGATTTACACGGGACCTCTGATAACACTAGTGGTGAGTGAAAGTCACCTCTCGAGTGCAAAGGGTTAACAGACTGACAACAGAATAATGACCACAGAATATATGATAGAATGTATATGACAACATAATATATATTATGTGACAAGATTGCAAGAAATGGAATATGACTATTCTATGATACATTGTTTAATGATACATTAACGTGTATAATGTTTGATGTACAATTTTAAATGTATTAACTATCTTTTAAGTACATGGATGATAAAAACTTTTGTATAAAAAATCTTAATGCAATCTATACAAATTTATTGTAGCAACAAAATAAAGAAAATCATTTTAAGAGTTAGATTTGTTATCGAAACTGAGATTCAGTCCCAAATATACTTATTTACAGTGTCTACAATTACTATGTTTTACACATTATCATGAATAAATATTAAATTACGATTAAGGTAGATTTCTTTTTAACTCAATAAATGGTAGTGACATTTTCTTGCAGGTTTTTTAAATTATAAAAGGGCTTATGCTTCACATAATTTAATTGCATAAAAATTTTTGATTCAGATTAAAATTTAATTCCAGACAGCCTTTTCAGAATTATATTTTTAAAATAGAAAAAAGATAATATTTAATTCGATATAAAAAATGCGACGGCTTCTTAGATACATTTAAAACTTTTAATTGACACTAAAAAGACATATTTAACAAGAAACTAATATTTTTGCTATACATAAAGCATTAGGAAATAATTTTTCAAATTAAAAGTCAATTATAGATGTTGGTTTTGTTTTGTTCCTTAAGCTTCCTTTCAACTACTTCGCGAGTAACATAGTTCAAAAACGTTATTTTAAGTAAGCGTAAAACTGTTATAAATTTTTGAAACAATTCATAAGTCTCGTAGTATATCTAAGTAAATTATTTTAAGTAAAGTATTTGAACATTCAAATATATTCCATCCTTTGTTTTAGTTATTTTTAAGATAAAGAGAATCAAAACATTCTTGCCATATTTATGTGCAGTGGAGTGCATTTGTATACATTCTTTTAAAGTGCACAAATATTAACATTTATATCTAACATAAAAATCATGTTCTTATTATAATAAGGTGTATTATTTTGTCCTATAAACAGTGTTATCGTTCGCTAGATTATGCAAAACTGACAGTTTCTAAATACAAAATTAAATAATCAATGTTTTTTGAAATCCTTGCAGCGAAACATTCTCATACATCAAAGATACATCTAAGATAAAATATCAGTTGTAATGCTTTCGAGAATGTAAATTACTCTTTTATCATCCACCAAAACAACAACGCAATATGTATAGAATTTCGTTATATTTGCTGTCTCTTTCCCTGGCAGATCAATTTCATCTTTAGTGATAAAATAATTTATTTTTCCAAAATTCAAAATTCCCAAGCGCTTATTTGAGGATTCTTGAAGATTTTTGTTTATTTTACTTTCCAAGGCATATGATCTTTAACCTTTTATCAAACTGCACCATTTTGAGAAAAAGCTCGTGTTTTCAGTTTTTTACTGCCTCGGGTAATCGTAAGTCAATCATATATATTGTTTTGAATCTCCGTCGATTGTTAAATTGTTATTCGCAATACAAATTATGGAATCAACTAAACTGATAAATGTTTAATAATCACCTTTCAAAGCTGCAATTCTTCCGTACAATAATCCTGCATATATGGAAACACACAATCTCATAAATATTGGAGTTTGTCACAACGGGAATTTTGTTTACATATCTAACGTTGATTTTAAATCATACTAGATTTAAAAACAGATTACATTTTTGTACGTGGAAAGTATTTGGTCGATCGGAAAGTCGTGTCGTGTTGGAAAAATCAATTCGTACCGGAAAATTCTATCGTTTAATTATTAGACATTGATTCCGATATTTAATGTCTAATAACTGCCGGGCAGAATTGTTCGGTACGAATTGAATTTCCCAACACGACACGACTTTCGATCGACACAATAATTTTTGTTATCTGTTCGCAAATTCCCGTAGGTATGCCATGAAAAAACGAATAAAGCATATTTCATGACTTAAACTGAATTAGAATATTTTATAAGACATTGCAGTTGAAAATAAATATGGAACAACATCACTTAGAAATACAAACGCTATTTCGAAAGTTATGCCATTGCCGCTCCATAAAAAGCCAATATTCATATTTTTAGGGTTTCGTACTTAAAAAGTAAAAACGAAACCATTATAAGATCACTCCTGTGTCAGTCTGTCTGTCACAGCCATTTTACTTGTAAACTATGGAACGTGGAAAGTTCAAATTGGAGGATGTAATGAAGACTATTGACCCACATATTTACGGATAATTAAACATTCACAATTATATTTAGGAAAAATGTACAGGGGCTAATTAAGCTACTTGAAAAAAAAATCTTTTATGTGTATGTCGTGTGTGGTATCTTGTGAACGGTTTCATCGTAATGCTGAACTCAGAAATACATTTCTTTTAATTTTAGGTATTATATTTTAGGAGATATTGTCGAAAATGTAGTGCAAATATATGCCCCCCCCCCCCCCCCCATCTATTTCCAAATCTACTGAAATTAAAATTATGAAAAAAATAGAGGTATTAGACGTTACTTTAAACCTTGCAGAAAAATTATAGCGATTACCCTAGGTCAGATAGTTTTTGAGAAAAGCGCGTTTTTCCGTTACACACAAATTTCGATTTACGGACGTTCAGCAAACAAGGAGCGCTGGAGGTATCTGTCGTAAAACAAGTATAAAAGCATTGTTTATATTTATTTTCGAAAGAAATCGTCAGTAATTAGTGAAGATATTAACCCTTAAAGACACGGACGTTTTGGACATACATAATGACTAGGGACATACATAATGACTTGCACTTAACGGTTATTTTATATTCATAAGCATATTGTAATAATTATGTTTTTTTTAAGCTCATCAAATGCAATGTTAACTACTTGATCGAGGCATAAATGGATGGATAATGAAAATGTTAGTGAACGCGGATCAGCGGATGGATAAAAGGGATTCCTAGTTGCCAGACTATTCTACACCTTGAAAATAATTAAATTGTTTAACATATCTTAAGCAGCCGTGAAATTTATATTATGATCTAAACAAAAGTTATTTTCTATTTAATTTAATATATTTAGCTTTCTTTTTTTCGGTAGCTATCTGGGTTTTTTTTTTCATTCATTTAAAAAAGACTAATAAATAAATATATATTAGCTTTATTGTTGACCACTGCGCAATTTCTATTGCAAACAGTCAGCTTTTACTTTCAAATAGACAGCGATACGCTTTTATCCTATTTTTACTAGATAACTGTTGATAATGTAAGTTTAGTACTTCCGACCCCGTTCGTAAGTGTCTTAGCTATGAGGTGAACGAGATGCAAGTCGAAAAAAGTATAATCTAGTCTAGTCTACAAATGAATAATACATAAAAGTGGGCAAAGATTGTTTTTTACCTAAGTGTCGCCCTAGCTTTTGCCACTAATATTAGCTAAGATGCTTCGATTCAGTATGGTTCTGTGAAATTTATGTAATTTTGAATGTGTTGTTCGGGTAATTCTTAGACCGGTTTTGTGATTCATTTTGAAAAGCTTTTCATGTTAATGATTAAAAAAAATATTTGAATACGTTTTGTAAATCAAATACATAATAATAATAACTTGATACTCTGTTTTTCCGCGTTTGAAGGTAACTCCTACCACCTCTTCAATTGCATCATAACAATTGAATCCAGTGGTTTTGTCATAGAACTAAAATTAGTTGATTCTAGATCAGTTTTTGGCGCTGATTCCGACTATGCTTTCCGTTTATCTCTAGGTGGTCCAGGTTTTGAGAAATTTGCATATTTAAATTTATGCAAATTTAAGTTTTTGTGTTATTTTATGCAAATTTTAGGTACAATATATCTCACATCTAATTACGTTTTCTAGATAATCACTACTTGACTATTTGCTTCAGACAAATGTCACGATTTGCATATTCTTAACATTTATTTATCAGTTGTTAAGCCTAATTTGCATATTTTTCAATGGTGTAATGTTTACATCACTATCAACTTTTAAATAGTTGCCACAGAATTGACGGAATGTTTTTCTAGACTAGATTTTTATGCTGATTTTAAATCTGCGGTCTGTTTTCTTATGTCATGTCTAGTTTTTGAGTAAGATGAATATCTACTTTTGCACGGCATTAATACAGGTTTGATAAAAGATGCTTTTTACGGGTATTCAATTCATTGACAAGAAGGTGAACAGGGTCAGATTCATATCAGAGACATAAACAAAAATTTATATAATCAAAAAAAAAAAAAAAAAAAAAGTAGTAGAATCTATCCTAACTAGTTGAAGTTTATGATACAAAGTATCATAAAAAGCTATTTCTGGCTTTTTTGACCAAAAACTAAAATTTCACTTTTTTTCAAAAACTAAACGTGATAGAAGAAAACAGATACAAGATTTGAAATCAGCTCAAAAACCTAGTTTAGAAACATATTAGCGTACTCGTCCGGCAGAAATATTTGAACGTCAAGAAACATTATTAGAAAAACATGAAAAATATGCAAATTAGGTACAATATTTCACAGTAACATGTCAGTATAATCTCAGAAACAACGTTTTTGTGAAGTAAATTATGTAGTAATCATAACATAAAACAAACAACCATGTCTGATATTGCTTTATACCTCAAAATGTGGAAATAATTGTACAAAATTTACTAAATTTGCATAAATTGAAATATTCCAATATTTCTCAAACTTGACACTCTGGAGTAAATCTAAAACTAGATTCGGAATAAGCACAAAAAAACGCATAAAAAACAACTAATTTCTGTTTTAGGACAGAGCAAAAGTTCAAATTTGTTGACCAGTGTAATTATCTTGATGATGAGATTATCCTCGTTGCAATTAAAATAATTCTTACCCTGTCGTTCAAATTTATTTTTCAGGTATTCATAATGGGGGTATTGTCATAACGATAGTTTCCAAATATTCGAATTTTAGCCTACCACTATATATGATTAGTAATAGAGTCGGTTTATTAAATCTCAAAAGTCTATAATTAATAAGGCTTTAAAAGTGTCCCCACGTGCGATATTTATTTGAATTTTCAAGTAAATCATAGAAAAATTTAATATACGCAATACAAATTTACATTAATCCAATTTTTAACTTACAACTTACTCATTTCAATAATAAAATAGAAATAATTACTATAAAATACTAATATCCCGTAATCGAGTTCACAGCAAAGTTAGCATTAACAATAAGCAAGGAGTTGATCATGTAGGATACTTACTGTGAACGAAAATGTTTCGCGCCATTAAGAATTTTTTATATTTAAAATCTGTCGGTGAGTTTGTATACTCCACGACTACTCCTTCTTGAATATGGATCGATGCGAAATTAAACTAAACTCTGTTACTCGCATAGATAACATTAATAAGATAAGAGAGAACATAGAGAACATAGAGAACATAACATAAGATATTATGACTCTTGAAATTTCAAATTTACAAATTATTTTCAAGATTTGTTTTGTAATTTTCGAAAACTTTTTGGTAGTGTGGCAACAGAATTACTTCATTCTAGACAGGAAAAAAAAGACAGAAATTAATAATAATAGATTAGCGTAATTTTTGGCTGTCGTTATAAATAACCGCATTGAACCTGCTTTCTAAATGAATTTTTACCCGTATATCGCGATAGTTTCTCAATACTATTCTACTTCATTCGCATGGAAATCGTACAATTTGCAAAATATTATTTTTGTAATTTTCAGTGAAGTTACATTTCAATCATGATTTCTTACTTATAATAGCGAATTTCATACAAAATATTATTATAAATACTTTATTTAATGTAGACGAAGTTAGTCCTCCCCTCCCCTCCACAAAAAAAGAAATAAAAAGGGAAAATAGGTATAATATACAAAAAAGAATTTAGAAAAAACTTCTTTGTTCGCCATTCAAAGTGGTTGCTTTTTTCAGTCTTTTTGATCATTGTCCTTTCTGTTATTAAATAAAGCTAATAACAAATATGCTTCATTAAAAAAAATCTTAAATTTCTGTCAAAATTTAATTTCAGTATTGGAGCTTATTTTTTATTAAAAGAAATCATAAATGCAAACTTCTAATGAATGCTGTGGAAAAAAAAAAAAAAAAGAGCATTTTAATACTAAATATTGTAACAGAAAAACAAAAAGAAAATAGTCATTTTACTGGAAGTTATATCTTCTTTCAATGTATATTTAAAAAAAAAAAAAACTTAGGAGTCGTCTTTATTCTAAAATTGTACTAAACTCCCAAATTTTCTATTCGAACACCTAATTTTGACATCATATTCGGCTTTTTCGAGAAATTTTACCTTAGGATACAAAGTTGTTTAAGGTTTATGAACGATTAAAGTTTATAAATGTTCATGTTAAATTCATTTGTAAATACAAAACAGATTCCAATACAAGTAGTTTTTTAAGCATAACACAAAGACTACTTGTCGAATACAGCTGTAATTATAGAGTCGCATATTTTAAGTTTCCAGAAATTTATTTTCGGTAAAATGTTTATAGGTTACATTACATATATATTTTTATACTAATTAAAAAAAATGTATATCTTCTGCAACAATCTGTATTATAAAAATGTATATATTCTTGAGTAAATCTAATGTTATATCGACTGTGGTAAGTACCTGAATAAGCAACTTCGCAAAATTTTATTGCAAATTTTGTAAGTTTTAATCATCGCTCAATTTAATTTTTCCACTTTCAAATAGAAAAATCTGTACTTTTAAAAGTAATACTTTTCATGAAAACTCTATCTCCACTTACTGAATTTTTATGATCGTTAAAAAATTTTCATGGGCTGAATTTTTGTTGTCTATTTCAAAAAGCAACCCGGTTACATAAGATATTTTTTAATTCTTCAGAGCATAAAGTTAAGTAACCTGTCAAATGTCGGGCTAGTGTTGAATTTCAAAATAATCAGTGAAACCGTATGAGGCTTTCGCGTTACAATCTTTGAGACTATTTTCTGATACGTATTTCCGTAATTCTTAATCCATTAAGGACGAACTACTTTTACACGTCTTTTAATTCTCCGATACCAGTTTTTTCCACATTGTAATTTTGAATTATTTAATCGCTCATAATTTGAGATTAGATAATGTGAAAATTTCCAAATTAAAATACTGGTATTCAAATTTAAAAGTTTTATTCGACTTGCATGGCAAGGTTTTCTTGCCAGCCGACTTTAATTAGTTAATTAATTTCAGATTTCAATCAAAAAACGTTATTTAACGAAATATGGATATACTGTGCCAAAATCCTCATCAAAAACTTTATGAATGACTCCTCATTCACCGATGTGCGTTTTGTATATGCAAGGAAAGGGATGTTGACATCAGAAATAATAGTGTTTACTGAGGTTGTTTGACTATATGGAAGGTTTGAGAAACTGGCTTTATTTAATTTTCTTCTTTTGCTGACAAGAAAATGATGGAATCATATTGTTTGAACATAGAACCGCGTAAATAATTTACCATTTGTTTGTTTCCTCATAATAATCCGTGGCTAAATTGCAAAATAAAATTAAAACTTCACAAATAAATAATTAAAATGCATAATATATGTGGAATCATTGTATTATATAATGAAAAGCAATTATAATTTTTTTTTAAATCTTATACTTAAGTTAATTAACAAAAATGTATTTTTTAATTAACTTTTTAAAATTCCGTACTACTTTTTTTAAAATTTAGATATTTCTGCTTCAAAGTTTTTCGAATTTTTTAGATTTTTTTAACATGTAAGTACATAAAACTGTTCATGGATTTTATTTGTATGGAATGTTACATTTAATATTAATTTTTTTCTCTCGAGTATATTGAAAATTCAACGAAATTTCACAAACTCATATTTTAAATATTTTAATAGAATATCTATAAACTTGAATGTTAGGTAAAAAAAAAAAAAAAAAAAAAAAAATCAAATACACCATAGAAAATTAATAAAAAATTTTCAAACCTCTATCGGAATTAAGAAAAAAAAAACAGCAAATTATTTGCATATAATAAGCTAGGTAATGTTTTAAAATAACCACCAAATTAATCACTATTATTAATAACCAAAAATTTAAAAATGAGAAAATTGTTTCATTTGTCGTTATTTATATAAAATATTTATTGATGATAATATACAAGGTGCCTCTAAAACGTTCCGTGAATGGAAGCATGAAACAAATAAAACAAAACATGGAAACAAAATACCTTTAATCATCCTCAAAGTAACATCATTTGGCCTCAATGCACTTATGACATCGTTGATAAAGCTGCTGGAATGAGTCAGCGAAAGCCGCTTTTGAGATCGACCGAAGAACAGCTGTCACACGATGTTCCTAACACTGTCCTTGCTGATTCCCAATTCCTCCGATATCCAACGTAAAGACAATCGGCGATTATTTAAGAGCATTTGTCGCACACGCTCTATTTTGTCTGCCGTCACATTTATGGAGGTCGACCTGAACGTGGTTCATCATCCACTGTTTCTTTTCTCTCCCGAAAACGTTTGAACCAGTCGTACACGCATGTTTTGCCCACTGCATCTGTTCCGTACACCTGGACCAACATTGCATGCGTTTCTGTGACGGTTTTTCCCAATTTGTAGCAAAACTTGATGTTTACCCATTACTCCATTTCAATATGACGCGAGTTTTCAAATATAGACTGTTCGTCTGCCCATAGCAGACTATTATCCTTGGTTTCTTCAGCTTCTTGCGACGTGCCATCTCTCCACTGGTCTCTACCTGCGCATGCGTAGGGACGCATTTTTAACTCGCGTTGTTTATGAGATATCCATCCATTCCCCGAACTTTTTAGGCGCACCTTGTACATCATGCGAGAACATGGTTAAGTTTCATATACATTTAGTATAAAGATTTAAAAACAGCCAGCCTTTTATGTAAACCCCTCATTTTCCATTTTTGAGGCATCTTTGCGTGTACGCGCAAGCTTGATATTTTCCCATTCTAATTCATATACTGTATTTGTTTTCCACCTTCTTTGGTACATGCGCTCGTAGCCATTCACACAGGGTTCGTACGGGTGCCGTTATCTTTAAGGCCAAATATCAGTATTTCTTTTATAGAAAAATAAATCTAGTTCAAACGCGCGAAATTTCGCCTTATTTGAGGATATATTTTCTATAAGAAAATACCGGTACAGAAGAATATTCTTGTCTGGAAATTCAAGGACCAGCACGAACCCTGTCACATGGCCTTATTAACTCAAACAGTTACGGTTAATTCGTAATCTGACTTTTCATCATGGAATAAATAAAATAATTTGCTATTTCCTTGGGCTTGTTCACCTGTGATCTGAATTAACTAGAATTGATGAGTGGGGGTGGCGTCCCTTTATATCTTGTCGCACATAAAATCTTTCATAACTTGTTTATTTTTAAGGATACGCCTTTGAAAGTTCGCAAGTATATCTAAACAAAATGTAATTACACTGTAAAAAAAATTCCGCAACGTTCCTGGGAAAAAATGGGCAGCTGAGTTGCCCATTATTTCCAAGAAACATTTCTTGAAAATGACTGGAACTTTACTGTATATGTTAAAAACTTTCTACAGAAATGCCAGTAAGTTTCCTGCGAAATACCAGGAATATTTCTGTTGACAGCAAAACATTACTGACATTTCACAGCATGCGGGATCCGCAGACGATTTTTACATTTCCAGTTGACAATTTTCGCTTTATTATCATTATTTGTTAGAATGAAAAAATATTTTGAAATTGACATCAAAATTATTATTTATAATTTACACGAAAAAATAAATTTTCAGTTAAAATTCAATAAAGTAAATATATATGTGATATATTGTTTCTGAACTTTGCTTAAAATATAAAAATATATATATGTAAATAATAATTAGAAAAAAAATCTAGACATAAAATATTTTGGATTTTCGTCAGTAATTATGTTAGTTTACAAGTTAGATAAAATACATATAAATTTTCATGAAAAAAAAAAAAAAAACCTAAACGTAATTGTATATTTTTTCCGAAAAAAAAAAATCAAATTTGCAACAATTCAAAGTGTCAAATATATGTCAAATTTAAATCAAATTGTAATAAAGTGTTAAAATATAAAATTAACTAAAAAAGAAAAAAAAAGTCAAGAGGTAGCATCGAACTCGGACCGTACGGGTGGCGTGCGAGCTTTCTGCGTCGACACCACGAACGACACGTTGAGAGCTGCAAACTAATGGGTATTTGAAACGTATGCTAAAACTCGGCATCTAATTTCTGAAAATCTAAGGCCCATTTGAAGAAATCCTTTCACAAGAATAATTAGAGATAAGAACTCTAAAACATACTTTAAATTAATCAAAATCGGTGAGAATCATATTTGATGGTTCCCTGGTTAATGGAGATCCAAATAATAGGTGTATTTTTTTTACACAGTCTGCTCGTTAAAGATTCCACAGACAAGTACGAGAGATAATCTCTTAGCGATATCACAGAGGTATTGTATTTTCATCTGTATTGTCTTGACAATAGAGACGTAAAGGATTATGCCGTCTATTGATTTATTTGCATTCCATATTGATTTTTTTTACATTCCTTTAAGGGATTCGTTTTCGACACTCGCGCGCGAGCAACGGATTATGGCAAAAAAAATAATAAATGGCGGCCGCAGCGTTTTGCTGTTTCCAACTTTTGTTCAGGAACGTTTCAGATAAGAAAACCAGAATTTCACAGGAAAGAGCTAAATTATTCTGAAAACCTGGGAAAAGGCGAAACGTTCCTGGATTTTACATGGAACGTTAGCATTTTTTTTTACAGTGTATACTTTAACTCAATAAAAAAATCGCCATTTTGACCATTTTCAATGTATCCTTAACACGTTAAGCGCCACGTCAGCCACCGGTGGCTGCTTTCCGTTTAAAACGCGTCATTCACCGATGGCTGACGTCTAAAATATGATACAAAACTGAAAAAATATACATTGTTTTAAATAACACTGGGGAACACACATTTTGTTGACTTAGATCTGGCACTTGTTTTTGGTTAATTATTGGCATCTAAATCCGAAAATGACCCCAGTTTTTTTCTATCACGTCAACTTTTTAAGCTACAGGATACCCTCAAAATCATACTTAATGTGGATACAAAGGAAAATAAAGAAAAAATTACCGAATATATTAATCATACAATGGCTGTATATACTTATTATAAGCTACATTGTGTTCATACAAGTAGTAAAATCCTTTTATCGAACGAAAAAATTACATATTAAAGGTAAAAAGTTTCGCTTGTAGCTTTTCCTGGAATGTTCAGTTTGTGGACAATCTCACTTGATGCTCCAAAAATAGTCAGCCATCATATGTTCATCCCATCTGCCTTGATACCGTTCTTCCATGAGCTTCAAATCTTGGTGGAATCGCTCGCCCTACTCATCACTGACTGCACCAAGATTTTCCGGGAAGTCATCAAGATGGCTATGCAGAAAATGAAGTCTGATGCTCATGTTACAACTATGCCTTTTGAAGCTCTGTAATAGTTGCTGGACAATTTCGGTGTAATTTTCTACTCGCATATTTCCAAGAAAGTCTTTGACAATGTTTTTGAATGCCAACTAAGCATTCTTTTAAAGTTCTGTTATTGCTCCAATGAAATGTTCATCTCTAATGAGCTGACGACTATGTGGGTCGTCAAATACACTTGCCTTTATTTTTTCAAAAGACAGGTTTGGAAATTCGAAATAAGATACGTGAAAGAGTCTCCTTCAATTGACAAATCTTTCACGAACTGCTTCATTAGATCTAGTTTTATACGCAGAGGTGGAAATATGATGTTCTTTTTGTCGGTAAGTGGCTGATGCAAAATATTTGGATCTCCAGGTGTGAGGTGAGATCGTGGAGGCCAATTTGACTAAAACCAATGCTTCTCACAAGATTTGCTGTCCCACATACGCAAAAAACATGGATACTTGTACATCCACGTTGCTGGCCAATAAGGAAGCACACCATTTTGAGGTCAACACAGATGATGCACTCGTGAATGTGATAGTGCAATAAATCAATGGCTCTCTTTATGTTCTCATATTCTTCGCGCAAATAAACTGGATGGCTTATTGCGACTGCTCCAAATAAATTTCCGTTGTGAAGGAGTTCGCATTTCAAGCTCCTCTTTGAGGTATCAATGAACAGTTGCCATTCATTTTCGGTATAGGATGAAATTCTCAACTCCTCCATTAAATCATGTACGCTATGGCAAAAAACAAATCCACTGTTATTTCGAAAGTATTGAAGAAATTCACTTTCTCCTGATCGAAAGTAGGATACATTAGCTCCCTTTTCAAGCAAAAATTTCTTGTGCAGTCTTGATGCTAAGAGTTCTGAAGCTTTTTTCTTTTCCTATGACTCACGCCCGATTCAGTGTACAGTGGTCATATTAATGTAAGCTGTAGAGAAAAAACTTGAAGTGATAGAAGAAAACGAATTGCAGTTCTGAAATCAGCACGCATTTTGGACTTAAAAACAGCTGAAAAATCGAAGTCAACAGAAATTAAGTTAAAAATTGTTCCTCAGTGAATTACTGAACAAATATTTAAAATTTACCTACCTTTTATTTATTACAGATTATACTTTCTTTAAAATTACTTTAAACATTGTAAATTTTCAGCGCTTCAGTGTCAGTCATCGTGACACAGAACATGTTAGCAGCCTTGTAATCGAACTGCACATTTAAACAACGAAACAATTGAAATTAAAAGTTTTCGATAAATACATTTAGCGATTAACCACTGCTATGCGGCTAATACGAAAGTAACAAACGTCTTTTTGGTGTTGTTAGTGAGTTGTCAATGAAAATATATTAAATTGAAAAAATCTGTTAGAAGTTTCAATTTAAAATTAATTTCGCTACAGTCTGTATATCGAACATCATTAATCAGAGTAGCCGAGGTTAGATTTCCTTGTGATTATGGAACAATAAAGACAGTTAATAAATATTGAACATTATTTTTACTTCTTTTCATTTTCAAAAATCGATTTTGGAAAAAAAAAAAAAAAACATTTATTTTCATCATTGAAATTTTTAACTTTTATCTGAGCAACTGCGAAGTAACTATGCTTTAAAAATGAACAATCTCGTCAGATATAAATTAATTTAAAAAAAAAAAAACAATTTTTTCCTTCTATCTTTATTGTTCGCTAGCGAAACTCGTGGTTTTGATCGCGTAATCGTTGAAGTAAGCCAAGTGGTACTTGTCTGCCTATTGTTATTAGGGGAAATTATACTGCAACGGATAATTCAAGAATTATTCATTAAACCGCAGTTTATCTAAACTTTATTCTTATGCAGCACTAGGCGAACATGAGACTTAAATTATTGAGAAGAACTAAAATTAATTCTAAATAAATGGTAATTTTGAACGTATTTTGACGGTTTCCACTATTTTTCTTTTTTATTTGAAGTTTCGATTTTTGGGGGAACCTTTTTTACATCTTAACAGTAACCACTATGACAATTTCCAAGATTCTAGTAATACAAGCTTTTGTAATACCTATATAACATAAAATGCAATTTTAGAGCGTTTTTACTTCCTGCGCACTTTAAATTTCTATTTTTTTTTAAATCTGTGGGTGCATTTAAAGTAACAGTCATATCAAAATTCATGTTTCTATCCATAACAACAGATAAATCACAGTTTGGAATCTTTTTAGAATGTTTTCCACTCATTCCAACCTTTTAAATTTCGAATTTGATTAGAAATCATTCTTAGCGAGCACTTAAGTTATAAAAATAACCCTTAGCCAAATTTCAAGTTTCTTGCCAAGCAGCATCTCAAAAATCGCAATTTTAAAAGTATGTTGCTTCTACACATTTTTAAATTTCGAATTTTGTAAAAACTGCTGTGTGCTATCATTTACTTCTCTAAAGTAACAGACATGCCAAATATTAATTTTTTAGCCCTTATAATCCCAAATAAATCGTAACTTAGGCTTTTCTTAAAACGTTTTCAGCTGATTTAATTTTTTTTTTCAAATATTTTAGAAACTGTTCGTAGCAACTATTTACCTCTTTAAAAGTTTACCAGCAACCAGCACACCAACTTTCAAATCTATAGTCTCAAAAATATGATATAAATTGCAATTTTAGAACTTTTTTGCTCTTGCACCCACTTAGGTGTTGTTGTACCGACATAAATAGCAGTATAGATAAAGATAACATTAATTAGAAGAAAATGACATGACACAACTCTTTTTCCACACATATTCGTATTTACAGTGTAATATTAAAGACAAGTAATTCGTTAGTTATCCTAATTATTTACAACCAATTTTAATTTAAACACTTTTTAGTTTTAACCCTTTCGGGAGCGGCGTCTTTTACACAAATTTTATTCGTTTGGCACCACTTTTATAAAAGAAATTACCTTTATTTTCAAAATCCGAAAAATGCTCTAATTATAAGGAAAATATTACTTTTTTATGTTACTGGTAGAAAAAACTTATACTGAATGTTCATTTTGAAGGTGCATATATGAACCCATGGTCCCGAATGGGTTAATCGTAACCGTTCATACAAATACAGTTAGAGAAAAAAATGTCTCAACCAAATTTTGATATACAACGTGCATCTGCGTATACAACATAGCACAATTGTGGCTTTTAAGAAGAAAGTTTACAAAATAAAGCTTCAGAATATAATTGTAACATTCTTTAACTATATTATTTTCCTTACTGTTATTAGTAAATAGTGAGTTAATAAAAGAAATATGTATCGTTGTTCATTTACAAAAGCTACAATGTTGTTCAAGTCTATGAACAAATGCTTAATTTATGGAATTTCATTTTAACAAATGATTTTACTTGGCATTATGATTCACGGATGTAATTAGATTTTTGTTCAAAGATCTAAATATTCTGAATGCTTCATAATTAATTGAATGAAATTTGTCACTGATGAGAATTGCATCATTCGCTGGATGTTTATCACAGCAACAAATGCAAACAAATGTTTTGCATTATGATCACATCGTTTGACAAATAATAGATTATAAAAATCGATAATTGTCCACTGGGTGTTTAAATGAAAATAAAATACAAAATGAAGTTAATTTATCGCAAAAAGTTTTGTAAAAAAATAATTATGTATTTTGTAAATATCTGTAAGTAATGATGAAAATTTAAGAAGCCAATTTTGGGCGCAGAATAATGCATTTTTATAAATTATGCATTAAAAAGACTATGAACTACTACATTGTCTACAAAACAATTAAAATACAAATATATCTATGATAGTGTTTAAAGGAAACACTGTATATTGTATAAAACACAAAATAGCAACAAGCTCTCAAACAGTAAATTCCATAATCTGAAATGGTTGTTAAAACTTATGATAAATGGTTGTCATAAATATAATATTTGTTTTGAAAAGCATTGTCTTTTGTAACATTAATTTCACCGAATCGCAAATATTTCTTTTGTACTATTGTCTTTTTAATTGTTCCTCATTAATGACCAGATATTGCAAAACAATAACTGCATTGCGAATTAGCGATTATTATTTTTGTATTATCACCGCTTTCAACTGTTGCTCTCAAAGGTTGTTATGATTGCTTATTTCTCAAAAGCACTCCGTGAACATTATAGGGCAGAGTGGGGTGGATATTGGTCACTTTTCATAAAGATCCATATAACTCAGTCACGAAATTGAACTAAAACAAAAAAAAAAATTATGGTCACAGGGAGCGAATCTAATCATAAATAATCTTAATTAGTTTTATTGTTTAAAAAGTATATAATATTAATAAAATTAAAGCAATATCTGACCAATAACCACCCCGGCAATGGGATGATGATTGGTCATTATTTATGATCAAATACCAACATTTTAAACACTTAACAACACTTAAAAATTTTAATAATTGATTGAATGAAACATTCTTGGAATAAATTTAGAACGTATATTGCTTGTACATATAAAGGAGAGTTATCAAAAATCTTAAAAAAAAGAACATTACTAAAATGTTTCGAAGTTCACATATATTTCACTAATAATACATTTATTTTCAAAAGCCTTTTTTGTATTTAAGATATGTATCCCGCATTTCATCTTTCTCAAGGACGTAATGATATACCATATCACAGAAACTCCCACGAATAAAAAATTTCGGTTGTCATCCAAAAATTTTCACTTATTGTTGTTCCAGGTATTGTCACTGTGTTGTTCCAGGTATCACATCGGTGCTTAGGTAAAATATTATGGTACTTTTCGGTTAGCCGGGCGCCAGTGTTATGTATACATGTATATGTCCATATACATGTATATATACATATGTATAGATATACATATATGTGGAAATACATATATATGTGTGTACATATACAATATATGTATACATACATGTATATATGCATATACATGTATGTATACATAACACTGGCACCCGGCTAACCGAAAAGTACCAATAATATATTTGGGATAAGATTTGTAAAAGATTGTAATCAGTATGGAAATGTTGATTACAATTTACCTAAGGACAGTATTAGAGGTGGGATTGCATATCTGTTTGTTGAAACACAAGCCATAACGGTCATACATTCTCTCCCGCTGCCTGTTATTGTTCTAGAGGCTCGTTCTTCTTTTTCTCCTACAATGTGTATTCTCAATACATCAGTACTAATGTAGTTTCATTGAGGTTAAAATATGATATCAGTCAAATTATGTTGAGGAAATACATTTTGTAGTTAATCATATAACTCATAAATTAGAAATGGTTCTTCTGTTACTAACAGGCTTACTTTTATGAGTGTAGCCTTCTTCTTCAATAATAGGTGGTGGTGATCCATAAATAACCTTATCCAGTACTAACCTGCTGGCTTATCTTTAAATCTACAATGCTTTCTATAATAAGATCCAATCTCACTGGAATATCTACAAATCTATGAACTTGGATTTCCATGAGGCGTAATCCAAAATCCTATTCCACCACTCTTATATGCACGCTGATAGTTTATTTTATTTTTCTGGAGTTAAGTTAAAAGGATTTACAGGTTTATGATTTAAAATATATTCTTGCTCTATAAATAAAGTTGTAAAATTAAAAATGAAACTCCTGTATGATATGCCTGAATACTTGCATTAATTTTCTTTCATGTGCAGACAGGCTTCTTCTAACTTTCGGTGATGTTCCACATAATTGTTTTAGATACATATATCCTTAGCATTCTTTTTTTATATTTTTGCCTAAAAATCAAATTTAACACAAATTTAGAACTTGTTTCAAAAGCATTGATGTAAAATTCAGGGTCAGAGTTACCTGAATGCTTATTTGAACGTGTTTTTTTTTATATGATTTCAGCATGAATCAAAAATAAACTTAATCATTTGTTCATTCTCCAAATATACAAGATAAATTTTAAAACTCACCCCAATATATGTTGCAGAAATGGTTATAAAAGGTTTAGATATTTCAAATGTATCGAATTTGCGTTATGAGTTGTTGAAAAAATCAAAATAATGTGTTTCACTCTTAAAGTGTTGCCATATAAATCTAAAGAAACTTTTTCATGCAGGTGCTGACATCTATAAATCACAAATATTAAACATATCTGCACTATATATGAGTTATAAGTAATTGTTAAGCTAAAATTATATGACCAAGAATCACCGCATGCTGACCAATATTCACCACATGTTGAGCAAGAATCACCCCATACTGATCGATATTCACCCCCATGTTGACCAAGAATCACCCCGTGTAGCTTGGGTGATGTTTACCTCTCTATTTCCATAATGTATATACTTACACAGTATTCATACGCATACGTACATATTCTATGTATTTTCTCTTTCTATACAGGTTTTCCGATCTCAACGGTGTCCAATGGCTAATTCCTAAACCGTTAGTCATAGACATATCGTTCCAATTACAAAAATGTTTTAAATCAGGTAAAGAAATATTTTAAAAGCGATTTGGGTCAATAAAAACATTTCTTCATAAATTACGAAATTTAAATTTTTATACGGTGCCCCGGTCCTATAAGTTATATTTAGTAAAATCTTTCTATTACACTGACAAGTAAAACAAAAAAAGTTTCATTCATATAGCCTTAAAATTGAGCGAGTTATGAAACTTTAAAAATGCTTGACTTATGCCACTTTTCTGCTCTGAAAACAAATGAGTTCTGCTTGGCTTTGAAGGGTCACATAACAAGTGCTTAAAGTATTCGAAGATCTTATTTCATGTGTTTCTGCGCTTTGAAAATAATCATACATGTATTACGATGAAGTTAACATTTATTAAGTTTCAGATTGGCTAAAATAACGTATGTTTTATTCTTTCAGGATTTGAGACTGTTTCTTTTATGATTTCTTTTAACAAAAATTATGTTATTTTTATAAGTTTTAGTCATTTTTTATAAGTAGGGGTTACGTGCAGAACATTTTGTCCGTTTATCATGGAAAGGCCCAGTTACATTATAAAAAATAATTGTTCACATATTCAGTAATTAGCAAAATGTTTACCTATTAATTAGTCTGTCGTATGAAAGTGCGTTATTTAAATTTATATCATAAGCTAGATGTAAAAGAAAATTTCTTTTTATTGAGTCCCTAATTAAGCCCTTTTTAATGAACTGTCATGTAAAAACGTTTTCATTTTTTAACGATATTTATACTAAGTGCGTGTGACGAAATTCGTTAAAATTTAAATATTTCTAACAAACTTTAAATGAAACAAGCCAAAATATTTTTATTCTTAAAAATGTAATGTGAAGTGCTAAAATATTTCGCTTAACTTCGCTAACTAACTAAATGTTTACTCACTAACAAGCTCTGATAATTAATTAAATAGTAATAGTAAGCAAATATTTAAATTTCGTAATTTTAAATTTGAAAAAAAACAGTAGCATATTTTTAGAACAGTTTTTTAATGCAATGATTAATTAGACGTCTGAAGCTAAATAATTTAAGAAGAAAAATCTCTAGGTGGTAATAAAACTTTGATATTCAAAAAAGTTTTTAATGTGGGAATAATAAGATTTTTCAGAAAGCTCATTTTGATTATTCATAGAAAAAAAAACAGAGAACATTCTTATAAAACTGCATCTTAAGCAATAAAAAAAATGAAAGAACATTACTTTTAATCATTTTAATAAAATTTTTCAAAGAAATGTATTTTGTAGAATTCTTAGATAATATACTCCTTTTTCTGAAAGGTTTCAAAGAATCAGGATATTATTTTTATTTTATTTAAATGCTGAAACCATATTGTTTTAAATAGAATACAAGCAACAATGAAAGAAATTAAAACTGCAGCAGTATAATTAATTTGTGTATCATTAAATTTTGTAATAAAACGCAAAAAAAAAAAAAAAAAAAAAAAAAAAACATAGGGAACTATACAACCAATACATCACTTAATTTTCGGTATTTTAATTAAGTAATTGCTTTCCATTTATATAAGAGTAAGAATCAATATTATAGAAACGACATTTATCACTAAGTCCTCATTTGAGTTTTTTGCATGGTATCATCTTCTTTTCCTTCGATCAGAAGTAATGGATAAAAAAATAATAGTTTATGTGGGCAATCTCTTTCAAATAACACCGGGACGACGATTTAAAGAAGTTATTTTAGTAAATGAAAAATATATGCATTGAAGGGTATTGGATATGCAAGTAGTTCAACTAAAAAATCACAAATTTAAAATAATCACAAAGTAAACAATCACAACTAAAGTAAATAACAACTAAAAAATCACAAAGTTATTATTGATTGTTGGTAAACAACAAATAGTTCTGTAAAATACGACTTCCCATCAAAACACCAAAAGAAAACAGCATTGAACAAAGTAAATATTTAGAGGGCGACCTCACGGATAAAAACACCTGCAGTTGGTTCCAAGTGTATGAAACATATCTGCACCCCTGCACATAAAATCAGTGGTTTTGAAATTCCACTAAAAAAAATGTGTTAGGAGATAGATTCCAAACCACTTCCTACCTTCCGGTAAGCATAGGAATTAAGGTTAAACAGGGAACTAAAGTTCAAGGCCAAGTCAGTCTTCTATACCTGTAGTGACTGTAAAAATGGAAAGATTCCCGTCTTAATGCAATCAATAAAAGAGACAGGCTGCGATGCGTTCACTTCTCTTGCCTATGAGGTAATCAAAATAGTTGGTTTTCCATTAATTGACGAATTGTCATGTGATCGAAGTAGGCCATAGAGTACCGAGGATGAGATCGGTGTGTATCGCGATCTGCCTCTTTTATTCCCGCGCGTCTTACTCAGTGATGTTGGGACCTGGCTCCATCTGAGTTACTGAGTTACTCAGGAAGAATCAGAAGTAACAGCATCATTATTATTCGTATGAGTTTACGTTAATTGCGAACCATACATTGATTCTTTACAAATCTGGTTGCCATGATGTAACAAGGATTAACAGGATTTTTATTCAAATTTTTCAAATAGGTTTATTTACTCACAGAATGTCTCTCATTAAATTAAGAAAAAAATACATCCGGAAATTCTGCTATGTATTTTGAATAAAAAAAACTCGTCTACGAACAAGAGAAATTACAACGCGCCGAGCGTCATCTTGCTCAATCATTCAAATTTACCATTCATTGAAAGAAAAATTGCACATTTGATTAATAGATTTAAAAGGTAAATTATGGAAACTAAAATTTTCCAGTGAGGGTTCTAAATTATTCCAATTAACGTTCAGTTTCGTTAATACTTTTGTCAGATTTTTTAAATTAGGTGTATAAGGTTTAATAATTTTTCTTTTACATTTGTTCGAATAAAATTAAACATTTTGTTTTATCTTTTTATTTATTTGATATGATACACATTTCACCTTTTATCTTTTTCTTTTATCAGCTCCCCAGGAGGGCAGAGCCCCCACTGACTAAATACATGTTTTTATCTAAAACATTACAAGAATAAGCAGTTCATCAGAATTTCAGAATATCATTTCATAACACAGTTTTTAATTCAGCGCTTCTACTTTTCATAACCTCCGAATAATTTTATATGCTTATAACTGTTTAAATAATTTATAAAATTGAAATAGCAGATTATAGTATGTTAAATATTATGCAAAATGAGATTTAAAAATAAAGACATGCTGAGCAGACTTTAAGTCCCCTGATCTGCGGATTTACTAGTTTATTACTCGGGGGTGTGTTTCAGGACTTTAAATTTCGCATTACTTTAACTTTTTTTAACCCAAAATAGAATTAAATTTCATTCAATTATTTTTAGACCGTAAAAATTCCCTAAATTTTTCCTCGAAATTCTTTTGGAAAAAGAAGAACGTAAAACCATGCTTCAAGCATAGAAATTACTTCTACAAATCTTTAAAGTTTAATAAAATGAAAGATGGTGTCTAACTAAGCAATTTGCAAAACGCATAGCAGATTAAAAAAGCCAACTTCAGGAATTACTAACAATATTCATAAAAAGATCCGAATTATTTTGTGCAGCCCTCCTGTAGTTTGTATATGATTGTATTATTTTGTGCACCTTGTATATGATTTATAGATTTGCATACATAGAATTCTAAATTTTATTTCAGTTAGGAAATGTATAGCACAGTTTAAAATCCCCATTCTCGAATTTCCGTCAATAAACGGAAATGTACTAGAGATCTTTTATGCTGCATCCTACATGATCTATAGAATTTACACAGACGAAGTCATACGTAAAAAATTAGCTAAATTTAAAAACTCGTTTCGCAACTGAACAGCAGATATTGTTAACACACAGTACTTTAACCGATTTATTTTGTGTGTCCCTCTAAATGAACAATGGATGTTATACATAATATTCTATAGCAAGTCTCTTGTAATTCACCTCAGTGATATATATCAATTTCAATATCTTTGGAATAGTGTAACATAATTAAAATAAATTGCAAATGACATTTCCCATTGACCGTAAAGTAACAGAATTCTTTTGAGTGTCCCTGTAAAAGAACTATAAGTGCTTTACCAGGTCACCCACTTCATTTTACATACAGAGCATGCTACAGTAAACCTGGGTAACGTACATCAATTGCATGATAATCCGAGTATATTTAGGCAAGTTAGAGCATGGAAGGATATACATACAGACTGGCGGCAGTCAGACAGACAAACCGAATTTATAAACACATATAAACTATATTGGAAAGTGTTAAAAAACGCTTTGTTTTTCAATCTAATAAAGAGATAAAACAAAAGCCTAAAGTATGCATACAATGCAATAACTTAAAACTATATTTTGCGGAGTCGTTCGTCCCGATTCCCCCCCCCCCTCCCTTCGTGGATCCGTGCCTGGGAAACTTTCATTCAGGCTACGTATGTCATTCCAGGTGGAACCCTACACTTTCCTCAGTACAGGGTTCCAGGCTAGGTGTGTCGTTACAACTGACTTAGTTGGCAGAGCATTGGTGCAGCGAAACCAAAGAAAGGTTCGAATCCTGACCTGGATACATTTTCACTCGGTTGGTTTTACTCCTTGTTAGCACTGTGAATAAAAATTCATCTAATTAAATTTAGATTTACTATTTCTCGGGCGTATTTCATCGTTTCAATTTCTATTGATTAATTATTTTGTGGATTTATCATCAAAATTGATAAGGAAAAAAACTACTAATTAATAATTGCACTGGTTTTCAAAAATTAAGGATAAACAACAAAAATAGCGATTACTCAAAATGTTACATGTAGATTTTAATAAAACTGATCCACAATATACAACACATAATAAGGTATAAAATAACATTAAAATAAACTACCACACGATTGTGCTTCTTTCAGAAATTAACACAATTATAAAATAAACAAAATAAATGTGTCAGTTTGGTATAGGAAAAGTACATTTAATATGGAGTATGATCAACCCTAGAAGCAATACAGCACATACAGCGATGTGTAATATTGTCAATTATGCGATCGATAAGTTCGCTGAGAAGTGCGAGCTATTGCTCTTGTAAGCAGTTGTAAGCGTGGCAAGGGCCTGGGGAGGGAGGCTGAGAATACCAGCACATCTTCGTAAAACATCCCAATTATATTCGATAGGATTCAAATTGTGATCGAGCTGTCCGTTCCATACGCTGAATTGTTTGGTGCTGAAGATAATCTTCCACGATGCCAGCACTGTGCGGTCTAGCGTTATCGTCCAGCAACAGGAAATCATTACCAATTGCGCCGGCATAAGGGAGCACATAAGCATTAAGAATGCCATCTCTGTAGACGTGAACATTCACAGTTCCACGTGGAAAGACATGGAGGTCTGTACGCCCGCCCAAAGAGATACCATCCCAAACACAGACACTGTCTACTCCATACGAATCACTTTTACGAATGTTTGATGGATGATAGCGGGTTCCCTGTTCTCCCCAAATCAAACAATGCCTACTATCTCTTTGGAGGCTAAATCGAGACTCATGCGCGTAGATAACACGCCTCCATTGATAAGCCGTCCAGTGGACATGTTGACGTGCCCGACTTAAAAGTTCCCTCCGGTGACGTGAGGTGAGCGGCACACAAATGGCTGGAACAAGACCACCATCATGAAGCCTTCTACGTACAGTAGACGTTGATACCAACCTTCCAGTGGCTGCAGCAAGGGAGGCTCCTAGATGAGAGGGGTTTGCTGTTTTATTCCTTCCTACACACAACAGCAAATATCGGTCATCGGTGCTTGTCGTAGCTCTTGCCCATCCTTGTTGAACCTTCTGGAGACAAAACCAGTTCTTTGAAATTGTTGCAAAAGCCTATGAAAAACAGTAGGACTCACATTTAGCCATCTGGTCACCTCTATCTGACTCTGACCTGTCTCCAATCTTCCAATAACTCTATATCGCAGTTCTGCGGATAAATGATACCTCGAGGTCAAACTAATGAATTGGCTATTTCTTATTTCATAATCACAGCGACACCTGCAGCCGTACTCTCTAGCATGCATTTTTATGGTCCTCACAGATGACGCAATCCGATTGCAGTGCTACTAATTTGAATTTTGTAATTTTATTCAGAATCTTTTAGTTAACAACATATGCAAGATTTATAGGAATAGGTTTCTTTTTGAACGAGTTATCGCTCTTTTTGAGATTTTTCCTAATTTTTGGAAACCAGTGTGGTTACATGTTTTGAAATGAAAAACAAATATGTAAGCCAGAAACATATATTTTAAACGAATCTCCCTGCTGCTCAACACAGTTCTTTAACAAATAAATAAGAGAGATACAATTACTTAAAGTCTTACTTTGCAATTTTCCTTTATGCTTACAATATGAAACCCAATATTAAAAAAAAAATTAATTGCATACTAAGCATTTCTCTTTCAAAAGTTTGTTATTTATAGCAAAAATAACGATCAAATTTAATTAATTTTAAAGTGTTTTATACAAATGAACTATGTGAATGTTTCTTCCATAAAACTAGGAATACTTATTGTATGAGAAAATAATAATTTTAAGTGCTATAACCGTTTGAGAAAGAGTTGGCTTGTTGTTAATGGATTCCAATTAACTGTAATGGATCTCTTTCATTAAACAGAGAAGTTTTTTTCTAATAATATATATATTTTTTGTTTAAGACTAGAGTAGGTTGTACGTGTTTAGGTTATTCCTTTTAGTAAATATTTTTGTGTTTTTGTTAAAAAAATAAGCTTATTACACTAATTATTCAATTCAAAATATAAGAGGTTTCATAATTAATGACACATATTTGTGAACATGTCGTAACAAATTATTTTTACCGATAAACTTGGGATGAAATCTTAAGCGTTAATACGCCAAACAGCAATGCTTTAAAAACTGATTGATGCATAGAAACGCAAACTTTTCTCGATTTGGTAATTGTAGCCATTAATACAGTTGTGTATTGATTATCCGAACCTGAATTAACCGAAGTATAATTATCCAAAAATCCATCAACCTTTTTTTTTTTTTTTTTTTTTTTTACGAAATATTAGAAGGTTAAAATATGTTATCTTTATCAAAGAAAATGTGGGAGTAAAATATAATTTTATTAAAAATATAACAGCATACCCAAAATTCTATGAACATTTAGAGCTTTTCGTGTTTGATGCGTTAAACAGTTAATCTAAACTAAGCCTAAATAGTTTTTCGAAATGCCAGTGGGTAGGGGATTGCAAATTTCCAAAAGTGCTGTAAAAAAAGCAGATCCTTTCCGCAATCTCATCTCTCCAAAATAAGAAACTATATACAGTATTTTCTGCTGAATTGTGCACGAACAGATGAAATCTTACACAAATGCTTACACACTATTTCTTTTGTAAATACATATCAGGGGCTCATAGCCGTAGTAGATCAAGTTCATTTTGAAAAAAAAAAAAATCAGATAGTCCATTTAGATGGTGCATAAGCTTTTTTTTTATCCAATCCAGGTCTCTTAACATATGACAAATATAAAAAATTATGTGAAAACAGACTTGACTCACAGTGGGAGTGGATAAAACAGGTTTTATGCTTCTTCTAAATGGACTGTCTCTTTTTACCCGACTGCCAAGAAGGGTTATGTGTTTAACGCGTATCTGGGTATGTGGATTTATTTATACCCTCGAAACACCCCCAACGGCTGGATGTATTTTAATGAATGAGGTCTCTATCGATTTATCTTAACCGTCCGATGGTTATAGGCTCGATTTTGTTTTTATAAATTCAAAATGGAGATAGACACGAAAATAAATCTACGCACCATACTGAGTGGCATATCATTGGGTAGGTCTTTTGTTATTCGTAACGTATGAAAAGAATTCCATTTTAAAAATATTAAGATTTTAAAACTTAGTCTTCACACAAAAAAAAATTGTGTTTTACTTTTTTTCGGTATACATAAATTGTATTAGCTAAACCTCCAATCTATATAATTAACACATACATCAGACAGTAAAAAAATCGCAGGATAAAGGGAAAGTACTTTAAAATATTTGTAAGCGTAACCTACACAACTAGATATTGCAATAAAATCTCGATAAACTGAAAGTATCCATATATCAAACCAAAAATATTTATATTTTCATATAGATATTACTAGTTTGATATATATCGATACATTGGTAATTTTCGTCCGACACATCAGTACTTCTTAATAACTAATATTGCACATGTAAAATCAACTTAAAGCATCTTTCACGCACCTTTAAAAAATAAATGTAACGAACTAGATAGATTACCGTAATCTCGCGCGTATCCGCCGCAGCTCAGATAACTCGATTTCCTACCAGAATTTCTTTTCAATAAAATGTGACTTGCTTTTGCTTAGCATTTATTTGACTTCACTTTTTAAATAAAATTTCCGGGTTGAAAAAGACTTAACTAAGCCGCGGCGAATACGCGGGAAATTACGGTATATTCATTTAGAAAAAAATACACTAGAGAACAGGAATTCCGATTTTTCAGAATTTAGTGTCGCCCCCGGAATTTCCATTACTTCA
Organism: Maratus speciosus; assembly: GCA_963932465.1. Taxonomy (NCBI): domain Eukaryota; kingdom Metazoa; phylum Arthropoda; class Arachnida; order Araneae; family Salticidae; genus Maratus; species Maratus speciosus. The sequence goes on along the minus strand of OZ010791.1, from coordinate 315,843,778 downwards.
TTTTCTTCTGATGGACTAATGGCTTCTATTATTATGAAATAGCGATTATAAATGAAATGTTAGGTGAAGATGAGAGAGCAGCCGTAAAAAGTTAGAACTCTGATTTTCTGGTCAGAATGGGGGGAAAAATCGCCATTTTTTTACGGCTGCTCTTTCATCGTCACCTAACACTTCATTTATAATGGCTGATTCATAATAATAGAAGCCACCAATCCGTCAGAAGAAATTAACTTGGTTAAGCGGGAATCTACTGCAGTACAAAACATATTTCAATTTTAAAGCTTAAAGCACACGTTTTATTTTATGTAAAATGACGTCATTCGCATCCGCTTAAGAATTCCACATTTACGATCTACTCTTAAACATCTACAGTAAAGCATGCACAGCATCTCACTATCGCGAAATACTGCACAAATGCAGCAGAAAGATTCCGTCATTCAAGAAAATCGAAAAAAAAAAAAACGGCTATCTAATGATTCATAGATACTTACAATTAAATATAGTATATAATAGCTCCATTGTTTTAACAGATATCATTCGTTTATATTTTTTTCAAAATAGCACGTATTTTAATTACATTTTCTTTCGGTTGTTATGAGAAAATGGCAACAAAAATATATAGTTACTATTTTAAAACTATTTTTCCTTTACTTTCTACATAAATGTAGTCCTTCCGTTGCCAATATTAAGCAAATGGCTCCAAAAACTACAAAAAATTAATATTTCAAAAATAATTGGAGATACAGTTTTCAAACAAAATGCATTTAAAAGAACTTTTTTTTCCAATACGACGGTAGAAAAATTGAAAACTTGCGATGCTTAGAAGTTTAAAAAAATGCTAAAGAGTATTTAATCGTAATGCTTTGTTTTACGGCTAGCTTCTGTAAGGTAACGTTATTTTTTGCACACAAAATAAGCTGGGAGAAAGAAATAGCATACCGTACCGGAGCCTAATACAAAACACTTTTATATTGATTTATTACGTCTAAGAACTTTTAGTAATGTGAAATTTTCCTTCATATCATCAGAAAATCATTGCATTATTAATTTACATAAATTCGGAGATATCTTGCTATTTATCATTACCTTTTGCTAGAATCCTTAAACCAAATTCTTTGCAAATTACGAAACATCTAAAACATGTTTATCCTAAATTTTATATTTTAACAAAAAAATGTTTAAATGTTGGTGTGATGTCCGTCCAAATCGGGAGACAGTTTTCTAAAGCTGGAAATAAAACCATGGAGGAAAATCATCTGAATTACAAGCTATTATCAAGGATTGCTGTTTTTAAATGAATTAACTAAAAAATACTGGATATGATTGTATTGACTTTATAGAAGTAAACTAGCTGTTTAACCCGTTCTACGCACGGGAGTTATAAGTTTCTTCCATTCGTCTTTCCCTGTCGCTTTCTGCCGTGGCGAGTCTTCTTGCAGCAGCTTCTTCCTCTGTTTTATTAGTTCGCCTATCACGCTGCCTTATATCTTTCTGTTTTCGTGAGTTGCCAGTTATTGACTTATTGCGCTTAGGTGTCGTATTTTGAAAACTTCAATTCCGAAGGTTTTGACCAAAGATTAAAAAATGTGTAAATATTAAATAAAGAATTATGTAACAGTCCGTGAGCGGTTTGTCACTGTTTTCAAAAGTAAAAAATATGTAAAAGTCTATGACTCCTTTTTTATTATGTTTTAAATTAAAATCTGTATTGAAAAGTAGTAGTACGTAAAAAATTCACATCACATAGATATAATAATCATCGAATATGAAACGAAAATTAGCATAAAAACGCAATGACAACAACAACAAAAAAAAAACTTTAAAAAATCTAAATAAAAATTCCCCCGTTAAAGTGTAGCGTTTTTCAATAATGATTATTCAATATAGAAAAATATTTTTCTACTACTGTATATTTTTTTATGAAATTTAATTTATCACGTTACTGTGGCAGCAGACGATAAAACGATATCTTTGGAATAAGGGAATAAATAGATTCAAAAGTTTTGTTGATGTTTTTGATAAAATTATTTTCTTTATTTTTTTTAAAAAGATAATAACTAAGCGCAATTAAATAATCTCTAATTATTTGCATGCGAGGTAAAAAAATTATCGTAATAACCGCTACAGCTTCTTAGTATTGCTGCGTGGCGTACGTAATATGTATATCTCACATTTCAAACACTAGAGAAAAGTTAATTAAATTACATAACTCTCGCAAACTCACAGGAAAAACTTGGGACATCAAGCCCCAAATGCTTAAGGTCTATACCACACCATAGTTGAACGGATCGTCTTTTACTGCGCGGGTATCTGGGGAGGCAACCTCACAAAACAGGTGCAGGACAAGCTAATCTCTACTCAAATGATGTTTTTACTCCAAATGAGTAGAGAATACAAAATGATGTCCACAGAGGCTCTCGCCGTTATAACGGTGATCTCTCCCATTACCGTCAGGCTAGAATATGAACACCTCAGAAATAAAATACTTCACTTACAGTACGACACAATAACACACATATTTTCCCCCAAATACAGACATACAGATCCAACCGTCTACACCGATGGATCCCAAACCGAATTGGGCATCGCAACAGCTTTCTGTGTCATCAGCAATGGAGAGGTGACCCATCAGTGGGCCCCCAGGATTGGAGATCTTAACACCCTATACCAAGCGGAGCTTCTGGCAATCCTGCGGGCACTGGAATGTATATCTGAGCAGTCTCTTCCATTCGTTAGGGTCTACAGTGATAGTCTCTCTAGCATACAGACAATATTCGCACACCGCACCAAAAACACAATAGTCTTAAAATAAAGCAACAACTCCTATTATTACACCATAAAACCTCCCTTGGTCACATGTCGGCCCACATTGGCATGAGGGCAATGAACGGGCCGATGCTCTGTCCAAGGCTGCAACAGAGAAAAATTCAACAGATTTTGTATTCCCGGTTCCCCCCTACCATGTCATACGAGCCCTTAAAGATAGAATTCTACCGGCCTGGCAGGCCAGGTGGGATGAGTGTGACAAGGGACGCCACACCTATGATATAATCCTCAAAGTCTCAAGAAATCTATATTTCCTCTCCCCACCCACCGCCGCCTTCCTGACAGGACATGGCCCATTTAAAGAATATTTAAAAAAATTCCTTTGCGCCTCTTCACCTCTCTGCAAATGTGGAGAGGTAGGCTCCCCAAATCACATGTACTATCACTGTGCCCTGACCGAAGACTGCCATTTACGATATCTCCTCCCCCCCCCGCCCCGAAATTCTGGCTTCTTAATATACTTTCTCGTCCAACACTGCAGGCAAAACTAAACAAAATTTATAAATATCTCATGGACATTTCCACACTTACATCCTAGAGGTCTGGCGTGACGAGAATACTGCTGCAAGAACGCCAAGCAGGCGTCTAAACACCTATATCAACAACTATGAAAAACTCTGTTCTCTTGGTGGATTCCATCACACATTCTTTGCAGAAGCAATCATTTGCACTATGCTTCATTCTCCCCTCCCTCTTCTTGTCGCGAGGGGCAGTTTGAACCACCGCGGGCAGAGCCTGTTGTGTTACATTTATCTTTCTTCCTCAGTCCTGCCTTCTGTCGCGTGAGGCTCAGGTCTGGCGGCCTCGGCTTCGTCCAAGTATTATCTGAAAACCGTATTTTTTTTAGACCTTAATATAGGCAACCGGGAGTGGCAATATGCTCCACAGACTTGGTTCCCTAGTCTGATGAGCCCCTCTTAGGCACCAAACATTTAGAACTGGTTAGAACTCGCACGATTACAGGTTGAACATAAAAATAAAATCCCTGCCGGCCCGGCCTACAGGCGGAGGTAGATTTCGAAGTTAAGTATACTAATTTCACAAACAAAAACCAAATCATGATTAGAGATAAACCCACTTTAACAATTTTATCTGGCCGCTTTTGACGAGTTTTTATTTCATTTTTATATAATAACTGGTTTTATCAGAATCATGTTAGGGCGGTATTCAAAAAAATACTTTTCTATGCTCAACAACTCGAAATTTTCTTGCATAACTCCAGATTCATTTTAAATAGGAAAAACATGAAACTTGTTGACGTGAATTTTGAAGAAATTTATAAGCGACCTGTGTTTTTAATTTCCATTTAATTAATTAAATCTTTATACATAAACAATTGTTTTCTCAGTAAGACAATATTTTTCGTTTCTAACACAATCGCTTCGGGAAATTCCGTTCAAAATGCCCACATTTACATCATTTTTTGAAATATATTCTGCCTCTGTCAAAAAATCGATCATTATGGTACATTATATAGTTTCTGAATAAGCGAATCTACCAATTGGATGCGTTTGAGAGCAAAAATGAATTTAAAAATGAGTCAGAAAATAAGCAGTTTGGATTTGAATACTTCCTTTTCGAACACAATCCGCTTCGGGAAATTCGGTTCAAAAGGCCCACTTTGACAGCATGTTTTAAAATATATTCTGCCTCTATCAAAAAATTGACCATTACGGTACATTATATAGTTTCTGAGTAAGAAAAGTTACCAATTGGAAGCCTTTGAGAGTAAAAATGAATTGTAAAATGAGGCAGAAAATAAGTAGTTTGGATTTGAATACACCCTTACTAAGATGATTTTTTTCTTCAACCGCTAAGAATTTTTAATTTGTTTTTGCTGTAAGAATTGGTCCTATCGAAAACTTGTCTATATAGATGTTGTATACAATATTAAGAAGATATATGATAAATTCATGGGGATTTTATATCTTTTGAATTGACGGAGTTATGGATTTTTTTCTTCTTCAAACGCCCTTTTTGTTTTCGTTTTTAATTTTTTTTTTTTGCAGTAGGAATTGGTCCTATTAAAAACTTGTGAATATAAAAGTTGTAGATAATGTTAAGGAGATTCATGATAAAATTAATTGGATTTGACATCTTGAGAATTGACGAAGTTATGAATTTTTTTTTCCCCAAAACCCTATTTTTTGCGCCCCTTGAGCCCATTTTTAACTTTATCAAAAATCTGTGATACGTAAATTTTTGGCTCTATTTTTAGACGTAATAAAAACTTTAAACTGATTCGATATGTACAAAATTTAAGAAGTTATAGGGGTTTTTCGGTTTTCACAAAACCCCTCCCTATTTCCATCCCCTTGGTCCGATTTTGCCCATTAACGAACTCGACCGAGATTTTATGCCCCTTGATTTTATGTATCAGTTTGGAAGAGATTGGTGCAGAATTGTGGAAGGTATCGTGTCCAGAAGAAAGTGATATATATAGATACATACATACATAGATAGATAAATAGATAGATAGATATATAAAGTTTTTAACTGAGGGTGTTTTGGGGCTCTAGGGGTCATGATCGGTGTAGATCTGCAAAAATTTTTCAGAAATTCCAACATAGGAACGACGCCAATAGGTAGTATTTCATACGAAATCTACCTAAAAGGAAAAAAATTCGTCAAAAACATAAAAAAAAAAGAAAAAAATTTGAAATTTTTTGACCCAATCGTTCATGGGCTCCCTACCAGCAATCTGTGTGCTAAATTTCGTAGCCCTGCTTTCTGTGGTTTCAGAGTTTTTGAGGGTACATAGATACGCGCACGGACAGTATTTTTATTTTATTATTTTAACAGGATAGATGATAAAGTATGTAGGTTGAAAGTTTAAAAGTCGTTTTTAAATAAAACATTCGTTAACATAAGCAGAAATAAATAATTTCTTGAATTAAGATATTAAGTTACAATGAAAACATTTCCGGTAAAGCGGTATTTTCTGTGCGATATCTTTCAGCCAACTAAGTCTTTACAACGATACCAAAAAATGGATATATCGATCTTTTGAAATTTTTTACCATCACCACGCTCAACAGCTAATCAATAAAGTAAGTAGCTAAATTTAAAATATAGCTACCAGCTGTTACAATTGTGTTAGTTGAAGACAATGCGTGTACTATACTCCATGGCGTGTACTATGTGTAGGTTAGACAGATTATAAACAATGAGTCTTCCATCTTTCAAACCATTTTGTTTTCATATATAAAAACATTCTAATTTTTTAATTTGAGTATACTAATGTGTAGAAATAACACTGACAGCAATCTTATTTTCTAACTGACTTCAATCAAAGAATGCTGTATAATTCGTTTTTATGTAGCAAATGGAATGTTTTTTAGCCTGTCCGCTTTATTATTATTATCTTTTTTTTTTTTTTTTTTTTTTTAGTTTAAACCTTAGTAAAACGTCTCGTTATTGCAGAACTTTTGTCACAAAATGTTAATAAGTTCTTAAAACACACAGTACTGATTTGTATTAAACTAATTATCTTATAGTGGGTGGAATTTTGTTTTATTTTTTTAACCGAGACTCGTCAAAATGTTTAATTTAGGATTGTTTACTGGGTTTCAAACAGGTATGCCACTGGCAACAATGTGATTTAAAATTTATATGGATAAGTATAAAACATTGTAAAAGAAATTCCCATGTGCTACTGTTTTTTTACACGCTCTTATTTAAATTAATTTTGTTAATTAATAAAGATGAAACTTAGTAATGGAATTTTCCTCATTTACTGATATACTAAAAATGTTGTAAAACTGTCGTCCCAGTTAGGATACAATATTTTCCTATTTTAAGAATTTATTTGTCAATTAATAGAATAATTTTGAATAATTTTGGTTAAATTTTGATTATACATTAAAAGAAAATTGTATATATTAGTTTAAATAAACTTCGTGCATGTCATTTTAAGTCTATTATCACGATATTCATCATTAAATATTTGTTTCGTGTTATATTTACAATTATGTAAAGCAATATCAGCAGTAATATAAAAATTATCTTTTTTCTTTTCTATATTTTTTTTTGCCCTATCTTAAAAAAAAATTGAGGAAATGTTAAATTTATTTATAATAATTCAGTTAATTTTAAAACTTTAATGCATTGTTTTACAATGGAAATGTGGTATCATATAACAAAGGAAAACATTCGTTTATAAAACTATTTTTAAATTCGCCGTATTTCTACTTTTAAGAAAGTAGGGGAGGTAGGGGATGTTTGATACATAGGGAGGGTTGATACATTGACAATTTTTCTTAACAAATGGCATTAAGAGCCATTGTAACAGATGTAAAGGCTTCTTTTATTAACAGAGGCCATCATTAGCTGGACTTAGCACTGAAGAACTGACAACGTATTTTTTCTTTTAGTTTTGAATATTTTTTCAATGTCAATGTAATTTTTTTTTAAATACTGATTTTTTTTATAACTCTTATTACAGTGAAAATAATATCTTGTAATTATTTTTTATTTGTAAAGCACATTGTTCGGGTGAGTTTTACTAGAAAGCAGAATGGCATTTTGCAACTACATTTATACAAAGTGTTTGTAAATCCAATAAGGCATGATAGGGAGAAATGATACATTAAAGCTGGGGAGAAATGACACACTTGTATATTTGAAATTTAATAGTTTTTTTAACTTTTAAACTAATATATTACTATAATACTCATTATTGTTTTACAGCAAGAGCTACTGAAATTGGTAGGGAAGAACAAAGAGGCTATTCATAGACATTATGTAGGTTACATAGAAAAGCAGTGCGATGATAGATGGTTAGTTCACTTTGCTCGTCATATAGAAGGGAAAAATGTTAAATGGCCTGACAGGGAAAATGTTTCGATAATTGACGAAGGGCAAATTGAAAAAATATTAAATCTACCGGATTTTATTTATCAAAATGATAGAGTCATTAGTTTTTCTTTTAACCATTTCAGGGGTGGTGGTATGGTTTTGAAACCACTTAATTTTAATTCCCAAACGCCACATTGGCACCAGCATTTTGGTAAAATATTTTCCATTTACTATGAAAGTAAAATATATCCCTTTTCTTATTTCTAATTAAATTTGTTGGTAAATTCCGGTGCCATTCATTTATTCAACACTTTAGCATTGAAAATGCTTTGCCCTTTAAGGTTTAAAGGAATCTTAAATGTGCTAAATTTATGTCAAATTGTTTACAAATCAATAATGTTCACTTCATTTTTCCTTGCAGCTAGATCTCTAGTGTTTTTTTTTTAAATTTATTTTCTAAAAAGTGTGTTAATAGGATTTTTTAAATAATAGCGATAGTTTAAATATTTTTGTAAAAAACATTTCTGAAACAAAAATGTGTCAATGTCATTTCGTTTTAAATTTTACTTATATATTTCAAGATTTATCATAAAAAAATGTATGACGCATAAATTGAATTGTTTGCATTTTTTTTTTTTTTTCAATTTACATAACAATGTATCAAACCTCCCTTACTAGTGTATCAATCCTCCCCCGTAATGGGGAGATTTGGTACAGTAGTAATCATTCAAAATAATTAGGATATATTTTTTGAATGACTATTTTTTAAATTCACAATATTTTTTATAAATGAATAAAAGGTCACTTTATAAGAAAACACGGAAATTTGTTTAAAAATAACTTTCTAAGGGTTGTAAAAAATTAGTAAAAAAAGTGTACCATACCTCCCCTACACTAATGAATGTGGGTTTAAAAAAATAAATTATGTTTATTATCTTAATACTTGTACCACTGACCTTATTAAAGCATGGGTTAAATGTGCCATGGCCCAGAAGAACATGATTTTGGAGTCTACCTAAAGTCAGACAAACTGTAATACGTTATGAATATTAATATTTTTTTCTAAATATATAAGCATATATTTAGATATATATGCTAAGATATCGAATTTGTTTAAATTTTTCTGACAGTATACGAAAGAGTGCCATGCAGATGCAGGCTCACACCTTAAAAAAAAAAAAAAAATAAATAAATAAATAAATTTATATATAAATTTATTATGGGTACATTAAATACCGTATTTTCGCGCGTATCCGCCGCAGCTCAGATAACTCGATTTCCTACCAGAATTTCTTTTATATAAAATGTGACTTGCTTTTGCTTAGCATTTATTTGACTTCATTTTTTTTTTTTAAATAAAATTTCCGGATTGAAAAAAACTTAACTAAGCCGCGACGCATACGCGGGAAATTACGGTAAATATTTTAACGTTTTCATTCAATTTATTAGGTCAAGAAATAGGTTAAACTGATTTTGTTTCTATGAAACGAGAGTACATATTATGTTTCTAATTACCTATCAAATTTACGGGTTCTTTTGAATTTTTTAGCGCAAATGAAACATTAAATAAATTAAAATTTTGATACATAGAGTAAATTTCTAATTAATGATGTATCATAAAATATGATATATAAGATCGTACATATACAAAATATGTATGCATAAATTGAACTTGGATTAAACAAATTTAAAATCAATAATATCGCTGAAAAGGTGCGTTTATTTCCTTAAAACTATGTCAAAATACGTATTTAAAAACATATTACATACTTTTTTGAAAAGAAAAATCAGTTTAACCTATTTTCTTAGAGTTTATTAATTTAAATGAAAACATTACGATACTTATTTAATGTACCCCCCAAAAAAATTATATATAAATTTAATTTCTATCGAATTTAGACTATATGTTTTACATATTATTTTTTATCTTTTTCTGAAATTTCTTTTTTTATTTGCATTGCGAGAAAAAAATTATTACAGGAAAAAAATATAAATATTGAAAATTACGCTCTTTTTTTCTTTTTTTTTTTTTTTTCTTTACAGAGAGTGAGCTTACACCTTTATTATTGCCGAAACGTCAGTGAAGGCTTACTGTGGAGACACGAAAAGTTTTGGTTTCCGTTAGTCTGCCTGTCTGTTAGTCTGTCTGTCTGTTCCGCGATAAATGCCGTAAAAAGCATCCGATTATCTTAAAATTAAGGATGCATGTTGGTGAAATCCCCAGATTTAGCTGTATAGTTTTTGGTTAAATTTGGTTCATTCGTTCGGAATATATAGAACATTTTATTTTGCGACTTAATGCTTTCCTATAGCAATTCAGACGATTTTTCCATTTTTATTTGTTGAAAAGAAATGGCTCATATGATTAAAGGATTTAAATGCTAAATTAAGGATGATGAAATTTCCTAATTAGAACCATACATTATTCATAGTAGTTTGAAATTTTGTGTATACATTTGTCACAGTTTTTAAATTCGGTGTATAACTTTTATGGAGGGATTTTATATATGTGTTTCAATAATTTAAAATATTTTTATTAATATAAATTTTCTTTTTAAGTACATATTTAATTGTTTTTATTATCTTTTAACTGTTACCTAGCAGCGAACTACACCTAAAAATATCGTAAATGTGAAAGTATGTGTAATTGTTTGAAGTTAAATCAAAGTCAAAAGGGACGAATTAATGCCTTTGTGTCTTTAATTATAGATGGAATTTACCACAGAAATAAAGAAAGACTATGTTCTATTTATTTTGTTCAAACGTTTTTCTTTTAAATTAAAAAGTTCATTATTTTCATAAGGAATAAATCGACATTTTGCTATGAAATTTAACAATCTTTTTGCCGTTGCCACGAAAATTCAATCCCGGAATAAAAATTTATCCTAAACAGTTAATTTTGATTTGAAAGATTTTTATGTGCGAGAGGAAAATGAAATAAAAAATAGACATGAATACTCCTTCATATTAGAAATAAAGTGAAAATACGAAAAGAAGGTGAATTTAATCTCATATATCAAAAATAAAACGAATACGCTTTGAGGTTCAAATAAAAGGGGCTTGTGTTATGATATTAATTCTTATTATTAAAAAAAAAATGTTACTAATATCTCATGGTTTATCGTCTGCACACAGCTACAGAAATGTTAATTCTTAATCGAAAATTCCAATGAGGAAAAAAAAAACTTTTGAAGAGCAAATATATAGTAAATATCAAAATTATGCACCGCAAAATTATCGCTGTCGAAATGACGTCATTGTATCGGGAAATAAATATTTTCAAAACCACCGTATACCACCAATACCTTAAAAACCAAGCATTAACTAGATTGCCTGAAAAAATGTTTTTTGACGGGTGTTACTTCTTAATGCCGCCTCATTTCAGAAAATATGAATGAAAATTATTTTATTTTTAAAGGAAATTACATTTTCATTCATAAAACCTAAACGTTTAATATAATTGCGTCAATGTAAATCATTTTCTGTGTTACCAGTATTGAAAAATAAGGCTCGGAAGTGTAAAAAGAAATCTAAGATTTGCGTTAACCATTAGCGCAATCAATAAAAAGTTACGTATGTAAATTAATAAGACCACGGGGGGCTCCGCCCCCCTGAAGAAATCTACTTTATTATTTAAAAAATATACCAGAATTAACAGCTCATGAAAATTTCGAAATATCCTTCCATAACGTTTTTAATTTAATGCTTCTAATGTCTGAAAACTTCGTATTTTTTATTCTTATAAATAATTATGGTGTTATTACACGAGGACTTAAAGACGCTTGATTCCCAGGCGTCTAGCGACAACAGCCGCCTCACGGTCCCTCTTTTCCAAGCATTTCATTGGCTGTTCCGGAAAAGGCTTTTCTATTATATGATTTCCAAGCATATGATTGGCTGTTACTGGCGACTCGCCTCATTTCGGCGTCAAAGATGCTCCGACAGAAAAAAGACGCTCGCGCTCCAAGCGACTCCCCTGGAGCCATAGGAATACATGGAGACGCCCGGAATCTGAAGCGTCTTTGACCCCTCGTGTAATAACACCATTACATAATTTGAAAACTTTAAATTGCGGTTTGCAGGAAACTGAATATTACCAAAGTGAGTCTAAAAACAATGACTTGCAGAGCTGACGTTGAGGCTCCTGATCTGCAGATTTACTAGTTATTTTGTAATTGAAGTTTTCTTTGCATACGAACAGCACATATAAAATCAGTTTTAAAACTTAAAACTATATTATCTCAAGCCGAAAATCATCCTACTAACCAACCTAAAACGAAGAAAAGCAAAGGTGTTCAGTGTGGAATCAAATCCTCCCTGATGATGATCACATTTGGGATTGAAAGTACGCGGCATGGGATATCAAATTTTTAAGCATTAAGACTGATTTATATTTAGTAACAACTTTTTACATATTGTGACACCTTTTTAAGGAAATAAATGCACCTTTTTACCAAGATTATTAATTTTAGATTGGTAATGAAGTATGACTTACAATTAAATTAATAACAGAGAAATTTCAGAAATTTTTAAAAACTTACATTGTAATTTTAAAATTTTAATTTTAAAAATGCAATTTAATCATTAGATTTTAGAATTTATATAATAAATATAATGTTTTATTTGTTTTTAGTAATACATATATAAAAATGTCTTATGGTACAATTTATTGAAGTATAAAACAAATGAGTTTCAAAATAATTTATCACGAAAAAAATAATCCTTGTTATGCGAAATACGAGTATATCAGAAATCTTTAACTGTTTGAGGGGAAAGCAATTGCGTTTGTGTAATGCTTAATTCCCATAGGAATTTTGGAAAAAAAATATTTCAAAATAAGGAAAAGCAACTTTTCAACTATTTTTTTTCAAACTTATAAAAGTAAAACTTAATTAAAAATTTCTGGTGTTAATCTTAATTAAACTTAGGCGACAAAATTTAATGGCCACCAATTCAATTCTAGTATTAAAAGCAAAAAAGGGTAATGATGATGATAATAAAATAAACGGTCAAGTGCGAGTACTACTCGCATGCAGAGGGTTCCGTACAATAATATAGTGAGTGTATTGTAAAAAAAAGTTGCTAAAAGAATACTAAATCTTTGTAAAAACTATACAACGTAGGATTAGATATAGCTGTATATACTGGAAAAGTATAAATGTATATGCCATGAAAGTTCAAAGAGGTAAGGAACCTAAATAATATCAAACATATCTATTCTGTATAACTCTTTTTTTAATGTTAACCTAATCTGTTTAAAATGAACTTAATTCGGTGCTGACAATAAAAATAGTGCATATTTAAACTTCTTTTGGCATTTCATAAATCTAATTTCAGCGTAGTAAAAATCTTTTCTTTTACAGTGTATCTAAAGCAAAACCCTTGTTCAAAATTTAAACTTAGCATTGCGCTAAGCGAGCTTCGAAAGGACGTCGCAAAATAGCAATGCCGCTTTGGTCTGTGCCGCGTTTTACCATAGGGGAGATGAGGGCACATGTGGACAGGGGCAGATGTGAACATCGCAATTTTTCCATAGTTATTATAAGTTTTTTTATTTAAAAAAAATACTAAAAATGATAGCACCTGTAGACATATGGGAAAAAATTTGAAGCTCTTTGACGTTTTGATTGACCTCTGTAGCCAAAACACTGTTTTTATGTCTCAAAAGTAAAATATTTGTTCCAAGTTGATAAGCGAATAACTTCATTTATTTATTCATTTATTTGAATCTGAGTGTTTTAACATATACTATCAATACTAATAAATATTTTTGATTAAGTTATTTTTCTTCTAAAATTGAGAAATGTTAATGATTTATCAATGTAACAGACGCAGCAATCTGGGGCACTTGTGAACAGACTAGTCGGGGCAGATATGAATAGTACATAAGTACCCAAATAATCATTCTGTGATTCTGTTCATTTCAGTTAACTTCACGAGCAATAATGTCAGATCCAATATGTATAGTTTTCCTGAAATAGATGACATTTCCGTCATACAAAGTTGATTTTGTATTGAAACTTCCACAAACACATCTGTCAGGAAGTACATAAAGAGCAACAATCTTGTTTACATTCAGTTGTAATTTAAATAAATTTAATGTTTTCTAAAATGCAATAAGTGTTATGTATTATTTTACTAAATGATTTACAACAATATTTTTTATGCATTCTTAATACGAACAACTTTGCAAATTTTTCTATTATATTTGTTCTAAACTTGCAGTGATGGTTTACTTCCGTCTCTAAAACAGTTATGTATATGATGCTTTGAATGGCGATAGATATCAGTAATATTTTAAGAAAGTAAAAATTTTAAACTCACAATTACCGTAAAATCCGATTATAAGCCCCCCCCCCCTTCTCTTTCAAAAGCAAAAGAAGTTAGGGGGAAAGTACAGTCGAGATTTTTTTTTAAATCATTAAAAAACCCTTCTTTTTCTATAATTTACAAGTAAATAAGGCAAATACAGGAGTGAGACTATTTCGTATTTCGGCAGATTTCCGATAAATAGTATGTAAATTCCCCCTCACTAAAAGTTTTCCCTAACAAAAAAACCCGAAGCAAAATTTAAATGTTTTAATTTCTTTTTTAAAATTGCTTTTGTTATTATTTTATTTTACTGCAACAATACTGTATGAATCATCTAAGCCTCCGCCCTTCCCCTCCCCAAATCTACTTATTTTCATTTTTTTAAGTTTTGCTTAAACATATCATTCAGAAACTAGAGAAATATATACCGGGTGAGCAAAAATCCGTATAAACTGAAGAATTTCAAGTTATTCCACAATTAAATCACAGTTCACGAAATTGTTATAGGGAGAGCATTATTATAAGAAGTCAAGATTCCATTTAAATCATATTAAAGTCATCATATTTCACAAATAAAAGTTTTTACTTTTGTAGATTATTATTTACAGTTCGAATATATACATAATGTATATTATTTACCTATTTACAGATGAAACATATTTAGTTGCTTTGCTCCTTCTAGAAGTCATGATTCTAAATACAATTAAATTTCCAGCAACTATTTTCCTCTATTAAGAAGCCATAAAGAACAATAGCATGATTTTATGCTCGAGATAAATTTTCCTTTTAAAATTAAAACAACATTTCTTCTAATTTTAGAAGACCAAGAGAAAAAATGCAGTCTACTTACTGCGTTCATATTTTACATTCACAAAACCAACTAAAAAGGAACAAGAAAGAAAAAATGTTTTTTAATATCAATTCTCTCAAACGTCACGTGATCCTTCGCGGCGCCCGCCTGGCTAAGAGAGGCCCGCGAGAGAAGATTGCAAAATATTCCACAAACTCCCCCCCGATGAACAAGGGTTCATCAAAATGGGGATTCAAATAATTAAAGTAGAAATAAAAATTATTCTAAAAAATTATCAGTTACACTATACATAAATACAATACAAAATCAAAGTATATACTTACATACTGGACTTCAATAAAATAATAAACAATTTAAAAGATTTGAGAACAAGTTTCCGCTACTAAAAATAGAAAGAACAATTTAAATCTATACAAATTCTAGAATATTCATCACAAAAAAAATTAAACTAAAAATTAGAAATATTCTCAAACAAGAAACTTTTTTTTTTTTAAGTGAAAAAAAATAAAATGTTGTTTAAAGTCAATAACAGAAACAATTCAAGATTTTTTCTAAAAGTCAAATGTCAATGAGAGTTTTTTAGTCTCTTAATGAAATGAAAGTTTTTTTTTTTTCAGTTCTATTAATAAAAAAGTTCAGAGTTTTTTCACCTCTAAATTATACACAAGAATCAATAGGTCTTTTAATGATGGAATTATTTGCCTTCAGTTCATAAGACCTCATTTTTTTTTTAAATCTCTGTCCACAAATACCTAACTTCCAGAAAGTTCTTGATACATGTTCATAAGACCTCATTTTTTTTTTAAATCTCTGTCCACAAATACCTAACTTCCAGAAAGTTCTTGATACATGTTCATATGCATAAAAATCACATCATATATTTCAAAGTCAGAAGTATTATTCTGGTCCGTGTAGTGAGCAGATTGTAAGTTGAGAAGATACTCATTTTTCAAGCGCTTCCAAAAATGATTCAGAAGAGTCTCGCGTAAACGGAAGCGTTTCACTAAAATCAAATCGTTCACTTTTATGGTAGGTAAACACAAGATATGCTTTAGAGTTGCTATAACCAGTTGACCAGGGCGAACACTAAAGTTCTTGGAGATTGCATATTTGTTTAGGACTGATTTTATACACTGTCTGGATCTTAAAATCCAAAACTTTTCACTAGTTTGTACTAATGTACTGGACACTCCTGAATGAAAAACTTTTTCATGTGCATCTTTCACGATTATTTCAGTCAATTTATGTTTTGCAGGAATCACAAGAGGATGTTTTTCATAACATGAGGAATCAGACTTTTGTAACAGTCCTCGTACGAATAGCAAACCTTCATCTGACAACATAGGAATTAACCGTAGAAGATTCAATTCTTTAGGGATACTCTTGCTACATTTCAAGTATTTTACAACTTCAGGGAAACTTTCTTCCTGCATTAGCTTAAACCAAAAATTTTCAGCATGTAACATTTTCTCAGCTGATAATTCTGAAAAATCTCTTTTCTCTATCTTTAATTTTATATTAGAAATAAATCTAAATAGCCAAGCAGTTACTCGATACAATTTCTTTAGGGAGCTATATTTTTCAAGATTAAAAATAGGAATTTCATCAGCTTTATTTGTTTGAATAACACAAGAAATGGTTGCTGATTTTAGAGACTTCTCTTCAGAAACATCAGGTAATTGTGTAGCAACAATTTTAACGCTAGGGCAATGATCTTCGGGCAAGGAAAGAAATTCAGGAACATACACATTAGGGTTAGCATCAGGAAAAACATGCAATTGGAGATGCTCCTTTTCCATGATCAGGTTGCTAAAATACTGCCAGGGAATTTTCAAAAGAGCGAGATCAGGGATTTCTGTAAGCCAATTTTGCCAATCATTTTCTAGTTCACCAGAAACAAAAGGGGCAATAAATCCGGCTGAATCAAGGAACATGGTTGCAATTTTCAAAACATTCCGTTTTGTGCAAGAATCATTATTTAATTTTTCTAACAAGGGTCGTAATTCTAGTCCAAATTTATCTTCTGTATTGTTACAGATCAATCTTAAAATTTTCAAGGAAGTATTTAGGGGTTCGAAACTCGATACAGGAATGTTTTCATCATCTAAAACATTAGAATTCAAGCTAGGGACATGATACAAACATTCGTTTAATGATAGAGAATCACCATATTTGGAAGAAACATCATAGAATATGCGCATTTTTGTTGTAGTTTTATCGTCACGGATAACAGGTCTGTGTGGCATGTAATAGGAATTATTAGAATGTTTCTCGGTGCACAATTCTATTACACCCTCATTAAACTGCTCTAGTAAAATGGAGTTATATTCCTTAAATAAAGAATCGTTTTTCAAGAATTTATTTTCTAAACTAGAAAACCGCTTCTTTGCTACTTCAAGATTATTTCTAAGTAATTCGCGAGAATCTTTCCACAATAATTTTGCTTCATAACGCCCATTTACGAATTTTAGATTTTCTTTAAATTCTTTTATTACCTCATGATCGGTAATGTTCTTTTCATTGCTTTCAGCAATGCCAATTGATTCAAGATCCCAAAATGCTTTCAGTTGGGTATTTATATTTTCAACTGAAACACGCAAACAAGCTACTTCTTTTTTATTAGACTCTATTTGCCCTTGCACCGTATGACCGAAAATAGTTTCTGCAACGTATAATTCTTTTGTCAATTTTCCCTCGATTCCCTTTAATATTTTCCACAAAAAGTCAGACCCTAGCAAAATATTTATTTCCTGTTCAAGACCTGTATCAGCAGGCTTAAAGCCTCTTGTTCTCATTATCTCTAGAAGTTCTGGTTCTAGAGTTTTCACAGAAGCTCCAGTTATATTATCAACCACAAGAGCTTCGATATTTATAGAGTTAATAGGTTGCACAACACTGGATAATTCTAGAGCAACTACTTCATAACAAGATTCATAAGGGCGTCTCCGCCCAAAAGGATAAACTAATAAATTTTCTCTTCGCAATGGCTTCAATTTTAATTTTTGTACTAGCGATCTCTTCACGAAGCATTTTTCTGAACCACTATCACATAAAACGCGAGCCAACAAGCATTCCTTACCAGCAGACACAGAAACTGTACAAGTCTGCAATAATGTAGATTTATTTTGTTTATATTTTTGTTCCGACATCATAGATACAATTGCACCTTTCATTTCTTTTTCAGGATTTTCTTTTGCTGTTTCTTTAAAACAAAACAAAGTACTATGGGTAGTGTTACCACATTTGGAACAAGGGTTAATTTTTGTTCTACAATTAATTGATAAATGGGACTTGTAAAAGCATTTGTAACAGCGACCTTCTTTCTTTAATTTATATCGTTTCTGTTCATCAGTGAATTCTGAACAATTTAGTCCTACATGATCAGAAGACTTACAAAATATGCAAAACTGTTTTGTAGATGTATTTAAAGCAGCAGCTGAAGGTATATTTTTCTTTTGCGGAAAATTTTGATATTTACTTGAAGGATTTTCATATTTAGTTTTAGAATTTTCATAAGTCTTGGTTTGGGAATTGTTTACTAAATTAGTAGCTTCACGACATCTTAATTCCGTTTTAATAAAATTTATTAAATCGGTGACTTCACAGTCCTTATCGGGGTCACGTTTTCGATGGAAATCTAGTATCAAATTTTCTGGTAATAACCTTAATAAAATTGGTAGTAATAAATGGCCGTAAGAGCCTGATGTTACTCCTAACGCATCAAGATTTCTCATACTAGTTTCAATATTATCGTACAGCTTCCTTAAAGAAATAACATTGTTAGAGGATTTCACTGGTTCAAGATTTAGAATTTTATTCATGTAACAGTTTATGATATTTTCCCGCTTACCATACCTCTCTTCTAACAATTTTAAACAAGTAGAATAATTTTGATCTGTCAGTTCAAAACCAGATACAATATTATATGCAGGACCAGACAACAAGGATTTGAGATATTGGAATTTTTCAATTTTTGATAACGATTCGTTTGAATCTATCGCACTAGTAAATAAATTAAAAAATTCTAAGAACTGGCTTGCATCACCAGAAAATTTTTCTATATTAAGTTTAGGAAGCTTCACTGCCGAAACTGGTTTACTTCCGATTTTTGAACCGTTACTTGATTCTAGTACAACTTTTGGTTCAGTTTCGATTTTACATTTTTTAAGCCTCATCTTAATTTTAAATTTCAAACTGGATATTTTTTCAGAATATTCTTCTACCGATTTTAGTTCTTTTTCATATTCAGTTTTTTCCTGAATTAGCTCATCCATTTCGGAATCTAATTCCTTTAGTTGAGCTTCCTTTTCATTTACGAGCTCTAATGATTCCATTAATGAGTCGCAATCAGTTTTATCAATATCAACAGATAATAATGTATCACATTTTGTGATTAATTTCGTAATGGCTGCACGAACAGTAGCTCTTTTACTTTTTAACTTATCAGGCTTATCCATGTTTAAATTTAAATTCAATGTTCAAAATAAATGATCATGAAAAATGTATATTTTCAAAAAATCAACAGTCATGCAGAATAATAAAGGTATTTCTTACCTTTTTTCCCGGTTGTTGAGGCACCAAAAACTTGAAGAATTTCAAGTTATTCCACAATTAAATCACAGTTCACGAAATTGTTATAGGGAGAGCATTATTATAAGAAGTCAAGATTCCATTTAAATCATATTAAAGTCATCATATTTCACAAATAAAAGTTTTTACTTTTGTAGATTATTATTTACAGTTCGAATATATACATAATGTATATTATTTACCTATTTACAGATGAAACATATTTAGTTGCTTTGCTCCTTCTAGAAGTCATGATTCTAAATACAATTAAATTTCCAGCAACTATTTTTTTCTATTAAGAAGCCATAAAGAACAATAGCATGATTTTATGCTCGAGATAAATTTTCCTTTTAAAATTAAAACAACATTTCTTCTAATTTTAGAAGACCAAGAGAAAAAATGCAGTCTACTTACTGCGTTCATATTTTACATTCACAAAACCAACTAAAAAGGAACAAGAAAGAAAAAATGTTTTTTAATATCAATTCTCTCAAACGTCACGTGATCCTTCGCGGCGCCCGCCTGGCTAAGAGAGGCCCGCGAGAGAAGATTGCAAAATATTCCACATAAACTTTAAAAATTCATAAAAACCGAAAAAATAATCCCAAATGAAAAACTGTTTGCAGAATTAGCATCTATAGGTCACGGGATTTTTTAAAAGACAGAAATAAAAAATAACTCAAAACAGCCAACAGATGGCGCTGGTTCGTGCGATTTCGGTGGAAATATGCAAATGAAACGGTTATAATAACTTGCGCTCTTAATCCAGAACTAATTCACCGTTCTGAGCCGTGTACTTGATCAAGGATGCTGTGTATGAAGGATAAAAGCTTTGTTGGTGAAGTTATTTTAAGTGAACTAGTTCTGGATTAGGAGCGCAAGTTCTTTTAGCCGTTTCATTTGCATATTTCCACCAAAATTGTACAAACCAGCGCCATCTGTCGACTGTTTTTTGAGTTATTTTTTATTTCAGTCTTAAAAAAATTCCCGTGACCTATAGATGCTAATCCTACAAACAGTTTTTCATTTCGGTTATTTTTTCGGATTTTATGAATTTTTAAAGTTTATACGGACTTTTTGCTCACCCGGTATATATATATATATATATATATATATATATATATATATATATATTTCTTTATGGTGAATTTAACGGATAATATAACTAATGATTACGATGACAAATGAATAACAGAGAAAAAGCATGCCAAAGGATATTTTTTCTTTGCGTTCACATGTGCCCCACGTGTGTTCATAACTACCCTGCTGATGGGGCACATGTGAACAATTTTTTGATTTTATAAAACTATCAAAAAATGTAAGAAGAACGATGCAGGTGATTAAAAAATTTATCATGTGTAAAAGAAAGTTCTGTTTACTATATTGAGCAGTTTTTGTTTATAGAAATTAATCCAGTTATGAGAAAAAGCTATATTTATTCGAACTGTTCACATATGCCCCCATCTCCCCTATAGTTTTTTAGTTAACCTTTAAAGACACGGTAGGTGTATTGAGAGAGCCACTCAAAGAAAACTAGTTGCGAAACTCATAGTATTTATTTAGTTAATTCTAATTAAAATAGACTGTTTATAACAATTTGGCGTTTATTGCTTATATATTGCTACTGTGCATTGCATTACACAAATATATCATTAAAATTCGTTATCTAGGCTTTAAAAGCTGATGGAGCATAGTGTACTCCGCCCCAGTCATTATGTATGCTCAAACAGTCCGTGTCTTTAAGGGATAATATCAGGGCTAGTTAACGACGATTTTTTTCGAAAATCATGATCAAGAATGCTTCAAGATACATGCAATGCTGCTCAACACTTTTGCTGAATGTCTGTAAATCGAAGTTTGTGTGTAACGGAAAAATGCAATTTTCTCAAAAACTATGTGACATAGGGTAATCGCTAGAATTTTCCTGCAAGATTTAAATTAACATATTTTAGTTTCAGTAGATTCGGAATTAACGGGGAGGGGGGACATATTTTTGCACTTCATTTTTAACGATAACTTTGAAAATATAATACCTAAAATTAAATGAAAAATGTTATTGAGTTCAGCGTTACTAAAATTTTGCAGGATACCCACACAATATGCAAAGAAAAGATTTCTTTTTTCAAGTAACTTAATTAGCCCCTCTACGTTTTTCGAATTAACTAAAATATAAGTGAGTTCTACAAATCTTTCAAACACTGCTACGTAATTAATGTACAGGAAAATGTATCTCAAAAACAATTATTAGCAAATTCAGAAAATGATACAAAATCTTTCAAAATGCAAATCACATAAATATCCATTCATTTTCATTCACGAAAACAATAAAAATAAGCTGCGTTAAAACAATCAAAATAAACTTAATTTGACAGCATATCGTTTCATGATTCCATTATTCCGGATACTTTTGGCAGTTAGATTACTAAATTCAATAATGAAACCTCAAGAGGAAAAATATTTTCGGTCTAGAAATGGAGAGGTATTTTTTCCTTTTGTATAATTTGTTTAGATGCTTTTGGCAAATTTGAGCTTCATCCATACTGATGAATTACTCGTTCACTGTTACATGTTTGTCCTCTATAAACTGAAGTAAATTTGTTGAATTGTATTGGAACAAATTGTACAATTCTGACCAATATTCACTATGATGTTCCTACAAATTAGCAGCTATTACACTTTTATCTTGTTTTCATATTTTTTAAACATTATAATTTGCAGCATTAATAAGGATATACTATAATTTTAAACAACAAACATTAAAGCGTATACGATTCAAGTTAATACCTATATGTGTATTAATATTTTATTTAAAATTACAATAAACATTCGTGATAAATATTATTTGTTTAAGATGCACTATAAGGCCAAAAGCAGTGTTGGGTATGAGCGCGTTCATTGAATGAAAACTTACGAACTTAGTTCACTTGCTGTGAACTTTGAGTTGAACTTAACTCACTTTTGATAAACGAACGTGAACTGAACCAAAGGACAAAAATTCCGTGAGTTTGAACGAAATTTACAACTCAAACTCAATTATTTTCATAACTTATTTTAAAATTTTTCCAACCGTTAAGAACACGTTTTTCCCATTCAAATGCTATTTAGAAGCCTAAACAGACTCGAAAATGGTCGAGTCTGATCATTAGATTTTCTGGGTCGTGCTCGGGCTTTGCTTTCTCTGGAGGCTCGGGCCGGACAGATCCGAACTCATTTCTGGGCCTGTGCTTTATTCTTCCTAAAAGTCTGCACCGACAGAAATTTTCTGGCCCGGTCGCCCCTGCTTGTATGAAAATTATAGCCGCGTCCCAGTCTGACTCGTGCAAAAATCTGTTTCAGGAGCAACCTACCTTGAGTCAACAATATTTACCGAAAACACATATATTTTTAAATTACCATTATTCTGCAATTAAAATTCTCTTTAAAGAATAGTAGTACATATACATTTCTAGGGGGACGGAGATACAGTACTATAAAACCTGTTATAAGAATTTATGTTAGCAGTATTTAAACTTTGCTAACATTAATTGCGTGATGTTCGGTTTTCCTCAAAAATAAACTATTTATTTTTCAATATAAAACGAAACATAGGTAAGATAAATTGGGCTTACCTTGTATTTATGTATATCCATATATGATCTGGCATCCTGCATCCGGAAGTGTAAATCTATCTACATATTCTCCTTGTATTTCTGTTTTTTATCCACATGCAATGATCTTGTAGTGTTCCATCTTATTTAAAACACACATGCTTTTTTGTGACTTGTAAAATTTAAATATGTCCGGAAACTTTTAAATAGAAAGAAAATTAACATTTAATTCAGCTTAGGAAAATACATCTCTCCTTTGGAGAGTCTAGTTTACAAGTAAGAGTAGAAAAACATGTATAATATATTTTTAGCAATAAAGATCAGGAAATTAGTGACATAAATATTAAATTATTTGTATCAATATTTATACTTATAGTAATTTAAAAATAGAGTTTATTAATGTCTCTAGTTCTTGAGTATCACGAAATGTTTATAATAGAATATTTATTTACGATTGTGCAATCACTTTTCACTTTCACTTCCTTCCTTCAGATCATAATCACTTTTCATAATTGCTTTTATAAATCACATTTGACACATGAAAAACAATTTACTTAGCTTGATTATCTTAATTAAACGTGTTTGGAGATTATATTTCACAATAGCTGTCAACAATTTCTCCCTTAATCTCCTAACGAGGATTGTTCTGTAATTTGAGTTTCTTTCTATTATTTAGAAATTCAGTCTTGGGTTTCGTGAGTATGTCCGCTGTCATTGATTTGCTTGGGCAATAACGCAATTCAATAATTTTATCTTCTTTCAGCTGTTTAATCACATTATATTTCATGTCTATGTGCTTCGATTTATTAGAAAACTTTTCGGATTCTATCATTTTTATGCAAGATTTATTGTCTTCATAAATTACTATAGGCAATTTTTGCAGTATATCAAGATCTTCTAACAGTTTTAGCAGCCATATTAATTCTTGTGTAGCGCTCGCCGCTGCTACGAGCTCTGCCTCTGCAGATGATTGTGCAACACATGTTTGTCGTTTCGTTATCCACTGTATTGGATTCTTTCCTAAAAGTAATAAATTGCCTGTTGTCGATCTTCTTGTTTTTAGATCTCCACCCCAATCTGCATAAGTATATACTTCCAGAATGGGTGGTTCTTCCGTGCTGATTACTAAATTTAAGTCTTTTGTTGAATACAGATATCTTATTAATCTTTTAACCCCTTTCCAATCTCTTTCAGACGGCGTTTCGTTTTTTCTACTCGAAATGTTTACCCCTACTAAAATATCGGGCCTACTTATTGTAGCAACGTATAACAGCGCACCTATTGCTTGTCGGTACTTGGTGTTGTTTGGCCTTTGTGTTTCCTCATTGTCTAATCGTTGAAAGCCTGTTACCATTGGAGTGCCATATGGCTTAGAATCTTCTAAATTAATTTTTTTTGCAATTTCTATTATTTTTGCTGTTTGATTTAGTTTAAAGCCGCTGTGAGTCTTTTATATTTTTATCCCAAGGTAATTGGAAATTTGACCTAAATCTTCAAGTGCGTACTTAGATTTTAGTTTATTATTATGTCATTTATATTTTCATCTTTTCCTGCGATGAGTATATCGTCCACGTATACTGCTATATAAACCGTGTTTTCCCCTTCTTTTCTTATAAATAAGCAATTATCAGCATTGCTCTGTTTAAATTTTAATTATTTTAGTGTTTCACTAATATTTTAATACCATGCTCTTGCAGCTTGCTTTAGTCCATATAGGGCCTTTTTTAACTTACAAACCTTATTGGTTTCTCTAGTGTTTATATACCCCTTAGATTGTGATACATAAACATTTTCTTCCAATTCACCATGTAAAAATGCTGTTTTGATGACAATCTGCCTAATATTGAGATTGCGGTATGCTGCGGCAGTTATGAAGACTCTTAAACTTGTATGGGAAACCACTGGCGCGTAAGTTTCATCGAAATCTACTCCATATTTTTGTCTAAATCCTTGTGCGACCAATAACGCTTTGTAATGCTTGATTTTTCCGAAACCGTCATATTTCGCTTTGAAAGTCCATTTCGACCCAATTACTCTTGCTCCTTAGTTCTGTTTTTCTACAGGATTTTCTATACTCATCATATCTTCCCAACTGTTAGGTACATATACTGGATCGTGCCGGACTGCATAAGCAAACCTGTCCGGCGGTACACCTCTATTGGCTCTTTCTGATCTTCTCACTTGTGGAATTTGTTGTTGTGACGCGGAAGGTGGACTTAGTTCATTTTGTGTTGGTGTCAGATCTATTTCCATTTCATTCGTGTCTTTCTGTTGTGTTTGTTTGTTTGTTTCCGTGATTTATTCTCTTCTATCTAGATTTTCGTTAGTATCTGGATTATTTTTATTTTCTATAAATTTTACGCTTCTGGCCAATATTACTCTTCCGTCACTTGTATAGATTCTGTATGCCTTAGAGCGACTGTCGTATCCGACAAAAGTGTCTTTTTCCGCTCTATTGTCTAATTTTGATCTCTTTGATCTGTGTATGTAGGCGTATGCAGTACAGCCAAAAACATTGAGATATTTCAAATTTGGTTTTCTATTCATCCATAATTCATAGGGTGTGGTGCTCGCCGATTTTGAAGGTAGCCGGTTCTGTAAACCGGAACTTAACGATAACGATTTTTTTCTCTGTCCTATGTGATTCCGTCTTAGAAGGTTTTTCTATATAGAATTTTTCAGATTTTTAAGTCTTCAAATCGTGTAAATGGATTAATGGTATCAATAATAATTCAGATATTTTCATATAAATAGAGGTCCATTAACACGTTAAGCTCCACGTGAGCCACCGGTGGCTGACAGCGAACTTACCGCTTAAAACGGGTCATTCACCGATGGCTAACGTCTAAACTATGATACAAAACTGAAAAAAATATACATTGTTTTAAATAATTACTGAACAAATATTAAAAATTTACCTACCTTTTATTTATTACAGGATTATACTTTCTTAAAAATTACTTTAAACATTGTAAATTTTCAGCGCTTCAGTGTCAGTCATCGTGGCACTCAACGTTTTAAAAAATAATATAGCTTGCAATAGGATATACAGAAAGAAATGTAGTAGAAACAGAATTTTAGAGCGGAGAAAAAATTATTGGCCCGACCCGTCCAGGTATAACAGCTAAATTTTCGGCCCGATTTCGGTCTGGTCCAAATGACTTTCTACAAATCATTGTTTTTTACGTCGATTTAGTTAAAAATTTGTCTCGTACGAGTAGTTCTGACCAAAAATATTTATCTTTGCTTTTTGTTGTCATGTTTATAGATTTCATTTTTATAGAAATTATTGCGATATTTATTTTTCAAATGAATCGCTATTTGTTGTATGTAAATGTTTCAGTTATCATTAATATAGTTAATCCATATTCCATGTATTGGAGACTTAAAAATATGAAAAATGCTATACTGTAAAATCTTCTAAGATGGAATTGCAATTGCATAGGAAAGAAAAAAATGCGTTATAGACAAGTTCCCTTCTTAGCAGGTGTAAATGTATTATATATTCTTTTCTTACGTATAGTACAAAAGTCACCGCACAGTTTCCATTTCAGACCTTTTGTGAAGCGGCAGGGTTACCGCAACTAGAAGTTTATGGTACAATTTTAGAGATAGCACTTTTTTCTGGTTATTATCAAAATTAAAAAAATATGTATTTAAATATTAAGTGAAACTACGTATATGTGAGGCAATCAGCTAAAACATAAAACTACTTAATGTATCATTGTTTGTTGTTTTTAATGTGTCCTTCTATAATATATTTAAGCATATAGATGAATCTCTTTGTGGTTTCTGGGTCTATCAAATAATGAATAGCTGTAAAAATTTAAACTGAAAAAGGAAAATAATCCCAAAGATATTTAAAAAAATCAAACATTCAAAAATCGTTCCTGTTCCACACATAACAACAACAAAAAAAGTGCATCATACCTTGTAGTTGCCAAAGATTCAACATATTTTGCTTTTGTTCGTAGATTTCCCCTAAAGAGATTATTATGAAATACAAAAGTTGATTTACACTCTACTTACTTCGTAAGAAAAGCTGGAGTTGTTGAAATTTTCTCTGAATCACTTCGGGCAATCTAAGTTCTCAAAAGTCACATGAATGCATTTCTTTTATTTGAAATATTTCACAGTTTTGTAATTTCATATTGTAAGGAAATATTTATGACGTCGCTCAGGTTTTTAATTGCATTTTATACATTCATGTCATTAAGAATTTAAATAAAATAACTTTATCCTATTATATATTTTATAATTACTCTAGTCAGTAATTATTCTAAAAAAAAAAAAAAAAAAAATGCTTCCAAAAGAGAGCTGCGCCGGCCATTCTAATAGATTGAATAGAATTTTCTTCATATATAAATCCAAATTTATATGATTTTGGATTATCGTTAGGTTTATTTAGTCATTTTAAAAATCTGCTTTTTAAATATGACAACAGGAAAAAAAATCATTATTTAAACTTTCTTTTTAGGGTTTTTAAATTATTTTCTCAGCGTATAATTATATTTTAATTACTATTAAACTATTAATTAAAAAAAACACTTAAAAATTATTATTTTATTTAAACTTATGTTCTATTATACACTTTTTAGTGTTTAAAATACTTCATTGTTGCAATTTTATAGCCAGTTGGAATATTTAAAGAGAGCTTGGTTTGGTGCATAATTAACTCCATTGTTGTAACGAATATGCAGTTATAACTAGAAGGAATATTCGGTGATTTATCAGGTGCTTCTGGCTTGCGAGAAAACAAATTATAATTAATTTATTAATATATAATTAAGTTTTAAACATATTACTGTGTTGTATTGTCATCGGAAATAAATTTCTGTGCATAACTTACAATTCTAGCATATCAGGAATTGAATGAAAATTTCATTAAAATTTGCATCTTTACATACATAAACTAAATTAGGTTAAATAGAAGAGTGTAATGAAGTAAAAACAAAGTATACCTTCACCAAAATAATAAAGTCCTTCAATATTAAGTCTTTGATCTAATTGAAAGTTCCAATGCAAATTGAAATTCCTATTTCTGAATATCCGTATGAGAAAAAATGGCATTTCCATTCAAATTAACCCCTCAAGGACCGCTCAAAATTTATCAAAACCATCAAAAAAGTGCACATTTTTTATCTTGCAGAAATTAAATAATTATAATGTTTCTTCATAAAATATGCAATTAGTTGTATGTTTCAGGTGAAAGAACATATGTAATAGAATATATTCACTTTTTCAGAAAAGCCATCATGGGAAATTATGTGCCTTAACGTTTGTTTTATACCATAAAAATTAATACCATACATGGCCAGATAACAGAACAGCTCCATCACTGGTCTCATCGGATTCATTATCTGAATCTAAACCGTCATAAACTTTACTTTAATCAGAATCACTGCCAGATTCACTAACATTTCAATCATCATCAAAAATGCTTAATTCTTCAGAACAGTGTTGGTAGATAGTCGAAAATCAATTTCTCCAAAATTTCTGACGTGTTCTCCAAATTAGTGCTTTTTTCCGAAAAAGTCTCCAAAGAAATTTCTACTCAAAAAGTAAATTTTCAATTTTCATTTTTCCGCTATAAAAAATGTTTACCTAACTTAAACTCATTTTTTCCCGAATCAAGCATTTTTTATGAAAAAATTCCCCAAATTCAAAAAATAAACATTTAAACTCTGCAGAATTTTGCATACATATTCGAAGCTAAAGGAAGGGAATGAGAGATACATTTTACAACAACAAGTTCGTTTGCACTTGTTTTTTAAATTGCCGCCAATCGATGATGCTGTCCTATCATTAGTTATCTCCATCTATACTTATACTCGTACCAATAACATTTTTAAGGTTTAGACCATCTCTTATCAGTTGAGGTTTGAATGAATCTGAGATGGTGTTGGCATCATCTGCTTCTATCTGGCTTAAGTTATTGAACATTGTTTTCGATTTCTTTTCCTCCCTACTGAAGCACCTAATCGTAATCAAAAGCATCTTCGTTGTATCAAACGCTGTGTTTTCGTCAATAATAAAAGGAAAATAGCTGCTTTCCAAATCTTTAATCTTTTAAAAAGCACGGCAAGTGAACGTTTCGGATACGTCCTGAAGATATAGTAATGTAAATGTTTGTGCCGTTTGAGAGCACAGAATTTACATTCAAGTTTCTTGTAAGAAGAGATATGGGGCCTGCTGCATTCACTGAAAAATGTTCAATTATAATTATAAACGTAGCGCTGTGACTGCGGTATGCAATTGCATGTCTTGGAAAAAGCTCTACTGTCATTTCCTGAAGCACAAATTAACCAGACTTAAAAAAGAAGTTATAAAATTGTTTTTATTTCTGTTGTATAAATCTATACTAATAAAAGAAATGTGTACATGCGTCCGTGTGTCTGCCCAAAGGAAATCTGCCGTACTTATTGATCTGAAAATTCATTTGCGGATGGTCCAAAGCAGGTCGTGATGCACATGTGATACGTGTAAACTGTAATGCCGTAAACTGTGAGCACAACCACGAGAATATTAATTGATATCGCTGATTTCTGTATTTCATTTTCTTTTCCAAATCAAAATTGAATTCTAGACAGATCCAGTATTGTCAAATGACTGAAAGTAAATTTTACGTGAAATATTGAAAAAATTCCCCAAGTTTTTCCCCAAAAATGTTGATAGTCCGCAAACTTGTCCCCAAGAACTACTTGTCCCCAAAAAATTTCCCTGGAGGTTCAAAATTCCCAAAATGGCGGAAAAATCCCCAATCTGTCAACACTGCTTCAGAAACCACAATTTACTCAGATACAGATCGTACAAGTTGTGAAACAGTTAAACGGGTTTCAGGGGTCTCCTAGTAATCCAATACTGTATACCCAGTCTTTGAAGTGAGTGTCTAAGATGCATGAGTTCGTACGAGGAAAAAAGTGTAACTGCAGAGAGATCTCTGCGCTTGAGAGAAAAAATAAAACAGCAAAAAGCAGGAGGAATTCGATTGGACGACACCCGGAGGCCCCGCCCCCTCGAGATCTAGAGAAGTAAGAATGAATGAAAGACAGACGATAATTAAGTTTTTTAATGGAAGAGAGGTCAAGAAGTTAAATTTGGACTAAAAATAAAGAAAGTAAAAGAATTTTCGCAACAGTTTCGATGTCGGACTGGCAAAGGAAGCCACCAGGCCCCAAGATCTTAAAACAAAAAAAGCCCTTTTCAGGAGCCATACATTTTAAAATTATAAGATATTACATTTTTCCCCCCAAATCTTTACAGTCACGCATAACAGTTAAAAATGAACGAAAAATGTCCGGTATAAAGCAAATTAAAGTTAATAGTGCAAAATAAAAAAGAATTTACATTTTTTTTTTTCCCCAGTAAGGAAGTTAAGCTTTTTGAACGGTATTTTCGTTCGTTTTGGAAGTATTAGACAACATTTCAGAAAAGATTAGTAATTTTGAAAAATTATCATTTTTAGCAGAAATCTTTTCCAAGACGCTGCTGAGTTTTTCAGTGATTTCCGAAAAGTGAGAGATCTCAAGTTCGGCTTTGATTTTTTTGATTATTTCAATTATATTAGGGATTTCGTTAGTGAACTCGTTGAGTTCGTAGCTATGCTCAATGGCGGGGGGGGGGTATTTTTTTCTTTAGTTTTTACAGTATTTTTGCTAGGTTTTGGGACTTCCATCGCTTTTCCCTTCGGATTTTTAGTTCCGGAGGTCGCTGCTGCGTACGATTTTTTGAATTGCGGTTTTACTGGAAAGTTTTTGCAGCCTTTATAGCTCGATGGGTGCGCGAGAACACAGTTGATAGATTTTGTGGGTGGTCTGGGTAGCTCAGTAGCTTTTTTAGTTGGGCAATCTGAAGATAAATTGTCACCTCCGCAACCTACACAGGAGGGATCCATGTGACAGTTGGCGGCAATGTGAATTTTTTTTTTTTACATTTATGGCATTGTACTGCCTTTTTGGCTACTCTGAATTTCTCAATATTAACGCGGAGTTGGAATATTGCTTTGAGGTTAAAGATTTCGAAAAAAGTTTCACTTTTGGGGAGTTCTACCAGGAAGAGGGGAAGAGGGTTTTTTCCCCTCTCTACGGCTTTTAAGTTGCGAGATTTTTATGATCGTGAATCCTTTAAATATTAAGTTTTCTTTAAGAATTTCAGTATCTGTTGAGGTTGGGAGGCCTCTATAACTGCTTTAATTGGAATTTCTCTATCAGGGATGATCTAGAATTCAATTTTGCTTTGCTTTAAATGCTCAGTTATACGCATTTTGTTGCGTAAGTCTTTAAAGAAAATTTTAAGGTAACTTCCTGCAATTTTAGCTTCAAACTCGAACTCGCCACCTCGTGACAAGTCTTTGGTGAATTCGATTATATTTACAATGCCTGAGACCATAATTAGTTTAGGTTTTTTTTACTTCACGCGTTTCTGGTTCAATAGCTTCATTATCGCATTCCATATCGGAATTTTCTGGGGAATTTACTAATTTTTCATTGTTTTCAATTTTAGATGAATTTGAATTTTTGGGGATTTTCCTACGTCGTTTTAAGACGGTCTTAAGGCCTTCTTCAGCAGCGTCTGGGATAGATATATTTGAAGTTTTAGTCGTGCGATATAAGTTTGTAGCCCAAAGGAGGGCATCATATATGTTAGCTTCTTTATTTCTACAAAGAAAGTTGTAGATTTAGATTTTCTCTACATTAGAGATTAAATGCAAAGAATCATCTACTAAGATTTGCCTGGGGCCGTAAACCTCATTATCATATCTATAGATTATTTCGGTAGAGGTTAGTCGTTTTTAGGTTTAGAATCTGAAAGCCAGGAAGAAAGAGAAGTTTGAGAAGGCGTACGACTCATACTTACACTCCTGGGGTCGCCAGGTGCGAAGTATGCTGGCATCACCACACTACTAACTCCATCAGGTGTGACATAAGGTTGCATCACGCAAATCAAGCAGGAGTTTACACACTCGCTGGTGATCGTACAAGCTATCGCTCAGTGTTGCCAGATAGTCAAAAGTCAATTTCCCCAAAATTTCAGAAATTTTTCCCAAATCAGTGTTTTTTTTCGCAAAAGTCCCCAACTCAGTTTTTACTCAAAAAGGGAATTTTTAACTTTCCAATTTACCACTATAAAAAATATTTAAGTAATTTAAGCTCAAAAATTTTCCCCAAATCAAGCCTTTTTTTGAAAAAATTCCCCATTTACAATAAACAAACTTTTAAACTGGACTGAATGATATTCTGTAGCTACATTAAGATAATGAGAGAGATATTTTGCAGTGACAAGTTATTTTACGTTTGTTTTTAAAAGTATTGTCTAAAAATGTTGGACTTCTGTTACCTTAGCTCCATAGCTTTAGACAATCTTTTATCAGTCGCGATTTGAATGAATCCGAGATGATACGCTCTTTTAATTTTTTTTTTTTTTTTTTTTTTTTTTTTTTTTTTTTTTTTTTTGTCATCCCTAAATGAAGGACAAAATCATAATGCAAAATATTTCCGCTGTATAAATCGATGTGCTTTTGTATATCATAAGAGAAAAATATCTGTTATCCACATATTTTTTTAAAGTACGGTGAAGGAATTTTTCGTTAAAGACCTGCAGATTTAGTCGCGTGCAGCTTTAAGCTGCTTAAGACTTTAGAGTCTCATGCCTCTGTAATACGTGCAAACAGTAATGTAGTAAATAATTAACACGACCACATCCAACAGAATAATGATTGACATTTCCGATTTCTGGATTGTATTTTCCTTTTTCAAATAAAAATTTAGTTCGAGACAGATCCAGTTTTTCTACAGGACTAAAAGAAATCTTTACGGAAAATAGAAAAAAAATCCCCATGTTTTTCCCCAAAATATTTGTAGTCCCCAAAAATTTCTCCACGTACTACTTGTCCCCAAAAAATTCCCCAAAATGGGGACAAAATGCCCAAAGCATGACAAATAGAGAACGATACCTAAACCCATCATATTATTGGGAGCGATACTTAAGAGGTTAAATACTCTATCAATAAAATGCCTTGAAATGCAAGCTTTTCATTAAATTATTTTGAAATGTTTCATCAACCGATTTTCCAGCAGATTTTAAATTTCCTGAAATTTAAATAAATGGGAATAAAGTAAATAGCAATCCTGAAAATTATTTTAAATAAAGAAGACAGTTGATCTAAGTATAATTTTCAAATAAAATATTAGACGAATTTTATTTATATAATAATAAATTTTCATTAAGATGAATTAAAATTTTAATTTTTTATTTAGCAAGTTATTAATCTGGTATACTAATGAAAAACAAATACTATGAAAAAAATATTATTCAAAGTATTTTTTTATTCAGTGTTACACTGCTTTACTTAACTTCTGTCATGTATGTAAAGATCCATTTTTCACTTATTTCCTCATACGTTAGAATTATAAAAATTACGCACTGAGGTGTATTTCCGATAGCAATACAACATTTTAACGTTTTTAGAACTCAATTAAAAATTAATAAATTAATTTTATGGTGTTTTCTATTCGCCAAGTGCAAGAGATGCCTCTCCAAATAATATTCAGAGATACAATTACTTACGATTTACAGCAAAAACGGAGTTATTTATGCGTCAAACAACGGACTCGTCAGACTATGACGAGTGAATGTGAAAATGAAATGAAGAAATATACTAAACATTCAAAAGTAAAAAATAAAAAACAAAAAGTTTAATAATATATAAAATAACGCTTTTATAACCCAATATATACCTTAATTAGTTAAATTAAGATTTGTGTTGGAAAACAATTTATAAATCCTCAATCGATAATGAAAAAAGAACTATTTTTCTTTTCTTTTTTTCTAAATCTTAAAAAAAAAAAAAAGAAGAACACAACCTACAAATCTTCCTACAAATATTTTTTTTAATAATGTACCTCCCCATACTGTCTTATAACAATCTGTCTTCCTATAATATTCTATAATAATATATATTCCTACAAATATATATATATATATATATATATACATATATATATATAAATTAATTCACAAGTTTTTGCTTTTTCACTAAGCTTAAATCAAAGTGTTGGATTTTTCATAATCGGGTCCTAAGATAAATTAACATACTGTAACGATTTTTTGGATCAGCATGAATTATTGTCGTCAAATTATGCATAAGTTTTAAGATAAACATTGAAACATGGAATGCTTTACAAAAAAAAAAAATAATAATAAATAAATAAAAAATAAATAAGAACAGCAACTTTACTTTGATGCTTATTTCAGATTTAAGTTTCTGGAAGGACTTTCCGAGATAATATATAATTAATGGTACTAAAACTTTTAAAAAGAATAGTTTAGATTATAACGTTTCGAAATAAAATATAAGATAAGATTTATTATGTCATTTAATATGAAAATTTTATTCAAACACAATAAAAACTTGATTATACATATATATTATTAGTTGTTTTCTAAAATTCAAAATCCCGTTTTTAAACTTTGCTTTTAAGATTTAAAATTCATAGACAGAATTTCTGAGATGAGATAAGAATTTTTAATTATAAATGATTAACGGAGTATTTTGCAGTCTTTTATTCGCTCAGAAAAATTTTGTTGCACCATGATACTTTCGTTAAAGTGCATTTTTGTTTGGAGTAAAAGCTTTTATAGTATTCTGAATGGGTGATTAATCTGTCTTCTACTTAACTGAATCATTTTCCGAATTCAATAAAACATTTAAACGAAGCGCTTCACTGTTTTTTGCTTAAATATATTTTTCGCAAAATCGTACTTTTCATATTTCTTTTCGTTGAAGTTGATTGAAAAATATATATTAATTGTCAGTTATATATAAAATTAAGAACCCCTAAGAAAGTCTAATAAAAAACTTGCAATATTAAAAAATTACCTCTTTTCCTTTAAAGGAAAGTTTTTGAAGCTTTAAACGGAAAATAATGCCAACATCAACATGTCCAACAAAATACAATCGATGAAAAAATAAATTCACCGTTTAAGGAGTTATAGGAGATATTACCGTTATAGGAGATACATGTATACTATTCGCGAACGACAATTAAAAAGAGCTAACATTTTTATTCTTTTAAATCCCACGAAATGTACTATGAAATTGGTAAGCATATACAGACGCAAAACGTCATAGTAATAGTATATGCATGAAATAATACTAAATGTATCTAGGAATTTAAATTAAAAAAAGTCAGAATAAAATATGTCCCTAAATATACATATCTTAATTATTAGAGGATAGGTCTTATAATTACTTTCTCTTAATCTTCTAATAATTTCGGTAAGATAAGGTATGTCTTCTAATAAATTTTAATTTTCTTAAAATATATCGAAATGTAAATTTAGCAGTTTTTTAAGTAAATGAACGGCCATGGTGAAAAACAATAGACACATTTTATACCTATCTTCAACCACTTTTTCAAACAATTACCTCCAATTTTGCCACGATCAAAGGTTATAAAACAATAGTATGACCCCTAAATTGAAACCCCCAGATGGAACTGTTACTTCGAATTTAACAAAACGTCAACTGTCATCGTTTTATTCCATTGATTCTTCAAATGAATTAATAACAGATCAAGTGAAATTGAATACAGGTAATCCAATCTGATATCTGCGTTTTGTATTAGCAATTTAGGAGACATGTCGACAAATATGCATCACATTATAACTTTCATAAATTTAGGTTTCGAAAATGGAAATCCTGATTTTTTTTTTACATTTGTAAATAAAATTAAATCAAAATACAATATTCATAGACAAAATACACTGTTCAGATTTCGATAAAGTTTATTGATTCATTAATATTGAATTTTCAATGAGATAATCTAAAATTTTATTGTTATTAGATATTTTATTCTTATTTCATTCAAATGCAAAATTAATTGGATAAATAAAATATCACGCCCATATTTAATATGTACATTTTATGAAAGATAGATTAAAAAAATGTTTTTATAGAAAAACTTCAAAGGAATACTACAGATTAAAACGTCTATTAATAAATGTTTACATGAAGTTTATTAATAATATTAAAGTTTTATTAAGATGCAATAAAAATTTGCTTTTAATAGATAGTTTATCAGTTGTTTTCATCAAATGCAAATCTTTCTACTCAAGGTCAGATTTAAAAATTTTAAACTCGATGGATGAAACTTTCTAATATAAAAGGTAAACGGTATAGCAGCTGTTTAACGGAGCGCATGATTTTATTTATATTCTTCAAGAATCGGTTTATTACACCATTAAATTTTTCTAAAAGCACCATTTTTGCCTTCTGTAAAAGCTTTTATACTCTTCTCAATCTATCTTCTGCATAATCTTAAGATTGAGTAAATCGAAAAAAAATGAATAAACGAAGCACTTCGGTCTTTTTTTGTCAAAATATCTTTTTAAAAAATGGTTCTTTTTTTATTTATTCTTTATCGTGTTCATTTTACAGATACCATTAAATGTCAATAATAAATGAGAGTAATAAAACTGAAAGAATTAAAAAAAATCGAGCTTTCAAAAGGTATTTTTTTTTTAAGTTGAAAAGGTTTATAAGAAAAAATATAAACATGTAAAGATACCTGTATCGCATTCGAAATATATTTGAACAAAGGGATCAGCTGACCGTCTAGAGATAATCGAATGTAAAATTGTATCGTTCGTAGCGGCATTACATGAAAGTGTAATAATCCATATGTATATTTCTTTTACGTGGCGCAAAAATGAGGCTTATTTTATAACTTGCCATTTTGCAACAACCACGGCGACGATTCTCAATGGTTAATTTAAGGTCACATGACCCAGCCTTTTCAGAAAATTAAAATTCAGAGAGAATTTCTTTTTAAAGACAGTACGTTTAATCGATGTATTTAATCAATGCCATTGGTTCATTTTACGATGACGTGAGCATTCAGCGAATCAGCTTTCTGATTAAGATTGTTTTTTAGACACAGAAGAAACCGTTTTGTTTGCATTTCGTTAGCGTGTTACATAGCCTCTCCGCAACGTTTTTCTAAGAGTTTTAAATGAATGTAAGCCGTGCTGTGCAATATTATATGCGAAAAATGCATTTTTATTTGAATTTACAACTAAGTTATCAATTATTTTTTATGCATTGAAATATTTGTAAGTTACATATGTTACGCTGATTTATGATAATATTCGTTCTGGCTAGAGATGATGCAAATAGTGGCGAGCGAGCAAAGAGATCTGGGATCGCGTAGCTGTCCCAGGCTTGAATTGCGTTACAATTCACAGGGGTTGCAATTCGCAGGCAACTAGGGCCCCTAGTTTGAATTTATTTAAATACCACGAAAAACTTCGTGCAGTAGATATCAAATGCAAAACTCTAATTTCATTTAGTAACAATAATTCTAAATGTATCCTAGCATTTATTTATTAGAAAGGAAAGAGAAAAAAAAAAAAATAACGTATCTTGTCATTTACATATTACATTCCCTCAGTATTGATATTCAAATTTAATTTTATTATATTTTTATATAAACTATATTGAAATTTAAGTTTAGTAATTTTGTAAGCAAGTGAGTAAATAGCATTTTCATTCACATTAAATAGATAAACTCGCCCGATATTCAGGATTTCCGTTTATTAATTTTGAAATGCCAATAGATATGTATTGGAAGTATAGATGTATCTTAATATGTAATTTAATATAGATGGGGCAAATGGAAATAGTGAAATTTCTTTATTCTAAAACTTTGATCAAACTATAATTTTCAAATAAAATTTCAGATGAATTTTATTATTATTTTTTTAGTAATGAAGTTTAAATGGACGAATTGAAAATCTAATTTTTATAGATAATAATGATACCTCTATTAACATAATGGTACCTCTAGTAGTATTAGATGTAATTTTTGAATGAAAGATTCAAACGAAAAAAGATTATTTGTAAAAAAAAAATACCTGCTTGCAAGAGCTTTAAAAAGCTTTAATCCTTTATCTACTGACGATACTTATTACGTACCATTAAAAGTAACTTGTAATAAAATTCATTTAATACATCAATTAGTAGTAATATAGTTTAGAATGAGTTATAGATGCATTACTTTATCTTGTTCCAAAAGCATTATTGGTTACACAAAACGAAAATATTTTTTAAAGGATGATTTCTTTTGTCTTTGCATCTGTTCAGATTTCTTGGCGTTGGAAGGGGTGAGGAATTTTTCAGTTCGGAAATATTTCTCTACTTCTATTATAAGAACATTATATTTGTACATTTCTTAATTCTACAAAATACTAAGAAAAACATTTAAAATAAAAGATTTGAGTGGGATTATAAATATCGCACAAAATACCTATAAATTCGAATTTAATTAATCCTTCTAAATCCTTCAATCCTTCTAAAATCTTCTAAAATTTATTAAATGACTATGTAAATCTTCTAACGTAGTTTCAAAAATTCACGAAAAAAGCTTTAGAAGATAAAATTTTCATGAATTCATAATTCAGTCCATAAAGTGTTAAATTGCATGAAAAGCACAAGAACTTTGCAACAGGTTTGAAAAAATGGTAAAACTGCAACTTTAAATGAAGGAAATCTAACCGACTATTTGTTTGTTTATTTATTTTTTTAAATAACACTAAAGTAAAATAAAAGCTTCGTTTAGACTAAATATCATTTTCTTTAATTAGTAAGTCATATATCTAAAAATATGTAATTATTTTAATATATATTGAAATTTAGATTTTACATTTTTCTTTCAGTGAGCGAGTGGCATGTCCGTTGAAATTAAGTACAGATAACCTGTAGTTCCTTCAAATTAAGAGATAATTTAAATGAACATAAGGGTTCCAATGCATGCTACTGAGGTTGAGTTTTGAGCGTTTTTCGATAATTTGACGAATTTTTAAGAATTAGTTAATAATTATTTGTTTTAAAAAAATATATGTAGAAACATTTTTGACACATATTCACTGTTGAATATTTAATAAAGCAAAATACTAATTATATTTAACTGACACAATAATTGCTTGAATTTATTTATACAAATTGTCTATATAAGTGGGTTATCTAGGAAATAAGTTTCCCATGGTCCGTAAAAAGAAATAAAACATAATTACTTGGAAGAATTTACAGCAAAAGATAGAGTAATGTTTCAGAAACTTCTCAACATAAAAACCATCGGAATTGTAACAGTTGTTATAGCGTGGAATTGGTTTTCGTAGTCCGGTATCATAGGCATTTGCTGCCTGGGAATGGAACCAGCTTGTCACAGTTACCAACGCACGTATCGCCCCCGTAACGATCCTTTTGAGGTACTCGTTGCCCTCATCGTGTTATCGCTGCAGAAAAGTGCTGAAAAGATTGGCGCTGCATAAAATCATCACGAAACACCTGTTGTTTCAGAAATTGTGTACCAGGTGGATGCCGAAGAATATTACACCGGAACACAAAACCAAACAAATGGGAGCAGCATTGAAATTCTGTAGCGATACTACGATGAGAGAAACGAGTACCTAAACAGGGTCGTTACGGATGATGAGACGTGAGTTTGAAACTCTGATAAACAAGTTCCATTTCCAGGCGGTAGGCTTCTATGACACTGTACTACAATAACTTACCCCACACTATAACAAGTGTTACACCTCCGGTGGTTTTTATGTTGAGAAGTAGCTGAAACATTGCTGTATCTTTTGCAGTAATTCTTTCTATGTAATTATGTTTTGTTTCTTTTTCGGGCCGTGAGAAACATTTTCAGGACGACCCCCGTATATTTTTTTCGATGCAAAGCAATCCTCTTTCGGAAACGATCAATACTTGGATGGCATTGGTTGAAATCAAAGTTTTAAATCTTCTAATCTGCACTTGCAGTTATTTACTTGCTATCTCTCTTAATTCTGAATAGTCTACACTCAGAAATATGCATTTCAAACTCATTAATTTTGACAAATGTCAATAAGTATGAATCAGATTTTATTTCTTGCTAATTTGAGCTCCGTAAATGGCAATACAGAAATTTTTTAGATCAGATAATCAAATGCTGGTATAAAAGTGTCATTAATTTTTAAAAATCTCAAGTTTATTAATTCTTCAACTCTTTCTTTCCTGTAATTTAACGCGCAGAACGCGTCATGCAACGCAAAAAAAAAAGAAATCACTGAGATAGTATAAAATTGATGTTGATGAGTTAAAGATAACCGTCAACAGCAAAAGATTATGAAGCATTCATTCCGTTAAGGAGACATCTGTAAAATGTTATTTTTGCTTTTTAGATAGCTATCTTTAAAGAATTAATCATCTTATGCATAGAGACGAAATACAAGGGTGTGCTGAAAAAAATTCCCAGCGACCTACGCACATTTTAATTTTATTCTTGTATCACATATAAATCTCACAAAAAATTCACTAATGCTTTTACAGAAATATATAGCAGGGAAATTTTCTTTTCGAGTATTAAGTTAAAAAATCTACAAATCAAAAATTTCTTTCTCTGCATGACAGAAGTCTTTCTCAAAGAATATCTGTTTTTGGATCTAAATAAGAAATTGTTCAAAATATTTTTTCTTGCATTATACATTATATTAAAAATATTAAAAGTTGAAATTGCCTTAAGAAGCCTATATAGTAGATGTTAATAATATATTTTATTGCTCGTAAACCGCATACGGCATTATTTTTGTAGTTGTGTAAGAAATGCAAATTCTTCAAAAAAAAAAAAAAATCATCATTATTTATTCTCAAAAGTTCTTTCCAATCTATTTTAAATATAAAATAATTTTCATACATTTAAAAATAATTGATGCATGATAGAGTTAAAGAAGCAAAAGAATATTCTTCTGCAGTCAAAACAGGAATGGGCTAATATTAATATTTTACTCAGATGATTTCAGTTTTATCGTATATAGATATCTTATTATTTCTTCATTCACATAAAAAATATATTTTATTATATATATATATACTTATATATATATATATATATATATATATATATATATATATATATATATATATATATATAGAGAGAGAGAGAGAGAGAGAGAGAGAGAGAGAGAATTTCTTTGTTTATTTTTTTTAATTTTGCGAAGCTCATCTGAGACATAAAATTTTATGGAATAGAAAAAAAGTCAAAGAATTATTTTAGGTTATTTAAAACTTTCATTAATGAATTTTTTTAAATTATCGATTCAATTAAATTAAAATTTTATTTGACCGTAATAAATATGTTATTTTTTTATGGATATTTTTATAGTTCTTTCTGTCATCAAATGCAATTCTTTCTTAAGCTCTGTTTTTAAAATTGAAAATATGGACTAAATACTTTTTGATAGGAAAAGTTAATGCTATAGAAAATGATTCACAGAGCTTTTATTTTCTTAATATTCTTTCAGAATTATTTTTCTGCTTATTAACATCTTTCTAAAAATCTCATTTTCCCCTTCTATAAAGGCATTTATACTTTTATCAGTTGATGATAAATCTGTCTTCTGCTTAATCTGAAGTTTGTGCAAATAGCAAGAAATATCGAACGAAATACTTCACAGTTTCTTGCTAAAATAGCTTTTTAAAACATTGTACATTGGATATTTATTCTCTTTCGTGTTCAGATTACATTTCTTTTAAATACCAGTAACAAATGAAAGTAGAACATGGAAAGAACTAAAAAAACTATATATAGATTTCCCAAAAATTACCTAAACTATAAAATATATAAAAAAGCTTTAAAAGATAATTCCTTCGATCCCAGGTTGAAACAAAATGTATAAGGTAAGAAAGACAACTATTTCTAAATCTAAGAAAATATAAACAGGAACGAAACTATACAATATCCTCTTCCGAGTTGTCCATCATTTCGAAAGGCGTGCTTTATAATTATAAACCTATATATACAGAAGCATATTAATGGTATACAATTTAAACGATGTAGCATGTAGATTGTTTCCTGCGGGTTTGTGTTTTTAGAAAATTTTACTCATGAAGATGATTTTGAAGATTAAACTGAAACGTTGAGTTTTATTTTATTAATGTGTTTTTATTTTTCAATCATCTTTAAATTTGAGAATATAGTATACGCTGGATGGCAACCTCTATTTTGTTTGGTATCAGATTTGACGATGATATTACTTCTGCTTTGAACATTTTCTGCGACGTAATTGAAATTACATATGCAAGATTAACAAAAAAAATTTTGATTTTAATGTCAATGTTCATAATGTTAATTTATCTTGTTTGTCTGTAAAACATATTTCTTACACATGAAAATGTTTATTTGAGACTCAATAACATCCGAAAAACATATATACTGAGTTGAGAAAACTGACTAACCCTTTTCGGTCGTATTAAGTTTATACATAGGTGTCATACTGGTCGGAATTAAATTTCATTGAACGAACAGTAATGCATAATATGTAAGATTATGAAGGAAAAGCAAAATGTATTAATTCTTTTTAAACATTAAAATATCTGCAACATAATAATATTTTTTAATTTTGCGTAAAAATTATATTTTATCGTTCTCCATCAGGTGGTATCTTTCAAAGAAGCCTCCTATATGTAGCCCTTAATTTTCTGTTTGAACATACAGAACAATCTTTACTCTTTACATCTTATATCTTACCTTTTTTAATCTACTTTCAATTTCACGGTACATTTCTTTCGGTAACTTTCTTTTTGCCATTTTAGAGCATTATTTAAAAAATATTAAAAAAATCGAAAATGCCTAGTTATGCTTAAACACAATTTGTAAAATATTATTTTGAATTCTACGTATTTCCGAAGCTTCTGAATTTAATATAATTTAAGAGCAGTATGGTTCTTTGCTGTGGTGGCTGAGAGCAGACATGACAGGAACAGTAAAAATTCTGTGATGGCTTAGAGCAGACATACAAATAGAACGGTAAAAAGGTTTGGTGGCTGAGAGTATACATACGACTGCAAAGGTTTACACTATAAAACCTGCTCGGAAACGTTTCCGAAAATCAGTGGTAGCAAAAGAAATTTTGTTTTTATAAAAACTTCTTTAAATCTCGAAATTATATTGGTTTCTGAGTTTTTTTAAAAATAAGAACGCTTTTCGGAATCATATGTACGACGGCCTCAGTGTTTATTATATATTTTCGTTGATGGTTATATTTTACAAATTAAGAAACATCTGACTTTTTTACAGTCTATTAATGGATACACTGTGGGGAGTAAAGAAGTTAGTAAAAGAAAATATATATGTATATACAGGGTGATCAATTTTAAAGAGTACCCGTTTGTTTTCTGTATTATCCAAATCTGTAATATATGTAGCAAGACTTTCAACATCATTACTTATTTAAAATATCTGTATTTAAGTGCGGGTATTACCCCGCGGGTATGCGTGGGTCCTTTATTTCACTTTCTAAATGCAAAAAGTCGTTTTTTAAACATTCGCATGAACATCATTAGTAATTTTTAATCCGATTCTGAGCAAATGATTTGAGGAAATCGTTTTTATTTTGGTTTCAGCGAGACTTTGCCTTCAGCAAGCTCTTCACACACGTCAAACCTAACAATGAAAGTGCTTAAGGAATTCATTGATGACTGTTTAATTTCAATAGGCCTCTGCCACCAAGGACACCAGACCTCTCCCCGTTAGATTTTTTTATGTGGGGTTATCAAAAAGATAGGGTTTTCCAAAGAAATTCTCCAAACACCGATGAATTAAAACAAATTAGAACTGAAGAAATCTCGTCCATAACATCAACAATGCTGCGAAGTGTGTCAAAAAACTTGGTTCGAAGTGTTCATGTTTGCATTCAAAGTGGTAGTGAGCATTTTCAACATTTGCTGTAAGGAATGATAATGTAAAAAATTTGAATTAAATTATGTTTTTCAAAAATAAAATTATCACAGGATTAAGTAACGTTGTGTGTCCATTTCTGTTTTACTTCACAAATAAAGTTGTAACAGTCCAGTAGTGTTGGAAATTGTCTCCCACATTTAAACAACGTTCAAACAATTATATTTCAGTGTTAGAATAGTTCCAATATTTGTCGGATTTAAGGATAATAAGAAAAACCAACCCGAACTCTTTTAATTTGATCACCCTGTATAAAGATTCCTGAATTGTATGCGAAACTGACGAAGACAAAATGATATTCTGAACGTTTAGAGATATAAAAATGAAGTATTTGTACTATATGTAATGACATACATAAAAAATTATACAATTTAAAATAGTTTAAATTTCTCGAAAAGTGGGTTACATTACATAAAATAAAAAAACAGCAATTTTTAGTGAAACTAATATTAAATATGTTCTTTTTTTTATTATTTGATTAAAAAAAATAAAAACTACAATTCTCTTTGATAAAATGTTCTAAACTAATAAAATTTTCGAAACTATACTAAAATATAAATTTTACAATTTTCTAAGAAAATGAATGAAAATCAGTTTTTTTCAAATTAAATATTGATATCCTTACCTCATGCCCAAGTTTTCATTCATCCAAGTTTTTCATTCATAAATATCTAAATATCAATAAATTTAAACGTTAATGAATTTTTAATTAATAGGAGTTAAATGTCAAGTTAAAATATTTTTTAGATCGAAGAATCAAATTATTTCAAATTATAACTTTTAAATAAAATTTCATATTAATTTCATCGATTCATTCAGACTATTAAATGAGTATGAATGAAAGTCTGTATGAAAAAAGTATAATTATTTTTTATGCATTGTCTTCCTTTAAAATTTAAATTTACTGGGCTTCACTTAAGATATGAAATA
Organism: Maratus speciosus; assembly: GCA_963932465.1. Classification (NCBI taxonomy): domain Eukaryota; kingdom Metazoa; phylum Arthropoda; class Arachnida; order Araneae; family Salticidae; genus Maratus; species Maratus speciosus. The sequence continues at coordinate 315,799,169 of OZ010791.1, read as the reverse complement.
TGTTAATAGTATAGAAGGTCCCGAATTGAATATTATAGTTAATTACAGTTATTATAGTTATTATAGTACTTTTGAAAATAAAAGCTCAAATGAAGTAAATTGTTCAATGATATAAATGTTTCATTCAGAAGCAATAAAATTTTAATTTTTAAAGATATTTCATTAGCTCTTTCATCAAATGCAAAACCCCTCGTTCAAGCTTTGTTTTAAGTTTTGAAATTCACAAGACAGAAAGTCTGGAATAATAAATGATGATTATACAGCAAATGGTCAGGAGGAGAATTGAATTGTCCTCCTATTCCTTCAGGATTTGTTTATTGCATCATTAAACTTTTTAAAAGAACGTTTTTGAATTCATTAAAATATTTCAAATTATTCTCAACTCAGTGTTAAATCTATTTTCTTCATAATTTGAAGATTTTGTAAATAGAAAGAAAATAAACCAAATACTTTAATGCTTCTTTCTTTACTTGTCTTTAAAAAAAAATGGTACATTTGTTGTTTCCTTTCGTGTTCATTTCAAACTTTCATTTAAATGTCAGTAATAAATAAAAGGCGAATACTGCAAAAACTTTTTTCTAGCTCGAGTTTACAAAAGGTAGCTGATTGTATAGGCTTTAAAGAAAGTTTTAAAAGCTTTAAATTAAAAATATATAAAGCTATCTGAATTGTATTCGAAATAGAATCGAACAAAAGAGAAGCTGTGCTTTCAAACGTTATATGATTGAGGTTTGTGCAGTTCGTAAAGAAATGCCTTCGAAATGATAGCATTAAAATTATTTTGTATCCCATAAAATATGGGAGTGGTAAGTTCCAAATGTAAAACTTTAATTGTTTTATGATTAAAATTAATACTAAATGCATTCAGGGATTTTTTTTTTTAAAGAGAAAAAATAAAACTAGAGAACAGGAATTCTGCTTTTTCAGAATTTAGTGTCGCCCCCGGCATTTCCATTACTTCATTTTCTTCTGATGGAATGATGGCTTCTATTATTATGAGACAGCCATTATAAATGAAGTGTTAGCTGAAGATGAAAGAGCAGCCGTAACTCTCATTTTCTGGTCAGAATGGGGGAAAAACAATGGCCATTTTTTTTTTTTTTTTTTTTTTTTTTTTTTTTACGGCTGCTCTTTCATCTTCACCTAACACTTAATTTATAATGGCTGTTTCATAATAATAGAAGCCACCAGTCCATCAGAAGAAAATAACTCGGTTAAGTGGGACTCTACTGCAGTACAAAACATATTTCAATTTTAAGACTGAAAACACACGTTTTATTTTATGTAAAATGACGTCATTCGCATCCGCTTAAGAATTCCACATTTACGATCTGCTCTTAAACGTCAACAGTAAAGCATGCATAGCACATCACTATCGCGAAATAATGCACAAATGCAGCAAAAAGATTCCGTCATTCTAGAAAATCGAAAAAACAAACGGCTATCTAATGATTCATAGATACTTACAATTATATATAGTATATAACAGCTCCATTGTTTTAACAGAAATCATTCGTTTATATTTTTTTTCAAAAAAGCACGTATTTTAATTACATTTTCTTTCGGTTGTTACGAGAAAATGGCAACAAAAATATATAATTACTATTTCAAAACTATTTTTCCTTTACTTTCAACAGAAATGGGGTATTTCCGTTGCCAATATTAAGCAAATAGCTCCAAAAACTATAAAAAAAAAATAATATCTGAAAAATAAATGGAGATACTTTTTTCAAACAAAATGCATTTAAAAGAACTTTTTTTTTCCAATACGACGGTATAAAAATTGAAAATGTGCGATGCTTAGAAGCTTAAAAAATTGCTAAAGTGTATTTAATCGTAATGCTTTGTTTTACGGCTAGCTTCTGTAAGCTAACGTTATTTTTTGGACACAAAATAAGCTGGGAGAAAAAAAATAGCATACCGCGCCGGAGGATAATTAAAATAATGCTTCCGTTCGTCTTAATATTGAATTACCTTATTTAGTAAAGCTTAAATCCAGAACTTAGATCTAAAATAATAAAACGTTTCCGAAACTAAGTTGAAATTATCTATTTTACAATTTTCTAAGAAAATGACAAATAGCATATCTATTCACATTAAATATAGATAAACTTGCCGGAAAGAGATTTTTCATTTATTAATGTTGAAACAGACATTCAGGAGTTTTAGAGTTTAATTTGCATAAATTTAAATAAATAAGGATTTTGTAAACGACACCCTAAAAGTTATTTAAGCCAAAGAATCAAATTGAATCAAATTATATTTTTTAAATAAACTTTCATATGAATTGTATTGATTCAATTTTAATAAAGTCTCATTCAATGGAATTTCAATTTCAATAGCAAAAAAAGGCCCAATTTGGAAATAATTAGGGGAGAGCTAGAAATTGTTTTAATCCCTTCAGTGTATGTCTAGAATGAATATGCTACGTTTTCTCCCTCGTACTAGGTGATCATTAGGAATTATACATTGATTTATAGTCAAAAAACACGTTTTTTTTAAATACCATAACACTATCTCGAAATCACTAATTGTCCATACAAATGTTGCAGAGCTTAAAATTGTGAATAAAATGAGTACCTACATTTAATACTTTTGTTGAATATTAAGCTCGCAATTCTACTTTAAAATTTTAGTCCCGTGGTCAGAGGGTTGAACTCAGAATTAATTAGGGGAGAACCAGAAATCGTTATAATTCCTTCAGATTAGGTCTAAAATGAATATTCTATGTTTACCCCTTCGTACTAAGTGAGCGTTAGGAAATGTGTACACATTTCCATTCGAAAAATACATTTTTCTTTAATATTTTTAACAATATCTGAAATTGCGACCTTAATTTTGAACAAAAGTATTAATGTGAGTTTTCATTTTATTCAAAATTTTAAGCTCTACAACATCTGTATCGGCAATTTTTTGATATAGTTAGCTGTTTTGAGATATTGTTAAGATAAACTGGTCTCTCCTATCTTGAAGCTCTTGGTTAGTGATTAAGGCAAAATTTTGAAATAGAATTGCAACCTTAATTTTGAACAAAAATATTAATGTGGGTACTCATTTTATTCAAAATTATATGCTCTACAACATTTGTATTGACAACGTTTTTGATAGACTTAGCTGTTTTGAGATATTCTTAGACAACTTGGTCTCTCCGGACTTCAAGCTCTTGATTAGCCATTAAGGCAAAATTTTGAAATTAGAATTGCGACCTTAATTTTGAACAAAAATACTAATGTGGATGCCCATTTTATTCAGAATTCTAAGCTCTACAACATTTGAATTGACAATGTTTTTGATAGAATTAACTATTTTGAGATATTGTTAAAAATATTAAGCTATTCATTTTAGACCTAATCTGAAGGAATTATAACGATTTCTGGTTCTCCCCTAATTAATTCTGAGTTCAACCCTCTGACCACGGGACTAAAATTTTAAAGTAGAATTGCGAGCTTAATATTCAACAAAAGTATTAAATGTAGGTACTCATTTTATTCACAATTTTAAGCTCTGCAACATTTGTATGGACAATTAGTGATTTCGAGATAGTGTTATGGTATTTAAAAAAAACGTGTTTTTTGACTATAAATCAATGTATAATTCCTAATGATCACCTAGTACGAGGGAGAAAACGTAGCATATTCATTCTAGACATACACTGAAGGGATTAAAACAATTTCTAGCTCTCCCCTAATTATTTCCAAATTGGGCCTTTTTTTGCTATTGAAATTGAAATTCCATTGAATGAGACTTTATTAAAATTGAATCAATACAATTCATATGAAAGTTTATTTAAAAAATATAATTTGATTCAATTTGATTCTTTGGCTTAAATAACTTTTAGGGTGTCGTTTACAAAATCCTTATTTATTTAAATTTATGCAAATTAAACTCTAAAACTCCTGAATGTCTGTTTCAACATTAATAAATGAAAAATCTCTTTCCGGCAAGTTTATCTATATTTAATGTGAATAGATATGCTATTTGTCATTTTCTTAGAAAATTGTAAAATAGATAATTTCAACTTAGTTTCGGAAACGTTTTATTATTTTAGATCTAAGTTCTGGATTTAAGCTTTACTAAATAAGGTAATTCAATATTAAGACGAACGGAAGCATTATTTTAATTATCCTCCGGCGCGGTATGCTATTTTTTTTCGAATGTAAATACATACATATTTCCTAACGCTCACTTGGTACGAGGGGGGAAATCATAGAATACTCATTTTAGACCTAATCTGAAGGGATTAAAATGATTTTCCAGTTTTCCCCTAATTAATTTTGAGTTCAACCCTCTGACCACGGTGCTAAAACTCTAAAGTAGAATTGTGACCTTAATATTCAACAAAAGTATTAAGTGTAGGTACTCATTTTATTCAGAATTTTAAGCTTTACCACATTTGTACTCACAATTTTTTGAAAAAAATTAGTGGCTTCGAGACAGTGTTATGGTATTTAAAAAAAAAGTGTTTTTTGACTATAAATGAATGTATAATTCCTAACGCTCACCCAGTTCGAGGGGGAAAACGTAGCATATTCATTCTAGACCTAAACTGAAAAGGTTAAAACAATTTCCAGCTTTCCTCTAACTATTTCCTAATTCAAATCCCTAACCACTGGGCTATATTAGATCTTCATTAATATAAAAAATAGTTAGTAAATTTTGTCTTTGATGTATTTGTTTAAGATATAAATTTTGCAAAAGTAATGTAAGACTTAATATTTTTAAAAATATCATAATTTCGGGATACATGGACATAGAAAATGGCAAATTTTGAACATTTCTTGCCAAGCTACATCCTAAATAAATAATTGTGCTGATAATCAAGTTAAAATTTTTATATGTATGATAAAGCTTTAAAATTTGGGTTCAAGTAAACACCTGTTTGTGTTACTTACACCCCAGTAATTTTTTTAAATAAAATAAGCCGGACTGGACTTAGAATCTCAAAATGATATAGGTAGAGTGATTTTAATTATTAGAACGTCTATTTAAACCAGGGTTAATGGCTTTTAGCCAGGCCAAAAAAAGCCGGCCGGCTTTTTTTGGTTTTAACCACTTAAAAAAAGCCGGCTTTTATTGAAAAAAGCCAGTTTTTATTTTTTAAAGTTGTTTACAGTAAATTTGTTTTAAATTTGGATCAATTAATTTTTAATACACTTATAAATATTTTCTACTAAAAAAAATAATAGATTTCTATTAAATTTTATCAAATAAATAAGTCTTTATAACTTCTAGAAGACAACTGTGAACGCATTATGTCTGAAAAAAATGTATATAAACATTGAAAAGGATATAAGTTAGGCTCCGAACTGGTGTTTTGAAATTCTATATTATATAGCTCCACATATACTACACATTTTAAAGATTATATTTAATTAAAACTGTTCTTAACTGCTCTGCTCAACAAGCGCAAAATGTTTTGACACATTTACAAATCCATTTTTTAACGGGAAGATGTAAAATTCGAAAGCCTGACCATAGAAGCGATTTGGAATTAAACTGTTTCCATTTTTTGATCCATCAAATACCTATTGAGTTATAAAGAGATTTTGATCACGTGATAAATATGTTTTTTCACCCTTTTCTGAGTGGTTTCTTCTTTTGTGCGGAAATTCGGTTAAAAACGCTCACTTTGACACTATTTTCTGAAAAATCTATAGCGTTTGCAAAAAAATCCAGAAAAACAGTGCAATTACATAGTTTCTGAACAACAACATCTGCTAGTTTCATGCATTTCTGGACAAAAATAAATTAAAACTTATGTCAGAAAGTTGCCCTTTTGGCTTTAACAGCCTTAATGACAAAATGTAACACATCAAAATGGAAACGAGGAATTAGAAAAGATGTTTTATTTGAGGAGAGTGGTATATAAATGTATAAAAAATAGAGCATTTAAACAAGAAAAAAAAATTCTCAAAATAAAATTTTGAAAAGCTTGTTGCTATGCATATTCATGCATATGCTATTCATAATGGTTTTAATAGCGAGAAATGGTGGTGTTTTTATTAATATGACTATGTATAATTTTAAATGTTTGCTAGAAATAAAATAAGACTTGTATATTAATAGCTCTTAAAATTAAGTAATAAAACATATAACTAAGTAACCATTGTCCTCTTTAATTTTATAAAGCAGTAAAAATGAAAAAATTGGCAGTTGGTATGGCCCTTTTAAAATTTAGCTGACATATTTGCAATTCTGAATACAAATCACTGGCAAAATCATCTAAGTTTTATTCCAGTATTAATGTCCTCATTATTGAGAAATTGGGTTGCTTATTAAACTGTAAATCAATTAAATGTCATTAAAACTAATTAAAAACACTTTAAAATGTGTAGTTTATAATTACAATGCTTTATTGTATAAAGGCCAATTCTGGCCAAAAAAAGCCAATTTTGGCCAAAAAAAGCCGGTTAAAACCAATAAAAGCCACCGGCCTGGCTTTTTTAAATTTTAGCCGGCTTTTTTGCAACCCTGATTTAAACTCGAAATTTATTCTGAAAATGCAGAACAAAATGTGACGCAGAATGCAAAGTTTTAGAAGCCTTTTATACCTTGACAACTAGTCATAATAAGAGAGAATTATACATGAAAAAGTTATTTTACATTCGAGCTGAATAAAACATCTTTTTGATCAGTGTCGGAAATATTTTAGCTTTTACTTTTGTTTATAAATTTTAGACGAGTGTTTTTTTTTTTAATATATTAATAAGTTAAATTTTATTGAGATACTTTATTGTTTATTTTTATAGATATTTTATTAGCTCTTTCATCATATATTAAAACGTATATTTAACCTCCTCAGACCTGATGTATCCTATAGGATACACATCTTTGCAATTTTTTTTCACGTATATAAATAATATTTAACAAAAAGAAAATTGGTGTGTATGGAGCCTTACAGATAGCAGAACTAAATAAAATAGCAATTTCTTTCTTATAGTGCTTTTTTAGCGAGATACGTGTTATAACAAAATGGCTTGCCGCAAAAATGCACGAAATTTACAAAAACGAAAATGTAAACAGTTTTTCAGTACGTTAAAATACCATTTGTAGAGTCCTTTAGAAATAAAAAATTATTAAATGTATAAATATTTCACATTTTGCATTGTTTTTTCAATGCAATGCAAAAAAAAAGTAAAATAAAAAAATCCTAACAAACTGTCAAAAAATGTACTTATTGGGTCCCCATGTATCATCGAATTTTATGTACAAAAAATACATTTTAATTTTTTTCGCTTTTCAATCTTTCTTAGTTACTGGTTTGTTAATATAAACTCATAACTGAAGTTTAAAAAAATATAATAATAAACCCTGGGGTCTGAAGAGGTTAAGTTCTCATTTTAAGAATCAAATTTCCACATACCGAATTTATTCAGTAAGATAGGCTATCGGTATAGCAAATATCCAACGAAGTATTATCATTATTATTATTATTATTATTATTATTATTATCATTATTTCAGAATCAGTTTATTACACAATAAAATTTTTCTAAAAGCATCAATTTTGCCTTCCATAAAACCTTTTATACTCTGTTTAATCAGTAATAACTCTTCCTTTTGCATGATCTTGATGAATGTGCAAATAGAACACAAATGAAAATAAAATGAAAACATTTCACTGTTTATTGCTTAAGTAACATTTTAAAAAATGGTTAATTTTACATTTCATTTCTTTCCTCTCAAAGTTTCTTTTAAAAGTTGACAATTAATGAAAATTGGAAAATGCAGTTCGGTGAAAGAGCTTTAAAGAAAAGAAAATATTAAAATACCTGAATTGCATTCCTAATGGAATTGAACGAAAGGATAAGTTGTCCATTTGTAGATAATAGAACGGAGACTTGCATTCTTCGAAGAAAAAAATTAAGATTTACATAATTTCAAATTACACAAAAACCACGGTGCAGTATGTAAAAATGCATAACCGATGTATTAGGTTTTAGTAATTCCTTTAAATATAAATATATCTCTTTTCAGAAAACGCTACTTAATATCTATTGGTTAAGCAGTCGCATACAGACAGCATGTTATGAACACATAAGAAATTAAAACACATTCCTCGTTTTTAAATTAATCGAAATTAAAACTGTCACGATCTAATTTTTTTTCGTTAAAATTATCATTTTTGCATATTTAAAAAAAATCTACTTTTACATTTTTGCATCGGTGGTTTTGTGATTCGAAAAATTCTTTATTTTTATTATTGTGTCTATAATAGGGAGAATAAAGATATTTTAATAGACAGGCAATAAATTCTTTTTAATTCCAAATTTTAAAAAGTAACTACAGAAATTCTGTTAAAAAGAAATAAAAAAGATATTACGACTGCATGCTTAGTTGATGGCGTAAGCAAAAAATGTACACATATTTTCCTTATAGTTGTCAATTTATAAAAAGAAGCAGTGACCCGGAGCCGAACAATTTTTGATGCTCCAGCTCCAGCTCTGCTCCTAGAGAAATTACCGTGGCTCCAGCTCCGGCTCCGGCTCCAACTCGGCTCCGACTTCGCGCTTTTAAGTTGCAGATTTTAATTTACACGTTTAATTTTTTGCTCACAAATACTTTCTATCTTCATTAAAGATCTGACAAAATGCATTTTTCTTCTCATCAAACTTGAAATGCTTGTTCAGAAAATATGACATCTTTTAGCTTTTGCTTTTAAAATAGAAAGTTTGGTAGAATTTTAAACACAAAAATCTTAAATTTCTTCTACACTTTTCGAACAGCCAAAATTGTACGACTACACATGTAAACAACAGGCGGCCATATTTGTTTTCAAATAGTGTTGTCACTTAGTTCAAGTAGAAAGTAGAAGTAAAGTAGTGTTGCCATTTTTTAAGAAGTTTTATTCCCTAATAGTAATAATAATAATAAAAACCTAAAAAATGATATAATTAAAATACTGAATAATGATGTAATTAAAATATTTTAAACCTAGAAATTTAAAAGACTGAAAAAAAAGATTTAAAAGAATATTAAAAACTAAAGGAGCCCTGGAGCTGGGGAAAATTTAGAGCCCCAGCTCCAGGAAAAACACAGCTCCGGAGCGCTCCGGCTCCGGGCTCCAGCTCCAGCTCCGGGTCCCTGTGAAAAAGTAAAATGTGTAAAATAAAGATATTTTTTTCAAAATAACAACTCAACATTAAAATTTTTTTACAAGATATTCCATTTATAAAAATAGTTTTACAAACATATTTGTATTCTGTCCCTTTAACACATTCCTATCAGAGTCTCAAAAAAAAAAAAAAAAAATCGAAAACTCTTGTAGCTAATGTGAAATTCAGGGTTCATACACTTTCTTGCATTAGTAGTACAAGGTCTGTCATAAGTAATTATACAGAATGTGTTTGTAACAATTTCAGAAGTGAAATATATACTTTAAGAAAATGTCACTGGTACATGAGGATAAACTATGTTAAAATATAGTAGTGCTTGCATTAAATATGTGTCAAGATTGCATGAGACACTATAGCTTTATTTTTGAAATGCTAAAAATTAAAATTTTGTTTTATATTACCTACATCTAGGAACTAATATGAAAATTTTAAATAATAATGATAATAATAAATTACCTTTAGCCTAAACTGTACTAAATTCTTTCTCATACTTGCAATTTAAATTTCCTTAAAAACTATTATATTCATTCTCAGAATTCCCTATATCAAACTGGTTTGTTGAACACTCGTTTTCAAAAACGGAAACGTGGAATTATCTACAAATCAAGAAAAGTTTTGTGTATTCTATTGGTTTATAATAAACAAATTGGAGTGTCAAGTGTATGTGATGGTGGTAGAAATGATGTTAAGCTATATACGTATATGTATATATATATATTGGAAATGAAGAAAAATAGCATTTCTAATATAAAATCAATAATTTATATCATTAGTAAAATTGGGTTCATTTTCTTTTAAAAGGGCTTACTCAGCCCAGTGGTGTTCATCTCGTCTCCAAAATGAGACGCATGTGTTCGCGAGTTCGAAACCAGCGTTTTCTGGGCGGGTTTATTATTCAAGGTTTTCAGGATTTTCTTTGTACAAGAACGATTAGTGTACAGTCGTGGGAAAAAAAGACGTAAACACCTTCTACTAACTGTGCAACTACACTCATGTCCAAAATTAAGGTCACAAACAAAAAATCCGTAAAAACTGATGAACCACTGTGTTGTCACGAAATTTTGCACAGAGGTATATAATAATGGGATAAAGAATATAGCAACATAAAAATAAGGAAAATATTTTAATGTGAATTAAGAAACAGGGTAACGTAAAGCGAGGAGAGTCTGCGCACATTTCAAAAGAATAATAATAAAAAAAATTAATATTAATATTTTGCTAAACTATGCATGAATATTTTTGACTTCATTTGTTTTTTATGCATTTTCATTGTTATTTTGTTGTTATAGTGTAATTTAATAGAACAGCAGTAATAAAACAAAAAAAAAACTATTTTGCGCAATCTCTCCTTACAGGGTAGGAGAGAATGCACATATGGGTAGGAGAGATTGCGCACTTAGGTAAAAGATATTGTTATTAATAATAACTACAATTAAATTGTTAACAATAATAATTACACTTAATCGACATTGTTGAAAGGTTTTTGTGAGTAAATTTTATTGTATTAGGAGTGAATATTTCAACCAAATGTTTAAATAATAAATAAGAGAAAGAATTTTAATAACAGTTAAAAAATTTAATTTAAGAAGATTAAAATATCAGAAAAAGCAAGCCCTACTAAGATTACAAAATAACATTAATCTAGTTGATATCATGTTTTACTTGAAAATTACTTCATTTCCATTTCCACAGTTTCATTGTATTTTGTTTGCTAACTGAAGTTGTCGTCGTCCACAATCGATGTACTTATTGTTGTAAATCGTGCATCTTTTGTGCAATCACCTACAACAAGAAATACATTGAATCCAGTCAGTTTTCGAAGTTGTCTCCTGGTACAGTTCCTAACATTCAGTGCACTCATCCTCATTGACCTTTGTTTTTTTTCCTTGAGTTTTTTTATCTCACTTTTTGTGGAAGCACCTTATCTTCAGCTGTTTTTTGCAGCGGCATCCTTCTTAAGTCTTTTTTCATGTATATTTTGTGGATCAGTAACATTAGTTGCACTCTGTTTACTTTTTATTTCGATGGCATTACACTACTTGGAATGGGTGAAAGCTTTTCCAAAACATTGTATTAGAAAATTTATTTTAGTTAACAAAATTAATTTATTAGCAAATTAATTGTTCATAAATTAAAAAATATATATATAAATATTTAATTAAATTATTAACAAATATATTATTAATTTATTAACAAAAATAATTACATAAAATTAATTTAATAACAACTGTATTATTAATTTATTAATAAAATTTTTATACGCAAAAGTATGTTTTTGCAAATTAATTTGTTGCCAAATATAGTTTTGATAATTATGTGTTTTCCGAAATTATTTCAAAATTGATTCATTCATATGTTTTATACGTAATTTACAATTCATACAAATTTATCAATAAGCTGCGTAATCTCTCCTAGCACTTAAAATTATGGGGTAATGCGCCATCTCACCTAAGTAGCAGATGCGCAAACTCTTCTATTTTGGTAGGAGAGATTGCGCGGCCTTTTATTTAAATATGGCCACTTCTAAATTGAATTGTTGGTGTTCGCACACTTAGTCCAGGTTAGTAGTTTATAAGAAATCCTTTAAGTTCAAAATATTTTGTATTACTGACATTCTATAAAAATTCTGACGAACAGTTATGAAAATTCAAGCACTTACTTTGGAAAAACAAAACAAAATAGCACTGCTTCATCCAAGACGCTTAGAACAATCAATATGCACATTCATGTAGACACTGCACTACTGCTGCTGTACAACTACCTGGAGTCGCTGCGCGCGCACTCTACTCCTTCCCGTCGAATCTCTTTGTGCGCAATCATACTTGTATATATTTGTAAAGCCCTGTAGTTAACCCAGTACCTTTAATACACGTCACTAATTAGCTAAAGTTTAATTCAAAGTAAAAACACTCTTAAAACTACTGAAATCACATTTCCAGAAATTATCATTTTTAGACGGCCATGTATCCAGTTCTTTGCGTGACCCTGTATATTCTTTTATCCATGTTCTACAAACATTTCTTAGTAAACCAAATGCAGTTCCGCGTAAAAATGCATAACTCATTTAAGAACTACCTTTAAGCAATTTGCAATCATACTCAGTAACCATTACGAATTATTTTGTGTAACCCTGTATCTGAATTGCAACCATTTATATACTCATATACTATGCATAAATATAGTCAAACATAAAAGACCATAATATAATTAAAAACCCATTTCCAGCAATCGTCGCTACTATACAGTACTTCAGATACAATATAGTATCTGAAATCTTTTGTGTATTCCTGTAAATGCTATGCACTTTGTATTATACATGAATTAAGTTATAGTAAACCTCAGCAATGTATACCAATTTCATTATTCATGAAATAATTTAACATAACTAAAATACACCGCAAAAAATTTCCTCCACCCTATATCGTTCTGTAACGGAATTATTTTGTGTGGCCCTGTAAATGAATAATAACTGTTCTTTTCACCGTATATTCTACAGAAAGCATATTTTAGTACACTTGATAAATGCATATCAATTTTATTAACGTAACGGATTTTTATTAATGTAACGGAACACTTTTGACTGTCCCTGTAAATGAACTAAACATGCTAGGAACTTTATTTGGAATAGGGATCGTGCTATGGTAGAGGTCAATAACATCCAAAAATTTCAGAACGATCCGAGTATATTTACGAGAGTTAGAAGCGGACAGACGGACAGACAAACCGAAGTCATAAACACTTTTCAACTTTGTTGGAAAGTGTTAAAAAAGGGAAAATGATAGTCTATGATGTGCAAAAAGGGATAATTTGAGAAAATATATTTTAGTCATTTTATTGAAATATTTCTGCTGACAATACTCAAAACATATTAAGAGAGTGAAATGTTCCTATTGGCAAGAGATAATACACCAATAGAAGTGACATAGTCATTCTGTAGCATTTCAACAATCGAGTACCGAACTTCAATTTGGATACCGCCCCTAAAATATGCTAATTTTAAATAGTTAATTTCTCGGAAACTAATTGTACGAATGTCATGTAAATTTGGATTTAGGATAATTGAAGGGTGTAGAATTTTTTTATGGTGTCAAACTTCAGTATTGCTATTGAAAATAACAAAGTTTTGGATCGTTTTGATTTGTCGATGCCCCCTAAGCAAATTTTATATACATTATTTAAAAGTAGACTTTATTTTCAATCGTTTGGCGCCTGTAACTTTCTTCTATGATAATTTGTTGAATATTTAGCAGGGGGTGTTTATTATTTTTTTTTTCACGACTGTACATTGTATTACATTCCTATCATAAAGTCCTCCTCGAAAACATCCCTTCGATAGTAATATGCTGAAACTGCAATATAAAAATAAGAATGTAATTTTACAGATGTAAAGCTACAGAAATCTGTATGCTAACTAAAATTTTACCTGTACACTGTAAGAAAAAGATGTAAATCTACAAAATTAGTTTTGTAAAACTACAGAAATCTGTATACTTACTAAAATTTTACCTGCAACCCGAGATAATTACTTGGTTTTTTTTGGCGTTGGAGATACATAAAGCATTCTAAGCATCCCAGTTTCATAGAAAATTCTCAGTAAACTTATAGATACTTTTTACAGCGCGACGATGCTTAACAAATCCCATACCGTAATATTTTTTTTCAAAAACAGACAGAATCCCGCCATCTTGTTTAGCGTTTAGAGTGTCGGACCAAAAAGTGTTGACCTCAAGATTCCCATCGAATATCGATAATTTTTAAAATTTAGAAACCAATTTAAGCGCAAAGTCTCTGTTTGTTTTCTATCGACGCATAAATTGAATGTAGATCTCCAACACCAATGCTAATCTACATAAATTTTATTATCTTTAGAATGCAATGGACATAAATTTAAAATTTTAATCATCTACTTTTTTATTAAAGATATAAAATCAAAGAAAAAAGAGTAACGTATTAAAATTGCTCATGAGTATCGAAGTGCAAGTAAAACTATTTTCTGCATCAGTCGAACCGAAAATAAAATATTTACAGACACATTTTATGTAATCGTTTTAAACTAAGATAAAAAGCATCTAGAAAAATTCACCCAGTGATTTTATTTTATAAAAGAATGAAAGAAAATTTCATGTTGAAAAATTTTTAATAGAACAAGTAGAAATTACGTTTGAGTTTTCTAAGAAATTACTAGCATGAATAAAATAATTTTGAGTCAGAAAATAACGTTAAAAAGAGATGAATAAAATACGGAATCAAATAAGATGATTTTTTGTAGATAATTTTAGAATCAATAACATTCATTTATTTGTCCACCATAATTTGAGACATATTAAAAAATCGAAACTTAAGAAAAATGTTTTGAAAATACTCCTGGTGTTTTTTACAGGAATTCATTACAGTGTAAAGGGTTTTAATTTTGACATATTGTGATATATGTTAATTGCTGAAATATTAAATACGGGCACGTAATTAGTAACAGTAAAACATAGATGCCAATTCCTTGAGAGTTTGGCAGAAATTCTTAAGAATTCCTATATACCATTGCTATTAATACCCAAGTAAATATTTTTATGTTTAAATATTCATTTTGAAATTTTTATGGCATCTAGAAATAGTTACAAAACAGTGCAGAAAATGAAATTTCTTACTAAAACAAAGTCACGGCCACAATGAAAAAAACTATATATATACAAGTCCCTAATTTCCCTTAAAAACTTTTGAAAAATTAATTATGAGTATGGTAATTCATTCAAATGAATTACAATATCTAACATTTTATTTAATTAAAGATATCGTTATTATGTTTCTTTTGTGACACATGTGTTCTTAATTAACATATATATGAAATTTTCGTAAAGAATAATACTGAATTGTTTAATGCATTGCACGCATTCTTTTTTTAAATATTTCTTCCTTAATTTGAGAGTTTGAGCAATTACATATTGTGGTAATAAATAATTTATAAGCATGTTTAAAAAATTGCATACATATTTTTATTATCGGAAATGAATATCAAAATATTTTATGAGAATATTTAAGGCACAAATTAAACGCGTTAAGGTTTAATATAATTTTTAAAATCTTGTAAGATCAAATAAGGTTAATGAATATATTAAATATGATGTAATTAATTATATAATTATATAATTGGCATTCAGAGGAAAAGAGCCCATAAGAACTAAAATTGTCTTGGATAATAAGATAATAGAACAAGTCTCAGACTTCAAGTACTTGGGATGTGATACTAGGGAGAGCTGTCCTAAAATGATCCCCTTAAGAAAAAAATTTATGTAAAATAACATAACTGTTTAAATAAATCTTTGGCCCTATACTAATATGTTTTACATTATATTTTGCATTATAAACATATTTTAATAATATTTTAAAACCAAATTGAGTAATGAAAAAATAGATTTTTGAAAAAGTATCCAAACGATCATTTTACCCTCACCAAAGAGCAAAATGATCCTTCATTTAAAAATAATTGTAAATTCTTTTTTATCGGCAAAATAAAGGATATTAAAGTAATTATGACAATACATAATGAAATAAAATAAGTTTTACAATCCAGTAGTATACATAATTTATTTTATGTAAATTCTAAGATAAAAATTGTCACAAATAATTTTGAAAAAACAATAAAATGGAATATTTGAAAAAAATAATAGGAAAACACGTTGACTCAAAGAGAAAGATTTGGGGCAGTCACACATTTGGCTTCTATGGTGGCTAGGACTTTCTTCAGCCTATGAAATGGTAGTAAAATGATTCACATAAGGGATCATTTTACTCGACAACACGGATGTCCATTTTAGGTCATATAACTCGAAGACGCCGAAAAACATAATAAACCCATCAAGTGTAATTCACGTCTAAAAACATACTCTATTAAGCAAACCAAGTCATATTTCTGTACAAGAAAGACTGTATATTTAAATAAATATGAAAGTTAGTGCTTACCTTATAACAGATTTTATAAAACCCACTTTCACAAAGAATTCTATTCAGAAGCGTAATACCGCGCACTGTAAAAAAAAACCACTGTAAATTTGACAGCACAAACTCGATCACAGTTGACTGTACTGTATCTTCTTTGGTTTCCTGACTATTTAAACATGAAAAATACAGTAGTTGCGTAAAATTAACTGTACAATGTACTGGCAATTTGGCTGCATTTGGACGACAGCACAAACTACTGGAGTCCAAATTGCTAGTATATTGTGCTGTTAATTTTATGCAACTACTGTATTTTCCATGTTTAAATAGTCAGGAAACCAAAGAAAGATACAGTACATTCAACTGTGATCGAGTTTGTGCGCGAGATGAACAGTACTTTGTACTGTAAAAATGTCGTTTTTTTTACAGTGCCGTCACTTGAATACCGCCATTGCTTCTTCTTCACTTGACACAACTAGTTTATGTGTTACCCTGTAGATAGCGTGACCCGTCTGGAAGAAAACATATGTGGACCGTTTTGCCTGCTAGGATCATTTTAGGCCACCTTCCCCTACATATAACAAAAATAAGGACTTGGAAGGTAAATTCCAACATATTTGCGGATTATTGATCAGAATTCTAAAAAATAAAACACGTTCAGAAACTAAGCTAAAATTCTATAAAGTAATGGCAACGCCAGCACTTCTGTAAGGTTCGGAGACATGGACTATTAATGCCGAAGAACTATCCAGAATACAGGCTTCAGAAATAAAGCTTTTAAGATCTGCAAAGGGATGCACAATAATGCTTACTAATGGTTCTACTGATGACTTAGGCTTACTAATGATTCCATGCGCTCAGACTTAAAAATATACAACGTCAACCACAAAATAGTAGATTATCAGAATAAATTTAAGAATCACGTAGAGCGTATGAGTAATGACCGGTTGCCAGAAAAGCTTCTGAATTACAGACCCAGGGGTTACCGTGACCGAGGAAGACCTACGCTCCGATGGATTGATCAATGGAGCTGGAACAGGCTCATTTAGCCTAACCCATGCTGAAGAAGAAGAAGAAGAAGAGGAAGAAGAAAAAGAAGAAGATGATGAATATATTAATTAAATAAAGATTTTTTTTAACCTATTTATACTTAGAACAGTTTCTATATTTTTAAAATTTAATGAAGATGCGTTTTTTTTTTATTTTATTCCAATAAAAATGTATTGCAAATTGTAAAATAATATTGCTCTTCTATCTATATATATATATATATTTCTAAAAATTGAATAGATTTTGCCTATAAAATTAATTTAAATTAGTGCTTTTTTTTTTTGTTACAAATTGAAGATCGTTGTGTTATTTATACAAACTATATATATAATTAAGAAACAAAATATTTTTATATAACAGTGATCAATGAATAATTTATAACATTTGATATAACATTCACGAATGAAAATTATTTGACCTCTGAAAGTTAAGTTAAACCTGTTTTGTACCCATTTTAATAAAGTATAAAATTGACGTTTTAAAAATGAATTGTTTTTCTGTTTGTTTGTTTCTTTCGTTGTCTAAATACGTCAATCACAAGCGTTATGAAAGTACAAATATTTTTGCTGTTTCGTTGATAAAAATCAACAAACATTTTGATGTTCAAATTTATTGCTTTTAATAAACTAATTCTTGTATATTTCTTTGTTTTTAGATCTAAATGATACCAAGAGATACTAATTAAGTGCATTTATTAGACAATCAACAAAAGAATTTTGACACATTGCACTTTCAGATCAAAATGACGCCAAGAAATATGAAGAAATTGAACATTACAGCAATCAACTAGAGCATGAAAACATCAGAAAGCATCATGCGAACCGTCGTCAACGTTACCTGGCTGTTCTTCATAT
This sequence comes from Maratus speciosus, assembly GCA_963932465.1. Classification (NCBI taxonomy): domain Eukaryota; kingdom Metazoa; phylum Arthropoda; class Arachnida; order Araneae; family Salticidae; genus Maratus; species Maratus speciosus. The sequence goes on along the minus strand of OZ010791.1, from coordinate 315,781,220 downwards.
GTTTACGAAATTTTATTTTGTTTTCTTTCATTAAAGTTTAAATAACATTTAAAGATCCTATAAACATAGATGCTAATGGTGAAAAAAAAATGAGCTAACGGATTCATATTAAAAGTTCTGACAAGAAATTTGAGTAGAAAGATTTATTGTCTTACAAATGTCAAGTGCATGTGTTGCATTTTTAATATCAACAAAAATGAAAAAAGAACACTATTTCAACGAGTTGCCAAAAATCATAGATAACTACTTTCTGCTTTTAGTCAGACACGAAAATGACACAATACTGTAAAAAATGTACTGTAAATACTGATATAAAACTTCTAAAAAGTTTATTCAGATAAAGTATCGTATAATTTAGTACTATATTGATAAATCATGAGTCGCATCGATTGTGTCTTAAAATACATAATTAATATCGATGGAGCAACGTCTTACATCTAAATTATGTTTTCAAAAAATATAAGTTTCAGCGATGTCAGATATCACTCACCTTATTATAAGCTCATTATTCTATCATGTTCCAGTTTTTTCAAAACTTTCTACAATTTGTTTCTTCCTTAAAAAATAGTTATTATTAATATGTAAAAATTACAAATATAATATTATTTTAATTTTTCTATTGTTTAAACTTTCAAAAAAATATTTTTGCATTATATTCGCAAAAAGTTATAACTTTCAATGAAAATATGTAATAAAGTTTAAATTTATAATGTAATAAAAAAATATTAAGTATTTATGAAGAGTAAATGTTTACATGATCACGCGAATAAATGTTTACATTTCATAATGATTATTTCTGCACAAATATCAGAAATATTTGATTGAATAGATGAACGCGAATAATTCAAACATACATTTATTCTACGTAGAATCTTTTTATTTGAATAATTAACCAATTATGAATAGTTAATTTCGAGAAATGTTTACCTTGTATTTATGCAAAAACAACACTGAAAATCTTTGCCAAAAACATTTTAAATGAAAGTAAGAGGGAGGAAATATCAGGAAACAATTATCATGGCTTCATTTACTGACGTAAAAGTAATTTTGAAATATTAACTTATTTGAAGATTTTCTTGCATATAAATTGTGACTCTCAGTGCACTATTTTCTGAAAAATTACTCTATAAAGACACTACAAATATAATTATGGATAACCAAATAATTATAAAATATTTTACAGTGAAAATTGTTAAAAGTATTATTTAAATGAGTCCGTCCCTATATAAAATCAAACTTAGCAAACAGATTTCAAATAAATTTCCATGCAATAACGAAACTTGTTTTAAAGGATAGATTTAAAAAATAGAAGATTGCAATTTTCTTAAACTTGTTGCGATTCGTACAAAAGAAAACAATGATTTTGTTCATTGTATCTCAAGTCGTATTAATTTTAGAAGAAACATTTCTTGTATAAAGAAAGGAGCTTTCAAATTACAGAGGAACAAATAAATTTTCAAACGGCATATCATATTACCAAAGGAATTCGATCGGTTAAAATATTTTGGTATGTATTTGTAACGTGAAATTTGCTATCTCACATTTGCAATAAGACACGATTTCTTTTGTATGAAAAAGTTTTGATTGCTATATGCTGCGGAACTGAATAAAACCGAAAAAAGTTTATAGCGTACAGAAGAACTGTTCATGTTTAAGGTACTCCTGACTGTAACATAATCGAACAACTATTTATTGGAAAGAAAATTTTGAAGATATTTATCTTCTTAAATCGAAGAAAAATCTTTAATAGCATATAAAAATTTGTATAATATTTTGTGAATTTTTCAGTAGCTGTTGTAGATATTAATGTTAAAATTTTATTGCATCCATTTTTTCTCGTAAATGAATGAAAAATTATACAGAGAAAAATATTTAATATAACTGATGTTATGATTTTGAAATATTTTCTATGTCTATGTGACATTTTATTGATTATATAAATTTAAACTTGAATTGCGCTTTTTTAATCATAAAATATCCTGAAATAAAATGTTGAGAGGTGAAACGAAGTTTTATAGATTTATTTATTATTAATAATCAAGGGAACAACATTAAAAAATAAAAACATTCTGAAAGTTTAATCAGATATGCATAATATTGTTTGCGCAAATATATTTTATATAAGAAAATAAAGAACAGACCACTTAATACGTAAATGCAAAAAGAAATTATAGGATAGTTCAAGCCATAGTAATATGGATTTCAATGTTGGTAAAATTATATGAATATATTATTCATTCTTTATGTAACATAACTGGTAGACTATAATACATTTCTACAGCCGATTTTCACATTAATGAGTAAATATTTTTTATTATTCATGCATAGAACAACATTATGTTGTTAAGAAACAATATTGTGTTATCGACCTATTTTAAACATTTCTTAGGTCGTTCGTCGTGTTCTCCTCTTATGGGTAATCTTCTTATTCTGCTATATTAAGCTTAATATTATCTTTGTTCCATAACATTTAATAAACATTGCTGCTAGTGGAGCAACCCTAGAGAATCTAACAGCAAGTTTTTGCGTGTATTCACGTTTATGAAAAGAAATGTGATAGTGTAGTCACCACAATTATTATTATTAATACATGTCATCTACTACTTGTTGTACCTATTGTCAGTTAAATATTTATGTGTTCTAAGAGCTGCAAGTTTCAAATTGAAGAACGCAATATTTTGATAAAGCTACTGGATAGCTGACGCAGAAATTTTGCTGCATGAGTTGCGGTCCAGAATACGTCAAACGGCGAGAGCCGAGTTTGAGCGGAGGACTCAGAGCTGCTATAAACCGTAGGCTCTCAAGACCTGCTGTATACGACAGTCCCGAAGCGTGTAAATCAAGTGAGCTACAACTTGCTGACTGTGACCGGGTAAGTATTGTTTTTAAATTATTCCTTCAATGCAATTTAAAATACGTTAAACATAGCTGACTTTTTTTAAAAATCAAATCAGATTAATGGCAGATGAGTCCAGAAAATTTAATAAAGTATCTGTTGATTCTATGTTTTACTTATTTGACTTCTTTTATTAAGTATAATTTATAGTTCAAAATTTCCTTAATTGACTGAAAGAAACATGATGAATAACAACCAGGGATTTAATGAATAAAATAAGACTTTTCATACAATTAATTATTACATTACATATAAATTGTTAACCTCGATATTAAAAAAAATATTGACAGAATGATGCAAATGATTCTGTCAAGTAAAAAACAACAACAAAAAAAGATTTTTAAATTTAAAAAAAAAAATGGAAAGTTTTAGCAATAAATGATACAAAATACCACTTTTTAAATTTCAACAAAGTACAAATAAAAAAGAAAATAATAATGTAATTAGAATCAAAAATCAGCCTGCAGGTAATGTATCTAATCAAAAACAACTCGTTGTAAATGATCCCGCCAAGCCACAAACCTAAAACGTCCGTCATAAAAATAAGTGATATCGCATAAAAAGAAGCGATATAGAAGTGCATACTACGAGTGCCGTGTAAAAATCTATCACTACTCATAATGTTTCCAAAGGACTCGGAGTGAGGTACAGTATGTGAAAACTGCTTGGCGACCTGCACTTACATATGACTATTTGTTTAACAATTTTCTTCTTGAATTATTGATCCCATTAAACTGTGAAAAGTTGAAGCTTTTGGTGTTTACATGTCCATTCTTATTTAACATCATGGGATCGATTTGTTGATTTTATTTACCATCATTTGAACAAGAAAGACCACTCTTTTTTACGCGGAGGATTTTCTAAGTAAACATGTAATAAACATTTTGAGTTTGTGAAATAATAAAAAAAATAATGATCATATGAATATTACTAACAATGCACCTAATAATAGTTCAAAACAAGTTAGTTTTGAACTATACCTACAGTATTCAGTAATTTGCTGCTTAATAAAATGTATATTTATATAATAAAATGCCAAATACAGTAAAACCTTCCTAAAGAGACCACGTTCTCTTAATGGAGGTTATTTTTAAATCTAGATTTTAACTGTTGAAAAAAGGTAACAACTAATGTTACTAAAATTTATTTTTCACATTAGGGAAAAATATGAAAATGTAAGCATAAGAACAAATGTTAATTAGATAAATTAACTACTGCAGAGTTTAAAAAATGAATACATTTGCTTTGATTTTACCGTTTTACCTTTTATAACTTTTATCACCAAGTCCTTTCAAAGTTCAGTAAATAAATGTTTTTTTTTTTTTTTTTTTTTTTTTTTTTTTTTTTTTTTTTTTTTTTTCAACCGTTTGAAAATGGTCGTTGTTTTCGGTCGAGGATGGGGCCAAATGATGCTCGCATTTTATTTTATTTTTTTTTTTTTTTTGACGAAATTCAACGATGTCTTTTACTTTTAAAAGAATTTTTATTTGAATAGGTAATCGAAAGGCATAAAATCGTTAAAAATTGAAAAAGTTACAAAATGGGTATGCGCAAATTATCAGATATGGAAAAATCCAAACCCAAAGAGCGACGCCGAAATGAAAATCGTCTTGCAAAGTAAAAATCGAGGTCTTCAACTGATTATGTAGCCCATGAAAATCGAGATCTTCAACTGATTATCTAGCCCATGAAAATCGAGGTCTTCAACTGATTATGTAGCCCATGAAAATCGATTACAGAATAAAAGACGAACGCGAAAAAGGAAACAATCTAATGTTTAATCGATTGATAGTAAAAGGCCATGTCTTGAAGGGCTCCAATCCACTAGCCACGGCGTTTTACAATCGGTCGATTCTAACAGGGAAAAATTGAGCTCAACGTAGGTAATTTGTCGCAATCTGTGGATGATTAGGTGGAACTGCTTTCGATTTGTAAACTGTTTTTCTTCTCGAAACGGGACTTGGAGAGTTTATCGATGAAGATTTTGGTCGTCTGACGTTTGATATTTGCGATCTGTTGTTGAAGAGGGTGCGACGGAATTTGGTGGACGAAATTTAGATTTTTCGGTTAAATTTTGTTACGAAGGTGATTTGTCGCGATCTGTGGATGATTCGGTGGAACTGCTTTCGATTTTTAACCTCTTATCTTTCTCGGCTTCTCTTGTCGAAATGCCCCAAAATTAAAACTAAGTAAATATTAAGTCAAAAAAAAATCCAAATGGTCGTTGTAATCTATTAAATTACATTTTTTTTTTTTTTTTTTTTTTTTTTTTTGACGGGAACAAATAATGACGATTTCATTAATTTATCTATTTCTTTGAGAGTTTCCTCGTTTCCTGGCAGAATAGGGTAGGGGAGTTTATTGACCGTCATTCTTAATTTGTCAGCAGAGTTAAATTCATTGCCTAAAAAGGCATAAAGGTGTTTAAACACTTAAAAGTTATTGGGATTTAAAAAAAAAATCTAAACTTAGTTTAGAAGTTTGATGAATACTGCGCTCTCCGGAATTATTTTTCTAATAAAACCTTCTTCAAGCGACCAGGAAAAAACGGAATTTGTTTTAATTTCTTCGAAGAAATGGGTCGCACATGGAGAGAGTTCTACTGGGATGGTCTCTGAATGGAGGTAAAATTAGTATTGAGCCTATGGGAATAAATTTCGTTCCATGAAGAAATGGTCGTTCAGGGAGGTGGTCGCTTAATGGAGGTGGTTGCACAGAGAAGTTTCACTGTATACCCTAAATGCGACAAAACTATGGGGAATCGCGTCTCATTTAGGTACAATGACCTTACATATTACGTACGCCACGCTGAGCTCACATGGAAATATAAGTAGAGATATTATTACGTACGCCACGCTGAAATATAGGAGTAAATTACTTTAAACTGGTATAAATTAAAAACTAATTAATATTTTTACATGAAACTTTCAAAGGTTTGAACTACTCATAAAAACAGTTCAAATGCCGTAAAGCGCGTAAAAATCTGATAATTACACATTGCTGTAGGCCTGTCAACAGATTTGGTCGGAACAAGAATTTAAAAAGTGCAAAAAACAGCACTTTTAAAATCACATTTACTAAAAACCTATTCGCCGGATTCCACTTTACTTTCGTTTTCTGAGTCACGTGGCACGCCCCATTCCATAGAAACAAGAATTTTGTTTCTATCATAAATAGTTCTCGAGCTATAGATGTGTCAAAATCCCGTTTTGGTCAGTCCGGAAAATATAAACTAGACAGAGTACTAAAAAATTTTTACAAAATCGTTTGGCATCAATTGGCGGAAATTCTTTTCATTTACGGCTCATTCCACTGTTGTTTCTTTTGCTTGGCGAGAAACTCTGTCGAGTTTCTATGATACATTTAGATCAACAGATTTCCAAGTTATTTAGATCAAATTACTTCTCAAAATTTTCTTTGTAATATCCATTTAGGGCATGTTTCAGCCCATAAGGTTACCGTGGGAAAGGAAACGGCGGATATGTTAGCAAAGGAGGCACCTGCTAGATCATCAGTTGATTTATCGCATCCAATGCCGCACTCACACATGAAAAGACATTTTTGCGCTCATTTTAGAAAGCAGTTAAAGGATCACTGGTAGGGTGGAGCGAAAAAAATTAATTTTTTAAAATCAAAAACGGGTAGGTGCCAAAAGTTGCCTTTATACTAGTACATCATCTGCGTGCAATATTACCGCTGAAAAAAAATGGCTTGAGTCTGCGCTTTTGGTCCAAAAGTCGAAATTTTGGGTAAAATTTGACATTTTTTTCAAGAAATTAAAAAAAATTCTATAGAGATGGTTATTATTTAAATGTGTTATTTAAACCTTTATTATTAATGACTTAACATATTTAAACGATAAAAAAATATCTTCGTTCTGTATAAGTGGAACAAAACTGACACCTTTTGGGTGAAAAAAGCGTTGCCACTCTGTTGTGTCATACAACTAATTGTTTTTAGAATACAGCTTTTACGTAGTTACTTTCAAATCTACTCAGGAGGTATCACGTGGAATTGACTGCATTTCATGACACAACACTGCATAGCCCAACCACCCTTCCATCTCAGCGCAATGTTTTATTTAAGTATTGAATTGTGATTTTTTTATCAAAAACTAGCATAAGTTTTCTATGTATCAACCTAGTCCATCTCTTTTTTATATCCACAGACGTTGGGAGATGCTGCTGTGACACTACTTCACATATATCCTCACGTATTCTACTGCTTGTGTATGATAAAGTAAGCAGAGTAATGTAGTGAAATTAATGGAATCTATTCAGCCCTCTAGTATCTTTAACAAAATTGCATCCAGTTACTGCATAATAATTGGGAGGTCTGTTCCTACAACATTTTAAAACATTTAGGTATTTCATCTTTGAGTATGCCTTCCTTTACTCTAAGTCTTGCATTTTTTATATGTTGATAAGCTTGTTCTGTAATTTGGTGGCGATCGTCATCAAAATTGCAATAAGAATTTGCCCTCGATGTGAAAAATTTACTCTCGGTGTCCTAAATAATTTTTTTAGCATTTGTTTTTTGCCATTTTCTGTGATGTTTAGTAGCCAAGTAATTTCCCATAAGTGTTTAGATCATTTTTTTGGATGGGGATTATATTTGATGTAAACCATCCTGCGGCATAAACTTGGATTACATACGTTGTGAGTGAACTAGACTCTGATGGTCAACCAGTGCTTATATAAAAGCGAATAATTTTATGCGCCTTTGTGAGCCATCTGGCATAGGAGAAGTTTCTTGGGCTCCTATTCGCTAGTTCTTCTGAGCCATATCTGGATGAAATAACTTTGCAAATCTCTAGCAGGTATTTCTGGTATGTGCTGAGTACCCTTTTCTCGATTTTAGGAAATAATGTTTGAAAATTACTCTTTATGGCTTCAAAAATGGAAATAAAAAGGTAATGGCACGTGGACATTTTCCTATTGGTCCAGTGAATCCCTGTGGGTTAGAATCTAATTTTTGCCAACGATCATGTCTAATAAATGATGCAGAGAAATTTCACTGGACTTTTAGGTGGCATATGATCAATTGTAATGGTTCATTCTAAACCTGTCCCTCGCAGAATGGATGACAACAACTAACAGAATTATCCGCCTTCAAATGAGCACTCACTGCCCATCAGAGTCTCTACGGTTCACTCAAAATGTACTATGATATCCAAGTTTGGCCCCAGGATAGTTTACAATCAAATATAATCCACAGCTAAAGAAGGGATCTAAAAAGTCATGAGAAGTTACTTTGCTACTAAACAACTCACAAAACGGAATAAAACGACTACTAAAAAAAAGGTTATTTAGGGCAATGGCTCCTTTGCATACGCAGAGAAAATTCTTAATTCACTGACGATTTCCATCACATTAAACAGCTTGCTGCCTCAACACATAACAGTTGAAAGATGAGAGTAAATGATAGCATACGCAAATCTGAAATGTCGACAATCAACTTTGAAGCGGATAATTATATAAATCTAATTCGTTAGAAAAGTGTTGTGGTAACAGAACCTCTAATCAATATGCATTTATCGAGTGCAATCTTGGTGAAAATAATAGACGGCAGAATAGATTACATTAATATCATCCGCACTGCATTACACTGTTTGTCTTCTGTTACACAAACGGTAGAAAAATACGTAAAGGAGATCACAGCAGCAGCATCCAAAGTCTATGGATCCAAAGAACAGATGTACTATGTTGATACATAGAAAATCAGTCTTTGACAAAAAAATCACAATTCAATGTATAAATAAAACATTGAGTTCAGGTGTAGTAGTGTGGTCGAGCTATGCACTGTTGTGACATGAAATGCAGTCACCTCCACGTGGTACCTCCTGGGTAGTTTTGAAAGCAACTAGGTAAGAGCTGTACTCTAAACAACAATTATTTGTATGACACAACAGAGTGGCAACGCCCTTTTTTCACCAAAAGTTGTCAGTCTTGTTCCAGTTATACAGAACGAAGATATCATTTTATCGTTTAAATATGTTAAGTCATTAATAATAAAGGTTTAAATAACACTTTTAAATAATAACCATCTCTGTAGAATTTTTTTTAATTTTTTGAAAAAATGTCAAATTTTACCCAAAATTTCGACTTTTGGACCAAAAGCGCAGACTCAAGCCATTTTTTTTCAGCGGTAATATTGCACGCAGATGATGTACTAGTATAAAGGCAACTTTTGGCACCTACCCGTTTTTAATTGTAAAAAATTAATTTTTTTCGCTCCACCCTAATCACTGGGATCTTTTGCTCACTCCTTACACAACAGCTTTCTTTAGCGGTCATGGACCGATTATAGCGTACTTCTTCAAGGTCAGAAGAGCCCTTTCTGCTCTCATTATTACTATAATTATCCTTTAACAACACGCCGTCATATTCGCCGTCCGCCTGTTCTTCTGTACGCTTATCTATCTAATATTTTATTGCTTATGGCTTTTCTCTGAAAACTTAAAAACATCTTTAACTTTCTATGAGCCTTTCTATATTAATCCATCATTTATCCAAGGGCTGGGGTTCCCCTTTATTCTCTGCCTATTGTACGATCGGAGCTTGTCTTCTCCGGCAGTGATATTAATTGTATTATTGTCTTTTTCACAAATGTTTCTGTCATATTTATTTATATACTGATCCCCACCCCTTCCTCTGTCGCGGTTACCGGTGGTGCTAAATTACTAATGCTGATTTTTTTTTTTTTTTTTTTTTTTTTTTTTTTTTTTTAAGGGGGGTGTCTATAAAGGGTACCGCGATAAATACCTAATCTCTACAGAACTAATTCCCTAGTCTGAGCACTCCCTCTCGCGCAGTAAAAAAAAAAAAAAAAAAAAAAAAAACATAAAATTGCAGTGAAAGTTTATATTCGTTAGTAAAGCGTAAGTGATAACTAGGGAAAAAAATACTTGGTTATATGTTCTATATGGAAGTGCATTTCGGTTGTAAGCTATATGAAAATATTCATTTAGTAATTTGGCAAGCAGACAATTATTATTTTTTATCAAAAGTTAACACACATACGATTGTTTAATTAATGTATTTTTTTTTTTTTTTTTTTTTTTTTTGCAATAAATGGAGGTAAGTGTTAATTAAAAGGAGCTACATGCTTTCATATCGCATACTTCATAAGATATATTGTAAGGAATTTATAAAAATAAAAGTTTATTGGATGTTTATAATATTTTACTACGTAATATTTTTATCGTATGAAACTCAAATATACCTTGAAATTATAAGAACTGAAAATCACTCTCAATCTCAATTTTATTTTAAAAATCTAAACTACATTTATAAAATTTTTGATGAATCAAAATATCAAATTGATTGAACAGTAATTGTAATGGAAATATTTTTGTGATAAATTTTTATATTATAGTTGCCAATTTCTTAGCTAAAATAAATGAAGAAATCTCAAACATCTAGAGTGATCATAATTAAAATTTTGAATTTTGCGCATTTGTAAAACTTTAAAAATTTCACATTGAACATGTATATAAAGCATGTTGTTTCTAAAACTTTATTTCTAAACTTGGATATATATTTTTAATTAATTAAATAATAATTTACTTTAATTTGGGCGATTTAAAATTAACGACCTCTTTTATAATGTTTCAAAACTTTAAAACTTTTGTCCCAACAGTTTTTATTTCTATTATTAGGATTTGAAAGTAAAAATTTAATAAGTTCATTCTACAACTTCAATATATTGTATATTATATCTTTCTTTCATATTATATATTATGATCTCCAAAAATTAAAAAAGAAACACAAAAATGAGCCAATACGCCAAAGTACTCGAAATCTCTAAACCTATATGTGCATATTATATGTACACGCGTGATAAAGTAGCCCACAAGAGAGAAAAAACTGTATACCGATATGTTTTAACAACAAAATTTGTTGGATGTTAAAATAGTACTTTTTATCTATATAATATATGCTGTCTTTCGGATATCACGGATAAATTCCTTTGTGAAATTGTAGGAGACGACATCATCAGAATGACGCAAATGGTCAAAAGAAATGGTAATTTTCAAAAAGGTCTCGGGACAATTGGGTCCAAAATCCTAAGAGGGCATTCCTCGAAATTCGCCACCTAAATAGCATTTCTTCAGTCCTTTTTAGCTTGTAGAACTGATGTCAAATTATCAAGTATCGCTGAGAATGCTGATTACTCGTTCAATGGTTAAAGGATGACAGTTTTATGTGTGCGGAACCACAATTCCACAAGTCATTTACTGCACTACTGATTCTCTCTAACCTACGAGTAGCAGCGTTGATAAGAGAATCTGTAGAACTTGACAAACTATGTACAAACGACTACATGCAAGTAGATGTTTGCAAGGCGAAATAAATTCCGTCCTTGCTGACGGCCCTCGATTAGATAAATCCCAACAGGTTCAAGATAATCTTAATTGAACATGCAGCTAATGTAGTCCTTACATATGAGTCGGTCTATAGACTACAGCCTGATGATTATTGTTTGTAAAATCCCGATATCTTATTAGCACATCAACATTATACGCGAAATGCATGAAGAAAAGCAAAAAGATGAAAAACGTGAAATGCAAAAAGATGATGGTTTGATTGTTTGGCTATAATACGTTTGTTTTCTAAAAAGTATTTTGAAATTGCTATGAATTTTCAAAATCTTTAAAATCTCCTTAGCTACGAAATTAAATATACTTCTGAAAAATTACCGTTGAATTTAAATCCTCATCCGCAAGTAATTTTTTCTTAGTGCAATTTTAAAAGGCAGGATTGATGAATTTTAAGGCTCCGGTCAGATTTCAAACACCAACTTCACAATGTTATATCTATGAACTTGGAATCCAGCCGTATTTTTCAACTTCTGAAAGTTAGAATTTTTAACTTCTATTTTTTGTATGCTCTATTTCAAATATTCTTTTTATTTAATCAGTATTTAAAAATGTATACTGTATTTCATTTCAAGTGCAAAAATCTTACTCAAAGCTGATACACTCTACGAAGATTTTAACGCACAAAATGTAAAATTTTGCATACATTTTAGAAATATTTTGAGAATAAAAATTAAGATATATCCTTTAAGAAGATTATAAAGAATAAAATGAAAAATAGCGATTTTCTGAAGAAAAAAAAAAAATGCGGATTCATTCCAAGACCATAGGTTTAACATTAGAGAGGGAGATTTACGGTCTAACTGATAACAGCCCTTAAAGATTTTTTAAAAAATCAAATATGAATAAATCTAAGAAGAACGTAACTTCATAAAAGATTACTTACTCGCACTTTTTATAATTAAATACATTAAAGAAAGCACCATCTCAAGACTAATATGCATTGCAATTTTTTTAAAGTATATTACATATATATATATATATAAAGTATATTAATAAAAATATTATACATTACTTTTAATTTCATTTTGACTTTCTTTGTCAGCTTCTCTGATATAATTTTTTTACTCGCCTAAAGGGGATGTTTAATTACTGAATACGCTTATCGAAAAAATATAAAATAGCGTGAGATCCAATTTCAATTTAACTGAGACAGTGCCAAAGAACAGAAGCTGTAATTTACTTTAAACTGCCGCCCAGAGTTTCTCTATGTGTATGTCACAGACAAAATTATAATTTTATAGCATCTTAGTGGTATAATTAGAATAACGGATACGTTGTGTAGAAAACACCGTGGCCAAGATCGTAGTTCAAGAATGAACATTAAGTGTTTGATTATTAAAATGATCAAATATAGACTTAATTTTTTTTTTTTTTTTACTTTATCCTTTCTGTAGTACATTTTATTTCAAAAGAAATTTTACGCTTGATATTGCTTTTATGTTTTACAGTTTAACTCGTTTTATATCGTTTCAATTCAAGAGACTGGAATTCTTAAAGGATTCTTGAACCTAGAATCTCTGTTTAAAATATTATTTTCACTATTTTTTGCAACTTTATGCAACTTAGTATGGTGCGTAAAATTTTTTTTCGTCACACATAAACCTTCTTGACAGTCGGGTAATTATAAAAATCTTTGCTCAAAGTACAGTTTCAATGACATTATTTTGAAAGGTGGCAACATTTGGGAAACTTTTCTTCCTTTAAAAAAATCGAAATTCATGGTATAAAAGTGACATTATTTTTACACACATAAAATATTTAAGTTGTAAGAATTCAAATATGTGACTCATACTAAAAATGATGTCATTTTCATCTTTTAAAGCATTCCACTTACAGAAACTTGGAGAACATTCATAAAAAAACATCTATACGTAGTTTGAAAATCACATCCATTTGGTGTACAAAGGCAGTGCAAAGCGATATCTTTATTCAAGAAATTCGTTATAACAATCGAACTTCTAATGATTTATATGTCTTCATTTGTTTGTATGATCAGTATCGATATACTCTCTAGAAAAGAGATAGTGTTTAAAATACATAGAATGGGCTCGAAAGCACTTAGGTCCAACTGTATTGTTCTATTCTAATGAAAGTTACTAAAAATTGCAACTGCCTTTTAAATGTTTTAAATGAAACATAAAACTACTGCAGTATTTGAATTTAGTTTTATATTTTTACTTTCTTGGTTTATCCTGCAAATGTTATATAGAAAACACAATACAATAATTAAATATCCCTGCCGGCCGGCCTACAGGCGGAAGTAGATTTCGAAGTTAAGTATATTAATTGCACCAACAAAAAATAAATCATGATTAGATATAAATCCACTTTAACAGTTTTATCTGGCCGCTTTTGACGAGTTTTTATTTCATTTTTATATAATAGCTGGTTTTATCAGAATCATGTTAAGGCGGTATTAAAAAAAAAAATACTTTTCCATGCTCAACAACTCGAAATTTTCTGGCACATTTTCAGATTATTTTTTAATAGAAAAAATATGAAACATGCTGACGTGATTTTTGAAAAGATTTATAAGCGACATGCGCTTTCATTTTTTTTCAATTAATTGAAACTTGATTAATAAACAATTATTTTCTCAGTAGGGCAATATGTTTCGTTTCTAACACAATCGCTTCGGCAAATTATGTTCAAAATGCCTACTTTGACATCATTTTTTGAAATATATTCTGACTCTATCAAAAAATCGATCATTACGGTACATTATATAGTTTCTGAAGAAGAGAATCTAGCAATTGGATGCGTTTGAGAGCAAAAATGAATTTAAAAATGAGTAAGAAAATAAGCAGTTTGGATTTGAATACACCCTTAATAAGATGATTTTTTTTCTTCAACCGCTATGTATTTTTAATTTATTTTTGCTGTAAGAATTGGTCCTATCAAAAACTTCTCTATATAAATATTGAAGACAATATTAAGAAGATATATGATAAATTCATGGGGATTTTATATCTTGTGAATTGGCGGAGTTATGGAAATTTTTCTTCTTCACCCACCTTTTTTTGTTTTTGTTTTTAATTTTTTTGCGGTACGAATTGGTCCTATCAAAAACTTGTGAATATAAAAGTTGTAGATAATATTAAGGAGATGTATAATAAAATTAATTGGATTTGATATCTTGAGAATTGACGAAGTTAAGAATTTTTTTCTCCCAAAAACCCTATTTTTTGTGCGTCTTGAGCCCATTTTTAATTTTATCAAAAACCTGTCATACATAAATTTTTGGCCCTATTTTTAGAAGTAATAAAAACTTTAAACTGATTTGATATGTACAAAAATTAAGAGGTTATGGCGTTTTTTCGGTTTTCACAAAACCCCTCCCTATTTCCATTCCCTTTGTCCGAATTTGCCCATTAACGAACTTGACCGAGATTTTATGCCCCTTGATTTTATGTATCAGTTTGGAAAAGATTTGTGCAGAATTGTGAAAGTTACCGTCTCCAGAAGAAAGTGGTATATATATATATATATATATATATATATATATATATATATATATATATATATATATATATATATATATATATATATATATATATATGTGAAATTTCAGAAATTCCAACATAGAAACGACGCCAGTAGGTAGTATTTCATATGAAATCTACCTAAAAAGAATACAGTAACACCTTTTTGTGCAAATATGCCCTTTAAATATAGAATTGCTGCATTTAATTTATTAGACGTGCTTATAGAATATGTCCAGATGGCCAACTAAATGCTGAAATTGATTTTATTGAAAAAGTCGCCTTAGATCATGGTTTTAAAGGTTCGCTGATTCACAAGTTTATTCGATAGTATAATACCTACTCCTTCAGATCAGCGGTTTGTTAATAGTTTACATATCAACTCCAGAAGTATGCATCTTGTTCCAATTATATATGAAAAATTAAAGCAGGCTCTTCAGACATTCAGTGTAAAATTAGTAGCTATTCCCCTTGCATTTCTTATATAAATTCTTAGTAAAAATATTAATAAAATTCAAAACCATCAAAAAGCTGGAGTTTATGAAATTCCGGTTACCCTTTCAGATAACGAAAGATTAGTTTATATTGGTGAAACAAAACGATAATTTTCAGAATGATTAAAAGAGCACAAGAGAGATATTTCACAATAGATTAGGGTTTTAAGGGGTTTTGGGAGAAAAAGACCCATAACTTCATCAATTCTCAAGATATCAAATCCAATTAAATTTATTATAAATCTTCTTAATATTACCTACAACTTTTATATTCACAAGTTTTTGATAGGATAAATTCGTACCGCAAAACAAATTAAAAACGAAAACATAAAGGGGGATTTAAGAAGAAAAAAATCCATAACTTCGTCAATTCACAAGATATAAAATCCGCATGAATTTAGTATATATCTTCTTAATATTATCTACAACTTTTATATTGACAAGTTTCCGATAGGCCCAATTCTTACAACAAAACAAATTAAAAATACATTGCTGTTGAAGTGAAAATCGTCATATTAAAGGTGTACTCAAATCCAAACTGCTTATTTTCTGACTCAATTTAAACTAATTTTTTCTCTCAAACGCATCCGATTGATAGGTTTTCTTATTAAAAAACTATATAATATACCCTATTGTCAAAGTGGGCATTTTGAACCTCATTTCCCGAAGCGAATGTGTTGGAGGCGAAAAATATTGTAATGGAAAATAATTGTTCATAAACAAGTTCTAATTAGTTGAAAAAAAAAAAAAAAACAAGTATCTTATAAATCTTTTCAAACATCACGTCAGCAAGTTTCATATTTTTCTTTTAAAAACAAATCTGAAAATGCATCAGAAAATTTCGAGTTGTTGAGCATGGAAAAGTATTTTTTTGAATACCACCTTAACATGATTCTGCTAAAAACCAGCTCTTATATAAAAATAAAATTAAAAACTCGTCAAAAGTGACCAGATAAAATTGTTAAAGTGGGTTTATCTGAAATCATGATTTAGTTTTAGTTGGTGAAATTAGTATTTAACTTCGAAATCTACCTGTGCCTGTAGGCCGAGCCGGCAGAGATTTTTTTTTTTTTTTTTTTTTTTTTTTTTTTTTTTTTTTTTTTTTTTTTTACTGTGGTGGTTTGCATCTTTTGGTTACCATGGGAACTTGGTGATGTTTGCGCATTCTCCGGTCAAGTATTCTCCAGGACTCTTAGACATCTATGTCCCTTTCGAAATTTTAGAATTGTATGTAACAGCATATCCTGATGACGTACGCAGAAGCGAAACTAAATGTAGATTTTAATTATATTTTAAATGTGTTTCTAAAATCACTGTTTTATTGTGTGTACCATTTAGCATGTTGTATTCGATTTGAATACATTATTTTAAGTCGAAAATACTCTGTACGTCCTGCAAATATTGTTTCATATAAAATGTTTTTCTTATTTGAAGTCAGACACTGATATTATTTCTAGATTTTTCAAAAATCTTCACTTAGTTCTTTTGTGATTAAACTAAAAGCGTACCTTAAATACTTTAAGACATTCAGTGTAAATTCTTTTCTAGGTAAAATTTAGTTACGTGATTGAAATGAGTATCAGCAAACTGTAAGGTGCAATATGGCCATAAAACATTAAAAGAAGGAAACATTTCATTAATAAAACAGTAAAGGATAATCATGCTGATAAAATGTATTACACAATTTCATTTCCCCACTTAATTTACTAATTTCGAACAACAAAAAGTCGAAACTTGCATTATCCGTTGAAAATACTGTCTTTATTTCAATAAAGCTTATACAAAGCTCATGTAGAGAATCTAAATTCTTCGTTGAAACAACAAGAGGGTGAAACTTTTGAAAAGAACTCTGAAATTTAACACTATACTAATGCATGGTAATGACTTCCAGATTGGCTAACTCATAAATAATTATTTTATAAATGGAGTTTAAATGTAGTTTTAAATAACATTCTAATTATTGCTTACTTAACAGTGTGAAAGCAAGTTAAATTTTGAAGAAATAAATTTTAAAATATATTATGGAAAATTCTCATTGTGAAAATAAAATGCATTAATGTTTTTATTCTGCAAAAGATAATCTTATTTCGATAACAGCATTAATTTTAGGGAGAAATATTTCAAAAACACATGTATATTATAAATATTTTTCATAGATAAACAGAATGGTTTTAATAAACGCTTGGTTGAAAAAATACTTTTAAATGCTAAGGTAAATTAATCTTCATTACATAATGTTATTAATTAACTAAGGCTATAAGCAATGTTTAAATCGGGAAATTGCACCTGTACTAACTGTCTATATATATATATATATATATATATATATATATATATAATGAAATTATCATTTCACAGCTAAAATAAGGACAAATTGAAAGACAGGCAGGTATATTAGACCGATACTTCATTGAAACTTACAAAAGAATAAAAAGAAAAGTTTGTTGTTTTATAGTGCATAATTGAGATCACCCGCAATAAAAAAGGCATAACCCCAGAAAGCTTCAAGTGCGTCTTGCTACAGAAAAGTCATAGGTTTAGTTATTCGGAAGATAACTTTATGTATGTCAGTTTGTCAGCATAGAAGGTGGAGGCAAAAGGTAAGGGGTATTCACTCGATCCTTTTTTCTAAGTTTTGATTCTTAAGTTTTTTACTCTTTTATATAAGATTTTTCAGCTAAGTGCTATAGTTTTATGTCACTGTAAAAATCAGAGACGTAACAAAGACAAGGAGATAACCCGTAAATATTTAAAACTCTGTAATCAAAAGTTTTATGCCGGGGGGTGGGGGGTCTAGTTTCCCTCTACTCATGTCTATACTCGTATTTATTTATCATTGAAGTAGAGGGGAAAAGAAGAGCTGTGAATTAGTCCCATCAAAATGTTTCTCTGACTTTGTCGATTTATCAGGGTTCTGAAAAAAAAGATTTCTTTTAACTCTGTGAAATGTAGTATTTTTGAGTTGTGTCATTTTTCTTGTGGATGGAAGATTTCATATTTTTTTTCGGTCAAATAATTTATTTTCCCGAAACCGAAGAGATAAGTGTTGGCCTGTTTAATAGAAAACGAACGTATAAAAATTTAAGACATTGTTGACACACAAGAAATTAATAAAAAGAAATCTTAAAAGAAAAAAACAAAAGGTTTTTATCAGATGAGAAAAGCAGATGGCGATGCATACACAATAAGCAAAGAATCATTAATAGAAAAAAATAAAATAAATGAAAATGATAATACTACAATTTTGCAACACTTATCACTATAGATTATTCATGGAAAACTGGTTTACAAGATTATACCCACATGCGCTCAATAAATCTGGTACTATCCCGATGGATTATTTTGTGTTTTTAAAAGAGTAACTTTAAGTTTGACTTTGACTGTGTCCAGGACATGTTTCGATATTCTACTGCTGCTGATATGTGTACTGATGAGGCTGTGCATTGCACAGCGAAACGTCTAATTTTTGTATATAATTTTGTTTTTAATTAAATTTTTTTTACTTATTATTTTAATTAATTTAATTTCTCTGTTTAATGTAGTCAAGTTTGTCTAGTGTATGAAAATTAGTTTAAAGATTTTAATTCAGACGTTAAAAATGTATGTGTATCTTAATAATACTACAAGTTATTATGATTATTATATTGCTGCAGAAAGAGCTGGATAGAATTTTTGATAAAATAAAAAATTAAAACGATAAATAAATATGGGAAATATTAGAAAGGTTAAAAAACTTCAGAATACCAGAGACGTCTAGAAATATAGGAGATAGTTAAAAATTTTAGTTTAAGTTATAACACCTGTAAATGCGATCTGTGTATGACGAAAACTGCTTTAAATGAATTATGATCTCGGCGAAAAGAATACTTTGCGTTTATACCTGCTATGACGGAGTCCTATATAAAAACACTTTTTTTAAGGCTCATTACGTTTCCGTTTTAGCAGATATTACTACAGAATGGTTTCTGCCTTTGTACTGGCACCATCTCGTTTGCTTGCTGTGGATTACAGTTATTTATTATTTGCTGTTATTCATTCCCCATATTACCGCGACTGTGTTGTATGAACTGAAAAAGTTCTGATTGTTTTTTATTTAAAACAGTTGTCATTAATTTTAATACTTATTATCATTCAGATCTTTAAAAATTGTGACTGTATATGTTACTTGTACTCAGATCTTTCGGTCATTCACATGAAAAGATAGCAGATTTTGCCCTTCTTAAAACCCAATTACAATTCTTCCGAACGATTCCTCCTCCCTCCAAAAAAAAAAAATAAATAAATAAATAAAAAAAAGCACTAGAAAGGTGCAACGTGTTATATATTACTTATATTAAAATGCTTTACAATTTAATAGATCAAAGTTATTATATTTTAATTGTAAATGGAGACGAAATATAATGTAGATAGGTAATAAGCTGGGACTTTAAAACACACAGCATGATCTTTGTAATGAAAATTACGTTATGAATAATAATCTACAGCCAAATTAAGCACCAAATCAGTTTTAAGCATCTAAATTTATTACATACTTAGAAAATACCAGACGAATAGATTTAACTAACATTAAAAGAGACTTCCTTTTTTATTGCACCAAGAATCAATTTACCTAACTTTTAGGTAGCTTTCTTTACAAAAAGCTACCTATTGCAGCCGTTCGGAGGAAAGCGATTTCAAAAAATTTTGGTATATTTTCATCGATCATGACCACCAGACCCCGAAACCACCCTCCGTTCAAAATTGATATATATATATATATATATATATATATATATATATCTGACCTATGTCACACTGTAACTCTCGTATTTATGAACCGATTTGGATGTAATTCGGTGTGTACATAGTACATACCAATGTCTCGACCGAGTTCGTTGGCCAGCTTCATCCGCCATTTTGTTTCAAAATGGCGGCCATTTAAAATTTTTTAAAAAATTTAAAATTTGAAATGTGGTACCAAAAAATTGAAAATGGAAAAATATTTTTTTCTTATGTATTTGACCTTTATACAAAGACTCCGTAGAAGTTTTTGTTTCGTCTATATCTTAAAAAATGGCTGAGTTATAGCATTTTGAATTTCTAGCGAAGCTGACATTTTGAAACGTCCTTAATTTTGTCACGCGATAAAAGGCGTATTTATGAACCGATTTGGATGTAACTTCGTTTATACATAGTACAGACCAATGTTTCGAACGAGTTCGTTGGCCATCTTCATCCGCCATCTTGTTTAAAAATGGCGGTCATTTAAAATTTTAAGAAAAATTTAAATTTGAAATGTGGTAGCAAAAAATTGAAAATTGAAAAAATATTTTTTTCTTATGTGTTTGACCTTGATAAAAAAATTCGGGAGCAGTTTTTGTTTCATCTATATCTTAAAAAATGGCTGAGTTATAGCATTTTGAATTTCTAGCGTGGCTGACATTTTGAAACGTCCTGATTTTTGCCACGTGATAACAGACGTATTTATGAACCGATTTGGATGTACCTTGGTGTGTACATAGTACATACAAATAACTCAACCGAGTTCGTTGACCAGCTTCATTCGCCATCTTGTTTCAAAATGGTGGCCATTTAAAAAATTTAAAAAAAAATAAATTTAAAATGAGATACCAAAAAATTGGAAAATGAAAAAGATTTTTTTTTGTATGTGTTTGACCTTAATACAAAGATTCCGGAACAGGTTTTGTTTCGTCTACATCTAAAAAAATGGCTGAGTTATAACATTTTGAATTTCTATTGTGGCTGACATTTTAAAACGACCTGATTTTTGTCACGCGATAACAGGCGCATTTATGAACCGATTTGAATGTAACTTGGTCTGTACATAGTACATACCAATGTCTCGACCGAGTTCGTTGGCCAGCTTCATTCGCCATCTTATTTCAAAAGGGTTGCCATTTTTAAAAAAAAATGTAATTTAAAATTTAAAATGAGGTATTAAAAAATTGGAAAATGAAAAAGATTTTTTTTATGTGTTTGGCCTTGATACAAAGATTCTGGAGCAGTTTTTGTTTCTGAAAATTTGTTCGTTTGTTTATATCTTAAAAAGTGGTTGAATTATAGCACTTTGAATTTCTATCATGGCTAACACTTTGAAACGATCTTGTATTTGTCACGCGATACCACACTTATTCGCTATTTCGATGGAAGAAGGCATGTGGATAGTATACATCAATATCTCGACCAAGTTCGCTGGCCAGCTTCATCAGCCGTCTTGTTTCAAAATGGCGGCCATTAAATAAAAAAAAAAATTATATTTAAAGTGAAGTACAAAAAAATTAGAAATTGAAAAAGGTTTCTTTCTTAAGTATTTGACCTTGATATAAGGATTCAGGAGCATTTTTTGTTTCCCTTTATCTTAAAAAATGGCTCAGATATAGCAGTTTCAATTTCTAAAGTGGGTGACATTTTGAAAAATCTGATTTTTTGCCTGCGACAGCACTCGTATATATCAACCGATTCCGATATGAGTGAAAATGTGCACAGCAATTACTAAGGTCTCGACCAAGTTCACTGGTTAGCCTCATCTATCATGTTGTCTTAAAATGGCAGGCACTTTAAGAAATCGCCGAATTTGGCAGTCAAATATAAGTGACTTTAAATAAAAGCTTCTTGGATAAAGCTGACTAATTTCGCGAAATTCTCATTCATAATGATTTAGTATTGATAAAAATTAGTATTGAATCTCCTACATTCGGTTTCCACTTAATTGAGCTTCGTGTGTTTGACTAATATAAGTTGGCTTTTTAAAAATAAGGAATATGAAAGCTACCTCTTCCTCCCGGCACTGGCCGGAAGGACTTTTTAAAATCCAACTAATGGAAAAATCGATCCAAAGACTTCGGTTAACAGTCACAGCTATAATATAAAATTTTCAATTTTTCTTGATTTTGATGAGTGTAATACTTCTAAAAGAAGACAACTAATAATATTACGACATTAAAGATATCCTTTCTGTTTTATTTCATTTTTATGAAACGCCAGCAATAGAATCTAAGCAATCAAATTTAAAATATACGAGTATTATCACCATAAATTTATAACTAGAACAGGGATTTGACTTCTTTAAAGCTCCATAAAAGTTGAAAAATAAATTTATAGCCTAAAAAGTGTTACAGATGTTTTAACGATTTTTTTTGTTTTAATTTTTTATATTTGAAACACTTTATTAGATTGTAACTTTTTCATGAAAAAGAAATGTTATCTAACTTAAGTTATTAACTACAAACAGCTAATTTAACCATAATTTATATAAGTATCTCAAACTTTACATTCCACTTATTATTTTCTATATGATACCTGCACTAAAATTTTAAATTTACTAATAAATACATAAAATTCACTTTTAATTACGATTAATGGACATATTAGTTCCTGATTTAATCCTAAGTTAGAAAATATGATAGTAGTCAACTGCCAACTGGCACTAAAGTTTTGACCAACCTTTAACCCGGGAGAACTCGCTGCATGAGATTTTCTTTCACAGTCGTACTTTTTTAAGACTCTTATTTAAATCATATTTCATTTTAATTAAAATTTCAAAATGTTTTTTAATTATTTTACCTATTTTGTGAATAAAAGTACTAAGCCAACCAAAAAAAGTTGATATTATATGAATGTAAAGTAAAAGAAAAGCAATTGGGCATTCTCACTAGCGAGTTCTCCCGGGTTAAAAAAAAATGGGGGGTGCCTTTTTTAGAAACAAAAGTAACATACTTATATTACTTATATTAAATACAAAATTACCAAAAACGATAATGAAAATAAAATATTAAAATGAACTAAAACTCAAGTCATGGTTTAATATAGAGAACCAACTCGGATTTCATCATCAATACTTAAAGCATATCTGGGACATTTTCGATTAGAGGTGTCTGGGGCTTCGTAATCTGACAAATCATCAATAATCTGATTAGAAAGTTTAAAAACGTTTTTGTACATAATTTTAGTAAGATGATTTATTGTTTTTTTAGTTAAGTAGTGCAAAGATCTCTACAAATAGTAGTATTTCTTAAATATTGATGGCTGTCCTTAAATGTTCCTTATTTGATTTGCAAAGATACTCAAGATTAGTTTTATTAGAAAAGCACCAGATCGCAAAGGGCAAGTAAGAACTGCATAAAAGAATTGTAAATAAGAATTTATTTCGTTGAAAGAGTATTAGTAGAGGAGTCAGGGATTTAGAAAAGCCGGCGAATTCCCCTCCATTATTAAGGACATGCTTATTCGAAGTAAGTCCAGGGTATTTAATTTCGTTAGTCCGGAGAATAGCATCATTAACAATATTTATACTGTACGTAATTTTTAGAGAAGTACCTTGTAGCAGTTTTATTTTCATTTAAATTGGCGTGCGGCAGGATGCACCAGCTCATAAAAATGTCAATGTGTTTCTGCAGACTTTTAAATAAATATCGTGGTTGATGTACAAAGGAGCAGATTGCTATGTCGTCAGAATACGGAGAAATAAAAGTTTTTGGTTTACATGGTATGTTATTAAAGAATTTGTTAAACATTCTAGGCCCTATAACAGAACCCTAAAGAATGCCTGAGAGAATTAAGTGTAGTGTAGATAGGGTGTTATTGATACGAACATATGCTTTGCAGTCACTAAGGTAGAATGTATAAAATTTATATTAATGTATGTGTATTAAGTGAAGGGTTCTCAACCATAGTAGACCCAGTCCATTTTGAAAGAAAATGAGATAGTCCATTTAGAAGGGCATAAAATCTGTTTTATCTACTCCCACATTAAACCAAGCGAGTTTTGATAAACTTTCTCATATATGACATCTGTTTACAGACTCGGTTGACTGTTGAAGGGAATAAAACAGATTTTATGAATCTTCTAAATAGACTATATCATTTTTCTGAAAATTGATATAGTTTACTGTGGTTGTGAGAGCCTCAATTGTGAATATGATAAATCCAAAATGAATATCAATCTGAATTTAAGTGAAAATAAGGTCATCGTGACAATTTTTTCAAATACCTTAACGTCATTTAGAAATATGGCAAAAGCTGGAATGTTCGTGTTGAGATTTTCACTAAAGAATTCTACAACATGAAGAATCTCGGATCGGGTATAATGTTTATTTTTAAAACCAAATTGTTCAAGCTTTATATATTATGTTTAGCTTTAACAGTAGTGGAGTTGGAGATCTACATAATGACACGTTGAACGCCATTACTGTGAGAATTAAGAAGTTAAATTGGACGAAAATTATAGGACCCTGCAAATTCGTTACATGCTAAATAATAGCTTAAATAACAAGATTCACATGGCTTAGAGAAGAAGAAAACTTTTAGAATTGTATTTATGAAGTTAGTAATATAAATAATGCAATTAGCAGGCGTTTTTTTTTAAACAGTGTTAATAACAATATCATAGCCACGGGGTTTTCGCATTTAATGTTTTTTGATAATGTTTTGAATAACAATAGATTCATTTTTTTGAAGAAGTTCGAGATGGATAATGAATACGAAATTTTTGGCAATTTCATTAACATGGGGAATGTAGGCAGGCTTAGCATAGGAGCGATAAGGAGAAAATATCTCAGCATACGTTTTAAAAAGAATTGTAGCTTTATATTTGACGGTATAAGCATTAGTATTGAATGAAGTAATACTGCGAATGAGAATTTAATTATTAATTATTTTTCTTAAATTGCCATATTTTTTTTTTTTTTTTTTTTTTTTTTTGGAAGAAAGATTACTAAGAAAATTATTCCTTTTTTGAGTTTGTGTTTTGCAATTATTATTTTTTATTTTTTAATCTATTAAATTCAAGTTTAAGGTAAGTGTTTCTAGTAAACTGAAAGTGTCGCGCCATGTTATTCCTTTGCTTCCAGATATAATTAATATAGCGAATGTGTGAAAGAATTTTTGTGTTTAACATAATAGTAAGTGGCATGTTTTTGAGCGTTAGTGCTTAAATTTGAAAATTAATAACAGCATTATTATTATATGTAGTAATATTAATAGTTGGAAAAGATAGATGCGTATTACTTAAACAGATTTCGGATTTACTCCGAGGCACTTCAAAGATTCAGGAGGATAAAGAGGGTTAGTAAGGTCAATTTTGAAATTTACTGGTAGGTAATAAGAACTTAAATCGATAGTTAGAGTAGTCAGAGGCAAGTTTTTAGTAAAGGCAAAGTGAATAATGATGCACGGTTATTATCAGCTGTACTAAAATGTGTAAGTGTTTCAGGTGTGTAGAGACTGAGTTATAGATATGAAATTATGTTGGGTAATGATCTGTCACGTTCTATGTTGAGTGAGAAGTCTATTGCCTATTGTGAGAATTAGAATCAATGAAACAATGTGTATTTTATGCAAAACATTGAGTAAAATCATTGACTGGGAATAGAAGGGAGAATTTATCACATAAAGAAACAAACTTAATGCTAATATGTGAAATTGAATAACATTCCTGTATTGTGAGTACCAGTGAAAACAATGTTTTGTGTAGTGTAATGTGGTTTGTCATGTTTGATGTTATGGTATTGCCATTCCAATTTACGGCATTTAGAAATATGGTAGCAGTTGGAATGTTTGTATTGAAGTTTTCGCTAAAGAATTCCACAACAAGGAGAATCTGCGATCGAATAGAATGTTTAGTTTTAAACCCAAATTGTTCAACCATTAGAATTTTATGTTTATCTTCAAAGTCGCAGAGTTGGGGACCTAATGACGCGTTGAACGACTTTACTCGGAGAATTAAAAAGTGAAACTGGACGTAAATCAATACGATCCTGTAAATAGATACATGGTAAACAATAGTTTAAATAACAAGATTCCTGCCCGTAAGGCATGGTGACGTCACGGCGACGTCGTTGTGAAGTCACACTGTGATTTTGTGACCGTCGATGTGACGTCATAGTGACTAGAATGCGAGGTCGTTATGGCCGTTTTAGAGGTCGTTTGTGAGGTCACATTGTGACCACTCTGTGAAGTCACGGTGTGACTAATTGGGAAAGGTGTGTCATTTGTGACTAATTTGGCATTAACTTTGTGACGAACCTGTGACGAATGTGACAATGTTTTGAAGTCACATTGTGACCAATTTGTGAAATATGTGTCATTTGTGACGAATTTGTCATAAACACTGTGATAATTTCAAATGAAAATCAAATTTCAAATTAATTGCTTAAAAGACGCAAAGGCCAACATAGTGAAAAAGATTCCATGCTGGGACTCGAACCCGAGCCATCAGTATAGCGCACTGACATTCTCCCGACTAAACCACATGGAACGATACCCAGCCTGGAAAATTTCTCACTATTATATGTTGGCAAGGCTACAAAAGCAGCACAAAATGGGATATTTATCGTGAGCCACCGACATGGGGCAAACACGAAACTTAATTAAATCCAGCATCGATTGAAACTATATTAATATTTGGAAATTTTTCCAGAGAGAACCATTCGCCTAGCATACAATATTTCAAATGAAAATCAAATTTCAAATTACATGCTTAAAATGCAGTTTTAATTTGAAATTTGATTTTCATTTTAAATATTGCATTCAAGGCGAAGGTTTCTCTTTGGAAAAATTTCCAAGTACTAATGTAGTTTCAATCGAATCTGGATTTAATTAAGTTTCGTGTTTGCCACATGTCGGTGGCTCACGATAAATATCCCTTCTCGTGCTGCTTTTGTAGCCTTGCCAACATGTAATAGTGAGAAATTTTCCAGGCTGGGTATCGTTCCATGTGGTTTAGTCGGGAGAATGTCAGTGCACTATACTGATGGCCCGCGTTCGAGTCCCGGCATGGAATCTTTTTCACTATGTTAGCCTTTGCACCTTTTAAGCAATTAATTTAAAATTTGATTTTCATTTGAAATATTGTATGCAAGCCGAAAGTTTCTCTCTGGAAAAATGTCCAAGTTTTAATACTGTGATTGTTCTTGTCATAAGCACTGTGATGTATTTTAAAATGCACAATTTTGAAATAAAGTTTTGTTTGAAATGTAAAATCTTATATTTTTACCATACTTTTTAGCAAAATATCGCTATTTTGGAGTCCTATTCTTCTAAAATATTTTTAATTTTTTCACTTAAAAAACAATGCTTATCAACTGACATCTTTTTTTATTAAATTCCAAGCTTGATCTTGAGTAGAAGCTCGATATTAAGAATGTGTAAGATTTTAATGTGTTATGATTAGTCATTGCTTTATTAAATACGACATTATAAGCCATATTTATTTAAATTTTTTATTCCCGTGTATATTGTATTTTGTGAATATGACCTAAATAGATTTTGTATGTTTTATAGGAAAAGACTGATCTGCGAAAAAGAAAAAAACAAGTAAGAAAAATCTATGCGTTAAGCATAGATTATAAAACACTTTCCAACGCTTCCTGAATGCTTTAACAAGACATCGTAATTTAGGGAAATAACGTAAATAAGATAACTAAGTAAACATTTTAGAAAACGCATAAAACATTTGAAAAACTGATTTTAGCAGTTACCGTCCATAGCCAAATATGTTTTCTAATTCTTTTGAACAGTCCTGTATTTGATCTGTAGGTTGATATACAGTGGACTCTCTCTATTCTGAACACGCATGGGACCGACCAAAAATGTTCAGATTATGGGGGTGTTCATTATAGAGGGAGACTGGGAAATGCATTACTACTACTACTATGATTGATTTCATAGACTGTATAGAATAGATAGCCATGCCAGTTACCGAGATGGACGTGCTGAATTTAGATTTCGCGACTAGTGCAATGTCAAACTAAATTCAGTTGAACCTGTAATCTACCTTTTTTTTTATTAAAAGAGTTTTACATAACATACATATATTCAATATATTACTTAAAAATATAATCGGTACATTATTTAACAAAGTGAATAATTTTAGTTTGTGTTTGCATTGTGTATGCTTGTACAGCGTACATGTTAGCCAGTTGTTTAAAAAGTGGAAAGACTTCCGGATGATGTTCAGCTCCATAGTTCAATAGGTCTTGAATCCCTTGGCCATATTGCTTGAAGGTAATCGTACTTCTTGTTTCATCTGTCTCTTCTGCTTTTGTTTCTTCTTCACTGTCGTCTTCCTCTTCAACGATGTTGTTATTGCTAACTGGAAGGCTTCCGTCGGCTTCGAGGTAAACTCCAGGTTCAATTTCAATATGGACCATTTGGAGAATTGACCCCAAGTCACTCACAGCTGTTGCTTCTTATTCCTCTATTCTTAATTGTTCATTCTCACATTGGAAACCAGCTTTGTAGAAGCAGCTTTGGAAGGACTAGGGGGTTATTTTATTCCAAGCTGTTTATATCCAATGGACATCATCCATGACACTGACCTTCTTCGTTAGTTTGGTTGCCTTCAGAAAATGGATTCGGTAGTGAGCTTTAAAGGTCTTGATTACTCCTTTTTCCGGTGGTTCGATTATAGAACTACAGTTCGGTGGTCAGGAACTTCAGGCTCACGTTGCTCAGCTGCATGTTTGTGTGTGATCTGCCATTATCCAAAAAAGAATAATTTTTCTTCTTTCTCTCTTCATCATTTCGTTAGTGACCTCCAACCATTGTGAGAAAATTGTGAATGTCATCATGGCTTTTCCATTTGATTTATAGTGCACAGGCGATGATGTGATTTTCACATTTTAGAAACATCGTGATTTCTCACTTTTTCCGATCACAAGTGGTTTGAATTTTTCACAAGTAAAACTGGCACAGAGCATGACGGCATGTCTTTCTTTTGACTTTCCATTTTCCGCCCACGCCTTTCTCGCCTGTTTCTATTAGGGTTTTATTTTTTATTCTAAAAAAACAGGCCGGTTTTGTCAGCATTGAAAATGTCAGCGGCGTCGAAATCCTTCATTATATCCTGAAGATTTCTTTCCTTTCCTTCACAGTGTCGATATTTACGTCTGCAGCTTCACCAGTGATTATTTTGAATTCTATGTTATGACGACTTTTGAAGTGAGTCAACCATCCTTTTTATACCTTGAATTTCGTGATTTTCTCCTTTTCTGTAAATTCAGAGCAATCTGCTTCAGCAAGGGTTTTGTACAAGAAGATTCTTCCTTCTCATTTGGCAAAAAACTCCCAGACGCGATTGTTTATGTTCTTGATTCCAGTTTTCTTTTTGAAAATTCTACAATTTGAGGAAAGTTCATTTGATTCGTTCAAAAGTGATTAAAATTTCTTTCTCTTTCTTGCTCATGGCATTGCTTGCCCTACTGAAATTACAAACTCACACGCAATTTTCCTTTGACTTGTGTTTGATTTTAATTTTTGAACAACTTTGTATTTTTCCTGAAGCTTCAGTTCTTTCCGTTTTTCTACTTATTTCTAATATAGCTGCGTAAGTGCAATATTTCTTTCCCTGCATCTGTAGAGAAACGGCAAACAAAAATTTACCATTGCCGAGCGAAAGGAAGAAAGAAACAGAAGGATAATCCTGCCCAAACAGGTGTGCAGAAAAGAAACCATAATCCTTTTTTAGCCACTAACTCTAATATCTGTTGACTCTTATCTGTCACTGGTGTGGGGCCTTTCAGTTGCATAATCTTTCTATTTTTATCTCAGCTCGAGAGAGGGGGACTCGCAAGACATGGTTTTTATATTATTTTTTCTTGTATCCCTTTGCATAAAAATTGATTGTTTTGTTCATTTCATTTATCTGATAAACATGATTTACTTTTTGTGAAATGGGAACAGTTTTATATCTGGGCTTTTTTGTTTATTAAAAATATAAGAATGTTCTAATTAGTTTAGATGTAGAACACTTAAAGACGTACCTATTTGAAAAAAAAAAATTCTTTCAATTTATTTATTTTTTATAACATATGTTTTGTTAACTGAAGACTTTATCTCAATTATTCAAACAAATTGCAGCATCGAGTAGATTCATAAAATCTAGCAATGATTTTGTCTGTTTATTTTTAAGTCGAGTTTATTGAAATTTTTTATTCTTCTGCAACAATTTCTTGGAATTTCCATGATGGAGGAATTCCTCGAATTCTGATTGCAAACACACGTTCAGTTTACAGAGAGGCGGAATAGAATGAGGATCAAAAGTAGCGTTCATAATAGTGGGGTGTTCACATTAGAGAGTGTTCAGAATACAGAGAGTTCATGTTATGTTAAGTCTATGGACTTTCGCTGGGACCGTCGGAATGTGTTCATAATACAGGGGTGTTCACATTAGAGAGTGTTCAGATAGAGAGAGTCCACTGTATATACTATATAATGGGGAAATTTAGTTTAGCAATTGAAACATAACAGGTTGAAATTCTCTTTCAGCAATTTATACTAATAAATGGAAAGATACTTAAATACTTTTGTACAATCCTGTAGTTTACCTAGAACTTTTATGACACGCCACTATTTAGTTAAAATTTAATTCAAACTAAGACACTTTTAAAACTGCTGAAATCACATTTCCAGAAATTATGATTTACAGACGGCCATGTATCCAATTCTTTACGTGACCCTGTATATCATTTTATCTATATTCTACAAACATTTCTTAGCAAATTAAATGCATTTCAGCGTAAAAAAGAACAACTCATTTAAAAACCACCTTTAAACAATTTGCGCCCATACGCAGTAACCCTTACGAGTACTTTTGTGTAGCCCTGTAGACGAATTGTAGCATTTATATACACCATATACTGTGCATAAATATAGTGAATCATAAAAGCGCATATCATAATTAAAAATGTATTCCCAGCAATCATCGCTAATGAACAGTACTTCGGATAAAATATAGTATTGAAATATTTTGTATGTCCCTGTAAACGCTATATGCACTTCGTATTATACATGAAAAAATTTATAGTATGTAAACTTCAGCGACGTATATAAATTTCATTATATATGAAATAGATTAACATAATTAAAATACGCCATAAACAATTCCCTCCACCCCTATATCATTATGTATTGGAATTCCTTTTTTAGCCCTGTAAATGAACAATAACTATTCTATGCATCGCATATTCAGCAGAATGCATATTTAAATGCGCTTCATAAATGCATATCAATTTTATTCTGTTTGAAAGCGTGTAAAATCATTAAAAATCCTTTGAAACGATTTTTTTCCATAGGCCGTAATGTAACGGAATGCTTATGACTGTCCCTGTAAGTGAACTAAACATGCTACAAACTTCATTAGAAATAAGGAACGTGTTATGGTAAACGTCAATATCTAAATGTTTCAGGGAAATCCGAGTTTAGTTACGAGAGTTAGAGCGCGGACAGACAGCCATACAGAAAAACGGACAGGCAAACCGAAGTTAACCACTGTTAATCTGTTTAAAAAAATGTTCACTCCTATATTATGTAAATAAATATGAACTTAAAAATATATATATATACTAAAGTAGTTTAATTTATAAACTTCCTATTAGACACGAAAAACTTTTTATTTCAATGTTTAAATATCATATTTTACTTTTAGTGCCAAGAATTACGTATATCATAAACTTAGAAAATAATTTTATAATAGACGAAAATTTAATAACCGCTTCAGAATGTCCATAATTAAATGTTAGATTAAAATCACAAACAAAACAAAATGCTTATATACAATTAAAAAAAATAAATATACCAATTTGAAAAACACTAAAAATAATAATTAGTATTTATAATTCTAATATTAAACAACAATAAATTACAATAGATGAATTAAATGTATTATTAGATTTAACAATATCTCAAAAATCTTTGCATATGTTATAAGAAATTTCTATTATTTTATAATTTTGGCAAATGCTAAATCTGAAAACCATTGGTATGAAGATTTATGATTTTAAATAATAATTTAAAATATTATTAGCACTAAAAGAAAAATCTTTGAAAAATTTCACTAGTGTAATACGTAAAAATACATTTTCCCAATATAATGCTAATTTCTAATCTGAAATAGTTTCGTAATATCATAACAATCGAAAATCATATTTAACTCCAAAATAATAATGTTTATAACTAGTGATGGGCGATAACGAGATGTTTTTCTCGATTTTCTCGATTGTATGGACATCTCGATATTTTTCGATTGTCTAAATTTTTTCTCGATGACTACAGTTTGCAAATTTCTTTTATAAATCATATAATATGTATTATATACGTCATACATTTAGCAAGAACCGTCTGCGAGTGAGCTGGAATGAGTCGATGTTAATAAAGACTAGGTGACTTCGACCGCTAGCGGGCCCCTCCTTTAATCGGGGGCCCTATTTTATACGAAATCTTGTAATATGAAATCACGAACAGGTTACCCGCTATATACGGCACTGATATATGATAGCAAACGGGAGTGGTGTGCACGCACTACAAAATCTTGTAAAAAAATATAATATCGAAACGAATGAACCTCGGACCAGATCTCTTGGGGGAGGGGTCAAAGCGAGCGGAGGGGCACAGCAGCTGCATAATATGATTAAGTCGTCACAGTTCTTTAGGCCTTTCCAACCATATGTCACATGAGAAGTCTGGATCTGAATTTATAAAAATGCCCTCCCCGTGAGAGCAAAGGGGGGGAGGGGTGCGGGAGGTGGATAACATGAGTAAGTGGTCATAAGCCTTTCCAACAATATGTCACATGAGGGGTCTCGGCTAAATATGGAAAAACACCCCCGTGGGGGAAAAGTGGGGGGGGGGGCGGTCACCGGAGGTGCATTACATCAATAAGTAGTCACAGACCTTTACAACGATATCTCACATGTGGGGTCTTGGCTAAATTTGGAAAAGTGTCCCCCGGGAGGGTGCAAAATGGGGGGAAGGAAACCGGAGGAGCATAACATCAATAAATCGTCACAGACCTTTCCAACGATATCTCACATGCGGGATCTTCGCTAAATTTGAAAAAGTGTCCCCCGGGAGGGGCAAATTGGGGGAGACTGTCACCGGAGGTGCATAACATCAATAAATAGTCACAGACCTTTCCAAGGATATCTCACATGAGGGGTCGTGGCTAAATTTGGAAAAGTGCCCCCGGGGGGGGGGGCAAAGTGGTGGTGGGGACACCGTAGGTACGTAACATCAATAAGTAGTCACAGACCTTTCCAACGATATCTCACACGAGGTGTCTTGACTAAATTTGATAAAGTGTCCCCCGGGGGGGCAAAGAGTGGGGGGGACTGTCACCGGAAGTGCATAACATCAATAAGTAGTCACAGACCTTTTCAACGATGTCTCACAAGAGGGGTATTGACTAAATTTGGAAAAGTGTCCTCCGGGGGGGGGGCAAAGTGGGGGGGGGGCGGCCACCGGAAGTGCATAGCATCAATAAGTAGTCACAAACCTTTCCAACGATATGTCACATGAGGGGTTTTGGCTAAATTTGGAAAAGTGTCCTGAAATTTCATATATTATAAATAATATTTAGCGAAGGGCTCCATAAAAAAATCCGATCTAAAATGATAAAAACGGAAAAAAACTACCCTCGCAGTGGGGGCCAAATTGGGGAGGGGAGGAAGAAAGTCTCATAATATGAAAGAGTCATCCGAGAGCTTACCGATGATATATCACATGACTGGTCCAAAAAAAGTTTGAAGATTGCTCCCCCTCCCTCCCCCCGTGTGCCCACTCTTTCGCCCCGGAATTCACACAGCCGCCACTTTAAAATTTTTATGTTCAATAAATAATATTTACCGGAAGACTGCATAAAAAACCCACATCTAAAGTGATATTTAAATTTATTATAGAAATCGGCTACGGTTTTAAAAATTTCTTCGCCCCTTACCCATCCCCCTTTGGGCGAAGAAAGGTTCATAGTATGGAAGAGTGGTCAAAGAGCTTTTCGATTATATGCCACAGGAAGGGTTCGGTAAAATTTTTAAAATTGCACCCCGCATGAGTCCACTCTCACGTCCTCCTCCCTCGAAATCACCCGATCCACCTTCCTCTTTGAAATTTTTATATTTAATAAATAATTTTTATCGGAGGGCTCCAGGTATGTGACATCTTGGTAGGGCTAAAATAAGAGAAACTTTGAAAATTAGGGCTTCATTTCACAGCTCATTGTCATGCCTTTTTCTCTATCTCGTCCCTTGGTACTCTCGATAAATTTTCTTACTTTTCTTCTCTGCCGAGGACGAGAGAAATCCTCGAAAAGCTTCTCATAGCGAAATGTTGAAAAGCGCGAGATAAATCCTCGAAAGGCTTTTCATTGGGAGATTTCGAAAAGGACGAGAGAAACCAGCGAAAGGCTTCCCATCGGGAAAGGTTGAAAAGGGCGAGAGAAACTCTCGAGAGACTTCCCATTCCGAAAGGTTTAAAACCGAGAGAGAACCAACCATCGAGCAGATTCCCATCTGGAAGCGTCGAAATGCTGGAAAAATCATCGAGATGAGATTTGCCGAAATGCGAGATGGAAATGAAGCTTTCAGAGTCAAACTTACCGCATTTCTGGTTTAAGTCATAATTTCTCAAAGGAGTCCATCTGCTTATCCAATCTCTTTTTAGCTCACGGGCTATCTAAGCCTGAGATCTAATGTATCCGTCGGTTCTGTATGTATATATGTACGTACGTACGTACGTATGTATGTACGTAACGCGATAACTCTTGATTAAAACGTACGATTTGCTTCAATTTTTTTTATGTTCATTCTGATAAGGCGTTCCGCTGATTAGTTTTGACGGTTCATTGGTTAAGGATAAAGGGAGAGAAGGGGGGCTGGTCCCCCCCCCTCTCCTTAATTTAGATTAATAGGTTTTTCATGCAGAATTATTCGATTTGCTCCAAATTTCGTATACCGGTTTATTATGTTGAGGAGCTTCCCTGATTAAACTTGGAGGTTCATTAGTTAAGTATGAAGGGCGGAAAGGGGGTAGACCCCCTCCTTAATTTAGATAAATGGGTTTTTCATGCAGAATTATTCGATTTGCTCCAAATTTGGTATACCGGTTCATTATGTTAAGAAGTTGCCTTGATTATATTTGGAGGTTTACGGGTTAAGTATAAAGGCGGAGAAGGGGGCTGGACCCCCCCCCCCCCTTAATTTAGATAAATGGCCTTTTCATGCAGAATTATTCGATTTGCTCCAAATTTGGTATACCGGTTTATTATGTTAAGAAGTTGCCTTGATTAGATTTGGAGGTTTACGGGTTAAGTATAAAGGGGGAGAAGGGGGGCTGGTCCCCCCTTAATTTAGATAAATGGGCTTTTCATGCAGAATTATTCGATTTTCTAAAAATTTGGTATACCGGTTTATTATGTTAAGGAGCTTCCCTGATTAGATTTGGAGGTTTATGGTTTAAGTATAAAGGGGAGGGGCTAGTCTTTCCCTTAATTTAGATAAAAGTGTTTTTCATGCAGAATTATTCGATTTACTTCAAATTTAATATACCGATTTATTCCAATATGGCGCTTCCTTCATTAGATTTGGAGGTTCATTGGTTAAGTATACAAGGGCGAAAAGGGGGCAAGTCCCCTCCCCTTAATTTAGATAAATGGACTTTCATGAAGAATTATTCATTTTACTTTAATTTTTTTTTTCTATGTTCGTTCTGATAAGGAGCTTTCCTGATTAGATTTGGAGGTTCATTAGTTAAGTATAAAAGGGTTAAAGGGGTTAGACCACCCTTGATTTAGCGATATGTTTCTTTTTTTCATGCAGAATTATCTGATTTGCTTCAAATTTGATATACTGATTTATTATAGTTAAGGAGTTTCCCTGATTAGATTTGGAGGTTCATTGGTTAAGAAAAAAAGGGACAAACGGGGGATATTTCCCTTCATTTATTTTTTGAGGGACATTATTCTTTGAAATAAGAGTATAATATACAATTAGTGTGAATAACCTGTGAGCTCAATGCCATCAGTTTAACTGGCACTTATCTTTTTATTGCTATTAACCGATGTGGGTTATGAAGCATAGTGGTTTATGTATTCAGTTCTGTATAGTCCTAGTTTCAAACTTTACTGTTAAATTTAGTGTCATTTTGCCCCGAATTTTCAATGTTTCTCTTATTTTAGCTCTGTCAAGCTGCCCCATACCTGGAGACTCAGATAAATACTATTCATTAAATATAAAAAGTTCAAAGAGGAAGGTGAGTGAATTCTAGGGGGCGCGAGAGTGGAGAAAGGGGGGGGGGGGCAGGTAATTTTCAAACTTTTACCAAACCTCTCCTTGACATATCATCGGAAAGTCCTTTCACCACTCTTTCATATTATGAAACTTTCTCCTCCCAGAGTTGAATTCCGGAAGGGGGCGGGGAGCGGTGCGGAGGTGAATTTTTTTTTTTTTTTAATTGTAGAGATTTCTACAATAAATATCATTAAATGAGGTTTTTTAATGGAGCTCTCCGATAAATATTATTTATTAAATGTAAAATTCTAAAAGTGGGGCTGCGTGATTTCCGAGTATATTCTGGGATAAAAGAGGGAACCCACGTGGGAGGGGTAGATTTCAAACTTTTTTTGAACCAGTCATTTGATATATCATCGGAAAGTTTTCGGTTATCATCGGAAAGTTACTCTTTCATATTATGAACCTTTCTTTATCCCTCCCTAGTTTGGCGCCCCGAGAGAGGCACTTTTCGAACTTTTTTGAAATCGTAGCGTTTTTAAACATTTTAGATCGGATTTTTTTACGGAGCCCTCTGACAAATAATTTTTAATATATGAAAATTTCAAAGAGAAGGATGGGCAGGGTATATTTCGGGGGGGGGGGGGGGCACGATAATTGGAATCCTGGGAGTTGGGACTCTTTTCTATCTTTTGCTGACACCCCTCATGTGATATATCATTGGAAAGCTCTGTGACTACTATTTCATTTTATATATCGCCCGCGCCCCTCCCCTTACTTTGCCCCGCGCGGGGGCACTTTTCTAAATTTAGCCGACATCCCTCATGTGACATATCGTTGGAAAGTCCTGTGACCACTTATTCATATTATGCACTGTCCTTGCCCCTCCGCCTTACTTTGCTCCCCATTGGGGTTCGTTTAATGTATTCCAGTCGAAGAATTTCTAAAAATGGGGAAATTAAAGATCCAATCTCAAATGACGTAGAAAAATCAATAAAAATTTTTTATTTCTTTTATCAGCCTTTAGTTCATGTTTTTGCCACTAGGGGTGCTTTTGATTCTTATATCTTTGGCCATTTTGGTGCTAATTGCCGAAAAATTCTAATTTTTGATACTTAAACTCCCCTTACCGCTTCATAGCTACTCGCGTTTTTTCAGCTTTTTTCAACCAGGTGGCACCCTTACAAGACTTTCCCAGTCTTATGGCTCCTTTATAGCCTCCCTTTGGTTTGTTGTTTTTTTATTCCATCTGTTTTCAGTTACCCTATATTTAATAAAATCTGATTATATATATGTAAAAATAATGATTTCAATAATCGACTCTAGAACATCTCCTTTGTAGATTCTCGAAAGTAATCGATGACTGTATCGATTGTGTATTTTACGATAACGGTTTTTTTCGATTGGTAAATTTTCGAGAATCGCCCATCACTAACGCCTATCACTACTATGAAATTGTCGGCCAGAATAATAGCTAAGTTTTCCAATAACTGTTTTTAGCTTTTCTCGTTATAATCGATTGTAAAACATCTCGATTGTAGATTCTAGGAATTAATCGATGGCTGTATCGATTGTGATTTTTTATGATGACGATTTTTCTCGATTGTCGAATTCTCGGGAATCGCCCATCACTATCTATAACTACTGTAAGTGTTAGTAATCAGGAAACACAAAACAGTAAGAAGCCGAAAAAAATTCCAAATCATTGTCTCAACATATTTTCAATCTCAAGTAACAGCAAATTAATCTTTAAATTAATTCCACTCTGAATGCAGTTATGAATCAGTCTCTGCGCAGCTGTTTTTTTTTTCTTTTCTTTTTAAGTGATCGCAGATTAAGATATTTTTCAACGCAACATCGAATAGGAAAATGTTTCTGAAAACAATTGCAGAACAGTCCCTTACTAATATAACATAAAACTATTTAAGTCATCATAATATACAAAACAGGGATAAAACATTTAAATTAAATAAGACTTACATTTACGTCCCATTTATAATATCCGTGTATTTGTAATATTTTAAAATGGCGGCCTTCTTTCTCTTATTTTATAAAAAAGTGTTGTAGACTTCGTGATGTTCTAAACAGAGTAAACTTCCGGCATCTTCTCTTCTGCGCGCAGACGATTTTGATTTTCAGCAGATGTTCTTTTTTATCGTTATTTGTTTTTGAATACAAAAGATTTCGAACTCAGATGCGCAATAATTTTATGAGACTGTCTTTAATTAAAATTTTCTTTTTGGAGAATTTTCCAATGTATTTTATCTTTTCTTTTTATCGGTTCCAAACAATTTAAGTTACAATGGATTGTAAAGGTTCTTTTTTGTATATAATAATAATAATAATGATAATAATAATAATAATAATTAGAGTTTATTAGATAAAACTTTGTTTAAATTTTAAAAATGAGTAAATATCAATTTAATGGTAATAATGAACCCCCACCCCCTTTTTTTAAAGTAAAATTTGTTTCACACGTAATAAATACAAAATATCGCTCACCCGCAAGAAAAGTGACACATCTCGACAAAAGTAAATTTCACACGAGAGGCAAAAGAAAATGTGCATGATTTTACTGTAACATGAAATTATAGCACTTAGCTTTGCATACAAGAATTAAAAAGTGCATAAAAGCGTAAAGCACATAAGAATGAAAACTTAGGATGTGGTTTGGAGGGTTGGATAATTTTACCTCATTACATTATCTACCCCTCTTCTTTGGTTACAAATGGACATATAGCATAATAACGTGATTTTTCATGTAGCTAAACTTATGAAACTGTTTGTGTAGCAAGACGCACCTATGACAAATCTTTTAGTGGAATAAAACGCAAAATGAATTTCTGTGAGATGTGTCACTTTTCTTGCGGGTGAGCGATATGTTCTTAATAAATAAAAAAGTATTATCGAGGATAAAATAAAAGAATTATTTGTCAATCTGACAATCTTTTCATATTAATTTTCTGTAAAATAAAACAATTTGTAAAATAACTTTTTTTAAAAGTCATATCTGTAAAATACAAATTTGAAATACGAATAATTAATTATTATCATGCGTTTTGCATAAATTTTGTATATTTTTTTATTTTCGGAAAATGTTAATTTATTTGAAAAGTCTGAAAGAAGTAGAATTTTTTCAAAAATAGTTATTTAAAATAGTTAAATAGTTGTCAGGAAAAAAAACTCTCTCAAGAAAAAAACTCCGACTAAACTCTGAAGACTCTTTCTACGTGCTCATTAAAAGCTGCAGACTTAACTGTAATAGAAAATTTTTAGTTTGAAACCACAGAAGTGTTTCGAATACCACTGGTTGGCAAAAACAATAAAATAGTCTCCTCTCTGCAAACTAAATACTGTACAGATTTAATACTCCTAATTCTAAATATGTTATCCAAATTGCTTTAATGCTTGTATCGTGCACTTTATATATTATGTCCCCCCCCCCCCCTTCGTGACAGAATTTACCATTTGCTATCCACTAATATATTTTCATTCCTCCTGCCGCTGTAACTCGGGACTGTTTAAAATACTGTTTAAAATATTTCTCTTCACTTTCAAAGATTTTAAAAGTTCATATTTTTTTCACACTGTGACTTACAATATGGTGTTTTTTTTTTTTTTTTTTTTTTTTTTTTTTTTTGTCACATATATGACGTGATGTACGTTACATGCAATGACATAACAATGACGTCTCAATTTTTTTTTAATTGATAGAAAAATATAATTTTACAGTAAATAACATGTTTTAAAGAATTTTTGTAATTTTTTTAAGTTTTCTAAGAAGTTCACATCTCAGTCACAACGTGACATCACTGAGTGGTGGCATTTTGGTCACAGATGTGAGGTGACCACAGTGACTTACAGTGACGTCACAATGACGTCACCGTGACCATGTATGCTATGAGGGTGGTTTAAAGAGGAAGGTAACTTTTAGAATTGCATTGATGAAGTTAGTAACATAAATAATACAATTAGCAGGCATTTTTTAAAAACAGTGTTAATGATAATAACATAGGCTTGCGTTTTTGAAGATTTTTGTTAATATTTTGACTAACAACAGATTCATTTTCTTGAACATGTTCGCGATGGATAAGGACTACGAAATCTCCGTCAGTTTTATTAACATGGGGAATGTGGGCAGGATTAGTGTAAGAGTAATTAGGAGAAAATATTTCAACATATGTTTTAGAAAGAATTTTAGCTTTACCTTTGTCGGTATAAACATTAGTATTAAGCAGACAAGGAAACCTAAAAACCTTAAAAATCAATTTTTTATTTTTCTTAAATTTTACTTTAAATATTGTACAAGGGTACATTATATGCATCATGGCATGCATTTATCACAAAAAAAAAAAAAAAAAAAAAAGAAAAAGAAAAAATATTTTTGAGAAAAAAATAGAATCTTAGAAATCTTCGAAATGCCCCCTGCGCGTTCCATATCAATGAAAATCCCCAATATTTTTGATAAAAGTTTGGTTTATATATATAAATAAAACTATGCATCGAATTTTATATATTTAAATATAAAAGTAAAAAAAATTTCAAAATTTTTTGAAAAAAATTCCAAAAAATTTCAAAATTTTTCATTTTTTTTTTTTTTTTACTTTTATATTCAAATATATAATATTTGATGCACAGTTTTATTTATATATATAAACCAAACTTTCATTAGAAATATTGGGGATTTTCATTGATATGGAACGCGCAGGGGGCATTTCGAATATTTCTAAAACGACACGTAAAATTCCATTTTTTTCTCAAAAATAATTTTTTGTTTAATTTTTTTAGTGATAAATACATGCCATAATGCACATAGTGAGAGCCCTTGAGTAATATTTAAAATGAAACTTACAAAAAAAAAATGAAAATTTTCAAAAAATTTTGATTTTTTTTTAAATTTTTATATTCAAATATATAAAATTCGATGCACAGTTTTATTTATATATATAAACCAAACTTTTATAAAAAATATTGGGGATTTTCACTGATATGAAACTCGCAGGGGGCATTTCGAAGATTTCTAAGACTAATTTTGAGATAAAATTCCATTTTTATCTCAAAAATATTTTTTTTTTTGTGATAGATGTATGCTATAATGCCTATAATGTACCCTTGGATTATATTTAAAGTAAAATTTGAAAAAAAAAAAAAAAAAAAAAAAAAAAAAAAAAAAAAAAAGGATTTTTTAAGGTTTTTTGTCCCCTTAAACGAACTAAAACGGAAAATGGGAGCTTGACGGTAAATTTTTATCTTAAATTGCCCTGAATAATTATTATTGGAAGAAAGGTTACTAAGGAA
Organism: Maratus speciosus; assembly: GCA_963932465.1. Classification (NCBI taxonomy): domain Eukaryota; kingdom Metazoa; phylum Arthropoda; class Arachnida; order Araneae; family Salticidae; genus Maratus; species Maratus speciosus. The sequence goes on along the minus strand of OZ010791.1, from coordinate 315,739,671 downwards.
ATTATTCCTTTTTTTATTGTTTAATCTTATTAATAACAAGTTTAAGGTAGGTGTTTCTAGTAAATTAAAAGTGTCGTCCCATGTTATTCTGTTACTTCGAGATATTATTAACATAGCGGAAGAATGAAAGAATTTTTGTATTTAACATAATGGTAAGTGGCATGCTTTTGAGCATTAATACTTAAATTTTGTAAATTAAAAATTAGCATTATCATTATCAGCAGTATTATAAATAGTTGATAAAGATAGATGAGATAGTATCACGCATACGTGACGCATAAGGTACCTAGAATCCTTTATTATTTTTAAAGGGTTTTTTTTTTATTGTAAATTTTGCCTTACTTAATCAGGGCATTTCTCTGATTAAATTGAGCAAAAATTTTTGTTTTGAAAAACCGGTGACAAAAGATTAAAATTTCTGTAAAATATTCTCGTCGGGAAGGGGTTAAATAGAATTCGATTTTACGCCAAGGCACTGCAATAATAAATAGTAAATCTATATTAATATATAGAATTACTATATAGTAATCATATTATAATAATTTCAATACATTTGAAAAAGTTTAATGTTATTGAAAAACACTGCAAACGATTTTCCTATTGGCCACAATGTAACGGAATTCTTTTGAGCGCACTGTAAATGAAATATTAATTCTACACACTTCAAACTGAATACCAAAACATGCCATGGTAAACATCATTAACATATATAAATTGTATGAAATTCCGAGTATATTTACGGGAGTTAGAGTGTGGACAGACGGACTGATAAACGGAATTCATAAACACTTTTCAACTTTGTTGGAAAGTATGGTACACCGCTGAGAAGAACTTAAACATAAGCAATTGCATTTTAGTACTTTGTAAAATAACAGCTTATTATACTTATCAGATTGCTATCATCTAACAAGTTTTCGTAAAAAAAATTCTTAAATTTAAATATATATATATAAAGTAACAATTGTGCATACAATTTCAATAATTAATACTGATGTTAAATACTTTAGTGAGTTCTTTCCTTATTCATACTTATATGATATTTACAACTTAATGCTATTTCACTTTTAACAAAATGGGACTAAGAACATATTTTTAGGTCAAATTAGAACATAAGCGAAATATTAACTCTCATAAAGATAAATTTGTTAATGTTCCACTTTGCAGGAGATTTTTTTTTTTTTGCATATTAAGCAAAACCTTTATCATTGTGCCTTTTATAGCGGCTCATTTCCTAAAATTAAAAATGGAAAATTTAGGGAATGGGTCATTTTTCAATTTTACACAATTCTTATGACTGAATCGTCGCTGCATTGAAGATGAACTCGAATTATTACGACTAAAATAATTTAAATTTTCTACCTATTTTCTTTTTACAAAGGTACTAAACCCCAACAGATAAAGTGCTAATTTATGTACACTTAATGTGGTAAATGCCCAAATTTAAAGTAAAAAAATTTTTCTCCGTTTAGAAAATTAAAAGTAAATGGATTTCTTCATTTTCATAATTTTGAACGACAGCAGATTATTTCTGTAAAATTTTCGATACATTATAATTTGAATCACATTGCTTTGACATTACATTTTAACTTCATCATTATTTCTAACATCTTTGCCGCCTATCAAACAGTTCATTTTTAGGTGCGTTCGTAATTATATAAATACGTAGCACCTATAGTCGTCGTTCAGTCCGTCCGTCTGTCCGTCCGTCTGTCCGTCTGTCCGTCCGTCTGTCCGTCTGCCCGTCCGTCTGTCCGCATGTAACAGAGCAAAAACTACCCAACCGAATGGTCTGAAATTTCAAATATATGATTGTTGCAAAATTTTGTCGAGCCATTTCAAATTTTACGAAAATCGGATGTATAGTTTAATTACAGGGACAGTCAAAAGTTTTTCTTTACATTACGACCAATGGGAAAAATTATTGCAAGTGCATTTTAATGATATTACAGCCTTCCGAATGATCTGAAATTTTAAAGATATAACTGTTGCAAAATTTTGTCGAGCCCTTTCAAATTTTAGGAAAATCGGATGTATAGTTTAATTACAGGGACAGTCAAATTTTTTCCTTACATTACGGCCAATGAGAAAAATTATTGCAAGTGCATTTTAATGATATTAGAGCCTTCCGAATGATCTGAAATTTTAAAGATATAACTGTTGAAAAATTTTGTCGAGCCCTTTCAAATTTTAGGAAAATCGGATGTATAGTTTAATTACAGGGACAGTCAAAAGTTTTTCTTTACATTACGGCCAATGGGAAAAATTATTGCAAGTGCATTTTAATGATATGAGAACCTTCCGAATGATCTGAAATTTTAAAGATATAACTGTTGCAAAATTTTGTCGAGCCCTTTCAAATTTTAGAAAAATCGGATGTATAGTTTAATTACAGGGACAGTCAAAAGTTTTTCTTTACATTACGGCCAATGGGAAAAATTATTGCAAGTGGATTTTAATGATATTAGAGCCTTCCGAATGATCTGAAATTTTAAAGATATAACTGTTGCAAAATTTTGTCGAGCCCTTTCAAATTTTAGGAAAATCGGATGCATAGTTTAATTACAGGGACAGTCAAAAGTTTTTCTTTACATTACGGCCAATGGGAAAAATTATTGCAAGTGCATTTTAATGATATTACAGCCTTCCGAATGGTCTGAAATTTTAAAGATATAATTGTTGCAAAATTTTGTTGAGCTATTTCAAATTTTAGGAAAATCGGTTGTATAGTTTAATTACAGGGACAGTCAAAAGTGTTCCGTTACATTACGGGGAATGGGAAAAAAATATTGGAAGTGCATTTTAATGATGTATCAGACTATGCGCTTTATGAAGTGCAAAAAATTATACATTCAGTACAATATGGGGTGCAAAAAATAATTATAAAACTAGTTATAGTACGAACGCACCTCATTTGCCACGTTTGACGAGCAATTTCCAACTTGTTAATCTTATTCCTATCCTTAATTATAAGTACAGCCAAATGTAGAGACGTATTTTTACATTTATGTATGAGAAATGTTTGATGACATAGTCTTTATTAGCGAAAGAGGAGAAAAAAGAGAGGAGTAAAAAAAATACTCAACACTTATTTAAAACATATCAAAAATACTAAAATATTGTTTTTTGCTTAAAATTATTATTACCTGCCCAGTCAATATTATCATAATTTTATACAGATACGATTGGTAATTTTTTTCAACCTCCGATTGGGCGTAAAACAAAGACAAGTGTGAATAACAAAATGGTTTTATAACCGGGAATCTAGTACAAACAAAGTTGCTTTTCGACATACTCACTGTGAAGACTGAGACATTTGTCATACCGGTGGACAAGTTTTCCAATACCTTCTTCATAAAATGTTTCCACCAGCGTGTTGGGATAAGTCTCCAAGGCGTCTTGAAGAATTTTCTTGATATGGAAGCGCAATCCTCCAAGACCTCAAAGAAGATTAAAACCAACCGGTGCCAGATATGGACTGTACGCCGGGTAGCCGAACGCTTCCCATAGAAACTGCGAAAGAAGCTGGTGGACCATCAGATAGACTATCTGACTGGTGGACTATCTGGCACTGACTGTCACCTTTTTAGATAGCTGAACATATGCCATATTAAAATTAGAGATTTGGTCAGATTTTGTGAAGAGAAATTTTCGTTGTCGTTTGATTATGAAAGGTATATGTATATATATATATATATATCTATTATCAAAGATATTGTATATGTATGTAAAGTTTATTGGTAACAGCTAATATCAGGTTGAATATTTTAGTTGTGAAATCGTGTCTTAGAATGCTAATTTATTCGACCGATGTGGAGAATACTTCGATGTCATAAAGTATAGCTCCAAGTGCGAAAACATGGTGTCTGTTTGCAGTCGTACTATTAATTCACATGGTCGTGGCGTAGTATAAACAAGGCAACGAATAAAGGAATCCAGAGATTTCGCCACAAAAAGGAAATTTAATCTTGTCGTTCGAAGATGTTTAACCATCAGAAATAAAAATATAATGTCCCGCATTGTAATGAAAATTCCGTGAAACCTCTAGGCTTTGGCGTGAGGCTCTATGTCATGCTGTAAGATCTTCAGGAGCATTTTAGAAAACTACGAGATTTAGTAGACACCAGATAACATATTCATGAACACTTGAAACAAAACAGAATCTGAGCTTCGAGTTCAGTGCATGGGCTTTTTGTTAAACTCGCGGAAGAAAACAAATACCGACGTACCACACAAACGAATAGATAAGTGAAAAGCGCACGCTCGCAGATGATCAGCTAAGCTAAAGGCGCGAGAGGGGAATGGCCTAAGGCGAAAAAATTCCTTAACTAGTACAGTAATGTTTTTAAAGTAAAAAACCTAACGTCGAACGAGAAGCCTAGCGGGAAACCAGATTCGTGGAATGAAAATTGGAAGTAAAAAAAAAAAAAAGACAAAAGGGCTTTTTATAAACATTCGAAAATAAAAAACTAGCTTCTCTCAGAATATTACAGATGGGATAGCTGATAAAAATAATGCACGGACCAAAAGCTTTAGGTTAGATTTTGAATAAAATAATTATTAATATACGCGTTTTAAAGTTAAAGGGAAATTAAATTGGAATAAATAATAGATATTATTTAGAAATAGGGAAATGGTGAATATGCTGGAAAATTAGAATAATGAATAATTTAAAGGAATATCTCGAAGTAAAAATTTAGATAACATATATGTATATATATATATGTGTGTGTGTATATATATATATATATATATATAAAATGTGTGTGTGTAGTCATTTTTGTCTCTTTTTATACCTCTTATTTATTAAATCTGTAATTTTTTAGCTTACACGTTATATGTCAAGAATATCGATACTTCAGTCATAAATTCTAAGCAAGAATTCCATATTCCGCACTTCATTGATTTATAGCAGAAATCTATAAACTGAGTGCCCTTTAGTGTCGGATATACTTCTTTAACTTTTATCGATAGAACGAGTTATATTTCTGGAAATTTTTCATTTTATTGTAAATATCATTTTATGAGTAATAATGTAATAATATTTATAATCTATACTTAATATTATAAAGAAGTAAAATTTGTTTGTACGGTTCTGTCTCTGGAACTACCGAACCCATTTCGAAAGTAATGGTATCAAAATCATGGGATTAGTCTGTGGATTAACATAAGCTATATCTTATGTCCATTCCACTAACCCAAAGGGGGTGCAAGAACAAAAAACGTTCTAAAAATATGATTTTTGTGTTACTGAAGGGTCTAGAAACATGAAATATTGCTTGGTAGTTACACTCTCAGAAATGAATACTCAGATTTCACGAAATTTTCTTTGTTTTTGACGAAACGGTTTCCAGGGAAATGCTCCGAGCGAACATTTCGTCAAATCGATGAAATTACTTTCTTCACTTGCTTTACGATATAAATTTCGTCAGTAGTTCAGTCAAAAGAAGGCTGGTGGTGCCATCTATCAAACAGTTTGGAAGCTCCAGTATGTATTGACAGGAGGAAGAAAAAAGGCAGTTCTCGCTTCCCTCCTCGTGATTTGAATCCGCGACCATTGGAGTGGGAGACCGTTGTTCTTCCAACCTCGCTACTGGAGACTTGTAAAGATGTGCTTTTAGATTGGGGTAATGAATTCTGCTGCGTGTTTGTATTTTTATAAGGTAGATTGCAATTTTATCGGCGCTGCTATAATTTCTGAAAGTTTTAAGTAAGGCTAATTTATTATTATGGTTTTCTCATGTCAATGAATAATTATAATATGGCTTGATTAAATAATTTATTAGTGAAATTTTCTTTGATCAATGAATGATTAGAATATGGTCTCGTTAATTTGTTGCTCACAAATAACGAATTGTGAAGTGCATATTGCGTGAGATTTTATCACTTTGAGTAGGTGGATAAGATTTTAACACTTTACTGTTTATAAAGGGGAGAGGGATCAATTATGTTTATTTTTAATTTGATTGAAAACAGAATATACTTCTTAAAAAAAAAAAAAAAAAAAAAAAAAAGATATCCCGGAATTTTTAAATTTTATTGCGCAAATTTTCTTTTTGAATAGTTTTGAAGGACACAGGAAATTTATTCTTTTCGAATTAAAACATAACGAACAACAGCACATAAATAAATAAATAAGAAAACATAATAAGCATTCCTAAAATTTCAAACAGCTAAAAAAATAACTAATGAAGAAACAATAACTACCTATATTTCAGTATTTTCTGAAAAGCACTAAAAGTGCTGTTTTAAAATAAATTATTACAGGACTAACATGAACAAGCAAAATATCTGCTTGCTAAAATCGTAGGATTTGAGGAGGTACAGCAACTGTTTTCTTAAAATGCATTGAGTCTGACCGTGATTGAGGCAAAACTTTCATCAAATATTTGAGAGTTTACGTTTCGTTAAAAGTCACGTGATGTTGATAGGAAATGATCGTCAAAAACGACGAAATACTGCTTGAGGATTGCTGAATCGTCAAAAGTGAGAGTTTTATTTCTGAGAGTGTACTTAAAATATACTAGCAAAATCCACGGCTTTGCTCGCGTACTAGTTGAAATAAGCCAAGTGATATTCGCATGTCTAATTTTTATTAGAAGAAATTATACTTTTAGAAATACTTAAAAAATTACTAATTAAGCCACAGTTTGACTAAACTTCATTATTACACTGCGTTAGGCAGAATTGCAAATTATTGCATTGTAATTATTACAATGCATGTTTTTTCAGTATCTGTATCTTATATCCCATCAGCGCAGGTTCTTAAGTGAAAAATATTCTTTTGCGTTTTTGATTAACATGACATATATAGAGGTTTTGTAAATATCATGATATTTTGAAAAGTATCCAAAATATCCGATATTTTAATATGTATCCGATATTTTCGATATGTATCCGATATTTTGAAAGTAGTCAACTTACTGCTGATAATGAATATTTTCAAGCATGATATTGATTAGAAGTTAAAACATGCACTTAAACAAACACTTTACATGGAAAGTTTGTCAATGAATATTCTAAAAGAGCATTTTTCTTTTCTTTTTTTTCACTTAGAACAAAATTGAAGACAAATAATGGAAAACAGAAACAGTTTGCTTTATACACTTTAAAAAAAAATCTGTAAAGTTACTAAAGTTTGGAAATCCCCATCAAATATTCAATATATTCATGTTTTAATTGCAGTATACTGTTGCTGCTGTTCTTTGTCAGGTTTTCGGAAAGTTGTGTTAAATTTGGTTGTAAACTCTGTATGCTATAAAAAAAAAACTTTTGAATTTTTCACAGACACAATAATATCTTCACAAATATGAGTGCTACGCTTACACAAAAGCATGCAAACGTTGAACAGGACCCAAATAGTCATTTAATATCGTGATAACCATTTCCAGCATTTTTTGTTACATAGGTGATAGCAAATATTATTTTATTATTATATTTATTATTAGCCACCCACCCCCCAACTAAATCTTCACCGTGAAATATGAAATTAAACATGTTCTTTAAATCCCAGAAGTTCAAGAACAATTCGCCGATAATATTGGTAGATTTTCGACAAGCCGTGTACAATCGAAAGCATCCAGACCCTGTACCTTAACTTTTGGAGGCCAGTGTATATCATGATATATATCCATTGATATATATCAGCGAACCCTGCATATACACTATATGGTTATTAATTACCAGATACTTTCAATTTTAGACATTTTGTCAAATATTTAAAGATATATTAATTTTAACACAATTATTCTAATTGGTAAATAAATCATATCAGATGTAAATTTCCAACTGGGCGAAAAATGTCTGGACCAGGATTCGAACCAGGGATCTCTTGGCTGAGGGTATGGTAGAGCAAGGGCTGCTTCAGCCAAGAGATTCCTGGTTCGAATCCTTGTCCGGACATGTTTCGCCTATTTGGAAATTTACAACTGATATGATTTATTTACCAGTTAGAATAATTGTGTTACAATTAATATAGTGTAATTACGTATCCAGCTATTTCTAGAGTTCCATTACCTGCGATTTATTCTGTTGAGCTGAACCAGATTTTAGACCAGATCAATAAGGTTAGCTGAGTGAAGAAGTTCCACCAGATTCGTCCGTGATAGCTCAGATGGTAGAGTGATGGCGGTTTCAGCCAAGGGATCCCTGGTTCGAATCCTGGTCCGGATATTTTTCGCCCAGTTGGAAATTTACATCTGATATGATTTAAAGATATATTTGTCGGATGTTTCTGAAACTACAGAATTATGAAAAGTATGTTCGACTTCATATTTATCAACAGCAATTTGATCAGAAGCACAATTAGAGGGCCAACAAAAAGTCAGAAAAAAGTAATAATATTTGGGAACACCCTGCAAAACAAAATGCACTAAATTATACATCTTTATAACTTACGAATATATGGATATTGTACAATATATGTATTCATTTGTGGAAGAAAAGACCATTGATAGATTCATGGCATGCAAAGTTTTTACCAAATTCAACGCCAATTTCAGAAAATTTGACAAAATCGTAGTAGAAACACAATGGTGTAATTGGAATGTAAATATATTAAACATTTGATGAAATTGTAGCAGTTGTATGAAACATTTTTTATCTGCACATGCGCGCACGATATATATGTATATTTCATGATTTGATAATCAACGCTATGGAGCAACTCATAACAAAAGCCTGTCAAATATCGTGAAAATTCAGAAAGATATCAGCGATAGACTGAGCTGATTTTTAGTTGTTCTCTAAAAACAGCTAAATGATAAGGGTTTTCCATAAATTGTCGTTTTTAATTTTTATATTTTTTAATTTTCTTTTTTTACTGACACTTTAGTTCTTCTTGTAAAACCACCAGAACGAGCCTATTTTGAGGAAAAAAGAAAGAACAAAATCTAAGCATTTTCTCTAAATCTACTTGTTGACATTCATTAAGTACAAACTCCTTTGCTGAAGGAGAGATAAAAAATAACAATTTCTGGAAAATCCCTTATCATTCAGCAGCTTTTAGAGAGCAACTAAAATTTCGCTCACTATATTGTCCATACCTTTTAGAATTTTTACGATATTCGACTGGCTTTTTTCATGAGTTGCTCTATAGAGTTGACTATCAAATCAAGAAAAAAAAAATGTTTTTTAACGTTCGCGGATGCACAGATAAAAAATATTTCATACAACTACTTATATTTCATCAAATATTTTATATATTTACATTCCAGTCACTATATTATTTCTACTACATTTTGTCAATTTTTCTGAAACTGGCATTAAATTTGGTAAAAAGTCCCGCACGATATAAACAAGAAAATTTTGAACTTTAAAAAAAATCGATATATCTCCATGAGTTGCGTTCTATTCTTTCCCAAAGGAATAGATATATTTACAATATCCATATGATCGTAAGATGTAGGGATAGATCATTTCGTGCATTTTATTTTACAGGGTGATCCCAAACATTGTTATTTTTCTTTGATTTTTTGTTGCCCCCCCCCCCCCCCCCTAATTGTCTTTCTCATTAAATCGCTATTGATAAAATATATAAAGTCGAACATATTCTTCATAATCCTGAAGTTCCAGAAAAATCTGACAAATATATCGTTAAATATTCGACAAAATGCCTAAAATTGAAAGTGTCCGGTGATTAATGGCTATATATATATATATATATATATATATATATATACGAGGAACTGATTTTACCCAATTTTTTCCACAAGTTTTTTTTTATGACAAATTCAAGAATTTTCAGGGTGGTAGATTATCAGGGCAGGATACCGGGGCAAATACACTTTTTCGTTTGTTTTTAATAACATACTAAATTTTGGATTAAAATTATGTTTTAATTTTTTATGTTTAATTATTCTAATAATTATTCTAATTATTAATATAAATCAAAGTTTACAATTACAATTCTGGTTTTTGTTATTCAAGCTGTCATATTTCCATTTTCAAATTGATTGGTACTTTAAATATATTATTTTAAAAAAATTACAATCAATACAGTCGAATTCTCTTGAATCAAAGTTTAAAATCGCTATATGAAAATATGCTTGAAATATTCCTGATATCGTATTTCATTCCCGATTAAATAATTATATTTGTATTGAATAATTTGTCATGGAATAGCGTCAAGTTATATTAATCAATATTTTAAAATGCCATATTGGACTTTTTGTTCAAGGGATCGCTTTTCCTATTCGTTTCAAAGTCATTAAATAATTAAATTATTCATTCAATAAATTTATAAACTTTGCAATCAAGTCATGCTAATCGAAATCTATAACTGCATTTGATGACTTTTAACTCAAGCTAATATATTTCATACCTATTTCAGATGTATAAATAATTACATATTCAATTAATTTACAATCAATACAATCAAATTATGTATTACTTTTATTTTTATCACAACCGAATATTTCTTATTGTTTTTACGGAAACATTTAGCGTACATATGCATATTTGAACTAATATGTATCAACAAACTGCAAAATATTAAATAGAATATATTTTAAATATAAATTCCAGTTGTAAAGATTATCTTATCAAACCGTTTAATATAAGAAAAGCACATAAAACTACTAGTACTCTGTTTCACTTTGTCGCTTGTATATAAACTTTTATGACATTGTTATTTACTTTAGATACAAAAGATTTTTTCACGCTAATTAATTTTTACACCAACAATTAAACTTTTATGTATTAAATAAATCTGAAATCAATAATATGTGGTTTATTGGGGTAGTTATATTGAAATGAATATTAAATTTTCAATATTACTATTAATTGATCAAACATTTTATTTTTATTATTAGAATTTTAAGAAACAATATAAGAAGACTAGTATATATACCCATTTAAATTCAAATTTACAAAATGTGCTCCAAGTTACTGACTTGAATGTATTTTAAAAGAAATATCATTGTTATGGGAATAGTGTTTTCCGAAAACAGGTGGATTAACATAAGTAACATACATAAATTTACCTTATCTATTCGTTGACGACCTTACATATTCAAATTTCTAAGTAAACTTTTGATCGGATTGTAGACGAATCACAGTGCTTTACTGTATATCTTGGGAATTCGCGCCGAGACGCATGCGTATTTGCTCATATTCAAGTACAGCCTCAGCTAAATGTCAGGGGTTGAAGTTTTTATGCTTTACATTGCTGGGCTATAGTTTCGATTTTTGGTCCCTTAATGCGCCCCTCTTGAATGAAACTCCATCTAATCGATTTTGATACAGTTTTTCGATAGAATGTCTTTTGTAAAATAGGAAATCGTGAATTAGGTAGCGAAATGAATGCTAATAAGAGCAGCGCAGTTTTATTTAACAGTATCTTTTATTGTTTAAATATTTTCAAAGAGCTAAATATATAAATTCGAGTCATTATGTATCATTATGTAAGATATGAGAGAAAGTCGGTGAAATTTATCGATGTGAAGAGATAATAATGCATAGTTCTGTGAGATAAAATAAAAACTTTTAAGCATTTAAGTTTTATGTTCCAGTTACGTAGTAATACAAAAATTGTGGCAGGAGCTTTAAAAGCCATTTTTAAATAAATTAAGCATTTTGAATTGTCAGTAATAAATAAAATATTTATGGAAATAATTATTTGAACGAATTAATTATCTGTACCATTAACAAAAAGCCTTGTGTAATTTTATATAGAACATATAAAATACAAAATTCCGGAAAATTGCGATTATCAATTTAAGCAGGCAACGTAGAGTTCACGAGTGAAGAAACCCTCCTCCGTAATAAAAGTTAGTCTATAAAATAAAGCTAAATTAAGAAAAACTCTGGTTACTACTCTTCGCGTAATTGTATTTCACATAACTATTCATATGAGTTTAATCATCTAGATTAATTGAATTTTTAGTTGCCGTAACAATGACATGAGAAACCCACTGGCGTAGTGGTCAGGGTGCCTGGTTACGATGCAACAGGTCCTGAGTTCGACTCCTGGAAGGACAATGTTCACTCAGTCTTTCATCCCTACGAAGTCAATAAAATCAGCACCAAATTTGCTTTGGAACTAAACACCGTGGGTCCCGTGTTAGGCTGACAACCTGACTGGAACATATGCTGTATAACACCACGAGGCCCAGGGTCAAGAAAACAGGCTTGGGAACTGTAGGCCCTGAACCTAAAGCCACAGGTTTGGTTTTAATAATAATATGAACAGCAAATAAAGCAGCGTGTTGGGAGTTTCAAATATTAAATAAAAGTAACAGACCCTCCCGGTGTTTTTCAGCCAAAATCTGACGAGAAAAATTAAACGAGGCCCCACCCCCAGTCTAATAAGAGAGAATCGTCCTAATACAGCCCCGGTACTGGATAATCTTTAAAATAAACAATGAAAATTGCCTTCACAAAAAGAAAAAAAAACGTCTCAATTGAAAATTTCAATTCTTCGTTAAAGCAAAAATCGTATAAATAAATTATTTCATTGAAAAGCACATATCTTTTTAAATCCCGCAGTCATTAAAAACCTGAAATCAAATCGTGTCGAAAACAAAAGCTACATTGAAAAAAAAAAATCTGTGAAGTTACTAAAGTTTTTCTAGGAAACTGGGATTCCTAGAACTTTTTATGTAACGGCAACAACAAAAATTCCTGTAAATTTTTCTTTTTGCCGTTACATAAAAAATTCTAAGAATCCCAGTTTCCTAGAAAAACTTTAGTAACTTTACAGATTTTTTTTTTTTTTTTTTTTTTTTTTTACAGTGTAGTCGATCTAAAAATAGTCTTCCGAAAAAAGTTCCGTTTGTGTTTATGCAACAAAAACTTTATCTTACGGTTCAACAGGAGTGCTACCCGTTGCCATAGCAATAGGCTTTGGCGATAAAGAGGCTAATATAACAACCCAACATAGAAAATTCCCTTTAGGATTTTTCATCACTGTTATCTTAAATTTCTTATTCTGATAATAACTTTAAAAAATCCTATAAAATCAAATACTTAATATTTTTTAAAACATGTTTTAATCTTTTCCCGAGGTTTTTCTCCGTAAGAGAATATAAAATACAAAATTGGATGGCTAAGGTATCGATGAAATATCGGATGATCAAACATAAAATCCTGATTTCTGGCGAAATGTGAACTTTGTTTATTGTGAAAAATTCAAAAATCACTATAAGAACTCCAAATAAACTTTACTGAAATTGACAAAATTTACTATATTCGCGCAAAAGATTGAATTCGGATTGCGTTTGTGAGTGGCTGAATAACGCCAGTGAATTTCAAAGATCGTGGAAATACGCGATATTTTAGGTTCAATATAAAAAGTCAAAATATCTAGTTAAAAAATTGAAAATTTGAGGCATACAAAACAAATAATCCTAATAATCAGTTATTTTGTTAAAACAATACATATTTCCCGAAACCCATACGGAAATCGATGCGTTCGGACCTGCCTTCGTCTTTTCGCAATCAATTTTGCAGACTTCTACATGCAATTGATTCTCTTAGCCATAGTCAACATCAATCATATACACACATACAGACATCATTTTTTTTTCTTTTAACTCTTTTTTTTTAAATCAAATTTTTATCAAATTTTTATGAATTCTTATCAAATCAGAATTTTAAAACAGTAGAAGCTCCTCTCTGTTCTGAAAATCTTTTGTAAACTGGTGTTCTAGATAGGTTTCTCAAGTTTATACATCGGGAAATATCTTTCAATGTACGAATTTAATATAAAATGTCTTACAATGTAAAAAATATGGACAACATGATATAAATGCATTTTCTGTAAGGTAGAAGCCACGCCGTTCGTCAATGACGTTTTTTGAATGAAAACGAGAATTCTCGCTTCTTGTCGTGAATGTGTTAATACAGATGAATTCAAAATAAAAAAGTCACTTGTCAAACTGAAGTTGAGATTTTTGACCTCTAAATTTACATGTTAGAAATGCAATGACTGCTTCCTTACGTATATGGAACACATTGTTCATTGATTAATTATCGAAGGTTAAAAAAGATAATACAGTCACTTGGGGTAACTTTGACCCAAATTTGGGTACCATTGACCCACATCCAGAAAACTTTGGTCCATGCTGCCACGGTGGGCCCTCGGCGAATTACTTACAGTGAGCTGCCAACCTCACACTAGTGCTGCTAACTAGATTTTGAGACCAAAAGTTTGGCGATAACTCAAGTGATGTAGCAGATTTAATCTTTTTTCTCCTTTCGGTCAAAGTTACCCTTATTGGTCAAAGTTACCCCAGTTGACTGTAACAGTCTTTAGAGAAGTATAACCTAACTTTAAAATATTTTCATTTGAATGGGGAGGGTTTGACTCACATGAGACCGCCCTGTTCCAACGCCCCTGTTATTATTACAGAAGTATGTTACTCCTGTGAGATTTAAAAAACCGCATTTAACGTTGATGTCCTATAAAATACTTTTTTAAGCTTAAGTATAGATATGGAGTTCTTTATTTTATTTTATTTTATTTATTTCTCATTTTTAATCTCTACACTCACATCTTAATAAATTAACTCTATATAAATTTTTAATTAAAGGCAGCATTAATTATAGACATGAATTAGTAAAATACGTTAATTGCTTTAAAATATTTTCAAGAGTAAATAACTCGTTAATCTTCTTAACTGATTCCAAAGGTTAGAATTTTCTAAAATTCCTTAAGAGGAGAAAACAGTTTAGTTAGAACTCAGTTGTTTGTCGATATTTAATAATAGTTTTCCATTTATAAAGTTATAAAATATGAAAGTTTAAATAATATTAAAAACAAGTCTTATACTAATCTTTGTTGCAATAAATTATTCTAATTATAATTGAATTTCACGTTTCAAAATTTTTAATATTGTAAAGTAATGGATTAAAGGATCAGGTAAATTTAAAAGATCAGCGAGCACTAAGATTGTTATCTTAAAAATTGTTACAGATATTTGTACACTTGTTTAAAGAAATTTTAAACAAATAATGAAAATAAACGATGTTTTTCCTAAGAAACTAATTTTTTTAATAATTTAAGTTATAAATAGGTGATAATTAATACAGTCGAACCTCGTTATCCCGACACTCTAATGACCAGAAAAAAGTGTCGTCATAAGCGGAGTGTCGCAGGAACCGGAGTTGGAGAAAAATGTGTTTATAAAAAGCTGTGTTTTTAATTAATTTAAGACAATTTTTAATTCATAACTTTTCTTACAGTTTTAAGCAATATAACATTATTATTTAACAAAATAAATACAAAAACAAATTTGAAAAGACTAAAATCAGATTTATGATGGCTTGGTTTTTGATTGTTACATGAAATATTGATGAATTAAGGTTTGCTTGTCCCTAGATGTGGACCCTACAATTCTTTTTTCAATATTGTACAATGGATTGTAATCAATATTCGTTGTTTCAGAAGTGGATGTTGGATAATTTCTGATCGTTTCACCGCATTGTAATGCTTCGGTTTTAGTCGGATGAAAAACGCCGTGTAACCACAAGAAAGCGGCGCCTGACCAAAACAAAAAGACCGCCAGTAGACTGATACGTCCATCTGGAGCTTAAGTGGGTCATTCATAGTGTGCGTATTTATTTATTCAGATAATGGATTGAGGTAAAATTGCTCATTAATCTCAATGGGTATTTTAGACACTTTTGTGAAAAGTTTGGCTAAGAAATTTCTTACCGCTTAATTTCCGTGCTTATAAGATGGATTATGAAAAATGGACAGTTTTCCTAAACCGTCGGGATATCCGGAGTTGGAAATTATTCAACGACGTAAAATTCGGAGTTTATTTACATTAAAATCGTATACAGAAAATCGGGACATTCAAAAACTGACGTGATAAGAGGTGTGACGTGAAAACCGGGTGTCAGGATAACGAGGTTTGACTGTATCGAATAATTGCGTGCTAAATAAAACTTTAAAAACTTCAACTGGTAACAGGATCTTTGCCGCATGGTAGTGACATGTTGACAGGCAAAGGAACTGTTAAATTCCTTTGCCTGATTTTTTTTTTTTTTTTTTTTTTTTTTTTTAAATCTTTGATACACTTTTCACTTTATCTTTTAGTAGTATTCCTTTCTTTTCTTTATCTGGTTAGATCTAAATCAAATTTCATACTTTTATTTTATTTTATATTTCAGATTATTGAAGAACTAAACAGCTTGGTCGCAAGCTTTAGAGATTTACTTATTCATGTGGGAAAGAGTCACGACAGTCCCGAAGTTCGAGACAAGATAAAGACTGTGCGTAAAAAATGTGTCGACAGGTGCTCAGCTGCTAACAGGGTACTTTTGCCCCAAATCAGATCGTAAGTTGCTGTAATTTACATTTTATGCATTTTTAGTGTAATGCTGAATGATTATACCGTGATTGCAATTTTCAGGAAAATCAATAACTGTTAATTAATAAAATTCTTTAGAATATTAAATTATTTTAGCAAGAACTTTTCTAAATATTTTTTAATTAATATGATTTTTTCTAATGTAGTGTATTTTTAAAATATGGTAAATAATATCTTAATGGCAAGTTGTTGTGAGTTTGGCATCCCAAGTTAAATTTTGATTCAAAATGTGTTAAAGAAATGGTCGATATCGGTTCTAAAATAGTTCTTGTTTTAAACACTTTTTAAAGCACTAAACAAAAATGCTTACATTTGTTTTCAGAGAGCTGGCAAAAATAGTATATTATCGTGGATTTTGCAGATTTGGCTTGATCATCAAAACATCTTGGAATTTTGGATTTGTAAACTTTTGATATACAGAGTCTATAGAAAATATACTATCTTTAGGGTACGCATATTTATACATTTATGTTATGCTTATCATAAGAAATAATTTTCAATGATACTATATCACAATACAATGACGTTTTTATAATTCTAATTTTTTTTTGTCGTACACAAAATGATAAATGATAGCCTTTAAAAATACCATGGAATCCATCGCGGACTTCCCAGCTTACAGGCATAAGGCTTGGTGCACAGAACATGGGTAAAAACCATTTTGAATTAAAAATTTACATAGGTTACTTTTATATTAGCATATTATTTAGACTTCTAAAAACGCCAAAAACCATTTTTATGCAAAATATGCTAATTATGTGTTTAAATAAAACTTTGAAACTTAAGAATGGTATTTTTGAGTCAGCCGCAATGCTAGGGGTTAATTGCGAAACAAATCGCCAGAAAGTTCATTAATTACAGCATTCTTTTTTATTCAGATTATTTCAGTGTTCATTCTATTATATATTTGTTTGTATTTTATTTATTAATTAACTGGTGCAGTTTTCATTCTGTTGTGGAATATTGACTGGAAACAAATGTGAACTATTTACATTTTCTTAAGTACAAACGTATTTAATATTTCGTAACAGCGAAAGGTACGCGATAGAGAGATATTCATAAAAAAAAAATTGTTAGGAAATCATTTTAAAAATCATAAAAAAAAACAGTAAATTAAGATATGTTTTTCAAACGCATTGCATTTAAAAGGACATATTTTTTCTATACGATAGTGTAAAAATTGAAATTTTGCGATGTTTAAATGTTAATAAATTTTCAAAAAAGCGAAATTTACTACTCATATTATTGCCATCTCTAATATGACGTCAGTGTCACTCACTGATAGTTTTTTGCGTCATAATATAGATTTACTGCAGTTCCTTAAAATGTGTCAGAAAGAAATTCGACTATTATTGATTTTAAAATATTCTTATAAGTAGACTTACCTGAAACACTTACATTAGCTGGACATGTTTAATATGAAGATTATTGTGAACATTCCATATACTGAGAATCTGTCGGATTACATGGTAAATTTATTTTATCTAATTATTATATTATGGGAGTCCACATAAATGTTATTACTGGTCCAAATAATCCTAGACTTCAGAACACAAATTCCTAAATATTTCCTACATAAACTTTCAGGATTAAATGAACGACATCTAGAAACATCAGAAATATATTTATCCAAAGTAAAATATAAAAAATAGAACATAAATAGCAAAACTTTTCATTATAATCAAATCAATCACACAATGCCACAACCGTAGCAATCGATTAACCCCTTAAGCACCATATTCAGTTTAGCGATATTATGCTGAATACCAGATATATTAAATTTCATCAAAAGTAGTTTGTGTTAATATTTTTAATTACATGTGAATTATTTAATTACATGTAATGTAAAGAGACGAAAAAGGGGTTTACTTATATTATACACGAAAAAATAATGTTCGGAGTAAACAACTATTACATGCGAGGTTTGTTCATATACCAATGGTCTTGATATATATCATGATATATATCCAATATTTATTTTCAAAGTATCATGAAGTTGGATATTTTCGATATTTTTATATATTTGATATTTATTTCCAAAATACCCTGTATGATATTTTGGATATTTTCAGTCAAAACAAGTGTAAATGACTTTTTTATCAGCAATTGACTGTGGTATTCTGTAGACAAAAACTTTTGCTTTGGCTTTTTTTAACCACTCGAAACCATCTCTCCCTCTTAAAAAAAATCTTTTCCAAGCTTTCCATTTAAAACTGATTTTATAAATGTAGAACCAATAATTATGTGGAACAATATTTACTTAAAACAGCTGTTGAAAGATTAACTGTCTAGTTTAGAGAGGTTACAGCTACATAATAATCTTTTCTGGTTTTGGTTTTCTCCAGTTAAAACTATGCGCAACAGGTTAGGGAATGAAAAAGCAAACAACCTTACATTATTTATGTTAAATTTTTTAATAAAACAATTCTTCGTACACAATTTTGCAGTATAAAACATAACATATTTTTGAAACTTGAAAAGAAATTCCATATTTTGTTTTTTTGTGGGTGTAAAAAGCAAAATGTGTCTGTTTTCAATTAGTTGATCTTCAATTTTGTTACGTGAGGGAGAAAAAAGAAAAAGACATTTAAGAATATTGTTTTATAAAGTTTTAATGCTAAGCGTAATATGTTTTAATTTCTAATTTGTATCAGGTCTGAAAATATTTATAATGCCCAATAAGTTGACTATTTTGAAAATATCGAATTTATATCAAAATATCAGATATTTTTTATATTTTCGAAAATATCATGAAATTTACGTACACTGATAACATGTGTAAAGTTCGTATGTTTATTGAACTATTGTTACATTATAATAAATCGCTAAAATGTAGAAAATAATAAAATAAGCTATCTACGTTTATACTAAAAAGCCAGTACAAAACCAACTACAATAACAATGAGCGACTCAAAAAAGAGGTGCTTAAAACATTGCAGTATGGGCTTAAAATGAGGAAGTACGCACGTACGTTTTGGTATTTCAAATAGAAGAGTTAATGACGTACGTAGATACGTCGTGGTGCTTAAGGGGTTAAAATGGTTTACCAATAATAAGTAGAAGAAGTAGAAAAGAAAACTATTTTTTCTGGATAAGTCTATTTCAATAATTCTGAGACCTATTGATTTTTAGCGTTATTTGTATTTGCTTAAGAAATAAAACGACAAGCCATCTAAAGAATAGCATAGCAAATATATCGAGATACATCCGGATATCCATTGTTTTAAATTCTTTTCAGGACACCAAAAGAGGCTTTCGGAATACCAAATTGAGTTTTCATAGCACACTTTTTTATTCTAAATAAATATGTTTGATGAAGAAAAAAAAATATTAGCTGAAAGGCAAATGGAGACGTGTAAATAACAGATAATGTCTTAACAAAAGGACAATATAGTTAGCATTCAAATTAGGGTGGCAATAATAGTTGTACTGCCTTATAAAAGTATCTTATTTGCATCTTATTGCGCATTTTTTTTTTTTTTTCGGGAACTGTTGAAAAGATTTCAGTTTTTTGGCATTATAATGAGTTTTATTTGGACAATTTTATCTTTCTGAATAATCAATTATATTATAGTAACAATTATTTTAAAGATAACTTGAAGTTTTCCTTCGCAAAATCGCGTAATTACTGCATTTTTATTTTTTATTTTTTTTTGCCAAACAATCAATTTATAGTTTAGTTACTGCCAAAGCTATCTAAAAAATACTTAAATCACTTCGGGAGCTTATGAGGAAAAGGTGTAAACTTTGCGACAAATGTGCTTTTGCGAAAATTTCTTTCTGAGAAATGACACTGAAATTATAAAGGAATATTCACTTCTGCTATTATGTATAATTGCCCTTCTAACATGTTTCTTATTGCTGTTATTAAAATTATTGCATTTATAACAGCGTTAACTAAATTACACAACCCCCCCTACCCCCCAAAAAATTAAATTAGAAAAGTCAAGAGCCTGCTCGTGCAAAGAATTTAAGCACAACCGCTGAAAGTTTAAAGGTAGACTATATTGAAAAATTTAAAACTTAACATACGGAAGTGCGTTGATATTTCTAAATAATTTGGAGGAAAAGATGTCATTGAGAATGTGAGATTCTGTGTCTATTTTTTAAATTGATAATTTCAATATTTCCGTACAATTTCTTTACAGTTTCCAAAGCAGTTACATATATTGCGTTGTGTTCGAAATTAAATTTGAATTTCACTAAAAGGCGATCGTGAATCCATTCAAAATTTAACACATTTACAGT
The DNA here is from genome assembly GCA_963932465.1 of Maratus speciosus. Taxonomy (NCBI): domain Eukaryota; kingdom Metazoa; phylum Arthropoda; class Arachnida; order Araneae; family Salticidae; genus Maratus; species Maratus speciosus. The sequence continues at coordinate 315,719,110 of OZ010791.1, read as the reverse complement.
ATAATTAATTTACATTTGACAGTTACATTTCCTCATAATTTGTTTGTAAAGTTATATTTTTTTTTCTTTACATTAGCTTAAAAATATATACTATAAAATGTGATCTTCATTTAGAAAAAAAACTGACTTTTATTTAAAGCACTATTTAGATGAACTAGAACTACAGAAGATTAAAAAACAAAAGTAGTAACGTTGGGGAGATTCTAGTTCGTAAAATCCTCCAATAAATCTTAAGATTCTAGATCGTATTTGCTAGTTATTATTCTGGCCTGTATCAAACTTAATAAGTAAAATATTGCGGACGATAAAACATTACAAGTGACCCATACGGCATTCATGGAAATTATAAAGTATCATAGAGCATTTATTAATTAACAATGCCCAATTAAAATTATTTCAAAAACGCTAAGTATGTAATAGATAAAGTATATAAAAATGATAATATAAATTGATACTGCAGTAATATAAATTATTTATAAGCAATATAACTTTTTTTTTATATTACAGGAATATAATTTTATACAAAATATAAAACATATATAATTAATATATAAAAATATAATATAACAAATTTTATTTTTCTTGTAAACGAAAGTCTTTTTTTTATGTACGAGTGAATTGAAGTATCAATTTTGTTTTAATGTGTCATAAACCTTTATACTTGTAACATAAAAACAAGTCATAATAAAAATGACACCTTTATTCGCTCTATGTGCACTAAATAGATAAAATGTTTTAAAAAATTGGTATAAAATTGCTAAGAAGCAAAGTTTGGCTGCCAAAAATGTTGTGTCTAACAATTGCAGTGAACTTAAATATTATATAATAATGAATAGATATGATAAACAATTTTTTTAAATGCCATGAAATTGTTATGTTCACGATTGAAAAGAGCCATTTTCATATTCTTGTCAACCGTAGTCCTTTAAATCTTCAAATATCCCAACAGTTTTGAATTTCAATGTATATATTTATATATACAAAATATTTAATAGGAAAATATCCTTGCGTAAAAGTATTGTATAATCCATATGAATAAGCTTCCACTATCGTTCAGTATCGATGCTTGTTAAATTTTAGTTTGCAAGAATAATTTTATTTTTAGTTGCTGAGTCAATTAAAAGTAACGTGAATTATCTTTTCCACAAGTTTCATATTTCGTCTATACCTGCTTCAAATAGTTGCTTATGTTTTGTTGTTGTTTTTTTTTTCGTCATCCTACTTGTTTGAAATTATTCGACTTCTACTATTACGTGCAATATTGCACATCATTTTATAAAGAAGAGAGATTTTTACAATTGTCAATTGTTCACATAGCATTGATTGTGCTTTCTAAACATGTGTATGAAACCAAGTAGCTTAGCAGTCAGCACGTCGGGCTGCCAGGCCGCGAATCTACAGTCCGGTACCGGAGTGCACGCGGAATCCACGTTAGGCTGACCACCTGACCAGGACATGTGCTGTATAAAACCTCAGCGCGCATTGTCAAGAAAACAGTCTGCACACTGTAGACCATTTTCCTTATTGTTGAAGTGTCTCAGGTTTAGTTTTTAAATATCAACATAGTAGTTTACAAAATGTATGGAAAATGCGCCATATCAATAAGTAACATGTAATAGGTAGGAAAAAGAACAGCAGTAAATTTTATCTTGAAAGTGTATTTTTGCGAATATCCACAAGAAAGGCGTACTTTCATTGAATTGCTAGAAATTAATGAAAACTTTAAACAAGATTGCGTTTCAGTCTGATAATAAAAAACAGGTAGGTTTACCTTTCTTTCTTATTTTCTCAACTATTTAATCAAAAGCTATTTTTGAAAGAAATCTATTATTTGCTGATATAATTTAACATACACCAAAATGAATCTATATATTTAACACATTTAAGGTACTACAAGTTGCTTTCTCTGACATAATTAAATTTCTGCCTTATCTACAATACTATTCCCGAACAAGAAATTAAATATAACTTTTATACAAATGAAAATCTGGAAATTTATAATTTAGTGCGAAAATTCAAATTTAATTTCTGGAAATGATACTAAAGTTTTTTAACCGATTAAAACTGTAACTAGAAATAGAAATAAATTACTTATAGTAATTATTTATGTATAGGCTAACTAATTAATTCATTGATCAACAGACATTACTATAACACTTTTTTCTAAATGTCGGTAGGAAACATATTTCATAAAATAAGAAGTTAAATATTGTTGGTGAAACTTTCTAGTTTGTTTTCTAGATGGCAGCACCAAAGAAAAATTTAAGCAGTTTTAAGGCGCACTTTTAGAGGTCGACCGTAAGTTTGTTTTCGTTTTCGCCGAGTTTCATCGCACAATCTGCGTGCAGAACATTGGATTCGATGGAAAAAACAACAGCCTAACATTCGGTAAATACCGAAACCGTGGCCGGATCGCACAAGAATTTTTCTGTAGAAGTACCCATACACGTTTCATGTTTCTTTCCAGAATTTTTCATTCCTGCTGTCATTGTTTGATTATTCGGACAACACTGATGATAATAAAGTATAATAAAAATAATTGTTCATTGAATGTAATAATAAAAAATAACAAAATGTGGAGGACTAAAATACTTTAAAGTTTTACTGAATCTGAAAACTAAACAATCTGTAAGAATTTATTATTCTTTTATTTATCTATAATCATTTTGATGCTTGCATTTGTTTCTGCCAAAATAAAGAATAAATTTATTTGAAATAATTTTTATGTAATTTTATAAAAAAAAAAAAATTATCGCGATGAAGCTTTACATATTCGTAGCATAGGTTTTGCGCTATAAAAAGTTCTTTTTTCTATGCAATAATTTATTTATGACTGTCTATAAACAACTGGTTATTATGAGTGGTGTAGTGGTTAAAAAAAAAAAAAAAAAAAAAAAAAAAAAAAAAAAAAAAACAGATGATATACGTTCTAAGCAGAGGGTATACGCTCAGGGCAGAGGGTGCATATATACTATAGATTTCTTGAGAAACAGAGGGTATACGATGTTCCTTAAAAAAATCCAGAGGGTATACGGCGCATACCCCTGCATGCCCTCCACTACATCCCTGGTCATTATAGTCATTGATATATTTGTGTTTGAAAAAAAATCTTCATTTCTTTCAAATAACAAGCTCAGTGAATTACATTTTTTTAAATTAATGTTGGTTTTAGAGAAGCTAAGTATATGCATAACAATGTATTAATCTTCTAATATATAGAAATTTAATATTGCAACGATTTATCACTGAAAGTCTTCTCACGCATCTCAGTCATATGCGTTTATTTCCATGTATCAGCATTGGGAAAACAGCGCTTTATGTTTCTGACATAAGTTAATCTCCCTTCTGAGTCACCCCCCTTTTGCGACATGCTAGTACAATTTTGAATAAGCAAAATTAATTTATCTGACTGAAGAACAAAGGAATATTTTTTCAGGATTTTATTCCGAAATAGATGGTGAAAAAGTTGCTTGTGCTGATTGCTTTTGCAAATGTTCTATTTTTATGCACATACTTTTTGAAACTTCTGAAAGGATGATTTATTTTGAAATACAATTATGCATTTTGATAAATTGGAAAATGTCGTTGGACAAATATGACTTAAGAAAAGCAAATTAAAAGTGGCAGTGGTCCTGTAAAAGTTAAAGTGGCTTATTCCCACGTAAGTAAAACAATTAATGTTCTGCCAGAGTAAAGAATATCATACAATTTATTAGTGATGTATTAAATATAAATAACTGAAATAAACTAAATAGCTAAATGTTATTTTTATGATACTACTACAGATTTATCGCTAAAAAGATTTATTATGTATAATTTTAGATTTTAAGACATATTTTATGTGTTTATATAAATAAAAGAACACAAGAGTGTATCCTTTATGAGTTGGTCTCAGTAATGCGCTGACCATTTTTTAATACATCTTCAATCACTTAAAAGTCAGGGGCATATTAAAATGAATAGAAATATTGATAACTTTTAAATATCTTCAGCATTTAAATGTAAAAATCTAAAAAAATATACATACATTTTAAAATTTCTATTGAAGTATTATTAAGTGAAATTGCAAATAGCTAGTCAATAGCTTTCTGAGAAAATATTGTCATAATCTTAGATAAATCCAAAGCAATATAGGAACTCTTTTTTTTTTTAACCCTTAATTTGAAAATCAAATTCTGAACTTTAGCACTGAAAATGAAGTTTTATAAGAGCACAATCATGTTATTATAAACTAGACTCTTATATTCATGTTATCCTGCTATATAGAATATTGCAATATTTTAGAAAGAACCATGTGGGTATTTTATAGAAATCACAACTTTCAAAAGATTTAATTTTTTTGTTTTACTTCGTTCTAAAATACTCAAATACACATTCTATTTAGAAATCTAAAATTTATCGTGCTGTTACATTTTTTTTTTCTATAGAAAAAAAAACCCAACATTATTTTATTTTTTTATTCAGAAGGGCAGAGACTAAAAATTCACAAGAAAAATCTTGCTTTGACTACTCTTGTTGGAGTTTGCATGTGACCAGCTCCTCCTAGCTGCGCCCTCACCTGATAAAAACTATCAGTTCGTTCCTCCAGAAAATACAGTCATGTTATAAATTGTTTTTATGGAGTTCAAGAGGTGTCATTTTTTAGTTTATGCAAATTATTAGCCTCCACATTAACAAAATTGTATGTAGTGTCATAATCTGTGTGAGGCAATCTGGCAGCGAACAATGAATTTTCGTGTAAGCAAGAATCGAAATGATCAGGATCTGATACTATTTTACCCATCCAATACTTTTTACCACAACATCATTTCATCTAATACTAGCCAAATTTCACCAAACCAGATCATCAACTTTGAAAAATACAGCTCGTAACTTGACAAACTGAAGGCAGCATTATCCAGGAAACGTCCCAAATTAACAAACAGGCGATGTGTTGTCTTCCACCATGATTACGCCAGGTAATACGTATCTTGGGCTGTCAGAAACAAACTCCCCACATTCGATTGAGACATTCTGACCCACCCTCCTTACTCTCCGAGCGTTGCTCCATCCGACTGCTATTTGTTTCTTTCTTTCAAAAATTACCTTCCACAAAATAAATGCCTCTTTGAATGACATAGAAAGGAACCTTGATAAGTATTTTGCGAGCTAATCACAAATGATTTGGAAAGAAGGCATTATGAGACTTCTGGAGAGATGGAACAAGGTTGCCGAACATAATGGCACCTATGTACTTCAATAAAATCTCGCCGCTTTCGAAATTTTGCATTGTTTAATGTTTTGTAGAAAACGGGTGAAACTTTTGGTACAATCTAATGCTACGCATAATTCCCAAAGTCCCGATTTCTTATGAAGCATATTTTTCTGTTGTTATTTGTTCGTACACTTGTAATAGGAAATTAGAAGAACTTTGAACACGGTTTATTGTCTGAAATCCGTGTAAGATTATTGCGTTTCGTTTATTGTGATGACAGTTACTCTTGAACGATTTTCGGCGTATTACATGGAAGCAGTTTGATTTATTGCTATATTTTAATTCTTAGAGGTGAATGTTTCCAAATGTAATAATTTTAAGTGTCAATTTATAAACATTGATGTTCCTAGACATATATTGTAACTTATTCCAAGATTAATATCGTTGCTGTATCCAAGACAGAGAAATGTACTTTTATCGTTAGAAAAAATGCGACTTGAAAAAAAAAATGAAAGGAATAAATATAGAGGTTACTGTTAAAATTTTGAAGATTGTATAAAAATAAATATTAATATGTTCCTTAAAAATATTTAACTATAATAGACATATAGAAAATCTTATAAAATGAATTTCAGTAAAAACAACTTCATACTGCGACCTTTTAGAACAGAAGCGATGCCCATCTCCTCCCGTACCTTCGGATTTTCTTTTCTCCGTTCCTTTCCTTTATATTTTGCCTATTGCACTGACTAATTTCTGTAAATAAAGGAGTTTGAAAAAAATCCGATATCGAACCAAGGTTTACAAGTAGCAGACTCTGATTTCGAAATTCAGACTGTGTTCTGTAGATTAACATATGTTATACATTATTATATAATTCAATGACGACAATAATCTAAACATTCTCTGTGATATCCAAAAAAATTTAGGAATATTGAAAGCAAAACATGTATACGCAACTACATTTATCTGATACTAAATTCAATGATTAAGAAAATAAACACGTGGAATTAAAATTACCGTAATGAATAATGCATTTTGTTTTAATGTAAAAAAGAAAATGTACGTACATCAACTTTCCTCTTCGCTATATATAAAAAACCCTACACACACCATTAACTACTTCCATTTATAAAATAATAAAAGTATTATCAGCTTAAATTGCGCCATTCTACATTAATCAAAGGCAGATAAAAATTTCGGAAACCGCTAAATCATCATTAATTCATATTTAAAATCTCTTTTTTAGAACAGTCCACTAATGATAAGCAGATTATTTTTTCCTGATACAGTCAGTTGGAGATTTTGGTAGCTAATATTAAACACGAATTTCATTAACAATGATAATTAAAGGGTATTTTTGAACGCTTCAGGGAGAAAAAGGAAAGACAACACATATTATATAAGTGAGTTGAAATTCTTGGTAGAAATTTATTTTGATGTGACTTACATATAATTTTAATGCTTTTTGTATAATTCTTAATCTGCATATCAAAAAATTTATAACGCATAAAAGGATTTATTAAGGTAAACATACCATTAACTATTTTGTTAGAAATTAAAAAGGGCAAATATTTTCTGAAAAATGTAATACAGTAAAACATTCCTTATAGGAACGCTTTCTGTTTAAGAAGACTCGGTATCTTTTGGAATTTATTTTATTTTTATTTGTGTACTTAAAAGAACTTTTTTAACACAATATTATATGTTTGTGAAAGAAAATGGTTCAATCATAAAAATAATCTGTTTGAATGGTAAAATTAAATAAAAATAATTTTAAAAATAGGAAATTAATTGAGAATAAACATTTTGCAACATTTTTGTTTCATATATTTTTTACAAGTAAACTCTGTAATTGCAAAAATCTGATTTTCAAAAGTTAGTTTAAGAAAAAATAAATAAAATATCATGACATATGAAAAAATACAGTAGAAATGACTATTTATTTAAAGTTATTTTTTTAAATAAAATATTTAAATTACTGAAAATCATATTCTTTATTTTACGAAATGCATCATAAGGATAGTACATTAATTAAATAGAACCAAAAAAGAAAATGTTTGTTGAAATTTTAGCATTTTAATCTTTGTTATATAATAAGAAAACACAAACTGAGAAAAAGGAACTTTAAATTCTGGGTCATTTAGAAGAAAATGGATGCAGTAAAAATCCTTTTTTCGAATATTATAAAAATCGAATTTTTAAAAATCCTCTTTATACTATATTAAGGATGTCTAAAGTAATTTTAAACAACAAATCAGAAAAGTAATATTTCCGGGTTTTTTTTTTTTTCGATGAAAGTTCTCATAAGACACTAATGCATAACTAAACAGTTTTTTAGTCTCCACCCCCCGAATAGAATGTATAGTGTATTTTTAACCTTTATAAATTATCCTCCATTTAAAGAAATTTAACCTCCTTCTTTTAGAGAGAAAAGAAGCTTGATTTTTAAATAACATTGCGATTAAAAAAAAATCTTTTTGTTGTGAATTCAGTAGAAATCAAAAATGTTTTCTTAAAGGAAACGATGTAAATTAAGAAACTGTGATATTTAAAACATAAATGGAACTTTAAAATATGATCTATATTTTAAAAAGAAAAAAATATTTTTCAATAAAGCTCATAATAAATGATATATCTAGTTAGTAAACTTAATATGCATATTGAAAGGAATGTTATCACTCAAAACTTACTAGACAAACACTTTTAACGGAATACTTTAAATCTACATGTTTAACTATTCATGTGTTTATTTTTATGTTCTTAAGATGTTTTTATCAAAAATTACATATTACATAAAATTGTTACATACCTATATTAAAATAAAACGCAAACTTTTGAATTCACATTATACTTTTATTTTTTTTATAATCTATTATATTGGTTCTCTTGATCAAAGTTAAATTGCGTTACATATTTATATATCTGTTACAATTTCCTTTATCTTTATCAACATTATCTAAGATTAAAGGGTACCTTTATGTAAGCAGCACAAAGTCTGGAGCCATTAGTATCCCTCTTTGAGACATTGGATGAGCTGGGAGGTTTTACTGTGTAAACTTATTTTATTATTTCATTAATTGAATTCAAATCATATAAAATCGCCGAATCATTATTAATTCGTTTTTGGAAGCTAATTTTTTGAGATAGATTATTGAAATAAAGTCAGCTTTTCTTTAGTATTCATTACAAGGCTTATTTTAAATTTCTATTAAAACTAAAAATTTTTTGCATACCTCAATAAAATACGTAGCAAATCTAAGGTCATATTTTTCGCAATCAAGTGCGTTCTTAACAGAATAAAATTTTGAGACTTGGTATTTTATTGAAAGTAAAAAAAAGTGTTCATATCTAGAACAAATTGAGTATGATATATGTGAGTTACAGTAAATCTTAAACACTATTAACCCCTTCGGGACGGGAGCCTTTTACGAAATTTTTAATCTTTTGTCACCGTTTTTTAAAAACAGAAATTTGTGTCTTCTTGAATCGAGAAAATGCGCTGATTAAATAAGGCAAATTTTACAGTAAAATTTTACTGGTGATGAAAAACAAGGATTCTGAGCGCTTCATGCGGCACGTATACGTGTCGCTCGTCCCCAACGGGTTAAGTCTGTTGTCAGAAATGAACAAGAAAATATTCTTCGCATTTTTTGAATGCTTTATTTTGGAATGTCAGAAAGAAAAAGCTAAAGGGAAAATGTAAGAATTTTTTATATGTAAGGGGAGGATATTCTAAGTAAAATAATATTTGGATGTGATACGATAATATATTTTAATGATTATCCACAATTTCTTCAGATCTTAAAATGTATAAGGCATGTAAAGCGTCACGGATTTGCAAATGCCATTAACTCATTCCTCAAAAAGGAAAAGAACAGAAACTTAATAAAAAATTTACTATAAATTAACTTTTCGCGACACTGCATGAATTAAAATGGAGTTTTTTGTAGTTAAAATTTAATACCAGTCTTATTTTGAATGGTAAAAGAAAATTATATTCTTGGGATTATTGACAAAAATATGCAGAAGAGTCTGAACTCCAATTTATCAAATTTAGAAAACGCACAACGCATTTTAAAACACAAATAAAGCAAGTCTCATATATATTTCTAAAATATCCGAATTCTTATGTGCAGCCTTATATATGATGTATAAACTTGTATATTATTAAATAGTATGTAAAAATTTAGTTCAGTTAGACAACGCATATCACAGTTGAAAATTCCCTTTAGCAGTTTTTCTCAATAAGCGGAAATGTGCTCGAAAGCTTTTGTTCTGCCCTGTATATAATCTATGAAATTTGTACGCATCAAGTAAAATGCAAAAAAAAAAAAAAAAAATAGTTACCCTTAAAAACAAATACCACAATTGAATATTCGCTTCCTGCATTTATTGCTTATGGACTGTACTGAAACCAAATTCATTTGTGTGTCCCAGTAAAGGAACAATGAATTCTATGCACAACATATTCTATAGTAAGCATCTTGTAGTTCACCTCAGGAATATTAATCATTTTTTAATTTTGTGAAATATTGTAACATCATTAAAATAGCCTGCAAAGGGTTTTTCCCATAGACTACAATGTAATGGAATTCATTTGAGTGCGGCTGCTGATAACTCTAAATATCACAGAGTTTAATTTCAATACCAAACAGGCCATGGTAAATCATAATAACATATATCAATTACATGATAATCTGTGAGTATATTTATACGAGATAAAATACGGGAAGGCGGACAGAAAAACGGAATTCATAAACACTTTTCAACTATGTTCGAAAGCGATAAAAAAAAAAAAAACTTGCAATTATACAATGCGTTAAAATCTTCGAAGAAGGGACGGTTAGGACAATAGTAAAATTCCGTTTAAGATCTGTCTAAGATCCGTCTTAGCCACCAGCTATTGAATTTGTATTGCATACCTTTAGGCAGAACATTTTTTTTTTCGTTTAAAGTAGAATTCCGTAGACAGGCTGGCTTTTCAAAGGATTCCTATTGTATAATTAATCTACACTCTTTATTAATTCACATGTCTGGACCAAAGGTGAAAAATATTTTCTTAAATGTGTAATATGTGTTTGTTTTATCTCCATACTACATATTAATCACGTTTGTTATTACATTATAATTACATTTAATTCTCCTTTGCACTCTACATAGCTTGAAAGTTAATAAAAAATGCAGTATGTTTATTTATTAACAAAAGTAGATTTTATATATCGTTTAAAATACTTCATTTTAGCATAAAAACATTCACAGCCAATTTTAAGAATCTAAATATTTAAAAATATTGATAAATATTTTCATACTTCCATATAGATAGCTTTTTATACTTTAAATGATATGATGTATAAAGGATCTGAAATTAAATGATATCCCTGTTGTAAAAAAGTACTGCAATATCTGCAATACTTTACTATTATCTATGTAGTACTTTAATAATAATCAAGAGTTTAATAAATATCATGTGTTTTTTCGAATTTTTGTTTATATGCTTAGATTATTTTATTTTAAAAACAATGTTATGCCACAATGAATCTACATGTTGTGGTATGGAAATGTGGTATCGTTTTAATCTGAAAAACAAAATCTTTAGATGATAAATTTTCTGTTTCAAAATAGTTAACATATAGACACCATTAACTTATCTCTCGGAAGTAAACAACAAAAAAAATCCTAAAAATTTTCCAACAGATTATTTTAATCACTCTGTTACGTCAATCAAAGTGAAATATGAAAAATTCTAAATCGGCAGGAGCTTGATAATTCTTTTATGAAAGATAAATAAGATTAGTAATTTTGCTAATCTGTGTAAATTATTTTTCTCAGGAAGTGAGGTTCTGCTTTTTCATATTTAACATTTAAAATAAAACTAGTTTATGTACAAAATAAACCTTTTTGAAGACTATTTATTCCTTTACTCCTTAAAAAAGTCTTTTTCTATAAAAATAAAGGATTAAAAGGGTAAATGTTTTAATAAAATTTTCACTATAGAAGAATTTATTTTCCTTTAATCTGTGCAAAATAACTTAAAATCATCAATTTTCTCCCTGCAAATAATTAATTATACAGACCATTAACTCCATTCTCGAAAATTTATAAGAAGAAAAAAAAAATTCCTTAAAAATGTTCTGCCAGATTGTTTTATAACAGCGCTACATCATTCAAAGTCAGATAAAAATCTCTAAAACCGCCGGAGCTTCATAACTTAAAAAAAAAAAAAGATTCAAAATAAAAGTAATAAATTTATGCATATATGTAAATTATCATTCTCAGGAAGAGGGACTCGGTTTTTTTCTATTTAATGTTTAAAGTTGATGTATGTTAAAAGCTATTGAAATATTTTTAAAGAATATTTATTCCCTTACTCCTCTACATCTTCTTCATTAAATAAAAAATAATAATCTTATTTTATACAAACAGACGATTATAAATGTAGAACGTTCTATAACAATTATTACTACAAAAGAACGTATTTTGTTTTAATCTGTGCAGCATAATTTGAAATTCATCAATTTTCTCCTTGAAAGAATTAATATATACACACCATTAACTCCAGTCTTAAAAATGCATAAAAGAAGAAAAAAGAAACTTTTCCTTAAAAATGTTCTGTCATCTTATTTTATCAGCACGCTACATCAATCAAAGTTATAAAAATCTCTAAAATGCAGGTTCGCATTAATTCATTTACATTCCTTTCTTATCTTTAAAAGAAGAAAAATGGTTTATAATTGTAGATTAATTTTATCGAAAAAAGAAATTCAGTTTTTCATGTTATATTTTAAATATTTTATTTGATAATTAAAGGCATTCTTTTTTAAAGAATATTTGTTGGTTTATTTAACATTTAAAATTAATTTTCAGGTGCTAATTAAACAGTTTTGAAGAATATTTCTTCCTTTACAACATAGCTTCTTCAAATAATTGAAATTTCCTTTTATAAAAATAAATTATTAAAAAGGTAAAATGTTCTAATATAATTTTTACTAGAAAAGAATATTTTTTCTTTTGATCTGCGCAGAATAACTTAAAATAATCAATTTCCTCCCTGCAAATTATTAATTATACACATCATTAACTCCATTCCCGAAAATATATAATAATAATAATAATAATAATAAAACCTTTCGATAAAACTGTTCTGTAAGCTTATTTTATCATCAGGCTACATCAATCAAAGTCAGATAAAAATCTGTAAAATCGCATGAGCTTCATTTTTTTTATGAAATATTTAAAATAAGAATAATAAATTTATTCGTATATGTAACTAATCTTTCTGGGAAAGAAAGGTTCGGGTTTTTCATATTTGATATTTAAAATGAATCTATTTTAAATGGTATTGAAAGATTTTTAAAAAATATTTATTTCTTTACCCCTTCTAAAAGTAAAACAAAAATAATATTCCTTTATAAAAACACAGGATTATAAATTTAAAACTTTCTAATACAAATGTTACTACAAAAGAATACATTTCATTTTAATCTGTAAAATCATGAAATCTCTCCTTGAAAGAGTTAATATATACACACCATTAACTCCAGACTTAAAAATTTTAAAAACAAGAAAAAAGAAACTTTTCCTTAAAAGTGTTCTGTCAGCTTATTTTATCAGCACGCTACATCAGTCAAAGTCAGATAAAAATCTTTAAATATGCAAGATCGTACTAAATCATTTACATTCATTTCTTATCTTAAAAAAAAAAAAAATGGTTTAGCTATGTAGATATTTTTTCTCAAAAAAAATAAATTAAGTTTTACGTGTTATATTTTAAATGAGTTTTATTTTATTTGATAAATAAATGTTTTCTTTTTTTTTAAAGGATATTTATTCGTTTATTTAACATTTAAAATTTATCTAGTTTATGTGCTAATTAAACATTTTTCAAGAACATTTCTTCCTTTATACCTTTGTTTCTTCAAATAATTGAAACTTTCTTACATAAAAATAAATTATTAAAAAGATAAAATGTTCTAATAGAATTATTTTCACTATAGAAGAATATATTTTCATTAATCTGTGCAGAGTAACATAAAATGATCAATTTTCTCCTTGCAAATAAATAATTATACACATCATTGACTCCATTCTCGAAAATTTATAAGAAGAATAAAAAAAAATCCTTAAAAAGTCTATCAGCTTGTTTTATCACATAATACATCAATCAAAATCACATAAGAATATCTAAAACCGCAAGAGCTTTATAACTTATTTAAAAAAGATTTAAAATAAGAATACTAAATTTATTCATATATGTAAATTATATTTCTCAGGAAGAGGTTTTCAGGATTTTCATATTTAATGTTTAAAATGAATATATTTTAAATGCTATTGAAATGTATTTAAAGAATATTTATTCCTTTACTCCTTTGTTTTTTCTTCTTCTTCTTGTTAAAAAATAATAATAATAATATTCTTTTATAAAAAGAGGATTATAAAGATAAAAAGTTCCAATACAATTGTTACTACAATAGAAAGCATTTTGTTTTAATCTGTGCAGAATAACTTCAAATGCATCAGTTTTCTTCTTGAAAGAATTAATTTATACACATTATTAACTCCACTCTTGAAAATGTAAAATTGAAGAAAAAAGAAACTTTTCCTTAAAAATATTCTGTCATCTTATTTTATCAGCGCGCTACATCAATCAAAGTCAGACAAGACGCGCTAAAAATGCAGGATCGCAGTAATTCATTTAGATTTATTTCTTATCTTCTTTAAGGGAAAAAAAATTTGGTTTAGCTATTATGTAGATTATTTTTCTTGAAAAAAGAAGTTGAGTTTTTCGTGTTATATTTTAAATGAGTTATGTTTAGTTTCGTAATTAAAGGTTTTCTTTTCTTTTTTTTTTTTTTTAATATTTATTCTTTTATTTATCCGAAATAGCAGTTACAAAATAATGTATTCAATAAAAAATTACAAGTCGGAAATTGTACAGCAAACGTAGCAACTGAGATGCCTTCGAACTATAACTAGTTTTATAAATATTCAGATCTTGGTGCAATAACTGCTGCACTCTTATGCAAAAACGCATGAATAAAAAAATTATTACGATCATATATGCTACCGTCCAAACCCGATTTTAGGCCAAACTAGATTGGCCTAGGCCTAATTAGTTTATTTTAATACGCATCGGATAAACTAGTTTTTCCTACACCAAACTTATTTAACCTGACGCACATAAGATAAACTAGTTTTTCCTAGACCAAACTAGTTTGTCCTACACTCGTAGGATAAACTACTTTAGCCTGGTATTCATTGGTCTGAACTAGTTTATCCTAGGCCAATCTAGTTCATCGTAGGTAAATTCAATTTGGAGTGTTTTTATTGATCTCAAGGACCGCTTCATGCGCCAACCTTCTAGTTTATCCTAAACCAATCTAGTTTATCCTAGGCCAATTCAATTTGACGTGATTTAATTGATGCCAACCAGTGTTGAGCACGCCCAGAGAAAAAAAAAAAAAGAAAAAAAAAAAGCTAATTCAAACTAATTTAGACTCAAATTCAATTTCTCAAAAATGACTCAAGTTCACGCTCAAACTCAAAATTTTTCAAACGAATCCGTTCAACTAAAACACATCTATGGAAGTGAGCGAAGTTCACCAAAAACTCGTTCAGTTATTTATTTATATATTTATTTTTTAATACAATAGAAGTTTAGCGTCCAAATTTACAAAATTTTCTGAGCTAGTCTTTTGGTTATTCAATGTAGTGGTCTTTACGGGCCCGCCCAATTTTTTTTCTCCCGACACTCGTCTGGGCTTGGTTTGGGGATTACTTTTTTCGAGACGTTCGGACAGGGATGGACCGGGACTCAAAATACTTGAGGTCTGTATGCACAGGCAGAAAATTTCAGTCCAATTTCCAACTCAGCTCATATAAAAATCATTTGGATCGGCAGGATCTCTGGTCTGTTCAGCAAAAATACCACTAACATTTGTCCCGGCCCAACTTTTTTTTTTAATGCACATATTTTTAAATCGCTTATTCCACAATTAAAAAATATATATTTATTGTTATTTTTTTTATGATGAGTAGATGCATTTTTAGGTAATAAAATTAAAGTACGTTAAAACTTGAGAAAAATAACCTGCCTATGATAGAATCCCGTGTTTAAAAAAAGAAATTTGTTGATCTATGTAAAATGAGGATATTAGTACTTTTAAAAAGAATATAATGCATTTTCAACAGACGATGAACCTTCTAATAAAGGAATCTGCCTATAATGGATTTTTCTTCTTTCCTATGTAATTTCGGCTTAGAAGATTTTATTGTAAAGAATTTTTAAAAAATTTAAACCTCCAAACCATAGAATGTGGATTACGATATTCATTATTCTATTGTAAACTATATTGATTTTGTAATGAATCTCTATTTATATGTAAATATCTGAATAATTAATTATAACTTTTTTTTTTTTTTTTTTTTTTTTTTACACGGCTTGGAGACTTGAAAATCTGAAAAAAAAAAATTATATAGAGAAACCTTCTAAGACGGAATCACATAGGCGAGAAAAAAAACTTCGTTATAGTTTAGTTCTTTTTTTTAGTAGGACCATCGTCTCTAGCAAATGTACTATGTTTTTTTTTTTTTTTCTTCAAACAGATTATTATATCGGATTTAACCGATTAAAAAAAATTCCGTTTAAAACAGAATTTCATCATACATAAATTCTTCTAACAGGTTTTAGAGTACCGTATCCCCATCCGTATAAATGTATATTTAATATAAATATATATAAGAATTTTATATGTACTATTCTTTAAAGAAATTTTTAATTGTGGAATAATGGTAGCATAAAAATATATGTATTTTAGGCCAAACTGGAACCGGGACTTCTAAATTTCTGAAAGAATATCAAATGTACTTCTGATATTCTTAATGGTGCATTTATTCATAATTAATTCAAAGCCAAGTAATATTTATGCTAGAAAAAAATAAACATAAAAAAATCAATAATTTTTTTTCTCACATAAATATAACTTGGTTTTGAATTAGTAATTATGATTAAACGCACCATTAAGAATATCAGAAGTGCATTTGATATTCTTTCAGAAATTTGGAATTTTCAAAATTCGGCGAAGTCCCGGTCCCGACGATGCCGGATTTTCGAGGTTATATTGTACATTATTAATCAATCCTCTAAATTTTTTCTCTCCTAAATTTTATGATAATCTCTCATCCCATTATTTGGTCCTCCAGCGCACAATTTGTCATATGGAACACATTTTGTAACTACCGGCGTCGGTAAAATGTGGAATATAGGGGAACAGTATTCCACTCCCCATCGAATAAAATATATTATACAGGGGTGACGGCAATACTGCATTGCAGAAGGTTGGCGGCGGGGCGGTAGTTGGGATCAATAAAAGCATGTCAAATTGCATGGGCCTACGATCAACTAAATCGGCCTAGGATCAACTAGAAGGTTTGACGATGGGGCGGTCTTTGGGATCAATAAAATCATGCAAATTAAATTAACCTAGGGTTAAATAGATCGGCCTAGGATAAATTAGTTCGATTAATGGATAGCAGGCTAAACTAGTTTATCCTATGAGCGCCTGACTAAACTAGATTGGCCTAGGAAAAGATAGTTTATCCTATGCGCGTTTCGATAAACTATTTTGGTCTAGTCCAATCTAGTTTGGCCTAAAATCGGGTTTGGCCGGTAACATATATATTAAATTCAATAATACGGAAATAATATGATTTCATGTTAAATATGACGTACTCACCAGGACAACCTAGAATCATTACTTATCATGGGATATCATTAAATTAATTATGCACGATAAGATCTAATAGAATGAAGAAATCTTTTACTAATATATTTTTAAGTTTTGATTCGATTTCTTTTTAATTTGAAATGAGTCAACAAAATTCTGCAACGGTAATAAATTTTATTTTCAAACCATTCGGTTGGGTAATTTTTTTCGTTGTTATAGACGGACAGACAGATAGACAGACCGACTATAGGTGCAACGTATTTATATAATTACGGACACATCTAAACATGAACAGCCTTCATATAAATGGCATAAAAATATTGTTATATTATGGGGCTCAGAATGTGGTAAATTATTTTTCTATATGTGATTAGATAATATTCTTAAACTTCTACAAGCATTATAATAAACTTCATTAGCAAGTGAGAAAACATATCTACTGAAGAATATTTTATTGAGACTTTATTAAATGTTATAAAAATCCTCTGAATAATGTAATGCACCATATGCTTTTTAGGCGTTTAAAATTAATGTAATATGTAAATGGAAAGTAACATATTTCAAATTTCCGTAATAATGAAATTTATATAACATTTAAAATAATGAATTCACTGGTGACAGCGTTAATTTCACTCTACGGTTTCGTAAATATATAAGACAATGGTGCACTACGTTGTAAAGTACTGTTTCCTACACCGAAATAATGCAGCATCGTGAAAAGTCAGTTATTGATAGGGAAGTGTGCTATTCAAAAATCATTAGGGAATACTACACTGTACTTGTTTTCGTGCGGGTCCTACATATTTGCATGTAAAATGAGTGGTGACGAGATGCCTCTCGTTGGCAGCGAGGGGAAAGAGGTACCGACCCAGGCGATTCTCTTCTGAAAAGGCTAAAAGTCGTGGGAGAAACATCTTGAATAAAAATCAGTCTTCCGCTCCTGTAGAATTTATTAAAGACGGTTGCATTGGCCTATACCCAGACATTTCTTAATCTGATCCACCATGACGGTCTTTCATGGAACACCGGAAACAGTAACAACACCAAAGCTATAAATATTGAATACGTGATCCTGATAATTATATCATTAAATAACATTACAGAATGCGGTTCACATAAATAATAAAATTATTTTTCTTTTTAAAAAGGAAATAATAGTTAACATAAATAATACGTAGATTTCTAAAATTAACTGAAATAAAATTCAAGCGATAAGGAAAAACAGATAAAGATTTCAAATATAAAAATATGATTTTTTTTTCTTTTTAGATACAGAAAGTCATCAATTTGCTTATTTAAAAAATACATAATATTAATGTATACATACCACTAACTCCTTTATTGGAAATATACAAGAGAAATATTTTCTCAAAGTGTAATATCAGCTTACTTTATAAACATATAACATCAGCTTTTTTTACAAACCTATATCATCAATCAAAAGCAGATAAAAAGCTCAAAAAAGTACTGGAGCATCATTCATCCATTTATGAACGCCAATTTATTAAACAGTCTGTATAGATATTCCGATTACTTATCATTGAAAAAAAGTTAAGGTTTTTCATTTCTAATATTAGAAAAAAATCCTTTTGAACAATAATTAAATGTTTTATTTTCTTTTTCGAATTGTCAAGGAAAATATTCCACAAAGAAAAAAATCATTTATATTGGTGGGGCAATTTTCTTGGCATAAATAAATTTGAAAATGATAGGGTTTTATACATTTAATAAATGTATAATAAATGTTCATCACTGAAACATAACAAACAATATGAACCACTATCAATTAACGCATTTTTAGGGTTTCGTATTTAAAAATCAAAAACGGAACCATTATAAGATTACTCCTGTGTCCATCTGTCCGTCTGTCACACCCATTTTTCTCGAAAACAATGGAACGTGGAAAATTCAAATTTGCCAGAGTTATAAAGCCTATTGACCTACATATTTATAGGTTATTAGTGATTCACAAATATTTTTAAAAACAATTTTGGGGGCTAATTAAGTTACTTGAAAACAACAACAACAAAAAATTACATCTTGTGGTGTGTCGTTCGAAAGATCTCTTTATACCGAACTCAAAAATATAATTGTTTTAGTGTTAGTTTATATTATTATATTCTCAGAGATATCGTCAAAAATGAACTGCAAAAGTATTTCCCCCACCCCCGTAGATTTCTGAATCTACTGTAACTAAAATTATGAAAAAGTTAGGGGTTGTAGGAGTTTATTTAAACCTTGCAGGAAAACTATAACGATTATCCTAGGTCACATAGTTTTGTAGAAAACCGAATTTTTCCGTTAAACACAAACTTTACTTTGCGGGCACTTAGCGGAGAATTAAGGAACGCTCGAGGTACCTAACGATGCGGAATCGTCTAAGAATTGTTAATAAAGATTTTCGAAAATATTTTTCGGTAATTAGCGGAGATATTAATTAAACGCATATCTAGGGAACAGCGGAACGGATCAAGTGGGCATTGCAAACTGAGACCTTATTTTCACATGCTAAGTTTAAATTTTGTACAAGGTTTTATGCAATCCTTTGTACGCGAGTAATATTTGCACTTGACCGATTGTTCAAAAATTAACAACAAAAATTTATTTCCAACTTTTTTCACATGTTCAAGCAATTCAAGCCACACGAACATTAAATGACTTTATTGGCTTTTATCAGTGTTGCTAAATTATACAAAATTTTCCCGCTAAACACCAACTCAAATCCCCCTAGATTTAGTAAAGAAACCACAAAATCGGTAGCGCTATCTATATTAAATATATAATATAGTTTGGTCTTACGATCGCTATATAGTAAATAAAGAGTCAGTGGTATTGGGTATATTTTTCTGTGTAACATGAGTAATTTCCGATGAGTATTACACAAACTGTCATTATAAAATGACAAATATAAAATATGTTTAATAGATGTAAAAATCCTAATGGATCTGTACATGAATGGAATTTTTTTCCCCTGCTATCAACTGCTAAAATATTGTACCCCCTATAAATCACACCAACCAATAATTTTACTCTCTGAATCTAATTGGAATACCCCAAGATGGCTTCTTTTATGAAAGACAACTTTTAAAACACCCAAGCATAACTAAGCAGATTGTTTTTCATATGTTCATTTATTTGGAGTACTTACGTCATACTTTGCACACGAGATTGAACAATAATTTCAATCTCGTGTGAAAAATATGACGCAAGTACCCCAAATAAATGAACATATGAAAAACAATCTGCTTAGTTGTGCTTGGGTGTTTTAAAAGTTGTCTCTCATAAAAGCAATCTAAACAAGCGATTATTTTTCATAGAAAAATAATTTAAACTTTTCTGTTTGCTCTTCAAAAATAATAATTAGTGTTATTTATTTCTTAAAGAAAATGTGTTTAAAAATGATAAATGCATCACTACATTTCGCTGGAAAAAATGTTAATTGTAGAAGCAACAAGTTCTCCCTCACACCTTGAAAGAAAAGTGTTTTGTTTTATTATTTGTAGAACAACTTTGAAGTTCACGGAATATTTTTTTTCTTAAAAATAATTATAATGATAATAATGACTTACACACACCATTAAATACTTTCTTCGAAATGAACTTAAAGAAAAGTACATTTCTTTAAAACTGTAGGAGCAATAACTTCTCCCTCACACTCTAGAAATAAAAGTGTTTTGTTTTATTAGTTGTAGAATAACTTTGAAGTTCACGGAATATTTTTTTCTTGAAAATAATTACAATGATAATAATAACTTACACACACCATTAAATACTTTCTTCGAAATGAACTTAAAGAAAAGTACATTTCTTTAAAACTGTAATAGCATCTTTTTTTCATTTCTGCGATACATCAATCAAAATCAGAGGCAAATCTCAGAAAGCACTCTTTAATCATTAATACATTTTTAAATAATTTAAGAATGATATGCAAATTATTTTTCTCCAGTATAGAGGTTCATCATTTTCTTGGCTAATATTTAATGTGAGTTTATGTTGAATGATCGTTATTATTATAATTCCTTTTAGTATTTTTAAAGAGAGTGAGACATGATAGATTCTCATTGTCTTGTTTTTTTCATTTGCATTTTAAAATACATATTTTTTTTTTCTTTAGACTACAAAAATATAAAATAGCTTTCGCAACATGGGAAATTGCAAAACTACGTAATTTAAATTCGTTTTCCAAGAATAGATTTTTAGAATAAGATTCCGCCATGTCAACTTTATGTTTTGATAAATCTTATGTGATAATCTTCCCTATGCTACTACCAGCACTTGTAGGAAATTTCATAGCTGCGCACTTTAGCGAGAATTTAAATAACATTGACCTTTTACGTTTTGCATTATTCTAGCCTTACTCAATATTTAAAAATATATAGGCCTGATTCAAGAAAGCTTTCTTTTGTCTTTATAGTCTCCATCTGGCAGGACATATGGTAATTGTGGGAAAATAAATTGTTTTGAATATTTAATACGTGATTTATCACATTGCTATCTGAGCGTCGAACCAACAAAGTGAAAACTATCCAAGCCGGGAATCGAACCCGGAACCCTTGGAATAGAGCTCCGAGTGCTCAACAATTTCGCTACAAGGACGATACCCAGGTTAGCATCTCTCACACATATATGTTGGTAGGTTTGGTTGTTGCGTTCGCCTGTGCTAGATTTATTTGTGTCTTATGTTTCGCCGCAGGGTTGTGTGCTCATGAAGACCATTCCATCTTGTGCAGCAGTTGCAGCCTTACCAACATATATGAGTGAGATATGCTAAGCTGAGTATCGTCCCCGTAGCTTATATGGTAGAGCACTTGGAGTGCTATTCCAAAAGTTTCGGTTTCGATTGCCGGCTTGGATATTTTGCACTCGATTATTTCTACGCTTAGATAGCAAATATAATAAATCACATTAAATATTTAATAATTTCAAGCGTAATTTCACTCCTGAAAATTAATTAAAGTTATGTATGAACATTTTTGTTTTCCATAAGAGGATTCTAATTCGAGATGCGATAACATGAACAGCATTTTGTGAAATATCTTTTACCTCTATCCTTTTTCTATAAAGCCAAGCATCTTTGGGATGGAATTTTAACTGCAACATACTTTTCAGTTACAGATGACAAAAATAGTTAATAATTACATTTTTTATCATATATAATTAATTCTAGTTTTAAAGGAAACACAACTTTTAAAAATCGAATAGCGTTTACATTTTCGAATAAAAGCGAAATATATTTCAAAAGAAGGTATCCAATTTGGCGTTTTAAACTCGAATTTTCTGGTAAGCAGCTCGAGAAAGGTTTTCCTGGTACAGAAATCACTTAGTACACGAGATATTAAATTTTTTCGGAAAATGAATAATATAAATAAAAAAAATAATAATCTGGTGTTAATTTAAAAAAAAAAGAATGAAATAATGAAAAATATCATAGAGCCTTTCTGGGTTATACTGCAACCCTGTAAGTTTTCCCACAAAAAGCACGGTGTATATAAAATTTTCTACATTAACATCCTAAAGGTTGATAAATTTTTATATGATAAAATAAGGATATATTTTAATAGAATAGTGGTTCAAGCCAAGGCAAACTGCTGTTCTGTTTCAAATTTTCAACTCGAGTTCGATTTCTCATTTGAAAAACAATAATAATAATAAAATTAATTTTCACTCATTTTTACAGTTGTCCCTGCTAGAATGTATTTTGAATTGAATCTGTCCAGTCTGTATTCAAAATAAGTACGGCTCTCATACAATAAACATAAATAATTAATTTTATTTTATTTTAATTACTCTATTTCTTGATAGATGGCCCGATCGGCGTAGAAGAACGTTCACTTGTATATGTCATATCTTATTTTAACTTGTGATATGGAAGATAAGAAAAGATTAACTCTTTATCTACTGCATTATGATATACTGCAATTTATTTTCATGTAATATTTTTTTTCAGTTACTACAATGAAAGTTAAAGTTTAAGCATAAAAAAAAACTCACCGGTGAGAAATTTAATTATTTAGAGGTAATTAATTAAAGTGGTACTTTAAAGTACCGTCCATACTCTATGACTAAAATATCGTAACAGAAAATCCACAAGGTATTTCAACTAGCACCAGAAAATATTTCCGATTCAATAAGTATGTGAAATATATGTTTTTTCTTATTTACAAATAAACCGTTTGGCAAATTCCGGTACCAATCATTATTTCAACTCTTTAGAATTGAAAATGCTTTTTTCCTGAAAGGGTTAAAAAAACTATTTTTGTTTAGGTTTCGATCTTGATAGCAGTCCTTTAGTTATGCAACCTCAATATTCCAGGGACAACATGTCCTCTAGCATCTCCACATATGCAATATGTGAATTTACATATGCCACTTCTAGCATAGCAAAAACGAGACGATGCCACAACTTTTTCGATTTCCTATATAAAATAACAATGAAACAGAAGAGAAATACCAGGGTATTCATTAGTACACTACATTTTAATAATTACATTTTAAAGCTGATGAAAACGATGGATAACTATGCAGACGAAAAGTAAACAAGAAGTTTTCCTCCAACACCCAGTGTACTGACGGTACTCATAAATACCACTGAGCAATTCAACAGTTAAATCAAATGCATATACCGTTCGCCTAAAATAGCTAGTCATTGTATTCTAAGATCATAATGAACACATTAAAAGAATCCAACACTTATCTTATATCCTTTACTGTGTTTGCAGCAATGAAAAGACGAGCGTGGCAATCTATGCAAAATGTTGGCACAAAACACATCGACTGCTTCAAAGATAGCCTCATTCCTCTCTAAAATAACAAACCTAGTGCTACTGCTGCCATGTATTCGGATAAAGTGGAGTTAAAAGAGCGTTTTTTGTAAAGTACCATTAGAATTTTAGTAATATTCACTATGGTATAAAAGTTTAAATTGAATGGTACTTATAAGTACCGTCAGTACATAAAGGGCTAAAAAACGCTTTTTAAAATTGTATTTATGCAATTTCTTACCCCAGGTGCCACAAGTAAAAAAAAAAAAAAGTATTATATGACAATTTTTATTTACCACAGCAAAAACTTGTTTTCAAAAATTCAGTAAAAATTCAACTGAGAAATGAGTTTAAATTGCGTGATTATGCGATTTATCAATAACGATGCTACTCCCTTAAAAAAAAAGATTATCACATTAGAAGATTTATAATGCATAAATTTGAGCATAGATGAAGCTTATTCTGAGCAATTGAGTGAAATTCGCTCGCACTGCGTAGTTATAAAATTTACCGCTATGGGCGCAAATAGCCGAAAAAAGCTATCATGTGAGTAAATTTATCACAATTAATTGAACATAGAGGAAACATTTTGTGAAGATACGAACGAAATCAATTTATATAAAATGTGTTTAATATACGTAGTTATGAAATGTTCCATCATGGACGCTACTGACACGAAGAACTTATCACGTGAAAATTTTACTAGTAATTAAATGTGACTTCGGCGGAAGCTTATCTTGAAGATTTTGATAAAAATTCGATAGTGCGAATTGAGTTTGCTTAGTTGTGGAATTTTCTGTCAGGTGCTCTATTCTCATTAAATCTTAAACCAGTTATTCTAGACCTTAAAAGATTTAAAACAAGATACTCAAATTTTAAAAAATTTAATTACATCTTGAAACCGAAAATTAATAATTTACTTAAATCCTTATCTGATACTAAAACTCGACTAGAACTGGATGAATGGCTTGATGGTTTTAACCAAGTAATTCTAGACACCTGTAAATCCTCACTAAAAACAAAAAGTTTCAAATTATATCCAACATTTGACTGGTGGACGGCAGAGCTGAAGGTCCAGCGAAATAAAATCTCAGCATTACGGAAAAGATTTAAATCAACAAATGACCCAAAGTGGAGAACCCTCCTACAAAGAGAAAGAGCAATATACAAAAAACGTATAAAACAACAAAAAACTAAATCATGGCAGAGTTTCTGCTCTAAAACAAAAGACAAATTTGGCCAAGCCTTTAAAATAGCAATGAATAAAAGACTCAAAAATAATCATTTCATACACACAACACTACAGGGTTCAACCCCATATACTACAAAATTAGACACTTTCAACATATTACTTAACCACCATTTCCCAATACATCAAAACCCGCATCCACCTCTCATGGACCCAGCGGCAGAGGAAGATCTTCCCCCTCCTCCCCCCCTAATATCTTTTAAAGAAATAAAATCAGCACTTAATGAGCAAAATAATTTAAAAGCCCCTGGATTTGATAAAATTGATGCATTTATTATTAAAAACATATACAATAATTTTAAACATCTAATACGTGACTTATATAACAAATGTCTTACTCTTAACTACTTTCCTAAATCATGGAAAATAGCAAATGTGATCTTCTTCGCAAAACGTAATAAAAATCCACGCCAACCTTCCTCCTATAGACCCATTTGTCTCCTTCCCATGCTGGGAAAAATCTATGAGAGGATCCTAAAACAAAGAATTAATCACTACTTAGAAAAATTAAATGTTCTTCACGGGGCCCAGTATGGCTTCCGTGAGAACAGAAGCACAATTCAACTATTAAACAAATTAAAACATAAAGCAAAAACGTATCATGAAAAATATAAATACTGCAGCATTATCTCATTCGACATTGTAGGGGCGTTTGACAATATCGATTGGGTCACTTTGGGTCAACAAATTAACGAATTACCAATTCCGCAATATTTAAAATGTATCCTTCTTAGCTTCTTATCCGAACGAGAACTAATAACAAATTATTTATCAAATAACATTAAAAGACCAACTTATCAAGGCTGTCCACAGGGGTCGTGCCTTGGGCCGCTTCTGTGGCTAATCATAGCAAATATAATCTTAATAAACTTTTACAGTAAATTCGAAGACCTGTATGTTTTTTGCGATGACTTCAATATGGTTGTCAAAGCGAGGAGCAGACTCATCTTAGAGACCGAAACCAACCAAAAAATAAAACTTTTTTATAATATTTGCAATAACTTAAATTTACAGATTTCAAAGGAAAAAACGACTTTTATTATGTTGGGGAAAAACACTTTGGATAAACGTCCACCAACCTTTAAATTGGGTAACTATACCATCAAGCCATTAAAGGAAATAAAAATTTTAGGGATAATATTCCAGAGTACTTTAAAATGGGACAAGCACATAACTAGCATAAAAAACAAAATTTTACAGCTAACCTCATCCATTAAACGGGTCTTCTCGGCTACTTGGGGGGTGGACAGAGGCTATCTTAGAACCTGGTACATAGCAGTACTAGAAAAAATTATAGATTATGGTTCGGAGGTGTGGTTTGGAGACCTCAGGATAAAAGATAAACGCGCTCTCCAATCCATCCAAAGAACTTGTCTCACGTCAATAACCAAAACATATAAAAATGTTGCAACACATACGTTACAGGTCCTATTAGGAATACCACCAATCTTAATAACACTGGAATATAAAAATCTAAAATACAATATTTTACACAATAAAAACTTATTACTTAAAGAACCCAAACCAATATGTAAAGATGATATAGAAAATAAAATCCTAAAATATGAAATAAATCCGGAAATTCATTTAAATAACTTAATAGTTACAGACAAAATTATCACAAAAACTAATCTTATTTCGATTTACACAGATGGTTCTAAGGTGGACTCTGGCACAGCATATGCAATGGTAGCCTACAATCATAACATTAAAATTTATGAAAAAACAGTCAAACTGAGAGCAGAAAATTCAATCTTTCAGGCGGAGCTGCACGCAGTAATTTCGGCAATTAATTGGGCCATTAACTCCCCTTATACAAAATTCCAAATATTAAGTGACAGTCAATCTACTATTAAAGCCTTAGACAATTTATTTCCAACTAACCCTTCAATTTATCACATCCATAATTTAATTAAACAAAATCAAAATAAAATTTTTTACATTACTTGGATAAAAGGCCACATTGGCATAGCGGGTAATGAACTGGCGGATGAGCTGGCGAATGATGCCGCCCAGTACTGCGACCTACCAGTGGATCGAGGAGTTAAATTGCCTCGGTCCTATCTTATAAAATGTATTCGAACCCAATTACTGGACAGGTGGCAGTACAACTGGGATCACTCAGGGGGTGGCAGATATACGCACGGGCTGGTACCAAAAGTTCAGAACCAAATAATTTCAAAAGATAAAGTATCTATTTACTTTTTAACAGGCCGCGGCAGCTTCCCGTCTTTCCTTTATAATATCGGCAAAAAAGATGACGACCTTTGTAAATGTGGTGGTCGAGGAGACCCGATGCATTACATTTTCGGCAACTGCAAATTCATGAAGTTTAAATTTCACAGAACAGAAACGACAATCCTTCAGGACATCCTAAAAATAATTAATGACCCGGCACAACTTAAAAAACTTTATGCTAACTACGATATTCTCAATAGCCATTATTCTTTTATTCAATATAAATACATTCAATAATTACCTCTTCTGATTGCCTGTGGTGGACATGTCATGGGTCCGCGTGGTGCATGGAAGGGTGTTTTTGAGATTGTTTTATTTTTAAGAACTTAAATACCACTAGAAACATTGTAAATATGTATAAATATTTTTGTTTAAAAGGGTGAAAAAAAGGGAAAAAAATATTTCTTATCAAATGAAAAGATGAATGTAAATACTTAAAATTTTTTCAAATAGTACGTAAATTCCAAAACATATAAATCATAATCGTAATATATTTCTAGGCTCGCCCTGAAACAATAGGGTAGCCAATTGTGATTGGTAAAGAATCGCCATCTTAAATAATCATAAATTTTCACAGGCGGTCCGGGGACACGGCACTTGCCTCTTGTACTCTCTTCGGCGTGTCAGGCGGGTCGTTCTGAAGTCTTCTTTCCCGGAGACTGGCGTTCTGGGCTTGTTTCCGCAGGTAGTAAAACTTTTCCCTGCCCTGGGCTTGGGGGTTACACCTAACCATAAGCCAAAAGCGGGTTCCCAGGGTGGGTGCTTACTTACTTACTAGTATATAAAAACTAATGTGAAAATTTTTGTAGAAATATAAATTTAATTTTGACAGAATATTATTAAGAAGAATTGGGGGAAATTGAGAGTGAGTTAAATTAAATTGTGTAATTTTACAATTTCCCATCAGTGTTGATATTAGTATAAAAGCATATATCGCATGAAATCATTTATCAAAAGAAAAATGAAGCGTTCTACATATCTTGCTACTGGGACCGTGTTTGTAAACGATTTTAAATGAGAGTAATGGGTGACGAAGCTGATTCTGCTGTATCTTGTTATTTTTATAGGACTCAGCGTAAATTTATTGATGCTATTATAATTCCTCCAAGTTTGAATTTATAAGCTTAATTTTTTAATAGGGTTTTTCTATGGTTAATGGATGACTAGCAGGGATGACCGAGCTTAGATTAAATTCTCGGTCAAAATTAGCCTTGTGCTCAATTCAATATTTTATTCTCACTGTATCATTCTTGCTGTTTAGATACAATTGGCATGATCCTGAGACATAGTAACGCAAAATGACCCACTAACTGAATTTTTTCGAATATGCTACATAACCAATACTCTTCTCGAACCCGAAAACGATAGAATAGTCAAAATCGTTAAAGTCGTTTTATAGATAATTAACTTGACCCACGGTAACCCAAAAGTGACCCACTAATCTAAATTTATCAAACATGTGACCTATAACAATGGTCTTCTCGTGCTGGGAAACGATGTAATAAAAATTTTTGCCAAAATAGTTTGAGCCGTTTTTGCATACAATTAGCTTGACCCACAGTGACCCAAAAATGACCCATTAATCGAATTTTCTCGAACATGTGACGTAGATCAACGGTCTTCTCATGCTCAGAAATGGTATAATACAAAATTATGTCAAAGTTTTGAGTCGTTTATTTAGATACAAAGAGCTTGATTCACAGTGACCCAGAAATGACCCACTAATCCAATTTTCTCGAACATGCGATTTAACCCAATGGTCTTCTCATGCCCAAAAACGGTATAGTAAAAAAATTTGGCAAAATCGTTTGAGTCGTTTTTATATACAATTATCTTGACCCATAGTGGCCCAAAAATGACCCACTAATCGAATTTTCTCAAACATGTTACTTAGTCCAATGGTCTTCTCATGCTCAGAAACGATATAAAACAAAATTTTGTCAAAATGTTTTTTAGATTAATTAATTTAGATAATGTTTTTTAGATAGATAGTTTTTTAGTTAGAGTTTTTTTTTTAGATTCAGTTAGCTTGACACCTGACCCATTGTGACCCAAAACGACCCACTAATCGAATTTTCTTGAACATTGGACCTAGCTCAATGGTATTCTCGTGCCCAAAAACGATATAAAGCAAAATCTCGTCAAAATCGTTAGAGCTGTTTTATAGATAAACTTAGCTTGACCCACAGTGACTCAAAAATGACCCACTAATCGAATTTTTCCGAACATGCGACTTAACCCAATGGTCTTCTCATGCCCAAAAACGGTATAGTAAAAAAAATTGTGAAAATCGTTTGAGTCGTTTTTTAGATACAATTATCTTGACCTGTAGTGACCCCAAAATGGCCCACTAATTGAACTTTCTCGAACATGTGACCTAGCCTAATAGTTTTCTTGTGCCCGAAAACGGTTGGATAAAAAGTTTCGTCAAAATCGATTGAACCGTTTTTTTGGTAGATAGTTTTTTAGTTAGAGTTTTTTTTTAGATTCAGTTAGCTTGACACCTGACCCATTGTGACCCAAAATGACCCACTAATCGAATTTTCTTGAACATTGGACCTAGCCCAATGGTATTCTCGTGCCCAAAAACGATATAAAGCAAAATCTTGTCAAAATCGTTAGAGGTGTTTTATAGATAAACTTAGCTTGACCCAAAGTGACTCAAAAATGACCCACTAATCCAATTTTTCCGAACATGCGACTTAACCCAATGGTCTTCTCATGCCCAAAAACGGTATAGTAAAAAAATTTGTCAAAATCGTTTGAGTCGTTTTTTAGATACAATTATCTTCACCCACAGTGACCCAAAAATGACCCACTAATCGAATTTTCTCAAACATGTTACTTAGTCCAATGGTCTTCTCATGCTCAGAAACGATATAAAACAAAATTTTGTCAAAACGTATTTTTAGATTAATTAATTTAGATAATGTTTTTTAGATAGATAGTTTTTTAGTTAGAGTTTTTTTTTTAGATTCAGTTAGCTTGACACCTGACCCATTGTGACCCAAAATGACCCACTAATCGAATTTTCTTGAACATTGGACCTAGCCCAATGGTATTCTCGTGCCCAAAAACGATATAAAGCAAAATCTCGTCAAAGTCGTTAGAGCTGTTTTATAGATAAACTTAGCTTGACCCACAGTGACTCAAAAATGACCCACTAATTGAATTTTCTCTAACATGTGACTTAGCCAATTGGCCTTCTCTTAATCCAAATCAGTAGATTACAAAATTTATTCAAAGTCGCTAGAGCCGATTTTTAGATAAAATTAGCTTCACCCGTAGTGAACCCAAAATGACCCACTAATTGAACTTTCTCGAACAGGTGACCTAGCCTAATAGATTTCTTGTGCCCGAAAACGGTTAGATAAAAAGTTTCGTCAAAATCGATTGAACCGTTTTTTGGATATAATTAGCTTCACCCTGACCCATTATAATCCAAAATGACCGTTGTAGTCGAATTTTCTCGAACATGTGACCTATAGTCCAGGCATTAGGTGCTCAAAAAGGCCAAATAGGGGAAAGTTTTGGTGTAGTTTTGATATTTGGTGCCTTTATGTTTTGTGGGTCGCTGAACACGAATCTGAAGTTTGCCAACAAAATTTATCACGGGAAACACTTTTTTTGGCAAAAAACGGGAAAAAAAACGGGATTTTCTTTGTTTTTTCCAAATAACTTCAAAATTATACATTTTACGTAAGGGATATAATTAGCTTCAAAATTTCATACAGTACATAAATTAAAGAGGATAAAATTTCCCACATTTTATGCATTAAACGTTTTTTTCTCTGATCAATGGTTTAGCCGTGACAACGCCACAAAAATATGAGTGAAAATCAAAAATTTCAGAGAAAACGGCAATTACGCCGCTGTACGTAGATTTAATATGAAAACTGACCATTTTACACAAGCACTGACTATAAATTATACTAAAGATTATATGAATGGCTATATTTTACAATGAAGTTGATGACAATAAATAAAACGACTCATTATGAATCATTATTTAATTACAAATAAACATGTACATTAGTAAACATATTTATTTAAAAAACAAAAAAAATATTATTTCCGCTTTCTTTTACTTGAGGGTCCCTGCTTTTCACTGACATCTACAGCATAGAATATAGACGTATATAATTAGTGGGTGTTTTTATTACTTCCAACAGTATAAAACAAAGGTTTAAAAAAAAATATTTTATATCTTCTGGCATGACTTTTGCTTTTTCAAGTACCTTTTTTTTTTTTTTTTTTTTTTTTTTTTATCAAAGACAGCAGAATTTAAGTTAGTCACATAAATAAACTTTTGCACCATTATGCAACGGCAACATGGTTTAAAATGTAACGAAAATGTGAATTTGGTTGAAAATATTTTGTTTATAGAGGAAAATTACAATGAAGAACACATGAAGTTTTGCAAGAGCGAAATGTTTAAATTTATGACTAAATTTGGACAAAAATTGCCAGTTGTATGTAGATATATCGAGACAAAATCATTTAAAATATATTACTTGGCTGAAAATTCTGAGTGGTTACAAAATTGATCCAGACAAATTCTCCAAATTCAGATTTGATACAATGCAAAACATAATGTAGGCATTTTCTCATGATATCTTATAATTCCCTATCTTTACATAAGGTTCCTGTTAGGTTTCCTGTAAGGTTTGTGCAGAAATAAATATGAATATACAACAGAATATGCAACACAGCAATTTTCATTAATGCTGTCGAATGTTTGTCCCGTATCTTAAACTTTAGAAAAAGAAATTTTAGAATTTGTTATAATAATACAAAACTAGTTTTATCACTTTAACTTCCATACCGTTAAGAAAGTATCATTAAAATTATGAAGAAGAATGTAAAATCGTGCGTCAATCAGATTATGGAACATTTTTGAACGCATTCGGGCTACTATAATAAAACTTCATAGTTTAATAACGTGAAAAACGGTGTCTAAGTAATAATTTGTAGAACATATAACACGTTTGAAAACACAATTTCAACCAAAATCGAAAAAATAGCTGAAAATTTTGTACATCCCTGTATATGAACTATAGATTTATTATGATAAATAATATATGCATAGCAAATGCATATAATAAATAATATAATGCACATGATAAATAGCATATGATAATTCACAATATGCTAAAATTTAGAATTGTTAGTGAACGCATACCAGAGTTGAAAATTCCTCATTAGCAAGTTCCGGCAATAAGTGGGTGTATAGATGTCTTGTGCAGCCCTATATATGATTTATAGAATTTATACACGCTAAATAGTATGCATTTTTTTTTATTTAAAAAAGTGTTCCACAACCGAAAACGCACTTCCATCAATTATTGTTCATACAGAGGAAAAATATAACTGATTTATTTTGTGTGCCCCTGTATATGAAAGATCAATGGCACACCATATTCAATAGCAAACATCATATAGAGCACCCCAGAGATATATATCAATTTAAATACTTTTCAAAAGGTGTAACATGAACAAAATACACCACAAACAATTTGTCTCCATAGACCGTAATGTAACATAATTCTTTTTAGTGTCCTTGAAAATGATCGATAAATACTACCCATACCATATTCTATAAGAAATCATCTTGCAGTGCACTTTATAGATATGTATATAAATTTCAAAGTGTTTGAAATTATGAAACATTATTAAAAACCACCATAAATGATTTTTCCCCATAGGCCGTAATATAATGAAATACTTTTGACTGTCCCTGTAACGAAATTATGACTGCTACACGCAACATTTTACAATACCTAACATTCAATAGTGAATATAAATAATATTTTTCAATTTCATGGCGATGCGACTGTATTGACGCCAAAAATAATTTTGGCCAACTAGAATCGGTAAATCACCCACCGTGCACTGCCGTAATTCCCGTTTTTTTCAGATTTTTTTTATTTTCACACCCAATTTTTGCGGCGTTGTCACGGCTAAACCATTGATCAGAGAAAAAAACTTTTAATACGTAAAATGTAGGAAATTTTATCCTCTTTAATTTATGTACTGAGGACTTTTGTGTAAAATGCATAATTTTGAAGTTATTTTGAAAAAACAAAGAAATCCCGTTTTTTTTTTAGTTTTTTGCCAAAAAAACGTGTTTTCCGGGATAAATTTTGTTGGCAAACTTCAGATTCGTGTTCAGCGACCCAAAAAACATAAAGCCACCAAATATCAAAACTACACCAAAACTTTCCCCTATTTTCTACCAAATGACTGGGCTACTAGCCCAATGATTTTCTTGGGCCCGAAAATGTTAATAAACAAAAGTTAGTCAAAATCATTAGAGCCGTTTTTAAGATAAAATTTACATACACACACAATTTTTGCTCGCATTATAGTATAAGATTAGAATATGGCTTGATCACACTGTAAAAAAAAATCTGTAGTTCTACAGATGTAAAAATATATGCTTACTAAACTTTCACCTGTAACTGTACGAAAAAAGCTGCAAATCTACAAAACTAGTTTTTGTAAGGCTACAAAAGTCTGTAACTTTACAAATGAATCTGCTAAAATTTCAGTAATCTTACTAAACTTTTATTTGTAACCCTGACTGCAGTTACATGAAAAGTTCTCGAAATCCCAGTTTCCAAAAAAATTCTTAGTAACCTTACAGATTTTTTGATTTTCGGCGCAAAAGTGTGTCTGTTACATGAAATTTTGTTGTTGAAGTTACATGAAAAGTTCTAGGAATCCCAGTTTCCTAGAAAAACTTTAGTAACTTCACAGATTTTTTTTTACAGTGCAGTACAATTATTTACTGGAATTTTCTTTGCTTAATGAATGGTTTGAATATGTTCTGAATTATTTGTTGCAGAAAAATAAACAATTTCGAAGCGTATTTTGGATAGAATAAATTTCAGATAGATTTAATTTCAGGTGGAGGTCAAGATTTTATGACAGATTTTAAGGACAGAGAAGGTCGCATCCGCAATAAGCATTCAGTTACACCTATTTTCTGTGTAATATTACTAGCAGTGTTTGGTTACAGGTAATTTTCCAGTAACTGCTATAATATCTGTAATGAGGCTAAGTAAGTTTTAATAAAATCACATAATTTTTTTACAATGTACACTGTAAAAAATATCTGTGAAGTTACTAAAGTTTTTCTAGGAAACTTGGATTCCTAGAACTTTTCATGTAACGGCAACAACAAAATTTCATGTAACAGACACACTTTTGCGCCGAAAATCAAAAAATCTGTAAGGTTACTAAGATTTTTTTTGGAAACTGGGATTCCGAGAACTTTTCATGTAACTGCAGCCAGGGTTACAAATAAAAGTTTAGAAAGATTACTGAAATTTTAGCAGATTCATTTGTAAAGTTACAGATTTTTGTAGCTTTACAAAAACTAGTTTTGTAGATTTGAAGCTTTTTTCGTACAGTTACAGGTGAAAGTTTAGTAAGCATGTAACTTTACATCTGTAGAACTACAGATTTTTTTTTACAGTGTACAAGCATGAAATGCTATCATCTGAAAAGTTTTAGTAAAACATAAGTTTGATCATACTTTGTTAATTCTTGTATATACTGAAACATATTAGAGAATTATTTATTTAATTAATAATATTTTAATTTTCCTATACCAAAAATTAAACTAGTTTCGCCTGATAAAATTGTTTGGTTTTTACTACTGATTTCTGTAAAACTGGTTTTGATTAAAAGGTTTTCTTAAAAATAGTTAAACCAAGTTTTGACGGTAAAAAAATACACACACACATACATTGTATATAGAGGAGACTAGGGAGGGTTGACCAACTTTTTACAAAATGATTTTCTTTTAAATACTGAACGTAGAATAAAGTTTTATATATCATTTTATTCGTTATACAATCAGTTATCAAAATAAAATTGCTATATAAGTGTAACATATAAGAAATTTGAAAAATGATTGATTTTAGTAATGAAAAAATAATGGATCAAGGCTCTCCACATATGGGAGGCTTAACCCACTATATGGGAGGCTTGACCCACTTACGTTTATATTGCAATATCTGTGAAGAGAAATAAAATAAGTTTAAAAAAAGCAAAATAGCTTTATGCTACATACTTTAATTATTATAAAAAAATATATTTTTTAAATATGATGCTTAAACAAAATCTCTTGAGATGCAATCGCAAGTCAGAAGAGAAAATTTTTGTTTTAAACAGGATTGTGTCTGAACAGGTATAACTAATTGTACAGCAGATAAAATGAAATTTTAACATTTATGGCAGTATTCTGTTAGAGACAGGTCCCGTTTTCATACTGTATCATGCTATTATGTCCTGATTTAGGAGCCACTGTCCCGCTTTTTTTTTGTCTCCTTGTCCTATTTTTTGTGAAACTCGACCAGACAACTCCAGTTATCACATAGTTTGTCTTCATCTCACTGTATTCATCCTGGTGAAGTTTATCTGCATACCTTCCTAAAGTTTTTAGATCGATGCTATGTTCGTTTGCAGCCGTATGAGAGCTTAACTTATCATTAACATGATTTAAAACTTTAAGGGACAAAATACTTTCAGTACTAAAATGTTGAAATAAATGACTGGCACCGGAATGTATGAACCAATTTGTATACAAATAATTAATTGGCTATATTTCACATATATATTAAACGGAAAAGATTTTAGCAAAATTCTGGTGGCGTTGTGACGTTTCGAAATTAAAATTAAGTGGTTTTATAAACATACCACAGCCCCTGAAAGGGTTCAGATTGCTGCTTTCATCCTTTTAAATCCTTCCTAGACTTTCCCCCTGTTTCTATTTACCTATTGTAAGTAATATTTAAATGGAGAAAAGTTCTTATCAACTTTCCCATTTTCTAGCAATTTTTCACACGTTTCTTTAGTCAGTTTTGAATATTTTCTTTTGCATCACATCATTTTATTGTAGTTTTAAAGAATAAAAGCAAAAAAAAAAAAAAAAAATATGTTTTAAAATAATTTTGAAAAAAAAGATTTGTGACAGAAACTCTGTCCCAAGCGCTGTCTCGCTTTTTTTTGTCTCTTTGTCCTATTTTTGTGACACTCGACCTGACAATTCTAGTTGTGACATAGTTTGGCTTAATCTCACTGTATTCATCCCGGTGAAATTTGTGTACATACCTTCCTGAAGTCTTTCGATCAATGCTATGTTCTTTTGCAGTCACATGAGCACTTAACTTACCATTGATATCTTTTAACCCTTTCAGGGGCAAAGTACTTTCATTACTAAAATGTTGAAATAAATGACTGGTAACGGAATTGACGAACAAATTTATTTGGAAATGAGAAAAAGGCTATATTTCACATTCATATCAAATAAAAAGGATTTTTGCAAAATTCTGGTGCCATTGTGGTTTTTGGGAATTAAAATTAAGTGGTTTCATAAACATATCACTGTCCCTGAAAGGTTAAGACTGCTATTTTCATACTTTCTAGTCCTTTCTAGTCTTTTGTACTGTTTCTATTTACCTATTGTAAGCAATATTTAAATGGAAAAAAGTTCCTACCAACTTTCCCATTTATATTTCATTAAAATTTTTCTTGCAGTGGTTACCATAGCAATTTTTCACATCATTCTTTAATCAGTTTTAAACATTTTCTTTTCCATCACCCCATTTTATTGTAGCTTTACAGAATAAATTTACATTCTTTTTTATATATAACCATTAACCTTTCATTATGCACAGTGTATAATAAAAAGATTTCTAAAACCATTTAATTAAGGGAGCCTTTGGCATCTGGTCCACCCTCCCTCACATTGACTGGGTCAAGCCTCCCTACATAGAACTTTTCTAAAAAATAGTACATTCTTCTGTTAAGTCTAACTTACTGTGCAATCTTTATGCCTCGAATGAAAGCTCGATATTTCTGCATTACTTTAAACCTATTTACTTAAAATTCTATGACATAATTTATCTGAAAAAAGGTTACAAAATATTTCTGAAAAAAAAAAAAAAAAAAACTTTTAGGTCGAAAACGCCTCAAAATTGATTTTCCCCACACCTAATTCGATTATCTCTATGAAACGAAGATTATTGTTTGAGCGTTCAAGTAGTTTTGGTTTTAACTATTGATAAAACACTGAAATTCTTTTAAATATAAAAATTGATGGGTGGGTCAAGCCTCCCGCATGGTCAACCGTCCCTAGTCTCCCCTACACTTAAATAAGGAAATCTTTTAGATTTTTCCAGTTACTGCCTAATATTTTCTTTTCTGTGGATGCACACGATTACGGTATAAAATCCTGTAAAAATTAAGCATCAGCAGAAATAATAATAAAAGAAATACAAATAAAAGTAACAACACTAAAAATACAGTTACAATACATTTAATATTTAAGTTCTTACATGCATATTTAAAAAATGATAAACCTGAAGCTAAATTGATTAAGTGTGCTGTAGAAAATAATTATTTAAAATTGAAATGTAACGAAATTCAAAGAAATGTAAAGATAATTCATAGAAAGTATATCTTTCGTTTATTCGAAAAGTGTTTTAAAATAGCATATTTCAAAACATAAATAAGTAATTTATTAGCTCCCGATATGCTATTCCTTTCGGCCAGCAATTAAAGCGTCGTCTCTAAAAAAATAATGTTCCGTTAGAGAAGCCAGCCGTAAAACAAAGTAGAAGTATCATTGTACGCGATAATATCTCTACTGTATTTTTTAAAACTTTAAGCATCGCACGTTTTCATTTTTTATATCGTCGTATAGGAGGAAAAAAGTACTTTTAAATGCAATTTCATGTTTTTAAAGATTTTTTTTTAATGTTGGCAACTGAAACACCCCATTTCTGTAGAAATTAAAGGAAAAATAGGTGGAAAATAGTAGACTATTATATTTTTTTATTGCCATTTTCCCATAATAACTGAAAAATATTTAATTAAAATACGTGCTATTTTGAAAAAATATAAATGAAGGATTTCTGATAAAACATGGAACTGTTATTAACTATATTTAATTTTATGTATCTATATTAATGTTACAAACAAATGAAGGCATATGAATCATTAGATAACCAATTTTTTTTATCGAGTTTTTTTTTTAATGACGACATCTCTTTTTCGTAATTGTGTATTATTAAGCAATAGTGACATCCATAATTTACTGTAGTACATATATATATGCATACTTTACTGTAGATGTTGTTCAAGACTATATCGTAAATGAGGAATTTTTCCTCTGGATGATAATGACGTCATTTTATATAAAACAGAAGCGTGTGTTTTAAGTCTTAAAACTGAAATATATTTTGTAGTATCTATATTTATATACATAATTATTTATTTATTTATTTATTTATTTATTTATTTATTTTTTTGGGCGACACTAAATTCTAAAAAAGAAAAATTCATGTTTTCTAGTTTATTTGTATTAGTTTCATCATTATTACTATTATTAGTCCGATATATTTCAAATGTGCTTATTTAGTCTTAAAATAAATTTGAAAGATCTTATAATATTTACAAACAAATCCATTGACATCCATATTTATAAAATATGCAGCAACAACACATAAACTTTCTAACTGTTAATTTTGCGCGCATGTCTCGTACGTTTCACAATTCATAGAAAAAATGGAAATTCTCACCTAAGGGATGAGATAACATGGAGTAATTAAATTTTGAGATAATGTATTTAAAATAATTGCAGCGATATTCAAAAATTTTCATATCCTGCTATATAAATATACAAACGCAGAAAAAAAAAAACACGCCATACTAATTCTGTTGTAAATA
Organism: Maratus speciosus; assembly: GCA_963932465.1. Classification (NCBI taxonomy): domain Eukaryota; kingdom Metazoa; phylum Arthropoda; class Arachnida; order Araneae; family Salticidae; genus Maratus; species Maratus speciosus. The sequence continues at coordinate 315,680,203 of OZ010791.1, read as the reverse complement.
ATCCAATGAAAATGTGACTGGTATGAATCGATTACTAAATAAATGCTACATTTTTAATTTGCTTATGAAGGTCGTCTACCTACAGAAATTGTAATAAAAGTCAAACTCTTCCATACTAACATATAATTTTAGCAAGTTTGAATTTTTCGATAAATTTTATCATTAAGGAACAAATTTTTTAATTTTGAAACAGATTTTTAAAATAGGAACCAAAACTGAAACCTAATTTTGGTAATCTTCCTATTTTCGGCCGAAAGCCAAAATGTCGAATATTTTTTTAAATAATTAAAACGTATATATATATATATATATATATATATGTGCACATAAGTTTCAAACAAAACCAAAACGTAAATACCATCCCCACCCCACCCCCCTGTCTCCCTAAAAATGTTTTGAAATGGTGCACCTGTTTGAAAATTTTATCTCCTGGTGCCAAGTTGACTCTGACAAAAAAATTTACTTTCATATAAAATAAAATGTAATTAATTCATCCATAATACAGAATAATTTTCAACTACGAATTGGATCTAATTAAAAAATGTTTTAGGTATACATACTTGATTTATCTTGTATAGTGAATTTTGTAAACAGTCATCTATTATACTACAATTTTCCCAGAGAGCATTCGAAACACTTCTGCGGTTTTAAACTAAAATGTTCTATTACATTTAAGTCTGCAGCTTTTAATGAGCACATGAGAAGCATCTTCAAAGTTTAGTCATATATACATTACCTGCTTTATAATTTGAACACACGTCTTAAATGAGTCATGACTGATAATTATTAATAGTGAAGTTAGTAGCAATAAATAAAGAAAGTCTCATTTGAGCCTACACAGCTCAAATCAATGAGTAATGTTGAAACTTTCCGAAGGAATAAACGAGTTTTACTTGGAATACTGATAGCTTCGGTTACGCAGAATTTTTGGGTAGCATTTTCGCCAAAACTCAGATTTTGGAAGGAAAACGCAAACGAATCGGAATTTTTGGTCAATCTCTAGTTAACATACGATACTAAACGGCAAATCATTCGGTCAATTTGTTTAAACATTATACAGGTTTAAAATTTTAAACTCCTAATGTTAAATTAAATTATTTATCATTGAAAGATAAATTAGAACACGTGTAGTATAAAGTATAATTAACACTAAATATAATTCAAACTTTAACTCTTTGCGGAATGAGATGTAATTTTGAATTTCCACATTTAAAGCTTCCAGAGATAGATTTCTATAAATAAAATATTCGAAAATTACAATTCATTTTTTTATTAATGTCGAAACCATATCTATTATAAAATTCATTAATATATATATATATATAAGGGGGGATGAAAACGTTTCCGTTCGAAGGCTATATAGTTCAGATTTGGTATGCCAGCCATGCAAAATCGCCTTCATCATTTAGGTAAGCATCCCACTGCTTCACCAGGTTGAAAATACCCCTTTGGTAAAATTTCTCTTTCTGCTACTTGAAGGAGTGCGAAATTGCCCGTTGCACTTTTCCGTCCGACAGGAACCGTCGACCTTTCAAGGACTTTTGAACCTTTTGCCTTTGGATCTTTTGAAAGCATATAAATCGATATGCGAAGTTCCGCCCTAATCGCATCATCATCTGCCCGCTTTTTGTTGTCGGTATAGATCAGTTTCAACTACGTGACCACATGCCCACCAATTTTCCGCCAACCAATCAAAATCACATTTCTTTTAGCGCTCAAACAATGCAAATGGGGAAACGCGGGAAATTTGGGAGGCAAACAAAAAACATTCACGAGGTTGTCAAGCTGGTTGGTAGGGTGTGGCGCAGTTGAAACTGATCTATTGGACGTCGATGGCCTCCCAAATTGACTTGCATCTTGAGTTGAACCGTGACCAGCTCTGAACTTTGAGCACCCTTTCACTACACTGGTTTACGATAGACATGCTTCTCCATACACATTCTGCAATCTTCGATGAATGTCTACCGGTTTTTGTCCTTCAGCCGCCAAGAATGAATAACAGCACGTTGGTCCTGTTTGGACGCATTTTGTACTAACGTCGCCATTCTTCATGCCTCAGCATTTGCAACATAAACTGCGGAAATAAACGAATGCCACAATAATCCCTTGCCTCGATCTCGATGCTTCTAATTTGGATATACGCTGTAGCAGCGACCTCAAACGAAAACATTTTTATCGCCCCTTACAAGTGTAACTTATACACTTTTTAACAGAAAAAGGTTTCTAGACTCTTCAAATATGAGAATTCCAAATCACGCCTCATTCAGGCAAGTTTTGAAATTGTGTTAAAAAAACAAAATGCATTGTAATAGGGTTTAGAAATAAATAAAAACAAACTTAACGAGGAGTTCCAAACTTTAGACTGTGTGGAATATTTCACAACTTTCTTGAACGGGCCTCTCTCAGCCAGAATGAAAAGGCGCCACTGATCACATGATCTGACTAGAGAATTGATATTTAAAACTTTTTTCTTGTTCTTTTAGTTTTATAGTAGTAATGTAAAATTTGAGCGCAGTAAGTAGACTGCATTTCTTCTCTTGGTCGTTTAAAAAGGAAATTTATCTGGAGCATGAAATCGAATATGAAATCATGCTATTGTTTCTTGGCTTCGTAATAGAAGAAAATAGTTACTGAAAATTTAATTGTAAATCATGAGTTCTAGAAGGAAGAATCAAATAAATGTGTTTCATCTATAAATATGTAAATAGTGTAAATTTTGTATATAATTGCATTGCCAATAATATGTTCTAAAGGATTTCTTGTTGGCGATTATTTACAAATGAAGAACACAAAAATAGAACATTTCGATTTACTTCTCTCCAGAATATAATACGTGAAATTATATTGACTTTAATATGATTTAACAGGAATCGCGAAATCTTCAACTAATGAACTAACTCCCAATAATAATATCGTAATTGTGATAACGTGAAATTCATGGACTGCCTGATTATCTTCATTAGACTGCGCTTAAACAAATGATTTCCGTTTGAGATACTTAGGTAAAATTGGCTGAACAATCTAAATATGATGTCAAAATTGGATATTAAGTATTGAAACTGTTAGACTTTCGTACAATATCGACATGTAGACGACCCACTGTCAAAGAAAAATAAAGCTAAATCATTAATTAGTAGACGTTACTACTTATATTTTGAAACCAGTCATATTTTTATACGATAGTTTGTTTTGTTTTTTTGCGATAGTACATTTTTTATTAAGATTTTTTACAAACAATCAGTTTTTTGGCTTCAGAAAACAAGAATTTTTTTAATATAAAATACAAAAATACCAACATAATATTAACCCAGCATCTTTATACACATCTCTATGTATTAAATAAAGTTAAAAAGAATGCCAAAGTAAAATTTACTTCATCAAATAAACTCATTACTTTAACATAATTACTTTAATTATTAAAATTATGTAAATAATTCGCTTGGTAATTTCTCGGGTTAATTTGTCAAACTTAGAAAATGCACTTTAACATATTAATTTAATCGTTAAAATTATGGAAATTATATCAGAAGCAATTTGCTGGAACCATATTTTAATTTAAACGACAATGGGAACGCAGTATTTTAAAAATTTAACTGATGATTTTTAGAAGCTATATTGCAATAAATAGAAGGCATTTATTTTCAATTATAAATTTTCGTTAAGAAGGATACATACGGGAAAATAGTGTTAGAGCCCTTAAAGAACCAAGCAGGATTTTATGAAATTAAAACTTCTATTATGATAAATTTGCGTAATATTATATTTTTGTCTTAAATTTCAAATGAGTTGGACGAGAGTTTACAAGTAAGGAAAGAAAGAAGGTAATTTTTAGATTTGTTTTTAACAAAGCATTAATTAATTTAAAAACAAATCTTTGTATACTTCATAAACTATTAAAAGAAAAATTCAAAACTGTTTTTAAGGAAAAAAAATTGAAAAAAGACTTGGTGAAAAAACAGTTATGTGGGAATTAATTTTAAAATGTACTTAGCGGGAACTATTTCTATTCTGCATCAAATGAAAAAAATACTCACGTTAGATTTTCAATTATTTAATGCTTTAATGAGGGTGGGAAAATATTACAATTTTTTGCAAAGTGTTGTATGTTCAAAATTACAATTTTAGGAAAGCAATTACTCGCTTTTAAACAAGAAATACAAAAGGAAAAATAAAAATAACCACCGAAACAAAAGTTGTCTTTCTTTCAAGATTATTTTTATTTTTATTTATTATTTATTTTTTTATTATTTATTTATTTATTTATTGTCATGCAGAAAAAGCACACGAGTTTTCAAATAAATCAGTACAGTAGTATTCCAGATATAATTATCGATTTAAAAATATGGTTTCGAAAAAAATCATTAAACCTTTGGACGTTGAAATTAAACCTTTAATTTATCGTTTTAAAAGTTTCTATAATTCTTAAACAAAACCTTAAAAGGCCTAGAAAAAATTTCGATTAATATTAATGAGAATTATATAACTGAAAATTTGTTGTTGTTGTTGTTATGAATTATAAGTGAACATCGCATCTTAGTTTGTTTAATGGCTGGAAAAATGCAGAAAGATTTTTCTAGGTACCGTTGCATTCCAATATTTATCAAGAACGAAAAGTCCTGCGTGGAGCATAGATTATGAAATAATTTCCCACACACCCCAAATACTGCAACAAAACTTTACAATTTATTAAGGTGAAATATGTCTAAATAAGCAATTCATAAAACGCATAACGGATTTGAAAACCCAATTTCTGGTATTAGCATGAATAGTCGTTAAAACATAAGATTTTTTTGCGCAGCCCTATATGTATATGATATACAGATATGTATGCATACTACATAGTATGCTAAAAGTTAGTTCAGTTAAACGCATAGCACAGTTGAAATTTTTCACTCAGCAAATTCCGCCAATAAATGGATGTTGTTGAGAACTTTTGGGCGACCTTGTCTATGATCGACAGAATTTATACACACCAAGAAATTTTTTTAAAAATAGTTAAATTTAGAAACGTATACCACAACTGGAAACGCACTTCCAGCAATTATTGTTCGTAGGGTTCAATAGTTATTATTGCTCATTTTCTTTTACCGCGAAATGCGTTTGTGTGACCCTATAAATCGACGATAAGTTCTATGTAGACAATATTCAACAGTAAGAACCTTGTAGTACACATCAGTGACGTATATCATTTCCAATATGTTTGAAATACTGTAATGTTATTGAAATACACGGCAAGCGATTTCCCCCCATAGACCGCAAACTAACGGGATATTTTCGAGTGGCCCTGTAAGTGAACCGAAAATGAACAGTCTACACACTTCATTTTCAATAACGAACATGCCGTAGTAAACCCCAACAACATATATGAATTTCATGGCAATCAGACTATATTTACGCGAGTTAGAAAACGTACAGATAGACAGATGAGCAGTCGAACTAAACTTATAAATACTTTTCAACTGGGTTGGAAAAAGTAAAAAATGGTATTTATAAATTAAAAGTACGAGAAGAGTAGATAAACATTGCAGGGATTCTGTAATTTCCTTTTAAATATAAAGAAACAACATTTTGTAAAAAATAAATGTTAATGCATTCATTATTAATTTATTAAAGCAGTTTCTCCGAAGAAAAGTCTTAGTTTGATTTTCCCTGTCATTCACAATATAAGACCTAGTCCTAATCCAAGATCTAGCCTAAATTTAACCGTGTCGCTTTCTCAAAACAGTCGTTTTCAAAGACGATTCTCTCTTCTGATGCAGACATGCATAAAAATAACGATGTCTAAATTAACTACATATTTTAAGAATTTCTTGAAAATTAAGAATTTATTGATTCAATCTATTAAACTGGTGACTGTGCTTAAACCTTTATGCCCCAACGGTATTTTAAAGTACAATTTTAAAAAAAACTTTTTTTTAATTCCTTTGTCACATAGATTGACTGTAATACAATTTAGTATGATTTATAGATGCTGTACTGCTCGTTCCAAAATCGCAATTCTCTGTGTAAAGCAAAAATCTTTTTAATTTGATATTCTTTTTTCAATTATGAATGATCAGCCTTATTGCTATTGAAAGTCATGAAGTGTAAATTTTAGTTCTGGAAAACGCCTATATTTATAAATCAGTTCATTACATTTATACATTTTCTAATTATATAAAATACGAAAAACAGCATTTTGTAGTAATTATTTCAGTTGAATTGTAAATATTCCACAACATCCTTATAAATACTGATTAGTTTGCTAATTTTAAAAGATGAATTCTTTTTCAAATTTAGTTAATGATTGCAGAAATCTTCTTACGTATTTTCGAAAATTCAAATAAGATGCTTTGGAAGGTGAAAATTTCCTTTATTCTTAATTTGTGACAAAAAGTATTAATAAATAAAATTACTTTTTATCAGTATAATTTTTTTTTGAAAAATTACAAATTTATGTTAATGATAATTGTAGCTGGCTGGCAATTCATATATTCTGACAAATGAAAAACTTGCAACAAATCAAGATATGAGTCTCTGGCTAAGATTTTTTAAACACTTAATAATTTTAAAGCAGACAGAACAAACTTTCTTTTGCTTCAGTTAAAATTACGTGCAAAACATTATCAGATTTTCAATAAAAATTAATAGACAAATAATGATAAGTTAAACTTACTGCACGGTAAAAAAAAGGAAAGAATTTTTCTTTACTTATTTAAATTTACTTTAAAAAATACTTCTTAAATAAACCGTCCTTTCATATAAAGATTTGTTGATTTTCTGTTCCCTAAAGGATGATTTGCTTCAGCAATAGTGATTTTTTTTTTATTGTCACATTTGAATAAAGTTTATTGATACTGCAAACATAACTTTAGAAAATCTGTTTAACAAAAAATTTTAAACTATCCAAGAACAGAATGCAAATATTTGCACAACCAACTAGAGTTGTTAAAAAAAAAATCTACTAGTTTGCGCAACGTTTGGAAAAACAGAGTTTATTATTAAATTAAATCAACTCGCTAAGCGCTTTTGGAAATGCTGCAAGATATTGCAAAATTTTAACGGCTTTTTGTGATTAAAAGTTCTTAATAGTAACTTTATTAAGACAGAAAGTTGTAAATTATGAATTTTTGTATAAAATATAATAATTTAAGCAATAGCTATTGTTAATGGTAGACAAAAAAAAAATAATTATTTGATTTATTATTAATTTATTCTATTGAATTATACAACAAATTCCAGATGTTACTTAGAACAATACAAGGTTTAATTTTATGCAACAGAATCTAAAAGGTTAACAAATGAGACTCTTTCAAAATCTTTCTGCCACACATGTTAATAACTCTGATGACAATTTTTCAAAACATGTTTCCTCAAATTTACTTAAATACTGTCTCAGTGGAATTAGCCAGTGAAAACACAGTGTGCTTGAAGATTTTGAAAACTGTTTTTTTTTTTTAAATAAAAGTTATTCAAAAAATATGTAATAGTGTTTTGTTATTCCATGAAATTTGAAATAAGGTGTAGTTTTTTACCTTTGTTAGCATTATAGAATAACTTTTCAGAAAATATGTAGAGAAAATGTATTTTTCTTTAGACCATATTCATGGTTATCTTTATGATTTAAGATTATTATTGTGATTTTTCTTTTGTTGTTATGTAATTCAAATAGAAGATAAAAACCACATACCCGCACCCTGACTTTTCACAGGTCTTATAACACAGAAAAGATATCTTTAAAAAGTATATGCAAAAGAATTTAAAAAGATTTTACTTAATCAAAATCTAAAAATCACAGTTAAAAATGGAAAAATTATTTAGAAAGTACTGATTCAAGACATTGCATATTGAAATAGAAAATGTCCTACAAATATATAAATACTATATATATACACTGCTCAAAAAAATTAGGGAAGCAAACAAAAAAGTGAAGAGAACAGTGCAAGACAGCCATGTATGGGCATAAAATGGATAATACACGTATATCAATGCGCAATACAGAAAAAAAGACGCACAAAAAGTTGTAAGGGAGCTTTTATTCTTTGAATAGATGAAAAGAACATGAAAAAATTGTTTAGGGCAACAATTTCTTTTCATGTAAATGATAAAGAAAGCTATTGTTTGGAAATGATGCAAAGTTTTTAATATGACGTGTGGTCTCTTCGAACAGCTAAGACTGCTGCACACCTGTTTTCCATGGATGCGATGAGGTTATCGATAAGACTTTGAGGAATACTGATCCACTGCTCAAGAATTGCAATCTCCAAGTCCCGGACAGTAAAAGGAGGCTTCGGTCTCGCAGCAATGCGTCGCCTGACTATGTCCCAAACATGCTCGATTGGATTTAGGTTAGGAGAGCATGCTGGTCATTCCATACGCTGTATTGTTTTAGCTTCAAGCATGTTTTCCACAAGACGAACTGTATGAAGTCTGGCATTATCATGCATGGAAAAAAAGAAATCACTAATTTCTGCAACATAAAATACGACATGAGATCTCAGTATCTCGTCTGTATAACTTTGGATCGTCAAATTGCCATTCCGAAGGATATTAAGGCCTGTACGTCCACCTATGCTGATTCCAGCCAATAGCATCAACCCACCTCGTCTGTAATGTGATCTTTCACGAACGAATGTTGGATTATTTTGAGTGCCTCTTTCTCTCCATGCCAGAACACATCAGATATCACATCCAGACTGAATGGGGACTCGTCTGTAAACAGAATATGACTACAACAACGTTGCTTCCAAACTCGATGTTTAGTTCCTCAACTTCTTTGGGCCGCACAGTGGCTTGAGATCAACGGAATACAGACCATTGACTTACGTGCATAGAGATCACCCTGATGAAGTCTATTTCGGACTGTTCGGCTGGACACCCTTCGTTCTGTGGCCAAGAACAACTGGGTTTGCAGCTGAGTAGCATTGTCCGTTCCGTCTCGACGAGCTGTTAACAGGATATATCGGTCATCAGTTTCTGTGTTAGCACATTTTCGACCTTGCACTTGTCGATGACTACCATTCCATGTGTCTTGGAGTCGATTCCACAGCCTTTCATGTACACTTTTTGCTACTCCAACACCGTCCACTACACTTCGTTGTGTTTCCCCAAATTCAACTGTCCCAATAACACGCCAAGTCATGGATTGCGGTAAATCATGTTGTTGTGACATTTTCAAGCCACCATTTCTCAAAACACAAGCTGAACAATTGAATTTTTCAACCTAGGCAATGAAACAGACATTTCTGCAAAATCCAGATTTCTGCACTTATCTCCTTTTTCTAGTTTTCAACGCCATAAACTTTAATTTACATGTGAAGTTTTCTTTATCTGTTTTCTACAACACTTTAAATTATGGATGTTTTATTTTACGTTACTTATCGGTGTAAATATTAGCGTAATATCGTTAAAACCATGTGCTCCCCTAATTGTTTTGAGCAGTGTATATTTATGGCGATCAGTACAATATGCAATGGGACATAGCATCTACCTTGGTGTCAAACTCCACAGATAAAACTGAAGATCAATATTACCAGCTATTTGAAATATTCAAAATAACATTATTATAGCACTAAAGATATTGTTATACACCAAATAATATATGTAGCATTACTTTAAAAAAACGACCGGATGCATTCAAATCTCAAATGCTTATATATTACATGCATCTCCAATTTTTCAAATTGATTTTAGAATAAAAACGGGATATATATAATAATACAGTAAATAATATATGGGGCATTCTCACAATCTTTTGACTTTCATGTCCCTGAATAATAATTTTCTATTTAATACACTTTTTGTATTTTTTTTTAATTTCATATACTGGGGAACATCCCATTGCATGATTGCATAACAACATTAACGAGATAAATAAGCTTTGGACGATGTTGGGGGTCGAAATACCAGGAAAACTCATCTACCGTCCCGTGTTCCTGATACTGATTTTTAAGTTTGGAGCTGTCTGTATAAAATTGTTTCAAAAAAATAATTCGATGTAATTTTTTTCTGAAACTGGAACTATTGTTTTATATAAATATGTAGCTAAAAATTAACCTGCACATATTTTTTGGGTTGTTATTATTTTTTAAACTATGTCCCTGGGTTTTAGATTCCTTATCATCCCTCTTCTAAAATTATACAGAAAATCATTTCAGATGCAGCCACAGAATTTTTTTCAAGTTTTTTCTCATGCAGTAGTATGCTAGAGAAATGATGTCTAAAATTCTTTGGCAGGAAATTTACTGTAGAATTTAAATCAACATTTAAATGGAATTTCAAGCATCGTGGCTTTATTGGTAGTCTCACCGTCCCCAAGGTTTATTCCTGCACTTTTCGAGGTAAATTAAAAAAAAATAATAATAATCCAATGTTAACAACTGTTTCTAAAAATCAATGAACATTGTGGCTATCACTTAGTCTTAACATGATGTTCTTAAAAATAGGTGGTAATTTTCCTTACCATTCCATCCCTACCGTCCCTTTTTTTACCATTTCGTCCCTTTTTTCCAATACCATCCCCTTTTTTTACCTTCCCTTCCCTTCTTTAACACCCCTTTAAGACAATGCTATACAAAAATTCTGTATTAAAAGTACTACATTGTTATTATTTCTTATTTGAATGTTCTGTGGGTACTATGCAAATTCATTATAAGTAAAAATGTAGACGAAAATAAAAAATTATAGGGGTGAAACGGTAAGGAAAATTAAAATCGCAAGTTTAATTTAAACCTCAGTTAAATAAAAACATTTTCGCTGCTGACCATTTTTTCTTTATTTTGAATCATTAAGGCATTCGTCTATCAGATTAAAATGTTATTTTTGCCAGTTTAATTTCTCTAGATTTTTTCCCCCAAAAGTCAAAAGATTGTGAGAATACCCCATATAACTACATAAAAACATAACTGCATCCCATAAAAACTGAAAGTATAGCCCTTAAAATAAATTAATATGGTAAGTGCACCAGTAATTGACCATTTAGTGGAAATTTCGTAAGTCTGATTTTGTTTTAATTGAATTATTTATAGAGTTTCTGAAAATGTGCGACAATACCAATTTTTCTACAAATATTACTAATCGGAAAAATTATCATGTTTTGTTGTTTATAATTTAAATTGAGAGTAATATAAGTTTAAATATGACATTCCTACAATAATTGCACATCTAGCTCAGTTATTGACTATTTATCTTTAAGTCTAAAAAACAAAATATAAATGTTCGTATGGAAAACTACTGATAAAAGACCTATAGACCGGGTGATCCGAAATTCAAGCAGGATTTCAAAATACAGAAATTCACAAACTAAAGAAGATTTAAAGGTGCAGATTTCAGTATTTAAATGCAAATAAAATATTCATACTAAAATCCTCCCCCCCCTTTTACTTTTTGAACGCGTACAGTCATAATAATAAATATAGTGTCTATGTATATTGTACAGTAAAGCGGTCATGCCCTATTCAATAAAACTGATTACAGAGCCACCCGGTGATAAAGTAATAAGTTAGCGTACCAACTTTTCAAACCATACGAGATGCAGAAAAAATTTGAATCACAAAATTGTACTGCAAACATCGATTTAGTAAGAAAAATATTTTGTCTACATAACCTCGGAAAATAATACGTGTAGAACGCACTTTTGTCTGTTGGTGATTGCGTCAAAAAAGTTAACATAAAGGCACAACTGACTATCACTGGGTGCATTTAACGTCGTTGTTCAATCTCTAGTACTCAATAAATAGTGTTTCGTGGTTTTGTTTAGTTAAAATATATTATTTGTTTTCTGACGAGTTTTATGACCAAAAAATGTTCGAAATAGCAAACACAAAACATGCGTCCTACTTGTATTTTAGTAGCATTCTTTTGCACAATTTTGTAGAAATAAATGGTGCTTTACAACTTTTAAATTGCCATTTTTTAGTGTCTCATCTAGTTATCGAGATACATACCTTAATTCCTGAATTTGTAGTTGGGTGTTGTTGTAAGAAATATTATATTGCATAATTATTAGCATATTATTCGTGAGGCGTTTCAAACAGCATTCTTTTTTCTATTGCAAAATTTTTTTCGTATTTGAATTTGGTTAAATGTATGCAATGTGTTTTTACTTCAGATGTAAGGATTGTTAGAAATCCATATTTTCGTAACTCAGGAATTTTACATTTATATTTTATTAATTAATCTAAAATGGCAAATATTGTTTCTTCTGTCCCTTTTTCAAATTTCTGTTTTTTCTCTTTGATTTCAGTAACTGCATGCATCAGGTTTCTCTTGAGGATACTTTAAAAATGCTTTTCCTAATTCATCTCTAACTACATTCAAATTTTATATGTTCTTAAATGGAAAAAAATTAGAACTTTATATTAACATTTTGTTTAATTTTATCTTTACCACTTAATTTGCAAAATTTGAATTTAATCTGAATCGGGCGTTTTTGTATAATATGAAATGTGAATATCAGGTATACGTTCAAAATAATCTGAATTTGAAGTAACAAATATTTAAGGTGTTATGAAAAAAATTATGCGAAACTACTGGAAAATGCATTTAAGCAATAAAACTGGCGGTAAATCACAATTAAAATAATAAAACTTTATGTAAATCACCATAACATCAAAACAATACACATGACGCATTTCGAGTGGAAAATATAACAGCTCGTCATCAGCCAGACAAGGTAACAAATGAACAGAAAGGGAAAGAGGAGTGCTTACAAAGAGTGAGACAGGTGGCGCTAGCTGTTAGTTAAATACCAATCACAGAGGGGCACATGCAGAATTGGAAAGTGTTACAATCGTAGAAAAAATTTGCAAAAAAGAAAAAAGAAAAGCAAATAAAAGAAATAAATAAAATTAAAATAAAATAAGGAAGTAAATTCAAAAACAAATAAAGAATAAATACATAAAAAATAAATAAATAAGAATAATAAAGGTGATCACTCTTTTATTTCAAATGGGATACAAACGTTTGAAAAAGCTTAGAATTTTACTAAACGCTTCTATAGATAAATAGTCAAAGCTTACGCGCCTTTAAAATTTGTTGAGATATTTGCTGATATTATGTACGAATTTTGGGGTTATAATTGTTTCTTTTTAGTTAGTCAAATGTCTCGTAACTTTAGTTCTAAATTGCCTAAATAACTCAAAATAATTTCGAAACATAATTAGATAGTAGGATTTCGTCTGCTCCGATAAAAGGCGTATTTTTAAGAAGTTTCCACTACATCGTGGAATGTTCTAGAAAGACATTTTCAATGACTCATTGTAATTTCCCAATGCAAAATATATGTGATATTTACATATTAAAAAGTTTTTAGAAAGCTGGAATAGTTTTTTCACACAAAGGTTAATTAAAAATATATAGAAATTTTGTTCTAAAGTTTAATAAATATCAGAGAAATATTTCTTATATTTTTAATTACTTAAACATTTTTTTTGTACTTTTTAGCGATGTTGCTGAGGGTATTCCTGTCGATAGCCAGCATCTAGTAAACCTTGTTTGCTGCACACAACTACTTCTTCGAGAGATACATAAGTGTAGATTATTAATAACTGCTCACCCTATGGATATGACCAGCTACTATGGTAAGTAAAACATGTTTCGTTAATTGTTAGAAATTATTTACATTAAACTTTCCTAACCAAAAAAAACTACCCCATACGACTCTAAATGAATATGAAAGCCATGGTTGGTTGGTTGGTTGTATTGGGTTTTATGGCGCAAAATCCCTGTAGGAACATGCTGCGCCAAACAAAAAGTGAGTCAAGAAAAAATGATGAAATGAGATAAGATGTAAACTGAAAGGCCATCTGGATGGGGTACCCATCCAGAATGAAAGCCATGGAATTTTTATAATAAATCAGGTCATACGCTCAAGATTTTTTTTAAAGGGTGTACAAGAAGTAGGCAACAGACAGTTCTGCTTACCACACTGTAAAAAAAAAACGGACTAAAAAACGGAAATACTACTGGCAATCTAGACGCCTGTACTATTTCCGTTTTTTTTTATGGAATTTTTACCCATAAATTACAGAAAATTTTCCTTTTTTAATCAGAAAAACGGAAAATTTTCTGTAATTTATGGGTAAAAATTCCGTAAAAAAACGGAAATAGTACTGGCGTCTAGATTGCCAGTAGTATTTCCGTTTTTTAGTCCGTTTTTTTTTACAGTGCACATAAACATAATTTTATAAAGCGAAATTCTATGAAAATTGTGTAAATAAGGAATCTGATAGAAAGATGAGGTAAGCAATGACTGCATAACAAGAATGTGAATTTCATTGTCGCAAAACTTCTTTATTGAAAGACAGAGGTATTTTTGTTAAAATATTTTTCCCAAAATGAAAAAAAAAATCATGTTTGTGGTTTAGATTGCATAATAACTTGAACAAAACAGTTTTATTTTATTTTTATATTAAACATTCAGTGTGTGATTATTTGTTGTTGAATTACCATGTCATTATGGAACATACTACCCCCTATATGTGTGCAGGATGGGTAACTTCGACAACTCTATACAAGCTTCAGTTTCTAATGCATATATATATTTTTAAGTCAATTATTTTAAAGTAATCCAGTACCTCATTTACATGAATTTTTAAAACTTATTTTCTAATTAGTACAGAGTATTAAAAATACAATAAAATGTATAAAAAAATAAAATTTTGAATATTTTTTATGTAAACATAAACCTTTTTCTCTTCTATATTTTAAGTACTACAAACAATAATATATAGCTGACAAATTTTAGAATTTATTTTAAAGTACCCTATTGAATTTATAAAAACATTTATCAGCCACGGCTCCAATACTTTAATTCTAATTGAATCTTCAACGATCTGTAATGTATTTAGGTATAATATTTCATGATGTTTTCATTCCAAGATTTATTATTTAAAATACAGGGTCATTGAAAAAAAAATGTTGGACACGTTTCAAAAAATCATAAGTCTAAATATAATTGTTGAAACTTATTAATGGAGAATTAGTTGAGCTGCAACTGTTTTCCAGACGTGACATTTAGACGATGTGAAAGAGGCCTTCGTGCTGTCCAAGCTTTTCCGACGACCCCGTATATTCAAAATAAATGAAATAATTTCTTCATTCGTTTTGTAATGTTAAAAGAAGAAAATAAGCCGTAAAATCGTAAACATCCACTTATAGGCAGAATAAAAAATGCTTTCAAATACTTTAAGATTTACGGTTCTACTAAAATTTTCATTCGATTGCATTAAAATTCGACAAAGATTCTCTATATTCAAAATAGATTTTAAAAAATCTTCATTCTTAAGGGAAAAAAAAATGAATCGTAAAATAGTAAAAAAGCACGGAAGTAATATATAAAAAATATTCAGATTTGAAGATCAAATGTATTAGTGCAAACAACTCACACTTGTTTATAACAACAGCAACAACAACAAAAAGTTACATAAAAAATATTGGTGTATATTTTAGTTTATGTATGCACGGTCGATTTATTTTACTATTTTTTTTTAAACAGTATCTCATGCATAGGAAATTCACAACGTTAGGCTTGTAGATTTAAGTAACATACAAGCAAGAAAATGGCGGAAAATGTAAAGCTGTAAATCACATAGAGTCGTTTTTGTTTTCCTATAAGTTTCAATTTAAAGTGGTTTTCACCACCTTTTCCTGACCATTGGGCTTCTATAATCAGTTTAACTTTCTAACTTTGAAGGTTATTCCTAATAGTTCATGTGTCTTTATTGCTGAAAAAAAAATTCCATTTTTTTTCTTATCTAAATAAGAATACTTTGTAAATTCGCGCATTTAAGGGGCCTCAGGACTCTTAAAGCTTTAAAATTTTCGAAATTTTAATTTTTTTAGATGTTAAACTCCTATCTTTTCTGAACATTTTGATATAATTGAGTCCTTGAAATTCCTATTAGAACTGAAGTTATGGCTTTTACATTTATACACGTTCAATAGCTGAAGCGTCGTTTCGGAAATTTTGAAGCCATTTTTCTCCAAATGACGTTTTTGGGCATAACGCGCACGATATCTCAAAAACTTATGAATATTTTTTCATGAAATTTTCAAAACATATGTTTTATGTTAGTCTGTATAAACTGAACCTAAAATTTTCTTTTTATTGTTCAAAACAATATTTTTTTAGGTGGTTATACTGTTGAAATTTTCTTAATTTTGCATTAGCTAAATACAACTTTGTATTAAAAATATAAAAAAGCTTTAAATGCAAATTTATTTAGGTTCAGGGTAATTATTATAATCTGAAGCATAAGTAGGCACCAAAATTTTCATTCCAGTTGCAATACTTATTTTGGAATTGCGCGCGTAAGCTGTTATGCCGATTTTTTGCTCGTCAAACGTCTAACAGTTTGGGGCTCCCTGTAAATGCTAATTCTGCATCTTATAATTTTTTAAATACATGAAATGAAAGAACATACTTATACATTTCATCCAATTAAAATTGTGTCTTAAAATAAAATACATTTTAAGATATTAAATGCTGAAAATGGTGTTTTTTTTTTTTTTTCCAATTTTAAGAGTCTTGAGACCCCCTTAAAGACCAAAAAACGTTACAAAATTACAAGTTTAGATTTGAGACCAGACCTAAAGCAGAAAACCTACACCTAAAAAGTTTTTTTTTTTTTAACGTAATGGGCTCTATATTTAAACTCAAAATTTAATCATTAAATAAAGCAAATACGTCTTTTCTAAAACATTTATACTTAAATCTCCTTGCGCAAAGGAATTATGAAAAAGATATATAGAGTTAGGGAGAGTGAGCATTAGTGTATATCTATGTGTGTGTATAAGAGAGAGTAAGTTAAAAAAAATACAGAGTCACAAAACGTAAAAAAAAAAGCAATTAATAAAATTGCCAAAGGTGAAGGATGCTGCTTTCTTTTGTATAAAAACATACAATGAAGTAGATCTTATAAAAGTATTCGACTTTTATCACTTCCGTAAATTTTATCCGCCAGAAATCAGTATTTAATTTGGTTATTTCGATGTTTACACTTTCTAGCAAATTCTGGTACGTCTTAAAAGAGCCAATCAATATGTATTTATATGCTATGAAAAAATGAGTTTTCCACAATTTGAACAAAACGTTATTTTTCAAACAATTAATTTTATTTTCCATCAAGCGCATGTCACTTTTGCCAAGGAATTAATAACTGTTATAAATTTGGAAGTAACGATAAAAAATTCTTTCACATGGCGCTATCTTTACTCACCTTTTTTTAATAATTGAAAATACACATTTCTTTTCATTTATTTGCAAAAATAAATAATGCTTGAATTTTTACATACCCTAAATAAACTGTCCTAATACTTTTTGGAACTTTATAATTGAAAACAGTAATCATTCACATAAATAAATATTCAGGAATAAGATTTTTAAGTTTTTTTAATATATACTTATCTCTTAATTACTTGAATTATACGTCTGAATTAAATAATGAGGTAGGTGTAAAATAACTGAAATGTTCTCAGTGAAATAATATACATTTTTGGAATTTTAAAATTTAGAGAGAAGACCGAGATCATCAGGGGTGGCGGTGTTAGACAAATTAATTCTATGGAGGCCTCCCCTTCATGATTATCATCAAGAAGAACTACTGTTGATTCAAAGGTAATGTTTTGACTTTTAATGATTAACTCTTTTGAGTTCATCTTTATTTTTTTAACTGGTTTGTAAAAGCATGACGTTTCTTTGAGGATATACTCAATTTATTTAGAACACCTATTTAATTTTAAATAAAAAAATTACAAAAAGTATTTGAATGCTTATCAATCAGTGTCAAGGAAAGAACCTCTTAGTGGGTGTTAGAGGAATACAGTACAGTCTCCTGCACTCTTTACAGTAAGAATTAATACTGTAGCAATTCTTATATACTACTAAAAATTTGCAGCAAGCTGTCCAGTCGTTCGACTGTTTTTATAGAAAATGGTTACATAACCGTAATTAAACTCTATTCTAATCATAAAATAGGCAATAATATGGTCTGAATAGAGTTAAATTGCAGTTAGGAAACCGTTTACTATAAAAACTGTCGAATTACTGGGCAGTTTGTAGCAAATATTTAACAGTGTAGGTGCTAAGATAGGTCGCTCATATTGTAGCTTCATAACAAATAATAGCTTATTTATGTTTAAAAGCTTCAATCGACTTATTATTTTCCTAAAATAATACTTTAGATACTACCAATAAAATTGTGTAAAAGAATTAACACACTGCAAATAGAAGCGTCTTAAATTTAGACACATATGTGACTGAAAAAGAATTTTAGACACTTAAGTGTCTTAATCTGAAAATTCAGACATTATAGATGTCTTAATTTAAGATACACAAGTGTCTTACTATGTCCATGGTGCAAATGAACTGAGAATAATGTCTAAAATGTCCGAAAACGTCTTATTTTAAGACACTTCATTGCTTTAAACGTGTCTTAATTTAAGACGTTTTGATTCTTCCGACGCAATAACCACCAGGGGGCACTTACACCCCCAGTTGCGTATGCGCTTTAGATGTCTTCCTCCGAAGTGGTATACGTTGTAATTCAAACGAAGTTTGTTTTTATGTACGCGTGTATTTTAATTCGTTTTTTGCAAAATATGAAGTACTGTGATTTACTGTGTTCGTATTAACTTGGATTATTTATTTATTGAATACATACATCTGACGTGTGTGCTCGACATCAAATGTCTCTTAGAAGCTGTCGTCGATATAAGGGCGGGATAGACACAGAACAGAAGTAGACGACGGTTGAAGATTACACCCGGAAATTCTACAAAGCGTGAGCAATGGGCTTAGTGTTAACTCGTATTAATTTATATCAATAATATTGTGTTATTCATCTTCGTCCTGTCGAAGCTGGCAAAAAAAAAGAAACTTTTGTCTGGCAGGTCCTGTTTTGAGGATGAAACATCTCATTCTTTAAATATGGCTAGTCGGATGTATTATGGGATTACCTTTTAAACTGGTGCAAGTCTTTCTCCCTCACTGTGGTTGTGGTAGTTTTTAAAATTTCAAATCGAGGAATTTTTCTTACCTCTTGCAAACAGCGATTTAAGTAAATGTTATAATTTCTTTATAGTACTAAAATTAGTGTCTTTTATGATTTTATTTATTGTACTAAACAAAATCTTACATGAAATTTAATTAGTTTTGAATCTTTTTGCAAAAAAAAAAAAAATAATAATAATAATTCCTGAAGTATATATTTTTTAATTTATGACGTTGTCTTTTATTACAAATTATGTATTATTTATTCTCATCTTTTTTCTCAAATTTAAAGTAATAACATCACTAAAAAACAGACATATTTAAAAGTTAAGTTCATTCCCTTGTTTTGTTTTGTTTTCAATATGGCAGTTATTAGTTTCAATGACTAATGCCTATCTCATACTAAACGACCACAAGGAAATAGAAAAAAAAAACTTTGAAAGATCTAAAGCTTTCTTACTTCCTAGCTAGGGATTACAATCCCGGATTGATATCCCGGGATCCCGCTTCAATTTTAATCCCGATTTTCGGGATTGCCTTTTTTTTTTTTTTCAATTGCACAATATTTAGCTGAAACTAAAAAATATATTTATAGACTTTCGCTTTTGGAAAAAAAAATCAATTGATTTTTATGAAATTTATATATAATTGAAAAAGAATATTTATCTCAAATATTTCTTAGATATATTTCTAAAGCTATTAAATCTTTTACCGAGTAGATTAAATGTGCAAAGCTTTTGACTTGGAAACATAGATGTAACCCATAGATGATCAGAGAGGTAACATAGTCAGGAAAAGGGAAATCATTTGTTTATTTTGATTTTGCTGCGTGTAGAAAATATATTTCACTTCGAAGATCATTTTCCAATTAGACTTTACTGATAAGCATCGCAAGTGTGTATCATAGTGATTATGTGGTAACTTCTTTTTTTGCGGCTTTATTTTGCTTTAAAGATATCTAATGAAAAGTGTTTAATAGGAATGATAACAATAAGCCAATGTGGCAATATAAATTTTTTAAAAATCTAATTTTTAAATGATAAGGATTTTCATTTTTTTTTCGGGGAGGGGGGGGGGGGGATTTTGTATGAAATTTTCGTAAAGCTGATACCTTAAATCTTGCACTGATTATAATTAAAGTTTTGAACTTTTAGAGTAGGACCAGATTAAAAACACAAAATATAAATAAACAAAATACCGAAGTAATTTTTTTCTCAATATTAACCCTTTGCACTCGAGGGCTCCGGAGCGGAGCCATTTATAATTTGTCTTCAAACTCGAGGTCTCCGCTACGGAGACAATGCAAATAATTTTGTGATACCATGTAATCTTGGCTTTTCTAGACAGGTATCACAAAATTATTTGCATCGTCTCCGTAGAGGAGCCCTCGAGTTTGAAGACAAATTTTAAATGGCTCCGCTCCGGAGCCCTCGAGTGCAAAGGGATAAAGTAGAATATTTATTTATTTATTCATAGTTGTGATTATCATCTGATATATATGTAAAATTGCCTATGTGGCAATATAAATTTTTAAAAAATCTATTTTTAAATTATATGAAGTAGAGTAGGACAAGATTATAAGAAATATATATATTTATCCATGTATTTTAAAAGCCATCAATAGCCCTTGCCGTTGAATTTGCCCGATAATCGGAGATGTCTGCTTTTGTGAGGTAAAAATACGCAAATATGTATGCCATGCGGATTAAAAAAGTATTCGCTAAATAGATGCTTCAGCTATTCGGGAATGTCCATTAACCTCCACAATGGATACTCCCGAGTACCGGACATCTCAATTTAGATAACAATAATGCAGGGTTGCATTTTTTTCAAAAGAACTTCTTAATTAAAGAATGGGCATACTGGGCCGTGCCCCGCCCGCCCCCCTACGATTTTAGTGCCCACAAATTTGATGTGCAATATTTGTAAAGCTTATGTTTTAAATCTGTTTCAAAATTGTACTGATTATAATCAATATTTTGAACTTTTAAAGTAAAATAAGATAAAAAATAAAACAAATTTAAAAAATCTAATATTTAGATAAATATTTTTTGTTTTAATCTTGTTCTACTCCTGAGTTCAAAATATTGATTATAATCAGTAAAATGTCGTAAAAGATTTAAATTATCAGCTTAACAAAAATTGCATACCAAAATTGAGAGTACCAAAAAAATCAGGCTGTAGGGGGGGGGGGGGAGTGGGAGGGGGAAGGACCCCAGCCAAATATTTTTCCAGGATTCAACGTGGTCAAACATGGCTACGTATGATGCTTGAAAAAAAAATGGATGCTATTAAGACGTTTGAAGTGTCTGAAATTCAGACACAAAAAATGTCTGAAAAAATTCAGACATTTTAAAATGTCTGAAAATTGAACACACCGTTTCAGACACTTAAGTGTCTGAATTTCAGACATTTTAATTTAGAGTGCATACATTGTCAGAGATAGAACTTTTTTACAAAAGACTATGCTAGAAAAATGTTGTCACCATAAGATGAAGACACTTATTCCAAATTTGATACTACACTTGAATAATATGGAGATTGAACCATGAAACATGGTTACAGTCAGGGTTCTCGCTGGCTTTTGACCAACATTAGCGATTTGGCGAATAAGAAATAAAAAACAGTAGACAACTAAAAAAAAAAAAAAAATGTTAGCAAAATAGATTCGGCGTGAAACACTGAAAAATCTATCTTTGACCCCTTATTGTATCCCTTTTTTTCAATATGTTCTAAAATAACCTATTTTTTTAATTACTTATAAAATACAAATTGGATTAACCGCTAAATAAACTATTACAAATAAGTACATTCTAAATGTTTCCATATGTGTAAATATTTTAGACATTCTTTTAGCAGTCTCAGTAAAAATTAAAAACAGCTATCTTTGATTTACATTTGTGAAAATATATACTAGAAATTACTATGGAATTTCGAGTGTTAACCCCTAGACAAAATATGACCGGTCAATGATACTTTGCAAACAACTAATAAATAGTATGGCAAATGGGTAATTTCAACACTAGATACGCATTCCATCAAAAGTTTCTCTATTTGACGCTTGTTGCTAGTAATTTTGTTTGTGTTTTTACAGGTGCGATGCCGGCGCGTAGATAGTGATTAGCAATACTGACAATAACAATGACATAACATAGCCCCTTGGGGGCATGTATGATGTCTGCAAAATTTAGAAAAGTGACTCCCGGGTGGCAAATTTTGGGAGGAGGGGCTCAGAAGGTACATAGCAAGAATCAGTGGTCACAGGCCTTTCCAATAATATGTCGCATGTGGAGGTCGGTAAATGTTAGAAAAATGACCCCTTTTGGGTCTACTATCGCGCCTACTGAAATACATCTTCCCCCCGCTCTTTGAAATACCAGTTGCAAAAGTGTGTTACTGAGCACACTGACGATATAGAAAAGGACTCATAAAATGTAGCAATTTCATAAAATTCTCTCAATTATTTCTATGTGAGGGCAAAAACTTATTGATACTCCGATGTAATGGATAGATATAATTTTTGTAATGTTGCTTAATAACAAAATACAGGTAAGATTTAAAAATTACAAAAAAAAAATTGGAAGAATTAAAAATACAGGAAAAATTACAAAATTACAAAAAAAAAGAAAAAAAAAAAAAGGAAGACTTTCCGAAGAGATGGTTTTGGAAATAAGTATCACTTTACCGGACCTTTTGAACAATTCTTGCAGTTAGCCGAAAAAATTGAAATCTTAATGTGCATGAAAAATACAGGAAAAATTACAAAATTACAAAAAAAAAAAAAAAAAAAAAAAAAAAAAAAAAAAAAAAGGAAGGAAGACTTTCCGAAGAGATGGTTTTGGAAATAAGTATCATTTTACCGAACCTTTTGAAGAATTCTTGCAGTTAGCCGAAAAAATTGAATTCTTAATGTGCATGAAGAGTTTTAATATAAAAATATTTATTTAAGAATTCGTGGAATATTAAAAAATATTTAATCATTTTTTTTCACTTATTTTGAAAACGTATAACCTTGAAATATGTTTTTTATTATAGTTTACTATTTTTTTTATGCAGTTTTATCTTTTTGTATTTAGATATTCCAGAAAAATAACACTATTCAGTAAGATTTAAAAGTAAATTAATCTTTTGCTTCAACCGGACAGGTATCCCAGCGAATTAATGTGTTTATGCGTATCAGACTTTAATATAATCCAAATTTTCACCCAACTTAAGGTTCTAAAAAGTATCTCAAGTATGTTTACCTTAATAAGCAGTTATATTATTTATTTTAATGACTGTAACAAATTGTATAGTAAGAGTGCTGTTTGCTTACTCATGTTTTATTTTATACATCTATTTTTATTTTTTAGAGACATTGATACAACAAATTCAATGCTAAACGAAATGTTAGATTTCATGCCGCAAGAAACTGGAGGTAATAATATTTGTCAGATATCAGTAAATTGTTTATTTTATATTAAAGTTAATATGGCATAAACATTAAAAAATTACGAAATAAAATTTTATAGAGCTATCTCTAAAAAATGTTATTTTGTATTTTTTCTTAACTAAGTTTGTTCAGATATTCCATTTTGCACAAAAAAATTGTTTCTATATAATCTAATATCAAACAACAATATTTTACAATTAATTATTTTCACTAGCCTGAAACTTAATATGTCCTAAACTGAAAAAAATTATAAATTTAATTTATTATTTCTGTTTTTTAATTAAAAAAAATATTCGTATTATATATAGGGGAGACGGGGGAGAGTGGCCCCATTTTTTATAAAATGATTATTATTTTCTAAATATTGAACCTAGAATAAGATTCCATATATCATTTTATTCGTTATACAATCAGTTATCAAAATAAATATGCGACATAAGTCTAATATATATGAAATTTGAAAAATGATTGAATTTAATGATGAGAAAATAATGACACGAATTAGACATTTTGAATGAAAATAAACAACAGATTTTTAGCTTTTAAAATAAGTATTCCTGATATTCGGTTCTGCCTCTAATGTCTGATACTTTTGTATGTAAATAATATATTTTTTCTTTTTTTTTTCTTTTTTTAAGTATTAATACATATTGTAGTATTATTGTAGTAGTTGATACTCTATCTAAGTTAAAACATTTTTCTTTATTAAGTTATAATAATTTTACATATTTTCCAATATGCTTACTTGAAAATATATAAATAGTATTTTGTTAAACATTTAACCACAAATATTTTTTAAACATAGAATTTTAAAAACATTTTAAATCAGCCACTTATTTGTTTACTAAGCCAATGACAATCTGAAATTTTACTGAATGTAGTTGCTTTTAAAACTTTAAAAGATTATTTGATCAATCTTTGGTTTTTTAAAAAAAAACTTTTATTAAATAAAGTGATTGATAGCTGTATATATTAGATATATTTATATTAGTATATAAATATATCTAATATAAATATATTGTATATAAGAGAAATATTTGTTGATTTCTTTAAATTTTATTATTTTTAGTGTTAATTGCCATATTGTTTGTTATTATATATATATATATATCTTTATCTAAAAGCAAAGTCCATTACAATATTGAATCACGCATAGAATTAGTAAATCGTTATTATGATAGGTTAAATTAATCATTATTGATCATTTGCAGTCTTTTGTCGAATGAGACTCGGCATTAGTTTTTATCTCATATATCGAGTCTTCTGGACATTTTGAGATTGCTGTTGAAATAAATAGAATTTCAATGATATAAATAGAAATAAATAATTTGTTTATGAAAATTATTATATATATTTTTTTATTAAAAAAATGGACACTTTTTGATAAATAAACAAATATAAATTCTAACAAATTTTGAAATAGGTTATTTGAATTAAATTAAAAAAAAAATAATACACTTAAAATAATAATGTGCTATTTGCAAAAAAAAAAAAAAAAAAAAAAAAAAAAAATTGAAAATGATTCGAAGTGCAAAGGGTTTCGTTGTAGGCCTCTAACTGTTTCATAATTTTTCGTTCTACAAATATAACATAAGATACAAGTTTTTCATAGTTATCTGCATACTAGCTATTTAATATGCATTGATATCAAATAATAATATTCTTAAAATTTTCAAAAATTTTGCAGGCAAATCATTGGAAGACAGTTTTAATAAATGGCAAAGACGGCGGAAACGAGCTTTATATAGGAAATGCGGATATTGGAACTGCTTTTGTAGAGCTTCAACAACATGCTAAACAGATGTGATGAATTTCACTAGAAAAATAATTTACTCTGGTTTCTTAGTATATATCTTTACAACATATGTGGACTGTTGCTTGTAAAGAAATTAACAACATTGATAGTTAAAATAAAAGTAATTGAAACACGTTAATTTTGACTGTCATGTGTACCACTAAAAAGCGTATTTAAAATTTTAGTTTTTGAAATATTTTTAGCTCTAGGGCTTCATAATGTGCTTTACAGAACCAAAGGGATTAAACGTCTCTGTTACTTGCTGAATTCTGCTACGCATCTGAAAGTAGACGCAGCTTTGCGATTGAATAATTTACTTCTCAACAAGTTTGTATTGTATTTAAAAAAGAAAGAGGTCATGTTTAATTATCATATGTTTCTAACTCAGTAGAGACATGAAGATAACAAAGGCAGGCATGGATATTAAACTTCTCAAATATTTACAAATGACTTGAGACCGTCCATACTGCCTTTTTATACTGACTACTGCGGCAATGACAGTTTCAAGACATCTCGACAACAAGCGTTCTAAAGACAATTATTGAGAAGCTTATATAATTTTATAAATAATTGAATCCTAGGCATATAATCCAAATAAATATGTACCAGTGATAAATATATTGTATAATATGTATAATTATATATGTATATTCTTAAATTTGAATTTCAGTTTTCTTAGCTATATTTCAAGCTGGTTTAATATAAGAATGTTATTAGATTCACCAGTTCTTTCCTTAGTTATTGTTTCTAAATATGTATATTTGAATAATTTAAATTATACTAATGTGAGCTACGTTGTAATATCATTCACAGACAAAATCAAAAAAATATATTATGTATAAGGTTCCATAGCTATACTTGTCATTTCATATACCAATGATTTTATTTGTAGTGTATTTATAATTATGTATGATATAATTTTACAATGTAGTTTCCTTAATTATATTACCATACATCGATGTTATTGTGATTGGATTCTTTTAAACAATTATATATCTTTTTCCAATTTAAAGTTTGACATTTTATTATATCACGAATCCATCTGTGTTATTCAAATTTTGTTTCACATGCTTTTGTTTGTATGTTCAAAATCAGATCATTTACACTTAATTTCGTATTCCACATATATTTGCAATGTATCCAATGAAATTGGAATCTATATCAGTGGTGGTTAATTATATTACTTGCATTTGTATAAAATCTGTAATCTGCAGATCAATTTAGTAATCGCTATAAAGGTTTTTCGTGAAGGTAGAGAAGGATCATGGAGACTAAATATGACAGGGTCATTACATTAAAGTGAAAAATTAATTAAAAAATTACAATAAAATTTAACTTATTATGAATTGTCTTTGTTATTGTGCTTTTCGTGCTAGGAATGCAAAATTCTTTATGTTCATTTCATATATTGTCACATTTATTTTTTAAATTAAAATTCTCGGTTTTTCTGTCAATAGTCTTTCTTTAGATCGAGGTCGAATAATTAAAAATTTTAAGAATAATTATAAGGCAAGGCGTAAGTAACAGTTGCTCGATATACAATGTTTTAGTCTGCTGAAATTTTTCTGAGAAACATCACTGCTTATTTTCGGATTGTTCCCAACAGCTTGATAAATCTCAAGTTATTCAAAAATTATTTCTGCATATTTTATTACATCTACTAGTTGTAAGGAGTTAACAAGAAAATTTTATAGATTTTCTTTCACTTCAAATAATTATACTTTTTTCTATTTATAACTTTAATAGTACATTTTGAACTGCAGCCATGTATTTCAGTCTTAGAATTTCTTTATTTTGGAGTAGGATTAATCTGTCCAAAAATTACATGTGTGTCAAATTGCAGGGTGTCTACTAGCCTCTTTTTTTAATACCGCTGTTTTTACAGAATAATCTTCGCGGTATATTTCTATTGCAAATGTTGTAGAAATCTATCACTAAGATTATTATTAGAAATAAAGCTATTAAAAAACGAAACAATGGAAGTGCTAAAGCAGGAGATGAAAATCTTACAGGTGACGTGATAACAATGTAACTTTTGGTTTAATTATTTCCTTTGAAATTATTTACTGTTTTTTTTTTAAGGGAAATGTAATTTAATAAATAAAAAAGAAATCATCGCTGCCATAAACTGTTTCATTAAAGTCATATTTGAAACGCATATTAATATATAATTTCCATCACTGAACTAGTCAATATTGTGAAAAGGTTACACATGCATATTTATCTGAAATTCATAAACAACATATTATTTTGTTATATTATATTTATTTTTTCAAATAATATTGCCTGTTCAACGCAGTCGGTCAAATGCAATGAACAAAAAATATAACAAAACGAAAAAAACAATATGTAATATAGTGTGAAACCCCCAGTTATTGACACCTGCCCAGTAACTGACACTTCAGCAAAAATGTAACTAAAATAAGCATTTTCTGGTACAATTCCGCAAAATAATGTCATCTAGTGGTACCTTATTAGTATTAACTGTTTAACTTGTGTATAAGTTATTGGTCTTTCAAAATAGGGGTGTGTTAGTAACTGGAGTTATTGACCATATTTATGAAAATACAGATTTTTAGTAATAAAAAATATAATTTTTCAAAATTTTGTCAACAATAATTTTTTCTATATCTCTATACATTCAAAAACAAAGATAAGTATAAAATATATTTCAGACTTTCTAATAGTAATTTGAACAAGAAAGAATCCTTAAGGTACTACTGGGGGTTTCACCCCATATCGAGAATTTTAAATGAATTTGCATTAAAAAATTTCACTGATATGTATATAAATTTAGGACGTCGTACTACATGGATTGAAAAGTCCCGAGACTCGTTGTTATCTGGCAGCACTAAAAAATTTTCCATGTAATTTCTAGAAAGTACCATCCTTCAAAAGATTAGTGTCAAGTTTCAATCACATTTACGCCATTTTTTACCAATTGCTGTGTTTTAAGTGACACTACTTCTGCTTTTTAGAAACAATGGGCGTAATAGAACTTCATTTGATTAAATGCAAGCACCAACGTTGCCCCACGCTCTGGACGAATAATCGAGGGACCAATTCCAGAAAACAGTAAAAAATCCACAATATTGTATTGGATGACCACGAAGTGAAAGTTATGGAGATAGCTGACATCGTGAATATATAGACAGAGTGTGTGGGGAATATTTTGCATGAGCATGTTAAAAAGCTTTTTTCGAGATAGATGCCGCTTTCCATTGAAAAAAAAAAGACCAAAATCAACAACATGTTGGTGATTTAGAAGGCCATTTGGCAAAATTTCATTGTAATCCAAATGAGTTTTTTCCCGATTTGCAACTCTGGACGAAACATGAATCCATCACTAAGCATTCGATTCCAATAGGCAGTCGCCTGCATTGTTGGAACCGGGCGAAAGCCGCCCAACGCCACATAGACCAATTGCAAAGTATTTTAGCCAGTATTTTTAGGGACGCACGTGACATAATATTTATCTAATATCTTGAGAAAAAAAACAGTCACAAAAGAATATTATACACCATTATTGGAACGTTTGTACAAAGAAATCAAAATAAAAACGCCGCATATGGCGAATAAAAAAAGTTACGTTTTTCCAAGACAACCTCCCCACTGCTCACAAATCCATAAAAGCGATGCGAAAATTGCACGAATTAAACTGCGAAATCATACTCCACCTACTAAATCTTTTCCCCAGTGACTATTATTTATTTCTAACTTAGAAAGGTAGGGCAAGATATTCCTTCAAATGAAAGTGTTTAGAAATCATACTCAATGAAAGGTATCCAAATATTACAGTGCTGTTGGGATAAATGTATCGCTCTTGAAGGAAACTATGCTGAAGAATATAATATCTTTTGGCAAAATTTTTTTTTCAATGCTAGTTCCTGGACTTTCCACCCCATGTAGTACGTTTGAAAATGCTACAATGTTATAGTAGTTGCCTACAAAATAAAATGTAAATTATTTATACATACCCTTTTTTTACAAAATCTTACGCTATACCGTATGCTACATTGCATTACTGCTTTTATTAATTGACATTCTACAGCGACTTGCTGCCACTGTGATTTCACACAAAATATCTATTATAACTGTGCATTTGATAAACAATGATAAATGTTTAAAGAACCATTCAAAATAATGGAATTGGGTTAAACAAAAGACTGCAGAATAAGCCACAAATCCCAGTGTAAAAATGCCCATGATCAAAATATATAAACTTACTGTATAAATCAGCGTGATTTTTAAAATTACTGCACTGTATCTTTATAAAATAAATCAAAACTTTCAACAAAGGTTTTGCATTAAATGAACAATTTTAAAATTTTTATAAATTAATATTTTGTTAAATATAATAATTAGAAATGTAGCGCTGACAATGAATGCATATGTTTAAATTCTTTCGAACAGACATTTACTCAAAAATGTTATCCAACTAATTTTTTTTATTTTTAGGCACAAAATAATTTGTGAGTATTTCAGAGAACTAACTCAATTTTTAATTCAATTTTTGATGTTTAGAAAATTAAAAGATTTTGTGAACATTGAAATTTATATTGTTATTCTGTATTTTAATTTTGTTATTTTTTACAATACAATCGCAACCCTAATTAGAAGAAAAATAATCTAAAAGATTTAATTTGATAGTTTTGCATATCTTTGATGAAATTTGATACACATCGGAGAATTGTGAAATTCAAAGTAAGAAGATAAAACTATTTTTGAAACTTATTTCTTAATTATACAGCACTAGAACAAATTGCTGATTTCAAAAGAATTACGAAATCATAATTTTCATAATTTTCCTTTAAGAAATATGAACAATTAACTCTTTATCAGTTAATATTATATTCCTTGTACAATCAGCTTTACATGCTATTGTTATTCATAAAAAAAATACTAGTAGAAGTAGAATGACCTTTAAAAATAAGAAAAAAAAAGTATTTTTGAGAAAGTTTCGGCATAAGCTGTTTAAATAAAATATATTTCATTTTGTAAATTTTATCTGTGTTATCTTTTGATGTCTGTGCAAAATTAATAATAAAGCGTTTATGACTTTAAAATGTGAATAGTGTCTTTGTGTATTGGACATAATAAGTTAATAAAAAATAACACCATACAAAATATATTTCACATTATAACTCCTATCTGATTATTACATTAAACTTAAATGTATAAGAACGTAATTGCTTAACATAAAAAAGCAACTGTAATTTAAATTTAGCTTATACACTGGCCTCCAAAAGTTAAGGTACAGGGATTGGATGCTTTCGATTGCACACGTTTTGTCGAATATCTACCAACATTATAGGCGAATTGTTCTTGAACTTCTAGGATGTAAAGAACATGTTTGATTTTATATTTCTCGGTGAAGATTTATCGGGGGGTACAATTAGGGGGCTAATAATAAATTTAACAATAAAATAATAGTTGCTATAATATTAGTTATAATAATAGATAGTAGTAGGGAATGGTTTCTCACTGTGGTAAATGACTATTTGAGTCCTGTTCAACGTTTGTATGCATTTGTGTAAGCATAGCACTCATATTCGTGAAGATGTTAACGTTTTTGTGAAAAACTCAAAAGTTTTTTGTTTATAGCACACAGGTTTGAGTTTTCAACGAAATTTAACACAACTTTCCAAAAACCTGACAAAGAACAGTAGCAACAGTATACTGCAATTAAAACATGAATATATTGAATATTTGATAAGATATGGGCATTTGTATGAAACTTTTTTTAACTGCGCATGCGTGGAAGATCCTAAAATTTTTATTATATAATTTGGTAGTCAGATACTTAGGACAACTTATATAAAAAGTCCAGTCCAATATCGCGAAAATTCACAAAGATATGGTCGATATAGTGAGTTGCTTCCTAAAAATAGCTTTATTATAAGGGATTTTTCATAACTTTTCAATCAGCTCACTATATCTTTCTAAGTTTTCACAACACTTGACTGAACTTTTTATAGAAGTTGCCCGAAAATACTGACTATTAAATTATGAAATAAAAATTTTGAAATCTTCCGCGCATGCGCAGTAAAAATTATCTCATAAAAATACCCATATCTCATCAAATATTCAATATATTCATGTTTTAATTGCAATATACTGTTGCTACTATTCTTTGGCAAGTTTTTGGAAAGTTGTGTTAAATTTGGTTGAAAACTCTGTATGCTATAAACAAAAAACTTTTAATTTTTCACAAAAACGTTAACATCTTCACGGATACGAGTTGTGATGTAGTGGGCCAGAGCTTTTTGGTTCACTAAGCTCTTGTGAGATGATCGTTGAAAAATAATACATATTTCTTACCAAAGTTCTTTATTAGAATAACTAAAATAGATTTGAAAAATGTAATAACAAACTTTACCATTCATAGGTAGACACTCTCACTTTTTATTAACAGTTCTATACTTCTCATAGCCAACCTGAGTAAACGATTTTTACTCGCATCTCTTCCGTTGGTAAAAAACCACCTGAATTCATCAGTATCTCCAGTCTACTCTTCAGCCTCCTCACCAGCTCCTGCCTGAGCCTTTTCTTTCTTTCACTTTGGGGGCGAGTTGCCACATATTGTCCAGTACTCTCTATTTCTTGGAAAAGTGGAAATACCCTGTTGAGCAGATCCCAAGGGCAAAATTATGCCTGCTATTTCCCCTGCATGCCTTTACACAAAAGACTATTTTCCTCCACGGAAATGCCTGTTGCTTCCCCCTTCGAAAATTTGTGGCGAAGGTACGATATCCCAGAGAGCTTACACAAATGCATACAAACGTTGAACAGGACCCAAAAAACCATTTACCACAGTGACAAACCATTTCCAGCCTTTTCTGTTCCATAGGTGATCGCAAATATTATTTTAATATTAAATTTATTATTAGTCCCTAATTGTACCCCCTCCCCCCTGATAAATCTTCACCGAGAAATATAAAATCAAACATCGTCTTTACATCCTAGAAGTTCAAGAACAATTCGCCAATAATGTTGGTAGATATTCGACAAAACGTGTGCAATCAAAAGCATCCAGTTCCTGTACCTTAACTTTTGAAGGCCAGTGTATTTAATATTTATCACACAAATTATTTCTAACTTTAAGTAATATCTGGACGCCTATGTTTTGAAGAAAATATTTTGGAAAAATTGGAATGCTTTAAATCTTAACGGATACTTTAAGGATTATTTTATATTTCATTAAAATATTGAATATTTTTAATTATCTCATGAAGGATAACGTCGCATGAGACTACATGGAAAACAATCAGCAGAAACCTGAACATATTTTATTTTTATTACTTTATTACTTATAAACATCATATAAGATACAATAATGGTTATAAAATTCAGCAATATGTAGCGGAATCATTTTATTTTAAATATATTGTTAACTCTATTGATAATTTTTATTTGCACGAGAGAACATTTTATCAAAGGACAGCAGCTCTTCGAACAAAGCCAGAATTTGACCATTTTTTTCTCTTTTTACTTTGTGTTACTATATACAAATTTTATAATACCACTAAGAATTGTTTGATAACTATTGAAAATAATATTCTTAATAATCAGTTTGGAATATCTTTTAAATGCAAAATAGTATTTTGTTCTTCATTTGAAATTAATTCATTCTCCAAAGAGTTAAACATACAAAATTACTATCGGTGGTTTAATCTTTTTGAACAAAAGTATTTTTTTTCATTTCACTATTAAATTTTCATACAAAAGTTCTCTAAGTAGAATAATCGAAGATGTTGTTTTTGTTGAATATCTAACGTTTTAACGTTTCAGGAAACTGAAAAAGTTGAAAAAAAATAACGGTGTAATTTAAAGGGCACAGAACCCTTAATCTTTCAAAAACTCAGTTATCGATTTATGTTTAATTATGATTATCTTTATAAGTTTCCTAACAATATGCAAAAAACCTCATTCGAAAATCTGCATTATATCTTGATTTGTATTCATTAGCCGGTGAGTAGAATTAAAGGTCCATTGTTATGGAAAATTTAAAGCGCATTTTCTCAGATTAGTAAATTTGGAGTTTATGAGCACTGTTGCTGTCAAACTATAAGTTACAGCTTTAAAAAATTAACCGAATATGCGTTTCTTTATAGTCATCATGCTAAACAAAAAAATCACAAATTTTGGTTATTTATATTTTTTCCACTTAAAAAACTAGAATTTTTTTTTAAATTTTTTAATATTCTTTTTTTTTTTTTTTTTTTTTTTGCTAAAATTAAATTTTGAACAAAACTATTTGTGTGCATTTTAGATTTAATTTAAAAGTAGGTATGTTATGATTCTACTTTGTTCAAAAATAGTTTTCTAAATGCATAAGAGTTTTGCATATGAGTTTTAAGCATGTTATGCAAAGCATATGATTTTTATCACGCGAGCAGCACTTAATGATTTTAATTCGCACATTAGTGAGATGAATTTTTAAATTTAAAATTTAAATATTAATTTTGTATATACAACATTTATTTTTCTGGATAACATAGTTAAGAATATATGGGAACGTCCACTGTTACTCTTATGTGACCATTCGTGCGCTTTTTTACAAATACTTGCAATTATTTTACTATAAAATATAATTAAGATAAAAAGTGATATAACCAGCAAAATACTATTGTGCTCCACTCATTTAATATATATCTAATTTGTAACAAAAAGCACTTCCCTTGTCTACATAATCAATCAAAATTTTGTTAATCTTGTGACCAGAGTGTCACAAGAGTCATTTAATATATACATAAGTAATTTTTTTGTTCTAAATTAGATATATGTTTGTGTGAGGAACACAGTGGTATTTAGCTGGTTATATCAATTTTTATCTTACGTATATTTTGCAATAAAATAATTGGAATTATATATGAAAATTTGCTCTAATTATCACAAGAGTAACGAATGGACGTTCCCATATATACTTTCGGCAGAAAGGGAAAAAAGATCTGAAATACATATTATTTGTGCTTTTGTACTTTGAAAATAGCGATGTTTTTGATCGTTTCGACTTGCTCAAATGTCCTATGCCCCTTTAAGAATTCATAAAGTACAGCCGTGGAAAAAAAAAAGTCCTTCCGGACATTGCCAGGAGGAAGAGGTAGATTTCATATTCCTTATTTTTTAAAAGCAAGCTTATATTATTCAAACACAAGAAGCTCAATTTAGTGGAAACCGATTTTAGGAGATTCAATACCAATTTTTACTAATACTAAATCATTATGAATGAGAATTTGGCGAAATTAGTCAGCTTTATCCAAACTGCTTTTATTTAAATTAACTTATATTTGGTTGCCAAATTCGGCGATATCTGAAAGTTCCTGCCATTTTAAGACAACATGGTGGATGAGGATAACGAGTGAACTTAGTCGAGACCATAGTAATTCCTGTGCGCATGCTCTCTCGCATCGGAATCGGTTGATATATACAAGTGCGTTCGCAGGCAAAAAAAACACATTTTTCAAAATGTCACCCACATTAGAAATTGAAACTGCTATATCTGAGTCATTTTTTAAGATAAAGACAAAACGAAAAATGCTCCGGAATCCTTATATCATGGTCAAATATTTAAGAAAGAAACCTTTTTCAATTTCTAATATTTTGCACATCACTTAAAATATAATTTTTTATTTAATTTAATGGCCTCCATTTTGAAACAAGGTGCCTGATGAAGCTGGCCAGCGAACTTGGTCCAGACATTACGATATACTATCCACATGCCTTCTTACATCAAAATAAGTTAATAAATACGCGTCTTATCACGTGATAAATATAAGATCGTTTCAAAATGTCAGCCATGCTAGAAATTCAAAGTGCTATAATTCAACCATTTTTTAAGATATATACGAAACAAAAACTGCTCCGGAATCTTTGTATTAAGGTCAAACACATAAAAAAATCTTTATTTTTCAATTTTTTGATAATTTATTTTAAATTTAAAATTTAATGTTTTTAAATGGCAGCCCTTTTGAAACAAAATGGCGAATGAAGCTGGCCAACGAACTTGATCGAGACATTGGTATGTACTATGTACACACAAAGTTACATCCAAATTGGTTCATAAATACACTTGTTATCGCGTGACAAAAATCAGGTCGTTTCAAAATGTCACCTACAATAGAAATTCAAAATGCTATAACTCAGCCATTATTTTAGATATAGACGAAACAAAAACTGTTCCGGAATCTTTGTATTAAGGTAAAACACATACGAAAAAAATCTTTTTCATTTTCCAATTTTTTGGTACATCATTTTAAATTTTAAATTAAAAAAAAATTTGAAATGGCCGCCATTTTGAAAAAAATGACGGATGAAGCTGGCTAACGAACTCGGTCGAGACATTGGTACGTATTATGTATACACCAAGATACATCCAAATCGGTTAATAAATACGCCTGTTATCGTGTGACAAAATCAGGTCGTTTCAAAATGTCAGATACGCTTGAAATTCAAAGTGCTATAACTCAGCCATTTTTTAAGATATAGATGAAACAAGAACTGCTCCGGAATATTTGTATCAAGGTCAAACACATAAGAAAAAAATATTTATCAAATTTCAATTTTTCGGTACCACATTTCAAATTTTAAATTTTTTTTAAAAATTTAAACGGCCGCCATTTTGAAACAAGATGGTGGATGAAGCTGGGCAACGATCTCGGTCGAGACATTGGATCGATTCATAAATACGCCTGTTATCCCGTGACAAAATTCAGGTCGTTTCAAAATGTCAGCCAAGCTAGAAATTCAAAGTGCTATAATTCAGCCATTTTTAAAGATATAGACGAAACAAAAAATGCTCCGGAATCTTTGTATCAAGGTCAAACGCATAAGAAAAAAATATTTTTCAATTTTTAATTTTTTGGTACCACATTTCAAATTTAAATATGTTTTAAAAAATTTAAATGGCCGCCATTTTGAAACAAGATGGCGTATGAAGCTGGCCAACGAACTCGATCGAGGCATTGGTATGCACTATGTATAAACGAAGTTACATCCAAATCGGTTCATAAATACGAGAGTTACAATATGACAAGGATCAGATATATATAAATATATCTATGGATATATATATATATATATATATATATATATATATATATATATATATATATATCCATAGATATATATCAACTTTTGAACGGAGGGTGGTTTCGGGGTCTGGGGGTCATGATCGATAAAAATATACCAACATTTTTTGAAATCGCTTTCCTCCGAACGGCTGCAATAGGTAGCTTTTTGTAATGAAAGCTACCCTGTTAAACAGTGTACCACGGTTTGGTAATGAATTTTATAAAACTATTTTTTTCAGCTAAATGAAATGCACAAAATAAACCTTTAAACAGGAAATGAATTATATTTAAAGTTATTAAGTATATGGCTTTTTATAATTTTCCAATTAAACAGTAACTCATTTAAAAGGAACCAATGCTATAAAATATGTACAGTCAAGGGAAAAAAAAAGTAAACACCCCCTACTAACTCTTCAATAAATTATCGTAGAAGAAAGTTACTGATACCGAACGATTGGAAATAAAATTTACTTTTAAATGATGTATATAAAATTTGCTTAGGAGGACATCTACATATTAAAACGAACAATAACTTTGTTTTTTTCAATAGCAGTACACAATTCTGACAGCATAAATGAACTATACACCCTTCTATTAGTCTAAAAACAAATTTTTATGCAATTCGTACCACAATTTTCTGAGAAATTAATTATTTTAAAACGAGCGTATTTTAAGGGCTGTATCCAAATTGAAGTTCAGTACTCTATTGTTAACAGAGAGAGCTCCCTTCTTGATCAAGGCACCTTAAGCAGTCAATTAAGTCTGTTAGATTACAGGATAGCATAAGAAATGTCAAAATATTTAGTCACTTCTATCATAAACGGCCCCTTAAACCATCATTTTGCCATTTTTAAGCATAATTTGAAAACTACTTGGAAGAAAAATGTGAAATTTTGGATTTCCATAAAGCAGGACGAATTCCTAAATCGGAATCCATCAAAAAAATTGCAAGTTGCAATTCATAATTTTTTTAATATTAATTTAATAATTAATAATTCATATTATAAAATTATAAAAATTGCAAATTCAACGTATTTATCTTTGAGTATATTAGTTTTATTGCTACACAAAAAATTAAAACATTAGGAACATAATTTCAGAAGTTATAAATAAAAATATGAAAAAGTAATTTAACATTAGAAGCACTAATTTTTGAATGTTTATAATTCAAAAACTTATCATTCAAATGACTTGAAATTTGGTGTCTAAGCATAGTTTGAACCAAAGATTTGAAATATCTCGTTAAAATTGGGTATTGCCATTGAAAAAAATTAAGTTTGGATTCGTTAAAATATGTAGATGCCCCCTTAAGAAAATTTTATATACGTTATTTAAACGTAGACTTTATTTCCAATCTTTCGGTACCAGTAACTTTCTTCTACGATAATTTGTTGAAGAGTTAGTAAGGGGTGTTTACTTCTTTTTTTCCACGACTGTACTTCCTAAGATGAGTTCTTTCAAGTAAAGCAAATAAATTTACTGATAGCATTTATTCCTGTTGGGATTGTCAAATATATATTTAAAATAAATAACATAAATGCATTACCCGATTTTTACACCAGAATACTGCCCACAAAATACATATATTTAAAATTTTTGTTATTCTTATACAAAAATGTTTTCTGAAAAAAAAACTGATGTTATTCCATATTTATATTTTAATATTTCCGATAACTTTATACTTTGGATGTTGTTCTGAAAAAATAAAATAGATTTCTTGTAGCCGAAAAAATGTCTTATTCTTATCTGTT
Organism: Maratus speciosus; assembly: GCA_963932465.1. Classification (NCBI taxonomy): domain Eukaryota; kingdom Metazoa; phylum Arthropoda; class Arachnida; order Araneae; family Salticidae; genus Maratus; species Maratus speciosus. The sequence continues at coordinate 315,642,183 of OZ010791.1, read as the reverse complement.
TTTGTTCGGATTCAAGAACATTTCAATTTCAAAATTGAGTAGCAATTCAGTATATATCCTGACATTCCCCATATAATATTTAGGATATTTAAAACACTCTGGAACTAAACTAAAATCTATCCATAAAAAGACAGATTTTATTTTTTTTTAATTTAAATGATTTTATTTTAATTATTTAATCATTATATTTCTTTTAAATTCATAATTTAATATTATTCATTTCGGTCAATTTTACCTGCTTTTTTTTTTTTTTAAATAGATTTATTTAACGTAAAAACATGTTTAGTTATACTGAATTTTCAACTCGAACGATTGAAAGTAAAAACTTTACAGTAATTTTGAGCATAAAATAATCTCCATTTATCTGAACTAATGATTTATATAAATTTTAAGTAACATCTAAAAAGATTTGTGAAATCACCTCCTGTCATACTAAAATTACAAAAATTATGTACGCAAGTGTGTTTCCGAAGGTAAAACAAGATATATATATATATATATATTAGAACATAATTATAAATTAATAAAAGTTATTTTTAAAGGCATTTTAAGCAGGGTGCGGGTGATAACTCACCACATATTCTTTATAGTTTGGTCTGCATACGATACAATGATAATGAAGTTATGTGCCAAACTCCACTCGCTAAGATATGACAAATGGTTGTAAAATTTCAATAATGATATAGCTTAAACACTAAATAGTAGAAAGTAAAATATAACTAAAAAATAAAGACTGCATTATATATATATATTTTAATACACTTTAATTTATTTTTAGATACACATGTTTCAAAAGAGAGAAAAGTATTTTATGGTTATCCGACATTTGTAAATTGTGTAATAATTTTACTTATGGTCAAACTGAGAATGCCATTTGAAGGACAAAAACTGTTTGAACTACCAAAGTAGGGATGGGCATTATTTAACGTATTCGGATAAAAAACACTGTTACTATGCTGGGATCTAATGTTCCATTAATATGTTACTCAAAAGTCCCTCTTATTTAAATAACATATGGTTTTAAATGGCAGCGTCTTAATTCATTTCTTTTAATCAATAATTCAATTTCGTGCCTCTAAAATAGAACAACATTAAAAAAAACGTCCTCAATTGTTTCTTTTGAGACGTGCGCATCTTCACTCTCTAGTTATTGGCAACTCTGTTAGGTGCGTGGTGCTAAAAAAATATTTTACGTTTCATCAATCTCTAATGCATGAATAGTAACAACTTGCAACACTAATTAAACGCTTTTTGCGGGTTGGTGCCTGGTGCTAGGTCGCCAACATCCTATACTTTCTCCGATTCTGATTGTGCAAAGTAGAGCACAAACGAAACACTGACATAAATAGTAGGCCAGAAAAACAACTGAAAATTGGTAAGAAAAAAAATCTCATGCTTGACATGTTTTGTACTCATAAATCGTGCATATATTTTAATATATATACATATTAATTGTTTTCATTTAGCATTTCCTTAACAAAAAGCCGAGTTTGGCTTTCTAAAACCCAGCAACGTTTTATCTAACTTTTGACCTGACCAGTTTTTTCCAACTACATTTTCGTGCTTTTTTTTTTGTTTTGCTTCTAATTTTCAACGAGTAAATTAAAAAAATTATATTGCCAAATATATAGCTCAGTTACACATTAGAAATTAGGAATAGAAATTACAGTGAATTTCTTTGAACATGCAGTTACAAAGATTCAGGGATTTTTTTTTTTCTTTTTTAAGATAGAACAACACCCGTGTTCAATATTGCAAACAAAAATTGAGCAATTATACATGATCTAAATGCATCGATTTCTACCCCCCCCCCCACACACACCAAAAAAAAAAGAGTAGCAAAACTCGAGTTTAGAATCATTAAATTTGTAAAAATAGTACCTTTTTGCAACGTTTAAATAAAATTCATTTATTTATACATTAATGCCTTAATTTTTTTTCTCGATTTTGGACAGAAAGTCTATTTTAAACAAAAAACTAAACATTATTCGACTGCATCCAAATAAAATGCAGGAATTTATAATTTTTTAATTGATTAGTGCGTTTAAAACGTGTGCATTAGAACATAGATTGATTTCAATTGAAGACATCAATTGAAAACCAACCACAGATAATTCGTTAATTCATTCAGATACATTTTTATTACGCCATCAGTATATCTAGTTTTTAACATATAAAATGAACTTTTATCGTTTGGTAAGCTTTTGAAAGAACAGCGATAATAGAACATCTTTGCAATTATTTATCTGTTAAAATTTTCTGCGGTCAATATAACATTTGCTTATTTTTAAACGTTTGTTATGAAAGCGTTTTAAATTTAAAAAATACGCTATTGGATAAATTTTTCTGAAAGGATAATTTTGTCCCAGTTAATTACATATGCTTAAAAGCATTTATTTACTCTTCATGCTTTTTGGAATAAATGAAAGAGTGTTTTGCACATCGAGTAATTATTATGAGGAAGTAATTTTGAAATGATTTGATTTGTGTTGATATTTTGAATGAGAGATATTTATGGGCAGTTTCTTTGAATATTTAAAAGGGTTGTTATTACGTACTCAGTACTCGTGGAATTTTTTTTTTAGAGGGGGGATGAGGGTGATTCTCGCACTATAAATTTCGCTTTTTGGCCAAACATTTTCAATATTTTTGTTTTTTCATTGCGTTTAATGGGAGCCGGAAAACATTTAATTTCTGTGATTTTATTTCGCTAAAAAAAAGAAAGAAAATAGCCTCCTATAATATATGAGAAAACTTAATTTTAGTACAGTTGTAATTAATTTGAAAAACATATTTGTACGAACTAAATTTGTTCGGACGAATTTCATTTGATTAAAAGTATATAAATAATATTTTTGTATTCTTGTGAAATTATGTTTGAAAAGGTGTAGATAGATATGCCCGCTATGCAAGTCGGTTATCAAAATTCTCTTTTTTAGTACTTTCCAATGTAGTTGAAAAGTGTTTATGAATTCGGTTTGCTTGTCCGTCTGTCTGTTCTTGCTCTAACTCGTGTAAATATTGTCCGATTGCCATTAAATGATATATGTTATTCTTGGACTTTAGCACGGCATGTTCAATATTGAAAAGGAACTGCGTAGCATTTTTGGTTCATTTATAGGGCCACTCAAAAGAATTCCTTTACGTTACAGTATACGGGGGAAAATTGCTTGCCGTTTATTTTAATGATATTACAGTATTTAAAACATATTGAAATTGATAGACATCACTGATGTGTACTACACGGTTCTTGCTATAGAATATGGTGTGCATAGAACTTATCGTTTATTTACAGGAACACACAAAAGTATTTGGATATAGAAGAAAATGAGCAATAATTGAACTATTAAAGCCTGCGCACAATAATTGCTGGAAGTGCGTTTTCATTTGTGGTATGCATTTTTAAATTTAACTATTTTTAAAACATTACTTAGTGTGTATAAATTCTAGACCGTGTACAAGGTCGAACAAGAGTTCTCAACAACATTCGTCTATTAGCTGAAATTGCTGAGCGGTAATTTTTAACTGTGCTATTCGTTTAACTAAACTGACTTTTAGCTTACTATGTATGCATACATATCTGTAGATCATATACAGGGCTGCAAAAAAATTGTATATTTTAATGACTATTCATGATAATAGCAGAAATCGTGTTTTCAAATGTATTCTGCATTTTCCAAATTGTTCATTAAGACGTCATCTTCCACCTTTGTAAATTGTGAAGTTTTGTTATAGTATTCTGAATGTGTTGGAAAGTGTTTCATAATCTATGCTGTATGCAATTTTTTTTTTTAGAAATCGCGATGTTAAAACTGTGTTTAATATCATACAACGCGTGTCTCTTATGTTTTACCAATTACTAATTTCTAAGCCGTTAGTTTTAGAGGTATAACCAATTGCAAAAATGTTTCAAATTTTGTTTTGCATCACATAAAAATCGATTTACATTAGAACAATTACTTTTTAAATAGATCAGAAATTACAAATTTTATACAATGCCTGGATGCTATAAGTTTTATTTAGAAAAAGTTTTCCATGTTCTAACAAGTAAAACAGCAAAAATTTATTCTTTTATGGCCAAAACTTACTGAGATATGATACTTGGAGTTTTATGAATTTTCAATGTTTTAATCACCATAGATGGAAAAACATGTTTTTAGTGTCAGGTAACGCCAAAAATGCATGAGATTCAAAGTATTATAACTAGATAAGTTTTTGTCTTGCAAAAAAATAAGTTTTTAACCCTAAACTGATTCTTATTCATCTGAATATAAAACAGTATATATAATTATATCAAAAAATTATTTCAGACATTTCTTTTGAAAAGCCTTCTAATTAAAACATCCGTCAACCGGACACACATCGATTAGTTATATGTTATAAAAATAACAGATTATTGGAACCTGTTACCTGCACAAGTGTGGAACGATGTAACCTGTTAACTAAAAGTAACTATATTTCCCATCACTATACCAAAGTTACTTCAAATTGGATTAAATATATCTATTTTTGCAAACTCCAAATACATGTTGATAATAAAAGAAATTTAATTAAATAATTCTTATAAACATATACCTTTTAGATTCCAAATGCCTAACATGTTGTAAAAAGAATGCTACATTTAATATTTTATACAGAACATTTGTATCATTAAAGCTTTAAATAAGAGCTTTTAAGAATTTAATTTGATATTCAAAAGTCATTGCTTTAGTAAATATAATTTCATCCACTTCTTGGGACGTATTTTTCCCTTAATTACGTAATTAAATTCAGCTAAAATGTATAAGCATGTTGAACAAGTAAAGTAATTAGTATTTACACTCACTTTAAAAAATAATATTTTGCAACTGCTGTTCTAATGTACTTAAAGCAGGTAGTCAAGGGTTTTCTCAAACGAATCATCGTGATTCTTGAAGCATAATATCTAAGATAATTTTACACGATAAAGAAAAATTATATTTCCTATAGGCTCGATTAGATAATTAATTTACATTTCTGAAAGAAAAATTACCCCTTCATTTCTGATTCGTCATTATCGATACGTGGTTGAGTGTTTTTTTTTTTTTTTCTTTAAAGCAAAATAAATACAATGCGATACCAATAAGTGGGTTTCAGTAAAACAAAAATATCATTGGAATTAACGATCAAAATAAGTAATTTTCCAAATTGCTTTTTAAATAAATAGATTTTTATACTCTATTTTCTAAGAAAAATCCTTTTAATTACTGGAAAGAAATTTTAACAGAAACACTTTGGGCATCAGCGTATTATAAGTTCTTTGTTCAAAAAATTAGGAAAGATAAATTTTTTACCTAAACTATGGAAATATATCTATTTTTAACCCTTTGCGCTCGGCGTCTCTTACACAAATTTTATTCGATCGGCACCACTTTTTTAAAAGAAATTTTGCTCAATACACAATTTCAAAAATGCTCTGATTAAATAGTGTACATTTTATTTTCCTTTATTACTGGTGCTAAAAACAAATTTTGTAAAGAAAGATTATGTCTCCGCTCCCGAGTCCTCGAGTGCAAAGGGTTAAATAAAGAAATTCGGCCAATAAACAACAGTATTCTAAATCGAATCAGAAACCTGAAAAAGAAAATCTTCATACACAAATGAATATTTTTAGAAGCTTCTTGTTTCAATATTTCCATTGCAAAACAATATTGCTGATTTTTTTTTTTTTTTTTTTTTTTATCAAAAGGTTGTTTAAAAGAATCAGGACTCTGAAGAACAATCTTTTATACGCAAATCAGATTTCACATTATCTTTTTTTTAATATCTCCATTGTAAAATTTAAATGTTTATTTTTTTAGGAAATGTTTGTTTTAAAAAACGTACAGTGATCTGACGACAATCAATGTGAGAGTTAACAGCCTGGCGAATAACTGAAAACTGATCAGATACAGTGAAATATAACGGGATATGTTGGGTGATGGAATACTTTTTCAAAAACCAGGAAGTGTTGCACGCTGATAAGTGCAATGTCCCCCACACACTTGCATAACAATTGACGAACAAAAGCTGATGTTTACAGCCTTTCGAAACAGAACACACAACAGCTACCAACAACTAATTTTTGGAAGACCAACAAGTGTGCACTGAGTTTGGAGTCTGACAAGCAATGTTTAGTACGATGGGAAACGAGCACTGAATTGTCCTTACGTACGTACAGTACGGGTGAGATAGACAGTAGGGTTGTACGATATCAGAAATTTAATATCGCAAGATATCAAGGAGTTAATATTGATATTGGTGATATATCGTGATAACTACCTTAAAGAGTGGAAGAATAGAAATACTGATAAATTTTGAAATATGAAGAGTTTTGTAGCAGCAATTTAAGTACAAACTAGATATAGAAAGCAACGAATCAATATGTTATACCTATATGATCACGTAGCTTCATTAAAATATGTATGTATATTTATACAAAATAGAAATATTTTTGAAAAAGATACCTATGTTTTATATCTATTTGCACTTATACCATTTGTTGCAAAGTACTTTTCTTTAAAAATAGTATGTTTCCTATTCTTCCTAGTTCTTGCATTATTTATTTATAACATTTTATTATTTAATTACTCCGTGTATACCGTGTACCTGAGAATATTATAAAAAATAAAATAAAATATTCTTAAATTTATTTAAATGATGATTTTAATACAATTATAATAAGTAAAAGCAGAGGAAAAACTAAAATTAATGTTGTCCTAATATACTTGTAATTAAATGGGTTTTCAGCGGATGATATATGGAACAAAAATGTTGTTTTTCAATCTTTCTCCAAGGAATCACATCATTCTTAATATTAAAAATTTATTCTATTTATACCTTCCTACCTACGATTTTTTACTACAAGAAAACAGCAATGAAATCTTTTTCAAAAAATACAAATATTCAAATCACATAGTTTTATACTGATTTAAATTTAGTTTTTTAATAAATATGCATTCTAAGCTGAAATATCAAGCCATGATGTATTAAATTCCACCAAAAAAACTTCGTTATAATGAAAATATGACAAACGACAAAGAGGGAAGAATTTACAATATGAATAAGCATTGAACGCAGCACGCAGCGTAGACAACATTCAATAGCATATTAGACGTTGCTAACTTGGAAGCTCTTCTTAAAAGCAACCAATCATCACCGTGAACGAGTGCTTCGGACTCGGTGATAACTGGCTATTTTCTCTATCCACTCGAACTCCAGAATAACCAGTGCTCATGTGATGTGATTATTCATGATGTATCAATATCTGGAGTGCATGAGCCAAAGAAAGCGGCGAGAGAAGAAATGATAATAACTGTTATTCAGTATTATGAAGACAGACACTCGAACGAACTCAAGGTTTTCGGCGAAGAAATATATTGCAATCATTGGGATATTTCTAACGGAGATAATCAGCGGAAAGAAAGAAAATCGAGGTAGATATTCTGTTTTGGATGTGGCAGGAGAGTAAAAACATTTAAATGAAATATACAGGTCTGCTTTTCGGGGCTCTGGCGGTGAGCGCAAAACATTATTATTTTATTGGATTTTGATATATTCGGCACTGTTTTTTTCTGGGATCCTATTCAAAATTGCAGTGAGCTCAAAACATTGTTATTTTATTCGCTTATAGAAACAGAGTCAAGGTTTAAATATTGTTATTGTGATAATTAAAAATATCAATATCTGTCGCTATATTGATAAATAATTCAGCCCTAGTGGACAGCATACCATGACTAGCATGTGAAACTGCATACTACTGGGTCTGTTCATAAAGTAATGAGATTGATTCCATAAAATTCGTTGAAGATAATTTTACAGACATTTAGAATTCTTCAAAATAGCATCCTCCTGCATTAATACGCCGTTGCCAAAGACTCTGCCACCCATTTATGCCCGCCTGGAAGTCTTCAACTGGAATGCTCTTCAGAACGTTACGTTTATTTGCAAGTTATCCAGATTGAGAAAACAATGACATTTAAGCTGGATTTTAACCGAGAGAATATAAAAAAATCCGGCCGTGACAGATCGGGGCTGTGCGGTGGTTGGAGCAGCGTTGCGCCGCTGTGTTTTCCCAGAAACTGAGTCACTTTGAAGGATATGTTGGAATCAGCTTGGTAAAAATTTTCTCCATTTGAAATTCTTCCGTGATGATTTGATGTATAATCGAGTTTGTATGTCCCAATATCTCCGCAATCATTCGGACACAGTCAACCGACGACCAAAGTCCAAAAGCGTTTTAATTTTAGCCTCATCATCTGAAGTTCGAGAACTTGATGGAAGCCCAGCGCGTTGTTCGTCATCGATATTCTCTCTTCCTTCTTTGAAGGCTTTGTACCACTTAAGCCAACCACTTTGTACCACTTTGTACCACTTGGGCAAAGAATCATTCCCCTAGGCTTCTTGTAACATGGCAAGTGTCCCAGTATCCGATTCGTTTAGTTTTACATAAAACTCTATGGCGTATCGCTGCTCAACACTCCGTTGCATTCTGAAAATCTAACGTCATTTAAAACACGTGTCTGCTTCATGTTCGATCTCTGAACAGCAAAGGTTCAAGATCAACTGATTTCCACCATATTCTGTAGCTTACAGCACCCGCCGCAGTTACCGCTCGCAAACTCCGCCGTTTCGGCCTTCTGCTTGGCGCAAAAAATTCAGTCTCATTACTTCCCGGGCAGATCCTGTATCTTGTATGGCTGTTCGATGACCCAAAGAAGTCACACAAACTTCATGTCGAATCTATTTCCTCAGCCATTGATTCTGTCTCTTTTTTAACGCACGGCGATTTTAAACCCCATACAGCATGAAATGCCTTGTAGAGGACGATTTGGTTGGTTGGTTGTATGAGGTTTTATGGCGCAAAATCCCCGGAGGGCGATTTGGAAAATACAGCATAGGAAGTGTCTGGTATGCTGTTGTGTTTAAAATGCGATCTCAAATATCTGGGACACACTTGGACAACACGTTTTACCTATACCAGTTTATCTGTTTGCTATCTTGGACTTGTATATTTATTTCTTGAAAAGAGAAATCAAAGGTCACCGATACCTCCACCGCATACCTCGAAAAAAAAATCGTAAGTTTTCATAAAGCAACATACTAAAAAATCTCAAACACCTTATCACCACCTCAAACTACTATGATACGCACATTACAAAACGTTATTTTATATTATTCAAATATTTTAATTTAATACCAGAATTATATACCAACATTTACGAAGTAGGATGTATTTCTTTAAATTTAACTTGGAGATATACACTGTAAGAAAAATCTGACCAGTTTTCCTGTAGAAATCGGAAAAATAGTTGCCCTTATCGTACCGGAAAATTTTCCGACCCAGCTCGGAATAAATCCGTAAAAAAAGGAAATAGTCAATAAAACGGTATTTTACGGATTTTATTCCGATTTTAAGGATTTTATTCCGAGCTGAGTCGGAAAATTTTCCCGTACGATAAGAGCAACTAATTTTCCGATTCCTACAGGAAAACTGGTCGTATTTTTTTTACAGTGTAGTGATTAGGGTGTAAAAAAACCCAGTGATCACCCGCGTCTGAAGTTGTATATTCAAATAAAAAATTGGACCAGTTTATATTTTTTAAATTAAAAACTTCAAATATGCCAGAGTTCAGTGATTATCGGTCACTTTTTATAAAGATCCATTTAACTCAGTAACTAAATTGAAGTGAAACAAAATTTTTATGTTCACTGAGAGAGAATCTAATTCCTAACAATCTTAGTTTTATTCTTTAAACATTATGTATAATATTTAAAAAAATAAAAATAATGTCTGAACAGGAATCACCCAGGCAATGGCGTGATTATCCGTGAGGAGTGGGCTGATTATTGGTCATTATTTCTGACCATATATATACATTTTAAACACTCAAAAATTTAATACATGTTGAATTAAACATTCGTATTCTTGGAATAAATTTGGAACTTATATTGCTTGTAAATATAAAAAGAGTTATGAAAAAGCTAAGAAAAAATAAAGAAAATTACTGAAATGCCTAATACTTCAAGTATATTTCAAAAAATCAGACATTTAGAAAAGCTTTTTTGTATTTAAAGTATGTAGTTTGGAATTCATCTTCATCAAGGACGTAATGATACCATATCACAGAAATTATTTTGAATCAAATATTTCTGTTGTCATTGAACCATTTTCATTTATTGGATATGTTGTTCCAGGTAACACTCAGATCCTTGTCGATGTTCATTACAATCTTTTACTTCAGAACTCTTTCAGAAGTGAGTTTGCACGTCTTTGTTGAAACACAAGCCATAAGGGCGATACATTCTCTCCCGCTGCCTGCCACTGTTATTGACGCTCGTTCTCCTTTTTCTTCAAAATATTTATTATCAATGGACCAGTAAATAATGCAGTTTCATCCAGATTAAAATTATTATCAGGCTTATCAGTCAAATGATGTTGATGAAGTACATCTTCTAATAAATCATAAAGCTTATACATTAGAAATCGTTCTGCTGTTGTTAATAGCCTAGCTTTTTTTAGTGTATCATTCTTTTGCGATGATAGATGATGGCGATTCATAAATAACCTAATCCAATTACCTCCTGGAGATTTATGCTTAAATATATAATACTTTCTAAGATAAGATCCAGTATCACTCGAATAACTGGAATCACTGGAATCTGTACAAATCTATAAAATTCTTGGATTTCATGCGACTTAAACCACATCCACATTCCGTCATCAATCTTATGCATGTTGCTAATTTATTTTCTTTATCTGGATTTACTTTAACAGGATTTTCAGGTTTATGATTTAAAATATATAATTTTCCTTGTTCTTTAAGTAGAATTGTAAAGTGGGGAATGAAACTCCTGCATTGCATGCAGCCACCCGAATACTTGTATTACTCTCCTTCATGTGAAAGCATGTTTTCCTCTAACTTTCGGTAATGTTCCACATATTTTGTTTTAGTTACATATGTCCTTAGCATTCTGATATTACATTTATACCTAAAAATCAAAATGATCATAAATTTAGAACTTTTTTCAAAAGCATTGATGTGAAAATTATGGACAAGCTTAGCTAAGTCTTTATTTGAACATGTGTATTATAATATGATTTGAACATGTAATCTGAAATAAACTGCAACAGGTGCTCTTTATCTCAAGATAGAAGTTAAATTTTAAAACACACCCCAATATTCTTTGAAGAAATGGATAAACGAAGTTTTTGATATGTCAAATATATCAAATTTGTGTTATGAGTTACTGAAAAAATCGAAACAATGTGTCAATGAAAACAAAACTTTTAAAGTATTGCCATATAAATCTAAAGAAAATTTTTGTGCAATTGCTGCCATCTATAACTCATAAATATTAAACTTTTATCCACTATTTGTGGGATTATATGTAATTGTTAAACTAAAATTACATGAACAAGAGTCGCCCTATGCTGGCCAATATTTACTCCATGTTGACAAAGAATCACCCCATGTTTATTGAGTGATGTTTAGCTCTTTATTTCCATACTTTATGTTCTCATATAGTATTCATATGCTTACATAAATATTCTATGCATATTTCTCTTTTTATATAACCCTTCTAGATCATCATATAGCTAAATAGGATATTACAGTGAACTTAGGAAAAACAGCACGATTTTGTAATCTCTTATTTTTTGAACAAGATTTATACAAATGCCTAGTTAAAGTATTTCTACTTATCAAATTCTGCTTTGGACCAAAAGATTGTTTCTGTTACTAAATAATCATGAATGTGTGTATCAAACAGTATTTCGTTTTCTTTTGATTCTAATATTAGTATTGACAAAAGTTTAATTGACGTATAATCACCTCATGTTGCGAGTGATTAAGAATCACCCCGGTCTGCCTTATAAATTTTGACCCATTTCCATTGAATAAAAACTGAGATACCATATTAATGTTCGTTGAAAAAAATATAGCATAACAGATTTTGGTTGATTGAAGAAAGGCAAAATTGAATCAACCTAACTTTTAATAACTAGTTTGAGCATTTAATTTGGAGAAATTTTATTGCAGAGATTCCCCGATATAGCTATCACGAAAAACCTAAAAAGCATGACAGCACTCTCTGTTCAATCAGAAAATCCAAAACTGAAAGAACACAAGTTTTGATAAATGTCTTACATATTACGTTTCGTGGTATGCCATCCCATTGAATCTGAGCTATAACTATCAGGGTAATCGTTAAAAAGAGCAGAGTAGCACAACCTGTTGTGAAAGATACTCTAAAAATTCTTAAGCGCTAACTTATATCATAGTCTAACTGAATACCAATTTTGGCGAAATTCTATTCCATAGATTCTGAGATATAAGCATCATGGAAATCGTGAAAAAAAAAAACAGCATAACATCTTCACCGGCAGGGCAATAACACCGAAACCTAATCAATATCAACTTATGTCAAGTCTAACTGAGTTTTTTAGTTTGATGAAATTACCATTTACAGGTGCCGACGTATAGTTATGATGAAAATCGCATTAAACACAGTATAGCATTACCAGCACTTGCAGTGCTATATATACCAAAATGTAATCAAAATATGTTCATGTTAATGTCTAGAGAAAATGCAATTTTCTGAAATTCCGTGCATCAGTTCTTGAGGTATGACTACTACAGAAATCCTGAAAGATGCCGCATAGCAGCGTCACCTGTTGGGAGATATCAGTGATGGGTGTTTCTGAAAAAATCGAGTATCGATAAAAATCAACATCCACATAATACAACATCGATCAGAATAAGAATCGATTTGTTCTAGAATCAACTCGATACTCACACAGATACGCTTAAAAACAATAATTCTAAAACTTAGCCATCAACTGGCAGGGAACTTTATTGTGAATCGAGAGACAGATACTCCTGGCCCTAATTTAATAGCAATATATACAGGGTGTCCAGCGAATAACACCCTGATTTCAAAATTAAATATCTCAAAAACAAAGATCAATAGAATTATGCGATAAACGGTTTGTTCATTAGCTAAGCTGTGAAAATTTTATACAGAAGTTTCAAAATTTAGTTGCAAAACCCGTTAACAGATGGCGCTGTAATCGCAATACCTATAAACTGTGCTTGTATGTCAGAACACTAGCGTCTCATTCCTAGATGGATCCCTATAGAAGAACGAAAATTGGGAAAGACCACTTTTTCATTGGGGTGACGGACAAAAGTGGAGACATCTGCTCACAGAATTACTGCATCAGCTTTAATTTTAGAGAATTTCAATTAATAGAATTTTCAATAAAAAGTTTAGAAATCATTATATGAGAACTTATTAAAATACTTTATTAAATTCAATTTTTAATGCCATATAATAATTTAAATCGAAATATATATATTTAGAAAAATAATTTTGGTCTTTTTATATTTTTAAATCACGGCATAATATTTTGGTATTCTTGTTTATACCTGAATTATTAAAAATAAAAAAGTAATTTTGCACTTTTCATTTATTTTTAAATCACGACATAATATTTTGACTTTAGCACAACACATATATTTATTTTGTTTGTAAACAAAGTTTTTTGGACAGAAATTATGCATTAAATTATTTCTTTTTAAAAAGGAATTAATGATAAGTCATATCATCAACGTCAAAGCAAAAGTATTTTGATGCTGCATTCCTTTCCGACACTTCGGATCATATCGCTAGAAGCTGCACCATATTTCTGTGCTCAATGATAAAAAAATGAAAATGAGTTTTTAAAATTAAGATGTTTTTTTTAACTTAATTAAGTTTTAAAAATAGAAACTTTGTATTTTTTCATTCAAACTATTTTCTACAATAAAAAAAAAAAATGATTTATGAATCATTATTATAAATGCTCAATGATTTTTTTTTTTTTTTTAAGGGGTTTCTTTTAGCTTAATTAAATTTTAAAACCAGAAACACTGTACTTTTTTTTACAATTTAAATAAGCATTAAAAAGTAAAGATTTACAATTTTTTCAAATCCTCCTTTACTTGGATTCGATACCACGATCTACCAATTATGAGAGGAAAGACATACCACAGAGATACTGGTATCTGGACCGAAGTAGCCTATAACAAAATTTGAAACAAATCTCAATTCTGTCAACACATGGCTCCGCTTCTGCCCATTATCCAGTAAAAATATTTTAATATAATATAAAATATTTTATATAATCTTATATAATGATTGATAAACTTTTTATTGAAAATTGTATTAATTGAAATTCTCTAAAATTAAAGCTGATGCAATAATTCTGTGACCAGATGTCTCCACTTCTGCACATCACCTCAACGAAAAAAAGTGGTCTTTCCCAATTTTCATTCTTCCATAGGGAGCCATCTAGGAATGAGACGCTAGTGCTCTGAACTTCGAAACACAATTTATAGGCATTGCTATTACAACACCATCTGTTAACGGTTTTTGCAACTAAATTTTGAAACTTCTGTATGACATTTTTACAGCTTAGCTAATAAACAAATTCTATTGATCTTTGTTTTTGAGATATTTAATTTTGTAATCAGGTTCTTATTCGCTGGACACCCTGTATTTATTCTTTCAATTTCACTATTTTAGTGGTAGAGCTGCTGTCAAGCTTCGTATAAGGGCATTTTCTTTCCCGGTCAGATTGCTATATTTTCCGTTTAAAAGCCTAGTTATTTTGGTTACTACTTTAGGGCCATTCCATAAAAAATAAGCAAATATTTTTAATATAATTTGGTACAGTGATTCAATTCATATTTAAATAGATCTATGCAAAATATCATGATAATTTTTTTTTTTTTTTTTTTTTTTTTTTTTTTGGCAGTTCTGGACATTTAAAAAATTTATGACACAGAATGGCATGGTTCAGTCAAAGATGCAAAATTGAAGTTCCGTATTTAAAAACGATTTAACATAAATTACAAAATTATATTATATTATAAACTCTGGAAAATTATATTCATATTTGTTTAGTAATTATAATTTGGTAATACCATGGTTAATCTTAAATTGGTTAAAATTCAAAATTTGTCAATTTTGAGAAATTTAAAAACGTTATAAAAATGAAAGGAATTTAAAAACACCTGTGAAATTAATGCCTGATGTAGTGTTATATATGAAAATCAAAAAATTACTGAAGTTTGGAAGTTGCCATTATTTCCTTTCTCTTCAAAATAGCTTAGAAACTTTTAAAAAAATTGCAAAATCACTATTATACCACTTTTATAGGTACAAAAATCAAATAAAGAACTGTCAGACATAAATAATATTACATAGGCATACAGATCAATAAGCCTTTGATATGCTTAAAAAAATCACGATTGCCATTTGATTCCTAACTTAACAGAATTGGGTTTAAAAAGGTAATATTTGTTACATTCTATTTCATTCTATAATGACATACAAAGACATTTTACAGTATATTTTTTTTCAAATCCATCTCATAAAATTATAGTTTTAATGTTTTCACGATGCATCTTTACACGAAACAGTTATGATATACCTTTAAAAGATCTATCGGATTATGTTTTGACTTTCAATTAGATAAATTAGATTTACTTTAGTAATGAGTAAATCTAATTTAAATTCATGCACCTTCTGTGGGAAAAAATACTTAGTGCTACCATCTGTACTGATTTAGGGATACTATATAATTATTTGTTCAACTGGATCATTTGTTCTACTGCACTTTAAAATATTCTTGAGGCCGAAAAAAAAACTGAAGGCAAGAATGAAAGTTTCTATATTTAAAATATACATTTTTATCTATAATGTCAAATATTTCTTTAATTTCAAGAGCTTCCTTCGTATTGAAACACAAAATAAAAATATTGCCTTTTCCTATCAAATTTTTCAATATTTATTTTTTCCTCATTAAAGAATAAAAAGAAAGAATCAAAGTTTCATCATCATCATCATCTCAAACATGGTTTAAGGCTATAAGCCTGTTCCGGCCTCAATCTGTCTCTTTCGTGGCCTTCCTCTGTCTCTTTTTCTTGTTCGATTATAATTCAAGGCTGCTTTTGGTATGCGATCAGAATCCATCCTTTCCAAGTGGTCCTTCCATTTCCTTCTGTAATTCTCTATTTTATCCAATATTGGCATAACCTCAAAATCTCTTATTCTGATGTAATCATTTCTTATTTTGTCCATTATCGAACAGCCTTTCACACTCCTCAAAAATTTCATCTCTGAGGATTGTATTTGTCTTTCATCTTTTTTTTTTTTTTTTTTTTTTTTTTTTTGTGAGTGTCCATGTTTCACTTTTGTATAGTAAAGCTGGTATTACCATTGTTTTAAAAAATTTCACTTCTTCTAATAGTACCACAGATGTATTGAAATTTATGAAGCTTATTTTGTATACCGTTGTCAAAGTCATAAGATATATCACACTCTAAAGAATTAAAATGTGAAATCTGCTCAATTGGTTTATTTTCTAAAATAAATTTTGCACTTATAGAATCTTTACTCTTAAACGGCATTATTATTGTCTTACTGTTTGAAATCCTTAAATTATAATATTTTCCAATCTTGTTTAAAGTAAAAATTGCACGTTGTAATTTGTCTTCATTATTTTCAAATAAACAAAGATCATCTGCAAATAGCATATTCTAAAACATGATGTTTCCGATATATATTCCAGTTTTGATTTTATTTTTCAAAATTCTTATAACATAACATAAAACATTCCTACCCTGTTGAAATTTTACTAAACTTTAATAAAAATGCTTCACATCAGAATTTTCTTAAAAAACTATTTAATGAATTTATTTATATTAGTTTTCGTTGACCTTTGATTATCTTATTCCACGAAAAGATTTTTGGTTCGAATTGAATGAAATGAATTATAGAAATGGGTCGATTAGACCCATTCAGGGTAAAAGGTTAAACAGATGTAGTAATAAACTGCATCCTTGTCGTACACCTTGATTTATGATCATTTTTTCTGAAACTTTAAAACCTAGATCCAAAACAATAAAAGTTTCGATATCTACCCTATAATATCCTAAAATAATAACCCTAATAACTTCCCAATAACCCTATAAAATCCTAACGAAACGAATTTGTGAAAAAAAATTATGAAATGACTGATTAAACGGCTGATTTCACGACTATTTCTCCTAAAGCTGCTATCAGATTCACCAACTTTTCGAGCAACCAACTTTTCAGCCGATTTTAACACCAACTTTTTTCAGTTCAAAGGGAGAAAAAGCTTACAATTGTCGTTGCTAAAGTTGGAGGAAAACCAGTACTACTAGTACCAGCCGTCAATATTTATCGCCTTTTCGTATCAATCGCTTATCTCTGATTCACTGAAATGTTGACAGGTGGGAGGAAAAGTTGCGGCTAGGACAGACTTTTTTGAGATGCAGATGAAAAGTTGGGGATATTGCTCTTTGCTATCTTACTGGGTGTCGAGACAATATTTCGCGAAAAGTTGGAGGAAATCAAGAGTTGGCTCAAAAATTGCTCGAAAAGTTGGTGAATCTGATAGTAGCTTTAAATATGAAAGATCTGGCAAGGAAATAAATGCTAATTAACCGTATTGATCCGCAGATGTCAAAACTGGTAAGATAAATTTAAAATTTTAATTAGTTTTCGAAATATTTATTTTTTCTTCTAATTTTAATTCCATTTCCAATTTTCCAATTTTATTTCCAATCTATAATGTCAACAAAATTTTTGATTTTTTTAAGGGGAGAACAGGGAAATCTATAGAGATTATTATATTTCTCCTTTTTCGTTATTTTCAAATTATAATTGAAATAATATTACATTGAAATATATTTCAATTGATAGTGAAACCATATTGAAATTAAATTATGTTTTTTCAGTTGAATTAAAAAAAAATAAAAACATTTTTCTCCCATTTCGATCATCCGGAAAAATTTATTTAAGAAAAAAAGTCGTCTGTCACTTTTAAATTCCATAGACGGAAAAAAAGTTTTCTTCTCAATTTTAAAGAGAAAATGACATGAAAAATCTTAAAAACAGAAAGAAATTTTTAAAATAAGAATTCAGTGATTACATGTCAAAAGCAGAAAATAAGGAAAGTTACGAAGGAATCTTTACACATAAATATTAAAAAAGTACGAAAACTTTAAGGGGGTCCGGGACACAAAAATCTTCAATTTTAGCAAAAACATTTTATTTCATAAGAAATTTCTCTGTTTTTTCCTGGTTAAAATGACATTTAAATCATGTTTCTATCTGAATTAGAACAAAAAATATTAATTTTTTCGTTTTGGTTGGTTTTCAAAATCTAGCTTTCAAGCAATGGCTGTCATGGAAACGACTTCTTGTAAAAATGTGTTTTTCTTCATGATAGGTCTTTTTCACCATTTCTCATATTTAAATTTTTATAACTCGAGAACCGTTAAAGATACAGGCTTCAAACTAGAAACTTGTCTATTTCAATTGTTTTACTTTAATTTTGATTCAGCATATTTGAAAAAAATACTTTTGAAAATATGCTTTTGAATATATACTTTTGAAAATATACTTTTGAAAATATGATTTTTTTTTTTTTTTTGAAAAGTTGCACCACTTTTTTGGAATTTCGTTAAATATTTTTAATTTTTTTTTTAAATTCATATTTTTAAAAATTCTTAATCAAAATTAAAACACATATATTTATGTTTATTTAAATGAAAAAAAATGAAATTCTATTAATAATATTTCGAGTTATAACGATTTTAAATTACCCCACTTTTTGAATAAATTTTAAATTTAAATTTAAAAAAAATTCTGAGAAGTTTTATCATGTGATTTTGTTTTCAAATGATAAGTTTAACCATCACAAAAAAATTCAGAATTTTAACTTGATAAGTAAAAATTATTTTAAAATGTGTCCCGGACCCCCTTAAAATAACAAAATTATCCCACGCGAAGCGCATTTAAAGATGATAATTACGTCATTTGTAAAAGGCCTAGACATTAAATATCGCAAGATTAAAGTTCCTAAAATAATTAAATTGTTACACGGGAAAAACTTTTAATGGTGAATATTAGGTCATACTTAAAAAGCTCAAATAATATTTCCAAATGCTTTTAAGGTAAATAATATATGTACCCATGAATATTAAATCAGAAAAAAATGAAAAATAAAAAAATTATTACATGAGACATACATTTAATGGGGAAAATTGCGTCATATAATAAAACGATATATTTAAAACGATTTTTATTCCGGAGACTTTTAATCTGACCTCACATTCTATAATAGTAGTGGTCAAGCAAATTTGTATACATATTACATCACTTAATGCTAAAATGTATGCGCAAAACGCTTTCGATTTATATTGCACGAATTACTGTTCAATAAATACATATTAGAAAATTTAGATATTCTTATTAATTAATACAAACATAATACTTAATTATCCCGTGGACCTATTTCGCCAAATTATACGAAGTTACATAATTTTATTTTAAAAGACGAAAGAACATATGGACATTCTCACAATCTTTTGACTTTCATGCCCCTGAATAATAATTTTTATTTTAATACACTTTTTTGCGTTTTTTTTATTTCATATACTGGGGAACATCCCAATTTATGATTACATAACAATATTAACGAGAGAAATAAGTTTTGGACGATGTTAGAGGTCCAAATACCAGGAAAACTCCTATACCGTCCCGTGTCCCTGATTCTGATTTTTAAGTTTGGAGCTGTCTGTATAAAATTGTTTCAATAAAAATAATTCGATGTAATTTTTTTTCGAAACTGGGACAATTGTTTTATATAAATATGTAGTAAAAAAATAACCTGCACACGTTTTTACGGTTTATATTATTTTTTTAACTCTGTCCCTGAGTTTTTCATCCTTACCTTCCCTCTTGCTAAACGTATACAGAAAAGCACTTCAGATGCAACCACAGAATTTTTTTCAAGTTTTTTCTCACGCAGAAGTACGCTAGAGAAAGAATGTCTAAAATTCTTTGACAGGAAATTTACTGCAGAATTTAAATCGGCATTTAAATATCTATTGCAAGATCGTGGCTTTATTGGTAGTCTTATCGTCCCCAAGGTTTATTCCTGTACTTTTTGAGGTAAATTAAAAAAAAAAATCATTTAATCCAATGATCCAATGTTAACAACTGTTTCTAAAAATCAATGAACACTGTGGCTGTTACTTAGTCTTAACATGATTTGCCTAAACATAGGTGGTAATTTTCCTTACCGTTCAATCCTTACAGTCCCTTTTTTTCACATTTCGTCCCTTTTTCCTATACCATCCCCTTCTTTACCTTACCGTCCCTCCTTTAACACCCCTTTAAGACAATGTTATACAAAAATTCTGTATTAAAAGTACTACATTTTCATTATTTCTTATTTGAATGTCCTGTGTGTACTATGCAAATTCATTATAAGCAAAAATTTAGAAGACAATAAAAAGTTATAGTGGTAAAATGGTAAGGAAAATTAAACTCGCAAGTTTAAATTAAACCTCAGTTAAATAAAATATTTTTCGCTGCTGACCACTTTTACTTTATTTTGAATCATTAAGGCATTCGTCTATCAGATTAAAATGTTATTTAAGCAAGTTTAATTTCCCCAGATTTTTTTTTCCCCGAAAGTCAAAAGATTGTGAGAATGCCCCATATAAATTAGTAAAACATTAATAAAAATACTAAAAAAAAGTCGAATTAAAAATCACTTGATGACGTAAAATATACGTGTATCGTGTTTAATGTCAAGAGAATGTGACATATTTTACTGACAAATTTATTTGTAGCTTCATTTTTTTCCAATGCGATGATGTAAAAATTGAAATATTCGATACTTAGAAGTGTATGAGCAATAAAATCGAAATTAATGTCACAGATTGTTGACACCATCGTTATGACATGAGCGTAACGTGCAACATTTTAGGATAGATTTCTAATAGTAAGGATTCTACATATTTCTGATGACGACGCTGTAGTTGTTATTAAAAGAAATAGCACTTTGTCGAAAAAAAAATAACAATTATTTCTCATATTTTCGCGTAATTACCAAATCTCAGTTAATAAATTACATAATTCTGTAGCAATCGGTTTTTCCTAACCTAAAGATTTTCTGGTATTAAATATATGTATATATATATATATACGAGTACCATTAGATATATATATATATGTGTGTGTGTGTATTTGAAAAAAAAAGAAATGTTTTATAAGACAGTATCCCAAATACATAAACAATATGTTTTCATATGCATAATCATATATCCCATTGTTGGATATCTTTAACAAATATTCACACTAAGGTCTTAACTAACCATCTAAATGGTTAGTTTGAATTCCCCAAAATCTAATATGTTACTTAGCAAATGTTGATATAGTAACTGATGAAAAGCATTCAATCGATATTGAATAAATTTTCCTTACGAATATTTTACATGAGGACGTATAAGATTGAATACTTAATATGAGATACAATAAGATATCAATTTTTAAATACAGGGTGATGCTGAACTGACGGCCAGAGCTGCAAGGTGTGATAATTGTGTGTCAAGACAAATAATTTTAGTATGCGAAACCTTAATATAAATACTTATTCAATCAAAAATACACGGCATCACACACCGAACGGAAAAAGAACTTCATTCAAATCTAAATCAATTAGGAAAATATTTTAGTGTAATCAACAATAGAATAATTTCAATTTATTTGAAATAACCTGAAATGAAAATAAGCGTTGGAATCGGACTGTGATTCAACCAGTGATAATGCATGCATTGTCATCTGCCTTCTGAATTTTAAAGGTTTTATATCAGTGTTATTTATTCTCTGTTAATGGCCCTTATTAGATTTCACATAAAAAAGAAAATAAGTCTGCTGAAAATTTTGCTAAAATAGCTCCTTTATTGTTACAGACACAACTCAAATCGTGCTCTGCTTACAATGAGATATTCTGTATTTTTCATTAAATAAATGGATTGTATTCCTAATTTCATATACATAAATATTTGTCTTGGCATACATTACCACTCCTTGCAGTTGTGACTATCTTTTCGAATGCATCCTGTATATTTATTATCTTAAAGAATTACTTATTCATGTATTATGTACGATTTTTATTTTAAACATGTACACGCATTTAAAGTAAAAATATAAAAATATTAAAAGTTCTTCTTGCACATTCAGAAATAAAATAACATATGCATTTATTTTCAAACTTTATTAAAAATCATATTCAAATGCCGTTCGTATAGAAAGTTATTTATAAACCAGTGACATTTCTTAGGTATTTTTTGTTTTGTTTAGATTTTCAGATTAGTATCGTGTTGATAAGTTAAAATATAAAAATCTCGGAATCCACTTATTATGAGTAAAGTTTTATAAAACCTTTTGGATTGTGTTATTTAAAAAATACACTAAAAATATTTATAGTTAATATATGTGATTTATATTAAGTACTAATTAAGTAACTAAATTCAATAATGTACTACATTCCCAATGTACATCGTATACGTTTTACTTGCTGACTTATTCTTGAACTTCGAGGAGGTGAAGAACATGTTTTAACTTAACTTTCTTAATTACGATTTCGTCAGAATCGTTTTTAAAGCATCAACAACAAAATGAATAAAATTACATTATTTGAAATCACCCTGTATAATGAAATGATCGAAATTATCAGTAGTTGTAAGAAAAATTAGATAGGGCCTGTACAACTATTGTGTGCATTTGAATAATTGTGCGCATAATCATGATGATCGAAAAATATTTCTAACAATTTAAAAAAATTCACACGTTCTTTGTTTATTACATGCAGACTTTTTAACCAAATCACGACGGTGTGAGAAAACTTGACAATATGCAAGAAAACATACCCAAAATGGAAATTAATATAGGGGAGCGTAGTACACAGTGAGACGAAAATTATTATTACTTAACAAATGGCGACAATTTTTATTCTTAAAAAAAAAAAAAAAATACGACATCTTTAAGCTACACAAATGCGCTACACATTAATGTATAGATGGTTTTAAAAAAGTTACTTATAAAAGCACAGAAGCATCATAACGGAGTATCGAAAATTATCTCACTATGTACCACAAGTAGTACACAGTGAGACAATGTATATATTTTCTAAATCATACATTTTTACACTCTATCAATAATTTTCTGCAGTGTATGATTTCTAATTAACATTTCTAGATTTTCAAAATATTAAAAATATGAGCCGTGGGTAGACAATGGCAGACCATGGGCTACCTTCATGCAAATGTTCAGCCTCTTACGTTTAGTAAATTTCCCTAATCTTCGCACGCCCACACACAAAGAGAGAAAGAGAGAGAGGAAAAAAAAACATTCTTTTATTAATAAATAAATTTTTTAACATCAGAACCACATAGTAGGTACACAGTAAGACACGTCTTACTGTGTACCACAACTGTGTGTCTCACTGTGTACTTTCGTTACGTTGTAACAAAATATACGCCACATCTGTTACATCAATTTCATCGCTTTAAAATGTTTATGTCGTTTTGCCGAAATAGTCTATTATTGGATATAACTAGGTTTGGTTAAGTAAATATGTGTCATATTCGAGGAAATAAACTCGAAAATAGACGTTTATGTAACTTTAACCACCATAAAATTAGGAATTATTTATTATTTTGTCGGACGAGTAGCTGAAGTGCCGAAACTACATCCACGTGTTGCATAAGATGAGGTCCTTATGTGTGTGTGCCAGCTTGAAGAAAAAGTTACAACTATGTGTCAAAGTGGCTGCTGTCTCACTGTGTACTCCCCTACCCTGTTGAATATTTGGTAAGATATGGGAATTCATATGGGATAATATTTAACTGCACATGTGCGAATGATAGCACATTTTTTTTTCACAGTATTTTAGTCAGCTGTAGAGGGGAATGTATGCAAAACAGTCAATTTAACATCGTGAAAATACAGAGACGGTATTCTACAAACGGAATATTCATGGTGCCTTTTTTCAATATATTGTATATAGAATGTCTATACGCATATCGTTGTCCAATAGATAATTCCTAACTCGTAGGATTTAAAGCTATGGTTCAAATTGCAAAAATTATTCTAAGAGTTATTCTTCATTATATTAAAAGCTATTTACATCAAAAAGTTTTACATGTTACGTAATTTAGCTTTTTATACGGTTCTCGAGTAAGATAAGATATATTTAACTGGAATGGGAATAGGCTTTCGAACCTTTTTAAAGCTAATACAGGGTGTCTAGAATTAATTGGCCAAAAAGAATGATTTACATCACTGAAATTGACAGGGAAAAAAATTAAAGTACATATTGTTGTAAGATAGAAAAATAGTTCAAGTTTACCTTTATCATAAATGTTCGATGTGACTTCCTTTCGTGACTCTAGAAATGTCCCATCGGGAAATCATTTCTTGAAACAGATTTGTTATCATGTTTCGGTCGATCAAATTAACTGCAGTGCAGATTCTTGATTTTAGTTCAGGAACGGATGCAGGAAGTGGTGGCTTGCACACTTGATCCTTTACAAAACCCCATACACTGAAATCAAGCGGGGAAAGATCTTGTGATCGTGGTGGCCATTGAATAACACATCCGCTCGCTAAGCGATAGCGTCAGTCATGACGCCTAATGTCATCTATTAATAAACTTTAGCAATATTACTAATAGTCTGACTTTCAACTAGTTCATTTCATTTAATATTTTGGAGGTTCTTAACTTAAGAAATTACCCAACTAATTTGTAGACACCCTGTATTTATCTTCTCGATTCTCTAACAAGTAAACCAATAAAACAATAATACACTTTTTAATGCTAACTCATGCATATTACAAATGTACCCATTTAAGTACAGTCGTGCAAAAAAAGTAAACACCTCCTACTAATTTCTCAACAAATTATCGTAGAAGAAAGTTACTGGTACAGAACGATTGGAAATAAAGTCTACTTTTAATTTATGTATATAAAATTTGCTTAGGGGACCATCTACATATTAAAACGAACCCAAACTTCATTTTTTTCGATGGCAATACCCAATTTTAACAAGATATTTCAAATCTTCGGTTCAAATTATGCCTAGACACCAAATTTCAAATCATTTGAATGATAAGTTTTTGAATTATAAACATTCAAAATTCAGTGCTTCTAATGTTAAACTACATTTTCATATTTTCATTAATATCTCCTGAAATTGTACTCCTAATGTGCTAATTTTTTGTGTAGCAATAATACTAAAATACTCAAACATAAATACGTTGAATTTGTAATTTTTATAATTTTATGATATGAATTATGAATTATGAAATTAATATTCGAAAAAATTATGAATTGCAACCTATAATTTTTTTCATGGATTTAGATTTATTACGTCTTGCTTTATGGAAATCCAAAATTTCACATTTTTCTTCCAAGTAGTTTTCAAATTATGCTTAAAAAACGGCAAAATGATGGTTTAAGGGGCCGTGTATGATAGAAGTGACTAAATATTTTGAAATTTCTTATGCTATCCTGTAATCTAGCAGCCTTCAATGAATGGCGCTTAAGATACCTTGATCAAGAAGGAGGCTCTCTCGGTCGACAATCGAATGCCGAACTTCGATTTGGATACAGCCCCTGAAATACGCTCGTTTTAAAATAATTAATTTCTCAGAAACTTATCGTACGAATTGCATAAAAATTTGTTTTTAGCCTAATTGAAGGGTGTAGAGTTCATTTATGCTGTCAGAATTGTGTACTACTATTGAAAAATACAAAGTTATGGTTCGTTTTAATATGTAGACAGCCCCCCAAGCAAATTTTATATACATAATTTAAAAGTAGACTTTATTACCAATCATGTGGTACAAATAACTTTCTTCTACGATAATTTTTTGCAGAGTTAGTAAGTGGTGTTTACTTTTTTTTTCCTCGACTGTACATATTTTATAGCAATAGTTCCTTTTAAATGAGATACTGTTTAATTGGAAAATTATAAAAAGCCATATACTTAATAACTTTAAATATAATTCATTTCCTGTTTAAAGGTTTATTTTGTGCATTTCATTTAGCTGAAAAAATAGTTTTATAAAATTCATTACCAAACCGTGGTACATTGTTCAACAATAAATATTAATAATCAACTTGAACGTGCATTAAATTCTTAAATGTTTGTGAAATAAAAAATAAATTCCCTAATTATGCTGAGAGGAAATTACAAAACTAAATTTCTCAGACTCATATAACTAGATTTTAAACCGTCATACACACACACATATTTATACATTTATAAATATATATAATATACAGGGAGAGACATATACAGGGTGTTACAGAAAAATGGTTACAAAGTTTCAGGAGAGATAGAGCGCACTTAGACGCTGGGAACTCACATAATGGTGGGAACTCAGAAATGTTTTTCTGGCGTGGTAGTGACGACCCAAAAAACAAGAAAGGAAGGGCAATCACAGGGTGACAAAACATGTTTATTAATCTTAATACAGCAAAAAAACTAAGAAATAAGAACAAAAAAGAAAGAAAACGATCGTCATCACCGAAATTACGCCCCGGGGCCGTAATGTAGGCCTTACATCTCAAAC
Organism: Maratus speciosus; assembly: GCA_963932465.1. Taxonomy (NCBI): domain Eukaryota; kingdom Metazoa; phylum Arthropoda; class Arachnida; order Araneae; family Salticidae; genus Maratus; species Maratus speciosus. Next base: position 315,615,678 of record OZ010791.1, on the reverse strand, counting down.
GCATGGAAGATCTAATGTTCTCGAAAATACCAGGTGTATCACAGACTTCCCCTGCAACTGCCACGATGTGTGCAACGAATTCCTCAGCACTGTCCAGCTTTGTCTCAGCATTTTTACAGTACTAAGAATAATAAACATTGTTTTCTCACCGTATGCGTGACCTTCCTTTCTTGTGCTTTGTGTCGTTACTACCGTGCCAGAAAAGCGTTTCCGACCATGCATTGCTATGTGATTTCCCGTCGTCTAGGTGTATTCTATTTCTCCTGAAACTTTGTAACCGCTGTGCTGAAAGACCTTGTATATATGTATATCTATATACATAAAACTATTTTAAAGAACAAGTGTTTAAATAAAAAAATACGAAAGTAAATCCCTTTTCGATATATATTTTAATGAAAATGAATGCGTTTCTGCAGATTTATTTTTCAGAAATGAAAATAAAATGTTTAAGATATATTTTTGCAAGAATCTTTCGAACATGGTTATAACTATAATTGGGAGTTTAATGTTAGACAAGTAAGTTTGCCCCCGTGTATATACTTAAATGTCCTGTTATTAACTATTTTTAAATTTGTGTTATTTTTAAGAAAATCTGAAATTAATTATGTTCTAAATTATTCATGTGCAGGCTTTTTATGGAAAAAAAGACAATTGGCGTACAGTGTCAGTTCGTATTATAAATTTAACGAGCTTTCTTTTTAAGGGAAAATACGAAAGTATGGAAGTTTAGTTTTACATTTTGCTTCATTTTGTTCAGTGGTTAACTTAATATTTATGTATTCATATTTTATCATGCATTACTAAAAAAAATCTAACAAGAGCAAAATTAGAATGTCTATTTTTCAGATAATTAGACCGTGAAGTTTATTTTGTATTCATTTATTCTAAAATAATCGATTATTACAAAGGTTGCAAAAACTGTAGGAAAATCCGGATTTTGCACTTTATATATAAAGATCAAATTATGGCACACCTCATAAGGGGGGTGATCTGCAAAGTATGAGAAAGTGTTGGTGACACGGGGAAACAGTGCACTATTTTTTTATATGCATAATATAAATAATTTCTAATAAATTCAACTTTATAAACAGATATTCTTTAGTTATTTTTTTTAAATATCTGAAATAAAAACCACTTTTAAATAACAAAAACTTATATTTTTCAAAAGAAAAACTTTTTTATAAAAATTTTGTACATATGTTTGTAACAACAGATTGATCAAGGATATTTGTAAAATATTCAGGTAAGATTACATACAATTATATGTAATAGTTTTGTTTAAAAGGTACATCAAAGTTCTAAAAACATCATTTTGAGAAATTTGAGATTAAAGTTTATGTCTGTAATGTTTCTTTAACTTCTCTTTTTCGTAGAAATATAAGTTATATGCCATTCGAAAGTTGGAAAAGGAAGGATTCAAAACATTAAAATATTTTTTTAAAGCGACTTTTTTCACGAATTTGCCTTCCAACTGATCTTAATATGTTGTGATACCAGATCTAAAATATAAAAACGGATAGGTTATGTTCAAGGGTATAATAAATTTCCTAAGAAACTTGTACTTTTACACAGTCAGACAACTAAATCTGTTAAAATGAAACGGAATCATGTCTTAAGTAGAAAATTTCCATGTCCCGGTTCGGCGAAAGAAATACCATATCAGCTAAGATCTAAACCTTCCTAAACTGATTTTTTCCGGTACCTAGTTATTCCGTATCACAGTTTTACTTTATTAGGTATATTTATCCCTTTTTTCCCACTTTTTAACATGGTTGAAAAGTGTTTATGAGTTCAGGCTGCCGCAGCTATCATCCGTCAGTAGCCGACTATCCGAGCGATAATTCTTGCAAATATACCCGGATTGCGGTGTAATTGATATATGTTATTAATGTTTACTATGGCATGTCCGGCACTTAAAATGGAGTGTGTTGCACTTCTAGTTAGTTTAGAGAGATACTCAAAATAAATCCATTACATTATGGTCTATGGAAGAAAATCGTTTGCGGTGTATTTTAATGATGTTATGCACTATTACAAGCATAATGTAATTAATATGAATTTCTCAGGTGCACTAAAACATGCTTTTTGTAAAATATTGAGTTCAAAGCATTTATCATTCTTTTACAAGGTCAAACATGATAATTCAGTTACATAATATTCTACAGGGAAAAACTGTTTGCAGCATATTTTTTAAAATATTACAAATATATCAATTTCATATTTGAAACATATATGAAATATAATGAACATATAATGAAATTGATATATTTTATTGAAATTCAATACACGATGCTTGCTGTAGAATACGATGTGCATATCTTTTACGAGGACACGCAAAATCTTTGGTTAAAGTACTACCTTATTTACGATAATTGCCTGACGTGGGTTTTCAATTAAGGTATTCTGTTTAAGGTTAATTAAATATCGTGTGAATATCGTAAAATTATTTGAAAATGTTGATTATAAATTATATAAGCATATACGGGGCTATTCAAAAGAATTAAGTTAAGCATTAGTTTGCAGAGGGGCGAATTTCTTAGAGGTGGTTATTTTAGTATACTAAGATAAATTGTAGAATATAAATAAATTCATAAACAGGGCTACTGAAAGATCTACATATATTGATGCCTATGGATGGTAATTTCTGAAAGTGTGTTTTTAGTAGTATTATACATTTTTTTTGAATGAATTAAATTTTAGCTTACTATGAGTCATGTATAAAAATCTGTCGATAATATATAGGATTTACTAAAGATTTTGAGTTCATTTCCATGTATTGGCAGAAATTGCTGGAGGTTTGGGCTGTTTTATATCTTTTCTAACAATACCAATTTTTAGCAGTCAATGCAGAATATAAACAAATCTATAGATCATATACAGGGCTGTACAAAAGAATTCGAGTAATTTTCTGGTTATGAACGGTAATTGCATAGGTCAGATTTTCAAATGCGTTATGTATTTTCTAAATAATTTACTTAGGTAACTTCTTTACCTTTATTAACAGGGATAGTTTATGCATAACGCATGATTTTTTTTTCTTGTTTCAATTGCAATAACTTGAAGTAAAATCATGCAAGATTTTGAAGGATTTAATACAGAGATTAAAATATCTAAGATTGCTATAAAAACCTATGGACTCAATTTAATTAACGAGCGGTGCGTTAAGAAATTATAAGACCACTAACGAATTGGTGCACCCCTGAAGAAGAAGACAAAGTATACAAATTTTTAGCGTGTATATTTAAAATTTATTGCAGAACGTTTTCTGTTTTAATTGCTAGATTAAAATTTAAGTTACATTTTATTAAAAACTTCTAATTATTTTAAAACATAAATAAGGTGACTGTTAAGAAATTATAAGACCACCTGAGGAAATTAGCATATTATACGTCACATCAGAATCATTATAAAATGTATGTGTTTGTTTATCGTGAAAGTATTTCCGAGAAGCATAGGTTCAGGTTTAGATAGTGTTATTTATGATATGATTGAAGATGTTGCTAAGTAAAGAGTTGTCTGGGACCGAAGTAAGAAAAATTTGGTTTTATAAGGGTGCTGGTAAATTCAGAACGAGAAATAGCTCACTTAGGGACGTTTTATAAAATTGCCATTTTCAATGAAATAATTAGAAAAAAGGATTCAAATAAAATTAAACGATCTGGAAGAAAAAGGATTTTGACAGCACTTGATGATCGACAAATATTTCGATTAACAACTCAAAAAGGTCTTTCAACCTGGGAAATTCTGAACCATTTCAGCAAAAGAACCTCACTCGTAACAGTTTAGAAGAGTCTAAAATCAAATAATAATGCAAAATGTATGAAACTGTTGGGAAAAAAAACAAGGTTAATGAAACATCATGAAGAAGAAAGACTGAAATGGGCTAAAAATGTCATGTCATTGGACAATAAATGGAAACAAGTGATATTTTCAGATGAAAAAAAAATTTAATCTTGACAGTCCGGATGGTTATAAACACTATTGAGGAAGGAACCGAAACAATGCTTCAGTCGACAAATGGGAGGAGGATCAATGATGGCTTGGGGAGTTTTTAAACATGATGAATTACGCGATTTAACCCGAATTTCGGGAAGTATGATCTCTGCGTGATATCAGTGTATGTTTTATGATAATTTGTTACCGTTTGAACCTTATTTAAGTTGTGCTAACTGGATCTTTCAGCAGGACAATGCTTCTTGCTATGTGTCTAAATCCACCCAGCAATGCGTCAAAAGAGAAAAAAAATCATGTTTTGTTGTGGCCAAGTTGAAATCCAGACTTGAACGCTATGGAAAGCCTTTGGGATGTATTAAGTCACAAAGTTTATGCTAATAATAAACAGTTTTTATCTGTCAATGAATTAGAATTAGCCATTGTAAAAGAATGGTACAATATTTCTGAATATGTACTTAATCACCTGGTCACTTCTACGAAAACAGAGTGTTTGAGATTATAAAGAAAAATGGAGAACCAATATCGTATAATTTACATATTATTATTTTTTTTTTTTTAGACAAGTGGTCTTATAAATTGTTAACAGTTTGGTGAGAGTGTGAGTGGCTCCGATGGGATTTGAACCAGGGATCTCATGATCAGGAGGCGAGAATGTTAGCGTCGAGCAAAAGGCCAAGCCAGTTACTCGCTTTATACTGATCATGTGAGATGAGATCGCTACACACTCCATCCCCAGTGAGAAAGACATATTGCTGACGTCTGACGAGCGATAGGCACTCATGAATGATGCTGTCGTACGCATATGTGATGCGTGTGAGGACAGGCTTTGTGCTGCGAGCTTTTCACAGGCTTTGGTTGAATTGGATGATTTATTTAGTGCTGCCATCTATTGGTTATGTGAGGAGGTGATTGTTGCTGAAGGTTGTTTGCGTGTTTGTCCGGGTCACCACTTTAGAGAGAGTGATTGGCGCCGATGGGACACGAACCACGGATCTCATGATCAGGAGGCGAGAACGTTAGGGTCGAGCAAAAGGCCAAGCCAGTTACTCTAAGCTAGTAACTCGCTTTATACTGATCATGTGAGATGAGATCGCTACACAGCGCGTGAGGACAGGCTTTGTGCTGTGAGCATTTCACAGGCGTGGGTTGCAGGGGATGATTTATTTGGTGCTGCCATCTGTTGGTTATGAGAGGAGTTGATTGTTGATGAAGGTTGTTGTTGCGTGTTTGCCCGGGTCACCACTTTGGTGAGGAAGTGGCGCCGATGGGATTTGAACCAGGGATCACATGATCAGGAGGCGAGAACATTAGCGTCGAGCAAAATGCCAAGCCAATTACTCTGAGCTAGTAACTAGCTTTATACTGATCATGTGAGATGAGATCGCTACATCAGTGTATTTTTCAATCATAGCTTATATTTTTGTTAACATACTTATATATTATCTATATTATTATTATACTTATATACTAATTTTAATAAATATATTGTATTTTGATATCTCATGCGTTTAAACTATAATCAGAACCATTATTTACTTCATAATTTGCAAAATCAAAGTGGTCTTATAATTTCTTCACATACTGTATTACTTCTAATGAAAAATTGAGAATTTTTATAAGACTGATTTAAATCTTGTTACATATTGGTAAAAATTTTAATCGCAAAGAGACTTTAATCAAAATTAATTCTAAATTAAGAATTACAAAAAATGTCATATCACAAGTGAGCGTGTGTGTGGGAAGGGGGGGGGAATATCACTCGAATGTGACAACCAATGGCATGGAGAGAGGCAAAGGTAGAAAAAACCCGTGAAATTTGCATGACGTAATAATTTAGTCACCAATTCATTAGGATAATATTTGTTTATATTTTGAAGGAGTGTTCTAAATATAGTGCGTGAAAGTATTGTTTTGGATGTGGCAAAATTTCTTTCTGGTCGTATTAAATTATGGCAATTATAGGTTGAACAAATATATATATATATATATATATATTAATATATTCAATGGATTCAAATTGCCCATTCAAAAATCTACTTTGTACTTCTTTCTTGAACTTTGACTATTATGATTTTAGTCATAATTGAACACACAGCCAAAGAAAAAAAGAGACACCAAATTTTAGTAGAAAAAAAAAACGGAAATAGCCATTTGACTGAAAATAATGTCTTCTTTCAAAGTATGTTATTAAAATTAGCTTAGGAAGTCTTCTTCAAACAGAAATTTTGTAGAACTCTAAAACTTCCAATACGGACACCAAATTTTGCCATCATACTGGACTGTTTCGGTAAATTTGACCTTAGGTTACAAAAGAGGAAATCATTCTGTCAACTAGTTTTAGGAATGATAACGGATTAAAGTTTAGAACTTCTAGCGTTAAATTCATCTTTAGTCGTTACAAAACAGACTGCAATTCGTGCAGTTTCTAAAACATAACTCAAAAATTACTTAGCGGAATGAGCTGCAATTTCGGATATGCATATTCGAACATTGTAGAAACCGATTTCTATCAGAAAATTTGAAGGTTAGAAATCGTATTTCTTTCAAAATTTATTTCGAAAATGCATATTTTCTTATAAATAAATTTCCAAACCCAATACGAATTGTAACTAATTTTTTTTTAACTAAATTCGATTTCTAGAAGCTTCAAAATGTACAAATCTAAAGTTATACATGTTGCTTTTGAATTATCATAAAAACATTCACATCTTATTCACAAAGACATCTGATGAATTGAAGGTTAGATGCACAAAAATTTGAGTCTTCCACGCTCCTTAACTGCTTAACCGAATGACTTATCCTTTGTTTTCACGAGGAAAAATTTCTATAAAAGCCAAATAGGACGTAAAAATTAAGACTTCAATTTAAAAATTTCAGTCTTTGGTATAAATTCAATATGAAGACGATCTCCTTAGATAATTTTTTTGACAAATATTGAAAGAAGATACTAGTTCCAACTGATTGGCTATTTCAATTTTCTCCAGTGGCAATTTCGAGATTAAAATGTTTAAAGTTTTCTCTCACTACCTTTGGGGACTACACGTACACATTTGTCCATGTCGTTGTGATTTTATACGGTAAAACTTTTTAAAATACGAAACGAAGTTTCGTCAAGCAATCTTTGATCCTAATGTATTTGAATTTTTAATGCTTCACTGTAAAAACAGTGTGTGTGAGAGGATGCCTCGAAAAAATAATGTGTGTGTGAACATACTGAGGGGAATTTCATGAAATAGCATATTCATTTGGAACTTGATATAAATGGGCTTTAATTACGTTAGGTGTATATAGTTCAAGATATGGCAGTGTTATACTATGTTTGTTAGGATTTTCATAATAACTCTTTTGTATTATTCGCGATTCGTCTGAGGGTTATATGTCAAGTGGTATTTTATCACATTTCATTTTCAGTTAAATTTCAACATAAACAGGTGGTGATTACATTTCGATGCATACCTTTCAAGAATTTGCACAATTGTGCACAATTATGTCATGTTTTCCGTAACGGTTATGTATCTAGAGCATCTATTGGATGATACTGACACGAATATTATATATAAAGTACTTATAATTCAAAAGTATGCTGATTTATTTCTAGCTTTGACAACTCAAAAGGGACTACTGCTAGGCTGTGCTTTTGAGACAAATATTTATCTTTCATTCTGTTTCCATAGGTTTGAAATGCGCAAAATTATGTATTTTAGATTATTGGTTAAATATCTATATATGTTAATCTAAATTAGAATTTGAATTCCCAACAGGGGAAGCCCTTGCTTTTGCGCAGTGGGATTTTTAACTTGCTGTAACCGTGTGTTAAGATCAAAGAAATGAACTATATTTTATATTAATAATTTCTAGAGTATAAATAAGGTATTTAGATTATAGATATTTAAAATAACTAAGAAGAAATTTTTCATGAGCACTACATAGAAGTTTTAAATTGTTTGATTGTTTAAATATGTTTTAGGACCTGTATTTATCGCCTCTCTTATAAATTTTTAAGACTGTTAAATGTGTTACATACATTTTTTAACGTATTTTAATGTATTGCGACATTTTCTACATAATTAAAGAAACATTTTACAATATAAATTGCTCGTATAAACATCGTGGTTTTTACAAATGTTAAAATTCAAGCATTAACAATTTTAAGTATGAGAGAATATTTTATTTTTTTTCATTAAAAAAAGTTTTTTTTACGTCATTTCATAATATAGTTTAGGGTTGTGTAACATGCCTTGAAAGATCGTGCATTAAACAGTGTATAAAAAACTTAACCGTGTATTAATAGAATATTAATTTATTTATGGGGTACATTTGTGTCCTATATTTATCAAAACTAAAACTTTTATTATCATGCACATTTCTTTCCTTATTACATTAAATTTTAAATATTTTTTTAATACTTATTGACCGTGCAAAACCAGTATTTTTTCTATTGTAGTATTTTTGGAAAATAAACAGGTATGTTCACCTTTTTTTTTTTTTTTTTTTTTTTTTGTTGTTGTTTTTTGTTTTATAGTTTCTTTATAGTTTTTGTTGTTGAAGTTCATTTTGTTTTTACGGGTTTTGCAATAATTTTAACACACATTTATAATTTGCCTGTGATTGGAAATATAGGTACAAGAATACCAAACAAATTTATTAGTATCGTTCATAGCCATATCCAGCAAAAAATGACAAATCTTTTACTCAAATGATTTAATTAATCAAATAAGCACCTAGGAAATAATTCCAGCGAACATTTTAGCGTAAAAGCATTATTATATATTTTACTCCAGATGAGCAGATTGAAGCTTATGGGTTAATTTCATGATTATTCCCTTCATAATTTAAATTTATATATTGTACATGTTAAGTAATCAGGAACATTTTGGCATCTCAATGGATATAATTTCATGCTAATTATACTTGGCATCAGTATTTATCAAGGGAAGTAAATGCTGTATTAGAGTGCTCTACAATCGTACAGTATAATTTCCGTACACTGCATTTATTTTGGTTTAAAGCTTTAAATGATAAAGTTTATGTAAATATTTTATGAATATTTACACAAACTCACACACACACACATATATATATATATACAATATGTATGTATACATTTGCATAATACCCACAGGACATTCAAATAAGAAATAATAACAATGTAGTATCTTTAGTACAAAATTTTGGTACAACATTGTCTTAAAGGGGCATTAAAGAATGGGCGGTAAGGTAAAAAAAAAAAGGACGGTACAGGGAAAAAGGAACGAAATGGAAAAAAAAAGGACGGAAAGAAAAATCACCACCAATTTTAGGCAAATCATGTTAAGACTAAGTGATAGCCACAATGTACATTGATTTTTTAGAAACAGTTGTTAACATTGGATTATTATTTTTTTTTTAATTTACCTCGAAAAGTGCAGGAATAAACGTTGGCGACGGTAAGACTACCAATAAATCCACGATCTTGAAATTGTTATTTAAATGCTGATTTAAATTCTGCAGTAAATTTCCTGTCAAATAATTTTAGACATTCTTTCTCTAGCGTACTTCTGCATGAGAAAAAACTTGAAAAAAATTCTATGGCTGCATCTGAAGTGATTTTCTGTATAAGTTTAGCAAGAGGGACGGTAAGAATGAAAAACCCAGGGACAGAGATCAAAAAATAATATCAACCGTGAAAATGTGTGCAGGTTAATTTTTTGCTACATATTTATATAAAACAATTGTCCCAGTTTCGGAAAAAAATTACATCGAATTACTTTTATTGAAACAATTTCATACAGATAGCTCCAAACTTAAAAATCAGCATCAGGGACACGGGACGGTATAGGAGTTTCCCTGGTATTTGGACCCGAACATCGTCCAAAACTTATTTATCTCGTTGATATTGTTATGCAATCATGCAATGGGATGTTCTCCAGTATATAAATAAAAAAAACACAAAAATGTGTATTAAAATAAAAATTATTATTCAGGGACATGAAAGTCAAACGTTTGTGAGAATGCCCCATATATATATATATATACACACACAGAAAATGAATTCAGAACATAAATATAAATCAAATAGCTGGATTTTTACGAAAAATTTAAAGGGGAAGATGCATTACAATCTGTTTCGCAATAATGAAAAATAAATTTAACATTGAGATTTCCAAACTTTAAACCTTCATAATTCCTAAACTGCTTAACCAAATAACTTTTCGTTTGGTATCGTAAAATAAAACTCACTGACCCGCCCAAATATGATGTAAAAATGGGGGGGGGGGGGGGATTTTGATCACATTTCTCTATGGAGACGACTCCTTAAGCGTATTTTAAAAATAAATTAAAAGATGATACAATATTTAGCTGGATGGCTATTTCCGCTTTTGGGGAGAATTTGGAGATTAAAATGCATGGGATGTTCTCTATATATTTTTTAAACTGTACATATTATTAAACTGATATTTAAAATAGATAGTAATTATAAAACATAACTTAAATAAAACCTGCGAATTTCTCTATGTGTAAAACAGTGCAAATAAATTAACATATATATATTCTCTAAATATTGCTTAGGTAATTATCTAATATATTATACTTGCTGTATCTATGAACACACAACTCTTGCTTTAAATTCATGCACTGTATTGAAGAAGAAATTATTAGTGAACTAAACATTTTAACAACAAATAGGAAAGTGTTGGTTATTTCAAATACAATTGCGGGTGATTATAAATGTCAAAAGACCACCAGTCTTGTATCGTTTTGAACATTTTTAATAAAACTTGATTAAATATTGCTATGTACAAGAAAGGATTGTTTGAACAGACGCGGTCATGCCACCGCTCGACCGTATTGATCCTTACAAGTGGTAAAGTCTGATAACACAAAGCATTTTCATCAGCATTTAAGCAAAAAAAAATTGCTTAGTATGGTACATTACAAAAAGAAAATTGTTCAGAGTAGCTAATTTTCTAGTATGACAACAAGTGGTGAATTAGCTCCATTTTAATTACATAGAACTTTCGCTGTCTCAGTGCCATTTAATGCTGACTAGACATGTTGCTATGTGTTACTGTTCCCAGACTTGTTATTCATCACCACCATCGGCTGGTGACAATCACTTATCTCTGACATAAATATAATTAAGTTATACTAACCAATGTTATTTAACTAAAGGATGACAAAAAACAATAAATATTATTGTTTTTCTTAACAAGATAATCAAATAAATTTCGAAATCAAAATATTTTTATATGAATCACTGAATGAGAAATAGCTTTTAAAGGAAATAACAACCTTTTCACTTTCAATTTTATTTATTCTAATGCAATATATTAAAAAATAAACTGGTATAGTACTTCTTAAAAATATTGAATACAATTACAAATTTAGAGTTACATCTCATAGCATGTATTTAAATTGTTATAAATTTTAGTCATGTTCCAGATTACAGTCTAGAGATAATATTTTATTTAATTTTTCCCAGTTGAACAATATATTAATGTGTTGGGTGTGTCACTTTGTTTACCTGTCCACCCAAATGTGTACCTTTCTGACTAATTATTTCTTCTTAGTCATTAGCATTTTTTTTATAAGTACGATGAAATTTAAATAAATTATTACAGTAGTAAACTACATAAACCCAATCCCCAATTGCAGTTGCAACATTGATAGCATGTTTACAGGCTTACAGAAAAGTTGTCGAAGAAATTTTCATCTACAGACTAGTTTATCCAATAAATTGAGACACGAGACTGCTCAGCCAAGCGGATAGCATACTGGCCATAGAACTGAAACTTGATGTTCGCGTGTTTGATACTGGCCAGTAGGGTGGAGCGAAAAAAAATATTATTTTTTAATCAAAAACTGGTAGGTGCCAAAAGTTACCTTTATACTAATACGTCAATAGCGTGCAATTTTACCGCTGAAAATAAATTGGCTTGGGTCTACGCTTTTGGTCCAAAAGTCAAAATTTTGGGTAAATTTTGATATTTTTTTCAAAAAAATTCAAAAATTGCTCTACAGATGGTTGTAATTTAAAAGTGTTATTAAAACCTTTATTATTAATGTATTAACATATTTAAACAATAAAATGATATCTTTATTCTGTAGAACTACAGCAAAACTGACAACTTTTGTTAAAAAAAAGGCATTGCCACTCTGCTGTGTCATAAAACTAATTGTTGTTTAGAATACAGCTCTTATCTAGTTGCTTTCAAAACTACCCAGGATGTACCAAGTAGAGGTGGCAGCATTTCGTGTCACAACAGTGCATAGTTTGACCACCCTACCATATGATCGCAATGCTTTATTTATATATTGAACTGTGATATTTTATCAAAGACTAGCATAAATTTTCTCTGTATCAACCTAGTTCATCTCTTCTTTGTATACACAGACTTTGGGTGCTGCTTCTGTAATCTCCTTCATGTATTTTTCTTCTGCTTGTGCAAGAGAAGACAAACAATGTAATACAGTGTGGATGATATTAATGTAATCTTTTCAGCCGTCTATTTTCACCAAGATTGCACCAGATAAATGCATATTGATTAGAAGTTCTGTTACCACAACAATTTTCCAATCAATTAGATTTATATAATTATCCGCTTCAAAGTTGGTTGTTGAATTTTCAGATTTGCGTATGCCATCATTTACTACTCTCATCTTTCAACTGTTATATGCTGAGCATCTAGCTGTTTAATGTGATGGTGATCGCCAGAGAGCATTGAAATCGGAATTTCCTCTGTGTATGCAAAGCATGCATTGTCTCAAATAACTTTTTTAGGTATTTGTTTTATTCCGTTTTGTGTGTTGTTTAGTAGCCGAGTAATTTCCCATGAATTTTTAAATTCCTTTTTTATATGTAGATTACATTTGATGGTAAACCATCCTGGGGCCAAACTTGGATTACATAGTACTTTTTGAGTGAACATAGAGACTCCGATAGGCAGTGAGCGCTCATTTAAAGGCGGAGAATTCTGTTCGTCGTAGCCATCCATTCTGCGTGGAACATGTTTAGAATGAACCATTACAATGGATCATATGCCACCTCCAAGTCCAGTGAATTTCCTCTGCATCATTTATTGGACAAGATCGTTGGCAAAAATTAGATTCTACCCCACAGGGATTCTCCGGACCAATAGGAAAATCTTTGTCCACTTGCCGTTCCCTTCTTCTTTCAATTTTTGAAACTATATAGAGTAATTTTGAAACATTATTTCCTGAAATCGAGTAAAGTATACTCAGAAAGACAGGAAATATCTGCTAGACATTTGCAAAGTTATTTCATCAAGATATTGCTCAGAAGAACTAGCGAATAGGAACCCAAGAAACTTGTCCTACGAAAGATGGCTCACAGAGGCGAATAAAATTTTTCGCCTTTATATAAACACTGATTGGCCATTAGAGTCTGTAGATTCAACCACAAAGTACGTAATCCAAGTTTATGCCGCAGGATGGTTTACACCAAATGTTATCCACATATGAAAAATGGATCTAAAAACTTATAGGAAATAACTCGGCTACTAAACAGCACAGAAAACGGCATAAAACAAATGCTAAAAAATTTGTTTAGGGCTATGGTTGCTTTGCACATCGAGAGCTAATTCTTATTGCAATGCACCCAGATCACCGCCGGCACATTAAGCAGCAATCTTCTCAGCATATAAAAAATGCAAGAGGTTGAGTAAATGATGGCATACTGAAAGATGAAATATCTAAATGTTGTAGTAACATAACTCCCAATGACTATGCATTAACTGGATGCAATTTTTGGTGAAAATAACAGATATCTGAATAGATGCCATTAATTCCAATGCATTACTCTGCTTGGCTTATCATACACAAGTAGCAGAAATATACATCAAGGAGTGTCACATCAGCATCATCCAACGTCTATGGATACAAAGGAGAGATGGACTAGGTTGATACATAGAAAAATTATGCCAGTTATTGATTAAAAATCACAATTCAATATATAAATAAAACATTGTGATAAGGTAGTTCGGTGGTCGAGCTATGAACTGTTGTGACATGAAATGCAGCCACCTCCATGTGGATAGTTTTGAAAGCAACTAGGTAAGAGCTGTATTCAAAACAACAATTAGTTGCATGACACAACAGAGTGGAAACTCCTTTTTTTCCAAAAGTTGTAAGTTTTGTTCCAGTTATACGGAATAAAAATATCGTTTTATCGTTTAAATATGTTACGAAATTAATAATAAAGGTTTAAATAACACTTTTAAATAATAACCATCTCTATAGGAATTTTAAATTTTTTTGAAAAAAATGTCAAATTTTACCAAAAATTTCGACTTTTGGACCAAAAGCGCAGACTCAAGCCATTTTTGTCAGTTGTAAAATTCCACGCAGTTCATGTACTAGTATAAAGGCAACTTATGGTACCTACCCGTTTTTGATAAGAAAAAAATGATAAGACTTTGATAAGACTTTTTGATAAAACTTTTTTCGCTCCACCCTCCTGGCCAGCTTTGAGTATAAGGTTTTCGGTTTTATTTTTTATTTATGTATTTTTTATTTGATAATGATAATTAGGTTCACATTCCATGCAAAAGCCATTCCTGAAGGAATGGTTTCTATAGAAATATTGTCAAAACTTACCGATGCTTAGTAGTACCCTTCCTTTGAATTAGAATATATATACATATATATATATATATATATATTTAGGTGCGTTCGTAATTATATAAATACGTAGCACCTATAGTCGTCGTCTGATCCTTCCGTCTGTCTCTACGTCTGTCTGTCCGTCTGTCCGCATATAACAGCGTAAAACTACCTAACCGAATTGTTTGAAATTTAATATATATAATCATTGAAGAATTTTGTCGATTCAATTCAATTTTTTTGACAATCGAATCAAAAGTTAAAAAGATATTAATAATAGTTTTTTTTCATTCTATTAAATCCTATCATATGTAATTAATTCAATGATATCTATGATAGGTAATGATTCTAGGTTGTCATGGAGATTATGTCCTATTTAAGATTTAGTCATATAATTTCCGTATTGCTGGATTTTACTCTCCGAGCGTCTTGCAAAAGGGTAAAATTGTAATGTTGTTTTCTTTGCATTTCGTTTTTTAATGCTAAGAAAATATGATTCTTTCAACATTATGAAAAATACTCAATTACAAATAGGGATGTAATCCTTGAGAGTATTAATCATTCTTTAATGTATTTAAAATTCATTAAATCTATAGAATTATATTATCTAAAATATTGCTTGTATTGCTGTGAAACCTGAAGCTTAGTGAACGGAATATTACGCCCCAAACACTTAGAGGGTTAACATACAGGGTGGTTATTAATTAGCGTGAGGTGTTCAGAGCCCTCTAGCGAGTAAAGTATTCGACGAAACATAACAAAATTTGATGAGAATGAATAGTAGACCCTGGGATTTCAAATTGTAAAAAAATATAAAAAGTTCCAAAATTCGCCACTAGGGGCAATTTTGGCGCTGCAAAAGTGTATTAGTGTAAATATTGAATGATTAAATGCCAAACAATACAGTGCACATCAATTTTATTTACAACAAATGTTTTTTACTTCCAAATTAGGTTCAATATGAGCACCATTGTTATATTCCAAGAACTGCATACGATGCACGAAGTTTTCTACTGCCGCCCGCAGCATATCTGAAACCGAGTTGATTTGCCTCACTTGTAACGTTAATCGATCTTTCAACGTTACTATATTGGAGACATGTCTTTGATAAACAACACCTTTAAAAAATCCCCACAACCAAAAATCACAAGGATTGAGATCGTGCGACCTCGGAGGCCATGCCTTAGGTAATGAACGACTAATGATTCTGCTGTCAGAAAAATGTTGCGCAACACACGCTGTACCGTAAGTCCCCTAAGTTCAAAGTGGGGTGGTGCAAATTCCTGCATTAATATGGTCGAATCGAGACATCCTCGCTTCTGTAGTTGTGGAATCGTCAAGTTATGTAGCATATCTGCATACCTGGTATCAGTAACGGTACATGCCACTGGTCCATTTGCTCCATTTTCCTGATAAAAGTAAGGACCGATGATAAAGGATGTGGTAAAGCCACACCACACTCTGAGTTTTGGCGAATGGAGAGGCTCTTGCACACAATTGCACAACAACACGCAGTCCAATTGCGGCAGTTGCGTGGGTTAATGACGCCGTTCAAATGAAAGTGCGCTTCACCACTCCATAAAATCTGCGACGGCCATATAGCATCAACTTGCATGCGTGCTAAAAATATCAATCAAAAATCCAATAAGGTGGCCGCATCGCCTGGGAGCAATTCTTAAACAGAAGAGATTTTGCACGGATAAAACTGTAACATCTGATGCAGGATCTTACTCAACATTGAGTATGGGAACTGCATGTGCCGAGATACTGCCCGAGCGCTGCAAGTAACCTGCACATTTTCCATCTCCTGTTCGACAATAGCAGTTGCAACTTCGTCAACTTGTTGCTGACTGGTCACTTTGCGTCCTCGGCCTGGTTGCAGTACTGGAGTTTCTGTAGTTCCAAATCGTTGAATCATCTTTCGTAAATTTGTTATGCTCATCGGTCCTTTTCGCAACTTCTTTAATCGGCGAAATTCACGAAGAGCAGCATTGCAATTCTCGTTCCGTTGATAATACAGCTTGACAGATAATACAGCTAGCAAAGCACGGTCCCGTAAGGTAAGAGCCATCCCAAAGCAGTTGGGCTTAAAATGATGAGAAGTATCCCAGCCTTTAATTTCATACTCATGATCGCTACACAGAACGGATTTTATGCAAATTAATGCATTTTAGTAGGTAAACAACACCAAAATTGCCCCTGGGGGCGAACTTTTTTTAAAGAATTCGAAATCCCATGGTCTACTATGCATGCTCATCAAATTTGGTTATGTTTCCTCCAATACTTTACACGGTAGAGGGCTCTGAACACCTCACGCTAATTAATAACCACCCTGTGTATAATCGTAACAAATTTTGCATTCATGCATTTTTCATAACAGTGCTACAACTATTGCACCAAGATATGAATATTTATAAAACTAGTTACAGTACGAACGCACCTCATTTGACATGTTTGACGTACAAGTTCCGACTTGTTATTTTTATTCTATATTGGTTGATTGAAAATTTTCTGCCTAAAAATGGCATTACAATTTCTAATAATCACATAACATTTCAAACAAACTTAGATAGATTAAAAACTCAAGCAGAATTAGTAAAATTTTGACGATTATTTTCTATCTTTTTTTCTGTCTGCATATACCGAGTTTTACTCATATTTAGAAAAATTGCTGTTTAAAGAAAAGAGCCAAAAGAATCTGAGCTTTCACCATTATATCCATGCTTCAGTAACGATTTTCCTCAACAATTACTGGGTTATCACCTGAATGCAATATCTTTTCTTCCTTGTGAAGCAATAAACGGGGGATACAATTGATTTTGTATTGTTCGAAGCATTATGAAACATAGTCTAATCGATTATATGTTGGCGATACATTAGCAAGACATAGGCTTTACTATTTATCTTATATTTGACCTCAAAATGTATCATTTAGATTGATTTCCTGTTCTAATTTAGAGTTATATAGGCATTTCTGTAAACATCTGTTTATCAACAAATGAAAATCAAAATTTAGTAACTAAAATGTATTGTATTTGAGAATTATTTCTTGATAAAAAGAAATCGTTTAGAATTATTAATTAAAATGTATTTGCAATTAACTAAATATGATATGAGCACCATTTATTTATAAGTAAACAAACCAACATTATTAACAACAGAAACTTTTTAACTTATAGATGGCTAGCTTCGGTAGTATTCAGCGTATCCTCATCAGTACTCTGACGACAGTGCCTTGAATGGTAGCGAAAGTAGTTTGCTTATAAATTAAAAGTTAAGTTAAATTAAGTATATAAACAAAAATGTTCCAGTGGTTTATGTGCTTATAGTGCATTGCGCCAAATATCATCCTAATTTTCACCATTTGTTTATATTTGTGCCTTCATAAGGTAAATTTAATAACCTACATTAAAATATACTAGACACGAAACACTCAATTATTCGACACGCCTCACACGCCTCATCATATGTGCGTTTGCGGCTAGATTAAAATATTCCGGACAAAAATTTAGTATTTTTAGGGTTCCGTACTTAAAAAGTAAAAACGGAACCATTATAAGATCACTCCTCGGTCTGGCTGTCTGTCACAGCCCTTTTACTCGTAAACTATGCAACGTGGAAAGCTCAAATTCGGGGAAGTAATATAGACTATTGACCCACATATTTACAGATTAATAAATATTCATAAATATATTTAGGAAAAACGTAGCGGGGATAATTAAGTTACTTGAAAAAAAAAATCTTTTCATTGTATATCGTGTAGGGTATCGTGTGAAAGCTTTCGTAACGCTGAAATCAAAAATATATTTCATTTAATTTTAGGTATTATATTTTCAAAGTTATGGTGGAAAATGTAGTGCAAAAATATGTCCCCCCCCCCCCCATCTAACTCCGAATTTATCGAAACTAAAATTAAGAAAAAAAATAGAGGTAGTAGACATTGATTTAAATCTTGCAGCAAAATTATAGCGATTACCCTAGGTAACGTAGTTTTTGAGAAAATCGCATTTTTCCGTTACACTCAAATTTCGATTTAAGGGATTCAGAAAAAGCGCTGAGCAGAGCTGGAGGCACGTATCGTAGCAGAAGTATAAAAGCATTGTTGATCATAAATTTCGGAAAAAATCGTCGATAATTAGCCGAAATATTAACCCTTAAAGAGACGGACGGTTTGGACATACATTATGACAGGGACGGCGTACTCTATGCTCCATCGGCTTTTAAAGCCTAGGTAACAAATTTTAAGGATATATTTATGCAATGCAATGCCCTGTAGCAGTATAAAAGCAATAAACATCAAATTGTTAAAAACAGATTAATTTATTGAGAATTAATCACATAAATACTATGGGATTCGCGACTAGTTTCCATTGAGTGGCTCTCTCAATACACCTACTACGTCTTTAAACGTTAAGTAAAAACCTATATGGAATAACAAATATACAGAGTAGCTATATTTGCTATTATTTAGGTTCCATATATCTTTGAACTTTCGTGGTATATCCATTTATACTTTTCTAGTATACAGGGTGCAAAGGAAAGTCCCTTTAACCTGAAAATACTTGTGAACGGACAGAGCTACAGCTATGCAAGTGAGGTAACGGTATAGTAAAGCGACTAAGCCCGATTTAATGAAAACGACAACAGCGCCTGTAGTGGCAAAAATTGCATGATAGCCACTGCAAATCTAAAACGAAAAGAGATAGAGCAAAATTTCCAGTTAGAAAGTTTTAGAACATCAATTAATTAATAGAATACGACATTTGGTTTACATAGATACGATAAATCTTCGTCTGTTTGCCCAAAAATGTCCAAAACCGATGCACTCCATTTTGAGTAAAAGTTTGAATGGATTAGTCAGAAGTATGAAGAAATACGCACAATTTATGCTATAAATACGTACTTATCTCTAATTTTGATAACATCACACACACGCAAAAAAAGACAAACTGTCTCACAGTGATAAAAAGTTAATATTGAGTATGTTCGAAAAGTTCGCCATTTCTTCACGATACACGTTTGTATTCGTGAGAGTAATTCTACATGCACATTTCTCAGCATGGAACGTCTATTGCAAGCTTCTTCAATACGAAGACATAGATTTAACCCTTTAAAGGGCGGTGGATAGCCGGTCTAGCCACCTAATTGTAATTCCAAAACTGACAAGTGGCACCAAGAATATTTTAATAAAATTTTGCTTTTTAAATGAAAGTGCAAATTAGCGGGTTTTAGTTTTCAGAGAAATTCGTTTGAATATTCTGGTGTCAGTCAATTATTTCATCAGTTTACGAACAGAATTCTTCTGGACCTGAAAGGGTTATTCTAAAGTTTTAAATGCATTAGAAATTGAATCTTTACAGACCTTACAGCACAGTACAACGTCACAATCTGCATTTGTGCACTGCTAC
Source organism: Maratus speciosus (assembly GCA_963932465.1). Taxonomy (NCBI): domain Eukaryota; kingdom Metazoa; phylum Arthropoda; class Arachnida; order Araneae; family Salticidae; genus Maratus; species Maratus speciosus. The sequence goes on along the minus strand of OZ010791.1, from coordinate 315,595,714 downwards.
ATTTCCGGAATGTGAATAAGCAAAGTAGAATCGTCGCTCATCGATTTCGGATATTTTTGGGTATGTAGGCGACGATTTATCGTATCCGTGTGAACCAAATGTCATTTCGTACTAATTAATTGATGTTCTAAAACTTTCTAATTAGAAAATTTGCTCTACCTCTTTTCGTTTTCGATTTGCAATGGCTATCTTCCAAATTTCGCCACTGGGGTTGCTGCTGTCGTTTGCTTTAGGTCGGGCGTAGTCGCTTTACTGTACCGTTACCTCACTTGTATAGCTGTAGCTCTCTCCGTTCGCATGTATTTTCATGTTAAAGGGACTTTCCTTTGCAACCTGTATACCATACAGCTATACCCAGCCCTACGTTGTATAGTTTTTACAAAGCCTTAGTATTCTTTTAGCAACGGTATTTTTTTTAATAATATACTTACAAATTCATATATTATTGTACGGAACCTTCTGTGCACGAGTAATACTCGCACTTGACCGTTTATTTTAACTTAAAATGAATTATAGAAAACCTTTAAAATATTAAAAACGTTAATAATGTATCAAGGCACTTTTATAATACTTAAATGCATTGTGATTTTTATTAAACGTTACAGGTTTTTATCTAAATTATAATTTATAATATGTAAGAAATTTTCGGATATCTGGTAAAATTTCCACTATCAAACATTCCTGAATATTTATAATTCCCCATGGCTACAATGATTATTTTTAAATTAGGAAAACTGAAATGTAATGAAAGTTCTTTTTTATTGCATCGAATCAGAATTTTTGTTTCAATCAAGGCACAGTTAAAGAGTAAACAAAAATGTAACAATTACTTTATTTTATTGAAATTGTTTTGTTGAAATTGTCTTGTTGAAGTTGTCATGTAAAATCTAAAGTTTCGTCTATGGTCCTTCAAGGTACATTAACGTAACTTATCTATGACTTTCCAGGATTTCATTGGATCGTCAGACCTAATGATACTTTGTGATTTTCATCTATTGAGATATATTAGAAAAAGCGGATATATAAAGAGCTTATATTCCATCTTTTTATATATTTTATAAATTTGTGATATCGAACTGAGGAAGCATTTAATTCAGTAATTAGCAATGAGTTAACTTGTATGGGGCAAGAAGGAACGTCCCATGTAGATGTTTGCTGTGCTACAAAGGATACTCATGCTGAGTTATACAGTGAGGTCATAAAAAAAAATTCCCAGATATAATTAACCACTAGAGGCTTAGCCGTTCAACCAATCGAAAGAACAATTCAGAAATTGTTATTTGACATGTATCCGCTCAAGATCGTGCCGATTTAAAACAATATATCTCTCAAGGTTACGGTTTCAGTGAAACAATTTCGAATGGCAACACCCACTCTTTTCCTGCGCAGATTCAGCAGTGCATTGAAAATCCACAAATATGAATGATACACGTATGTCAAAAATTACCGGCTTAAAACATTTGCAAAGAAGAGCACTGTATAGAACCAATCACAAAACAGAGAGGATAAGCATTAGCGCTCTTTGCATATTTAACTGGAATAGACAGTAAAAGCACTAATCACAGAACACCAGCAAAGCATTGCGGGTGTAAAATCTTTAATAAGCAGTGTGGGGGAAAAAATTCAATCAGGTGTTCGAACGTGCCAACAAGATGACACTTACAGGGGAACAATGAGGAGAATTGATAAAGCTGTTTTATCTGAACGGGAAAAATGCTGCCGAAGCAGTGCGAGTTTATCGAAGAAATCATAAGCTCTGATAGACAGCGATCCGGGCGACCATCTGTTCCTGTTAAAGCTGTTTTGGAAGTGCATAATACGATTAATACAGGTCCATTGCATTCTGCAAGATGTGTTGCCCTAAATTTAAATGCACCGAAAACCACATCCCAGAAGATTCTGCGCTCTGTTCTTTGGATGTGTCCTTATCAATTCCAGCGCATCCAGCTGTTGCAGCCTGGAGACTAGCTACAACCTTTCGACTTTGCGAATTATTTCCACATCAGAATGATGAAGACAGCTTGCGGCGCTGAGGATATTATGCGCAGATAAGGCACATTTCTCCTTCATTATAAACGTTAACTTCAAGAACAGAGTTCACTGAACGCACGAAAATCCTCACGATGTGGCACCAACGCCCTTGCACGAAGCTAAAGTGACTATATGGTGCGGTATCGCAAGCACATTCGTTCACGTTTCGTACTTCTTCTAACAGGTCACTTTCGCAGTTATGAAAACTTCTTCCATCAAAAGTGCTCGGAGTTCAACAATGTTGTAGAATTACGTAATTCCATAATTGCAGGAGCGAAATATCTCTAATGACACTGTATGGATGCAAGATTGTTCTCCTCCACACGTCGCCACGTGCGTTCTACAAGTGCTACAGAAGCCATCTCCTGTAATTTTGCAGTTTCGTAGCAACCACGATTCTCCGACCTCACGCCGATGGCTTTCTGGTTCTAGGGTTATCTGAAATCGAAAGTGTACACATCAAATCCAAGAGATTTCTCAGAATTGAATGATGCCATAACGTTATACAGATTCCTCCTGCAAAGTTACGTTTGTCATTGTTGACAACAGTCTCCCGCATGCAATGTGTTATCGTCTGCGAAGGAGGGCACGTTGAAAAAAGCCAATTCCAATAAAATTCCCTTTCTTCTCCCTTGTGTTGTCATTTGTCCTTTACAATACTCTTCATTCTAAATGTTTTATGCCGGCAAATTTTATCATAAGTGTATCGTTTGAATGCCATTTATGTTTTTTCAATACACTGATGAATCTGCGCAGAAAAAAAGCGGGTGTTATAATTCGGAAACTTCGAAAAACTTTCCCTGTAACCGTAACCATGAGAGCTCTACTTCTGTTAATCAACCCAATATCGAGTGCCCACCAACAAATAACAATATGTGAAATTTTCCTTTAAAAATGTTGAGCGATTAGGCCACTAGGCGTTCACATATCGGAAGTTCTTTTATGACTACCCTGTATGAACAGACCATAGATCAAACTAAGTGCCATTAATGTGCGAATTGTGTTTCTGTTTTATAAAGTTTGAAAGAGAAAAATATGCAAACCTGTTATTACATTTCGTAACTTTTGTCGCAGAAAGATATAAATGCATTTTAATCTTTTACTTGCTGCAGATTCATACCCAATGTAAATTGAAAAATGATTCAGAATACGGTACGAATTAAATTTATGTTGATGAATTAGATTTACCACAAATTTTCTATAGATTACATTTCTTATATTTTGTATACGGTCCTTGGGTTTTAAAAATTATATTTATAAAGATTTTTTCCTTACTTCAACAATTTTCACAGTAAAAAAGTTTTTCTTCTATGATCAAAATTCATCGAGTTATGCCATGTTTAATTTTATGATGTTTAGGAGATTTTCGACACTATAATTGCGCTTCTCTATCACTTTGTCCATGCGAATTTAATTTAAATACGAAATCCTGTAAAAAATGCATCATAATTTTTATTAAGAAAAAACAAAAGAAATTTATATCCTGCGTATTAAACTTTGAATATTAAAGATAGAAAATCCGTGAGTTTTAAAATAAAAATTTTGTAAAAATCCTGACTCAGAAAAAAAGTAATAAAAATTATTTTATTTATTCATGTACATTGCGTTCCCTTATACAGAGCTCTCAGTTGGTCCGTTTTTGAATGCACCTTTTTTTAAGAATAAACGTATTTTAAAATTTTCCTTATGAAATTTCTAGAAACCTACCACGAAGATTTATATCTGCCGCAAACGTTTTGCAAGGCTACTAAGAAAACGCTTCTTTGGAAATACTGGTATTAAGAAAACAGAGCATTAGGAGTCTGAAAATATAACAAAATTAAAATTTTCGCAATGTGTATTTTTATCCCACTGTTAGTTTTATAAAAATTATCAATATCGGTACTAACATGATATAGATGAGACTAGGGAGGTTTGACCCGATTTTTACAAAACGATTTTTTATTTTTTAAATGTTGAACGTAGAATAAAGTTTTATATATCATTTTATTCGTTATACAATCAGTTATAAAGAAAATTGCTACATAAGTGTAACTTATAAGAAATTTGAAAATGATTGATTTTATTCATGAAAAAAATGAGTCAATGCTCCCCACATATGGGAGGGTTCACCCACTTTGTTTTATATTGCACTATTCCAGATCAGACATAAAATCTGTTTTTAAAAATAGCAAACTAACTTTATTCTACATGCTTTAATTATTATAAAAAATATATTTTTTTAAATATGAGGCTTAAACAAACCTGTTAAGACGCAATCGCAAGTCAGGGGAGAAAAATGTTGTTTTTAAAGAGGATTTTGTCTGAGCAGGTATAATTGTAGAGCAGGGAAAATGAAATTTTAACATTTATGGCAGTATTCTGTTAGAGACAGGTTCTGTTTTCACAGTGTTTCATGTTATTATGTCCGAATTTAAGAGCTACTGTTCCGCTTTTTTTATCTTCTTGTTCTATTTTTTATGACACTCGATCTGACAAATTTATCACATAGTTTGGCTTCATCTCCCTGTATTCACCCTGGTGAAATTTTTCTACATACCTACCTAACGTTTTTCGATCGATGCTAAGTTCTTTTGCAACTGCAAAAGCACTTAGCTTATAATTAACATGATTTAAACCTTTAAGGGCAACGTACTTTCAGTACTAAAATATTGAAATAAATGACTGACACCGGAATTTACGAACAAATTTATTTGGAAATAAGAAAAGGCTGTATTTCACATACATATTAAATGAATAGATTTTAGCAAAATTCTTGTTCCATTGTTGCGATGTTTCGAAATTAAAATTAAGCGGTTTTATAAACATACCACTGCCCCTCAAAGGGTTAAGGCTGCTGCTTTCATCCTTTCTATTCCTTTCTTCTCTTTCCCATTCTATTTCTATTTGCCTATTGTAAACAATATTTAAATGGATAAAAGTTCTTATCAACCTTCCCATTTTCTAGCAATTTTTCACATTCTTTTATAGTCAGTTTTAAATATTTTCTTTTCCATGACAACATTTTACTGAAGCTTTACAGAATAAATTTACATTATTTTATGTATAAATCATTACCTTTTCATCATGTACAGTGTATCTCTCTATTCTAAAAAAAAAGTAACTAATGCTGTCACCGCCGCCGGTTTTGAATTTTTTATGACCGGGGGTCTTTCTTTGTTAATCTTAACAAAAATATTGCATACAAAAATATGAAAATCTTTGAAATTATAGAGAAATGTTTGGTAAACACGCTAATGCAGACAGTTTTCAAATCGATCAATAATTTTAAGAGATATTTAATACTAAAGTTGGACAAAATTGTTCCATTAAAAACTATACATGGGAATTTAATCATTTTTAGACCATTTTATACGTTTGAAGTTCCCGGTGTGCAGACTGCATTTATTTTTTTTATTTGACTTATTTTTTGAGGTTTTATTTCTATTTTAAATTCAAATTTTCAGCATTTCGAGAGATATTTTTTACATATTTTAGAAAATGGTATTAATTTAAACTGTTGCCAACTGTATAAACAGCGGAAACAATAATGTTTCCTTCAAATTAAAAATTTATTTACACGTGACTATTATAAACAGAAAAGACCCCTTCAAATTAGAATTAAATAATTATGCATAAAAAGCAGGAACTTCTTGAAAATTACGTCATAAAAACTATATTTACACCTGAATTTTAAAAGAGAAAGGATATTGTAAAATAATAAATTCATTAACTTGCGTTAGAAATTTTAAACAGGAGAAATTACGCCACATTTTCGTCGCATTACACTTATTACGTAAAATGAATAAAAAATAATTAGAGTTTAAATTTAAAAATTACGCGAGAAATTTATTTGATATATTGAGATGATCTTTTCAACTACTATTTCTGTCAGGACAGCGCAAATAATATTTCATTTCTAACAAAAGTATTTTCACGAGAATACTAACAAGAGAAAGAAAAGTTTGGTGAAAATTACGTCAAATTAAAAACAATACATTTAAAATGTGTTATTTAAAAGAACTTTCTTTTCACTGTGTTAAAAAATACCAGGAGATAAAGACTTTGTTTACTTAATTCATTTTATATTATCTTATTTTGAAATGTTTAACTGATTTTATTTACTCAAAGATGAAAACAGCCATTGTATATTTTAACAGCAGAAGATTTGGTCTTAAAATTTCCCAATCTAAGAGAAATGAATAGAAACCCGTTTATATTGAGATCGCCACTGTTTTTTAATTATAATTCAATCTTCCGAAATCTTTTTAAAGCTGTTCAAATTAGCGTGCTTTAGAGTCTGCGATGTCTGAACGGGGGTTGACGAGCGTAGCTCGTAGGGGGCAGAGCCCCCTAGTAATAAAAACATTTCCAAACCCACTTAATTAAGGGAGCCTTGAACATCTGGTCAACCCTCCCTCACATTGATTGGGTCAACTCTCCCTACATAGACCGTTTCTAAAGAATACCACATTTTTTTATGTTAAGCCTAAGTTACTGTACAGTCTTTTATGTCTGGACTGAAAGCTCAATATTTCTGCATTACTTTAAACCTACTTACTTAAATTTCTTTGATATATATATATATATATATATATATATATATATATTTTTAAGCTTACAAAATATTTCTAAAAAACACAACTTTTAGGTTGAAAACGTCTCTACAATTGATTTTTGCGGCACCTATTTTGATTATCTCTATGAAGACTGTTGTTTGTGCATTTCAGTCGCTTTGGTTGACACCTATTGATAAAACGTTTAAATTCTTTTAAATATGAAAACTGATGGGTGGATTAAGCATCCCGTATGGTCAACCGTTCGTAGTCACCCTTACGTAATAGCATGTTAAACTGAAAGCACATCTGCTATTTTGAAAATGTGTGGTTTGTTATTTTTCTACTGTGCTAAGTGCGTGGCGCAAGTTTTATAAAGTTACAGGATGTATTTGGTAGGTTTGAATTTGTTTATTATGTAGTTTTGCTTATTTAAGTAAGGATAAAAACTGTTATTTTATTGCGCTGATTTTAACCCTTAAATGCCTGATTTTTCAAAAATCATTGTAATGATGTTTTTCGGCTTTCATTTTTTTAATAAATCATGGGAAAAATATTTAAAAAAATCATATTTTGTTTTAAGTATGGTTTACGGCTAAAAAACTGTTTGTTACTAATCGGCAATACTGGTGTTTAATTGAAAAAAATTATTTGCCTTGATAAAATTCTATAATATTAAACACACAAGAACTTTAGGAACTATAATAAGAAATAAATTTCAGTTGCTCACTACTGGTCAAAATAGGGTATTTCGCATGCTGCCAAACAAAACAAAAAGAAGAAATAGCAACGATTGAAAAAATAAATCTATCTTTATTCTTAAACAGCAAAAATGTTGCCATCTACATGTTAAAAATCGATTTAATACTTTTTTCAGAATGTATTTTATTGGCAACATTAAGCATTATAGATTCAATATTATTCTAATAGTATTTTAGAGCCTAAATTGGGTATGTTGCCGAAAAGCAACACCAGGCATTTAAGGGTTAATAAAAAACAGAGGAAGAAACAATTATTGAGTATTTGATCACAATGCACGAACAACGGAACGTAACAAACGTAGCTACTAACGTTTACTTTTTTCTAACCATTATTAAGGAATGACAATCTTCGCCTTATTTAATCATAGAATGTTTGCGATTAAATAAGGTGAAGATTTCAAGTCTTTAATAGTGGGTAGAAAAAGCATATAAGTGAGCAGGTACTGCAAAAGCTTAGACCTAAAATTTTGGAAAATAAATGCGCATTATATACGCGTAAATACGGTAGTATGGAAATATATTAGATAGATGGTCCAAAAACGGGCCAATGTTTGTATTTAGGCATGTACTGACTTGCTAACTCAAGATGGATAATTTTAGCGTCAGTTGCTTCTTAAAACAGTCTTGAAGGTCATATGATTCAAAACGCCAATAAATAGTCTTAGTTTTCCAAAAATATTTTATTCCAAAGAAAAGTGAAAATTTTCAAAGATTCAAGCTATTTAGTAATTTATCTTTTAATGATAAATTTTTTCTAAAAAATTCAAAAACTTCAGTCTTAATTCTTTATGAAGGGAAAGAGTATTTTCTTCGTTTTTTCTTACATAATTCACAGATAAACCTTTGTTTCCATTTCAGGAATGTACGCCACCTCCACATTTGTAGCACTGAATCCAAACATGTCCTTTACCTGAGAAAAGTCCATCGCAGAAATGCGATTTGCTGCGAAAATGCTGCATTGTCTTCAATAGGTGTATCCCCAGAGGATCCCCTATCACTTGTCACTATCGTCTTTATGGTAGCCCGTTTTTAAAGAACCCATTAATTCAAGTTGCTGGTCTCACAAGTCATTGCAAAACCAACAGATTGATCGAAACAAGTGCACTATATGAAGCTCTCAGCGCTTACTTTAGTAAAGAACTTAGAAGGGAGAAATTAGATTTCCTATAACTTGAAAGCTTTGGGTTCCTGGAAAGTAAGTTTTCTGATGAAAACAATTGGTACCAACCCATGTGGATCAAGGACCAAGGCCATCTTCTCACCACTCTTCCTCCACTTCTTGCTGCTATCCATTCGGTGCCATTCACTCGATTGGTTACAATCAACTCCCCCATTTTCATACAGTAGATCCTAGACGCTTTTGGGACCATTTCTTCTAAAAAAAATATAATTTAGTTTTACAGTTTACGTTATATAGTCGATAAAAATCTTTTTGCATGATAAAAAGCTTGATCTATGAATAATTATTTTCTATTTTATTCGGGAATTAACTTTTTTTTATGCAAGTTATTTTCCATTTCTAATTAATTTAACTTAGTATCTAGTTAAATTAAAAAATCCTCGTATATATTTTTCTAAATAAGCTCATTAAAATTATCTATAAAAGAAATTTTATAAGAAAACAAACGTGGAGCAAACATTCAAACCGTGTTTTCTCACAAAAAAATAAAAAATGAGTTATTGTTATTTTTATGAACTCTGTGTTAAATTGCACAGAAATAAATGGTATTTTTTACAAAAAAAAAATTTTTCTCCGATTATAAATCAATTTTAAAACTTGACGTTTCAATCAAAGAGTGTTTCCTCCAAAGCCTGCATTCAATCAAGCAGTGATTTCTCCAGTCTGCCAATCACAGTTGTCACTTAATGTGTACTTTCGAAACCTACCATACATATCACAATTGAAACGGATTGTTTTAGAAAAAAATAAGAGAACTGTTAAAGTTAAAAGCTTCCAGAATTATAGATTTCAAGATCTAAATGAAGAATATGATGTAAATCTTCTTAAAAAGGGAGTTACTGTTGCCTTGTTCAAAGGGTTGTTTTAGAATATCTTCCTCTTACCCACGCCATACCAGTTGAAAAGAACAAAGATGTTAAAAAACTTTTGAAGGTAATGTATAGTGAACAGTGGCAAAATCAACGTGATGATATATTCAAATGATACAACCACATTATCCATGATTGATAAGCCTGCAATAAAGAAGAGGGATATGTGTATAACTGTCTAGAGGAAGATATTGGTTTTAAAATTTGAAGTGGATTTCTGGCAAACGAGTATTTATTTAGTAAATATTTAATGAATACTACTAGGTACCATAATCTGTCATTTTACTTTAACAATAATCAACTGAAATTCGGTATTTATTCAAATAAAATAATGCTATTGTATTATTTGTGAGTTAGAACTTATTTCATTCAAAAAGCATTTTATCCACTTGTCAAACAATCAAAACATGTTTCCTCCTCTGAATTCGGTCAAAACGTGATTTCTCCAAATATTAAATGCATTTTATTAATTTGTTTTATGTTTAATATCTTAGGTATGCTTGCAATTCTTTCTAATAAACAGTAATAAAAATACACAATAAAAATGAGAATTAAATACAAGTTATTTTCTTATTTATCAGTTTTTTGTGTTTTTTGAAAATTTGTATCTGAAGGAGAAAGCATGGTTTGCATGTTTGCTCCACAAACAATAAGAGCCACTAGCGAATAATTAAAAAATATTTATTTTCATGGAGAATTTTAATTTTGTTATTGAAATTTATTTTCAATTTAATGCATTCCATAAAAACAAAAACATCTTTCAATTAGTAAAGTAGTAGCAATCAGAGAAGACAGGGTTTTTATTATTTGTAAAAATAATAAATTATTATTATTATAAGTAGAATTGTTTACATTGATTGCATTTCAGTAAAATCCGCTTTTCATTACTAATTACACAAAACATTTTTTTAAATCTGTTTTTTTGTATGTGTAAAATACCATCGTATTATTTTTTATATATTAAAAATCTCAAGAGAAAAATACACTTCAAGTGTTCCTAACACGTGTATTTAGGATCTATTATAAAAATATTTCGTTATAATATATATATATATTTTTTTAACGGTAAAATATATCATATATTTCATTCTATAAAGAAACATATATTAAAATCTGAATAAATCAGATGTGAATAAACCTCAAATCCTTTGCTAAATTGGTGTACAAACATTTAATATGGATTAAAAACATTAAAATCCTCTACACTTTCGGCAACACCCGTGGCTATCCTCAGGAGTGTAAATGAATTACGCTGGAACAACAATGTCAAACATTCGACTGATAGATATGGAACATATGAGCAAAAAAGCAATCAATGAACCCAAAGATGGGAAAAATTTCAGATTTTACCGGCGCCATCTGTTGAGATATGAAGATAATGAAAGTCTTACAAAAGACTGTCCCCATCTATATGTGAAAATAAAAATAAACTACATAACTCAAAATTAAATGTTTCTTAGGATATTTAACCAAAGTTTCGGAAAGGTTCCAAAGTTTACATACTTCATTTTTCTTAGTAAAATTCATTGATTCTCTAATTAAAATATTATGTATGTCATTACCTAGAAAAATAATTCTAGCACTCTCAAAATCAACATAGCAATTATAATTTTTGAGGTAAAATCATGACAGGGCTTTAGATGGTGTTTGATGTTTTGTATCATTACATTGCTTTTAACCATTCCACAAACTTCCTTGTAGTCATAGCTATTTGATTGAAGACGGCGATACGATAATTAAATGAGAGGGACACGTTAAACGAGATAACTGAGTTTAATTTTTAGATTTGCAAAGATCATTAATTACAAAAGAGGATCTGCGATAGACTCACTCAGTTTATAGGAAACCGGTTAAACTCTATTATCCTATTTAATGAGTCTCTCCCATTTAATTGTCGTATTGACGTCTTCAATTCTTTTATAAAACGAGCCTTTTTTGTTTGTTCTGATACTCAGTTGCATAAAAAGCTCGATTTTATCAGACTTTTGCTATTGATCAAGGTTTCCGTATTGTATACTTTAATAAAATCATCAGGAAGTTTGACATTTCTTTGGTTCGAGATAGCGACGAGAGTTTTTAGGATGTTACATTATGTAAAAAGACTGTGATTTTTTTTATTAATTTTAATATAACTCTCATAGCTACCCTCTCCCCTTCCTCGAAATTTAATGGTTTTACTCATCAAACACTTGGATCCCACTCCGCTCATTATCAGATTTCGAGCAGGCATATATGAAATACTCATTGCAAGTGAGGACAATAGGAGGAAATATCATATAAGTATCACGAAGAGGAAGTTTCTGGAAAGGTTAAAAGATCATTGTAATAATATAAAACATCAAAAGCCATCTATTATATGACTTTTTAATACAATGATTATAGCTATTGACTCAATACAATAACTATAATTACTATGTTGATATGAAAGTCTTCGAATTATTTTTCCCGGCAATGACACGCATAAGAATTTAATTAGAGAATCAATAGAACTTATATTGAGATAAGGTTACGTGTGCAATAATTATATGTCATACAATATTCCGAAATTTTGATTAAATATCCTAAGAAACATATAATTTTGAGATATTCAATTCATTGCTATTTTCACATATAGATGGTGCCACGGTCTTTTGAAAGACTTGTATTATCATCATATCTCAACAGATGGTGCCAGTAAAATTTGTGAAATTTCCCAGCCTTCGGGCTCATTGGTTGTTTTTCCCCAATATGTACAATTTTCTGTCGGTCGAGATTTTGGAGTTGTCGATCGAGCTTAATTCATTTACATTCCTGAGGACGGCCACTGGTGTTTGTCGAAACTGTATATATGAATGCTGTACTGTATATCTGAAATGTTTTTAAGGTTTTTAATATATATTAAATGTTTGCACACAAGTATAGCAAAATATTTCTGGTTTATTCATATCTCAATTATTTAAATTCTGATTATCTATGGTGTAATAGTCCAAAATTGTTTATAGAAATATATTTTGTTCTTGAATTTAAAAAAAAAAACAATTCATTGCTGTCAGACAATAAAAAAAATCCCTGCCGGCCCAGCCTACAGACAGAGGTAGATTTCGAAGTTAAGTATACTAATTTCACCAACAAAAACTAAATCATTATTAGATATAAATCCACTTTAACAGTTTTATCCGTCTGCTTTTAACGAGTTTTTATTTCCTTTTTATAAAATAGATGGTTTTATCAGAATCATGTTAAGGCGATATTAAAAAAATATTTTTTCATACTCAACAACACGAAATTTTCTGCCACATTTTCAGATTAATTTTTAATAAAAAAAATATATATATGAAACATGCTGACGTAATTTTTGAACAGATTTATAAGCGACCTGTGTTTTTATTTTTCTTTCAATTAATTAAAACTTGATTAATAAACAATTATTTTCTCAGTAGGGCAATATTTTTCGTTTCTAACACAATCGGTTCGGGAAATTCTGTTCAAAATGCCCACTTTGACATCATTTTTTGAAATGTATTCTACCTCTATCAAAAAAATCGATCATTACTGTACATTATATACTTTCTGAATAAGAGAATCTAGCAATTGGATGCGTTTGAGAGCAAAAATGGATTTAAAAATGAGTAAGAAAATAGACAGTTTGGATTTGAATACACCCTTACTTAGATGATTTCTTTTTTCAACCGCTATGTATTTTTAATTTGTTTTTTCTGTAAGAATTGGTCCTATCCAAAACATGTCTATCTAGATGTTGTAGACAATATTAAGAAGATATATGATAAATTTATGTTGATTTTATATCTCTTGAATTGACGGAGTTATGAATTTTTTACTTCTCCAATCCCTCTTTCTGTTTTCGTTTTTAATTTTTTTTTTGCGGTGCGAATTGGTCCTATCAAAAATTTGTGAATATAAAAGTTGTAGATAATATTAAGGAGATTTATAATAAAATTAATTGTAATTGATATCTTGAGAATTGACGAAGTAAGGCATTTTTTCTCCCAAAAACCCTATTTTTTGCGCCCCTTGAGCCTATTTTAAATTTTATCAAAAATCTGTGATGCATGAATTTTTGGCGCTATTTTTAGAAGTAATAAAAACTTTAAACTGGTTTGATATGAACAAAAATTAAGAAGTTATGGGGTTTTTTTCGGTTTTCACAAAACCCCTCCCTATTTCCATCCCCTTTGTCCGATTTTGCCCATTAACGAACTTGACCGAGATTTTATGTCCCTTGATTTTATGTATCAGTTTGGAAGAGATTTGTGCAGAATTGCGGAAGTTATCGTGTCCAGAAGAAAGTGATAACACAATTGCTTTGGGAAATTCCGTTCAAAATGCCCACTTTGACATGATTTTTTGAAATGTATTCTGCCTCTATCAAAAAATCTATCATTGCGGTGCATTATATAGTTTCTGAATAAACGAATCTACCAATTAAATGCGTTTGAGAGCAAAAATGAATTTAAAAATGAGTCAGAAAATAAGCAGTTTGGATTTGAGTGCATCCTTAATGCAATGATTTTTCCAACACAATCCGCTTCGGGAAATTCGGTTCAAAATGCCCACTTTAACAGCATTTTTTAAAATATATTCTGCCTCTATCAAAACGTCGACCCTTACGGTACATTATATAGTTTCTGAGTAAGAAAACGTACCAATTAGAAGCCTTTGAGAGCAAAAATGAATTGTAAAATGAGTCAGAAAATACGCAGTTTGGATTTGAATACACCCTTACTTAGATGATTTTTTTCTTCAACCGCTATGTATTTTTAATTTGTTTTTGCTGTAAGAATTGGTCCTATCCAAAACTTGTCTATATAGATGTTGTAGACAATATTAAGAAGATATATGATAAATTCATGGGGATTTTATATCTTTTGAATTGACGGAGTTATGGATTTTTTACTTCTTCAAACCCCCTTTTTGTTTTCGTTTTTAATTTTTTTTGCGGTACGAATTGGTCCTATCAAAAACATGTGAATATAAACGTTGTAGATAATATTATGGAAATTTATAATAAAATTAATTGGAATTGATATCTTGAGAATTGACGAAGTTATGAATTTTTTTCTCCCAAAAACCCTATTTTTTGCGCCCCTTGAGCCCATTTTTAACTTTATCAAAAATCTGTGATACATAAAATTTTGGCCCTATTTTTAGAAGTAATAAAAACTTTAAACTGATTTGATATGTACAAAAATTAAGAAGTTATGGGGGGTTTTCTGTTTTCACAAAACCCCTCCCTATTTCCATCCCCTTGGTCAGATTTTGCCCATTAACGAACTTGACCGAGATTTTATGCCCTTTGATTTTATGTATCAGTTTGGAAGAGATTGGTGCAGAATTACGAAAGTTATCGTGTCCAGAAGAAAGTGATATATCCCAACAAAAAGTTTTTGGTAAAAAAAAAAAAGCGCCAAGTTCTCCTTAATGTTTCGGACAGAAAAAGTAGTGATATCTGAAGTTCGCACAAGTTAAAAGCCAAACATCCCAAATCTTTCATTGAAAATGGCTTCCTGCGACTTGGCCGTTAATGCCTTCTACAGCATTTCAAAATTAATGATTTAGAAATTACACATTTATGAATTATTTATATATTAAAAGTAATATAAGAATGCAAAGAGGCAAATTCACATAAAGACATTATAAGTAAAAGATTTCTGATAACTAACATTCAGTTTCAACAAACATTAGTTTTGATTACAGATCATTTAGTCCACTTGTGGTTTAATTGCCATTTTGTACGGTCTAAAGCTAAAGTCATTAACGTAAAACCCAAGAAATAAAACAAAATTTACTTACTTCAAATCTCACAATATGTTACATTATATTTTATTGTATAATATTGAAATCTTGTGTATTGATGAAAGAGATTTTTTTCGTTTGAACATTTATTATAGTTTGTTTGCATACATTAAGAGGTATTCGATTTATAAACTGTTAAAAGCTGATACAAATTATGTTTTAGCAATTAGTATCTCCTGAATACAAGTATTTTGTTATTTTTAACTTCTAATCATTTAAATAGACTGAAGTTGTTTAAATGCTTTTTTCAAATTTGTATTTTATTTCTGTACTCTGTGCCACAAAATGACTAAAATAATCAAAAAATGTAGTTGACATTTAGCTCATTTGTACATATTTTAAAATTTGAAAAACTCTCTCGGAGGCATTAACGGCCAAGTCGCAGGAAGCCATTTTCAATGAAAGATTTGGGATGTTTGGCTTTTAACTTGTGCGAACTTCAGATATCACTACTTTTTCTGGCCGAAACATTAAGGAGAACTTGGCGCTTTTTTTTTTTTACCAAAACTTTTTTTGTTGGGATATCACTACTTTTTGTATGTTTTTTCAAGTTTGTTATTCTAAACTATATTAATATGAAAAAACTTAAATTTTGGTACTTTTATGTTAGCCGGGAACAAATCTCCTCATTAGCCTTTTGTTTTTTCGCCATTAGCAGTTTTCATTTTTCAGATGTGTAAATTAGAAACAATGCTTTTATTTTCAAATAAATTATTTTGGTTTATGTTATTATTTCTTATTTATTTATTTAATTATTTCTATGTTAAATATTCTATTAAATAAAAGGAGGGAAATGCATCTATTTTAAATGAGATGACTGATAAGTATATATCTTTAAATGAAATGAATGCAATGTGAACAATGGAGTTGGGAACAGTATTTGGCGATTTGCCACTTACGCCCGGCTAACATAAAAATACCTAAATTTATTTTATTGAGCTTTGCAAATTTATACTTTATTTCTTTTTATATTAAAGTACTAGCCGACTCTAGCAAGCAGTATTTACCGTATTAATTCCATGTTAAAGGTTGCATCATGTCACTGTTATTCATAATTTAATTTACTTGCCCATTCTTTTGCCAAGTCGAAAGCTTTTGATAGAGAAATCAAGAACTCTTTACGATCATGGAAGCACATCATATATTTTGTGTTGTTATGTATTTCATCTTTCGTGAAAAATATCTCTTAACTCACTTATGCATGCTTCCTTAGCAGTTACGATTCGTTCTCTTATGCGGAAATTTTTAATCCTATTAAGTAATCTTTTTTAATTGGGCTCACTGCCAATTGTTGTATTTTAACTGATACGACTGGATACAAGTGAAATGGTTCTTATGAAATCCTTTGACAATATCTGCATTTGCATTAAACCATATTGATGCTAATATCTTTTTGTTTCACGTTAACCTTTTCAATAGACTCGATTGAGGAAGAATAGAAGGTCTACCGGCTCACTGCCATGATCCATTTGAAAATCTATCATTCTTCTCATCTGATCGTGTTGAAGAATTAGTCAATGTGCCATGGTTTTAAGATTTTAGCTTATTTTATTCGAAACCAGAAAACTAAAATGCGAAGAACCGGATTAGAAGATTCATTCTAACGTACATATCGATTAACAGGTTACATATTATAGAATTATAATAATCATAAGGAGAACTGGCAGTTTCAATGCTTTAATAGTTTCCGTAAATTCTCTTTATATAATACAGAAGTTTTAGCGGTGTAAAGATTAACAACATAGTCACAGTAAGTATAATAACAGTACAAGATCAACAGTACAAGACAACAGCATAGGTTTTGGGCAGTGACGAAACTATAAGCACTTTGAAAATATTATTACGTTATATCATTAAACTATTTAGATGATAAGCGAAAAAATAAAAAGTAGATGGCTCGCATTAATAATTAACTCATTGAAAAATAGCTACTGGCGTCAAATATTCGCCAAGCTTGGCGACATTTAGCAAAGTTTCGCCAAATTTGGTAATATATCATGTCAATTCTCAAATTTGGCGACAGAAAATGTTTTGTTTATTATGACGTCATAATGATGCATATGTGTTATGTATTATACACATACCTATAATATGTATGATGCAAATGTATTACGTATTATATGCATATGTATAATACATATGATGCATATGCATAAGTTCATTAACATCACTAAAACGAACTTAAAGGAATAGTGTTCTATAAATAGTAGCATAGCTGCCAACTTGTACGGATTTTTCATATTACTAAAATTTAATAGAAAATCTTAGCTAATTGAATCACCTAAATTCAAGCAATTTTAACGTTTAAATAAGTCAAAATTTCTATTAAATTTTAGTGGTAAGAAAAATCCGTACAAGTTGGCAGCTATGTAGTAGGTATAATTGCCAGATTGACCAGAGTGCTATTGAGATTAGAATTCTGACATTTATAATAGACCGGGAGGCGTCTGCACACACCATCACCTCATCGAGTTTACAGCTGAAATTTTACGATTAGTTAAAACTAGATTAGCATATTTAAATGCAACTAGTCTGTTAAGTCATATCTTGGTAGAAACCACCTGAAGACCTAATTTTAGTGGTTAACTGATAGGTTTACTATTGTATTTTCCTGCATCCAAAAGTTTGAAAACATGGAGGAATGGGTTCAGGAAGACACAATGGAAAATCCACCAATTAACCCGTAAAATCGTGACTGTAGGTGGTTTGCACAAAGATATGACTTGGCAGACCAGTTACTTTTCAATACGCTAATCGATATTTAACTAATCCTAAAATTTCAGCCGTCAACTCGATGATGATGATCCGTGCAGACGCCTCCCGGTCTTTAATAAAATTTGTTTTAAGGAAATAAAAGATAGAAATATGGACAGATAAACTGAAAGATTTGCCTTATTAAGATTTTTGTAAAAGCATATAAAAATTCATTCAGCTTGAAATCATGTAACACCTTTATAACTCAGGCTAATTTTCTGTAATCGGGTTTTGGCGACCAACATATCTTATCTATAACTATAATATTTCTTTTACAGATTTAAAATTAACAATAAATTAACAGTAAGTAGGCTAATAATACAATATAATAACATTAGCAGCGGACGCACGTCGGACGCCGCATCTTTCGCACATCGTTAAAGGCAGTTTATTAGTTACACATTTCATTTAATTAAAAGGAGATTTTTAAACTTTCATATGGAATTAGGATATTTTTCCACTATAGGGACCTTGGCATTTTTTTTAAATCTTGGCGCAATTCGGACTTCAGAAACTGAGATGAAAACAAACCTGATGAACTTATAAATTAGTAAAACATTAATAAAAATACGAATAAAACGTCGAATTAATGGTTTTATTGGCCATTATTGGCATTTAATCTTACAATTAATTAATTAATGGCAAACCATTATTGGCATTTAATCCTACAATTTGGCGACAGTAATTTGGTCGACGGGATAACTAAGAAGTACCATGTATTTATATACATATAAACATTTTATTTATACATGTATAAAATATTATTTTTATATACAAATTATTTATGTTGGTATATAAAAATAAATAAACGGGTTCCTTACATTAAATAAATTGTATATATATTGAAAAAATTGCTTCTGTATATGACACAGTAGATAGGTTGCCTGAAAATACGTTATTATCAAATTTCTTTTCTCGTCAAGGCTAATTTCTGTATTTCGCCAAGGCTACTATATCGGAAACGTACCGAATTCCTGTTATATTTTGTTAAATGTTTTGTTGTTTTTATATCGTAAATATATCATAACCTATACTGATTAAAATTTTTAGGTATATTCATTTTTTCTATTTAACAAACATCTTTGGAAAAGCATATATATAAAATGTTATTCTGCTTGAAATCACGTGACTCCCTTCAAAACTCTGTAATCAAGTTTTGGCGACCAACATTGGCACAATTGAATGCATAGGAACTGTTTACGGCCAAATGAAAACCCCCTGTTTGAAGGGTTTAGAGGCGGAAATTTTGTGTTTTCAGATTTTTCTGGTTAATTGTGCTACAAACCCGACTTACTTGTGAAATTTCATGATTCTACGACTTTTAGAAGTACCTTAGTTATTTGATGATGCGAAGTGAGTCAGTGACAAAAAAGCGCTTTTTCGGAATTTAATATTTCGAAAACTACTAAATATAGAAACATGAGGTCGTGGAATCTTAGTTCAGTTTGACCATACGAACATGTGTATAAAAGAAAAATTTTTATATCTCTCACTAAAACGACGTTATGAGGGGGTGAAAAGTATGCCAAAATGGTTCAGGAAAAGGTAGCTTACGGCTTGTGCGAACTTGGCGGACGCACTGCCGTGCTCCCAGATATATATATATATATAGATAGATAGATAGATATATAAAGTTTTTTACTGAGGGTGGTTTTGGGTTCTAGGAGTCATGATCGGTGTAGATCTGCAAACATTTTTCCGAAATTCCAACATAGGAACGATCTTAATAGGTAGTATTTCATACGAAATCTACCTAAAAAGAAGAAGAAGAAAACAATAGCTGCAAATTGTTCCAGGGAAAAACCGAAATAACAATTGGACTGGAAATTATGTCTTCTTTTAATATATGTTACAAAAATAAGCATAATCTGTCGCCCTCATACGGAAAATGTCAAACAGTTTCAGAACGTAGTGTTATTTGAGAGCGAACACCTAATTTTAACATCATATTTGGCTTTTTTGGTAAATTTTACCTCATAATACCAAATGGGAAGTCACTCGCTTAAGGCTGTTCTCAACTGATCTGCTCAACAAGCGCAAAACATTTTGACACATATACAAATTATTTTTTTAACAGAGAGATACAAAATGAAAAGGCCTGAATATGGAAGCGATTTGGAATCGAACTGTGTTTTCCATTTTTTGATAAAGAAATTACCCATTGAGATATAAGCCATTTTGATCACGTGATAAAAACGTTTTTCCCCTTTCGCTGACTGGTTTTTCTGCTTTCTTCGGGAACTTCGGTTCAAAACATCAACTTTGACAATATTTTTTTAAAGATCTATTGCGTTGCACAAAAAACGGGAAAAACAGTTCGATTACATAGTTTCTGAACTACAACACCTGCTAGTTTCAAGCATTTCGGAACAAAAATAAATTAAAATTTATGTTATAAATTTGACCTTTTGGATTTGAGAACAGTCTTAAGTGCTTTAGAAATTATGAAGGTTTAACGTTTGGAACTACTAACATTAACTTTATTTGTATAATAACAGCAAAACAGACTGCACTGCGGGTAGTTATTTAAGAATAAGTAAAAATGTACTTGGGGAATGTTCTGCAAGTTTTTGATTCGGATATTTGAAACCTCTAGAAATAGATTAAATAAATAAATTGTATAAATGCAATTAATATTTTTCTCAAGTATTAAATATCGAAAAAATATTTTTTCTTTGGGATTTTTTTAGCAACGATTGCAAATGAATTTAACATTAGGAGTTCCAAACTTGATGTCTTTGTAATTCCTCAACTACTTGACCGAATGACATTCCGTTTTATCTCCTAAAATAAAATTTACGAATAAAGCCGCACATGGCGTCAAAATTAGGTGTTTGTATTGAAAATTCGAGAGTTTTGTACAACTGAAGTGCGAAAATGGCATTCTAAGCTTTTCTTTTAAACATAAATTGAAACAACATATAATTTTCAGTTGAATGGATATTTCAGACTTTTTTCACAATATAATTTAATGATGAAAATATATTGTGATGCTGTTTCTCTCTTTTTTTCGCCAAAGGTACATTTATGTTTATCACAGAAAAAAGAATATCATTTTTAAGGCAATGTTTTATCAATAATGAAAATATATATTTGAGATAAAAACGTAAACTCTCATTAAATATTTTCTATTTTATTCAATTTTAAATTTTCTATATTTTATTGTGTTCAAGTATTTTTTTTCTTTCGAAGTAATTAAGTTTAATAATGGTTTACATTTCAATTCTTTAAAATCCGTTTTTCTTTACTAATTACAAAACACATTTCTAAAAACATTTAATACTTACCTCTAAATAATACTTAAAAGAAGAACTTTATTTCTATGGGAAATTTTTATTTTATTGTAGAAGTTTCTTTTCAGTGTAATGCATCCACGAAACAACTAACGCATTAATTAATTAATTAGGTACTAGCGATCACAGAAGATCATTTTCTAAAAAATAAATAAATAATTTTTTTGAAAACTAATTTATACTTATATTTATTTTCGTATTAATCATACTTAGTCCAGTGGTTAGGGGGTTGAATTCGGAATTAATTAGGGAAAAGCTGTAAATTGTTTTAATCCCTTCAGTCTAGGTCTAGAATGAATATGCTATGTTTTTCTCCTCGTACTAGGTGAGCGTTAGGCAATATGTATAGATTTATAGGCAAAAAATACGTTTTTTTACATACCATAACAGTATCTCCAAACAGCTAACTCTGTCTAAAACAATGTCGATGCACATGTTGTAGAGCTTAAAATTCTGAGTAAAATGAGTATATACACTTAATATTTTTATTGAACATTAAGGTCAAAATTACAGTATAAAGTTTTAGACCCGTGGTCAGGGGGTTGAACTCAGAATTAATTAATAGAAAACTGGAAATTCTTTTAATCCCTTCGGTTTAGGTCTAAAATGAAAGTACGAAGATTTCTTCCTCGTACTTGGGTGAATGCTAGAAATTATGTACATATTTATTTTCGAAAAACACATTTTTTTTAATTACCTTAACAATATATCAAAACAGCTAACTCCATAAAACACATTGACAATACAAATGGTGTAGAGCTTAAAATTCTGAATAAAATGAATACCATCATTAATATTTTTGTTCAACATTAAGGTCGCAATTCTACTTCAAATTTTTTCAAATCAAGAGCTTGAAGCCAGGAGAGACCAAGTTAACTTAAAAATATCTCGAAACTGCGGCCTTAATATTAAACAAAAATATTAAGTGTAGGTACTCATTTTACTCAGAATTTTAGGCTCTACAACTTTTGTATTGACAATGTTTTTGATAGAGTTAGTTGTTTTGAGATATTGTTAAGTTAACTTGGTCTCTCCTGGCTTCAAGCTCTTGATTAGCGATTAAGGCAAAATTTTGAAATAGAATTGCAACCTTAATGTTGAACAAAAATATTAATGATGGTACTCATTTTATTCAGAATTTTAAGCCCTACAACATTTGTATTGACAATGTTTTTTATAGAGTTAGCTGTTTTGAGATATTGTTAAGGTAATTAAAAAAAATGTGTTTTTCGAAAATAAATATGTACATATTTTCTAACATTCACATAAGTACGAGAAATAAAACATAGTACGTTCATTTTAACCTAAACTGAAGGGATTAAAACAATTTCCAGTTTTCTCCCAAATAATTCTGAGTTCAACCCCCTGACCACGGGTCTAAAATATTAAACTGGAATTGTGACCTTAATGTTCAACAAAAATATTAAGTGTAGGTGCTCATTTTATTCAGAATTTTAAGCTCTACAACATTTGTATTGACAATGTTTTTGAAAGAATTAGCTGTTTGGAGATACTGTTATGGTACATAAAAAACGTGTTTTTTTACTATAAATCTATACATATTTCCCAACACTCACCTAGTACGAGGGGGAAAACATAGTATATTCATTCTAGACCTAAACTAAATAGATTAAAAAAAATTCCAGCTTTCCCCTAATTAATTCCGAATTCGGCCTTTTTTTGCTCCCCTACCACTGGACTAACTAATAACACAGGACTTTTTAAAAACTTGTTTTTATGTGTCTGAAATAGCATTGTTCTTTTTTTATTATTGCATAGTATAGTCGTAGCTTATATTACAAAATATTTTCGTCGTTAAATTTCGTTAATATACATTTTCACTGCAAGATATATATGACAAATTTTACTGCAAAAGGAACATATATTATCCATAAACTTAAAAGACAAAACGTATGTGCAATCTTCATTAAAAACAGAAGCAACTGCATACATTTCACAAAATTTTCCCACAAAAACAAATGGAAATATCCATTCCACTGAAAATTATATCGTCTTTTAATTTATATAAAATTAAGCTAAGGGGTTGCTATACTGAAACTCTAACAAACTCTTAAATTCTAAATACGAATACCTAATACTGACATCATATTTGTACTCTTCTATAAGTTTTACATAACAATACCAACGATTTTGACAGTGGCAAAACCAGACGATCAAATTTAACTTTTACTTAATTTTTTTAAACTTCTAAGCATCGAATATTTTAAATTTTTACACAGTCGAACAGTAAAAAAATGTCTTTCAAATGAGATTTATTTGAAAACTGTAGCACAATTTGTTTTAATAATGTATCGCTATTTACTTAATTTTTATTGTTTTTAAATTAATTTTCAGCCATGATTTTTATTAAATATATCTCTATCGCGTGCAGACGATTACGTAAGACATATCTGTTTGTACTTAAATTAATATAAATATCTCAGCAATTGTTTCCAGCTTTTATTCCATAACGAAACAAAAACATTCATCAATCAATAAAGAAAAAAATAAAATGTAAATTAAATAAAAATTTAAGACCTCTTATCGAACTAGGCACTTGAACCACGAAAATGATCGCAATAAAAAAAGGCTTATTACTCGACTGCCAAGAAGAGTTATGTGTTTCACGCGTATCTGGGTATGTGGATTCCTTTATACCCCCGAAACATCATAACGGCTGGATGGATTTAATGAATGAGGTCTCTATCGATTCGTTTTAATTGTCCGATGGTTATAGGCTAGGTTTTGTTTTATAAATTCAAAATGGCGACCGTAAAATAAAAAATGGCGTAGACACGAAAAACATTTTTACGCACCCTATTGAGTGGCATATCATTGAATAGGTCTTTCAAAATGAAGACGATGTTTCATTGACTATTTTACAGTCAGAAGCTCCGTTTAAATATTATACAACCTGGAAGTTGTGTCGGTAGGATCTCTATCTTTACTGCAACTCTAACCATCATAGACATCTATAGGCCTAATCAAAACAGTATTTATAGATAGGAACTAACAATTAAACACAACTTAAAAGTCATCAATACAAGTAAATAAAAAAAAATAGGTAAGTAATATAAAAAATAGTTTAAAATTGATGAGAAATAATAAACTAATTCGCTTTTTACGCAGTCAAGTTTTTTTTAATTTTTAAATTTAATTTTTACTTATTTTAAATCCTGATCTTTGACGAATTCTCCTGCCATTAACTCCTCGCGAGGGGCCAACACAAAATTATCACACTTAATAAATTCCAAAACATTATTTAAGCTAATTGCTATTTTTCATATAAATATGATTTTTGATACTGTTAGTGCGTATTCTAAAAAAATGTTAAATGTAAAAAAATATTATACAGTTATCAATTAAATAAGTGCACTCTAAAAACGACATTTTCAAAACTGAGCAAAAAATACTCAAAACTGAGTATGTCGCATAGTCAAAATGGCTCCGAAACAAAATTACTCAAGTTTGAAAATCATATAGGGGAGGCTAGTGAGGGTTGACACACTTTTTAGAAAATGATTTTTTATTTTTTAAACATTTAACCTAGAATTAAGTTTTATATATCGTCTTATTCGTTATACAATCAGTTATCAAAATAAAATTGCTACATAAGTGTAATATATAAGAAATTTGAAAAATCATTGATTTTAATCATGAGAAAGTAATGGGTCAAGGGTCCCCACATTTGGGACGGTTGACCCACTATATGGGAGGCTTGACCCACTTTGTTTTATATTGAAATATTTGTGAAGAGGAATAAAATCAGTTTAAAAAAGGAAAATAACTTTATGCTACATGCTTTAATTATTATAAAAAAATACATTTATGAAAATATGATGCTTAAATAAACTTGCTTAGACGCAATTGCAAGTCAGAGGAGAAAAATTTTGTTTCAAACATGACTTTGAGCAGATATAAATATATTGCAGGGAAAATGAAATTTGACCGTTAGAGACAGGTTCCGTTTTCAAAGGGTATCATGTATTATTATGACCGGATTAAGAGCCCCTGTCCCCTGTTTTTGTCTCCTTGTCCTACTTGTTGTGACACTCGATCCGACAACTCTAGTTTTCACATGGTTCGGCTTCATCTCTCTATATTCATCATGTTGAGATTTGTCTATAGACCTTCCTAAAGTTTTTCGATCGATGCTATGTTCTTTTGCAGCCGCTTGAGGACTTAACTTATCATTAACATCTTTTAACGCTTTCAGTGGCAAAGTACTTTCAGTGCTAAAATGTTGAAATAAATGACTGGCCCCGGAATTCACGAACAAATTGATTTGGAAATAAGAAAAGGCTATATTTCACATACATATTAAATGGAAATTATTTTAGCAAAATTCTAGTGCCATTGTGGCGTTTTGGAATTAAAATTAAGTGGTTTCATAAACATACCACTGCCACTGAAAGGGTTAAAACTGCTGTTTTCATAATGTTTAATTTCCACTGTTTCTATTTACCTATTGTAACTAATATTTAAATGGAAAAAAGTTCCTATCAACTTTCCCATTTATAATTCATTAATTTTTTTCTTGCTGTGGATACTATAGCACTTTCTCACATCTTTCTTTAATCAGTTTTAAATATTTTCTTTTCCATCACTCCATTTTACTGTAGCTTTACACAATAAATGTACATTATTTTATTTAACCATTAACCTTTCATTTTCCACAGTGTATAATAAAAAGATTTGCAAAACTACTTAATTAAGGGAGACTTGAGCATCTGTTCAACCCTCCCTCACATTGACTGGGTCAATGTGAGGGATACCCCACATATCCTTTTTCTAAAGTATAGCACATTGTTATGTTAAGCCTAAGTTACTGTACAATTTTTATGCCTGGAATGCAAGCTCGATATTTCTGCATTACTTATAACCTACTTACTTAAATTTCTATGATATATTTTATCTGAAAAAAGCTTACAAAATATTTCTAAAAAACACAACTTTTAGGGTAAAAACCCTTCACAATTGATTTTTTCCACACCTATTTAGATTATCTATATGATACAAAAACTGTTGTTTGAGCATTCTAGTAGCTTTGCTTGACACCTCTTGATAAAACTCTGACATTCTTTTAAATATGAAAACTGACGGGTGGGTTAAGCCTCCCATATGGTCAACCTCCCTGGTCTCCCCTATATTCATTTCTGAAAACACGGACATACTCAAATATGAGCAAATGATGTTTTATTCTTGAGATTGTGCATGCTTATATTTGAGTGTGTCTGTGTTTTCAGAAATGAGTATATACGATTTTCAAACTTGAGTAATTTCGATTCGGGGCCATTTTGACTATGCGGCATACTCAGATTTGAGTATTTTTTGCTCAGTTTTGAAAATGTCGTTTTTAGGGTGTACGTAACATGGTACATAGCTAACCCTAATTTTAAGATAACTTATAGAAATTGCGTGTGCATACAATAAAAATAGGGATAAATATTTAGAAACAACAAAATTAATGGAATTACCTTCAAAAATTTCAATGAAATCTTGCAAATTCCACCTGTGAAGTCTTTCTTTTACCAAGTTATACATTCTTCGCTTTCGAAGGCTAAAAGCAAACTCTTTGCATCTGCAATCACATTAGGAAGGCTTTTGAGTGTTCTTCCGCGATTACGATAAAATGTAGTTCGTCACATTTCATGAAATAAAATATTATTGCAAGGAGTGTTTCGTTATAAATCATAATGTATGAAATAATAAGAATAAATGCAACTACACTGGTGAGATTTACTACATTTAACGAATAAAATGTAATTTTGTTTGAAACTGAGTATTTCCCGTATTTCAGAATTGAAAGCACTGGATCGTCATATTTAAAAAAAAAAAAAAAACGTTTCATAACAAAATGAAAACATCGATTTGCTCAGATTTGAAAGTGTCATTTTTCTCGGTGTGGTTTTCATCTATATTCTGTAACCCGAGAATATCCACGGATTTTCTGAAATCCCCTTGTAATCGATAAAGTTTATATTTATCTTTCATAAACAGATATTTCTGTGGTAAAAAAGTAAGCTACCATGCAGTATTTTATATTTTATTCAAGTTTCAATTTTCCATATTCTATATTATTCAAGTATTTTTCTATTTGAAATTAAATATAATTCATCATAATTTACATTTCCTTTATGTAAAGACCTTTTTTCTTTATTAATTACTGAAAACTTTTAGTAAATGCTAAATACCACTTAATAAATAATTATATTTCTCTAAAGGATTTTCATTTCATTGTCAAAGTTTCTTTGGAATGTTTTGCATCCCCCAAAACAACTAACGCATCCATTAATTAGCAAAGTAGTAGCAATCAGAAAAGTGAGGGTTTTTTTTTAAAGAAATAACCAATTTATTTTCTTGAATAATAACTTACGTTTCTCAACACTGTTTAACTGGGTTTTTTTTATGTCGGAAACAGCATCGCATTAATTTTTATTTAAAGAAAGTCTCATGCGAAATATAGTTTCAATTACGTATATGTAGCGTATTCTATAAACTTTTTCCTTCATTAAATTACGTTAACATTTATTTTAATTGTAAAATAAGTCACACATTTTATTGTATAAAGATAAATATAATGTTTATGATGCTAAAAAAAATCATGTAAAATCATGCATTCTATAAGAAAATAAATTTTTATTGGTGGTCTATTTTATTTTATTTTATTTTATTTGTCATTCACGAATAACTATTGTTAAAATAAAACCCTAAACTAGCATCAAGTATTTTCTACTTTATTCAAATTTCACCTTCTATTTTATTTAAGCTCTTTTGTATAGTTTTCGATAAGTTTCCATACATCAAAAAATATGTATTACTTATAAAGTCTGTATCATTAATAAACTATATTTATGATAAAATCTTAAACTACCAACAAGTATTTTCTACTTTATTCAAATGTCAATCTACTTTTTTATTTAAGTGTTCTTTATTATATAGTAAGCCATAAGTTTCTATACTTTTGTAATAATAATAATAATAATAATAATAAAATTAATCATTTTTAACACCAGCATAGTTCAAAAGCGTGTATGAATTTGGTTTGTCTGTAAGTACGTGCTTTAACATCGCGTAAATATAGCCTTGAAGTTAATACAAGGTGATTAAAAAAAAACGTTTACAAAATGACATGGTAAATCATGCATACAACAAGGATAAAAAATCGCATAGGAATATAGGGTCGCAAACCTCTTATTAAGCCAGAAATACAGGGTGTTTCATTCAAACAGAACCCGGATTGGCGGTAATAATTTCCAGAAAAATAAAAACATTATAATGAAAATGCAATGATGTGTACCTTGTTTTGTGTGAAATGTGATAATATCCCGAAAATATCTGGAAAAACCTGCTGCTCAAGCAATCGATGATACCGTGTGGATTGAAAATCACAGTCCAAAATGTGGGACGGCAAGAGTATACTGATGGTACGTATGATACAAACTTCTACCGCTTTTGTTTGGTATTATCACATTTACAACAAAGTTGAGAATGTCTCTTAAATATTTTATTATAATGTACTTCAGTTTTCTGAAAGTTATTACCAAATTGAGTTAGGATGAAACAACCTGTATTTGTGACGAAATAAGTGGTTTTCGGACCTGTGTTATTTTTCAGCCTTGTTGTATGACTGATTTGCCACGTGATTTTGAAAACTTTTTTTTAATTCACCTTGTATATGTTATTGGAGTTTAGTAGGGCATGCTCTGTATTGAAAATGAAGTAAGTAGCATTTACCGTTCATTTACAGGGACACTCAAAATAATTCCTTTACATTATGGTCTGTGGGGAAAAGTCGTTTGCTATGTATACTAATTATATTACAGTATTTTAAACGTACTGAAATTCATATATATCACTAAAGTGTTCGCTAACTGTAGAAGATGGTGTGCATGGAAATTTTCGTTCCAATAAAGAGTCACACAAGAGAATTTTTTTACAGTACTTCCTATGAATATTAGTTTCTGGAAGTGCATTTCCAGTTGTTGTATGCGTTTTTAAACTTAACTTTTTTATATTACTTGGTGTTTATAAATTCTATAGATCATATTCAGGGCTGCATTAAAATTCTGAAGTGCATTTTCGTTTATTAGCGGATATTTCTAAAAGGGAAATTTCAACTGTGATATGCGTTTAACTGGACTAGCTTTTAGAATACTATGTGGTCTACATAAAAATATATAGATCATATACAGGGCTGCACAAAAAAGTCAGATGTTTTCCGACTACTGATGATAATTTCAGAAATTAGCGTTATGCTTTTTCCTAATTGTTTAATTAAACATCATCTTTTACCTTAAAAAACTCTGAAATTTTTTTAACTATTCTGAATGTATTGGAAAGTGAATTATAATCTATGATGGACGCATGATTTTTTATTCTTGTTATTTCTATAATATATCAGATTAACGAGTATCATGAATAGTACTATGAATTTCTTTGTATGTATAATTTGTCTCGTTTCCTTTTTTTATTCGGCGTACTTTTAGGGTTGGGTTGGGTTGGGTTGATTTTTGACGGCCAATTATCTACACGAGGGATATAGGTCCGGGGGGAGTGCCCTCCGTGGGGGTCTTTCTAAGGAAACCTAATCCGTATTAACGCATGGAAGATTCACGGCTCGAAGAAAACCACGAAAACTCCGAACGATTAGGCCGACGGGCGCGATTGGGATCGAACCCAGCACCTCCCGTACTTTTAGGGATACTGAATTATAAAAAAGTAAAATTATGGAACATATAATTCCGTACAACTTGTAATTCGAATTAAATTTAATCATAATTTACATTGTATTTCTGTAAAATATCTTTTTCTTTGCTTATTATGGAGCACTTTTAGAAAACCATTTCTTGCGTATGCGAAATAGCGCATAATTAACTTTTATTTTAGGTAGTACAGCAGAAGTAATTTATCAGTGGAACTACATTAAAAAGATATAATATTAGAGTGCATACGCTCCGATACTTAATCAAACAATTAAGCTATAGTAAAATTTATTTTTAGTGTAAAAGAATCAAGAACTTTATTTTATCTAAAAATATATATTAGTCATAAATTTAAAGAAATTCCATAGGTATTCTTGAATTTCATTGAAAATTAATATTCTTTATAAGTCTATTTTTCAGGTTAAAAAGAACTTTTCTAGGATAAAACTGTAAACAGCCATCATCAGTTATTTTCTTTTTTATGTGTGTTTAATTTTTTTTTCTATTCTATCTAAATAATTTTTTATTTCAAGTGAATTTAATTATAATTTACATTTAATTCCCTTAAAATCCTCCTTTCTTTAATAATTATGCACCACTTTTTTGAAAATCTTTAATAGTTACCGCTTGCTAAAACTTAAAAAAAAAATACTAAGGATAATTTTTGTTTTATTATCAATTTTCACTTAATGTGTAATGCAATCTACAAAACAAATAAAACTTCATTAATTTGGAGAGTAGGAGCAATCTGAAAAGTGAATTTTTTTAAATAAACAAACAGCTTATTTTTTGTAGAATGATATACATTTTATTTCTATAAAATTCTTTTATCTTTATTAATTACACAGCATTTTTTAAGAAGATTTTGTGCACGAAATAGCCTCCCATTAGTTTTTATTTAAAGAAAGTCTCATAGGAAAAAGGCAGTAAAAAGATTACTTTTTCATTTCAAATAATACATAGTGCTAACGCATTTATAAAAAATGTCCTCCGTTGAACTGCATTTAAATGTATTTTTATTATAAAATATAGCATGCAATTTTTATTATAAAATATATAAAATATATCATGCAATTTACCCAATAAATAAACGTATTACTCATAAGACTGAAAGGGAGAACCACCATCTGTTTAGCATTTATAAAATAAGGTAATTATCTTTTTTTCATAAACTGTTGATATTTATTCTGCTCTTTAATGCTTTTTTTTAAGATAATACAGTTCTGCCTTTAGCTAAGAGTTATGACGCAGGGCAGACCGGGGTTTGTTGGGACATTTTTTCTTCAATATATTTTATTTTATTAAATTTTTTAATTTCTTTTTAGTTCGTACAATCAGCGAATGTTAAAGTTAAACCACTTATGAGAAAATTTGAAAAATATCAATTCATATTTTCTATATGAAGCTCAAAAGAACATCAAATCCCTTGGCCAACCTATGCCCAACCTATGCCCAATCAAAGATTTGGTAGGATTGGTCCTCTAAATTGATTTGGTTTTCGGATTACTAACAGAAATGAAAAAAACACATAAAATATCAAATGTTGTTTAAATTTCGCATGTAAAAGATACAAAAGATAAGAAAAAAATATTTTTTTCAACTTAACTACTGCCTTCATCGAAATCTCTCTCATCACTACAGTGAATTCAAATATAAAATATACTGTCCTCAGTGACATGCCCCACCAGTGGCCGAGAGGTTCTGCTCTCGAAGCTGGTAGACGTGAGGTGCTGGGTTCGATCCCAATCGCGCCCGTCGGCCTAATCGTTCAGAGTTTTTGTGGTTTTCTTCGAACCTTTGTTCTCCAAGCGTTAATACGGGTTAGGTTCCCTTAGAAAGACCTCCACGGAAGGCACTATCCCCCTTAGGGCCTATATCCCACCTGCTGATAATTGGCAGACATAAATGCAACCAACCAACCAGTGACACATGATTCGTGTTCCCAACGTTTTCATCTGGTACGTTGAATTTACTCTTGTCTTATTTGCGGTTTAGTTAATACCGCTCTGCACGGTAACACACAGAAATCTGCAATTTTATTGCCTATTATAGGCTTTAGAATATAAAAGAAAACTCATGAAGTGAGAACCAACGTGCCCCGGATTTAATGGGCCCCATATCACCATTTTGTTTTTTGATTATCATATCGAAATATTCTGTTAATATTTTTTTTTAATCACTAGGTATAAAATAAGCTCTAACCAACTGTCTTTTAAATTCTATTCGCAGTGAAACTTTTATTTAGAAACAAATTAGAAATTGTTATTTATAAGTGAAAAAAAAAAAAAAAAAAAAAAAAAAAAAAAAACTTTCCTCAGCGAAAATTAGAAATTTTGATGTGGCTGTCGTGTAATTGCTTTTTCGCTGTTGAAGTTGTTATTGGTGAAAGAAGACGTGCCAAAACACATGTCGCTCAGTTAGTAGCGCTCTCTACAGGATAGTTTGAAAAATATCGCTGATGGGTCAACATAACCTGGTCTACCCAATATGTTCGAGTAGACTATTGTTTATTCGTACCACTTTTTGAAAAGAAAAAATAACTAAAATAGTCGACGGTCATTGCCCTTAATCAAAAGTTTAGTTTATTTGCTAAGTATTAATAAATTATAAACTTTTAAAAAGAACAAAAGAAAAAGCATGTTTTGATGTTCTTGTTTTCAGACTGCATCTTATTTCTGCATACAAATAATTTTTCCTGTATCTAATCAACTGTTATTTTCCCTTATTTTTATGATTTTTAAGAATTTTATAAATTTTGATCGGACATTAATTATATTTTTTTTCTTGTTTTATAATTTTGTTAATGTTTTTAAAATGGTTCTAAAAATATATTTCCAGCTAATAAATAATTCATACACGATTTCATACACCCTTTTGACTTCTTCGGACCAGGTATGCCTGTTTGGCCTACTTTTTATTCATAAGTTCTGAACTCATACCAGAACTTTCAAGCAAAACTTTTTCTTAAATTAATGACAAATATTTGTGATAACATAATGAAAAAGACTGGTTTTGGAATTTCCTGTAGGAATTTGGAATTTCTGTTTTAAAAAGCAATCCAAACTGGTAACTTTGCTTCGAACTTCATTTGCGGCAAGAAGCTTTTCGCCGCACTTTAGGAGAAATCATTCTTCTTGTACCGTACTATTAACTATACTTTATATTATTAATTAGACAGTGTCATATTCTCGTACGAGAATAGGAAGAATTATTGGTCGAAAAGTGTACCTATTGCTTAGAAGAATAGATCGATGTTCTAATAATCTTTGAAATTTCGAAAATTAAATTAATTTCTACAATGTTCACATTTTTAAAATTCTTCATGAAATTTCTGTAATAGTGTCAACTAAACTACGCCATTTTCGTGGATAAAAGGGAGAAATTATAAGGATTATTATATTTTTATTGACGATTTTTTTTTCACTAAAACTGAATAAAAATATTTGCAATTTCAATAGATGGTGAAAAAAAAAATCCTGTTTTAGCAACATTTTAAGAAAATTCAAGAAATTAAAGCATATTTTCAGATATTTAAGCTGTATGTAATTATTCCAGAAAACAGAAACTTTGCTGTCGACAAAATGATCTATAAATTATCACGCAGATTTTTTTGTGTTTTATATTCAAAGAGGTTTAGTGCAGTCAAATTAGGCTTTTTTCTGGACACAATTCCGAAAGTTTTGAAAATTTGTGATATTGTTTTAGAAAGCCTACTAATGAACATACTAAAAGTCCTTGGGTGAGCGGGAGGGGAGAGCAGTAAAAAAAGTACTTTTCTTAAGTTTTCTGTTAATGTAATCTATAAGTCCTACGAAAAAATTGATATTACCAAAAAAAAAAAAAAAGACAAATAAATTCTCTACAAAAAAGGTTCTAGGCATTGTCCTCTTGAGCCTATAATTCACTAAATAATCGCATTCAAAAATGAAGAAATTTGTCAAAAGTCACAACAGCGGCCAGAGAGCAGGTCAATGGCAGATACATTCTACCTAACATTATTTTTGGTAGTAGCAATTTTTCCGTAGTACTTATAGATTACGAAATATTAACAAAAAACCAAACAAGGGTACATTCTTTTATATGCTCACCCCCGCTCACCCCCTGTTCATCAGGACCTTTAGAAAGTTCATTAGTAGAGCCTCCCATATCCCATTCAATATTACAAAGTTTCAAAACTTTCGGAATTATGCTTGTTATACTCCCAGAAATCATTTGCGTGCGCAATCGCTTACATAAGTTTGTAAAATTTACATAAAAACGATTTTGTGCTTAAACTTTTGAGACGGTTATTTTTGTTCTGTTCTTAAACTCCATGCTTTGAAATAAAATTTAAAAACTAATTTTATTCAATATAGTGTTAAAACTGCTATTATTAACATACACAAGACAGATATTGAAATAAGGTAAATATTTAAAGTTTTATTTTAAAATTGCTATTATGCTTAAACTATTGACACGCATCGCATTTTGCAGCAATATGATATAGTTATTGTTATCTTCCTTCAATAAAAATCGGTCATCCACTATATATTTTTTTTCTTGTCAAGCAATAAACTTTCTTCATAGTAAGACGTATATTTTACAGAACATTATGGAAGATAATGTATGAGAAATCGATTATATGTTAGCGGTGCATTAGCAGAAAATAGGCAATTTATCTTACACGTGATCTGGCGATACTCCATTTTGCTTCATTCTATTCTCTAATTTATCATTTTATTGGCATTTCCCATTGCAACAACTTTAAACTATATGTGTGTTTATTGTAAAATAAGTGTCAAGATCAATTTAAATATTTCATTACACTGCACAAATAGGATTATAAATCAAATTTTTTAATAAAACAAATACTCAGATAGAAATTACAATTATAACTTATCTTTACTCTCATACGTAGCTTTAATAGTTTCTATAAAAGGATTTATAAAATCGAATTTAATTATTATAATGAAATTATTCTTCATACATAATGGATTTATTTGGTTCGCATTTTTTTTTAGTTTTATAACCAATTTTTAAAAAATTCGAAGTTCAATTTTATCTTTTTTAAATAAATTTAAATACGACTAATTATCATTTAATTCACTACATGTAAATAATTCAATTTTGTTACATCATTGCATATACTGATCTTGGAAATATAACAACGAAGAAGATTTCTCACATTAAAAAGTTCGTGTGCAAAAATACTTGAATTAACTTTATATGTAAGAATTACTATACTTCATTTCAAAGTGCACACAAATCTTAATTTTTTTAAATATTATTTCTATTTTTTATCTTTTGTTTAAACATTGATAAACAAATTTGTTAGAAACCATTTCCGTGTTCTGAAACAAAGAAAAAAAAAAAAAAATAGAACTTTCATAAGCAAATATTTTTACTTGCTATAATTATTTTCACTATTTTCCAATATTTTAAGGCATACATGACAGAAGATTTTACAAATGTTGAACAAAATCTTGAATCGCAAACATATTTGAATACGCTGGATATTTCTAAGTTTCTGCAAAGAAAACATCCCAACAGCAGTAAAGAAAAAACTCAAATATTTTCATAGAAATTTTCAGAAACATTTCTAAAATGTATTTTTGTAAAAGATATTTTCATAAACACATTTGGGTAAAATGTGTTCTTAAATCGATATGTTTATAGAAATAAAAAAGAAATTTTACTTTTTGATACAGAAAAGAAGGAAAATTGAATTTGGATTATAGCAAAAATTTATTTTTATATCACCGAAAAAGATAAGTTTTGAAAAAATAAATGTAAATAATGAAAAATAAAAATAGTTATAATTTTGACCGCGCATAAGTTTTATTTCAAAATGAACATATTCAGCGAGGAAAAATAATATTTATTACTTTACAGGCTTTCGTTCCAAAAAGAATATCTTATGTTACCTGTACTGTAAATCAGCTTCGTTTAAGCTCGTTAATATACTGTTTCAGGGCGCACTTAAATAATCGCAATATTTAAAAATAAATACTTTTTCAGTAGATAATAATTTACTATTTCTATCTAAAACATTATATTTTAATTGTATACTTATTTAAAGTTACAAGTAATGCTACGATGTGTATTGAATGAATTGTCTCTTTTATATTACCGAAATGAGACGAGCTGTATTTTCGACTGAATAAATGGATTAAGAAGAAGGTTTTATATACGAAAATTGGAATAACCTTACCGGAATTTTAGTTATAACTTTCACAGTAAGGAATATATTTTAACAGTATTTGCAACACACTTTTCCTTCTTTGAGTGATTTCAACGGTTTCACAAGAAGTGTCAGAAGTGGACACCATCTATGTCCAAATAGCGTAAAATTAGGCGCCTCATATTATCTAATGTAATTAGCATAACCTACGATCTCAATGCTAACAATGCTGCATACTTCCATAGCTTTATCCATACCGTTATCACATTTGAATTCACACAAAGCAAAGTAATTTTGATGTAAAGTTCGTTAAAATATCTTTTACAGTAAAATCATGAGCATTATACATATATAGATAGATAATTTTTTTAGTGGTGAATTACAACCGAAATATTGAATAATTTAACTGCATGAATTTTTGCATTTTTACTAAGCATATAGCCAGCAGGGTGAAAAAGCGTCTAAGCTGGGACTCGAACCCGGGTCACAGGCATAGCGTACCAGCTGAACCACTTTTGCGATACTCAGCCAGGCACCACTCACTCATCAAATAGGAGTGAGGGATACCAGGATAAGAGTGAGAGGTGCCAAGCTGGGTATCGCCCGAGTGGTTCAGTTGGTAGAAAGATGGTGCGCTATACCAATGACTCACGTTTGAGTTCCGGCTTGGACACTTTTTCAATAAGTGTGGGTGGTACTAGAGCGGGTATCATCCGGGTGGATCAGTTGGTAGAACAGAGCTGCGCTATACCAATGGCCTGGGTTCATGTCCTGGCTTGAACACTTTTTCAATAAGAATGAGGGTTGCCAGGATATGTATGGTCAGAGTGGTTCCGTTGGTAAAACGTTGGTGCGCTACACTAATGTCCCGATTTCGAGTCCCAGCATGGTGCTTTTGCATTCTGTTGGCAATGCGCCTAAGTTAGGAATTCAAGAAGTCATACAGTTAAAATATTATGAGCATTGTTTGTGTTACGATTAGAGACAAAAATCCTTAATTTTTGGAATGCGACCTTGGTTTCCTGTACAAAAATTATTTGCTGTAGTATAATTTTATCATCCCTTAAAATCTGTCTAATGACTTTTGACTAACACTGTAAAATTGTTTAAGCTGAAATAAATAGCAATTTCATTATTTATGAATATATTTATGAATCTGATACTTTATTATTCAACATATGCACAAAAATTTTCAGAGACGAGAATAACTGTTGCTAAAGTATTCTAAATTTAATATTTTATCAGACGTTGTATCCATTAACTGAAAATCGGTACACATCTGAATCTTTTGACTATTGAAACATGATTTATAGTTAAACGTTCCGATAGTTTATTTTAAGTAATTACTAAGTAAAATAAATTTATGTTTTGAACGTTTTCTTGAAAACTAATAGTAAATTCTAATAAATATTTTAGTGATGAATTTATATTTATATCATTCACGATCATTCTGAGAAAACATTACTTTTTTGGTACACGGCAGTTCATTTGTCAAGGAATATATATTTTTTATTGTTTTAGGGGTTTTTACATAATATATTAGATTAAATAATT
The DNA here is from genome assembly GCA_963932465.1 of Maratus speciosus. Lineage (NCBI taxonomy): Eukaryota > Metazoa > Arthropoda > Arachnida > Araneae > Salticidae > Maratus > Maratus speciosus. The sequence continues at coordinate 315,558,079 of OZ010791.1, read as the reverse complement.
GATTGAAATTGATGGCATGTGATATTTGTTATTATTTGTTTGCTATTAACGGGGGGTGTTAGTTACGTGTTATAATTAATTTTCTGTATTAACATGGGATAAACTAATTGAATATGATAAATATATTATTCATTCAATAACTTATTTTTTTTCAGCAAAAATTATTTTATACGCAAATAAAATTTTAATTTGAAGAATTTATTTTTTCAAAATTGTAATTGAATTACTGTTACAGCTTTTCATGAACCCTACATGGCAAAAAAAAATCTGCTCAGAAATTTTAAAAAATGCAGTGGCATTTGACACCTAATAAAGAAATTAGAGGTGGGAGGCATCCTTTTTTATTTTCATTTGTTAGTCGTGGATGTGCACATTGTCGCTTTTTAATTAATTTTGAAGTATTCTCAATGAACTAGAAATATTCATGAACTTCATATATCTTCCGTTCTAGATTGAAAAGAAAAACATCATTTTTTTAATAAGTTATTAACCTATGTAGGCATAGCTTGATATTATGTTTTTGAGATATTTACCTCAATTTTCATATCCTACACTAAATAAGTTTGAAATTATGAAACAAAATATTGTGTATATTTGTATCCTCTGAAGCTGTATCTCACATTAGATTATAATTAAGGAAATTACCACCTAACGCTTATAAAATATTTTAAGTCACAAATAATTCAATGACTAAAGCACAGATAAATTAACGTCTGAATGTATTTATTTAATTATTAAAGGTACATATATATATTAAGACAGACTTGAACACAATTAATACAACAATCCAACAGGAGTGAAAAATTAGCCGGGGCGAGGATATTCCTGTTGGGTTATTGTATTAATTGTGTTCAAGTCTGTCTTAATGTATATATGCACCTTTAATAATTCAATGACTATACGATACAAACATAAATCTAAAAATAGGTGAAAGATTAAAGTATGAACATTAGTATAAAATGTTTTGGGTTAAATTTATTTATCGAGACTTTTATGCTTAGAAATTTATGTTTTCCGTAAAATGACCATTTATAGTATCATTGAAGTATTTAGGCAAACATTCATAATTTTTTTCCTTTTTGATTCAAAATCATTTACAAAATGACAATAACGGCACAGAATATCTTCCACTTATGTTACAGATTTGTAAATAATTTTAATATATACTAAGTGAAATATTTGTTTTGCATAAAATTGCGAAATATTTAATTTATTGTATGCTAACAGATTTTTTTAATATATTTAGAATGTATCGTTTAAAAAAATGAATTCTGCAGTTTCTTTTCAAATCGCAAAATAAGTAACTTAAAAAAAAGAAACTAAATTTCAATAGCTATGGAAATAACGGAATTTGTTGTGTTCGATAAATCAATCCATTTTCATTCAACAATACACATTGGCTTTATAAAATTGCAACACAATTAATATTGGAGCACGATAAAAATTGTGCGGATAAGTCTATTTATATAATGCATCAATGCAATTAAAGCAACTATCACAGCAGTAGTGGAAGTTATAAAATTAATAATTTTGTTGCTGTAGGAGATCATGATACTTTCTATGAAATAATGTAAGTGAGCAAATTAGCTAAAATATAAAAAAACAGATTCATACCTCTTTTAAACCAAGATTTTTTTTAAGCGTAAAACTGATAAATAAATTCATGTTACTATAACACATTGGCTGATAAGTTCCCGGTCTAATGAAGAAAACACAACTTTTTGGTCAAATTCGATTTTATTCATCAACATAGTCTCCTTTAAGAGCGATACAATCATTCCAGCGCCTCTTTAACATTTCAATGCCTTTCTTGACTAACGAATTATCTTTGGCCTCAAAATAGGAATTTCTTTAGGCTATCACCTTCTCATTCGAGCCAAATCTCTTGCCGGCGAGCATTTTTTCAGGTCTACGAACAGGTAAAAGTCGCTGGGAGCCAAATCTGGAGAATAGGGTGGGTGCGGAAGCAACTCGAAGTGTAAATCGTGTAATTTTACCATCATAGTCAAAGACCTGCAACAGGGTGCGTGGGGGGGGGGGGGGGGGCGCACCCAATTCGAAAACAGCTTTCACATAGATAAATGTTAGCGCAAAATAAAACTTACAGACTCTTTTGATATGTTTAGAGTGTCAGCTCTATCTCTTGAAACTTCACTTTATGGTTTTCTAAAACGATTTTGTGGACTTTTTTTATGCTTTCTGGAATAACCACCTCTTTTAGGCGACCAGAGCGTCACGCATTATCGATGTTTGTACGACCACGTTTAAATTCAGCAAACCAGTCAATAACGGTCTATTTTCCTAGTGCAGAGTCCAGATAACATTAATCAAGCGAAGCTTTTGTTTGCACGATGTTTTTCCACATCAAATAGTAACGTTTTATCAAAGCACGAATTTTTTTTTCCATTGTTTTGAAAATACAAACAGTTGTTTCACTAAAACCACTGTAATTTTTGAAGCAACCATCAGATCATCATAAAATGTTTACAACTACCTTTTTAAGGTTAGTACTTACTAAACAGAATATTAATTCTGTATTTGTGGTGCCATCTGTGTGTCAGACCGGGAATTTATCATCCAATGTGTTAGCTTGAAAAGGAAAGATAGGGGGAAACCGAATAGTCGTTGAAACGAGATATACACTGCTCAAAACTACTAGGGGAACACATGGTTGTAACAAAATTATGAAAATACTTACATCATTAAGTAACATAAAATAAAACAACCATAATTTAAAACGTAGCAGAAAACAGATCAAGAAAATTTCATATCCAAATCAAAGTTTATGACGTCAAAAAGTGGAAAAGGAGATAAGTGTAGAAATTCGGATTTCGCAGAAACATCCGTTTCACTCTCTCAGTTGTAAAATTCAATTGCTCAGCTTGTGTTTTGAGTATAGGTGACTTGAAAATGTCACAGCTACATGATTTATGGAAACCATGACTTTGCTATGTTATCGCGACAGTTGAATTCGGGAAAACACAATGAAGTGTAGCGACAGCTGTTGAAGTCGCAAAAAGTGTCAATGCAAGGCTGTGGAATCAATTTCAAGACACCGGGAATGTTAGACATCGACCTGGGCAAGCTCGGCCATGTGCTACAGCAAAAACTGATGACCGATAACTCCTGTTAACAGCTCGTCGACACGGAACAGCCAATGTTACTCAACTGCAAACACAGTTGTTCTTGTGCACAGGACGAAGGGTGTCCAGCGAAAAAGTCCGAAATGGGCTTCATCAGGGTGATCCCTATGTACCTAAGTAAATGTTCTGTATTCCGTTGGCTTTAAGCAACTGTACGGGACAAAGAAGTTGGGCAACTAAACATCGAGATTGGGGGAAACGTGGTTGGAGTCAAGTGCTTATTACAGACGAGTCCCGATTCAGTCTGGATATGACATACGACGTGTTTTGGTATGGTAGAAAAGGACACTCGAAATAATTCCACATTCGTTCGTGAAAGATTACATTACAGACGAGGTGGGTTGATGTTATGGGCTGGAATCAGCATAGGTGGACACATGGACCTGCATATTATTAGGAATTTGACGGCCCAAAGTTATACAGGCAAGATACTGAGAACTTATATCGTATTTTATACTGCAGCAATTGATGATTCATTTTTTTCATGCATGATAATGCCAGACTGCATAAAACTCGTCTTGTGGAGAACATACTTAGAGCTTAAGCAATACAGTGTATGGAATAGCTAACATGCTCTCCTGACTTGAATCCGATCGAGAAGGTTTGGGACACACTCCGAAGACGCATTGTAGCGAGACTAAGGCCACCTTTTATTGTCCGGGACTAGGAGGTTGCCATTCTTGACGAGTGAAACAGTACTTCTCAAAGTCTTATCGATAATGTTATCGAATACAATGCAAACAGATGTGCGGCAGTGTTATATATTCCAAACGACCACATGCCATATAAATACCATTCTTCATTCCTAAACAGCACTTTTTTATTATTTACATTGTTGCCCTAAACCATCTTTTCATGTTCTATCCATCATTTTAAAGAATTACAGCTCTCTTGCACATTTTTTTACGTCTTTTTTCTGCAATGCGCATGGATACACATGTACTCTCCATTTTACGTCCATGCATGGCTTCTCGCATTGTTCTGTTCACTTTTTTGCTTGCTCCCATAATTCTTTTGAGCAATGTATATGCTCTTGATCAGCAGTTAATGGTCAATATATTTATCTTTATAGCAGGAAGTAAAATCGGTCATTACTGTATTTTTATACTGGAATTTGTTTAGTTTCTATGTTATAAAGTTTATTTTACCATTTATTTAATTCTTCATTGTTTTTTTAAATTCTTTAATAAAAAGAAATTTACACACACCGAAATATTTAGTGTGCATCGTGTTTAATAAAGATTTTTTTCCACTATGAAGCAGGTTGCCAGCATTTATAAATGCCTTTTTATGGATTGCTTTCGGATAATAACTTTCATGGGGTAACCCCGGATATCCCTAGTGGAATACAACTGTATAATGGAAACATGTATATATTTTTTTTCTACAGCAGATGAATTATTACTAGCATAGAATCTGATTTGGAATATCTTATCGGCAGAAGTTTTCGAAAATGCTGAATTTCGAATTCTGTTGAGATTAATGCGGATCTGGTATCTCAGGTTAAGGGGATAACGTACATACGACAAAATGACCGTAAAGTTTACTATATGTTTAATAATGTTATTTATATACCATTTTACATTTAAAAAAAATAATGGATGACACTCAACTTAAGTCTCAACTCGGAACTTCAGCTGAATCTTCCGTTGCCTTATAACTGAGATTTGTATAAATGATCATTGGCTACTGCATGAGATCGCTGGTTGATCATTTAGTATTTAATTTTACGATACCACGAAGCAATGTTCTGTGAATAGTATTCAGTCTTAACAAAAACTATCGGACTTAAATGGAATAAAATATGTTTAAAATTTTATTATCTCCTGGCTTTTTTAAGTTTTTTTTTTTTTTTTCAAATGAGATACTAAAAAGAGCGCGTGCTTCCAGAAGGATCAAAGGAATCTAAGGAAATATTCAGTATTTATTAATTCTGCATTTAATGACTCATTCTTATGACGATTGTGTTTTATTTTAGCTTATATCCATATACTATTTTTAAGTTAAATAAACCATAATATTTTTGTATAAGGTTAGCAATTTTTTAGTGTAACGAAAAACATGCTATTAATAGGCGTAGCATAAAAACAGGTAAACACCCATTTTTAACAGTTTCGATGTTTTATTAGAAATATATAATTGCAGCAATAAAAAATAATAATGTATAAATAAATGGTTTTTTAATAAAAGTATAAAATTTTATAAACTTTAAAATAAAATAAAATACAGCAAGAATTAATTTAGTTTAAGCTAAAAGTATATCCATTTTTACATGTCAAAAAGCAGTAAACAGCAAATGTAAGTAAAAAAAATTAAGCATAAAAAGTAAATTATTATTATCAGTTAATAATTAACCGTCTTTTATTAAAAAGTTACATCGGGGGGGGGGGGGGGGGCTGGAGGGGGGGTGAGTTGTAATTTTGTATTCACATACTTGAAGATTCTAGAAATCGATTTTTATTTTTTTAAATATTGGTTTAAAATTCTATTTTCTTATCAAAAAATAATTTTTAAATTAATTAATTTTATAGCCAAAATTAATAGACATTATTACAAATCGATTGATATCAGTCACATATTCATACGGTGATTTGCTGCAGGCTTTCATACCTTTTTTTTTATTTGAAGGTTTGAAAAACAGTGATACGCATTACAATATGCAGAGTAATATTTATCCTTTATGAAAAACATTGCTAATCTACAATAAAGAACACGGGGTATTCTGTATATTGATAAATTTTTAGTATGCATATGATATTGCGTACTGAAATTTTCACCAATTTCCCATTTATGTGTGAAAAAGATACCTTAAAATACAAATAAGATTAAAAAGATCTATATTAGCCCAGTGGTTAAGGGGTTGAATTCGGAATTAATTAGGGGAAAGCTGGAAATTGTTTTAACCCCTTCTGTTTAGGTCTAGAATGAATATGCTCTGTTTTTCCCCTCGTACTAGGTGAAAGTTAGGAAATATGTATAGAATTATAGTCAAAAAACACGTTTTTTTTTGCATACCATAACAATATCTCAAAACAGTTAACTCTGTCAAAAACGTTGTCAATACTAATGTTGTAGAGCTTAAATTCTGAGTAAAATGAGTACTTACACTCAATACTTATGTTGAATATTAAGGTCACAATTCTACTTCAAAGTTTTAGACCCATCACCAGGGGGATGACCTCAGAATTAAATAGGAGAAAACTAGAAATTGTTTTAATCCCTTCAGTTTAGGTCTAAAATGAACGTACTATGTTTTCTTCCTCGTACTTGGGTGAACGTTAGAAAATATGTACATATTTATTTTCGAAAAACACGTTTTTTTTAGTTTCCTTAACAATATCTCAAAACGGCTAACTCTATAAAAAACATTGTCAATACTAATGTTGTAGAGCTTAAAATTCTGAATAAAATGAGTACCATCATTAATATTTTTTTTCAACATTAAGGTCCCAATTCTATTTCAAAATTTTATATCTTAAATTTTATAATAAATTTAAATTTTATAATTCTATTTCAATATTGTTAAGGAAACTAAAAAAACGTGTTTTTCGAAAATAAATATGTACATATTTTCTAACATTTACGCAAGTACGAGGAAGAAAACATAGTACGTTCATTTTAGACCTAAACTGAAGGGATTAAAACAATTTCCAGTTTTCTCCCAATTAATTCTGAGGTCATCCCCCTGATGATGGGTCTAAAACTTTGAAGTAGAATTGTGACCTTAATATTCAACATAAGTATTGAGTGTAGGTACACATTTTACTTAGAATTTTAAGCTCTACAACATTTGTATTGACAACGTTTTTGACAGAGTTAGCTGTTTTGAGATATTGTTATGGTATGCAAAAAAAAGTGTTTTTTGACTATAATTCTATACATATTTCCTAACGCTCACCTAGTACGAGGGGGAAAACATAGCATATTCATTCTAGACCTAAACAGAAGGGATTAAAACAATTTCCAGTTTTCCCTTAATTAATTCCGAATTCGGCCTTTTTTTGCCCCCCTACCACTGGGATATATAACTAGAACTGCATATTAAGTAGTATATTGGCAATGCAGCTCATCTATTTTCTATATAGTTATTATAATTTCAATCCGGCGAAAAAGATTTTATTAAAAAAAAAATTTTAACATAAATAATCTTTCGTAGCATAAAAATTAAAGAAAAAATGAGTGCATTTGCTAATTGCGTATTATGGAAAATTAATGTTTAGTAATCTATATCGGAAAAAACATTGAATAAGCTACATAGGATACTGAAAATTCTTTTATATTAATATTTTTTGCCATGTTTTGTAAATTACAACTAAAGTATGATGTATTTGGTAATGATGTATTTGAGAACATTAATGCTTGTTTTTTAAGGGGACTGTGAACTATCTCCGTCATGTTAAATTCACCAATTTATGTACTTTTTTTTCTCAGAAATGGTGAAAGAAAGAAGTCTAGATTTTTTAGAGTAGTTAGAATAACATGCTTTACGTATTTTAACAGACCATTTTCTTTCTAAGTGAAACTGAAAACTAATTTTTAATTATTTATTGAAAGTCATTTTTAAATTAGCATTTTTGGTAACATTTCACAACCTAAGCTAAATAATTCTCAACAAATCATTAAATTTCTACGTTAAAGTATACAATATAGCATAATATAAGCATTTAAAAAAATCTGAGCTCTTAAGTTTAACAGGTATTGAAAAAAAAAGGAACACAAACATGAAAAATCCAAGTTTTGAGAAAAAGTCAATTAAAGATTCAAATGACTATTAAGCTGTGAAGAACTCTTAGAAAGAATTAATATTTCCAACACTTCTTTTTTATATATATGGGCAAATATGTGTGACACACCATTTGGAAAGATAAAAATTTAAACTATTTAATGAGATAAAAAAGTAAAAATCGATTTTTTGCTCAAATTTCGTTTACCTGGTCCTCTTAAAATAAAAAATAAAACTATAAAATAATTTACATACGATATTAGAAATTCTTTTTCTACTAATAGTTTGGCCAAATTTTGTAAATTACAATTATAATTAACTTTTGACTCAAACACAGCAGTATTATGAATATTTTGAAATAATTTGAGATGAAATATCTCACTTTTGAGCACCATATGCAGCTCACATTACATGAACTCGCATATTTGAAAACAATTGTTATGGCTATCTAATTTTTCAATCGGAGCAACGAAATGAATATGAAAATCGGAAAATGCTCATTTGTATTTTTAATGTATGAAGAATTTATATTGTGAGTATTTATTTACTAAACAGTATTGCAGAATATTTCTATTTGTTCATTTAATCGAATAGTAATATATAGAAGATATCATTTTATGATGAAAAGCTTAGAATAAAATATTTCATTCCTTTTAATTTCACATGAACAACATCAGAAAGATATGAAATGATGAAACTTGACTGAATTTTGATCGCATATTATGAAACATTTAATTAATTTTGAATATCACTTCTTTTTGCATTTATTTATTTATGATTTCTAGAAAAAAAATTCTTAACTGTAATAAAACAATAACTAGTTTTAATATGGTGCGATTATATTAATTATAAAAAATTAGTTTTGCCACGAGTCCAGGGTTCATATTTTTGAGTGGACATTTTTTCTTTATATCGCTTATTAGCTTGTATCTCGATTATATCTGAACAACAAAGAAAACAAACACAAAAAAATCATAAGAAATTATAGATTTTGAATTTTTTTTCCCTTTTCTTTTTCCTATTTCTGGTATAATCGAACGAGTAAGAAAGAAACAGCATGAAGCGGAAATGATGACTAAAAAAATACGGAGCAAGTCTGAATGAATTACAGACTTCCTAATCCAAGATAAGATTTTATTCAATTCTCATCGTTTCAAGCGTTTGTGGTCTCCTGAAAACAAAACCGAAAAAATCCGTAGCAAAACAGAAGGTTTAGTTGTGATAGTTGAATTTTAGAATTCTGTAACCACATCAGATCACATAATTTATTTTGTATAAATTATAACAGATTTATTAAAAGAAATATATTTACCATAATACGATACATACTTTTGAAAACTTAATAAACTTAGCTAGAAAAGTGTCTTGCGCTGTCATGTAAATTTACACTATAGCCATCTCAAATGCCATACGTATTCAGAATGAAATTTTCACTTCTTAATTCTCGTCTTAATTCACATCTAAATTTCACATCTAAATTTTACTTCTAAATTTCCTTCCTAAATTTTCCTTCTAATCATTTTGCTAATAGACAACAGATGTGGTAGGATAATTAAGAAAATTTAAATTAAATAAACTTATTACAGTGGAAAAAATTGAATCTCATTATTTCTTTTGCAGTAAGACATTTTTTACAGTAAATTTTTAAACAATGTAGTTTTAAAATTCCTATTCTTTTCAGTTAATTTTATTAATGCTTTTTAAATGTCTTTCTTGTAAAATATCAGTAATTACTGAATTTTTGAAGCTTTGCTTGAAGTATTTTACCTCCAACATTTTTTGCGATAGTACCTTTAATTTTCATTTTTTCCAGTATTGGATACTGCAAACAAATATCGAAATTTTGTATTTCCTGAACATTTTACATTTGTTACAAACAGTTACCTTGGAACAGTCTCAGAGCTATTTCTAACTATGCAACTGATTATAATAGAAGAAAGTTACTGGTATCAAACGATTGGAAATAAAGTATACTTTTAAATGATATATGTAAAATTTGCTTAGTGGACTATCTACAAATCAAAAGAACACCACACTTTGTTTTTTTTCAATAGCAACACCCAATTTTGACAATATATTTTAAATCTTCCTTTCAAACTATGCTTAGAAAGGAAATTTAAAGACATAAGGGTAACAAGTTTTTGATTTCTAAACATTCAAAATTTAGAGTTTCTAATGTTAAATTACATTTTCATATTTTTATCAATATCTCCGAAAATTATAATCCTAATTATAAATTATAATCCCTTTTGTCACACGGCATACATCAAGTTGATAGCTCAGTTCTTCCCAAACGTTGATTAGGGTTGGGTTGATTTTTGACGGCCAATTATCTACACGAGGGATATAGGCCCGGGGGGGAGTGCCCTCCGTGGGGGTATTTCTAAGGGAACCTAATCCGTATTTACGCGTGGAAAATCCACGGCTCGAAGAAAACCACGAAAACTTCGAACGATTAGGCCGACGGGCACGATTGGGTTCGAACCCAACACCTCCCGTCTACCAGCTTCGAGAGCAGAACCTCTCGGCCACTGGTGGGGCCCCAAACGTTGATTAGCAAAGAAGTTCTGTTCAGACGCTCACCCGATCTGACGCGCCATGCACTCTTAGAAATAGAATTCTCACTTTTGACGATTTAGCAATCCTCAAGCTGTATTTCGTCGTTTTTGACGATCATTTCCTATCACCATCACGTGACTTTTAAGGAAAGGTAAACTCTCAGATATTTGACGAAAGTTTTTCCTCAATCACGGTCAGACTCAATGCATTTTAAGGAAACCGTTGCTGTACCTCCTCAAATCCTACGATTTTAGCAAGCAGATATTTGCTTGCTTGTATTAGTCCCGTAATAATTTATTTTTAAAACAGCACTTTTTAGTGCTTTTCAGAAAATACTGAAATATAGGTAGTTATTGTTTCTTCATAAGTTATTTTTTTAGCTGTTAAAATTTTTAGGAATGCTTATTATTATTATTATTATTATTACTTATGTTATTGTTCGTTATGTTTTAATTCGAAAAGAATATATTTCCTGTGTTCAAAAACATCCAAAAAGAAAATTTAATCAATAAAATTTCAAAGATCCGGGATATCTTTTATAAAAATTTATTTAAGAAGTATATTCTGTTTTTAATCAGATTAAAAATAAACATAATTGATCCCTCTCCCTTTTATAAACAGTAAAGTGTTAAAATCTTATCCATCTATTCAACGTGATAAAATCTCACGCAATATGCTCTTCACAGTTCGTTATTTGTGTGCAACAAATTAATCAGACCATATTCTAACCATTCATTGAGCAAAGAAAATTTCACTAATAAATGATTTAATCAAGCCATATTATAATTATTCATTGACCATGAGAAAAACATAATAATAAATTAGCCTTCCTTAAAACTTTCAGCACCGATAAAAATACAATCTATCTTATAAAAATATAATCACGCGGCAGCTTTCATTAGATCAGTCTAAAAGCACATTCATATAAGTCCTCAATAGCATGGTCGGTAGAGCAAGTGTCTCCCACCCCAAAGTCCGCGGGTTCAATTCACGCCGAGGAAAACGAGAAGTGATTTTTTTCTTCCCTTGGTAGAGGAGCTTCCAAACTGTTCAATAGATGGCGCCACCAGCCCTTTTTTGACGAAACTTTTGAGGAAATTTATATCGTCAAACAAGTGAAGAAAGTAATTTCATCAATTTGACGAAATGTTCGCTCGGAGCATATTCCAGGAAACCGTTTCGTCAAAAACAAAGAAAATTTCGTGAAATCTGAGTATTCATTTCTGAGTGTGTGTGATTTCTAACTGCGGGGTTCATAAAGGATCGTGTGTATGTACCTTCACTACCAGCTGACTATTGCAGTTGTTGCAACAACACCTCCCAAACACTAATCAACGTTTCGGAAGAACTGAGCTATCGACTTGATGTGTACCATGTGACGAAAGGTGCTCACAAACAACACTAAGCTTGTAGGTAAAAATGTTTGAGTTGCTCTATCATTTTATGTATTAATTAAAATTTTAAGTTTTATGTAATAAATTCTACCAAGCGTTAAAAAACCCCGATATTCATTTAGAAACACCCGTATTTTACATATTTATTAAATTTATAGGCTGGTAGGAGTCATTAGTATTATAGAGTTATTAATATTTATAGAGTCCTATTTCTGGCAGGAAAATAAAACATAAACACAAACTAAAATACACAATAACCTCTTCCGAGTGATCCACAATTCCGAACGTCGTTCTTTGTCTTTAGAAACCTGAGAGAGCAATCTATTTTGGAGATTTAAAAAAGAATATATGAAAACAAAATTTCTGTTGTTAACACTGATTTGTGAAAACGTTCCCAATGCATTAATCGGTCTTCTCATCCCTTAAATATAGTTTATTGGAGGCAATCAGTTATCAACTAAACTTTTTCATATTCAACAAACACGTTTTTTGGACAAGCATGATAAATGACAAGCATTAAAAATAACATTAAAGTTAATATTATTTTGTTACCCTTGCTGTATAAATTCAATTACTCAGCTGAAAATGCTTGATTCAAAATTAATAGCATTCCAAAAACCGATATTTTGATTTCAAAAAAACTTTTCAATAGGCAATAAATACTATTCGGAAACGATTCCAAAAATCAGTGGTAGCAAAAGCAACTTTGTTTTTATAAATGCTTCTTTAAATCTTGGATATTTATTGTTTTCTGAGGCTTCTATAGATAAAGAACGGTTTTCCGAATCATGGGTAACTCGGAAGAAGGTATTATGTATTTTTGTTCATGGTCATATTATATTTTCGTAGATTAAAAATCATTTTTTTTTAACCATTTGGAAAAATGGTTATTGTCCTCGTCACGGTAGGAAATCAAAAGCATATCTAAAGCTTATTATTGGTTTAATCCGCATTTTATTCGTTTTCTGATTGGTCTATACAGTAATCTGTATTTCCCTTTATTTTCAACAGAGATTCCTGTTGCTACTATGACAAAAAAGTAATAAAAACTACAAAAGAAAATTAATAACTCAGAAACAAATTGAGATACAGCTTTCAAACAAACTGCATTTAAAAGTACTTTTTTCTCTATACGACGGTGTAAAAAGTAATATTGTGGGATGTTTAGAGGTTTAACAATGAAATTTCATTTAAAATTGGTTGTCAGATTTCTTGGAAATCTGACGATGGAAAAGCCTTTTCCCGAACAGCCAATGAAATGCTCGGATAATGCGTAAGTTTCAGGTGGATAATACGTAAGTTTCAGAAAATCTTGCAATTTTTACGTGTAATAACACTATTAATGTTTAATTCATGGCGTACGTAATGTATGATCAACTCCGTGCGATTTTTTATGTCTTAAATTTTAGACTTTGAAAAAATCATTTTCCAAATAGTCGTTGTAATTTGTCAAATTGCTTTTTTTTTTTTTTTTTTTTTTCACACAGCGTACTTAATATTTGGAAACTTTAGTTGTGCTGAGAATTGTGCTAGAGTGTTGTATCAACTACTGATATAATTTACTTGTTCTTGTCAGTTTTAACTATTCTGGCAATACAATTTTCGGTATAACAAATATTACAATTCGTTCTGTTAAGGAGGCACAGGACCTCTAAACTTTCAAAAAATCAGTTTTCGGTTTTTGTTTTATTCTGAATGTTTTAAAATTTCTCAACTATATGCAAAAACCACCATTCAAATATCTGCATTATTTCTTGGGTTATAATTATTTATAGTCGGTGAGTACCACTGAATGTTCCGTAGACATTGAAATTTTTAAAAGCTTTTTCTCAGATTAGTAAATTTGGAGATTGCGTGCGCTGTTACTGCTAAACCATATAAGCTACAGTTTAAAAAAAATTACCAAATATGTGTTTCTTTACAGTCTACATGCTAAAAAAAAAAAAAAAAAAAAAAAAAAAAAAAAAAAAAAAAAAAAAAAAAAATCACACATCTTCTTTATTTATTGTTTTGCGCTTGAAAAACTTGAAAATATTTTAGAAATTTTTGATTTTTTTTTTATTTTGTGCCAAAAATTAACTTTTAAACAAAACTTTTTGTGTTATTTTGGTTTTAAGTTAGAATTAGGTGTGTTATGATTCTATTTTGCGCAAAAATTGTTTTCTATATGCATAATTTAGAATTTTATCATGCGCGCAGCACTTAATCACGTATTAGTCCGATGAATTTTTAAATTAAAAATTTAAATATTAATTTTGCACACACAACATTTCTTTTTCTAGATAATCTAGTTGATGTTATAGACTCTAGGCAGAAAGGGGGTGGAAAGTTCTTAGTTGCATGTTGTTTCTGTATTGGTACTTTGAAAAGGTGATGTTTTTGATTGTTTCGACAAACTAAAAGGTCCTGCGTCCTCTTAAAACCGCAACGTTCTCTTGTCTAACTTTTCTAATTAATGAATTTTCTATTTCTTTGTCACTTTTACTCTTTTACTGCGTGGTACATGAAAAGATGAAAATACTTTGATAAAGATTTAAATTTTTTATATCTCCAAAACGCAGTTATAAGCATATGCATAAGTTAAATAGGGAGTATTTTGCGGGACAAGAAAATTATCGTACGATCACTAATCATTCCAAGAATACGGGACATATTTATGTGGAATCACCCAGTGAATTGAGTTTACTTTGTAAGACTTAGATTAGTGAAACCCTTAACTAGAATAAAAAATCATTTAGACAAGAGAAAACAACATGTTTTCTGCTTGTATGCTTTATGTTAAGCAGTTTTATTAGGTATAAAAACGTAAAATTTACATAACTTTGATCATAAGAATAATGCTTTTTATTGGCAAGAAATAAATAAACAATCGAACTTCCTATTGAAGATTTCAGATTTCAGTTTTATCGCATTTTACAATACAGTATGAAAGTATAAAATTTGAAAGAACATCCCAATACGATGTTGAGCTTTTTTTTACTTTCAGTAACAAATCAAAAAAATAGTAAACTAACGAATTCCTGCACAAAATCTCATTTAAAAAGATTTCTTTTCGATCTAACTCACCATTATATTCATTTAATTGAAATATCAGACAGATTTTGGAAAACTATTTTTATTGTGTCATTGAATCTCTTCTCGTTAATAAAAAATTTGCGGTGAATATCAAATCAAAATACAGGGTTATTACAAATGAATCATCGGGTTTTAATATGTTACTACGTGCGAACTAGGAAATATATATGTTTCTATGACAACTCAAACGAGAGGACGTTAACTACAGTTTCGCGCTGTGTATATGTCATGCGCGTGTGGTTGCCATGGTTGCTGCGCGATTGTTATATTCAAAATGGCGATTGGACAGCAGAAAGCGTTTTGTGTATTAGAATTCAAAGTGTGAATCGCTTATAACCGTTCAGAGAGCATTCCGGAAGGCATACAAATACAAACCACCAATTCTACAAATCATCTTGCGCTGGTATAGACAGTTCAAAGAAACCGGCTGTTTATGTAAAGGCAAAAGTTCCGGCCGACCAAGCGTTATTGAAGAAACAGTGAATCGAGTTAGAGAAAGTTTCAACCGTAGTCCCAAGAAATTAACAAATCGCGCTAACCGCGAACTTTCCATTGGGAATTAAAACAATAATTAAAATAACTGCTCGCGGCTTTCTGTACAGGAAAATTGTCCCTTTAATTTCTCTTTAACTAATGCTAAAGTGCCATTGAAATAATTCTTTATTGTAAATGCATTCGAATGCTTTAGATATTCAAATTCGGATAATTTTTTTTCGCCATATAAGACAGAACACAAATGTCACAGGAAATCTGAAATTGTGCAAAAGAATAATCATTCTGAACAAATTTAAAATACATGTAATGCAATACGCTTGCACTGCACTATCCTGCAGCGAGAAATTACACCCTTTCTCCACCAGATGGCGTATTCGAGCGCTTGAATCGCCAATTCCACAGCCAACTGTGTGGGCAATTTCTGCTGTTCAGTCGCCATTTTAATATGACGTTTGCGCAGCAACCATGGTAACCATACGCGCATGACACATACGCAGTAGTTAACGCCCTCTCGTTTGAATTGTCATGGAAACATATACGTTTCCTAGTTAGCATGTCGTAACGTATCAAAACCCGATGATTCATTTGTAATAACCCTGTTCTCTTTCTCCAGTCATCAATTTTTATGTCATATAAAAGCATAAAATTTGGAAAAAAAGTAAAATTCATGTTTTACCTCTGGTTTACACTACAGGGTTTTTTGTTGGGTTACTACAAAAGTTTACAAACTCGCTTTAAAATATTTCTTATGCGAAAGAGGAAGCATTTTACAAAAAAAAAAAAATTAATTAATGCGAAAATGTTTAATAATTTTTTTAAGATGGTTAATTTTTATACCAATAATTAAATTTATGATAAGCGCGTTGTAAGCAGTTTTTGTAAAATATATAGAATGTGTTAAATTCCATCAATTTTAACAAATACTTTAATGTTTTAAATGATTACCGAAAACCGAAATTCTGATATTCAAAAATTTGAAGGAAAAAAAAATATGCCAAAGTAAAAAAAAAAAAAAAAAATATTGAAATATATTTGCATTTTTAACGAATATTATGAAAATTTAATTTGTATCTAAATATATGAAAGCTTATAAAAAACATGGAAAATAATTAACATAAAAATCTTGCACAAATGAATGACTAATTTTGTAGATGTTTTAAAAAATCAGCAGACAAATACGGGTATATTTATTCAAAATTTTTTAAAGAAAATAACAACACTCTCATACTTGTTTATACTTAAGTATGAATTTTACTTACCAGACATCTTTTGTAAATTTTAGCATATGGAACTATACTATATTATATTATACATTGTAATATATAATATAGTATATAACTATACTATATATATCATACGATATGATAACTCGCTAAATTCACAAATCATAAAACATTTTGTTCATTGACTTTACGGAATCACGTAAGAAAGCATATTTTACCTTTTTTAATTCATTTTTAGAATTCTAGAATTCATTTTCTAGTTCTAGAATTAAATGTATTATATGTATATGTATATATATATATATATATATATATATATATGACTTCAAAGATCTTTTTAATAATAGAGACTTATTAGATTTACATAATATTATAAATGTATTATTTAAAAAGTATTATAAAAAACTGGAATTACCATCTAATATAGATATCGCTTATTTTAAATCTTTAACAAACTTTATTATCTATAATAATTATATATTGCAAGATAACACATTATATTTACAGCACGTCGGTATACCACAAGGTGGTTGTACATCCAGTTTATTATCAGACTTATACTTATATCACTATGAACGTACTTTTACTAATAATAATCTCCATTTTTATCGTTATATTGATGACATAATTTTAATTTCCACTGATCCATTTAAAATTTTTCAATTTCCAGTTGATTATCCCACTAATTTGGAATTAACGGAAAATCTCTTATCTAACAATACAATTAACTTCTTAGATCATAAAATTACAATAAAAGACAACAAAACAATAACAGATTTATATGATAAACGTAAAGAATTTAATTTCAAAGTTAATACATTTACAAATTTTAAATCTTGTCTTCATCATTCTGTATATCGAAATATAATACTTAATAATTTATATAGAATAAAATGTTTATGTTCTTATCATCTAATTAACAATAATATTAAAAAACTAATTTATGAAGCATTAAATCATGTTTTTCCGGAAAATTCATATATTCATTAATATACAATTAGTACTTGCATGATCTTTAAAAAAATAAATTAACACTTGCGTAAACAAAATTACAAAAAAAAATTATAAAATAAAAAAAATATTTATATAAAAAATTAAAAAATGTAAAATAATAATAAACAATTACTATAGGATGGTTGGGTGGGTAGATGTTAGAGTACGGAGGAGGGTGGAGTTGTCTGGATAATACGCAATGGTTAATTTAAAAAAAATGATGGGGCTTTTGTATTATAACTACATTTCTATTACGCATTTTATATGGATGTTGATTTGATGTTGTATCTGTAAATGGTGACATTTCTATTTTTTTTAATTTAAATTCATATTAAATTTAGCTTCTTTAATCAAATTCAAAATTAACTTGTTTTTAAATTTTAGTCTACCCAGGACAATGTCATATTAATTAATAATAGTATACCATCTTTATAGTGATTAATATGCATATAAGTTTATTTAATATAGCTAATGTTATACTGTATGTATTAAAATTGGATAATTGGTTTTTGTTGTTATTCCTCTATACTTTTTAATATTGTTTTATTTTCAACTTTGTATTCCATAATTAATTATAGGTTTAATGTGTTTGATTGTCACAATCATATCTTTTAGCTTTTTTTGGCGAATTTGAAGATAATACACACACTATATTTGTAATCTTTAGGCTATTGGGGATTTATAATCTGACAATCTTCTATAAACATCCTTTTTTTCCTGTTCATTTTATTAATTTATTATTTTTTAAATTTAACAGTAATTAAAGTTTTTATATTTATATTATATATAATTTATTTTATGTTATAGCATATAGCTATATCCTATATATTATCAATGTTATAAAATTATTTACTTTCTAAGTGTAGATTAAATGGGTTTGGTAATAGAATATATTGAAAGCATTTTATTAACATTTAATTTAATTTAATTTTTTTTAATAATGATATATAGTAGATTATTATTTATAGATTAGGATTAGTGTGGTAATGCAGATGATATATTTTAATTTCATTAGCTTTTATTATTTTCTTCTTTTGACATTTGAATAATAATAATTGTTTTTAAAATAACATAATAGATGGTAGAACTAAAAAATTTTATCTTTTAAAGCTTCTATTAAAGGAATAATTTTAATGTTTTACACCAGGTGGTATTAAACGCTGAATATTGGCAATATTGTAAAATTGAAATTAAACAATTTAAAAAGTGTTTTTTAGGTATTTTAAATAATGTAATTATTTTCTATTTATATTATATTAATTGATTTTATCACGGTATTTCAAAATGAATCAACTGAATCCATATGTTTTAATTTCTGTGTTAACTTAACTGTTTTATTCACCTTAATCTTATCATGCTTGGATACCATGTGCGGGAGGATATTTTGAAAATAAACTGGGTTTTTATTTGGTAATTTGTGTAATATTTCTATTTTGTATGCTATAAATTAAATATTTAAAGGGTTGTATTGTTTTTTTCCATTTCATGTCATTTGATAATGTTCTGTTTTCATCTTGAAACTATTCTCTTGTTCATGTTGGATGTATGGGTACAGGAGAAAATAAAATTTCAGCTTTTAGCTTTTTTCTCACAGAAAACAACCGATTTGCTTATATCATTGAATTCTGTATTCTTGAAAACGTAGTTCAATATATAAGTTTTCCAATTTTTTCGGTATCCATATTCTTCTTTTTATCTTCCATATTAAGTCTTGTAATTATATATAAGGCACTATATTTTATACATACAGTTCTATATTATAGGATTGTGGTATCCATTTTTATTGTCATTTCACAATATTGCGGTTTTTTATGATGGTCGGTAATGTTTAATTAATGGTTATATATATATATATATATATATATATATATATTTAATTGTATAATTTGGATTAATTATTCTGCAGAAAGTATTAATAGCTTTTTTTTCTCTTTTTTTTTCTTTTTTTTTTTACTGTAAAAATTTCATTTATTTTTTCTAATGAATTAAATATATTTTTTTCAGATAAATGCTCCCAAAAGATCTTAAAAAGAAAAAGAACTCAGTTAGCTATGTTTGAAAATGATATATTTCAACATTTTCGCATGATTTCTAAAACGGCAAAACTGAACAAAAGAATAACATATACTTAATGTTTGAAATATTCACGAACAGAGAACTTTTATCAAATTTAATAAACTGTAACGATAATTAATTTTGATCCAAGTATAACAATATATGAAAGCTTTGGAATAATTGGAACTGAAATATGTGAACATTCCAAAATTCTCTTCAACAAATATTTGAATGACGGGCAAAAGGCTCTACATTTTCTATGAAAATTCATTGTTATGAAACTCATGAATTAATCTTCTGATTTTCAAATGCGTTACGAATTATATTTTGAAGTTCAGTTTATACCGTGGTGCTTTGAGAATTTATTTTCTTCACTTTTGCTATAGAATAATAAATATTAATGATAATACACATTTTTAAAGTTTACTTTGTGCTATTTCTACAAGACATTACAAATTATACGGGATTTTCGTAAGCAGTTTTTACAAAATAAGAGAGGCGATAATACCCCTTAAGCTGAAACAATTAAGTATAGAAACACTGCATTGAAATTCGCTTATTCAGAGAAAAATACAGCATATCTTACTCCAAGCTGAAACATTTCGTAAATAATAAAAATGCTGATATTTTAACGAAATTTCAAAAGACTAACTTTGCTTTTTAGGTGCGTTCGTAATTATATAAATACGTAGGACCTATAGTCGTCGTTCAGTCCGTCCGTCTGTCCGTCTGTCTGTCCGTCCGCATTTTACTGAGCAAAAACTACCCAACCGAATGGTCTGAAAAATTAAATATATAGTTGTGCCAAAATTTTGTCGAGTCATTTCAAATTATGAAAATCGGATGTATAGTTTAATTACAGGGAAAGTTAAAATTTTTCCGTTACATTACGGCCAATGGGAAAAAATAATTGCAGTGCATTTTATTGATGTTACAGCCTTCCGAATGGTCTGAGATTTTAAATGTATAATTGTTGAAAATGTTTGTCGAGTCATTACAAATTTTATGAAAATCGGATGTATAGTTTAATGACAGGGACAGTCAAAATTTTTACGTTACATTAAGGAAATGGGAAAAAATATTTCAAGTGCATTTTAATGATGTTATAGCCTTTCGAACAGAATGAAATTGATATGCACTTATGAAGTGTACCAAAATATACATTCAGTACAATATGCGGTGCAAAAAATATTTATAAAACTAGTTATAATATGAACGCACCTCATTTGCCACGTGTGACGAGCAATTTCCAACTTGTTGTTAAATGGGATGACAAAAGCGAAATGTGATAAAAATTGCTTTTTAATTAGGTTTGTGGTTCTATATGTTTTATGAAGTACATTCTGAAATATGTCGCGTTAAGTTCTGTATTGTGTAGATGCAAATGGTGGTCAATAACAGCACTTGTAATGATAGCATAAGGTTCTATACAACACAAAGTTTTTGAATATTTAGCTAAAATAACTTCATTTTTCTTAATGATTTTTACGAAAATACCGATTCAGCTTACGAGCTCCATATATTTTAGGAACTATCTCCATAACATTTCACTCACAGTAACGAAATCAGGAATTAACGTTTGAAAACATCTCATTTAAAAATAAATAGTCATAGTGTCTAGCAAAAAACATTAACATTAAAATTCTAAATGCCCAATAACTATAAAAAAAAAATTTAATTAGTAGATGCAGGGGCTTATCAGCAACTGAAACTTCTACCAATTTACAAAATTAAATTTTCGCCCCTATCTAATTGCAGAATTCTGCGATTAATTAAAGAACTAAGACATGATTTCGAAAGCTTCACATCCATACTTATCAATATATACATATAGGGTAATTACAATTTATGTCAGATTCATCGTACCTAATTTTCTTTCGTGTCCATGAGCCTGGCGAGATATACGGCATAAGCTGCAGTAAAGTGATGTGTCTGACACGGAACCGCCCAGCTGCCTCTTCCAGCTTGCTAGATACTCAAATCATCGACTTCAAAACGGTAAAAGATTGTGTTAACCTTCCCCAAATCTGGAGGTGAAATTCATATCAATATATATACAGTATACACAATATATGATGAATATTTATTCTAGAAAAGAAGTAGCTTTTAGAAGTACTTTTTAAAAATTTCTCTACATAATTTATCATTGAATAATATTTGAAGTAAATCGTAACAAATTATTTACTTTTAATTATCAATATTTTTAATTAAATAATGGAAATTCACGAAAATAAAAAAATCCTTTAAGACTACCTTAATGTGATAAATCAAGCTTCTTTTTAAAAAAAATCTGAAAATTTAATGAACCGTCTTAAAAAAAAAAAAAAAAAAATATGTTATATCGGAGTAAAAAAAAAAAGAAAGAAAGAAAGAAAGAGAAAAGAAAAGAAGCTGAATGTTTTCATTCTTTTAATTCCTATAATTAATTAAATGGTTTTCTGATTTCTAAAAGAAATTCCCTTTTTAACCGTGAAGATAATGTTTTTAAAGAACAAAAAAATAATTAACTCGCCAAATGCTGATGATAATTAATATGAATGATTAATTTATGCGTCAGTAATAAAGTTTTAACAATCAACGTACACAAGATTTTTCTGAAAATTTTAGAAAGCATAAAAGTTTTTTTATTTTTTTTTATTATTTTTTTTTTTACAAAAATATTTTGCGTACTTACGAAAGTACTACTACTGATGTACAACAATTTCAAAAATAAATAGAGAAATTAATAAAAATAAACAAATCAAACTAATGAAAATTTTAATCTTTCTTTTAGAAAAGTTATGAAACGAAATTTTTACACGCGAAAATTTTTTGATTTCATTATTTTATTGAAAAATTTTAGGTTACTTTAGCATTTTAATTTTGCAATTAAATGTATTTTCGTTTTTTGTTTAACAGAAGAGTAGAGTTTTTAGACTTAAAAAATAAAAATAATTTATTTAAGTTTTGACATTTAGAGCTGGGAACTATGCGGTGGATTTTCACTACAATTATATATACATATTAAGTTCAATAATACGGAGATAACATGACACTGGCTCAAATAGGACGTAATTACCATGGCAACATAGAATCAGTAACTATGATGGGATATCGTTGAATTAATTACGTATGATAAGATTTAATAGAATGAACGAAGATTTTATTAATATCTTTTTAAGTTTTGACTCTATTTTCATAAAATTTGAAGTGACTCGACAAAATTCTGCAATGGTATATTAAATTTCAAACCATTCAATTGGGTAGTTTTTGCGCTGTTATATGCGAACAGACTGACTGACAGACAGACGGACGGACCAGACGATGACTATAGATGCTACGAATTTATATAATTACGAAAGCACCTTAAAACAAATTAACATATATATAATTGTCCAGTCTTTCATCGACAATTTCTTTCAAACTTTGTAATTTTTATAAAAATGACTGATTGTCAAATTTAACGTATCAATTAAAAGAAAAAAAAATCTGGTATTCTATTCTTTATAGAAAATGGACATATAATTTTTTTAAACCATAGTCAAGTGCTACAGAATAAATAATCTTTCATTCAAAAATAAAAGATAAAACGAGATATTAGACATACCGATATAAAAGACGTAAAAAAAAAATCACGTTTAAACTTTTACAACAAGTATTGCTTGGACGAACACTGTACGATAAGAACCGCTATAACTTCTATGTGTGTGTGTGTGTACATTTTGAAAAATGAGAACACTTCCAGAGAACATTTATAAAAAATCAGACATTTTTAAAGTAGAAAATCTACCAATACACCTTAAGAAAAAACAGATACGCGTTAATGAGAAGAGATAATTAAACTGAGTACAGATGAGATGATGAGAGGAATCATTGTAAGTAACCTACACTGAGTTAATTTTTTAAGAAGAGCCTTAAAAAAACAAAAGTTGAAAATGAAAAAGTTTAATCTATGCTCAGTAATGCTAAAACATATGCTTCAATGTACTTGAAATAAATAATTATGTAAAAAAGTTAAATACAACAGAAAATTAAAAAAGTATATTAAAAGAAGTGCTGGAAATGAATTTCCAATGAATATCTTGTAAAACATATAGTTCACACGCAAGAAAAGTGACACATCTCGACAAAAGTAAATTTCACAGGACAGCTAAAAGGAAATTTGCATGATTTTATTGTAACATGCAATTACAGCACTTAGTTCTGCATGCAGGAATGAAAACTTGCATTAAGGGTGTAATCGAAAAAATATTTTTCCACCCTCAACAGCTCGAAAATTTCTGAGACATTTTCAGACTCATTTTTAAAAATAAAAACGTGAAACTTGCTAAGGTGATTTCTGAAGAGATGTATAAGAGGCCGCGTAATTTCATTTTTCGCTCAATTAATTAGAATTTGATTTATAAACAATTATTTTCTCAGTACGACCATATTTTTCAACCCCAGATCTCCCGCTTCGGAAAATCCGGTTCAAAACGCCAACTTTGACAGCATATTTTAAAATATTTTCTGCATTTATCAAAAACTCGACGAGCACGGCACATTATGTACTTTCTAAATAAGAGAATTTGGCAGTTTGATGTGTTTAAGAGCAAAAGTGAATTTAAAAATAAATCGCAAAATATGCAGTTTGGATTGGAATACACCCTTAAAGCATAAGATCCTTATAAATGAAGACGTAGAATGTTGTTTTGAGAGTTGGGTAATTTTACCTCTCCACACAATCCACCCTCTTCTGTGGTCACAAATGGACATATAGCGCAATAAAGTGATTTTTCGTATAGCTGCTCTTATGAAAGTATTTGTGTAGCAAGATGCACCTAAGACAGACCTATTAGTGGAATAAAACACAAAATGAATTTTTGCGAGATGTGTCATTTTTCTTTCGGTTGAGCGATATATTCTTTTTTTGATATTCATTAGTAGGTTTTTAGTCTTATTTTTCTAAAAATATTACCCTAAAATTATTTTTATAACTATCGTAAAATATAAATATAACAGAAATAAATAATGAATAAAACACTAATTAGTGAAATACGTCAAGTATGATATTTTATTTTTATGTGGCATATATTAAGATAAACAGTTGAAATAAAAACTATGAGCAGATTATCACGTTTTAAAATTATTTAATTGTCAAGCCAATCCTTACAATATTGAGAGAGATTTTTAACATTATAACCCTTTAAGACCTGACCTGCAAAATTGTATAGGTGGTCCTAAAGAAAAAGAAAATACTTTTTCCCCTTTTTGTGCGATTTAAAGTCAAGACTGCACCCACAGAATTGCGTGCATCCTTTCTTGGCATAACCTGACGTCGGGTATTTTTTTTCAATTAAGTATGATGCTATTAATTAGGGGAAACCACAAAAACTTTTCATTTCTACCAAAAAAAAAAAAAAAACCGGTCTTAAGGGGTTAAAGAAATCACCACGTCCAAAATAATTCTATTCTTAAGCGTATTTAAAAAAATAGAAATAATCTGTACAAATATTATTATCTTCTAAAATATATTTGTAGTAAGATAAATAAATTTGTAATAATAATTTGTAGTACTAAAATATATTTGTAGTAAAGATTACAATTTAAAGCTTAACTTTCCAACTTAAGGGGGTCAGGGACACAATAGTCTTCAAATTTTGCAAAAAAAAAAAAAAAAAAAAAAAGTATTTCATTAAAAAATTCTCTATTTCTTCGTGCTTAAAATGAAATTTAAACCGTGTTTCTATCTAAATTAGAACAAAAAATATTAATTTTCCGTTTTAGTTTGTTTTCAAAATCTAGGTTTCAAGCAATGGCTGAAATGGAAACGACTTCTTGTAAAAATGCGTTTTTCTTCATGATAGGTTTTTCACCATTTCTCGTAATTAAATTCTTATAACTCGAGAACCGTTAAAGATAAAGGGTTCAAACTTGGAACATATCTTTTCCAATTCATTTACTTTAATTTTAATTCAGCATATTTGAAAAAAAAATGATTGCTTTTGAAAATATGATTTTTTTTAAATGTTGCACCACTTTTTTTCTAAATTTTTTCGTTAAATATTTTTAATTTTTTTATACATTAATATGTTGAAAAATGCTGAATCAAAATTAAAACATATATATTTCTGTTTATTTAAATGAATAAAAATTTAAATTCTATAAATAATAATTCGAGTTATAATGATTTTAAATGACCCCACTTTTTTTCTACATTTTAAATTTAATATTTTTTTAAATATGAGAGGTTTTATGATGTGATTTTGTTTACAAATGATAAGGTTAACCATCACAAAAAAATTCAGAATTTTAACTCAATAAATAAAAATTACTTTAAAATGTGACCCCCTTAAAGATTTGCATTTTTCCCCCCTTCAACATTAGACATATATTTATTCGTTTACACATTGAACCGATTGTTCATTAATTAACATTTTTCATATTTTCAAAGCTATTTTAAACGTGTCCCAAACCAACCATTGGAAAGCTTAAAAAAATATGAAAGTAACATATTTATCTCTTGTCAAAATGTTCCGTATTACAGGCTATTTAAAACTAGTAAAGAACTTTTCATTAATACCACATTAATTTCGCACAAAGAATTAATAAAATTGCCTATTTTCTTTTTTAAATTATTTTTTCTTATATACTTGAGAAGACAGCAAATATAAAATATATTACTCTCTATATTTCATTAATAGCTTATTTCAATAATTTCACATGGGAAAATGGGAAATTACTAGTTCATGCTACTATTTTGTGTGGCTTTCATAACTCATTTAAAAGATGTAGATTCCTTTTCTTTAATCTTTTAATTTATTTCTATTAAATATCAGTTACTTCATATCAATATCCAGAATTCACTGTTTATGGGAACAGTCTACAGTTACTTTCAAAGATTACAGAAAATTAATTCATTTTCTGAACGTTCAAGATGTGCCATAGGGATTTGGTCCTTAATCGTTTGTAGGAAATAAACGACAAATATTTAAGCAACATTAATTCTTGAATGGTCGTAGTTGCAATGCGTTATATGTTAAAAAAGTAATTGATTTATTTCACAAAAATGAAAGGAGCAATAATTTGAAACATTATAGTGATAAAATATGCAAAAACGATACGTGGTATCTTTTGAATTCTTTGTTTTAAAGCAAACTGATACAAAACGCATATAAACACAAGAATGACAAGAACTAATATCAATAATTCTGAAAACGGGGGCAGGCATATAGGTTACAATGGGATCCTTTAGATATAGTAATATTAAATGAATCGTTGTAAGGTAATCTACCATTCAACCAGCACATACAGAAGCACACATATAACACTTTCGTTTGCTGCACAAATAACACATTTAATAAATTCAATTGAAGACCATTTATTTCCAAGTCTATTTTTACACTCTTTCATTTAACCTTACTTGGTTCATGTATGTACAAGTGGAATTTTATAATCGATTTTTGACTATATTAAAATGCAACAGCATTTTAATATTTATATGAGTTAATTATAAATCATTAAATTATAATTAACTCATATAAACATTCATTTGACATAAACATATATGATATGTTAATGTCAACAATAATATGACATTAACATATATGAATGAATATGAATAATGTCATATTCATTTGATATATGACATTAACATATATCATTTGACTATTTTAAAATGCAACAGCATTTTAATATTTATATGAGTTAATTATAAATCATTAAATAATTTTGTGGGAATTTTTCATCAGCCGATCGCAGGTGAAAAATCGTCAAATATCCTTTATACTTACAACTGTATATGAGCTACAACAACAATGAAGTTTTAATTATGAACCTAACCACACTCACTAAAACGGGTCAACTCGTTTTCAAACTTCCCAAAATATAAATGAAAAATAAGGAGTGTAATAAATTTTAAAAAAATCGCTTACATCATTGAATAATTGAATCATAATTAAATTGTGATTATACAGTGAGAAAACAGCCCCGCAATCCCTAATGAATAATTTAAATAACGCTTATTCTTTTCATTGTTGCCATATTAAAATAAATAGTGGAAATATTATATATTTTTTAATTAATTCACAAACTTGCGTTTTTAATTAAGC
The DNA here is from genome assembly GCA_963932465.1 of Maratus speciosus. Lineage (NCBI taxonomy): Eukaryota > Metazoa > Arthropoda > Arachnida > Araneae > Salticidae > Maratus > Maratus speciosus. Next base: position 315,530,350 of record OZ010791.1, on the reverse strand, counting down.
GTTAATAAGACTAGTAATTTTTCCATAATCGGGGCGCAAGACAAATTAACGTATTGTGACAGATATTGTTTTTACAGCAATAACAATACAATACCGTGAATTGCAGTCATGCATTCAATCAATTCATTTTTAATGTAAACATTGAATGGTTATAAAAAAGTGTTTAAAAATTATTATTACTTTTATACTTATTCAAAGCTGCATTAGTAAATCGTTAAAAAGAGATATTCAGAACTGATTATGTTTATATACCTTATTTTTGAAAATGTTCACTCCAGTATTTAAAAAAAAAAGACAAATCTAAAATACCCGATATATATTATTTCATTAATATACAATTTCAGTCATTTCATACGAAATAATCTTAATTTGTGTAATTTTCATAAATCGTTATAGCAGCTGACCAATGTCGATTTTTTTTCTATTTATTTATTTAATTCTGATTGCTTGGTTCCTACCACTCTTTATAATATATCTATCAGTTACTTCATATCAATATCCAGAATTCACTGTTTATGTGTACAGTCTACAGTGTACCTTCAAAGATTGCAGAAAATTAATTCATTTTCTGAACGTTCAAGATGTGCCATAGGGTTTTGGTCTTTAATCGTTTGTAGGAAATAAACGACAAATATTTATGCAACATTAATTCTTGAATAGTTGTAGTTGCAATGCGTTATATGTTAAAAAGTAATTGATTTATTTCACAAAAATGAAAGGAACAATAATTTGAAACATTATAGTGATAAAATATGCAAAAAAGGTACATGGTATCTTTTGAATTCTTTGTTTTAAAGCAAACTAGTACAAAACACATATAAACACAAGAATGACAAAAACTAATACCAATAATTCTATTTGACCTTGGGCAAATGGAGGTAGGCGTATGGAATACAATAGGATCCTTTAGATATAGTAATATTAAACGAATCATTGTAAGGTAATCTACCATTCAACCAGCACATGCAGAAGCACACAAATAACACTTTCGTTTACTGCACAAATAACACATTTAATAAATTAAATTGAAGACCATTCATTTCCAAGTCTATTTTTACACTCTTTCATTTAACCTTACTTGGTTCATGTATGTAAAAGTGGAATTTTATAATCGATTTTTGACTATATTAAAATGCTGTAGCATTTTAATATTTATATTTATAATTAACTCATATAAACATTCATTTGACATTAACATATATGATATGTTAATGTCAACAATAATGTCAACAATAATATGACATTAACATATATGAATGAATATGAATAATGTCATATTCATTTGGCATATGACATTAACATATATCATTTGACTATATTAAAATGCAACCGCATTTTAATACTTATATAAGCTAATTATAAATCATTAAATTATTTTGGGGGAATGTTTCTTCAGCCGATTGCAGGTGAAAAATCGTCAAATATTCTTTATAGTTACAACTGTATATGAGCTACAACAACAATGAAGTTTTAATTATGAACCTAACCACACTCACTAAAACGGGTCAACTCGTTTTCAAACTTCACAAAATATAAATGAAAAATAAGGAGAAAATAAATTTTAAAAACTCGCTTACACCATTGAATAATTGAATCATAACTAAATTTTGATTATACAGTGAGAAAACAGTCCCGCAATCCTTAATGGATAATTTTAATATTGCTTATTCTCTTCAATGTTGCCATATAAAAGAAAGTGGAAAAATTATATGTTTTTAATTAATTCACAAACTTACGTTTTTAATTAAGCGTTAATAAAACTAGTAATTTTTCCATAATCAGAATAATTCCATAATTTTTCCATGGCGCACGACAAATTAACGTATTGTGACACATATTGTTTTTACAGCAATACCAATACAATACCGTGAATAGCAGTCATGCATTCAAGCAATTCATTTTTAATGTAAACATTAAATGTAAAGTTTAATGGTTTTAAAAAAGTGTTTAAAAAATTATTATTACGTATATACTTATTCAAAGCTGCATTAGTAAATCGTTAAAAAATGATATTCACAAGTGATTATGTTTATATACCTTACTTTTGAAAATATTAACTCCAAAAATTAAAAAAAAGACAAATCTAAAATACCCGATGTTTATTATTTCCTTAATATACAATTTCAGTCATTTCATATAAAAGATTCTTACTTTGTGTAATTTTCATAAATCGTTATAGCAGCTGACCAAGGTCGTTTTTTTTTTAATTTAATTCAGATTGCTTGGTTTCTACTACTCTTTATAAATACTAATATTCGCCATATTTAATCTATCTTGAAGTAAGGATAAATTACTGCTTAAAAAAGGTTATAGTAATAAAGTAATCAGAATTAAAAAACTCCACCCAACTGCAACACAGAGTTAAACGGTGTAGAGTATTGTAGTGATAATCTCCTTGAGCTTTCATTGCTTAAATCCTTTAACATATTTCAATTAAATCAAAGTTACTTCATATCACTGCACATGAATTTAATGTTTCTAGGGAACGTGCATATTCAACGATTACAGGAAGGTAATTCATTTAAACATAAGCATTGGTTCAACATAGGGGATTAGATCTTTAATCATTTATCAATGATAAATGTTAAAATTTTATGAAATTCTTCATTGTCGTTCTTGTAATGCGTTATGTGTTAAGAATTAATCAATTTATCTTACAAAAAGGGGAAAAAAAGTAAGATTTATAATAAGACTCCACAGAAAATATATTTATGTTAGAATCTAATGATATTAAACGAAGTGTAAACTAATATTTTATAAAAATAAACGGTCAAGTATTACTCGCGCTCAGAGGATTCCATACAATAAATATATGAATTATTAACAGTATTATTTAAAATAATAATAATTGCTAAAAGAATAATAAGACTTTTTAAAAAACAATACAATGTAGGATTGTGTATAGCTGTGTATGCTATAAAAGTTTGAATGGTTATACCATAAAATATCAAAGCGATATTAAGACTAAATAATATCAACTGTTTCTATTCTGTATAAATCTTTTTTTAATCTTATCCTAATCTGCTAATGATGAACTAATTCGGTACTGACAATAAAAGTAGTGATATTTAAACTTCATTTGGACTTTCGTAAAACTAAGTTTAGCGTAGTAATTTTTCTTTTTACACTGTAGCTAAAACAAAACTCTTGTTCAAAGTCTAAACTTGGCACTGTCCTAAGCGCGCATCGAAAAGAGATCGCAAAATTGCAACTCCGCCTTAGTGTGTGTCATATCCCAACCCAACAAGAATAGTAGCGATATATGTTAATAGATGGCAGCACCATACACAAAAAGTCTGAGATTGTAAGGTTTTGCATGCAACCAGTGGTATTGAGGCAGTTGTAAGAAATGACTTGTTCTGAGAGCTGCGTTTAGCGGCTGTTGTATTGTAAATAAACTATAAGTACACTAGATTAATTTTAACACAATTATTCTAATTGGTAAACAAATCATATTAGATGTAAATTTCCAACTTATAATTGTGTTAAAATTAATCTAGTGTAATTTCGTATCCAGCGATTTCTGGAGTTCCATTACCTGAGATTTATTCTGTTGAGCTGAACCAGGTTTCAGACCAGATGCTGTAATCATGAAGGTTAGCTGGGTGAAAAAGTTCGACCAGAATCGTCGGGGATAGCTCAGATGGCAGAGCACTGGCGGCTTCAGCCAGGGAGGTCCCGGTTTCGAATCCTGGTCCGGACATTTTTCGCCCAGTTGGAAATTTACATCTAATATAAAACTATAAGTAATCTTATATTTGTGCCTCCTTGTTTGGTAAATAGTAATAATAAAAGTGCGGCGATGTAATATTGGCGACGTTATGGGATTAACCCAAATTAAAATGTAGTGAAAAAGTTTTTGAAAAAAAAAGAAAGAAAAAGAGAACGAAAAATGGCCGATAAAGAAATAATGTCTCTGGTACGCTTAGAAGAATATAATGCGAATGTTCCTTGAACTATTCACGTCGAAAAAATTGACTTTTATTTCTCAGAGAATAGCATAAAAAATGATTAGATGAAAAAAATATATTGTTGAGTTCGGTTGGAACACCAACTTTTGCATGTTACGAGATATTATTGTTCCTAATACTCTGAAAGAAATCAGTTACGAAGAACTTAGAAAGCAAAGAAGTATTTTTCACCACGCCCTGATAAAAAATAATAGTGAAATAATAGAGCGATTTAAGTTCCAAAAACGACTATGGAAGCAAGGAGAGAATATAACAGGTTTCGTACGAGACTCATGTCGGTTATCCGAATATTGTAACTTCGGAAATAATGACCGCCTGCGTGATCCAGGATGAGATGATACAGCAAAAATTACTGGATTCTAGAGACTTAACGTACCAAATAGCGGTGGAAATAGCTGAATCGTTTGAATCAACTGAAGCCGGTGTAAAATCCCTACATATCGGAGAAAGTACGACTGTCAATCAAGTGCGTGTTTCGAAAGTGGAGAAAGAGAAACCAAAAGTAGAGAAGTTCGCTTATGCACCTAAGCCTAAAGAAGATAGATTCGCGCCTGAGAAACCGTGTTACAAATGCTCTAAAAACCATAATCCCAAGTTTTGCCCTTTTAAATCTGCAGAATGCCATTCCTGCCATCGATTAGGTCACCTAAAAATTTGTTGTTGAAATCGAAAATTTGGAATGAAAAATTAGAAACAGCATAAGAACAGAAAAATTAAAACTGTTCAGGATGAATATTCTTTAAACTTCATGGACGACAACTCCAATAATGTGTCGTGGGTAAAATCGGTTAAAAGAAAAGGTGTAAATATAAAATTTTAAATTGACACTGGTGCGGCTTATACTATTGTAAGTAAAAGTGTTGCAAACAAATTGTTCTCAGGTATGCTGCCTTTAATTAAATCTAAAATAAAGTTACAAACTTATACTAAAGATTCTTCAACTGTTTTGGTGGAATTAAAAGTAAATGCTGTTGTTGATGAATATTGTATTCCTGAAATATTAGCTATTAAAGAGGAGGGTCCGAGTCTAATTGGAAAAACTTGGTTAAAATTATCAAAATTATTTTGGCCTAATGTAAATATGATTAAAAGCATTTCGAAAGATGATTTACTTAGAAATTTTCCTAATGGTTTTGCTGACGGGATCGGGACAATCAAGAGTCCCATCGTGTCAATAAATTTGAAAAAAGATGCAAAATCAGTTTTCTTAAGTCTCGACCTCTTCCTTTTCCTTTAAGGAAAGCTATTGATTTAGAATAGGAACGATTAACTAATGAGGGTATTTAAAAACCTGTTGATCATTCAGAAAGGACTAGTTAGTAGAGGGGTGTTTACTTTTTATCCACGACTGTACATCCTATATAGCGATACCTTTTAGACATTGATATTTTATACGTGTTAATAATCTTTAAGCATTGCTCACGTACAGTCGTGGAAAAAAAAAAGTAAACACCCCCTACTAACTCCTCAACAAATTATCGTAGAAGAAAGTTACTGGTATCGAACGATTGGAAATAAAGTCTACTTTCAAATGATGTATATAAAATTTGCTTCGGGCGCCATCTACATATTAAAACGAACCATAAGTTTGTTTTTTTCAATAGCAGTACACAATTCTGACAGCATAAATTAACTCTACACCATTCAATTAGTCTAAAAACAAATTTTTATGCAATTCGTACTATAAGTTTCCGAGAAATTAGTTATTTTAAAACGAGCGTATTTTAAGGGCTGTATCCAAATTGAAGTTCGATACTCACTGTTAATCGAGAGAGCTCCCTTCTTGATCAAGGCACCTTAAGCAGTCAATTAAGCCTGTTAGATTACAGAATAGCATAAGAAATTTCCAAATATTTAGTTACTTCTATCATAGACGGCCCCTCAGACCATCATTTTGCCGTTTTTAAAGCATAATTTGAAAACTATTTGGAAGTAAAATGTGAAATTTTGGAATTCCATAAAGCAGGACTTAATAAATCTGAATTCATCAAAAAAATTGTAGGTTGCAATTCATAATTTTTTTGAATATTAATTCCATAATTCATAATTCATATCAGAAAATTATAAAAATTGCAATTTCAACGTATTTATGTTTGAGTATATTAGTATTATTGCTACACAAAAAATTAGAACATTAGGATCATAATTTCAGAAGTTATAAATAAAAATATGAAAATGTAATTTTACATTAGAAACACTAAATTTTGAATGTTTATAATTCAAAAATTTATCATTCAAATGACTTGAAATTTGGTGTCTTGGCATAGTTTGAATTAAAGATTTGAAATATCTCGTTAAAATTGTGTATTGCCATTGAAAAAAATGAAGTTTGGATTCGTTTTAATATGTAGATGGCCCCCTAAGCAATTTTTATATACATCATTTAAAAGTAGACTTTATTTCCAATCGTTCGGTACCGGTAACTTTCGTCTACGATAATTTGTTGAGGAATTAGTAGGGGGTGTTTACTTTTTTTTCCGCGACTGTACATTTCTAAATAAAACTAAGTTATAATCTCTATATTCAAAAAAAGAATATTTAAATTAAAAAAAAACTTTTTTCTGTTTAGTCAATTATAATGGCTGAGAATTTTAGATAATGTGAAAGTATCCAGCCCGCAGTCAGAAAAACATTCCAATCAATTGCAAAACCCGTAGTTAATAAAAAGGGATCCTCGTTTACTACATCCCATTGTCTCAGCTAATGTTTCTGCTCGCTAAGGTGTACAGTCGTGGAAAAAAAAAGTAAACACCCCTTATTAGCTCTTCAAAAAATTATCGTATAATAAAGTGATTGGTACCGCACGATTGGTAATAATGTCTACTTTTAAATGATGTATATAAAATTTGCTTAGGGGGCATCTACGTATTAAACCGAGCCATAACTTTGTTTTTTTTTTCAGAAGCAGTACACAATTCTGACAGCATAAATGATCTCTACACACTTCAATTAGCCTAAAAACAATTTTTTATGCAATTCGTACGAAAAGTTTCCGAGAAATTACTTATTTTAAAACGGGCGTATTTTAGGGGCTGTATCCAAATTGAATTTCGATACTCAATTGTCAACCGAGAGAGCCCCTTCTTGATCAAGGCGTGTTAAGCGCCACTCAAGCAGTCATTGAAGACTGCTAGATTACAGAATAGCATAGAAAATCCCAAAATGTCTAGTCACTTCTATCATAGACGGCCCCTTAAACCATCCTTTTGCCCGTTTTTTAAGCATAATTTGAAAACTACTTGGAAGAAAAATATGAAATTTTGGATTTTCATAAAGCAGGACTTAATAAATCTAAATCTATCAAAAAAAAAATTGTAAGTTGCAATTCATAATTTTTTCGAATATTAAATTCATAATTCATCATTCATCATAAAATGCCCCCCAAAAAAGATTTTTATTAAAAAAATCAATTTTTTTATTATTTTAGGGAAAAAATATCTAGAAATTCAGAAATTAGACGAAATTTCCAACAAATAAGATATATGACAATATGACGTAGAATGAATGGGAAGGGGGGGATCTGTATCAGAACATGCGCCGCGGTGCTGCGTGGACTAAGTTGCACAATTTCACTTAACCACCCACATCGTTTACATTCGCTCTCCCGTCTCCCCTACAAACTTTCATTGACTATATGACATTATGACGTAGGACGAACGGGGAGGGGGAGGGCTGCCTCTGAACATACACTGCGGCGCTACGTGCAGGCAATAGGGGATTTTACTGGGCAAAATTAATACAAGTTCCGGATTTCGACTCACTTTTTGTTTTTTGGGTCGCTGAATCCGAATTTGTAACTTCTCACCAAAATTTCACCCGGCAACCCACAAAAAATTGATTTTTTGAAAAAATTTGTTTTTTGAGAACAGCGGGTGGGGAATGTTCCGAGGCAGCCCCTTATCGCCCCATTTATCCTACGTGATAATGTCATATATCCTATCTGTTGCAAATTTTGTCTACTTTCTGAATTTTTACATACTTTTCCCCTAAAACAATTAAAAATTTTATTTAAAAACAACTATTTGGGGGGAATTTTTGGGGGAAGTTAAAAATTCGGATTCAGCGACCCAAAAAACTTAAAGTAAACCTTATAGGGAAAGTTTGGAGGGGAGACGAGAGGGCGAATGTAAACGATGTGAGTGGTTAAGTGAAATTGTGCAACTAGTCCATGCAGCACCCCGGCACACCCATTCATCCTACGTCATAATGTCATGTATCTCATTTGTTGCAAATTTGCTCTACTTTCTGAATATCTAGATTCTTTTCCCCTAAAACAATAAATAAATTTATGTTTTTTAATAAAAACCTTTTTGGGGGGATTTCACAAAAATTTGGGGGGGGGGGGGTTGCCGGGGTAAATTTTGGTGGGAAGTTACAAATTTGGATTCAGCGACCCAAAAAACATAAAATAAGCCAATTTCCAGAACTACCATTAATTTTGCCAGGTAAAATCCCCTATTGCCTGGACTAAGGTAGATTGTTGTTTTTCCACGAATTTGTGAATGTAGTAGTTTTATTTGTATAATAAAATTATTTTATTACTTTTCTTCAATTTAGTTTCCGAAGTAATATCATTCCTAAAAATAATATTTGGAAATAATGTTACCAAGTTTAATAAAACTGACGTTAAAGAACATTTAAATTGAAAAATACCAATTAGAAAAATTGATTCGTTATCACAAAAAGCATTTAACGCACAGTTTCTAAAATATCGGACAATAAAATGGTTGATATATTTATGTGGTTGTCTCTCAACTCTCTTCTGCAAACATGGATTCTCAGATACTTCTATATTTAACCGATAATGTACTGAATTTTTAATTCATGAAAATTTTATCTTCTAAAGCATTTTTCGTAAATTGTTTAAACTACATTAAAATATTTACATAATCATTTAATAAATTTTCAAACGATTTTATAAATATTGAATGATTTAGAAGGATTAATTAAATTTGAATTTATAGTGATTTTGAGTAATATTCATAACCCCAGTCAAATCTTTTATTTTAAATATTTTTCTTAGTATTTTGTAGAATTAGGAAATGTACAAACATAATGTTGATCTTGAAATATAAATATATAAATATTTCCGTATTTAAAATCCCCTCCCTCCCTTAAAGCTAAGAAAGCTGAAAAGATGCAAAGACAAAATAAATCATCTCTATTGTATATAACTCTATACATAATATACAGGGCTTGCCAAAAGATCTCAAGTACATTTACTTTTACTGATAAAGTGTTGAAGGGGTATTTTCAATAATGCTTTGCCTTTTTAACTGAACTATATTTTAGCATACCATATACCATAAATATAAATCCATTGATAATATACAAGGCCTCATAAAAGAATTCAGATTTTTTCTTTCGACTATTGGTAGAAATTGATGAGATTGAGTTTTCAAACGTGTTACGCGTTTTTCAAATAGTTTACTTAATAAATCGTGAAGGTTTGCTTCAATTTTCTCAATGTGTTGGAAAGTGTTTCATAATATGTGATTGACGCATGATTTTTAGTTCTTTTTAGGGTTCCGTACTTTAAAAATAAAAACGAAACCATTATAAGATTACTCCTGTGTCTGTCTGTCACAGACATTTTACTCGTAAATTATGGGACGTGGAAAATTCAAATTGAGGAATGTAATGAAGACTATTGACCCACATATTTACAAATTATTAAACATTCACAAATATAGTTAGGAAAAACATAGAAGGGCTAATTAAGTTACTTGAAAAAAAAAAAATCTTTTTTTTTCTACTGTGTAGGGTATCATGTGAAAGCTTTCGTAACATTGAACTCAAAAATACATTTAACTTTAGGCATTATATTTTCAGAGATATCGTAGAAAATGTAGTCCAAAAATATGCCCTCCCCTACCCCTCTAATTCTGTATCTACCGAAACTAAAATTATGAAAAAATTAGAGGTAGTAGACGTTAATTTAAACCTTGCAGGAAAACTACAGCAATTACCCTAGGTCACATAGTTTTTGAGAACATCACATTTTTGCGTTACACGCAAATTTCGATTCGCGGACATTCAGCAAATGTGTTGAGGAGCGCTGGATGTACATATCGTAGCAGAAATAACCACTCTATGTACCATCGGCTTTTAAAGCCTGTGTAACAATTTTTAATGACATAATTCGTGTAATGCAATGACCAACAGCTGTATAAAACAATAAACGTCAAATTGTTAAAAACAGACTAATTTAATTAGAATTAATCACATAAATACTATGGAATTCACGACTAGTTTCAATTTAGTGGCTCTATTCATACACCTCCCGTGTATGTTAAAAACGAGGAACGACCAACACGGCGTTGTAACTTTACGACCTAATTTCAAAGCGCGCTTAGCACAACGCCCAGCTTAAACTTTGAACGAGGGTTTTCTTTTAGCTACAGCTAAAAAAGAAAAGATCGTTTAATTATTTAAGAATTTAGTTTTATGAAAATACTAAGTGATGTTTAAACATGCACTACTTTTACTGTCAGTACCGAATTGAGTCCATCATAAATAGATTGAGATAATAAAAAAAAATGAGTTATACAGTATAGCAATATTTGATATTATTTAGGTTTCATATCTCTTTGAACTTTTATGGTATACCCATTCATACTTTTTCTAGTATATACAGCTATACCCGACCCTATGTTGTATAGTTTTTTTTTCACAAAGTCTTGTTATTCTTTTAGCAACGATTATTTTAATAATACAGTTAATAATTCATGCATTTATTGTACGGAACCCTCTGAACGCGAGTAACTTGACCGTTTATTTATTTATTTATTTTGTCACGATTGTGGCTGTTCATATTGGTGAAACTGGACGATCATGCAGAATCCGCTTAGAAGAGCACAAACACTCTTTCAAATCTATCAATTTATTTATTAGTCAAACAACGAAACTTGTTAGTCATTGAGCATATATCGACCACATCCTATATTTCGAAAACATTAAAATAAGTAAATCTAACAGCAATAACTTAAAAGAAGTAATTTTCCAGAAGACAGGTTTGCAAGATTATAGAATTTCCCTCAAAATGAAGCATGTGCAATTCTACCAAAATGCATGGCCTTACTACTGTGACACATGCTCCCTGGCCACTTAATATTTTAAAAGTAAACAACAGCTTGGGTTTTCGATTGATATTTCTAATGATGAGGAACTTGTATAAAGCTTGAAACGTTTATTGTAATTGATTTTATTATGTGATATTAATATATTTTAGCTTAATTAATCGCCTGATTGCCAAGTATCTTTATAATTTTAAAAATCGTATTCAGATTTAATATGATTAAGTTATTTTTAATTCATCCTTCAAGCTTTTTTTTTTAATTTCTTACTGTCCTCCTCCTTAAAATGACAAAAATGATTTTCAATCGGTAAACAGCAGTTTGAAGAAATAATCAATGACGAAATAAGATAACAAAATTACACAGTCATGAATATTTAACTAGAATATACCATTACTATTTTGATCTAATCCGTAATAATGAACACACACACACACATTTATTTGAAATTAAAGCACAGTTATTTTCGAAAGTACCATAATAACTAAATTGAGAAAATCTTTAAAAACTTTCGCCAGCTTATTTATTTGGAGAAATATATGCTTCAAAAATATTTTTAGTCAGTAAAAAAATAAATATTAATACAAATATGTAAAATCATTAAACACGAAACTCTTTAGGACACTAAAAATTACAAGCAAAATCTATTTTGCCATAATATACTGCATTTTGAATTTTATCGGTTTCCGATTTAACACTACATATTCTATTGGAGGAAAAATTACTATAATAAATGAATAAACGAAACTTAAACGAGAAAGCAATATCAGTTTAGGTTAACAAATGTTCTTTTTCTTTTATTGTTCCTTTCTCGTTCCAAAGCTGTGTGTTAACTATGATGGCAGATCATTTACTTATAATTGTAATCGATATTTTCCTGTGAATAAATCACATTCAAAATTAAACTTGAAAGTTTATTTATTTATCTATTTTTTAATTTGTAATTGAATTCAGGAATATATTTCAATTTAAAAAATAAAACTGTCATTGGGACGTTTCTACGTTTAACCTATAAATATAGGTAATTTGAGTAATAAGAAGGGAAAGTCAAAAGCTGATATTAATAAATAAAAAATTCTTTTGCAATGTTATTTCCAAAAATTACGAAACAGAAATAAAGCTATGCAAATTTTCTAAAGTATTTTATTTACCAAATTAAAAAAAACTGCTTTATTTAAAGGTTTCTGATGCAATTATAACTTAAATATTAATTATTTCTTCGTTTGGACATTAAAATTAAAAGAATCAATACTGTATAACATTCTATAATTATAACCAATTTCCTGGAAAACGTGTCCAAAGGTATCCAAATATAGTATATGTTACACACTATTGCATGCATACAATATTACACGTACTATATTTGGACACAGCCCCTCATTTTTTTGCTTCCATTTGAGAACAAGGATTTCGAGCATATACTATCGACAATCACTTTCAGAATTTTCAAGCTATGTTTTTGAGACTTTTACAAAAGTTGCTGTATACCTTTAGCTAAAACATTATGCACATTATATTGTGATTGCATTCGCGCATGCGCTGTAAAACGTTATTTAGTGAACCTGTTCATTTTTCTTCCAATATTTATTATTTTTAAACTCTGATTGCAGGGTATTGTGTACAATGTTGTTTGTCATGGTTCCTATACAGAACATTTTTTTTTATATTAAGAACTCTGCAAATTATATGGAAAATAGTGAAATTTGGTATTTTTTTTATATTAAAAACTTAATTTCTCCACGAGTATATGTGCTATCCTCATAAAAATGAAGACAGTTTACTACAAGAAGCCTTCTAATTATTTTCTAAAGTTTCAACGTTTTTGCGACATTAATTTTTACAGTGTTATCCAAAAAGATATTCGTTTTTCTTCAATTTGTTTACGGTCCCCTATGGAAAAAATTCACGGAAATATATGGCGTATACTGTGCTGTTTATACTCCTGAAGTTTCAGGATAATTCCTCATACATTTTTTTAGATGTTTAACAAAACGTCTAAAACTGCAAGTGACCGGTCATCATTGATCGTATAGTGTAGTATCCCCAAATGGTTAACTTTTTTATATAAATATCAGTATATGTGGTTGTTAAAAAAATTAATTCGAATACTTCTGGTTATTTTGTTTTCTGAGTGATAACTCCAAATCAAAATTTTTGGCCATTAGATTCTGTAAATAACGGAAAATATTGATTTGATATTATTGAAACCTATAACTGGCACTTAATTTTTGCATGCCTTCTTATTCAACTTCATATCTTGAATTTCTTTTTTTAAATTTAGAGGATATTCTCACTATCGAGAAAATTTTCGTTTACAACTTGGCCAAAATCTTAAATTGCATTGTGTTTCTTAATTAACCGATGTAAATAATCTGCATTTTTTAAATTATAATATTTTATGCTAAGTATTGTATATGTGTTAACTTTCCTAATTTTACATATTTAATTTTTTTTTTATTCTTTAGTGTATCAGACATGTTCATCTCAACATTCTAATTTTCATCCTACATGCATAAAAACATGACCTAGACTCATTATGTCCCATATTGACTGCTTGGATAAAGTATTAAAAGTACAAATTATTTCTATCAATAACTTAAAACACTTAAATTGCAAAAAAAGAGAAAATAATATATTAGATTGATTCTTAAAAAACCAATTGTTTTCTTTTAGAAAAAAAAATCAGTTGATTTTAACCTTGTATTAAACTGTATTTTAGTAAAAATTTACCTGTAGATTGTCAAGTTTTTTAAAAGTGTCTTAAAATTTGTTTGACACCCTGTATCAAATATTATAAAATTATGTATGAAAATCAGTTAAAATCATTCAAACTAAGTTAAAAAGTTGCTAAAAGTGATAAAAAAATAAAAGGCATACCTTTATTCAGATGGACGCATGTTTTTTCGCTGTCCATCAAGATTTTGTTTACCATCCACTATCCCGGCATAAATAGAGATCTTTTTACGCAGTTAGAATATTTGCAATGATTCAGCCTTCATTGATTGCATAAATTTTGGAAAGAGATGCTCTGCAGAATAAGAAACAATAGCAGTACAACAAACCAGTAAACAATCCACGTTCAAAAATATTCATTTTTATTTTATTTTATGTTTGCACATGTTTTTCATTATACATGAGGTCTCGTGATTTAATTTAACAATTTCTTGTTTTTAAAATTTTTTTGTGTAGATATTTATATGAACATAGGTCGTGGGCATGCCGCTCATTGAGCGAAGAAACATATGTCGACCTGAATAAAGGTCGACATATGCCTTTTAAGTGTATTTTTTATGACTTTTTACAATTTTTAGCTTAGTTTGAAACCAAATGTTTCCGAATTAAAAAGAAAAAAAAATGTTTATATCGCTATGGATATACATGCTATTTCTTCCGCAAATGCACAGAAGTTTTGTACAGTGTCTATAGGAAATCACCAATTATAGTCAAAGATCACTTCGAGCTTTTTGTTTTACAAGGTGATAACAAAATTAATTTTTTAATAAAAATTTTGTTGTTTCCCTAATTGTTCTTGTGATCAAATATTCTCTAAAAAATATAAGTTGAATTAATTTCTTTATATTCACGAAGTTGAAGAATAATTCGTCAAGCTATAGCTACTCTAGCTTTCGATAAAACGTTCGAATTTAAAAGTATCCTGTTCGGCTCGGTAATGTAGTGTAGAACCTAATTATTTAATAATCGGTACGGTATAAGTACGTTCTACATTGATTAAGAAAATAATGACAAAGCCATACGTCACACAAATTTGTGTCAGCAGTGGAAACATTTATTCATATAGCTTAGTTTGAAACCAAATGTTTCCGAATTAAAAAGAAAAAAAATGTTTATATCGCTATGGATATACATGCTATTTCTTCCGCAAATGCACAGAAGTTTTGTACAGTGTCTATAGGAAATCACCAATTATAGTTAAAGATCACTTCGAGCTTTTTGTTTTACAAGGTGATAACAAAATTAATTTTTTAATAAAAATTTTGTTGTTTCCCTAATTGTTCTTGTGATCAAATATTCTCTAAAAAATATAAGTTGAATTAATTTCTTTATATTCACGAAGTTGAAGAATAATTCGTCAAGCTATACCTACTCTAGCTTTCGATAAAACGTTCGAATTTAAAAGTATCCTGTTCGGCTCGGTAATGTAGTGTAGAACCTAATTATTTAATAATCGGTACGGTATAAGTACGTTCTACATTGATTAAGAAAATAATGACAAAGCCATACGTCACACAAATTTGTGTCAGCAGTGGAAACATTTATTCATATACAAATATTCCTAAATTTGTAACAATATGAATAAACAGTATTTTTTGTTTGCAGAAATTTGCAACTTGGTTTGATTTTATATATTATACTGTATAGTGAAGAGAAAATTCGGCAATATTCTTACAAATGATTTATACGTTACAGTTAAATTCATTTCGAGATTTAATTTATATTCTGATTAAACAGATGAAGATGGAATGTACCTTAATGTGCGCATTTAATGTTTGATTTCGGAGGCGAACGATACATATCCATTAAATTATCCTTGTTTTAATCCTCCAATTAATTTCAATTAAATTTTCGTTGCCCAATATCAATATCCATTTATTACACATTTCTAGAGTTATCATAGGACTCTAAATATTGGAAGAGAATATACGCTCCAAGAAGCATTGAATTACTAGATTAAAGACTATTTATTACAAGTATTTTGGAAGAAAAGACGTATTACTTTGCCTATGTGGTGTGAATTGATACTGATGTCTAACACAATTATCAAGTTTATTCGCATAAAACCTCTAACGTTGATCTCAAAAACGATGTTATGTATTGTAAAATGAACAAATATTCCAGTATATGAAATAAAATATATAATAGTAATCGAAATTTTAATAAAAATTTACTTTTGGAAGCTTTTAACAAGTATACGAAATTTTTGCTCAAATACTGCCATATTGTAAAACAATAGTCACTGAAATAAATGATTAATTTCATAAAAACTATAAATAATTGTAACAGTGATTTCATTGCTTTTAAGAAATATTTAAATCCTTTGCTTACTGTTTTACTTTTGCCCTTCCCATCACTAATAATATTTTCTAGTGAACATTATTAATATTGTATTAAATAGAAACAATAAATTAATTCTCTTTTGAGTTGACAACCCGGAATTAGCTCAGTTTTAAAAATAGAAGGTGTAATGAACTGTTCGATGATTAACAAATATAGTTAGGCTGTGGGAAAATGAAGCTATAGCAGTTTTGTTCCTTGTAGACTGATTTCACGACAGCATTTCAATTAACTTGTTCAAATATCATTTAGTTTAGGTAAAAACTGACATCTTTAAAATATACTTCAAACAGTGAAATCATAAAACTATAATGCATTACAGTAGAACCTCTTTTATCCGAAACTCTCGATTAACCGAAATCCATTTTTGAAGCTTTTTTTTTTTACTGTCACATTCCTTGTGCAAAATCCATTTCGAAAGCCCCCCTTTTTTTAATAACTACCATATACCTTGTGTGCAAGCGGTCCTTTACGAACTAAGAGTACATATAAATATTTTCTATCTCTTTTCTTAGAATTCCTTTGAATTTAACTTGAGCTCCCGTAAGCTGCGGAGTGGAACGAAGAAGACTGTCATATTAGCAATTCTGAAACTTTTGAATGTTTTGAAATGTTTGGCGTGGCTGAAGTAGCAGAAAGACTGTGATACTGGTGAACTAATGATATTAAAAAACTCCGTGATAGAGCTTCAAAGCAAAGACAACCAAAACTGTGATAAACAAAATATTTTTTCAAACCCTTGTGATATATGTAAAAGATATTTAATTTCAGAATTAAAATTCAGGTAATTTATTCTTGTTTCTATTTTGCTATTGCTTTATTTTTATTAAGCGCTTGTTACCATAATAAGAAATATTGCATATATTTCTCCTTAATCTTAAAAATGAATCATTCTTGATTATCCGAAAATTTCGATTTTCCGAAAGAGGGTCGGTCCCAATTACTTCGGATAATCGAGGTTCTACTGCAATTCATTTGTGTTTTATTTTTTTAGACAACTAAGTACCTTGAATTGGCGTTATTTAGACCCTGTGCTGCTGCTTGGGCCCGAAACAAAAGAAAAAAAAAACATTTTAAATTCGTCCTGGATTTACTTTGTTGAAATTCGCCATTCAATAATATTCTACAGGTAACAGCACTCTCTGTTAGCACAGTACATACAGAACTAATTTAATACATTTTTTTCATTTTTGAAATTGATAAACAATGAAATGAAACTTAATTATTTTTAATCTAATTCAATTTGGGTTCAACAATTTATCAAATTAAGAGAGTCCGGGGCTCAAAATTCTATTTTTTTTATTTATAGAGATTTTGTTATGATTTTTTTTTTCTTTTGAAATATATTTTAATATAATAAGAATATTGCATGTAAAAAAATCTAAAAAAATTTAAATATTTTTTAAATATTTAAATGGTAAAATTTTAAACATATTTAATTTTTTATATAACTCTTGAAGTAGTTACTCGATTTACAAAATTTTTACACTTTTGTGTACAGAAAATGTGTCATTTAAATTTGTCTTCAGGATTTCTTAAAATATTGATTAGCAATTTTATAAAAAAAAAATTAAATAAAAAAAGAAGTTTTTTTATGAGTGAGTTATGCATTAATTGGCATGTTTTCCTAATTTTCACTCAAAATTCAAAATGCTGAAGACAATTTGTTGGAAATATAGCATAAAATCTCTGTTAAAAATTTCATACATCTATCTTGCAAGGAACTTTAGATATATTCTTTTAAAGTTGATAAATCGTGAAAAAAATCATTCTGAGATAAATTGAGCTAAAGTTCTCGTGAGAGGGCAGCTGATGCATCGCTTCCCAAGCAAAAGGTGTTATATCTCTGGATCTAATGAAGATAAAAGCATGCGGTTTGCAGTATTTAACTTTAAAAACTCAGTATTTTTTAAACCAATAAAAATATTGCATTTTTTTAGAATTTTTCGCCCTGGACCCCTTTAAAAAAGTGGGATAATATTGAGAAGGCAAATTATCAGGCATAATAAAGCAAAAATGCCCATGGTAAAATTAGTGCGACTTGGTATGAAATTAGCCATTTTGGCTATTTTCCCAACTATCTATGCCTGCCTGTCACTATTTTCGGAAATGAAAGAACCGGAAAAGTCAAATAGCAACCAATTGTTTGTTCAGCTTGAATTCCCTTATAAGTAATTAGGTATGAATACGATATTAAATATTAAGCACCCAAAATGTAAAAACAAAAATCGCATTTACTTTTTTTATTGTTATTTTCTAAATTTTTACTATATTTATTACAGTTTAACACCTACACGTATATTACTCATATTTGTTTAATCCTCATAATTCAAGTTAAGAATTCAAATATACTTTTAATTTACAGATGATCCTTGTTTTAGATAATACGAACAAACAGCATAATTATGCCTTTATGGCTCAGCAACCCGGATTTGAAAAAGAATTACTCAGATATTAGAATTCACCATTTTAAGCAAGTAAAAAATAATTAAAAATTTAGAACATATTTTTGTCTAAAAAATGACTAAAAAATGGTATTGACTAAAATGTCTTTTTTTCACATCTACAATAAGGTGAAAACTACATACTTTTGATAAATATTGTCAACTTTCTATTACAAAAATGGAACGTATACAAACTTAATTTTGTAAAAAATCTATTTATGTACTTTTTAACTTTACAAAATTTACGAAATTCATTTTAGTAATAACGATGCGAAAATGCTCAAATGATAAGTAAAATTTTCCAAGTATCGCCAGTATCACAACCAGCAGTGATGAAAATTCCATGAGCAATTTGTATCAACTAATATCTTAGGAAATAGCAGCATTAAATGAAATCGTTGTTTAAAGAACAATGTATTTGTAACATTAACTTTTCCGTATCGTCGAGCTTTCCTCCTTTGATACATTGAAATTTATGTGGGGGTACTTTGGTCCATCACATAAAAAAGTGTTTATTCTTTGTATTGAACAAACAATATAAGATAATTTGGAGTTTTTGCCCTTGAAAAATGGTTTATACCCTACTACAGGATATTAGATTAGTTTGTTTTTTTTTTTAATTTTTGTTAGTGGCAACACTGTGTTTGCAAACAACTGTTTTCGTGTGTAGATTTTAACTCTCCAAACTTTCTATAGTGAAACAATCTGGATAAGACCTACAAATAAGGTAAGAGTCAAAATATTACCTTTAGTAACCTGTAACCTATGTGTGATCATAGTTTGACCTTTAGCTTTTTATTTTGACAGGAAATGTTTACGTTTCATAAAGCTAACTTGAAAACTAGTTTTTCGGGGTTACTTTGTGCCAGGCCTGGTTTGGTCCGAAGTAGCCCCAGTTACTTGTAAATACCTTTTATACAACCAAATCTCTTAAAAAAGGATTTAAGTAACTTTTTTTTAAATGTTACTATAGCAAAATGTTACCTTAATTGTTTTTGTTCCAGTTGCTGAGGATAACATGACGAAAACTGTTTCTCGTGACTTTAATTTTTACAATTAGTTTATTGTGTTTAAATTTAAAAAAAAAAAACAAAAAAAAAAAACATTTGTTTATCGAGTTTGCAATATCAGTTCATTAGCAGATAATATTGCAAGATGGTTTCAAAAGTCCAAAATATGAAATCTATTCAATTTATATGAACCTAAGTGAATGGACCAAAGAAGCCCCTAGCAGGGCTACTTTGTTCCAAAACTTTAAAGATAGTTAAAAATTGAAAAATGAAAATTTGCTTTTTTATAACCATACAATCTACTTCATTGTTTCATATTAATCGGTTACAACTTAATTTCGACGTTGAAAAATCATATATAATATTTTTTAGTATTGTAAATGTTAGTGGAACCAGGGAAAAGTGGCCCAATGTAGCCCAATGTTGATGGAATGTTGTAGAAATGGAACGTGGGGATACAAAGGGTTAAATGTATAAGAAGAAAGTTGCAATAATGTTTGTAAGTTTACTTTTTAAAAAGTACAAGAAAATTAAATTGATGGAATAAAAAAAAATTCACGAAATGGTTTTTTTTTTTTTTTTTTTTTTTTTTTTTCATTTTATTCTTTCAGGAGAGATTTTTTTTTATTATCTAACTTTTCAAAGAGAACACTTTCTCTCTCATAAAAGTTTTTTAGAATCCTGACAATCGGCAATAAATTTTCTTTATACTTTCGGTAAAACTTTTGTAAAGCCACATTTCCAGTGTTTTCCCTTAAATTGTTTTCGTTTATGTAAAAAGTTGTTCTTGAAATTCTTTTTCTTTCGAGCAGTTTTTTTTTTTTTAATCTTTGTAATGAATTAAAGAAAAGGAAAGAAATCTTAGAGTAATTTATATAAAAATTGTGCAATACAAGATCCAGTAAATTTATGTTTATAATAACTGTACAAAAGTTATTTTTCTAAAAAATTAAATTACAAAGTTTGTTCTAAAAGTATTGAAACTCTCTTAATTTTTTACAAGTTATGGATACGCAGGCAATGTATATTTCAAAAGTGTTAAAAAATGTAGGATTTCAGATTATGTTGATGAAATAGTCATACATTAACTTTCCAAAAGTTATACTCTTTATTTTATTTTTTACGCTCCTTCGGTCCTTTAAAATAATTTTGGAAGCGTTTTTTCCTGTTTTGACAATTAAAACAGCCAAAAGACAGTTCCTCTACACTGTAATAAAAAAAAATCAAAGGTTCTTAATCTACAAAAATATGTTATAATCATGTGCGAAAATACACAATATCCTCTTCCGAGTTCCTCACAATTCCGAAATGTGTTCTTTATCTTTGGAACTCTGAGAAACCAACGTATTTTAGAGATTTAAAAAATGAGTTATAAAACAAAGTTTCTTTTCCTGCCATTCTTTTTCAGAAACTTTTCAAAATAGTTTATATAGTGTATTAATAGATTTCCTAAACTTTAATATCAGTTTTCGGGATGCTATCAATTCTCAATTGAACATTTCTACCTGCATAAATGAATTTATACATACAAGGGTAATAACACAATGTTAATTTTAATGTTAATGTTAATCCTGTTAATATATCATGTTTGTCCGTGTAAAACATGC
Organism: Maratus speciosus; assembly: GCA_963932465.1. Lineage (NCBI taxonomy): Eukaryota > Metazoa > Arthropoda > Arachnida > Araneae > Salticidae > Maratus > Maratus speciosus. The sequence goes on along the minus strand of OZ010791.1, from coordinate 315,509,169 downwards.
TTGTTAAACTTTAAAAAGTTTACTTTAGAATTCATAGCATCCAAAAAACCTATATTCCAAGTTGAGAAAACTTATTAATACATTATGAAAACTACTTTGAAACGTTTCCTAAAATCAGTGGCAGTAATATCAAATTTGCATTACTAAATGCATTTTAATTCTCAAAAATATATTAGTTTCTGAGATTTCTACAATTAAAGAACGTCTTCGAAATCGTGGGTTATTCGGAAGATGTTTTTGTATATTTTCGTTTGTGGTTATACAGGGTGTTTCAACACAGCGGTTACAAAGTTTCACAAGATATAGACTACACCTAGACAATGGGAAATCATATAGCAATGCATGATCGGAAACTCTTTCCTGGCGCGGTTGTGACGACACAAAGCACAAGAAAGGAAGGACACGAACAGAGTGATAAAACATGTATATTATTCTTAGTGCAGCAAAAAGCTAAGAAATAAGAACAATAAGAGAGGCAACGATCGTCATCAAAGGTAGTGTTCTAAATTACGACCCCGAGCCGTGATCCAGGCATGCCATGTCCGACGCATGGAAGATCTAATGTCATCGAAAATTCGGGCGTGTCCTGGACTTCCTGAGCAGCTGCCAGTGAGCGTGTAATAAGATCCTTAGCACTTTCCAGCATTATCCCGACATTTTTTTTTTGCAGAAATAAGAATAATAAACATGTTTCCTTACTCTGTTCGTGTGCTTCATTTCTTGTGTTTTGTGTCATCACTACCGCGCCAGGAAAGTGTTTCCGATCGTACATGCTATATAATTTCCCATCGTCTAGGTGTATTCCATCTCTCCTGAAACTTTGTAACCGTTACGCTGAAACACCTTGTATAATACTTCCTCCGAGATTAACAAACATTTGTATTTTTTAGTAGTGCACGGACAAAATTAACCCATTTATGATACTTTAAATTTTACAAAATTACGTAGCCTTTCGGAACTAGAAAAGGTTCTGCTTTGTTTTAAGACTCAAAATTTTGAAATTTCCCAAAATTCGAAATATCATATCTTGAGTTTGTGTCGCGGAAAAATAAAAATTTTCTGTTTAACTTCTCATAGCTTGGAGAAAATGTTTCTAAATACAACTTTAGGAACCACAGACTACATACAAATTTAAAAAGTGTGACTTTTTGAAAATTAAATACAGGACTTTTTCATCAACAAAATCTGAATTCGCAGCTATTCTTAAAAATTTTGCAATTTGCACTGCCTACACAGTGGAAAAAGGTAAATGTTTCTTATTCTTTAATGCATGATTTTTTATTTTGTTCGTAGAAAATTATATTTGAGACAATTTTTCGAATTATCCACTAGAAAAATAGCGAAAAAAATATTTATGTTTCTGATGGGCATGTGTCATAATATCACTCCTGATTTACATAAAAAAAAATTGCTCAAAAAATTATAATTTTAAAGTATACTTTAAAGTGTTTACACTGCACAATAACAACTGTTCAACGATATAATAATTTTTATAATGCTTTTAAGGGTTTGCAGAGTTATTAATTACAACGTTATAAAAATAGAGAAAAAACGCCTGTCGAGGACATTACAAACAGTATCAACAAAAGATATTATTGCTTCACCATTATAATAAATCAAAACAAAACAGATTTTACGACGGTGCATTTATTACACGTAAGTAATACATATTGCTTCGCCAAAAGACCAATAGAAAGCGCCAAATGGCAAAAAAAAATCATGTAACTCCTAAGTTACACCATGCATTTAAGGGTTAATCTACAGAAATTTAATATAACCCTGAACAAAAATGTACAATAACCTATTCCGAGTTACCCACGATTCCGTCTTTAGAAATCTCAGAAACCAATAACCAGTGGAAGTTAATTTTCTTCAAAACTGTGATGAACCATAGACATAGGCATAAGAGAATGTTTCAAGCATGCTACAGGGATTTGCATTACTGGCAATAAGAACGCCCTGGGTATGAGGGTGTAATCTGATACATTTCTCACAGACTGTACTTAATTGAAACGACTATACGCCACTGAAAAAGTCATGCGATAAAGGGTCAATAAAAAACACAGCGATTAAGTAACAAGGAAAAAACGTTTCTGTCTTTCATTTATTTAACAAAGATTGAAGATGAAAGTACGTTGCTCTTTTTATTGTAATAGAAAAAGTAGCAAAAGGCAAAGTAGATTATTTTACTTTGAATATAGAAACCTTCATTCTTGTCATTAGGAATAATAAATAATATATGATTGTGATGACGAAAGCCTGGAAGCCATTTCAGACATCTGCACTTTGGTGCTTCGGCAAGAGGAAGCTATTCCTTTTTGTCAAGCACCTTTGATATCAGTATATGTACTGATGTTTACTGTCGAACATGATACATAATTTAATAACAAGTACAAAACACATTTATTGAAATTTCTGACGCAATTGTAAAGGCATCCGATTTTAAATAACATAAATATAATTCATGTTGAATAAGATTTTTTCCCATTGAATATTTATTATTTACATAGCCGGTAGTTGGTAGCTGTGATGATTTTTTTTCCAAACCTTTGATAATAAATAATTATTATCGTATAACACCGATTCAGAACAAATTTTCATTAAAACATAAAACATCCTTCTATTTTACATGCATTAAAATAGCTATCCGAGTCCGGTGAGAAGCAATACATTATACAAGAAGAAATAATTGTAGATAACATTGTGATACCAGGGGGGCACGATATTTTACGTAGTCTTTATATACGGCATATAATAAGTTAACTAAGAACAAAAATTAAATCCCATAGCTGCGCATTTACGAATCGGTGGACGTTCCAGTAGCATGTAGGTTATTAGGAAATAAGGATCGTTAAGCTTGAATTAAAAAACTTTTAAATGGATTTCTATATGCAAAGATAAAAAATCCAATACCAAATAACCAAAATGTCCATTTAGTCGCGATCATTACTTGAATTCCATAGTTACTAACATCCCAAATTTTATTTATTACCAGTAAATTCTTATAAAAATGTTCGCTTTTTTAAGGGGAGAAGTCCCTTTAGCCGCCTCAAAATCAGTCCTTTTTCATTTTTTTAAGGTAATAAAATAATCGGATCATTTTGAAAGTTTAACATAACTTTATTAAATCTTTATAGAATACTTTTTTTTCTTTTTTTACAAAATGGAGGCTCAGCAAAATTTTTCTTCGGGCGTCTCAGGCGCGAGGCCCAAATTTTCTTTTTCTTTTTCATATGCACGGGAAGGATAAACCTATAAAACCATAAAAAAGTATAAAGTAAAAAATTAAGTAAGGTTTTTCATAAAATGTTCGGATTTTGTACTATTTTTTCGACATTTTTCATCCCTAAAAAATTGTTTATTTACACGAAATCTTTTAAACTTTTAAGTACATCCTTCCGGCAATGAAATAAAGAAAAGCCTCACCAAAAATCAGCTAAATCGACTTATAACTTTTTGAGTTACAGCACGAGCAGTTTTTGAAAACATAGTTTCGAGTTAATCGCGTTTAAAGTTTCAGTACAATAGAATTACTGGTTTTAGTGACTTACCGATCAATCAGCAATCCAGGTGCATATAATAGACATTTGGATTCCTGGAAAAGCTGATTTTTTTCGAGTTGCTGCTGTTTTCGGCCTATACGAGCTGCTTTTGTTTGAAAAAAAAACTCCTCCAGTTCAGTCTTGTTACTCGCGCTTCATCGGCGTTTTCGGCAAAAACTTTGGTATAAGTGCTAACAACAATATTTAAATTATCCATAACTCTAAGAACGGAAGTGTAGCCTTCATTAACTATCCCAGCAGCAATGTATGCTGAAATGTCAACAATTTGTAGTCCAGAATGCAGGTATTTTTGAGATAACCGCCAAACTGTTGCGTTAAAACTTTCATTATCGTTCTGGGTATGGTCATCCAAGCATCTTTGGAGTAAGTCATCTCTAGATAAATCTTGGTAATTGGAAGGAGATGTTCTTGAAGTTCTTGAGGCTTAGCACAACATGCGGGCTCTGGCACGCTCGACTAAAAGTGGGATAACTCTGTTAATATTGAACATTTTGATTTTTCCTCTTGCCAATATATTTTCGAGATATTATATTTTCGAAATATGAAAAAAAAATCGATTTTTTTAAATTTCTAAAGGGACTCCCCTTCTTAATTGCATAAATTATGCGATTGCATAAAACAGGTACTGGTGCATAAAAATATTGGTATTAAAAAAATCGGAGGTTGGAAACTATGAATGCAAATCTATACCAAAAATGCAGAATAGATGAGGCCCAGTTTTCGTGGCTTTTAGAAGAAGCATGTATGTGAAAAAAGAACTAAACGTACCTTAAAGCTATCCTAACGTAGTTTTATAAAGGATGAAGCTTAACTGGGAAAAGAAGAGTTAATTTTTTTATATAACGACGAAAGATGATATAATGAAAATAATGATGAAAAGAAATAAATTAAAGATGTGAAATCGCATTTACAGTCTGAAATTGAAAACATTTAGACGAATATACTATTTTTTTCCGTTTTGATAGGAACTTAAGTTTAAATTTATACAACAATATTTTAGCTATCAATAAATAGGCACAGTTAAAACATATAAGTGATTACAGTACCACGTGTAAAAATACGACAATCACCAATTTAATAAAATTATTTTTTATAACGCTTAATCGGTTAAAAATTGAAACGCATTTGTCATATAAATTTTATATTGGCACAGGAGAATAAAAAAATTAGTGTTATATAATAACAATTTAAAATAATTTTGAGATATTGCATTGTGAAAAGTTATGAGCGTTGTGAACCGCTCGCAGATGTCAGCTCTTAAATGTTCTAGGTGGTCAAAAACATTTGGCAGAAAGAATGTATACAAATCAAAGTTGACTTTACTTTAAGTGAATGAGCACATTAAAGTTTGAATCTCAAATTAGACAATTTGTTGGTATGAATCCATATTTATTTAAGCCAATCTTGAGAAGTAGAAAGGAAGGTATAATTGGTTACTGTACATCACGATAATTCCATAGAGAGAATCCATTTTAAATTCCCTAGCATTAAAATTATGGCTTAAAATTTTATAGCTTAAAATCTTAAAATTATTAAAATTGATAGAAAACTTAAGTGCATGAGTGTATATATAAAAGAAAAGAAATCCACAAGAGTGACTCCAAATTAATTTGGAATCCATTAGTTAAATTAAAATGACGATGTAAATTGAAATGCGTATGAAAACAGACGAAAACAAAACTACCTCCTAATTCGTTCAAGAGAGAAATACCCATTTTCCCTAGGCGCTGAAGCGAACTAAATATAAATTAGAAGTGACGCCTTAGGTGCATGCGCGTTGCGCATAAAGTACAATACGAGAGAAGGAGTAACGTGGGAATAAAAAGATATCTGAATTACCTTAGCAGTATAATGAGAGAACTACCAAAATCGACAAAGGAAATAGATTCCAAGGGAGGCATAAACAACGTGACGGGCGTGCAACTCCGAAATTACGGCACGTAAATAAAAAAGAAATGAGGTAGTAATATCACAGCATTTAATAAATGAGATTAACTTGAAACGTATACTAACTTTCAAATGTTTCAAAAATCGAACCTGCTTTTATAAAACCATTTAACTAATTTGTGAAAATTTCTTATAGCTGTATTTTCTATGAAAAAAAGTATTTTTTTTTTTAACTAGAAAAGTTATTGAAGCTAAAAAATAAATAAATGAGGACATCTCGTGATTTGAAATTCGCTTTTGATATTACGTTACACAGAAATTTTGTCCTTATTTCTACAGAGCATATTAAATTTGTTTTTATTCCGTGGACTTACGGTACTGCCTTTGAGAATCTAGAGAAACTGGAAATTCTAACTTACGCATCATTCTCTTTTCCTCAACGAAAAAGGATTAAATATGTATGCTTAACTGCAAATGTGTATGAATATTGACAGTTCAAAAAATTTCTCTTTCACAAAACTTTTGGGAGTGAAATTCAGTTATTTAAGAAGCAAAATACGTTTTTATTAGATTAATATACCTCGGAAATATTAATGTATAGAGAAATATTTTAATATGAAAAGTAATAATTATAACTATAAATGCATCAAAACGTATGGAATAAAGTGGAAAAATACGTAAATTTATCTAGGCTATTATGAAAAGTGTTATCGAGAAGTAAATCCTGTAATCCAATTTTCTAAGGTTCTTTGTAGAACATTTATTCGACTGGTTATTTAAAAGCATTTTATTTATCAGAATAATTAAAAAATGCCGAATTCGTAAATACTAATTTCCAATTATATCCGAAAAGTCAAACAAAATTCTAAAACAAACCATGTTCTAAATAGAAGAATTAGCATAGCATACAAGTGATATGCTAATTCTTTGGCAAATCAGAAGAACTGGAAATTTTAACTCAGCCATTGTTCTCTTTTCATCAACGAAAGATGATTAAATATGCATAACTGTGAACATGAAAATGTGAATATTGAATCTTTAAAAAAAAAATTATCTATATTTCACAGAACATGGAAGAACCTTATTCAATAATTTAAAAAGTAAAATGGATTTTTATCAGATTGAAATACTGTATTCATTACGAACTGACAATCCAAACTCGTGTACTGTAAGGAATAGAAAAGTTATATAAAGGTAATTTAAAACTCATTAAAAATCCCATTAATATTAAAATCATCATTTTCGAAAAGAAAATCCTACATCTTTTTCTAACGATGTCTCTGAAGTTCTGTTCAACTAAATAGTGAATTTAATAAATTAGAATAACTAAAAAAGCAACTAACTAAGGAATATCCGGAATATTGACTTTGTTTCTATCAAAACATTTAACTAATTTAGAGAATAATTTCTATTAAACTATTTTTATGAAGATACATATATCTATTGTCTGAAAAATATTACAGTAGAAACCTGAATCAAAATATCTCAGTGTGAAACTCATTTTTCAAATTTCTCAACATGGAAATGTCACTCTATATAGTATATTAGGTTTTATTTTCATCCAAACCTTGTAATTCTTCTGGGAATGTAGAGAAATTGCAAATTTTGACTCATGTCTATTTACTTTTTTATTCACAAAACATGATAAAATATGCATAACTCTGAATGAAAAAATGTGAGTATTGATTCTTCAAAATGTTTTGTCTCTCTAGTTTATGTAACTCATAAAAGAGATATTCAGTTATTTAAAAAAAATAAGCTTACATCAGAATAAAACACCTTAGAAATGTTAATAAATAGTCTATGTAAAAAAAATACTAATATGCAAAGTGAAATTAATTTATGAATAAATGCATCAGATCGTCAAAAGGGAAACCGTAAAAATAGTTTATGCCGAATATTTTTCTCTGCAACATTGTCGAAAAATAAATTCTGAAATCCACTTCCTTAAGGTGGTAGAAACATTATTCAACTATTCGGATATTGAAATAGATTTAAAATATTAAAATAAAATAAAAAAGGCTAAATTCCTAAATACTACATACAAATTAAATTCGAGAAATCGTACCAAATTCTATAAGAAAATTTATCTAATTTATGAAAAATTTTCCATGGTAGCATTTTTTAATGAATAGTACAATATATATTTCAGCTAGCAAAATTACTCAAGTAGAAATCGAAATAAATGAAGACATCTTATGGTATGAAATTAAATTTTGAAATTTTGATACGTAGAAAATTCGCTTTTAATTATAAATAGTATATTAAATTTGATTTTCTTCTAGCGTTATGGTATTTCTTCTGGGAATGTAGAGAAACTGGAAATTCTAACTGAGGCATACTTCTCTTTTCATTAACGAAAGAGGATTAAATACGCAGAAGTATGAAAATGAAAATGTTAATATTGATTCGTCAAATAAAAATATATATATATCTTTGTCTTTCATTAGAAGTTCAAGGAAGCATATTAAGTTATTTAATCAGTAAAGTAAGTTTATATTACGTTAAAATACCGTAGAAATATTAAAGTTTATTCTGCGCAAAGATAGAAATATACTCAAACGAAAAGTATTGATAAATACATCTGAATGTATTTTCCTTTGCTTGTATACACTGCTTTATTGGTTCTTATATTTATGATATGCCTCTGATTATTGGTTTTGTATAAAGAGATTGCAGTAAATGTATATTTGATTCCGATATACCTCCTAACTAAAATTTGTAAGATAACTTCTTGTTTTGCCGTTTCGAATTAGGATATCTTTTCGAATTCCGCTGTAATTTTTTTATCTATTATTTTGTTTTCAATCTGAAATCTTATTTTCAGTGTAAATATTGCAGCAGATTTCCAATGACCGTATTGATTTAATTTTTGAATGAGATACAATGAATAGACACAAACTTATTCCAAGCGGATATTGATACAAAACGTAATTTTTAGTTATGAAAAATATTATCAAATAAGACGTACCTTAATTTATGCATAAAAAAAACTACATTCATATTTGAAAAGTAGGCATAATTTCCAGTCGAACGATACCACTGGCAACGCTCTACGACAATTTGATAATGAAATACCATAGGGTGGTGCATTTTTTCCATGACTGTACATGTACATCAGGACTCGCAGAGTTCTTCAATTTTTCTGCCTTTTTTACCACCAGTGCTTAATTTGCGCCCGAGCTCTTCTTTGTTTTTACTCAATATACTAATGTTGGTCGTAATTCATAGGAGGTCCTAAACACTGCGCTCCGGAGCCTAGTGGAACAATGCTTCGAAAAAACCAAAGCCTAAATTATTTTTTCCTTTTCGTCCCATTACCATTACCTTTGCGTTCTTTCCTATCAAAACGCTTGCATACGTGACGTGACGAGTAGCACATATAGGAGCATACTCATACCTAGTGCTTGCAAATCACACTCAATGATTTTCTGTCTCAACCGTTTCCGAACGCCAGCGATGAATTCCAGAATTAACCTCAATTGTATCTGCCATTTTTACTTTCTACTATTTTTACAAGAAGAAAGTATTGGATTCATGAAAACTTTCGATTTCCGGTTTTTGACGGATTTACACGTTTTAGTGGTCAGAGATTCCAAAAATCATGTTTTTACAAAATGTCTGTCTGTGAGTCTGTCTGTCTGTATGTGATACACATTTTGTGGGCGCTCTATCTCAAGAACTAATTCACGGAATATTATAAAAATTTATATTCGGGTAGTCCCTGATATAGATTGGTGCTGATTAGTTTTTGGTGTAAATTGCCCAGCAGGTGACGCTGCTATGCTGCATTTTGCAGGATTTCCGCAGTAGTTCTATCTTAAGAACTAATGCACGGGTTTTTATCAAACTTCAGATTAAGTTACTCCTTGATATGAGTTGGTGATGTTTACGTTTTGGTGTAAATCGCCCAACAGGTGGCACTGTTATGCTTCCTTTTGCAGGATTTACACGATTTTCGCAGTAGCTAATACACACATGTCAAGAACTAATACACACGTTTTCATCAAACTTTCGATTTAGCTAGTCCTTGATATGAAATTATGCTGACTACGTGTTGGTGTAAATATCCCAATAGGTGGCGCTGCTGTGCTGCGTTTAGAAAGATTTCCTCAATAGCGCTCTATCTCAAGAACTAATGCACGAAATTTCATCAAACTTCAGATTCAAGTATGCCTTGATTAATATTGCTGCTGATTATGTGTTGGTGCAAATCGCTCAACGGATGGCGCTGACATGCTCCATTTGTCATGATTTGCGCAATATAACTAATGCACGTATTTTCCCCAAATTTCATATTCAGTTAGACGTTGACATAAGTTGATGATGATTAGGTTCTGGTGTAAATCACACTATAAGTGGCGCTGCTATGCTGAATTTTGCAGGATTTACACGATTTCAGCGATAGTCATATCTCAAGATTCAATGCACGGAATTTCATCTTTTTTAGAATCCTTATGATGAGCATAGATTGCCATTTAATTTTGGCAAAGTGATAACGAATTTTGAAGTATTGACATGTATGAGATCGAAAAGAGTTTTGGGATTGGTACATCCGACTAGTTACCCATGGTCTTGTTATGTTCACTCGCTTTTTTTATCCGTGTTAGTAAAATATTCTTACCGATCAACTTTTTAGCTCCACGCTAAAATAAAACATTAGAAAATTATTACTCCAGTGCTTTTTTGTTAAAAATTGAGCCCTGTTTACCACTTTTTGAAAACGATAATCTTCGTGGTAGATTCATTCAACATTTGCAATTAGAAATCTACCATAAAGGTTATTTTAAAATAGTGGTAGTAATATTACACAATTTTAGGAACACTATGAGCACTGCTGTACAAATGAATGATTCAGCAGTGTGAAGGTGCCTTTAATATTCAAGTTTTGCTTTTCAATTTAAGAAGCTGAACTTTTTGCGCAGAGTATGGAATGTTAAATTTTAAAACCTCCAAACTGTCGATTGCTTTTTAAATTTCAGAAATTTTAGAATAGGTATTTTCCCGTCTTTCAGAACCCAAATAGACGGAAATTATATGTGGCATATTTTCTATTTTCTATAACAGTTTTCTGCGCCATCAATAGTACGTAAATTTTGTATGCTAATATGTTAATAGGATTAACTAAGTATTGATATATTGTAATTTTTTTAACATACTTGTAAAATTACTACGGGGATATTGTTTTTAATTCTGCCACAAGACCCCCACGCGCATATTGTTAAATACTAATAAATATAAAATTATTGTAGCATGTTGTACTGTACATTTTATTTCCGGCAAAAATATAATCTTTATTTTAGAAATAATGAAATTTCTAAGCGAATACAGACTTTTACAATTGTCTACACAAAATCCTATGTTCGGTCTTCTGTCATATTTTATAAATTCATTTTTTCTATTATTGTTTTGAATGTCGTTGCACTTTTCTAGATCTCTAGATTTCTCAAGATCCTTTTTAAGCTTTGTGTTGAAATAAAAATTCAATCACCTTGCAGTTCCTTGTATATTAAAATTCTTTTATAAACTTCTGATTTTCCGAAACTGATTTTATATCCTTATTTGTATATGTGGAATTCGAATAAAGACTAACTTTGTTTTTTCCCTTTATTTATTTATTTATTCATTTTATTTTTTATTTTATTTTATTTTTTGGGGGAGGGGGGGGGGGGCTTAATCACAGTCGTTATGCGATTTTCACTTTCCAGTGTTATAACGCTCATAGGGCTTTCACGGGCCAACAGCAATAAGTGTCAGCACATTTTCAGTATGTCATAGATTAAAGTTCTAATTAATTCTTATACATTTCAGGACATTTAAAGAAAGAATAAAACACATTATTTTGAATCGAACCAATGTTAAGATATATCACTCCACCTATAGCTTATCTTTTTTACTGATGTTTAGCAGAAATTTATAGGCTAAATACAGTTTTAGTTTTCTAGTTCCATACGCTGTTTCAAACACTCTCCTGTTTAAATTTTTCCTGTTTAAAATGTAATTTTTTAATTTTTTTTTTCAAAATATGTCTTCAAATAGCTTTTAAAACAATGACGTCATTTATGTTATCGATTTGACATATATAGCATTTATTTTTTGAAGTATTCTTTTTATTTTTGTCTAAATGCACATTACACAAATAATTACAAAAGCTTCACTTTTCACAAAGTACTTCACTTTTCGATATTCATGATTCGATATCATTCTTCGAATAACATGAACTACTCAAAAAAATTCCTCTATCTAATACATTTATTATTTTTTTGTAGTAGTTTCAAAATAATGCTAAATATTTCTGTAGGTTAACTTTAAATTAATTTGAAACCAAATTAATGTTGCAAAATATTTATCTAGTCCAATACTTTGTAACGAAATAATACGCAAAGTACTCATTTGATCAAATATTTACGAAACTAGCATCTAACTCGTGACTCGAATATACTTGGAAGAAATATTAATGCCTCTGGCGAAGTCTACTCTCGGAAGCAGACATTTCAGTAAGAGTTACATTTATAAATTTGCGTTATTTATTCAGTTGACGCCCTCATATATTTCAAATTTCTAAGTAAACTTTTGATGGGATTGTAGGCGAATCACAGTGCTTGACTGGATATCTTGGAAATTTATGCCGCTGCATATGCGTTTTAACCCATATTCAAGTACAACTGCAGCTAAATGTCAGGGTTGAAGTTAAGTTTTTATACTTTTTAGTATCGTATCATGATTTCGATTTTCGGCTCCCCTATGCGCCTTTCTTCAGCGAAACTCCATCTAAATGATTTTTATATGGACTATTTTGAATATATTATTTAAAATGGAAACTAGCAAATTAGGTAAAGCAAGAATTAATACATAAAAAACGGCTAGAGATTTGTTGTTTTTAAATAAGTTTGAAACATTTTTTTAAATTATTTTTTTATTTCTTATAATCTTTATATATATATATATATAAGAATTTTACCAATTTGTTCATATATTTGTGATTTCATCTTTATTATATAGATATGTGCCTCGATTTTGAAATTGGAATAAGTCGTATATTTTATGTTATTGCTAGATATTTAATGTTTTGCATTTGAATGGGTTTGAAAGTACTCGTATTCGTAACCAGTAATAGACTGTTTAAAATATTTTTGTGATCTTATTTCATGTAATCATGCAATAATAGTTATCCGTGGCAGCTGAAAAAATAGTGGTTTTCGTATACGCAATGATTTGCTGAAAATGTTGATTTTCTTTGAATGGAATATAATAACAAAAAATTTTTGAATATTTTATTTCATTTGCTTATGTTTTTATATGAATATTTCATTCTTCTTTAGAAAATTACAATAAAAGAAAAAAATAAATTTAATTGTACAGGAAAAACTGGAAAATATGTAAAAATAATCATGTTTTTCGTATACGCCAATGGACTTGCCTCACATGCGAAAGCAATGATTTGGTGGAGATGTTGATTTTCTTTGAATGGGATATAATAACAAAAATTTGTTGAATATTTTATTTCATTTGCTTTTGTTTTTACGTGACTATTTCATTCTTCTTTAGAAAATTACAATAAAAGAAAAAAATGAATTTAATTGTAAAAAAAAAGGTTGAAAAATATGAAAAAATAACATCTATATTTTCTAATTTGTCAGACAAAATTTGGACTATTAAGGACTAACTCTTTTAGTTGCACATTTACAGTAGGATTTAGTAGTTATCGAAAAAATTATGTGCAATATATCAAAACAATACCTGAAAAAGTATCTAACTATCAATGCAAGTCTAATCAGAATACGTCCAACAGAACTTTCTATGAAGGATAATCTTTAAAAACCGGATTCTTCTAATTACAGAACTTTCCCCCATAATTCTATAACTAAAGCAACAAAGAGCGATATACAATATTCTAAAATCAACTCCGAAAAGTTATCTAACTAACAATCGAAGTCTCATCAAAAAAAGGCTAATCTTTAATAATTTGGTTGTCCTGATTATAGAACTTTCCCCAATAGATTTATGACCTATAAGAAACGTAGAACGATATGTTATGTTATATACGAAAATCTTCCCTAACTGAGTAGATAAAGCTTAATGCAATCACTTTGGGACCACGACTTTTTGATAATGACATCCGATTGATACCAATAAGCGATTTAAGAAAATGATAACATCTAGTAGCACTATTATTAAAAAAATTATTACTTACCCTTGTTAAAGTAATGAATTTAAAAGTGATGGAAAACATTTATTGAAAGAATCTAGCCAGTAATTTTTGTTTGTTTACATTTTCCTTGAGAGTTAATAAATGAAATGCTCATATTCGTATTATTTTTAAAAAATTTCCAAGAGATGTTGTACACTTCGTTTACACATTTTGAACGCATTTCCCTTTTAATCATTTGCAAGTGGCCTTTCAAAAATTTGGCTTTCGTCGTCCTCTTGATCATCATCTTCATTATTTTGTATTTTTTTGAAAACTTTTTACCAAATTTCAGTTTCTGTTGGCTTTGCAGAGAGAGGAATGGTATTGTTTATCGACATCCAAGTCTTACAATCTTCAACCTCCATATCAGTGTGGCATTTTCACTTTTTTCTAAAGTTTTCAGTTCACTATCGTTTTCAGCTCCACAGAATCCTGCACCAACAAAATAAATTTTTATTTCAGCAGATTATATTCAATTTCATGGCATCACCAGAAGATGCAATTCTCTCAGAAGATTAGTTTTTTTGGCTAATTCATTCACGCTAAAGTCTTGTTTATCCTTTATTTCTTCTAAAACTCTTGAAAGCATTTAGTGCCGGTAATAGACCACAAACTCACTAATTATTCACTGATCATGGAGCTGTATCAGGGAGATTGTATCTGGGTGGCAAAAACACAACAGTGATGTGTTTTTTGGCACATTTAAATCACGCGCAGTTATCAAGAGAAAAATATGTTTCAATTCATTCAGAAGCCATTCATTAAATATGATGCTTGTTATCCATGCTGCAAAGTAATCAACAGGGTTGCTAGTTTGACCTTTTTAAAAAAAAAATCCCGAATTTCACATTTATACCAGAAATGCTCTATAATATTTCTTTCTTTATTTAATGACAAACATTTCATAATTACCTAAAGTAAAAATTCTTAATTTCAAATTATTTTAATTTAAAAAAAGGCCGAATTGACAACCCTAATAATTAACTGAAACTTTTTAACTGAAACCTTTCAACTGAAGAAACTTGGGTTTTTATTTTTACTTTCCAACAACTAAAAGCTTTCTTTTTTGTTTAGCCATACTAACACAGCATAAATCAGTGATGCAGTCCTCCGAAATTTTATCACCTTTCGCACTCTCGTTCCTAAATGAATATATGTGTTCTGACAATGCTCTACATTAGAACCCTGATTCGTCGGCGTTATAAATCATTTCTGCTGACTATGAAAACATAAATTTCGTCCGCTCTTCTTTCCCCCTTTTTTCTTCAGCAGCTGGCAGATCACCATATTTTTGTTTTCCGTGAACTGTTTTAAAAGCGATGTTTTCACGTGACCCTTCTCGTGACCATACATGTAACCCTTCTGTAGCAGGTACACACATTTTTGTTCCCATATCAAGATTTACAGAAAAGTTTCTTCCCTACAAATTCCTGAAACTTGTTATCGTAACTGTTTTGCGCTACTCGCTTACGTCTCTTGATTAATTACATAGTCTCTTGCATATATATACCCGCATAATTCTTTAATTTACGCATATTAATTTTTCTTCAATTTTAATGTGAAATCTTGAACGAAAAGAAGGAACAAGATTTTCCCAGAAGCCATGCTACTGAAAAAAAGAAGAGAACTTTAATAGCTCATTACAACTCCATATTTGAAATTGATAGCTTAATTAATAACTTACCCACAATGTATACCAGCTCAATAAACACCATTTTTAAAAATCAATTTTAAAAGATTTTGAAGATGTATTTACACGTGACCCTTCACGTGACCATGCATCTGACCCTTCTGTAGCAGGTACACACATTTTTGTTCCCATATCAAGGTTTACAGTAAAGTTTCTTCCCTACAAATTCCTGAAACTTGTTATCGTAATTGTTTTGCGCTACTCACTTATATCTCTAGATTAATTACATAGTCTCTTTCATCTATATACCCGCATAATTCTTTAATTTACGCATATTAATTTTTCTACAATTTTAATGTGAAATCTTGAACGAAAAGAAGGAACAAGATTTCCCTAGAAGCCATGTTACTGAAAAAAAAAAAAAAAAGAAACTATAAACAGAACTTTAATAGCTCATCACAACTCCATATTTGAAATTGATAGCTTAATTAATAACTTATCCACAATGCATACCAGCTCAATAAACACCATTTTTAGAAATCACTTTTAAATTTTTCGAAGATGCATTTACGCTTTGGCAGACGACGCAAACAAAACCTTATAAATGCGAGTTATTATTATTATTATTATTATTAAAATGTTGCGTTAGGCTACATCGAAAATCGATAAAAACATAGAACATTTTTAGACTAAAAACAGAAGGGATTTTTTTTTTTCAAAAGTTTTACACCGTTATTACCTTCTTCTTTAAAATAATACATATTTTAGATCATCTCATAAATCTATAATAATATAACAAAACGTTTATGTATGTGTGTACCTGTGTATGCTCTCAAACTGTACTGGATAATGCCAACAGTACGATATTGAGCAGGACGATACGCCAAAGTGCACTACGACGTGAGCAATTTTAATCAAATGATTTAAATCACTGATTAAATCGTGATTTTAATCAACTGATTTCCTTTTAAATCAAGTTATAAATCAAATTATCATTCACGTATAAAAATGCACGTTTTCTTTTAAATATGATTATGTTTGAATGGCAGATTTTTCGCCTTTTAGTTCAATTAAAAGTTTCCCTGCTGGGTTTATACACGGAAAAAAGGCTAATTTTTAGAGGTCTGCACGGACTTGGCCAGTAAAATTATGGGAAATTTTCTAACGGGCCGGGCGGGCGGATTAAAACAGTTTTTTTTAACTAAGGAAATGAAATCATATTATTAAATCATGTCGTTAATTAATTGTATTTTTCAATTTGTAATTCATAAAATCCTTAAAAATTAATGTCACTTTATTTATCGTATTAACAAATTATATATGTTTTTCTTATATCATTACTACACACATTACTAAAATATTTACTCATGAAGTAATGCTCTTTTTTTACTGAATTAGAGCCTTTTTTGGGAACTAACACCTTGCACCTTTTAATTTCTAGAATGGATACTAAATTATAATCATTTTAGTAGTTAAAGCATAAAAATATATATTATTTTCTTAATTAGAGATTTAATTGTTTAAGAATTATAAACTTTAAGCAGTGTTAACAATTTAATATTAAATGCAGTTACTAATAATTTTAACTGTAAATATCAATAGTATATAATATGGTTTTAGATAATTATTAAAAAATATTAATATGTATAACATTATTGTATACTACTAATGAAAATAAATGCAGTTTTTATAGTTACTGTAATTATTAATTAATATTTATAAATAGTTAAAGCTTAAAAACATAAATTATGTTAGCAATTAGAGATTTAATTGTTTTTGGAAACATAAAGTTATTGATACCTATTCCATAATTTAACGAAAGGAAAGAAATTATAAAAATCCGATTAAAAAAAATGATTTAAATCAAAAAAGCTGATTTTTTATTATTATTATTTTTTAATCATGATTGTTTTACACCCTAATGGGCACCCGAGAACCCTTCGAAGAGATTTTATCAAAAATCGATTTAGTTTTTTTTGTTGTTGTTGTTGTTGTTGTTGTTGTTTTTTTTTTTTTTTTTTTTTTTTTTTTAAGTTTTAAGGAATTTTTAGACTGAGTATTTTCTTTCTCCATCTTGCACATCTTCATTTCAAAATGTTGCATAATTTCACGCTTTGCAGCACAGAGGCAACACAAAACGCGCTTACAGATAAAGCTTATCTCAAAACTATAAGGTAAATTAAAACTAGATTTTATTAAAATATCAAGCATGTAATTTTTTGCTTTTAATTTGCTAAATGACAACCTGCAAACGATTTTCTTACAATATGTTTCTTTCCACGAAGCTGAGAGTTCAAGGAGCTTCAGAAGTTTCTTTTTCCTTCTTTTCTTATTTTTCATTTTCTCGAAATATCAAATATTAATTTATAGGCACAATTATTATTATTATTATTATTATTATTATTATTTTGTACTACGGTAGCATAAAAGGCAGGTTACGAAAAAATAAGATTGGAAATTAGCTGACATATAAAACAGCCAAGCCATAATATAAATACAGGGTGACAAGCAATTTTTTGCTCTTAACTTCTATAAACGTCGAACTGCAAACGATATTTTTATTTATTTATTTGGAGTACGATAAAATAGTACTGCAATTGTACGGTACCAATCGTACAGTATTTCGAACAGATTTTTACCTTTTAGACCAATTAATATTTTCACTGCTTGGTTTATACACGGAAAAAAGGCCAAATTCTAGAGGTCTGCACGGGCTGGACAAGTCGGAAATTTTCCAACGGGCCGTGCCGGAGGATTAAAGACAATTTTATAATGGGTCGGCCGAGCCGATTAAAGAATTCCGCCCTATATAAAAATTTAAAAGAAAGCTAAGTCAATAAAATATGAACAGCTTTCTATGGATGTGACGCAAGCAAGGATTAGTATAAATAAGCAGCACGAGTCGAGCCGATGTTTGATTGACAACGTTAGTACAGAAATATGTCCAGCGTAGAGATCGGCATTGTCAGTTTCATCATGTCTGAATCAGAGCTTAATTATTTCAGCAGACTCGGGACGGGCCAGGATCAGGCTTACATTTTCTTTCTACATAATGGATCCACATGGCCGACCGGTCCGAGCCTGTTTTCACTGATTTTAGCATGGGCAGGACCAGACCTGGCCGTGAACCACGAAAAAACATACGAACTGGGCCGGGACTGACCTGAACTTTTAGTTTTTAGAACGGGCCGAAATAACTTGCGTTTAGGCCGAACCTGGAAATTCCGGCCCGTGCAAACCTCTACTTTTTATTTTTAATCTAAACGAAAATATACTGAGCCACGAAAGAAAGTATACAAAAATCTATTTTGAGTTAGTTACTCACGATTCCAAAAAGCTTTTTTATTGCCAGAAACATTAGAAAGAATTATATTTTTGAGATTTAACATTCAAAAAAATAATGTTTCTTTTGCTGCGATGCCACTGATTTTCGAAAACGTTTCCTAGTACTAGTTTATTTTAATGTATCATTCAGTTTTCTCAAACCGGTATATCGGTTTTCATGATATCAATTTTCAATTAAAAAATTTCAGCTATGTATTTAAATTATACTTTCTAGACTAACAAAGTATATTAATTTTACTGTCAATGCCGTTAATATATCATATTTTTCTGTTGAACATGAAAATGTCCTAAGATCGATATTCCGGTTTGAGAAAATAGCTGCATACACTATAAAAACTACTCGAAAAGGTTTCCTAAAATCAGTGGCAGTAAACAAAAGTCTGTTTTTATAAATGAATCTTGAAAATATATTGTTTTTTGAAGTTTCTAAATGTAAAAGAATGCTTTCTGAATTAATATTGTACTCATTATAGGTTATTACATATTTTCGTTTATGGTTGTATTATATTTTCATAGATGCAGAAATATCGGTATTTTTTACAGTGTGTGTTATAAAAATCAAAAATTGAAGAAAATAGGATTGTATACAGTGAAATAATTTTACATATTATGCTGGATTTTATCCCAGACATATTTTTCTATTTATATATTTCTGTTAATAACTTGAAGAACTGATAGCTAGATTTTTATAATTACATATACATTAATAAAAACATGTGATTCAAAATGCTAAGTAATAATATAAAATACTTTCGACTCTTCTTAACCAATTTATACAGCGAAATCTTTCAAACATTAGTTATAATTGTTTGTTTAACTCCATAGATGGCAGCACCAAAGAATACATACCATGTGTTTCTAACTCCAAACTATGTACGGGCAGAATTTAAAATATTTACAAAGAAGCCGTGCACTTAATTTTACAAAACCTGATATATCAATTGTTCTTATCTTTCTTCCCGAGCCTTAAAATTAACTTAGACAAGAGCCGATAAAAATATTCGAAAAATTAAATCCCATATTTCTCTCTCTCATTTTAACCCATAATATGTTAGTATCAGTGTTGATTTCAGAGGGTGGCCCGGGGAGGACATCCCCCCCACCGGAGCAATGAGATGTCCACCCCGGAAGATTTGAGATTTTGTGTTTTCAATGATCAAAAATTGCAATCCCCCCCCCCCCCCCACGGAGCTTAAGAAATCCCTCCCGGAGAAAAGTGTCTAAATTCAACACTGGTTAGTATGATTAAATTGCTAACACTTTGATATACATATTTCGAATTTACTGGATTTTTTAAATGTAATCAAAAAAAAAAAAAAAATCCTTGTCATAAAAATAAGAATGAAGTAACATAAATATCTTTTTAGAATAAAAATGTCAAATAAGCAGTCTTTTTTTTTTTTTTTTTTTTTCTCTCTCTCTCTTTTACATATCGCTCACCTAGGGATGCCAGGTTGTACGTTTTTCCCGTAAGTTGTACGTTTTTTAATGCTTTTTAGACCTATCGCACGGTGTACGGTGTACGTTTAAATGCGCCCCGTACGACAATTTCTTCCGTTTTCTACCGCAGCTTGATAGTTAACAAAAAATTCTTTTTGAATTTGCTTTAAAATTTTCACCTTTGCCGAAAATAAGTTATACACATTTGCATCAAATGGTAAAACGGCCGGCTTGTTTCCGATCAGAAATAAAAAAAATCTTGGTAGAGTTGTGTAATATTAACCGCACATTCGCTGTATCATTAGATCATCTGAACTTGACTTTATTATAGACTATAAGTATCTACATTATAAAAATTTTAAGTTAGTATATCTCTCTCTTAAGTTTTAATATTTTGTTTAATCTACTATCTCAGTTTATGCTTAACCCCTTAATCGTCTCTCCCTATCTACATTCACGGTGAAATTGCCCATAAATGTATCCTGCCGGACGATTAAGGGGTTAAATACAAAGATTTAATTTTGTAGGGTGTCCTTTGCTAAAATTTTCATAATCATCATTGAACTGTAGGATTTTTTTATATGTTTTTATTCTTACAATTCACTGAATTTTTCATTCATAATGGGATATATGACTGCAAAATTAGTTTAACAATGGTAACAGAATAATGTAACACAAATACATTTGGAGAATAATGATTAAATCGATTAATTAATAATAACCTCTTTTTAAACAAATTTCTTTCCGGAAGCATTGTTACATTCAACATAGTTTAGTATGATATGAAAAAGGGTGATAAAACCAAAACTAACCAGTGTCAATCAAAATCTTCCGTTTTTTACTTTTTCTGCCTTCAATAATAGAAAGTATTGTCATCGAATTTTTTTTTTCGATTTCCGGTTTTCGACTGATTTACACATTTTAGGGGTCAGAGATCCCCAAAAACATGTCTATAGGAAGTATCTGATTCTCCGTGTGTTTGTATGTCGCCATTGTACCATCAAAGAGGGTATGAAGTTAAGCATAGAATTTAACCATTTTTTTTTTTGTGTGTGTGTGTGTGTGTGTTGGCTATGGCAAGCAAGTATACCCTTAATTTGGAAAAATTCCGCCAGAAGGGGACGCTGTAAAAGCGATTTTCGTACCATTTTCATTATTGTACCATCAAAAAGTTAATGAAGTTATGCGTAGAATTGAACCAAATTTTTGTGTATGTTTTTGGCTATGCCAATCAGGTCCAACTCGAATTTGGTAATTATCCGCCGAAAGGGATTATAATAGCGAATTTTGTAATATATTTTTTTATTTTTCGCAATTCTGTTGTACACCGGCGGCTCGTAAAACGCAGGGAACTTCACATAATGGTAAGCCGACTATTCGTGAGAAGCTGTTGTACAACAGAATAACGGAAAACTATTGATTTTAATAAGCATCGTGATCGATAATAACTCGTTTTTAATTCGAATATTTGACTGAAGCAGAAAGTGTCTATCCGGATAAGCATAGCGAAATGGCCCCCACGGCCGATGTTTGAAATAACATATGTGTGGAAATAAGGCTCACCATGAGAATACAATATAAAATGTTTTTAGTCCCTGACCTTGAACTGTTATTGAGATAATTGGCGAAGTATGCGCCGACGCTACTATTTTTCAAATACGTTATTCTCAAAAAGTATAGAAGTTAAAAAGATGAATCCAACGCCAATTATTGAAGAATATATTAGTTCACATTATATATTTTTTTCACAATTTTACACCAATTTTAACATAGAAAAATAAACAAAAATATTATTTAAAAAAAATATTAATGTAGTAGTTTTATATTTACACCAACCAAAAAATTAGAGAATAATGCTCAAAGTATGTACTTTTAAGAAAAAAAATTTCGTTAAAATCGAAGATGCGCTTTTTGAGTAATAACAAAAATAATAGTAGAAACTTGCTAATATTCGTAACATTCCCTGTTTGCATTTGAAGAAAAACGCTACTATCAATGAATTGGTCGATTCATGACATTTCCACTCGAGCAGGATGCGCAGTACGCCAAAATAATATAATGTTTCCATTTATATTGCTTCCCTATAGGTTTGTTTCGTGTTTGTAAACAGGGGCGCGCCAGCAGTATCCAGCGCCTGTGTGCAGAACTTCAGTTGGCGCCCTATATACTCCTCTCCGCCCTCCGAAATTAAAACACTTTATAAAAAAATTCTGTGAGTATCTATAAATGCATAGCTGTCATCCTGCTGGAATTTTATCCCAGATCAAATAAAGTTTTTTGAATCAGAAAATTATTTAATAAAATGTGTCTTGTTTCTATAGAGTTCATATTTTATTTCATTTATTAAAAACATTTCTGGTTCAAATTATGTTTAAATTACTTGAAAATAAGAAAAGTTGGCAGCTATGTAAACAAAATTCGAAACACAGTAAAGCCTGTGAAAATGAAACCTGTCTGTATCAGAATCCTGCATTAAACAGTAAAAAATCATTATCCCATAGAAAATAATACATACAATAACAATAGATTGCATCAATAACTAATAAAAGAAAGTTGTTTGTCATCTCTAATTTGCATATCTATATTAATAAAAGAAAAATTTTGTCTTTACTCTGCATGTGTTGGCGATGGCTAAGAAATTCTGCTGCAAACAGAGGTCTAAAAATTTGGATAAGGATAGTAAATGGCGTCCGGAGAGTGGATATCACCCTCGTTGTACGCTGCAGTAGCAGTGGGGTACCCTTGATCTTCGTTTGGATGGATTTTCATGTAAAAACGCAAAATCATGCAAATTCGAGGTTGTACCCTGCCGAAGGAAGTGCTTCTGACAGTATTAGGCTTGTTTGGAAAAATTTCCGTGTAAAAATATAAAATCAATACAAATCGGACAGCGTGCATATGCTGCTGAAGACATTGCGCCCCCCTACCCATCTGTAGTTTCGTTTGAAAAAAAATTCCATTTAAAAATATAAAATTATTCAACATTTGATTTTAGGCGTATTTGAAGTTGCTATCATTTGCAATGCCGGCCCGGTCGGTTTAACTAGGGCATTAGTACGAGAATTTAAAACTTTTTTCATAAATCTATATTTTCCCGTTCATATTACAGCGGTCATTGTAACTCTTAACTTATTTATGACTAAATTGAACTTTTTTTGCCATTCCAAACTCTGAAATGTCTAAGTTTATATGTAATGCTAATAAGTACTCATATTTCAACACTTTCAATTTTATGTTCTAAATTAAAATGAACAAATCTTACAATCATCACAGTTATTTACTGAGTATTTGAGTTACACGAACGTACGAAGGGAGACAGGAAAAGGCCGCCCCTCTCAATCTTTGAAAAAATAAGAATTTTTGAATATTTATAGCCAATTTTGGCCTATTTTCAGCATTCCCTCTCCCTTAACAAAAATTCTGCTTCCACCATGATTATAGGTCCAGAGTACAAGATAGTATATACTTAAAAAGTGTTTGTTCTGTGCGGAGGTCTATGGTAATAAAAAAAAAAAAAAAAAAAAAAAAAAAAAAAAAAAAAACCTAATTCTTGTCCAATACATAATAATTTCTACGGAAGTGATCATTTATAGGAGCTCTGTAAAAGGATATTGCTTCGGACTCCTAAAGTAAACTTTATTCTATGAGTGCAAAACTCACAGTGTTAAACCTATGACGCGGAATGCCAAAACATTCACAAACGGTTTATGCTGCATTTTACAAATTAAAATTTGTTCCATAGCTGACGTCAATCTCTCCAATCTCTCCATTGAACAGCACACTCATATACAAGTTCTGGTTTTACATTGCTTCTCTATTCAGGGTAAAGGTCTGCACGTCCCTTTTCCGGCCCGGAAAAATGAAAGCAAACTTTCAAACAAGTCGGGCCGAGCCGGCAGAATAAAGACATTTAACAGACGGGCCGATAAAAAACTAAATGGGCCGGACCGGGCTGACAAAATAATTAAACGGGTCAACCGGGCCGATAGCAATAGTAAGCGGGCCTACCAGCACGATAGAAAAATTTGAACGAAGACGATAAAATACGATTTTTTTTTTAAATGGATATGACTATAAATAAGTATAATAGTGCTGCACGAACCGATGTTATTTTGACAGCATCAATACAGAAATATAACATATCCAGCGTAGAGATCGGCATCGGACAGTTACATCGTACCTGAGCCTGGCTTAATTTTTTCAGCAGACTCAGTTCGGGGTGAGGCTTACATTATTCCACATAGTCGAACGGGGACGGAATTGGACTTAATTGCTCCCAGGATATCTCGTGGAGGCGATTTGTTTGTAAAAATAGTAACAAAGTACAAAGTCTAAAAGTCCGGAATCCTCGGGACTTTACCAAGTCCGAACTTCAGATTTTTCCGAATTTTGGGACATCAAAAATCCTGCTTTTCCAATAAAAAGGAAAACAAATTTCACTACTTAAAAACGGAAAAAATGACGTTCACATATTAAAAATTGCATATAACAGTTGTTAAAACAAAATGAAACAACCATTTTAATTAAACAAATCATAACAAAATAAAAAGTAAAACAAAAATCTTTATTTAAAGGAACATACAATTTAAGAACTAATTCTAACTTACTTAACTATTGAACGTTTCAGTTAATATGCGCTTTATTAACTTAGGTTTCTCATTAAGAAGTTTTTCTTTTGTTCGTTTCATAGAAATAAGTTATGATTCAGTATTAAGGGGACCTTCTACATTAGGAGACCAACTGCTTTGGAAAATTTCGTCTGGACGGTGGGCATGATAGCGGCTTGTAAAATTATCTGAAACACAAAAATAATTTTTTTTCGTAAACTTCGTGAATATAGCTTCTAGTTAAATTAAAAGAACACATAATTTTAATAAAAGTTTTAATTCATATCGAAGGCAATTAAATAAGCTTTAATTAAAAAAAAATCAAGATGATCCATTGAGTAGGTTTTTTTTGTTTTTTTTTTTTATCTTGCCCACCGTGTCAAAAAAATGTGGTTGAACATATTTGTTTATAACGTAGAGTAAAAGCAACAAAATCTAATAAAAAAATTCTTGTGTATACCTTAAGATATGTACAATAAACTGTTAAAATTTCAAAAAGATCCATCATGGAGTTTTCTTACAAAAAATTATAAAAATGTGCTCTCTTTTTTTTTGTCTCCAAGGTCCCTTTAAAGCGTCTTTGCTCTAGATTTTTTGTTTGTTTGTTTGTTTGTTTCAACAATTTTGTCCCCCCCCCCCCTGTTCTTGAATATTGAGACTGGAAAGTCCGAACTTTGGACAATTCTGAACTTTGGGTGTCCGAACTTTAGACTTTGTACTGCAGCGATAAAATGAACTTCTTTTAACAGAATCATTGTAAATATACCTTAATAAATTACCGAGAAATATTTTCAAAAATCTACTTTTTATTATACATCTTCAAAATTTATGATGCTTTTAACCCTCTTTTTTTTTTTTTTTATTCTAAACTTTTTTTTTTTTTTTTTTTTTATGAATTTTTGTTTTAATGAGGAAAAGTTTAAGAGTCTAAATAATCATTCATGTTACTATTATGTAATTTCTGTCTTAGGGATACATAGTAATCTAACATTTCTTTAAAAATATGCATGTAGTATTATTTAAAAGGATTTTAATTGTATGTTAAAAAAATAGGAATTTTTTTGTAGAAATTGAGTCGGGTCGGGGCTGTTTTCATTGATTTTTGTACAGGCTGGGTTGCGGACCGCGGAAATATAAACGGGCCGGGACCGGGCCTGGGAATTCCGTTCTAATTGAGGACTGTCCAACGCGCCTCCCTCGAATCCACTTAAAAGTGTGCTTTCTTTAAAATCAGTAATATTTGAATGGGGTTCTTTTAATTGTTACCAGTGATCGTTGTTTAGTGTTAATTATTTAATGTTATTACTTTGTTATTTTGTGATTAAGGTTTCTGGCCCCTTCACCGACAAAACTTAACTTTGAGACAGGTTAGCCCTCTGAAAAATGTAATTTTAAATTTACGATGATTTATACTATTTCTGAAAATTATTTTTTAATAGAGTTTTTCAGTCGTAGGGGACTTATGGCTATTACCAGGAGATGAGATGTATGTGCACCACACAAGACGCTTGTGACACATAAATCTACCACTATTCAAAGCCTCATTACCACAGAGGACATTTTTCCAATATTTTCGAATAGTAATTTTCATTTAATTTATGACAGAAATTCTGCAGTAAAGAGAAGATAGCTATTTAAAAATAAAAAGAAACAGGTGGAATTTAACCTCTGTGGTAATTAAACTGTACTATGCTTTACCACTACTACAGTGAGATATTGCATGTTTTCAGCCATGTGAATTATGATGCTTTTTATTTTTTGCAACTACTTGAGGTGCGCCTCTGTTTATTGAAAGATTGGACAGATCTACGTCCAAATCACTTACTAGTACACTCAGAAGTGGAATAAAACGAAGTAAAAGAAATAATAATAAAAAAAAAGGGAATTAATTAAGTATAAGAAAGTTTGTCTCAGGAAAATCTACAAAACACAATTCAGATGTCAAGAAAATGTAACACATTTTAGATTAATTAAATTAAGGATTTTTTTTTGAAGTATTTGTTTCTCAACCAAAAACTTTTGCGCCTTTATTACTTCTGCGCCTGTGTGCGCCGCACACTTTGCACACTAGGTCGGCGCGCCCCTGTTTGTAAATATTCTGTTATTTTGACGTACTCCGCCTCCTTCTCGCGTAATGATATCAAGAATTGACAAATAAAATGATAACATTTGCCTACTATGATTTTCACATTGAAGAAGGCTATGGGGCTGTACACGTACAGATTACATATATAACGTATCACTTTAGGGGGGAGCGTGTGAGTGTGGGGGGGTGGGGGTCCTTGCACTTGACATCGGAAGATATCTATAGGGAGATGGGGGTTGTCATTTGATATCGTTATCCTTTTTGAAAAAACCAAAATATACTTTTTTCGTATCGTTTACTTCACATATGTTATCTTAATTATTTTAAGTCTGTTTTCTTCCTTTCTAAAAGGCAAAGTTATTATTAAAACCATTGAATGATTATAAAACATTTCATTCCAAAATATGGAATAACCCACGGTATCTAGAGTAAGTATGTTCTAGATACCGTGGAATAACCCAACGTTCACCATTAATATTCTCCTACCATATGCGTATATAACTCGTTGATAGAGAAACCAGATTTGAAATTATATTTGTTATTTTCGCTAGTAAAAGATGGGGAAGAATGTTGGCCACCTGTTTTGTTTAAAAGAAGTTCTGTTTAGCCCCGGCAAGGGCAAATTGCAAGAAGACAATATTACTGTTCAATGCATTATGTAACAAAGAGCTGTTATTAGAAACTGTTAAATAATATTTCTTTAAAATGTTATTTGATATAAAGTTATTTCTTATATAACTGGGGGGCTCTGCCCCCTACGAGCTACGCTTGTCAACCCCCATTCAGACACCACAGACTCTAACGGCACACTAATTTGATCGGCTTTAAAAAGATTTCGGAAGATTGAATTATAATTTGAATCTGACAGTTATAATCTGACGTAATTTTCACCAAACTTTTCTTTCTCTTTTTAATATTCACGTAAAAATACTTTTGTTAGAAATGAAATATTATGATCATCTTAACCCTTTCGTGGTCACGCACGCGTATACGCGGCCGCACTTTGGTACTTGTAAGTGGTCATGAACGCATATAGGCGGTCAGACTTTTGTACTTGTAGATGGTCATAAGCGCGTATAGGCGGTCAAAATATGCTACTTATAGATGGTTATGAACGCGTTTGCGCGTTTGTGCTTCCCCCCACTTCTCGAGACTGGGAGTTAAAGAAGGCGTTTATCAATCACCCTCTCTTTCCATGCACACAATAGGCGTTAGGCAGACTATTTGTCAACTGGATTACCGTATTTTAAGTCGAATGCCTGAGGGGATTTCGTTTTCTGTTAATGCTTAAGAATGGTATTGTATTTCGAACCATATACTAGGCAATTTTATAGAATATCATCGTTTACTTATTTTATTTTATTATTTCTGTCCATAAGATTCTAATTCATTACTATAATAATTATTATTTTATATCATTTGCCATATAATATTTATTTATTTTGCATGTTCATTATTTATTATGTAATATTTATTTATTTTGCTCTTTTAATAAATATACACGTTCTTTTCTTTCCTTTTTACTTCCAAATGTATGTCATTTTTTTTTCATTTAACTATAATACTAAATAACTAAACTGTTTTTTTTCTTTACTTACAGCACTTTTGTTGTGTAATAATAATAAAAATCTCAAATATCCAATTTAACATTACACTTCAAAAATAATATTTTTATTTATTATTGTTGCACAAATTTTATTCAAATTCTAGCATAATTTAAAACTAGCACCGTGAAACCTGTCTATAATGACGCTGAATGGGCCAGAAAAAGCATCGATGTAGATAGGTTTTCAATTTCATTATAGGTAGATTGGTAAACGGAAAAAAGGTGACCGTAAAAAAGGTGACCGGAAAAAACGTGACAAGGAAAAAGGGTGACCGGAAAAAAACGTGACAAGGAAGTGTTAAATATTGAATTTGGAAACAATGAACCTGGAAAAATGATTAAAGCAAATCAGATGTTTCTGTCAAGAGTTATCGCGTTACGTACATACAGACGTAAGAGCATACATACATACATACAGAACCTGCGTGCACATTAACCCTTGGGCTTTGATAGCCTGCGAGCAAAAAGCAGGATAATGAAAAAATTCCTCTAAAGAAAATGCCTCCTCTCTTCGTCTTTATTTTGTTCCCTTTACAGGCTGTGTATGTAATTTTTTTCCTCCCCCTCCGCCTTATAAAACATCTTTACTCATATATAAACTATCAATAGCGAATTGAAAGAATCAATAAATTGTATTTCCTTAATACCCCCCCCCCCTCCGTGGATAGCACTAACTTGTCTTTTGTAGAAGTCATACTAAACTTCTCTTAATGAAATGTTAAAATTGTATTTTCTTGGACCAAATCTTAGAGTTGTCAAACTCACCCATTGACTATGCCCCCCCCCCCCTACGCTGTAAGAAACTGACAGTGGAAAAACTTTACTTTAGTTTTTAACATTTATTTATCGACAAGTTCAATATTTAACACTTCCTTGTCACGTTTTTTCCGGTCACCTTTTTTCCTTGTCACGTTTTTTCCTTATCCCGTTTTTTCCGCTCTTGTTTTTTCTGTCACGTTTTTTCCGGTCACCTTTTTTCCTAGATTCAATATTATTCCTAAGGAAGAATTTTTTAAAGATAGCGTGCTTGCATTTCAGTATTTTTAAACGATTTTCTTTGATTTGAGTAGCTGAGGTCGATCTGTACAAAGGACTTTTTTACTCCTTCTATTTTATTTGCAAGGTTTTTTAATGGGGATACTTTTACTTTCGAAACCGGTTCCGAAAGTAAATGAATCCTAAATAAATTAAAAAAAAACTTTAAACAAAATCGAAAAAGAAAAAAAACGGTCTTTCTATAGATCGATCTTAGGTAGCCAATGCAAAAGATTCGTTTAAAAAAATGGAAATAAAAACGAGGTATCTTAAAAAAATTCTTCCACCAAATAAACATTAGCGAGCGGGTGCTTTCGCGTGAGTGAAGTAGCCTATTAATTGTTGGAAGTAGATCAAAAACTCCACGCAATTAAACATCATAGACGGCTTTATTAAGTCCAATTGCTCGCAGTAATCTGCAATGCTTTTTTAATATTTTAGAGCAAAAGTAAAGTAATTTTATTTTTCAATTTGAAACTTTTCCTTAATCATATGAGACAAAGTTAATGTTAATTCTACCGTGAAGGCTGTATTTCAAAATCTCTACAAACGTATCATAATGTTTTTTTTTTTTTCCCCTGTTCTTATCTCGATTTTCCTTTTGTTTATATGGCAGTTTACATACAAAGAGATTTGCCATGAAAGAATTATTTCAATCAATAAAATGATGTTTACACAGTACTTCTCAGGTTGGGAGATACAACCTATCATCTCACCAACATGATTAAGCAAAGTAAAAAAAAATAATCATTTTAAGATAGGTAATGCATTCATATGCATTAAAGACAGATAATCTTAACAGAAGTTACTCTTCCTTGTTTTTACTTGCATTAAAAAATAAATAAAGGTGTATTTTTAGACATATTTATATGTGTGGTTTTCATTATATTCGACCTACTTATATTTTTGAATAACTGGATACTTGTACCGTGCATTAGTATATTTATAAGCAGTATATAGTCCCATTTTTAGCATTATTACAGCAAATACTTGGCTTAATATGAAAAAAGTTCTATTTGTATTTCTTTTGAAAGTTGAGGGGGGGGGGGAGATAATCCAAAAACCATTCTTATTTTTATATCACTGGCTGTGTCCGCTTGGAAAATTAAAAACATTGTGTATTATTTGTGCTTTCTTTATATAACGAGCCCCAATATAGCGACTCTTACATTAAAACTGCCATATTAAAAAGCCCTAAATCTTATTTATACTCACAGTTGTGTTTCACAGAGAAGAACCAGAGGTGTAGCCAGAAAAATGCTTATGAGACTACACTTCCCTGAACGATATCTACAATTATCATTATTTTTTACCTAATCATTCTACTAAATACAACAGAGTTGACCAAATGTTCCAGTGTAATTAATTCCAATGATACTTTAAAAGTTTCTATGAGTTTTCTTTGAAGTAAGGTTTGAAAGAGAGTAAATATCTCCCATTGTTATCTAATCCAAACTCTTGCAACCCATGAATGACATCGAAATACTATCTGTAAGTGACTCTTTGAGCTTTGAGAAAACTATGATTGACAGCCCCACCACTTCCCTTGTAAAGATGATTTCTAAAGAAAACAGTTCACAGGAACAGTAAAATTCCAAATAGTGGTAGCTTGCTACATATTTTTTTCATTGTCGCTTATTTAATAAAAGGATTATGAAATGTTTATGTTTTAAACTAGTTCTTTTAAAATTAGTATTAATCAATAATTATTAAATCATGAATATTGCACAATGTAACATAAAAGATTGTTGATATAAAAATAAAGTAGGGGATCATTTAAAAAAAAAAATCTTTTCTGACATCACAGCAGAAATCTTAGAATAACTCCCCCCCCCCCCCTCCCCAACGGAAAATAAAAACTGATAGCCGAAGAGTTATCTTTATTGTAGCCTAAGAATTATTATTAAACTTATGGTTATTTTTAATAATAAAAACTTTGTTGCACATTTTCTGTATGTTATCAAATTCTGCCCCATTCCGCAAGCGTGCTTATAGAAGAATTTAGTAATTTAGTTATTCTACCTAAATACTTTTAAATAATCACTTTTAATGGTCTACTTTTAAAAAAAATCAAATTCGTGATATTTGATATGCGCATGTTACCTCCGATATCGCAAAATCAAGAAAATTTTTCTCCGATTAAGTCACACACTAATGACAATTTGTAATTCTAAATTATGAGAAATTTATTTATTTTACATTTTCCAACATAGTTGAAAAGGGTTTATGACTTCAGTTTGTCTGTCAGTGCTCTATCTTGCGCAAATATAATTCGATTTCCCTGAAATTTTGTGTGTTATTGACATTTACTATCGCACGATCACCATTGAAAATGAAATATGTAGCATGTACTGTTCACTTACAGGGGCATTCAAAAGTATGCCGTTAAATTACGACCAATGGGAAAAAATCGTTTCAAGTGCAGCACTAAAACATGCTTTCTGTAGAATATGAAATGCAAAGAATTTATTATTCATTTCCAGAGTCGCACAAAAGAATTCCGTTACATAATGATCTACGCGGGAAAATCGTTTGCAGTATATTTTAATGTAGATACTCTATTTCAAATGAATTTAGGCAAAAAGGTCAACGGTGAAAAGGTCTTAGCAAAAAAAATCAGTGGTAAAAATAATAATTATTATATATACTTAGATGAACCTAAAATTCAGATCTATTAGTTATTAAAGTTACATATATTTTCAGTTATAGAAAACTAATTCTAAGCTTCAACTAAAGCCCGTGCTAAGTCCGCATATCTATTATTGATATCAAAAAGTATATTATACATAGCGTTACACTTAAAGGACACTAATAAATAGGTGCTGTGTATTGAAAAAATATATTCTGCTGTAGACGCCGGCTGTTCATTAGTAAGCCCCTAGAAAGGGCGGGGGTGGTAAACAGAAAATACAATCTATAGATTCTCTCAATTTAGTACATGGATAGCTTATGTATAAGGCTATTAACTTTTATATATTTATGGGAACTTTGACCAAAGACAGCCTTTTGGTGAAGAGAAAGGGGGAGGACATGGAATTAAAAGAAACAAAATTTTACATATATTTAAAGGGGTCAAAACATAAACAAAAGTACTTTTTTCAAAAGTGAAGGTTTTTCATTATCTTGATTTTTATAATGTAAGAGGGGAGCAGAGTTAAGAGCGGGGTGTACGTGTGTGTGCGTATGGAGGGGGTAACAATAAGTGGGAGTCAAAATTTTGAAGTTTCAACAAAGAAAACAAAATTTAAGGCATGCACAGTAGAAATGAAAATATTTTCTCGAAAATAATTTAAATAATACTTAGGATCTAAATTTATTGAGCATGGCGTAGAGTCCTGCATCGGGTCGGGAAACCTTTCTTTTTTTGTCGGGGGTTGGATTAACTTCTACAATTTTGCTGCAAATCGGGTTGATATCCATTGTTTCGGGTTAGGTTTTGTCTCTTGCGGGTCCGGTTCGGCTTGACCCGATTTTTCAAAGAATTTCGAAAATATTTTTTCTGGTGAAAAATCTGCATACAATAACAGTTTTTAAAGAAATGGAAAAATTGAATACACAAGGAAAATTGTAAAATCTAAATAATTTAGAAACTAGTTTTATTAAGCTTGTCTTAATACAATTTAACAGACATATTACAAAAATGGGATCTGTAGGTCGAAGGGAAAATTTATGATAGTCATAGACCGTTTATTCAGAGCTATATTTCAATTTACATTTGTGAATATACGATCTTCAGCTGTGTATCGACCTATCTTTAACTACATTGTCAAAGGACTATTTCATCTTATTCCTCTATCTAAGATAAGCAAACGATATTAGGTCGTTCAAGCCATTAAATAAAACTGTCATACAAAATTTCCCACTATTGGACTATTATCGTTCTTCCTCTTAATCATTTGATTTTCCTCTAATTTTTTACGCACACGCAAAAAACTGGAAAGTAAAAACTTTTTTTTTCTTCACCATTTGAAAAATTAAGAAAGATATAATGAAAGTAATGTTTTATTAAATTTTGAACTCGAGTGTGAAAACCAAATTTCAAAATAAGACAGTTTTCTTTATAGATATTAAAATTATTTTAATTTCAGCAATGCACCCTTTACTAAAAAATATTTTAAATATTCACAAAACTGCCCTTTTTCAACCGTCCTTTTTTAGTGCACTGTTCTTCGGTTGTCTTGGAATTCCTCTGTTAATGATCAGTAAACACTACGCGCATTATTATTACTATTAATTTTTATGGGAAACAGACTGCAGTGCACATTAGCAATGTGTATCAATTATTACGGTTGGAATAATATACTACTATAAAAAAAGTACTACAAGCAGATATAGACCTAGACCGTAATTCGAGTTTATTCGAATTATTTTATACATCCATGTAAACCAACAATAAAGGCCACACTCACTATTTCCAATAGTGAACAGGCCTCCATATCATATATCGATTTCATGGCAATGCAAGTAATATTTACAAAGGTCAGATGGAAAAGCAGTACTAGACTTTTTCCGCGATGGCAACCCAAGCTCACAATTAGCCTAAAATATTCAAGTGTAACTGTATATTGTTTAAAAAGATATACCAATGAACAGTACAAGTATAGAATTATTCAAAAATATCAATAGAATGGATGCAATTAAAGCAGTAGATATGATTAAGTGTAAGTATATGTCTTTAAAAACAGGGAAGAATCATTATCTAAAAGATTCTTACAATAATGCAAATGAAAGCATTATCTTTTTAAATTTATTGTTATTATTATTATTATTACTTTACTTTGTACAATCATGTTTGTTAAATGACAAATTAAATCATGGCAATCTATTTTTTTATAAATATATCTCATATAGACTAATACTATATGATCAGAATTAATGCTAATACTATATGATAAGTATGATTAAAACAATCATAATGAAATGAATGTATTGAAACTGGAAAAAAAAGTTAAACTAGATTTTGATGATTGAACTTTTCATTTCGTTACCATGAGAATTAAACTAAGAAAACATTTATTTTAATGCATTAAACTACACTAATACTGTATAATGCACATTTATTTTAACGTATTTAAATATCCATTTTTAATTATAGATTACTTAGAGATCACAAATATATTTTACAATTAATGTTGATTTCTTTCCTGCTCATGCTGACTGATAATTGTTACATCATATAAATCCAACTTATTGCAATTGCTTCAAGGTCTATGACACTAAATTTGGGGGGCTCTGGGCGAATGCCCCGTACAAAAACTGCATAATCTTCCAAATTGATTTTTTTTTTTTTGTGACACATTCCCGAATTCAGTTTTGTTCATAAACACATGGAATTGGCAGGTACTCTTATTCAGAAACTATAAAGTCGAACATTTTTTTTCAATTTTCGATAAACATAGGAAGGAAGTCTTTTAGAAAATGCTGTTAAAGGTGGCGTTTTGAAAAAAAAATTCTGCACACGGAAGCCCGATAAAGGTTACAATGGGAAAACGCTTGTATTTCTCATGTAATTTATTTGTCGAAAAGTGAAAAAAAGGAAAAGTGAAAGAAAAAAAAACATTTCGTCTCAAATCATTTACATAGTCATAAATGCATTTGTCAGGCTTTTACATTTATATATTAATTCGTTAATGTGTCAAAGTTTTTATTGTTAAACGAGCAATTTTTTTTTCATCTAAATAATATTTACAAAAGTTAGCGGTAGGGCAGGCGGAAGAGCATTAATTAACCACCATATACAAGGCAGGGTCCGACTTAGGCTATGGAGGGGAAAGGTAAGAATCATTCTGCCCCCCCTCTATCTATCTATCTATAGATTTTTTGTGAATAATGTGGAAGTAGCTAGTAATAAACTTCATACTATTGTATTGTATGCATAAGTTTTATATCCGGTACTGCTTACATCTGTATACAGAGTGTCACAAAAAGATAATCACAACTTTAAGAAAAAAATACTTGTAGGAAAATAGTAGAAAAAAAATGATAGATTGTTTGATACGAGTATTTCTTTGCAAACATTTACTTTGCTTATCTACGTACGTTATAAGATGTCTAAAAGAAAACGTCCCAAATTGGTTATAAGTATTGGTTTTAACTTGCCACGTTAAGAGAAAAACGTTAATAAAGAATCGCTTTTGAAAACTATAGAATACTAAATTGTCCTAATAAAATATTAATCTTTACTTTTCTAATGATACTTGCGTAGGTGGAGAGGTTACTGAAAGCGGAGGGGGGAAGGGGGACCCCACTTCCTTCTTAAAAGTTCGAAAATGTATGAATTTTGGTCACTTTTATTTAATTTTAAACATTTGACACCATTTAAATAAAAATCCTGACTACTCTCATGGGAGTCCCCTAAAAAGGGGGGCCCGGGGAAGCTTCCTCGCATGCACCTACATAAGTCGGGCCCTGACAATATATATGTAATATACATACATATATATATATATATATATATGTATTTAATGGACCACCATAACCAATAATTTTATATATTAAACTTTATTTTCAAAGATCTTTGTAAAACATTTTTATTTATGCAATGTATTGCCTAAATTGTGTTTCCTTGCGCTAAATACTGAATTTTTTACTCATACTTTGTTACCCCCCGACCCCTTTAACTCTGCCCTCTCCTACATTGTAAAGATCAAGATGATAAAATTTCCGTTTGTTAGTCAACATGTTTATTTCAACCCCTTTAAAATATCTGTATGTAAAGTTTTTTTATGTTCCCCCACTCTCTTCCTTCTCACCCCAAACACTATCCTTGGTCAAAGATTCCATAAATATATAAAACTCGCTGTTCTTATACATAAGCTATCAAAGTAGCGCGTTGAAAGAACAGATACACCTGCTTTATTTGAAACGCAGAAAAAAAAATATAAGTATTACTGACTATGGAAGTTGCTTAGAGAATAGTTTTAATTGTGTGATGCATTTTCTCGCTGAACTATATTTGTACACCAATAGAAGTTTGTGGAACATAAACATTTTTATACAGGGATACGCAAACCAACAAGATACATGGCCGTTTGGGTGCGTAATTGTCTATTTTTTTAATTATTATAGAAGGTAATTGATAAAACTGGATTTCTAAATGTGTTATATGTTTACCATACTGTTTACTCACATATCTTCCTGCCACATATCTTGCGCCTTATTTACCGGTAAAATTTCAATACAGTTTTATAGATAGATAAATGTGTTGGAAAGTATTTCACAATCTATTCTTGAAATCTATTCTCACAATCTATTCTTCGTTCTTATTTTTATGAGCTTTTATTTTTTATGCTGGAGAAAGTTTTCAAAGTTTCCATACATACAAATACGCAGAGATAATAATTACTAATATTTGTTTATTAATACTATTTGTTTAAAAATTAAATGAAAAAAATAAAAATATCTTGAGAAGGAAAATTAAAACTGGTTTCATCCAAATCCTAAAACTTAAAAAAAGGATAAATCTTAAAAAGTGATAAAAAGTGTCACTTGATTTTTTTTAAACTCTTTCCAGTATAGTTGAAAAGCTTTTATAAATTCGGTTTGTCTGT
The DNA here is from genome assembly GCA_963932465.1 of Maratus speciosus. Lineage (NCBI taxonomy): Eukaryota > Metazoa > Arthropoda > Arachnida > Araneae > Salticidae > Maratus > Maratus speciosus. The sequence goes on along the minus strand of OZ010791.1, from coordinate 315,472,229 downwards.
CTTTCCTTCTGTCCGTGCTCTAATTCACATAAATTTAGTCCAATTGCCATAAAATTGATATATGTTATTTTTGTTTAATTTGGCATGTACAGTATTGAAAATGAAATGTGTAGCATGTAATATTCGTTTACAGGGACACGCAAAAGAATGCCGTCACATTACGGTGAATTAGAAAAATCGTGTATGGTGTAGTTTAGTGATATTACACTATTTTAAACATATTGGAATTTTTATATTTCACTAAGGAGTTGTACACTACAAGGCGATTACTGTAGAATATGATGTGCATAGAATTTATATTTCATTTTCAGGGACACACAAAAAAATTTGGCCTATGGCCAATAATTGCTATAAGTTCGTTATCAGTTGCGGTATACGTTTTTAAATTTGACTGTTGTTATTATTATTTTTTTTTATATTATGTGGTGTTTATAAATTCAATAGGTCATATACAGGGAATCACTATCGCAAGTACAATTCCGTTTATTGACAGAAATTGCTGAATGGGAATTTTCCTGCGGAACTAAATTTTTGCATACATACATACAAAGTTATAGAGCATATACAGGGCTGCACAAAAAATAGATGTTTTTCCAACTAACTGACAGCAATTGGAGAAATTGGGTTTTCAAATGCGTTATGTGTTTTCTAATTTATTTATTTAGACACCACCTTTCTCCGTAATAAGCTGTAAAGTTTTGTTTCAATATTCTGAATGTATTGGAAAGTGTTTCATAATTTATGCTAGACACATGATTTTTAGCTCATGTTTCTTTTTACAAATATTCTTTTTCAATTTCTCCAAAGAATTTTTGAAAAAATACGGAGTCTTACTGTACTAAATATAAGAAAAAATACATGAATACATTTCGAAATTATTAAAAATAGTGCTTAGTTTCCATCTGGTCTAAGAATATTCAACTTGTGTCCCGCGGAGTTGCGAACTTATTGTTGTAAAGTTAAAATCCTTTTTATCTCTTTATGGCCGATGGACGCTGGAAGTTTTATGGGAGATAAAGTGAGGGGGGGGGGGGGAGGTATTACTCTTCACAGATATTTGAAATGGATTGTATTTTTCTCATTTTCAATAGGAGAATATATTAGGTACCGAAAATAATTCCTGTTATCGGAAAATTTTAAATGTAATTATTTTTCCTAGGTGGTGAGAAGGAGAAAAATGACACCCGAAAAAAAAGGGCACTTTTATTACAATGGAACTTACAAAAAGTACATTTATTTTGTATATTACTATGCAGACTCTCCATTGACCTATTTATACATAGTAATACCTGTACTAAGCGGAATCTTGTCTTAAAAAAATCCAAAGTTCTTTGGAAAATTTCTAATTCAAAATTATTATATTACCCTTATCATTTCGTCTTAAAGGGTTTCATTGTTAAAATTAAATTTGCATTTAATCAGTAATACAGTCGTTCCCGTTTAAACGAATATTTTTGGTTCCAGAAATAACATTCGATTAATCGGGGTATTTGATTAAACGGGGAATCATAACTGTAATATGCGTAATAAAAAGGGAAAATACCCATCTACGGTATGTTTAATTAACAAAATAATAAATCGTTAATAGAATAACATAAACTAAAATAAATACGAATGCTAATATAAAGTAAATACTTATTAATTTAACGTCAGTATATGCATTTATATGGTTTACATTACACTTAATGCAGCTCGTTTGAGTTTGGTCAAAACTTTGCTACTTCTAATTTATGTTACTTATACTGCCTTTAAAAAATCGTTTAAAGTGGTTTGTTTAAGTGAAATTTTAAAGGAGTAAATATAGAGTTATTTTTCGAATGAGTGCAAAATTTCACAACGACCATCTCGAGTCTCGAAGTGACGACGCATTGCCATTAAAGCCTGATTAACAGCAAGAAGCGATGGTGGTGAGATCAAGGTGGGGAAATCATTTGACCTGTCCATTATATACATGCCGACCGAAATCATTGCAGGAAGAACTGAAAGTTTGTTTTCAGCGTAAAGGAACCGGAAATGACAAAAGGTGGAAGGAAATTCTAGCTGAAACGGGCTTTCCGCGCCTATTTTCAAACATCGGTCACACAGTTCTTATTCGATTAAGCGGGGAGGTTCTTAAAAGGTATTTGGTTTAAGCGGGGAAAAATAACATAGAACCAATAGGAATAAATTCGGTTCCGGAGAATTCTATTCGAATAAGCGGGGTATTCGATTATCCGTGACCCGATTAAGTGGGGAGGACTATTATACATATGCACAAGTATTACACCTATAATTCATTAATGATGCAATACTATGATCACTGATTAATTACCGTAAAACCTGTAAAAATGAAATCCATGTATAACATAATCCTGCCTTAAACGGAGAATTTTCTGTTCCCAAATACAAAATATTACACAATTACACCTAGTAAAACCTGTCTAAACCAGAATTTGTTTTCGTACCTAGTGATCTCGTATTAACCGGTTTTATTGTAATATACAGTGGTACTGTGCAGTGTTACTGATTAATTAATTCTGTAAAACTTAAATAATATATCTTTACTATCTCTAAACATGATTTAAGTATAAGAAATAATGTACTTTATAAAAAAGAAACGCCTTAACATGTTTGGTTTTACTGTACTCAAACAATTGCCTGCCGAGACGAAAGGAAAGGTTGAAATAATTACTGCCACTTTGATTACATCAATAAATGTTTTTCTTTTAATGTTCTACATTTATCAGTAAAATAATAGGAATTAATAAAAATTCAAATTTGTTATCTGGAAGCTAAATTATAAGATCCAAAAATCCGCCTGTTTTTTTTTTTTTTTTTTTTTTTTTTTTTTTTTTTTTTTAATGTATGGCTGGAAAAAAGGTTGTCAGTTTGTATTTTTTTTTTCTTCTTTTTTTAAACAGGAATTTGCACATTTTGAAAATCTTATTAAAATTTGTTTTAATTCTTTTATTGCTCACAAAAAAAAATAAGTTAGAAGAATTATCATTTAGAAGAAGATTTTTTCCATTTATTCTGAATGCGCATTTGAAATACTTTATAACAAATCACTTTTTTTTTTTGGGGGGGGGGGGGGTGTTAGAATATTTTAATGTATTTTCAACTGGTATATTCATCATATTCATCAGGATAATGTACAATATATCAGCTATCTCAGATTTATATCACAGAAAATCAAAGAAAGCAGATGTTACACTAATTTGCATAATGAGAAATTATTATTATTATTATTATTATTATTATTTATAAAAGAAAAAATAAATAATATTAGCATTAATTGAAATTGAGATACGATGAATAACCCTATCTAAAAGTGTAATTAAAGTGTACTAAACGTTTAATTGAGATTCGTTGTATAGTGAGATCTATCGCTATACGTGCGTTTTATAAAATGTAAATTTATTTAAAAAATCGATTACTTCCAGTTTAATTTTGTAATTAAATCATTACAAATTAATAAAATTTACAAGTTTATGTAACAGAAACTGTTTAGAAAAAAAATGTATTTAGAGGAAATGAAACATGCTTGTTATTACGAAGATATAAATTCTTTTCAAATTTAGATAAAATTTAATAGCATATAAAGCAAATTATACTACATTAACAGTTTGCAAACATTATTCTAAGCAACACGGAACACACACCTGTATTCCTGAAAACTGCTATTTCGTTACATACTTTCAGATGTTGTCTGGAATTAACCAGACAATCGTTTTCGAAAGCTATTATTCAACTAGTTTTAAACGCCCATTCACGCCTCATAAAAGACAGTGGACAGCCGTTTCAATCATTCAGTGTCAGAAAGAAGGGGAAAGAACTAAATCCCTTAGCGCTTTTCAACTACAAAATCACATAACGCCTTCTACTTTTTCCAACAAGTTCTTTTTTCCTATTCAAGGCCTTTTTAAGGTACATTTTTATAATCTAGTGAAACGCTCAATGGGTTAAAATATCAAATAAATGTCTCGCGCAATTTTTAAATTTAAGCTGTTTTGCAATATTATTTTTTGTTCAAGCTTTAGACACTGATAAAAATATTATTAGGGGAAGGGGGATTCGAGAAATGATAACATATGGTATCGGAAGGTTGGAAGGGGGTTTGAAATTGCCAAAGAGTTGATAACCTTATATATTTACAGTCCCTATTCAGCTTCACCTGCATAATCGACTTGATATTATTACGCGAGAAAGACGCGCAGTACGTCAAAATAACAGAATTATTTCGTGTTTACAAACACGAAACAAACCTATAGGGAAGTGGTAGGTATAGAAACATTCTCTTATTTTGGCCTACTGCGCATTCTGTCCGAGTGGAAATGTCAGGAATTGACCAATTTATTGATAGTAGCGTATTTCTGCAAATGCAAACAGGGAAAGTTGCGAATATTTTAGCAAGTTTCTAGCATTATTTTTGTTATAACTCAAAAAGCGCATCTTCGATTTTAACGAAAATTTTTTTTCTTAAAAATACATACTTTAAAAATTATTCTCTAATTTTTTAGTTGGTGTAAATATAAAATTACTACATTAATATTTTTTAAAAAATATTTTTGATTATTTTTCTATGTTAAAATTTGTGTAAAAATGTGAAAAAAATATATAATATGAACTAATATATTCTTTAGTAATTGGCGTTGGTTTCAATTTTTTAACTTTTACACTGTTTGAGAAAAATATATTTGAAAAATAGTAGCGCCGACGCATAATTCGCCGATTATCTGAATGGCAGTTCAAGGTCAGGCGCTAAAAACACTCTATATTGTATTCTGATGGCGAGGCTTATTACCACACATGTTATTTCAAACATCAGCCGTAGGGGTCATTTCGCTATGCCTATCCGGCTAGACCCTTTAAGATGAAAGTCAAAGTTGGTATGGTATTGAACTTATAATATTAAAGTATTGACATTTGTAATTATATTTTGAAATATTAAAATTTTTAGACAGAAGAAAGTTTTGGAAATGGCACATCGAACAAGTTTCTGAGATACATCTGGCAACTCTATGCTCATCTGTGAGAAAAATGGCGCAACTCCAAAAAATTCATTTTGTGTATTATTACACTAATATGTCTGACGTTGGTGGGTTTTGCGGCAGGGAAAAGTGTCATAAGGCAGTTATCCAGAAACCGCTACATTACGCTCGATTTTAATTTGGCTCCACGATTTTTTTTTTTTTTGGGGGGGGGGGAGAGGGGGTTGTGTACTTTGGTAAATTTACTCAATCCTCTCTATCTCTTCCACATCTACATTTTAAAGAGATTTACTTTTTTATGTACACTGCATGCACGGTTGTGTGCTAAAGTTTTAAAGTTGCAGTAAAAATACGCAAAATTTATTTTGTTATTCTGAGCAGTATGTTATGACATTTTATTTATTTATTTTCTAAAACTAACTAACCTTTTGGAAATTGTGTGCTTACAGTTATGGAGCATATTTGTTAGTAAAGTGTGAATAATATTTTAGCAAAAAGTTAAACATGGCAGGAGAAGTAGTTTTAAAAATTTCTTAATTTTTTTAATTATTATTATTATTATTATTATTATTTTATTTTTATTTATTTATTTTTTTTTTTTTTTACTTTACTACAAGAATAGGATTTAAAAAGAATAAACCATTTTCCTTCATAAAACTACTAAATGATATGCAAAAAGGTATTTTAAAATACTTAAATAAGCAGTATGCTTTTAAGGATACCGAGTCAGCTTAGTTTGTACTATATAAAACAATGTTTTAATAATAAAATAATCTTATTTTAATTGATACAAAATATATTTTTTTTATTTTTTACTTAAAAATGTAATGCAAATTATTTTGTCCTTTACAATCGTAGCAAAATTTCTATGAATAAATTATTTTTTGAAAATACTTATTAATTAAAAGTATCAATAATAAGTATTTGTAATATTATTTATAAGTAAATAATTAAAATAATTATATTTATAAATAATTATATTTATAAATAATTATAATTAGTTGAGAACAGCAGTTAGGATTAAGACAGTGGAAGCAGTGGGGCAACACTATTTATTTTTAAACTAAACACTATTATTTATTTTCATAACTACATTACCCATATAGCACAGGAGCTCCCAAATTCTTCCTTGGGAGCTCCAACTCATCCCAGATTCCTCCCAAAATTAAAATGACAAATGCAGGCTCTCCTAATTAATGATGATCTAATTAATGATATCCTGAGGAGTAACATCCTGAGAGATTCCCGAGGAGTAACCTCCCCGGGATGACATTCCCTCGTTATAAACTTTACAGTTTCAAAATTAAAAACTTTTCAAGATTAAGTGTCTCGTATTTGCATATCAAAAGTAAATAAGGATTTCTATTTTAAAATTCACAATTTTTAAATGTGTACCGGAAAAAATGAATTGTCACCTTAACCATACATGCCCTGTGTTTGCAAGTCACTAAATAATCTAAGCCTAATACTTAGCATGGTGTATGTGGTCGCTCTTAAGCCGTATGCTAACTATATAGAACGGGCGGTGGCGACACAAATGACTACGGCATAGAGCTACGAGATGAAATCATAATGTAGGACAAGACTTATAGGAGTAGATTAAGGAATGACTGGTCTGCCTCGACATTTCTTGGTACGATAGGCAGAGCAGCGGGCGCCAACTCGTCATTTTGGCGTCACTATAACGTCATCGAGTTACGGTATAAAACCGGTACCAAATTAAAGGTAAAAAAAGTTTTTAAAGAATATTTTGGTCTGTTTGCACATATCCTGGTAGACACCCCGGCAGGCTAAAATCTATAACAAAAAAATACGTCATAATGTACAATTAAAACCCTATAAACATAATGTTTTACATTACACTGCCTCCTATATTACTTCGAATGGAAAAAACATGATTTTCATTTAACTTAAACCTATCAAAGTTTAATATTCGTTGAAAGCACTTTCCTCATACTTGTCCTGTCCTTTGAGACCCCCCCCCCTCACCCCTTTTCGCCAACCACTCATGATGTGGTAATGAGAGACAATTCTCAAATGCCCAAAAGATTAAAATTTCAACACTTTTTTATGCAGGTTATATTTTTTTAGCTTCAGATATCACTAAAATTATTATAGCTAAATTCTTTCAAAAACTGAGACCATGTTTATATGAAATTTTTTCCACTCCGACTTTCCCGTATTTATAAGTATAAATTTACAATTTAGATTAAAAAAAAATATTTCTGAAAAATTATCATAACAATAGAAAATACCTATAATTATAACATTACAGTAGAGTACCGATTATTCGAGTCCCGCTTAACTGAGTTTCCGCTTTAACCGAGTTATTTTCTTCTAATGGACTGGTGGGTTCCATTATTATGGTAATAGTGGAATCCATTAGTCCATTAGAAGAAAATGATCCATTCCAAAGATATAAGTTCGATTGAAAATAATTATCTAATACTTTGAGCAGAAAGCTACACCTGCAATTTTCATGACACTAATAGTATCACATAGCTTCTAATTTGTACGGTTTTCTTACCTCTAAAATTGAATACAAATTTTTGCCATATTTAATCATTGACAATTGTTTTATTTCGGCGATTGAATTAGGCAAAATTTACTGGTAAGGTTTAGTGGTAAGAAAAAATCTTAGAAATTGATAGCTATGCAGTAGCGTGATACTGCAGCAAAATAAATAAATAAATGAAAATTAAAATAAATAAAAAAAAAACTGCATCAAAATTGACATTCAACGAACCAAAAACTATCAAGGGCTTTATCAAATAAACAATTTTTATTTCCTGTTTTTCTTAAAAGTAAAGGAACTGTACATCAAAGAAATGTTACTAGTACCATAAAAAATAATGAATGACAGGTAAATTTATATTTTATCTCCTTACTTGTTCACGATTTATGTAAATCTGGTTTATCCGAGTTTTTTGCTTATCTGAGGTGAGCTTGGTCCGTATTAACTCAGCCCGTATTAATATAATCGAGACTCTACTGTGGCATAATTTTTTTTAAGACGGTTCTAAAAAAACAAATCTCATCTCAATAACGCGAAACTAGTTTCTGATTCATTTTTAAAAATTAAAAAGCGTGATACATAATTATTGAAGTGGTTTGAAATCGAGCAGTTTTTTCATTTTATGTGACATTAATTACATCATCAGTTATAAGTGATTCTTTTCTTGTGACAGCATTTTTCTTCCTTTTCGCGCTTGAAAATTTGGTCAACAAGACAACTTTGACAGAATTTTCTGAAAAATTTTCTGCCTTATTGAAAAATAGAATTAAAAAAAAAACACATAGTTTGTGATTACATAGTTTGTGAATAAGAGAACCATAAAATTTTATGCATTTGTAAACAAAATGGAATTTTAAAATGTGTCAAAAAGTAGCTATTAAAATAGTAATTAAAACCTTTGTGCAGTAATATTAAAAAGCAGAAAACCAACGTTTAAAAGACACAACATGCTAGAAAAGCAAAGTTGAGCAAAATCGTTTCTAGGTGATTTGGTCGAGGAGCCCGGGACCACTTGCCCCACATCCCCGAAACATAAGACATGAAGAGATAACTGGTGAGTTATCCAGAAAAGAGATGCAAGCCTGCCTAGCGATGGTAAAAGGAAACAGAAGACCGGAAAAGCCGCATAAACCAAAAAAAAAAAAGACCCAAAACAGGGACCATATATTTTTACATGATAAAAAGTTTTTTAAAAATTTTGCCATTGCAATTTAGAAGTAAAAAGCACCGAACAATTTCAACAACAAAATAAAAGAATTTACATGATGTTACCAAAAAACTAGTTGGATGTGCCAATCCCAAAACTTTCTTCTATCTTATACATCTTAATATTTCAAAACCTGGTTACACATGTTAATACTTCAATATTATTAGTTCAATACTATACCAACTTTGATTTTCATCTTAAATTTCTGCTCAAGTCAATTAAACGGACTAAAAACGAGTTAATCTATATCATGATATTTGTTAAAATTATTAATTTTTCCTTATTCTGTCGTTATCAGCTGTTTGCGAATAGCCGGCATAGCAGGAAGCGAGTTCCCGCCGCTGCATGAGCCGCCGATGCACAATAGAACTACGAAAAATCAAGAAAAGTATACAAAAATCGCTAGCACGGAGCCCCTTTACCTCGCAATATTTCCAAATTCAAGGAGAACCTGTTGGCCAAAGCCAAAAACAAGCACAAACATTTTGGTTCAATTGTATGCATAAATTTATACGCTGTTCGATGGTACAATAATGAAAATGGCACAGAGATCGGAATTATAGCGCCCCTTTCTTTCGGAATTTTTTCAAGTTCAGGGAGGACTTGTTTGCCATAGCCAGAAACATGCACAAAAAATTTGGTTCAATTATATGGATAACTTCATACACTTTTCGATGGTACAATAATGAAAATGGTACAGACATCGCAATTATAGTGCCCCCTTTTGGCAGAATTTTTCCAAATTCAGGGAGGACCTTCGTGACATGACCAAAAATAAACACATAAAATTTGGTTCAATTCTATGCATAACTTCATACACTTTTCGGCGGTACAATATTCAAAATGGCACAAAAATTGTACAAAAATCGCTATTACAGCGCCCTCTACGAGCGATTTTTTTACAAATTAAGGGAGGACCTCCTTGCCATAGCCAAGAACTTAAATTTTTTTTTTGGTTCAATTCTATGCATAACTTCATACACTTTTCGATGGTGCAATATTCAAAATCGCTATTACAGCGTCCCCTAACGGCGAATTTTTTGCAAATTCATGGAGGACCTGCTTGCCATATCCAAAAACTTAAAATAAAAATTTGGTTTAATTCTATGCATAACTTCATACACTTTTGGACGGTACAATATTCAAAATCGCACAAAAATCGCTATTACAGCGCCCCCTACCGGCGAATTTTTTCCAAATTCAGGGAGGACCTGCTTGCCATAGCCAAAAACTTAAAATAAAAATTGGTTTAATTCTATGCATAACTTCATACACTTTTGGACGGTACAATATTCAAAATCGCTATTACAGCGCCCCCTACTGGTAAATTTTTTCAAATTCAGGGAAGACCTGCTTGCCATAGCCAAAAACTTAAAATAAAAATTTGGTTCAATTCTATGCATAACTTCATACACTTTTCGATGGTACAATATTCAAAATCGCACAAAAAACGCATTTACAGCGCCCCCTACCGGCGAATTTTTTCCAAATTCAGGGAGGACCTGCTTGTCATATCCAAAAACTTAAACTAAAAATTTGGTTCAATTCTATGCATAACTCCATACACTTTTGGATGGTACAATATTCAAAATCGCACAAAAATTGTTATATCAGCGCCCCCTACCGGCGAATTTTTTCCAAATTCCGGGAGGACCTGCTTGCCATAGCCAAAAACTTATAATAAAATTTTGGTTTAATTCTATACATAACTTAATACACTTTTTGATGGTACAATGGCGACAGACAGACGGACACACAGACATTTTCTATAAACATGTTTTTTGGAATCTCTTACCCCTAAAACATGCAAATCCGTTGAAAACCGGAAGTCGAAAAAAATTTCGATTACAATACTTTCTTCTATTGAAGATAGAAGAAAGTAAAAAGGACTAAATACAAAAAATATTTACAGAATATTTACAATTTCCCAGTAGCAAAGATTAATTATGATGGATCTTAGTGATCTCATCCATGAACTTTAAAGTCTTTTTTCCTGGTTCTTGCTTAATTATTTCATCTAGAATTTTTTCAAGCTTATCTGCTAATTTGCAAAAGGAATCTATTTTAAGTTCATTTTTTATTTTTTCCAAAGTATTTACAATTTTGAGGAAACCTAGATTAAATTCTTCAACCTGGTATAGTTGTACCGGGTTGGTGGCGCCATTTGGGAAGTACAAACTTTTTCTCTAGTATTTTTAGCGTTTTCCGTTTTGGAAGTATTTTGCTTATTTTTTGCGAACGTTTTACGAAATTTGGGTTTAACAGGATATTTTTCGCAACCCTTAAAAGATGCCGGATGTTCGGATACACAGTTATAACAGTTCGGCGGCGGTTTTACGATTTTTTCATCTTTTTGCTCATTTTCGATTTCAAGTTTCTTAAACGGGCACTCGGGATTTCTATGCGCCCCCCCCCCCCCGCATCCTACACAATTTGGATCCATAAAGCAGTATATGCTAATGTGGAAGAACCCTTGGCAGTTCCAATATTGCACTGCTTTATGGGGGATCCTGTACTTTTCAATTTCGATACGAATTTTAAAAAGATCCCTAAGATTTAGAAAATCATTTGCTTTTTCATTATTATTGAGCTGTACCAAAAACAGGGGTAGGACTCTTTTGTCCACCCTACTTGTCATTTGGACTACTTTAGAGGGATCATATCCTTTTTTAGTAATTTCATCAAGAATTTCCTCACTTTTACAGTTTTTGGGGAGTCCCCTCATTACAAATTTAACAGGTGCGGTGGTGTCCGGAATCACATAAAATTGGTGCTTTTTTCCACTTAGAAAGTTAATAATCTTTTGCTTTGCCTTATTATCGCTTGGAAATAATTTCAGGTCGTCTCTAGCAATTTTAAGATAGAAATTTGCATCGCATTCATTTTCAACAGTTGATGCAATGTTTTGGATATTAACTATATTTTTTACAATTATTGGTTTAGGTTCTCTAGTTTTTTGGTCATTTTTAGGATTTTCTTTAGAATCTTCAATCAAATTAGAATAATCTTCGATATTTTCATTATTATTTAATGGGTTTTCGTCGAAAAAAGAAATTTCAGAGGACGCAGTTTCTGACTCTGCCATGACAGAATTGCCGCTTTCGGATTGGCTGTCCGAGTTGAACTCCATAATTTCGGATTGGCTTTACGTTTGCAGCTCGATTTTAAAGTCAACTTCGTTCCTACAAGGTTTAAATTTCTTGGCATTCGGTACAACTAAACCAGTTGAGACAATGATGTTATTCTTTTTTGCCTTTTTAAATTTTAAAGACATTTTTAGTTCGTTATCCAATTTTTCATTATACTCTTTAGTAAAATCCCCGTCCGCGTTGAATCAGGAGAGTTCCTCATCAGTTAATTCCAAGATAGTTTTAGAAGTGGCGTATAAATAGCCTGCTAGCTCAGAGAATCTCGGGATATCTCTAACATCAAAGTTAAATTTAAATTTTCTGTTGCCATCGCTAGAGCATAAAGCCATATTACCTTCGGAAGGTCCGGGCATCTGGCTGTTAGAATCCATCACTGGATCAGGGCTCAGCATCAAACGCTTAGTCACCCTCACCGACCGGTTCGCTACTAACATACGTGGCCGTGAAAACGGCCTTTCGCTCTTCCAAGTACGGCGACTAGCACTGTCTCGGGGATGTCATGTCAGGAGCTGACACACTCGCTCTCTGCTCAGTTGAGCAAAATGACAGAGACATGCATTATATTATATACCCGATACGGGTAGCGAATGCTCCAAACACAACCAATGAGGCAGAAGCAGATGAAACGACTGAGTAGACAAGTAGCGACATCTACCGGAGAACGAGAGAAAAAGAAACCAAAAAGAGGAAATTAAATTAATGCTTTCCAAATACTTGGAAAATCAGGAGAGCTAGATAAGTCATTGGCTAAAGAGTGAGAATTTTTAATGATGTGGTAAGTGAAATATAACATTCCATTAGAAAACATAAGCGTTGAATCTGCTGCTCTTCGATGGATTAGTAGTATGTTAATCCATTAGTGTAAGAGCTAAAAACAACCAAATGAAATGTCGTCATGTCTGCAGGATTTCGTCGACGATTACTTTTATGCGTAGAAACAATATAATTTTTGTTCCAAAAGATCAATTTAAAAGTGATATCGGGATCTCAGATCTTTTGAATTCCGCAGTTATATACCTTTTTTTTATTCATTCAAATTGAAAAGCACATCTACAGATCAAAGTTCTCCTATGATATAATATATTTTTATGTAGAATCAATTAATATCTTTTCATAATTCCAAAGGTTCACTCAAATTTGGATCATAAAGATTTTTTATAATTAAAAAATATATATGGATTTTTTTCGTTCATATTAATATATTTCTTCGATAATTATAAGTTTATAGATGTTTTAATTATTTCTTTTCTGTATCATCTGAATTTACCTTTGTCAAACATTGTTTAATGTAAAATGAAAATTTTAGATGCTTTCAGGGTTCGTACGGGTGCCGTTATTTTCAAGGCGAAATATCAGTATTTTTTTATGGAAAAATAAATCTAGTTTAAATGCGCGAAATTTCACTTTATTTAAGCAGACATTTTCTATAAGAAAATATTAGTACCGAAGAATTTCTTAGTCTGAAAGTTCAAGGACCCGTACGAACCCCGGCTTTTCGTAATGCATTTGGAAATATAGGTAGGAATATATGTGTAAAGTAAAAATAGAGTTTCATTTATTTATTTACTAGCTGAGTACCCGTGCTTCGCTACGGTAAATTCTCCCTCTTTCACAACTTCCTATTTTGGTCGATTGCCTCTCTTTTTTACTATTTCTCAACCAGTAGTTCTAATTTTGCACCTTTTTTTATTTAAGTCAACCTAGTTTTTATATGTAAAGATGGATTTTTGCAATCACTAATTGATTTTTAACTCACTTCTGGGTATGTTAGAATTTTAAACATTATATTTACAGGTGTGTTTATAGGTCAATGATGACTATGCAACACTTTAATATTAGAAAAAAATAATTATAAATTAATACATTTATTTTAAGGCATTTTACTGTTAGCCTATCTCAGGTGATAACTCACCAAATATTTTCTGTACTTCGTACAATTTTATGCGAGTTGGAACAACAATAGATTTAATTATGCACCAATGAACACTCGCCAAAATATACCAAATGATTAAAACTGCAACAATGAAACATTTTGAAATAAAAAATGCTGAAAATAAATTTAAAAAATCCCTGCTGGCTCGGGCCTACAGGCGGAGGTACATTTCGAAGTTAAGTACTAAATTCACCACCAAAACTTAAATCAATATTAGAGATAAACCCAGTTCTTTCACTAAAAATGAGCTCTAGGAGCTAAACATTTTGTGAAAATTCTAATATACATGAATACGCACACGCATGTATATGGAATAGGTTTAAAAAATAGCTATTGCAAATTCAGAGAACCTCAAAGTGTTAAAATAAGTTAATATTTCCATAGTCGGGGTTTTATCATGTTTTAATACGTTTCTTCAAACTCACATGCCGTTACATATTCACCTGCTGAGGTCCATTTTATTTCCAATATGACGCAATATTTTGTTTTTTGTTTTTTAATCCGTTAACCTATTTACTTTATTTTCAGTTTTCAAGCGGAAATCTTGCTCTAGAATACTTATGACGTAATATTCAATTTGTTTTGAATTCGTCAAACTATTTATTCAATTTAATTTTCCACGTGAAAAACTTGCAATAGGAAAGCAATTGTTGTGGTGAGAATTTTATTGCTTTTTTTTTAATTGTTGGCAACTGCTATAACGAAAAATATTTTTTTCTTCCTGTCATTGTTGTGAATGAGCTGGTTTTATCAGAATCATGTTAAGACGGTATTCAAAATTTTGAACCCCCCCCCCCCCCCCCATTTTCATTCCCTTGGGCCGATTTTGCCCATTTTCAATCCCCGCCGAGATATTAGGCATCTGAAAGTTGTTGACGAGTTTGAAGACAATCCGTGCATAATTGCGACTTTTATCGTGCGGACAAAATTTAGTACATACATACATACATACATATATATATATAAATATATATATATATATATATATATAAACTTTTTAGGTGGGGGTGGTTTTCGGTTTCTGGGGTCCTATAATGAAAAGTTATGAAGGAATTTTTCAAAAGTCGCACCATAGTAACGACTGCAATAGGTAGTATTTCTTACGAAATCTACCTAAAATGAAGGATGTAATATTTTTTAAAATGTATATTTTTATCAATTATTAATTAATTAATTTAGGATTATATGCTAAGTAATACATTTAGAAATCCTAAAAAAAGATTACATAATGTTTCATTTTTTCTTTCCTGCTGTCCTTACTTTAAAAACAAACCGAGTAAAAATTATATATCATTTAATAAATTCATATGCTTGCGTTTTTTAGCAAGTATCAGAAAAAAGCAGTGAATTAGTCATAATCGTGTTCTAAGCCCACGCTAGATTAATGTACCGTAACGGAAAAAAAAGCATGAATTTCGGTCAAAAAATTGTGTGTGATTTTTAATATAAGCATTGAATAGTTATAAAACAGTTTTAAAATAACTATTGTTTTCTTATTATTTTGACTTCTATGTTTACCTCTTTTTGTATCTTAATTTTCTAGTCATTAAACAGCATTTAATGCATCTCCATACCTATAAGGGGGGGGGGTGTTGCCATAGGGGGCCCCTGTTCTGTTGCCAAATGTAGCCACGTTTGTCGCTACATTGGAGATATATCGCAAAAAGTGACGCCAACTTATCGATATCTCTAATATTTCGTCAAATTCCCATAGACTTCCAATGTAAACCAATAGGGTTTACTTATTTACAGAAAATCAACAAATTGAGATATTTTAATGCAACAAAAACTAATATTAGCTTGAGGGATTATATTAATTATATTTAAGGGAGTTCAACGTTCAAGTAAATTAAATTATGAATAAAAGTAACACGATACAATGCTTAGCATGCTTTCCCAAACCTAAATTTTAAGGGAGACCAAACTGGTCACCAAGGGCGGCTAGTTTCCAAGATTACAATTTTTAATTTCTTAAAATATATACGTTACTACAACAATGCATAGTCCGTGCGGAAAAAACTGCTTGCAGGTGTACATTTCGTCTCACTATACTATAACCATGAAAAAAAAAAAAAAAACTCTTGTTTTATCGACATCATTAATTCATACATGTCTTTTGCTCATTTCATTTAAAATACACACATTTAAAATATATGTCTAACTAATTTCATTTAAAATGATGAAAAGAAAAAATAATAAGAAGAAAAATACCTTAAACCAAAAAATTTTATTTCAACATCAAAGAGTATTTTGTAATTTACGCAGGCGAAGTATAAATAATGCCATTGTCTATAAAACGAAATGAAACATTTGAAAAAAAATGATTTTGTTGATAAAAAAATGAGCATTTAAAAAATATATCTTTTGAAAATTACATGCTTTAACATACCAGTTTTTTAGATCAATAAAAATAAGTACTTAAAATAAAAGCATAAATAAATATTTTGCAAGTAATACAATATAGTCAATTTAAACTGCAGTTTTCAAATTGTAAATATATTTTACTACTTCAGCATGGCGTACGTAATACGTATTTTTCACACTACAGTAAACATTTCATTCTTTGAATGAAGCCATTCATGGTTTTTTGAACAAACATTTTTATATGTATAATTCCTAACTTCTAAAATAATTTTATTGTAGCTTCCTCCTCATCAGATAACTGCCAAATAGTAAAATCTATGTCAGTAATCAGTATTAATACGTTATAATTAATAATAAATGTTTTCTATTCAAAAAATAACAAATTCAAAAGTTTTATTGAATTACGATGGAATAATACTCATAAAAAATATTCACGTTCAATAAATAGCAAAGGTCAATGCTTGGCATGGTTTGTAACAAAAATCGTTTGCACGATTAGGGTTGAAATAAATGGCGCGATATCATACATTTTCGCATGGTGTTCGTAGAAGTAAAAAGTACCACAGATTTATTTATTTATTTTTAATTTAGTTTTAGTTTTTGAGGCGTTTGTAATATTTTTCTTAACTGACATAGTTGTTTTAATTATTTAACCAAAAGAATTGATTAAAAATTTATTCAATTTGAATTTATTCCCTTGCTATAGTAACAGAATGAAGAGAATGAGTTTTTAGAAATTATTACTTGAAAATTTGAGCTTTTGGCGCCAAAGATAGCGCCAAATTAGAAAAATATGAAATATCTCTCGAACTATTGGACTTAAAAGAATTTAGTTAGTACCATTCGATTCAGCATACAAAAATACACCAAAATATGTTATCAGTTGAAAAATAACTATAAAATCAGATTTTTAATGAATTTTTTTAAAGTTCGTTCTCTTTTTTACCCCCCTTAGGGGTGGAATTTTAGAAAATCCTTTCTTAGCGGCACTCAATGCCATAAGAACTATTTTTACCCCAATTTTCAAAATTTTAGGTTCAGTAGTTTTGGCTGCGCGTTGATTAATACGAAATTCAGACTTTCTTTTATATATATAGATTCTGCTACTTTTCGATATTTAAGTACTTTACACATTTCAAACAGAAAACTATTTCATTTATAATTTTTAAAGTGCAAAATTTGAACGTGAATAATTTAAATACTGGATTTATTTTATGTAATTCAATCTATGTATAAATAACGTTGTTGCAAAACATAATTTAAGATAAAATCCGAAATTTAAATGAAAGTCATAATCCCAAGGGTATGAGCGATAGGGTTTTATCAACGTTTCTGGGATTTCCAAACAAGTAATGAAAATTCCGAGTCATTTCCCTTATGAAAGCAATCCCAGAAGGCATTCTCTTTTAAGTAGTGAAATTAAAATTTCTATTGTGATAAATATAATTCTCCTTTCCATAAAATATATTATTTAAACAGCATGTTAAAATTATTGTAGATAAATACAACTGTAAAATATATTTTTATTTAAAATATTCTTGAAAATGCTTTTCTAAGTACAGTAAACCCTCGATTTAACGGACTAATTGGGACTAAGATGTGTCCGTTAAATCGCAAAGTACTATTTATAATATTATTTTGTTATAATTATAGTACATATATATATTATTACGTACTTGTAATTACATATATTATTACAGTGCAAATTACATATATATATAATATATATGTATACAATATATACAGTGTATATGCATGTATTGTATATATACAATATATGTATATACATAAATATATATTGTATATACATATATACTACTGTATATATATATATATATATATATAAACACAATACATTACTTTTAATAATACAATATTGGTAATGAAATACAAACGAATTAACACATATGCAACTTTTATGGGAATGAAACACTTTTTACACAGAAATAATAATTAATAAATAAGCAATAAACAAATGGACAAAAATTACAATGACCCCAAAACAACAGGCATCATTTTATGTTATTTACATCACATTAAGGTTGCTCCATACTGCTGGATTGAAAAAAGGAGTCTAGTTTTAGTTGTTTCCCATTTGAATGCTGTTTTTTCTTATTATAAGAGCTCGAAATTGCTAAAGTGTTCATAATACGCAAACACTTCGGGATCTGAAGATGCCCCTATGTAAGTAATGACGTCATCCATATACTCTCGTACTGTAGATAATTTCGGTCGAAATTCGCTTAATTCTTCTTTCTTGTCGTCCTCGACCTCATCTTCATTATCATCATGCAGAATACTTTCTGCGATCTCCTCCTCATTTAGAATCTGGTAGCCTGGATCTGCTTCGTCATTCTCGAGCCACTGTTCTATATCTTTCTGAGGGATATCACCACCAGCCTCCATTATTGTACTCCTAAAATCCGAAATCTCAAACCCTGTAAAATCGTATTCAGGATCTGCGTCGTTGAGTAGTTTTGACCAGCCGTTAGCCAGTGTGGATACCTTCATCTCCCTCCACGCAGCAGCAAAGTTAAAGATAGCTGATTTTAAATTGTAGGTGTGCAAATTTTGCAGCGTTCTGGTTCCTCTCAAATCTTCTACATTTTCATTTTCCAGCACTACCATTACTTCTTCAAGGAATTTCTTCTTATAAATCCTCTTGCAGGCAACAATGACTCCTTGGTACATCGGTTGAATTAGTGAAGTTGTGTTTGGAGGAAGGAAATCACATTTTATTCGTCCATCCCTACTAACTAACTTTTCCGTTTTGGGTGGCAGGGAGCATTATCAAGGAGTAATAGAGCTTCTACTTCGTGGGAAGGTATTTTCATAACTTCTTCTTGATAGTGACGCACGGCAGGAACAAAATGGTTAAAAAACCAATCAGAAAAAATATCGCCTGTGAGCCAAGCATTCTTTGAACTAGAATATATGACTGGCAATTGTTGCATACTAATATTTTTTAGAGCACGCGATTTCCTGGCCTTTCCAACTACCATTGGTTTAAGACGATGACTACCATCAGCATTAGCACAAAGGAGTGCTGAAATACGCTTCTTGTTTAGCTTGCGGCCAGGCGTCTGGGCATCATGTTTGTACGCCAAGGTATTTTACGGCACAGAACGAAAATAGAGTCCTGTCTCGTCAGCATTGTATAACTGACACAAAAGTAGGCCCTCGAATTCTATCAGTTTCTTTATCTTTTTTCGAAACGGTTGCACCTGTTCGATGTCGGCGCTTAAAGATTCACCGCATGTTTTCCTGTTAGTGAAACCATGGCGTTTACAAAAGCGCCAAAGCCAACCATCACTTGCACGAAATGTCACTAAACCCATATGTTTCATCAATTTTTCTGCGGCTGCCCGCAACTCAACACTACGGACGACGACGCCACTTGACCGCTGTTGTACAAACCATTTGTATACTGCCTCCTCCAGGTTTTTATTTTGAGCCACATTTACATGTTTCCTGTCCGCCACTGAGAAACCGCTTTTTGAATCACCCACGCTGTATTTAAGGGAAAAATGGACTAGTTTTTCCTTATTCTTGCGAATGTCTGAAACGGTTTGTTTTTTAACTCCGTATAGTTCGCAAACACGTGCGACCGACACACCACTCTCCAACTTCTCTATCAACTCAAGTTTCTGTTTTATTGATAAATTAACGCGTTTCCGTTTAATATTACAAGCCATTTCAAAAAGCACTAGTAGCAAAATACACTTGTGAACTGAAGCAGAAATGGATCGTGGGTACGCTAGCGCAAGCATAGAACGAAAAGCATATCACATGGCCGCATAGGTCGCCAGCATCATTGCGCATGCTTAGAACGAAAACCACGCTGCAGTGAGAATCAAAGCGCGCGCTTTCGGCGTTTCGTGTTCTTTACCCTTTTTTAAGGTTTCGTTCATTTGATCGCGAGACATTGTGTCGCCACAGATATAATAAATATTTTTTTTTATTTTACCAAGAAATCGCTTTTTAAAAATAGTAAAAAGAAATGCTTTGTCGTTGTTCATTGCTTGATTTTTTACATATAAAAGCTTAAAAGAGGGTTGCGTGTTGATTTTCAAGTAGGGGAGTTGGAGGAAGGCAGTAATACTTTTTTTTTTTTTCGAAGCGTGTTTCATCGTTTTAGAAGCTTGGAAGCTGTTTTATCACGAAGGCTTCCAGTAAATAATAGTGATAAATAAATATTTGACATTTGTCAAATATAAAAATTTGAAACACGGGCGTTGAATTTCAGGTTAGGGAGAGGGGAATAATTTTAAATTAACGATTTTGATTTGTTAATTTAAGGATAAGGTGTTTTAAAAGGGATATTAAACGAAACCCTCTGTGCGATCTGTGATCATACTTACCCACTTGTTTTACTTTAATTTTTGTTTAATTTTTAATTTTTTTTAAAATTAGTCCGCTAAATCCGAAGTCCGTTGAACCGAGGTCCGTTAAATCGAGGGTTTACTGTAATATATTTCAGCATTTTTGAAATTTCAGGAATTTTATTTGCAAAAGAGCCACCTATAGATTAAGAAAAATTCTCGTTATAAATAATATACAGAGTTTTCCTTCTTATCGCTGGACAATTGCAAACTTCTAAATCATAAGTCAACTAAATCACAGTTTTAGAGGCATACTTAGAATTAAAAAAAAATGTGTCAGATGTTGTTCTTTCTCATATTAATGACCATTTACATAAAATCATTCCTTCTGCAAAAAAATTACGAAATTCGAAATTTTGTACGGTCCTTATACTTAGAAAAATCATTCCCATGCTCTAAAACGCTAAAAAAGAGAGATCTATTTCCCATCATTTAATCATTTCCAAAATTTCACGGTACTATTATGCAGCAATTCTTAAACTGTGTCCCCGGACAACTAGTTATCCTTGAAATTGCAGTTACCCAATCTAAAATTTATTTATTTATGTTCTCTATGAAAAATATAATTATCTTAACATGCAATACCAACCAATCAAACAAAAATACGCTCTAATAAATACAAAAGACAATCAGTTGTTTCAGCTTTATATCTCTTATTAGT
This sequence comes from Maratus speciosus, assembly GCA_963932465.1. Taxonomy (NCBI): domain Eukaryota; kingdom Metazoa; phylum Arthropoda; class Arachnida; order Araneae; family Salticidae; genus Maratus; species Maratus speciosus. The sequence goes on along the minus strand of OZ010791.1, from coordinate 315,451,048 downwards.
GTTCATGTTGTAATGATGAGAGTAATATGCATGGCCACAAGCAGATTAAAGCTTTGAAAAGTAGTGAGTGAATTCTAGTCGACGTTGAATGCTGTTGTTTATTGTAATTTTTGGAGTTACCTCCATCGTAATGTACCTAGTTACATGCTTTGACATTATTTTGAGATGCTAGATATGGTAAAATAAAAAGGATTAAAGTGCGATAGATTAAAACGTACGTAAAAATTGAAAATATTAGTATTCAGACAATGACGTCACAATAGGTATTTTCAGCAATGAAAAAGGGAGAGCGTATCATTGAAGGAGAAATGTAAATAATCCGAAGAGTGTATTTAACATAACAAATTAGAAGCACCAGTATTTAAATAACACAAAATACGAATTGAATATTTCCCATTGAGCGAAACAATGTCCAGGCCGGGAATCGAATCCAGAACCTTCACTTACAAAGACAATGCTCTACTGTTTAAGCTAATTGAGCTGAGAAATGGCGAGCATATTTCACTCTGAGCAAAATATGCTCGCCAGTTGTTGGCCCAATTACCTTAAACGGTAGAGCATAGGCTTTGTAAGGCAAGGTTCTGGGTTCAATTCCCGGCCTGGGCATTTTTTCGCTCAGTTGGAAATATTCAATTCGTTTGATAACTTTACCAATCAGTTTTATTGTTGTAAAAATAATAGTTTAACACGAAATAACCTGTCTGCGGGATTAGTAACGATTATTAACTTAAATAAATCCATGAAATCGCGAAACTATGTAGACATTTACAAACTAAACACAGAAACTACATGAACCAAGCAAATGATTTTTTAAAAAAGCTAGAAGGTTTAACAATAAGGCGGAAGATAATTGAAAATGTGATAACGGTTTTCAACAATAGGTCAAAAATACTATTTATGCTTTATATAACGTGTCTCTACCATTAGCAAAGTCTAAGATTATAGAGAATTCAATAGTATTTATTTCGAAAGCAATGTTACAATAATGATAGGTGAAAAAGCAGCACATTATTTGCATTTAGACGCATGGGCCTGCAAGGGCCTGGGACGGGAGATGGGACCCCGTCTTATTGAATGGCACAGCCTTAATAAGAATCTGTCTTCGAAGGCTCGGGTATAGCAAAACTCCTTTGGTGAATCCCCCGACTCTCCTATGAGTGTTCGACTCCCTTGGGACCCTCAGGGGAATCTGTGGGAGTGATTCAAAGGTCCGAGGTAGTTTCCTCTAGCACGTGGGAATTACTATCGTGAGACTTCGTCAGACTTCGTTCTACTTGGATTCAAAAAGAGTACGCGCGAGGGTCCGTGCTCTTTTGTAGGGAACGCATGCTAAAGAGTGGTACTCCAGATAACTCCCCCCCACCACGATGTATGTGTAAACGCGTTTCTGGAACCTAGCACCAGGAGCTGGTGTCTCCATTGTTCCTAATTGCACAGCTAAGAATAGAAACTCTCTGTTGTAGTGAAAATAATATGGAACCATTAACATAATTTGTAATCCAAGAATTCTAACTTGAAAGTTTTTGTTTGGTTGTATTTCTGATGAAAGTATAAGAAGATTTTTCTGTTTCACAAACCAATTCACAGAAGTGAGACTTACCAGATTTGTTTTGATAGTTTCTTTCATGAGGTAAACTGGCGAAGTTGTTTTGGCATGCGTTTAGATGGATTTCAAACTGTAAAGGAGACAACAAATGGTTTGATCAGCTTGGTTAAAACTAATACACAACAGTAGTTCTAGTAACAACACATAATAGTTTCGACACACGGATATAATTCATCTTGCGTCTTGAGCACCAGAAAAAAGTTTGAATGATTAAAGAAGACAGTTGACAAGAGTTTTTCAGTTATAAATTGAACGGGTGAATGCAAAAAAGGATAACATAGCAGGTGTAAATGCCGAGGAAACGCAAAAAAATGTGTAAAAAACTATCAACTTCCGAAAAATTTTCACCGTTGTTCGATTGTAGGTCTAGCTCATCAGGGTTCATATGTAAATTTGAAAGAACAATATTTATTAATTTATTAATTATTATTAATTAAAAATTATGGAATGTTATCTGTTTTCCACTAAAATGCCTGAGAACATTTAAAATTGCAAACAGAACGCTCTTATGACACAACACCCATATTAAACAATTAAAAATTAAAAATAATTTTTATAATAATTGTAGTAAATAGCAACTGTAGGTAATAATAATAATTATTATTACTGTTTTGAAACATTAAAAAGTGGGCTTTTTTGCAATTATCTACTCGTTACTATCACTACCTTCGATGTCGCTCCTTGGCTATAGTGAAATATCCAGTCATAAAAAGGTCTTTCTTCTTCATGTGCTTAGTGAATAACTTTGGAGAAGTATTTCAATTTTTTTTACTTTCATTGTAACTTCCACACTATACGCTGAAGTTATGGGGAGCTGCACAAAATCTTATTTCTTCAATAATTTGAAAGTTCCATGGATCAGACCATCAATAAATTTGACCATCAATAGCCTTGACGTAACCCTTCATCTCGTCAGTGTAGGTGAGATGTCTATACTTCATTATCCTGAACGCCACGTTTATATGTCTTTACATCTTTTCTTGAAATATCGTGGCCACTAGTTCTTGCAATTGAGTATCTGGTTGTTTAGAAGCCCCTTTATTTGAAAAAGGTGTTGGTGTTGTTTATGACGGCCAATTATCAACACGAGGGATATGGGTCCGAAGGGGGGTTGCCCTACGTAGGGGCGGGCTTTATAAGGGAACTTAATCCATATTTACACAAGGAAATCCAAGGTTCGAAGAAAAACACGGAAAACTCCGAACGATTAGGCCGACGATTCGAACCCAGCACCACCAGTCTATTACCTTTGAGAGCAGAATCTCTCGGCCACTGGGCCTATTTGAAAAGGTAATTGCACTTTCTAGTAGGATGATGTTGTCAAGAGCATCTTCTTTAGTGGAATACGAATTACAGTCCAAGAATAATATCCTTCTTCCACTCAACTAAAACTTTAATGCTAAATAAGCTGATGGTGAGGAGCAGGTAGTTACAGTTTTTGATTCATTGGATAGCTTATAGTAAAACCTCAAAATGGCTACCTCTGTTCATTTTCCATATTTTTGGAATGTTATCCTTTTTTCACACATCGGTTCAATTATTTTAAATCAAACACCGGTCAATTAAATTCAAAAATTTTAAAAACTTTATGTGATATCAAATAATTTCCGACACTATACCGATTTCTTTGCTAAGTTTGAAATTAAAGACATTAAAGAATCCGAGACATTATGGAAAATTTTTTTGTGTACCTATAATTTCAATCTTTGATTTCGTCCTAAGAAGTCAAAAAATAATTTCATAAGGGACACGTTCCATTAAAAATATTTAATGAAATCAAAATCTTGCTCTTTTAAGAGAAAGAACATCTTACGGAATCTTTATGCAATAGTTCGGCGACAATGCCTTCGCACCTTAACAGATTTTAGGCAGCTTTCATTACAAAAAGCAACCTATTGCAGCCGTTCGGAGGAAAGCGATTTCAAAAAATTTTGGTATATTTTCATCGATCATGGATCCCAGACCCCGAAACCACCCTCCGTTCAAATGTTGATATATATATATATATATATGATCTTTGTCACACTGTAACTCTCGCTCTTATGAACCGATTTGAATGTAACTTCGTGTATACGTAGTACATACCAATTCTCGACCTAGTTCGTTGGCCAGCTTCATCCACCGTCTTGTTTCAAAATGGCGGTGATTTAATTTTTTTTAATTGAAAATTTGAAATGTGGTACCAAAAAATTGAAAATTAAAAAATATATTTTTCTTATGTGTTTGACCTTGATACAAAGATTCCGGAGCAGTTTTTGTTTCGTTTATATCTTAAAAAATGGCTGAGTTATAGCACTTTGAATTTCTATGGCTGATATTTTGAAACGAGCTGATATTTGTCTCGCGATAACAAGCGTATTTATGAACCGATTTGGATGTACCTTGGTATATACATAGTACATACCAATGTCTCGACCGAGTTTGTTCGCCATCTTCATCCACCATCTTGTTTCAAAATGGCGGCCATTTAAATAAATTTTAAAAATTTTAAATTTAAAATGAGGTACCAAGAAATTGGAAAATGAAAAAGATTTTTTTTTGTATGTGTTTGACCTTAATACAAAGATTCCGGAACAGTTTTTGTTTCGTCTATATCTAAAAAAATGGCTAAGTTATAGCATTTTGAATCTCTATTGTGGCTGACATTTTGAAACGGCCTGATTTTTGTCCCGCGATAACAGGCGTATTTATGAACCGATTTGGATGTAACTTGGTGTGTACATAATACATGCCAATGTCTCGACTTAGTTCGTTGGCCAGCTTCATTCGCAATCTTGTTTCAAAAGGGCTGCATTTAAAAAAAATTAAAATTTAAAATTTAAAATTAGGTATCAAAAAATTGGAAAATGAAAAAGATTTCTTTAAGTGTTTGACCTTGATACAAAGATTCCGTAGCAGTTTATGTTTCGTCCATACCTTAAAAAATGGTTGAATTATAGCACTTTGAATTTCTAGCAAGGCTGACATTTTGAAACGATCTGATATTTGTCACGCGATAACACGCGTATTTATTAACCTATTTCGATGTAAGAAGGCATGTGGATAGTATATAGCAGTGTCTTGCCCAAGTTCGCTCGCCAGCTTTATCAGCGATCTTGTTTCAAAATGGCGGCCCGTAAAGAAATATATGTATATTTAAAGTAAGGTGCAAAAAATTAGAAATTGAAAATGGTTTCTTTTTTAAGTATTTGACCTTGATATAAGGATTCCGGAGCATTTGTTGTTTTGCCTTTATCTTAAAAATGGCTCAGATATAGCAGTTTTAATTTCTAATGTGGGTGACATTTTGAAAAATCTGATTTTTTACCTGCGACAGCACTCGTATATATCAATCGATTCCGATGTGATTGAGCATATGCACGGGAATTACCAAGGTTTCGACCAAGTTCACTGGTTAGCCTCATTCACCCTGTTGTCTTAAAATGGCAGGCACTTCACGATATTGCCGAATTTGGTAACCAAATATAAGTTGCTTTAAATAAAAGCAGCTTGGATAAAGCTGACAAATTTCGCGAAATGCTCATTCATAATGATTTAGTATTAATAAAAATTAGTATTGAATCGCCTATAATCGGTTTCCACTAAATTGAGCTTTGTGTGTTTGAATAATATAAGCTGGCTTTTTAAAAATAAGGAATATGAAAGCCACCTCTTCCTCCCGGCACTGGCCGGAAGGACTTTTTTATATTTGGTTGAGCGTGAGGAATGTATACGCAAAAAGTAAAAAGAAAAAAACATCAAGTTACGTCGACCCAGGTTTACATTTCCAACAGTCAACAATGTACTGCAAATTTGTAGTAAACAATGTGCCATGATTCCCCTTAGAAACAGCGATAAATAAATTTAACTTTTCATAAAAGTATGATTATGCTGTAACTTTTTTGCTATCAACTTAAAGGATTTTCATGAACTCGGAAAGCTAAATTTGACTATGATAATTTGGATAGTGAAACAGTAGTAGATGGTAGAATATCTCAATATATATAGTTAAACAATTATTGTTAGGTGTCCGGCAAATAATAAAACCACAACTAAAGTGATCGCGAAGTCGCAAATTTTATTAACTGCAGCTAAAGTATATGTGCATTGTTCATGAAGAAAATTGACGTACGCAATTCCCCGTAAATCAAAAAATTATTAGTTGTGAGAACTTATTTAGCTTTTTACATTCTTCTGTCTGCAACAGAAGAAAGTATTGTAATCGAAATTTTTTTCGACTTTCGGTTTTCGACGGTTTTACACGTTTTAAGGGTCAGAGATCTCCAAAAACATATAAAATATCTGCAAAATATCTGTCCGTGTGTCGCCATTGTACCATCAAAAATATATGAAGTTATGCATAGAATGGAACTAATTTTTTTTTGTATATTTTTAGCTAAAACCAATAGGCTCTCTTTGAATTTGAAAAAATTCTGTCGGAAGGGGTCGCTGTAATAGCGATTTTTGTTCCATTTTCATTGTTGCACCATCGAAAAGTGTATGAAGTTATGCATAGATTTGGACCAAATTTTTTGTGTATGTTTTTGGCTATGACCAGCATGTCCTCCTTCGATTTCGATATATTTCGGCGGAACGGGCGCTGTAATACCGAAGTCTGCGCCATTTTCATTATTGTACCGTTAATAAGTGTATGAAGTTATGCATAGATTTGGACCAAATTTTTTGTGTATGTTTTTGGCTATGGCCAGCATGTCCTCCTTCGATTTCGATATATTTCGGCGGAACGGGCACTGTAATAGCGAAGTCTGCGCCATTTTCATTATTGTACCGTTAATAAGTGTATGAAGTTATACATAGAATGGAACCAAATTTTTTGTATACGTTTTTGGCTATAGCCAGTAGTTCCTCCGTGATTTTGAAAAAAATCCACTGAGAGAGGGTGCTGTAATAATGACGTCTGTGCCATTTTCATTATCGTATTTCATTAATATGTGTATGAAGTTATTCATAGGATTGAACCAAATTTTTTGTGCATGTTTTTGACTATGGCCAGAAGTTTCTCTTCGAATTTGAAAATATTCTGCCGGAAGGAGTCGCTGTAGTCGCGATTTTTGTGACATTTTCCTTATTTTATCATCGAAAAGTGTATGAAGTTATTCATAGAATGGAAAACAATTTTTTTGTGTATGTTTTTGGCTATGGCCAGCAGGTCGTCCTTGAATTTGGAAATATTTCACCGAAAAGGAGCGCTGTGATATCTACTTTTGTATAATTTTCTCGATTTTCCGTAGTTCTGTTGTCCACGCGTCTTGCTAAGTCAGCTATTCGTAAACAGATGATGTACAACAGAATAACGAAAAACTATTGATTTTACTAAATATCATGATCGAGATTAACTCGTTTTTTACTCGAATTAATTGACTGAAGCAGAAATGTAAGATGAAAATCAAAGTTGGTGTAGTACTGAACTAATAATATTGAAGTATTAATATCTGTAACTACTTTTTGAAATATCAAGATATTAGAGATAGAAGAAAGGTTTTGCTTGGGACATTGAACTAATTTGATTTTGTAACAGTTTTACTTTTCTGCGCAATATTCCATACTAGAGAGGATTATTTAATTTTCTTCCTGGCCTTTTTTAAACAGATTGCATCATATCCATACTTGAAACGCCTTTAAGGGTCAATTTTGAATTGTATTACCAGTTTTTACAAAATTTCAATAGTTTTGACATTTTTTTTAAAGTGTTGTAATTATACTTCGTGCAACCATCTTAGGCAATTTGAGTTCCTTCATAATACTAGCATATGAAGAATAGAAAACAAATGAAGGGTTAAATGAGGCAGTAACTAAATTAACGCATGAAGAATAAAACAATGATTCCAAAAGAATTCTTAAACAATAAAAGACTTTGACTGCTATAATAAGTAAGTATAAAACATTTTTATTGATATCTAAAATGTCTTCCTTATATTTGATTCACTCTTTTAATTTTTATTTCTCTTTTACAAAATGCTACATGTACCCATAATATTAGAGTTTAAAAACAAAAATCGTAGATTTTGAGGGACGGGAATATTTCGGGAATTTCGGGGAATAAACCCGTAATTTCGGGAAATATTGGAAATTTTGCACTAGAATAATAATTTATAGCATAAAATTAACAAGTCATGTTTGAGATTAATGCTTGAAAAAGAAAACGCTTTATATAAGCTATCTTAATTTTATGATACCATATTGTGCAGAGTAACTTAACTCACAAGCTCCTATCAAAATTAAAAACTAAACGTGCAACAAATTTTCATTTAAATTAGATAATAAATTAATAAACAACGCTATTCAGTTAACTGCAAGTTTACAGCAAAATATGTTACAATCGTTATAAAAAATATGGCAAAATGTATCAACGCAAAACGAGCTTTTATCTCTTGGCTGGCTTACAAATTACAACAGTCATAGACAGGACACAGAGTAAACAAGGAAGCCAAGTTGAGTTATTCTTGCAATTACAGTTAAGAAGAAAAAAATCGAAATCATTAAAAAAAATAAAAATTAAAAATTAAAAATTTCCATGCCTAAAACTTTCTGAAAACTCCCCAAATTCTTAAAATTTCCATCGCAAAAACGCCGGAATAAACCCGATTTTTTCGACCATTTGCAACTTTACCCGTAAAGACTGAGAATCGTCTGAAAATCTTGAAATAAGTACTTTCCACTTAATTGCTAAATAGTTAATTTGTACAAATACAACATATTATAAAATTAAAACATTTATTTTAGTAGACCTTCAAAAGAAAATAAATTTACAAAAAAAATATCGGTTCCTTAACGGAAGAGAGAGAGAGACAGAAACAGAGAAAGAGATTGAAATATTGACTTCATAAATAAAGTTTCTGATGTGAAACAAGATATTTTCTTTTATACTACTATAAAATCTTTAATTAATTAGTTTCTTTAAAAATTTAACATTTACACACACTTAACTTTTCCTATGAAAAGAAAGAATGAAACATTTTACTAAAACTTTTGTGTCACAATTTTTTAATCGCATTACATTAATCAGGGTCCATTAATACCGAAAACCCTCTGAATCATCATTAATTTATAAACAAAAACTAATTTTAAAATAATCGAGATAAAATATGCTGATTATTTTACTAAGAGAAGAGGTGTCAAGCATTTTCATCCGAGATCATTAAATGTTCATATTATTCTTTTAAATGTTAATTATAGGTTTATTCTGTTAAAAATCTGAAAAAAAAGTAAGTTGTAAACATCACGTTTTAGGCATATTAGATCCATAAAATGCAAATAAAGCTTTTGATAAAACTCTTTATGTTTTTTTAATTTCTGCTTAAAAGATTGTATGTGTGGTATAACAATAAAAGAAAAGATAGATCAAACAATGCTATAGGGAGTTTCTAATCCTTAATGACAATCATTTTGGCATCAGATATTATTTGTTTTTCTGTATACATTTTATACGAGTATTTAAAACTTAAAAAAAAAGATAGACGCGATTTAATTATTATTTTCATGAAAGTATTAGTAATAAGAAAAAAAAAACTTTTAATACAATGAATAAAATTATTTCCAAATAAAGCAAAGTTATTGCTTATACAGAGATAAATTTAATCATTAACACTTAATCATGATAAAATTTCAAGGTATTTTTAAAGGATACTGTTAATCCAAGTTAGATTTATTTTGTTTGGAGAATAGTGGTAAAATAAGCCAAAATACTTTTGAATAATAATTAAAGAGTATTTCATTTAAAAAAATAATTTGTAAAATTTTGTCACATCAATTCGCTTATACGTGAAAAAAAGTTTTTCGTTTGCAACATACATAATGCTTATTATGCTATAATTTATATATATTTATATAAAATTACATTTAAATAATACCAATAAGTAATTATTTTTCGTAAGTGTCAATAATTAAATTATTGCACAATACTATCAATATATGTTAAGTAAATTTTAATCTCAGTATATAATAGTTATATATTTATATATCGGCGACAAAAAAATGTCTAAAATATTTCTGAACATTTTAAAAACTTTTTGTTTGTTTGTTTTGAAAAAATAATGATCAATAGACTTGACAACAACTTTTCAGAGGTATGACTTTATTGAGATTATTTTTGTTTCTTTTCAAGTAACATGAAACACAATTGCAATTTGATTGAGTAAGAGATTAAAAAAATAATAACACCATGCAGTAATGTGATAAGTGTAAATTGTCATGAATTTTTCGTGCCAAACAGGAAAATGACGAGCTATAACAGTCATTTGAGAAAAGTTGCTTAAAATATTTATAATACCACAAAATTTATACAGTTCATAATTAAACATTTGTACGTAAATCGACAATAATTTTTTTTAAAAACCAAACGTCTGATACATAAAATGAAACAATGATTTTATTTTTAACACTTTCTAACATAGTTCAAAAGTGTTTATGACTACGGTTTGCTATCCATGCTCTAACGCTCGGAAATAAACTTGGGTTGCCCTGTAATTTTATGTTATTGATGGCACGAACGCTACTGCAAATGAAGCGTGTAGCATTTAGGATTCATTTACAATGGCAGTCAAATGTATTCCATTACATTGTGGTCAACTTAAAAAAAAATAGTTTAAGTGCCTTTTGATGATGTTACATCTTTTTAAATATAATGAAATTGATCTGCATTTATGAAGTGCACTAAAACATGTCTTCTCTAAAATATGGGGTGCAAAGCATTTATTATTCATTTATAAAGTCACAGAAAAGAATTCTGTTACATAATAATGTACGGAAAAAATCATTTGCAATATATTTTAATGATGTTTCACTATTTCAAACATCATAAAATTTATATACTGAGGTACACTATAGGTTTCTTATTAAAAATTAAGGTGTTTTTTCCATTTATCCTTCATTTACAGGGACACAGAAAAGGATTCGGCCACAGTACTGCGTATGAGCGTTAATTGTTTAAAATGTGTTTTCAACTTTGGCTTGCGTTTTTAACTTTAACTAAAATGTTGCATAGTATGTAATGTGTAAATTATGCTGATCATATACAATTTTGTTGATTACTTTGCTGATCATATGTAGGATACACAAAAGAAATCTTAAATATTACTGAAAATGGGAGTAAATTGCTTAAGGGAAGTTTTTAATTTTGCTACCATTTTTCTTCTGAAATATATTATTTTGTGGAATATAAATAAATTCATGTAAATATATTATTTATGGTTCGTGATTGCTACAAGTGCGTTTTAAGTTCTATTATCCATTTTTTACCTAAAGTAAATTTTAGTTTATTATGTAGTGCGTTCAAAAGTCTTTAGATTACGGGAAACTAGGGAGGGTTGATCATAAGGCAGTCTAGACCCACACATTAGTTTTCATATTTAAAAGAATTTCAGAGTTTTATCAATAGGTGTCAACCAAAGCCACTGGAATGCTCAAACAACAGTCTTTACTTCGTACATTTAATCAACATAGGTGTGGAAAAAATTAATTGTGAGACGTTTTCAACCTAAAAGTTGTGTTTTTTAGATATATTTTGTAAGCTTATTTCAGATAAAATATATCACAGAAATTTAAGTAAGTAGGTTTTAAGTAATGCAGAAATATCGAACTTTCATTCCAGGTATAAAGATTATACAGTAAGTTATGCTTAACATAACAATGTGCTATTCTTTAGAAAAGGGCTATGTGGGAATGCTTGATCCCAGTCAATGTGAGGGAGTGGTTTTGGAAATATTTTTATGATACAGCGTGCATAATGAAAGGTTAATGGTTACATATACAAAAGAATGTAAATTTATTCTGCAAAGCTACAGTAAAATGAGGTGATGGAAAAGAAAATGTTAAAACTGATTAAAGAAAGGTGTGAAAAATTGCTATAGTAACAACTGCAAGGAAAAAAATTAATGAAATATAAATGGAAAAATTGATATGAACTTTTTCCCATTTGAATATTACTTACAATAGGTAAATAGAAACAGTGTAAAAAACTATAAAGGACTAAAAAGTATGAAAGCAGCAGTCTTAACATTTCAGGGACAGTGGTATGTTTATGAAACCACTTAATTTTAATTCCCAAAAGCCACAATGGCAGCAGAATTTTTCGAAATTTTTTTCATTTAGTATGTATGTGAAATATAGCCTTTTTCTTATTCCCAAATAAATTCGTTCGTAAATTTCGTCACCAGTCATTTATTTCAACATTTTAGTAATGAAAGTTTTCCCCTGAAAGAGTTAAAAGATGTCAATGATAAGATAAGACCTCATGTGGCTGCAAAAGAATATAGCATTGATCAAAAACTTTAGGAAGGTATGTAAACAAATTTCACCCGGACGAATACAGTGAGATGAAGCCATACTATGTCACAACTAGAGTTGTCAAGTCGAGTGTCACAAAACGTAGAACGATAAGACTAAAAAAACGGGACAGTGGCTCCTAAATCAGGACATAATAATACATGAAACTCTATGAAAACGGAGCCTGTCTTTAACGGAATACTGTCTTAAATGTTAATATTTAATTTTCCCTGCTTTGCAATTACATCTGCACAGACAAAATCCTGTTTAAAACAAAATTTTTCTCCTCTGACTTGCGATTGCGTCTAAACAGGTTTGTTTAAACATCATATTTTCAAAAATATTTTTTCTATAATAATTAAAGCACGTATAAGGTTATTTTGCTTTTTTTAAACTGATTTTATTTCTCTTTATAAATGTTTCAATATAAAACAAAGTGGATCAAGCTTTTCATATAGTGGGTCAATCCTCCCATATGTGGGGAGCTTGACCCATTATTTTTTCATGATTAAAATAAATCATTTTTCCAATTTCTTATCTATTACACTTATGTAGCAATTTTATTTTGATAACTGATTGTATAACGAATAAAATGATATATAAAACTTTATTCTACGTTCACTATTTAAAAAATAAAAAATCCTTTTGTAAAAAGTGGGTCAACTTTCCCTAGTCTCTAGTATATACAGGGCTGTAAAAAATAATTTGAGTGCATTTCCATCTATCGGCATTAATTTTCTAACTGAACTAAATTTTAGCGTACCATATATACACTGCTCAAAACAATTAAAGGATATTTGAAGTTTTATTTTATATAAAATAAAGATATAAACGAAATTTTTTTTGCCGAAAATAGAAGAAGAGAATCACAAATGCAAATTTTTCTGGTTTTCAAACTGTGGAGTACGCAAATTTTGAGTTCGACGTCAAAAACTTCGCTTCAGCGGCAGCGAATAAAATTTGACTTTCAACTGGATAAAAGAGAATGAAGACAAGGATGATCGGCATTCAGTGATTGCTTTGTTTCGATGAGTACGATGTCTTAGCGAAGTCATTTGACAGATTCAGAAGCTTTGAGAATTGTTGGTAGGTTAGAAGGGGGCCAAACTCAAGCCGAAGTAGCGCAAGCCATTGGAGTGTCACAAAGTGTCATTTCCAGGATCTGGAACGGTTTTTTGGAGAGTGGATGTGCAGGCCGAAGACCAGGGCAAGGTCGTAGACGGGCAACAACGCCCAATGAAGATCGGTATTTAGCGTTAACAGATCGGAGTCACCGAACCATGAACGCTACTCTTCTCCAACAACACCTTCGCTCGGCTACAGGCACCACGATTTCAACTCAGACTGTCCGAAACCGGCTCCATGCTGTAGGTCTGTATGCTCGCCGACCGATGGTATGTGTTAGATTAACATCAAGGCATCGTCGCGACCGCAGGGAGTGGGCAACCGAGCATGTCAACTGGAGGAGAAATGAATGGAGCAATATTCTGTTTTCTGACGAGTCCCGTTTTTCTGTGCATCCGGATAATAGGCGTATTTTCATCTGGAGGGACCGTGGCAGTAGGAATAATCCTGCGTTCGTGCACGAAAGTGTCAGATTTGGCGGTGGAGGAGTGTTGGTGTATGGTGGCATCTCCATTGACGGGCGCACTGACCTCTACATCATTCGAGATGGAGCTCTGACTGGTCGCCGATATAGGGATGAGATCCTCAGACCTATTATAGTCCCTTACGCTGCAGCAATCGGAGATAACTTCATTTTAATGGACGATAACTGCAGGCCACATCGTGCAAACCTGGTGGAGGATTTCCTTTTCGAGGAAGGAATCGTTCGAATGGAATGGCCAGCGTGTTCTCCAGACATGAATCCAATCGAGCACGTTTGGGACGCTCTAGGAAGACGAGTTTCTGGCCGCCAACAACCCCCACAAACTCTCCAAGAACTGGAAAGAGCTCTTCTGGAAGAGTGGGGCAGAATACCCCAACTCGTCATTAATAGCCTCATTGAGTCCATGCCTCAAAGGTGTTCAACGTTGCTGGCCGCCCGTGGAAACCATACCCCCTACTGAAAATGATTTTCTTTGAAGAAAACACCTTTTCTTATTCTTTTTTTCTCATATGCACAAATTGTGTTTTTTTCCTTTAGTACACAAATGCGCAATAAAATGCATTTTTTTCTGCCAAACATGTGTAATTTATTCTCATATAACCTACTATGTCTGTCGACCATGTATCAATCAGATAAACAGTTTACCAGATACAAAATCCACCTAAAACTGCAATATCCTTTAATTGTTTTGAGCAGTGTAGTATATAAGTAAATCTATAGATCATATACAGGGCAGCACAAAATAATGAGACTTCTTGATTCAATGAGATTCTTGATTATGAAAGTTAATTACTAAAACTGGATTTTTAAACGTGTTACATGTTTTATAAACTATTTGCATATATTCTTTCACTTTATTTAATGGTGAAGTTTCACTGTAGTTTTCTGGATATGTTGAAAAGTGTTTCATAATCTCTGCTTGACGCATGATTTTCGCTCTTTTTTTATGCGCAATTTTCTATGTTTAAATTTTACCATAAATGATGAAGGTAATTTTATCCTTCACATTATTCTTTTTAATTTATTAAAAACTATTTAAATATAATATCATTTCTAATTTGAAAATGAAATGTTTAAATACTTTACGACTAGCACAGTAATAAAAACTTGTTACGATAAATACATTTTACTGAAGTCGATCTTTGTTAATATTGTGTTGTCTAACAAAGTTGAACATAAAAATGTCTCATTTACTTTACTTTTAGCAAGATTAAATCTCTAGAAAATAAAAATATATTTATTCTGTTAAATACATTTTGAAAGTTCCAATAATTCATCGATAATTTTATGGTATCGTCAGCTTTAAACTGTAAGTAGGCTTTATTTTATTTTATTTTTTTATTTTACAGTGCTTAACTATATATTATTATTATTCTGAAAACCGATAGAAGAAAGCAATTAAAGAAAGAATTAAAATCTCTTCGGAAAACATTCTTGATTATATGCCCTTAAAGCATGTTTGTTTTTGTACTGTGTTATCGGATTATGCAAATTGTAAAGGAGTTTATTTTCTCATTTGAAAATAAAATGTAATTTGTGGAGATTTAAAAGTAATTTGACGGTTATTTCGCCTTTAGAATCTCAAATAGTATTAAGGTCTCAAATACTATTTCTTTGAAACATTTTGATTTTCAGAAATATAGCAATTCTGTAGAATTAGAACTGTTAATAAATAGGCAATTTCTTAGTTAGTACGATTACTAACATATACACCGAAGGAAAATTCTTCAATTTATTTGCAAAATTTGCATTCACTGCAATTCATTTTCATCGCTGAAAAAAATTTAGTGACTCGTGATTTTTTTCTTTAAAGAAAATTGCATTTCGTAAAGGGACTGCACAAATACCAAATACAGTAGAACCTCGATTATCCGAAGTAATTGCGACCGGCTATATTTCGGAAAATCGAAATTATAGGATAATCGAGAATGCTTCAATTTTAAGATTAAGGAGAAACATATGCAATATTTTTTATTATGGTAACAAGTGCTTAATACAAATAAAGAATAGCGAAATGGAAACAAGAATAAATTACTTGAATTTTAATTTTGAAATTAAGTACCTTTTACATATATCACACGGGTTTGAAAAAATGTTTTGCGTCTCTCAATTTCGATTGCCTTTGCTTTGAAGATCTATCACGGAGTTTTAAAATATTATTAGTTCCCCAGTATCACAGTTTTTCTACTGCTGCAGCTATGCCAAACCTTTTGCAAAACAATCAAAAGCTTCAGAATTGCTAATTTGTTCGTTTTCTTCGTTCAACTCCGCAGCTTACGGGAGCTCAAGTTAAATTCAAAAGAACCCTTAGTAAGGGGATCGAAAATATTTATATGCACTCGTAGTTCGGAAAGGACTGCTTGCACAGAAGGAATATGATAGTTAAAAAAAAAAAAAAAACTTTCAAAATGGATTTTGCACGCAAGGAATGTGATAGTAAAAAAAAAAAAAAAAAAAAAAAAAAAAAAAAAAAAAGGATTTCGGTTAACCGAGAGTTTATGTTAAAAGTGTTTCGGATAAAAGAGGCTCTACTGTACCCCCCCCCCCCACCACCAAAAAAGAAAACCCATCTAAATAAATGCAAATATGATGAATTTTTATGATGAAAGAAAAAAATCCTTTCACCCAAATTACCCCAAACTTAAAGGAGGGAAAGTCTCCCTACAAAAGTGTAGATTGATCCACCTTGTGGGAGGATTGATCGGCATTTTTATTTTCTTTGTTTATATTCAACGTTGATCCAGTAAAATAAATAAATAATTAATTAAATAAAGTAATTAAAATAGTGCTAGGTGGAAAAGTGGCTAAACGGTCAATTTATAGCATTGTGATTGAAATTTATTGGAACCACGTACAGTTTTCTACCTTTAAATGCTACAGAATTTGACGGGCATTTAACATTTCCTAATAACAAATAATTATATTGACTAGATAATTACAGTTGTCACATGTAATCTAGTGCAGTAATAGTTCTAAATCTGTTTCCGGCTGTTCTCGAATGACAGAAATTACAGCTAAAGTCTTCTTCGAGTTTCATGCCACGTCTGACAGCATTTTTCAAATGATAGCCGTTACATAGATATTTCCTAAGTTTTGCTACTGTACAAACTATAAAATTGTGAAAAACGGAAGCATCACGCATTTGTGGTGCAATAAAGTCCACATTTGTATCTGCATTTTTGTGAAAAGCACATCATGCTATTACCTATATTTTTTGGATAAATAAAATTTAATTATTCTGTTGCTTTTGGATTACTCAGAACTATCTTGTTACATAAAAATTTCTTCTATATATAATTAATCCCTTTTTATTCTAGTAGTGAAAGTATAAATTCCAGGCATTTCTGATTGTCCTAAACATTGTGCTCCTTTTAATAAAACACACATACTACAATTCATAATAAAACACACATAAATAACGCCTGCATTCAACTGTTAACGGTATGTATAAAAATATTAAACAGACATACAACAATAAAGAAATTTATTGTTGTATGTCTGTTTAATATTTATATGTACTGTTAATGTGCTCCTTGTTATAAATCCTATTTTAAGATTAAAAAAAAATAACGTTTATCACAATAACCTACTCTATAATATAGTATATTGTTACAATACACAATGCATCGAAACTCATAGAACATTTTAATCAAAGACGTAAAAGCTTTTATAACATTGTAGTTACCCATATTTAACTTTCAAACGACATCCCCTTTCTTCCGTAATTAGCCATTTTTTCTATGATCTGGCGGAGTTATATGAGCCACAAAAGTATATGTCATTAACTTGAAGCACACAAGTATTAGATATCGCAAAAATACGCTTTCGCTTTTATCGAATAGGTTTTCGTTGATATTGCATTACTTCATCAGATAGCTAGAGAAATATGCTGTGAATTTTGAATGGAACTTGATTAAGATATGTTGAAGAGCACTTCAAAATTTTAGGTATAGAGCCAGCGTTGATTATGTAACTGCCGAAATTATTTCAAGTGCTGCGATCTATTCCTATTGTTGACTGGCATTATTTAAATTTTTGCACTTTAAAACAGAACAAAAAATGAATTTTCAAGGAATGTTTATTTGAAAACTATAATGTAATTTACCGATTTTTGAAATAATATTGAAGCATGTAATTTTTTAATCTATCAACTCGTAAGACAAGAAAAACATTTCTTTGGAGCAATAATGTAAGCTGACATATTTATTAACAGATACAAAAACAGGATATATACAGATTTTTTTTCTTCAAAATAAACGAGAAAATGAGAGGGTTGCCACAAATGACGATTTAATGGCTCATGCTCTACAGTTTCTGGTTTTGATAAAACAGCTTGACAAACAAAACGCTTTTGAATAACATGTTCTTTGCGTACTGTATTTCTGTGAAGTTAACTCTCTACTTTGAAAAAAAAAACATACTCATTTGTTTAGTATAAAGCAAAATTATTATTTAAATTTGACACATGTAGTCACACACAATTAGTTAGTTGGTTTAGGGTGTTATAGTTATCTTTTGCATAAGGGGTTAAATGATTGAAACATCAATTTAGAGTGGAATCCCAAGTACTATGAACATACAATCTTAAAATGGAATTCGATATCGTCATCTTTTTTCCTGATCATAGCAACTTAACACCGAGACTAGGCGTAACGGATCTAATACATCAGTAGAAAGATATAGTTCAGTTTGAAGTACACAACTTTCACACTTCAGACTATTCGTAAAAAGTACTTCCGAAGATAAAGATTTACAAAACAATTTCTCTTTAGATCTATATTATGTAAAACCGATTAATACAAAATGGAAATGAATTTACCGACAATATTATTTATAAAAGCCAATGATTACTTATACAGTCCTCAGCAAAAGTTCAGACACTGATGATATTTAAGCTTTAAATAAAAAATACGAGCTCCTGAGTTATACAAATGGCTATACTTATTTTTAAATATATTTTAAACATTTTAGGACGGAAATAGTGGTTTTAATGTAGGATAATATTTAATTTAACTGAAAAAAGTAAAATTTGCATATTGCAAAAGTTTAGACACTTTCTTGATTTTTTGCATCTATTCGCGGAAAAATGCAAATTTCGAATTTATGACGTCACATGTAGGAAGTATTTAAGTACACCCCACAATAGCATCGGTTAGTGAAAATGTCGCGAGCTAGAGGGATTCAGTCAGATGAAAGAGGAGACAGTAGATTACCCATGGCCAGACCCTCAGTTTGAGAATAGAAAGAATTGTTAAACTGAAAAACAGTTTGCCTGACACAAATACTAACTAAATGCAGGATTTCATCAATCTCAGTTTAAGAGTAATAAAATTCGCGCAGCCTTCTTTCCAAACAATCAATTGCCCCTTGAACAGGCACGTTAGTGAAAAGGGATTTAACATCTAAGGAAACCATTATATAATTGCAAGGAGAAAGGCGTTTAATCTTATCAACAAAGTCAAAAGAGTTTTTCACGGTGTGAAAGTTAGTGGAAGATAAAGGAGCGAGTAACTTAGAAAGGAACTTGGCAAGTTTATAAGAAGCAGTACCAATATTGGAAACGATAGGGCGAAAGGAAAGAGTAGGTTTATGGACCTTAGGAAGAGCATAGAAACGAGCACAATTAGCGATAGAAGGGGTGGCCAAACGTTTAGTGTTATCATTAAGAAAGACAGAATTTTTAATGACATGCTTAATGTCAGATAAATGCTTAGTAGAAGGATCCTTTTTTAATTAAAAATTAATTTTTTTGTCCATATTGTATTTTTGTAAAATTATTTTCATTATTTAAACTATTAGAATACTAAAATAGGTGGTTCAAAAATTAAAATTCTTATTAATGGTCCTGATTGGTTCAGAAGGTTGCATAAATTAAGCATAAAATTAGCTTCTGCGGGACTTCTTCTTAAGTTATAAAAACGCTTTCAATCATTGTTTTCATTTTGTGTGAAACATGGGTCGTTCGTTCCACATAACGAAGTTTACAAAGGCTCGTAATATTGATTTGCATAAAGAAGGTCGTAATCAGCAATATATCGCCAGTTAGTTAAAATGTTCTCAACCAAGTGTTAGTAGAGCAGTAAAACAGCAATTTAAAGACTGACAATTTAAAAACAAGCATCTGAATAGAGGCCGTAAGCCAAAAACTAATCAGATAGAATATAGAAAGCTAAAGAGTATTGCTAAAAAACCCGTTTTTGAAGTGCAAGATATTTGCATCGAAAGTGGAAAGAACACGTTGTTGATATGAGTAAATCTACAACACTAAGACGTCCGCCATAAATGTGGATTTCAATCTCGTGTACCAAAGATGAAGCCCCTCATAACTATAAACAGAAAATGGAGAGAGTGGAATGGTGCCAAAAAAAGGCTTTTATGTGGTCTGGATGATTGACGCTCCACCAGTGGCTGAGAGGTTCTGCTATCGAATATGGTACACGGAAGATGCTGGGTTTGAACACAATCACGACCGTCGGCCTAGCCGTTCGGAGTTTTCCGTGATTTCCTTACAACCTTGGGAAACCTTGCCTAAATACGGCTTTCCTTTACAAAAACCCCCACGGAGGGCACTCACCCTAGGGCATATATCCCTTGTGCAGATAATCGGCCGTCATAAATAACACACACACACACTGGATGATTGGAAAATGGTATTGTTTAGTAATAAGAGTGTGTTTTGCGTAACATATGGTGATTAGGCTGTTCGTGTATGGCGAATGAAGCAAGAAGCATATCACAAGGACTGCATGAAACGATCAGTGAAATCTGTAGCCAGCGTAATGGTATGTGCTTGCATGATTGCAGATGGTCCCGGAAGGCTATGTATTGTTAATGAAAGGATTAATTCTGAGATATAGCAAGAAATCTTTGAGCATTTCCTGATACATCGTCGGAAGATCTGGGTGGTGACGATTTTATTTTTAACATGAATTATCACCTTCACAGAGGTCATTGTCCACCAAGAACTGGCTTTGCGAACACCAAATTAACGTACTTCCCTGGCCGGCTAATTCGCCAGATTTAAATCCAAAAATAAATTTGTTGAGAATAAGGAAGAAAAGGCTGCAAGATATTACGTCAAAAAACAAGGTTGAACTTCTTTCCAGAATAAAGTCGATATGGACATGTCTGGGCAGAAAACATCGTGAACCACTTGTAGCCAACTTAGCAAAGCGAGTTCGTACTGTTGTAAAATGTAAAGGTGATGCTACAAAACATTCAAGAATAACTATTTTTCCTTTTCTTTTAAGCACGTATTATTTACAATGCAGTATTGTAATATCTTAAACAAGGTAAATGGTTACTCTAATATTTTGATTTTTTTCCAAGAGTGAATAGTTATTTTAATTTTTGTATTATTTCCTTTAATTTTTATGCTAAAAGATTCTACAAACTGTGTAGATTCTTACAATATTAAGTTTTATCCCGCGTATTACTTTTTGTATAAGCGATACATTAAAAACTTTTTTTCACAATTCCTTTTTTTCTATTATTCTAATTTTTTTGACTTGGCGCTGTATGTATTTAAAAGAAAACATGCAAGTTAAGTTTCTAACATTAAGTCCTTTAATAGTGTAAATATGTTAAATTTTACATATATATACAAACGCATGTAGAAATGTATGTATGTGTATAAGTAAAAAATACATATAGATGCTTACATTTATATTATACTAGCAAACCCCTCGGCTTTGCTCGCGTAACAGTTGAAATATGCCAACTGATATTTGCATGACTATTTTTTATTAGAAGAACACTTTTTGCAATAATTCAAAAATTATAAATTAAGCCACAGTTTGACTAAATTTCATTATAAAAGTGCAATAGACAGAAATGAGATTTTAATTAATAAGAAGAACTAAAACTAATTCCAAATAAATGATAATTTAGAAAGTATTTTGAGACTTATATGCTCATTTCATACGCTCATTTCAGTATTCATTTAAAGTTTTGAATCTTTTAAAAACCGTTCTTAGTACGCATTTACATCTTAAATTTAACCATCATGTCAAATTCCAATCTTCTTGTCTAACAGTCTTCCACCTCTCTGGTGTTAGTGGCATAACATAAAATGCTGAAACAGAGTTGAAGTAGAATGTCTCGAAAAATGTAGAAACAGAGACTGTCACCATTAATTTGCCAACAACATTAACACTGAAAGCGGTTGGTATTTCCTAATATTCTATAGAAAACGTAATTTAGATGTTTTAAAAGGCTTGCTTGTTGTTCCTGCAAACTTGTTGGTAGTGACACCGGCATAAAATATAGCCCGTATAGGATCAGGGACTATCACTCTTGATTCGCAACGAATAACTTCGGTAATCGGTTTATTATTTCCTGAGATTCCATAGAAATCGTAATTTAGAACTCTTTTAGAATACTTTTCGCTCCTTCCCTTCGCTTCACACTTTTTTAATTTCTAATTTATTTTCGAATGTTCTTAGAGGACATTTATATTTTATAAGTAACTACCGTGCTATATTTAAAGTTTCTAGCCTCTTCAGTACCAAAGAAATCGCAATTTAGAATTTTTTTTGCTCCTGCAATCCTCTAGGGGATGTGGCACCGACATAAAATTTAGCTTATGTATGAGCAGGTTCTATCACCATCAATTTGCAAACATTATGTTTTAAATCGGTCCTATCGGTTTAAAATTTTCATCCTTTTAAATTTGGAATTTTCTTTCGACAATTCTTACAAAGCATTTGAATCTTTGAAGTAATTACCATTCCAAATTTAAAATGTTAGACCCCTCTTTAACACACACACACAAAAAAAACGCAATTTAGAATATTTTTTGCTCCTGTAACACCCAGGTGGTAGTGACAACAACGTAAAATATAGGCTATGTTGGAGCTGTGACTGTCATTATCAACTTGAAACCATTACTTCTGAAATCGTCTTATATTTCCTGAGATTGCGTAGAAATCGCTATTTAGAACGTTTTTAGAACGCTTTTCGTTTATTTTCACCCCATTTAAATTTAAAATTTTTAAGGAACTCTTCTCAGAGAGCACTTACATCTCATAAGTAATTACCGTGCTATATTTAAAGTTTGTAGCCTCTTCAGTACCAAAGAAATCGCAATTTAGAATTTTTTTTGCTCCTGCAATCCTCTAGGGGATGTGGCACCGACATAAAATTTAGCTTATGTATGAGCAGGTTCTATCACCATCAATTTGCAAACATTATGTTTTAAATCGGTCCTATCGGTTTAAAATTTTCATCCTTTTAAATTTGGAATTTTCTTTCGACAATTCTTACAAAGCATTTGAATCTTTGAAGTAATTACCATTCCAAATTTAAAATGTTAGACCCCTCTTTAACACACACACACAAAAAAAACGCAATTTAGAATATTTTTTGCTCCTGTAACACCCAGGTGGTAGTGACAACAACGTAAAATATAGGCTATGTTGGAGCTGTGACTGTCATTATCAACTTGAAACCATTACTTCTGAAATCGTCTTATATTTCCTGAGATTGCGTAGAAATCGCTATTTAGAACGTTTTTAGAACGCTTTTCGTTTATTTTCACCCCATTTAAATTTAAAATTTTTAAGGAACTCTTCTCAGAGAGCACTTACATCTCATAAGTAATTACCATGCCAAATATCAAGTTGCTATCCCCTTCAGTATCACAAAAATCACAATTTAGATATATTTTTAAAATGCAACCGCAAGGTGGTAGTGACGCCGACATGAAGTAGATCCTATATTGAAGCAAGGGCTGTCATCATCAATTTTTAACCATTACTTTTGAAATCGGTTGGGTACGTTCTAAGATTGCGTAGAAATCGCCATTTAGAACGTTTTTTAGAACTCTTTTCACGCATTTTCACCCCCTTTTAAATTTCGATTTTTTTTTTTTTTAAGAAATGTTCTTAGAGATCATTTATATCTAATAAATAACTACCCTGCCAAATTCCATGCATCGGGGCCCTTCAGTAACACAAAAATCGCAATTTTGAACTTTTTTTGCTCCTGCACCACTTTTAGGGGTAGTGGCACCGACGCACAGTGGAGTATATTTACAATTTAGCCGGCCAAAAGTCAATTTTTCGAAACGCAGATGAAGGAGAGAAAAATGTAGCTAATTATGCAGATAAATAGATGGGGATTCACCGTACATTTATAATTTTTTTCTGTTGTGCGAGAAAATTTGTACCAGAGAAGGTCAAACTTGTTTGTAGCAGTAAGTTTTTTATTTGTACATTAAAGTTCCATTTTGTGCCTGTTTATTTCACTGTGACTTTTTCCCCATAAACTTTTGCTTATACCATATAGTTCTGGATTCTGAAAGCCCATGTATATATGTTTACGTTTCACATGAATATATTTATATTTGTTAATTTAACAGATATGATAAAACGATAAATAAAAACGAATAATCTGTGTTGTTAATTTCAATATTCTATAAAACATTTGTTATACATCAGGGTCAATCGGGATGATCTTTTTTAATCTAAATGACAGTTCACGATATGTATTTAATAATTTTGAAAACTGTAGCTGCGAAAAACTGCGATTTTAGAAGAATTCCATTCAAACACACAACTGTATGTTCCTGTAAATGACAATTTTTGCATTTCCCTTTCGATTTCAAAAGTATTCTACGATAGATAAATTGAAATTATTGTCAGAATGTACCGTTTGCGGACATAAAAAAGTACCAATTTACATATCTTACCCATAATTTTTTTTAATATTGTCTGCGCCTGTTTCTGAAGTTCTATGTTACTTTTTTATGTTTTAAATTTAAAAATGATACAATGAAAATGTTGCGTTGTTTTAGTTTACATCTTATAAATGCTGCTTCGTAAATGCATCTAGTATTTAATTATGGATTGTGAAAGTCCAGGTAAATATATTTATATATTTCACATGAATATGTTTATTTATTTAGAAGATTTTATAAAGAGGCAAAAAATCTATCGAACATGTTTGAAATTTGTGTTTTTAATTTCAATATTCTATAAAAATTTCGTTACACTTCCCGATGAGTCCAAATGATTTTTTTATACTTTAAATGAGATCTAGATATTTAATTAATAACGTTGAAAACAATATCTACGAATAATCGGTAATTTGCAATACTTTATTTCAAGCACGCTGTGTTTCCTTAAATGATAAATGTTTCATTTTCATTAAAAGAAATAAAAAAAAAAAATGTTTTAGGAAAGATAAATTTCAAATAATGTCAGAAAGTATCGTCTACGACATAAAATAATTAAAATTTATATTTATGATCAATATTTTGTTCAACTTCGATTTTATGACTCGACAGTTAATATTTACTTGTAGAAATACTTTGATCTGCCGTACTTTCAACTTCGATTATGCGACTACTTATTTAAGTCAGTTTTTTGTTTTAAACTCTTACTTATATCAAACATTTCTAGATTTCAAAAGAGCTAAGTAAATATGTTTATATTTCATATCATATGTTTATATATGATTTTTAAAATGTAAGATCAAGCATCAATTTTTTATTTTTTAAATTTGTATAGTGTATAAGGAATTTTTTATGCTTTCCGATGATTTTAGTTGATGTTTTTTCAGTTTAAATGCATCAGCTATGCAGTTAAGGGGTCTCAGGACTCTTAAAATTAGAAAATTTGAAAAAAAAATGACCATTTTCAACATTTAATACCTTAAAATCTATTTGATTTTAAGACACAATTTTAATTGGAATAAAATATATAAGTATGTTCTTTCATTTCATGTATTTAAAAAATTATAAGATGCAGAATTAGCATTTACAGGGGGCTCCAAACTGTTAGACATTTTTCGCGCAAAAAATTGGCACAACAGCTTACGCGCACGATTACAAAATAAGTGTTGCAACTAGCATGAAAATTTTGGTACCTACTTATACTTCAGATTGTAATAATTACCTTGAACCTAAATAAATTTGTATTTAAAGCTTTTTTATATTTTTAATACAAAGTTGTATTTAGCTAATGCAAAATTAAGAAAATTTCAACAGTATAATGACCTACAAAAATATTGTTTTGAACAATAAAAAGGGAATTTTAGGTTCAGTTTATACAGACTTACATGAAACATATATTTTGAAAATTTCCTGAAAAAATATTCATAAGTTTTTGAGATATCGTGCGCGTTATGCCCAAAAACGTCATTTGGAGAAAAATGGCTTCAAAGTTTCCGAAACGACGCTTCAGCTATTGAACGTGCAGAGCCATAACTTCAGTTCTAATAGGAATTTCAAGGAAACAATTATATCAAAATGTTCAGAAAAGATAGAAGTTTTACATCTAAAAAAATTGAAATTTCGAAAATTTTAAAGCTTTAAGAGTCCTGAGACCCCTTAATAACTTTTAAAAAACTGTCAGGATCTCAGGATGGATTTTTTTTTTACACAAACTTGTGTGTTTTTATATAGAAGCATTTTTTAATAAAATTCTAAAAGCTAAATATCTTTAAAACAAATTACTCTTATTATTTTCTGTACAAAATTATTTCAGGTCCATCTAGAGTTAAAATTATATCAAGACAAGAGCTCGTTACCTTATGGATACCAGAATTGCCTGATTTCGATAAAAAAAACTAGAATTTCTCTTGGATTATCTCGTTAACAACAAAAAAAAATTATTCAGAAAACCAAAAGCTACAAATAAAAAATGATTTTAAAAAATATATCAAGCCTGAATTTCAGAAAAGATGGCATGAATCAAGTAGGAATAAGCATTTTTTCTTGAAAAAAAAATTCATATTGTTTACAAGGAACGTAAAAAGGCACAAAGGGGTTTAAAGACTTAATAGTTGCAGGTATAAAAAAAATTCTAAACTTACTTTAGAAGTTTGATGAACAATGCGCTCTCAGGAATTATTTTTCTAATAACATCTCTTTAACCCTTTGAGCTCTGTGGGTGAATTCTTTAAAAGTTCCAAATGTCACATTGGCACCAGTATTTTGTAAACAAAAGATTCGGCTTATAATATACACGAAAAAATGTATTGACCTATTTTCAAATAATTTTGGTTGAATATTCCAGTGCCAATGTGACATTTGGAGATTAAAATTAAGTGAGAAGAAATTCACCCATTAGAGCTCAAAGGGTTAAAAGTGACCAGGAAAAAACGAAATTTGTTTCCTTTTCTTCAAAGAAATTGGTCACTCATGGAGGAAGTTCAGTTAGGTGGTCTCTGAATGGAGGTAAATTAGTATTGAGCCTATAGGAATAAATTTCGTTCCATAAAAAAATGGTCGTTCAGGTGGTCACTTAATAGAGGTGGTCGCACAGGGAGGTTTCACTGTATATGAAAAAATACATTTAGATTGACGGATAGAATACAATATATTCACTAATATTCTGTTGCATTAAAGTAATTTTTACATATTACAATGTTTTCCATATACCCTGTATATATATACATACATATATATATATATATATATATATATATATATATATATATATATATAATGTATTTTTCTAAGAAAACTACTAAAAAGTGATAGTAATGCGATAAACTAATCAATAATAAACTTTAGTCCAATTTTTCAGTAAGAAATATTTTTGGCCGGCTAAATCCACCAAATACTCCACTGTGCAACGTAAAATGTAGCCTATGTTGTAGCAAGGGTTGTCACAATCATTTTGACACCTTTATTTTTACTTTCTTCTATCTTCAATAGAAGAAAGTATTGTAATCGAAATTTTTTTCGACTTCCGGTTTTCGACGGATTTGCATGTTTTAGGGGTCAGAGA
Source organism: Maratus speciosus (assembly GCA_963932465.1). Classification (NCBI taxonomy): domain Eukaryota; kingdom Metazoa; phylum Arthropoda; class Arachnida; order Araneae; family Salticidae; genus Maratus; species Maratus speciosus. The sequence goes on along the minus strand of OZ010791.1, from coordinate 315,423,834 downwards.
TTCCAAAAAACATGTTTATAGAAAATGTCTGTCTGTCTGTGTGTCCGTCTGTCCGTCTGTCCCTCCGTCCGTCTGTCCGTCTGTCCGTCCGTCCGTCTGTCCGTCTGTCTGTCGCCATTGTACCATCAAAAAGTGTATGAAGTTATGTATAGAATTAAACAAAAATTTTATTATAAGTTTTTGGCTATGGCAAGCAGGTCCTCCCGGAATTTGGAAAACATTCGCCGGTAGGGGGCGCTGATATAACAATTTTTGTGCGATTTTGAATATTGTACCATCCAAAAGTGTATGGAGTTATGCATAGAATTGAACCAAATTTTTAGTTTAAGTTTTTGGATATGACAAGCAGGTCCTCCCTGAATTTGGAAAAAATTCGCCGGTAGGGGGCGCTGTAAATGCGTTTTTTGTGCGATTTTGAATATTGTACCATCGAAAAGTGTATGAAGTTATGCATAGAACTGAACCAAATTTTTATTTTAAGTTTTTGGCTATGGCAAGCAGGTCCTCTCTGAATTTGGAAAAAATTCGCCGGTAGGGGGCGCTGTAATAGCGATTTTTGTGCGATTTTGAATATTGTACCGTCCAAACGTGTATGAAGTTATGCATAGAATTAAACCAAATTTTTATTTTAAGTTTTTGGCTATGGCAAGCAGGTCCTCCCTGATTTTGGAAAAAATTCGCCGGTAGGGGGCGCTGTAATAGTGATTTGTGTGCGATTTTGAATATTGTACCGTCCAAAAGTGTATGAAGTTATGCATAGAATTAAACCAAATTTTTATTTTAAGTTTTTGGCTATAGCAAGCAGGTCCTCCCTGAATTTGGAAAAAATTGCCGGTAGGGGGCGCTGTAATAGCGATTTTTGTGCGATTTTGAATATTGCACCATCGAAAAGTGTATGAAGTTATGCATTGAATTGAACCAAAAAAAAAAAATTAAGTTCTTGGCTATGGCAAGGAGGTCCTCCCTTAATTTGTAAAAAAATCGCTCGTAGAGGGCACTGTAATAACGATTTTTGTACAATTTTTGTGCCATTTTGAATATTGTACCGCCGAAAAGTGTATGAAGTTATGCATAGAATTGAACCAAATTTTATGTGTTTATTTTTGGTCATGTCACGAAGGTCCTCCCTGAATTCGGAACAATTCTGCCGGAAGGGGGCACTATAATTGCGATGTCTGTACCATTTTCATTATTGTACCATCGAAAAGTGTATGAAGTTATCCATATAATTGAACCAAATTTTTTGTGCATGTTTCTGGCTATGGCAAACAAGTCCTCCCTGAACTTGAAAAAATTCCGAAAGAAGGGGGCGCTATAATTCCGATCTATGTGCCATTTTCATTATTGTACCATCGAACAGCGTATAAAATTATGCATACAATTGAACCAAAATGTTTGTGCTTGTTTTTGGCTTTGGCCAACAGGTTCTCCTTGAATTTGGAAATATTGCGCGGTAAAGGGGGTCCGTGCTAGCGATTTTTGTATACTTTTCTTGATTTTTCGTAGTTCTATTGTGCATCGGCGACTACCATGTCAAATTCCATGCATCCGGGCCCTTCAGTAAAACAAAAACCGCAATTTCGAACGTTTCCTGCATCCCCTTTAGGGGTAGTGGCACCGATATTAAAAGTAGCCTATGTTGGAGCAAGGGTTATCACCATCATTTTGACACCCTTATTTTTTTAAATCGGTTTGGTACTTCTTGAGATTACGTAAAAATCGCCATATAGAACGTTTTTTAGATTGCTTTTTACGCATTTTCACCTCTTTTAAATTTCGAATTTAAGAAATGTTCTTAGAGATAATTTATATTTAATAAGTAACTACCATGCCAAATTCCATGTATCTGGACCCTTCAATAACACAAAAATCGCAATTTCGAACGCTTTTTTTTTTTGCTCCTGCACCCCCTTTAGGGGTAGTGGAACCAACAGAAAATGTAGCCTATATTGTAGCAAGGGTTGACACCATCATTTTGACACCCTTATTTTTTAAATCGGTTTGGTACTTCTTGAGATTGCGTAAAAATCGCCATTGAGAACGTTTTTTAGAACGCCTTTTGCGCATTTTCACCCCTTTTAAAATTCGAATTTTTTAAGAATTGTTCTCAGAGATAATTTATAACTTATAAGTAACTACCATTCCAAATTTCATGTTTCTAGGCCCTTCAGTAACACAAAAATCGCATTTTTAGAACCTGTTTTGCTCCTGCACCCCCTTTTGGCCAGTGACACGAACATAAGATACAGCCTATGTTCTCAGTTGGACTAACACCATCATTTTGATACCATTACTTTTAGAAACGGTTCGGTAGTTCCAGAGCTTACCTCCTACAAATAAACAATTTTTACCTCTTTATAATATGAGTATAGATAGATGTAGACAGATACATGATAGATATATGAGTGACAAATAGATTAACCATAAAATAGGATTAAACTTTAATGCCTTTAATGAAATTTCAAATACTTACAAAGTGATACAATTTTTGTGTTCAAAGTTTGATACTTTATTGAATATTTATGCAAACAGTTATAAGATAATTTACATTAAAGACGTTCAAAGTAAATTAAAACGTATACAAACATTACATGCAAGTATATTTGCCTCACAGGACTGTAAGTGCTTCTTCTATGATCTTTTTAAAAGTCACGTAATGCCAGTTTGAGCTTCTAGCAAGAGTTTAAAATAATTCTGAAATCAAACGACGTGATTCTAGAGGTTCGGAAAAGATATTCACAAAGAGTGTTTTTTTTAGATCCGAAAAAATTGTTTTATGATTTCTATAACAGACCAAACTATTCCATTCTGTATCTTGTGGCAGTAACGAAATATTTTTTTTAACTTTTCCATAAAAGTGAAAAGTGTTTTGACTTCGGTTTATCGCTATCACTCTGTCTGCCCGTGTTTGAACTGTAATAAATATTCTTTGACTACGACCCTATTGAAATATTTTATTGAGGTTTCCTATAAGACGTTCACTAAATGTGTCGCATTTATAGTTCGTTTACAAGGACACACAAAGGAATACATTCGCATTAAGGACTATGAGGAAAATTATTTTGAAGTGAATTTTAATGGTGCTACACTCTTTTAAAACATAATGAAATGGATATGCTTTACTGAAGTGCAGTACAACCACTTGCTTTCTATGCAGTATGGAGAACGTAGAAACAGATCTGTCCTTATATTTTATTTTAAATAGTAAATTAGCGAAATGCACGATCAGACAGAGCCTCGTGGCTAGAAAAATCTTGCATCCTAAAGAAAACATTAATACAAAATAGCAACATTTGTTATTCATTTGGTTATGAGATAGTTACTTCATAAAATTGATAAATTGTACATATATGTTTAAACATACTTATTAATAAAAACTAAAACTTTTTATCAATAATTGTTCTATGCAAGGCGTTGGCGTTCGAGAATAAAATAGATTATTTGTAACTTATATTTAATATATATGGGCATTGTTATACTCAATCCTAGGTAGCATCAGGCGCACGACAAATCTGTACAGGCGCATGAACTGAATGTGAATTGGCAAGGGGTCGGTGCTAAAGGTGTGCATGGGTCAGCAAATTCAGACCCGGGACGTTTACCTTTTCGCAGTTCGTTCCGACCTTATCCAGCCCGACTCAATTAATAAAAAGCCCATATTTCATAACTAACAAGGTGCTATTTAATTATTAATATTTTAAAAGAACATTTCAGCCATATTAATTCAAAAGGTAGATTTTACAGCTTATATGTCCACAAGCCATGAATATGGACTCACAATATCATTTATTACTGAGATCAGGCATTCCCAAAGGGTGATACGCCTAAGCCTAAGCCCTAAGGGTTATGTGAGAATGTCTAGGTGTACGCTATGAGTCTGTGCCGGCAAACAGCATACGGCATGGGCAGCTGAAAAATTCTATAAAATGTTTTGCATCTCATTGAATGTTTTAAAAACAAAGTTCTAAAGCACACTTAGTGTTGAAACAAAATTACACCAAACAGGTAAGAAATATGCAAACGTTCAAAAACGCACCCGTCACATAAAAAAAAAAAAAAACTTGCTACCTGTAAAGTTTGCAATTAATGTAAAATAACACCTTTAATTCCATCCATTATTTGATTTATTTCCTTTTTTATATTCATGGTTCTAGCCATCCCTTAATGAGGTAAGTGAGAACCACGGACAGAGACAAGTAAATTTAAATTAAGAATGATTAAAAAAATGAAATGCAGGCTGAGTCGAAAGTTCTTAGACAGCCTTAGGAGTGTTATAGCATATTGCAACACGCAGTTTTTAAATAGTAAACCAGGATCGTAATCCATTTATTCAGCCATAATATAAAGGATTTAACCCGAATGACTTCCAAGCCGGACGTTAGGCCCGTGTAGACCTTTAACCGCTGCTGCTGCTAATGCTGCTCTTATTTTAATGATTATTTGTATTGTAATAACACATATTTGCTTTCCTCGTTGGATAATTACGTTTCTCTTTTTATTAAACAAATATCGGTGTTCCTGTCCTCAAGCATACGTATGTCCAGTGGCGCACACCCGAGACTAGACATGAAAGGTTAATTTTTATAAAGTACCTAGAAAAATGAAAAAATTGGGAAATATTAATTTTGACTTGCACTGTTTCTTCCTTTTTATTTTCTTTGAAATTAATAATATTAACATGTTTAATATTTTTCTAATTAATCATAAATTTTTAGGATGTTAAAATTAGAGAACGGATAGGCTTTATAGGTAAAAAAAAATCATCTATATTACATTTGTTAGTGACATAACATGAAATAGATGATTCAATCGATTAAATATAGTAACCGTTATCTTTGAATTTTGCTTGTGTTTAAATTATCAAAAACAAATTAATAATTTTTCTCCTCTAAAATGTTTTAAAATCGCTTGATTTTGCATTACTTTTATTGATTCCGGCTGATCACTTATTGCATACTCATAAGCGTCTCTTAAAATAATAGAGGTCTGCAAGGGCTTAAAGTTTCATATCCAGGTCCAGTCCGGCCCATATAAATGCTATCGTGGCCCCGTATAAAGTCTGAAAGCTTGTTCCAGATACGATCCAAGCAATTGCGCTCAACAGCGGTGAAATGGCCTGGCACCAGTCATGCGCAAACCTTAGTCGCTTAATGGCGATCGGAAAATCTTGAAAGTAGTTCTGTCAAACTCATTCCAGAAAAAAATACGATATGATATTTGCCTGTCTTCGCGTATTGAACCAGTCCTTTGGCTATCTGAAGAGTCTTATTTATGCGACTCCAGATAACTCTGTTGACGATCTCGTCGCTTGAATATATGTTTCTGCTGCACATGTAACTCAAATGCCTGGCTTCATTGAATCCGTACTCCGATCTCTTCATCGATGTTGCCAGGCATGTATTACTGTTGGTTTATGCAATTTTCAACAATTATTGTAAACATAACACTTGTCAATGACGCTGCTAATAAAAATTCCTCTCATGCATTTTTCTTATGTTTGTGCCTCAACGCTTCTGTTACACTCATACATTGCTATACAATAAATGTTATTACAGTGTCTTCTATCAACCCTTACAGTTTGGCCTAGGATTTCGAAGTCACCCTGTAAGTTCGCAAAAAATAGTATACGGAATTACAATGACAATGATCATACAATGAGGACAACTACATTCAAATGAAGACTCGGCGAAAATACTTTAGTATTTTAGAAGGAAAGGCAAATATGATTTAAAAAGTCATAAAATATCAGTGTTATTTTTACACGGAAGGAAGCGCAGATTCTGCACAGCACGGTAAGAATGCATTTCCGGTCCGGTTAAGTCTGCACAAGAAGAGTATTTACCAGCCCGTCCCGAATATTATGAAAGTAAATTGCCTAGTGTTCGTATTATCCCTTCCACCTAAAAAAAGAAATTAATCCTGAATGTGCAGATGTGTATGCCTTGCGATGTTTTTCGAAAGGTAAATATTTGCGCTGTGGGAAACAGTGTTATTTAAGGGATTTTTAAAATTCAAAACATCTGCCAGAGTTTTTGAATAGTTACCTTCATTTTATTTAATCACGAATATTTTTCATTAAATAAAACGAAAATTACTGTTCGGAATTTCGAGTAGATGAATTAAAAAATCATCTAAATTATCATAACACCGGTGGAGAGGGGAGTGGATTAATTAGTTTGGAAAGATAGGACTTCACAAATGTTCTTGCACTCAGCTACACAATCTTTAGCAACGGATCTTCGTAACACTTATCGTTCATTTATAGGGTCATAAAAAAAGTATTCGGTTACAGATCTTTTTTTTAAGAGAAAGATAATTTCTGGAAATATGTTTTCATTTAAAGTAAAACTTTTTAAGTTTAATTAAATTTAAATATATTTCGTTATGTACATAAATTTTATAGATCATATATTCAATAAAACAATATCGATGCATTATCATCTATCGACGTGGATTATTTAAAATGTGTTTTTAACTATACTATATTTTCTAACTTAATAATTCTGCAGTAATTCTGCCTAATAATTTTTAGTAATACTGCATTTACTGTAAGGAGGCATATCCGTATTTAATCACTAAGTTTTAGTTACACAATATTTCCAAGTGCAGCAAAAGACAACCGATCTTTTGACAGCCGTTTTCTACATTCATTAAATACTAAATTCGCTCAAATGCAAGTGCTAACAATAAGTATTTGTTTGGTAGCACCATCTCTGTTTATAAAGGCTTACTACATTTATTGAGATAGGACACACCTCCATTTGTAGTTCAAACGAACCAGTGGTTTAACAGACCGACGAATTTTTCGAACTAGTTGACTCTTATTTTGATAAGTCTTTGCAGGAGCACTTTTCTCTAAGTCCACATCATTGTCGTTACTGCGCTTGTCTTTTACACATTTATCTGTCGTATCATCACATTTATTAATCATAACTGTACCTGTTATTATATCATCCGAAAACTGAGATTGGTTTAAAGTATTCTCATTATTAAGTTGCTCTTTTATTTTTTCACTATACCCAGAAAATCCGTTTCAGTTAACCCTTTCATACCGATCATAATCACGATACGTATCAATAAGTTTTTGTCCTCACATAGAAATAATTGATGAAATTTATGAAATTGCTACATTTTATGAGTCCTTTTCTATGTAGTCAATGTGCACAATAACACATTTGTGCAACCGGTATTTCAAAGAGAGGGGAGAGGATGTATTCCAGGAGGCGCGATAATAGTCCCAAAGAGGGGCATTTTTCTAAATTTTGCGGATTACCACATGTAACATATTGTTGGAAAGGCCTGTGGCCACTTATTCATTCTATGCACCTCTCTGCCCCTCCCCCTTCCAAATTTGCCCTCCGAGGGGGGAGGGGGGAGGGAGATTTTCAATATAAATTTTGCTGGCATCTTTCATCACCCCGGGGGCAAATTTTGGGGGAGGTGCGAGGTAGGTACATAACATGAATAAGGGATCGCAGGCCTTTCCAACAATATGTCACATGTGGGGATTTGCAAAAGTTAGGAAAATGACCCCCTTTGGGTATACTACCGTGCCTCCTGGAATACATCCTCCCTCCCTCTCTTTGAAATACTCTTTTCAGAAATGTGTTACTTTTCACGGTGATTATATAGAAAAGGATTAATACAATGTAGCAATTTCATAAATGCCACTCAATTATTTTTATGTGAGGCAAAAACTTATTGATATACCCTCGTATTATTTATCACTCTCATCCTTTTCTTCAACTTTCTCTGACGTTTCATGGCTTACTTCTCTGCTATGTTTTAACTGGTTGACACGACGCTTACTCATTATCCCATCACATCTATTTACTAAAACCCATCTACTCCCCAACAATTTTATAATTTTTCCGTTACCCATTTAATACCTTTTCCTAAGTTTTTAACAAAAACTAATTCATGAAGATTATATTTGTGCAAACTGTGAAATATTGCATTAAATAGCTAGATAAAAGTGACATAACATTATCAATTTCACGATTTTTATTAGTAAATCATCCCACCGCCAGTCGGTGACCCGTAAGACTCTAGCAGAATTAATATTTGGAAGGCCAGTTCGAACAGTTCTTCTTTTGGTATTAATACCTAAAATAACAAAACCTAAAATACAGCAACTCTTGCACAAGTTAGTCTTAACATTTGTTAAAATTGTATAATCAACTGTCAACACGCTTTCTTTTTTTTTTTTTTTTTTTTTAGATATTTTTTCCCCTTATTAAAAGACAAAGTTTCATTTCAATATTCTGAAACTATTGGAAAATGTTCCATAAGCTATGAATGACGCATACTTTTTTTCCTTATTGTTTTATGTGTTAGTTTAGTAAGATTGTTTTACTAATCATAATGTTTTAGACATGCATTTTTTGACTCAAACAGGGTATAATATAAATCTAAAAGCTTTCTAAAAACTCTATTAACCAATCGTAAACATTTTTTCCAAATTCCAACAACATAATTTACGATTAACGATTTAGTAATTAGGCATTCTTTAACGGAAAGAGTAATCACCAGGTGTAAATATACATTTTTTGAGAACAATATCATCTATAACACAGAATTATACATTTAAGCTCAATTAAAACTTTTCACAAATTTATAGTATCTGAAATTTTAAATAGTTACAAAGTGATACGAATTTCATTTTAAAGTTCGGAACTTTATTAGAATGTATGCAAACATTTAAATGATTAGTCGCTTTAAACACGTTCAAAGTACATTCAAACATATGCAAACATTAAAAACAAATCAATTCGTCTCAAGAATATAAGTGTTATTTCCTGGCATCTAAAATGTCACGTAATGGTAGTTTGAATTTATAGCGATAATTTTAAAATGATTTTGAAATCAATCGATGCTGTTCTAGAGGTTCGACAAAATATTCTCACTGAAATCCTTTCAGTCTGAATAATTCTTTCAACCTTTTAAATAAATAATCAAATTCTCTCTGCATTACTTTGCTGCATGTATTTAGTTTAAAATTTGCTAACTACTTAGTTTTATGCTTCATGTATTATGTACCACGACTGAAAGCAGCGGATTACGAATTGGGATTGAAAACATTCAAATTTTATCTAATTTCATCCTAATATATTTAATTGTTTTTGCCAAAAAACAGAAATATATCTGTATCTCAGAAATATATCTGTTTAAAAATTATATATTGAATGAAACTTTTTGGAAACACCCCAGAAATATATAAAGAAAAACGAAAACTTTAAGCATAAACAAGAAAGAAAAATAATCAATCAAGCATAGATTATAAAACATTTTCCAACACATTCAGAAAACTATAACAAACTCCGCCGTTTAATAAGGTGAAAGATTATATATAAACAGACAATTTCGAAAACCCTTAATACGTTTGAAAACCAATTTTTTAGAATTTATCATCCATAGTTGGAAAAGTATCCGAATTATTGAATATTAAAGACGTGAATTATCACTTTGCTAACTAAGCGTAAACCAACAGAGTGAAAAATGTCCAAGCCGGGAATCGAATCCGGACCCCTTGAATAGCGCTCCAGTGTTCTACCATTTAAGTCACGAGGACGATGCCCAGCTTGGCATCTCTCACTCACATAAGTTGGTAATTAAAATTGTGTATCCGAATTATTTTGTGGAGGCATGTATGTGCTTATATGCAGGTTGTTCCAAAATTCGACAGACAAATTTTGGATGAAACTTCATCAAGAAGACGAAAAATTTTCATAGAACATGGGATCGCAACTACGTGTTAAATCAAAAATACAGGCTGTTTCATCTTAATTCAATTTGGGTTGACGATAATAACTTTAATATATTATAATAAAACATTTAACAGACTTTCTCACCTTTGTTGTAAATGTGATAACATCAAACAAAAGTGGTAAAATTTTCCGTTATACGCACTTGACGCTCCACATTTTGGACAGCATTTATCCGTTCATACGGTATCATCGATTGCACGAGCACTGTATTTTTCTGAATCTTTTGGTCATGTTATCACATTTCACACAAAACACGGTACATATCGTTGCATTTTCATTGCAGTGTTTTTAGTTTTCTCGAAGTTGCTACCGTCAACCCGAGTTCAGTTAGGATGAAACACCATAAATTTGTGACAAAATAAGTAGTTTGCGACCCCATGTTCCATGGCAATTTGTCATCCTCTTGATGCCTACTACCACCGCTCTGAATTTGTTGGTTTGAACACACTGTATATACTACAACTACATAGAACACAAAATTTAGTTCAGTTAAAAAACGCATAGCACAGTTAAAAGTTTCCATTCGGCAGTTTCCGTCATTAAGCGTAAATGTACTGGAGTTCTTTTGTAAAACTCTGTATATGATTTATAGAATATATAGACACAAAATAACTACTGAAAATTAGTTAAATTTAAAAACGCATACTACAATTGAAAATGCACTTCCAGCAATTATCACTCATAGACAGTAGGTTTAATGGAATTTTTTGTGTGTGTCACTGTAAATGAACGACAAATATTATGCAGGCCATATTCTGTAGAAAGCATCTTGTAGTGCATTTCAGTTATTTATATCAATTTAATTATGTTTGAAATAGTATAACATCACTAAAATACACTGTAAACGATTTTCTCCATACTCCATAATGTAACGGATTTTTAAGTACCCTTTAAACGAAGTATAAATACCACACACTCCATTTTCAATAGGGGTAAACCTAAATAACATATGCTAATTACCTGACAATCGAAATATATTTAAAAGAGTTAGAGCACGGACATAGACATACATACCACAGATAGACAAACGACAGACAGACACCGAATTTATACCAGATATCCTCTCGTACATTAGATACGAATTAGTTTCCTCTGCAAGATTGTATATGAGTTCTTTAAGTTATCTAACAAAGTTTTTTGATGGTATTAAAACACCAAATAAAATAAACTAAGACAGACTTGAGCGCAGTTAAAAAATAAAATTTATAAAGACAATAAAAAACAATTAAAAATACAATATGTAAACGTTTCGCCAAGCATTTAAAATTTTATTTTTTAACTGTGCTCAAGTCTGTCTTAGTTTATTTTATTTGGTGTTTTAATGGTTTTTAAATTCAGACGTTAAATGTATATGTACTGTAAATTTTTTGATGGTAGTTTCATAATTTGTTTTTACTTACTATTTTTTATTTTATTCAATTTCTACTAAGAACACCCCTGCAGAAACTACTACAATAAGTAATTATCCATTATGTGTACTGTCGGTGTAAAAGAAAATAACAGACCTGCCTTTATTCGCCGACCGTTTACGATAAATTCACACCGAAGGTGTCATTAGATTTGGAATAATATCTTATTTTAGAATAAGAAGGCAATTTTTGTAATAGGGGCACTCTACCTGTTAAACGTTATACATAAGGTTACACATATAAAAGTTATACATATATTAAAACATATGGAGGGTGATTTTGGTATCTGGTGGTCACGATCGGCGAAAATATAGCAAAATTTCCCGAAGTATCTTCCTTCGGACGGCTGCAATAGGTAGCTTTTTAAATTTTTTTAATGAAAGTTACCTAAAAGTGTCCACAATTTTGGCCACCACTGTATGTAGACTGTTTGACTACAACTTTACGGTTGTGATTCTGGAAGTTTTACCTTTGAGATCTTAATTTAAATTTTCTAAATTTCCGGATATACCCTTAATATATTTTCTTTTATAACTCTCAGAAGAATGAATAAAAAGTATATAAAATGTACCATGTTCCGGGCTGCCTCGATCCAAATAACTGAAATATGGTATCAAATGTGTGTTATCATAAAAAAAACAATGCTGGTGTAGTTTTTAATAAGTAGACAACCCCTATTTCAAAAATTGTATTTTTCGTATGAAGGAAGATGTATTCCGAACCAAATGATATTTTTGTTGTGATTTTATCGTAAGCGACCGGCAAATAAAGACAGCTGTAACGTTTATTTTACTGTGATTGTACAATGGACTTTGTTACTGTTACACTAAACCGTAAGATCGCACTTTTATTTACATTGAAAACTTTTATCTGCAGAATACTTTTGATTTTATATTACTAATTTGATCGTACGGTTAAAGGACTAATGACATTTGTGTAAAAGAAAAAAGAAGGAAAAGAGTGCTGCCATCTATTTATCCAAATACAAAATATTTTTTCTGAATGTGTATTACAAATTTTTGAGAAATAATATACAACAGGGTGATCTTTTTTAAAGTGACAGTGTTTGGAGCGCCCTGTAGCGCGATCTAATAGCCGTAATGGCACCAAACTTGGTATTTAGACAAATCAAGACATGGGAAAAAGGATTCCGTGAAAAAAATAGTTCCAAAAATCGCCGCTAGGGCATTTTGTGGCGCTGCTGTAGCTTACAATAACGAGAATTAGCATAAAACACGGGCATCAAAGAAAAAAGCAAATGTTGTGCGATGACAGCGCCAGTAATAGGGCTATAAAAGTAAGTAGTAGACAGCTCCGACAAATAATCTCAGCTGAAGTAAACGATTTCCAGTGGACATGCCTCTCACATTACCGGAACGTGCGTTACTGGTGAAGCTGTATTATATGAATCAATGTAATGCATCCGCAGCTCTTCGGGAATTTCGAACCAGAAAAAAATTACGAAAGGGGCCTTTATCGCAGAATAGTCTTAAGAAAATGATTAAGTTCGACGGGTTCACTGACCATTCGCGCTGGGTGAGGACGTAAACAAGTATCAGAAGATGTAATAACTGATGTGGTAACTGCAATTGTCGAAGGATCGCAGGGAACTATTGCTGGTACTAGCAGCACCCGGGGTGTAGCTCGACAATTGGACATGAATTATTCCACGGTATGGAGAGTTTTGCGGCGCGTTATTGGATTTTACCCCTAACAAATCAGCCGCTTGCACGAACTGAAACCACGTGGTTATGATATGCGAGTGATATTAGCTCTATCGTTTCTTGCCAGGGTAGAAATTGATGATGCTTTCTCATGGCACATTCTGTGGGGAGATGAGTGCCATTTTAACTCAGTGGGTTCATAAACACAAAAATAGCTGAATTTGGGCTTCTGAGCAGCCCCACACCGTGCATGAAATTCCATTGAATTCCCCAAAATTCACTGTTTGGTGTGGTTTCACAACCGAATTCGTAATTGGGCCATTCTTTTTTGAGACCATCACGCCATGCGATTTTTGGCTCTGTGGTTATTTGAAATCTCAAGTTTATGTTGGTGGAGTATCAAATTTGTCTATTCTAAAGGACAACATAACAAAGACAGTACGAAATATTCCTCGTGATATATTACATACGGCTGTGGAGAATGTTGTGCACAGAATGCACGGTGTTATTTCTGAGAACGGTGCTCACATTGAAGGTGATCTAATTCCTCACCGGGAAAGTTAATGTAGTAAATAAACATTAATAATTAACATTAACTGTACGATTGTATGTGTTAGTATTTTTCTTTTCTCACATTTTATACATTGCAAAGCGCCACAAAATGCCCTAGCGGTGATTTTTGGAACTAAACGTATTCACGGAATCCTTTTTCCCATGTCTTGATTAGTCTAAATACCAAGTTTGGTGCCATTTCGGCTATTAGATCGCGCTACAGGGCGCTCCAAACACTGTCATTTTAAAAAAAATCACCCTGTATTTTAATTCACCAAAAGGAAAATATCGTTACATTGAATCGAAAATATAATAAAATTGTAAATGTCATTTGTGCGACTTTATCGAAAAATAAAAACAAATCAGTAATACTTGGAAAAAAAGAAAAGAAAAGAAATACATAAAACTGCATGCTATAAGTTTTAATTAGTATTTGTTATTGTTAGAAATTGTAAATTTTAAGAGTGCTGATATCAACAATCAATTTATATAAACCACTCTGCTGAACATTTTACTTGTGAATAGCTATGAAAATAATGAAGATATTTTTAAGGAAATTCTTCTAAATATACATTAAACTATGATAATATTAATTTTGATATATATAAATTTGATGATTAAATTATAATGATTACTAAATTTTATTAATTTTATTTTTACGGTTTCTCCACCATCATATGGTGTTATTTCCTTTATAATGGCTAAGTTAAAAATATAAATATGTATATCTTTGAAAATTACTTCTTTTGTTTCCAGTTGCATAATTAGGAGCATGAATGAACTTTTGGGATATTTTTGGATTTCCAAATTTAAGACTAAATTTTCCTCTTTCTCCCTATCTCTCTGGGAGAGCACTCAATTTTGGAGATGAAGAAGACGCTAAAAAGAGTTTTAGGTTACATCCAAACCCGTAAATTATGTTCCATGTCGACAGAAAAAAAATTGCATGAACACGCAACCTGACACGAACCCGAAATATTGTCTACCAAACCTCGCCGAAACCCGAAATCTAAGAATGGAAAAATAGCCTGTAATCCTATTTCTAATATTAGTAATTTATGTAAAAGCATGTAAACACTCATTTTTATTCAAATATATCATTTTTATTTGAAACAATATTTTAGACTTCTTGTTTTAAAATCCGATTAACACGAACTGGACTCGTAAGTATAAAAACTCAACTAGCAACCAGCCGAAACTAAAAACAATTAGAGTCAACTCGACCCGAATCCGACCTGCAATGAAAAAATTAGCTGCACCCCTATATAAACCGTTCGCCTGTCAGTCGGGTCAGGTGAAAGCAAAATCTAATTACCCGACGCAATGCAGAATTCCGTAACTTGACGCATAGGCTTCACAGATATAGAAAACACTCCAAACAGTTCTTTTAAATTTTAAATTATAAAATTAGATATGGAATGTGTCCTGTATCTTGGACCATTTCTAGACTAAAAAACATTTTTGTATGCAATAAAAAAATTTAAGATCTTCAAGAAAATTTCTTGTACCTAAACATTTTGAATGAGGAGGCTTGTCTGTAGTTATACCTGGGCTTCCTTTTCTGCAAGGTTCCAACATATAACCTAAATGTGCAGGTTAGACTATTTTGTACTGAGAGTTAGTTACAGTATTATTAATTTTCTACCTTTTTTCTCTCCTAGCTTTTTCATAAAAATATTTCAGACATATTTATAGTATCATCGATATTGCATTAATTTTGTTACATTTTATCGTTAGCAATAAAGAGAAATTGACTGCGGTTGCTTGGATTCGAAATATTCTTCTAAAGCATTGCTTCTCTTCAAGATAAATAAAACACTTCTTGAATAATTTTATCACTATTTTGAAAATTCTCGTCACAAATATTAAGGCAACAATGTACTCTGAAAACTATTTTTTTTTTTTTGGGGGGGGGGGGGGGGTCCCTTGAAATTTAATAGAATTGCTAATAAAAGTTTAAAATTTATGCACAAAATTTGAAATTAAAATGTTAAAAATACTTTTAATTATTGCATTTCAAACATTTTAACGAGACAAAAATTGCCATATTTCAAAATATTTACTTTTGGAACCGGTAAGAACCGCTTCCGAAATTGAAACTATTCTGATATAAAAATATTGTAAGCAAAATCGAAAAAGTGCAAATGCACAGTAAAAGTTAGCGACCTCAGGTACACTATGGTAAAAAATCATTTAAAATATTAACTACAAGAATTTAAAACTTACATTTCTATTGCTTATTGTTATGCTGTTGCTATTTATAACATAACCCTTTGCAAAAAATACTAATTCAATTCACAACATTTTCTGTGAAACATAATAAAACTTGTTATTGATTTCAATTTTATCAATAACCCGATTAACTGGTTACAAACATCACTTGTTTAACAAATTAACATCGATTTTTAAACAAAATGTTCAGAAAACGAATGAATTAAACAATGATTTCCTAGTCGCGTTAATTTTTTAAATAGTTTATCGGAGAGACTTTTGTACGAAGCAAATACGCGCTTCAAAATCTTTTATTTTCAAACGAGTTTTGTACTAGAATTTAAGTATGTAGGAAGTCAGAAGGAAATTAAATTTAAAAATTAAAACACCCGACTGCGTGAAAAGCGAACTAATTAATTGTTTCTCATCAATGTGAAACTATTTTTTATATTGCTTACCTATTTTTTTTAATTTACTGGTATTCATGTCTTTTAAGTTGTGTTTAATTGTTAGTTCCTATCTATAAACACTGGTTTGATGAGGCGTATAAATGTCTATGAAGGTTAGAGTTGCAGTAAAGCTAGAAATCCTATCTACACAACTTCCAGGTTGTGTAATATTTAAACGGAGCTTCTGACTGTAAAATAGTCAATGAAACATCGTCTTCATTTTGAAAGACCTGTCCAACGATATGCCACTCAATATGGTGCGTAAAGTTTTTTTTCGACTCAACCGCCATTTAGTATTTTACTGCCGCCATTTTGAATTTATAAAAGCAAAACCTAGCCTATAACTATCGGACTGTTAAGACGAATCGATAGAGACCTCATTCATTAAAATCCATCCAGCCGTTGGGATGTTTCGAGGATATAAGGAAATCCACATACCCAGATACGCGTGAAACACATAACCCTTCTTGGTAGTCGGATAAAAAGGTATAGAAAAATATACGTAAATTTAAGCATATTTAATTAACTAAAATTTTTCTTTTGTTGTCGTTTCCATGTTAAAGCAATCTAAAATTAGAATTTTATTGATTTGAATGAGCATTTGTAGTATATAATAATTAATTACTGTAAAAGTATGCCTGAATTAAATTATTTAAAATAGTTTATAATTTAATAGGTTTAAATATTGTTGTATAATAAGACAATGTAATCCAAGTTATCCTAATATTAATAAAGTATTTTTCCTATGACAAACACCCGATTGACTGTAGTTAAAATAATAAAACTTTGTAAAAGTCACCGTAAAATCAAAACCAATCATAGGACGCGCTTCGAGCTTGAAAATTTACAGCCCGTCAAGAGCTACTGTAAACACGTGTCCGTAAGGACACAACGTCACAAATAGGTTTGTGACGTAGATTTGGGTGCGTAGACAAAATACATCTGTGACCTTGTCCCGTTGCGGACACGTGTTTACAGTAGCTCTTGGCGGGCTGTTAATTTTCAAGCTCGAAACGCGTCTTATGTATTGGTTTGATTTTATGCTGTTTTTTGTAAAGTTTTATTATTTTAATTGGATTTATTGCCAGTTTTCGGTGGTCTTTCTACTGATTGTAATTATAAATTTAATCACAACGATGCATTTAATTACCACACTTAACATAAATAATGTTATTAAACTAACAATGTACAGTCATGGAAAAAAAAGTAAACACTCCCTACTAACCTCTCAACAAATCACCGTAGAAGAAAATTACTGGTACAGAACGATTGGAAATAAAGTCTATTTTTAAATGATGTATGTAAAATTTGCTTAGGGGGCCATCTACATATTAAAAGGAGCCATAACTTTGTTTTTTCAATAGCAGTGCGTAATTCTGACAACATAAATGCACTCTACACCCTTCAATTAGCCTAAAAACAAATTTTTATGCAATTCGTATGATAAGTTTTCGAGAAATTAATTATTTTATAACCAGCGTATTTTAAGGGCTCTATCCAAATTGAAGTTCCGTACTCGATGGTTAAACGAGAGAGCTCCCTTCTTGATCAAGGCACCTTAAGCAGTCAATGAAACCTGCTAGATTGCAGGACAGCAGAGGAAATTTCAAAATATTTAGTCACTTCTATCATAGACGGCCCCTTAAACCATCATTTTGCCGTTTTTTAAGCATAATTTGAAAACTACTTGGAAGAAAAATGTGAAATTTTGGATTTTCATAAAGCAGGACTTAATAAATCTAAAGCCATAAAAAAAACTGTAGGTTGCAATTCATAATTTTTTCGAATATTAATTTCATAATTCATAATTCATATCATAAAATTATAAAAATTGCAAATTCAACGTATTTAACGTATTTATGTTTGGGTATATTAGCATTATTGCTACACAAAAAATTGGCTCATTAGAAGCATACTTTCATGAGATATAAATAAAAATATGAAGATGTAATTTAACATTAGAAGTACTAAATTTTGAATGCTTATAATTCAGAAACTTATCATTCAAATGACTTGAAATTTTGTGTCTGAGCATAGTTTGAACCGAAGATTTGAAATATCTCATTAAAATTGGGTATTGCCATCGAAAAAAATGAAGTTTGGATTTGTTTTAATATGCAGATGCCCTTCTAAGCGAATTTTATATACATCATTTTAAAGTAGACATTATTTTTAATGGTTTGGTACCAGTAACTTTCGTCTACGATAATTTGTTGAAGAGTTAGTAGGGGTGTTTACTTTTTTTTCCACTATTGTACAATTATAAGGATAAAGCAGTTTTGAAACCTTTGCAATGAATAATGCAATTTGCATTATGCATGATGTATAAAATGTACAGTAGATTTCCGTTACAACGAACTCCACGGGACCGCTGAAATATGTTGTTGTAACGGAATTACTCCTTTTTACCTAATAAATCACATATACACGTAAACTAATTATGTAAGATAAATTTACCTTTCATTATAGAAGATTTTAATGGAGGAGTAGTGAAATTAACATAGAAAAAGTTAGTAAAATAAAATTCAATATTAAAAATAAAACATTACCGACTGGCCTTTATGTAGTAGTACATTATTGCAGAAAATCTCTTTTTATAGCTTGTACAAAGGAATGTGTAGTTGATGATAACAAAAACGTGTGCAACGAATTAATCTAAGAAAATACCTCCTCTGGAACATTCTTTTGATGAGAAACAAAAGTGCGCATTTTCTCCAAGCATCAGAGAGCTTCGGAAGCTGTATTTTTTTAATGGTGGTCGGTAACATCAATATCGTCATCACTGCTTTCGTCATTTTGTTGATCTGATGTAGTTTTGTTGTACAAAATGATATCTTCATCAGACATTCCAGAGCATGTTTGAATATTTGTCATCCACAGTTAAGAAATCCTCCAAATCGACATGATTAGGGACTGATGTTTAATTTTTGGCATCCTTCCAAATTGTGTTTAACTCAGAAGACTCATCCAAATCTAAAATTTCTGCTTTATTTTCTTATTTATTTGCTTATCTTCGACATTCTATTTGAAGTATATTTCATTTATGTTATGCAAATGTAAAAAAAAAAAAAAAAAAAAAAAAAAAAAAAATGAAAAAAGAGCTTGATGAAGATTTTTCGTTGTAACGGAATTCTTAAAAATATGAACTTCGTTAAACCGGAATTTTTAATACATTGGGGGTTAATGCAATTTAAAACGGGGATTTGTCAAATTTCGTAGTTACGGTATTTTTCGCTGTAATGGAATTCGTTGTAACGGATATCTACTGTATATAGTTAATTCCAGCATATTTTACGGTTCAAATACATTCTATAGCATCTTGTTACAAAAGCCAGAGTAATGTGATAAACAATGTTTTAATTTAAATTTTACAAAATGATGCAATTTTTTTAGCAATATTCCAGCTTAAAGTTTTATAAAATATAGACAAAATCATGAGGGGCATTATTATAAGTCACAATGAATTAATTAGTAAGATACAACTATTACTTTTAATGAATAAAATTGAAAGACAATTCTTCAGCTTCTAATTAATTAAATAGTAAGATATTTTTACAATTTTCAACTAATAGTAAGATATTTTTTTACAAAGTGTTGAAACATTACCAGTAGAACTGTGAACAACAATTTCTGTATTGTTCGCCTTATTTATGACAAACATTCTGTGTTCAAATAATAATTACCGTTCGGAATAGAGGTTCTCAAATTCCACAAAAATATAATTCGTGTCGACACTGGTCCACTTCTTTTTGAAAGTAGGATTTCTCTGTTCAGAACCTTACACACCTGGGCAATTTTATACTAGTGAATGTAATTTTTTGGGCTGTTTTTCTAAATTACGCTAAATGATTGAATTTACATCTTTGCTAAAAACTGATTTCAAGTTTACATTACAAAGGTCAATTTTTTTTTTAAACATTAGAGTAAAATAATTGTAAGACATAGATGAGGCTATAAAGTATTGAAATATGAAAAATGCAAAATATGTACGAGAGGAAAAAACAGTACCGCGATGGATATCCGTTAAACCAAAATAAATCAAAGTAAATCAAAATATGCGAAAAATCAAAAGAAAGAAAAGTTAAAAGTATATGCAGTTATCTTTAATTAAAGATCTTTGATTAGTAAGCTTCAGTTTATTAACATATTGTTTATCCTCTCGATTTATAATTTGAAAAAATCATTTATTCAACACTTAATTGCCTGATTAAAAAAATCAATTAAAAATATTTTTCGGCTTTTCTTTCTTAAATAAATCATCGGAAAATTAGTTTTAAAAATCATATTTTGTTTTAAGAATGTTTTACGGCTAAACAACAGGTTGTTGCCAATCGGCAACAACCTGTTTTAAAATAAAAAAATATTTTTAAAATAAAAATTATTTAAAGTTTTAAAATAAAAATTATTTTTTTAATTAACGCCCAGTGTTGCCAATCGGCAACACTGGGCGTTAATTAAAAAAATAATTTTCCTTGATAAAATTCTATTAAACACACATGAATTTTCCGAACTATGATAAGGAATAAATTTTACTTGATCACTGTAGAAAATATATGGTATTTTGCAAAGTTCCAAATAAAACAAAAAGCACATGTAGCAGCAATTGAAAAAATAAATCTGTATTTATTCCTAAACAGCACTAGTGCTACTATTTACATGTTGAAAATCGATTTAATAATATTTTCAGTATATATTTTATAGGCAACATTAGGCATTAGAGCTTCAATATTATTCTAATAGTATTCTAGAAGGCTAATTTATGTATATTGCCGAAACGCAACACATGGCATTTAAGGGTTAAAACAAGAAATTGCAAGAAATTTTACATGCAAGAAATTTTACAATAGACATACAGAAGATCATAATATATAAACAGCTGTTTTACATTAAAATTTCACGATTTATCAAATTTAAGTTATTTATGGAACTTTATAAAAAATACGCATTTTTGTACTGAATTCTTTTAAACTTAATATTCGAAAGTAAATTATGTCTATTACTAAATGTGATAACTAATCATAAAAGTTTAATGTTTAAAGTCATAATCATAGTAAAGTTTAATGTTTCCTGATAATTTAGTGTTACATATATAAGAGTAAATGAAATCTCATCCTTTATCCTACTTGATTCTCAATAAACAAAATAGTGTACTCTCCCGTTCGAAATAAGCTGAAATTATCTAGAACAGTAGTAAGATAATCATAAGTATTGTTAAAACATTTTGTTAAAACGCAAATATAACATTAATAAAACGTTAACATAATGTTAAAACGTTTTTAACACTTTGCAACAAAGTTGAAAAGTGTTTATGAATTCGGTTTGCCTGTCCGTCTGTCCACGCTCTAGCTCACGTAAATATACTCGGATTTTCATGCAATTGAAATATGGTAATGATGCCATAATGAATATGTTCAGTAATGAATATGAAATGTGTAGAATTAATAATTCATTTACAGGGCACTTAAAAGAATTCCATTACATTATGGTATATCGGAAAAATCATTTGCAGAGTTCTTAATGATATTACGCGATTTCAAATGTATTGAAATTGACATAAATCACTGAATTTTACGACAAGATGATTACCTTAGAATAGGACATTTATAGCATTTGTCGTTCATTTAAAGGAACACACAAAAGAGATCGGCTAGAGTGCTGTCTTTGAGCAGTACTCAAAGCAATATGTTTATGAATTAATGAAAGAGTGCGCAATATTAACCTTAAGAATAATTATTTTATTTTGAAACTGATTATTTTTGCACTAAATCTCATAATATCTGAACAAAATTTAAATTCGAACATTATATAAAAGCTTAGTGTATTGTATTAAAATTTCCATAGAATTCAACTTCTTTAAAAAACAAATTGCCTAATGTTAACCCTATGGACAAAAGAAACAAAATGGTAAATGTCTATCGAAAGTGACTTTCGGATTTTTTTTTTTTTTTTTTTTGGAGGGGGGATTAATATCAATATATTTGTTTAATGAATAACACCATTCGAAAGAAAAATGAACGTAGATGTAGTAAGTTTTTTTTTTAAATTTTCATATTATAATTTACATGTAAACTTTTGCATGTAAACTTTTGATCTTTGAAGATAATACCAAAAATTTCGAAACGGCAGCTTTACGAAAAGAATTTTAAAAACAAAACGGTTAATATTCATATATATTTTTTAAAAGGAATCAACTATTATAAATTTAAAATTCTGTAAATATATCCTTGAAGTTTCTATTTTTGTGTATTTTGAACGATCTAGGCGATGTAAAGTCAAAATGTGGAAGAAAACAAAAAATGAAAAACGACGTTTCGAAAAGAATTTTTTTCAAAGAGTTAATACTGGTATTTGTTTTAATGAATTTCACCGTTAGAAAGATAAAAGCATGCCACATTGTCAGATATTTTTTATTTTTGAATATTTTGAAGGTAGGAGCTTCCAAAAAACGCACAGAAAAGAACAGTTACCGACCTTTCGAATCTCTACTGCTAGCCAGCTCCGAACCGTCCTCTGTGCGGGATTTTGAGAAAAAAGTATATTTTTCATGAATGTTCTTTGTGAGTTTTAATTATTATCTTGGCTAATAATTTTAAAAAAAGTGGAAAATGTGAGACCCTGGTGCATTGGGACCTGCCTCCGGCTATCCTGATCAAAATTTTTATACCTCTAGTTGGAATAGATTTTCATAGCGTTCGCGCACACACACAGACAAACTGTTTTCATTTATTTGGTTACCAGCTGAACAGCCCGGCGTTGTCTGAGCCTATGATAGTAGCCTTAGTTGTACCTAATATAAATGCTGAATCATTTTATATTTTTAAACAAAAATCTAACTAAAAATCACTTACATGAATCATTATTTCTTTTTATCGCAAATATACAAGGTGGCCATAATTAAACTGATAATACTCAGAGTGTTCTGCTGCACGATCTAATTGAGAAAATGACGCCAAATCTTGTAAGAAGATTAAAGAAGATGGAGGACGAAGGATTCCGTGAAAAAATAGTTCCAAAAGTCACCGCTAGGGGTATATCTGGCGCTGTGTAACAGAAAAGACAGTTTTAAAAAATGCAGAATCATTACTGAAATAAAATTACATTTTATTTAGCACCTTTAACGATTTTAGTATTGATTCTTCATTTTTTAAACCCTCTTTTCTGTTACACAGCGCCACATAATCCCCTATCGGTGACTTTGGAACTAATTTTTTTTTTCGCGGAATCCTTCGCCCCCTAACTTGTTTAATCTTCTTACAAAATTTGGCGTCATTTCTTCAATTAGATCGCGCTACAGAACACTCTGAGTACTGTCAGTTTAATTATGCCACCTTGTATTTAAACTTTAAAAAATATATTTCTTATTACCAAACACTTTGAAATTTTTATGAGTTTTAAATTTAATGTTTCTGAGGCCAATGCATAATTTTCGCGCTAAAATGCTGATATTTATTTGT
This sequence comes from Maratus speciosus, assembly GCA_963932465.1. Classification (NCBI taxonomy): domain Eukaryota; kingdom Metazoa; phylum Arthropoda; class Arachnida; order Araneae; family Salticidae; genus Maratus; species Maratus speciosus. The sequence goes on along the minus strand of OZ010791.1, from coordinate 315,400,328 downwards.
GAAAAACAGTGTTTTTCTTCGCACTTTTTGTTCCATATCGAAATCCTACTTGAAAAACGAAATTTGCCAAAAGTGACTTTCTGAAATGATTTTTTTTCACAGAGTTAATATTTCTATTTTTTGAAACAGACGATACCGCTGAAAAAAGAGATGCAAGTACATGTGCATGGTATTTTTCTTTTTTTTCGCATTTTGTTTTCCCAAGCGGAAACGTAATTTTGAAGTATGACGAAAAAAGAGAGAGAGGGGGGGGGATAGGTTTTCAGACACATAAAATGAAAAAATATATATTTCATAATTCGTAAAAAGCCTTTGAAATTTTTATGAGTCAAAAATATAATGTTTTCGTAAGTTGTGTAAAAAAGCATGAAAACATATTGATAGTTAATGTCAAAGGCCCTTGTAAGATGACCTTTTTTCACGTCATGTGGTTTAATTGTTTTAAAAAATAGTTCTTATTGTCTAAACTCTTTCAAAAAAATTCTGATATAAATATAATGGTTTTTAAACCTGTGTAAAAATTTATGAAAATATATTGATTTGTAATTGTAAAAAAATTTGTAGTTGTATTTTCTTCGCGCTTTTTTTTTTTTTTTTTTTAATTTTGGGTCGTTTAACATAAAAAAAAACTTCTTACCGTTCGAATTGTTTGGTAATTTTATCAATTACAAATACAACAATTTGGAGGTCTGTGTAAAAACTTTGTTCAAAAATATGAATATTTAATCGCAAAAACATGAATATTTAGTCGTAAAACATGAATATTTTGTCGTAAAACCATAAATATTTAGTCGTAAAAGCAAGCGTATTTACAAGTATTTACTCGTAAAAACATAAATATTATCCGCAAAAACATGAACCGAATTCTCGCGCGTGTTTGCCTTCTGAAACAAAATTTTGCAGATTTTATCACATTAAAATATTTCTAGACGTCCGAATATTTCGAGATTTTTATAGGTGATGCAAAACTAGTGTACTAAGAATGCGGAAAAAGATTATGTAAAATACCGGCGTTTTATTAATTTTAGCGGAAAAAAGACAGTATCTAATAACAGCGAAGTGATCTCCAGTCGCAAATTTTATTGAAGGAGTTAACATTCAAATTTTTAAAAACGAATTTCACCGACTGGGATAAAGCAGAAGGTGTCCGCTTTAAATGGGTATTTTTCGGTAATCTGGATCTCTGAAACTGAGTTTTTATAAAAGAGAGAAGAAATCGTGAAATCTAACATTTTGAAATTATTTTTTAAATAATAATAATATTTTTTCAAGTAGAGTGTGGAGTTTTAAAAGTAAAAGTACTAATTTAGGAATATTTCTTCTTTATTTCTCACGTTCTATCGGTTTTGTCGATGCGGGTTCTTCCTTGCTTTTGCCATGTCTAAACTGGATTTCGGAAGCGCCCTGCTACGTTTTCATCGGCAACCGCTTTTTAAATGCAGTTTTTAAATGATATCTCGGCTAATTATAAAACAAAATGACAAATCTGAGCCTCAAGTGCATTAGATCCTGCCTTGGACTAACCTAAATCAGATTTTTGGACCTCTACGTGAGAATAGCCATCGCACGCATGCACAGACCAACTTTTTTTATTTTATTAGAATAGAGAGGTAGCACTGAAATAAATTTTTTAATGAATGAAGTTAAGAAAAAAAACAGACAAATTACAGTCTATTTTCATTACTTCAAATTTTATTCTTTTAATGTTGTTTCATATTAAGCAGATATTGTTCATTAACTGATAAATGAAAAGAAAAATTTTACTGTTTAAAATTCCGAATCTTTAAACGGGAGTTAATTATAACTGTTGGTTTACATTTTGTTTACTGAACAAGTTAATATTTGCATAATTAAAATATAATGACTGGGTTTTTTGGATGCATCGAACAGGTTCTATATATAATTCCTATGCATTGTATTTTTAAATATTTCTCTTTTTCTTGCTATAAAAATACGTATAAGTAAGATAATAGGAATTATGTTTATTTTAAGGTGGATCTAATATAAAAACTGACTGCAGAAAACTATGCTTATTTGCAATTATTCGTAACGTTTAATACGAACATTAACATTAAAATAACATAGATGTTTTATTAACACTCTTTTGATACTATTGTAAGAATATTTTTAAAAAAAAATAATAATTTGCTGACATTCCTTGCAGTAAACTGTTCTAAAAGAAGAAATAAGATACATTTTGCAGTATGAAAACAATTTTTTTCAAACATTTGTAACGAGAAATGTATTTTTTTCTTGCAACGATAGACTTCTAGTTTTTAATTCAGCATACTTTCGCAAACTCTGATTGAAAGTTTTGCGTAATTTTCCTATACTATTTAAATAAGTATATCAATGCACCATTTTTCGAGCGGTTAACTAAACAAAATAAATGGACTTAAAAATACGAGGTGCATTCAAGTTCTAAGGCCTCCGATATTTTTAAAAATAACTACTCACCCGAAAACTATGAAACTGGTTTTACTTTTTGACGTAATCTCCCTGCAGAACTACACATTTTTCACAATGTCGACGCCATGATTCCATGGAGGCGGCGAAGGCTTCTTTAGGAGTCTGTTTCGTCCACTGGAAAATCGCTGAAGCAAATCGTGCTGTTTCACCAAGACAACACACCCGCACATCGAGGTAACGTTACGCAACAGTTTCTTCGTGAAAACAACTTTGAAATGATTTTTCATGCTCCTACTCACCTGACTTGACTCCTAGTGACTTTTGGCTGTTTTCAACAATAAAAGACACTCTCCGCGGCCGCACATTCACCAGCCAGGCTGCCATTGCTTCAGCGATATTTCCAGTGGTCAAAACAGACTCCTAAAGAAGTCTTCGCCTCGGCCATGGAATCATGGCATAAACGTTGTGAAAAATGTGTACGTCTGCAGGGAGATTACGTCGAGAAGTAACACCAGTTTAATCGTTTTCGGTTGAGTAGTTAGTTAGAAAAAAAATCGGAGGCCTTAGAACTTAAATTCACCTCGTAATGAGAATTGATAAGGAATTACATCGCATTTTATTTCATTCCGTGCGTGTAAGTTTCCTAATATATAGGGTTGTGCTGATTTTCTTCGACAAATTAGAAAAGGTGATAGAACAAGATACGCTCGAAGAATATTACTATGGAATTGCATTGTTAGAAGCCACATATTAAGTTACGAATATGTTTGACTAAACAGTACTCCGATTACGATAATTTATGTATTTTAGTAAGTTCTGTTTAAGTTTTATTAGGATTTTAAATAAAAGTGTGTGAATGTATATGTCCCGATCGAGAAGCGATAATCAGTTCTATTTTTTATCATATTAGACCTGGAAAAAAAAGTGAAAGCTGAGAAAAGGAATAATTTAAACATTGATGAGTCACTCAGTTATTTATAAATCACTTCTATGTGTCAAGCAGTAGCTGTTAAAAGTGAATCCGTGAGCTCTATTCCACGTCTGATACTAGCGGAAAAAATCAGACGCATTTTCGTAGAAAACTGTTATGAGCTTTGCTATAGCAACAAGGATTCGTGTAATTTATCTTCCAGGGAGCTCAAAAGTGTACTATACATTAATGTGTTTTGAGATAGCACCAGAAAAAAAGGTTTAAGGAACTTAAATTATAACAACAGGCCAGAGATCCACAGTACCCAGTACACCAATTGGAAGTCTTCTTAGTATATCAAAAAGGAAATTATTTTGATTCGCAAAAAGAGTATTGCAAGGTAACATAGTGATACAAAACAACTAAAGAAATACTAAGTTCATAATAATAAAATAAGAATAAGATTCTTTTGGATTCAGTCCGTACATGCTTATGACATTCTTTCAGATACTTTCTTGGTATGATTTTTCATTAATTTTTAATACACTGCATTTTTTTTAACAAAGAAGGTGTTTTAACAAAATGGGAGTATACTGTGTCAAAACTGTCCAAAAACCTTTCGTATGATTCTTCATTCATCGTCGTAAGTTTTATATGTGGATAAAAAAAAGGATGTTGAGCAGAAAAGTTTGCATAATCGCTGGAAAATAAACTGAAATGCGGTTAGTATTTTAAACATAACTCAAAAATTACTTGGCATGATCAGCTGAAATCTTTTTATATTTGAAACTTCTAGAAATCAATTTTTGTTAAAAAACACATAGGATAAAGTCAAATGACAATCAATAGGTTAGTTTAAAATAATGTATTTTATTTTAAAATTCATGTTCGAAAAAAAAGAGTAATTGTAACCGATACACATTTTAACAAAAACCGATTTCTAGAAGCTTCAAATATATGAATTCAAGATTTTAGCTTATTCCGTGAAATAGTTAGTAATTAGTCTTACAAAATTACCTGTGTTGCAGTTTATTTTGCTACAATTAAAATGGAATTTAGCATTATAATTTCAAACTTTACATCTGCATAATGCTTAAATAACTTGACCGAATGAGATCGTGTTTGGTGAAATGTACCAAACAATCAAAATATGATATCGATATTAGAAGTTCATGCAATGCCACTATGAAGACAACACCCTAAGCTTGATAATTTAACATACATTTAAAGAAGACATAAATCCCAATCGAATGGTTTTATTTGTTTTACTCTGCATCAGTTTGGTGATAAAATAAGACGAGGGTTCGGTTTTTAAACGACTGTACAAATTCACAAGGGAACATATTCAGCTGTTAATTCTCGATCTTGTCCAGGATGGTACGATTGGAAAATATGGTCTTACCATGAAGATCAAGACAAATAAAGGAATTACTTTCTTGAATCCAACCTTTCACGAGATATGGGCCAATTTTTTCGTGAAGAAAAAGGGAAATTTGCTTACGTCAAGAGTGCCGTCGTTGGAAATCCTTACCATGAATATTAACTTGCGTTAACTTATTAAGGAGACACTATCTTCAATTAAAGATTACAGAATAACAAAGAAAATGAGACCTGATGGAGTCATCTTTTTGCCCTTTTCATTCTCCATGTATGATAATAGAGGAACAAATTCGTCCGTATCCAGTGAATGGTTATATTCGGGCAGGTAGGGCCACAAAATCATTATGGCAAGACATTTCCAATGACATTTCTTATCATGAAATCCAGAATTAACAGTTAAGGTTGTTTACTAGTCAGTGTTCTGGATGGAAACTTTCAGAAATCCGCCTTCAACGGTCGCATACATTACACATAATAGGAACTAGGTATCTGAAATTCATTGCTTTCTGAAGATTAACGTATTTCTTCAGAAATCTATGTTTGGGATACTTATAATCCTTGAGATGTTGAAAGTCAATTTTCAACATACATATCGATAGCAAAAATAATTGAAGATAAAATAGTTCTGTAATTTCAAGAGTGGCTTCATTTATAGTTTTCTTCCTCGAAAAATTCCCTCTGAAAAGATTTCGGAAAAGAATCTTGAATAAAAGTCGTTAATTATGCTGATTCCGTAAACCATAAAATGCTTTAGAAATTTTTGTGTATTATTCAATCGGAAAAAAGGGATAAATCCCACTTTTGCTTTCCTAACTCAGTAAAATCAGTGGAAACTTATAAATATGCATTTTTCTAATATTCTTCCTTTATAAAACGACAATTAAGGATTTATTTTTCTTTCCCATTTTGTCTTTCTATTTTTATAGTCAAGCTACACTTAACTTTTAATAAGATGCCTACTTCAGCGATAGGAATGAAAAGATGATCCATTATTTTGGGATAATAAATTTTGAATTGTCTTATGTAAGTTTCATTATTTTCGGTTATACCTTAAGAAGGTTATAATTTAAACGAAAAATATCACCTGTTCTGTTTCGTAAAATTTATATCTTAAAGATAAGGTTTTAATTAAGTGTCACGAGTGGTGTTAAAATATTCTTAATTAAAAATAGCAGATTAGGCAATCATTATAATTAAATTAAGGTTTATAATCTATTGTAAAACAGCTCGAGAAGTTAGAATAAAAATGAAGATGAAATAGATAAATTTATTTGTTCTTCGTTAAAAATATTAGTCTGTTGCAGAAAAGTGGTTGAATTTTGGAATACAGTAATTTTCTAATTTATAAACACAGCCAGATTTTCAAAGCAGTGATGATAGTGAAGGACAAACACCCTTTCATGCCAGAAAGGAATCATTAGCGTGATTACTTTGTTAACATATGGACACAACATGGATGTAACTCACTTATATATATACTTTTCTTTATGAATTTAAACTGGATCACAACGCAGCAGAAGCAGCATGTAATATCTATCTCATCAAAAACAACTCGTTGTAAATGATCCCGCCAAGCAAAAAATCTAAAACGACAGAAATAAAAAGAAGTTATATCGCATAAAAAGAAGCGGCATAGAAGTGCATGCTCCGAGCGCCATGTAAAAATCTATCACTACTCATAATGTTTCAAAAGGACTCGGAGTGAGGTAATGGATAGGTGTAAATGAAAACTGCTTGGCGACTTGCTGCCTTTTATAATTTTGTTCTTAATGCACTTACATATGACTATATTCTTAATAATTTCCTTCTTGTATTACTGCTCCCATTAAACTGTAAAAAGTTGAAGCTTCTGGTTTTTGCAGTCCCATTCTTATTTATCATCCTGCGGGATCGATTTGTTGATTTTATTTACCAATATTTGAACAATAAATATCGTTTCTACGAGCAGGATTTTATAAGTAAACATGTAACCATTTTGAGTTTGTAAAATATTAATAAAAAATAATGATCATATGCATAATAATTAGAATGCAACAGATTATTAAAATATGATAAAAAGAGTCTCTTGAACAATAACCATTACCGATCTGCATCGCTACATGCAACGAGGACCCAAAACATATGCCAAAGCCAATACTTCATGCGAAGAAGTTAATAATGAGTGTTCGGTAATGTAAAAGTGATGTTACACCCTTTTCACTTTGAATAGTGCTGGAACTATTAATGCAGAGAAATACTGCACCCAAATGCATCATACATTACGAAATATTTGTCCTAGATTGATCAACATAAATCAAGTTTTAGTATTTTCTGACAAAGCAAGATCCCGCGTTTCCAGAACAACTGTCCAAAAATTACACAGATGGCAACATGAGACTCTTTCTTGCCTTCCATATTGCCTATCTTTTCATACCACCCAATCGCGCCAGTCGGTCTAATCGTTCGGAGTTTTCTGTGGTTTTCTTCGAACCTTGGATTTACTTGCGTAGATACGGGTTAGGTTCCCTTAGAAACACCCTCCACGGAGGGCACCCCCCCCCCCCGTCCGAAACATATCCCTTGTGTAGATAATTTTGTTTCATAAACAAAACCAACACCATCTCCAAACTAACATAAAATAGCGTATACGATGTTCTCTCGCAGATATATCTGCAGACGCAGTTCTGCTCGGAAAATGTCTACCTTAATTCATTGCATCTCCGGCTGAATATGACAAAGACTTTTAATACGTATAGACAGGGAAATATATATATAGAATATAAGCTTTCCAAAAACTTATTATTAAATGCTTTTGTTAAAATGGCAGACTAATTAGATAGAAGTTTTAACGCTACTTATAAAAATTCACTATAATATATAAAAGTTACCTTATAGCATTAAATGAGACTTATTTATAATAAATTCAACTCTCTCCCCTCAATAAAGATTGAATGTTAGATATAAAAGAACTTATTCAAAAATTCGAGTACACAGGAACTGTGTTATCAGATGTGTAAAACCGATAATATTGATAAAGCAAGAACAACAATTGATATGACAGATTAAAAATCGATGGATAGTGAATACATAGTCTGTCCCAAAATTTCACACAGATCCTATAAACAAATAATTAAGAAATGAAATGAAAATTTTTATTTTTGTTTATTCGAAACAATTCCCCCTGGACTCAACACACTTTTTACAACGAACGTAACAGTCATCATAACACTTCTGTAAGTCCGCTTTTATAATGTGCGTTAAATAGCTGGTCGCAGTCGCTTGAGTGCCCGAAATTCCGTTAAAGGTTGCCCTTTTGGTGCAATTTCACCTGCCGGAACATGAAGTAGTCACAAGGTGATAAATCTGTCAAATAAAGACGATGGTTGAGCATGACGGCCCCTTTAGAAACCAAAAACTCTCGCACGATGATCGAAGTGTGTGCTGTTGCGTTTTCGTGCAAGAACGACAACTGTCTTGTTGCCGGTACTGAGGACAAATCCTGCGTACTCGGACCACGAAATGCTTCAACACTTCAAAATATTCCAGTAACAGTAGTATTTTCAGGAATGAACTCCTTGTGAATGATGCTTTCTCGAGCTTCGAAATGATCACGTTACATTGTTATAGCAAACCGGATGCACTGAGCATCACACAACAGTAAGCAACGGGAAATTGTACTGCTTTACATGACGAAGTATAGTCGTGTTTTCGATATTATCTGCGAATACGCAGCACCATCTATTAGCCGAGTAATTTAACCAGACCCGAAAATTTTGAGACGGACTGTATAAATAAAGCTTATGAATATTTTTCATGACATCAAAACAATTAATATTACAAATTTTTAGTGGAAAAATCTTTAAATGAATAAGTATCAGAAATGTTAACAAAGACTTTCCATATAACCATTACATCATATAAACATACATCTATAGATAATTGAAATGAAATAACATGTGTAATCTAAATCGAAAAAATATTTCAAAAACAGCAGTAAATTGAAATTATAAAAACAATTCTTGATATGTTAAAAGGGAAAATTACGATAGTGATGTGGAACAAGAGAACTTAAATGTGTAATCAGATTCAACATAATCATAAATGCAGATTCAATAGTTCTTCAAGTCTTTGAAGGGTTCATTTCCTCTTAATGAAATTTTCTCTCAAGAGATTTCAATTAAGAAACCAGATTAAAAGCCTTTAATCATCCAGATTCCATTAGCCATAAACGAAACAGACATTTTCAAGGAGGATTTAATCCTAGAAAAAAAGACGAAAAAACCTTTGTTGTTGTTGTTGTTTGATGGAATCTGCGAGATCTAATAAATTTGCATCTTTCGAATACTCTCATTTGGTAAAAAGATAAATGAATTTCTTTTTTCGTTTACCTTTTGTTATTTCATGAAATCATAAAGATTCTGTCAGCCACAAAGTGAAAGGGGAATTTTCATGGCAGGTTTAACACTATAAAAAAAAGACGAAAAACACAATTTTTTCTTTTCGTAGTTTGATGAAATCTGCGAAATCTTATAAATTTGAATTTTTCGAATAGTCTTCTTTAGTAAAAAATTAATTGCTTCGTTTCCCTTTTGTCATTTCAAGAAATCATACAGGTACCGTTATCCATAAAATGAAATTGTAATTTTGATGAATGGCTTAATTTTAGAAAAAAAGCAAGGAACCTAATTTTTCTTTTCGTAGTTTAGTGGAATCTGCAAAATCTTATAAATTTGCATTTTTCGAAAAGTCTTCTTTGGAAAAAGATAATTGATTTTTTTTTATTTTCCTTTTTGTCCTTTCATTGTTACACGATTACTTCTCCCAATTTTAGTTAGGAACTTCATAGAAAGGAATTTTTTCAACGAATTGCATTTTGTGCTAATTTATTTTGTATGCTCTTGTGTTACTTCTGATTATTTTTGGTTATAGGTAAAGAAGTTCAGAGGGGGGAGGGGAATCACATTTATTGTTACTTAAAATATCATCTGAAACATTGTGTATCTATTCGGTGTCACCACCAATGTTTACCTGTCATAAAAATGAAATAAACATTTTGATCAATCAAGATTAATAAACGTTTTACGAACTTTTCGTCTAAAAAATTAAAAAATGGTGCATCAAATAGATATAATTCAGAGTTACTATTTCACAAATATATATCAATAACATGTCAAATTTATCTATTGCTAACGAATTAGACTAATTGATGTTAAATTCGACCCCCTTCTCCGCCGAACACACATTATTGCAAAATTATGAAAAAAACTTTCACTTGCAACGATAACACACACACACACACATATAGATATACGATATTTTTTGCAGATATATAAAATATATATCATTCATTATTTAAAATACATTTTATTAAATATGATAATTAAAATTCTACAGATAGTGAAATAAATTACCCTTTAACGTACTTATATGTTTGGTAAAATAACTAAAAATAAATGTTAATAAAAGGTTTTGTAGAAAAGAAATAAAGTATTAAAAAGATATTAAATAATAAGTACATAAAAATTTGTACATCAAGAAAAGAGACAAACCTAGAAAACGTATGCCTATTCATACTGAATGATGAGAAATTAAAGTAATAGTGGTTAATCAGAAAATTTCCTCTATCTTGGTCTGTAATCTTAATTTGACTATAATGAATAAATATATAAAATTGATGAAAAAAATGATAGCGTATAATTTAAAATCAAGTTGAACGGAATAAAGAAATAAATCAATAACCGAGTGCGAGGTTTACACTTTGCAGTCTTTGAGTTTATTTTCTTATACATTTTTCATTAATCTATAATTAATTGCAATTTTTTTAAACAAACATCATGTTTTAACGAAATATGAGTGTGCTATGTCAAAAGCCTGTTCATAAACCTTTCGTATAATACCCATTCGTTGTCCTGCGTTTTGTATGTGCATAGAAAAAGGGATGGTGACATTAGAAATGAAGTTTGAAATTAGAAATAACTTAACCTAAAAATATTACAAATATTCAGTATGCAAAGTCAGATTGTAGGCAAAAAATCCTGCGCAGTGATCCATACATCGTTTTACGCTACATATTAGTTAAACTCAGTATGCGATGTTCGGTGTGGACAAGAAATTTTATGCAGTGATATATCATTCATCATTGTATGTTACATATTATTTGAGAAAAAGAGATGTTGACAACATAAATCATATATATGATGATATGCCCTCTTCCACAACACAACAAGCAAATTGAGAATAGTTCTTTTTTCTATGATTGTTGTTTTTTTTTTTATCAAAGGTGAACCTTTTCCCAATAATTGAGCAACTGTCTCCCTTAAACATTAAAAGAGGTAAAAGTTGTGAAACTGAAGGGAAAAGAATTAGATTAAAGAAAGAAAAAAGAATATACAGTGTGCGCAGTATAACGTTTAGAAAGGTTAAAAGGTGACACTACAACTCACAATTTTTGTATAGGGAAACAGGGTTGCGATCTACTAATTCAGTCAAGATTAAAGTGTGCTTTACCTCAACCTGATCTCGGATTATTTTGTCATAAATTTAATAATAATGAAGATATTTTAGCGATATTTACAACGGAATTTATTTATTGTGTACAAAATGTGATGAAATCCCGAAAAGTGCAATAAATGAACAGTAATTTAATCAGTGCACCGTACGTAATGTCAGCAACAATCAGAAAAGTTGATCGTCTAATTTAGTGCGGGTTTTATACGTACTGTGGTCACACATCGTGAAATTGTCGATATTGCCTTGATTAAAGTGGTGAAAATGGCAACAGACCGCATCCAATAAGTGCTTAATTAAACAATTAACTTTTCGGAATACAGTTGACACTACATAGTTTTCACCGAACGAATTACTGTCGACTTCTAACTTTTTTCGTGATTTCATGAATGCATTCAGTACATTTTGTGCATAGCAAGTAATTTCTATTGTAAACATTGTTAAAATATCTTAATTATAGTTTATCACCAAAAATAGAGCTCACATTGCAGTGAAACACTCTCTAATTTTCTTTGAATGCGTAGACTACAACCCTGGTTTGATACACAAAAAATTGTTTATTGTAGGGAACTCTATCACTTCTTATATTTTCTAAATGTTATATTGAAACACCCTGTATATATAAAATCAGTTTCAGTGAAACACACCGAGAGAATTTAATGTATATTTTCACTCGCAGCAATCACAAACAAAGATAAAGTAATTGAAGGGTGAATTCGTTTGTGTTGTCTTAAGCAATGGAATTTTCTCTGAAAAGATTTTAATTAAGAAACGGGAATTATGCATGGTCTTTAATCATGGAGCTTCCGTTAGCCGTAAAATCAAATGGAAATGTTCACGGATGGTTTAATCCGAAAAAAGAGGATAAATCCTATTTTTCTTTTCGTAATTTGGTGGAATCAGCAGAATCTCATAAATTTGCATTTTATTATTATCCTTCTTTAGTAAAAAAGATAATTAAACATTTTCTTTTCTCTTTTCCATTTTGTCCTCTTCTTTTTATATGATAATTTTTGTTAAGGTGTCTACTACAGAAAAAGATAATGTTATTACGGTGCATTATTTTTGGATAATGCATTTTGAATGATCTTGTGTTACATGCCATTATTACTTTCTGAACACCTAGTTTGCGAAGGAAAATGTTATAATGATCATCTGTATATGTGTATGTGTATGAATGAACACAATAACTTCAAAGGTCATTTTTATTACGTTCACAGTTGGCGAATATGCCATAGACCATTTAATTGTACAGCTTTTAGTAAAAATCGACTGATGCATTGGGTATTTTATTCAACTTTTAAATACTTCCAAACCATTTTGCAATCGATTCTTTAAGGAAAATCATCAAGAAAATGTAATACATTATAAGGGACAATAATTACATAGATATAATCAAGCATTTGGGGCGCAGAAGTAATGTTTCTAATTTCAAAGTGGGGGATTCAGCGTTCGAATCCAGCCGATTCCATTGAGTCAAAAATTATAATACCCTTCTTATTTTTATATTTTGGGCACATACACCAATCTTCAGAAAACCGAATGGAGCAATTACAGATTTTTTTAAGGACATTGAGAAGAAAAGTTGCGTTTTCTTTTGCGTAATGAATAATTCTTAAATATAGCGTATCCATTAATCCAATTAGAATAATTGTGTTAAAATTAATCTAGTATCCATTAATTGTCTCTATCTATATGAAAATTTCTTTTAATGCAAGTGTATCCAACGGGGAGTTCTTTGGAAAACTTTTGCGCTTCTTAGAATGATTCTTATCATGCTTTGCTTTTATATCATTCATTTTGTATGCTTTTTATGTCAGATGGCGGGAGATAAGATATTCAGCTGCTTCCTCTTCGAAAATTGTAAACAATTTACGATAGTCCTTTTCTCAGAAAAATGTAACGCTATATATATGCCATGATTTATGTGTTTTTTTCTCAAAAAAAAAAAAGCATTCAAAAAACAACAAGTAAACAAAGTTGAAAAGTTAAAACAACAAGTATATATTTTGTTTCATATACTGACTTGAAATTCATCGTAGGGGCCTCGTGATTACCACTGGGAGATATGTATACCATGTAGATGTGTGCGTATTATTAGCGTTACGACAGAAAGATAATTATTGTTTCATGTTTACCGTGACGAATGTGTAACATATGAATTGTAACGCGGTTCATTGTTTGCCATTAGCTAACGTGTGGCCCAACGTACTGAAACGCTGGAAAGGGCTTGTAGCATGTAGAGAATGCAATAAGCATTTTGAAGAAACTAAGACAATAAAAGTTTTACAGTCTTCTGATTAAGCATCTTGAATAAAAGGAGAAATAAAATAGATATAATTTGGACTTCTGCTCAATAAACCAATAAATAGTAAAATTTTCCTATTTATAACGAATTGTACTTATTAATAATAACTTAAATACCACTTATCCGTAAATAAATAAATAAATAAATTGTTAGTGAATTTTAAAATAAAACATGAATTAATTCCAAACCTGAAATAAACGTATGCGATATTTTTTTTTCAGATGAGGGAAATCGATGTCATTCTGTATTTGAATTATATTTTACTAAATAATCTAATTTTAAAACCTATGAATTTTTCTTTTCCTAATTTTGTGCAATCTGCGAAATCTTATAAATTTGCATTTTTGTAATATTCTTCTTTGATAGAAATATAATGAAGCAGTTTTTTTTTCTTTCTTTCCCTTTTTTCCTTCCTTCTGTCCTTTCACAGGATTACTGCTCGAAACATTCGGCAAGATGTATTCTTCAAAGGAAGTAAATGGAACTACGGTTCATTATTCTAAGATAATTAATTCTGAAAGGCCTTGTGTTTCATGTATTTTTTTCTCTTATAGTTAAGGAAGTTTCAAGGAAATGTATCTTTTGTACTTCGGAAAATGGTTATGGTAAAGATGTTATATTTAATAAACTTCTCCTGAAATATTGGACCCTCTTAAGGAGAAGGTGGACATTGACATATATCGATGACAAACATCGACCATAGATATTATTTTTCTCTAAAAAAATTCGTGATTTTGATGTATTGACATGTACTTAGCAGAAAGTGAGTTTTGATACTTCTTAAAGGTAATAAAGAAAATAACATATGTTATTGCGTTTTAAATGATTTTTTATTCAAACAAATATTCGACAGTCACCGTATTGTATTTATCCTTGTATTTTGCTTTCTTTGTAATTTTCTATTTTGTAACTTTTTTTTTACATTTTTTTCGATTCTTAAAGTAGAGGGTGCAAAAAATGAGCGCGTTTTTTTAAAGAATGGAAACTTAGAATCAAACGAGAAATGATCTTCTCTGAGATGCATATAACATTTTAATACATGAATAAATAAGATTGAATAAAACGTACAGCAGTTTATAACATTCGTAGGTCATTTTTGAACAGCGACAATATAATCTAATCTTTTCCTTATTTTCTGAAACATTTGCTATATATATATATATATATATATATATATATATATATACATACAGGGTGTATCTAAACTCTTGGGCAAAACTTTAAGGGGTGATAGTACACATCAAGACAAACAATATTAAATAGGAAACTAAGGGTCCCAAACGTCTTCCGAAGGAGATAGGCGCCTTTAAAGTTTAGGGTGCAAAATTTCAAATGATTATAAAAAACGGAAAAATTGGTCGATTTGTTTGCGGTTTCCACTAAAACCTATCTTTATGTCAGTATTTTCTTGAAAATAAATTTTAAAGATACCGTTCAAAAAATGCCGATAGAGGGCGCTTTAGACTTTGGAGTAATCATCAACTATATTTTACCGTTATTTTTTGCATCTCATTACATGCTTTCAAAAGCTTAGACTTAAACTTAAATTTTGAGCTCAAAATTTGAATCGTTGGTAGTGGTTAAGTAGCGCAAACTGAGCTGTGTTTAGTAGTTAAAATTTCAAATGATTATGAAACACGGAAAAATTGGTCGATTCGTTTGCGGTTTTCACTAACACTATTCATTATGTTAGTATTTTCTTGAAAATAAATTTTAAAGATACAGGTCAAAAAATGCCGATAGAGGGCGCTTTAGACTTTGGAGTAACCAACAACTATTTTTTACCGTTATTTTTTGTATCTCATTACATGCTTTCAAAAGCTTAGACTTAAACTTAAATTTTGAGCTCAAAATCTGAATCGTTGGGAGTGGTTAAGTAGCACAAACTGAACTGTGTTCAGGAGTTAAAATTTCAAATGATTATAAAAAACGGAAAAATTGGTCGATTCGTTTGCGGTTTTTACTAAAACTATTCTTTATGTCAGTATTGTCTTGAAAATAAATTTTAAAGATAAAGTTAAAAAATATCGATAGAGCTTATGTTTATGCTTATGTTTATATGTATGCTTTCAAAAGCTTAGACTTAAATTTTGAGCTCAAAATCTTAATCGGTGGGAGTGGTTAAGTAGCGCAAACTAAGCTGTGTTCATGAGTTGAAATTTGAACCCTCCTCCTGAACACAATTCAGCTTGCGCTACTTAACCACTCCCAACGATTCAGATTTTGAGCTCAAAATTTAAGTTTAAGTCTAAGCTTTTGAAAGCATGCAATGAGATACAAAAGATAACGGTAAAAAATAGTTGTTGGTTACTCCAAAGTTTAAAGCGCCCTCTATCGGCATTTTTTGAACTGTATCTTTAAAATTTATTTTCAAGAAAATACTGATATAAAGAATAGTTTTAGTGAAAATCGCAAGCGAATCGACCAATTTTTCCGTTTTTTATAATCATTTGAAATTTTGGTCCCTAAACATTAAAGGCGCCTATCTCCTTTAGAAGACGTTTGGGACGCTTAGTTTCCTATTTAATATTGTTTGTCTTGATGTGTACTATCACCCCTTAAAGTTTTGCCCAAGAGTTTAGATAGACCCTGTATATATATATTTATATAAAGTAAATGAAAATGTCCTTCTGTCTGCTTATAACTTGTTTAACCGAGTTCTGCTCAATAGATTTCGAAAGGATTTGCACAGTTAATTAAATTATTTTTCGGGGAAGGTTTTTGTGTATAACGTATCGTTCTACATTGCTTAATTATACGGTAAAGGGGGGGGATTCCATAATAAGAAGAACCCCATTGGGAAAGATTAGCCTTTTTAGAATCATTGTTGAATGGCCTTCGATGGGATTTGCACTGTTAGTTTAAGGGAAGGTTTAGTGTATAACATATCCTTCTACGCTCCTTAGTTATAGAATTATAATGGAAAATTCTATAATCAGGTGAACTCGATTATTATAGAATAGCCTTTATGAAAATTTCGACAAAACGAATTTTGACGAGACGTTCATTGTTAGCTAGATAATTTTTCAGGGATGGTTATAATACACTGCTGGCCATTAAAATTGAAACACCATGAAAGAATGAAGATACAAACAATATATTTATTGTACGTGATTAGTATGGCATGAAAACAATATGATTAAATTTATAAGCAGTTTGGGGGTTTATAGGGATGCGAAATTAGTAGAGACAGCTTTCCCCCTGGCATCCAAAACGGCCCTTACACGGTCAGGCATGGAGTCGAACTGGACTTGAATGACAGGAACGGGCAACTCATTCCATGCTGCTTCAAGTCTATGCCACACTTCATTAACCGTATTAGCTGAAGAGGGGTGGCGGTCCAGTCTCTCAGCAATCCATGTCAGACGTTTTCAGTGGGTGATAGATCTGGAGACCGTACAGGCCCGGGCAACAATCAAATACCCTGTGTATAGAGGAAAGTCAGAACACGACGTGCAACATGTGGTCTTGCGCTATCTTGTTGAAAGATGGCGTTTGGCAGGCTTTGAAGACAGGGCGTAACCACTGGACGTAAGATGTCATAAATGTACAGATCTGCGTTCAAATTACCGTAGATCCGAACTAGAGATGAGCGTATCGTGTTTCCAATGGTTGCCCGAACCATAACAGCCTTTTCAGGGCCCCTATGCCGATATCGAATGCAAGAAGGCGACGAGAGTTCTCCCTCGGAGCCTCCAGACACGTATACGGCCATCAAAATACTGCATATAGAACCGATACTCGTCTGAAAAGATGATATTGTGCCATTCCTGTATCCAGCTTTGTCGTTCGGCGCACCAGAGTCGCCGTCTCTCTCTATGCTGCATTGTCAAGGGAAGCCGCAGTAATTATTACCGTGCTGACAGTCCACACTCCTGCAAACGTCGTCGCACCGTATAGGCGGATACTGGGCGTGCTGCAAAAATTTCCTGACTAATGGTTCGTTATGTTGTTGTATGGTTTTGCAGAGCCGGCCTCATAATATGTCTGTCCTCTAGGACGTTAGTCATGGGAGGACTCTGAGATCCTGCATGGCCTTCAGTTTGACCCTCAGCAAGGCATTGATTCCATATTCACATGATAGTGCTTAGATTTCGACCAGTGCAACGGGCGATATCACGGAACGATAATCCACACTCTCAATTGGCAACAATTCTACCTCTATCGAATTCCGACGCATGTTGGTAAGCATTTTTTTCTTATTAATCGAGGCATAACACGATATTCTTAGCAAACGCTGACCTTACAAAGCGCTTTCCGAAAGAGAAATCCACTACGTCAAAAGTACTTGATAATGACTTTTCTAAATACTATAAATATTCGAATTGAAAATTACAGTTTATTCCATTAAAGTCCATAATTCTAGAATTCTGCTTAAAAGCCCACTCGATTGCAATCTATTTTGCAACCATTACATATGAATTTAGCATAAAGTGCTTCTAAGTTTAAGAAATCTTAATTAACTTCATAATTCGTAAACTGCTTGATCACGTGAAATGA
The DNA here is from genome assembly GCA_963932465.1 of Maratus speciosus. Classification (NCBI taxonomy): domain Eukaryota; kingdom Metazoa; phylum Arthropoda; class Arachnida; order Araneae; family Salticidae; genus Maratus; species Maratus speciosus. The sequence continues at coordinate 315,382,335 of OZ010791.1, read as the reverse complement.
TTTATTCGGTATCCTAAGGTACAATTTATCTAACAATCCAAAAATGACGTTGGAATTAGGTATTTGAATTGCAAATTTCAGATATTGATACAATTTCAGTTTGAAAACAGCCCCTTAATATTTTTTATACATAAATTGAAAAATGAGTATATCTTCCTGTCAAATGGCTATTTCTCTTTATTTTTTATGATAATTTGAATATTAAAGTGCATTGGGGTATTCAATTTGCGGACTGTTCGATACAGCCCTCCCCACTCCCGCCGAAAAAAAAGGTCGAACGATGGTTATGGTTAGTACAAAGGGGACATGTAAATTTGTCTACTCGAGGAGTTGTGAAACGTGAGGTAAATAGGCATTGACCCTGTACAAGTATTACTTATTTTTTCATAATCTCGAACGCAATGAGTACCGCAAGTAAGATAAGAATAAATTTAAAGTCAAGGGAAGAAAGCCATTATATTGTGAATAAAAATTAAAAATCATAATAAAGGTCGATTTTGAAAAGGAATAACCCTAAAACCATTAAAATTTAACATAAAATTAAATAAAAATTATAATTTGAGTAAAATTAAATTATAGACAGTTAAGTTTAAGAAGTAGGAACGTGATAATTTGGAAAAGAAGACATTTAAAGTCAATAAAATGAGTAGATCTGATAACAAATTATAATGAAAATAAAATTTCACGGACCTAAAAATTTAAGAACTAGTAAACACATAAATTAAGTGCAAAGAAGAGAAAATACGTTTTAAGAATTCAATTTAAAAATATTTACTTAATGATACGCTTTTTTGACTGATATACATTAGCCTGTATTTTGCTTTGCTTATTCAGAATGACATCGTAGTAAAGATTAACCCCTTAACTGCCCCAGACGTATATATACGCCTGTAGATAATACATGCATCTATTAAAGAGATGTCGAATTACAATTATAGCGAGGCAATTTTCACCACTCGGGCATTTATATATAACAATATCGCATGTGCATTTTCTTACTGTTATTTCAGAAAACTAATACACACCTTCTTTCATTGCAAAAATATGCGATTTAAGTAAGGCACTGGATATCGCGTAAGATATCGTCGGCAGTTAAGGGGTTAAATGTTAACAGGCCAAATGTGCCGAAATAAGTTATCACTTACATACAGATTTAAATTTTAAAAAGTATACTTAAAATTTTAGAAAGAATGACGATAGCCAATATAATAGTGAATAATAAAAAGTAGTAAATAATGCACTTGAAAAATACACAGGAATTAGATTGGTTGTCAACTACAGCGGAGGGTCAATCCATAGGATCAAGAGTAGCATCTGGCGTGTTGTAGCTAAAGCAGTGTTGAGTTCTCATGTTTTGGAGTCCTCTCAATAATCCTGATGGCTCGGTTAGCGGGATAGCTGCGTGTCCATTTAGGCATGTGCAATTCGTGCAATCCGGCTACTGGAGTACTGTCGTACTGACCACAGAGCTCGTGGAACTCAAGCGAGAAAAGAACAGTCCTGCACGACAAGATGAAAGTGCATCACCCAGAGCCAATAGGGAGAAATCGATGATTTTTTTTAGTATTCTCTATTTATATTATTTTTTCATTCCGACCACATATCAGGTGCTTTAACATTAGGCGTTCCAATCTTTAAACTTCCATAAGTCTTAAAATACTTGAACGAATGACTTGTCTTTCAGTCTAAGGTAAACCTGACCAATGAATTCAAATATGGTGTCAAAACTAAATTTAATAGTGGATATTGGAACAATTTCTAGATATACATTATGAATAAACGAAATTTAAATATCGCATTCATCAGTAGACGTTAATTATAATCGATTGGATTGATATTGGGAACGTATTTATGCGTTAATTTGCGGAAGAATAATGACCATCCGTTTGGTTCTGTTTTTTTTTTTTTTTTGTTTTTTTTTGTTTTGGAAGAGGGGGGATTGTACGTAGTTGTATATCTTAAACAACTGCAAAACTATAAGAAATTACGAAGAAGCATGGGCGATAGACATCACTCGGGATTTAGAGAACGATTAAAATTATTGCAACAAGTTGAAATTTTAAAATTAATTAAGAGCTTTAAATTAATTAGTCACCCATTACTTTCGTTGAAATGAGTTTTTATTCAGATATATAGCAGGTCTTTAATACTGTGATGTCTTGAGACGTCTCGATAACTTTTCTTTTGATTTCTCTGGCGCCATTGACACGTGATATGAGGGCGCGCGGACAGGAAGGGGGGACACTGTTTTTCAGAATGCAAGGGTTTTTTGAGAAGTGCAGTCGTGGGCCATGCATGTGTGAGCCAGCGAGTTTTTTTATTTATAAAACGAAAGTGTCAGGTGCACTGAAGTATTATAGTTTGAGTTGTTTGTGAAATAATTTAATAATATAGTGAAGTGGAGCTTGTGAAGTGAAATATAAAGGTGTCGTGAATCTATGTGAAAACCATGATTATTTGTATATAGTGTGACGTCAAACGTATTGTCATTTGTAACATATTTATGTACTATGTAAATAAACTTAGTGTTGTGAAAAAGCTAGTGATATATTACAAAGGAATACACACCTTGATGATTAACGGATTTCGAGCGTATCACACGCTCTCATTTTCGAGAACGAGAGCTGTTATTAAAAGTAATATGCATGTTTATGTATTTTTAATTGAAGATAATATTTGAAGATGATTTAGTAGGCAAAGAAATAGAATGTAATTTATTATTAGGAGTTTGTATATTTATATAAATGATTTAAAGGAGACGAGAGGAAAGTATATAATTTATTTTTATGATTGATTTAAGCATGTCAGAGGAAAGAGGCTATTTATAGTATGACATTTATTGAATGATTTATTTATTTAAGATGATAGTATCTGTTACATATAGAAGTTATTATAAAAGCGTTTGAAATTGAAAAAAAAAATGCTTAGCATTAAAGGGCTGAGGAAAGAGGATTTAGTTGTAGTCGCAACTGAATTATGCTCAAAAGTGGAGGCGGAGCACAGAATTATAGATTTGAAAACACTCATTGAGGGAAGCGACCAATACTCTAAGGATACTGAATTTATAACATAAATTTTAATTACTGCGGTATCAGATAGAATAGAAAAAGAAAAACGTGAAGCCAAGCTACTTAAAATTGAGAAAGAAAATGTGAAAACGGAACAAAACAATGCACTAGAGTTAGAACGCACAAAATTAGAAGTCATAAAAGCCCAGTTAGAAATGGCGAAGATTCAATCCGATGATAAGAATTCGGATTCGGGGGGGGGGGGGGCGATGGACAAAAATCCCATACTAATTCTTTAGAATCTCTAATTAAAAGCGTTAGAACTCTGAGTATGCCAGTACCGACTAAACCGGAAGCGTGCAATTTATTTTTTAGTTCGCTCGAAAAAGCATTCGAAGTGAAAAATGTTAAGGAGTTAAAAGTTGAAATTTTACAAAATTTAGTAGGTGAACGCGCGGCACATTTATTAGTTTATGTAAATACAAATGAAATGAAGAGTTATCCGAAGGTTAAGGCTTTAATTTTAAAAGAATTTCTACCCACGCCGGAAGCTTGTCTAGAAAATTTCCTTACGGCAAAAAGAATGAAAAATGAAAACCATTTACAATTTGCAAGCAGAATCCGAGGTAATTGGGAATTTTATTGTCAGCTTAGGAAAGTAAATGATTTTGATACGCTTAATGAATTAATTGTTACCGATAGATTATTAAGTTCATTAGATTCAGTCTAACGAAAAAGGAATCGGGCATTGAGAAAAATAAACATGATGAAAAGTTAGTTGGTAAAGTGACAGCTTTAAGTTTGGGGAATGAGGCAATAAATACGCAAGCTTTGCAATACCAGGATGTCTGGTTAGACAGGCGGAAAGTTAATACACTGATTGATAATGCGGCAGAAATTCCAGTAATTAATTCAAATCAGATACCGGATTCATTTAGAAATAATGAAAATTCAAAAATTCAGTTGATATCTGCTTTTGGAGAAAAAATAACCGCTGACCTTATAACTTTACCCATAGCTTTAGATTCCGGACAGCCAAATAGTGCAGTTAACAGCGTAGATGTTTTGTTCGCGGCAGCAGATAAATTATATGGGTCATGCATTATCACGCCAACGATTTATGAGTTATTACGATCAGCTCAGAGTGGAGGGAAAGAAAATAGATTATGTGATGTGTCGGTGCCTACGGAGAAGATGCAGTCGGAAAGGGGGGGAAGAAATTAAATATAAAAAAGCAGGGGTAGTGAAATGGAACAACAAAGTATGAATGATGAGAATTTATGTTTAATAAGTCAAAATGAAACTGCAAAAAAAGTTAATGATTTGTTGTATTGAAATGAAAAATAATAGCGAAGATATAAATGTGGGTCATCAGTCGGATGCGAGTATTTACAGGGCGCAACAGAAAAGTTGCGAATCGTTACAGGGAGCTTTCAAAGATGCAGAAAAAGAGAAAACGGGTTTGTTATGGTAGATAATTTGCTTTATCATACGGAAAGAGCTTCGGGAGATCAAGTTATGCAATTAGTGGTATCAAATGTGAGGAGGAGGGGAATTTTAAAAATTGTGCACGAATCAATTTCCGCTAATAATCTCGGCATGAAAAAACAAAATAGAGAATTCGTTATTCATTTTTTTGGCCAGGTATGTCGCGGGATGTGGAAGAATATTGTGCATCGTGTAAGGATTGCCAACTACGAAGCAGGGAGAGGGCCAGCGATCAGATACCCATTGTCCCAACTGAGAGGCTGGAACTTCCGTTCGATGTTGTAAATATTGACATAATTGGAAAAATTGAACCTCCTTCAGCGCGTAGGCATCAATACGTACTTACTTTGGTAGACCAACATTCGAGATGGCCAGAGGCAGTTCCGTTACTGACAACTACGGCTACAGCTACGTGCAATGCATTGTTAGAGATATTTATGCGATCAGGAATACCCCGCGTAATAGCGAGTGATCAGGGCAGAAATTTTGTATCAGGTTTAATACAAGAGTTTCATGCTAGGCTGGTGGCGGTTCCTAGATTTGCTACGCCGGGGCACCCACAGAGCTCGGGACTAGTTGAACGATATAATCAGGTACTGAAACGTATGTTACACCATATAATTCGTAGTGACCCTAAAAATTGGGATAAACACATCCCCTAACTATTATTTACGTACAGAGAAATTCCGAATAGCACTACGGGCGTATCGCCATTCAAATTCATGTACGGAAGGGAGGCCAGAGGGCCACTGGCGGTATTAAAATCTACATGGGCAGGCGAAATCCCACTACATATAAATCTAGGAAAGAGCGCGACCAAATACCCACAGGAGCTAAAAATTAATTTAGAAAGGTCGGCGGAACAAGCGGCAATAGTATTGGAGATTAAGCAAAGTTCGTATGCGAAGTACGCTAATCGAAGGGCGATTTACGAGGAATTTAGACCGGGGGACCAGGTACATTTATTAATCCTGGACTCCACGAACAATCTTTACGCGAGGTGGACAGGACCAGCCGAAATAGTGGCGGGCTGTAACCCTGATTCTTACAAAGTGAAATTAATAAACGGGAATGTTCGAAATGTCCACGTAAATATGATCAGAAAATTTACTCCTAGGGTACAGGCGGTGGGGGTGATCTTCGAAAATGAGGCAGAATTAGGGGAGGTCCATCCCACCGCCAGTACGAAAGATAACTCCAACCTACTCAATATAGAAGAAGTTGATCTAAGTCATTTAGAAAAGGTGGAGAAAGAAAAAATGTTAGATTTATTGTATAAGTATAAAGAGTTATTTTACAGAAAAGTGCAAATAGCCAAGGTAGGAGAGCATAAAATACGAATAAATAACGCAGAAAAGAAAAAGCCCTATGTTTACCGAATACCAGAGGCCTTGAAGCCACAAGTAGATAAACAAATTGAGGAGCTATTGGAACTAGGTCTGATTGAAGAAAGTGAGGCAGAGGCGCCACACACAGTAGTGTGCGTGATGAAGAAGGATGGGGGGCTTGCGCCTATGCGTCGATTTTCGAGCACTGAATGCTATTACAAAAACTGAGATTTCTCAATGGAAAATGTCACCGATCTGTTGTTCAGTATTGGCAGCGCCAATGTGATAACCACGATAGACTTATTGAAAGAGTATTGGGCCATACCATTAGAAGAAGAGAGTGAAAAATTCGCATGCTTTAAAACTCATAGGGCCCGCTTTAAAGTAATGGCCTTCGGGCTCAAGAACGCAGCTGCGACTTTTCAAAGAGAAATGAACAAAGCACTGTCCGATTACAAGGAGTTCGCCAGGGCATATATAGACGACATAGCCGTCTTTTCTGAAACATTTGCTGAACATCTGGTGTATCTAGAAAAGATATTTTCTATGTTATCACAGTTAAGATTTTCAGCCAACTTAAAAAAATGTGAATTCGCAAAACCTCAGATCAAGTACTTAGGACATATCATCGGGTCCTGTAGCCATCGGACCGACCCCGGAAAAGCAGAGGCCATTCGAAGGCTAGCTGTGCCTCAAACGAAGAAAGAGTTGAAAAGTGTTCTTGGTCTTTGTAATTACTATAGAGATTACATTCCCAAATATGCTGAAGTAGCATATCCTCTAACAGAACTAACGAAAAAAACAGTCCAGAGCAGTTGTGTTGGTCAGAAGACCATGACCGGGCATTTAATGAGTTGAAAAGAGGTCTTACCGAAGCACCTAGTCTACATACACCCGTTATAGGAATGCCATTTGTCATCGAGTGTGACGCATCTGCAGTCGGCATCGGCGCGTGTTTATCGCAGCGAAAAGACGGAGTATTGTACCCGGTCAGCTATGCCAGTCAAAAGCTCACCAAAACTCAACAGGGTTGGCCGACAATTGAAAGTGAGGCCTATGCGGTCATCTGGAGTCTAGAGAAGTTCGAAACGTGGATTTTGGGTTCACCTGTGGAACTTATCACCGATCTCTACCTACTAACTTTCATCACCAAAAATGCCCCTCAATCTTTCAAACATCAGCGATGGGCATTAGCACTGCAGAAATATGACATTAGGATTTCGCATCGACCTGGTGCCAAGTTGATAAATGCAGACGCACTGTCTAGACTTGAAACTATTGGATGAAAAAAAAACTTTCATAAACTATTTGATAAATGACTATAATATTTCTGAGACTTTAAAGTGCTAAGATTACTTTAATTGTTCCTGCATCTATATCTTGTATATATTTTTGGTTTATTGCATTTACTATCATGTATTATTAAGTATTAATTCTGTTTTGTATTAGTAGGTAAGAAGAGTATAGGCAGCGAGTCTAGACTATTTCAAGAATGTAGTTTGTATCTTTTTTTCTGTATATATTTATCAATTTGTATTATTCATTTGGGTAGTTTGTTAAAAGAATAAAAGTATGAGGACTTCTCCAGACTAAATTTCAGATAGAAAATGAAAGGCCCCTCTCCCCCATTTTCAATCTTGGGTGGGGGGTGTGATGTCTGGAGAGTTCTGGATAACTTTTCTTTTGATTTCTCTGGCGCCATTGACACATGATATGTGGGCGCGCGGAGAGGAAGGGGGACACTGTTTTTCAGAGTGGAAGGGTTTTTTGAGAAGTGTAGACGTGGGCCGTGCATGTGTGAGACGGCGAGTTTTTTTATTTATAAAACGGAAGTGCCAGGTGCTATGAGCACCGAAGTATTATAATTTGAGTAGTTTGTGAAATAATTTAATAATACAGTGATGTGGAGCTTGTGAAGTGAAATATAAAATTGTCGTGCATCTAGACTTAGTGTTGTGAAAAAGCTAGTGATATATTACAAAGGAATATACACCTTGATGATTAGTGGATTTCGAGCGTATCACAAATGCAATAAAATGTAGTTTGAATAACAGAAAAAAAAAATTTCTTACGAAAGCTTTAACACTGTGTGAATCATGATATTGAAGGAAAATTGTTGACAAAAAATATGAAAAATAAAGATCTGTTTAATGACTTCTAATGACACACAGAAACTTCTTTGTTGTACACCGCCTGTTCCCTATTTGGAAAATTCTGAATATAAAATAAAGGCATTATGCTAATTTTGTTATAAATTTCTTTAAAATATTTTTGTTCAAATTTTATCACAGTCATCTTATTAGATTCAACAGTTATCAAATTTAAATTCATTTTTCAAATACTTATATCAAACAAAACCTATTTCCTTTACTAAATGAAAGGTGACAGGAAATGAGAAATTCCCGTTTTTCTTATGGAATTCAAAATCCCCCAGTAACAAGGCTATTTTCTCTTTCTAAATTGAATTGTATGTATTTGAAAGTTGTGGAACTTTTACTTTAAACTTAAAAAATACATTTCCGCTTGTCTTCCATTCTTTCCAATATTTTTAGATAAAAAGGGCTATACTTATATAACGTTATCAACATTTTGCTAATTTTGGACCCCTCCCCCCCCCCCCCCCCTGGGCACTGATATCGTTATCAATGTCTAAAAATTCTTTGATTGTTAGATTCTTTTTCTTTCTTTTTATACGCTTGCTGTAATATATACATATGATTATTTTTTAGTCACATACTTTACGGATTCAAGAAGTCAATAAAATATCTATACATGAAATAAATTTATAACAAAGTTACAATTTAAACGTATTTAATAATAGCTTATTGTTACATAATGCACTCAAAAGTAATGTTATGTTCTTGCACTCACTCCCTACCAGTGGAGATCAAAAGCAAAATATATCAACTGTTACAGAACAATATTCTTTGTCTTCTGTTTGTCTTTACTGGTAAACGCAAATATAATTTCCTATATATTATGTTCCTGATTTCTCTAATAGCGAACTATATGCGCATGTGGCAGAAAAACAGGAATGCCAAAAGTTGAGGTATTCCAAATTTTCGAATAAAAGGATTTTATAAAGAGTTAATAGCTTTAATAGTTTTGTATTTTCATAAAAACATATAATAATAATAATAATAATAATAATAATAATAATAATAATAATAATAATAAAGGTAACACACTATTTGGATGTAAGGAAAAACTTATTGAAAAAAGAAAAGTTAGGTTACTTCAAAAATGATAGCGATACCAAAAAGCAAACCCCACCTCCCCCCAGAGATATCTTACGATATCACGTGCCAGACCCTCCCCTCCTCCCTAAAATGATAACGTTATATATGCATAGCCCCAAAGAAATAAAAATACAGGAATTGTGACAACCCTTATTACACAAGTAATGTCTACGTTCTTATCTTGAACACTGTTTATGGTACAGGAAAATAAAAGATATCAATCGAAATGCAATCTGTCCATAATTAATTAAAATACGTGAATTAAGCATCGAGGACTTTGTACTCATTAAATTTTAAGCTAACCTTTTAATTTTCAATATCAAAATCACTTTTGACTAATTATAATTCACCAGTTTATATATTAAATTTTAAGGGGTCTCAGGACTTAAAATTGGAAAACATGAAAAAAAGGGACCGTTTTTAACTATCTTAAAACGTATATGATTTTAAAACACAATTTTTATTGGTATAAAAGATGCATGTTATTTCATTTCATGTATTTGAAAAATTGCAAGATGCAGAATTAACATTTACAGGGTGCTCCGAACTGTCAGACATTTGGCGAGCAGAAAATTGGTATAACATATTACGCGCAGGATTACAAAATGAATATTGCAACTAAAATGAAAATTTTGGTGCCTACGTATACTTCAGATTGCAATAATTACCCTGAATCTAAATATATTTGTATTTAAATCATTTTTATATTTTTAATACAAGGTTGTATTTAGCTAATACAAAATTTTGAAAATTTCAACTGTATAATCATCTAAAAAAATATTTTATTTTAACAATAAGAATGGAATTTTAGGTTCACTTTATACAGACTAACATGAAGCATACGCTTTAAAAATTTTACGAAAAAATATACTGAAGTTTGAGATATCCTGAGCGTTATCCACAAAAAAGTCATTCGGAGAAAAATGACTCCAAAATTTCGGAAACGCCGTTTCAGCTGTTGAGCGGGTAAAACTGTAAAAGCCATAACTTTTGTTCTAACGGAAATTTCAAGGAAACAATTATATCAAAACGTTCAGAAAAGATAGGAGTTTACCATCTAAAAAAAATTAAATTTCGAAAATTTTGAATCTTTAAGAGTCCTGAGCCATTTGTAAATCAACATTTAAGTCATTTGTAAAGAAACGTTTGTAAATAAAATTATTCAACATTTCGACCTTCTAATGTTAAATTACTTTTGTATGATTTTGTTTTTAGTTCCTAACATGCAAAAAAATCTACTTTGAAGAATTTTACCTTTTGAAAGAATCTGTGAAAACAGCCATAATGATTAATTGCATGTTGCAAATTAAACTATACGGAAGTGCAAATCGAGCAATTGTTTAAAACAGAAGTAGCAGTTGAAAAAAAAGAGCTGCAAAAATGCTTCAAAAATGAATTGGCTTCTTTATATTAGATAAATACCTTTGCATGTATATATTAGTATAAAATATCGAACAAATTATTCTGTATGTGTGTAAAACTGCGAATGGGTTACCAGAAAGAATTTATAAAACTTTCTTTCTCTCGTGGAAGACGTTGTAAATAACGACGTAAAGCACCAAAATTAATCCTTAACAACTAAAAACATTTTTAGCAGAAAAGAATATATCTTTCAGATAGCTATGTCATCCACAACGATATATTTTCACGTGAAAAACATTTTATTATAAAATACACAATATGAAGTTTATAAAGCTCACCGCTTTACTTAAATTCAAGAAAGATAATAGTTTTATAGATGTTTTAAGTTAAAAGAATACATCTTATTTAAATTTCCTAGTAGTTTCGACCCGTAATCCCCGCTGCGATCGTCAGAGAATATTTTATTAATTGCTTTTCCATTCATTCAAATACGTCACGTCGCACAGTGGAGTATTTGACCCGAAATCCTGGTCAAAAATATTTTTCGATGTAAATATAGTCCGATTGGCTCGAAATTCTTAGATGTTATTGTGTAACACTATGCCATGTTTGGTATTGTAAATGAAGTATATAGCCTTTACCGTTCATTTACAGAGATACCCAAAGTAATTCCCTTGCATTATGGTCTATGGGGAAAAATCGTTTGCTCTGCATTTTAATGATATCACACTTAAACGTGCTAAAATTTATATACATGACCTAAGTGTACTAAGGCACTTATTGTAGAATATCGTGTGCACAGAATAAATCGTTCATTTACAGGGACACACAAAAGAATATGGCTGAAGAATAAATTTAACTATTGATGTCCATGACCAAAATTGCTGGAAGTGCGTTTGTAGTTGTGATATGCGTTTTAAAATAGAACAATTTTTTAAAAATATTACTTTGTGTGGATATATTCTATAGATCCTATACAGGTCTGCACAAAGTTCTCAAGTACATTGGAAATGGCTGAATGGACATTTTTAACTGTGCTATGCGTTTCACTGAACTAACTTTTAGTATACTATAAAGTATACATACAAATCCATAGCTTAGTTTAATATTTTATATCTTAAAAGCTGACGAAGTGTAAGTAAGACTTTAACACTTTCCATGATAATAAATATACATTTTATAAATATTTTGACAATTAAGAAAGAAAAGAGTCATCATTTAAGAAGAGCACAAAGGAAAAAGAAGTTAAAATATTAATTTATTCAGTAGATATTTTAAAAATACGAATATATCACATGTCCATTGACTTAACATTACCGAAGGGAGTTTAGAAGTTGAGCGACTTGTAACATTAACTATTTACTGTTTTCAAGAGGAAAGTAATTGTTGATAAGTTTGTCTTATTCACTATTAATGTTTAATTAAATGTATTTAATTTTACTACATATAAAACTTATTATTTACATTTAATAACGCTTATTACATTTAAATTACATTTAATAGTAATTATTGCATTTAATTTATGTTTAATAGTGTTATATTTAATAGTGGGTTCAGTAACGTGGAGTCTATATAGTATAGATTGCCAGTTTGTGAATGTATTTAATATATTACCAGTTTCAAAATGATTCTTCCAAACTCTTCTTCATTTCCTTCATCACTCTCTTCTTGGCTTTTATCGGGACTACCATCAGACCTTGCTGGATGAAGAAGTTGTAGGGTCTCGCTACTGTATGGCTTGCTCTTTTTAGTTGATAAACGGAGTTATTAGAAAATATGAAGTTGCTTATTTTCACGTATATTATAAAAGGAAAATTTTAATTAAATTTTCTTGGTGCCGTTTGTCAGTTTTGGAATTAAAATTAGGTCTCCCTTTTTAAGGACACCGCCCTCGAAAGATTTAATTCCCACCTTTCTCTCCTTATGTTACACACTTGAGCCCCAAGAACTAATTAGGGAATCCTTTTTCAATAAATAAGTATATACAATTTGAAGGCGATCGGATATTTCTATCAAAAGATATCGAGTTGCATGCGTATGTACGTACCTACATACGTGCATACGTACGTACGTACATACATATAGACAGAATATGTAGTTGCAAAAGCTCTCCCGTAATATCCTGTGAGTTAAAAACTTGCAATACGACAGTAAATATATAGTTCTTATCTCTTCAATTCGGTTGCCGCAAAACAGAGCATTTAAATAGTCATCTCGAAAAAAAAAAAAAATTATAAAAAAGTGGCAACAATATGCGGAATAATTTTTTGCAGAAATTGACACTCAAGATAATAACGAATACAATTATAATTCATACAAGACTGGGCAAAGTGCGGCATATATTTAAAAAGCTTTCGATATGTATAAATTAGAGCCAAAAACGCTTTAAAAATTACCCTTTTACACATTTAATGTTTTTTTATTACATTAAAAACGAAACTATTTAAATTAACACATAGTTTAACACTAAGCTCTGACCTTTGTTAAACAAGTAAGCCGTGTTTAGTTTCAATTCAACATTTCACTGAGTCACAAAATCATTATATTTAAACATAACAACAATGCCAAAATACAGCAAAAAACCACGTCTTCTGAAAAAGAAACTTCCTCTTCAGCTGAGGCCAGGAGCCGCCGAATATAACCCAGGTTCCTAAAATAGACATAGATCGATGCACCAATTAGTTAGCTATTAAAAAATATGATTTTTACAATTGTTGACGAAATTTTAATTTTTGCATTTTTGGTCAGGTTTTTGGGTCAAATACTCCACTGTGCGTCGTTTGAATAGGGACATAATTTGAATGAATGGAACAACAATTAATAAAAATATTCCCTGACGGTGGCCGCGGGATTGCAGGGTGAAAGTATTAGGAAATTTAAATAGAATTTATATTTTTAACTTGTAACATCCATATTATTATTATCTTTGTCGCCCTTTAAGTAAAACACTGAGCTTTTTAAACTTCATATTGTGTAATTTGTGACTGAATTAAAGTGAACTATTGAATCTTGTCTTAATATTTCTTTTACAACATTTTATTAATTGAACAATCTGTGTTTAGTTTATGCTATAATATGTTCTCATGTGTCCTACTTTTCATGACTTTGAAACTATTTTTCAAAATTGTATAAAATCGTAAGTATAACATTAATATAAAATACACGTAAGCCATTATTCGATATTGTTTTGCCTTTCCGTGGTGTATAATCCTGAGAATAATTTACTTAAGAGTATTTCCATGTCTCAATGAATAGCAGTTCCTTAGCTTTTTACATCAAATTATAAATGTACCAATAAAATTTAAAGGAATGCAAGTAGTTATTAATAGATTTTTGTTAAAAATTAGCCATTTAATTAAATTGTTGCATTTCTTTCTCTTCAACAGTCTAGAGATTTAAAAATTCCAAATTTAATTAAAGATGCCTCACACAAAAATTGAAATTAGAGAAGTAATCTGAGAATGGTACAATTAATGCACTTTAGAAATTCAAAGCAAGCTTAAAAGGTAATACAAAATTTAGAAAATTTATCATCTGAATCTCCAATGAAAAATTAACATTTCTCCAAATTCAAATTATTTTAATTTTATTTAATTTTAATTGACATAAAGATTACTTTAAAAAATTATTTGTAAGATATCCTTTCTGTATTTCCGAAAAATCTCTTACTCTCATAGAAATAAATTGTATTGCTGATTTTCAGAAGTCTACTTTAATAGTTTACTTTGCGCAGACTAATGCTAATTATATTAATCGTTTATTCAAAATATTTTAATTAAATTAAATTTTAATTTTAATAAAGATTACTTTTAAAAAAGAAACTCCAAGATATCAGTTTTGTATTTTCAAAAAATTGCTTGCTGTAGCAGAAATGAATTTTATTGCTGATTTTCAGAAGTCTACTCTAATAGTTTATTGCTAACAGAGGATTTCTAATTACCCTGATCGTATTATACGCTTTGGCCGAACATTAGGTATGTCCAAAGCGAATTCACAGAAATCAATCCTTTAAAGATTATTTTTTTTTCAAATGTTTTCTATTAGTAGCTCTTTTTAATACCTTATGCATTTAAATACTTGCACATTTTTTTTTTTAAATATCAGTTAAGGGTAAAAGATTGCTTGGAAAATAATATTTTAAACAAATTATAAGAAGGTACAATTTCAAAAGTAGTAAAAACAGTGAATAATAGTAGCAAAAATGGTAAAGCGAAAAAACTATATTGTCTGTACCTAATTGTTGCTCCTTCACCTGCAAAAGATTTTGAGATATGTCATGTTATCTAAAAAAAGCACTTCTAAATTTTGTACGATTTTTGATATTTTTTGCATTGGCTATATTTTGGCCAATATAGCCAATATTTGAGCAAAACATTGTCCCAATACTTGAGTGTTTACATATTAGAAATATTGCACTAATATTAGTAAAAAATATTTCACCATGACGTTGTCAATATCTCTAAAGTAAACTCGAAATGTTTGTAATATTCAAGTTTCATTCTAAACATTTAATATATAAATCTAATAGTTCTTAGATTGCGCCATTTTATTATATACATTATAATGTGAATTCAGATTTTTATTTAATATTACTATTTCATTGGAATATATTCGATGTATACAACATCGGGTCACATTATACCCAATATTATGTAGTTTGCCAAAAGTGTTCATTTTTAAGTCTATCAAGACCTGATCATGGCTTTTAGAGACTCTGGTCTGGACACAGACGTGGCACAGGATAGCAACGTGTAGAACTACCTAGAAAAGGGAAGTAATATCCATTCTTTTATCTGTTAAATAATTTAAAAATATAATCACAATTGGACTTTTTTAACACCATAAACAAGACAATATTTCTTTTCTTAAATAACAGTATGTCAAATTTATATACACTGCTCAAAACAATTAAAGGATATTGCAGTTTTAGGTGGATTTAGTATCTGGTAAACTGTTTAGCTGATTGATACATGGTCGACAGACATAGTAGGTTATATGAGAATAAATTACACATGTTTGGCAGAAAAAATGCATTTTATTGCGCATTTGTGTACTAAAGGAAAAAAACACAATTTGTGCATATGAGAAAAAGAGAATAAGAAAAGGTGTTTTCTTCAAAGAAAATCATTTTCAGTAGGGGGTATGGTTTCCACAGGCGGCCAGCAACGTTGAACACCTTTGAGGCATGGATTCAATGAGGCTATTAATGACGAGTTGGGGTATTCTGCCCCACTCTTCCAGAAGAGCTCTTTCCAGTTCTTGGAGAGTTTGTGGGTGTTGTTGGCGGCCAGAAACTCGTCTTCCTAGAGCGTCCCAAACGTGCTCGATTGGATTCATGCCTGGAGAACACACTGGCCATTCCATTCGAACGATTCCTTCCTCGAAAAGGAAATCCTCCACCAGATTTGCACGATGTGGCCTGCAGTTATCGTCCATTAAAATGAAGTTATCTCCGATTGCTGCAGCGTAAGGGACTACAATAGGTCTGAGGATCTCATCCCTATATCGGCGACCAGTCAGAGTTCCATCTCGAATGATGTAGAGATCAGTGCGCCCGTCGATGGAGATGCCACCATACACCAACACTCCTCCACCGCCAAATCTGACACTTTCGTGTACGAACGCAGGATTATTCCTACTGCCACGGTCCCTCCAGATGAAAATACGCCTATTATCCGGATGCACAGAAAAACGGGACTCGTCAGAAAACAGAATATTGCTCCATTCATTTCTCCTCCAGTAGACATGCTCGGTTGCCCACTCCCTGCGGTCGCGACGATGCCTTGATGTTAATCTAACACATACCATCGGTCGGCGAGCATACAGACCTGCAGCATGGAGCCGGTTTCGGACAGTCTGAGTTGAAATCGTGGTGCCTGTAGCCGAGCGAAGGTGTTGTTGGAGAAGAGTAGCGTTCATGGTTCGGTGTCTCCGAGCTGTTAACGCTAAATACCGATCTTCATTGGGCGTTGTTGCCCGTCTACGACCTTGCCCTGGTCTTCGGCCTGCACATCCACTCTCCAAAAAAACAGTTCCAGATCCTGGAAATGACACTTTGTGACACTCCAATGGCTTGCGCTAATTCGGCTTGAGTTTGGCCCCCTTCTAACCTACCAACAATTCTCAAAGCTTCTGAATCTGTCAAATGACTTCGCTGAGACATCGTACACATCGAAACAAAGCAATCACTGAATGCCGATCATCCTTGTCTTCATTCTCTTTTATCCAGTTGAAAGTCAAATTTCATTCGCTGCCGCTGAAGCGACGTTTTTGACGTCGAACTCAAAATTTGCATACTCCACAGTTTGAAAACCAGAAAAATTTGCATTTGTGATTCTCTTCTTCTATTTTCGGCAAAAAAAATTTCGTTTATATCTTTATTTTATATAAAACTTCAAATATCCTTTAATTGTTTCGAGCAGTGTATAATAGTAAAATAGTACGAGTACGCGTAGTGACAGGGTACATTAATAACAACATTGAAAGTGGAATAAATATATTCTACGTTCCTTACGTTGTCAGCTTTTAAAAATGGCATGATTTTACAGTATCCTTAAATTTGTATCAGCTTTCCAAAAGAGATCATACTTTTGAAGAAAAAAAATCCTTTTCAGGATCTAAAATTTCATGAACCCGAAAACATATACTTAGAAAATAATAAAACTTTACTGAAGATTTTTATGATTTTATGTACAGATTTCTTCGTCCTCCTACATTTCGGGACCCTGGATTCTTACCACATGAGACCATGCCTGGCCTTGAGCCTTGTCTTTAAAATTTAAATATAATGCAGATTTTTTTAATTCTTTCTTTGAAATTCAACATCAAAGAACATGAACAAAATATCTGTATTAAGTGATATCTCCAGAGGTACATAAATTACAAGATTCATTCCAAATAATCTTACATTCGAAAAAGTAAATTTTTGGATAAAGGAAAACTGAGATCCGAAGAAGATTATATTTTTGAATTAAAACATCTCTAAAATTACTGCCAAGTAACAAGCTTTTTTAATTGAAATATTACATATTTTTATGTATTGATAAATTGAAAGTAAACTGAAAATTATTTATTTTACTTCGATACATTAACAAACTTATTCGATTTATTGGGTTAACTTTTCTCTGCATGAATTTAAGCAAAAATTGTGAGTAAAATCTTCAATGAAATCTTTTACTTTATAAAATAGTAAATAAGTTGGTTAAAATTGGCGAAACAAGATTTTGAAGTTACAATAAAACTTGTAAGATAGAATTGGATTCTGGTTTAGCAAGTCTTCCTTCTGCATGTACTATTGGATGGCCTTCCTCCTATCCAGACCTCCAGATGTTTCTCGTTTAAATCAGGATTTCGTTTTGACTATTACTTTATTGATATTTATATTAAAAATGTGCTACTGTTCCATTATATTCATATAATACATTAACTGTTTTATTTACTGGTATGTGCCACATATAGAAAAGAAATATGTTTGAAAGTGCTTTTGATTACAAATACATTTTTATGAATTAAGTAACATTATAAAGCTACACTGTAAAAAAAAAATAAAAAAAAAAACAAAAAAAAAAACGACATTTTTACAGTACAAAATACTGTTCATTTCGCGCACAAACTCGATCACAGTGAATGTGCTGTATCTTTCTTTGGTTTCCTGACTATATTAACATGGAAAATACAGTAGTTGCGTAAAATTTACAGCACAATGTGCTGGAAATTTGAACGCCAGCAGTTTGTGCTGTAAAAAAAATGCAAAGTCAAAAACATAAATGAAAAGTTAAAAACATATATTAAAATATTTATTTGCTTAAAAGACGTTACTAAAAATACATTTAAAGTAAATTAAAACACTATATTGACATGTTTCAACTCCTTCACTGAGTCGTTATCAGAATGTATAACAGAAATTATAAATACAGTCAAACCTCGCTATAATGGATCCGGGATATAGTGAACACTCGGATGTAGTGAACTATTTTATTGGTCCCGTCCGAACGCTTATTTAACTAATGTTATTTTATACGCTTATAGTGGACAGCTGAAAATTTAGTAATTCGTTTATAGTGAACTCAGATTTTATTTCCCCAGATATTTTATTCAGTTCTCCAACTTTAAACTTGTACTAGTTGTGACTGCAAGTAATGGCATTCCTTTACTTTGTGTCAAATTTCACACTCTCACCCTCATCGCCTTAAACTAGGGGAAACAAGCTGTTAAACAACACATGCCTTTTTTTCCCTTCCCCTCCATTGCAGGAACAAACCTCTCTTTTTGCATCTCCTAATTCTAAGTTGCGAATAGACGCACCAGTCTACTGTTATCTATAGGAAACAGCTAGTAATGTGTGTTTCAGAGAACTACGAAGCGAACAACACGGAATACAACATATCTCTTATGGAACCAATCGTTCTGTCATGCAGACAGGTAACATCAGCAACAATCCGCAACTGTTTCCGACGCATAGGTCTGTCGAAGAATGTGTTGTTGGAAGAAAAAGATGCCAACGTGGAGTACGAAGACGATGAAGAAAACTTACCAATAGCTCTGTGGCTGTAAAAGCATAGTGTAAACATTCCAAGGGACGTTACTCACCACTTCGAATCTTGCGATGATGAAGTGTACGCTTCTGGTACCCCTCAGATGATAACATTTTATCTGAAGTCAAACAAAAGAATGATGCTGAAGAAGACTTAGAAGACGATGTTGAAGAAGAACTTGAAATTTAGGCACCTTCTATCTCGGAAGTGAAATCGGCAGCGAATATGTGGAACATTTTTTTTCTACACAAAATGTGGACAGGAAAATATTGGATTCTTTACTAATTGTTGATCAAAAACTGATGAACGCTACTTAAAATTGAATTGTAATAAATAAAAAATCTTTTATTTCTTCCTTAGAATTTAAAAATAAAATCAAGTTTTAGTAAGTAACTATTATCTATTTAATTAGTTAATAATTTGTAAGCAAATTACGTATTACAATACTATATCATATGCTAAAAAATATTTTTTTCAAAGAATTCGGATATAGTGAACCACCGGTTATAGTGGACACATTGCTGGGTCCGCAGACGGTTCACTATAGCGGGGTTCGACTGTATAATGCATATGAAAAATGGATAAAATCGTCCAATACAAACAACTAAACATATAACAAGCCCTACGTTTTCGATATCGCACGTGTTCCCCCCTATGTCACGACTCCGCAAGTATGCATTATATTTGTAATTTCTGTTATACATTCTGATAACGACTCAGTGAGGTAGTTGAAACATGTCAATATAGATTTTTTATTTACTTTTAATGCGTTTTTAGTAACATCTTTTAAACAAATAAATATTTTAACATATGTTTGTGACTTTTCCATTTGGAATATATATTGTGATATGGTTATTAGTGGACGTAATTAAGGCTTATTACTCGTACTTACTTCCATTTGTATACAGAAATATTTTTAAAATGTACTTTTTTATAATATAGATTTAAATGTTATAGTGTTTTTAACCATCTTTTTAGATGCTTCTATCTTTACAAGAAGAAAGTATTGGATTCATGAAAATTTTCGAATTCCGGTTTTCGACGGATTTACACGTTTTAAGGGTCAGAGATTCCAAAAAACATGTTTTTACAAAATGTCTGTCTGTGAGTCTGAGAATCTGTGACTCTGTCTGTATGTATGTGACACAAATTTTGTGGGCACTCTATCTCAAGAACTAATGCACGGAATTAAAAAAAAATTATATTCCGTTAGTCCCTGATATAAATTTAAGCTGATTGGGTTTTGGTGTAAATCGCTCAACAGGTGGAGCTGCTATACAGCATTTTTCACGATTTCTACAATAGCTCAGTCTCCAGAACTCATGCACGGACTTTCATCAAACTTCAGACGCAGTTAGTCCTTGACATGAATTGACGTTTTATATATTTTTATGTGAATCGCTCAAAAGGTGACGCTGCTATGCTGCATTTTTTGTGATTTCCGCAATAGCTCTATCTCAAGAACTAATGCTTGAATTTTCAACAAACTTCAGATTCAGGTATACCTGGATATCAATTAGTGCTGTTTCATTTTTGGTGTAAATAGCTCAACAGGTGGCGCTGCTATGCAGCATTTTTCACGATATCTGCAATAACCCAATCTCCTGAACTAATGCACGGATTTTCATGACACTTGAGATTCAGTTTGTCCTTGACATGAATTGACGTTTTATACATTTTCGTGTAAATCGCTCAACAGATGTCGCTGCTATTCTGAAATATTTGCGATTAGCTCTATCTCAAGAACTAATTCTTGGATTTTCAACCAAATTCAGATTCAGGTATACCTTGATATGAGTTAGTGCAGCTTATGTTTTGGTGCAAATCGTTCAATAGGTGGCGCTGCTATGCTGCATTTTTCAGAATTTCCATTGTAGCTTTATCTCAAGAACTAATGCACGAATTTCCATTAAACTTCATATTCAGATATAATTTGATATGGATTTGTGCTATATTGATGTAATTTTTGTACTGTTTAAATGATTTAATTGACGTGATTTATACAGGGTGTCCGGTCTCAACGG
Source organism: Maratus speciosus (assembly GCA_963932465.1). Classification (NCBI taxonomy): domain Eukaryota; kingdom Metazoa; phylum Arthropoda; class Arachnida; order Araneae; family Salticidae; genus Maratus; species Maratus speciosus. The sequence goes on along the minus strand of OZ010791.1, from coordinate 315,361,352 downwards.
TGTCCAATGGCTAATTCCTAAACTGTTAGTCATAGACATATAGTTCCAATTACAAAAATGTTTTAAATCAGGTAAAGAAATATTTTAAAAGCGATTTGGGCCAATAAAAACATTTCTTAAAAAATTATGAGATTTAAATTTTTATACGGTCCCCCGGTCCTATAAGTTATATTTAGTCAAATTTTCCTATTACACTGACAAGTAGGGCAAAAAAAAGTCCCATTCATATAACGCTAAAATTGAGCGAGTTATGAAACTTTTAAAATGCATGACTTATGCCACTTTTCTGCTCTGAAAACAAATGAGTTCGGCTTGGCTTTGAGGGATTACATACCAAGTGCTTAAAGTATTCGAAGATCTTATCTCATGTGTATCTGCGCTTTGAAAAAAATCGTATAAGTATTACGATTAAGTTAACCTTTATTAAATTTCAGATTGGCTAAAATAACATATGTTTTATTTTGTCAGGATTTGAGACTGTTTCTTTTATGATTTCTTTTAACAAAAATTATGTTATTTTTATATGTTTTTATGTTACTTCAACGATTATGTATGTTTTTCCAGTTCAAAATTTGTATTCGACCTTTAACTGACTTTTAAATATCCGATCGAGATTACATTTTACATACTGGTGCAAATCCAATAGCAATCTAATATTATTATGATTTTCTGTGGTTACCTTTTATACTTATTTTACAGGATAACACAAAAAATTTCGGATAGATTACCGCCAAGAAGTTTAAGAAAAAGTTTTAGATTCGATAATACAAGTCTGCGATTGTTGGTTTTTTTTAACTTTTATGTACTTTTTTAGCACTGAATCTGAAAATTACATTAATTTTTAACCATCATGTCAGGATATTTCGCAAATTATAAATTGTTAAATTTAAAGAATAACAAAAATCTGATACTATAAAGTAGAGGAGATGGTTGTGTTTTTAACTTTTGATAATTGATTTTTACGTACTTTATAGCACTGAATCTTATAATGACCTTCATTTTTAACCATCACGTTAGAATTTTTTTGCAAATCGTAAATGTGCAAGTTAAAATATAGCGAAAATCTCATACTATAAAACATATATAAAACTTTTTTTGATTTATTTTATTTTATTTTATTCCATAATTTATTCGATATTTTTGCTTATCCTGCGATTCTTACAGCTAAATAGCTGAGTGGTCCGATGAGATGGGGGAGGAGATTGAATTTCAAATTTGAACTTTTTGACTTTGACATTTGCAAAAAATCCTGATATCATGGTTAAAAATGAAGGTCAATTTCAGATTCAGCAGTACAGAATACGTAAGAATCAATTATCAAAAGCTAAAAAACATGACATTACTCAACTTTTTCAGGCTAGTATAATCTAATAATATTTTAAAATACGTATCATTTTGTAAAGAATTGAGGCTGTTAATTTAGCATCATTTTATTTAACAAAAGTTCTGTTTTTTCTTTCTTCTTAAATGTTTATTACAAATTGTATATTTTGCATTAATATGTCAGAATGATTAAAGATTTCAAATTTATATTGCAATGTCAATTTCACTCTCAACCATATTTTAATATATCTGACGAAATTATATATCGACTAAATTTGTGAATGACCCCCAATTTGCAGCAAAAAATATGCTCCAACTTTAAACAACTATTACTCGGTCAATTTTAATCGTAGAATAACGGGACTTTTTGTGTATTATTTGTCAGTGTAAAAGGAAAATTTTACTAAATATAACTTATAGGACCGGGGGACCGTATAAAAATTTAAATTTCGTAATTTTTTAAGAAATGTTTTTATTGACCCAAATCGCTTTTAAAATATTTCTTTACCTGATTTTAAACATTTTTGTAATTGGAACTATATGTCTACGACTAACGGTTTAGGAATTAGCCATTGGACACCGTTGAGATCGGACACCCTGTATAGAAGAAAGTTTTGTGATGGCCACAACGTACTAGTTTTCTTTTATTCTAAATTACATATTTTTTAATGGGCATTTGAATGTAAAATTCTAAAAGTCTAAGTGATCACTAATATTGCATTTCTGTATTCTATGGCTTACGGGTATATAGTCTGAAATATACTCCAAACTTTTTGAATAAATATGTATGCAGTATTCATTAAAATAACCTTACTTGGACATTAAGAAATATCGGAATTTTTTGTTGAAATTGAGTTAAGCCGGACCGAGCCGGATTTCATCGACTTTTGCACGAGTAAGGTCGGGCTATGAACTTCAAAAACATAAACGGACCAGACTGGGTCCGGCTAAGGTAACTTTCTTTTGGGGACGGGGCCGAACCTGATTTCGCTCATATATAAATCTTAAAATTTTATTTTTCGATATAAATCTGCACATCATTATTGATTTTATCATTATTAATATTATGGCATTATTACTATATTTATTACTGCATAGCAAATTTATTTTCCTTATGCTGGATTCAAAACTATCATTTGACGTGGTTCACCAACATTTTAAATACCGATAATTACTTTTTAAGACATAGACAATTTTATACAGAGTGTCCTAAAAGTTCCGGTACTGACGACACATGTATCCATTATTCACAAAGCAACAAGCCTTAAAATGATTACTTTTATGATAATGATAAAAATCACTTTTAACATCACGTAGGAAAAAATTATGAGCTTACATTTAGAATAGATTTTCAAAATCTCCACCCCTTTCTAGGAGTGAAAGCTGAACTCGTTTGCGCATATTTGTAGAAACGCGTTTTAATTCATCGAACGAACCGATATATCGTAACTTTACTCGGTATTGCGTCATTTGGATATTTATTTTGATAAACATCTTTGCGCCTTTCATACGATTTGCATTCAAAATAAGTTTCGAGCAGCCCAATTCTTTGAATGCGTGATAAACTCATTTCACTATGAAGGTCAAAATAACATGGAACTTTATTCTCGCACCATTTAAGCGCGAAAAGAATCAAACCATGGAGGAAAGAGATTAATGAAGATTCAGTAAGGTGGCTGGGGTTGACGCCAAAAAAGTAACCCTAAAATCCGCTACAGATGGCCCAAAAACAAGCACATTCTTTCACGAAAGAAAAGAAAGCTTTTAATAATACAGTTTTTAATTCATAATACAATGTAATGCTGCTTTATAAGGCTTAAAAATAAGCAGATCACTTTCATTCAAAGAAAAAATGCACGGGTGATGTCAAAGAATTTGGTCTCTGTTCCAGGTGCTAGTTTTGCTTGGGCATTCTGTAGACGTTCAAATTTGAGCGATAAATGGTTTCATATTTCAAACCTTTTTTAGGGCATACTGCATCTCCATCTATCTCTTTCCTCCGTGGAATCCAACGGTAAAAACTCAAGAATGGAAGATATTCCACCTACGTTATGATCACGTGGTCAAGGTAAAAACTTCTAGCGTAAAGAAGGGAAGGCTCCGTAAACGTAATGTAAATCTCCGCCAGACAGTGAAACAGTTCATGCGGAAAGCAGTAATAGCCTTCCTTCTTATCAATTAGAAATTCTGTGGTAAATTACCAGTATCACGTGACTTTTTTCAGCCTCCAACACAGATTTGGAATATAGTCCATTGATGTAATGATAAGCAGACAATAAAATTTAATATTTCAAAAAAAAAAAAAACCACGGTCAATATGTTCTTTAAGTTTGAGTACGGGTTCTTTTAGAAAACACAGTATTTCAAAAATATAAACGGACCAGGCCAGGTCAGGCTAGGTCAAGATAGCTTTTGTTCAGGGTCGGTGCCGAACCTGGAAATTTTGGCTCGTGCAGACATCTGCAATGCTTACGAAAATTCACAATAGCCTCCTACTTACATACGATTCCGGAAATCTGTCGCTTATCACCAAAATTCATTTGGAGAACGACCACTCAGAAACGTCAGAAAAAGATAGGGTTTCAAAGCTTATGAAAACTTTTCTGAAGTAAAAAATCTCTTTTGATGCCCAAAGATTAAAATAAAATATGCTTTCGTTAATTTCGAAAACCAGGTTTTTCAGATATTTCTGTCAGCTTCATCTACTAAAAGTTTCTGGAAATTTAGCTAACTGCGATGTTACACAAAATGTTTGTACATTTTTTTATATATATATTAGCGAACATTTATGCTTTTTTTACAGAATATTTAATTGATATTTGCGTATATATATGCTTCCAAACGACAAAGATTACAAGAAATCATTTGCTGTAAGAAATGTATTAATAAAATCATGATAGGAAAATGTAAAATTCGGTCATATCTAAATCATAAAATTTTACTTATCGACATAAATTTGCACATCATTATTGATTTTATCATTATTAATATTATATGAATATATAGTACGTGATTTATCACATTGCTAACGAAGCGTAGAACCAAAAATGTGAAAAATATCCAAGCCGGGAATCGAACCCGGAACCCTTGGAATAGCGCTCCAAGTGCTCTATAATTTAAGCTACGAGGACGATGCCCAGCTTAGCATTTCCTACGTATGTTGGTAAGCTGCAGCTGCAGCACAAGATGGAATAGTCATCATGAGCGCACAATACTGCGGCTTCGTGGTAAGGCTGCAACTGCAGCACAAGATGGAATAATCATCATAAGCGCACAATCCTGCGACTTCTAAACCCGCTTGATTGTGTGCTCATGATGACTATTCCATCTTGTGCTGCAGTTAGCCTTACCAACATATGTGGGAAATGCTAAGCTGGGCATCGTCCTCGTAGCTTAAATGGTAGAGCACTTGGAGCGCTATTCCAAGGGTTCCGGGTTCGATTCCCGGCTTGAACATTTTTCACATTGTTGGTTCTACGCTTCGTTAGCAATGTGATAAATCACGTACTATATATTCAATAATTTCGAACGTAACTTCACTGATGAATATTAATTGAAAAAGTAATTAAAATTATATAATATTATGTTATTATTGTTATTTTTATTATCATTACTATTATTATTATTATATACAAAAATTTGCTTATGGCGTATTCAAAACTATTATTTTCCGTGGTTCACCGATATTAATTTAAATTCCGATAGTTACTTTTTTATAAAGACGTAATTTCATATTTCAAGACATACGTTATTATACTTGTTAATTTAAATCTTACGGATATTGTTTAATATTCACTTATAATTTATTACATACTTTTAAACTTTCTATAATATTTAATGCTGTCATGTCTTAAGAAAGCATTAATATACAACGCTAAAATCATTTTGAAAATTATTAATTTTATGATATAAATATAAAACTACAGAGATTAAACTTTTTATTCCTTAAAAGAAAATTATGAACATGTCTACTAAACATCTCAAGATATCTTAAATTAATTTACTCCATCGGAAAGCGATAAAGAATGATTTATGACTCCTAAAGTTAATCAAGGTTTATAACAAGTTTAAGAGAGTTTATTGATAATTAATTGCTATAATTAAACGAAGTTATCACTTGTAGTTGATTACCAAAACTTTTGAAATTATTTAAACATTTTTAATTTTGACACTATTCTTTAATATGATGTATAGTAATCTCAAAACTTTTCAAGATATATTGATTTCTTATCCCTCCCCTTTCTGTTCGAGTAGATGCACAAAAAATAGTTTTATTCTAATAAATATATATGATTTTTTAAACCTTTGATACACTGTAAAAAAAGATGTAATTCTACAGATGTAAATTTAAAGAAATCTGTATACTTACAAAAATTTTATCTATACACTGTCCAAAAAGAGATGTAAATCTACAAAACTAGTTTTTTGTAAAGCTACAGAAATCTGTAGCTTTACAAAATAATCTTCTAAAATTACAGTAATCTTACTAAAATTTATCTGTAACCCAAGTTGCACTTGTATAAAATGTTCTAGGCATCCCAGTTTCCTAAAACATTCTAAGTAACCTTGCATATTTTTTTATTTACAGCGCAAAAGTGCATCTGTTACATGAATTTTTTGTTGCTACCGTTACATAAAAAGTTCTAGGCATCCCAATTTCCTAGCAAATTCTTAATAACTTTACCGATTTTTTTACAGTGTATGACAATATTTAATTCCGTTACTTCGATAATGCATTTTTTCTTTAAAAAAATTTACAGTCCAAATAATAGGTAAACTATTTTTATACTCGAAGAATAAGCATGTTTCATGAAATTGTATTGGCGTCTAGGTACGAGTTAAGAAAATATAGGTTTTTGCATAAAAACTCTTATTTTGAAATTTAAAAAATCATATTCTTAATTAAAAAATTTTATTGTAAAATGCAGTTAAGGACTTGCCCTTACTAAGTCCCGCTCTCGGCGTGTAGCCTTCTGTAGTAGCCAACTTTTCTGTAAGTTGTTAAATTTGAAACCAAACAAACAAAATGTATGTTAAAATGTATATTCACTGGCCTCCAAAAGTTAAGGTACAACCGGTTTTTTGCATCTAATTTGCAAATGAATGAATGTAGAAACAATAAATTTGGAGGAAATGTGCATTAAACAGTTATTTATTGAATGCGACATAAAAATTTACATAAGTTAAATTCAAAAAAGATTTACAACAAAAAAAGCACTCTTGGTGGAAAAGTCCATTCTTGGAGAAAAGAGTACATCACAGTATTATGTGGTAAAATGTTATAGAAACATTACAAAAAGGAGTTCTAATAAGGAATGTGTCCAGCCCTGACTTGAATGCATTGGAGAATTCGAGTTTACATGCTGTCAATTAAGTTGTCGGACACGGAATTGGGAAGCGAGGACCAGACATGGAGTAAACCTTATTCCAGTTCATCTAACGACCTCGGAGGAGGACGTAAAGCAGTAACGTGTCTGCAAGATAGTCCCAAAGATTTTCTGTCGGACTCAGGTCTTGAGAGTGAGCTGGCCATTCCATTCGCTCCAAACCGTAACCCTCAAGATAGCCCTCAACAACCACAGCTCGGTGAGGTCTTCCATTATCATCCATCAGAATGAAATCGCTACCAATAGCACCGGAATATGGGCGGACATATTCATCAAGGATCTCACCCCGATATCTTACATCAGTCAGAGTTCCTCCATGGAACACATGCAGGTCAGTGTGACCACCGAGTGAGATCTTTGCCCAAATCATGATTCCACCACCTCTGTACCTGTGTGTTTCAACAGCGTTGGATTGATGGCATCTGGTGTACGTTGCTCCCTCCAGATCAGCAGACTCCCTGAATCACTCTCCAGTGTAAATCTGGACTAATCTGTGAAGAGTGCAGAAGCCCATTGCTGTCTGGTCCATGATTCTATGTTGTACCTTAACTTTTGGAGGCCAATGTATATGTAATTCCCTGTGGAAAAAATTTATTTCAAAAGTACGAGAAAGCCACGTGACCAATCTACACCCTTTTTTTTTTTTTTACTTCACAGAACGAGCTTGACCTCAGGATTTAGGACTAATATAAATTTTCACCTCTAACAATTCCAGAGTTTTGTCGGGTTAATTTGCCATATTACAATACAAAACAACCCAGCACATTATTTATGTGCAGCGGACGATCCTCGCAATATTTCTGATGCTCCCGCTTCACATCGTGAAGCGATTAGAAAACATTTAAATTTTTGTTGTCACTACGGCCTCATTTCGTAACCAAATCCAACCGTAAATGATCAAATAAAAGAATTCGTATCTAAAAACTCAATTTTGGCCCAACGTATTAGAAAATATAATAGCATAAAGGCATATTCAAGATTGGAGTAGCATAGTTGAAATTTATTCCAACAGAGCGAAAAATGTACAGACCAGGAATCGAACCTAGATATATGCTTTACCTGTTAAGCTATCCGGAAGATACCTGGCTGACATAATTTACGCTTATTAGTTGGACATGCCTGCAAACTGCAACGCTAGTTTCATTCATCCAAGCTATAACTATAGCATTTACATGATGAAAGCATATTTTAACACGGAAACGCCTGCATACAATGTAATTAGGTAATAAGGAAGAGAATAAATATTTTTTCCAACTGGATTAATTCATATTCAAGGCTGGAGTAGCACAGTTTATTAAGGCACTTGCATCTTTTCCAGCAATGCGGAAGGACATTCAAGGTAAAGATCCATATTTCTTCAAAATGCAAAGTCATATTAACCGATACATTTTGCTTTATTCCTCAGTCGTTTAGAAAAACTGATCGCCGTATTGTGTGAATCCAGCTGGTATATAGTTTAATTCTCTCGTCCACAATCCACTGTTTTTATATTTCCATTTTAACAAATTGTATGGCTACCAAGCTTAATGAATCAATTTTTATCAAAAAATCTGATTTTGTTTTGTTTATAAAAAAAGAACTAATTAAAAAATATGTAAAAGCATGAACTTAGGACTAGGTAAATGTATAAACTTTTCGTTATAAAAATGAAAAGAAAAATAACGCGTCAAGTATAGGTTTTGAAACAATTTCTAAACCATTCAAAATTGTAACACAATACTTTAACAAAATACTGTAATAAAACTTCCATGTTTAATAAGGTAAAGAATAACATATCTAAATCAACAATTTAGAGACATATAACACATTTGAAAACCCAAATTTCAGCAATTAACATCTATAATCGGAAAAGTATCATTTTTTGTGAAGCCCTGTATATGCAAAGAGTTTGATGTATACTAAATAGTATGGTAAAATTTAATTCAATTAGGAAACGCATAGCGCAGTTGAAAATTCCCTTTCAGCAATTCCCGTAAATAAACGAAAATGTACTAGAATTCTTTTTTACAGCCCCGTACATGTTCTATAAAATTTATACACAGCAGGTAATATGCAAAAAATTAGTTAAATTTAAACATGTATACAACATTTGAAAATGCACTTCCATCAATTATTGGTCATAGACTATACTGTAACCGAATTATTTTGTGTGCCCCAGTAAAAGAACGATAAATATGATTCACATCATATTCTACAACACGCATTTTGTACACTACAAGCAAAATTGTGTATTTCACTTTATAATACAGGCAGCTGGGGTGGCAGTTTATAACAGTAAAATTAACAGTAATAAACCATAAAATTAGCAAGTAATATACCGTTAAGCAATAATATACGGTTCAATTCATTTATACGACGGTATAATGCTGTTTATTTTACAGTTATAAACTACCACCCCAGCTTCTAGTATTATAATGTAAAACCAATACATATATATATATATATATATTCATTGTAGTGTATCTCAGTGCTGTATATCAGTTTCAATATGTTTGAAATAATCTATCATCATTAAAATATATTGCAAACGATCTATTTCATAGACCATAATGTAACGAATTTCTTTTGAGTGTTCGTGTAAACGAACTACAAATGATACACTCCTCGTCTTTAAATCCAAACATTCCATAATAATCCTCTATAACACATATCAATAACATAGGAATCTGACTCTATTTACGCACATTAGAGAGCGGACATACAGACAGACAGGCGGCAACACAAACCGAATTGAAAAACACTTTTCAACTATATTGGAATATGTTAAAAAAGAAGCATTTCATCCGTTAGTCAGATATTTCTTTTACCGTGTTACCCCATTTATGCCTGACTTTTCGTTTTCGCAAATTCGCTGGTAAAATCACTTAAAAATTTGCAAAATGGACTGAAAAATGCTAAAAATAAATACGCTAAAAAAAATGTATTTATTTTATAAAATGTAAACATAGTCTTACCCATTTATGTCTGATTTTTCCTTTTCGCAAATTCGCTGGTAAAATCACTTAAAAATTTGCAAAATGGACTGAAAAATGCTAAAAATAAATACGCTAAAAAGAGTATTTATTTTATAAAATGTATACATAGTCTTACCCCGTTCATGCCTGACTTTTCGTTTTTACAAATACGCTGGTAAAATCACTTAAAAATTTGCAAAATGGACTGAAAAATGCTAAAAATAAATACGCTAAAAAAATGTATTTATTTTATAAAATGTAAACATAGTCTTACCCATTTATGTCTGATTTTTCCTTTTCGCAAATTCGCTGGTAAAATCACTTAAAAATTTGCAAAATGGACTGAAAAATGCTAAAAATAAATACGCTAAAAAGAGTATTTATTTTATAAAATGTATACATAGTCTTACCCCGTTCATGCCTGACTTTTCGTTTTTACAAATACGCTGGTAAAATCACTTAAAAATTTGCAAAATGGACTGAAAAATGCTAAAAATAAATACGCTAAAAAAAAGTATGTATTTTATAAAATGTAAACATACTAAATATGGGGATATGTTTAAAATTTATAATAGCATGCATAATTATATGCTTCGTCTAGATTTATAAAATAGGCTTTTAAATTGTATATTACATAATATAATTAGTAACTAATATATATATACATTTATTTCTTTAGAGAGACTAATAACATAATAATAATTATTATTAATAAACTATAAATTCTGATGCTTAAAAACAATTTATTTCATAATCATTTTGAAAAAGACTTTACACAAAAAACTGTCCCCTTAATAGCTAATAAAAATATGCATAACCATCCGTGCCTAGCACCCTATATTTCGGACTTTACAATCATGCATAAAAAATAGGCCATAAATAAATAATGTTTTTAATTTTTTAAATTATGTTTTTCAAAGACGTTTATTAGCTAAGATTATAACTCATTTATTTTTATCTATGATAGAAAAATTCAAATAAACTTACTAACATTTGGCCATCTTGAACAAAGAAAAATCCATGAACATCGAAAACAGTCTTCATTTAAGCAAATAAATATCGATCTTGTGGTGTCATTTGCTGGTAACAGATAAAGACATTCATAGATAATTATTTCAAGCAGTTTTCATGCTACCTAGAAAAGACGAACTAAACAAATTTATTAACATTCGAAGCACCCTAATTACACAAGGCATAAATGAATTTAAGCTTCGAGAGCTTAAAGAGTTTCTTTCATTGCTTCGTGAAAATAGCGTTACAATTTCGCAAAAAGTACCGCTCACTCGCTAAATGATCGGCAAGAATCGCAATAGTTTCTGTATGTTTAATTATTTTTAACAAAATCAGCTAATTGATATATAATTTGTTTAGCAATTAGTTGCTTCCATTAAAAATAATTAAACTGTAATTAGTCATTCATTGTTTATTGGAGTTCCTTCACCTGCGGTTTTTCTGTCGAATTGTTTCAAATAAGTAGACCAGATGCCATTAACAAGGAGTTATTTTGAGGTAATATGGCGTTGGGTGAGATGCCGTCCAGATAGCTCAATTGCTTGAGCATTGGCAATTGAAGTAAACTGTTCGTTGTTCGATTTTCAGCCTGGGCACCTTTTCGCTAAGTTAGAAAAATTGCTGGTCAATTTCTATATGTTTCATAATTTTTTAAAAAACATGAGACATTCAGAAGTTGAAAATAAAATCCTCTTTTTTTTTTTTTCTTTTTTAAGCCCTAAATCATCCGGAACCGATTAAGATCCAGCTACAGAATTAGTTGCTTTTTTTTATTTCGTTTAAATATATAATTCATTAAAGAATAAAAATATGTATATAGTTGTGATTTTTATGGTGCCTCTGATTGGAAACATTTCTCCCTTATAACCATTTTTCTACAATGGATTCAAAAATACAACAGAGTAACGAATAGATTTAATGATAAGGAAAGGAGTAAGACATATTCAAAGCTTTCTATTCTGTTAAATTAAAGTGTATTCATGACTTGACCTGAAAAGATGCTAATTTAAATGAAAATATTTTTTTAGCAAAAATAGTCATAACAATTTTTATTTACGTATTTGTTCTATGGTACACTGGCAAAGAACCTAATTACAATACTTTCGTCCTGATTGCAAGCAAATCTCGCATTTGCAGGATACATCTTCGAATTGGAACATGGGAACAAATTACTTCAAACGTTACAGAACAAATTACGTTCAGATTTAAGTATTCTGCCAAATTACAGAAGCATCATTTTTCAGTTTGACAAAATTTTTTAATATATGCATTGTGAAGTTCATTCTAAAGGTAATTTAACTGGTTTTCTGTACATTGCTTTTTATGTCTGAAACATAATATCTAATTGCTTTTTATGTCTGAAACATAATTTTTATCTCAAAATTATAAGATAACTTTCAGTTGGGAATTATATGTTTTTTAAGACAATGCGAATAAAACTGAATTTTTAAATGATTTTTCCAGTTGATGTTCCCTGTTCTAAACTGAGTATAATTTTACAGGTATTAAAGCAGTAAACGTATCTGTCAGCAATAACTTGTACATAGTATGCTTTTAAAGTCCATTTTTCAAGGATTCCTGCATAAAATGTATCATATTAACTCTATGCATATAATATTGGAAAGCCTAGCATAAATTTCTATGCATTTGCTTTAATGTTATCTTTGTTAGTTTAATACTCATTTTTGCCACTTTTATAATCGTTTTTTATTAACTGTAACTCAAAAGGTTTCAGATTGTCCATTTATCGTATTATTAATTGCGGAACATATTTAGCTTCCCAAGCACCTCCTGATGTACAGAGCACCACCTACTTTTTGAATGGCCGCCACTTAAAGCAACCTCATCTGTTTAATTTTTTCCACTGTGAAGAAAAACTGATACGCACCAATCAGATGTCGCCGTGCCTTGATGACATCACACGTGCACTTCCAAGGTTAACAAAAGGCTACCACAGTACATCCCACGTGTCTTTTTTTACAGACCGCTAGAGTGACGTGATGCTTTTTTCGCACACCTTCATTAGTGCATTCGAGCATCACGTGAATCCAGCGGTCTGTAAAAAAAGATGCGTGGAATGCACCGCGGTAGCCTGTCATTCTCGTTAGCCTCGGCACGTCGCACAGAGGAGTATTTTATGAAAAATGTGGCCAAAATTATTTTGAAAGCTATATCAAGTTGAAATGATGTAAAAAGCTATTTAGAGTCATTATATATAATTAAATATATGTAGAAATTTAATGCACATTGATTTTGACGAATAAATGTACCTTAGCTGTGGTCGGTGTCTAGAAGTAATTAGTCCAGGCAGATTCTTGAGGGAATCTTAAACTTTAATGTTCTTGAATATATGGATGAGGTATTTACAGATGGGGTATTTACATTTAGATCAAACATGATAATTATAACTGGCCGGCGGCATTCCGCCTTAATCAGGTCCGTGACCCGGTATTCGGTCGAACAGTGACGTTTCAACACGTCTGCTCTCACGAGCAACCAATAGTCAACTCTATCTTTTTCACAATAGTATTTGTAAGTTTAGCAGTTTTTTCGTTGACTCAGAGGTTGGGGTGGATCGTCCCGAGCCTCATTTAAAGAATGTGCTGGTCTTTGCAGTGCAGAGTTCAAACTCTGTCATCACAATTCGGCCTACCTGACAGGGCTGGGTCCTCCCAGTCACCCATCTACTCTATATACCTGACTGGTACTGGACTACTTTTTCCAGAACGTATAATATACATACATAAAAAATTCACAAACAATATATAAAACAAAATAATAGTAAAATCAACCACTAAATACTGCTTTTTAAAAGTTTTCAGTCCTTGACCAATATTTTTAGAGTTAGAAAAATAATAAAGTTTTTCTGCTTGTCACTTGGAAGCAGTTCTTTTCACAGTTTATTCATAATAATAAAAAAACAAGATATCAATAACACACAGTTAAAAAAAAATAAAAAACACAAAAATCACTTAAAGCTCAAATATTTCGTCTTAGACAGTAGAAGTCCAAGGCTTCATGTGATCTGCAGCCGTTGAGGTCATATTTGGACAATCATGGTGTCCAACTTTACTCACGTTATAGCGATCGTTTCTTTTTACTGCAGTAATCTCATAGGGACCAAGAAACTTAGGCTTTAGTTTGGAACCTGTCCCAAACTGTGTTTTTTGAATGGCCACCAAATCACTGAGTTTATATGTGTTGGCCTTTTTTCGCTTTTTGTTATACGTTTTCATGTTTTCCTGTTGTATTTTTAGTATGTTTTGCTTAGCTATTTCTCTATTCGAATTTCTTTCCGATATGAACGAATTTAATTCCTCATCCTCTAGCAGCGTTTTGATTTGCAGGTCAGTTTTCTGCCGCAGTTTCGTTCCTGTCAGTAATTCAAAAGGTGTAAATTTTGTACTCCTCGATACGGTACTATTCATGATACGTTGCACGGGCGCGACAAATTTGTACCATTTAGTGGGGGTCTTCTACACTAAGTTTTGCTAAAATTGGGATAAGAATTCGGTGCATTCGCTCTATTTGACCGTTTCCTCTAGGTATCCCTGTTGTTATGGGAATATGCTCTATGTTCTCTTCCTTACAATATTCCTCAAAATCAGCGGAGGTAAATGCTGGTCCTTTATCGGTTATAATTCGCGGTGGATTTCCGAAAATATCATGTTGTCGGGTCAATTTATCGATGACTTCTTTAGCGGCTGTAGTTTTAACGGGGTATAGCCAAACGAATTTAGTAAATGCGTGCACAACAGTAAAAATATGATTGTAATTTTTATTTGTAGAAGGCATGGGACCAATGTGATCTATGTGAAAGGTCTCGAGGGGCATATTTTGTTTGGGGATCGGGTTTAACATACCTCCTCCTTTTCCTTGCTTTTTATTGCAAAGTATACACTCTATGCAGTTGGCAATGACACTTTCAATTTGATTTCATAATTGGGGTATAAAATAATTTTCTTTTAAAATAATTTCAGTTTTAGCCACTGCGTAATGACCTTTGTTATGAACATCGCGTATTATTTCCTTTTGCATATTGGTAGGAATCATCAGAAGTTCTCTATCATTTTCATATTTGTATACGATGTCGTTTCTTATAAAATATTCTGAACTTTAATTTTTTTCAATTTACATTTTATCGCTTGTATGTGTTCGTCTTCTTGTTGTGCAATCTTTATTTTTAATGTTAATTCATCCTGTGATCGGGTAACTATTAGAACTGTATTTCTACTCAATGCGTCTACATGTTTCATTTGAGACCCTGATCGGTGGGCAATTTCATAATCAAATTCCTGTAAGAATTGAGCCCACCTGGCTACTTTTGGCGTAATGTCTTTTTTGTCCATTGTCTTTTGAAACGCGGAACAATCTGTCACAATTTTAAATTTCGTGCCTAATAAGTAGTTTCGGAATTTTTTAACCGATTCTATTACCGCGAGTGTTTCCAATTCGTAACTCGAGTATTTTGCTTGAGTAGGTGTGGTTTTACGGCTCATATAATGAATAGGATGTAAGTTTTTGTTCTCATCTTCCTGTAGTAGGACACTATAAAAACCTATGGCGCTTGCATCGGTGTGCAATTCTAGTCTAGCGCCTCTTCGGAATGTATGCAATACTGGGTGGTTAACTAGTTTTTCTTTAAGAGTCTCAAAAGCTTGTTTTTCGAGGATTCCAAATTTAAATGTATTTCCCGCTTTTAATAAATCGCTTAAAGGTCTCGCTATAGTTGCATAATGTGGGATGTATTTTCTGAAATAAGAAGTTAAACCTAGAAAACTGTGTGATTGTTTAAGCGTGCGGGGTTCAGGAAAATTCTTTACTGCCAAAGTTTTAGCTTCCGAGGGCCTTGTAGTTCCGTTTTCAATAATATAGCCTAAAAATTCAATCTCCCGTTTAAGAAATTGGCATTTTGCAAAATTAAATTCAAGCCCGTAATCCGATGCAACTTCTAGGACGCGTTTCAGTTTTAAAAGCGCTTCTTCCTCAGTCTTCGTAAGTACTATGACATCGTCTAAAGAAATTAATATTACTTTTTTTAATTAACTGTTTAAAAACAACTTAAATATATCTCTGAAAATTCTGCGGGACAATCGATAATCCGAATGGAAGCTTTAAATATTCGTACTGGGAGTTATGCGTGACAAATGCTGTATATTTCCTACTCTCCTCTGCTACGTCTATATGAAAAGAACCATTTTTTAAATCCAATGTAGTGAAAACCTTCGCTTCCTCAATATTATCTAAAACGTCCTCTATTCCTGGCAAGGGAAAATTATCTCTAATTATTTTTTTATTGAGGGGTCTATAGTCAACACACAATCTCCAGGAATTATCTTTCTTTTTCGCTAACACAATAGGCGATGCATAATTAGAATTACTCTCCGTTATAATTCCCATTTCCAACCATTCTTGTATTTGGCTATCCACAAATTCCTGTTCTGGATATGCTAACCTACGCGGTCGTTGCGCAATCGGAATATCATCAGTTAATGTTATATTTACTTTTAACTCTGCGTCCTTAACCTTGTTTGGCTTATAATTAGTGATCAATTCCGTTAACTCTTTCTTAATAGTGTTGTTTGTAATATGGTTTAGCTCAACTTCCTGAAAATTAATAGAATTAGCTGTCTCAGCTAAATAAATATCTGTGGTTTTCGCTGAGTCTAACTGTGGGACAGAACACTGTTCACTTTCCAACAAACAATTTTTATCACAGCTTCATTGCATGTTTATTTTTTCACTAAAGTTGCAAGCTCTTTCATTTTGATTAGTTTGCTCCTTTTTCACCAATTCAGCTGTTGCAATCGTTTTTTCTATCGTGTGATTGTTTTGCTTTTCTGACCGCAACATCGCATGGAATTTGGGTGTGACATAGATGACGCGTCTGGTTTTTGTCATGACTGTTTCTTGTGGGAAAGCAGTGACGTAATTCACCCTAACTTTCTTCAATTTCCGTTTCCCTGTAATTTGCAATTCTTTTTCTGATATATTGAAATTTACCTGTTTCAAAAAGTTATTTCCTAAAATTATAGAATGGCTCAAATTTTTTACGACGCATAAATCTGCATTCACTGTGTAACCATCTATTTCAATTTTTTCGGTCGTAAATCCTATGGGTGTAATTTGACTACCACCAATACCTGATAAAACCAAATCATTTTCATGCAATTTAGGGCATCCCAGGGCGGTATAAGTATCGTTGCTACACATATTGACGTCACTTCCTGTATCAATTAAAGCATTTATATTTTTCCCTAAAATCCCCACGCTTTTTATTATTTTATCAACCGGATTTGAGTTATTGCTTACGGCAGCATTTGCATTTTTAGGAGAATTATTTGTACACTGGTCAGACCTGTGGCCAGGAATTTTACAATTCCAGCAGACCGGACTTTCTTTTTTTCGGGGGCAATCCCTAAAACGGTGGGAAAAGTCTTTCAATTGAAACAACGGATTTTTGTATTTAAATTCTTTTGAGGGGTAGGTGTGTAATTTTTCTCATATGGTACGCGACTAATGTCATTTCGATGGAACGCTCTATTATTTTCACTACCTTGACGTGTTCTAAATTCCGTGTTTGGGGGCTTAATTTCAGTTTTCCGTAAGTTAATTCTGCGGTTTCAAAATCATCCAATTTATTGGTCAAATCTTCCACACTCGTAATTTTTAGCAATTCGTCACAAAAGTGTTCCTTCATTTCTAGGGACAATTTTCGCCTAATCTGGTCAATGATTAAAATATTTTTTAACTCTTCGAACGTTGACATGTGTAATCCCAGTAACCATTCATTCAGAAAATTTGCGATTTCAAATGAGAAATCTTTCCATGACGCTGAATTTTGTTTTCTATGTAAAAAGAATTTTTGCCAGAATTGCTCTGGTTTAAGTTTGAAACGTCTTAAAAGAATTTTCTTTACACAGTAGTAATCACTGGATAGTTCTTCACTTTCAAGATTTATTAAACTAACAATATCGAGCGGTAACAGTGCCAACAGATATGTAACCCATTCATCTTTTCCTATCCCAAGACGCTTTGCTTGCCGTTCGAAAAGGGTTCAGTAAATGCTAATTTCTTCCTCCTTATTATATCTATTTAACAATTTTAGAACATCGGAACCCTTTCCGGCGATTGTAGATATTGAATTATGCAATTGGGTATTTTGTGTATTTTCCAATTGTAATTTTCTTAACTCAAAATCGCGATTTTCGATTTCTTTTTGTTGCAACAATTTTTCTTTCTCTTCCCTTTCGCTTATAATCCCCTCTAGCAAATTTTTTACTAAATCCTCATTATACCCTTCGGATTTTAAAATTAAATTAGTCAGTTGACTTTTATTAGCACCATCTGGAGGACTTAAACCTAACTCGATTACCGCAGTAACCAGATCGATCTTTTTAGACCTTACTAAGTGTGCCATAATTATATCTAACCAATTAACACATAAATAAAATATCTTAATATAAATCAATAATATATAAGCACCCGATAAATCAAATATATCTATATATATAATAATATTAACAGTTTTCTAAAATAGACTTACTTTGTACCAGATTTTTCCACAAAAAAAAATATATATATTTTTTTTCACAATATAACAATACAAAAAAAATAATTATTGAATACCAATTTTATAAAAACTTGCTTCCCTCTAAATATTCTCACAGAATATATATTCCTTTCTTTTCACCAAAAAAAAAATAACAAGATAAAAAAAATATATCGTTAATACTTTTTTCTTTCAAAGAAGCAAAAAAACATGTATTTCTTAGGAAGCAAAAAAAAAAAAAAAAAAAACACCTTCCTATATTTCCTCTTCGCAGACACGTCTAAGCAAGTGGCTTATTTCTTTTATTAAAAAAAGTGCAGAACAAAAAAAATCCACTTCTGCATAAATTACTAAATATGCTTTTTCTTCTGGCGTACACAACAGAAAACTCACTGTACACCTTTTATTAACACAATTCAAGCACTTATGGGGAAAAATAAAAAACGCACTTCCCCATTTTATCACAAGAAAAGAAAAAAAAATCCATTCTTTCCCATTGCATTCGCGTTAGATCAGCTTCTAACAAAAATTGATAAGCCTTCTGATGGTGCTTTTTTTTACTGAAGTTATAATTTTTCTGTATTTGGTATCTCTTGTTGACATAGAGTTATATGTTTTACAAGTGTCGAGGCATCGATATTACCAGCAGCTCGTTAATTTGTGCTAGCTGCATATGTTAATTGATCAAGAGGTACTTGCTCCCTTAAATCTCTTGTTTTTCGTCCATTGTTTCTGTCACACAATTCGGCGAAATCTTTTGTTGGTCGACCTTTTTTTGATATTGTACAGCTAGTATCTTCTACAGCTAATTTCATGGAACTGTTAAGCCAATGTTCCTTTACCTTAAGAAAGCGACATTTTGTCCTACTGGCAGCCTCCCATTTTTCTTTAAAATCCGACTTGAAACGGCTTAACGAACGTTTTAATGATTCTTGTTTATCTACCAGATATTTCGTCATTTTTATAACTTTACTTTCCATTAACCACAATTTTTCATCTATTTTCTTATTTGAACAATCTTGCATAAGGTCAAACAACAACTTTTTTGAAACATCTTTTGCTGTCACTGAAGTTTCTAAAAGAAAAATGAAGATATTTCGTTTTCAAAATATTGTCATCTTCTGATACCACTTTTTTTTATAAAACGGTAAAAAAAATAATTGGGGCAAGTTGGGGCAAGATTTTCTTTTATGAATATAACAAGGAATCTCTACATTTTATATTCCAACAAAAAGTTTTGTCGGGCAAAGGGCTGAACGTATTTATAAATCACTAATAATTTAAAAGAAATAGTAAAAATTACACTTATTTTTAAAGATAAAACAATGTGGCTATATTGATAATTATTTTCTTTTATAACTAAAACTAAATACAGTAAATTAAGCACATACCTGCCACTTATTTTTCTATAAAGGGTTTTGTTCAGATCTCCACTGTATGCAACAATAAATGCTATTAAATAGTGCGCTTCTCATCCCAGCGCTGAGAAAAGAGGATACTGCGATGCACGACAGTTGTGTTCAGACTGATAACGCGACGGGGAGTCTTACCGAACATTCCTAAGATATTGTTTACCAGAAGTACTAACTAGTAAGCTATATAAACAAATAAAGTATTGTGGTTTTTAACGAAGTTCATTTTTCGACTTTCGTCCATCTTTTTTTAGAAATACTCCTCTGTGCGTCGTAGTGACAGACGATGATAAACTACGCGCCAGAATTAGATTGTGGAATGTACGAATCATACATAACAATACGATATGTGTGTAACGAGTAATACGATGCTTGCGAAGATGCCAGTATTACACGTGTATATAATCTATTGTAAATATTATTATGTACACAGTTTCTTCTTAATATACTACTTTTAAAAGAAGTCGTCATAATTTAGAGTACTGATAGGCTTGAATTCTACATTTATATTGCTTATAAAACTTTTAAAACTTACCTAACTTATATAACTAGACTTATACTTGTTTCAAATTAAACTGCTTTAAAAGTAGTTAAAAAATAATAATGATAACAAATTATCGATTTTTTGTCTAGAGAAACAGACATAAAATTATTTCCAATTTAGAAATATTTATAATTTCTTTTCAAAAGCTATTTTTAAGTTAATTTTACATTATTCAAATTTGGATTTCAATATCCCTAAGCAATTATTTAAAATTTCAAAATATTTATAAGGAATATATTCGTAAATTGTTGAGCGCGATTAACTCTAAATTACTTCAGTGAAATCTTATGTCAAATAATTTTCATTAATCATCTATAATCAAAGCACTAAGCGTCAAATGGTATAATAACAGTGCTTCATTAATAGCATATCACTTAAATCTCAATCATATATTATCGCATTAAGGTTCAATCCTGACCTTTGGGCAGTATGCCTGCTAATGATTCTAATTAGTTCAATCTCTTCACTTGAAAATGATAAAGGTACTCGTAAGCTACTACGTTTGCTTTTAATCAAATCAAAATCATCACGATGGACAAAAATTTCATTAAGAGACAAAAAATACTAGGAAGGTAGGTCTCCTTAAGGCTGCTAGTCACCCAGCTTCCGATTTCCCCTCACTAATGCTAAGTCTGTGGGCATAGAATGCTTTCCTATATTTAATTTATTTCCTCGGAAGATTAATATTTTTAACTATTCTTTTTTCTATGTACTCTTCTTAAAGGATGTCTCTTTTTTCCTTAATTCTCAAAGTATTTAATATTTTATGAGCAAATTTTATGTGTATACATAATTTAATATTTTATGTGTCAAAAGCTGACAAAGGGTGAGTAAGATTTTAACAATTTATGTAAAATTTAGTGTATATTTTAGAAATATTTTGAGAACTAAGAAAAAAAGAGACATCCTTTAAGAAGAGTACACAGAAAAATGGAGTTAAGAATATTAATTTCCCGAGGAGATTTTTTAAATGTAAGAATGAGTCAAACGCCTATAGACTTAACATTAGTGAGGGGAATTCGGAAGCTGAGTGACTAGCAGTATTAAAGCGCATATTCGGAATATTTTGAAAAATATTCTGATTGTTCTCAATATGTACCTAAAACAAGATGAGTTAAATTTACCAACAAAATCTCAATGGATGTAAGAAAATAAGAAATTATCGATTTTTACTGCAAAAGCAATTTAGCGAAACAAACAGTTGCTTGCCAAATGGACATGATTGAATTTGCAATACTTACTGAAGTTTTATTTAAATAATGAAATAGTTTGCTACGTTTTTCTTAAAAGTTGTACTGTAGTAATGTACGTTGAATGTATTTCAAATATTTAATTTCAACATTCAAAAAGCTTTTAATATATTTTAATTTACAAGATGCAATTACGTATTTTAATGTAAATTTAAGTTAACAATTTTGTAACTTATTTTTCAATCTGAAAAATTAAATCGTTATGTGGATTATTTTTTTTTTCAATACTATGTATAGACCGAGAGCCGGCAGCACAGACAATCACCTCATCGAGTTCACGGATGAAATTTTAGCATTAATTAAATCTTAATTCGCATATTAAAACGCATTTGGTCTGCCAAGTCATATCTTGGTGGAAAACACGTGAAAACCCGATTTTAGTGGCTGACTCGTAGGTTTACTATAGTGTTTTCCTGTTCCCAGTACTCAATGATTTCATACCTTTTGGTGCAGGAAAACACAATGGTAAACTTACGAAACAACCGCTAAAATCGAGTTTTCAAGTGTATTCCGCCAAGATATGATTTGGCAGATCGATTGAGTATTAATATATGAATCAAGATTTAACTAATCCTAGAATTTCATCCGTGAACTCGATGAGGTTGATTGTCTGTGATGCCGGCTCCCGGTCTAATAGATATTTAAGAAATATCATCTAGATTTTATTTAAAGAACATGCAGAAAGAATATGAGAATGAAAAATGCTACGGAAGAGGGGAAATAATGAAATGTTTGTCGAAATTTGAAACAATATGAATGTACAATCCATGATAATGTGCATGAAGATTATGAAGAATTTTTTATATTGTATCCCCTTTATCCAACAAATTTATTGGTTCAGAAAATTATTCTAAAATAATAATGAAATAGTAAAAGAAGTGAGGAGAAATCCTATCTCTTAATAAAGCCTTTTTTTTAAATATTAATGTGTATTTATATAACAAAAATTGCGTTAATTGTATGTTTTAAATTAAAATTATATTCAATGTTTTTAGGAAGCAACTGAATAGTCGAGGTTTTTCATACGGTTAATATGAGTATTCAATATTAAACATGGTAAATCCCCCTCCCCGCATACAACAAATTTTTAAAACAAAATACACCTCTCTATGAGAGAAGAAATGTACTGATTTTTTTCTATATTTTACTGTGTTAAAAATATTAAAATACTTAAATCCACTAAAATAGTTTACTAAAAAATTCTAAAGCAAGTATTTTATTTATTTATCATTTTTAAAACTATATACATAATTTAGATTCATTCATATAAATCTCAAAAATACTATGTATCCCACTCAATAACTTTTCAAAATCATCTTTGGAATTATGCAATATAGCACGTTTAGAATAATGGGAATATTTTAAAAAGTATTGTGTGATAAAAGAGGCAAAACAAATCTCTACCGTGCGCTTTTTTACATAAAACCTTACGCAGTAAAACCTTGAAAACATAATATTATTTATAACTTATACATGTCGACAACATACTACTGCGCTAAACAGAAAACTTTTAGGGTCCCGACGAAAATAATACAATACAATTGCAATAGATGGAGTGCAATCAGCGAAGAAATTCTGTCAAAAACGAATTTTTTTCCGGAAATAAACTACATTACTTCTGCATTTGTTTCTGTATACATTACAATTTGACTGTATGTATGTATTTTATATACCTACATTCCTTGGAAATTCCTTCAGTATTCATGGAGATAGGATGGATTACGATTCGAAACGAACATTAATTATTCGCAAGATGACAGCTATATTGTTGAAAATTGTTCTCAAATATTAAAAATATAAATTGATTTCCGAAATATAAGTTCCAAGTTTTCATTAATAATATCTTCTGAATAAATTACCGTTTTATGCTATTTTTTAAAAATTAGAGATATAATACTAATTATTATAAGTTTATTGATGACATTATCTCTATGGAATTTTGAACAATCATATTTAATATGATTCATCGTTTAAGAGCCCTAAAAAGGAATACTTTCTCGGATAAATATTGCATCATTTTAAAAACCAAGCATAAATTCTAATTGATAAAAATTAAATGTTATTCGATAAATGCATCCAAATAACATTTATTAAAAATTTTCATTCAACTAGATCAAGAATTAAGGATTGAATTTTCAAAAGTCAAATGATAATCATAAAAATGGCATCAGTAAAAAGCTTTACTATAATAGCATCAAATGAAAAATGATCAAAATGTAAATTTCGTAATTGTTACTCCTCCTACATTGAATATGAGAAGGGTAAAATTACTATTACATGCTTAAAACTAATATTATAAATATATTCTAAATGTAGAATAAAACAAGATCATCTTTTCTAAACGTTTCATTTTGTCCAAATTCAATACATCTAGTACTTCACAACCAGTAATATTTCAAATGAAAATCAAATTTCAAATTAATTGCTTTAAAGGCGCAAAGGCCAACCTAGTGAAAAAGATTCCATGCCGAGACGCAAACCCGGGCCATCAGTATAGCGCACTGATAATCTATCGACTAAACCACATGGAACGATACCCAGCTTGAAAATTCTCACTATTACAGGTTGGAAAGGCTAGATACGCATCACAAGATGAAATAGGTGGATATAAGAGGGAATATATAGCACAAGATAGAACAAGATGGAGGCTTTCACTAGGTTGACCTTTGCGCCTTTTAGGCGATTAATTTGAAATTTGATTTTCATTTGAAATATTGTATGCAAGGCGAATGTTTTCCCTCTGAAAATTTTCCAAGTATTAATCGGCAAGTTATCATTATTTCTGATAAACAAAGACAATTTTTTTGTTAAAAATAAAAATAAGTCTTTCATGCACAATGTATTAAAAGTTTATGCTTGTGAATTTATACTTTTTTAAAATTTACTATTTTTGCATTACTAAAAAGCGTCATATTAAAATAGTACGAAATTTTTTCTTATATTGTTTTTAAATTCTCTTTTAATACTTGTATTTGCAATAAACTATTATTTTCTCTGAAAAAAAGGTATGGATAATTTTTTCATGTGAAACTATCCCGTGAAAGAAATATTTTCGTATTTCCACTTTCAGCAGATGTGGTGAATTTTTTAACAGCGAATTCACCGACTGTCCCGCGCTGTTAAGAAGTAAATGGGGATGACACTTTCGCTGACCGTTGGGCCGTCTCCTGGTTTTTACGGAGTATAAGAAAAACCTAGTATTGGTCATCAGAGTGTTAAATCGATGATCCACGAGATAATCTAATCGGTGAGAAATTGCCGAACGTATAATCTTATAGGTAGCCACTATCTAGTTCAATAGAAAAGATGTGGTCCAAACAGATTTCTCACCATATAATCTCCTCCTGCGTGTGACTAAGATATATTCCACGATTTCGGCGGACTCTCTATACATCTTTTCTGGGATTTTACACTTAGTGCTTGCGGAGATATTCAGAACTTTCACGGGTCAATCTGATTGGATGAAGAGCATTGATGATACCAGGTATGATACAGAGTCAGTCGATTTCTGTTTACCCTATCTCAAACGTGCAGATCTTTGGAAGATTCGGGGCAATTTGGACCTCATTCCGAAAGAGACGTGTAGACATTACATGGACGAATCCAAACTGCATGACAGCAGCATAGTCTATTCATTCCTCGCGTACTCGGGAGAACTTTGTGGAAAATGCCTTTCACGTCACTGGTGGTTCAGAAGTGTTCGCAGCCAAGGCGGCGATCATGGACATCCATAGGAGTAGACTTGATGATTCGATATCAACTCTGAATCGAGATCCGCGTAGATTTTGAATTGAAACTCATCTACGAATATAATAGAATATTGATCAGTTACAATTCATAGCACAAAGCTATTAAAGCATGGCAATGTCACAGAGAGTTTGTCGAGA